>OX421312.1:5000000-10000000 GCA_949125395.1 Diaphora mendica | reverse complement strand
CTTGCATTATGTAAAATGTAATTGTTTGTTATTCTGAATAAATAGTTTAAAATAAATTAAATATTATGTATTTAATTTTGTAAAAGGAAAAGTGGTAACAATTAGTGAACAAAAAAATTAGGTAAGTTGTGACTGACACAAGCTCTAATGATGGATATATTTTAAGTAGATGTTTGTAATGCATAATTTAATTATGTATTTTTATAATTAGTACATAAACAGAAACTTTCTGCTTATCAGGCGATACCTCTGCTCGTTTGCCTTCTATTCCATAAAAAAAACAAATAAGGAATGATAAAATGTGATGGGGAACATTAATTGCATGGAATAATTTTAGATATGAAAAAAGTAACCAGTTTTTAAATTCATTGATGAATTTTGTTGTTTTTAAAACAATCACATATAATTATCGTACTATGATTTTCGTTAAAATTTTTGGATACAATGCATTAAAGTCAAATTTCCAGGGCCGGATCTACCATATGGCTTTTTGGGCTTAAGCCCAGGGCCCCGGGGATTCCAGGGGCCCCCAGCTAAGTCAAGTTAAAGTAAAAAAAAGACGATAATGCGTGTCAAATGGAACGGGGATTTCCCCATCGATAATTTACGGACGACAGTATGTTTTCTAAATTTTCTAGAGTTGTAGATACTGCTTAAACAATTTTACACGGTACGATTTAATATTTTAATAACGACTTTGCTCACATATTAAATAATGTAACAGAGTTTTTATTCCTCTTATGTGATTAACGTTAATACTTAAAGTATTTCTAAATACCATGTGAAAATAACTATGTTCTACTAATTATACCCACATCAAGTATTTTTTCGTTCGAGAGTGAGTAAGCATATTTGGCTCATATATTTTGCTACCAGGCCAGGCTAAAAACAAAAAAAAATGTGAGTGAGTCTATAATATGGGGGAATTCCCGCCGCTTATAACTTTTTTTTATTTTTTTTATGTATGGCCCGCCAAAATGACTCTGCTCGGCCTGATGGAAAGCATAAGCAAAATCCAAGAGTGGTGGTTACCATATTCATTGCGAATGCAGACAATGTAGCATGGCGACCCACGCCATGGCGGCCTAATGATGCTTCTGCATCTTTTAGTCTAGTCAACAAGTATGGAACTTGTTGACTAGACTATTTGAGCCTCCGGTCTCGCACTCATCAACGAAACACGACAGCACGAACGCTGTCATTTTACGTTGATTTTCTGTGCGAGGGAAGTACCGCCCCGGTCAAGCCGGCCCGTTCGTACTGAAATCAGCGTGGCTCTACTTCCTTTTTACGATTCTGTTCTCAGTCCCAGATCTATCTGATAATGATCAGTTAACTATCGTACTTCGATACTGTTTTCGGGGAAAAGTGTACGATAGATGCATATCGTTGATTAAAATTGGTAGTCATACTAGCTTACATTTATTTAATGTTTTACAAGACTTTTTGAAAAAAAATGGATTACCACTGGATAACTGTAGGGGACAGTCAAACGGTCGTGCGGTCCATTGCCCTTTGGCCTTTGCCGCCAGTATGGGCGGAGGCCCTGAGGGCCAGCACTATCGCGATATTGCGACGACCGAAACGAGTGCTGACCATCTGTATCATAAAGGGGTACCGCACGATCTCTTTTGAGGAGGCAAGCCTCCTGGCCGGAACTCCACTATGGGACCTGGAGGCAAGAGACCTTGCGGCTCTTTATCAGTGTCTCAAGGAGGCGCGGAAGTTGAGAAGGTCTCCTGAGATTCGAGAAATCGAAGATCAGAAATCCCAACTCCGCCAGGTCATCGTAGAGGGATGGAAGAACGACTTGGGCAACCGAGCGCTGGGCACGCTGTTATTGCGGTGGTAAGACTCGTTATGGAGGATTGGCTTGAGAGGCATCACGAGAGCCTCTCATACCGGCTGACGCAGGTAATCACTGGAAAAGGATGCTTCGGCAATCACCTGTGTCTGATCCGTAAGGAGCCCACGCGTAAGTGCCTGCGATGGCCAGACCGTGGACACGGCGCTCCACACGCTGGCAGAATGGAGGGAGCCGAGGCGCGATCTCGTGGCGGCCATCGCAGTGGGGGTTTTCTCACTCAGTAACATGATTGCGGCCATATTACGGAGCGAGAGTTCGTGGAAATCCGCAGTCTCTTTCTGCGATTAAGTTATGCTCGTGCAGAAGACGGCGGAGCGGGACCGGGACTGGTTTAGAACTCTTCTGGTCTGCCAGGCCCGGGAATGGGCTCCGGCGCATTTAAGCGCAAGCATTTAGGCGCCGGTGTTCACAACGGACCGGGATTTCGAACGGGGATTTCCCCATCGATAATTTACGGACGACAGTATGTTTTCTAAATTTTCTAGAGTTGTAGATACTGCTTAAACAATTTTACACGGTACGATTTAATATTTTAATAACGACTTTGCTCACATATTAAATAATGTAACAGAGTTTTTATTCCTCTTATGTGATTAACGTTAATACTTAAAGTATTTCTAAATACCATGTGAAAATAACTATGTTCTACTAATTATACCCACATCAAGTATTTTTTCGTTCGAGAGTGAGTAAGCATATTTGGCTCATATATTTTGCTACCAGGCCAGGCTAAAAACAAAAAAAAATGTGAGTGAGTCTATAATATGGGGGAATTCCCGCCGCTTATAACTTTTTTTTATTTTTTTTATGTATGGCCCGCCAAAATGACTCTGCTCGGCCTGATGGAAAGCATAAGCAAAATCCAAGAGTGGTGGTTACCATATTCATTGCGAATGCAGACAATGTAGCATGGCGACCCACGCCATGGCGGCCTAATGATGCTTCTGCATCTTTTAGTCTAGTCAACAAGTATGGAACTTGTTGACTAGACTATTTGAGCCTCCGGTCTCGCACTCATCAACGAAACACGACAGCACGAACGCTGTCATTTTACGTTGATTTTCTGTGCGAGGGAAGTACCGCCCCGGTCAAGCCGGCCCGTTCGTACTGAAATCAGCGTGGCTCTACTTCCTTTTTACGATTCTGTTCTCAGTCCCAGATCTATCTGATAATGATCAGTTAACTATCGTACTTCGATACTGTTTTCGGGGAAAAGTGTACGATAGATGCATATCGTTGATTAAAATTGGTAGTCATACTAGCTTACATTTATTTAATGTTTTACAAGACTTTTTGAAAAAAAATGGATTACCACTGGATAACTGTAGGGGACAGTCAAACGGTCGTGCGGTCCATTGCCCTTTGGCCTTTGCCGCCAGTATGGGCGGAGGCCCTGAGGGCCAGCACTATCGCGATATTGCGACGACCGAAACGAGTGCTGACCATCTGTATCATAAAGGGGTACCGCACGATCTCTTTTGAGGAGGCAAGCCTCCTGGCCGGAACTCCACTATGGGACCTGGAGGCAAGAGACCTTGCGGCTCTTTATCAGTGTCTCAAGGAGGCGCGGAAGTTGAGAAGGTCTCCTGAGATTCGAGAAATCGAAGATCAGAAATCCCAACTCCGCCAGGTCATCGTAGAGGGATGGAAGAACGACTTGGGCAACCGAGCGCTGGGCACGCTGTTATTGCGGTGGTAAGACTCGTTATGGAGGATTGGCTTGAGAGGCATCACGAGAGCCTCTCATACCGGCTGACGCAGGTAATCACTGGAAAAGGATGCTTCGGCAATCACCTGTGTCTGATCCGTAAGGAGCCCACGCGTAAGTGCCTGCGATGGCCAGACCGTGGACACGGCGCTCCACACGCTGGCAGAATGGAGGGAGCCGAGGCGCGATCTCGTGGCGGCCATCGCAGTGGGGGTTTTCTCACTCAGTAACATGATTGCGGCCATATTACGGAGCGAGAGTTCGTGGAAATCCGCAGTCTCTTTCTGCGATTAAGTTATGCTCGTGCAGAAGACGGCGGAGCGGGACCGGGACTGGTTTAGAACTCTTCTGGTCTGCCAGGCCCGGGAATGGGCTCCGGCGCATTTAAGCGCAAGCATTTAGGCGCCGGTGTTCACAAAACGATCTCCGTCCTCCATAAGCGCAAGCCTGGGGCTGGCAGATGAGGCCACCTGTCACTCTAGCAGAAGCAGGCTGGGGTGGAGGCGCAAGCGCTTTTATGTAGCAAGAGAACATCGGGGTTCGTGCTCAGAAGGGAGCCATCTACAAAACCTAGGTGGCCCGTGGTACGTCGAGGTTCCAGGGATTTCTTTTCGAGGGTGCACCTGGTTCCCTGCTCCTGCTACCCGAGGCGGCGTGCGGTTCGAGTCCGACATGCCTCCAGTCGGTGGTATGAGGGGGGATTTCCGCACAAAAAAAGGGAGACAGTCAAACAACAACGCTGCTAATATAGCGGGTCGTTACAATGGTGTAGAAATAATTTTAGAACAAAAAATAAATCTGCGGATTACGTGCCATGTGCTGCGCATTCTCTTAACCAAGTTGGTGAAAAAGCTGTGAAGGTTGGAACCGAAATCGTAAACTTTTTTGAGAAGTGCGAAAATATATGTTTTATTTTCTGCTTCAACCCATATAGATAGGAATTGTTAAACTAAACTGTTATTTACGTTAAAAAGTTTAAGTCAGACTAGGTGGTATCGCCACTATTCCCGAATTACTCTACAATCTTAAAAGTATATTTAACCATACTAATCACAAGTTGTGAAACCGAGCGATGACATATATAGGATTTTATCCGTTTTGTCCATAAATGTTGATTTAACTAAGAATTTAGAATGTAAGAAGTTAAATTAAATTAAATTTGTCAAAGGAAAGTGCAGAAAGTTTGCATTATCATTTGTCAATTTAATTACGATTGTACTTATTAAACACTAAAACCTAAGGCATAATATATTAAAATACAAATTAAATATTTTATCGTTTAGTCGTATGAGATAAATCCTATATATTTGAGTAATTGTTTGATTGATGATTGCCAGATCTAGAAGAAAGAAAGAAGAAGAAAGATGACATATTTATTTTGGCAACATAGAGTAAGCGTACATAAAAAAAGGTAATTTAATCAAATTTGCAAGGCCAAAAATTTACCCAAATCAGCATTGTGTCAGACAAGGCGTCTGACGCTGGTTTTCAATTGGGCCCAGATGACGCCGTGCATAAAGATATTTTACATATCCGTGCCATAATTTATACAAAAACAATAATTACATACACACAGTATTGCCCTATACTGAACATATTTCTAGTGGATTAAGCGGTCGCTACGCCGCTTTTCACTGCGCCAAGTGTTGTGGGTTCAATTCCCACATTGTACCACACTTTTTGTGATCCACAAATTGTTGTTATAAATCTGAGTGTTCTTTGTGTTCGTTACATGTATGTTTATAGTGTCCCCCTCGACACAGGATGTATATTCCTAATGCGGGAGTTGTCTTTAAAAAAATAAAGAATTTGGTGGGCCCCTAAGTAGTATTAGCCCAGGGCCCCCTAAACTCACGGTCCGGCCCTGCAAATTTCTAAGCGCTTCCCTGTATGTTTTACCTAAATTTCTCTTACAATATCGGTCACACTTGATGAATTAGTAGAACGGTTGCCTTAAAAATTACAAACTCATCGCGTGCTGCACGGAACAGATTTTGCGTACAGCACATATTAATAAATGTACTTTGTTAAGTTACTAAGTAAGGTTGTCAGATTTGCCCTAGCATAGTAACAAAAATATGATGCCCTGTTGGTCAACAATACGAAATTTTTATGAATAAAATTGTTATTCGGTGTCTACTCGTCATTGCAGACTGCCTCGTTGGTCTCGCGGTTGGCGTGTGCGACTGCTGATTATGAGGTCTTGGGTTCGATTCCCGGGTCGAACCAAATGTTTGTATGATCTACAAATATTTGTTTCGGAGTTTGGGTGTTTTCTATGTATAATATGTATGTATTTACAAAAAAAAAGTATATATGTATTTGTATCAGTTGTCTAGTACCCATAACACAAGCTCTGCTTAGCTTGAGACTAGATGGCGTTGTGTTAAATGTCTGAAATATTTATTTATTTATTGCTTTATAACTTAAAACGTCGGACTAACACACAAAACACAATATTGTAGTCATTTATAGTTTTTTTTTCTTGGCAGGAAGTAGAGGAAGGAAACGTGTCCAAATAGTTTTACGTACAGTTGACGTTGGTTTAATAATAGTCATTTAAATAGAAGTAATAAGATATATACCTTAGTCGGGTGTCCCGCTGGAGGTGATATGATATTGACGCAGCCACCAGTTCGAAGGTCCCAGAAACGCACAGTCTTGTCCTGGCTGCCAGACACGAACATCGCTCCGCCCCAGTTGTACAACGACAAGATGTGACCGGAGTGACCGCTTAGCGCCTGTACGCACACACAACACACGTAACTACCAATCACTTTACTTCAATCCTTTGGGGAACAAATCAAATGTATCCTTCGCTGGATCCAAATTGATTTAATATACTTAGGGGCCGCGATAGGCAGGATTATTTCTCTTCGACTTGTATTTGATATTTATGACGTCATAAACATTGATATGAATCTAACACAAAAACGTATCGTTTACTGTCCAATTCGGCCATTTTTTTAACTAAGCTACATGGGTACTGTTCTCATTAATTCATACTATGACGTTAAGAAGACTATGATGAATGTGTTATTTCATTCTACGACAGGCAATCGTTTCCAAAATAATTAACACCTGAAGTAGTAATTTAAAACAATCAGATTGCAAAAAACGCAATGGTAACGTACAGCTAAATTATTATAGCAACAAAAACCAAAACAAATTACATCTAAAAATTCTACTCTAATACCATTTTTATGGAACTTGTCACGTTCAAATTAACCATTTGCAAGATTTCCATTGTAAAATGTCAAATAATGTCAAATCGCGGTCGATTAATGTAGCCCACACCTATCAGTGTTTACGAGGTGGGGTCTATTTACGGGGAATAACGTTAAACCCCACAAGGTAAAACCGCAAAACCACGTTGACGATATTCGAGCCGCGTTATTATGCGGGTATCAAGGAATTACTGTAAAACTAAAACGGACGGGTTTAGTTAGCATCGGCGAATATAAAAGTATATTTCCTATTATCCTAGAATTATTCCAATAACAGTTTCTTAAAGTACACATACACGAAATCAGAAACATGTATACTTCGAAGCTCTATTCCAAAAATATATATATATAGGAATCAATGTAAGGTTATTTCGTTTGGACCCTTCTCAGTTATTACATATAATATGGAATTACGTTGGCTTTATACATGTATGTATTTACATACGTTTGTCATAAATGACGAATTTTGCAATAGCCATTGACGTAAACCATTTGTAGTCACTAGCATTTTTTTCAATAAAGATAAAAACCTTTATGGGCATGGGCACGGTATTACTAACTTGCCAGAATTGTGGTAAAACTAATCAGGGAAAATGGACACTAAAGCATTTATTGCAAGGTTTTTATGTATAGGAAAAAACTCTTTCTTCAGCAAAAGAAAGAAATAACCCGGGGCATTTCGTTATCCGAAGCAGCTGGGTCTACTAACTAGTGACATTATCGTGCATTGTTTCCATCGAAATAATCATGCTACGGATCGAATAGACAGTGAAAAAAATTGTAAAGAGAATTAAGTTGATTGAGTATTCGATAAAAATATCTACATCCTGGCAAATATTATGTGTATAGGTATAAGTGAATACTATGCAATTGCATTAAAATGGCCTCCAAGTGACATCAAGAATGAGAGTAATATGTTTTATCAACAAATGGGTCATAATAATTACAATACAGAAACAACGTCGCATTCATAACGAGGGTTAATTGTTGAATGCAATCTAATGAACTTGCATCTGTGATTTATGTTCACGAATATGAAGAAATAGTAACAAATATGTTAACGTATAACGAGGTTGCCCTTTTTGCCATATTAGCAGTATTTAATACGAACATGTTGGCTCGGGGTAATTATTCGTGTACTGACATTTTGCAAGGAATGTCTATAAAATGAATTTAGTAATCTGAATAGGAATCAAATAGGAACTAGTCTAGTAGACATGATCCAGCGATTGTAGAACGCAAAAAAATGCGCAAATGGTAATGGTTACACAAAGTGGACATGAAAAGTGATTAAGTTATCATACCTGGAATGTCTTTCCCGTTGCGCAGTCAGTAACGTATATTTTGCAGTCGCCAGCTCCTCCGCTGACTAAAAGACTGGTCTTGTTCGATGTGTCCTCTATAAAGCACACGTCTCGCACGGTACCGTCGTGCATCGTTAGCTCAACCTGATGATGATAAGAAAGATTGTCACAATTGTGTTCAAAGTAAGGAAAAAATCTTTAGGATCGAAATATTCTTGTAGGTAAGAGAAAATAAGGTATTATAAAACCAGTGGAATGGGTCATTTCAACATTGACTGTACTGTTGCTAGTTTTAATAAAAATAGCACTCCCTAAAAGTGCACAGTTAGTTTACCACTTTATTCAGCTAGTGTGCGATATAGTAGCACTTTAGTTCTGTTCTTCTATATCTTACAATATATTTCTCGTTGTAAGTTATATAATATATGCGAAGACAGTTAACGAACCATTCCATAACATTTCATTTAGTAAAAAGTTATTAAAAACATTACGTATTAAAATCTAATTACTTTTAAAGTATAAGCTAAATTACTTATCTTTTTAAACATTAAATAGCTTATTATTTGCAGGAAATAAATGTAAATTTAAACGTAATAAATTATTTAGTTTTAAAATGTTAATTGCCCCAATTCAGTAGACATAAAAATCAGAAAAGATTTGCATACTGTCACAATTTCATAATCATAAATTTTCATTTAAAAAGGAAATTTCTTTTACGAAACCGATATTGATCTTAAAAAAACAATATTCGTAAATAAAATAAATTTATTTTATTAAATTTATAGCGACTTTTACTTTCTAAAACATCAATAAACTTAAGGAAAATATGTGGCAGAGTTTTTTCACTATAAAAAGACCGAACCGCGTTTTTTCCAAAAGACATCGAACACATCTTTCTGAAATTCCTAAGCACTTGATTAGAATAGATTTCGTATATGTGATAAGAAAAAAATAGTAATAGATATACACCTAAATAGATAAAAAAATTCAGGTAATATATACTATGCCAATAAGAACGTATAAAAATGAATTCATAGACAAATGAGTCTATTTTGGTTATCGAGTGATAATATCATATCTAAAGTTGTATATGATTCGCTATATGTAAAAAATAACATAAAGATTAAAAACAGATAACGTACGCAAATCAATGAATGATATTAGAAATAGTATCAATAAATTTACTTCAAATTGTTTTAATTTAAATTTTTGTAACTTAATTTTTTTTATGCGATTTTACTTTTGTTTATTTTTAAATGTATTTTTTTTATTTGTCACACTCGTTACTATTGGTGCATGTTGAGACACCTTAAAATGTTGTGAATTTGAACTGGTGATTATTGAATTTACTGTTTCCTATATAAATGTAAGATTTAATGCAACAGCAATTGGTGGTCCAATTAAAGAAATAAATATGATGATCCCTAATTTATTTAAGTTGAGTCGTCACTTGAAGCCTTATTTTTTGTATTGCCCTAATCAATGCAGATATTTTTTAATATAAGTATAGAAGTATGTAAGTTTCTTGTCAATAAAATAAATCGAAATCACTTGCTCAAAGTCAGATATTTTATAAAATGAAAATGAAAAGGTTTAAAATCCACTAATCCTTTCATACGGCTGAAAATTTGTGATTTCTCAACGCTTTTTCTTCTTCACGGGCTTTCGTAACCTGATTATCAACAGGACCCTTTTTCATTATCATTTTATATAGCTATTACTATTCAGGATTATTTTATATATCACTAAAAAGATTTTGACTAGAAGATTAATCAGTATAATGATTATGTCTAGCCAGGTTCTGAGCTGAAAGGGGATTTACCTCTTTCTTCTTCACACTATGTAGGGTTTAATGCTATGTCTTGTGTTCTTGAGTATCTTTGCTAGATGTGCTTATAATACCAGTTGGAATTGACTATTTTATCAAGCAACAACATCATATAAATAAGTATTATAAACATGTACCTATCTGTAAATGAGCAATAAATTATTAATATTCACTAACACTCCTATTTAAATACTATATTTTTGACGACAAGTTTATCTTGAAAACTAGACCTGTTACAAAAAATACTTTGCTAAAGCTGGGAAAATAACAGCGATATATACTTCAAGTTGGTATTGTTACTGATCACTAGATTACAGTAGACGTACGAATTACTATTTAGAAATTGTAATCGTAAAACATTAAGTGTTCAATTAAAATTCCAGTAGTTGCGAATTAATTGTATCCGCTACAATAATTTTCTACTTCTCTTACTAATAGAGAGTGTACAGTGACGGGGCTGATCGAACGCTAAACATTTACCAATAAGGTAGTTATATATAGCTTATATATAACTAAGCAATAATAAAGGCAATAACTAGTTAATTTTATTATTTACAATGAGTCTATTGACCCGATCCCGTTTTCCTTGCCACACTTAATATGCTTAGGGAAAATGTCTATATTCTCAAGGAAGGTTCGCAGAACAGAAGACAGGCGGCCGATTATAAGAGCAACCAGCCAATGGCCAAACCCTTTGCAATGTTAAGGCCAGGAAAATAACACACTCTATCTAAATAATATGAGGTTTTTATAACTATCTAGCGACCCGCCCCGGCTTCGCACGGGTGGATTTCAGATGCCCCCGCCGACGACACGATTCGTGCATTTTAAATCTGTAATATCTTCGAATATATTCATTTATTAGATACAGTAAAGGGCCATTTTGATCTATATTAAATGCACAATGTATTTAATTTACTTAATTGTATAAGGATTCATTATGTATTGCTTTAAATCGCTTCGTAAATAAGCCAATATTTCTCGTAAAAAAAAAGGATTAAAAAATGGTTATTGTGGGTTACGCTAAGAGATAGACATATACCGTCACGGACTTTTTTGTAGACCTTTTTAAGGTGTACAATACTGTAGTACATTATTTTGATCTATCTCGTAGGGTGCAACCACGAAGCAAATACAAAGATAGTATTAAAGAGCAATGGATCAAAAAGTTAATAGACAAGACTGGACTCCGACAAAATATACCTTGTTGATTTGTTCTTCCCATTGCTATGATTTTTTTTTTTTGAAATGGTAAAGTCACCATGACTTTACCATTTCAAAAAAAAAAAATCAAACATTCGAGACAGGATCTTATTATATAAACCCAAATTAGGCAAAATTTAAAGTGAATAATCAACCAACCAAAATCAACAAAATCGACCTTGAAAAAACTACTCCCTGAAATTCTGAGTACGTCTACACTAGTGTCAGATAGCTAAACTACATAGCAACACTTCATACAAAAATCTCATACCCTAATGAGATTTTTGTATGAAGTAATGCGTCAGACAATCTACATCTATCAGACAATAGCAAAACTACTTACATCGTTATATATTGATGTTGCTATGTAGTTTAGCTATCTGACACTAGTGTAGACGTACTCAGAATTTCAGGGAGTAGTTTTTTCAAGGTCGATTTTGTTGATTTTGGTTGGTTGATTATTCACTTTAAATTTTGCCTAATTTGGGTTTATATAATAAGATCCTGTCTCGAATGTTTGATTTTTTTTTTTTGAAATGGTAAAGTCACCATCATAGCAATGGGAAGAACAAATCAACAAGGTATATTTTGTCGGAGTCCAGTCTTGTCTATTAACTTTTTGATCCATTGCTCTTTAATACTATCTTTAGATGAAAATTTAGAACATTATGTAAATAAAACTATTGTAATGAATTTAAAAAGCCCTTCAAATAATCAGCATGAGTAAAATTTCTTTCATTTCAATATTTGAAGTAACTACTTTCAATGCAAGATTAATATAGTCGTTACTTGATAAAATATTTGGATTCTAAATACGACCCTGTCTTTTTATTCTAGTACAGATGACGATAGATGTCAGTCTGTTTACAAAATTACTATGAAAAATACATAAAAAATACTTTGATGAATATAAATTCGTTAGGTAAGAATGCAGCACACATTTCCGTATCTTCTTATGGTATATTTTATCAATATTCAGCTCTACATACCTTTGTATTTTTATTTCTATTAACACAAAGTTTTGCCATCTAGTGGCGAGTAAATTTAATAACATTCCAATAAAACACTAAGAGATTTTTATAGAACTTTTTAAAGAAATTAGCAATAAAATTGTTTATAAATGAAATATGATGCCATTCATGGCCCCAGAACGTTTATCCGAGTAGTTTCTTCATGATAAAATACAACACTTCAACCTTAACTTTTTTATACCAAGAAAATATGAAGATTTGCGACAACTTTTTAGTGGGTAAAAAATTCAATTCCCGAGAGGCAGTACAAAATGCCTTTGAAGAGTTTGTTGCCTCCCGTCCAGCTGATTTTTACAAGAAGGGCATCAATAAACTGCCAATGCGTTCTCAAAGATGCGTCGATTGCATGGGTGATTACTTCGAATAACAGAAATAAAAAAGTTTGAAAAAATAAGTACTTTCACTTATTGCATACAAAACGGCAATTTCATAGGTAAAGACCTATTATATAGGGACATATGACCTACGCCAAGATACACTACAGAAAAAAAAAAAAAAACATACAGTGGAACATAGAACCTCCTCCTTTTTGGAAGTCGGTTAAAAATACAGAATTTCGTCACATTACTTGTTATTAGATTTTTAAAATAAATTTACGACACCGGTTTTATACTGACAAGTATTTTTTTTTTGTAGAGTTTCACGTTGTCAATTAGTGTTTATTAATTACTCGGTCTGGTGTGCGTTTAAGTCTTGTTCTTATACGGCAGATAATAGAAACATCTAGTGTTCCGTCAATATTTTTACAGATTTCGATTTTGATCATGCTTGCTTAGTTCGAACGAACGACCTTCGTTCAGTAGTGGACGGTGATAGGTTGATGGAGTGTAGACAGCACGGTGTAATGTGGCCTAGAGTATATCATTTGCAGATTCTAGGCAGATGCAAATGTCAAATGTCGAGTGGAATTGCAACATAAATTTAGATATATAGATTTATGTATACATATAAGGTCTAATAATCTTACAAGTCACAAGACTCACAAGCGTACTCAATACCAGTGTTTTGATATTCAAAGTAATTATTATCTTCTTAGTATGACATAAGCGTGTGACTAGATATTATTTGCTAAACTAGCCGGATCCGATTTCCTTCAATGTGAATCACCTTTGACGTTTTATATTACTTGAAGAGATAATACAAGGTCAAGTAATTGAATTATAACTAATAATTATCAACATAACATCATCTTTCAATATACAATATCTTATCTAGAAAGTCAGAGTATATAATATGACATGGTATGAGATCAAGATAAATAACAAAAAGCCTGTTTCACGATTATGCTCAAAGGACTGTTATTTGAATATTCAGTAATGTGCAATACTGCATATAATATGCCAAAGCATAGTCAAAAATGACAGTCATCCGACTTATTAATAAACACACCGGGTTTTGTAAAACCAAACCCTCTGTTTCCAACTGGTCAGAGTGGTCAGTATTTGAAGTAGGTATTTAAAGTTGGAAGATATTTCCAATCAAATTTCCTGATTAAAAGCCTGTATTCACTTTGCTTAGTGCGAGTGCAGGTGCTTACTGCGGGTGATCGCTGGAAAGTACGTGTGGGCAGCGAATTCGCGGTCCATACGTATTTTCTACCAATCGTTGATCGCCTGCGCTTCACACCTGCACTCGCACAGTAAATACGGGCCTTAACCGGCGAGATGAATATAATTAGGCAAGCAAAAATGTATTTTCTATTTGACTTTTCATTACTGTAATGCATTAATATTGCCTAAAATATCTTCTCTCATCCCATCATCTCTCATCTGGCATCAAATTATACATCAGCTCTACTTGGAATAAAATAGCGCAAATCTAATGTATTTTGAAATTTTGAATTATATTTTACAATATGAGTATTATATTTCAAAAAAAGGTACTTTCAGACATCTGCCGTCTAAACTGATTGAGATTCTACTAGACAATGTTCTATTTTCATAGCACTAAGTTTCAATATTTAGTATTAGACTAGCCTCGCTTAAATTCGGAATTCGCTATCAGTTTCATTTTAGAAAAAATATGAACTTTTCTGTGATTTAATGCGTGTAGGTAACTTACACAATTAAATCACAGAAAACCTGTCCCACGTAAATTTAATATGTATATGTTTATTAACGGGCTAATGTACAGACAAATAAGTATGAAAGAGGTACAAGACGTGTTAATGCCTTAAATTATAATAACGCGACGCAGTCTCATAAGCTACATTATATTTAAGCATGACCTTCACGTCCTTTATAATGTCATTGAGGGAATTACAAGTCAGTTTGCTTCTAATTAATAAACATGTCAATGAGAGTTAACAAAAAATGCCAATGTTTTTGTTTTTATTTTCTCGCTTAGCCTTACCGGGAATAAAGTAATTCACATACTAAACGACAAGTTTTGTTCCATGGAGAAACGATAAATAGGTATATCTTTCGATTATTATGAAATATTTTTAAAATTGATGATACGAACTTCTTTCAAAGAAAATGACGAATATGTTGTTCAAATGAATTTATAATCACAACAACACACAATATACGTGAGATAGCAATGTTAGTGGGGAGAATGACATTTTGGGACATGTTTACGACTAATTGGGGAAAGTTTAACCATTTTACATATTAACAACATAAATTTTCGCTACTTTTTATAACGACACATTATTTAGTTGTTGTACAAATGACATAAGCAACACTGTAAGTTTCCTTAAAATTGCAAAATTGGAAAATATTTAGGAAATAGTAAAATAGAGCTAAATCTTACATAGATTTGGCTTTATTTTACAAAACAGTGCAAATTTATTTTGCCTTGGAATTCTAATGAACCAACTTATATATCTCCTCATTAATTAATTATATCAGCAAGTATTTTACAAAAGTTTTCATTTAGCATAATGTACAAACTTTGTTTATTTACGCACCCTACTTGGACGTTGTACTGTCTTACCTTGTTTTCTATTATATGAAAAGCAGAGAAGAATTTTCACTACAGTAAACAAAATTATTCACAGAATTCAGCCTTATAGTATGTGTCTTAAAAGTAAATACAATAAATTTTCGACTTACTTCTTGGCCTTCCAAATTACAGGCATGACTGTTGAACCTCATAAGTTTGACAGTCTTGTCATTTGATCCGGTGGCCAGGAGATCTCCCGCTGGACTCCAAGCCAGGCAATATATGCTGCCTTTGTGGTGCTTCGTTCGTTTTAAAAGAACTGTCGGAGCTGCAGGAGCACTGCTGTCTCTGTGGAGAACACTTTAATAAATAAGACCATCCAAGATAAAAAAAAGTGTAAACAAAGAAGGGAAAATACAGTATTGATTACAGAATCAAGAAATGCTAGATTAGTGGTCATGTGAAAAGGCAAGACAAACATACAATCATGTCTATGTTTTTAAAGTGATAAGACTTCAAATTAATCAATTTGGTTGGCCTAGTGGTTTCAGCGGTCGCCACGCCTCTTGCTACTGCGCCAAGTGTTGTGGGTTAAAATTCCACGCGGTACAAAACTTTGTGTGATCCACAAATTGTTGTCCCGAGTCTGGGTGTTCTTTGTGTCCGTTTCTTCTATGTTTGTAAAGTCCCCCGCGACACAGGATGTCTATTCCTAACGCGGCAGTTGTCTTTAAAAAAAAAAAAACAGAGTAATGCTAAATTTATATCGTTCTTAGCGATGTTATAATTAGTATAAATTTATCTATCGGCAGTTCAATTCAAAAATCTGTACTGAAATGATTTTATTAGCCAATCTAAGAAATAATTTCAGTGGCAACTATAAAACTATTGATTAAGTTTATTGCCAATCTGCCTTCAATTAATAGTTTTTACTTTAGTACAAGGAAATGGTGTTAAAAAGGAATTTTAAAAGGTGCACTATCTACAAGACGAATTTATCTATGACATCTATATATATAAAAGCGAAATACCACTCAATTATTCATCACGAAAACTCAGAAACTATAACACCTACAAACTTGAAATTTGGCAGATAGGTACCTTATAGCGTGTAGACATCCACTAAGAACGGATTTTACTAAAGTCCACCCCTAAGGAGCTAAATCAGAGGATGAAAGTCTGCGTCAGCGAAGCTGCGTGCAAAAGCTAGTACATACAGTATATAAAACAAATCTATTTTTAACCAACTTCAAAAACGGACGAGGTTCTCAATTCACCGTATATGTTTTTTTTATGTGTATTCGCGGATAACTTCGTCGTTTATGAACCAATTTTGATGATTATTTTTTAATGGAAAGGAGATATTCCAACAAAAGAGAAATCGATCGATTTGGTCGTTCTTGAAGTCGGTTTTTTATTATGTTATTTTTTTTATTATTTTTTAAATAATAAACAGGTAACACACCTCATTTATTTATTTATTACTTTTCATGATAAATTGCCCAATAATTGAGTGGCTTCAAAAAGACAAACAGCTTTAACCAATCGCCAATCATACGCTTTCGCCATCAAGCCAACGATGTTTGACCTATTTTGTGCTATTTTTTCGTTTCGAATATGGTATGGTAGCCTTTTTAGAAAATTACGAGCGGAGTCGTTTCTAACATCTCTTTTACCTTCCAATTATGCTGAATGCTAGTTTCAGAAGTGTATTGAGTCAACAGTGGGTTTTTAACCTGCATCACTTGATTGCAATTCCACATCTTGAACCACAACAGCAAATGGAATATAGAGAAAAAAATTATTACATAACGAAATGTTTCAACAGCATCAAAATTAAAAACCATATGGTTGAAATTCAAGACAAATCATTAAAGATTTGTGACACTATCGATGTCAAGCAGTGAAAATAAGACACGTTCTTGCGTTTACTATGAATGATGATACCACATTCCTGTTGGTTATAAAATCGATTCACTACAGTAATAGGCAATCTCCGTATTTGATATGATGGGATTCGTCCTCCGTCATAATGACGGCAGTAAATGGCATGTTTACATGTGTTGATGATCCATCACATTTCATCAAAGGCCGCCTGTTGTGAGGTTCTTTGAATATTTTTCATAATAATCCAGAATGAGCAATATTAAAAGTCAGTCAAGTGAATAGCATGTACACATCGCTAAATTACATCCATGACGATATTGCGCAGTATCGTCGCGGGTAATTAGTTTGAATTATCGTAACAAAGCAAATTGTTATTCTATTTAACCATTGCTTCGATTCTACGAATGCTTCATTTAGAAGGTTAAAGAATAATTAATTTTTTTTTAAACTATTTTTAAGGCGCTCGTAGCACAGTTGCACTCGGTGATTAGAAACAATCACCGAGGGTAAGCAACGACGGCGCGGTCAGTACCTGGATGGATGACCGCTAGTGGCATGTTACCATGAGCGTCTCGACGTCAGCGACACGTTAAGCAGTCGGTCCCGGTTGTTATCATATGATAACAGTCGTGAAGCTTAGTTGGAAGCCTTTGGGGAGGGGCTTAAAAACATCCAACGACAAGATAATGTAGCCACAACGTTGTCTTGCCAGTCCCCAACCCGCACTTGGCCAGCGTGGCGACGTATGGCCTTCACCCCCTCCTTAGAGAAGACCCGAGCCCAGCAGTTGGACGTTATGGGTTGTTGATGAAACTATTTTTTTCTTAACAATACTTCGCGTTACTTCTATCTCTTAACCTGTATATCGAAATCATCTGAGTTAATACGAAATTTATCACATCGATCTGTGTAAGCGTACTAAGCATGCGCTCAATATTGTCGAACAATTTCCACATCTAACCGGACCTTATTTCACAAAGACCTTAAAACAATATAGCATCATTGTTATTCTAATGCATCGAGACAAACAAAAGGGGTTATTATAAACCATTGTGTAGCGGTTCAAACGATCGTTTTTAGTACTTTTTGTCACACTTATACACGTTTCGAATTCGTTGCATATGTATGGAAAAATACGTGCCAAAATTTCTTGTATTTTCATCGTTTTTATACAAAATTTGTTGTTTCGGCTCCGTCCGCGGTTATTGCAGTAAAGAGTAGCCTATGTCCTTCCTCAAGAATCAAAGTATTGCCATGCCAAATTTCATTCAAATAGGTGCAGCAGTTTGGCCGTGACAGCAGGACAGACAGACAGAGTTACATTCACATCTATATATTTAAAAGAGGAAGGTGACTGACTGACTGACATACCCAGAGATAAACGCCCAAACCGCTGAACCTAGAATCCCGAAATTTTGCATGTAGGTTCTTTATATAACTTAAGTGAGCACTAAGAAAGGAATTTTTGAAATTCCACCCCTAAGGGGGTAAATCAGGGGATGAAAGTCTGCGTGAGCGAAGCTGCGTGTAAAAGCTAGTTTTATAAGTATGGAAGTATGGATAATATGAAGTAAAAACCGACCAAGTGCGAATCGGACTCGCGCACCGAGGATTCCGTGCAAACCTGTAGGTAACTAAAAAATTATGCTTTTCGCAATATTTCCTATATCTGTGCTATAAGACGTTGCTTCGTACCAAATTTCAAGATTCTGAGTTCACGGGAAGTACCCTGTTGGTCTTCCCTTGCGAGTGTCGAAAATTTGCAGCATAAACGGCTGTATCTTTTGATTGCGATGCCTTAGAAGTTTGATTTTTTCACAGCTCTAAGTGACAGTAGACTTGAGTATTTGATACGAATTTCAGCTTGATAGCTTTAGCTTCGACTAATAAGTAATAGAATAATGGAGATATCAGACTTTCGAAAGTTCGCCCAAATCTATAATTGCATAACTTAGGTTTTTTAATAAAAATCTTAAAAAAAAACTGTAATTAGATCAACATACCAAACAAAACTTGAAATATTTAGAGCTTGTTCTAAATTCTATACTGATTCTTACACAATGAGTTTATTATTTGGAGTAATAAAGCGTCTATAGAGTCTTTACAGTATAAATTATCTCAATCTCAAAAAAAATCTATACCACTAGTATTTAGTTGTAACTGGCTTTTCTCAATATCCACCTTATGTAGATCAATGTATATGTTACGGGCAAATTGATAAGTCCGGGCATTATTAATAATGACCGGTCATATCAATTGGGCAATGTGATTAAAACAGCATGCTTAATCACTTTTCCCGGCCATTATGAATAATACCCACCCTATCTTGTGCAAAGTAATAAAATAAGTGAACTGTAGTGTTTTTCTTTATGGTTAGGTTAGTTCAATTTATCACATTGCCCGGCTACAAGTAGGGAACTATTCATACTGCCCAGTCCAAGCGATAAATTGAAGCTATCTCAAACACTGATTTCTTACATGGACCACGGGCCATCGGGCATTATTAATAATGGCCAGTCCATATTAATAATGCCCAGTTAATCACGTTGCCCTTAACATAATTTTATATTATATATTTAGAAGGCCTTATTCCTTTCAACGTCCTTTTCGCTACAAGTTGTATAGAACCGTTAAATTTGGCATCGCCTGGGCTTCGAATTTTATTTATTAAAACCGAAGTACGCATGAGCGATTTTTCGTTTCTTAAGGTAACAGGGACTTCATCAGACAAATGATCTTTGATTGAACGAATGTGAAATGAAATGTGAAATGGAATGTGAAATGTTGTGGTTAGTGACATGCTTACCCCTACCATCACTTAGAAGTTATAGAACAGACGACAATTCATTCTATAATAATATGTAGCGTATTTACAGAGATTCATTCTCAATATCCTCACTGCGTTTGTAATATTACTCTAGTCCAAGTCTTAGCTTAAACCTCTTCAAGATCATTTAGTTATATTGTCGACGTCATTGTGTCGAACATGAGATACCTTTGGCAATTCGTCACTTTACAGCAGGTTACACATTATATTGTTACAGCCTTGGAATGATTTGCCAGCCAGTACGGACAATTCAGTTTTAGTTACCGCTGTCACCAACCAGTCTAACAATAAGTATGTAATTCCTTTCTTAAATGAATTTTCACGTTTCTAGAAAAACGCACCAAGCTATGCGTGTACTTCTCATGAGGGTCAATCCCTTCGACAATTTTTTACTGCACATCAAACATCGTAAAAATATGATCTGCCTTTGGAATACCTTGTTGGGTATACTATACAACTTTTAAATTAGCAACAATTTTAACTGTCGCTTATGGGGAAGCCATAAGCGACAGTTAGTTAAAATTTATGATTAGGTATTTCATAATTATTTTTACTCTCTTTATACTAAGACGAACACCTGTGTATTGTACGATAACTAAAAGACAGAGGCTATATATAACGAAATTAGTTTACACATTCGCTGTCAGATTATATCAAATGCACATTTTATAAAACAGCTACGTTCATAAATTCCTTATGTGTGTGTGAGCGTGAGCATTATGGAGAACGTAACGTAACATGTGGAAGTATTTCGTAAGCGACATTCTGTGTGTATTTAGAAAACTTCTGAATTTAAAACTTAACGCGAGATCATCACACACGTAATAGGTACGACGCGACGTCTGTACACTCGGTTACAAGTTACCGAACTGTGTCATCAACGATGTTTCCGGAAGAGGTATATCTTCAAATTTATTCAAATTAGAGAAATATTATAAAAAGGTGGCGTTGTAATTTATGTGTGATACACCTTTCTATAGGCTCGCTGAGCTAATAAACAATGGTTGGTTGGTCGGTGGTTACATAACATATTTAGATGATATACGGGTAGTTTTTAAATAGCTTGTCATCTTTTAATTAAATGCAGAATCAATCACAAGAAAAGTGATACTTTATATGATATATAAACTTAGCATGGGGTCATCGACTCGTCGGATACTTAGTCATCGCTTTCGCGCCGCAACTGAGTACAGTGACAGCCTTATATTGCTTGTCATGATTCGAGACGTGAATCGCAACGAGAGTGTAGTGCTTGTAGTTTTAAATGTACAGTACGATTGTATATAGTCTAGGCATAGTCTCATTACATTCTCAGCGCCATTGAGCTCATCTGCTTGATAGTGACAACCTTTAACAATACTGCACATTAAAACCAATCACTTACCTACTTGTAATAATTGTATGTAATCTTACACACTACAGAGGTATAACATAAAAGTTAATATCGCTACTGGGAATGACCGAAAGTAAACTCAGAGTTTTTTTTTTTTTTTTTATGTATGGCCCGCCAAAATGACTCTACTCTGCCTGATGGAAAGCATAAGTAGAATCCAAGAGTGGCGGTCACCATACTCACTGCGAATGCAGACAATGCAGTATGGCGACCCACACCATGGCGGCCTAGTGATGCTTCTGCATCTTTTAGTCTAGTCAACAAGTATGGTACTTGTTGACTAGACTATTTGGGCCTCCGGTCTCGCACTCACCAACGAAACACGACAGCACGAACGTTTGATATAAACATGAAAAGAAAAGAACATTTACATATTATGTAACTAATCGTGATATTGTATAACCTATAGCATTTCTCGATAAGTGAGATATTAAACACTAAAAGTATTGTTGAAATTGGTTCAGCCGTTTACACGCGATGCCGTGCCGTCGTCGAGGGAAATAGGAACTGATTTTTAACCGACTTCCAAAAGGAGGAGGTTCAAAGTGAAAAGTTCATCTACTATTACATTTGGCTTGGCACCGACTTCAAACCTATGAATAGGTAGCACATACAAATTAAGTTATTTTACATCTTTTAGATTTTGAAGTCGATTTTTTTAAACGAAGTATTTTTTATTACATAAATAGATAATTAGTAATTACCTATTTCTCCTACAAAAAAAAAACAGTTTTTAGTTACTGAACAAAGTCAAAACACTACGTTATGTAGAGAACGTAAAGAACGTACGTAGTACGTAAAGAAATAGTAAAACACATACAGTTGTAGGCCTTTTAATAACATATTTTTAACCGACTTCAAAAAAAGGAGGAGGTTCTCAATTTCACTGTTTTTTTTTTGTTTGTTACCTCATAAATTTCGACTGGGTGAACCGATTTTGATGATTCTTTTTTTATTTGAAAGCTGGTGCTTCCCGAATGGTCCCATTTAAATTTGGTCCAGATTGAAGTCGTTTTTTTTTGTTAAAATTTGTAATTATTTATATATCACGTCGATGACCGACAAGTATATTGTCCGCTTATAGAAAGCGATTACCAACGGTATCGTCGAAATTTCTTCTCATTTGAATTTGACAAGATTACTGAAAATTAGGGAACAAAAAGCTTCAAGGTTCGAATGTACTGAGATTTTTAAACAGTAAACAAAAACACTAAAGAAGAATATTTCATATACTAAACATCACATTTTACTACATAGCTATACGGTTGCATGACGTAATAGTCCGGTTTACTGAACTTTTATTTTATACCGTGCGTCGAGTTACAGTTGCTAGTATTATTGCTGATTAGATACAAAGACTTCATCGCAAATGATAGATTCATAACATCATTGCAAATCTCACAAAATAAAAATAATCTATTTATGTATGTACGCAGCATACTAGTTTCTTTACATAAATGATATTTTTAAAAATATGTTAACTCGTGGACTAATATGTTCATTATAATTTAAAAATTACTTACTCAAAAACCCTTAGTGTAAATGAGCACAAATTTTATCAAACGAAGAGTTGTGAAACTTGTAATTCTAAAAGCATAGAAATGTCTGAGGAATGATTATTTATAGTAAACACCGAGAAGTAGCACTTCGGTATTGCTTAGTCTGGAGGGGTACGCGTCTAAATTAAAAGGCCTAAGCATTTGTAACTGCTAAGTTCACAATTTGTATAAATTCTCCTTGATACATGTCAACAAATAAATAATAGATCAATTTTAGTAGATTAATTTTGGTCAATGGGATCAATTTTGGTAGATTGTCAATATTTGCTTATCATTTACACCTTAAGGCCCGTTTTCACTTTGATTAGTGCGAGTGCTGGTGTAAAGCGGAGGCGATCAACGATTGGTAGATAATACGTGTGGACCGCGAAATCGCTGCACACCAAAGGCTGTTGATATGGTGTAATGTGTATCTGTATTATGTGTCTGAAACTCTATAAGGTTTTTTATCCCGTTAATTTTAGATTGTTATTTTCTAACTAGGTTACTGTTTACTGCATTGTTAAAAGTTAGGTTAATCTATATAAAGATAAATGAAATAGGCGGTCAATGACTCGGGTCATTTACTACTTATTCTCTATTTCAATATTTTTCAATATATCTATAACTATAATAAAAATGTAACAGGTCCAATTATGTACATTAAAGATATTTAGAAAAAATTTTTTGGAGTGCTCTCTATAATCGATAATGAAGCCAAAACTGTATTAATTTTTTTCATTTTTGTCTGTCTGTCTGTCTGTCTGTCCGTCTGTCTGTCTGTCTGTCTGTCTGTCCGTCTGTCAGTCTGTCTGTATCTTGGCCGCGCTGAAACTACTGAATGGATTCAAATGAAACTTGGCATGATTGGAGATATACTACGAGATAGGACATGGGATACTTTTTATCCCGAAATTCAGCACGGTTTCTTGGAGAGAGGGGATAAAAGTCAAAATATATACTTAGTTGTAATTCAATAACACATAGTCCGATTTCTTTCATTTTTTTTTGCTAGAAAGAAAAAATAAAAGATAACGGGAAAAGTCTTTTTTTTTTACGCGACTGTACACTGTCTGTGGGAAGCTGAGACAGATATGTAAATATGGCGGTACGAAGTTCGTCGGGTCAGCTAGTTTAGTCTTTGCATTATCTAGCAGCTAGATATATTTATGATAGATTTTTAGTTTTATTAGCTAAAGCTAGATTCTAGATTTAGCTCTCGTAAGCCGTTAACAAAATTATACAAATAACAATGTACAAAAATACTTTAATTTCAGAATAAATTACAATTAAAATCTAATGGAGGTATATGAGAGTGTATTTTGCGTATGTTATTATGTTTCAAATTCAGTAAAAGGTTAGTTATAAAAATCATGTATTTCCCTCTTTACGAGACAGTAATATACTGGTTCAATCAAACTGTAGTCAACCGCAACACTAAGCAAAAGAGGTAAGTGATATAACGACATTTTCGCGGAACGCTAAAAGCCTTGACATTTCATGATGTTATTGTTATGGATTTTGTAACAATGCGTAAGCGGCAGACACATTTATAATCGTCAGTCAATATGCGTATATCCGTAAATTGGATAAATAATGTAAATAGGAATTCTGAAATAGGTTCGCCGTGTATGAGAATGAAAAACAACAGGGTTTTAAGTGAAAGCGTCATGCTAAACCGCGTGCATTTATCGCGGTTCCAATTTTTTAAGAAAATAAATTGTATTTATTAAACTCTTGACGAATTTTGCCGTTTATTTTTAGCAAATGGTGTTATTTAAAAAATATGAAATAAATAATAAAGAAGTTGTTTTATAATTTATATATCTGTTTATTTCCAAAAACTAAATAAATATATGGTTGTAGATGGGGGCGAACTTTTTGGGGTATACCAGAAACGTGTCTAGTAGGGATTTTTTTAGATTTAGATGTTCGCAGTATGTAGTAACTCACGGCGTCACTAGCCAATGAAGACTTAAAAAAGTACATCACAGAGTACTACTTATGATAGCTTGAATTTTCTGTTCGGTGATAGGGTTAATGGTAAGCTATCCAGCAGTTTGTTTAGAACTAATTTTATACATACATATACATATATTATATATGTACCTAATATATTTGTACATATTTTAATTTAAGGATAATTTGCTCAACCTAGCATTTTAACAATAGACAGGTGTTTAAAGCGTTTAAAGCTGAAGTCGATAAGGAGCGTTTAACCGATTGAAAATATACGATATACCAATGAAGTATTTAATCAAACAGTCTAATTCAAAATATGTCATACCTAAAAAGACTGTCACCATGAAGTCAATAAACACAAATCAGGTATGGCAGACGTTGAAAGAATTACATCTAGAAAGATGTAATTTATGAAACTTATCACAAATATCTCTCTCAAAGAAGCAGTTTCGAGTAATTGGCAATAAATAATATTATAAAGCTGCAGAGTTTGTTTGTTTGTTTGAACGCGCTAATCTCAGGATCTACTGGTCCGATTTGAAAAATTCTTTCAGTGTTGGATAGTCCACTTATCGAGGAAGGCTATAGGCTATATTTTATTTTCAAAAAAATTAAAGATCCGTAAGAAAATTGCTATTTTGTAACCCAAGGTGTGAACTCGAAAACCTATTTTGCGTGCGCTGCAAAAAGTATTGACAATAGAACAAAATCATGTATTACGGGTTTGTAGGTCCCATTAAGATCTACAAAAAAGTCCGCGAGAGCATATATCTAACTATCATGTTTTAGTCACAATAACCGCTTTTGTGCTCAAAAAAATTATTAAATCGTCTGAAGAAAGAAACTACGTTAAATGTGTATCGTAATATTAATCCTTATCCAAATAAAGCATTATGTTATCAAGGGTATTTATTTATGTATAAGTAAAATACTTTTTGTTTCACTCCATTCGGACATTTCGTTTAGAAGTTATCACGAGTACAAGACGCTAAGAGTTGGTATCTATTATTGAGTTATTTGTCAGAGTTTTTATCAACATAATACCTAATATTAGTCTTTATCCAAATAAATGTGTTGTTGATTATGAGTATTAGATCTTAGAAGAGTATAATAAACACATCTATACTAATATATAAAGCTGAAGAGTTTTTGTTTGTTTGAACGCGCTAATCTCAGGAACTACTGGTCCAATTTGAAAAAGTTCTTTTTGAAAAAGAATATATATATATATATCATCACGCTATGACCAATAGGAGCGGAGTACCAATGAAGAATGTTTCAAAAACGGGGGGAAATTATTACGCTACGGGCAATAGGAGACGCAAACGACGTTGCGTGGGTCAGCTAGTTGGCAATAAATGTGGAAGGTCGACGGCAGCCAGTTGAAGAACTTTCTTGGTTGGATGTGACCGTGGACTTCCACGGTCACATCCTAGCATAAGATTCCGAATAAGGAAACTCGAATTGCGTACGATTAATTCATTTTAGCCATAATAGTTGGGTAATACGTCAAGAGTGAGTTGCTATTGTCTTGGAAGTTTTAATAAAATATTTGTTCTTGTTATAGATTTATTCTGTACCAGAACTAAATTAATGTAGTTCTGAAAAAATATTAAGCTCGTGGACGGTATAAATACTGAAAGCCACCATATAAATCCCTTAATAATAACATCAACAATATCTATCGGCATCTTTAAAGCTGAAAATGCAGTTTAAAATGGCATCGCAGTACAATATGTATTTAATACTGCAAAACATTAAAAGCTGATCATGGAGAATTTAATCATGAAAATAGTTCATAAATTTGGTTTAATATCGATAATCGGAACAAATACATTAAAAAGTAGGCGTTTACAGATCTAACAAAGGATTCTGACCACAGATAATGGAAGAAAGTTCGCTATTGAGTGTCTGGCTCCCAACAACTTTTAACTACCGACTCAGATCGTGAATCTAAACCATTAGGAACTACTCTAACACGCAAATATTTTTGCGAAATCGGCAAGTCCGGCTGTTTGAGTTTTGATTGGATTCGTCCGGGTTTGAACAAGTTTAGATACACCACCGATAGCACAATATTGTCGTAATAAATAACTTTATATTTTTCATTAGTTTTTATTTTTGCAAACCATTTGAGCCGATTTCTGTGTCTTTTTATGAAACATGTTATAACATAAGTCACTGCTACCTAAATGGGACAAAATATTTTCCTCATAAACACGGTCGGTACACATATATATAGGTATACATAAAGTCGGCGATACGAACTCATAAGATTTTCTCCTACCAAAAGGTGTTCAAACCGACTAAAGAAGTTTTCACTTCAATAATAATTTTACATTTTTGTTTTAAACGAGCTTTTCGCTGGCAACATGATATTTTATAGTTATACTAACTGACCCAACGAACTTCGTACCGCCATATTTCGGGCATTTATTTTTATATGATTATAAATAGGTGGAAGTATAATAAAAAGTATAATTTACCGCCATAATTATTTGTGTCAAACGTTATAACTCTATATTTTTTTACGATGGGGTGTCCTCAAGGGTCAGTGCTAGGACCATACTTGTGGAACATAGGCTTCGACGATTTTCTGGCAATGCCTGTGCCGTCCGGATGTACCCTGAATGCGTACGCGGACGACGGTTTGTTATTGATAGAGTCGGATACTAGAACGGGGCTTGAGAGGCTGGCCAGTGAATGTTTGGACTTAATATCTCGGTGGGGTGGGCGTAATCGGTTGACGTTTGCACCAAACAAAACCTTCCAGCTACTTCTGAAAGGTAACCTCAAATCACCGCCTTGTATTAAATTTGAAAATATTACTATTAAAAATAAAACCTCGGTTTGTTATTTAGGATTGGTTTTAGAAAGAAATTTTTCATTTATTGAACATATTAGAACAGTTAATGAAAAGTCTAAAAAGAGTTTCTTTGCACTGACGAGGATATCAACTGCGACATGGGGTCTGTCATATAATACACTAAAGATCATATATGGAGCTACTTATTTGGGTTCTATTTGCTATGGTGCTCCTGTATGGGCAGATAGGGCGATTGTAGGTGCTGTCCGTCGCAAACTGTTACAAGGCCAACGACCTGCATTGATTTTCTTGTGCAAGGCATATAGGACGGTTAGCACTGAGGCTTTACCGGTGTTGGCAGGTGTTCTTCCGGTCGATCTCGAGGTGCAAAGACGTGCAGCCATGTACTATTCCACACTACAAAACATGGAATGCGATTTTTTGGGCATACGAGACCGCGGTAAAATCATAAGATTGTTTCAACAAAAAACCAATGTCTATAACGACCTCTTGGATGAATGGCAGAAACGATGGGACGGATCATCTAAGGGGCGCCACCTTTACCAGTTCTTTCCATCTGTTCGCGAAAGGTTGTCAAGGACATGGCTCGAGGTAGATCACTGTGTCGCTCAATTTCTTACAGGCCACGGTAACTTTAAGAGCAAACTATACTCATTTAAATTAGTCGATTCACCATTGTGTCAATGCTCAACACCTGATTCTAGCTGTGAACAGTCGGCTCATCATATCCTCTGGGAATGTAGTCTTTGGTACAATGAACGTAACATGATGCTAAATAGCTTACAAATGACGTCTGGGGTAGTATATTATGGGGATCTTGTGTCAACTGCGGTGAATTTCCGTGCGTTTAAGCGATTCTGCCATACATACTATAGAAATCAAATATAGCTCACTTAGGACCCATAATATTTTTATCCGTGGTGCTTCCCGGTTTGAAAAAGGCGTCTGCCTATTTTGACTCCATTTTGTCTCCCGCTTTGCTAAGGAGGGAAGTGGACTTATTATATTTCCAACTCCTCCAGTTTTCTTCTGATTAATTTCGTTGCGGGTTCCAAGACAGTTAAATTTTTCCTGGGACTTCCCGAGTGTCATAACTCGGTGTTTTCGTGGGTCACCGCTGTTGATCCTGGTGTACAGGAGTTACAGTGGTGGGCGTGTGGGCGGGATTAGTCCCATTAACTCTATATTTTTACTCGACCTAGGTACTTTTAGCATTTTCCTAGAAAATTTACAAAATCAGTTCATCAATCTACATATTTTAAAATAAAAAAGTCTATAGGCGAAAGTCTATAAAGAAAGAACCAGCGT
This sequence comes from Diaphora mendica, assembly GCA_949125395.1. Lineage (NCBI taxonomy): Eukaryota > Metazoa > Arthropoda > Insecta > Lepidoptera > Erebidae > Diaphora > Diaphora mendica. Next base: position 9,971,204 of record OX421312.1, on the reverse strand, counting down.
TCTACTTTCCCTAACGCATGTCACACACGTTATTCATATTAAAAGCAAAAGTGCCACACTGTCCACAATTATTTTTTTGACAATTCGATATGCAGTCCATTGGTGTAAAATAGTTGCATTTGCCTTTTAATAACTTTTGACAATACTGATGGTATGTTATCAAAAATATTGCTATCGCATAATAAATTACTTTTTAGGCGGGCAAACGAGCAGACGCATCGCCTGATGGTAAGCGATTACCGTCGCCCATGGACAACTGCAACACCAGAAGCGTCAAAAGTGCGTTACTGGCCTTCAGGGTTGGGGGGGAGATAGGGGGAGGGGAGGGTGGGGGAGATAGGGGGAGATAGGGGGAGGGGAGCGGGTGGGGGTGATAGGGGGAGGGGAGCGGGTGGGGGTGATAGGGGGAGGGGAGCGGGTGGGGTATGGGCCTCCGGTATCCTCACTCACTCGGAGAACACAGCGCAAGCACTATTTTACACCGGTTTTCTGTGAGGTGGTATCACTCCGGTCGAGCCGGCCCATTCATGTCGAAGCGTGGCTCTTCCACGATGACTACTACTTTAGGTTTATTTATATATACAAATTTATAAAAAAATATTTGAAAATATAATAACCATGAGTTAATAAACCATCAATTTAAGCTTGTTTTTTTTATCATTCCAATCCATTATCTAAGTCTGAAATAATACTGTTTTGCTTGCGTAATGCCGCCGAATACCATTAATAATTTAATAATTCGTATCTCGTCGAATTTCGCTTTTAGAATTTAATGGATTTTTATATTTTTTATCAACTTGAAATCTATATATATAAAAGCGAAATACCACTCACTTATTAATCACGAAATCTCAGAAACTATAACACCTACAAACTTGAAATTTAACAGGTATGCTCCTTATAGGGTGTAGACATCCGCTAAGAATGGATTTTACGAAACTCCACCCCTAAGGGGGTAAAATGGGGGTTGGACGTTTGTATGAAAGTCCTATGTTTTTGAAGTAAGAGACTTGAAATTTAAAATGTATACTCTATATACGGTGTGGAGGTGTACTAATAATGTATGTTTTGAAATCAACCCACTTTTGGGGTTAAAACGGGGGATGGTAGTTTGGACGCAAACGAGGTTGCTTGGGTCAGCAAGTATAATAGAGAAAAAGTAAGCCATACAGCTAGCAGTAAAGTTTAAATAATGTTAACATCAAGGCGCAGCTACGAAAAAGCAGCCATTTTGTTATTACTCGACTCGAGAAGGAGGTGGTATTCACTTCTATTTTATTGAATGTGTATTTTCATTCTGTATTAACTTGTACTGCTATTTACTTGTGAATATCAGGTGAACTTGGTAAATGGCTAGCCTTTTGGTCTAGAGTCAAGTAGTTAGCGGTTCTTACTTTAAAGTCAGCAGCCATGGGTTGATGTCCACCCAGGACAAGTAGTCCTGAGAACGGATACGTTTCTGGGTGTAATTTATTACTCGACTACGGCGAGGCCAAAAGCAAGGGTAACGGTTTTGGCAGTGTACGTATATTTGTATGGCCCACCCTAGCGTCTAAACTACTGAACCGATTTCTATGAATGAAGTGTCAATAGATTCGTAACAATGGCCCGGTTGACATAGGTTTTTTACACTTTTTGAAAGTTTTTACGTAGTCAGGGTACAGTTTTTAAACTGTTCTTGTCTAAAATGTGTTTTAGAAATAAATTGGGGATATATATTTAGAAATATAAAAAATTTGTCAATAACACTATTATAAACACACACAAAAAAGCCTTTCTCATTTGATGTAATTTTAAGTTTTAAAATGATGTTTTTTCAACTGTCGTCAGCTTTAGTTCACATCTACAATTGTGTATTTATAATAATACAAAACATATCCTACTAATCACACTAATATATAAAGGCGAAAGTTTGTGAGTGTGTATGTTTGTTACTTCTTCACGCGCAAACGACTGAACGAATTTGGATGAAACTTTACAGTAATATAGCGTATACATCAGAATAACACATAGGCTACTATTTGCCGCTATAACCGACATACACGCGGGCGGAGCCGCGGGCAACAGCTAGTGTTTAATATTAATAAAAGGTAAACTTACTTGACATCTTCAATCTTGGGGTATGTGCATATCCTGAGTGTTTTCGTATTCGAGCCGATAGCGTAAAGTTTGCCATTTGGATGGAACTCGGCGCACCTTACAGCTTGAAGATCTTCCAGTACAGTGACGGGTTTGAAAGTCGGTCTTGATCCATTAACTTCAGCTCCTACACCCACATTACTTGGAGCTGACAGAGGCACACCCTGGTGACCGCCATTTCTTATTTGAGCCTGCAACAAATTATTCTAACGTAAAGTAGGTACGTAAGTTTTCCCAAAGCAATCAATTCTATAATAACGAGCGATGTTTTAGAAGATTCTTAAATGAGAATTACATTATAAATATGTTAACCTTGTCCATCTAATACATTTCTAACATTAGTAAGTTTAATTTAAAGATGAATCGCTATTAGAATAGAAGAATCACAATAATATAGTCGTTGCCTATATGACGTGCTTTAAGAAAAGGTTCCGCAAACTCAAACAGGAAATTAGATATAAATTAGTGAGCAGAAATTTTCAAATAAAAACAACAAATATGTCAGGGATTTATTCATATTATTTTAAAGTTTTAAATGTCATTTTAAAATACTAACATTTTCCAAAAACTAACGTCACCTACATTTTAGTCATACAAATCTGAAAATAAATCAAACTAATCAAACTAATATATAAAGGGGAAAGTTTGTGTGTATATTTGTTACTTCTTCACGCAAAAAAAAGTAAAAACTAAACGTTGTTAAAGTGTTATGGTGCGTTTCTATGTAACGTGTGACTACGGCTTTTCCAACTTGTTTTATACTTTTTCAGCGTCGTTTTTTGTCGTAGTTGGGTTTTAGTTTTTACTTTTTTTTATTTAAAATGTTTTGGTGCCATGATTAATGTATAATATATATATATTTGAAATGTACAAGTAACGCCCTTTCTAATGATACCAAACAAGGCATATTTATCTCAAATTTATTTTTTAATTCATTACTTTATGTCGGCTAGAGGGCGCCACGTTAGATTCAGCGACACATCATATAGCCTATAACCAGCAGACGATCAAGACGCTTCTAATAATACCTCATTTATCCAGTTCTAGTAAGTAGTTAAGGAGCTATGAGGGAACAAATGAACATACATACATAGCCTGTCAAAATCATAACCCTCCTTTGGCTTTGCCGTAGTCGGGTAAAAACTACTGAACGGATTTGGATGAAACTTTACAGTAATATAGCTTATACATCAGAGTAACATATAGGCTACTTTTTGTCGCGATAACCGACATACACGCGGACGGAGCCGCGGGCAACAACTAGTAAAGTCATAAAATACATTTATTTTTTTTATTAAATAATATTTCTCTATTATCTTTGGGACCAGGGATAGTGTTAGAATACACTTTTTTTTAAACTGGGTTTTAAACAGAAGAAACTAATAGCGGCAGAACATTTTTAGCGACCTCATCGCGGTGAAACTCGGGTAGGTGGTCTCTGGTCTGGTAGAATATCGTCAGAGGCGGTGACGCACATTCTACGTTCCGGCTAATATTATGACGCAGTCAATCAACTATATTTAAGCTACATGTCTGTAGACATACCTGACCCTGTAGAATGTCATTTACAATTACCTCAATACCATATTAGTGAAATTCAACATGTCTACGCCACATACATAAACATGAGTAATGCAGTAAGGTCAACATGGTTGAAAAAATTAATAATAGTAAAAACAGTAACAAAAAGCAAGGTATGTAAAAAGCAGTTATGTCATGAGGTCATTACATAAGAAGAATAAATGAAAATAAATCCGAGCTGGCTTTGAGAATATCTAACACACTGGCGTGTTTGTGTTGGTAGCCGAAACGGTGCGAGATGTTATGAATGTATAGTATAAAGTGTCGAATTGTATACAAAATAAACGAGTCTTAATGAAGTCAAGAATGTTTGGCATAACCGAGCGTGGTAACTAGACCAGATTGTATTGAATAGGTAGATAAGGCAGGTCACGAGTTGCAAGATGGCCTAGTAGGAACCAGTTTGTTAACATATGACTATGCTACCTGCCTGACCGATAACAAAAGTTATGCACTCATTACACGTTGCGCAATGTTTACAATATTATTTATCACGTTACACCTACACTAAATAACATTCATGATCATACTATTCTTAATTATACCGAATGAAAATAGCGAATTGTTTCGTAGCACAAACCAATAAATTACACAAGTTTTCTCACAGAAATCGATTATTTTGCTGTTTGCCTTTTTTGTTCAAACTACATAAAATAAGCATAATTCAGAGACATAAAAAGGTGATATCAGAGACCAAAGTATAAATCTGAAGTCACGCCGACAGACACGCATTTGAATCTTGTTTGAAACGGTTCGAATCGGGTAATTGGTGTAGCTTTTTGTTTCAATGTTGCACAGTTCGCCGCGAACAAGTTTTAATAGAAAGTATACTTTATCGAATATTTTGTACGTATTTGTTTACACATGTATCAAAGTAAAAAACAAAAGCAATTCCTCAGATATAAAATATACATTCAGGTTCGGTACTTGAAATGTATATTTTGTTTTGGCAACACGCACTACGCCATACGTTAATATTTGTAATTGTAGCTTTTATCTCAGCAAAGAAATATTAATTTTACGACGAATGAATGAATTGTAGAATACATGAGGAACTTTCATTGGAATAAAGAAAGCGTAAAAAACTCAAGCAAGTCATGGAACAATAAAAACTGTACCTATGTTATAACGTTTTTAAATGAAGTTAAGATTAATAGACGAGTTGTCGTCATTATTACGTATACATACTATACGTGTAGAACGATGTTTTATAGAGTTGATAATGACTACTATTTTAAAAATCTAAATCGGCATATGCCTATCTACTGTATTGATACAAGTTGAATCACTGCTAGAACGCAGTTACGCAATTAAATGTGTTTAACGATTTCCGTATTATCTATGAAACTACATCTGGTAATATACGCATTAGCAATTAAAATTTAGAGAAAATCTTGTCTAATCAATTTATCGGCATAGTACATAATCTGTTATACATATATAAAATATACATTTTGGCCTTTCTGCGAACCATGAATAATGTTGATCAACTTCTTTATGTAGTGAATACATATTTTTTGTTAGGATATCATTGGTAAAGATCTGTTTCTATAAAATATATAAAGTAACTGTTTTACTGTACTATCGACAGGTTTTCTAGACACTGTTACAAAACAAAATCTATCTGAATAGATTATTCATATCCTATAGAAAATGTATCAATGTGAAGACAGTTTTTATTGATATTAACTTTAATCAATAGCAATGACCCAATCAAACTAGTATAATAAAAATATGAATAATGAACAATAAACTAAAGTACAATTAAACTTAATTAGCTCCAGATTGCACGAAACCTAGGGATAAAAGCTCGAGCTAACTGAAGTAGTGCCTGTAAAGCACCAGTGTTCTCAGACTTTTACTACTTTCACAACACACTAAATACCAAAGAAATTCTTATCACGTAGACTTATAATTTCGTACATCTTACATAACAAGGCGCATCATTCCAAAATGAATTTAATGAAGCAATAATTGCCCTACAATAGAATTCACACTCGCATTGCAAAAGTCGTTCTACTCATAGACAAAACTATTTCTGGTTATGAGATAACCTAAATTCGCTTGAGTACGTATAAAATGATATTGAAGTATAACCACGATGTCTGTGTATACGCTCTCGTATAAAAACAAGTATTGAACATCCGTTACACACGCAGGACGGAGTGTTGCGGTTCAACGGAGCTGAACGGGCTCTGACGAGGCGTCTATGCTCCGTTCCTATTCCCATAACACTCGGCCGACAAAGTATGTTCACCATACCTATTGTACCTATCATTATAAATCCTATCACATTCGCAAGAGCACCATGTATATACAAATTATTCACTTCGCTTAGCATCAACAAGATAATCATGTAGATTTAAGAGCTTAGAAAGTGCGCATAAATACATATCAAACGGCGGTTACAGTTAAACACTATGGTTAAATTAATTCTATGTCGTTTATGTTGTTCTAACAAACACAACTGCTCAAATACACTAGTCTCAACAACTGTCACGATAGAAAGTTAGCTTAATTACCTGAAAGGCAGAAATCCGTTTGGGTGGCAGTAACTGCGGTGGTCTATCGACTAAGTTTTCCATAGAGTGTCTTGTGAGGAATCCTTGCTGTTGAAAAGTTGTATTTGTTTTGTATGATGCACGATTAAATTTTGTAGCTGGTGCCACAATACGGTTCCCATTTTCGTCGTCATCTTCCCATTCAGTCACCACTTCCGTACGTACATCTTCCAGAGAGCGCGAGCGGCTGCATGGGCATGCAGCTGATGGAGACGGGTTTGGGTTTCTTATTTGGCGAGGACGATCACGTGCGCCATACAACTCAGCATGACCAACAGGCGTAGGAGCACCCGTAGAACGATAACTCGGCGATAAGAAGTAATAATCCCGCGATTTATTACTATATGCACTCATACCGGAGAAATCCGAATAGGTAGACCCTTTAGAGGAGGACGTTTTAAAGTTCCTAAAATCCATTGGATCTGGCGGTCGAAAATAAAAATTAGGCTGTGCCTGTCGGGAAAGCGGAGGCCACGGTCTGAACGGTGCGTCTATATAATGAGCCGGTTTGGACTTCATGTCAGATCGTGATAGATCATCCGAGCGCGGCGGTGTCGGCTCCGTGCGGATGTGGTCGAGGAAACTGCGCTACTGTTGTCACGGGCGACGAGCGACCTGCGCCGGCCCACCACCAATGTTGCACCACAGTCGACGCACGTTAGACAGAGATGCGAACAGAGAGAAAGGCGCGCAAACGTTCCGCTCGATCCGCTGAATGCGAATACAAGTGAAAGGGGTAGCCCGTGCGCGGTCAACGCGCGTTGAGTGCTCTCGGGTAATGCTCGCGAGCACACCTAGCAGATATCTCTTCTTACACATTCTCTCGTGTAATACATTTTTTTTACAACACCAATAAATTGTAGTAAGAGTTTGACTTCAACAGCGCGATGCGAACATATTATCCGACAAATACTTTTTTATATAAAGAGCGAGCTAAATAGATTATAATAATATGACAATGATGCCGAATTTATAGCATTATGTTATACCTAAATATGGATCATGCAAATTTACTCAGGCAAGTAGGTAAAGTTATTGCTTACGACACTATTGTCGGAAGGAATTGTTTCAAAACTCAACTTTTAGAAAGAGCGCGTATTGTACACGCGCGCATGCAACTTTCGCTTCTTTCTTACGCCTGACTAGTTGTTTAAAACCATGGCATAACAGAACATTTCGTAATATTTGATTAGGCATCTTTGGCGCGTTCTTTATAGTTAAATATTACACTATGGATGAACATAAATCATAATATATAATGTTCACGTACCCACGCTAAGTCTAGAATAACATAGGAAAATTCAAAGATTTTATTAGTCACCTTATTTGTGACGAAGGAACTTAAGGCTGTACCATATAGAGATCATAATAATAAACAAATTTATGTCAGAAGAAACTCATCACAATCTTAATTTCAACCTACGCGTGAAAAATACATAATTAGGAACACATTTAGGGACTGTGTGAGCGAAGATACTTATAATTAATATAACGCACAAACATGAAACGTTATTGATTATATTCATTATGATAATGTATTACAAAAACGATAAACGGAATGTGTTAAATGCGAACAGACCTTATACGTGTAGCCTTGTATAGGTTTTCCCTCTATTATTTATTATAAGGAACCTACTCGTATTCTACTTTGTATTGTATTTCTTACTATGAGAATGAAATACTGCTACAATAAATCATGTTATTGAACCCTATCATCACACAATGAAATACGCAGTAATGTGTGCTAGTCTAACAGAATACCGTCATGGTAAAATCTTGGTTCTTATAAAGCATATATCAATGTACTAACAAGTACGTGAAGCGAAATCTCGGTTTTTTCTGGTATAACAACAAATTAGCCTGATAACCAAAAGAATAACCAATGATAAGTAATATCTTGTTAGAAATTGCGTAAATTTAACAATAGTTATGTTACAAGAACCTGCACCCATAACTTTACAGTGAGTCACAGACTTCACAACGAAGAGCCTTTCGCGATGTACCTATTGTGCGGAAAGAAACATTGGCACGACTAACGATACAAACATACGTTAAAACTGAATCATCAGTGGTTAGTGTAGTTACCCACGTTTTCGTCTGGTAATCAATTGAAATTTATTGAATGATTAATTGGGAATTGTCTCAGGCCAAACTGTGTAATTACAGGAGTATCAAGTTACTGTTAAATTGAAGTTCACTACGACCGTTTCCAATAACCTATCTCCGGTTTTTACTAGAGATAGGTTATTGTTCTTTATTTCTGACAAAAAGAATAGAAAAAAGTTGATCCTGCATATCAATGAAAGCATTGACTATCTCCAGTTATCATTAAAGATTATAATTAAAAACGACCGTAAGGTAAGATTACGTCACAAAATGAGTCCTGCCCCCCTAGACAAGTTGCAAGCGTTCTTCTTTCTGCAATCGTTAACGTCTAAATTCTCGTCTGTCATTGGCTAATTCATTCGAATTGACGTTATTTCTGAAACACTAACAATAAAAGTTGGTAGGTACAAAACAAATCGAATTTTTGAAATTCCTTAGTATCTTGGTTAACTGTTGTTCAAAGTCAAATGCCAATTTTCAATTTCTTGTTCAACATAGAAGTCAAATATTGCAGTGGCATGTGAGATAAAATGTAAATATTGTCGTGAATTAGTCGTGGCGGGTGGCAGTTGGCGGCGTCATGTCCATTTATGGCTGTATAGGTCAGCGCGAACGACGCTCAGAACGAACGGTCTTATTCGCGGGCCTTTTAGAGCAACCGAGGGATGTATACCACAAAATATACGTGTATTATTTGATCATCCTTCATTGCACGTTTTCAAGTTAAAGCATTTACTTATTTACATAAAAAAAATATTAGTAACAATGTCGTAAATGGTAGGAGTTGGTTAAATATTAAATTTTTGTGATTTGTATCTTAGAGGCTCTAAGTAGGTACTTCGACTATTTGTGGTCTCTTGCAGTTCATTTTATCATAGCCATTGTTTATTGGTAATTAAAAGGCAATGAGTAGCTGTTCCAGGAAGGAAGAATCTGTGATCTTTGGTCAAACATTAGTATACAATTTTACGTAAATCAAGTGCTTGGCTCTAGGTATATTAACTTGAAAGAATGTGAACAGTAATGTCATATTGCACTTAAAGAAACAATTGACGGTCATAAAATTATGATTTTATTTACATTCAAATTATGTACTTGCGTTTTTTTATACTTAAACAACCAATGATGAGATCATAACGTGTTTAGACGACGTTTAATCAAAGAAGAATAGTGTTTTAAACAGTAAGTTACAGTCTCTAATAAATTACCTTATTATCTCCATTCGAGAATCTGTCGTCATGCACTAGCGACGATACTGAATTAGTTCGGTCAGATTCCCAAGTACTGTGCCACCCATCTAAAGAGTCCGTTGAAGATTTTGTTGTATTGATGGAACTTTTCCTGGACAATGTAAGTGTTGAACCGACGTAGTCACGTTTCATTTCTCTGACACCGTTGCTCGATATAGAATCTCGCCTGTTGTAATTAATAATATTGTTTTTGCTTAAGTTAGGGAATGATCCCATGGAGTGTCGTTTGTTATGATTTTGAAGTCTATGCGTGGGGCTTGGTGTGTCACGGCGAGGTGGCGTCATGGAGGGGCTGTGTCGGTCACGGCGCAGGATACTTGGAAAAGTTGAAGGGTGTTCCAACTCTCGCGCTGGCGAACCCGACAAGCCCAGTGAGTCACGACGCCTGTTTTACCACATTATTCATGTTAAAAGATAACCGTTGATAAATTTCATTTAATAATAATGTTATTAAAAATACCTGATGATAAGGCCGTTTGTGGGTGAAACTGACTCCCTATAATATCCAGGCGTAGATTCTCTACTGTGAAGATAAAGCGATGATCTATACGGCGTACTGCAACGACCATGTACTTCACATCGAGGGTCATGTTCGACGACAGAGCTGACGATCGGAGAGTGTCGGCCCTCCTCATCCAAATTCATATTCCCAAACATAGAGTCCAATTGGCGCATCGCCATTGCTTTCTTAACCGCAGTCATCTTTACCGGAGGTCACCACTTACTCCGTACGATATTTTTTTATTCACAATTCGAGGCAACAATGTTTAAGAAGTTCGATCGAGCGTAACGCGTAAGAATGAATAAATTAAGTGACATGTATGTCCCCTAGGTATGCCGCGTTGCGACTGGACTGAGCGGACGGCATTGTGCGCAGAACGCTTACCGATGACTCACAAGAGGCATGCGCGCGAGCAACGAGACCACGATTATCGTCGTGTTCTACAATTATATAGTCGATATAAATATAGGTGACAAAGAGGTAAATAATGAACCAATAGGTACTTGAAGACAACCATCATAATAAACAAGGACCAAGTGACATGTAGGCGTAGCTTCAAGTTCACGTGAAGGTCTTTTGTTACCTACTAGATTTGACACGCTTTCAACTTAGTAATGAAAATGGGATCCTGAAAACCATTCCGTGATTAAATACTTGATCCGTTAATTAAATGATCTCTCGTTATCATCGACATGTGTGTTTATCCAATTAGCTAAAATGATACTACTACTTGTTTTATGAGTGTATCTCCCAATATAATCAACTCGATTCACAGATGTAGCTTATAAAGACAATTTGCGGATTATACGGTTCCTTAAACGGATACCAATATCCCAGTAAATATGGTAGGTTAATAAATTGGATATAATAGGCTTAATATTAAAAACTTATATAAACGAGCCCTACGTCCTCAGTTTTATTATACCAAACACAGCTGTGCAGAGCCAAAAGTGGGTCAAAAGGTTGCATACACATTCTCTACATAGAGCGTTTACAGTTATTCAAAGTTATACCAAATACATGTTAGATACCAGCAATTTTAAAGCAACAATGTTCATAACGAGCCAAATGAGCTATGACAAATTATTTTTTCGTATTTTTTTTTCAAGATATTATGTTGAATCAGTAATAAAAATGTCCGAAACAATGCCTAACAAATGCTTATATAGTAAATTTTAACGGGAAACGGGGATAGTTTCATAATCCGATAGTCTTTAGAAAAGATATTGTGTTAAATGAAAAACAATCTATTGATCTATCACACTGGAAGTAAATAAGTTAAGTAGTAGAACTAATTTTAGAGAAATTTATTTGAAACACAGAACACCGTTTTAAATAGGTACTTTAAATTGTCTACCATGAAAATTGGTTTCGGAGCGTGGGCTCAAAGCAGATAGTTGATATCATCTTTAAAGGTTCATAACATTTAAAGTTGCTTGATACCTTTTCTAAAAACCGGCAAAGTGCGAGTTGATGGCACTGAGCGAGTTTTGTATGATAAACTGCAATATGTAGTAACGATGCATTGAACGTATGTATATCCAATGATGCTTCTGCATCATTGGATATACATTATTTTAAGGTTTTTCTCCAACATTTCAGTTAAAACTACTTTAATATTTTATCACATTCCCCAACAATTAAGAGGGGATAGTTTTGAAATTTGTAACTTTTACGTTGACACCCTAGAAATAAACTCTGTCATTTAATATGCTTCACTGGGCAGTATGCATTCTTTCTTTTTGGTCCTAAAGGCTTAAGCACTAAATCCAAATTTAAAATTCATACATACGTTGCGAATCTACGTTTCCTTATTGTAAAGTGCATCCCATTTTACTTAATCCCACAAAAGTTTCGTTTTTTCACACGTATGTACGGAACCCTTATAACACCCATCATTCGCAGCTCATAAATCTAACGGATAACAGAATATAGTCAGATAGATACGATATACATAATATGGGTGTAGGCATCGTGAAGCCCCTATATGCGCAGAAGCTATAAAACGGTCATAAACATAACTTTCTGACTTTGCAGTTTTATAAGACAGGCACAAGTGCGAATGTGATCCTTCGCTATCATTTTATTAGTATACATCAAGTTAAGCTTGTCTTTGGTTTTCACAATTATTAAGTTCAAGCTTTTACATGCGGCTTCGCTCACGCAGACTTTCATCCCCTGATTTACCCCCTTAGGGGTGGAATTACCAGAATTCCTTTCTTAGTGCTCACTTACGTTATATAAAGAACCTACATGCAAAATTTCAGGATTCTAGCTTCAGCGGTTTGGGCTGTGCGTTGATCTCTGGGTATGTCAGTCAGTCAGTCACTCACCTTCCTCTTTTATACATATAGATTTTGTGAAAAACTGTCAATTTGAAATTACAAACACTTCAATTTTATTTATTTGTGTAGATTTAGAGTAGTCCATTGAATAGTTAATTTTTTTTGGGCCTAGCGTGCATTTCTCAATGGACGCCATTATATTTTTTGAATTATGGGTAGTTTGGCAGTTAAACCATAAAAACCATTTTGCACCCCTTTTTCCAAAATGGCGGCCGGGACACAAGGGTTGCAACCCCACAAACTTAAATTTAACTTTACACTAACACCTTCATAATTCTTTAAAAAATAAAGAGAAATGCAAGCCTAATGTAAATTTTCAAAAGACTAAGATACAATCTAAATACTGATACATAATAGTTATGTATATTTAGTTATATAATTATCCTCTGTGTACTTAAACTTGCTAGTTATATAATTATCCTCTGTGTACTTAAACTTGCTTAGACTCGATTTTTGTGTTTCATCTGGAGTTTTATTATAAAAATTGACCTCGAAACGACTTTTTGAAGCCCAGAGGCAGGTATATGAAGTTTTTGTTTATTGCGGTTGTTAAAAGAATGTATATCACTTTTTTACATAACTTATATTTATAAGTTTAGTAAAAATCAGGTTCCAATTATATGTTTTATAATTTAATTTCTGTTTCAATGAATCACAATTACCTTAACACAAATTAAACATTACTCAGATAGACGTCGTGCAGCAAGAAACTAGACGTCATTTCGATAATCTTTTCCCCTCAATAGAATTTTATACGACAATACCTTTACTATGAAAATAAGGGAAATATACTTTGGTGTCTCAATATTTATTTTTCTTTATCAGTGTAGTTTCTTCTATTCATAAGAAAACTTTCATGCCTCTTCATGGCATTGTGTGACGAGTTTTGTCTTTTAAAAAATATAAGAAAAAAGTTAGGATGATCCTACAGTCCTTAAGACAGTACTTTTTAAACTCTTAAAGTGATACCAGAAATGCGGTTCGAAAAGAGGACAAAACATTATACTGGTATTAATAAAAAAAATAAGAAAGATTATTTACTTTATTGATTTGTTTAACTTTATTGACACACTAGCTGATCACGCAACCTCGTTTAAGTCTCCTATTGCCCGTAGCGAAAAAAAAAACCTCCGTTTTTGTAACATTCTTCATTGGTGCTCCGCTACTATTGGTCTTAGCGTGATGATATATAGCCTATAGCCTTCCTCGATAAATGGGCTATCTAAAACTGTTTTTTTTTAATCGGCCCTGTTGTTCCTGAGTTTAGCGCGTTCAAGCAAACAAACTTCAGTTTGTGTTATTGTAGTTTTAAGATGATGAAAAATGAGATCTAATAAAAAATACTTTTTCATCCCACCAGCTAGTAAAGAGTATTTTTGCCCTTCGATTTCTGAGTGCAAAAGCCGTTTTTATTCGCTAGAGGATAAAGTAAATTTGAATTTAGAACATCATGTGCACTAAGATTGTGAAGTCAAAACATCATTAAATCTATTTACTTCTACCTCCATGGTGTCGAATTTATCTTTGTTTTTTTTGTTGCAAACTCAGACTCGGAATCTTTTTGGTGTACTTTTTTTTGATTTGCTTTGCCAGCGCCATTTTCTTTTCACGTCATTTAGTCATTTCCTCCAAAGAGTATGTAATAAAACTACGATTTCCTCGCTGAGGTGGAATGAAAAGTTACGTGTTGCACTCGAGTGCTTTTTTTTTGGCCGAGCTGTCAACAGCTGATCAGAATTTGTTCCGATAACTTTTATCAAAATAATTTATTAATTACTAAAATATAACATCGAATAACCAATTTCACGCTAAACATCCTAGTAATTATAAGAAAAATATAAATTTCATCGTTAATAAGTGTAATTGTAAGTTTACGGATAATTCTGGAGTGACAGTTGCATTGCAACTGATATTGTGAAAAGTTTATTTTAAGTGATCACTGTGCATTTATTGTTATCTCTTTCAAGGTATTTATCATCTTATCATTCTTATAAACATACTGTATTCACAGTTAAGTACAGTTTTACAGACATATTAACAGTAATTCAATCTTATACTGTTTAAAACTACCTCCCATTAGTTGATTGCAATTCTTCCTGTTTTAAAGTTATAACTTATTTTATTTTTAACTCAGACCTTTTTAAAATGATTCAAACTCGCAAAGCCAGGCACGTCAGGAGGAGGCCAAACTCCAAATGACACTAAGAGAACTAAAAGCTACCAAGGAGAGGTGTGATCAACTGATGAAAGAGAGAAATGACAGTGAACAAACACTCCTAGATACTTTGCATGAAAACGATAATCTTAGACTTCAGCTATCTTCATTGCATTCACAAAATGTTGAGATTACCATTGCTCGGGACAGACTACAGCTCCTCGTTGACTCATTCGACACATGCAGGGATGAGTACGAGCAAGCTCTGAAACGCATCAGGGTTTTAGAACGCCAACTACATGAAGCACACAGCACCATAACATCATTTGAAGACATCAAGGACAGGATAGTAGCTGCATCAAATCAGAGTCTGTACGAGGAGCTGGTCGCTCCCAATTCACCATTGGTGGTTAACAACCATTCAGCTCTCATTATAGATCTTACTAATGACAACGACTCCTTCAGAGTTAATAATTCTCAAAAAGTCATCAAATGTTTACCTGTAACATGTGCTCCTAGGCCAGCAAATAACAAGAGTGTAGTTAATTTACAGAATAGCAATACAACTATTCAACATCAATTATACTGTACCAATAGTAATGTAATAATGTTTAGCGATGAAATTGGTAAAGGTTTAGGTATGTTAATGACAAACTCAAATAAAGAATATGCATTTAGCAACTTCTGTATGCCAAACCTAGCATATAATAGGATTCTAGAAAATGCTATTAGTGCAACTTTTGATAAAAATACTAGTCACATAATTTTTAGTGGCAATAGAGGTAGTGTAAATAAAAAAACATTTATAAAATACTTTGAACAATTATCGGAACTCAATGCAAATAAAATAGTACTATTTACACTGCCCATTAGCAAAGGGTTGTCTCAGCACGAAAAAAATATTAGGATTAGTTTAAACATGACTATGACAAGCCAAATTAATGGTAGATTTTATCATAAATTTCATTAAATTGACATTAATAGGATTGTCTATGATAATGTTTTTTTGAACACAGATAGTTATTATCTGCCCTATTATTATAAAAGACAAATAGCTGTTTCGCTATCATATTATTTTAGTATAACAGCCAAGAACTTGGCTAACCTGACAGCTCCTATAGAGCACCCCTTAGTATGTAAGAACACTGTAGCCAAACATTTGGCTTCACATATTGCTCCTTCTAAGCTAATTAATAATGACTTTATTAATATTAATTCAGGCAATAGCTTGGCCACACATTGTGACATAAATTCTTTAAATTAATTACTAAGACAAAAGAGCCTATCTCTTGCATATCAAATCATTTACTCAATAATAGTGTAGCGGAACAGCTGTCTAGCGGAGGTGTGGCTGTCGGCAATCATCGGATCTACTCGGCGCCGCGCGCGCCGCTTCGGTTTGAGTCTACTCCCACCCGTCAGTGCATTGTCTGCTCGCACCCGACGCACACTCCGCGCTAGTTCTCTGTAGCTCCCAACAATTGATTTTGCTTGACGCTTACCGCTATCATAAATTAGTGTTTTTATATTCGTATTTCTGTTTCTCTTAAACTGTCATCTTTTGCTAACCTCTCGCTATACTTTTGTTGTCTTTGTGCGTGTCTAAACTTCTACTCTTAAGTGTAACTACCGTGTGTAAACTGTATGTGAAGTGTGTGATTACACGAACATTGTTAAACTATATCTACTCGTTTTTATTGACTCCAATACCCGTGGACAGATACACCTACATTGGTGACCCCGACGTGATGCCGTTACAAAAAGAAGTTACAATGGAAACTTCTCGAGTGGGTGTACGTCCACCCCCTTTTTGGCCGGATGACCCTGAGATGTGGTTCGCCCAAATGGAGTGCCAGTTTGCGATAGCAAATATAACGGTGGATTCAACAAAATTTCAGCACATCGTTTGCGCGTTGGAGCCTCGCTACGCAATGGAGGTAAAAGATGTCATTACAAACCCACCCGCAACCGAAAAATATGTTAAATTAAAAGCGGAATTAATTAAGCGTTTATCAGCGTCGCGTGAGCGTAAGGTTCAACAGTTGTTGAGGTATGAAGAATTAGGCGATAGAAAACCCTCACAATTTCTACGGCACCTACAAAATCTGGCAGGCCCTTCCATGCCTGATGACTTTTTAAAAACATTATGGTCTAGTCGGCTACCTAATAATTTGCAAACAGTTTTAGCGTCGCAGCCCGAACTTTCCGAGGAAAAGGTGGCGGAGTTGGCCGACACCGTGCACGAGATAGCACCCGCCGCACCCCAGCAGCTGGCGAGTGTTTCAGCAGCGAGTCAGCCGTTACTCCTACAGGAGATGGCCACACAGATAAGTGAGCTTAATAAGCAAGTGGCGTTACTCTCTACTCGCTTGGACGCACAGCACCAGGTACGTAACCGTTCACATAGTCGTACTAGGGCAAGGAACTTTAAATGTTCAAGATCTCGGTCACGGCCTCGCCAGCCGCCCCCTGACTACCCGCACTGTTATTATCACTACACGTATGGATCGAAAGCCCGTAAATGTGTGCAGCCTTGTGAATGGCGAGCGGAAAACTCCAAGGGCAGCCGGAATTAGCGGCGTCTGACTGCCCAAATGGTACAGGCCGACTGTTTATACTCGAGAACCGATCTAAGATGCTATTCCTTGTTGATACTGGTTCGGATCTATGTGTGTTTCCTCGATCCGCAGTGAAGGTTCCGTGTTATAAGACTAAGTATGGGTTGACAGCTGCAAATGGTTCCCTTATTAATACCTATGGCCCCATACAACTGAGTCTGAACCTGGGACTTCGCCGAGACTACAAATGGAAGTTCACGATTGCGGATGTATCAAAACCCATAATAGGCATCGACTTTCTGAGTTTTTATGATTTATTAATAGACTGTCGTAATCACAGGCTTATTGATGGCACCACGTCACTCTCCGTGTCCGGTGCATCACAACGAGTCCCAGACGACGTGGCATCTATTAAAACAGTGACCGGAACTACCAAATTTCACGAACTGCTGCGAGAGTTCCCGGAGCTTACCCGTCCTGCAGGTACCATTTCTGAACCTAGACCTATTAAACACTCAACATTACACTATATTAAGACTACACCTGGACCAGCCGTAGCCTGTAGACCTAGACGTTTAGACCCTGAGCGTCTTAAGATAGCTAAGAAGGAGTTCGATGAAATGGTTGCCAACGGTACAGCTAGGAGATCCGAGAGCCCATGGTCATCAGCCCTGCACCTGGTGAAGAAGAAGGACGATGGTTGGCGGCCATGCGGCGACTACCGTGCACTCAACGCCCGTACTATACCCGATAGGTATCCAGTTCGACACATACAGGACTTTGCTCATGAGCTGACTGGATGCACCATGTTTTCTAAAATTGACCTGGTGAAAGCATACAATCAAATCCAGGTCTATCCGCCTGATATACCCAAAACTGCTATAACCACGCCGTTTGGATTATTTGAATTTAAAAATATGAATTTTGGTTTACGCAACGCTGCTAGCACTTTTCAAAGATTTATTGATGAAGTGCTTACAGGTCTTGACTTCTGCTACGGGTATATAGACGATCTGCTCCTGTTCTCTCCCCCAGGACTCCATGAGGTTCACCTAAGAGCGCTACTAACACGCTTATCGGACTATGGCGTGTTAATAAACGAAAGCAAATGCGTCTGGGGACAGCCACAGGTAACTTATCTGGGTTATCTAGTCTCTTCTGCTGGCCTTCAGCCCCTGGACACCAAGGTCCAGGCCATCCAGGAGTTCCCTGTACCCAAGACAGTAAAGGAACTTCGAAGGTTCCTTGGCATGCTGAACTTCTATAGAAGGTTTATGCCGGGTGCTGCTAAAGTTCAAGCACCGCTTCACGCTATGCTAGCAGGAGGTACCCTCAAGGGATCAGCACCAGTACACATGACGCAACAGGAATTAGCCGCCTTCAACGACTGTAAGAGAACTCTGTCTAA
Source organism: Diaphora mendica (assembly GCA_949125395.1). Classification (NCBI taxonomy): domain Eukaryota; kingdom Metazoa; phylum Arthropoda; class Insecta; order Lepidoptera; family Erebidae; genus Diaphora; species Diaphora mendica. The sequence goes on along the minus strand of OX421312.1, from coordinate 9,952,599 downwards.
TGCCACTCTTCTGGTACATCCTCTGCCTCACGCTGAGCTGTCCATCCTAACCGATGCTTCCGACGTATCTATAGGTGCTGTACTGCAACAACGTAATGGGAAAGAATGGGAACCCCTTGCTTTCTTTTCTAAGAAATTAAATAGTGCTCAGAAAAAATATAGCCCTTACGATCGTGAGCTACTAGCTATATATGAAGCTATAAAATATTTCAGACACATGATTGAAGCAAGGAATTTCGTTGTGTTTACTGACCACAGACCACTTACCTACGCCTATAAAACACCTAGGGAAAATTGTTCTCCTCGACAATTCCGGTATTTTGACTACATTGCACAGTTTACAACTGATATAAGATACATACCTGGAACAGAAAACGTCGTTGCTGATAGTCTATCCCGCATAGAAGAGGTTGCAAAGGCTATCGACTTCAATGTACTCGCCAAAGCACAGGAAACTGACACAGAGCTTCAAGCGCTCCTCTCACATGGTTCGTCGCTAAGATTAAGACCTATTACTCCGGCAGGCTCAGACACCAAACTATACTGCGACGTCTCAACTCAAACGCCTAGGCCTTATGTTACACCAGCTTTACGTAAGCAAGCCTTTGATGCACTTCACTGTCTGAGTCATCCCGGACGTACCGCTACCGTGCGACTAGTCACACAAAGATTTGTGTGGCCAGGGATCCGCAAGGACTGTAGAGAGTGGTCAAGGCGCTGTCTCGATTGTCAGCGAAGCAAAATTACCCGTCACACTTCTACCCCACTTTCCCCTTTCCCTATTACCTCGTCGAGATTTTCCCATATCCATCTCGACATCGTAGGGCCACTAACACCATCTAATGATTTCAGGTACTGCCTCACCATCGTTGACAGGTTCACACGGTGGTGTGAGGCGGTCCCTATGAAAGACATAACTGCTGACACATGCGCGGCCGCCTTGCTATCCGGATGGATAGCAAGATTTGGCTGCCCATCGCAAATTACTACAGACAGAGGTCGTCAGTTCGAGTCCGGCCTGTTTAAGGCCATCACTTCCCTGGTTGGCGCGCAGCATTTTCGCACCACTGCTTATCACCCTTCGGGAAACGGGATGATAGAACGGACGCATCGCCAAATCAAGTCGTCTATCATGTGCTACAACACCACTCAATGGACGGAGGTCTTACCACTGGTTCTTCTGGGCATGCGAAGTGCTTGGAAAGAAGACGTCCAAGCCTCAGCAGCCGAGCTGGTCTACGGGGAGCCATTACGCCTACCGAGCCAATTCCTCGCACCTACTGATGACCATAAGCTGGAGGACATCACCAGTTTCGCCACTCGTCTCGCTCAACACATGGCCAACCTTGCTCCCAAACCAGCATCGTGGCATAGAAAGGGACCCTTTTATGTACCCAAAGAGCTACAACATACGTCTCATGTATTTGTAAGGCAGGATCGCGTTCGGAGGACATTGGAACCGCCGTATACAGGTCCCTACAAGGTACTACGACGAGGCCCGAAATATTTTTGTATATCGTTCCATGGTAAGGAAGACAATATATCAGTCGATCGGTTGAAGCCTGCTTTCACTGCTCAAGACGTCGCTCCACCTGAGGTAACGAAACCACCTACGCCCCCTGCTCTTAGACCAGAGAAGAGCACAAGAAGCGGAAGAAGAGTACGCTTCCCTGATTTTTATCGACCGTAGTAACGGTCTCGGGGGGGAGTACTGTAGCGGAACAGCTGTCTAGCGGAGGTGTGGCTGTCGGCAATCATCGGATCTACTCGGCGCCGCGCGCGCCGCTTCGGTTTGAGTCTACTCCCACCCGTCAGTGCATTGTCTGCTCGCACCCGACGCACACTCCGCGCTAGTTCTCTGTAGCTCCCAACAATTGATTTTGCTTGACGCTTACCGCTATCATAAATTAGTGTTTTTATATTCGTATTTCTGTTTCTCTTAAACTGTCATCTTTTGCTAACCTCTCGCTATACTTTTGTTGTCTTTGTGCGTGTCTAAACTTCTACTCTTAAGTGTAACTACCGTGTGTAAACTGTATGTGAAGTGTGTGATTACACGAACATTGTTAAACTATATCTACTCGTTTTTATTGACTCCAATACCCGTGGACAGATACACCTACAATAGCATTGTTAGTAGAAATCTAAAAATAAATAAAAATTGTATCAATAAAGTGAAAAAATTAATGACCATAAACATAGTACATCAAAATATTCAAGGATTATCTAGGAAAGACTTAGAGAAGTAGAATTATTTTTTGATAAACATAATGTCGATGTGCTCTGCATCACAGAACACTGGCTTCAGGCTCACCAGTTAATTCTTGATAAAGAACTTTATTCTGCTAGAAGTGTGTATGTAAGAAAGAAGTCAATCCATGGAGGGTCCTTAATATTTATTCGTAATAGTATTAAGTCTAAAGAACGGAAAGATATTGTAAATTTGTCTACTGAGCGCACTTTAGAGCTTTCTTGTGTAGAACTGGAACACCATATTGTAGTTAGTGTGTATCGGCCACCACAGAGTGACTTTAGCATTTTTGAGATAGTTATGGAAGAAGTATTGAAACGTTTATGTGTCAGTAGTAAGATTTTAGTAGTTTGTGGAGATTTTAATATTAATTTATTAGAAAAGTGTCCTATTAGTATACGATATATAGGTCAATTTAAAGTGATTTAACATCTGATCACTGTGGGCAATTTGTTACATTGCCTTGTATGAGAGAAAATAAAATAAACAAAACCATATGCAGGCCCATTACTAGTAACCGATTATTAAATTTTAGTAATAACATTAGGGATAAGGTTTCCAATTAAGATTGGACTCAAAGGGATCCGGATAAGCTTTACGGCTACCTATTCAACATGATAGAAATCGAATTTACCAGTATATTTAAGACAAAAACAATAATGCAACGGCCCAAAATGACGTTAAGTGATTGGGCGACAACAAGAATATACAAAAGTAGGGAAAGGCTGTATGATTTGTATGCTGTGAAAAAGGGTAATATTGACCCAAAATTTCATGAATATGTAAAAAAATACTCAAGGATTTTTAGGAGAGCCTGTGGTGTGGCGAAGTCTTTGTATATAAGTGATAAAATTAAGTCTTCAAATAATAAAATAACAGCTACATGGAACATTATTAATAATGAAACGGGACGTTGTAAACCTCGAGATAATGATTTAAAATTAAATATCAATAATAGGTTTATAACAAACAATTTAGACATAGCTGAATCTTTTAATACCTTTTTCACAAGTGTACCAGTTAGTACAACGAGTACCTTGAATTCTTGTGCGTCCGGGTCTTAACTGTTGTTAAGGGCCAATGTAAATGAATGTAAGAATCTATTTCAATTTGAATACATAAACCCCACAGATATTAAAAAAACGTTTAAGTCTCTTAACTCTAAGAAAACAGGGGACTTATGGGGGATTTCAGTTAAATTAATAGAAACTATTAATATACCATATCCATATACCTTAAGTCCAATTTGTAAATCGTACAATAGCTAGCCGCGATACAGGCTGAGCCTAGTGCGGCTAACACCGACACAAAATTATGTATAAACTGGATTGCTAATAAATTACTATTATTATTATAATTGATATAGCACCATTTCTGGCAATAACATTCAATCGATGTGTTGATTCTGGGCTTTTTCCTAACCTGATGAAGTATAGTAAAGTAATACCTTTATTCAAGAAGGGTTGTACAACCGAACCAAGTAACTTTAGGCCAATCTCAATCTTACCGGCTATTAGTAAAATTTTTGAAAAAGTTATTTTACAACAACTAGAAAGCCATTTCACAAAGAACAATATGGCTTTACAAAGGGTCGTTCAACAATTGATGCGGGTGCAACTCTTTTGAGACATATATTTAATGCATGGGAGACTTCGCAAGATGCGATAGGTGTATTTTGCGATCTTTCAAAAGCTTTTGACTGTGTAGAACATAACACGCTTTTTCTTAAACTTAGGCATTATGGTGTTAATGGTATTGCTTTGGAACTAATCGTTTCCTACTTGAAAGATAGAATTCAACATGTAGATGTCAATGGTGCGAGGTCATCTGGATTACCTGTTACTATGGCCGTTCCGCAGGGCTCTATACTGGGTCCTCTACTTTTTCTCATATATATAAATGACTTACTATATTATTTAAAAGATCTCTGTGATATAGTTCTATTTGCTGATGATACGTCACTTATTTTTAAAGTAAATCGTAAGAAAACAGTTTTTGACGATGTGAATAGGGCACTAAATGATGTATTGAATTGGTTTACAACGAATAATCTCCAACTGAATTCAAATAAAACAAAGTGTGTGAGATTTACTATGCCAAATGTAAAACAACTAGGCACTAATCTAACTATAAATAATGAAATCATAAGTATTGTAGACTCAACAGTATTCTTAGGAATTACATAAGATAGTAAACTTCAATGGGGAGCCCAGATAGATAGCCTTGCGGGTAGACTTCGTTCGGCAGCTTATGCAGTATGGAAGGTACGTCAGCTCACTGATACGGACACAGCTAGGTTAGTTTATTTTAGCTACTTTCATAGCGTCACGTCCTATGGTATACTACTTTGGGGCAAGGCGGCTGATATTGAAACGATTTTTATTCTACAAAAACGAGCCATCCGCTCAATGTACAATTTAGGTGCTATAATCTCTCTTCGAGAGTTGTTTAAAGATATAGGTATTTTAACTGTTGCATCACAGTATATATTTACTAATATTATGTTTGTTAGACACAACATTAATGACTATAAGAAAAACAGTGATGTACACAATATTAATACTAGAAACAAATCTAAACTCATTGGTACCTATCATCGATTACTTAAGGTACACAACTCGTTCGAAGGTCTTGGTGTACGTTTTTATAATAAAATTCCTATACATGTAATCGACCTTCCTGTAAATAAATTCAATCTAACTGTAAAAAATCACCTTATTAGGAAAGCCTACTATACGATCAACGATTATCTAAACGACAAACAGTCATGGGCTAAGGTGTCATTAGAATTTAACTAGATACACACAAACTTCTTTGTCTTTTAATAAAGCTAAATATTAACAAACCATTGTTAGTTGAAAGTAATGCGTGGCGATTATTATAGTAATTTAATTAGTAGTGATTTTTATCAGTATCTCGACTATGGTTTGTCATGCTCACTAAAATGTCATTGCTTGCGGTGTCGTCGTGGGGCGGGTCGTTTCCTTCCCTCTGATATGGCGAAGGAGATGATGGCTGGTCCATGCGTCATACTCGTAGACTCAAACCTTCAACGCTATCACTGAGTGTTTTCTTTTTGTTTGTGCGTTAGATTTTGGAGCTTTTTAATCAAAGGAATTTCAGGTGGCAACAGCTTGCATACTGTTTACCTTACATGTAATACTAACACTATTGTACCTGAAAATCAGATTTTGAAAAAGAGTAGCCATGAGTTTCTTTGCCAGTATTCTTCTCATGAGCTCTACGCATTTTGGAAACTGGAAGTTATGGATCGACACAGGCAGGCAGTACATTTTGGTGTTTTCGCCTAACTTACCTCGACAAATTTAATAAAGTTATTAATAGACAAACACAAAGCCCATTCTAAATTCAAAAAGTATAATAATCCTAGGGACTACGACACGTTTTCTATGCTCAGAGCCAGGGCGAAGGTAGTCATCGATCGGTGTTTTAGATCGTATATCGAACAAATAGAAAATGATCTTAAATTTAATATTAAAGCATTTTGGCGATACACAAAGGGTAAACGTATTACAAATAATTATCCTAGCAAAATGTATTACAAAGACAAAACGTGTAACTCTGGTGAGGATATTGCCAACCTTTTCGCGAGCTATTTCTCGTCAGTTTATTCTTCTACTTCATCTAAAAACAGCGTCCTCAACTTCCCTTCATCTAATTATACCATAGGTAATATATCAATTTGTAAAACGGATTTGTTGAAGAGATTGAAAAGTGTTGACCTAACTAAAAGTGCTGGTTTTGATGGCATTCCACCCGTGTTCATTCGGCTCTGTGCAGCAGCATTGGTCGTGCCTGTATCTATTATTTTTGAAAAGTCATTGCGAGAAGGTATATTCCCTGAGATCTGGAATATTGCCAAAATTACACCTATTTACAAATCCGGCAATAAGAGCGAAGTAACTAACTATCGTCCTGTTTGTGTACTCAACTGGTTTGCCAAGATATTTGAGGGTTACGTCTATAGACACATGTATAACCACATAAAGCACATATTGAGTCCAATACAACATGGTTTTATAACCGGCAGGTCAACTAACACCAATCTCTTGTGTTATACAACTTATTTATGTGAATCTTTTAATGCAAAGCAGCAGGTGGACTCGATATACACTGACTTTTCGAAAGCATTCGATCGGGTTGATCATTTTCTACTTCTTCAAAAGTTGCAACATGTCGGAATACATGGAAATCTGTACAGATGGCTCACGTCCTACCTGCTTAATCGTACTCAACTAGTTGCCCTTAGCGGCTATGAGTCTGTCCCCTTCATAGCGTCATCAGGTGTTCCACAGGGTTCAAACTTGGGACCCTTACTATTCCTATTATTCATTAACGACTTGTTAGGCAAAATTAATAGTGAATGTCTGGCTTATGCAGATGACATTAAAGTTTTTAAACGAATTTCTAATTACACTGACTGCGAAACTTTTCAAAGTGACATCGATACAATAGTGGATTGGTGTGAGGAAAATTCAATGTCTCTAAATATAAAAAAATGTCAAGTTATATCATTTACTAAGAACAAAAAAGTAATCGACTATAAATATCATATTCAGGGGACTGCAATAAACAGAGTCACTGTGGTTCGTGATCTGGGGGTCATATTTGATAGTGTCATGTCGTTCCGACCTCATTATGATTATATTTGTAACAAAGCCCATCGTATGCTGTCATTTATTCTTCGAAACGGAAAACCATTTAGACAAACCAGTACTCTGCTGATATTATACTACTGTCTAGTAAGAAGCATACTCGAGTACTGTTCACCTGTGTGGGCACCAATATATGGAAATCACACCGATCGAATAGAGGCTATACAGAGACGATTTGTCAGGGCTTTGTGTGTAAAAACCGGCTTAAGACGTACATTGCCAGACTATAGTGACCGTCTACGAGAATTTAAAATAATGAGCTTGGAAAAGAGGAGGTGGATAAGCGACTTGTGCAATCTACACAAAATTATCAACGGTTCTTTGGACTGTGAACTTGTTGAGAAAATAAACCTTAAGATACCGTCTCGATCTGTGCGTATCCCACAACTCTTTACCATACCCAACTCTAACAATAATGTGTCTCAGAACAGTCCAATCTCAAGAATGTGCACTAGTTACAACCAAATATGCTCCAAGGTTGATATTTTTTTCAACTCATTTAGTGAATTTAAAACCTTGATAATTAAGGAAAACATCTGAAGAATAGAATATGTAATCTGATGTGTGGTATCTTTTCCAATGAAGCATTACAACATTGAGTGCTGTGTACGGTTGTAATTGGACTTCAGACCTACATATTGTAAACTGCAATTTATAGTATTTGTTTGTTTTTGGTTTGTTGTCTGTTTCTGTACCTAATAAATAAATAAATAAATAAATACAGCACATGCTGTGGCCTCTGTTTGTGTCGATCTATGATTTTTAACTATAGCTTCAATTTGACATTCATAAGTGTCACTTGGTGTCTTAGATGAATAAATGATTTTGATTTGATTTGATTTGATTTCTTTTTACCTAGTGCTCTTTTGATTCCCTCGCTAACTCTCAGGATTCTAATTTATTTTAGAATCCTTCGCTTGCTCGCTCATCAAAATTGAGCACGTGGTTAAAAAGCAACTTTGCACTCTTGCATAACAAATAACTATTATTTATTTTAATAATAACATTAATAACTTTATTTATTATTCAAGATAATTCTGTACAACAATTTTGAGACCCACTAACAACTACAACTATTTTCTTTTATGTATGGCCTGACTAATGACAACTCTGCCTGATGGAAAGCATAAGTAGAATCCAAGAGTGGTGGTCACCATACTCACTGCGAATGCAGACAATGCAACAATGCAGCATGGTGACCCACACTATAGCGGCCTAGTGATGCTTCCGCTTCCGCACCATTGGCCCTCCCCGGTCTCGCAGTCGCCAACGAAGCACGACAGCACGAACGTTGTCAAAATGACTATGACTCTACTAGATTCTAATGCTGAATCCAATTGATGTTTGCCTTTGGTAACATTTCCAAATATCGACCAAACGTTTTTAAGTGCGCCTGTGTGTTTTCGACAGGCAAGCATGACGGATGTCGAGATTATGTCGGACATAACATTCGGGTTGACCTATTTCTACAAATATAATGTAATATTCCTACGAATATAGTATAAATTATTTAAAAGTGACATTTCGTTTCAGATATCTACTATGAATAGGTACATAGCATTTAAGCACAATTTAGCTTGGGGATTCGACATAGTTTGTCGAATAGTTTTTGACCAGAATTTTTATTGTTGTGATTACATACAAAGTTATAGCAGTTATGCCGCCTACCTTTTTAACATATTTATAATAAGATACGACAAGCTCAACGATGATGATTATTTCTACGCCTACACGATTTCATTACCGGGAATCATACCTTACTCATCATTATGTCATAGACTAAATTACATTTAGTAATTACGTGACGCGATTAATCTGGGGCTGTAAATATTTTAAAAATCTCATTTTTAGTGCAATCCAGTTTTGAGTCCAATCCAATGCCCTTTCAATTAGCTTAGTATTAACGTGTTACTAAGTAAGGTGTTTGTGATAATTTTATAATACATATACTAGCAGACCCGGCGAACTTCGTACCGCCACATTTTTTTTTTGTAAATTTTATATATTTCTGAAAATTCTAGAAATAGAAATACGGCGCCATCACCGGATATCTGTGCAACTTAAGATGCTAACCCGCCATCTATTAGGATTTTATAGAACTAACCGATAAATACACACTAAAGTCGTATAATAAACAAATAAATAGATCACGGAACAATATTTATAATACTATACACTTATACAATAAAAAAAGAATGAATGAAATCGGACTATGTGTTATTGAATTACAACTAAGTACATATTTTGACTTTCATTCCCTCTCTTCAGGAAACCGTGCTGAATTTCGGGATAAAAAGTATCCTATGTCCTACCTGGTTGTATGAACTCAAATCGTGCAAAGTTTCATTTGAATCCATTCAGTGGGTTCGGCGTGATGCACGGCCAAGATACAGACAAACAGACAGATAGACAAAAATGAAAAAAATACAGTTTTGGCTTCAGTATCGATTAATTATAGAGCCCTCCAAAAAAAAATTTCTAAATATCTTTAATGTAAAGAATTGGACCTGTTACATTCTTAATATAAGTATAGATATAGATAATTATAGATTTAGAAAAGAAGAAGGAAGCAAAAGAAGTGTGTCAGGACCGTAGTATGTGGACTTTAATTATCTATGCTAACCACTCTGGGAAATAGGCGTGACATTACGTACATATGTATGTATTTATATTATATCAGTATCATATATTGTGGTAGTAAATATCTTAATTATACAGCAAATCAATTTTTTACTCTTCTATTGTGACTCTAGCACATGACGTGAGACGTGTGTTAATTAAAGGCATACGACAAAGACACCGACTCACAACAATTTGTATAAATAAGTACTTCTTACGTTCGTTACGTTTACGTTTAATTATTATGTTCATTAGTCATGTCGCTTTATGAAATCAATCTAAGTATATTATAACCCGAATTGTTTGTATCTAACTTCTAAAAAGATTTGATTTTAATTACCTAGATATAAAAATAATACAGATATTAAGGTGCGTTTAAGAGGGGTTCGTCGCTAATCGATCGAATCGACATCGGCAACTAACAAAAAAAAAGTTAAAGAACCTAGCCAAGATATGGATGAATGACCCTCTAAACACATTGAGACATTTCCATGGCTCGGAGAGCACGAAAGCCGTCGGTTTTGGTTACCAAATAAATGTCTTTAGGAAACGTTTCGGGATGTCTTAGTCTTCAAAAATTTTCTGACGACAGTCTATCTGCTCCAGACATTACACAACACGAAAGAACGGTCAATGGACATATTATAAAATAGGATTTTAACAGAAAATTTTAAATAAGAAATTTTGAATTTGAATTCTGCCAAAAGGACATTCTGAGAAAGCCACATTTTGCGACCTTTATGCATTTGTCAAATGGACGTTTTGGGATCAAGCCGTTCAAGACCAGCATTAAAACCGGAAATCCAGTAAATACGAATGAGTTCAGGTAATCCTGCATTCATAATATATACCCTATATCAATGCGGGTTTTATGTATATAAAGTGGGCGCAAAATAATCCAATACAGTACATTTGAAGGTCGCAATCAGATATGAGTAACAAATAAGAACGGTCGGTATATCGAACTAATAAATAAATAATATACCTAACTATGTAGATACAGACAAGCTAGTAGGCGTCTGGGCACATTAAAATATTGTGATTTATAATTATGGCTCAATGTATTATTTGTGTATTTACAATTTACCGTTCTGTGGATTTTTAACTTCAAAATACAGAAAATTGTGTATTTTTTTCCACCGTAAAAATATAAAACCCCTGTAGACCTTGGACCTTCCTCCTTGTTACTTTCGTTCCACGGTGTAAGCATAAGTTTTTTCTACAATCAGAAATTTTGTTCTAATATTTTTTTTTCTTGCTTATGATATGTTAAGCATTATTATTATTTTGTTTTTCTTTATTGAAAACAGTCACTCGATTCGAATTTACTTTCAAAAATTTAAATGGTGATTTAAATGAGTTCATGTTTCTACATATAGCCCGCTGAATTAAAGATGGCAGACATGTCTATATTTATAAGTAAGATACAACAAATAAGACATTGTCTACATATAAATGTTTGATATGGATATAACAGTTAATGTTTGTTTATGAAGTTAGCATGGCCGCATAAGAATTCGGTGTTTGACACTGGCTGGATCGAGTGTCGCCGGATAAGTAATAGAAGGAACATCCCCAGCAACAAACACTACGTAAAACCACTAATGTTTTAAATCACTATATGACTCGTATAAGATTTAAGTAAGGAGTTCAACGAAAAATGCAAGTTATGAAAATAACAGTACTTTATCTCAAGCATCATTCTTTTTAATGTGACGCAAAAAATTACGGAGGAAACATGTTTACTCGATTGTATTTAAGGGGCGCGTCCCTAAAAACGTGCGAAAAGGCACTTGCAGTTTTGTAAAACACAAACAACTCAATTCATTCTTTGACACTAAAAAAAATCTCAGTAGTTTAATAAATCAGTCTACCAATCTACCGAGTGACAATTATTAAATAATTCTTTATTTTTGTGAAAAAAAGCCTTAACAAAGATCAAAATCATCGAAATCGACCTTTTTAATTAGCACACTCTGTCCTATTTCGTGCTCTATTTTAAATGTTTTTTTCTTATTTCGCGAGAAAAAAGTATGGAGAAAAGATTAACCGTTTTAGTTTTTTATTCATTCTCACCAAAAAGCTATAATCTAAGGCTAAACATCATTCAAAAAAAAAATTCATTTTTAGCGACAAAAGTTCCATACATTTTAGTACGTAGATATCGTCTCCCGTAAATGGCAATAAATAAGTTTTATCGCGCTCAAAAAATACAGTGCTCTCCGAATATTCAAGGTGACACCACGTCCGTTTGTAGTTCGCACTAAGCTCCATAATACGTAAATGACAAGTTTTAGGGTGGGTTGCCAGTGAGTGTCGAATTGTGACTGTTAATTTGTATTCTTGAATTTAATTTCATTTTTTTTAAAGAATAATTTCAAAGAAAAATATTTTTATTTACACAGAACTTATTTTTATGATTTTTTTGTATGTATATCTAACTACACACATCAAAAGTGTCTAGGGATCAAGCATTTTTATGCGGATTTCTTGAGATTGAGATGTGGCTTTGGCCCTGGCCTGCTCAGTCGCCAGACTTGAACCCGATTGAGCATGCATGGGATATGCTACAGAGAAGAGCTCTGCCGAATATGGAGGGTATCCAGTCGCAAGAAGATCTTTTTTTGTTGTTGCAACGAACAGGGGCGGCCATTCCACAGCGTGATTTGGATGAACTCATTTTGAGTATGCCAAACCGATGTTCTTGTGTTAGTGTTCGCGGTAGAAACACGGATTATTAATTGTTTAAGTTACCCAATAAAATTTTAAAGAAAACTGTTATTTCAGTCTTTTTTTCGAACTTTAATGTTAGTGGTTCAAATGTCAAAAATCCTTTTATTAGGAAAATGGCAAATTTCTTTATTAATGCAAAGGTGACTTGGTTTATCGTTACTGTGACAAACGAAAACACTTTATTTGATGAATTCTTAAAGAAAATTTTAATTAATATCAATCAGGAGAAAAGTTATTGCAAAAATATATGTTGATCCCTAGACACATTTGATGTGTGTATATTTGTTAAGACGGAATCTAGCAACTCAATTTTGCAGATATCTTCAACCGATTGTGTTGAATTTTTGTAGGCATATGTATATAGCGTGACAATGCTATATTATGATGACATGGAGCTGATCTGATGTTGGAGCTGGAAGGTGGTCATAGGAACTTTGTAACGACGGAACCTATCGAGTTTGGAGTCGTTTGATTTGACTTGACGAGTACTTTGAAGGCACTTTGACAGACCGAGACACTTTGAGAATTTGTTTTTAAAAAAGTAAAAAAATTCTTTTTTATGATTTCTGTTAGAATTGAATAACTACTACTGAAATAATGAAAGACCTTAAAATTACAGTTTTATTTTTGACTGCATGGTTGGTCTAGTGGTTTAAGCGGTTGCCTCGCCGCTTCCTACTGTATCAGGTGTTGTGGGTTCAAATCCCACATGGGACAACACTGTGTGATCCACGAATTGTTGTTCTGAGTCTGGGTGTCCATTGTGTCCGTTTCATGTATGTTTGTAAAGTCCCCCGCGACACAGGATTTATCTATATATATTTTAAACATTTTTTTTTTAAGAAATTTAAAATGTATACTCTATAGACGGTGTAGAGGTGTACTAATAATGTATCTTTAGAAATCAACCCCCTTTTGGGGTTAAAACGGGGGATGGTAGTTTGGAGGCAAACGAGGTTGCTTGGGTCAGCTAGTGTAATATATGAATCGATTAAGCTGAAGTCAACTTTATGCATAAATGGAATTATCGAACGATTATACAAGGAAAACAAGTAGGCAAAAATTATTACTGCGTATTAATCTCCGACAACTGCAGATAAATTAATTATTCAAGGGCATTGCACAAACACAGTGCTTAACAGGATAGCATACACACATGCATGAATGGATCACTATTATTTTCAGTTACATTTTTATTTATTAGTATGACAATTTAAATTAAGAGATAACTCATGCAACTGATGCACACGCTGCAGTATTAATAGGTCTAAATCTTTGAGCACGACGCTCAAAGATTCAGTACCTTTTTTAACCGACTTCCAAAAAGGGAGGAGGTTCTATGTTCCACTGTATGTACTTTTTTCACTTAAACAAAATTATGCCTTAATTAATATTACAATATTTTAGATTGCTTGACACAATTTATATGAAAGATACGTTAAATTATCTGTCAGATACGCGAACTAAAACTTATCTGTAACCGGTAAAACAGGGCCAGAGATATCATGTTGTTACCTTTGAGTATTAACGAGCACATTTACGACTGGCAACACCTCTGTAGATTTTGACTATCTTTCAAAATGAAAGTATCTTTTTTAGACAACAAACTGTATCGCAGACGTAATAACAGTTACATAAAACATAAAGTAGATGCATTATTTTCTTTTACTTTTTAATTAACACAATAGTTTTGTTTTGCACAATGCTTATCAATATTTAACATTCCACAAATTAAATATTTAGGTAGTAGGAACGCCAATGTTGATGAACACACTTTGATAAGAAATATTACTGCCTACTAATAATACGACAGCAACATGTTGCAATTCTAAAACATGTGTGAGTATAATACATAAACCCAAATATTGACAAAAACTATTTGCTTCATTTTCCCTCTTACGCGGAAATTAGAAGTAAACCAGAATCTCAGCCAATTCCGTTTAAGGTTTGTTAATCTTAGATAATTTTGTTATTTCCAATAGGTATAAAAACTAGAAGTGAAACACGTTTTTAACAAATTTGCAAAATTTCTTAAATGTCATGTTTAAAGAAAGAAATAATATAGATTGATTGAAGATTTGCCGATTTCGGCCACGGTGAGTGATGTAGGTATCTATTGTTTAAATCCTTTATACAACATATCTGTCCATTATTCTAAATTTAAACAAAATATGTTTAGCAGTTTAGCACGGACACAACTAATACATTACTATAGTACACAAAACTATACAGTATCCATCAACCAACAACAAAAATCGAGTAACCAACAAAAAAACGGTTGCACAGTAATTTGTGGAGATAAAAGATGATTTATTTATTTTTAAGTACGGGCCTGCCAAAGTGACTTGACGTGATGTAAAGCGTAAACAGAATCCAAGAGTGGTGGTCACCATACTTTCCTTTACGAATGCAGACAATGCAACCATGCAGCATGGTGACCAGCACCACGGCGGCCTAGTAATACTTCTGCATCATTAGGCCTCTGGTTTCTCACTCACCAACGAAGCACGACAGCCCGAGTGCTGTCATTTTAAGTTGATTTGCAATTATGTAATTTACTGCGATGACGAGATTCTGATGCAAATATCATATGGACTGAAAAGTGCTTAGATATAAATATGAATAATATAACCAATGTAAATCAGCAGTGCACGGCAAGGTGACTTATGTGACGAATACATACTACATGGACATTATAACTCATAAAAAGCAAAAAATACAAGTTGTGTAACCAAATGCTTAACATCTATGATGCAAAGATAAAAATTCTAAACCGCAAATAGTCTACTAAATATCTGTTGCATAATATATAAATCGACGTATGAATAAGTAATAAAAACTGTCTAAATTATTGTAATACAAAAAACTCTGATGCAATATGCGACTAATGTCAAAATTGTAACAATAATAGTTTATTAATATTGATAGAATTAATTCCATTATTCCTTTTGTTAAATGCAATTGGGTTAGGTTTGAGTTTGGCTTTGGATACATAAGGTATAGTTGTATATTATACAATACTAGTTGTTGCCCGCGGCTCCGCCCGCGTGTATGTCGGTTATCACGGCAAATAGTAGCATAGGTGTTATTCTGATGCTAGCTATATTACTGCAAAGTTTCATCCAAATCCGTTCAGTAGTTTTTGCGTGATAGAGTATCAAACATCCATCCATACTTACAAACTTTCGCGTTTATAATCTTAGTAGGATAGTAGGCATACATTGTAAGTTTCTCGTAAAAATTTACAAAGTAGGTTATCTAATTGAAAAAAGAAAACATTTTGCACGTAAGAAGATTGCGGATTTATTCCGGACAGTTTAATTTTTCCGGGGACTTTCCAAATCTCGATAACTACCGGGAGTTGTTTTTCTATTGATTTGACTTTTAACTTACAAAAAAATAAAATAACAAAACTATAATAATCTACAGCATCATTATAAAAAATGTTTACATGAATGATTTCTAACACAACCTTTTCTTACAAGACGGTGCTAATTATTAATTTATACCAGAAATTAATTAAGTAATTACTGTGCAATTTTATAGAAAGTAAGTAAATTTTTGCATATCTTATAATTCTTGTTCAATTATCGAATAATTATACAAAAATATATCTCCAAAAAACATAGTAGTCTTGTTTTCCCACTGGATACGTGAGTACAATACAAAGCCCGCCTTTATCTATGATAGGAGGTATAATTAACTTCCTTTAACCGTCCTTTACTGTACCTACTGGACATAGGCCCCTCCTTAGAGATAAGACTAGGTAGTAGAGCCACACTGATTTCAGCAAGGTTGGGCCGGCTCTACCGGGGTGGTACAGGTGGTACTACCCTCGCACAGAAAATCAACGTAAAATGACAGCGTTCGTGCTGTCGTGTTTTGTTGGTGAGTGCGAGACCAGAGGCCCAATGATGCAGAAGCATCACTAGCCCGCCATGGTGTGGGTCACCATGCTGCATTGTCTGCATTCGCAGTGAGTATGGTGATCACCACTCTTGGATTCTGCTTATGCTTTCCATCAGGCAGAGTAGAGTCATTTTGGCAGGGTCAAACATAAAAAAAAAGTCTATGACAGAAATTTGTAGATCCTAAAAACTATTACTATATATTATGGATTCCGGGTAAATGCGACTTTAAGGGACTTTACACTATACAACGAGACTTGTCCCCGTCCGCGTCGTGATGTATATTAGGTTACGCTTGTGGCTCTACGATGTAAATCTCGGAATATACGTAGGTACTATCGCGTGCGCTCCGGTGAAAGGCACTATATATTATAATATGATAATTTGACATTTGATTATATAGTATTACGCAATTCTTAATGCCTTCGCTAGTGAAATCACTGCTCTAACATTTTTGTTGGAGATTTAATTTACGAGTTACTAAAAATTTGGACGTAGTATTATTCTTGGCAATATTGAAATGAGTCATTGTACTGAGATGTTGCAAATTTTAATTATTAGACACTTACAGGAGATCAGAGTCGATAAAGAATAGGTACCTAATAAAAGAAAGCGTACAAATAGTGGCTGCTTCCATCCTACCTATTGATAAAGGCCTGTGTCTTTTCATCTTTGAAAGTCGTGATTGTAATTTTCAATGTCAATAGCAGGTAGGAACTATATATGCGGGCTAATTTACGCCGCATTGCATAAATCTTTTATTTTTAACCGACTTCCAAAAAGGAGGAGGTTCTATGTTCCACTGTATGTATTTTTTTTTTTTTTTTTTTTATGTATGTTCACCGATTACTCCGTCAGTTGTGGACCGATTTTGAATTTTTTTTTGTATTCGAAAGGGTATGCTTCCGAAGTGGTCCCATTGCCAGCATATCAGGATCTGATGATGGGATCCCAGCGAATTCGAGGGAAACCCTCATTTTTTATAGGCACATACTATGTTTTTCGTATATTTTCTGAAGTTGCACCGGTATTTGCGTCTGGTAGTCATCATTTTATGATGATGAGCTGATGATGTAAAGTACAACTCCTTAACGGTTAGGAGTTGGAGGATAAATCTTTAAATATCATATGTACATATGTTACCTTTAGTCGTATTCTTTCAAATTATTTAGGTAAGCTGATGATGGAAGGTGGAAGGTACAACTCCTCAACGGTTAGGAGTTGGAGGATAATTCTTTCAATTTCATACGTATCTAAAGACCTTCAGTCGTATACTTTCAAATTATTTAGGTGAGCTCATGATAGAAGGTTAAACTCTTCAACAGTTAGGGATTAGAGGATGAGAGGATTTTAATATTACACGTACGTATAGACCTTAATTTGTATTCTTGATGATGAAATTTGATGAAATAGTTCAACTTACCTACGATTGTTTGCACTAAAAACTGAAAAATAAAAACTTTTTATAAAAAAAAAACCGACTTCCAAAAAACATCCAACGAAAACTCTCTGCCAAAAAAACAGACTTTTTTAGCCTTTTTAGTCGGCTTAGCACCGACTTCAAACAGATTTTAGGTACCTAGCACACATTATAACACTACTATAATGAATAAAGAATTAGGTATAGGCAATTTATGAAGAACCAGTTTATTTTACGCTTTTAAGTGTTTTTTTGGCAGAGAGTTTTCGTTGGATGTTTTTTGGAAGTCGGTTTTTTTTGCAATTAGGTTACAAGATCACTTTTGCAAGTTAAACTTTTCTTGATTAGATGATTTCGGCCTTTCCTAACTGGACTAGCCCTGAGAAGAAGGGCGAAACTAACTCAGGGGTCATCGTCTCTTTATTTAGATTACATTTTATTTATATTACAAGCTTTTTATTAACTTGCAATGTATGTATGTATGCTTGTATGTTCGGGTGGAATCTTTCAACTCAATTTTGAAGCAGATATCTTCAACCGATTTTGCTAAACTTTTGCAAGCATATGTATACAGCGTGACAATACAATTTTATAATGACATGGAGCTGAAACGTGGCCATAGGAACTCTGTTAAGAAACGTCGCAACATCATCGAGTTTAGATTCGTTTGATTCGTCTCGAGGCATTCCAGTAAAAGCTTGTAGTTAAAAACCTTTTTAATTTAATTTATTTAATAAATATTTCGATTAGAGTCGATTCGCGATATTAAATTCCACCAAATAAAAGTGATAAGCGTTAGTTATTTATGACAAAGTTTCAGTTAGACAAGAAATAATACAAGTTGGTATTAGGCACAAAATTATACAGGCTAATGATTCATTATTACGCGTACATAATAATTTGTTTAATGAAACAATATATACATGCTAGCTGACCCGGCGAACTTTGTACCGCCATATTTACATATAGGTATGTCTCAGCTTCCCACAGGCAGTGTACAGTCGCGGACAAAAAAAACTTTTCCTTGTATCTTTTGATTTTTCTTGTACACAGACCATGTCCTAATAATAAGGAACACACTAAAAAGAATTATTTAATTTGGTGCAGCCAATCAGAAGTTATGCGCGTACATACATTTCGGCGATTCATTTTTCTATATATAGATATGGATTTTATGAGAGTTAAAATATAATATTATCTTTTGTATATAATGTTATCTTTTGGAGCAGTAATTACAGGTGAAAGCAATATTATAAGAAAATAATATTTTGTGTACATACGAATAGAGAAACTCCAGGAAGAAGTGATGATTGCCACAGGGGCGGCGGGAAAGGAAACAAGAGGGAGAGCCAGAACTATCCGATACCGAAGAAAGGGTTCTAGCGCTGGCCTGGAAGCGGTCAGGTTGCCTAGTATCCTAGCAAAGGTAGGCCTGAAACGGTGGAAATACGTGTTTTCTCTAAACCGGAAAGAGAGCAAGGCTCTCTGTCTTAATCTGTGTGGCTGTCTAAGGCAGCCAAAGTCTGCCAGTGTTCTAGAGTATACCAGGGCCCTTTATAATAAGCTTATATGAAGCGAAACACCGTATAGTTTAATAGGAAATATGCATGTCTTTTTTTATTTCTTAATCTGATCATATAAGTCTCCATTACATAGAAAAAAATATAAATAGGTTTCAAAATAGTCAAACTAATTTTCAAAGTGAAATTTAAAATACCGACTAAATTTGAGATATTCAAACGCCGCCATTTTTCGCGCGCTATTGACATAACATATGACGTCATTGTGATTTCGTGTTTGTTTACTATTGAGTGTTTCAGTTATTTTATACCTATTTACAGTTTTGTTTTTTTTTTATGGAATAGACCGGCAAACGAGCAGACGTATCGCCTGATGGTAAGCGATTACCGCCGCCCATGGACACCCGCAACACCAGAGGCGTCACAAGTGCGTTACCGGCCTTTGGGGGATGGGGGGGAGATATGGGGAGGGGTTGGGTTGGTATGGGCCTCCGGTATCCTCACTCACTCGGTGAAACACAGCGCAAGCACTATTTCACACCGGTTTTCTGTGAGGCCGTGGTATCACTCCGGTCGAGCCGGCCCATGCATGCCGAAGCGTGGCTCTCCCACGTGTGTGTGGGTTGCGATTGCTATAAAAATCATGGAAGAAGTCATTTTTTTCTCACAAACACTACTAACACAGTAGGAATTTGGACGCCGTTAATTTCGATAATGTAACAATCGACGTCACATTTCGTTTCGACCAATAGGACGCGTTTTGCAGGTTTGAATTTCCCTCCCTTAATCTTCACTTTTTATTTAATATTTTCTGGGTTTAAATAATCACTAAATAAAAAAAATACTATTTAGGTATATTGTAAAGACAATAAAGAATCTATAAAAAAATGTTTGAGACAAATAAAAATTTTATGCATATTCCCTATTGATTCTATTTCGACACACCACCTCACCCTAAGCCCGAATGACGAAATCACACGAAACAAAAAAGAAACTTCACACTTCAAAATAAAATACTAATATGTTTATAGGTAACATGTCACTCAGTTTAAAAAATGTACCTATTGTATCTACAACATTTATGTACATTTACATTTAGTATTATGTTAAAATCAATATTATCTATCAACAACGCTTACTAGACTGCTTGAGAGCACTGTATGGGAATTGATACATATTTATCTTTTTCTGTAAAAACATGCACTTAGTTTGTTTTTTTTTTCATTCCAGTTCCGGTAATATAATTAATTTTCAGTTTTTTTTAAATATTATATTTTATTCCTTTTCTAAGAAATAACTAACATTTAAATAACAACTGCTCTAACTTTAAATAGGATTTTTAATCTATATAAATAAAAGCCCAATTTTATTTAATATTTTCGTTAAAGCACAAGGTTCTCAGGGAGAGAAAAAACGTAAAAATTGCGAGGAAAATAGTAAAAACAAAACTTTTTTTTTTTTTCTTATGGACTGCGACAGACCAAAAAATTTTGACAAGACGAAATCTGTCGGGGCAGCTTTATAGTAATACATAATCTTATATATAAAATTCTCGTGTCACTATGTTAGTTACCATACTCCTCTGAAACGGCTGGAGCGATTTTTATGAAATTTGGTGTACATATCGGGTAGGTCTGAGAATCGACCAACATTTTTTATACACCAATTTTTTTATGGAAAAACAACGTTTGCGGGATCAGCTAGTAATTATGTAAAATTGCATTTTTCCCATGAAACTGTCATACATTTTTTTTTGCTAATTGACTACCCTGCCGCTAATTACTTCCTACTACTACTACTTAGCTTAACTTAACTACTTAATGTTATTCATAGTGGCAGCCTATTTAGCTTAACTTTTTTTAAAAAGCTTTAAATTAAAAAATTGATTTTATTCGACAGATACAATTATTACTTTCTTTTAATTTACTTTTGATCATAATGTTTAATACCTTACCACCTAAATAAAGACATCGTGTATATTTATTTAGAATATTTTATATTTTTCACCATTGCTTAAAATAACGCAGGTTTTTGTATCTGAGAATCCACATGAAAATCTTCATCTTCCAAAATAAAAGACAATAATAGAACACCATTCATGGGTGAAATGTTTGTGTGATCTGCAAATATTTGTTTCGGAGTTTGAGTGTTTTCTATGCATAATATGATTACGAAGAATTACACCGTGGGAGAGCCACGCTTCGGCATGAATGGGCCGGCTCGAACGGATTGATACCACGACCTCACAGAAAACCGGTGTGAAATAGTGCTTGCGCTGTGTTTCACTGAGTGAATAAGGATATCGGAGGCCCATACCCCAACCCCTCCCCCTATATCCCCCCACCCCCCAAAGGCCGGCAACGCACTTGTGACGCCTCGGTGTTGCAGGTGTCCATGGGCGGCCGGTAATCGCTTACCATCAGGCGATACGTACGCGTAAATATTTATTTACAAAATAAGTATATATGTATTTATATCAGTTGTCCTTAGCTTGGGACTAGATGGCTTTGTGTGTAAGATGTCCGAAATATTTATTTTTCTTTAATATTAACAAGAACGGGAAGCAACTTCATTTTATGTAAAGACAATTTGAAAACGACCAGAACGTCATAATGACGTTCTGGGTGGTGGTGGTTCAGGGTGGTTTTCTGAAATGTTCTTGATAAAGTAAGATGGCGGCACTGTAGCGTCAGGTCCAACCATCTGTCAAAATACATAAACGATTTGTATTTTCGATAATTTTTTTGGTTTATTTATTCTTAAAAACGTTATAAAATTAATATTGTTTTCTATAAAACTAATCAAAGTATGGAAACAAAGCTAATGGAATATTATGCTTAGTACCAAACTTTTTTGAGTTCAATCTTCAGTTCGGCAAACTTTCTCTGGTCGTAATCCATAATAAAATCAATAACACTTACAAATACGTAGAATATTACAAAAAATTGTACGTTCGATGGGAATCTGGGCTATCTGACAGCTATTTGGAACTGGCGCATACGGAGCGCCGTCTGGTGGCAAAAAAGTAAGGAGAACCCTCATTGTGTGACCTATCTGCCAAATATAATATTTAATTTGGCACGACCCGCTTTTAAATAAACTTTCAGCACATACAGTACAGACTACTCTGCTAGATAAATGATTGTTTATTAAAAATGTACATTCAAACCGCTTTATATAGTTTGATGGTAATTAATGCAGGTGCAAATCAACGATCTGTTTTCTTTATATTCTTGTTGCTGCTTTTTAAATTAATTTTCAAACCGCCTTCAACATTCAAGTCCACCTTTGTCACTGGTCATGTGCATAAAGTATAAATTATATATATATAATATATACACACATCAAAAGTGTCTAGGGATCAAGCATTTTTATGCGGATTTCTTGAGATTGAGATGTGGCTTTGGCCCTGGCCTGCTCAGTCGCCAGACTTGAACCCGATTGAGCATGCATGGGATATGCTACAGAGAAGAGCTCTGCCGAATATGGAGGGTATCCAGTCGCAAGAAGACCTTTTTTTGTTGTTGCAACGAACATGGGCGGCCATTCCACAGCGTGATTTGGATGAACTCATTTTGAGTATGCCAAACCGATGTTCTTGTGTTAGTGTTCGCGGTAGAAACACGGATTATTTATTGTTTAAGTTACCTAATAAAATTTTAAAGAAAACTGTTATTTCAGTCTTTTTTTCGAACTTTAATGTTAGTGGTTCAAATGTCAAAAATCCTTTTATTAGGAAAATGGCAAATTTCTTTATTAATGCAAAGGTGACTTGGTTTATCGTTACTGTGACAAACGAAAAAACCTTATTTGATGAATCCTTAAAGAAAATTTTAATTAATATCAATCAGGAGAAAAGTTATTGAAAAAATATATGTTGATCCCTAGACACATATGTTGATCCCTAGACACTTTTGATGTGTGTATATATTTGAACATCTATGTTGATTTGATATCTTTGCCCATTCAATAGTTAAGGACTTCAAGCCTTAAGTATTTAAGACTTTAGATTTTCACTGTAACTAAATTATTGAGGTTCAAATAGTCTATAAATAGGATGTGGATACCTATTTGAACCTATTCTATACTGGATGTACATATATCTATAATGCTAACATTACATTTTATAAAGAAAGAACGGTTAATATTTTAAAAGGTTTTCTTAGCGTTGAATAAATAATAAAGCAATATAAATAGAAAAGCATGACTGCTCAGTCTCGAAGTCGATTCTCTGTGGACGCCCAAGGAGGCTCATCTGTTCTTCTGGAACGAGCTAGGCTCAACCGGTCAACGTTTTCTGCCTTTACATTCTAGAGCGAATTGAAGTCTAGAAGCTGAAACAAAGCCTTTTATTACGTGCATCATGTTAATTATTGTCATGTATTTATAATATTTTTAGAACTGTACTAAAATATATAATTTTTATTCTGCTCAAAAAGCTGTTTCACCTGCATTAACAAAACACATTCTTGCGTTTTCTAAACATGCCATGTTTAAAGTCTACTTAGTTTCAAAACTAGATGGCGTTATGTGTCAGATTGCCGAAAACATTTTACATTATTTTTAAACTAGTGGTTGCCCGCGGCTCCGCCCGCGTTTATGTCGGTTATCGCGCCAAATAGTAGTCTATGTGTTATTCTGATGTATAAGCAATATTACTGTAAAGTTTCATCCAAATCCGTTCAGTACTTTTTGCGTGAAAGAGTAACAAACATCCATCCATCCATACTTACAAACTTTCGCATATATAATATTAGTATAGAAGTATAGATATAGATATAAAATCGATATTTATGAATGAGCTTACTGATTAATTTAATGGAAGAGCAATATTTTATTGATGGATCAAAAACAACGTAAACGAATGATTTTTATTTCAAAAACATTATATTACGCCATCTTGTTGACAACAATAACAACTCATTCTAATCCAAGTTTTCCATTCATCATCACCTTCCTAGCAGGCGCGGTTCCAGGGGGGGGGGGGGGGGTCACAGGGGACGTGACGCTTCGGGGAGGTGCTTCTGCTCGCAAGGGGTTGCTTGTGTCGTGGATAAGATTCATGAGCTGGGCCTGAGGGTGGGGCCTCAGAAAACTGAAGCGATATGGTTTCATGGCCTACGTAAGCGCCAGGAACCACCCAGCTCATACCTCTGGGTGGATGACACCGAAGTCCAAGTGGGTCAGTAGGTACATGAAGTACCTCGTCATGGACAATCGGTAGAGCTTCGAAAAGCATTTCGGCCGACTAGTCCCCAGTACGATGAGTAGCAGGGGTGCCACATTGTCTGTTGCCCAATCTCGGGGGACCGGGGAAAGAAGTTCGCTGCCTCTATGTGCGTGGGCGTGCTTATGGGCGTCGTGCGATCCATGGTCCTCTATGGGGCACCAGCTGGATCTTCCCGCTGTAATGCTCAACTGATTCTGCAGCGGTTGATGGCTATATGGATCGTACGAGGCCACCGTACGATCTCGTACGAGGCGGCAACGATCCTGGCACGATCTCCACCCTTCGACATTCTAGCCGACATGAACACAATGGTCTGCGACGAAATTCGATCTGTCGGTCGATATGACGAAGAGATTGCGCCGTATCATGAGTCCGGAATGCTTCGTCAGAACACACATACGCAAGCCCTACGAGCTTGGCGGGCACGGCTCGACACCCAGGATTGTGCCAGCCAACGCGCTGTCGGAGCTTCGAAGCTTGAATAGAGAGAACCAACTTATCACCTAGCGAATTACTTAGATGCTCACCGGGCACGGTTGCTTCGGTGACTTCACCCGGTCGGACAGATCGGACGAAACCTGGCGAGTAGTGTGAAGACGTTATGCTCCAGAAGGAGTCCGAAGAGCGGGATCGGGAAATGGCCGATCCCGCTCGAAAGAGGCGACGAAAGATGCGCTCTCACTCACAGGCGGGTCGGTGTTCCGACTCTCTCATTGTGTAGAGCGGTGAGAGGTACGACAGCGACATGCCCCGGGTTTGAATCTGGTTACCCCGGGAGGTACCTCAGTGATGAGGAAAGGCAGGGGGAACTACAGAAGCCGCTGATGCGTTCCTGGAGCTCCTCTTGACTGCAGATGTAGGCTGCCGCCGGGGTTTAGTGGTTAGACCGATTTGTCGGGAGTTCCATACACGCCCTTCGTCCCCCAACGGAGCTAGATCCTCTAAATATTCATTCATAGATTGTCACGGATGTCTCAAATATCATCATCCCAATAGATTTACCAATAAAAACAAAAGATATCCATTTGTTTTAAATGTGTGAAATAAAATTGTGTATTGTGCAATAAAGTCTAATTTACGCGACTTATTTGATTAGTGACCCCCCCCCCCCCAAATTTCAGGCTGGAACCGCGCCTGCTTCCTAGCCTTTATTATTCCCAAGATTTATTGGGGTCGGCTTCTAATTCAACCGGCTTTGTCTGAAAATCAGTTTTTACGGTAAACTGAACTGAACGTTGAAGTAGTTGTCAGTAAATTTGAGGGCACTGACTTCCCAATAACGATTGTCATTGGTGTTCATGACAACCGGGACCGACGGCTTAACGTGCTTTCCGAGGCACGGGCGGGAAACACCACCATATTCCATACTCAGGGCTGCTGTCAAGAATTTCTTGTAAGAAAAACCCAACAGCAGTCCGACCCGGGAATCGTACCCGAGACCTCTTGATTGGCAGTCGCTTGTGCTAACCGCTAGACCAAAGAGGTGTCCATATAGGTCCATGAGGTAATCCAAGTTTTCTATTCTAATCTAAAAACTAAAATAACTTTTTAACGCAATGTTCTAAAAATGTGGGAATTTAAAATGTTTTTTTGATGATATTAGCAGCCAAATAAATACAAAAGCAATCCCTACCTAAGGCGGTACACAACTCCCATTAAACCTGCCACTGTGGTTTATTTTTAAATGTGATGTAAGTTTTCAGAAAGAAGTCTAATCCTCTGGTCCCTGTAGTTTATCATTAGTTTTTACCGGATCTTTGCCGTTACCTTCCTAACCAGACTACTACTACTAATACTAGGTACTTGAGTTCAATCTACTGCTTGCAAGTACAGTACAAGAACATTTAGTAAAATGTTATTATGTTATGTTAAAAGAACATTTAGTAAAATGTTATTGTACTGAACTTGCTTCTATGTGTTTACTCCATTGAATGAAACGGGGGAATTTTCGTATCTCAAGAATCTCTGAAATCGTGTGATCCGCAAAGACATTTATTATTATGCCCATAGTCCGGGTTAAGTTTTAAATCACACTCCCACATTTAAGCGGTCACCGATCACGAAATTTTTCTTCACATCAGGATGAGACTAGGCTTGACTGTAACCAATACAATTAAATAAGCGAATTGAACGAAGATATCGTCTGATAAAAATTTTTTTGTTATTTTAAGGAAGTCCCTTTTTTAAGTTTAATTATTAGTAAAGTTGTTTTTATTTAAATCTTCATTGTATTCTTTTGAGTAGGTCGTATATTATATAAGTTACTACACCACCGCCTTCTGTTCATCATCTTTCCCAACATATTTTTGAAGTGAATTAGGCGCGTTGAGCACTTTTTGGATGAACAAAAATCATTGAACTCGCGTCATCGTCACCGAACGTTTCCAGGTTCATTTTAGGTGAGTGTCGGTGAGTGATTTTTAACATCGGTAAAGCAATCTATAGTAGCATTCAAGTAATAAGTATAATGTTTTGAGTATTTTTAAACTCTCTTTATCCAAGTCCCAAACGTAACTTCTGGTTCACAGATTGAGAAGATTTCATCTACACATGTTTTGAATTTAAACAAACAATAGCTCTAAGACAAAAACGTTATTGTATAAAACACTATGTATTATTACTCTCATAAATAGGGTGCGTTGTAAGAATAATCCAATATACCTATGTTGTTCCGAAAATTTATAGCTACAGAATAAATACAATATCTTCCTTTATGAAACTATTTTGGATTGATGCTAATTTCAACACAAACCTCCTTTGTGGCCACCTATGTGTAGCTTTTTAAAAAAATGTTTAAAGATTATATCTGTCACTCTTCTTTTGTTTGCAACAATGGACGTCTCGCGGGAAGCTTTTCGTGCTATGATTAGTATGATTTTCTATGATTATGAACGAGGGATAAACTTTAAGGAATCTCAAGAAAATTTACAAGCTGCTTTGGGAGTCTGCTCCTGCGTTAGCAACAATTACTAATTGGTTTTGTTAATTTAAACATGGTCGAGAGAACTTAAACGATAATTGGTATAGCGAAGGTTGTCTACCTCAAGCTTTCGGGGAGTTGGATAGCGAGCGCCCAAGGGGCGGCGTCCGTGGCATTCTTTTTTACCAAGAATACGCGCCCGCTTACACAGCTACTATGGACTATTTGACAACTTCGGGGGTACAAATGTTACCCCATCCTCCATACAGCCCAGATGTATCTCCATGCGAGTTTTTTTTAATTGCCCACGGTAAAAAAAAATGTTTCGTGGGCGAAAATTTAGCACTGTAGGCGAGAATGTCGAAGAATTTCGGCGGATGTTTTTCTATCTCCCGCCAGACACGTTTTTTTAATGTTTTGAAAGCTGGTTCACCTGTATGCATAAATGCATTGGGATAGGAGGGGGATATTTTGAAAAGCTGTATATAAACTTTTTTTATATAACTACTAGTGGTTGCCCGCGGCTCCGCCCGCGTATATGTCGGTTATCGCGGCAAATAGTAGTCTATGTGTTATTCTGATGTATAAGCTATATTACTGTAATGTCAAATCCGTTTAGTAGATTTGCGTGAAAGAGTAACAAACAAACAAACAAACATCCATCCATCCATCCATACTTACAAACTTTCGCGTTTATAATATTAGTATAGATTTTTCATTTCACTAATTATTTTTGAAACAGGCCACGAATGCAATACCAGCAAATACCAGCCAATCGGATATATTGCCGGATACCTTAAAAAATTTGAAACAAATCTTTTATTTATATTTATTTATTCAAACTTCCTGCATACATATTGCACAAGGCGGACTTAATGCCACAGGCATTTTCTTCCAGTCAAACCTTTGGGTGTTGCAAAACTGTGTATGGCAGGCGTATTTTAAAAAGAAGTATTACGATAGATTAAATTAAATTATATTACAAAACTAACGATTCTACAGATATCTACCTACACATATACAATTTACATACATATACATTAACACACACATACATACATACACACATATACGTACACATATACGAGCATATACACATCCAAAAATACACTTTGAAAGTGTTATTCTGATGACTCCGTCAACAAGTCTCTATAGAACTTCCGTACTCTAAACTTAAAAGTGGATCGGCTAGTGGACATCCTGGTTTCTAGTGGAAGTGTGTTCCAAAGAGTGACAGCTTGAACTACGAAGGAGGAATGGACCATACTGGAAGTATGGGAAGGACAACGAAGGAGAAGATTGTTAGAAGAGCGAAGATTTCGGTTATGGTTAGAGCAGATGTATTCTAGTTGGGATTTTAAGTAGGTAGGTGAGTTCGGTGAGTAGAGAAGGGAGTACAACAAAGTAAGAGCCCTCGAACTGCGGCGCTGTCTTATAGGCTACCAGGATAGTTGTGTACGATAAGCGGATATATGATCATACTTTCGAAGGTTGAATATGAATCGAATGCAATTGTTGAGAAGTCGGTCTAATTTATTGAGCAGATCTGCATTCAGGTCGAGATAACACACATCACCATAGTCGATAAGTGGAAAAATTAAAGTCTGCACGAGCATCTTTTTTGTTTCAACGGCGAGGAAAGTTTTCGGACTATAGAACATACGTAAAGCATTTGTAACCTTCTGACAGACGCTAGTAACTTGTGTTTGCCAGTTCAGAGTCGTATCGATGTGCAAACGGAGATCCTTGACCGATGTACTAACGGGTAAGACAGTATCATTGAAGATGATTTCAGTGATACATCAGGATCAATTCTGTTCATCATTCGAGGTCTCCCTGTGATGATTGCTTGAGATTTCGATGGGTTCACCGTTAAACCAAACCTGCTGGACCAGTTTATAATGGTCTCTTAAGTCTCTGTTGACACTACCTATAGCTTTGTTCAAATTCTCTACTCTTGCGTGTGAGTAGATTTGCAAGTCGTCTGCATACAAGTGATACGCACACTAAAGCTCACGGGTCACGAGATCAATAAATAGTGAAAAGAGAAGAGGAGAAAGAATGCCGCCTTGTGGAACACCAGAGTCGAGTTCGGCCCACGTCGATGAAGATTCATCGGTTCGGACAGACTGCTGGCGTCCTCGAAGATATGATGAGAACCATTCCAGTGCACTATCGGAAATCTTGAAGTGGGTAAGTATAGATAGCGGGATATCGTGATTCACGGTGTTGAAGGCTTATATCTAAGCTTCGTAGGAGGAATTCATGAGGATAGACACAGCTTTCATCGAAACTTTAAAGATCCGTCCAATCCATGTCCGACTGTACTAGCCTTTAAAGTAAAAATGTAATTAATACCCAAGACGACTTTACGATTTCTTTACAACTGTCTAACTGAATCTCAAGCAGGGATATTCCGGTTAGGGTTAACCTAACCGAAATAATCTGTTCTTAACCCTTTTGGAAATGTGTTAACCTAAATTTAGGATTAACATAAATATATGTTACCGAATTATAACTGTTAACAGGAATAATCTAATACAGGATAATTACGGTCAGCCTTAACCGAATTTGATATAGGTTTCTGGATATTTGTAGGTCCGTGATTCATTTTTCGTTACAGTCGTCGGTGACGTTAATTATTTGCGTGGAATGGGAAAAGGGGATAACAAGTTTTTTTTTCCCAAGAGATCAAGTAAAATTGATTAATTTTCGAATTGGGTTAAGTCGCGTCACGTCGTAAAATAACCGAAATCTTGGGTTAACATATATCATTTGGGTTAACAATTTCAAAAACATAAACCCTTTAATTTGGGTTAACCCTTATTGTTCGGGTTAAAACAATAACATATATAATCTGTTAACCGAATCAATGAGTAACCCTTTGAAACGGTTACAGATTGATTCGGTAACCGTTTATAACGAATACCGTTATGCATGGGTTTTCCGATCCCTGATCTCAAGTAGGTATTTGGCACCCAATTTCGATTCGTAAGTATTTTTTTTCATAAAGAAAATTGAACACTATATTGTATGCCATCTAGATAATGAGTAAGTTTAACAGGTCTATTCCTTAATCTATACTAAAATTATAAAGCTGAAGAGTTTATTTCTTTGTTTGTTTAAATACGCTAATTTCAGGAACCTAGTCCCATTTGAAAAATTCTTTCAGTGTTGAATAGTACATTTATCCTCCTCCTTTATATTTCTAAAAGCATTCATATTTTTATTTATAATTTTATATACATATAACTAGCTGTGCCCTCTACTTCGTACACATTTGGATTTTCAAGTTATTTTAATTTTTTACCATTTAAACCTTCCCTGTACTACGACAAACATTTCAAAACCAAATCAGCTAAATCGGCCCAGACGTTCTCGAGTTTTAGCGAGACAAACGAACAGCAATTGATTTTCATATGTAAGAAGAAGAAAAGTATAGATTAAAAATCAGATAAACACGCTTATAAAAGTCGGTTACACATAAACGAACACACAGGTGACACTAATAATAGTACGGGAGCCCTAGAAGGAATTTCGGGATTTACTCAAGCGCGACAGATTAATATACAGGGGGATACCTTATACCCGGTTAAGAACCTCCACCAAATATGAGCCCCGTATATATGGCCGCCAGTCAGGAATAAAGGATTAGATTAGTAAAAAAAAATTGAACATCAGACATTTTCGAGCGCGTTAGATTAAGGCAGGGTGAGTTAATTACATGATAAAAAGTGTATATTCCACTAATCTGACAATTTGAGAGTGACGTAAGGAAAGGGGAGGGCTATAAAGTTCTAAAAAAAAACGTTATCTCGAAATTCTCGAGCGTGGCTTTTTTTTTTGTGGGAAATAATTCAGGGAAAACGAAAAATATATAATCTGACGATAGCTACAAGCCGAAGTAACAAAATTTCGTCGATAAAGTTTAATATATTGATGATGGTGATGCCTATATTCACACTGATAAGTCAGAGAGAAATAAGTCGAAGAAATGGAGCAACCGCCATCCCAATTTGACCTTATAAATAGATGGGTTCTTTTTTACAAGTTTTTATTTAACTTGCAATGTATGTATGTTTAGGTGGAATCTTGCAACTCAATTTTGAAGCAGATATCTTCAACGAATTTTGCTGAAATTTTGCAAGCATATGTATACAGCGTGACAATACTAATGGAATACATGGAACTAATCTGATGCTGGAGCCGGAAGGTGGTT
Source organism: Diaphora mendica (assembly GCA_949125395.1). Classification (NCBI taxonomy): domain Eukaryota; kingdom Metazoa; phylum Arthropoda; class Insecta; order Lepidoptera; family Erebidae; genus Diaphora; species Diaphora mendica. Next base: position 9,921,103 of record OX421312.1, on the reverse strand, counting down.
ATAGGAATTCTGTAGAGAAACGTCGCAATCAATACCATCGAGTTTGAAATAGTTTGATTCATCTTGACAAGTACTTTATGTTTTGATAGTATCCAGGGTTTGATGATGGACCTTTATACAATTTATAGAATACAAAGGCTTTTCGCTAGATTTACCTGTATGTAAGGAAGTAATTGAAATAACTTGATTTGACTTTGTTTAAATTTTCAAACTAAGTAAAAGTTGTAAGTAACTAAGTTGTTGATCGATCATTGGGCTGATCAGGAGATGGCAACGATTATAGATAGTAAGGTAATTTTATGTAATTACCTCGATTTGTGTCATAAATATTCAGTTACTGATAATTAATTATAAATTGATTATGATTTGTCATGCCCTGATCATGAAGAATCGAAGACGAACATAGCATTTATTGCTTGCCAACAAAATGAAGATTCTACTATTACTATCAGAACTTTTGATACTGATATTGTGGTAATTTTGTAAAAAGCACGTCTGGAATTGGGATCTTTTTTTTTTTAATTGTCAGATTAAGCGAACCCCTCCAGATAATCGTCAGATTATGAGACAGCACGTCTAGGACATAAAGATGAACCATATATATCTTAATCTGACGCGCTTGAGTATGACGATTTTTTTTTGCACATTCTTATAACGCCCGTGAGTTTGCGTCACATCCAAATCCCCATTTAGCATCGTGGGCTCCCTAAAAGTTACCTTGGCCTATTTTTTTTGGGACAAGGGGCAAACGATCTGACGGATCACCTGACGGTAAGCTATTACCGCCGCCTATGGGCAATTACGCGAAACCTTTTAGTATTGGATAGCTCAGTTATCCAGGAAGATTAGGTATAGGCTATTAAACATTTCGGTAAGACCAATCCGCTGGCCGTTGAGAACCGACCATCAATGAGAAAGGTTGAAAAAACCGTATTATAGAAAAACCATAGTTATAGATAAATTACACCGAGACGAACACAGAACACACGATCGTACTCATAACAACATTTGTCCTGGTTGGAATCAAACCCACGACCCCGGAGGTTAGGAGTCAGAGTCACTAACCTCTAAGTAAACTTTAAAAATAATACCTGTTCTTTGGTATAATAGTGTTGATAAATATTGTAAATTATTCATGCATCTTGCATGCATCTAAATATGAGTATATATAATGTAAAACGTAAATAAGTCCACATGTAAGCTAATACAAAACATTAGGTAATTTTGTTTAAAATATGTGCATATAGTTGCGGTTTCATAACTTTACGTCTGCAAAAATACGTTAGTTTTACTCTATACTTCGAAGTCGTTTTTACTACAATAACGAAACGATGACTGACATTAAATTATAAGAAAAATAGTAATTAAACGAACTTATAGTTTTTTTTACGTATTATAGTAATTTTGCAATGTTAAAAGTACTTTTAACATTGCAAAATTACTATATTACTATTTGTACTACTAGTACAAATAGTAACAAATCCATCGTTAGATATTTTTTCCAACCCAGAAAGTCTAAATAATATTTCTCCTTGAACCGTGAACGGCTTTCGTGTTAAAAATCTAATAAAATGTATATATTTGGTGCAAAAAATTAAAGCGGGGCCTATCCAGTTTGGTTTTACTAATCTCCAAGTTTTAATATTTGACTGATAGAAATACATATTATACTATTATATATTTTGTAAATACATACATAGAAAACACCCAAACTCCGAAACACATATTTGTAGATCATAGAAACATTTGGTCCGACCGGACCGAATCGAACCAGAGACCTTATGATCAGCAATCGCTTACGCCAACCGCGAGACCAACATAAAATAATTCTCATGTCACGCTGTTGTTCACTTTGAAATCCGAAACGATCTAACTGATGTTCACGTATTTTTTAAATGTGTTTTGCTGGCGTGCCTAAGATTGTTAACATCACGCTTAGACCAACAGCAGCCGAGTATAATTGTACAGTAAGTACTTTTACAAAAAGTATTTCTAAATAAATTGTATAGGTAGTGTAAAAAAAACACTTACGCGCTAATTAATTAACCCTAATTAATCAATCAAACTAAATTAATCAATTTTGAGACAATATCAATAACTCACTGTATTTTGAAGGTTAAATAAGAGAATAGAGTCCATCTCCTTTTTGATCAATACGACCGAATATTTTTTTATATAGATACGATGGAAGTAAATAATGGAGAATACAAAAGTCGGCTTATAAGTTTGTGATTTTATATACCTTTACAGATATGAAATGCAGATAAAAAAATAATCCCAAAAAAGACTAGTCAATCAAGTTACTGTGGTAATATTTATAATCATAAGTAATTAGGTGAAAAAAGAAAACATTGCGCAAATTGCAACTAAGAAACTACGTGCAGGCAGATTTCTTAAATAATACTTTTTAGTAATCTATCAATGATTTCGTCGACAATGCCTTTCACTATTTGGCTAATATTGTAAAAGTCAAATCTATTTTGGTAGCATTCGTCATGGTAACCCAAGAAAGATTAAGTATTTTATGATTTCGTGAAGTTCACTACGTCATAAAAGGCAAGACGTGTATTGTCAATTCCGTGTTAAAAGCAATGGTCATCAAGGCTAAGGTCGTTTTAACGTCGGTTAACGTTACGAACAAAATATAAAAAAGGCTTACATTTTTTTGATCTCCCATCTCTGGCACCTCATTAATATTGTCGGTTTTCCTGAAAAACAAAAAAGACTATATTAAACAAACACTGCGAAAACATCTCGCAACGCAATTTAAGTTTCAAGCACTAAAGTCATTTGAAACGGAAACAACTAGTGTAGTTTACATATTACATTGTAATTTATCGGCTTGTTGGAGAAAACAGCAGTAGACATGCCGACTAAACATTCAGAACGAATTACTTGCTCGCTCTAGCGATGAAAGTACACTATTCCGTAAGAAAATTATTGCCGTCTGCTATGTGGATGCATTGCATACGGTAATAATCCACTTATCTATTACATACTGCACATATCTTTTAAATCTTTAACTGTTTATTGTTCTTCATCCTATCATAAAAAATATCCCTAAATAACAAGTAAGATAACGAAAAAACAAAAAGTTTTTTTTTTATATTTACCTTATATAACCTTCACGGCTTTGGTCTTGCGTCACTTGTTGTGGAATCTTCACAGCTGCTGGGAAAGGTGATGCAGCCTCTCCAATCGACTCTATCCTGAAAATACGTTAATAAGCAATTGTTAAACTATGTAAACACAATAAAACTAAGAAAATGTAAATGTTAATTAGATAAATATTTACATGTTTTGTTCTCTTAAGTCGGAGGAGCAAAGATTGCGGAGATAGTCGTCACACTCTCGTTGCTTTTGAATCTGATATTCTTTCAAGAGCTCCCTCCTAAAGTCACCATCATTGCCAGGCAATATTGCCGTTTCAGTTTGTATTGGTACGCGTTCTGCAAGTGATGAACGTTCAGTAGAGGCAGCGGTATTAGATATTGATGTCGACGCGGAATAATCTTGTCCGCGGTGCTCGGGAGTTGTAGCATTTGACGCACCAACACTAGTAGTTTCATTCGTTTTTGTCGAGCCTGTAAATTCGCTAATAGGTTTCAATGTACCGTCAATAGGTTTTGATGTCTCGTCTATCGTTTTCAAGGACTCGTTTAGTCCATTAAAAATACTCTCGGCATTTTTGCTGTCAAACAATCGGTCGACCGATGTATTCATTAATTTGCTGCCTTTGATCCCAGTAAGATGAAATCCAGCGAAGCAAGAAGACGAAGGACCGTAATCAATAGCAGATAATGCCATTACGGCAGGATGTCTGGGCGCACCATCAGGAAGAGGCCGTAATGATCTAGTCATAGCATCAGCGGCCGAGCGGGGTCTTCTAAATGGCATGGCCAAATGAGGGAATGTGCGTGGTTTGATCGGCGTGACGAGCATGTGTTCCGTCCATGAAGTATGCAAAGAGGGGCGTTCTAATTTTTCAACGTCGACATTTAGCATTCTTTGTTCAAACGGTACGCTGAATGTCTCTGCTGGAATTGACTGCAACCAAGATAATAAGCTCAGATCAGATTCATCAAATCCAGATCCATCTAGAAGTCGTGAAAAATTCACTTCATTTGATTGTGCTTCCTTAGACCCCGTAGCTTTAGCTTGGCAGTAGTTAACGCAAGACTCGTACAATATTCCCTTAATAAGCAACTGCATCAAACGATCATTCTTCGCACATTTAGAGACAGTTCCACTGGATTTCTTGTCACAAGGAAGGAAATGTTCTACAAGAGGATATACCTCCCGGAAGCACTGGACTCTCGCATTGCTAGGATTCCATTTCTTAAACTGGGCGTGGTCAGTAATACTTGGTAAAGTTAACAATAAACATAGATTCGAGTATTCTTCTTTCGAAGGAGCTAGCTTTTCTAAATCACTAAGAACTTTTACTACTTCATCAACTATATTTTCAACATTATTATAAGCTTTTATTTCAGATCTTATACACAATAGTTCTATATATTTATGCCTTAAAATGGCGTAATTAAATTTATCAGCTTCAAAAGCTTTAAGCGCGCTCAGTGGTTGAATAAATTCCAGTACATCGTCCCATTGTCCGTCAAGGATAAGCTGACGTAGAAATAGAACGTCATCGGCGTAATTTCCGTTGATGACGCCTGTTTCACGCTCGAGCGATAATTGTGTAATGTGCAGGTCGCGGTTGTGTAGAAATTCTAGGGACAGCCGGACTACGTCATCCTCGCGTAGGTTTAGGTGGGTAGATGGCATTCTGCTAGCTAAATATCTTTTATCTGGAACAAATATAAATGAGAACGTTACTGTGCTTGTTGACGGCAAAAACGTTTTGGCTAAATATGGATAGGAACCTAATGTAGGTGTAACATGAGCAAAAAAGTTCATGAATCTTTAGTATGCAAGAAATTTAATACAAGAACTTGTGACCTCTGTCATAAAGAGTTTTAAAACGTCTGGGTTTTAGATATCTATACTTAATATTATAAGCCTGAAGAGTTTGTTTCTTTTTTTTTTTTTGTTGAACGCGCTAATCTCAGGAAGTACTGGTACGATCTCAAAACTTATTTCTGTGTTCGATAGCCTAGTAATCGAGGAAGGCTATAGGTTATATATCATTACGCGACGACCAAAAGGAGCGGAGTATTGTTCCCCTATTCTGAAAAGTCTGCGACAGCATATTAAGTTTTTCTTTTAAGGTTGGCTCACTATAACCAACTTTACAGTAAACAAATTTGTTCACGCTGTATAATATCGCGCTACGGGCTATAAGAGTTGCAGACGAGGTTACGCGGGTCAGCTACGTAACATATTTATATATTCGCTATTGAATGTAGCGATGCCATGATTCTGGAGCCAACGAACGAATGTCTGTAAAAATATCTAATTCTAAGTTTATTTATATTAAAAGCAATTGCTCCCAAGTTAAGTACATCTAAACTAGCTGCATCACTATCAACACTTCAAAGCCAATAAAATACAAAAACTGCCGCTATTGAACGAAACTTATTCCCACCGTTGTTAGCCCTTTTACTAGTACCTTCAATGTCACAATGAGATAGACAATAAATAATTACAAACCTGTTCTAGACAACTTCCTATGCATTGCTATTTTCACAAGTTTTAAAACACTTAATAACACAAAAAATAATTTTAGGCCGACAAGACGATAGCTAGCAGCAGCTGGACGCAAGAAGCCCAAAGTCGATGAAAGTGGCGTGCAATATAAGAGGCCTATATCCGGTAGTGGGTTGCGATAGTCAGAAATGATGAAGTCAAAAATATTATCTAATTTACAGTTTTATTGGATTCGTCTTACTATTATAATCTTATCAACGAAAAAAAGAGATGAAGTGTTTTAAGTTATCTTTCTCACAATACAGATAGCTATGCAGATCCTACTAATATTATAAACGCGAATGTTTGTAAGTATGGATGGATGTTTGTTACTCTTTCACGCAAAAACTACTGAACGGATTTCGATGAAACTTTACAGTAATATAGCTTATACATCAGAATAACACATAACACAGCTACCAGCGATAACCGACATAACCGCGGGCGGAGCCGCGGGCAACAGCTAGTTGATACTATATTTTCATACAACTACTTAATGTTTTTTTGACACAGGGGTAAAAAAGCAGATGAGTCACTTTATGGAAAATGACTATCATCCACCATGAACGATAAAATCACGCGTTCTATAAGAACATAAAACAGGAGAATAGTTAAATGTAATTATTGTAATTTGATGAACTCTGAATCTAACCGATTTTTACGTTTTTTTTTTAATGTGTGTTTTGCTGGCGTGCCTAAAATAGGATAGTTTACAATTTTACATCACGCTTAGACCAATAGGAGCCGAGCATGATTGAAAAGAGACGCAGACTAAGTTACGTGGCAAAGGAGATATAACATACAGTACATAACATACACTATCTATCTATCTAATAGTCCTCATGACCTACTTGGAAATACGCTTTTAAAGTAGGAAACTATCAAACAAAATCTTATTTATCATATTACTGAATCAAATTAATAAAAATGTTTATTAACTTTTCAGAATAGTACCTAAGCCAAATGATGGCTCGGATCAGATTTATTCTGCTGCAATCGTCCACCCAACAGCAAGTTTTCTATCATAAATGCCAACTGAAGACTACTTTTAGGCCTTAAAACTGAACTAATACACAACGCATGAACAGGTTAGGTAAAGAAAGAAAAATGTTTCCGAATCTACATGTATTCTTATAGATGCAGAAACGATTGCCTTGCCAAAGAAAAGACAATAATATATAATATTTAGGTGAGCATTATTTATTTTATGCTCTTTTACCCACTAACACAGTTTCTTAAAGCCATAAAAGTGAGCAGTGAACCATACAATAATAGTGCACCGCAAAAGACCAGGAATGATTGAAGTGCCATTAGGCTCAATAATAATGGCAACGGAGAGGTCTATGTCCAGCAGTGGACTGCAGTAGGCTGATGATGATGATAAATTGGTTCCAGAACTCAAGGAAAATTGTCTTATTTGAAGAAGGATATATGTGAGCCCCAGAATTTGTAATGTTTTTGCCTCGACTATATAATTTACAATCATTTTTACGTCAATAACTTCTTCTCGTCCCCACGTCGTTCTCTTTGTAGGGCGTTAATCACTTTCAAGTTAAAGTCAAAAAGATTTTATTCAAATAGGCACTTATTTTACATGCACTTATGAATAGTCAATATTAAATATTTAAAAATCGAGTGATTCTAGTCGCCAGTTCCAAGTGCAGCCTACCCTTCATGGAGAATAATCTGGCAAGAAACTCCATTGTTGCTCCTTTTAAAAAATAATAATAGGGTTTACAATTTTTTTTTTTTTTTACTAAGTGACTTGAATGAGACGAAGTCGAGCAAAGAAAACAAAACAAAAAGTTTGGAGTCATTGCTGCACAGCCATGAGCTAACCGATCATGCACCATTATTACTCAAAGCTGCAAGATTTTTATATTGTAAGCAAAACAGACTGCCATAAAAGATACTTAAATATTTCGGACATCTATGCATATACTTGCAACCTCACAAATTTACAAACTTTACCTCTTTTTAATAGTATAGATGTTAAGTAATATTAACTTCAAAGATGATGGGTGGATCTTCAACAACCCATATTGTCCCACTGCTGGGCTTGGGTTTCCATCAGGAATAGGTTTAGGGCATTTGGCCGAGTGCAGGTTGGGGACTGGCAAGACACAGACAACAGACAAGACATTGTGGCTACATAATCTTGCCGTTGAATGGTTTTAAGACCCGAACCGGCCTCCAACTAAGCTTCACGACTGTTATTCTTTGATAAGAACCGGGACTGGAACACTTAATGTGAATCACAGAGATGCTCATGTTATCATGCCACTAGCGATCATCCATCCAGGTACTGACCGTGCCGTTGTTGCTTACCCTTGGTGATTGTTTATAATCACCAAATGCAACTGGGCCATGAGCACTTTGCATAATATACTTCACATAATATAATAATTTGTTAAAATGAATAATAATTTCACATGCATTATAGCACGTCCCAGTTTCATAATATTGGCAATAGTCATGCAGATATTAAGTGTCATCACATAATGCTGCTCTTTAGAAAATAACTACTTTAGACACTAAACCGGAGAAAAACAATTAAATGTTTAAGTTCAACTGTAATGAAATGTTATTAATGGAATAAATGGTCAATAAAGGATAATCTTCTGGATGTGAGAAGCCCAATAATAATTAAAGTGGTGTGCAATGGGAGAGGCCTATGACCAGCTGTTATGATGAAATACTGTTTCAAAACCTCCTTTCTGAGGCCTATGTCCAGCCATGGACTATCAAAGGCTGTTGAAGTGTGATGTGATGTGAAACAGACTAAAGAGTCATGATTATGAAAAGTCACACCACCAATGTGTAAAATGCTAAAAATGACATAAGTTTTCTAAATACCTACATTTATTTTTTCTCCCACTTTTTAGTCCTATGTAGACTATGTCAAATTAGTTTTATAACTGTTGCAAAATTTCTTAAACAATCTTTCTCATTCTTACATAAGTTAGTAAAACTTGTAAGCAAGTTAATCACCTAGATATTTGGTAAAGAAACCTTGTTTCGAACTTTCAAACAGAAAAAACTTGTATGTGCAAATTCTATTCCATCATTTTTAATCACAGAAAAACATTTCTATCAATCTGTATTTGTCTATACTCATTTCGAATACTTGCAGAGCTGAATACATCAAATTTCAACTTGACACATTTATATAACTTATCCACGATAAATTTGCAAATTTATAAATCCTATGTTTAAAAAAAAATAAGTCATAGATGCAACTTAAATTGTAAGATGAAAATGAACCCAAAAAGTTTTTCACAACCTGTCTATTTCACTATGAATAAAGTTATGGAATGTGAAAACCTGTAAGGTACATGCTTGTTTCTAATTTAATATGATGATTTATTTATTACGAGACTTTCACAGAAGTTATGCTGTGCTGCTGTGTGCGTAATTAATTCCCCTGAGAGGCGAAAGCCTAAGGAATTCTTGGTGTGTGAAGTTATTGGTGCATCTCTGGCATAGTTTATAGCAGGCTGTAGGCTTCCCGCGGAAATATGTTCTCGGCATTAAATCGGCAGCCAGGCATTTACTAACATTACACAATATTTTGACAGCATTAATCTTACCGAAACATTACTAAACACTAAACAGCCATTTTAATACCGAGACTGAAAACAACATCCACCTACACAAGATTGAGATACTCATAAAAGCCCTAAACGCGTATACTATAATTTATAGTCAAATAATTAATTACTTTTTATGTAGTCAACGAATCAAAACAAGATTTTTTTTACAGTTACAAAAAGACAGCTACAAAGTATAAAAATAAAAACGTAGACAAAACAACATTACCTCCAATATCCCGAAGAGCTTGATATCAATTAAACAACTAAACACATTAACTTAAAATCCTACATTTATATTAGCAATTGCCTGAATATTCTTGTATCTTAAATTCAATTTAATCCACATTTTAAACGAGAGAGAGAGCAAATCACAGATCAGAAAAGTATAAAAATTGTCTTTGTCTATGCTTGCGTCAATGACGTCTCGTTATCATCGAGGCACTGGCAAGCAATAGAGTTTTATGGTCTAAGTTTCGATTTATTTTTAACGTTTGGATACACCATTATTTCTAGTAATTAACGGAACAAACCCCGCGGGTCATACTCAATGAACACATTAATTTACATGCATTATCTTACTCGTTTCACTGACTATTATCATAAGCTTTATTGAATCTTTTTTTTGTATGGAATAGGAATAGAGGGCAAACGAGCAGACGTATCGCCTCATATCGCCTGATGGTATGCCATTACCGCCGCCCAAGGAAACCCTCAACACCGGAGGCGTCAGAAGTGCGTTGCCGGCCTTTGGGGGATGGGGGATGGGTTGGGATATGGGCTTTCGGTATCCTTACTCAGTCGGTGAAAACACAGTGTTGCAGGCGCTGTGTCACACCGGTTTTCTGTGAGGCTGTGGTATCACTCTGCTGCGAAATCAATATTTGTATAATTGTCAAATGCTCTCATTACACCAAAGCACGGCAGTTGAAACTTGAAAACCTATTTTTTTATAACCTTTAAAAGAAAAGGTGGTGAAAAGCATGGTCTAAGAAAACAAGCGAAGCTTATTGTTATACCATGATGAAAAGGTAGATGCAAACAAAGAGCCATGATTTATTTTTATTTCTCTACAAAAAAATATGTGTTCATTGTTCTACGATATCTAAAGGCTCAACCAAATACAGTAATTGACTTAGTACAACAATGAAGTTACACAAGTCTAAAGAATATAAATCTTGTGATGAAATAAGAATAACCTCATAATTACTGTTAATTACATGGTTAAACAGAAAAATTATTGAGATTCATTATTCTCTTTTCCTTTAGTATAAGTCCGTAAAGTAAATTACTGGCAATCACTTTATTCTTTTATAAAATATATTAGGTTACGTTATCTGTGAACAAAGCAAAAGTGGCGCCCCCCTAATGTCATTGCGGCGCCTATAAAAACTCATCATCTATCCCTGGAAGACCTGAATGTCGTAATTTTGATCAGAATAATTATATTTTCATCTAAAAAATGGACGAAGAAGGCGAAAATATCTTGCTGGAAGACAACTACTATCAGTTACTGAATGTTTCAAAAACGGTAAATATAAATCACGTGTACTTGAATAAATTGCATCAGAATTCTATACTATCAATATTATATAACGAAAAATATATACTATTAATTGCACCGAATCCTTAACTATTGCATCTGGTGTTTGAAGTATGTCGTCAGTTTTCATTCAGACGTTTTTTGATATGGGTACGAGATAAAAGTAATTTCTAGGTTAGGAGCGATACATTCGGCAATCCAGATTTTTTTCATTTTAAAAGCAATTACAATATTTATTTTTAGGTTTATTCGATCTCCAAGTAAATTTTAATGATAAAACCTTAACCGGAACGATGTGATGTTCTAAAACATTTGAGTGCATAACTTTTAATTTTTTACCTATAAAAATCTATGTTGTTATGGTTACAATTAGAGACAAATTTTGCTGCTATTATATTTTATTGTTAGAAATTAGTAGTATCAAACTCAGGAAAATATCCTTAATTCAATTTTTTTATTAAAAAGTGGATTAGACATGACATAATAACATAACTTGATAGAGAGTACCTTCTCATCTGCTTAACAATTTAAAAAATATTGCTATTGCTAAAATTGTCCAAAGTTTGAATGGATGGGTGTTTGTTCTTCAATGATACAAAAAGTGCTAAACAAATCTAGATTATATTTTGCTATAGGTATAGTCCAGAATGATACTCCCCACTTTTCATTATGACAAAAAAAATTGACACAATTTTATTAGCATTAACATAAATTTATAATACTTGAGTATAACACGAAGATTAAGATTAATAAGACGCAATCTCTTCCAAGTTAGCTTTAAGTGAACAAATTGATATGAGATAAGAATGAACAGGAGGCAGCTTAGCTATTTGTAAGCTATGGTGGTATTAAAATAAATTATAAATATATACCATGTGGCATACCACACCACCACAATATAAATATTTACAATATATATATACATATTTTAACAATAAAATATTTTAGTCATGTATAACTGTTAAGGTAGTCTTGGACCACGGAACAGAGAAACATTAAGGCCGCAATACATGTTGGCTGAGTGTCGCCGAGTGAACGCCAATACCAATGTATAGACAAACAGTGCAAAATATTTCGAAATATTCCTGCAGTAATGCAGTTTATTGTGTGCTGCATTAAAAAATAAATATCATTGTTTTAGTAGATTAGATCATAACAGTTCAAGTACTATTGTTTTCAGAGATATACAGAAGTGCTGGCCACTATGAGCATAATCGCACTTTAAAGTTCTGGCATGCTTTTCAAGCCTACAGTGCATTTCTACCTCTAATCTCTGTTCTGTGTCTTTCATCATGTTCTCAAATGCTATCTCTAGCTAGTCTAGAAATCTTTATGCAGATAATTAAGCTAATTCTGTCACCTCAACAGGGCTTTAGAAATAAGTGGGATTTGGCATCTCCAGTCCTTTGGTTTAATTCTAGTTCTGTGAGAGATCTTTTCAAACCTTTTATGTTCATGTTATCGTTTATGTTATCATCATCATATGTCGTTAGTGCTGCTGGAATCTGCTTAGAAAAGAGCTATATCTTACGTACTACCTTAGTTAGTCAAAGGTATATGTATTTATATTTGCAGGCAGCTCCTGAAGAAATAAACAGTGCATACCGCCGCTTCTCGCGCATGTTTCATCCTGACAAACATACTACAGATCCAAATAAACAGAAATGGGCTGAACAGATATTTAACAAAGTGAAGGAAGCATATGAAGTACTTTCTGACTCGCACAAAAGAGCTATTTATGATACATTAGGTTTGTAATGCTTTAAGAAAAATACTTGTATGATCATGTATTAGTTATAATATTCAATACAAATTTATGTGATAACATGAAATTACTATAATTCTTCAAGTGCCTTTATCAGTGTATGTGTAAAGTTCATAGTAAGTTTTATGAAGTGTATGCGTGTGTTTAACAAATAAATTACATATCAGTGTAATACATATAAAATTTATGATCCATCGGTAAACAAAGATGGAATTAGTTCGAATTATTGAAATTCTAAACAAATCGCGAATTTAAGTAATGTATTGTGACATTTTTTATGCATTTGCTCATTTACCGTTTTTGATATTTTTTATGGTTGCTTTATCTGATATTCAGGTAAACGTGGACTAGAAGTAGAGGGATGGGAAGTGATATTCCGGACACGCACACCTAGAGAAATCAGAGATGAATATGAAAGGTAGTTATTCAACATATTATAACTCAGTAAGTATGAAGACGAGTACCAAGCTACAATGTGTGAACTCGGTACTTTTCTATAGATACGCTAATATTTTATGCGCTGCTTCCTAATCTGACTGCACGGTTGGCCTGGTGGTTTCAGCGGTCGCCACGCCTCTTGCTACTGCGCCAAGTGTCGTGGGTTCAAATCCCACGCGGTACAAAACTTTGTGTGATCCACAAATTGTTGTCCCGAGTCTGGGTGTTCTTTGTGTCAGTTTCTTATATGTTTGTAAAGTCCCCTGCAACACAAGATGTTTTATGTGATGGATTAATGGGAATCCATAAATAAGAGAATTTTTGAGATATTCAAAGATATTTCATTATTTTATAAAAAAAATGGTGAAACTGTCTGTTTCACCATTTATTTTACATAACTTATTACACATAACTTAGTACATAACTATTCTAGTAACTAAACTAGTAGTAAAAAGTAATTGGTTGGCAGTGGATGAAATTAATACTCTTTCAAAAATGCCCCAAAAACACTACAACAAAACTTAATTTCAAATTTCATTTAAATACAAATTACTAATAAGTTATGTCCATAGTAAGTCATTAGATACATATTGCTTGTTTCCCTCATCTTTTTAGGAAGCTAATTTAAATTAAATCCTTTTTATTTTTGTTATTCAACAACAGTATAATAAAAATGTAACAATTTCCATACATATTTCAGTTAAATTCTTTCTGTAATTTGTTTTGGTAATTCCTTTAGGCATCCATATATATATAACTAGTGGTTGCCCGCGGCTCTGCCCTCGTATATGTCTGTTATCGCGGTAAATAGTAGCCTCTGTGTTATTCTGATGTATAAGCTATATTACTGTAAAGTTTCATCCAAATCCGTTCAGTAGTTTTTGCGTGAAAGAGTAACAAACATCCATCCATACTTACAAACTTTCGCGTTTATATATTAGTATAGATGTGAATATTAAAGGTAATATACTAGGTATATACTATATATATATATATGTGAATATTAAAGGTAATATACTAGGTAATATAATAGGTAGTAGAGCCACGCTGATTTCAGCACGAATGGGCCGGCTCGACCGGGACGGTACTACCCTCGCACAGAAAATCAACGTAAAATGACCACGTTCGTGCTGTCGTGTTTCGTTGGTGAGTGCGAGACCGGAGGCCCAAATAGTCTAGTCAACAAGTTCCATACTTGTTGACTAGACTAAAAGATGCAGCAGCATCACTAGGCCGCCATGGTGTGGGTCGCCATACTGCATTGTCTGCATTCGCAGTGAGTATGGCGACCAATACTCTTGGATTCTGCTTATGCTTTCCATCAGGCAGAGTAGAGTCATTTTGGCGGGCCATACATAAAAAAAAAAAAAAAAAAAAAAAAAAAAATGTTGCAGGTTGAAGAGAGAAAGAGAGGAGAGAAGACTCCAGCAGAGTGCTAACCCTCGTGGAACTATCACATTGTCCATCAATGCAACTGACATGTTTATGAAGTATTATGATGAGTATGAAATTTTGTGAGTGTTGCTTATTTTGTTTTTTTTTATATTTTGTTTTTAGTAAATAGTGATAATATATTTTTTGCGGTGTACAGATATTTTGTTTTCTGTACAAACTAGATTGGTTTCCTAATATTTATCTATATAAATATATAACAATGAATCGCCGAAATGTATGTAAACGCATAACTTCCGATCAGCTGCACCAAATTAAATAATTCTTTTTTTAATGTGTTCGTTATAGTTAGAACAAGATTTGCGTACAGAAAAATATTAAATAACGGAAAAAGTCTTATTTTTTGTCTGCCTGTGGGAAGCTGAGACAGATATATAAATCTGGCGGTACGAAGTTCGCCTGGTCAGCTAGTTTTTATAAAAATAGAACTAGATCTAGTTATTTATTCCATTTACATTTTGTTTATTAAATTACTTTGCAATCTGTAAGTGTTAACTAACTCGGCATTGTTTTTTTTATGTTTAATATTTTGTTTTAGGGAAGATCAAACTTTTATGCCCTCGATTGAGGTATCAGGCATGACAATACAACAATCAATAGATGCACCGGTTACATTAAGAAACACTATGACTTTATCAGGAAACATATCAACGCAGAATGGAATAGGTAAAAATTACATATGTCATAGTTGCACCTACAACTCTCTACCAATCAATTTTTGTGGGCGGTAAAGGACGCTCATTTTCGTTATTAAAACTACTGAAATCTCGTGTTTTGTCCTTTACAACAATGTTCCTACAACATTCTACCAACTACCCATCCCATGTGTGTCACGTAACGTAGGCTACCTTTTCTAAACTAGCTTAACAGCGTAACACCGCGGGGTTCAGCTAGTAATAATATAAGGCTGTAGTGTTGATGATGATATGATGATGATAACATTGATATTAATACAGTACTAATTGTTCTATGTTTACTGGAATGTATTTGATATTTCAGGTACCGGTTCTGTTAATGTATGCAACAGAAGTCTTAGCTCAGAGAAAGGTTGGACTGAAGTAGAGTGTGGTATAGGAAATGGACCCTTGGTTGGCTTTAAGATATTTAGAACATTATCTCGACTAATGTTTTTGAATTGTGGAACAGTGCTACAATTTACACCCAGAGGTGTATCACCCAGTTTTATATCAAGTAAGTTCAATATTCTCATGTAAATACAATACACTAAAATATACATTTAAGTGAAATTGCCAATAGTTATTCACCTTTTTCTCTCTTTAACTAAATTGCTTTAAATTTAATATTAAGAATTGATTAATTGTAATAAATATTTATATTTCGAACAGTATAGTGTCTGTTCGACTCTGTCCTCAATAAGTTGTGAAATAAAAAAGATTTCTTATTAGCTGATAACCTCTTAATATAATAACACACCCTTTTGCTATGCTATATTGTTTCAAGAATGCTTTACCGTCAACTATCTGAATGACATGTTGTAGCAAAATCAAGAAGATGCCAAGACAGTAATTATTTTACTTTAGTATTGTAACACAAAGAAATAAATGAACCTACAATATCTGTGTGGGAAATGGTGTTACATAACTCTATTTAATTCAATGTATACCCTCACATACCATCTGCTTGGTAGTTCTTTTTTTCTTATATTTGTATTATTTTGTGTTTTTTACAGCTATGGCTCTACAACTAGATGCACATTCAGTGGGCTACCTTACATACAGAGCCGGTGGTTCAGGCGGGTCCTCAATGACCACCATTTATGTACGTGACTCAGAGAAATTTCACACCAACACAGCTCTTCAGATTGGAAACCCACACTCCTTCATATCTTTTAACGTTATGATGAAGATGCCACAGCACGATATGAAACTGAGGTTGGCTTTAAAGTAAGTCAGTTTTACTGATGGGTCTCATAATTTTGTTTTAGTTAAAGTACTTGCGGGTAAAAACTTTTCTATATATATATTAATGTCTGTAATATTAAGCTTGTCAACTGTAAAATAATTTTAGGGCTGTGCGTTTTATTATTGTCTTTGGCCGGTTTCTGTATTATTTTGCGCTAATTTATGATATGACATAAAATAACCGTGTGCTTCTTCTTTCTAATTAGAAGACTATGTCCAGCAGTGGTCTATTAAAGACTGTATCAAGTTTTTCGTACAAATCCAATTATTTAGCCCGGTTTTCACATTTATTGAAAAACCTAATCACCAAATCAGTCTATCTATTCTCTAGTGATGCTAAGCTACTGTAGTTAGCGTAGTTGAGTTTTTTTTTTAAATCTCATGCCAAGCTATATTTCAAATCTTTCTTTTTTGCATTTGCGATTGTATTTGTTTTGTTTTTATTTAATTAGTTACCATCTGCTACCTGTTTTTTTAAAATATGTGTTTTGCTGGCGTGCCTAAGACATCATAGTTAACATCACGCTTAGACCAATAAGAACCTAGTTTAATGGAAAAAAAAGGCTCAAATGAAGTTGCGTGGATCACTAGTAGCTTATATGTTTATTTCTGTTTGTCATAGATATGTTTTTGCCATAGATAGCTAGCGCAAAAGTAATCATTCATTGCTCGGAACCAGAGTTTTGCCAGATGTATCGCACATTTTCTTTTTGTATCTGTTGGTGGGGTATTTTTTATGGCATAGGGTTCAAACAAGCAGACAGGTTACCTGATGCAAAAGTACTACAACACTGCAACTCAAGAGTCCCAAGTGCCTTGCCGTTTTTTGAGTCTTATTCAGAGGAAGAGAAGGTTTTAAGTTCTGGTAATCTCTTTCATACTGAGAAAAGGAATAAAAATTACTTCACACTGGTTCTTTATTATGCTATGGTATCACTCATGTTGCACAGTTCCATTTGTAAAGCACATTCTGAAAAATTTGAAAGCATTGCTCTCTCACGGTTAGAAAAATTTAAAGCATATCTCTCTGACCATTAGAATATTTGAAAGCATAGCTCTCTCACTTAGGAAGGTCAAGGACAGGGTTGTATGGGATTTTTGTACCGCCTTGTGTATCTTGTGAACGGGAGCGTTTTGTTAATGCACTTGTAACAACCTTTTTAGCAGAAATGAAATTCTTTTAGCACTGTTCTAAAAATATGATAAACACATGAAAATAATTAGGATAATTTACTTAAACGGTATAAATCTCATAGTCATCCATTACATATTGCCAGTAGTACAGGATCTGCCATCCTCCTGTGAAAGCATAGCTCTTTTCTTTCACTTTTTACTAAATCTGATAATAATTGGATTAACAAGCAACATGTAAAATGCCCACAAATTGCCAGCCATTTATGTATTAAAGATATTATATGTATGAAATACTCTTGTTTCAGGTTTGGCACGTTTGGAGCAATAGCTGAATATGGCGCTGAGAAAAAAGTATCACAGAACAGTAGTGTGTCAGCCGCAGTCATGCTTGGAGTCCCTAGTGGCGTTATGCTCAAATTAAAGTAAGCTTACAGGCTTATAAAACATTTCGAAAACATAGAATGTGTGGTCAGAAAAAATTGGAACAATCCAGAACATAATCCTTTGTGTGATTATACTATCTCATAGGCAATAAGTTGGATAATGCAATGCAGTTAGCAGTGTATTAACTCTCGCGACAAGTAATGTATTAAAAGAATACAAAAACCTAACCTAAAGGTTGCCATGCTTAAAGTCCATTGCCCTTGCCGTAATGATAAATTAGTCCTATTTCCCAGAAACAGCTGCTCAGTAGAGAATAGAGATTTATTAACCGACTTCCAAAAGGTGTAGGTTCTCAATTTCATCGTTTTTTTATGTACATATGTACACTGATTACTCCGTCAATTGTGGACCGATTTTACAAATTCTTTATGTATTCGAAAGGGTATGCTCCCCATGTGGTCCCTTTGCCACCATTTCAGTATCTGATGATGGGATCCCAAGGAAATCGAAAGAAACCATCAAATGTGTTACTATGATTTTCATATATTTTCTAAAGCTATTACAGTATTTACATTTGGTAGTCATCAGTTCATGATGATGAGCTGATGATGGAAGATAAAACTCCTTAACGGTTAGGAGTTGGAAGATAAATCTTTAAATGTCATGTGTATGTATGTTGCCTTTAGTCGTATTCTTTCAAGTTATTAAGGTGAAATGACGATGAGAGAGTTGAGAAAGACTAAAAAGCGAAAAATAAAAATAAACTTCGTTTAAAAAAACCAACTTCAAAAACTAAAAAGTATAAAACAACTTAATTTGTATGTGCTACCTATTCATAGGTTTGAAGTCGGTGCCAAGCCAAAATGTAATAGTAGATACCGCACTCGCCGCGCGTAACCTTGAGCGGGATAGCTGCTTTTCGCGTTGAACAAAACAACCGAAGCGTCGGTGACGTCGTTGACGTTCGTCTCGAAATATTGCGAGTGTGGTACCTACTATTACATTTGGATTGGCACCGACTTCAAACCTATGAATAGGTAGGACATTCAAATAAGTTATTTTATACTTTTGAGTTTTTGAAGCCGGTTTTTTAAACTAAGTTTTTTTTTTGTATTTTTTTTTTCTCTTTATTTCTTTTTAATGGACTTTTACCCTATTAGGGTATGCCAGTCCCATAAGGCCTTAGCTTAAACAAGTATCAATTTAAATATTATATGCTAGACTGTACAATTTAATAGCTGTTTTTGATGTTGGTATAGCCAAAACACTTTGGATTATTCCGACATCCAAACAATCAGGTTTAACTGCTTCATTACTACATTTCTTTTAGATTGGTTCTTGACACATTCCATTAACAAATGTTGAACATCGTTCACAATATTTCAAATCTCACATTTAGTGAGTTAGCTCTACACATTAGATATTCAAATTGTTTTGATGGAATGTGGCCAGAACGTAATCTATGAGCTATTGTAACACACGATCTACTTATTTCTAAGTTACCGAACCAGTTAACTTAAAAGTAGTTAATAAAAGTAGTTATTATTACTTAGAAACTTTCAAAAATGCCATCACAGTTGTTTTTTTAGTTTTTATTTGTAAAGGTGTGGGACTATGGGAATTACTAGATTAAATTCTACATAGATTAAATTCTTTTCAGATGGACTTGTTCGTCCCAAACAATAGTAGTGCCAATTCATCTCTGTGAGGAAGTAATGCCTTCTCCTGTATTTTATGCGACTATAGTACCTCTAGTCTCGTGGCTTTTGCTAAAAAAACTGGTATTAGACCCCATAGCCAGAGAGCGGCAGGACCGCGATCGACAGAGATCTATGGAGGCTAATTGTGAAAGGTAAGGCAATCATGATTAAAACTTACCATACCGAAACGGGCCATCATAAGTGTAGAACGTTAATATTGGTAGTTTCTAATAGTGAAAATGAATGGAGCAGTTAGTATTATGTGTAATTGCTTGAAATACCCTTGGTTTTGTAGAAATTAGAATCGCTTTGTAGTCGATTTAGAATGCGTATGCGGCTCAACTATGGTTGAATAGGTCGATGGCTGATCCATGCGTCTTACTTTATTTTACATTTGTGACATTTTATTGATTATTTTATATTTGGACATTTTACATATTTTTAAATTTGACTGTGAGTGAAAGTGCTATTTGGATTTTATTTTCCACTAGCTGTTGCCCGCGGCTCCGCCCGCGTTTATGTCGGTTATCGCGGCAAATAGTAGCCTATGTGTTATTCTTATGGATGAGCTATATTACTGTAAAGTTTCATCCAAATCCGTTCAGTAGTTTTTGCGTGAAGAAGTAACAAACATACATTCAAACTTTCGCATTTATATATTAGTGTGATAAGTGCACCTCACAATATAAAAAAAATCTTGCAGTTTTGAGTAATAACGGCGCATGATTGGTTAGCTCATGGCTGTGCAGCAATGACTCCAAACTTTTTGTTTTGTTTTCTTTGGTCGACTTCGTTCTTATTCAAGTCTCTTAGTAAAAAAAATATATTGTAAACCCTTTTTTTATATAAAAGAAGCACCATTGAAGTTTCTTGCCTGATTCCTCTCCATGAAGGCTGCACTTGGAACTGGCGACTAGAATCATTCGATTTTTAAATATTAAATAATAACTATTCATAAGTGCCTATAAAATAAGTGGCTATTTCAATAAAATCTTTTTGACTTTGAGAAACAGCAATTATTCAGTTGTAAATCACATAACTTGACATTCATACTACAAGGCATACTCAGAAACCACTACTGTTCCTTTTTGTCACCGTTTCACATAGCATATTGTTTACAAATTTAGTTTTATCATATATTCAGGTTGCAGGAAATGCAAAGGCAAGCACGAGCTACGGTGGAACTGATGAGGGAAACTTATTCAAGAATCAGATCCGATGAGGAGAAGAAGAAAGGTCTCGTTATATTGCGAGCATTATATGGAAAATTACCACCCGGTAAGTTTACATCACGTTTTTAATATTATACTAGCTATTGCTCTCGGTTCCGCCCACGTGTATGTCGGTTATTGCGGTAAATAGTAGCCTTATGCCAAAATGACTACTCTGCTCTGGAAAGCATAAGCAGAATCCAAGAGTGGTGGTCACCATACTCATTGCGAATGCAGACAATGCAGCATGGTGACCCACACCATGGTGGCTTGCATGCTTCTGCATCATCTAAATCCGTATTGTATCTGTATCCACAGAAGTTTTTAACAAGTAACAGACATCCATACATCTACCTTCTTAAACTTTCCTGTTTATAATATTATTTAAATAATATATATATATATATAATAATATTATTTAGAGAGGGTCATGCCCAACTGGAAGGTGATCATGACAGCTCGCGGTGAAAATGCTTCAGTGACGACCGACTACATATTTGTCCGACGTGGAATTTTCCAAGGGGATTCTTTATCACCATTACTTTTTTGTTTAGGAATTAACCCATTATCAAACGTGCTTAATAAATACCACACTAAGGGCTACACACTCAAAGATTCGACAGTCATCAATCATTTGTTATATATGGACGATTTAAAAGTTTATGCCAATAATAGAAATAGTTTAAATATTTTACTAGATAGTACAGAGATATTCACTAGAGATATAGGAATGGAATTCGGTTTGAACAAATGTAATGTGTTGCACTTGACAGCGGGCAGAATGAATGAATACCTAGGGGAAGGACATATTTTACTGAGCGGATTAAAATTCGAACATCTGAAAAAAGATGAATCATATAAATATTTAGGCATTAACGAAGCAGGAAAAATAGAACACAACGACATTAGGGAGCAAGTTAAAAGAGAATACTTCAGAAGAATAAAATGCATCACTAACACACACCTTAACGCCAGGAATCTCATTAAAGCTATAAATACCTACGCAGTACCAGTCCTACTATACACATTTGGTATTATCAATTACAAAAACACTGACCTCAACAAAATAGACGTAAAAACCCGAAAATTACTAACCATAAATAAAGCACACACACAAAAAGCAGACATAGAAAGACTATATTTATCAACTGAAGAAGGTGGACGAGGCTTATTAAACATAGAAACACTACACAAAACACAAATAATTAAATACAAAACATATTTAGAAACACAAAAAGACTACATACTCCAAGCAATAGTAGAACATGATAGCCATAAAGAGAAATACTCCATATTTAAGGAAACTGAATTGAATCTACAAGAAATAGGACTACGACAGAACACAAAATACACAGACAAAGAACTCAAACAAGCAGTGTTAAAAACCAGAATAAATAAAATAAAATCAAAACCTTTACATGGCCAGTTTTATAGATCAGTGCTAGAGAAAGAAAATATAGATAGGGTACAATCATTCCGTTGGATTAAGAAACAACCGGTATCGCCATCATTAGAGTCATCCATATTTGCAATACAGGATCAGGCAATAGTAACCAGACAACATGAAAGGGACATATTTAAACAAGCAGTAGATGGTAAGTGTCGGCTATGTTTAGTAAAAGACGAGACCGCACAACATCTTGTCTCGGGATGTGAAAAACTAGCTGGCACTTATTACACCAAACGACACAACAACATTGTACAATATATATTTTGGAGCCTTTGCAAAAAACACAAAATCCCAGTCGCTAAACTGTGGTGGCTAGAACATCTCACACAACCACAAGTTAAAGAGAACGAATTTGCAAAGATAATGTGGGAGATACCGGTACAAACAGACGTCACTATAACACACAATAGACCAGACATAATATACATAAATAAAGCAGAAAACAAAACTTACTTGATAGACGTAACCGTACCATCAGACTATAATATAGGACCGAAAGAAATAGAAAAGCTCAGCAAATATCACCCATTAAAAACAGAAATAACACGATTATGGAACACACACACAGAAACAATCCCAATAGTTATAGGAACAACAGGCGTGGTAGCAAAAAGTATACATAGATACATAAATAAATTAGATACAAACATAAACATACATATAATACAAAAACAAGCAGCAATACATACATGCACAATACTCACAAAAGTTTTAGGGGACACAGTATTCGTAAATTCGAGGGAATCCGAACCTCCTCTTCTCTGAAGGTTTCAGAGCGGGAATTAGGATAAAAACCGAGAGAAATCTCGAGTAAGAAAAATTTAATAAAAAATGAATATTATTTATATTATTTTCAACTTTTATGTATGACATTGCGAATGCAAAATAACTATTATTTTAATATTGTACAGAGCACAACACTCTCACACTGTTTCTTACTTTTATATAATGTCACTAATTGTATATCGTTCCTAGTGTTTATTATTTATAATGTTATACAATTTTAATATGTAGAAAAGTTCACAATACGCGAATTTTTGTGTACTTAATAACTAGTGAAGGCATGCCAAATGTATTTAAAGGAACATCTTTTTCTACTACAATTGTGGCGAAGCCAAAGGTAGGGTAATAGATTCGAAATAATCTATCCCACCAAAAACATTTTCATGTAAAATGTTGCCAAGACGACTGCATATAGCTTACCCTGTGAAAAAGATATCAGATCTCATGTAGAGCCAAGGTTCTGTATCTACACGCCCTAACTCTACCAACCCTAACATCACAAACTCTACATCTCAGTAAAAACTGCATCATGACTGCTTTCAGTTTAAGAATTTTAAGATCTACAACTATATTTGAGGTTTTTTTTGTTGATAAAACTTACTGTTTTTGAGAAAAATTCAAATTTTGAACTTTGACCTCGAATAACATATGAAGCTCACATAGGATCGATGGGGATTTTTAAAACTTTAGATGTAATGGTAAACCCCAGCTCAGCTCTCCACCAATATTTGGCTCTCCGGGAATTTTTGTTATTTGACCACTATTTTTATGTCTAAATTGACCGGACTATTATTACTAAGATTGATCTATATGTGTGGATCGACACTAGAGCAAAGATAACATGCAGAAAGTTAGTTGGAATACAGATTGGAACTTTTAATTTAGAAAGGGTAAATAAGTTTTAAAAGTTCTACATTAAAGTAAATCGACTCGAACATACAGAAATTTAAGATTACTTTTAATTTGTCCTTATCCTGTCTAATATAATTAGACTGAAAAATTCCCAATATTTAAATACATATATAGAAATTAGATGGGTACTTTATTAAAGAAATAACTTTCAAGAGATCAACAATATAATAGATATGTGTAAAAGGATGCTAAGTGAAGCGAAAGTGACTGCCTCGTTGGTCTTGAGGTTAGCGTGTGTGACTGCTGATCATGAGGTCTCGGGTTCGATTCCCGGGTCGGACCAAATGTTTTTATGATCTACAAATATTTGTTTCGGAGTTTGGGTGTTTTCTATGTATAATATGCATGTATTTACAAAAAAAAGTATATATGTATTTGTATCAGTTGTCTAGTACCCATAACACAAGCTCTGCTTAGCTTGGAACTAGATGGCTTTAAAACACAAGTTTTAGATGTCCAAAATATTTATTATTATTAAAGTGCAGAAAGTTCAAGTTTAGGACAATTTCAATTCCATTGAATGAGGATAGTTCCAGAAATTTAAATGCAAATTATTTGAAGATTAATTAATAATGCCATTCCATGTTGACGATGATGTTTACCATCTCTTGGGAAACAGTACTTTGTTTTTGCTAAAATGACATCCTATCCTTTCCTATACTTATGACCTGAACTCATAGTTTCAACGTAACTCTTCTTGAACAGCCTTTTCATAACATCGCCTATGAGAAAGGTTCAATCATGGAATTTAAATCCCTTTTTTAATATTGACCAAGTCACAATTTGCACATTTATTTCTATATCGTTTGACGTGTCCTTACTAATATTATAAACTAGCTGACCCGGTGAACTTCGTACCGCCATATTTACATATCTGTCTCAGCTTCCCGTAGCGGACAAAAAAATATTGACATTTCCCGTTTTTTTTTTGTTTATACACAAACCTTGTCCTAACAATCACGAAAATATTAAAAAAAAATGTGCAGCCGATCGGAAGTTATGCGCGTACATACATTTCGGCGATTCATTTTTATATAATTATATAGATAGATTCGAAAGCAAGTCTGTCTGTTACTCTTTCACTGGCAAATTGCTGGAACGAGTTCAATGAAATATGGTATGATGATACATAGGCTACTCTTCACCGCGATTACCGACATACACGCTAGTTAAACATTATTATAATGTCTTTATCAACTTGAATTATATGATTGATATTTTGCCACACAGATGCTTCTGATCACGAAGTGGCAATGGAGCAGGTAGGGGACGCACCGTCTCCTGAGTCACCCACTGCGTTCGGAGAAGTCATCGATGTCACAATACCGGTACAGTGTCTCGTCAAGGACTCGCGGTTAGAACTCCTCGAAGCTAGCAAAGTACGTAATTGTTTACTTGTAACTTTAGAATATTACTGGTTGTCACTGTCAACATTTCATCAATGTTTCGTTATGATGTTGTCATGTTAAACTATAGTCCGTTACTTTACAGACAACCATTTTTGTAACATTGTTAGTATATAGCGTAAAGTACTCTTTACGCTATATAAGAAGGTACTATGGCTTCGCAACGGCCACCACTAAAACTGCCCCTTCTGGTGGCCTTTGGCGGAGGCTGTTGAGAACACATTTAAAAAATAAACCTTATTTCTAACTGCCACCAGTGCAGGCGGTTAGGAACATTATGTATTAAATTTAAAGAACAAGACTTATTCCCAACGACCACCTCTATAATCATAAATTTAAAATTTAAGAAACCCCCTATGCAGCAGCAGGTCCAAGTTATTCATTAATTGTCATTTAACGATTATTATACTAGCACGCGTGAAGCACTTAATCGAGTAGTCATACGCGAATAATGCCTTACATGATTTTGGAAAAGACCTGATACTCTTACACTGCTGGACTGATATTAACCAAACATAGCTAAGAACCACCGCAAGGAAACTGGCATTTAAATAAAAAAACCTCATCGAAATTGGTCCATCCGTTTGAGAGCTACGATGCCACAGACAGACACACACAGACAGACATCGAATTTTTTACACCTCTCTCTTTGCGTCGAGGGTTAAAAACTAAGTAACAATTAACTAAGTTTTTAAGATAAACATTTGTAAACTTTACCTTATCAGTATGTATTAAAGATAATTATGATGATAAGTGTATATTAAGCTAACTAACAACTTCTTCTCAACAATTAAGTTGATTTGTCTCAGAAAATAACATTTTAAAAGCAGTTTTTATTGATCCCATCGCTTATTTCGCTACTATAATAAGTCATTCATCAGAATGAACTCAATAGTGATCGTCATTCATTCAATAACTAAACAATTAAAAACATGGATGGTAAAAACGCAACATGCATATCAGTGTATACTAATTAGTATTTCAACAGCTATTTATGAATGAGTGTTGTTATGCATATTTACATTTCAGTATTAAGCGGGTGATAGTAAAAGGTATTATAGGGGCCTGTTATTTTTAGAAATACCATAATTGGTTTATTTAAAGAGAAACATTGCTTTATTTTTTATTTAGAAAACAAAAAGTATCTTATGACTAATTAAGTTCTGTTGGTCTAAGACCCGGCTGCAAAATCTATACGTTCATCACGTAGATACTCAAACTTAAATTTCTACATTCTTTTTTTAACAATACATTGGTAACAGATTGCCAGTCAAAAAGTGCTCACAAATATTTTTAATAATGAACTGGCCATAAATTTTTCAAAAAAAAAAACGTTCATGTTGTTGTTAAGTAAATTATCATTCCTATTACAGCAATGTATGTAGAAAATTTGAAAAGCCATGGGTGCTGTTGCCTACTCGGCCGATAAGATAAACCTGGCTGATCAGTAGTTGCGGCCGAGCGAACGTATAGATTCTGCAGCCGGATAAATAAATGTCTATGAGTTATTGATGTTAACAGTATTTATTAACCCCGCCCCGTCAGTTCGCGTGTGTTTCGCGTCGAATCAATCTTTTCTACAATCGCTAACGCCTCTGTTCTCTTGCATTATTGACTAATATTTTGTTTTGACCACGTGACTTAGCGTTGAGGTGACGTCATTTCCATACATTTGCAACTTTGTTTTATGGGATAGGGGGCAAACGAGCAGACGGATCGCCTGATGGTAAGCGAATAACCGCCGCCCATAGTTTCCTATTATTGTACGTTTGTACCATGTCAATTTGGTCAGGGGGTTGTTCAGATATTTTGGTTGCTTTAAAAACAAAATTACTCCTTTTTTAACATTATAACATTAAAATTTATTATATACAAATAAATAAAATTGAAGTGTGTTTGTAATTTCAAGTTAACAATTTTTCACTAAATGCATATGAAAGTATATGTACTTATATAAAAAGCAATTTTGAAATGTTGTCTGTCTGTTTGTTCCGGCCAATCTCTGAAACGGCTGGACTGATTTTGACAATACTTGTGTAAAAAGACGAGATGTGGTTTTGCCTCGCTATTTCATTTCTTTAGTGTCTAATTAATCTATAGTAAAGTCTCCTGAATGAAACGACGTATTGTTTGTTCACAGTCTGAGCTGGCAGGCTTCTATGATCCCTGCGTAGGCGACGACAAACACCTGACTGTTCAATACATGTTCCACAACAATCTTCACCTCTGCACGGTGCCCGACAGCCAAGCCGTCGTACTACCACGCAATAGTAAGTACGAAATATAATTCCTTAGGGTCTGTTCACACAGACCGGCTCGGAGAACATCGGATCGCATTTTTCTTTTCACACAGAAAACTAGTGCGAACTAGAAAGAGCACGCAATCGGAGCCGTTCGGCTCCTCTTATTATTTCACATGAAGCGCGTTCAAGCATTTTTAATGACAAAAGAAGTGCACATGCAAAAATAAACCTTACTACAATTACTCAAAATTCTGTTTCTAATGTGATAAAAATGTGCTCTCCTCTCCGAGCCGGTCTGTGAGAACGGACCCTTAATAACTACTTTTTCCCAACTACGGCAAAGCCAAAGGAGGGTTATGATTTTGTTTTATATGTGAGCCTGCTAAAGTGACTCTACTCTCCCAGATAGAAAGCATGAGCAGAATCCAAGAGTAATGGTCACCATACTCATTGCGAATGCAGACAATGCAACCATGCAGCATGGTGACCCAAACTATGGCAGCCTATGACATATGATGAGCTATCGCGTATGAATTTGTCGCTAGAGGGCGCTTGTGTAGTGTGAGGTCTCCGAAATGTCACTCATTGTTTGCGAGTTGACTACGCGTGTTTATTTCTATTTAAATAATGCTGCGAAAAATTAGCAATAAGTTAGATTAATTATCGTAAATATAAGTTACGGATCAATGAATGTAAGCGTTTTAAAAGTGGAGCCTAAACGGGATTATGCAACACTGTGATGTGGCCAAAATGTTCACTCTACAGTTCTATTGTTTATTATATAAAATTTAAATAGTAATTTTGGTTTTGGAGCCTGTAATAATAAACCTTGAGAGCCGTTCTTCAAGACCTTACTCCACGAAGCTCCACCTGGTGAAACAAGAAACGATAGCCCTCATTGAGATGCTTCTGCATCATTGGGCCTCCGGTCTTGTACCAACGAAACACGACAACACGAATGCTGTCATTTCATTTTGGTATTCTGTGAGAGGGTAGCACCGCCCTGGTCGAGCCGGCCCGTTCGTCTTGAAGTCAGCGTGGCTGTACTACCTTGAGTTCCATTTAATTATACTTTAAACACTTTATACTTTTAAAGTATTTTAAAGCCTTACTAAGCCTCGAGCTTTAGAACGAAACATAAAATAGTTAATTCGTTATATACATGTTTTTTTATATATATCATTATCCTTAACTCTCTCTTACAGATCATCGAGTTAAAAATAGATCCTGAAAATTAAGGTCAATGAAGGCAGGTGGTAATCGGCGCGCTCGCTGAACAACCTATGACTAGACATTAGGAATAATACGATCCGAATGTCACACTGATCCAGGAAATTATGATCAAGCTTAGGCAGCTTACATTCCATTATTTTATTGCACACTATCCATATAGATGAGCTGCTAATACCAAACAAAGAGCTTGAAAACTCTGTATTTAAAGCTACATATAACATCATACACTGAATACTTTATTTATGTTTTCTCATTCGTACTTTGTGATGTATCTGTTCATAATTTGCAATGTAGTTTGAAAGAGCTCAAAGGCAGCTGGCCCTGCGGTATCGTCATATGTATAAAGGCTATTTGATATTATTCTTTTATATATTTTTCGAGTGCTTGTAAACAACGTTATACTACAATTTAAATACTTCTATTTGAAGTGTATATAATGATATATTAATTCCGATATTTAGTTATATACAACGTCACATAAAAGTGTCACTAGTGTAATATTATTGCGATATTTAAGCCTTATTGTGCAATATAGATGTTGTAACTTTTATTCTGGTTAGTAGATCTAAATCTATAAGCTGTCTTAAGGCGTGTCTCCACCGAAATTTGACAACACAAAAAAATGTTGACAAAACAAAAGTTGCCAACTTTTGTTCGGCGGAGACACGGCTTTACAGAAACTTTTACAACAACACATGTTGACAACACAAAAATTGACAACTTTTGTTCGGTGGAGACCCGGCTTTAGAGTTGTCCAAATATTAGGTAATATAAAATAATATACAATGTTATATACACACAAAAAGCAATGTAAAAGGAACAGTATGTTTAATAAGGTTTATATTTTCATGTTGTTTCAGCTATATAAAAATAGACTACAGTTGTGTTTTATTTATTGCGGTAGTTTAGACTTATAGCAATTATCTTAAAAAGGTTTGTAGTAATTAATGAACAGATAACATTAAATATACAAATATACGCAATGTATTGAAAATGAACGATTCCAAAATTCATAAAAAACAGCCCTGTTGCAAAAAATGGTATGAGCAAAATGTTTCAAGTTAATTGAATGGCTATGCCCATTCAACTGCCGACTTCAGCCAGAACATTGTAGAAAGTATTTTAAAGTATTTTTGATAGATCAGATATTTTTACACACAAATTAAAGTCTTGTCCGTATTGTTATGCATGCTCTAATCCAACCTACATATATAAGTATGTAAAATATATAATCCTCATTATTATTCGATGCAAATACAATATAATAGTGGAGAGTATTAATGTATATTGAAGATTCAAGTTCTAGTTAATAATTCATTAATCAGAAAGTTAGTGATAAATTTACAAGTTTCATTTTCACACGATACAAAGGCACAAGATACAATACAATCTATTGTGTTGGTAAAAACTTTTGTTATTTATCTTTATCTGATTACTACTTATACACTTCGTGTCGATCCATTACCTAGACTGTGTTGTCCAATCCTATTTTAATATACTCTAAACGGTTCATCTGTTGTCTTTTAAAAATATCTTAATGTAATAGTAATTTAAATTCTCAATACAATACTGTAAGATAAATATCGTAAATAAAAAAGTATTTCTAGAATGTATAAACAAACAATAAATCTTCGAAATATTTTTGTGACATTTTTCGTCGAGTCTGGTATTAATAGAGTTTGATATTTAACATTCAACATACTCAACATTGGATTTTAAAATAATTAAATTTTCCTATTATATTCATTGTAGCATTACTTTAATCATATTATTTATCTGTGTTTAGTAATCTACTGTTTAGGGCCAACCACTTTAGGCAGTGGTCCGACCGCCGGCGAGAATACGACTTGCTATCGGCGATTTTCTGTATCAAGAAACACAATAAATATACATTCTGTGTAAACGAAAGAGATACGTATATTAATAGTAGCGACGACTCGCTTTACTAGTTTTGTCGCTGAGCGACAAGAGCTTTCAAAGATAAACTCGCTCAGCCCTACTCGCTCAGCGATGCTCGCTCGCTTGATCATTTCTATACAGTGCGGCTTTGAAAGTACACGTATGGATCAAATCATTGCAACTCTCATTGTTGTCTAGTTCAGACGACGACGATGATGTTTTTTACGATAGTGTTTGTGTAGTGGCAGCGACCGAGGTCGAGTGGCGCGAGTAATCGCTCATTGCACCTGCACACTAGCTCAGCGACAAAACTATCAAAACTACACACTCGCTTCCCGCTGATCGCCAACTGGTTTATAGTTTCTAGTTCTACTCGTTTCACGTTCATCGTCGTCGGTCGGACCACTGCCTTATTTTGTGACATACCTAGAGCAACCCGGCTCCCAAACAGAGGGAAGTAGGCATAGCGTCTGTTTCCGATACAAAACAGTCGTCATTTTTTGCAGGGGGAGATCTTCATATATACACTTTTTAGACTCTCATACAAAAGCACGATTGCTTCACGTACGTATGTCACGTACTCACACATAACAATCAAAACAAAACGTTCAGAATTTCACGCACACACAAATACATTCTGTGTCATAACAGTATGCTCATTTGGTCTTAAACTTTGACAGAAGGGAACGCCTACATATGTCCACTCCCGACCGTATTGCTCAGTGTTCTGACATTTTTTTATTTATAGTACAATAAAGTTGACAATATGGCAATTTAAAGTAAGCGCGTCTATGTTGAAGCTGAATCATTGCTGGCACAAAAAGCTTGTAGAATTAATTTTCTGGATTTTGTTGTAATATAGTTATACGAGGTATTCGTTGAAATGTTAGTATGTTTGAATAATTATGCTTCGTATGATAAAAATCGTTAGTCCAATTAAAACCTCGCTGCAGGTTGTTTCATTTTTATAAACTGACGCCTGTTCTTTGAATTTCGTATAGCGAATGTAGTTTATAGCATATTTAGCGACTTGTTCAGCTTATTGGATAGGTGAATATTATTGTTTCTTCTGTTACAAAAGTCCTCACGGAATATATAAGTACTGCAAAATAAAGTATGATGTTGATTATTTTATTGGATTTTTTATTTAAAAAAAAACACTTTTACAGCAACAGCTTTCAATAATATTCACAGCTGGATATAAGCCTCTCCTTCGAAAGGAGGTTTTGGTTTACTATACCACGCTGCCTGGCCAGACAGGTTGGTATAGATCATAGGGCTAATGTATTTACATGACGTCTAACACGTAGAATGGACGCAAATGCTGACTTTTTTTTTTTGACATTTAACACACAACGCCATCTAGTCCCAAGCTAAGCAGAGCTTGTGTTATGGGTACTAGACAACTGATACAAATACATATATACTTTTTTTTTTTTGTAAATTGGTGATTCTACCGTTTCGTCCGAATATGAGCGATTTCGTAGAACGATATTTTTGTTTCAGTTTTGGTTGAATTTATAAATTAGGTTACTCGTATACTTCCTAGACAAAGGTTACTGAGAAAGGCGTCCATGAAAATAGTTTCATTTGGCTGAAAAGTGATGGAGTGCAATTAGGGTTCGGAAGGTAATGAAATATGGTGAGAGTGTAATGAAATATGGTGAGAGTGTAATGATTTAGAATGGGATTGTAATGAATTTTTAGTATCTTGTTAGAGTTAATGGAAGAAATTTAATAATTTATGCCTTTTTAATTATTTCCTAATTCCTCCGACTCAATAATCAATAAGAAATAATTTGTGTGTGACAGTAATAACGTATTTGGCAAAACCAGAGTCAGTAGAATGTACAAAATCTATTGCAAAATTTATTTTCCTTCCAGGATCCTTCTTTTCATTATCATTATCAGCCCGTTACAATCCACTGCTGGATATAGGCCTCTCCCAAGGAACACCACAGAGCCCGGCCTGTTGATTTTTGCATCCAGTCGCTGCCAGGCCTCATATGCAAGCCGTCACACCATCTGGCCAAAGGGCTCACACTACGTTTGCTAAGACCCGGTCTCCTCTCCAGATTGCGCTTACTCCGCTGTGTTACATATGTGACTAGCCGACAACGTATGTGACTAGCCCATTGCCACTTCAACCTACTAACTTGTTACAAATTTTGTCCTTCAGAGAAATTACAATCATAGCTCTCTCTCTGGCACGTTGAGCGACTCTAAGCTTATTGATTAGCCCCACAGTCAGTGTCCACGTCTCGGCAGATTACAGGGAGGATGCACTGGTTGAAAACTTTCGTCTTCAGGCTCTGTGGTATATTCAACGAAAATATGTGATTAAACTTCCTGAATGCTGCCCAGCCCAACTGAATCCTCCTATTCGGCTTTCTTCTCGAAGTTGAGTCTACCGAACTGCATTAGGTGCCCGTGATAAATATATTCCTTAACAACTTCAAGAGACAACGGACAGTCCCGGTACGCCGAGTTCATTGTACAGGATGAACTTGAGTAAGACGAACTTACTCAAGTTCATCCGGAGACCAATTGGTTGGGAGGCTTAATTTACTGTCATAGTGTTATCATTGTCAGAGCACTGGGGGCGAACTTCCAAGAGGCCTGGCCACCTGGGGTGTTTCTCTGGTGGTTACGGCGCATCGAGGCGCTGGGCTTACGGGTGGCCCTGGACAAGACGGAAGCCCTATTATTTCATGGGCCCCGTCGTGGTCCGCCCCAACTCCTCGTACCTCAACTCGGTCCTCGTACCGGTTCGGGCCCAGATGAGGTATCTGGGCCTGATCCTCGACGGTAGGTGGCTCTTCGACGAGCACTTCCGACAGCTTGGTCTAAAGCTGGTCGGCGTTGCCTCCGCCCTTGGACGACTTTTGCCCAATTTGGGTGGAGCCAGCGTCGCAACGAGACTCCTATACACGGGGGTTGTCTGGTCGATGGCGCTGTATGGCGCACTGGTGTGGGTAGCGGCTCTGACCGCCCTGAAAATGGCGCTCCTCTGGCGGCCTCAGAGGGTACTGGCGGTCAGAGCCATACGCGGATACTCGCACACGCACGGTGTCGACCGAGGTGGCGTCACACCGGCCGTCATACGCTCCATGGCCGGTAGCGACAGCAGTTTTACCGCGGTCGCAACCTTCTGCGAAGATGTCATCTCGCAGAAGGAGGTGGCGGAGAAGGCCCGGGAGGATGATATCCACTCGGACCCAATCCGCCGCCGGCGAACCGGGCGGCGGAGGCGTGCCTATCAGCGCCTCATGCCGCCCTGAGTGTGGCCGCGGATGGTCGGGACGGGCTTTCCCTTCCATCCGATGTCCATAATGATGTACATTCTTTTAAAATACAATATTAGGTATTGATAATCCACAGTAATTAACTTAGTACTTAGAAACAAAAGTAGTTCATAATTACATTAGACAAGCCAACTAGTGAACGAAGAACATTCCGAGTTGCGAATAGGAACAGGAGTTGAATGAAAAATTGACATGTTTATGGTCTGTTTTTTTTAAATCAATGTATTTAGAACTAATATGACTATTGGACATTTTAACGTTAACCATATGTAAGCCAATTCATATGAAAATGTTTAGATCGTTTTGTTTTGAGTGTCCACTTTTGGCCTGGATAGGTGATTCGGACGAAACGGTAGAATCACCCAAATACATACATATTATATATAGAAAACACCCAAACTCCGAAACAAATATTTGTAGATCATACAAACATTTGGTCCGACCCGGGAATCGAACCCGAGACCTAATGATCAGCAGTCGCACACGCCAACCGCTAGACCAACGAGGCAGTCGAACTTTAAAATTATAACAAGAAAAGGAACATGACCCACTATCTTGACACATGGCCCAGTTCGACCAGAGTGATGACGACATTACAGAAAATCAGAGTTAATCAGTTCTTTCGTTGCTTTTACCAAACGATTAAACTTACCTCATACTAAACCCCTTCCCTGACTCAAAGGTCGATAAGGTACTTGTGACGGTGTGGGAGTGTCACTAGTTTTAAAAAAAAACCTATGATAATCGGTTAGATAGTTTCGAATTTATCGTGAACAACAATGTGACACGCCAATTAATATAGGCTATCTAAAAATCATTGGGATCGAATTTTTTTGGTAAGCCCACAGAATGGTTTATACCTTCAAAACAATAAATAAAAATCGCTCTACTTCAAGCTTCGACACTTCGTCAATTATCAAAATTAAAGTTTCAAGCCTATGACGAATTCCTTTTTATACGAGTTCCATATAATATGGTGGTAGAAGACTTAGTCTACTCGACTCGTCTACCGACTCGTGCGAGGCTCTCTGAATATCAACTTTAAAGCTGAACGTGTCCGATTGATGAAATCCAGGCTCCGACCAACTCTGCTCCAAGCCGCAATGGGATCTGAAAAGTTCCAGTCAAATCTGGAAAACCGATTTGCTGCTATGGAAACCACAACAGGCGTAAACCAGAACCTTGAAAATGTGGTTCGAATCCTCAGGGAAGAAGGTACGAGATTTTGTAAAATGCAGCGTAAGGGCAGGAAATCTAAGCTTTCGGAAAGGACCCTAGGGCTAATGAAGGAACGACGTGAAAACCCACTTCTTACTTCGTCGACAAAACGGACTCTAAACCGAGAGATCAGCAAACTAGTACGACACGACCTCCGATGCTCCAATACTCTTTCGATCGAAAGAGCGATCGAGCAAAATCGGGGGTCAAAGGTGTTTGCACAATCTCTCGGAAGAAGCCACCTGACGAAGTTGACTACAGCAAGTGGAGAAGTCGTTACTTCCAAGTCGGCCGTCCTTTCAGAAGTGGAACGTTTCTATGGCGGTTTGTACGCTTCGCATGCATCTCGACCTGATCCCGAAAATGAGGACTCTAGAGCCACATTAACACGCCACTACACCGAAGATCTGCCAGAAGTCAGCATTGACGAAATCAAAAAGGCTCTTGGACAGCTTAAAAATGGAAAAGCCCCTGGAGAGGACGGCATTACAACAGAACTGTTAAAGGCTGGAGGTAAGCCCGTACTGAGGGAGCTCCAAAAGCTTTTTAACGCTGTCCTGTTCGAAGGGAGATCTCCAGAGGCGTGGAGCAGAAGTGTGGTCATCTTGTTCTTCAAGAAAGGTGACAAGACCAGTGTTTATTTCTTTGTGCCGAATTTAGTGAAGTTATAATAAAAGATACAGACTTACTGAAATCATGTAATTTTCCATTGACGCCATAATTGCAAGAGGGCTTTGACAAACGGAAGCGGAACGTTGTTGAGTGTAATCAGTGTTACCATCAACATCCCCCCTCTTTACAACAACCTTAAAACTATCATCCATAAATGCTTATATATCTAATTCACATCATAATCATTCAATCTACTAGGCTTTTTAACAATACGACCACTACGGGTGATATAATCATTATTATTCTGTGTAGGGTTTACAGATGAATCATCCTGTCTGGTTTCTGTATTACTACTGGACTCCGAATTTGTCTGTCCTTGGAAATTTAGATTTTCTTCATTCATTGAAATGTCACTATCAATATCACAATCAACTTCTACACATAATGGAGTATTTTTGTCAATGTCATTGTTACATTCATGACGGTTGTTAAGATACAATCTATTTCTCCTAAATATTTTACCATTCCCATCCCCCACCAGATAATATGAGCGTGGCTCCTCACACTGTTTTATTATTCTACCAGTCACCCAATCAGAGTCAAGGGTTTTTTTAAAATAAACATTTTGACCAACACTCAACTCCGGCAAAGGATTAGCATGTTTATTATAATATTTCTTAACATTTTCCACATGATCATAATATTTCTGGTCATATTTAACAATCTGAGGCTTGAGCTGACATTTAGACATAGGTAACAAAGATTTTAAATTCCTAGGATAAAGTAATTGTGCAAGAGATGACATATACGTTTTTGATGTATTTCGGTAATTTGATAAGCCTAGGTACGGGTCACTTCCATCTTCTTTCCATTTTTTAAATATATTTTTGAAAATTTTAACAGCACTTTCAATTTGCCCATTTGACTGTGAGTGTTATGGGCTTGTTTTAATATGCGTGAAATAATATTTTTCTGAAAAATCTTTAAATTCACTAGCTGTAAATTGAGTACCACAATCAAACAAATATACAAAGAATAACAATGCTAAAAACAAAATACGGCGGCAAAATTGTTGGTAATTCATTACGACAAGAATTTTTTAAATTGTTTTTATGCTGTTAATGAATTAAAATTGATTAGATTGTCTTTTTTTTAATTGAACTTGCTGTGCTAGCTTCGAAAGTCATGTCACGTCGCCATTTGAGTCGAGATGAAATGTTACGAGCCGTGGGCATGTTAGAAAATGGTGCTATTCAAAGCGTCGTTGCTGAGATCTTACATACCAGCCAAAAAGTGATATCAAGATTGTGGTCACGTTATCAGTCAGTACTGGGGATGTGGCTGAACGGCACAGTGGTAGACAACGGGTTACTACGCAAAGACAGGATCGATTCCTCCAAATGAAAGCCAAAAGACAACCCAATATCACGGCGTTGCTACTTGTGCAAAGGCTCCAGGAGGACCACAAGCTGCTAAGTAAGTGCGAAGAAGGTTGCATGAAGTCAACCTTCATGCTCGAAGACCGCTACGTGCTCCAGCTCTGCGACGTGGCAATCGCGGTCGGCGGCTTTCGTGGGCTCGGGAGCATTTGTCTTGGAGTGATCAACAATGGTCATCGGTGCTGTTCACTAATGAGTCCCGGTTTGGATTTCATCCGGATTCAAGAAGAACTCGTGTTTGGAGAACTCCAGGCAGAGTTAGCCGTCGGCGGTACCCTCATCAGGTCCACTCTTACCGAGGCGGGACAATCATCGTGTAGGCAGGAATTCGTCTTGGTGGGCGAACCCAGCTCGTTTGGATTCAAGGCAGCATGACTGCACGAAAATATCTCGAAGAGGTAGTAGAGCCTGTAATTATCCCACACAGAATCCAAATGGGCCTGGAGTTTCAATTCATGCACGATAATGCTCCTCCTCATATGCCGCGACTGGTATCGACAGCTCTTCAAGATCAACATATTCAAGTTTTGGATTGGTCTGCGCAGTCGCCCGATTTAAATCCCATCGAGCATACCTGGGACATGTTACAACGAAAAGCATTGCCAGATTTCCCGCCAAATTAAGTACCGAACAAGAACTATACAGACACTTGCAAAGAACTTGGGACCTCATACCACAACAAGACATTGACAATTTAATTTTAAGTATGAACAATCGATGTCGATGTGTAATTAATGTAAGAGGTGGCAACACTGATTAATAATAATTAGATTTTATTACATATTTTATTATTTTATTAATATTAATAATTTTACAAATATGCTATGACATTTGTTTTCGTACCAATTTTATACAACAATTAAAAAAAAATTACTTTATAATTAAAAATGAAAGAATCACGAATCGCTTTCTTCTTTTATTAAAGTCCCTAAAATAAGCTATTTTCCTTCCATTTACTATCTATGAAAATTCTTTTTAGATTTTTAGATATTTGATGAAATATATAATATCCCTAGACTTTGTTGAGGTGTGTATTTCTCTTCTTTTTTTTAAAAGTACTCCCTTACTAGGAATATATCGAATGGCATGGGGGACTTTACAAACATACGTGAAACGGACACAAAGAACACTCAGACTTAGAACAACAATTTGTGGATCCTATGTTGGATTTAAACCCACAAAACTTGGTGAAGTAGCAAGCGGCGGCGTCCTGTTAAACCATTAGACCATATGTGCAGTCATGAATTAAACAATAAAATCAAAATAGAAACCAGAAGAAATAGAGCCAGTAATTATGCCTAAGCACCTAGTTAAGAAACGCGTATTCAAGGTTTTTATGAACAAGGAATATCGCAAGTTGGAATATCCAGAGCTGTAAAATATTTACTGTAACTTGCTATTGAGTGATTCCTCACTACTAGACGTTCGAATAGCATTATAACGGCCGAACAGTCGGCGGCGCCGAAATCGAAACGGAAACCGAACCGGCCGAATGTTCGGCTGTTTTTTGGCCGAAACGGAATCTTCGGTCAATGAACTTCTTGGCTCACTCGTAATTCATAAATATTGGAATATTGATAGTTACACCTGCCGTATTAATGTCAATGTGGCGGGTGTAATGTGTTTTTTGTACTTGGAGCTCCTCCAAATTTCCGACCCGCCGAAACTGGCCGAAACCGAATCTTCGGTCGGTCACTACTTCAAACTAAACTATCAGCCAACTGCTTATTGAGTATGGCGCGGAAGCTACGCGCGCACACTGCCGACAGTTTAGTCGGCCGACTCAATATATTCGCTACGAGCTTTGCTTGGTAGCATTCCGTACATTTTATTTACATTTTGAGCGTCTATCTGTTGCCATTATAAATATGAAAAAAACGCCAACAATTTACGTTTGACGCATGGGAGCCTTAAATATTTATTTTTCATCCCACCAGCTCGTAAAGAGTATATTTGCCCTTCTATATCTGAGTGTAAAAGCCGTTTTTATCCTCTAGAGAATAAAGTAAATTGAATTTAGAACATCGCTCGGGTGCACTAAGTTTGTGAATTCAAAACATCATTAAACCTATTTACTTCTACCTCCATGGTACCGAATTAATCATACAATATTTTTTAATTTGTTAAAAACTCAGACTCGGAACCTTCTTGGTGTAGTTTTTTTTTATTTGCTCTGGCCGCACCATTTTCTTCTTAAGTAACTATAGCAACGTAACTTTAAATTTTTCTTAATTTATCTATACATCCATACAAATAAATAAAATTGAAATGTCTGTTTGTAATATTAAAATAATCGCTTTTTACTAAATGCATATGTATGTATACACGGTACATATACTAAAATATTATGTTTTTCCAATTTCTGTTACATTGCCTGTCTGTCAGTCGGTCTGTCTGTCTGTCTGTCTGTTTGTTCCGGGTAATCTCTGGGACGGCTGGACAAATTTTGACGGGACTTTCACTGGCAGATAGCTGATAATCTAAGGAGTAACTTAGGCTACTTTTTTTAGACTAGCTTTGTCCCGCGGTGTAACTCGCGGTACGACAAAATCGCGGGTAACACCGCAGGGTTGAGCGAGTACCTAAGTATTTTTGAAATAA
The DNA here is from genome assembly GCA_949125395.1 of Diaphora mendica. Taxonomy (NCBI): domain Eukaryota; kingdom Metazoa; phylum Arthropoda; class Insecta; order Lepidoptera; family Erebidae; genus Diaphora; species Diaphora mendica. Next base: position 9,881,217 of record OX421312.1, on the reverse strand, counting down.
TTTAAAAATAAATCTGTAATACTTACCTATAATAATGTAGTACCTAATAAATATTAATACCTAAACTGAAATAAAAGTATCTTGTGATTGTTAATGCTTTTTTGCACTTTGTTGTTTCCTCGCTGAGGTGGAATGAAAAGTTACGTGTTGCACTCGAGTGCAAAGATTTTTCACCTCGTGCTCTTTTGATTCCCTCGCTGACGCTCAGGATTCTAATTTTAGAATCCTTCGCTTGCTCGGTCATCAAAATTGAGCACGCGGTTAAAAAGCAACTTTGCACTCTTGTATAACAAATAACGATTATTCTGTTTTTGGCATTGTTTGTTATAGCGGCAACAGAAATACATCATCTGTGAAAATTTCAACAGTCTAACTATCATATAGTAATAGGATCCCGTTTTACCCTTTGGGAACGGAACCCTAAAATACTTAAAAAAAAGTGGGAGGAAGCTTTTGAAGCAATCATTCCTGATTGGAATCAGGACGTATTACTACGAACTTATGCGACCGCTCACTTAAAAAACCGAAAAGCAAATAGAAAATTATTTCGAAGTAGTCGGCCGATTGTTTATCTGGTGGGCACGCACTGACCCACAACCAACCCGACAGTTTAGTTGGGTCAGAGTGCGCGCTTAAAGCCCAATACGATCAAACTATCGGTAGATTAAAAAGTTTGTAGTCTACGGGGGCTTTAAGGTTATGAACTAAACTAGCTCTACATACAGTACACGTCCACGTCTGAGTAGTCAGTGGCAAATGTGTGATGCAGAAGAAATATACATCTGTAAAGCGTGAATAACCTCTTCGCTTTCTGAAAGCAAAAGCTATGGCAAAGGATTGGCCAACAAAATATTAAAATTAATAAAATAAACGATATTTTGGACTTATAGAAACTATTTCAATTGATTTCTTTTAATATTTCCGAAAAAATGCGGTTCCGCCCGCGAGTTTGTCGGTTATCGCTGTAAAGAGTAGCCTATGCCCTTTCTTAAGAATCAAAGTATCTGCATGCTAAATTTCATTAAAATCGGTGCAACGATTTAGCCGTGAAAGGGTGACGGAAAGAAATACAGACAGACAGAGTTACTTTCGCTTTTATAATTTAATATAACTAGTACTATTAAAATATACTTTATTCTGCCTTATAGTCTAAAATCTTATACATATGTAAGTATGTACTGGATTATGAACCTCTAAATTTTGAGTTTATTGTCGATAATCACCGTGGGACTCGTCGATTTTACCGTGGGAGAGCCACGATTCGGCATGAATGGGGCCGGCTTGACCGGAGTGACGGCCTCACAGAAAACCGGTGTGAAATGGCGCTTGTGCTGTGTTTCACCAAGTGAGTAAGGATACCGGAAGCCCATACCCCAACCCCTCCCCGTCCCCCAAAGGCCGACAACGCACTTGTGACGCCTCTGGTGTTGCGGGTGTTCATGGACGGCCCGTTTGCCCCATATTTCATAAAAAAAATCGTTATTTCAATTAACATGTGAAAAGTTAGTATTTGTTATAATTAATTTATCCCTCAATGATGATATATGATGTAACAAAAGTCTATACATATACATTTTATAGACTAGCTTCGGCCCGCGGGGTTGCCTGCGGTTGATGAAATACCGTGGTTAACACCGCAGGGCTCAGCTAGTATCTAATATAAAACAGGTTTTTCCAGTAAATACATCTATGTATATCTACATTGAATTATGTCTACATCTATTCAAATAGTTTTTCACTACATATATTTGGAAGTCATTAAAATACGGTACTTATCTACATGAAAAAATCAATGTTTAAATTTTTTATTCGGTCTGTCTGTTTGTTCCGGCTAATTTCTTAAACGGCAGGACCGATTTCGACAAGACTTTCACTGGCAGATAGCTGATGATATAAGCACTAACTTTGGATAGTTTTTTTGTAGACTAGCTTCGCACCGTGGCGTTACCTTTACAATACCAACCACGTATCTATACCTATATAATTAGCACTGTATTCCCAAACGGGTAGACAGAAGCCTATTAAGCCTCTATGTTTAGACAGCTGTAATTTGGTCCTAATCACGTACCTATAAGTTGGGAAAATTGGGAGACACAATGACAGGGAAAAAAATACATCCTTACCAATGTGAGTTTGTTGTTTATTTGTTACGCTTTCACCCCTTAACTTAGATTTAATTTTGGAATAATTTACCAACGGGAAGCTGCATAACATATTAAGCTACTTTTTACGGCGAAAAGTCATAAGCGGGTTGAACTTGATTAGCTAGTGTAAGCAATAACACGAGCAAACTAAGTTCATATTCCTGTAACTGGCTGTGACATAATACACGGATTTCAATATATATTTAAACGAAGGCATGAATTAAGGTTCTTTTACACGTCAGCGAACTAAATGAAGCACTGAAACGAACATTACTTATCTACAAGATACGATAGTCGAAAAACATATTTACCTAAGGAGATGGTAAAGACCCATAAGAACAATTTGCAACACATTAATTTATTATCTAGGTTAACAGGATACATTTCGCATACTCAACTATTTCTGATTCGTTTGCTTGAAGTTTTGTATGAATGCGATAAAAATATATGTAGGTACTTGCGATACTATACTTGCGACTTGGCAAACAACAACACAACCACTTGGTAAACAGCTCTTGGGTTTTTTGGCAGTCGATCGACGATATAGTGTCAGTCTGCAATTTAATCCTTCCGTTTTGCATTTATATTTACTGTTCTTTTGTACATGATTGAACAATGGTCAATAAAGCCGATCCCAGTGTGATATTACAATAGGTTTCTACATACGTGATTTGAACACGAGTGGTAATAGCCGAGGATATTTAATTAAAGGGGAATCGATTTAATGGTGCTATAAAATTTTAATTATTGCGAAAATATCCAACAATGATGTTTATCAATTAACTTTTTATAGAATAATTATTACAGTAAATTTCATATAATTTGGCTGTATATTTTTACGAATACTTACTATGATCTGTGTCCTCCATCTACGTTTAATTAAATAAACTAATAACTACGTAGGTACTTCACCACACGTCACTATACCCCTGTCCACTGGGCAAAATTAGTAAGTAGGTAAAGGGTGTTTGTTTTATATAAAAGTCGTGTTAAATAAAAAGACACCAGGTAGGAACGAAGTTCCTTAACGTAAAATATAATAATACATACAACTTATAGATGGCACTATACAAAATTTTTCGTTCACGCTTTTTAAAAAGCACATAATTGTCTAACACCTTTATTTTATTTAAAATGATTGATAAAAATATATAATAACTTGCTGTGCCCGCGACTTCGTCCGCGTGGAACAGTGACTTTGGGTAGCATTTTTAATTATTGATGCTAATATTGTTTTACAAATAAGTGTCTTCGCGTTTTAGTATTAAAAACTTATTTAAGTAATTATTACTTAATTATTTATTTATGTAGCTACATAAAATATAAAGTATTTATATGAGCTTATTTCGACATTCGACATGGCCAAGGCCTTCGACCGGGTCCTGCACCGCTGGCTTTCTCCAAGCTCTCGGCATTCGGTCTGCCTCCTAGACTATGTCACTGAATTGACGCTTTTCTTCATCAGGGCCGCATTAGGGGCATTTATGACGGTGCGGCCTATGATTTTCTGGAGATAAACTTTGCTGTACCACACTATTTCTTCTGCATATCAATGAAATGTTAGCCCTTGGCAAAATACATTGCTATGCAGATGATAGCACAGTTCATTGACGATATTTTGAACACCGTGCAGCCAAGCTGGCAGACATTGATAAAAATCGACATTAGCTCGTCGCTGAGCTAGACCGGGTTTTGAACCGCATTTTACAATGAGGTGATGAGAATCTGGTCGAGTTCAACGCTACGAAAGCACAGGTTTGCGCGTTCTCTACCAAAAAGTCTCTATTTCTTTCCCACCCCACTTTTCAGAGCACTGAACTGCCACTACGGGATAAGCTCGCTGTCCTGGGCATGAACATTTGCCGGGACCTCAAACCGCGTAAGTACATCGAGAGCATCACCAAGGCGGCCTCGCGGACACTTGGCGTACATGGTGAGACGGTCCTTCGCGCCCGAGCATTTGTGTCTTCTTTATAAGACCAAGGTTAACTCGGGCGTTCTCATCTTTGTGATGGATCCGCGCAGTATTTGCTTGATGCTTTCAATCGGTTGCAGCGGCGAGCAGTCTGCTTTATCAACAGTCCCAAAGCCACCGATTTCTTGAACCTCTGCAGCTGCGTAGAGATATCGCCTCTATAGCAGTCCTCTACCGCTTATATCATGGGGAGTATTCTGAAGAGCTCTTCCAACTGGTCCCCCTTCTCCCTTCCTCTTCACAACACGTTCTGGCCTTGGAAGTCACCGCCTCAGAGTATTAGAAATACGCTCTCGAACCAAACGGTTTGGTTCTACCTTGCTGTGCCGAACAGTTAAAAACTGGAACTCACTACCAGCGTACGTGTTTCCCTCCCACTATGATCCCGGGGCCTCTAAGTGGGCGTGAAATTAAGTGGGGCGTGAAAAAACATCTCACTAAGCCGTCATAGCGTAGGACACAAAACTGCATTGTCTGCTTTCGCAGTGAGTATGGTTGCCCCCACTTTTGGATTCTGCTTGAGTTATCCATCAGGCTTACCAGAGTCACTTTGGCAGCCTCAAATAAAAAAGTACAATTTTACTAAGTACGTTTTACCATCTTTTGCCAAAATATCGAGATTTAGCGGATTTGATACTCGTGAGTATGCTGCCCATGGAAAAAAAAACACTGCAACTTTAAGCATGTCTGTCCTTGGGTTTTGATAATACTGTTATTGAAAATGCTGTTTTCAGCGGAAACTGCATTCTTTTAAATTAAAATCGCAAATAAGTTGGAATTATTGTAATACGGGAAATTAAAACATGCGTCATTTTACAATGTGTACCTCAGATGTGTAATATTTAGCCGTGTACTATTACATAGCTTTGGCGGTTAAGATTCCTCATTTAATAGGACTGGAACATTAACTTTCAGCCTCAACTTATGGGACGGCACTCCAGATAATTCTAAAGAGTTGAAGTATTCGACAACATCTCCCTCCACGCCCGACATGAACAGTTCGTTTAAATAAATAAATAAATATTTCGGACATCTTACACACAACGTCATCTAGTCCCAAGTCTAGTACTAGACAACTGATATAAATACATATTATATACTTTTTTTTGTAAATACATACATATTATACATAGAAAACACCCAAACTCCGAAACAAACATTTGCAGATCATACAAACATTTGGTCCGACCCGGGAATCGAACCCGAGACCTCAAGCACGGCAGTCGCATACGCTACCACTGCGCCATAGAGGCAGTCACTAATTAATAACTAATTAATTTACAATAATAATAAACTAATAATTGATAACTATCTCATTAGTCCGCAGATCAGGATAGATATTATTTTTAAATCATCTGTGCTATCATATACCAGAACACACGTCTCAGTGTAATCATGTCGTTACTTTCAGTTAGCATACAATAATACATACATAGCATACATACAATCCGTGATAACTCCGTAAATGTCATATCAGAATAGCTCTAATACATATTTTGTCTCTTGTCGCAAACTAACTCACAAACCTTACACATTTCCATACTAACTGTCATCCCGTTTCTATTTTACCCCCTTAAGGGTAAAATTTTTACAAACTTTAAATGACATTTTTATTTATATCTAATCAACAGCTTGAAAAATAAATTTCAAACTTCTAGCTTATAATGACGATACTTCTGTAGAGGATTTTGAAGTTTATAAAGTAATTTAGCTAATTTATTTCTATTAATATAATGTACATACAAATCAGATTGACGAATATATTTTTAACTAGCTGTGCCCGCGACTCCGTCCGCGTGGAATAGTGACTTTGGGCAGCAGTTTTCGGACATTTATTTTGGTTTATAAACACCGTCATTTGGGTATTTAGAATAATCGAATTTAAAATGCTTCTCTATACACGAAATTAGACGTATAGCCATCGGGGATCAAAGCATACAGGTTGCTAGGATTGCTAACACGTGACAGAGATACATAAGGCTGACCGTGTGAAAGACAGTTAATACTTAGATCTACACCCACAACTTTTAGCGTACCATGACCTTGGGCTTTATTTATTGTCACCGCGAAACATAGGCTCACTGGAAACTGACTCGTTTAAAACTAAACGGAAAGTGGCTTGGGATGAGAGGAATCCGAGGAATAAAAACACTATCGCCTTTACCAGACCCTGTTAAAATCTTTGGTCACTTTAATCTAGTACCGTTGCAACGTTTTGGCGGGCTTAAATTTTTAAGGAGCGTTATGGGTACGCCGACTTAATTTGATTTAATTTAAATTTATTTTATGAGCTGGTAGTCCAGTAGCACTGAGGGATCACGCGATAATGCATGAGATTCACGATCGATGGACAAATGTGCTGCACGCTGTTCCCTGTTCTACCTAATTCGAGTGGCCATCATTCGAGAACGATGCGAACTGAGAGATGCGATGCGATCGAGATTCTCGCTGAGCCGAAGTTTCTGTAGCACGAAACCTGGCCTGACGTTCCTGAGATGTAGTGAGAGCCTCATGATCTTCTTCAGATTCCTGTGATCGAACTAATCTCATCCTTTTAGCATTCCTGCTGCACTGGGTGAGGTTGGATCTTTTTCGAGGCATTCTTACAATATACTAACACAACATAGTTTAGTAAACACGTAAACAACTAAATTATAAATACTTCCAGATTATTACACAGTTTCATTTATTACAGTTTAATAATTATTAAGACGTGTCAACCCAATCTATTAACTATCGAAAACAACCAAAGGTGTTAACTGTAAGTACTTCCTGTTTTTTAGGAAAATAACCAAAGCAAGTCAAGAAAAATAACCTAAGTTATATGTATCACTGACCTTTTTTTTACGTGTGGAAATCCCCTCACCCCACAGGGGTTTGCGGCGGGGCGGTGTGTCCGACTCGAACCGACTAAAACCACACGGTGTGCCACTCTGCGCCTGAGACGGGAGGGCACCGGGATCTGCTGTTATTAACACATCCAGATTCCTCCCAGCGCCTGCCCGCACAGAAGCGGGCACCGGCGGCGGGTTGGGTCCCAGTGGAGGTCGTCCTCTCGGGCCTTCTACGTCACCTCCTTCTGCGAAATTACTTCTTCGCAGAAGGCTGCGACCGCGGTAAAACTGCTGTCGCTACCGGCCATGGAGCGTATGACGGCCGGTAGCGAGAGATATCCTCCGATGACTGCAGTGAGGGCCCGACGCTGCGGCGCCCAAGCGTAGCAGACCGCCAGCGTGTGCTGGGCCGAGTCCTCACTGCAGTGGTGGCAGGCAGGACTCAATTCCCTCCTGGCGACCGAGTGCAGGTACTTCTCGAAGCAACCGTGCCCGGATAGGACCTGCGTCAGTCGGAAGGAAAGGGTCCGTGCTGCCGCCCTGCCCACTCGAGGATGACCGGCTGGAGAGCCTCCACGGCGGCAAAGCCAGCACGTGCAGTCTCCAGCCGGAACGACCATCTAGCCATCGTGGCTCGACGGGCGGCTTCACGCCACTCGCGTACCCCTTCGGGCGGAGGGCGAAAGCCACTCTCCGCCCGATATTCAGGCACCCGTCGAGCACTTCCGCCTCCAAATCCCACGGGGGTGTTCCGGCCAGGGCGCACGCCGCCTCTCTCGACACCTTGCGGTATCCGCGTATGGCTCTGACTGCCGCACGCAAAACCCTCTGAGGCCACCAGAGGCTTGCCTTATTTAGGGCAGTCAGAGCCACCACCCACACCGGTGCACCATACAGCGACATCGACCAGACAACTCCCGTGTACGGGAGTCGCGTTGCGACGCTGGCTCCACCCAAGTTGGGCAAAAGTCGCCCAAGAGCGGAGGCTGCGTCGACCAGCTTTGGACCAAGCTGTCGGAAGTGCTCGTCGAAGAGTCATCTACCGTCGAGGATCAGGCCCAGATGCCCCATCTGGGCCCGACGATAACACTAAAATGGGACCACACGGGAAGCACCAGCTTTCAAATAAAAAAAGAATCAACAAAATCGGTTCACTCGGTCGAAGGTTATGAGGTACAAATATTTAAAAAAACAGTCTAATTAAGAACGTTCTCCTTTTTGAAGTCGGTTAATTACTAAATAAAATGGTATTATAAATATTTTAAACTAAATAAGTAAATATTTATAAGGTATTATAAAAGAATCAAGAACTTGAAATCAAACTAACCTATACAAAATAAACATACTACTCGTATATATATTTACAAACCCTATAAACCCTAAAGAAATAATATGTTCTTATCACAAACGACTAATTTCAGATTTTTACACATAAAATTAGGAAATAAAAAAATCAAGAAAAGAAAATAATGCTCTCGGCGCGCTTTATTTATACCCGCGCGGCCGCGCAGGCGTTTACAATATACAAACGTCCAGCTACGTGATTCTTTAAATTGGAGTAACTTTTTTATTTATGAACCGATTTACATGAAACAAACACTAAATGCTAAGTGAATCTTACCACAATATATTAGTGACAACCACATTTCAATCGGATAAACTGTTTCTGAGATTAGCGTGCACAAACGCACAGACAAACAGATAAACAGACAAAAATTCTAAAAATCATTGTTTTGGGTTCTATTGCGTTCATAAAGCATACAATAGTTTTCCTGAGATATCTTCCGTGTACAGACAGCGACCAGTTACGATTTTATTATATGTATTGATGAGTGTGACAGCCTTGTTTATTCGTTGTCAAGACGCCTGGCGTAGGTAACGCGCAGGCGTGTGGAAACTTTAAATGTTTTTCTTTTCTTTTTTTAAATAGACAACTCCCGCACTAGGAATAAATCCTGTGTCGCGGGGGATTTTACAAACATACATGAAACGGACACAAAGTACACCCAGACACAGAACAACAATTTGTGGATCACACAAAGTGTTGGCCTACGTGGGATTTGAACCCACGACACTTGGCGAAGTAGGAAACAGCGTGGTGACCGTTAAACCACTAGGCCAAACGTGCAGTCAAGTTTATATCTAATCAACAGCTTAAAAAATAAATTTCAAAGTTCTAGCTTATATTGACGATACTTCTCTAGAGGTTTCTGAATTTTTCTCTCTTTGGTTGTTCTCAATTTCATCGGTTTTTTTTAAGTATGTTCATTGATTACTCCGGCAATTGTGGACCGATTTTGAAAATTCTTTTTGTATTCGAAAGGGTATGCTCCCCATGTGGTCCCATGGCCACCATATCAGGATCTGATCATGGGATCCCAAGGAAATCGAAAGAAACCCTCAAATTGACGTGAGCGCCTGCAATGAAGTTAAGAGCAATTGACTGCATGCCTTCATATTCTGTAGACATCATTTAATTTTAAATGAAATGATGATGAGAGACTTGAGAAAGACTAAAAAGCGAAAAATATAAAATAAAACTTCGTTTAAAAAAACCTACTTCAAAAACTAAAAAGTATAAAATAACTTAGTTTGTATGTCCTACCTATTCATAGGTTTGAAGTCGGTGCCAAGCCAAAATGTAATAGTAGGTACCGCACTCGCCGCGCGTTGCCTTGAGCGGGATAGCTGCTCTTCGAGTTGAACAAAACAACCGAAGCGTCGGTGACGTCGTTGACGTTCGTCTCGAAATATAGCGAGTGTGGTACCTACTATTACATTTGGCTTGGCACTGACTTCAAACCTATAAATAGGTAGGACATACAAATTAAGTTATTTTATACATTTTAGTTTTTGAAGTCGATTTTTTTAAACGAAGTTTTTTTTTACAAAGTAATTTGGCTTATTGATTTCTATTTATATAATACACATACAAATCAGATTGATCTTTTTAATGAGTGTGACAGCGTTGTTTATTCGTTGTCAAGACGCCCGGCGTAGGTAACGCGCATGCGTGTGGCGAGTGAACCCCCAGACTTCAATACAAACTTTCATCCCCTTTTAAATCCCTTAAAACCATTTTTTCTCAAAAGTAGCCTTTCTTAAAAAGTAGCCTATGTCCTTTCTCAGGCTCTACACTATCTGTGTACCAAATTTCATTGAAATCGGTGCAGCGGTTTGGCCGTGAAAGCACGACAGACAGACAGACAGAGTTACTTTTGCATTTATAATATAAAAATATAAAAAATATAAAAATATAAGTAAGGATAGCAAACTGCCATAATAATAATTATTATAAAAATATTAATTTGAAGTTCTATGCGAGGTATAAGAAAATGGTCACTGGTGCTGCCACCTCGTAATCTCTACTAAAACAAGTTTACAGATGGCGCTATACTAAATTTTTCGTACACGAAATAAAGAAATATTTCGGACATCTAACACACAACGCCATCAGTCCCAAGCTAAGCTGAGCTTGTGTTATGGGTACTAGACAACTGATATAAATACATACATACTTCTTTTTTTGTAAATACATACATATTATACATAGAAAACATCCAAACTCCGAAGAACAAATATTTTCAGATCATACAAACATTTGATCCGACCCGGGATTCTACCGGGACCCTAGACCTCAAGCACAGCAATCGCATACGCTACCACTGCGACACCGAGGCAGTCAATCTTACGTTACGGACGCTTTTTGCCGGCTAGGTTACCTCTCCGCAACGCCCCATAAGGAACTTCGTTCCACAACCTTTTAGTTTTACTTGTAGCTAACTAAATAAATATATAATTTCAGTATCCTGTGTCAGAAAAGTCATTAATTCAAAAACAATGCAATAGTTTCATAAAATTACCAAGTTATATGTCAAACAAAATCCTGTAATGCAGTGGAAAAGAGTCAATAACTAATTATAAATAATATTGCAAAATTTGTAATTAAAAAAATTATAACAACCTAATAAAAAAAATAAAAAAAAAAAACAATAACTGATGACACATTATTAGTATACACGTATAGGTATAGTTAAGAGTACTGAAAAATAGTACTCACTTCGGAGCGCTGTAAGACCTTAGGTATTGACTTAATGAAAAAATGTTGCGAATAAAAGTTATTCCTCAAAAAACGATCTACAAAAATGGTCTGGATTGAATGGATTAAAAAAAAGTTATATCGAAAAATAATTTTTTTTTCTCGAATTTCTGAACATTTTCACTTATAACTTTTTTATTTATAGTTCTACGACAAAAAGTTACAGAACCAAAGTTGTAGAGAATATAATTTGCAACAAAAAATGTTAACAATTTTTTTTATCAAATAAATAGTTAAAGAGATATATCGTAAAAAAACATTTAAACCCCTATTTTCAAGATGGCGGCCGTAGGACAAGGGTGGCGACCCCACAAACTTGGTTTTATCTTTACACTGACCCCCCCTACACATCAAAAAAATAAAATTGCGTCCTCTAAAAAATGCAAGGTAAGGCCTAAAAAATGTAACATCTCAATGGACTAACTACCCCTACTCCTTCCCTGAGTATCGCAAAAGGCCGCTAAGAGACAAACTACACAAGACAATATCACTGCAAGGAGAAGAAAAACGTGAAACTAACCCTATACCTTAGACGAAATACTGTTAATGTTTCGTCTATGCGAAAAACTCTACTAGCCTCCTTACGGAAGAGGGGCCTATGTCCAGCAGTGGACTATTAAAGACTGTTGATGTGATGTTTAAACTATAAAGAATATTTGTTAAATTATGAACAACAGATAATACATACCATTGATACCTGATACTTCAGGTACCTACTCGTAGGTAATAAGATGCTCTATCTACATTACAGAAGCCGTCTACCGAGGTCAAATACCATCAACAAACATCCACAAGCTTCATTGTGTGCAAATCTAACGTATTTATGAGCTATCTGTAGGTAATCTCGTTTCAGTAAAGGCGAACTAATTGTTTGTAATTAGTCTAAGCATCACTAGCAAAAGGACGTAAACGCCGTTGCAATGTATGCTGCAAAATAAACAGAGCCAGTAAAAAAAAAATACCGATGAAATTGAGAACCTCCTCCTTTTGGAAGTCGGTTAAAAAATAAATACCTACTTTAAATGTTTAAAGTAGATTGAAGGCATCGTTGCCTGAAAAATGATTAGTTTAATAACCGTAGTTCATTTTAGCCCTTTAAATGAAATTTCGTTTTGAAATGGAACTACCTAGGTACTACTATCGCAACAATAAACCTGCATCATTTATTCCTATTTGTACATACTTTTGATCGAAGACATTTTAATACTAATTTAACATGCAAAGCAAATATTGATCTATATACTCGTATGCAGTAGTTTGTGATCCTTAGTAGCCTAAGGCAACTGGCTCTGCCTTAGGCCCTGTTCCGATGTTCTGTGCTCATCATTTGAACATGGCCTTAAGCGTGTGGTCGTGAGTGTTTTTTTATAGATTAAACAAAGTAATAAATTATCAACATTATCATCATCTCAGCCGAAAGAGGTCAACTGCTAGGCATAGACCAGATAATTATAATTAATTAATAATAGCAGCTAATTTTATGAAGTCATCAGTCAAAGAAAATCAACGAATTCACAGAATTATATCCTTAGCAATGTTGTACATGTGATAGTGCATAGTGAGTATCTGAAATAAATAAACACACTAGATCTAGTGTGTTTATTTATGTCAGATACTCACTTCAAATTTACAACTGATCAATATGTATAGATATTGTTAGAAGTACCGAAAAATATTCATTTAGTTAAGTCGAAATCGCCATTATCGTGAGCGGAACTATATTAATGAAGATCAGGGAAGGAAAGAGCATTTTTATAGATTTCCCAATGATGCAGAAGCATCACTAGCCTGCCATGGTGTGGGTCACCATGCTGCTTGTTGCATTGTCTGCATTCGCAGTGAGTATGGTGACCACCACTCTTGGATTCTGCTTATGCTTTCCATCAGACAGAGTAGAGTCATTTTGGCAGGGCCATACATAAAAAAATAGCTGTTTAGAAGAATAGGAAAATTATCAATTGGCTTTGTCCCTCTGTAAAGGCTGAATCTACATAACAGACCCACGACTTGAGGCGAATTAGGTAAACGTTGTTGAAGCTGAAACAGCTGGAAAGAAGTTTCCAGTGATGCGACACAGTCTAACGCATCTCGCTAAACTTACATCACGTTTAGCAATTATTTGGTATTCGCCAATTGGCAATAAGGAAGCGAATGAAAACAACAGTAATTAATCTCACGATCAAGAAAAAACTCAATTTCATGCATAGGTTATACTCGCGTCTGTGGGCACAGACGTTTTGAACATCCACACTATAGCTTTTTAAGTATAGTTCTACCCGATTTAAGTACGTACTTGGGGGCAAGCCCTCAACTGGACGTAGAGGATATTTTTATTGGGAGACGCTGATTCCTATTTTTTTTAAAAGTTACTTATTACTAAAATGAGACCTCCCAACTTGTAAAACATGAAGTAAGAATATATTTATGTCGTTATTTACTCAATTGAAGTAGGTTCCTGTTTCAATTTATTAAATGCCTGTTAGACATCTACACGATGTTCTTGTGTTAGTGTTCGCGGTAGAAACACGGATTATTAACTGTTTAAGTTACCTAATAAAATTTGAAAGAAAACTGTTATTTCAGTCTTTTTTTCGAACTTTAATGTTAGTGGTTCAAATGTCAAAAATCCTTTTATTAGGAAAATGGCAAATTTCTTTATTAATGCAAAGGTGACTTGGTTTATCGTTACTGTGACAAACGAAAACACTTTATTTGATGAATCCTTAAAGAAAATTTTAATTAATATCAATCAGGAGAAAAGTTATTGCAAAAATATATGTTGATCCCTAGACACATATGTTGATCCCTAGACACTTTTGATGTGTGTATTTTTAAGTATATCAATTTGAAATTGTCTAATCATTCATCATCTATGTCTTGTCTTGTCTTGATATTTGTACGGAAGTTAGGCTACTTAATTGTTTGGTAAAAGTTATATTTAAGGGAAGAAATGTAATTATTTAATTATTTTAATTAAGAACTTAAAAATAGCTATCTTTGTATAAACCATCTAACCTACCTAACACTTTCATGAATATTATATCGGGAATCAAGGCAAAGTGAACAGAACCAGCCTATAGTAATGCAGTGGGCCAATTAAGGTCACGCAAATTTTTGTACTAGTATCCCTACAGTTCGTTATTCTTCGTGGTAACTATTTGTCCTCTATTTGCAAATCACGGCTGACGACTGTAGGGGTTCATTCAACCGCTGAGAATCTTCACACAAATTTTAAGGTTAAATCCTACTATATAATCACATCACACTAATTAAAGGCGAAATTTTGTGAGTGTGTATGTTTGTTACTTCTTCACGCAAAAACTACTGAACGGATTTGGATAAAACTTTACAGTAATATAGCTTATACATCAGTATAACACATAGGCTACTATTTGCCGCGATAAACGACATATACGCGGGCGGGCCCGCGGGCAAGAACTAGTATGATATATGTGAAAATAAGCGTGTAAAGAAAACACTTCAATCTTCAATGTATTTAACCCGTCTTAAGTATTTTGTTGTTATTTGCCTATGTCTATTGTCTAGTAGTACGGGCTAATGTCCGTTGCAGTCCAATTCAGTCCAATCAGTTTGAACCAATGTCCAAATACATAAAATGGGGTTTGGGCAACGTATCAAACATGTATCAGATTATAAATTCTTACAGTAGCTTTATTATTTTCACCTGTTGGCGTAAAATAATGATGAATAAGAATCTGATAGATTACGTAACGTTTACCCGCATGACATAGATTTCAGCCACCAACATTGTCACCGTTTACTTTTAATGATGACGTTATAACTTTTTAGTCCTTGTTTATTCAAGAATTCAGTTCTTTACCTGTTTGGTTTTGCAACTTAAGAATAAATAGGTCAGTGGTCTTACCATATGACCGCAAAATAAAAGGGAATAATTACTAATCACATTATGGGCCACTTTACATTCCTTTTGTGTTATGCATACTATGTATCTGAATCTAAACCTATTGTACATGATTTCAGGCTTAACTACTTCTTAAGGGCTAGAATATTATAAATATTTTCTTCTGAAATAAACTTTTGATTCGTTTTTTTAGTAAATAAAATATTCGACATATTTTTTGTATGTTTATTCAAACTGATTAAATATTTAGACAAATTTAAGGCAACAATATAGTGCAATGACGGGAGGACCTTCTATCGACTAAACTAAACTAATTCCTGACAATATTATTCCGATTTTTTCTTTTAAAAGACAACTCCCGCACTAGGAATAAATCCTGTGTCGCGGGCGACTGTACAAACATACATGAAAGGGACACAAAGAACACCCTTTTTGATTGATTGGATACATGACTAAAGAGAATACCCACTTATATAAAATTAAAAATAATAACCATCATTCTGTAACTTTATAATCGAAGAAACATGTAGTTATGTTTCAGAATCATGTAATAAGTATAAGGAAAAAGAACCCTGTTTTAAATGTAATATTTTTACCAAAAACAATTCCTGTCGATGCATTTCCCGTTCAATTGAACCTTTCATTAGCCTCGCTCACTGACCAATGATGAAATATCCAGTTCTTGTCAACTAAATCTGGTTTAATCACCTCCTCATCTAAATCTTGCGTGTTCAAACTCGTCTACCATATTGTTGACGTCTTATAAACATCACGCAAACTTTTATTAATGAATAACGCCCTATGGTGATCATGATACCTTCAATTACAAGTTCTTATCTGTAGTTTTAACAAGGCGGGTGATTGTACTGAAACTGTTTGTATTTTTTTTTTTCATTTATACGCCTAATACCTGCTGCGTGATAATACCAAGTCCAACAAAGAAATTGACTAGACCATCTCATGAAAACAGAATGTATCTCACTTTAACACGTTATATTCAATTAGATTGTTTATTGCGATTGCCAAGTCAATCTCTTTATTGGACTTGGTATTACATGGATCTCACAACGTGGTAGAAGAACTGAATGGCGACACTTGGTTTTTTACAAGCTTTTTATTAACTTGCAATGTATGTAAGTACCTATGTATGTTCAGGTGGAATCTTGCAACTCAATTTTGAAGCAGATATCTTAGACCCATTTTGCTAAAATTTTGCAAGCACATGTATACAGCGTGATAATACATTATTATAATGACATGGAGCTGATCTGATGCTGTAATTGGAAGGTGGCCATAGGAACTCTATAAAGAAACGTCACAACAACATCGAGTTTGGACTCGTTTTATTTTTAAGGCATTCCATTAAAAGCTATTTTTTTTAAAGTTTTTTTATTTAATTTATTAACAAGTTACGTTTTTGATGGCATCTCATTTCTTTTTGTAGACAGTCCTACTTTTTTTCCTTTCCAGTAAGTATCTTCTACTTCTTGAATACCAACAAAGGACTTTCTTAAAGCTTCTCTGTCTTATGAGCTCACTCGTCAAACGACAGTTACAGTTCATCCTTATGTAAAATTGTTATCTCTCATTCACTATAAATACTGTAAATGTGCCTAACAGAAAATTACAACATCAAGCTTAGTGTAATTAGTGTTCTTTCTTTCATGACAATTTCGGGCAATTCAGTCTACTTTAATACTTTGCGAAATTTTAGTACATGTTTTTAAGACATGTCCCATTCTTGCTTTTTCATTTCGTCGACCATTTTACAAGTTTACCATTCTACACCTATTATTGCAATATTATATCATACTTATTATACAGGTGCACTGATTCATTCACTGCAAATATAACTTTGTAATCCTATAGATTTATATTGGATACAAAGTTATATATACAGTTCGTGTATCTAAAAAGCTGGATATAAATTGCAAAATATTTTAGGTTTTCCTTAATTTATACACTAAATACTAGTTGTATTCTAAATTTGAAGCTTCTATGTCGGCTAGAAGTGCCTTAGAGTTTGATGATCAGTTCAGGCATTTAGTTTTATCCACAATAAACTTATAGGGGGTCGAAAATGGCTTAAACTGCTTCGAGAAAAGGATGGTACAGCTGTGCCGTTTTTTTGCTTGCTCGACTTGTAACCCGTAACTACACGTTTTTTAAACCTACTTCAGGCACCAGTCTCACAAAGTTACCTGATTATTGTGACATTTTGTAAATTAGCATAATAAAGTTTTGTGACAGTGAAACTATTTTTTATTTCTGATTTGGTTTTTAAGATATTTCTCCACTAATACCCCATAATTTGTGGATTATAGAAAGCGTTGTCCTATGTGAGTACCGAACCCATTAAACTTCAGTGCCAACATGCGTTCAGTTAAAATCTATATACAGTGCCCTCCAAAAGTTAGTTGAAATTAATTCACCTTAACAATGATGTCACATAATTTCTAAACTAAGCAGTTTCAATAAATGAATTGTTTACTACTTATGTTCGGATACATTATTAATACGCACCAAAGAGAATTCCCAAAAATTAATTTTGTTTTTTTTTTATAATCCACGTTCATGTGCACAACTACTTAAATTGAGTGCGCTAAAGTCAGTTGAAGTAGAAGTTATTAGTTAATTTTTTAACAATTTCTGATACTCTCGCGGTTTTAAATTAATTTATTAATATTGTTAGGGTAGTGTGGGTAGTTTAAACTTAATAATAAGATATTGTTAGTTGATTTGATTGGGTTTGAATTAAAAATGGCTTCGAGGCGAAAATTAACTATTGAAGAAAGAACAAAGATTGTGTGTGAATACAAAAAATCGAAAAACTTTATTGCTGTGGGAAAATAATTTAAAGTTAGTCCTGAAGGTGTGCGAAAAATAATTAAGAAGAGTTTAGATTATCCTAGTCTTGCAGGTAGGCCACATTCTAGGCGTCCTAAGGCTACTACTTCTGTTGATGATCGACAAATAGTGCGGCAGTGTAACATTAATCCCAAGATTGTGATACGAGAAATCAAAGATCAGTTACAGGAAGCAGAAACCTCGGTTTCTGAAACTACTATCAGGCGATGCCTGCATGATGGTAATTTACGAGGTCACGTTGCTACAAAGAAACCTCTTTTAACATCGATCCATAAAAACGAAGGTTGGAATGCTCCCGTAAATATTCAGATAAGCCAATGGACTTTTGGAAGAGAGTAGTTTTTAGGGATGAATCAAAGTTCGAACTATTTGGAAATAGACGTCGGCAAACTATTGGCGCAAAAGTAATGTTAACGCTTACGACGACAAATACTTGTAGCCCGCTGTGAAACACGGCGGTGAGAGTGTGATAGTTTGGGGGTGTTTTTCTTGGTATGGTGTGGGCCGACTGCAAATAATTGAAGGCAGGATAACAGCACAAATCTATTGTAATATGCTGCGTGACAATTTAAAACAATCTCCTGAAACAATGGGGTTGGGTCGGATTTTCAAGTTCCAACAAGATAACGATCCAAAGCATACAGCAAGGATAACCAAAGAATTTTTTGAAGATAACAAAGTGGACTTACTGGAATAAACTTCAATATCACCCAACTTTAACCCCATTGAAAATTTGTAGGAAGAATTAGACTGCAGAATCCCTGTTTCCATAAGACGCAACAGGATTTTGTTTGAAAATAATATTGTTTAAACATGATCGACTATACCGATCAAAACATTATAAAATCTTGTAGAATCGATGCATAAACGACTTAAAGCAGTTCTACAGAATATTGGCGGTCATACAAAATATTAAAAGTTAAGACATTGTCAAATACACTCCATCATCCACATCCTTAAAATAATTTTTCAACAATTTCAACTAACTTTTGGCACCGTAAATTCACTGTTAATCGACATTAACTTTTGGCACCGTAAATTCACTGTTAATCGACATAAATTTTAATTATTAAAGTTGTTACGGTTCTCTTAATAATAGAAATATTCAAAATTGATTATATTTTAATTAATAGTTCTAGAAACCATGATGTTATTTGGTTTTATTATAATTTCCTTACATTAATTACGTTATTGATCATTTCAACTAACTTTTGGAGGGCACCGTATCTGTATATACATATATAAAAATGAATTGCCGAAATGTATGTACGCGCATAACTTCCGATCGGCTGCACCAAATTAAATAATTCGTTTTTTATGTGTTCTTTATTGTTAGGACAAGGTTTGTGTACAAAAAAAAATAAAAGATAAGGGGAAAAGTTGTTTTTTTTCCGTGAATGTATACTGCCTGTGGGAAGCTGAGACAGATATGTAAATATGGCAGTACAAAGTTCACCGGGTCAGCTAGAGTCTCTATAAAAGTAATCTTTGTTTGTACCTGCACCGCTGAAAATGTGTAAACATAGTTTTATGATGATCTGTTGGGAAGGGCGTGAGAGCGTAATAAATAAATATGAGCTTAGGATTAATTATTAGCAAGTATTTAACCGCAAAATTACTACGAACCAGGGTTTTGCCTTTTCATTTGTTAGCCACAATGTGAGCTGGCATTACTGCGGTCGGCTGAAAAAATACGATTGGGTTACGAAGCAGAGTGGTTTTCAATATTGGCATAAGCTTCCGCAATGCTTAAAATTCTTTTTTAATACTTGCTAATGTTAAAATCTGAAATATCGATATTTATGAATACGATAAGTCAAAACATTCAAAAATACCACTTAACATGTTAAAAAAATTATTTATTTATTTATTTAAATATTTATCGATAGTCAAATATTGCTATAATCCAACACTGCTGCACTGGTTAAATATGATTTCACATAATATGTAAAACTAGCTGCGCCCGCGACTTCGTCCGCGTGGAACAGTGACTTTGGGTAGCAGTTTTAATTATTAAGGCTAATATTATTTTAAAAATAAGACACACTATTCACTGTTAAAAACGTATTTAAGTATTTATATAAGTACATAAAATAAAAAGTATTTTGTATGAGCTTATTTCGACATTCGACATGGCCAAGGCTTTCAACCTGTTCTTGCACCGTTCGCTTCTCTCCGACCTCTAAGCATTCGGTCTGCCTCCTAGAGTCATCTCTAGATTGACTCTTTTCTTCATCAGCGCCTTCGCATTCGGGTTCTTTGCGACGGACGGTGCGGCCTCTGTTTTTCTGGAGGTAAACGCTAGCGTACCTCAGAATTCGGTCCTGTCGCCCAAGATGTTTCTTCTGCATGTCAATGACATATTAGCCCTTGGCAATATACATTGCTATGCAGACGATAGCACAGTGCATGGGCGATATTATGGATACCCTGCAGCCAAGGTAGTAGACGTTGAGGAAAATGGATAGGAGCTTGTCGCTGAGCTTGACCGGGTTTTGAACCGCATTTAACAATGGGCTGATGAGAATCTGGTCCAGTTCAACGTTAAGAAAACACAGGTGTGCCCGTTCTCTACCAAAAAGTCTCCGTTTCTTCCCCTCCCCACTTTTCAGAGCACTCAACTGCCACTACGGGATAAGCTCGGTGTCCTGGGCATGGATATTTGCCGAGACCTCAACCCACGGGAGTACATCGAGGGCACCACTAAGGCAGCCTGAACAGGGTGAGACGGTTTTTCGCGCCCGAGCATTTGTGACTCCTTTATAAGACCCAGGTACGCTCGTCCGTACTGTTCTCATCTTTGTGATGGATCTAGGCATTGATTTTCTCGATCTTTTGCAGCGGCAATCAGTCCGCATTATCAACAGTCCCAATACTACCGATTCCTTTGAGCCTCTGCAGTTGCGGAGAGATATCGCCTCTATGGCAGTCCTCTACCGCTTTACCATGGAGAGTGTTCTGAAGCGTTCTTCCAACTGATCCCACCTTCTCCCTTCCTCTACAGAACAACACGTGCTGGTCTTGGAAGTCACCGCCTCAGTCTTAGAAATACGCTCTCGAACCAAACGGTTTGGTTCTGCATTGTCTGCTTTCACAGCGAGTATGGTTGCCTCCACTGTTGGATTCTGCTTGAGTTTTCCCTCAGTCTGAGCAAATTCTCAATTTTTTCAATTTTAAAATACTACGTTTTTGAATTGCCATCCTTTGTCAAAATATGTGATTTAGCTGATTTGATACACGCGATTGTCCTGCCCATTTGAAAAACATGTTTTTTTTAAATGAACTGCAACTTTAACCATCTGTCTTTGGGCTTTGATAATTGGTAGTGCAAATGTTGTTTTCAGCGGAAACTGCATTCTTTTAAATTGAAATTGCAAATAAAGTTTGAATTATTGGAATACGGGGAATTGAAACATTTTCTTTTACAATGTTGTACCCCAGATGTGTATTTTGTAGCCGTGTACCATTACATATCTTTGTCGCTCAATATTTCTTATTAATAGGACTGGAACATTAACTTTCAGTCTTAACTTATGGGAATGCGCTCCTGATGATTCTAAAGATTTAAAAAACTTTATGCATAAGCTATGATATGACTGGTTCAGTTTCTCTGGCATTGTTTCCTGAGAGGTATTCGTTAACATCTTCCTCCACGTCTGACATGATCCGTTCGTTTATTTGATAACTGTCTCATTAGTCGGCGGATCAGAATAGATATTATTTTTAGATCATGTGTGCTATCATATACCAGAACTCACGTCTCAGTGTAATCATGTCGTTACTGTCATTTGGCATACAATCATCTCCTATTTTTAGAAGAGCATTTGCATATTGACACTGCTCATAAATCATTGTGAAATTGTACTCGCATAATTGTAGTAAGACAAAACTTTTTAACATGTACCCATAATACATATATTATGTTTCATACAGGCATTTATTTCATCTTGCGGCGTACCCCTTTTGCTTTTTTTTGTGTTTAAATCCCGCCGGATACTTTTCCTTCGGATTTTTTCACGAAGAAAATTATTTGAATAAACAAAAAATCATGTAAACAAATCGAATCCTAGTGAATAATAACGAATTTGTAGTAGCAAAATTCAACATCCGCATGCGGCACAGTCGTCTGCCCTCACATGTCTGCCCGTTCGGGTAAGCACACTTAAGCATATTGTGATAACTCAGTAAATGTTACATCTGAATAGCTCTAATATTTTGTCTCCTGTCCCAAACTCATGAAGCATTTTCGCAAACCTTGCATCATCATCATCAGCCTATCGCAGTCCACTGCTGGACATAGGCCTTGCCTTGCCTTTCCTTCACAAACCTTGCATATTTCCATACAAACTTACATCCCCTATTGCTATTTTACCTTGATCTTAAAATTTTATTTATTTTATTATAAATTTAAGTATTATCTTATTATTTTATGGCTAGCCTTCCTCGATAAATGGGCTTTCTAACACTGAAATAAGTTTTCAAATTGGACCAGTAGTTCCTGAGATTAGCGCGTTCAAACAAATAAACAAACTCTTCAGCTTTATATATTAGTATAGATGTATTTATTATACTCTTCTAAGATCTACTACTCATAATTAACAACACAATTATTTAGATAAAGATTAATATTACGCATTATGTTGATAAAAACTCTTTGGCAAATAACTCATTATTAGGTACCAACTCTTAGCGTCTTATACTCGTGATAACTTCTAAACGAAATGTCGGATTGGGATGAAACAAAAAGTATTTTACTTCTATATAAATACCCTTGATAACATAAAGCTTAATTTGGATAAGGATTAATATTACGATACACATTTAACGTATTTTCTTTCTTCAGACGATTTAATAATTTTTTCGAACACAAAAGCGGTTATTGTGACTAAACCATGATAGTTAGATATATGCTCTCGCGGACTTTTTTGTAGATCTTAATGGGCCCTACAAACCCGTAATACATTATTTTGTTCTATTGTCAATAGTCTTTGCAGCGCACGCAAAAATAGGTTTTCGATTTCACACCTTGGGTTAGAAAATAGCAATTTTCTTACGGATCCCTAATTTTTTTGAAAATAAAATATAGCCTATAGCCTTCCTCGATAAATGGACTATCCAACACTGAAAGAATTTTTCAAATCGGACCAGTAGTTCCTGAGATTAGCGCGTTCAAACAAACAAACAAACAAACAAACTCTGCAGCTTTATAATATTATAGTATAGATTTGATCTAAATAGTGACATATTAGGTAGGCCAACCTGAATTTTTGGAGTAGGTTTTTATGTTACAAGCCGTACTGTTGAAATTTCATCCTAAGTTTATTTTGTTTTAAGAGTCGTTATGTCATATAATATTTTAACACGGCATATAAACTTGAGCAACTATTTTCATCAACTTTTCATATAAAAATAAATATTAAAATCGGAAAAGGATAAAACACAAAACTATTACCTTTTTTGTCATAATAAAGATGAGTTAAATCATTAAATTTTACATTATAAATTTCGGGCAATATGTTTTATACTGGTTATTACCAGTAAAGATTGAACTACTTCAATGACTAGATATTTTATTATTACTATTTAAATTAATTTAAAGAAACCTTATTACGTCAAGTTATAACCAAGCAATATTCTTTCTCTTGTATTACCTATCCTTTTGCAATAAACTCGCAATGTTCCTTAGTTACTGAAACAAAGTGTGTTTGGTAAACCTGTTTGGGTGTTTGAGTAAAGGTATTTGCGTAGGTTTTTCTGTATTTCAGTGGGATTGAAGTATGTTCAACGTTGAATGTTGAAGCCGTTACATGCTTTTTCCATCAATATTCTATTTTGTTTCTTTCCAATATTAAACATTCAAACGGAAGAAGTACGCTTGTATAGTCCCGTTTAGACTACATTTACTCTGTGATCTAATCAGCGGACGCAAATTATACTTGTCATTTAAGTTTCACGCGATGTCCCCTTTACAGGTCGCGTGACATGTGTACAGTCTATACATGCGACTCGAAAGACCCACAAATATCCCACGACAGACTTTGACAATGAGGACACGTGTTGCTTTTAGATCTGTAAAACACGCAGTAGTCTTTAGTAACTCCTCTGGAGATAGTTCAATATGACGGGCCTGTAGGTTTAGTGATTGGTGATTCTGTCTGTAAAAGCAGAGCTGCTGGGCTCAATTCTCATCTAGGACATCTATACACAGTACATCTAATAGGGTTAATATTAGATGTACTGTGTCTAGGTGTAATTTATTATAATACTAGCAACCTAGCCCGGCTTCGCACAGATGTCTTTGAAATTCTTGGATTTCCAGATTTCCACTACTATAATATGCACGTATTACACATATAGACCTTCTATCTATTGCTGAATACTACATCCAAATCCGTTGAGTAGTTTACAGATACCGAAAGCGACTTCATTTTATATTTTTTAAAGATGTACATTCTTAGAAATATGGTTTTCAGTAAATTGGTTACCTTAGTAAAGGTCCTGCCTAGTGCCTCGTTTGGGATCACATGGTCGTGTGAGTTTATTATTATTAAAAAAAAACAGTAAATGGGTGCACAAGAAAATATTAATCGCCACTATTACATATATTTTATTAAAATAACACTTAGGTTACGAACTATGCTATGATAGCGGGCACGCGGCTGCTTATTGATTTTACTCGATAAGTTAAACTGTGTATTTCGCAGTTAATTAAATAAACTTTAATATTTCTTTTTAAAACAATTAAAGTAAATTATCCCGTCACATAGAATTACATTGATGTTATACAGATTAGTGGTCATGGACAAGTACAATTCAATGGAAAAACATAGGTAGGTATATAACTAGCTGACCCGGCGAACTTGGTACCGCCATATTTATATATCTGTCTCAGCTTCCCGTCGCGGACCAAAAAAAGACTTTTCCCGTTATCTTTTAGTTATCTTGTACACAAACCTAGTCCTAATAAAAACGAACACATAAAAAAATTACTTAATTTGATGAAACCAATCGGAAGTTATGCGCGTACATACATTTCAGCGATTCATTTTTAGGGTTCCGTGCCAAAGGCAAAAAACGGAACCCTTATAGATTCGTCATGTCTGTCTGTCCGTCCGTATGTCACAGCCATTTTTTTCCGAAACCATATGAACTATAATGTTGAAACTTGGTAAGTAGATGTATTCTGTGAACTGCATTAAGATTTTTACACAAAAATAGAAAAAAAAACATTAAATTTTGGGGGTCCCCATACTTAGAACTGAAACTCAAATTTTTTTTTTTCATCGCACCTTTACGTGTGCAGTATTTATGGATAGGTCTTCAAAAATGATATTGAGGTTTCTAACATCATTTTTTTCTAAACTGAATAGTTTGCGCGAGAGACACTTCCAAAGTGGTAAAATGTGTGTCCCCACCCCTGTAACTTCTAAAATAAAAGAATGATAATACTAAAAAAAAAAAAAATATGATGTACATTACCATGCAAACTTCCACCGAAAATTGGTTTGAACGATATATATATCTAGTAAGTAGTTTTTTTAATACGTCATAAATCGTAAATCGAAAAATATCGATCAAAGTTACAAGGAACTACAAGAACTTTTATATTATGTTACTTGCTGCTACTGCTACGGAACCCTTCATGGGCGAGTCCGACTCGCACTTGGCCGCTTTTTATAAATAAATTACCATACATAATTATGTCGCTTTTTTTTTATTATTAAAAAAAGACAACTCCCCCATTAGGAATAAACACAACGTCAGAGAGTATAGAAGAACCTTATCTTGTAATCACGTCAGTCATTTAATTACTTTTACAACAACAATGTCTCATCATCATCAAGAGCTTTTAATAGTCCACTGCTGGACATAAGCTTCTCTTTCTCAACGAGGTTTGGTTGCCACCACGCTGACCAGACGGGTTGGTATAGGGGGCATATGTGTTAATAACAGCAGTTCCTAGATCCCTCACGTCTCAGGCGCAGAGTGGCATACCGTGTGGTTTTAGTCGGTACGAGTCCGACACACCGCCCCGCCGCAAACCCCGGTGGGGTGACGGTCCGAGGGGATTTCCACACGTAAAAAAAGGGCATGATATAAAAATACAGGTATGGCATTACGAGATACAAGAGGACGAGATGACGTCATCATCACTATAGCTGGTTCAGTGTTATCAGTAGTGTGAAATAATAACTCCCCAACCACCCTTAGATTATTAATATGCAACCACCATTATTTTCTTTGTGAATTCGATAGAACAATAAAGTTTTGCGTTATCATATTATATTTAAATTCAAATATGTTGTTTGATTAAAAAAACAATTTAAATGCATTTTACATTTTTTTATATAGAATGGTGACTGAAAATGTTTCTATCATTTCATGTTATGTTGCTATAAAGTGGTAACTGGATAGTGACGTCACCCTGGGTAGCTTTCGGAATGTCATACCTGTATTGTTATACCATGGTATAGGGTTTGTTTCAAGTTTCATTCTTTCTGCAGTGATGTTGTTTTGCATAGTTTGTTCCCTTAGTCGCCTCTTACGACACCCATGGGATGAATGGAGGTGGTTGGACTTTGTAGTCTTGATCCATCAACACACGGACAACAATAGTGTATAAAATCTAGAAAGTGTTTCATTCTAGGACACAAACCGCTGCGATTAGTGTGCCTGCAACTATAGAATAACTACTGCTCGTAAATCTGTACCTAATAACGTTAAACGAGCAATTCTTGTAAATATCACACTAATATTAAAAATGCGAAAGTTTGTGAGTGTGTATGTTTGTTACTTCTTCACGCCAAAGCTACTGAACGGATTTGGATGAAACTTTACAGTAATGTAGCTTATACATCAAAATAACATATAGGCTACTATTTGCCGCGATAACCGACGTACACGCAGGCGGAACCGCGGGCGACAGTTAGTAAAAGCTTTAATGTAAAAGCGATGTGGTTTACGCTGCGCGTACAGGTCTTTACAGGGCCTTTGAATGGTGAAATTCTAGCTCAGTACACAATGAGAAATATTAAATATTAATGCATAGTGGACTATTACACGCTGTTGATGATGATAAACTGTTTTTATTTTATAATTTGGTATTTAATTCCACAGATAAGGTAGCGTGATGACTTGAACAAGATAGATGGCAGGAGCTGGAGCTAGGCCCATGTCCAGCTGTGGACTCTAAAAGACTGATGATGATGACAAAGACATATTTTTTTAAATATTTTAGCTACGCCAAAATGACTATGCTCTGCCTGATAGAAAGCATGAACAGATTCCAAGAGTGGTGATCACCATCCTCAATGCGAATAAGGACAATGCAGCATGGTGACCCACACTATTCCCGCCTAGTGAGATGCTTTTTTACGCCCCGCTTAAAGGACCCGGGATCATAGTGGGAGGGAAGCACGTGCGCTGGAAGTGAATTCCAGGTTTTGACCGCTCGGCACAGAAAGGAGGAACCTGTATTATTAATACGTGTAAATAGCTAGATCACTTAACTGGTACATAAATCTCATTGTAAAGTGAATAAAATTATACACTATCACGGCCAATTTTCAGACAAAACAGAGTTATTGTTAATATGTACTTCTAATCCCGGAAATAGGAAGAAGTACAATCTGTTCAGTTCTCATTGTACGTTTCAGTCGAGTTCTGTATTCATTTCAAGGAAGTTCATTTATTAGTGGTTAGTTCATAAATTTTCACACGGTAATAAGTACAGCCATTTAATTGAACTTCAGTTATATTGAATGAATGAAAACACGTGGTGGCAGCAGTGTCACGTTGGTATTGTGCTCGACAATCGAGTTTATTATTATGCGGATAAAGCCGACTGCATCGTGATCTATACAAATACATGAAATTGATGTGTTTTTTTGTTATTTCAAATTAACAGGTTTTTATTAAATATATATGAATGTATATATTGTACTTACATTAAGGGAGTTTTCCATGTAAAATAAATAAATAAATATATTATATCAGTTGTCTAGTTCCCATAACACAAACTCTGCTTGGCTTGGGACTAGATGGCGTTGAGTGTTAGATGTCAGAAATACTTTTTTTTTAATGTAATTTTTTAAATTTGTGTCTGTCTATCTGTCTGTTTGTTTCTGCTAATAATTGTTGTAAGTGAACATCAACAACCACGGGTAACACCGTGAGGCTTTGCTATCCTTAGGTAATTTATATCAAATTATATACAGTTTATTTATTTATTACTGAATTGTAACGATAAAAGGATAACAATGTATTACGTTATATTGTATAATAATTTAGTATCTCATAAATACATAATGATTTTTTATGACTATGAAAATAAATAAGATTGTCTTTTTTATGGAATAGGGGGGAAACGAGCAGACGTATCACCGGCCATGGACACCCACAACACCAGAGGCGTCACAAATGCGTTGCCAGCCTTTGGGAGATGGGGAGAGGGATGGGGGGAAGGGTTTGGGGTATGGGCCTCCGGTATCCTCACTTACTCTCTGAAACACACCGTTCTCAAAGGTTTTATATATCTGCAGATATTTTTATTACATATAAAAAAATAATCATAGCAACCTTTCAATGTTATTAGAAGATCTATCTAATCATACCCTACACGATGGTGTAGACGCGAGATAAATAACTCGTCCCCCCAAGGAAAAATATTTTGCGTGATTTTTTTTGCACTTTGTCGACGTGGTAAATACACATATCAATGCAAAGCTTCAAGTTTCAAGCCGAGGACGGACTGACGGACGGACACGTCGAAAATATAAGGGTTCCGAGACGTGAACTACGGAACCCTAAAAATCGAACAATTTATTGTAGTGATAAGACTTAAACATCTTTATTCTTTTGTCATTAAGACTGTATCGACTTTAGATATTTTTAAAAGACATTAGAACTGATTCAGGATAGCAAACATACATATTGTACATATATCTATTATTATCTATGTATGTATGGAATTCAGTATATATATGACATTTCAGTCAAAAGTTATATAAAAAGTAGCAACCTATAAATATCGAAATACATTTGTATTGCCCATTTCAATATTAAAGGCGCTTTCCTGTCGTTATATTCAATACTAGCTGACCCGTGCCCACTTCGTTGGGCGGTAAACATTTTTTTCTCCGACTTACTGTGCAAATTCAGCTACCACGAAAGTCTTTCCACTTTTTGGGTTATTATATAGCCTATGCCACTCCCAAATAACGTAGCCTTCTATTGGTAAAAGAATTTTCTCAATCGGTTCAGAAAATCCAGAGATTACCCCCTACCTACAACGTCACAAACTCACAAACTTTACCTCTTTATATAATAGTGTAGATAAAAGGTGTAACTAAGTACGTAGGTACTTTTGTTCTTTTAACTTCCTAAGTTTTTCTTTAATATTTATAAAAGACATCTCCCGCATTAGGAATACAAATCCTGTGTCGAGGGACTTTACAAACATACATGAAACCGACACAAAGAACACCCAGACTCAGAAATTACTTAAATTGGTACAGCCGTTCTCGAGCTTTACTATGACTAACAAACGGCTATACATTTATATATATATATGTCGGATTACTATATGGCTTAATCTATTTAAATTAAACAAACACATATAAACAAAAAATTGTCGATTTTATTGGTGTAGTGGTGAGCTATCTTAAGTGCTAAGTCTGAGTTTGTAGTTTCTATTCTGAGGACAAATAATTATGTGATAAACACGTTCGTTTCATTTATATCTATTAGAATCAGAACTTAAGTAAGTTTATCAAACTGTCTCGGTGGCCTAGAAGCAGCGTATGCGACTGCTGTGCTTGAGGTCTCGGGTTCGATGCCCGGGTCGGATCAAATGTTTGTATGTTCTGCAAATATTTGTTTCGAAGTTTGGGTGTTTTCTATGTATAATATGTATGTATATTTACAAAAAAAGTATATATATATCGAAATCAGTTGTCTAGTACCCATAACACAAGTTCTGCTTTGCTAGAGGCTAAATGGCGTTGTGTTTTAGATGTCCGAAATTAAAAAAGAAAACTATGCCTATTTTGGTATCTGACGGCTGTGTGTGACGTGTAAGGTTATATAAAAATAGATGGAAAATAGATTTTATTTAACTTTAGTGTGATTGAGTTATTCTAGATTCTAGAGGCTTTAGGTTACATTGATTATTCGACTGGTAGCTGCCCTATTATAATAATAACGCACGACTCGCAGACAATTTGCATAACATCTTGTCAGTTATCAAACTAGCATGCATGCTGACGTGACTTTAAATATAAGTGTAAACTAAAAAGTACTACTGATATATATAAACCTTGACATTATGATAAAAAAACAGGTTCTTTAAGTAACAAAGGGCGATAATTTGTTGATTGAGGTAAATAAAGCTGATTAACTTGTGATACGGATGTCTTTAAAAAACGCTAAACTATTAAATATGTCGTTTTCGTGCGAAATTGTTTTAATCGAGTTAATCTGTTCTTCAGAATGCATGCAGACGTAAGTATATTTTTTGTTTAAGTACCTAGACCTTGTGTTTAGTTGGCAGGGCAGAATTTCAGATCTTGTCTCGACACACGACTATTCCGAGGACATATGAACTATGAGGTTCAATTATATCCACTTTCAAGATTCCATTCGCAAGGTTTTAGATCCTTTTAAGAAAGACAACTATTGGATATGTTTAAAAAAAAGTTTTTATTGTTTAACGTAAGACACAAGTGCGCACCTGACCTTCTCGTAGTTTTGCTGACATTCACAAATTTATCACTAGTAGTAATAATATTTTCCTTTTCGATGTATTTCCCTTGCAGTATGGTATTATAAATTTGCCTTCTTTAGTTATCAAAATGAATAACTGGCCGCAATTGGCTTATAGATAAATAATTGTCAAAGCTGTAAGATTATAATGTTCGTTAGTTTACTTTCAAAAATACCAAATAGTTTTAAAGAGGAAATGTTACTAGAATATTAACCTTCGTATTAATTGACTTATTCCTGGGTAGTACGAATAGAAGAAGCAGTATAATAAATCTTTTAATCAAAACTAAATTAATAAAACTGATGCACATATCGCATATTTACAAAACTGCTAAATTTTGACCGTGCAGCGCCCGCGTGTATTTCGGTTGTCCTTCCTGAAGAATCAATGTATCTCCATGCCAAATTTTATTGAAATCGGTGTAGCGGTTTAGGTGAGAATAAGAATAAGACAGAAAAGCGTATAAGACAGAGTTACTTTTGATTTTTTATATTATCTATATAGCCTATAGCTTTCCTCGATAAATATCGAGGAAAGCTATAGGCTATATATCATCACGCTACGACCAATAGGAGCGGAGCACCAATGAAAAATGTTTCAAAAACGGGGAAAATTATCACGCTACGGGCAATAGGAGACGCAAACGAGGTTGCGTGGGTCGGCTAGTATTATATAAGTATAGACTATGAATAAACATGAATATATAAAATTTTATAATACTCAATAGTGGCAAATAGTTTATGCAAAATTACGGAGAGCTGGAAGTCATGGCTAAACCGCATGCTTTTAAATACGAGTAGTTCTTGCAGATTTCCTCCAATATATTTCAGCCTCACAGTAATAGATACACACGCACCCACACACATACATACACACCACACACACTCACTACATACATATACACACAAAACTCCTCACACCTCTCTCTGTATCTAACACATACACATATTCACAATGCACATACTAATTTGGTAAAGTTTGTATCCAAATCATCTGTTGTCAGCAATATTAGTTTAATTTCATTTAACTTGTATTGTTTCTTTATTAAAATTTTTGATGTAACTGTCTGGTCTGGCCTGACGGCCTCAGACCGGAAGAGTCGTTAATGTCTGCGACACAGTGTTTAACTAATGCAGACATTCTCGCACATAATATTACTGTTTCTTTTCGATTCCAATAAAGATTTATTATTATATTATTATTATTATAAAAGCATCCAGCCCTTTATGAAAGAAAACCGGCCTTATTAAACGATGAAAGAGTGAACTCAAAATACACCCAGAGACAGGACAATAGGGAATATGCATAAATTTTTTATTTGTCCTAAACATTTTTTTCTAGATTCTTTATTGTCTTTACAATATACATAAAAAGTATTTTTTTATTAGTGATTATTTAAACCCAGAAAATATTAAATAAAAAGTGAAAATTAGGGGAGGGAAATTCAAACCTACAAAACGCGTCCTATTGGTCGAAACGAAATGTGACGTCGATTGTTACATTATCGAAATTATCGGCGTCGAAATTCCTACTGTGTTGTAGTGTATTTGAGAAAAAAATACTTCTTCCATGATTTTTATAGCAATCAAAACTGAAAATGGGTATAAAATAACTAAAACACTCAATAGTAAACAAACACGAAATGACAATGACGTCATTTGTTATGTCAATAGCGCGCGAAAAATGGCGGCGTTTGAATAGCTCAAATTTAGTCGGTGTTTTAAATTTCACTTTGAAAATTAGTTTGACTATTTTGAAGCCTATTTATATTTTTTCTATGTTATGGAGACTTATATGATCAGATTAAGAAATTAAAAAAAAACATGCATATTCCCTATTATTTAAAGTTTTTACACATTTTTTTGTGCGTAACCGTAAACCAACATCAAGTCTGTAGTTTCACTTACATATCTATCTATATATAAAAGAGGAAGGTGGCTGACTGACTGACTGACTGACTGACTGACTGACACACCCAGAGATCAACGCACAGCCCAAACCGCTGAAGCTAGAATCCTGAAATTTTGCATGTAGGTTCTTTATATGACGTGAGCACTAAGAAAGGATTTTTTTAAATTCCACCCCTAAGGCAGTAAATCAGGGGATGAAAGTCTGCGTGAGCGAAGCCGCGTGTAAAAGCTAGTAAGGTATAAAACTTTTGAACTATATCTGTTTTATATGTATGTATTTACAATAATTACAATTTGAACGTATTGGTACAGAGCCGGTGAAGATCGACTTACACGTATCTGATAACCTGATGTAACTTTTATTTTTTGGGATTGAACTATTTAATGAACACATCTATGATGGCTTACCTATCTCAAAGCTGTCATTGATAACCAACTGTATTTAGTCCCAAATGCATATAGAGGAAGAGAGAATATCACTATATATTATAAAACAAAGTCCTCGATCGCGTCTGTCTGTCTGTTCGCGATAAACTCAAAAGCTACTACACGAATTCTTATGCGGTTTTCACCAATAGATAGAGTGATTATTGAGGAAGGTTATCGTATTTAATTTGTAATTTTTTTGAGTATATTGGCTAAAATATAACGACATTTGTTGAAGACATCGGTAAAAATTAAACCGCACATCTTCTCAGAGTAACATTGCCTATAACTTTCCCTAAAGAACCCGTGCGAAGCCAGGGCGGATCACTAGTTTAAGAAAGGAAGATTTCTTGGAAATTTAATCAAGTTCAGTAAGTGGATATTTAATTGCACTATAAAAGTATAAGGGTGGTCCTATGTCTAAATCAGGTTATATTTTATTTCGTTCATTGCAATAGGGAATATGCACACCTTTTTTAATTTCTTAATCTGATCATATAAGTCTCCATAACATAGAAAAAAATATAAACAGGCTTGAAAATAGTCAAACTAATTTTCAAAGTGAAATTTAAAACACCAACTAAATTTGAGCTATTTTTAACTATCTCTGAGTTCGGTAGGTTCATGGTAGAGAAAGAATTTTCAGCATCAGTTTAATGATTTCAAAGATCACCCCCTATATAATTTGTTGGGATGTGTCATGTACTAATAATTACTGTAAATTTATTTCACCTCTCTACAACATTTTTATCTGATCGAAGATTTTTATAGATATGATTGCTTATTGTAATTATTTTTGTGATATTTATTATTTTGAGAGAATGTTTAAATGAAGACGATTGATTGACTTTCTTGTTCAGTGATTAATGCGCACGATTTCGAATGAGGCCATGAACAGGAAGGGTAAGAAAGAAATAAAATTGAGGCTGTCCTTCTAACTCTAAGCCCGCACTTATTTTCCAGATGAGTAATAGGTACCCTCAAGCTTATCAAGAGTTGAAAGTTCAGTTCTCTAAAAACTTAGTGTAACTGTCTCGGGTTCGATTTCCAGGTTAGACCAAATGTTTGTATGATCTACAAATATTTGTTTCGGTGTTTGGGAGTTTTTCTGTATAATATGGTATGTATTTACAAAAAAAAAGTATATCAGTTGTCTCACACAAGCTCAGCTTAGCTTGGGACTAGATGCCATTATATGTCAGATATCCATGTAAAGTAGTAGGTTCCATTCCCTCCCAGTACAAATCTTTGTGTGATGAACGATCGATCGAAGGAACGATCATTTGTTCTATATCTGTGCGTAATTTATCTTTAACTAGCTGAACCCCGCGGTGCTACCCGCGGTTATTGTCGTACCGTTGGTAACGCCGCGGGGCGAAGTTCGTCTAAAAAAAGTAACCTAAGTTACTCCTTATATCATCAGCTACCTATAAGTGAAAGTCCCGTCAAAATCGAACTATCCATTCCAGAGATTAGCCGGAACAAACAGACAGACAAAAATTGTAAAAAATGTTATTTTGGTACATGTACCGTGTATACAACATACATATGCATTTAATAAAAAGCGGTTATTTTAATATTACAAACAGGCACTCCAATTTTATTTATTTGTATAGATGTATAGATATGTATGATTATGATACATTATTTGTATAGATGTATAGATATGTATGAATTTAGAAATGTACAGGTATGTTCATCTGCCGTCCGGTTACCAAAGTGCAGACTTTGTCTGGCTTAGAATCAGCCGGCCTAATGTGAAATTGACAATTTTTAGGCCAATAATGATTCTTAAAATACCTGATCTGTAATCAAATAAAAAAAAATGTGGCTCATGTCATGTACCACAGTCTTTTTTATGTTATTTTGTTATTGGAAACACTTCATCTCTATAAATAAAAATGAATCACCGATTTGTTTGTACGCGCATATTTTCCGATCGGCTGCACCAAATTTTTTTTTATGTGTTTAATTGTACTGTCAGGACAAGGTTTGTATAGAAGAGAAATTAAAGAAAACTTACAGTGTTATATTTTCTTAGCCTACGACTGTACACTACCCATGGAAAGGCAAGGCTGATCAGGGCAAGAATACTAAAACAAGTAAGTCGGACATTAATAAAAACATTCACGAAAAAAATGGCGGTACGAAGCTTGCCGGGTCAACTAGTTTAATATCAAAAGCGTTTCTATCTTATTTTTGATGAAATACTTAGTGTAGAAATGAATAATTTATCAAGTATTAAACAAAATCCAGGACTTTCTCAATCAAACAAATATTAGATCGTCTATCTACAGGTATAAATAAATAAAATTGAAGTGTCTGTTTGTAAT
Organism: Diaphora mendica; assembly: GCA_949125395.1. Lineage (NCBI taxonomy): Eukaryota > Metazoa > Arthropoda > Insecta > Lepidoptera > Erebidae > Diaphora > Diaphora mendica. Next base: position 9,845,982 of record OX421312.1, on the reverse strand, counting down.
ATTAAAATAACCGCTTTTTACTAAATGCATATGTATGTATACACGATACATATACCAAAATACAATTTATTTATTTTTAAATCTGTTTGCTCCGGCTAATCTCTGGAACGGCTGGACCGATTTTGACGGGACCTTCACTGATAGATAGATGGTATAAGGAGTAAATAAGGCTACTTTTTTTTAGACTACCTTAGCCCCACGGTTTTGCCTGTTGTTGCGGTACAACAACAAACGCGGATTCAGCTAGTTTAAATATAAAATGTTAATAAACAACTCAAATTAATGTTAGTAAATTGCTACTTTGGAGTTCACTCGTCACTTGCATTCAGTCTCTCACTTAATATTATTGCAACACAAATTAATTCATTTTGACGCTTAAAATTTAAATTAACCAACACCAACACTTGTTTAAATACTGCGTAGGTATTAATTAATACATTAACTTGTCAAGAAATATTCTTATTTACATCACATCAACGGCCTTTAGTTCACTGCTGGACATAGACCAATATTTTGCTTTTCCTAAATTCTAATTTGTCGATAGGAGATACTTAACTTCGTCGTTGAACATACACACGAGAATGATCTTAAATGATAGAGTTTTCAGGCTGGAAAAAATAATTGACCAATATTATTTCTACTAGTGGTTGCCCGCGGCTCCGCCCGCGTATATGTCGGTTATCGCGGCAAATAGTAGCCTATGTCTTATTCTGATGTATAAGCTATATTACTGTAAAGTTTCATCCAAATCCGTTCAGTAGTTTTTGCGTGAAACAGTTACAAACATCCATCCATCCATCCATCCATCCATACTTACCAACTGTCGCGTTTATAATATTAGTATAGATATTTCGGGCCGCGTCGGAGCGGTTATTGATGGGGGCCTTGGGGAAGCCTGTGTCCAGCTGTGGACGTCTTTCGGCTTAGATGATAATAATTATGAAACATAGGTACCTACTCATATACAGAATAGTATACTAAGTAACCCTTGGAACAATAAAGCAAGCGCCTACAGCTACAGCTACCTTTTGTTAGGTATGTGTTCGTTTCGACTGTCGTTATCGACTGACGCAGATACTCACCGGGCATGGTTGCTTCGGTGAGTATCTGAATAAGATCAGACGCGAGGAGACGGCACAATGCCACCACTGCGCAGCTGACTTGGACTCCGCCCAGCACACGCTGGAAGACTGTCCCGCGTGGACGTCTGAACGCGAAGTCCTAGTCTCTTTCTGTGAGGCTGTAATGCTCCAGAAAGAGACCGCTGAACGGGATCGGGAGAGGGCCGACCCGGAAGCGGCGTCGTTCCTGGGGGGGAACCTGAAATAACATGGTCAGGGTCCTCCCCAGACGAGTGCGCCTGAGACCGGGGTGGTTCTTAGTGGAATCACCACATACCTGGCTCCTCGGTCCCCGAGGAGCCGGAGATCCGAAGGGATTTTCAACATCAATACATACATATAATAAAATCGTAACTGGTCGCTGTCTGTACACGGAAGATATCTCAGGAAAACTATTATAGGGGCTTCGCTTTATGAACGCAATAGAACCCAAAACAATGATTTTCAGAATTTTTGTCTGTTTATCTGTTTGTCTGTGCGTTTGTGCACGCTAATCTCAGAAACAGCTTATCCGATTGAAATGTGGTTGTCACTAATATATTGTGGTAAGCTTCACTTAGCATTTAGTGTTTGTTTCATGTAAATCGGTTCAGAAATAAAAAAGTTACACCAATTTATAGAATCACGTAGCTGGACGTTTGTATATTGTAAACGCCTGCGCGGCCGCGCGGGTATATAAAGCGCGCCGAGAGCATTATTTTCTTTTCTTGATTTTTTTATTTCTTAATTTTATGTGTAAAAATCTGAAAGTACTTACAATTTAGTCGTTTGTGATAAGAACTTATTATTTCTTTAGGGTTTATAGGGTTTGTAAATATATATACGAGTAGTATGTTTATTTTGTATAGGTTAGTTTGATTTCAAGTTCTTGATTCTTTTATAACACCTTATAAATATTTACTTATTTAGTTTAAATATTTCCTAACTTGACTTTTACTATGTTTAAAAAAAACCATTTTATTTAGTTATTAACCGACTTCAAAAAGGAGAAGGTTCTCAATTAGACAGTTTTTTTTAAATATTTGTACCTCATAACTTTCGACCGAGTGAACCGATTTTGTTGATTCTTTTTTTATTTGAAAGCTGGTGCTTCCCGTGTGGTCCAATTTTAGTGTTATCGTCGGGCCCAGATGGGGCATCTGGGCCTGATCCTCGACGGTAGATGACTCTTCGACGAGCACTTCCGACAGCTTGGTCCAAAGCTGGTCGACGCAGCCTCCGCTCTTGGGCGACTTTTGCCTAACTTGGGTGGAGCCAGCGTCGCAACGCGACTCCTGTACACGGGAGCTTTTTTTTTTTTTTTTTATATTTCGGACATCTAGCACACATCTAGTTGTCCGGTCGATGTCGCTGTATGGTGCACCGGTGTGGGTGGTGGCTCTGACTGCCCTAAATAAGGCGTAATCTGCGAAGACGTAATTTCGCAGAAGGAGGTGACGGAGAAGGCCCGAGAGGACAACCTCCACTGGGACCCAACCCGCCGCCGGTGCCCGCTTCTGTGCGGGCAGGCGCTGGGAGGGATCTGGATGTGTTAATAACAGCATCAACAGCAGATCCCGGGGCCCTCCCGTCTCAGGCGCAGAGTGGCACACCGTGTGGTTTTAGTCGGTTCGAGTCCGACACACCGCCCCGTCGCAAACCCCTGTGGGGTGAGGGGATTTCCACACGTAAAAAAAAGGTCAGTGATACATATAATTGACTTGCTTTGGTTATTTTCCTAAAAAACAGGAAGTACTTACACTTTGGTTGTTTTCGATAGTTAACAGATTGGGTTGACACGTCATAATAGTTATTAAACTGTAATAAATGAAACTGTGTAATAATCTGTAAGTATTTATAATTTACTTGTTTACGTATTTACTAAACTATGTAAGTAGTATATTGTATATTGTTGTGTACTAGTATATTGTAAGAATGCCTCGAAAAAGATCCAACCTCACCCAGTGCAGCAGGAATGCTAAAAGGATGAGATTAGTTCGATCACAGGAATCTGAAGAAGATCATGAGGCTCTCACTACATCTCAGGAACGTCAGGCCAGGTTTCGTGCTACAGAAACTTCGGTTCAGCGATAATCTCAACCGCATCGCATCTCTCAGTTCGCATCGTTCTCGAATGATGGCCACTCGAATTAGGTAGAACAGGGAACAGCGTGAGGCACATTTGTCCATCGATCGTGAATCTCATGCATTATCGCGTGATCCCTCAGTGCTACTGGACTACCAGCTCATAAAATAAATTTAAATTAAATTAAATTAAGTCGGCGAAGCCATAACGCTCCTTAAAAATTTAAGCCCGCCAAGACGTTGCAACGGTACCAGATTAAAGTGACCAAAGATTTAAACAGGGTCTGGTAAATGCGATAGTGTTTTTATTCCTCGGGTTCCTCTCCTCCCAAACCACTTTCCGTTTAGTTTTAAACGAGTCCAGTTTCCAGTGAGCCTATGTTTCGCGGTGACAATAAATAAAGCCCAAGGTCATAGGTACGCTAAAAGTTGTGGGTGTAGATCTAAGTATTAACTGTCTTTCACACGGTCAGCCTTATGTATCTCTGTCACGTGTTAGCAATCCTAGCAACCTGTATGCTTTGAGCCCCGATGGCTATACGTCTAATTTCGTGTATAGAGAAGCATTTTAAATTCGATTATTCTAAATACCCAAATGACGGTGTTTATAAACCAAAAGAAATGTCCGAAAACTGCTGCCCAAAGTCACTATTCCACGCGGACGGAGTAGCGGGCACAGCTAGTCGTCAAAATAAATATGGTATATGTTCGTTTAATTTTACCATATAAATACATTCTTTACCTACAACTTGGTAATAATGATGGCTAACTGCATTCAACAAATAAAAACCTGTGACAATAATACAGAACAATAAATATACTGTCATATTTATACAATTGTGTAGCTTGCGACACGAAGAGACATTGATGTCTACATAAGTATTTGCGTGTGCATATACCTAAGTATATCATATTATATAAAAATATTATTATGTTAGACTTTATCTACTCATATATTACCTAAACACACGGAATGTAGTAGGCGATAAATATTAAGATTCGACTATTTTTAATTAATTAATTTTAAAGTATGTAATATATACACACATCAAAAGTGTCTAGGGATCAACATATGTGTCTAGGGATCAACATATATTTTTGCAATAACTTTTCTCCTGATTGATATTAATTAAAATTTTCTTTAAGGATTCATCAAATAAAGTGTTTTCGTTTGTCACAGTAACGATAAACCAAGTCACCTTTGCATTAATAAAGAAATTTGCCATTTTCCTAATAAAGGGAATTTTGACATTTGAACCACTAACATTAAAGTTCGAAAAAAAGACTGAAATAACAGTTTTCTTTAAAATTTTATTAGGTAACTTAAACAATTAATAATCCGTGTTTCTACCGCGAACACTAACAACACAAGAATCGGTTTGGCATACTCAAAATGAGTTCATCCAAATCACGCTGTGGAATGGCCGCCCATGTTCGTTGCAACAACAAAAAAAGGTCTTCTTGCGACTGGATACCCTCCATATTCGGCAGAGCTCTTTACTGTAGCATATCCCATGCATGCTCAATCGGGTTCAAGTCTGGCGACTGAGCAGGCCAGGGCCAAAGCCACATCTCAATCTCAAGAAATCCGCATAAAAATGCTTGATCCCTAGACACTTTTGATGTGTGTATATGTAAAAATGAATCGCCGAAATGTATGTACGCGCATAACTTCGGAAGTTATGCTGCGGCTGCACCAAATTAAATAATTCTTTTTTTTGTGTTCCTTATTAAAAATAAAAGATAACGGGAACAGTCCATTTTATTTGGTTTATGACGGGAAGCTGAGGCAGAAATGTAAATATGGCGATACTAAGTTCGCCGAATCAGCTAGTAATGTATAATATTGTAAGAAGGAAAAAGCTTTTAGAGAATTTCAAACATCATTTGATTTTATTGACGTAATTATTAAAGAATAAAAAAGTAATCGATCCACTGACAAATAGGAGATGAAGGTATAGTAATCGGTTTTGAATATTTTTAACCGACTTCCAAAAGGAGGAGGTTCTCAATTTCATCGGTTTTTTTTTTGTTTTTTTTTATGTATGTACACGGATTACTCCGTCAATTTGTGGACCGATTTTGAAAATTATTTTTGTATTCGAAAGGGTATGCTCCCCATGTGGTCCCATGGCCACCATATCAGGATCTGATGATGAGATCCTAAGGAAATCGAAGGAAACCCTCAAATTTACGTAAGCGCCTGCAATGAAGTTAAAGCAATTGTCTGCATGCCTTCATATTCTATAGACATCATTTAATTTCATAATATATATAAAACGGGTTCTAACGATATCAGAGTTTACCTCAGATATTCAGTTTACCTCAAATCACTTGAATTATAGTAACCTATAGAAGATAGTCCAATTGAGATTTTATTACAAAAAATTACCTGAAGTCAAGTTATGGAATCAGGCGTTACTTTGCGGAAATCCATGACATTAAATGCTATGAAATATATTTAGCTTTAATTCCGCGAGACAAATATCCAGGTCTGAAAGCAGGGCACAAATCCCACCGTCATGCATATGTACACATACAAAACAAGTGAGAAATAATTAGCATGCCATGCAACCAAACCTATACTCGACACGTGTTTCGCCCCTCCACGGGGCATCCTCAGGAGATGTTGACTCGTCGAGCGTTTGAGCTCGAATGCGCGCTAGCGCACCGCTGTCGGCCCTTTATATACCGTTTCGATGACGCTATAATCACGATCGATACAATGTCACAACGACATCTGTGCCGAACTACCCGCAATCATACTTAGAAGTGGTGATGGAATTAAGTTAGTTTGGTCATTCAACAGTGTATATGCATTATTATTGTTATGTTTTGATATTTCTAACTGTTCCAACACACTCATCCGGAAACCCTTATCGCAAACATGCAGAATGTTATAGGTATTGTTGCCGCTCAAGGAGTGGCCGGTGTCGATTAAATGTTTTGCGAAATGTGATTTATCTGGATGGCCATTCCTGTGAGCGGCAACATGTTCCCTGTACCTAATTTCGAAACTACGGCCTGTCTGACCCACATAGACCCCGGTGCAATCATTGCATACTAATTTGTAAACTCCGGATTTTTTTGAATTCTCTAATTTATCTTTACCGGTAAAGATAAATTAGAGAATTCAAAAAAATCCGGATTTTTTTGAATTCGATTAGGTCAAAAACTTCGAATTATATATTCAAAAGGCAGGTGATTTCTCAGAACTGCAGCAACGTGGAATCAACGTTTTCCTTCCGCATGATGCAAAACTTTTTTGAGCAAGTAAGGGACAGGAATCACGACAGATATAGGTAAGTCACAGAGTATGCTAACGCTTCATATCGAAATTGGGGAAAAGGGATTTTTGCCTTTTGAACTCCGTCGGTACTATTAAGTCTAACCTATTTTCGTCTTAAGACAATATGTTTCAATTTTTCCAAAGATTCAATGCTGGCTGTGGCAATAAGGGAACTACTCTCAAAGCAATGCGATACGATAAACGGTATCTTTTAGGCGGTGAATTCTTCTTCGGTCTTCTTGCCATTAAAGTGGTCAATGTTAAATCCATCCCAATCTTTCGGTTCAAAATTACTTAGAATTGATTTTTATATTCTACTTTTGAGATAATGTTTTGAAATTGCACACATTGACCTTGAACTGACTTGTTAATTTTTTGGAGCCTAATGGCAGTTACAACAAGTTTATATTCGTTACGAGTGGTTTAGGAATGTATACTACTTTTTTCTACACATCTTATCTTTGTTTTTATGAAGGTAAATCAGGTTTCAATATACTAACCATACTACAGTAGTACAGCCATTATTTTTATTCCTTTGAATTGCTAGGTGAGACCGGGGTTGGTTGACTACCCTATAGTCAACCAACCCCGATCTCACCGGTAGGTTGACCAACTATCAAAAACTTGTCCGTCACCATAGTCTTGAGCCAACCAGTGAGGGACGACAGTCCGTCATCTCCCCCCGCTCAGTCAACAAGAACGCGGCGTCGCGCACGCTCATCGTTTGAGAGAAGGAACGTAAAAGCGGCCAAGTGCGAGTCGGACTCGCCCATGAAGGGTTCCGCAGCAGCAAGTAACATAATATAATTTTTATTTTATTTTTATATTTGTGTTGATTGAATGAAAGGTAAATTGAAGTTTGCATGGTAATGTACATCATATATTTTTTTTAGATTAATCATTCTCTTAATTTAGAAGTTACAGGGGGGGGGGGGGGGGGGGCACACATTTTACCACTTTGGAAGTGTCTCTTGCGCAAACTATTCAGTTTAGAAAAAAATGATGTTAGTAACCTCCATATCATTTTCGAAGACCTATCCATAAATACCCCACACGTACCCCTACGTGTGGGGTTTTTATGGATGAAAAAAATTAAAGGATTATTATTGGATGAAAAAAATTTTTTGAGTTTCAGTTGTAAGTATGGGGACCCCCAAAATTTATTGTTTTTTTTTCTATTTTTGTATGAAAATCTTAATGCGGTTCACAGAATACATCTACTTACAAAGTTTCAACATTATAGGTCTTATAGCTTCGGAAAAAAGTGGTTGTGACATACGGACGGACAGACAGACATGACGAAACTATAAGGGTTCCGTTTTTTGCCTTTGGCACGGAACCCTAAAAATTGAAAAACAACGCCCGTAAGTAATTATTTTTGTCATAATGATATTTGTAATAATGCCTATTTATATATGGTTATTGATTATCAAAGCATTTATAACAAATATTTCATTCATATTCTTTCTTTTATGTAGTATTCTATTTGATTTCGTAGCAGTTTTGAGATTGGTTAAAAATTGGTGGTTAAAAATTAAAAGATGGTTCGGAGCTAGTAGACTAATGTATAACGGGGCTGGTTGACCAGGTGGTCAAACAGTTCAATTTATGAAGATAATTATGATTCTATAAATGAAGTCGGTATTTATAAAATTTTATTCCAACAATCTTGTTTCAGGACCATGGGAACATACAAAAGAAAGACTAATAGAGGGAGTACACCCAAAGATGTGCTATCAACTTTGGACGGCGTTGGCTACAGAAAATAAACAAATATTTATTTTGTGTTTAATTGAAGTGCCGGAAGATCACCCATTGGTTTCAATAAACAAAATGAGTAATACAATTTTGTGTCTTTTATCCTATTTCCTCGTATATTTTGCCCTTACAACTTCATAGGTCAACTTACCCCAGGTGAATAGTTAACCTACCCCAGGCATGGGGTAGGTTGACCAGTTTTTTCTATTTTACAAGAACTGGTCTGTGCTCTATATTATAATGAATAATGTGCTTTATGCCAGTTTTTAGCAAAGCTTAATAGTAAATCTATTAACTAAACCCGTTTTTAAATTAATATACTCTAAGGAAATGAAAATAGACACCTTTAAGCCAAAACTTGGTCAACTAGCCCCGGTTTCCCCTACCTCAGCGAATAACGATTATCTAGAGTAGAGCTAAATGATCAAAACAGAATGGGCATAATCAATGGGACTTTTATTTTCTTTTTAAAAATACAACTCCGGAATTAGAAATATAAATCCCACCAAAAACATGTTCATGTAAAATGTTGCCAAGACGACTGCATATGGCTTACCCTGTGAAAAAGATATCAGATCTCATGTAGAGCCAAGGTTCTGTATCTACACGCCCTAACTCTACCAACCCTAACTTCACAAACTCTACATCTCAGTAAAAATGTATGGCTTCGCCGTTTCGCTACCATACGAAGGGTCACGAAGGGGAAACGAACGCCTTTTGTGTTTGCAAATATCTAGTTTCTGAAGTAATGTGTTATACGAATATTTAGTTTCTGAAGTAACGACACAGCCAAGCGATGAATCAGTGATGAAATCTGTGTTTTTTTGGTATCAATAAAATCTAAACTATCAGAGCTATGCAATTGAAACTTTGTACGTTTCAGTAGTTTATTGGTAATATCATATCCTGAAAATTTAAACGATTTGGTATATCGGGAACCAAAGTTATGGGGGTTCAAAAAAACGACGAAACGCTTCGAGAAAAGGTAGGTAGTGCCCTTGCACTACGCTTGGCTCGTCTTGGCGGGGGCACGACCGTGCCCCCAGATCCTGTATCGCGTATCCTGACTTTAGAAACATACTTTTTTTTTTACTGAATACCTATAAAATGAATACCTAAAAATGTTCCGAAAGCTTAACTGCGGTATAAATAATATAAAATAATATTTAAATTAATTTATATATATGGATGAGAGAAAGTCCTAAATCTCCTTTCTTAAGTTCCACACCTTTTCAAACGCATCACTACAGCTGGGTCATCTCATTTTTGTGTGGTGTCAAAGAAGAGCTCGGTTTCGGTGGATTACAAAAATGCTTAGAATTAACGATGGGTCAGACCTCTTGATCATATTGTGTTATTAAGTTTAACACCACGCTAAGTGTGAAATGAATTTCCATCGCTAAATACTGGTATTGCACCAGTATTTAGAGGTTTTAATTCACCAAAAGAGGTTTTATTAGTAGTCAGTCAGTTCCTCAGAGTGTTACCAATCCTATTTACCCCATAGGTCTCGTAAAAGGTGACTGACGGAGCATTATACCAAAAGCAGGAAACTTGATACAAATGCTATAAAAACCCGTCTGGCCAACGTGGGAGACCAAAATCTCATTTTTAAGGAGAGACTTACGTTCCTTAGTGAACTATTAAAGATTGTTGATGGAATGTAGTAAGCGCAGTGCAAAAACGTCGTCGGGATCGATGAATACATGGGTTGCCACTGTCCGGAGGCCGAAGACAATCCCCGGGCCGTGGTTTGGCCATGGCTAGTCTAAACTGAGAATGCGAAGACTATATATGCGCTTAACATAAGACATTAACTACGAGTGTGTGACCCGCAACAGGTGTACCAGGTGCCAACCAATAACGCAGAAATATATCCAATCTTCATAGGAGTGTAGCCTAGGGATTGCGGATCAAGAAGTGGGTTAGACTGGTACTCTACAGTAAGGTAACCTGCATGGACATAAGACGTTATATCCCAACATTATAGTCACTTGTGGCAGTTTTAATCGGCTCATGACCGACATATCTCTTTGCCCCCAGCTCGTATTTTGAGAATATAATACAACAGCACTCCAAAAAGTAGCAAAACTTGAAACAAGCCCTAAGCCAACTAGTCTGACCAACGTGGTTGTTTAGTCCGTTCACCAGGGCTGCGTTCCCCGAGGAAACCTTGTTACTAGGCTATACGGGCCCATGTATATATAGCTAAACAATCGCAAACAACCACACCGGGTGAGAGGATCACAACGTGAGGCGATTCACCTCGTTTGAAATAACAAATCACTTACCGTTGTGCGATGAAAGCTGGTCGCCGACCTGTCGAAGGGTAGCCCCTTGTCGATTTTGATACTTCATCCACAATCGCACAAGATTCCTTTTTACAATTCAAATTAGCTTAACAAACCACACTGTCCGATAGCGGAAGCTATATCACAATCTGGTTTCAATAGGTAGCTCACAAACCTCGCGGCCTGACAATCAATATCACGCGGGAGGTTATTTACCGTGTTGGAAGGCCTTTCAGGCTCCAACTATCTCAAACACACAAAGACAATATCAAACTCGGCCCCGCCATATATTTCTACTTGTTTCTCGAGAGTACTATACCGAGTGACCGACATATTAAAACTGTCAAACCAAATGTGACAAACCCTAGTGTTGCCATTACAATATTGTAGTTTATACTACGACCGGTATCGAACAGTCGTATTACTATACCACGTTGGCCTACTTGTCAAAACCTCTTTGCGAAGGAGAGGCTTATGTTGAGATATGAGCTGTTGACTGTTAAATACAAAATTTTAACAAAAAAACCGACTTCAAGAACGACCAAATTGAATTGGGTCCACACTGGAAGCACCAGTTTTCAAATAAAAAAAGAATCATCGAAATCAGTAGGCGTGATATTGAGTTATTCGTTAATTTGTCGCGCACATACTTAATGCAAATTGAAGATTTATATGATTTTCTCATGGATGACATGTCAGAACTGGACCAAATTAAAATGGGACCACATGGACAGCACCAACTTTCAAATAAAAAAAGAATCGTCAAAATCGCTTCACCCTGTCGAAAGTTATGAGGTAACAAACATTTAAAAAAATACAGTCGAATTGAGAACCTCCTCCTTTTTTTGAAGTCGGTTAAAAAAGGCTGTCGATGTCATAATGATGTGAACTATATCAAAATGCAAAACGTAGTGTAGGACGTCCACAGGCCAGGTGGAGTGATGATTTACGCAGGACGGCTGGCAGAAGCTGGATGCGAGAAGCCGAGGATCGAACTAAGTGGCGTGTAATTGGAGAGGCCTATGTCCAGTGGTTGGTATATCGCAGTGGACTGCGATAGGCTGATGATGATGATATCAAAATGACAATTAATGTCTAACCTGTTCCCCGAGTGTTTATTAATCCTGACTGCTAAACGAGAGGTCTGAAGAGTGGTTCTATGTCTTAATTTATTACATGACTAGCTGTTGCCCGCGGCTCCGCCCGCGTGTATGTCGGTTATCGCGGCAAACAGTAACCTATGTGTTAATCTGATGTATCTTCTATACTTATAAAATAACATGTCCTGACTGACTAACTGACTGATTCATCATCGCCGAGCGGAAACTATTAAACTTGGGAATACAAAATTTGGTGAGTATGATTGTTTCATTAAGTAGATACCCATTAAGGAAGGAATTTTGGAATTTCTACCCCCAAGGGGGTGAAATAGGGGTTGAAAGTTTGTATGGAAGTCCGTCATTTTTTAAGTTAGAAACATGAAACTTTATTTTTGGGCTACTGATTAAAAATGAGTAAACACGTATTCAAGCGTTTCTGATAGATAGAGCGGATATTCTACTCCTTAAGGGTGAAATAGGGGTTGACGTTTTGTATGTAGGTTAGTCTGGAAGTCCGTCATTTTTGAAGTTAAAAACATGAAAGTTTATTTTAGGGCTATTTAAGAAATATGAAACTTTATTTTTGGATTACTTATAAAAATTAGTAGATATGTATTTCAACGTTTCCTAATATTCTACCCCTAAGGGGGTGAAATAGGGGTTGAACTTTGTTTGGCATTTTTAAATTAGAAACATGAAACTTTTCTTTTGGTTTGGGCTACTGATTAAAAATGAATAGATACGTATTTAGGCCTTTCTCGATATTCTACGCTGAAGGGATGAAATAGGTGTTGACATTTCGTAAGCGGGTTAGTCTAGAAGTCCGTCAGTTTTGAAGTTAGAAACATGAAAATTTATTTTATTATTTGCTATTGATAAAAAAATAGGAGATACGTATTTAAGCGTTTCCCAATATTCTACCCGTAAGAGGGTAAAATAGGGGTTGAAAGTTTGTATGGAAGTCCGTCTTTTTTAAGTTAGAAACATGAAAAATTATCTTTGGGCTAATAGTAAAAAACGCGTAGATACTAAGTGTGTGGAGGGACGGGTGTGATGTCCCTCCAACACAAAGGGAGGATCCTCCGACCAGGCGAGGTGATCATGCCTGGCGGGCCAACTGCCCAACGGTTGATGTTGGGATGTTGTATATATGATTATCGACGCGAGAACTTTCACTGCGCGATTCAGGATTGGTAGTTTCTTAGTTTCCTTCGTTACTCCGTAGTTCGACGTATCTTTGGTAGATGGCGCTGTAGTATGTTATGTTGTTGTTGCGCTGTATGTGGAGGTCGCCACAAGTGTCTCTGGATATTATATCTACCTCTTTTTTTGTGCGGAAATTCCCTCGGATATCACCAACTGGTGGTTATGTCGGACTCGAACCGACTAAAAACCGCACACCGTCTCGGGTTCTAGAAACCAGGGAACCAGAGCGCCCTCAAAGGGAAATCCCTTAAATGATATTTCTACCCCTAAGGGGTGAATTAGGTGTTGAAATGTCGTAAGTAGATTAGTTTGGAAGTCAGTCATTTTTAATTTAGTAGCCTGAAACTTTGTCCTTAGGCTTTTAAGTACAAATAAATTAATACCTATATCATCATTTATGGGAATTCTATTTCTAAAGGGCTAAAAATAAGGGTCGAACGTTAGTATGAAATCCTTTTTAATGGGCTATTGATTAAAAATAAATAAATAGGTACGTTTAAAAACATGAATAAATTATTCATACATACTTACACAGTTTTAATTAAATATATTGTAAATAATCAACTTCCACGCGAGCAAAGCTGCGGGCAACAGCTAGTAAGCTATATTACTGTAAAGTTTCATCCAATTCCGTCCAGTGCTTTTTGCGTGATGAAGTAACAAACATACACCCTCACAAACATTAGCTTTTATAAATTAGTGTGATGTGATAAAATCGAATACGAAAAACAATGTTAAATTTATCACTACAGTTAAATGAAAAATTAGACATAACGAATGAAGCTTATTTTCAAAGCGTAAATAAAACTAAATTAATTAAGTATCTACAACTAATTCAACGAAAAAAATGGAAGGTATCTACAACTTACTAAAAGAAATTAAAACACCAACAAATAAGGCTAAGTAATTAAATATTTGCAACGAAAAACATCTGCTTACCTATGCCTATACCAATAACCTAACAAAATCCTATAAAAAAGTAAATTATAGGTACCTAGGTACCTATGCTATAACCTTACAAAATTCTAAAAATACCGAGAAAACCAATTAGTAACTACAAAAGACTATTTGCTAATTATTTAGGTACAACAAAAATCGCCTGCTTATACCTATGCTATAACCTGACAAAATCCTAAAAAAAACTCCGTTTAAAAAAACTACCATAACCTATCATACCTATACCTATATACCTATCATAAAGATGTTTTGTATCATTTTCTGGTAAATTATGATGAACTATTATGTTATATGTTTACTCCTCTTTCAAGTATTTTAAACTTAAAATAAATATCATAATTATAAATGACCATTTAACGTTTATGACATTCTAGTTTTTGGTTCAGTATCAATAAGAGCATCCTCCCAAAAAATCTAAATTTCTTTAATGTACAGAATTGATCTTATACACTTTTCTTATGCGTTTCAAAGTAATCATATTACGTACCTATTATAAAGTTAGTTACTTGATTCCAAAAGATGTCGCTGTTTTAAGCACAGAAATTTTTCAAGAAAATTTAAAACAACCCTTTCTATGGAAAGAGAGAACATAAAACAAATACCTACCTATCAAATACTAACTATATACCACATTAATCACAATGCTTGTGCATAAAACGTTCCCACGATTATTTTGAATATTTAAGTCATGCGGGCATAACCAAACACACAGATTCGACGTCTACAGAGAGATATAGATATTATTTTTCCTATGGATAGAGAGGTTGCGATAAATCAAATACTTAATGCTACACCGAATTATACGTAATACGTTCTACGATTATTCCACGATATATTAATCAAAGTGTTATTAATTACGCATGGCTGGCAATAGGTGTCGCTACATGTTGTTTTACGTAATGATAAATTCTTTATAATTTTTTTTCCAATAGATAGAGAGATTGTGATAAATTAAATACTTTTGGCTACAATCTTCAGAGTATCTCCTTTCTAACAAAAAAAGAATTATTGCAATCGGACTACTCGTTAATGAATTACAATTAATTACACATTTTGACTTTCATCTCCCCTCCCAAGGAAACCGTCCGGAATTTCGAAATAAAAAGTATCCTATGTCCTACCTCGGAGTATGAACTCAAATCATGCCAAGTTTCATTTGAATCCATTCAGTAGTTTCGGCGTGATGCGCGGCCAAGATACAGACAGACAGACAGACAGACAGACAGACAGACAGACAGACAAAAATGAAAAAAAAAATAGTTTTCGTTTCAGTATCGATAACAGAGTGCCCTCCAAAAAAAATTTCAAAATATCTTCAATGTACAGAATTTGACCTGTTACATTTTTATTATAAGTATAGATATTGAGAAATAAATTTTTGGCACTGCAAAATTTGCTATTGGACCAGCCGGGTCTGAGGTGTCGTGTTATTTTTAACCGACTTCAAAAAAAGAAGGAGGTTTTTCAATTCGACCGTATATATATTATTTTTTTTAATGTGTGTTCGGGGATAACTTCGTCGTTTATGAACCGATTTTGATGATTCTTCTTTTTAGTATTATAGTATTGTTTTACACAAAAATAATATTGTTTTAACAAAAATAAGCCTTTACTAATACTAGGAAGCTGCAAAAGGAATTAAACTTGTTTTTGCGGTTACATTGAATGATTTTATTAACATCTCGCGTGGCATGTTTAGGTATATTAAACAACAAATAAGTGTAAATTTTGTACTAACAGAAAATATTGTCGTTGTGGTTCTATTATGTGATTCACGGTGGAAACAGTTAAATTAATACTAGTATATTTACAAAAGAGCACAAGGTTGCAATTTAGCAGTACCTATCAAGTACGGACGACTAATTACTTGAGATTGGATTATGACTATTATATATTTAATTCTAGGCTTGGGAAAAACGGATGACCATGTCAATTGAAAAAGTCTAAAAGGACATCCTGCAATTTTAGGTTTACAGATGACCTTTTGGACTTTATGACGAAATTCCTTTTTTCGGCAAAAAAAATCTCTGTTGATGGCAGATGCATTGTCTCAACTGGCTTATCTCTACATCTAAAAATGTTTATGCAGAATTTGCATATGTAAAAAGATTGAGTAAACTTATTTTATTATCATTTTGTATGTAGACAGTTTTTAAATATCTACATCCTAGTTACCTATACTATATTAATACGTGACCCGGGAAACGGAGAAGTATGAAATTTGGCATAATTAAAAATTATAAATATGGAGGAGGAGTCCAAAGGGCTAAAAAATATTAAAAAAAACCGGCTAAGTGCGAGTCGGATTCGCACACCGAGGGTTCCGTACAAACCTGTAGGTATATAAGTAAAAGCTTTCTGAAGTTTTCTGTTACCTGACTGTAAGCTATTGCTTCTTACCAAATTTCAATTTTCTATGTCGACAGGAAGTAGCTTTTAGGTTTGATTTTCTTGCGAGTAGTCGCGAGTTTCAAATTATGTGGTAAAAATGGTTGTACCTTTGCGTTTCGCATTTTTACGTTGACTTTGTTTGTTTTTTTGGCAGATTAAAGGCAATTATATCTAAGTATTTGATATGAATTTCAACTTGATACCTCTACGCGTTCATGAGGAAAAGGGTAATACATAATTTTATAATTACTAAAAATAAAAATATGTGATGTAACTAAAAATTTAAGGTTTTCGAAATATTTCCTTTCAATGTGCTATAAGACGTTGCTTCGTACCAAATTTTAAAATCCTGAGTTCACGGGAAGTACCCTGTAGGTTTTGATTCCCTTGCGAGTAGTTGCGAGTTTCAAAATATGCAGCTTAAATTGCTGTTTCTTTTGATTGCGTTAACACAGAAGTTTGATTTTATTACAATTTAAAGGCATTATAGACCTGAGTAGTTGATATAAATTTCAATTGAATACCGAGGAAAGGGGTAGTAAGTTTTAAAAAATTAAAAATATTTTTATTCAAGGTATGATGTGACTAAAAATTTATGCTTTTCGCAACTTTCCTTTATTTGTACTATAAGAAGCTGATTTGTACCAAATTTGAAGATCCTGTGTTCACGGGAAGTACCCCGTAGGTTTTGATACCCTTGCGAGTAGTAGCGAGTTTCAAAATTGCTATTTCTTTTGATTGTGTTAATTTCAGATCCAGAGTTCACGGGGAGTACCCTGTAGGTTTTGATTCCCTTGCGAGTGTCGAAAATTTGCATCATAAACGACTTATTATACGAAGCAACTAAAAAATTATACTTTTTGTAATTTTTCCTTTATCTTTGTTATAAGATGTTGCCTTGTACCAAATTTCAAGATTATGAGTTCACAGGAAGTACTCTGTAGGTCTTGATTCTCTTGCGAGTGTTGCAAATTTGCAACATAAGCGGCTGTATCTTTTGATTGCGTTGGCTTAGAAGTTTGAATTTTTCACAGCTCCAAGGGGCAGTAGACCTGACTATTTCATATGAATTTAAGCTTGATATCTTCCCGCGTTCCTGAGAAAAAGGGTCTTGAGAGACAGACAGACGGAATATTAAATATGTTTTTTAGAACACAGGTTTTTTTTACTAATGTTGCATAATTTATGTAAATGCACTTCAGTTCAGGGTAACAGCAACTATTCGAGTGCTCCGAGGTCTAAAAGAAATAGGAGTTTGATGATTCACCAAGACACTTGAGAATGGAATGACCAATTCAAATTTTAATGAAGACCCAATGGATGTTCTTGTGAAGGTAAGAAACGTAAACATTGCAAAGGAAGACGTTATAACAACACTTTTTTCCCATAGCTGCGAACCACAGTGTTAATTAAAACTGCAGTTCCTAGCTGACAAATATTCGACGTCAATAATAACAATACAAAGGAGCGTAAAGAAACTCTTCGGTATGCTTTCGCGTTGACTAAACTGTATCTTTATTTGTCATCATCATCGTCAACAACCTATAATGTCCCACTGCTGGTCTCGGGTCTCCTCTTATGAGAGGGTTAAGGCCATATGTCTCAACGCTGGCCGAGTGTGGGTTGGGGACTGGCAAGACAACGTTGCGGGCTTGCGGCTACGTAATCTTACCGTTGGATGTGTTTAAGCCGCCCGAAGGCCTCCAACTAAGTTTCACGACTGTTATCCTGTGAAAACAACCGGGACCGACTGCTTAACGTGACCTCCGAATCACGGAGACTCTCATAGTCTCATGCCACCTGCGGTCACCCATCCATGTACTGACCGCACCGTCGTGGCTTACCGTCGGTTTTATATATATTATATTATACATTAGTCATACTTATCCAAAATAAAATTCAAAGAAAAAGCATTTTAGTCTCATCAAAGAAAGAAACATTACGACAGGATTTGAAATATATCCTCTTTGGTTAAGAATTCCCAATTCAAAGTCTTTTCAAAGTTACAAATCCATTTAGCTCGTATATTTGAGCTTCGAAAACAGTTATTCATTTATTTTCTCCTCATTAGTTTTTTCTTTGGCGTCGCTCATTTCGCTCAATGGAAAACTTGAAATATCGCTTTATTTACGATTACGAGTTCTACCGTGGCACAAGTGCTGCAGAAACAGCTCGAAGGAGTAACGATGTGTATGGCGCTAGTGTCGCAAAAGAACACGGTACGTTTATGGTTCCAACGTTTTCGTTCTGGAAATTTCGATTTTCATAACAAGCCCCGTGGACGGCTGGAGACCAAAGTGGATACTTAAGAATTAAATGCTATTGTGGAAGCGGATCCATCGCAAACCACTTCACAGTTAGCTGTAGGCTTCGCTGTGAGTGATAAAACTGTTTTAAGTTTTAATCCACTTGAAGCAAATAGGGAAAATAATTGAGTGAAGCGAACTAGCAAAGACGCGTCGACTGCTGCGTTACATTGCTCAATCGGCTCAAAAATGAAGGTATTTTACACATAGTGCCGGTGTCGTTCACTACAGCTTTCTAAAATTTAAATCTAAAATATGACGGCAGATATCTATTGTTAGCAACTGCAAACCATGATGGAAGAACTAGCTGCTAAACAACCGGGACTAGTCAATCGCTCCAGGCCACTGCTGCTTCAGGACAACGCTAGATCACACACTGCACAACAGACGGCCGCCAAACTAGAGGAGCTGCAATTGAAATGTCTGCGACATACATACACCGTACTCCCCGGGACCTTGCTCCAACAGATTACCGTTAATCCGAAATTTAAATAACTGATTACTAGGTTTTTTTTATCTCTGATGTGGCAGTCCAAACCGCCTTCAGAGTTTATTGATTATCGCCCCCATGGTTTTTAGGAAAGGTATCAATAAACTACCTATGAGATGGCAAAAGTGCATAGATAACAATGGCACATATTTTGATTAATTAAATATAGTTTGCAAAAAAAACTTTATATTCCCCCATACAGAACGCCAATTTCGTATGTAAGTAAGTCATATGTAACCTAATACTAAAGCTCGTGAAATAGCTACTAAACAAACATAAGGAAAAACATTGGCATTGTCTAGTATAGACACTTATCATGTCCATAATGCTCTTATTCTAAAGAGCTATTGTTGTGAGTGTTACAATTCCCTGAAGGGAGGTCGTGTACCTCGCTCGAAAAATGAGAAAGAGAATTTCCACGTGAACTGATAAATGAAAGTACTCAAACATTAATCTATAGTTACATATAAAATTTCTTGGCCCGCCTCTACTGATTGACTTACGTATTGAACAACAAACAAATAGAATTTTATGCATCTAATCCTTTTAATGTTGTAAGTACCCACTCATCCTCCGAGCGTTTTCCTAAAATAAGATTTGATAAACTTTAATTCTATTACGAACGGCTGAATTCCGATTATTTACCTGACCTGGACAATCCAAGTGGACGAGATCGAAATTGTGTACATAGACTGTTGTTGGACTTTTAAGGACTACAACTATTCGAATATCGGAACTGTCCGTATTACGGATAGTTGCAGCCCACTGATTCCGTACGGACTTAATATACTCTCCGCGACACTGAGAGGTCTGAGTGAGTTGAAAACGGGTATCCATTTGTACTTTGCTTACGACATGGGCACCTACTAGTACTAATACTACTAGTAGGAGGACCGAGGACACCGCGTAAGACAGGATTTTTGGAAATTTTACAGGCAAGGCAAGACAAGACCTAAAGGCAAGACTTGCAACCTCCGTTCATACCCTATTTTATATAGGGTATGAACAGAGGTTGCAATTCGACATTTTCAAAGTTGAACATACTAAATAAGAAATAATCACGCGAACTGGTAAAGTAACAGTTTTAAATAAATAACATAAGTACCTATATCATAAAGAGTAACATAAAATACAAATTACATGTTTTAAGGAAGACGATTTGTTTGAAGAGAATATAGGCATATTAGTAAAATTCTCTTTTACCCTGTACTACAATAAACTTAGAACCATCGCCATCAATCACATTTCGTGAGTTTCTATGACTGTAGTCACTAGGAGTCTTTATGACTGTAGTATACGACAGCTCTTTAAGAGCTTCCTGATATTTCTTTTTAATAAATAATAACTTTTTCTAATTGTACAATCCTCAACTTTGTGATGATGATGAATACTGGCCATATTTTTATTACAACATATTATGCAAAAATATAAGTCTCACGTATATGGAGTGGAATAATTGGTATCCAGAACTTAGGTACAGTGGTGACTCACTGCGCTGAAAATAATTGTTAAGGATGACATACGTACCTATATGTGACAAACAATTACACATAAAATGTTAGTGTATGCATGGTTGATAATATTTTTATCTACGATATAAAATATTTTTATGTGAAATGTAGATGATTTTGTTTCAACTTAATTTATTGATGTCTAACAATTGCACCAATGAGAACAGGGAGACATTTTTACCTGATTAATTATAATGCAACCAAATAAGGAATCAATGTGTCACATGCTTTTTAGATAAAATGAAAGGAAAAATAAATATTTTACTAAATTGGTAGAAGCAATCCATAGCAGAAAATGTTGACAGTACGCAATGTCATTTTTTTTACAAACCCAACTGACTATCAGATTCATACCTAAGTATTCATAAGATATTAATTATTGGGTAAATAAATGAATAATATGAATTTATATCGTAATATTGTTTAAGGAAAACATTGGGATAACGCCGGGTACGGTTAGTGAATTTTCAGGCTGCGGTGGGTATGTGGTCGCAGGCTGCGTTGGCGGGTGCGCGGGCGCAGCGGCGCCGCCGGCGGGGTGCGCTCGCTACCATAAAGTGGCCCCCGCACCTCGCGGCCTTCAGTTCAAGCTGAGACCCGCAAACGCCAACACGGTTTCGCGACGCCCACTCTCGCATCGCACCGCCGAGCTACAACACGCGATAGTGTTCACTTGTGAACGAGTTGCGCGCCCTTTCTCTCACGCAGTGTGATCGTGCTTCGGTACGTGAATGCAAAACCGGACTACTCTCTTGACACGAGACACCTGCAAGGAATCCGCACCAGTTGGGAACTCTGAAATTTTATTACAGGTGAGTTTATCAATTTCCTTTTTCTTTTTATTAGGCTCAGCGATTGTCTGCACTTGCGAGTTGACGTCCGAAATCGATAATTTGGCTTCGATCTTACTTTCCAAAAGACCCACACCTCCTTGAAAGGAGTGTCGTAGTGTGCTCGGGCGCCTCCGCCACTGAGAGCGATCTGCGAAATCTACTCGCAGATTATGTGTTGGCGTTCCCCAGAGACACGGCTGTTCAACTTGCCTTTAACAGCGTTTCATGCACGTTGTACTGTTAAGGTTAACAGCGCTGACGGTATTAGTAAATATTCAGTGGACGTCGTTGTAATTCCAAAACTAGTCACGGCATCACCAATATTGTATCAGATTCTCCGAGAGGTAAATGTTTTTGTTCAATATATCTGGCGACGATACTGTGAAAAGTGGCGTTCGATTCGATGCGTATGTTTGGTTCTTTTGTTCACGCATTATCCACTCGCGGCTGGTACGCCAACAGCTATAGCGAGACGTGAAATTATGAAAGGAATAATATGTTAAAAACATAGTGGGGTGCCATTCAACTAGTTACGTAGGTAATTGTAAATATTATTGTAATAGAAATAATATTGACATCCAAGTCCAACTATGTGTAGGGTGCTTGCTTTATCTGGTTGGTTCGTGGATATCTAGCGTTATTGTACACAATTAATTAGGAAATAATTAGTGTAATGAAAGATAAATGTTGAACGAATATTTTGTTTCTGTGTGTTTATGATATAAATCAATTCTTATGATTTCCAACGAGTATTGGGAAATCCAAGTTTGTTATATGTATCTATACTAATATATAAAGCTGAAGAGTTTATTTGTTTGAACGCGCTAATCTCAGGAACCGCTGGTCCGATTTGAAAAAATATTTCAGTGTTGGATAGTACATTTATCGTGGAATGCTATAGGCTATATATCATCACATCACGCTAAGACCAATGTTTCAAAAACGAGGGAAAATTATCACGCTACGGGGCAATAAGGAGACGCAAACGGGGTTGCGTGGGTCTGCTAGTAATGACATGTAGATATAAATTCATTTATATTGCTTCATGTTAAAATAGCCCCATACTTTGGTTTATAATGTTTTTAAATTAATTGAAAGTTGACTCTCAATATAATTTTTTTTTAAATGTGTTTTTTAGGGTTTTGTATAATCTTACGTCCAAAAAATTTCAATTTCGTAGGCGTAAAAGCGGTAAAAATGTTAATCATCTATCTAGCAGTCTTTAAAACATTTAAAGTTTTATGTAGGTATATGCAGCTTCCGACGCAATTATTTATAGCGACGGCAAACCGTCGCAAAAATTAAAAGCAAATCTTGTTAAACAGTACTCATTTCTCGAAATCATAAATCGAATTGATACTAATAAACCTAAAATTAATGTGAGCTACCTACCATTAACCTACATACATAATTCTCAACTTAAAGAACTTTGGAATTAGGTTGTTATTTAAAAAAACATTTAATAAAATGATGTGATTTAAATCTGTGATAAAGCGAGGTAGCTGCTTAACATGACATTCTTTGTAAATTGACTAAATATTCAAAATCAAATTATATATTAAAGAAACATTTCTTTTTTTGTATCGTCCTCCCCTCAGTATCCTCCTTAATATCATCTTACTCTTTTTCCAACTTTGGGGTTACCACAATAAGATTAGTCCTTTTATTATCCTAAAGTGTCACTTCATCAAAAATGTCGTATTATTTTATTTTCGTATTTCATTAAGAACGACACAAAACGTCCTAATTTTTATAGCCGGAAGTATTTAATATTGTCAGCTAATTAATTATGTCCACAAATATACAAGCAAAAGACAACCTATGTATACACACGAAGTGACAACGAATTCTTTAGCAACTGACGGATTCTTTTTAACGATGCAAAAGTCGGTTTACTACTTTATATTATACGAATACTACCACAAAAAGGTCACTAATTCTTATGTTCCTCTCCATTCCATATTCATTTCCTCTCAAGTAAAACAGTTTATTATTTTCTTCTTTAATTATTTACTTTGAAATTTAATTATTTAATGATTATTCTATAAAAACGATCGTAAAATATTTCATATGGCGTGTAACATTGACTCCGATTACTGTGTTATTTATCCTAAAGAATGTGTCGTAAGTGGAGTAGCGCCTGAGGACATGTTTACGTTCCGTTTCTGATTTCGAAATTAATATAAACGACGTAATTTTTCGGGGACAGAGGCTTTCTGACAACATTCATAAACACATCGTATAATACAGAAATAAATTTATTTTATCTCGTTGCTGCCGATCGCATTGCCACTTAAGTCTCCAATATATGCATACACACTCTGTACACATACAAATATAGAAATACAGGCTATGTGAAAAAAAACTAAATTAATATTTGAAACTAGCTGAACCCCGCGGTGTTACCCGCGGTTATTGTCGTACCACCGGTAACGCCGCGGGTTATAGCTAGTCTAAAAAAAGTAGCCTAAGTTACTCCTTATATCATCAGCTACCTATCTGTGAAAGTCCCGTCAAAATCGGTCCAGCCGTTAATCTCTAGAAGATTAGCCGGAACAAACAGACAGACAGACAGAGAGACAAAAATTGTAAAAAATTATATATTGGTACTAGCTGACCCGGCGAACTTCGTACCGCCATATTTATATACAATAATTAGCAATAAATTAAAATTGCGACTATAATTTGAGATTTAAACTATCCTATCTCTCAATTTGGATCGAACTGCACATGGTGTGCAAATTTTATTATAATCGGTTAAGTGGTTTAGGAGTCCATTGAGGACAAACATTGTGACACGAGATTTATATATATTAAGATATGCACCGTGTATACATACATATGCATTTAGTAAAAAGCTGTTATTTTAATATTGGAAACCGACACTCCGATATAGATTAGCTATTCCTAACTAGTTCGATCTTGCAACTGCTTTGGTCAGTTGAGAAACAAAAGGTGGTTAGCCGTTACATAATCTTAAGTTTAGTTTATGTTTGAAACTCAATACTAGTCTTACTTTTGTATTCATCTGAAAATGAAAGGGTCTTAGTTCAGTCTTAGATTTTCCATCGTCGTGAACCGCTGTTTAGGTCTGCCTGTTGCTATTCACGGAAACATTTTATACGCATTCCTAAATGCATTAACATTTTTATTACCTCGTCTACAGTTGACATAGTTATTGATTAAGATTAGCCTGTTTATAGCCACATTAAAGCAACGGAGAAATTAGTAGCAACAAAAAATTGAACATTAGGTAGTGTTTTATATACTAGCTGACCCACGCAACGTCGTTTACGTCTCCGATTGCCCGTAGCGGAAAAAAAATCCCCCGTTTTTGTAACATTCTTCATTGGTGCCTTGTTCCTATTGGTCTGAGCATGATGATATATAGCCTTCCTCGATAATTGTACTATCCATCACTGAAAGAATTTTTCAAATCGGTCCAGCGGTTCCTGAGATTAGCGCGTTCAAACAAACAAACAAACTCTTCAGCTTTATAATATTAGTATAGAATAGATGATATATAGTATACTAGCTTTTGATCGCGGTTTTGCCTGCGTGTATGCCGGCCGCGATTAAAAGTAGTCTATGTCCTTCCTCAGGAACCAAAGTATCTCCATGCAGAATTTCATTAAAATCTATACAGTGGTTTAGCCATGAAAGCATGAGAGACTGACAGACAGACAGACAGAGTTACTTTCGAATTTATAATATTAATATAGATTAAATAGGCATTTCATTTAGATCATGTTAATTAAAATACGAAAATAATTTCTATTGCGGCAAAGCGGTCGTAGAGGGAGAAACCATATGAAGAGATAAGTCGAAGTTAGTGCATGAGCAAAGTCCGCCTGCTCGTGTCTCCCCTCATATACAGCAGACGGGCAGACGTCAGGACGCCAGTAATCTATAACTTAAATGCTGTCGATGTGATACACACCTATACACAAAGTAGAATTATGATTGGCATTGTTCCCTTTCGACTATTTTAAAGTAATTCTACATGTTATGCTAGTTTCATTAATTCAGTTATTGAATTAATTGCACTGAGTCAATTAGCCCTTATAACCTCCTTTCCAAGAGGTTTAACTTCAGCTGTGGACTGCTAAAAGCTGCTGATGTGATGTAAATAAGCCCTAATTCGTGTTCACAAAATTCCTTACAAACTGTCGTACCAATTTAAGGGATTACAAAAATATTTTCGCTATCACTAGAGCTAGAGCCCCATAGGTATAGTCTCAGCCAACTAGCTTACTTAGCCGTTCAATCGATAGCCTAGCCTCTTTACTTAACATATTCCGACGCCATTCAACTAGCGGTTAGCTTAGGTTCTTCTAAGCAGGCACCAGCCATCGCTGGGTGTTACTGCCTTTCTCTAGTAATTACATTCGTACCACCGCTAGTTAAACGGCGCTGTTTAGTAAAGGGTAAGGTTGTTGATTGAACGGATAATTAAGCTAGTAAAAATATGTTTTTTTTGACTAAAGGAAATATTCCTTATATAACTGTCAATTTATCTTATGTTTTAAACTCATACACTTGACTAAAAATACTGTAGGGACACATTAACACCATCCCCTTATATAAATTTAAGACTCCATATATCCAATCCGAGAGAAAATGAAGTTCGCTACCAAAGTTTGAATATTTTCCAAAGAATATGTGCAGAGAACATGTTTAAGAGAACGCATTGAACCTAAAGTTATTTTTAGCTAACAAGATAACCTCAAAATACAACCTGTCAAGGAAAAGCCTGAACTGTAGAGAGAAATAATATTCATATGGAATAACACAGAATTATATTAGAAGCGTGTCTATTATTATTAAGTTTAGAGGAAGCTACATCAGGTGTTTTGAAGATGTAATATCATAATTATCAGTCAGCAGAACGTGAGGATGCGTAAATACTGTGCCTAGAGACGTAGTTCAGTAGTAGGTCACTGTTATTGATTGGTGAACACGGATGTGTACCTACTAATGGTCTATTTGCAACTGCCTCGTTGGTCTCGCGGTTAGCGTGTGCGACTGCTGATCATGAGGTCTCGGGTTCGATACCCGGGTCGGACCAAATGTTTGTATGATCTACAAATATTTGTTTCGGAGTTTGGGTGTTTTCTATGTATAATATGTATGTATTTATAAAAAAAGTATATATGTATTTGTATCAGTTGTCTAGTACCCATAACACAAGCTCAGCTTAGCTTGGGACTAGATGGCGTTGTGTGTTAGATGTCCGAAATATTTATTATTTATTATTATTTATTTTAATTCAAATATTGATAATAATCTTTATGTATTTGTATGTCTAGTTTATGTTTTAAAACTAAACAGCTTCTAACGTCAAGAATCAATCAATATACATTACACGGTTTTTTTAAATGCCATGACCAATTGTTTTGTAAAATCTTAGCTAAGATCCCCATTCAATTTTATAGTACTTACATTAAATTTGAAATATGTACCTTTAAATCTAATCATATAACCTCAATGGTAATTTGTAAATGATTTACCTACCCTGTTATATTTGAACGGGGTTTTACGTGTATACATTATAACGAGGAACATAATACTAATTTAATAGCTGTTCTTTTCGCCCAACTATATTACAGCCTTCACTTCGGTTATAAATAAATAAATAAATAAAAGTAAAGAGAAATAATAATGTTTGAGTGGCAAAAAGCCTTTTTAATTTTTTATTTTGTACTCAATTCATGAAAAATTTTAAATTTGAGATTTATTTTAGTCATTGTACCATTTAACAGTTTTAAATATAAACCATATGTGGGGCAGCATGTGTATATTTTTTTCAATTCTTATACATAGAAGAAGAACAAGAATATGTGAGAATATTTGAATGAATCATCGAGTTTAGTATTTGACTGATGGATTTTTATCTTTTGTCTCTTGTAAGATCAGTAAAAGTCGGTTCCATTTTCCAAGTTATTTTTGATTTTATGAACATGTATTGCTGGCTACAACCGGTTTCGGCGGTGGATGTTGAGATAAGCGAAGAAACTCGTTATTTGAGTGCGTCGGCCGTATGTGGATTTGGCAATGTAGGCAAATGCACTCAGACACTCAGTCAAGGCTTTGAGTTATTGAAAATAAACAAGCGATGTATGTTGACCTATTTAACCGTAGCTAAATGAGCGCAATTGTTTTTTCCACCGTGGATAAATGTAAAATAAATTAAACGTGTTGTAGAAAACGTGCTTCTTACGCCGTGCCTACGTTATGTACTGTGAACAAAACACTAATTGTTACATGCACTTGAGTTTTAATAGTGAAGTGCGTCTAGTAACGCTTTTTAGGTTTGTTTATTTCCTCTCAGCGTTGGTTCATTTTGTCACCGGCCGCAGTTTTCAATAAGGAAAACTGTTAAGATTATAAGCAGTTTTAATAATCGATATGACGTGCCTTTAACGAAAACTTTCCCCACAAAAAACAATATGAAACATTTTTCGTGCAGTGAGAGAGAAATGTAAAATTTTTGCATTTTACCGGTTTTCCTATGCAGCGAGCTTCTTGGAGCCGAAAGATGAAAAACCCAAATCGTGACTTGTGCTTTTGCCGCAGTGATAAGTGGCGCCGACAACAACCGTTATTGCGCTTACGACAATATCCTGTTAGCAAACATCTTGATCAAAGTTTCTAGGTTAACTTACGTTTAAAACGAAAACTTTAGCATGACCCGATTTGATTAGTATATCTGATAATTAATCATGTACGCAAATAAGCCGGTATTCGCTACTCTAATCTATGACATCCTGGACACTTAAGTTGTCCGTTAGCATTAACCTCATTCGACGTTACTTTTTTTATTAATCAGTAGAGACTTTAAATATTTTGTTTACTTGTTGCATGTTTTTTGCGTTCTGATTTTAAGATTATTGTAAAAGAGTGTCGTACGATTTAGTATCACAGGTAGTAGAGCCACGCTGATTTCAGCACGAACGGGCCGGCTCGACCGGGACGGTACTAACCTCGCACAGAAGATTAACGTAAAATGTCAGTTCGTGCTGTCGTGTTCCGTTGGTGAGTGCGAGATCGGAGGCCCAATGATACAGAAACATCACTAGGCCGCCATAGTTTGGGTCACCATGCTGCATTGTCTGCATTCACAATGAGCATGGTGACCGCCACTCTTGGATTCTGCTTATGCTTTCATCAGGCAGAGTGGAGTCATTTTGGCAAGGTCATACATTGATGCTGTAGTAGTTTAAGCAGTCGCCAAGCTGCTTCCTACTGCACTAAATGTTGAGGGTTCGATCCCCATATGGGAAAACATTTTGTGTGATCCAAAAACTGTTGTTCTGAGTCTGGGTGTTTTTGACTGTCTGTGACTGCATTTATGGACAGAGTGAGGAAATACTTGTAGAAATAAGACTTGTAAGAAGCAGGCTAGAGTATATAGACGAATTGTATCCATGAATATACGGAATTCAAATAGATAAAGGGACACGATTTTGTCGTTAAAATACATTACATATATGTTATTAGTAGTGAAAAATAACAAACCATAAGATAGTATAGTGGCCATAAAACTGTTGCATCGTCGTTGATATATCTTTGTAAGTTGTCCACCACGTAACCTGTCTACTTTTTTATTAGCATATAAACGATGACAAATTGCAGCCGTACGAACGATTCAGAGAGCCTAGAGTTAGTTTATTTTAGTCCTACTCGACCGCGTTCGGTGCTACGATTGGTTCCCACTGAAATTATCACCAATCGCAACGCCGAACGCCCTCGCCGTCGACAGCGATTTGATGTGAAATAAACTCACACTAGGCTCTCAGAAGCTTAAAGTATGCATGCTCCAACTGTTTAAGAGATAAGAACTTAGTTCTAAATAGTTATGTTAATGAATAGAAAGAGATTGCTACAGGTTCGAGTCCGACGGTATCATTAAGTTTGTTATCATGGGTTCATTAGTATACGCATTTAGAGTACGGTTAGTATACCGGATGTCAGATTACGTCGAAGTCAATAGATAGATAAAAAATGGAGCTCATCATTTTTTCATATGCACATTTGAAAGTAATGTGATTAAATATATATGTATATGTGTGTGATGATATATATGAGGAAAACATTTCGTTGACGTCTTACATAGGATTCAAAAAATGCTTTTTTTAAGATTTTTGGATTCTGACAATCATACAGGATAAATTAACTAATTATTGTTAAGACTAGTTTATCTCACTTACTAATACCAGTTTAAAATACCAACTAAAATTACTTAATCCGTTTTAAAAGCCACGTATTGATAGATTTTACTATTTCTAAATTATTAAACTAAATTAAATTATTATTAAAATCAATTTTATTATACACTAGCGACCGATGCAACCTCGTTGACGTCTCCTAATTGCCCGTAGCGTAACAACAGCGTTCAAACAAACAAACTCTTCAGCTTTATATATTAGTATAGATATGTATAAGTATAGATTATATATAGTATAGATATATGTATAGATTAAAATTCATTACATCTCAAGTATACATAAGGAACCTAAGTAACCATAAGTAGACAGAATTAAAAAAAAAACGAAAGTGCAAATCTTTATGAATATTGCGATCCACACATAGTAAGTAGGTTTGTGATTACAATATTTTATAGTCGAGTTGATAATTAAGTGAGTTATACGTAAAAACACAGTGTTATGATAAAAAAAGATATTAAAATTGTTAATGATCACGAATAAAACTGATACATAGCATGGGAAGGAAAATAATATGTACAATATACATGCATACCAGGTAAATAATTTAATTGCTTGTTTTATGTTACCAGTTTGTGCCTATGTACAGACATGCGAATATTAATTCATTAACATTTATATCTAATTAAGATTGTAATTCAGCTCTGATATTGAGGAAAAAATAATGGTTGTAATAAAAATGAAATACTAATTGTAAATTTATAATTCGATTTTAATTATATTATATTTACCTTAAAGCTGATATAAGTACCTACCTGTAGTAGAACTTTTTAACATGCGCTTACAAGCTAACTTATGAATTTTGAATTTTTGTATTTATCTTGACGTTGACTTATTATTTATTTAAGCTTAATGCACATCTTGTACATAGGCAGGCCTTATGCCATGGGGCATTCTCTGCACGTCAACTATAATATTTAGTATTTTATCTAATATATAAAATTCTCGTGTCACAATGTTAGTTACCATACTCCTCTGAAACCGCTGGACTGATTTTTATGAAATTTGGTGTGCATATCGGATAGATCTGAGAATCGACCAACATCTATTTTTTATACCTCAATTTTTTTATGGCAAAACAACGTTTGCCCGATCAGCTAGTAGTGTCATAAAATAATTTTATTAGAAAGACAAATATTAGGGCCAAAACTATATTTCATATTTTTTCCGGTTAATCCAATATACCAGGCTTTCTGCTGTAGCCCATATCTATACTACTAGCTGACCCACGCAACCTCGTTTGCGTCTCCTATTGCCCGTAGCGTGATAATTATCACGCTACGGGCAATAGGAGACGCAAACGAGGTTGCGTGAATTTATATGAGCCGTGGGGTCACCTCCACCATCGGTGTCATTAAGTGCCGAGCTCGTCTAAGGTCCATAAGTTCGATTTTATAATTTGACTGTGACAAGCATACGTCACAAAAAAAAAAGTTAATGATTGCAATCAATATCTTAAATATAAATATTGAAAGAATGCTTTAAACTTCTGTTCTGGAAAAAAGCTGATCCTAGAAAAGACAATTAATATAAAACTGTGAATAAGTCTTTTCGTACATGGAACAAAAAGTCCATAAGAAATTTGCTCTTAGGAAAACATGTTAAACATAAATTAGTACGAACCACCTCCAGGCGAAACTTAATCGTTTTCCATTGATTTTTTGACACAAATTCCAAAAAATGCCTTATAACTTCCGTATTAAATATATTTCTACTCTCTAGTATTTCTACTCTATAAAACATCCACTCAAAATACAGTTAAAAAAATATAACAGTGCTAAGTTATTTAGCACTGTTATTTTTTTTTACAACAGTATTTATAATCTAAAGCGTTTTGTAGAAATGAATTACAATAAAGAAAATACACATTCTTTGAACATTACAATCTCAAATTCGGTAATTACTCTCTGATTCTCAGAAGAACAATTTTTGTGAATCACACAAAGTGTTGTCTCAATTTAACCCATAACACTTGGCGCAGTGAAAAGCAGCGTGGCGACTGTAATGCTTAATAGCTACTAGGCTAACCGTGCAGTCAAAATCTTTAAAATGAAGTTTTGGCCAGCTGTACCACGCTAACCAGTCGGGTTGATTTAGCGTTTAACAACCGCAAGCCGTACATGTAAGGGCGCGTTCCCACTATGTCGTAACGATTATTTTATCATTAGACGACTGTCGTCTCTAGCTGTTCCCATTAAAACGATTGTTTGTCGTCAATTTTTTTTATCGTTTAGCGACTATCGTATGTAGCTGTTCCCATTGGATCGCGACGACATTTTATCGTTTCACGGCAGTCGCTTTGTCGTTTACACATAATTAGCAAGCTACAAATCTACAGTCGCCAAGGGAAACACCGTGTAAACGACGAGACGATATTTTTATCGTGGCTACGGTAGATTTGCCGTCAGGATTTAATCGTAACGATTTTTTATCGTTTTACGACTGTCGTGCTACCCGTTCCCACTGTCATGACAATCTGTCGTCACTGCAAAAAATGTCGTAGACGACAGTAAGTCGTGTCGTTCTATATGTGAACACCTCCATTCAAACATATGAGCCACGACACTTAAAACTACACGATTATCTGTCGTCACGACATAGTGGGAACGCGCCCTAAATGGACATTTAAATCAGTCATACTTTTATAGCAACAATAAACAAGCTATAAATCTTATGAACCTTAGCCAGAAGACAAATAAATTTTCCTTATTTCAAAAAGTTACATTGATCGCCTTCACACATATGAAGGTCCCTTTCGACCATGGGTGAATGAAAATTATGTAATACTCGTACCCGATGCGCATAATTAGAGGAAAATAAAGCCCGCTGTCTACTATGGCAACTGGCCTCATTGTTTCGTGTAAACACCATTGTGGTTTTCAGAAAACAAATACTTTATGTGTAAGAGCGTCACTGTGCGTTATTTGTTGTTGTAACACTGTTTCACATGCTCTTATTGTCGATAATGTTCACGCTACAAGTTTCTGTGACAGCTAATACGAAAAGACATTATGATGCCCTTTTGGTTTTGTGATATACGTTCACGATTGCAAAACCGAAGGCTACTGTATTGCAGTCTTGAGTGCAGTTATGTAATCTGAGTTGAGCGTCTCCGTGATTCGGAGGTCACGTTAAGCAGTCGGTCCCGGCTGTTATTGTAGGATAACAGTCGTGAAGCTTAGTTGGACGCCTTTGGGCGGTTCAAAAACGTCTAACAGCAAGTTACGTAGCCGCAACGTTGTCTTGCCAGTCCCCAACCCGCACTTGGCCAGCGTGGGGACGTATGGCTTTAACCCTCTTCTGAGAGGAGACTCGAGCCCAGCAGTGGGACGTTATGAGTTGTTGATGATGATGATGTAATCTGTATGTATTTGGACATAAACAGTTTTTTTATTAGCATCCTGGTTAGCGCGATACAGGCTCAGCCTACTAGAATCGAAGGGCCGTGTAAGACGTGACAAGTTATTATTTATTAGTATTATTATGTATTTATTTATTAATATGCACTCACAGTTTGCATCATAATTTTGGATGCCTCATTTATGATGTAGAATTGTATTCCCCGCAGATACCTGCAGATTTTTTAAACCCGTAGGTTCTTCTACGCAGTGTGACTCGTTTTAAATTTGATAGTATGGTAACATAAGATGATGCGTTGTGATGTAAATAAATGTAAAGGAACGTTACGATTAAAATCAAAGTTTACATATAATATAATAAAAAAACTAATTTATATATACAGGATGGTATAAAACGTAGCCAAACATAGATTTAAACATAATTTAATGATGTTTGTTTAAAAGCCACTTTTGAACAACAGCTTTAAATTGTTTATTTGGAGAAGAATTAATTGAATTGGCACTTGGCCTAATTTAATAGTCAGACAGTTATACAATACAATAAAATGTTCCATTAGACCAAAAGAGGTACGGATTTCTAAATGAACTTTTCTAAGTCAATATATTGGTTTTGTTGTCTGCAGAAAATCTTGATACCATTTAAACGTCTTCAGAGTTCATTTATATAAAATAGTGGCTGATCCGGCAAACGTAGTTTTGCCAAAAAAAATTGGTTATAAAAAATAGATGTTGTTCGATTCTCAGACCTACCCGATATGCACACCAAATTTCATAAAAATCGGTCCAGCCGTTTCAGAAGAGTATGGTACTTTATCAAAACAATTAAATCATAATAACTCAAATCGTACGGATTATTAATATCATATTGTTGTATTTCTAGATGGAAGCCAATCATTCGGATGTTTGCTGAAAACAGAAATATTATTGATTATTTATTTCTAAATGCTAAAACTCATGCTTACGTATACTTCCTTACGGCGTTTATCAATTTTTTGTGTTTTTCACATAACCATGGCATGAGAGTATTTACTATTCTTTGGAAAGTAATAAAATTTGACGCTATTTGATTATTTTTAGTTTTTCTTGATGTATTGGTACATCCAAAATGCAACAATGCATTATGATTAGCTAGAATAATAGTTTTCACTAATAAAATTAATTCTGTTTACTTCTTATAAATGTCTATGTCAAGTATTAATACAGTACAAGATTCGGATTCGCGACTCCAGTTGGCAGCAACTTCGTTGTGCACGTTCCCTATAGTTCAACAATTCATCCCATCACTATCTACTGCTGAGGGAATTTCTCTCCCAAGGAGGCGTCTCTATCCCTGTCTTTGACAGTCTTCCTACATCCGCTGCTAGCCACTTTCTTTAAATCTTTAAAAGTGTTTTTATGAGCCTATTGTGTCCCACAGGCAAAGGCCTCCCCTGCAACAAGTTTAACTGATTCTAGTTCCGAGAAAACTATGAAAGTTAAATAAAAGAAAATTTACTGTCAATATCGATGATAAAAGGCAAGTCAACATTTTATAGAATAAAAACATAAGGTATGCTACATATGCTACATATTAATTAACAGAAAAAAGATAAAGCTGTCTTAGAAATAGGCATATACTAAGGTTTATATCCCCTCCCATTTTGTTTTTGCCTTTTGATTTTTATCACTTTACAAGCATATATTTACATTTACCTTGTAGTATACACATCGAAAGCCTGTAACAGTTGACTTCTGGTCACAGACCTTTTCTTAGAAAGAAGGTTTTGAATTTGTGAAACGTATGTATAAAAACAAACTTATTGTTTTTAGGTTTATTTATTATAACAAACTAGCTGACCCGACGAACATCGTACCGCCATTTTTACATATCTGTCTCGGCTTCCCACAGGCAGTGTACCTACAGTCGCGGACAAAAAAAAGACTTTTCTCAGCTTCCCGTCGCGGACAAAAAATCCTTTCCCGTTATCTTTTATTTTTTCTGCTACACAAACCTTGTACTAAGAACATCGAAAACATTAAAAAAAAAATACTTAATTTGGTGCAGCCGATCGGAAGTTATAGCGTACATACATTTTGGCGATTCATTTTATATATATATATATATACTAGCTGACCCGGCGAACTTCGTATCGTACCGCCATATTTACATATCTGTCTCAGCTTCCCACAGGCAGTGTACAGTCACGGACTGTTTTCCCGTTTCCCGTTATGTTTTAATTTTTCTTGTACACAAACCTTGCCCTAACAATAACGAACACATAAAAAAAGTATTATTTAATTTGGTGCAGTCGATAGGAAGTTATGCGAGTACATACATTTCGGCGATTCATTTTTATATATAGATAGATATACCTACTTTATATAATTCGGACCTTCAGGACTTAGCACATAATATAAAGACGTCAGCCTGCTGCAATGAGCAAACATTGTTTCAATGTCCAAATGTACATATAAAAGTTATGCTGTTAAGATCGAACTGCCTATATCTAGTTTTTAATTGGCCGCTTATCTCGACGGTACTGTTAATTGTAGATTTCTTACAATGATTCAGTATTACTTCCTCAGTTGACACAAGGAAGTTTATTTAGGTCGACAAGGCTTGATCATCTCTGTTTTAGATGTGCTTTGATAAATGTATGAAACATACGTACCTATATGTGTATAACAACACACATTTTATTGAGTCATTATGTGTATGAATGAAATAAAACTGTCTAGTCTATAACTACGGACACAGCAGTATCAGAATGGTTTACACTATCGTTTTAAGTCTGGAGTGACACGGAATAGTTAAGTAATATTGGATATTCTACTCGTAGGTAATACACGTTGTCGGCCCATACCACACGTGTGTACTACATGTGTATTTTATGACTCATAATTAAAGATAAGTAAGGTTACTACTAATTTGTTACATTCACGTTTTCACTTCACCTAGTAATTTTCGTCCCCATCATCAATATAAATTATTTTTATGAATGGTGATCTTCAAGATGAGAGAAGGTCTCTGTAAATGGGTTCTAGCAAAAAATAAGACATGATGATACGAAGCGCAATTATTTCAAACGACTTAAATAATAACTTTAAACGTATAATTCCTTACGCGGTGAAGAGCACACATTACACAGTATTAAAATATTTTGTTTAATCAGGCAGAGTGTTTTCAATTCGCCATAAATGATAGTCATTTGTTAAAAGTAATTACGCGCTAGAACAGTAATTATGACGTTTAACGAACCGAGGGTGACGGTACTGAAAATATTACATACACTTGAATCAATATAGTGATTGTTTTGAAGTCATTAAGGTATATTGAAAGTGCCACAATAAACAACTAGATAGTTGTTAGCTATTCAATGTATTAGACGAGTATAGTTTCGTCTAAAACTAGACAAATCACACTAAGAGTTATTTCGGAAGTAAATTATTAAACTAATTAAAATTGTTTAGACTTATTACATTGTACACAATCTTTTGAGGTTAATATAAAGATTTTTGCTGTACCGCTATAAATTTTTGTTTTTGTTAAATCCATTGTGTAAATAATACATACATATAAATTGGCGTTTAGATTTTAAATTAATAACAGGTGCTTAGTAATAGGTAAAGCTTACAACAACACACTGCAACTATTCGTGATTAATGGCTTTGTCGTAATTATCGTCCATAAAATATTCAATATTAATATGTGTACAAATATGACCAAATACATAAAGAAATGTTTGAACTATTATGTTACTGAGAAATAACTAAGTTAAACGAATGCGACTGCACAAAGGAAAATGTCGAGTGTTGAAAAGAAACGTTCTACGAACGAGTCGCATGCACATATTAGTTACAAGAACTTTTGTCCGATAAATACTTTATGGAGCAGGTCATTGTTAATGAGTGTCGTTCTCTACTTACCTGCCCATATAAGTTATATTATAGTAACGAGACGCAATGGAAACGTACGAATACGAGCACAATTTTATGCAGTGCACTCTTTTTAACCACCGACTAAAAAGAGGGGTGTTATAAGTTTCACGTGTCTGTCTGTGGCACCGTAGCTCCCGAACGGATGAAGCGATTTCAGTTTAATTTTTTTTTGCATGAAAGGTGACTTACGTGCGAGAGTGTTCATAGACATGTTTCATGAAAATCGGTTGAGCCGTTTAAAAGTTATGGGGGTGAAAGTGGGGAAGAGTAACCGAATGTCTCTAAAAATATCATCGAGTGGGGTCTCAAATGAAAGCGCATAACGTGTTTTTTACTTTTTAAAGGGAACTCAGGGTTTTTTTTTTAATTTTGAGAATTTATAGTTATTACGAGACGAACTGAATTCAACCTGAGATAGAACTGCAATTTTCAAGTGTTATGTTTTGATACTTTTATATTAGACGCATGTAATGTAATTATCAAATTATATATTACTGCTTGTTTCGTTCTCAAGATACTTAATATGTATTAATAAATCAGTGATCAAGACAATATATGAGATTTATTGAAAAAGTTACGCCAAACATTTATAAATTTTCTGAATCCAATGCATAAAGAATAGAATGACAATGCTTACACGAGTATGTTTGATTGTATTTATGTCTTGAAACTTATGATTATGGTAAAAATATAGACTGCGGTATATAAAAAGTACATTTTGAAAACTTATAAATACCGGTTCATTATCAGTTCCTTGTTATAAGATATGAAAGTATGTATTTCTATTTCTGGAAAAGTTGAGTAGAAATATTATTTTGTGCGCACGTGTTCTGTTATGTACAGTACATTACATTATCCTTATCTGTAATAGCTAAGTTATGTAATAAATATAATAATATTGCATTTTTATCCATAAAATATTTTAAGCTCTTTACGGTTCGGTAACGTGGAATGCCATATAACATGGGAAATGAGTCCGAGGCGCGATATTAAACAATGAATAATATACTGAAGAATACTTAAAATACTTCTTTTTAATTATTACGGAACAATAGAGGAGTTGTGCATTTAATTTAACTTTTTTGTGGAGTCTCTTGAATCTTCTCGACATGACTAAATAAGTCGACACTTCTATTATCTCTGGCCAGAATATTTAATTAATGACGTATGATATACGTCACTTCAAGTAACTTTAGTCCACAGGATAACAAAAAATTCTTGAAATTAATAGATATTATTGTTAGCAACTTATTACAATAATCTGTTTTATATTTATTTCATTAAAGAGTCGACAATACTAATATCCATTAGAGCATTACATGCCAGTGGTTTATATAACATCTCATTTTGTGTATCCCTTTCTAACAATGAGTATTGAAAAAAATTGTCACCAAAGCTGTTAAAGTGATTACCTTTAAAAAAAATTGGAAAAAATTATAAAACCTCATTGTCATTGTTTTCGCTTGGTAGGAGCAGATGGCTTCTTATAATAGCGAAGTTATAGTGTAGCAAAGGCAAGTTTATAATACTAAATCTATTAAGGGCATTACGAGTAAATAAATTGTTATGCATTTCATGTTTAGCTTGATCAATATGCTCATAACTTTATTTTAAGGTTCTATAACATATAACATGTTAAAGATTTCATACGCTTGAAGGCTTCCATTCCTTATCGCTATCATAATGAGGCAAGCTACGGACACATTTCCATTACTCATAGAGTTAAATACCTAAAGTGTTAAATGTTATATGAAGGAGGTTATTTAATGTAAAACTATTAAAAACTTTATAAGCAACAAGGAAGAGTGACCGTTAGGCACAGATAATTGACATCGTTTCAAACACGTCTTGTGACTGAAGCGATACCTATCTGCATCTTTTTTTTTATTGTATACTTGTCGTTCAATATCCCATGTTTACATACGATGCAATGTATATATTGTCCGTGGGATATCCTAATGGGTTAAGAATATTGAGTATCACCCCTATACATTTCGTAACGTTTATTCCGGGTATAGTCCATTCGCTTAGTCCGTCCGTCCCACGTGCGGCAAACCGCCACAAAATAAAAGGGCCCGCCTGCGGCGTATACCCACAAGCAAGTATAATTTGTCAGTTAACGCCGTTGTATGAATTAATATATTTGTATTTCACAACAATAACTACAATTGCCTGCGGATGCACCGACACTATCTAAACGAGTGGACTATATACAGACCAGTTTAAGGAATCAAAACACTAAAGAAAACAAGACTACAGTGAAGGAAGAAGGAAAGTTTGCACCGAACCCTATACAAACCCGTCTGGTTAGCGTGGTATAGTGGACAAAAACCTAAGAAGAGGCTTATGTCCAGAAGTGGACTATTAAAGGCTGTTGATGACGACATACGATATACTTACATACTCTAAAAATACTCTATTCGAAGATCTCTCAAATCTTCAAAGACTTTAAAAATCCGTCCAGTAGTTTTCGAGATCAGAATGTATAAACAATCAATTGAAAAAATCTTAATTTGTATTACATTATCAAGAAGACAAGAATATAAACATGGAAATTGGTATGAATAATTGTATTACAATTGTATTTAACCGGTCTAGACTAGACGACTCTGACAAAGACGTAAGACTGATTTATACACAATAAAGTATAAATATTAATTAATGGTCTTTAGTATTTACTTTACGTACTATATTTTTAACTAATTCAGTTTATTAGTTACATAAAAGGGAGCTGAACATAGAATTTCTCTAATACCTTCTTTCACTATCTTCAACATCCTTTATCAGTCCACTGAGGGATATAATATAGGTATCTCTTTAGAAAAGAGGTTGTGGTCTACTATGTCTCGCTAGCCAGACGGATTGGTATATAGTTTGAATTAGTTTGTGTCAAAATTCCCATCTCCTTACAGCGCCGCATACTGTGTAGTTTGCTCCCATAGTCGGCTCTTACGACGCTCATGAGACGAATAGGGGTGGTGACACTCAGTATTCTTAATCCGTCCCTACATGGGTATGACTAATCTATACTATATCTATATTATTAAAGCTGAAGAGTTTGTTTGTTTGAACGCGCTAATCTCAGGAACCGCTGGTCCGATTTGAAAAATTATTTCAGTGTTGGATAGTACATTTATCGAGGAGGGCTATAGGCTATATATCATCACGCTAAGACCAAAAGGAGCGGAGCACCAATGAAGAATGTTACAAAAACGGGGGGGAAATTTTACGCTACGGGCAATACGGGTCAGCTAGTGGGAAATATTTTTATTTCATAAAGGTCAATACACTTATTTTGTTGTATTACTGTTGAGTTTTTTCTTTATAACACACGTATTATGTCCTGCTTAATGGTCGACCGATTCATACAATACCTATGGTATCGATAAAGCAATCGAAGCTAATCGAATGTTACTACTTTATTATCGAACGTTTGCATTAAATTGGTATTTCGGTACAGAGTTGTCACGTTCCTATATTTTCGTCACTGTTTATTTAAGTATATATTTAAAAATAAGGAATAATTTAGTACGGCTATCTAAATAATTGTGAGTATGTTTCGTATAGATTTTTTAGGGATAAATCCTTTGACAGCTGTCACCTTCTTATCTGACTGTTGTCAGTCATGAGTCTAGTGATTGTATGAAATATGTTTGAGAACTCTTATTGACTAAAATATATTCTATTAAATCGTGTTTCCGGAAAGAAGGTCCTTGACCTTCATGTTAGCAGAATATCGGGGAAGTCCTGTCAATATTTACAAATTTATTTTGAATATAATATAGAAATAAATGCAAAAAATTTACCTGTAGCATTCTTCATGTAGAATCTAATAATTAATTTACAAAATGATTAAAAAAACAACTGAGCTTAATACGTATTTTTAATAAAATATAACGTTTAATTTTTAGCGTGTGTTTTAGTTTAGCGTGCAACTTGTTAAAATTAATGTCTTTAATATGAACTTTGGTATTAAGTATTCATATGAATGTGTAGTATCATCGGGCAGATTTATTCAGAGCCAACAACAGGCGATTACGATTACCACATTGAATTTTCGACGTCACTACACTCCACCGTACGAAATGTGAATTATATTAAGATTCGATTTCGTTGAGAGGGTGACTTCAATGTTTACGTTATTATATTGGACGCCTGCTAACTAGTATATATCTCTATCTACCCAAAGTTCCGTATTTCGCTAAAGCAGAACAAGTTTTTACCAACCCATAAAGTCCTTCTGCTGAGCTTGGGTCTCCTTTCAGGAGAGCGTTTAATCCATACGTCCCATGCTGCCCGAGTGCGGGTTGGAGACTGACAGACCTAGTTACTATATATATATATATAGCTATCTAGGCTTTGGTTTGCCGTGGCTATTAGAGATTTCTCTAGAGAAATGCTCTAGAAGTCTAGAGTATTAAGACATTCACACAAGGGCGGATCTTGCTTTGGCGCCAGGGGGGGGGGGGGTCATATAGTCGTGGTCAAGTCGCACAACAATTTAATTTTGTTAACAAATAGATACAGATAAAAAGTAGATATTTTAATAATGTATGTAAGTGTAATAATGTAAGTACCTAATGTGCTTGGTTTTCCCGGGCTGTTTCCACACTTGAGCATAGACGCCCAGGCTGCTCCTCGTATTTTGTGGGGGGAATGGGGGGGGAGGGCAAAATTGCGCTCAATTATGCCCGGGGTAAGAACAGAATTAACATGGCACCCCCTACGACCTGGTCGTGGACCCTTGCAACATCAGGGGGTTGTATAGTAATTCTGTCCATCACCACCTCGAGACTGCATAGCCAGCCTTGCTTTTATTGACCGAGACGCAGATATCGTCTCCAGCGGACACTCCTACCTCACTCACCCTGGGGTACGGAATAGAACACTCCTTCATGCCTAAGGCCGGAGAAGTGTGTACGTTTGAGACGATATCAGTTTTCGTCGCCTCAGCAATCTTGAAGGTAGGGATTTCTCAATGCTACGGCTCCTTGTAGGCGACCTTGTCAGCGACGACCACCTCAGCGTCTATGCGTGCCTCTATAGATCACATAGCGGTGATGCCGAAACTGACCGACTCATTGATCACAGCCAGATGGCTACAGACTTCGTGCAGCAGCAGATAACGTCCGCAGAGATCGTCTTACTTGGTGATTTTAACGTCGACCACGCCGACTGGCTTAGTAATAAAACGGATCATGAGGGAAGATGTGTTCACGACTTCGCACTGGTATATGGCCTGACACAACTTGTTACCACGCCAACGCGAGTCTCAAATATGGAGGGTCAGAGTTCTTCGTTGTTGGACTGTTCTGCTGACTTTCATCCGGACGGTTACCTAGTATCCGTAGACGCTCCTCTTAACTCCCGAGACCATTGCCTTGTCCGGAGTACAGTGCCTCTCACATGCTCACATGCCGCCGTGTGTAGCACTACAAGTCAGCAGATTGTGTTGCACTACAGTCCTACCCTTGGAGACAGGTATGTTTCTGGCCGGATGATCCCAACACCGCGGCTGACTTTGTTGCTGATGTGGTGGTGCAGGGTATGGAGCTTTTCTTTCCATTCTCTGTGGTCCACATAGGTGGCAAATGTCGGCCCTGGTTTGGTCCATCTTTTAAAAAGGCTTCTCGCAGGAAGCAGAGCTTAAAAAAGGAGTACAACTTTGCCTCCAGGTCCTTCAAGAGAGACATTGAAAGGGTGAAGTTGGAGCACATTGCTAGGATTCGCGGTAGGCTTGAGCGTCTTCCTCCGGGAACTCGGGCGTTCTGGTCTCTTGTCATTGCTATCGAAGAGAATTTCTGTAAGCCATCCTTTCCACCTCTACACATAGAAAATAATTCGTTGGCCTACGGCAAAGGAGAAAGCCGATCTTCTGGCTAAAGTCTTTGCGTCTAACTCGACGGGGAACAGGATCCACCTACCATACCGCGGTGCAAGAGATGTATGCTGGACATCCACTTCTACCGACGCTCAGTGCGTTTAGCACTTCTAACTCTAGATATACATTTTTCTGCTCTTTCTCAGCTTTCCTACACTTCTGGCGTAGTCTCATTGGACATTGCGAAGGCCTTCGATTGAGTCTGGCACAAAGCGCTTCTGTCGAAGCTCCCTTCCTATGAACTTCCTGTAGAATTATGCGATCACTAGCTTTTTAGCAGATAGAAGCATAAAGGTCGTAGTCGACGGTGAGTGCTCTGACTTCATCTGTGAATGCTGGTATCCCCCAAGGCTGTGTGCTATCTCCTACTTTGTTCCTCCTCCATATCAATGACATGTTACAAATCAGCGGCATTCATTGTTATGCGGATAACAGCACGGGCGATGCTCTCTATAGCGGCCCCACGAATATTTCACGGGAAAACGTCATTGAGAGTCGAAACAAACGTGTGTCTGAAATTGAGACTTTTTGGAAAAGATCTCAGATTGGGATAGACTTAATTTTAATTTCGTACAATTTCACCGCTAAACAACTTCCATTGGTCGTATGTCCTAGTTTTG
Source organism: Diaphora mendica (assembly GCA_949125395.1). Taxonomy (NCBI): domain Eukaryota; kingdom Metazoa; phylum Arthropoda; class Insecta; order Lepidoptera; family Erebidae; genus Diaphora; species Diaphora mendica. The sequence goes on along the minus strand of OX421312.1, from coordinate 9,802,662 downwards.
AAGACACTACCTTATCTGCCTCAGATAATATTGAAATACTTGGTTTCGACATATCGAGGGTAGGGCCAAATTGGCCTCGAAGAAGCTTGGCGTGCTCAATAGATCAAGAATATATTTCACTCCGGCCCACCACCTTCTGCTTTATAAGGCGCAGGTTCAGCCTCATATGGAATACTGTTCTCATCTTTGGGCAGAGGAACCCCTAGTACCAGCTCCTTCCTCTAGACCGCATCTAACGGAGAGCGACTCGAATCGTCGACTGCCAAGATGTTTCAAATCGGCTGGCTGCCTCTTTCCGCCATCGTCCTACGTGACAGCAGTTTCATCCCTATCGTTTAGACGGTTGGCACTTTGCGCACAACTGAGCGCTTTTATAGAAACTTTCTGCCACGCATAACAAAACTGTGGAATGCGTGCCTGCGGTATTCCCGGACCAATATAACCTTCAAACTTTGAAAAAAATAACGTAGGTACTCCCTTTTAAAAGGCCTGCGACGCACTTGTGACGCATCTGGTGTTGCAGGTGTCCATGGGTGGCGATAAACGCTTACCATCAGGCGATCCGTCTGCTCGTTTATCACATAAAAAAACTTAGCCTCTTGATTGGGCCATTGTACATGGTTTGAAGTACTATACTTAAAAATACCTATATTTAAATAAGAAAATCAGTTTCTCCGTAAACGCGTTATTACTTCAATGGATACATTTTTATGGATGTGGGGAAGCGTCAATCCGGTTAGACGTTCTTCAACCATTGAAGCTACTACTTACCCACGATTAAAATCTATATTGTGCAAAAAAATATTAAGAACATTATATTTTACAGTTTAATTTAGGTCATGACAACAGCCCAGGGGGGGGTCATGACCCCCATGACCCACCCCCTGGATCCGCCCTTGCATTCACACAAGAATTTGTTTAACAATCCTTTGTTACTAACATCTCTTTAGAGTCAGCGCCGACGGATGGGGTGACGGCGAAGAGTCTAATTTAGTAACAATTTAAATTCAACCTAAAGTTTTTCAGAATACATTGTATTTGATGCATCGAAATAAAACCAACCATCACTCGCGTCCCTCGCCGTCATTTTTAACCCCCGACGCAAAAAGAGGGGTGTTATAAGTTTGACGTGTCTGTCTGTTTGTCTTTCTGTGGCACCGTAGCTGGCGAACGGATGAAGCGGTTTCAATTTAGTTTTTTTGTATGAAAGGTGTGTTACGTGCGTGTGTTCTTGGACATGTTTCATGAAAATCGGTTGAGTCGTTTAAAATTTATGGGGGTAAAAGTGGGGAAGAATAACAGAATATCTGCAAAAATATCATTGGCGTATGATTACTCGATTAAGTGTTTGAGTAAGGGGTTTTTTAAATTTTGAATTTTAGCTTCTGTAACCATAATAATACGGTTCTATTCTGAAGAACTTTAGGTTGAATTTAAATTGTTACTGAATTAGTCTCTTTTCCATCCGTCGGAGCTAACCCTTAGCGTTCTATACGTATCTACTCGGTATATTAAACTTATGCAGGTAGAATATTGAACAACTAGTTTTCAAACTCCGTGTATAAATCAAGAATAACGCGTCTGATTAGTGCATAACATGCTTATATTGACACGAGCCTTGTAAAATAACGGCGTACTGTAATTTGTTGTAAAGATACCAGCTGGACATACGTCACTATTGAATTTCCCGGAATTAATCACATGAGCCCTTATTTGTCTTAATTCTAAGAATTGTTTTGCACAAATTTCTGATTACTATGTATAAATCAAAGTAAGTAGGGATGCAATAAGAGTTTCTATATAGCACTTATGTTTGATATTTAGGTTTTTCAATTTTATTATTTGAGGCAGAACACAAAATGTGCTTCAGTCTTTAATCTTGGTTTTACATATTATCACTTTTACACTGTGCACAAAATTCTTGTGATGATCCTAATTTTAGTGAATTTTAGAAGGACATGTTTGTGATGTATTAAAAGTGTATCTAGTAAATACAAGTGTACAAATAAATGCCTAAACAATGGAGGTTGCTTACTTTATTCTTAGGATAAAGGGTAAAATATATTGATCTTTTAATGATATGCATATTAATTAGGTAACAACATATTGTGACTAGTAATTGATACCCCATTATATGCCATTGTGTATGTAATTAGTAGCTAGGTTATTAGTAGCTCAATATTTTATGACTAATGATAGTAACATTTCGTTGTTATTTTATATCTGTCTCAATATTTGAAATATTTATTGTTATTATATTATGTTTTATTGCTGAACTGTGCTTTTTTATAAATAAATAAAGTAGGCTCTTTTCTTGAAGGTTTGAAGGTCGTATTGCGCTGAAACCGTATTAAAATTTTCTAATACATTATTCCTAAATCCTAACACATAATTTTGTCTAGGTAACCTGTTCTAATGAACCCACTGTGCGGCGCCTCGTCGGTACGGCTTAGATATTCTCGCACAAGAATTCTTATTAGGCGACAATTTTCACCTCGAATAAATTTCGCGCACGTCGTATTGAGTGAGAAGCATACGTTAGTGTAAAACAACTCTCAATTTCTTTCGCATGGAACCCTAAAATAACAGTATACGGTTGCTCTTGCTTACCTTGTCTGAGTTTAGCCAATAACAGGTTTTCAGGTGACCTTGTCACAACAATTATTTTTGACCCAATAATGTTCGATTTTACTGAAATGAAATAAAATTCGTATTTTATCTTCAATGAATTATTTGTTCTAACGTCAACCATTAAATATTGTTAATATTAGGGCTCATTCACATTTGTATTGATTCCAAAAAATACGTTAGATTAGTCGTTACTTTGTAAAAAATAGGCTTAATATACACACCTATTTAAACGGATTTCTGATTGAAAATATTCATCATCATCATCAACAACCCATAACGTCCCACTGCTGGGCTCGGGTCTCCTCTCCTCCACGGATAGTAGGTATAGTCCGAACCAAACTTTATGACGGCTTGTAAGATACAATATATAGATACAATTTTAGGTATCAGCGGGACGTACCTACAGGGGTGCGGGTGGAGTCAACACACGGCGCATCTTCCTCGTGTCTGTGACTTATGTCCGTACACTACACATGCACTCATAACCTTGTCTACGTACAGTCGAGTTGTTAATAGTTTCGTAACCTACTTTTTTGTATTTTTTTGGTTACTTGTTTTATTTGGTAATTAACTGTTGCAGTTTTGTGTATTTTACGTGAACTTTTCAATGGATATTATATTTGATGTGTAGATTAAAATGACTCGTAGGCTGTATAATATTCTAAGTCAAAGTCATTTATTTCTGTAAATAGGTTTTCACAAAACACTTCAACTTGCTAGGAAACTTTTAATATAATTAAATATAATTAGATGAATATTTGAGAGATAGATTCTTTATTTGTCTCGAACAACATCTCAGAAATCATTCTTTGGTTTGATAGCTGGATAAGAATGTTGGGAACCTACTCATGTTTTTATAAATTAAATATGCAAAAAAATAAGTACATGTTTTCATATTAAACTGTACCTGCTTGCGCAGCTAACTTCAGAAAAGCCATAAAGTTTGGTTCGGACTATACTCAATTGTATTTTAGAATTATGTCACTTACAATATTTTTAATGACAGGTCTACAATAATCTAACACATAACGCCAACTAGCCTCAAACTAAGCCGAACTTGTACTATGAAAGCTAGATTGACTGATAGAATACTTATAAGCTTTTTTATTTGTAAAATCATATATATTATACATAGAAAACACCCAAATCCGAAACAAATATTTGTAGATCATACAAACATTTGGTCCGACTCGGGAATCGAACCCGGACCTCTATACATATGTATATTTATACTATACATATGTATATATAGTCTGTTTATTGCAATACAAAGAGTTGACCTTTTAGCAAGTTATTCTAAACGGTGTGAGAATTGTGAACAAATATTCGATCATCAATTTGCGAGAATATTCTAATCATTACTGACAGTTATAACACTAAACAGTATTTATGTAAACCGTGTTTACAGTATGTCATGTCCTATTTTGTTTCGTAATCAGGGATTTGACAACTACGAGAACCAATTACTGTAAAAACTGTTAGAAAAACTAGCGCCAGTCTCCTTGATTATGGTTTTGTTGTGTACATTATGAAAGCATCGCTTATCTGTTTTTCCATTTGTGTATAACGCGGAAACCACTGACTAGTTTGACTTGTTTTTTTTTACTATGGAAACATATATATACGTAAAGTGCCAGTGGTCTAAACTGTCACGTTACAAAGTTTTTTTTTTATTATAACACTTGCCAACAAGTGACTAATACTAACAATTGGATCGTCAATGTGATAATTACAGAAACACTAACTTCACAAAATACAGTGCTTGAAATTTGATTTCTAAAAAGAAGACACATTCAACTAGATTTTTCAGTTTTAACCTTGTAACATCAGCCTTCGTTGTAAAAATATTGGAAGCCGCTTTATTTTCTGCTAAATGCGTGGCAAATCGTAAAATACAATTGCATCACGATTATAAAATCGATTTCGATTGTAATTTGACGTCTGCTAGCTATACGACGTCATCGTGTTATGAAAAAAAATTGATATTATTATCACAGCTAGTTCGTTATTGCAGCAGTTTGATGATGGCAGCGGACTGGCTGCACAAACAATTAACCTGTACTTTCCCACCTGCCTGTAACTACATTTAAATTTTAAGCATAATTTGATAAATAAGAAAAAAAATACAACATTTAAAAAGAAAACCGACTTCTAGAACTGGACCAAATTGAAATGGGTCCACGCAAAAAAGAATGATCGAAATCGGTTGACGTGATATTGAGTTATTCGTCAATTTGTCGCGCACGTGCAAATTGAAGACTTATATGGTTTTCTCATGGATGCTATTGTCAGAACTTGACCAAATTGAAACGTGACCACACGGGAAGCATCAGCTTTCAAATAAAAAAAGAATCATGAAAATCGGTTCACCCAGTCGATAGCTGTGAGGTAACAAACATAAGAAAAAAAACAGTTCCTAACCTCCTCCTTTTTTGAAGTCGGTTAGAAAGAAAATGTTTGAAAAACTATAACCCTCTTTAACCCGACTACGTTCGTTTATAGTCTGTCACCTAGGCTAATATTAGGACTCTATTGATACCGCATTCATTAAAATCTGTTTAGTAGACTATACGCTATCGTGGAACATGCATAGAATTCCAAAACTATTACCTTTCCTTTTTACTTTGCCGTAGTCGGGTAAAAAGAGAGTGGATTGCACAACGCTGATATTTAGTAGACATGATCTATAAAAACTTTTCATTCGGGAAGTCCTCCAAAAATGTTTTCTACTTCTATACTAATATTATAAACGCGCAAGTTTGTAAGTATGGATGGATGGATGTTTGTTACACTTTCACGCAAAACCAAAAGAACGGATTTGGATGAAACTTTACAGTAATATAGCTTATACATCAGAATAACACATAGGCTACTATTTGCCACGATAACCGACATATACGCAGGCGGAGCGGCGGGCAACCACTAGTTTTCAATACTTTTGTACTAAAATACAAGTAAAACATGAAAATATTACATGTTAACAATAACTTTGCTTTTTTACCTCCTCCTAGAAGTCGTAAATTGAATATTTTCACCTGTGTCTTTGTTTGAAGTCAACCATCACTATGTTCCGTCTCAATATGAATATCCACAACCGTATTTACATTATTTTAAAAACATATCTATGTTCAATGCTGAAAACATTGTATTATTTGCCAATGACTACGTCACCTGTCGGCCAAATGTTATTTTGCCAATGAATAATGACACTTAAATATTTGCTGTTATACATCATTTCTTTTTGTTTCTTGCCAGATGTCTTTCCAAAGAAACTTTACAAAAGACGTGACGATAGCATTATACAAATAAACTGGGTGTGTGAATGAGTAAACTAGGCACGTGCCCCGTTGAAAGCTACACCGAACTCATTCTTACTTCAGTATTTATCATACTCAGATAATTTTCAATTATTGTAGGAAGTACAACACCTTAAAATATTGCCAGTCATGTTATATAACAGATTATAGCTTTGAGATCACATTTATTATATAGTAAAGTAAATTTTAGAGTCGTTTAGCTGTATTCATCATATTCAATGAACTAACTACTAATGGAGCTCTATTGATAATATTTTTTTTAACTAGTAAAGATTCATGCCCTTCTCGTGAGTGCTATCTTAATTGTTTTTAACCGACTTCAAAAAAAGGAGGAAGTTCTCAATTCAACCGTATATTTATTTATTTATTTGTGTCCGCGGATAACTTCGTTGTTTATGAACCGATTTCGATGATTTTTTTTTAATGAAAACGGGATATCCCAACGGTCGTACCATGATAAGGACACTAAGATCTGATGACGGCATCCAAGAGAAATCGAGTCGAACCTTGAAGTCGGCTTTATTTTTGTTAAAATTTTACTTGTCTGACATTAACCTATTCTTTTAGCACATCCAACGTGATTGATTTAGAAACGTCCATTAAAAACAATAAATACAATCACACATTAAATTTTTGGTATCTCTATCATGTAGAACATAAATTATAATATAAATACTGAATATAGATAATTAAGCCCATCCCAAGCCCAACTAGCACTGGTTTAACAAGTATTAGTTTCTAGAAGTAAGTTCTATATGTTTCGTTTGTTATATAAATAGATATCGCGTATACTCTTTGTTTAATTTTCTTGAAAGATTTCACCTTATGTCCTATACCGCAACGCAATAGTTATGAAAACTACTGTAAGCATTAGGTACATTTGAGTTATGTGTTCGCACTTACCTAACGACATAGATGTTTACGAAAACCACACATTACGAGTGTTCATGTGCATTGATAACAACAATAGTAATAATACCAAATATACCTGTGCAACCTGTGGCCAACCTTTTAGAAATATTTTTTTTTTAGATAGAATTGTTATAAGTTTCTCAAAATTGAAAATTCTTGTCTATACAAAGGCTTCACTTAACGGTACCGTTACTTCCAAACAAATGGCTCAACCGACCTTATTACATATTAGGTATAATACCTTTTTTTTAAGTTGTTTATAGTATAATCCTATAATCTTCTTAAATATAAAATTCCCGTGTCACAATGATAGTAACCATACTCCTCTGAAACGGCTGGACCGATTTTTATGAAATTTGGTGTGCATATCGGGTAGGTCTGAGAATCGACCAACATCTATTTTTTATACCCATTTTTTATGGCAACAGAACGTTTGCCGGATCAGCTAGTAATAATATAATATATTGCTTTATTGTACATCAGATTAATTACAAAGTTAACTTAAAGTTAGGAAGTACAAGTAGCGTACTCATCGCTCGAAGGCAATCTCTATAGGCAACGAAACTATATTATTATTAACTGTGTGCTAATGGAATAAATAATAATTCAAAAAATAATTCATCACTGTGTCTGCAAAATGTAAATTTTGCTAAATGTCAAACCAACCTACCTATCTTAGGTTTATGAGTGCTTAGCGAGTCGCCGCTAGTTAATTACATAGATTCATAGTTATTTTACAATATTTGATTCACTTGTTGCGATTATACAAATACAAGTTTAAAAAAAAGTCAAAATATGCACGTGAAGTTCGCCGCAATATGCGTGTAGTATTTTCTAAATTTTTAAGTCTAATTACTATCAAGCAGGTTTCGCGTTTCTTTGCTACCCTTGAGTATACTCGTATAATATAAGCTTTAATATAAGGTTAAAATCCACGTAAATAGACAAACTGTAGTTCCTTCAAAGTACAGTACCACGTATTCATTTATACGCTGTATATCCTTCAAGATACTTTGGAGTCAGAACGGCATCATAAAATCCAACCGGTTGTATCAACGAGAATATAACAATGCATATAAGTGCTAGATGTCTAAAGGAATGTGTTTTAGTTCATAGCCAGCCTGTTGGAAAGATACGTAGGTGTTTACGGATAAATAATTTTATGTTACAAGGATATCTTTATTGCTTCCATTTAAAAAAATCGGACTGATCATGATCTGAAAAACAATTTAAATATTATAATAGATATTTGACTTACTATATTATTTATATTTAAAAACTAGACATTTTAATTTTCTGGATATTCCTATATAGTCTGTTGCATCGGGACTGTGCCAACAAAACATGTTTTGGATTCACCGTGCGGGTGCCGGGTCCATCGCGTGATAGATGGGGGCAACACATGGGACTTCGACAGTGCCTGGGAATTGCGACCCAGGTTTAGGTTTAAGGAGCACTCCTTACGACGCGTCAACGCTCACCTCCACTGTCCGCCGTGTTGCCCCCTCTACCTAACCTAATAGTAACAAAATTTGAGTGAAAAAAAATATGTATGTGGTTGAAGGAAAACCTTTTGAGGTATAGAATAATACTGGTATGAGGATTAAAGTATCTAATAACCTTATCTATCTAATATATCTTTTTTTTATACGGAACATGCGATGACATTATTAAGTGTTCATGCCATTGTGTGCTAAAACATGTTGTTTGTCACACATCTAGTTGATATTTACAATCACTGATCTAGAAATCAGAGGTAACTGTTTATGAGATGATGACCATACATATTTATATTATTTACCACACAATGGCAATTGTATTTATAAGATGTAGGTATAATATTATTCCTTAGATGTACGTATATCTAATGAAATAGATAGATTTGAAATAGTGCAGTTTTTTTTGATATACCATCCAGATATGGTTGAAAAAACAATTAAAAAAATCAAGGATTCAAGAAACCAAAATCTCTTTATATATTTCAGTAACGTTGTAAAGAAAACGACAGAAAAATAAAGTTTAGGTAAGGTAGCGACAATGATGATTTGAGAAAAAGTATGTGCATAGACAAAAACACCATACCACTGTGTGTGGCTCTAATTTTAATTTCTGTCGACTGCCTCTGTGGCGCAGTGGTAGCGTATGCGACTGCTGTGCTTGAGGTCTCGGGTTCGATGACTGGGTCGGACCAAATGTTTGTATGATCTGCAAATATTTGTTTCGGAGTTTCGGTGTGTTCTATGTATAATATATATGTATTTACAAAAAAAAGTATTTAATTATGTATTTATATCAGTTGTACCCATAACCCAAGTTCTGCTTAGCTTGGGACTAGATGGCGTTGTGTGTAAGATGTCCGAAATAAGTTATTGCCCTCTCAACGACTTGGAGATCAAAATGGATTTTCCACCCTGTCAACAAAAAGCGTATTAACTTATTTTTTATACGGATTCTCTTATTTTCAAAGAATTATGTTGTGAACTACGAAAGTGTACTTACACGTTGGAGGGTTTTACCAAATTTGGGTTTTAAATAACTCTGTGGTTCATCGTACTCGTACAATGACACCATGCATCCCATTGTACTTCGTGATTCAACTTAAAGTTATTGAGAAAGTGAGTGTACGAATTGGTACAATGTGCTTTTAGCTTCATCGAACGGTACTCGACAACAAATGGGCATTTGGCAAATGTTCAACAACAATAGGAGGCGTGATCTACAACTGTTTTATTAAAATATGTCAACATAACTAAATGTACAACACACTAACATAGCTAATAAGCCCTTTGTACTTTATTATGAAGTCATTCTTGCAAGCTAACCAAACATTAAACAGGAAATAATACGATAACAAGGAAATATATCAGCAAATTTAAAATATTTTCACACGTAAATAACTGTATGACCATTAACTCTTTTAAATTAAACAAATGTGTTTGTGGCCAATGTCGTGTGATGATTTGATTTGAAGGGAATCACCAACGTTTGTAAAAACAGATTTTGATGTATAAACAAATGTTAATAATAAAATAACATAAATAAGGACGCAAGATGTGTCAGATACGACTCAAGTAAGAACCGTATACAAAGTAATCAAGATTCGATAATCAATCAATATTTGAGATGAAAACATTTGTTTGCTGGTCGATATTCGAGTCTATTAATCAAATTGTTAATGTTTTTATTTATTACTATCTGACCCGGCAAACGTTGTTTTGCCATAAAAATTAAAATAATATTTAGGACTGGATAGCCTTTATCATTTAGGGGTATGAAAAATGATGTTGGCCGATTCTCAGACCTACCCGATATGCACACAAAATTTCTCAAAAATCGGTCAGTATCAGTCGGAGGAGTATGGTAACAAACACCGCGACACGGGAATTTTAGATATTAGACTAGTCCCACACCGCGGTGCAGCGGTGTTACCAGCGGTTTATCAGATGGACGGTCAACTGTCATTGAACAGACTTACCGCACATGATACAGACATGAATATATATATATATATTAAATTTTTAAATTTAAATAACATAAATAAGGATGTAAATTTTAAGTTTTAAGTTTCACATGTTATTATTTTTTTTTTAAATTTTTATAAATTATGGTTATGTACATAGGTTTCTATATTATGTAATAATATATAGATTATGGTTTATTCATTTATATTCATTTCAACATAATTTTTTTTTTTTTAAAAGTCCAATTGAACTTTTTTTGAACTAAGACTTTCTTAAGTGTTTGCATTTAAAAGGAAGCTCATTGTCGCTAACTCCTTGTAAGTGTCTGTAATCTTTACTTTTCCGTATTGTATAAGTTTTATAAATTAATGTTGAATAACGAGTTATTGAAAATGCTCTGTGCATTGAAGAGAATGTCATGTTATGTTATATTACTAACGATTATTGTCCTTAAGAATAAATTAGAATAACTAATTAGTCAAGAATAGGGAATATGCATAAATTTTTTATTTGTCTCAAACATTTTTTTCTAGATTCTTTATTGTCTTTACAATAACCATAAATGGTTTTTTTTTATTAAGTGATTATTTAAACCCAGAAAATATTAAATAAAAAGCGAAAATTAAGGGAGGGAAATTCAAACCTGCAAAACGCGTCCTATTGGTCGAAACGAAATGTGACGTCGATTGTTACATTATCGAAATTATCGCCGTCGAAATTCCTACTGTGTTAGTAGTGTTTGTGAGAAAAAATAACTTTTTCCATGATTTTTTAGCAATCAAAACTGTAAATAGGTATAACATAACTGAAACACTCAATAGTAAACAAATACGAAATGACAATGACGTCATATGTTATGTCAATAGCGCGCGAAAAATGGCGGCGTTTGAATAGCTCAAATTTAGTCGGTGTTTTAAATTTCACTTTGAAAATTAGTTTGGCTATTTTGAAACCTATTTATATATTTTTCTATGTTATGGAGACTTATATGATCTGATTAAGAAATAAAAAAAGACATGCATATTCCCTATTGGTGTAATACCCGAGATTTGTCATAAGCTTTACTATAACTCATGAGATATAAATGTCGCTATATGAGGTATCACCTATAATCAAGGGAAAAAGGGGTTATGGCAGGGGGTGTTAAACCTTCTTTAACTGCCTCGGTGGTGTAGTGGTAGCGTGTGCGACTGCTGTTCTTGAGGTCTCGTGTTCTATTCCCGGGTCAGACCAAATGTTTTAAAGAACTGCAAATATTTGTTACGGAGTTTGGATGTTTTCTATGTATAGTATGTATTTACAAAAAAAGTATATATGTATTTATATCAGTTGTATAGTACCCATTACACAAGCTCTGCTTAGCTTGGGACTAGATGGCGTCGTGTGTTAGATGTCCGAAATATATATTTAATTACGAAATATTCTTTAACCCTCACTCTGGTGAAAAAACTCTTCACTCTAGTCGAGCCGACCCATGTCTGTGGATAAATACTCTTATACATAACTTGTGATGTTCTTACACGATGTTTGTTTTTCATACAGTTTTGCTGAATCCGTCATAAGTTTTTTTTTATGGAATAGGCGGAAAACGAGCAGACGTATCGCCTGATGGTAAGCGATTACCACCGCCCATGGACACCTGCAACACCAAAAGCGTCACAAGTGCGTTGCCGGCCTTTTGGGGATGGGGGGGACGTAGGGGTAGGGAATTGGGGTATGGGCCTCCGGTATCCTCACTCACTCGGTGAAACACAGCGCAAGCACTATTTCACCCCGGTTTTCTGTGAGGCCGTGGTATCACTCCGGTCGAGCCGGCCCATTCATGCCGAAGCGTGGCTCTCCCACTTGGATTTGTAGCGGTAGTATATCTGGTGAACTTAAAATCGTAACCTTTTTAAAGTATATTCGTCGCTTTAGCTACCGCCCCGATTCAAGGTAAAATAATTTTTGTAATATTAAGATTATAAAAAGAAAGAACATAAAGTTCAGTTTTGTAGACAGATTCTTAATCAACATGAAGTCTTATGTTATTACAAATACGTTGCATTTTCCTATATCCGACAGTGGACAGTAATAAGAACCAAAAGTCATACAACAAACATAATATTGCATAAACACAGTGTAAACAGTCTGTTAAAACCTCTTCGTAACGTATAAATGTGCTGCATTGACATTTTCAAGGTTCAATAGATTAGGATTCGTAGTAAATAATAGTACGTGGATTATTTTTCATCACAAAGATTATTAACAGTGTTGCAATAAAGAAATATTTTAAAATATTAAAATTTCGAAGTTATGAGTTCTTTGAGCCTGGAGTGTAGTGTTGCCACATAACCTGTGGCGCACTTCATCAAGCTTGGAGAAGGATAAATTTAGAACAAGGTATAATTTGTTAACCGCCTGGGCATTCCGTTGTCGTGATGAATCGTTAGCAATATATGGAAATATATACATCGTGTTAGTATTGGTTGGCATACTCAATCGTTAAGTGGCGCCATCTATAACTGTTCTCTAAACTTGTCTGCGTGAAATTTATTTTCTTGTTTTATCTTGTTAAAATATAAGAAATGTAGTAAAGAGTAACAGTTTACCTTAACGACTTTCTCTTGTGCTATTAATTTAAAGCAGTTAAATTTTTTACAAAAAGAAATCTAAGAAATGCAATTTACTGTTATGTGAACAGTTGAATGTTTCCATATGTTATTAAGTTAGATAAAAATTTTATACTCTACGAATGTTTAGAGAAACACATGGAGGAATCTATCTATATACATATATATATATATAAATGAATCGCCGAAATGTATGTACGCGCATAACTTTCGATCGGCTGCCCCAAATTAAATAATTCTTTTTTATGTGTTCGTTATTGTTAGGACACGGTTTGGATACAAGAAAAATCAAAAGATAACGGGAAAAGTCTTTTTTTTTTGTCCGCGACTGCCTGTGACAGTCCGCGAAGCTGAGACAGAATGTAAATATGGCGGTACGAAGTTCGCCGGGTCAGCTAGTTAATAATAATTTGTATCCAATAAACCATGAACATTGTTTTTATTTTTTCTACTTTCCTGATTACGTATGGAGCGTGTAAAATATTTGACTGCAGCCTTCAACTTAAAATTTTATAATCAAGTGTCCATAAACAATTAAATTGGCTATTTTAATATTTACTTCCTCTGTAAACTTAATTAGTTATCTATTCCCCTATTTTTTTCCGGACACTATCTCCGGGCACTTCGCAGAGTAGAGTTGACAGAATTCAAGCGTCTTTACTTAGACTAGGTACTCTTGATGAATTGTACAAAAAAAAATTGGTTCGTTATTTAAATACTCATTTAATTCATCTTTCATGAAGTAATATAATATGCTTGTAGTCATTCAATACAAAACTCTAATTACATTCAGTTTGTCTGATATTATCTTCGAAACTACTGAACGAATACTAATTTGTTTTCGCCAGACAGACAGTCAAAATCTGTATTTATCGCTAAGAGAAGTAGATAATTAAAAATACCTTTAAAAAAGTATTTTTAGCTACGAAGGTAGCATAGCCGGACTTACATTACTTACTTACATAAAACTCAACATTACATTCAGAGATGCTCAGTGACCAGTGACATTTATACCAATATTTTACATTAATAGAAATGCAAAATAGTTTTTGAAGTTGGCAAAAACCCATTGTAGATATGGTTCAGTTATTAAGAATTTCAGTCCCGTACGTGGTTCATGCAGAAGTCGAGTCACACGACCTAAAGTCGTCGGTTTACAACGAAAAAGCCTTGCAACAAGGTTGTTTCGGCGCGATGCCTCGTGCTTGGAATCCATAATAGCCTTGCAGAATATATACAACACCGATGCTACATATATTCTTCTCTTTCTGCTTAATATGTATAGGTGCGACAGGAATAGTTTTCTAAAACTCATTTATATTAATTTCATAGTCATTTAGGTAATCTACTTAAAATGGCTATTAAATTATGGATATATGATTGTACTTTAACGGACTGAAGGGTATTAAATATGCGAGCAGTCCCCTTTATCTCTTATAAATATAAACTGAGAATCCGAATATCTTACATCAAGGCAATATTTTTGCAATATATAAAAGTCAAAAACAGTTAGGCGGTCAAAATTATATCCCGTTTATTAACGAATCGATAACATAAATAATGCAAGTGAAGTGTAGCCTCCTGAGGCATTCCACTGCATCCACTGGTCCCGGTACGGACCAAAAATAGCCTACCGGTTTTTCGTGCGCCAAGTGAAGCAACAAGCTGTGTGTACGCGATACACACCGCAAGATTTTCTTTTACAAATGCGCAAAACACGTCGACGTCTTTTCGTTCTGCGGTTCACTAATGATTTGTTTCGTAAAGTTAAAGGTTCTTATTAAAGTACAATAAATAAACAGAAAGATTTTTACTTGATATTTAAACATTGTTATTATAAAGTCTATAAATAGTTTAGAAATAGTATTAGCCTTACATTTCTACACATTAACGGTAGAAACAGGGATGTAAAACAAGCCGCGTTCAATACAATTATAGGTACTTGCGTAAAACTCAGTAGTTATATATTAAAGTTTATGTTACCATCGTGCTTTTCAATTATTTATTTTTAAACAAATTTTATATTAACGTACCACGTGATTATTGCCATAGCGCATTATTAATTACTTGATAAATACGAGATGAATATGGATACGTATGTATATTATCATAAAATGTATAGTTATAATACCTAAACTAAAAATGGAAGGATAATAGTTCAAATTTAATTATTCACTCAATCCTTTTATTCATTAGCTTTCTCTTATACGAATAATGTTTGAGATGACCAGTTGTAAAGATAAACTTAAAATATTAGATGCCTCTGTACGCGATATTTATAAAACGATGTATTATTATTCCTCTGTGTATTATTATAAAGATGATGATGGTGATGATGATAATGAGTTATTTTATACTGATACACCTAGATATGCAATGAAGGCCGTCTGAAGAGCAGCACGAAGTTGACACAACATGCGTGGTGTTGTTATAACTATGCAGGAGAATTATGTGAATGAATCACGTTTCCTATTTTTATTGTAATAAGTATTTATAATTTATGCTATTTCTTAGCATAGCTACGAAGAATAATTATAGAAGAATATAGTTTTACAAGGAAACTGTAAGTTCGGAATGCACCAATAATAATCCTCGTTTGACAATATTGTTAATAACAAGCGTCTTACCGAAGCAGAATAGGTTTTATTAGCATCATTATCATTAACGAAATATTTTTATTTTGTTTTCCGAAATATTAAAACGGAAAGGCTCATTGTTTTAAGTTTTATTTCCTTAATTAGATAAAAAAAGTATACTAAAAGTATTTTCAAATGTATCATTGCCTAGTATCATGTGGCAAGGTAAAATGCGATTTATGTATACTTAACTCTTTTTTTTTCGACTCGGAAGTGCTGTTAGCCAGTCATGCAAGATTGGCTGTTCCACTTTCAGCGTGTTTTTTTCTACACGTCTGCTTGGATAGCCGTTTAATATGTTTAAAGTGTTTCTTTATATAATTTAATAGTATTATGCATGCATTTTATAAATAAATGTTATAATCTCGTGCGCACAGAGCGGTCGCGCCTACCGACAGATAATTATGTCGACTTGTACGTTTGACTTGAAGTGTGAAGTCTGGAATCCAACTGAACTTGTATGTACTTATTGTATACGGAAGAGACATATTGGCCTTGAAACGATACTAAAATAAAAAATAAAATGAAATTACATTAACTTGTCCCGAACAGGCATAAGACGTGAGTCTATTTATAAACATATGTAATACCAATTAGTATGCACTAGTTTAGCTATAAGAGAAATTATTACAGTTAAATATT
The DNA here is from genome assembly GCA_949125395.1 of Diaphora mendica. NCBI lineage: Eukaryota > Metazoa > Arthropoda > Insecta > Lepidoptera > Erebidae > Diaphora > Diaphora mendica. The sequence goes on along the minus strand of OX421312.1, from coordinate 9,786,451 downwards.
AGGCAATATTTCTTACGAATATTTACACTGAGAATTATTAACGCTAAAATATGCAATACTATGTTACACAACGGAATTTTTTCCGTATATGAAATGTACACAACTCTAGCCAAGCATGTTGAATTATTTATTGATTAAATTATTTTAATACGGTAAATAATCATAGTGGATTTAAAAAATCTAATTAAAATATCAATGATTTTGACCTTGCCTATGTTAAGTTCTATAAAAATGACACGGTTTCAAGTTATGTGTGTTTGGACATTTTATTAATAAGCAAGCAATGACACGTCTCGTTGATATCGTCCGTATGGGTGATTACTTTAACATTTTTTATTGTCTTGCACGATGTTTCACCTAAAACTAAGTAGGTTATAATGATTGTATGAGCTGCACAATAGCGGACACAAAATCAATAAGTTTGTTCTAAACGTCTACTCAAATTTATCTTAAAGTAAACAGAAAACTAGGACATCGTTCCCGGCGCGGGCGCAACAGCCGTTAATTTCTAAACAAATCGTTTGACAAAGAAAACATTCGTTGTTTGCAAACCATTGACGTGTAACTATTTACTCATAACTGCGATACCTATATTATTTCAGACCACGTTTACTGCATGACAACAGTTTTTGTACAATAATAGCTTGGAATGGTAGGAAGTTTGCGCTAGTTATCTTTTTAAATTAACTTACATTTTTAAAATTAATGTGACTGTCATGTGAATTGACTGTCATTCATTCTTTTAATATTTTTTTAAGGATTGCTGCGACTACTTTTCTATTTTACACCTTAATGTGATATAGGTTAATGAGGGAGGTTCTGCCTCGCACAAAATAATTTAAAACTTACGGTCTGCGAAAAAATAACACTTTATAAGTTAAATTGCATGAATTCATCAGCACGAATGGGCCGGCTCGACCGGGGCGGTACTACCCTCGCACAGAAAATCAACGTAAAATGACCACGTTCGTGCTGTCGTGTTTCGTTGGTGAGTGCGAGACCGGAGCTCCAAATAGTCTAGTCAACCAGTTCCATACTTGTTGACTAGACTAAAAGATGCAGCAGTATCACTAGGCTTCCATGGTGTGGGTCACCATATCGCATTGTCTGCATTCGCAGTGAGTATGGCGACCAATACTCTTGGATTCTGCTTATGCTTTCCATCAGGCAGAGTAGAGTCATTTTGGCGGGCCATACATTTAAAAACAACTTACACCCTGAGAAATGTAAAGAGCGTTAATAAAATGTCACTAGGTACAGTCAATACAGTGTAATCAGTGTGGACCTAGTTTACCGACTCACTTCGTTTAATTTCAATCAATTGTATCTGTATTCGATCTTCATACGAGACGTAACCTCAATATAACTTACCTCAACATGAACGACCTCAAACTAGGAAGATCATTCGACCCGAAAGAATACATATTATGCATACAAAACATATGTTCCGGTACACAAATAAAGCGGAAGGTCTGAGCGTGAAACACAAAATTATCTAAAAGGACGTTAAAGCATTATTAATTCATCCAGTTATAATCAAAAATTTGCATCAAATAGATTTAATAATTGACCGCAACATAAGGTCGTCGGTTAGAGCTGAACTGACGTCAGCGGGTACAGACGTCATTCGTTTTAATAAGCTGAATATCGAAAATATATTTATCAAAAAATATGCAATTTTCTTGTTTATCGTAATGTGGTGGTTAGGTATCTTTTGATACATAGTACTTTGTCACAATTATATTTAGAAGACCGGACCTCTCGGCAAATTATTCAGACTAATCCAGGGGGTAGGACTGGATTAAGAATCTGATTTTTTTAATAGAAATGTACGTAGAGACTTACCTTTCTATTTGAAACTTCTGTGTCTGTCCTAGTCCTATTATGTGTATTATATGTTATAAAGCCAAGTATGTCATGGATTTGACCAAATTACAGTTGGAGGCTCTTTGGGGCAATGGCGTAGGTTAGTGTAGATAGGCGTAGGCAAACAAACCCATGTCTCGTTGGCATATAACTTATGTAAATGCTATTTATGACTATAGTACACTTAATAAACATAATTAAATCTTTAATAAAAAGCTCATATCACTAATACTTATTTTTTTACAAAGTTGCGTCCATAATCAGTCGACGCTGTCGACAGCCCTGGCTACAAACCATTAAAAATAGTTATAATCATAAGAACCCTGTCTACTCACAGTTTCGATTCTTATAATTTGTTTGTACCTCGCGGGAAAATAGCCTCATCCATAGAAATAGAATCGCAAAACATGAGTATGTATCAATATAACCGATAAAACCGGCCCGGCTGCGCGGCGCCACTTTCAGTCGAAGACGACCGGCGCGGCGCCGCAACTGCAACTGTAATTACTCTCACTCGCAAGTCAGAACCGAGAACGGTACCTCAAACAAGTTTATCGGCCGAGATGGAAACATAGTTGCTCATCGCAGCACACAAGCACCTGATTTTAATTCCAAGTATAAAAACTAATCAATCGACACAAAAAAAGAAAAAGAACACACTAGTTGGAGCTAATGAACTTCGAACGCAATTGAACAAAATTTTATTTTAATTTGTAATTCGTAAAGTATGTAAATGAGTTTCGAACGTGACGACCCCCCCAAAGTGTTACATCTAACTTTAATTTATTTAACAATCGTCCATGCAATAACGTCGGCAAGCCAAGTCCATATCTAACCCATAAACAATTCTTCAATACATTCGTGATCTTTCAAACAATAGGCAATAGCCTCCGTATCAATAGAGCTCGTGTTGAATAATGTGATAGATGTATCGCAAAATCGTTTATCGTTTATCAAATGTTCGGTGATAATCGTACAAAAATACAAATAGAGCATAATGTTGTTGTTACGTGACATTTTATATTGAAAACAAATAAGACTACAGAGTAATGAGGAAAAACACATACACCTTAACGAATTTTATGAAGATAACTTTTTATCTCTATATGTATATGTTTGTTTATCTTATACCCTTAAACGAGCAATTCTTATATAAATACCAGCTGATCCGGCAAACGTTGTTTTGCATTAAAAAAATGGGATATAACAAAAACCGACTTCCAAAAAAACATCCAACGAAAACTCTCTGCCAAAAAAACACTTAAAAGCGTAAAATAAACTGGTTCTTCATAAATTGCGTATGCCTGATTCTTTATTCATTTAAATAGTAGTATTATAATGTGTGCTAGGTACCTAGAATCTGTTTGAAGCATACCCTTTCGAATACAAAAAAAAATTTCAAAATCGGTCCACAACTGACGGAGTAATCGGTGAACATACATAAAAAAAAATACACACAGTGGAACATAGAACCTCCTCCTTTTTGGAAGTCGGTTAAAAATAGATGTTGGTCGATTGTCAGACCTGCCCGATATGCACACCAAATTTCATAAAATGATAACTAACATTGTGACACGTGAATTTTATGTAAAAGATATGGATACTAGTAGCGTCCAGCGGTATTACCCGCGGTTTTTGTTGCTTTTGTTGACCCGTTGTCAAGACGTCCAGCGAAAATACCGCGCAGGCGCTTTTCGTGTCAACCGCCTCGTGTTACCCCTAAATAAATGAAAAATAAATAAACTTTATCCATTGGACCGAATTGTGAATCGGAATAGACACAAAAATTGCATTAAAATCGGTTCAGCCGTTTAGGAGGAGTTTAATCACATACACACGCACAGAATTTAGTATGTAGGGAGTTTCGGGGGCGATAAATCGACCTAGCTAGGATTCATTTTTAGAAATTTTACCAAAAAAAAATATCGAGCAAATCTAGGTAATCCAGGTACTAATTCATAAACTCGAACATTACTGATTCAGTTTAAAAAGTATATTTAAAGCATAAAAGACTAGAATATTATTTATTAGATACAAAGTAAAATAGACTGTTATTAAAACATGTTTTTTTGTCTTGTAAGATAATACATGAATGTATTACTACATGAATATAAGGGTAGTTAATTTTGAAACTATTAAAATTTGTACAAATGCAAATGCTGATACATCACAACTTAGTTTAAAATACCTCTTGCCCTCGATGATATGGGCCTGAGTGTACACAATTTCATTGTTTTCAATTTATATTAGTATAGGTACTAGCTGACCCGTGCCCACTTCGCTGGAAATGTGATAAATGAAGGACCGCTCGACCGATTTTGTGCAAACTTCACCTGACATAAACCATCTACTAAATAGTCCGAACAAAGCCTAAACATTTGGTTTGGATAGGTGAGCTCGTTCTTGAGTTATAAAATTACAACGAAAAGTGGTATTATGTTTATATATATTGATTTATACCTATGAACATAATAAAGGCCATGAGGAAAGAATAGCCTCAAATATCCAGTCTTTGACAGGTAATCAAGTATCTGTAGGCAAGGCAATATTATAATTACCTGGAGTTGATAAAATATTCAAAGCAGTGAGTTGTCTGTGCGGTGTTGTTAATAGGAACAATAAAGTACATATTGTCATAGGTTGTCATTGACACGAATCTACATTGTCAACGATGAACGCAGGATATATTCAGTGTCCTTTAATTAGAATTTTGTAGCGGCACGATTAACGTCTCTGTGCGCACATAAACATAAACAGCATTTTATTACTCGAGGATAAGAACTTTTTACGATCAAAATATTTTTTAAACCTCTCAAAGTATTTTGATCAGTTTGGAATAGCTTTCTAGATGTTGAACATTTTAATTTTCGACTTTAAATGCATATTTGTTAAGGTTAAATTTGCACGACACTTTATGACTATCACTGTTTAAATAGGAAATTAAATTCAAGGTTTTAAATTAATTATCCAACGAACTAGCGAAAGACATATCATCAGTTCGCAAAAAAGTTGCAAAAAGGAGATGAGCAGAAAATTAGCATTTATTCTTCTATCAAACGTTTACGAAGTTAATTACTTATCGAATTTAACTGCACAAGCATGACAAAGTAGTAATGTCACCCGTAAGCAGATAAATAATGTTCTAAATAAACAATAAATACTTAGAGATAAGTGGTTGTTTAATGTTTATTGCTAGAGAGAACCTCATAAAGAAAGCGTTAGACGCAAGCACGACGCGAACATAAACTGTGCAATATTTACAAATATTTATAACATTTTGACACAAAACCATCCTTGAAACTATTTTGTTCAACACGGTGACACAACACAACCGATTAGTTATTGAATCAAAATTAATTCCAATTAATAATTTGTTCTGCGACTAATATTAAGGATTTTTACTTGAAAATAACTTTGACCATTTCAACCAGGAGGTCCACTATGCACCTGTTAGTTCCTTAATCAAATCAGCTTCCATGTGTCAAATTGAATAATTGCCATCCAAATTAACAAGAATGAAAATTAGGTTAAAGGTTGCTTGTAAGGTTTTTGACATGGTTTGTTACACAGCTAATAAAAGCATGTTTAAAACAATATTTGTCATATTACTAAGGTTGCAAATAATTCCTATACTAACGCACGTGTTTAGTATCTTAGATAATATAATAGTTAATGTTTTACTTTTAATTAATCCAACTACAGCTGACTAATAACATTTACACGCATTTGCATGGTTAGTTCGGTTTATCGACTGACCACATTCTAAATGACTAATGTGGGAACTATTTCTCATTTGTTGATAAATATAAATGTCAGACTGAATAATGATGTTAATTATTAACGAATTTTTAAAGTGTGGAGTGTACGACAATTATAATAAAAAGAAAATTAAACAAAAATTTAAAATTAATGACTTGCGTGCTATAAAAAAATAAAATTGAGATTTTGTTAAATATTCTTCTCTGCGTTGACTTAAATTAAACCACACGTGTTGTTTAAATAATTAAACGCTTTATTTATCATACGTGTGGAAAATAGACTACTTTTATAACTAATTAGCTATTGCCCGTGTGTATGTCGGTTATTGACATGACTGCACGATTGGCCTAATGGTTTAAGTGGTCGCCACGCAGCTTTCTACTGGGCCTAGTGTTGTGGGTTCAAATCCCACACGGAACAACATTTTGTGTGATTCACAAATTCCAACACACTCTATCTATATATATAAAAACCGCATAAAAATCCGGGCAGTAGTTTTTGAGTTTACCGCGAACAGACAGACGGAAGCGGCGGAGGACTTTGTTTTATAATATGTAGTGATTACATGCCAAATAACGACTATACACAGTACTTAATAGCTTATTTACAGCTACACACGTTTTTTTCTAAATATTTTTTCTCTGTTTGAAAAGGCACGAAATGTCTGAAATTAGGGTGAATATTTAAGAAATGTATTCTCTAAAATATGATCGCAACTTTATGTAAAAGTCGGTACACTGTATAATATGTAACTTTATTTATATATGTTTTAAAATAATTGTAGTGTTAATAAACTCTAGTAGGTATAATACAAGTAATACAACCTATATTGAACTCAACACATCTTAATCAAACAAAGATGACGTTACATTACAAATTCCCATCTTATTTAGTCATAACTATAAATTCTCAAAATTAAAAAAAAACCCCGACATAATAACCTGAGTTCCCTTTAAAAAGTAACAAACACGTTTTGCGCTTTCATTTGAGACCCCACTCGATGATATTTTTGCAGACATTCGGTTACTCTTCCCCACTTTCACCCCCATAACTTTTAAACGGCTCAACCGATTTTCATGAAACATGTCTAAGAACACTCGCACGTAACTCACCTTTCATACAAAAAAAAACTAAATTGAAATCGCTTCATCCGTTCGGGCGCTACGGTGCCACAGACAGACAGACAGACACGTGAAACTTATAACACCCCTCTTTTTGGTCGGGGGTTAAAAATAATTACTATAATCTAAAATTGATCTTTAACGCTCTTCTAGTTGAGAAATAGCAACATAGCAAATAATTTTTGTCATTTAACTCCTGGATTTGTCACCCATGTTGAATTCTGTATGTATGGTGTAACTGTACTGATGAGCATCTGTATCTGTGTGCGTGGCCCACTGACTTTTAAGTGTCACAGGTTTGTCTCTGTGATTAGTACAGGTAACGGCATTGAGTGAGGATATTATGTTTGGAGATATCTTGTTAGAGAATTCAAACTATGTACTACAATCTATCTGGGAATCTAAAACTGGTAAAACAATATTCAAAATTCAGCGCTCTTTCAAATCTGGTTTGTTCACATATTTAAGCAATTAAAACAGTACATGTAGAGATAATAAACCAATAATATTTTATTCTAGAACTTATATACGCGAATACTATAAAATATAAGCAATTTTAGGGAGAATCTAAGTCATTATATTCTCATTAAACACAATAAGTGCAAAAACTTACTGTTTCTTGACGCCGAAATCAACATGATAATAATATACGATAAAAAAATTGCAAAGTGACCGGTATTAGAAGTGATTTCGTTTTGACATAAAATGGCGTAAAAACATTTTTTTCTGATATTTGAACAGAAATTATCTGTTCTAGAAATTCAGTTAGTGGGAGCTTCTCTTGGTGTCCTAATTGTACTAAGTAAATAAGTAATTTTGTTTTAGGTATTAGTTATTAATAGTAACACCTCAATCGAATCAGTCAGAGTGCTGACGGTGCTGACAGAACCACTTATTCGCGTACTCGGCCAATTAAGTGTTTTCCACGTGGAGATAAACGACTAAAAATGTATTAAAAGGGCTATATGAAGTGTGTGATGTAAAATAAATATAAAAATAAGTAATATTGTGAGTTGTTTAATTTTACAACGCAATAAATATATAAGTTACTGCAGTGCGCATGCGTGCGAGAATACCTAGTTAATGGTATACAGCGATAACGGGAAAATACACCTTGAGATTTTTGGATGACTAACATTTTGCAAAAGCAAGACATCTATGACATTTTCTCACACATTATCAACCACACAAACACATTCACCCATACACTCACCCACTTATATAGAGCACCTATCCTATCCTTTCTTATACTTTCTTAAACTCTCGAAATTTTCGACCACAACTGATCATTGAAAGAAATAAAACCTAAATGTAAACATTAACAACGAAAGGAATCCTGGTGTCCTGAAATACAGGCTATGAGCCTAGCTTAGGCACCAGTCTCCCACAGTATGAAACCTAATCATATTTATATGAAAGTACACACATCAAAAGTGTCTAGGGATCAAGCATTTTTATGCGGATTTCTTGAGATTGAGATGTGGCTTTGGCCCTGGCCTGCTCAGTCGCCAGACTTGAACCCGATTGAGCATGCATGGGATATGCTACAGAGAAGAGCTCTGCCGAATATGGAGGGTATCCAGTCGCAAGAAGACCTTTATTTGTTGTTGCAACGAACATGGGCGGCCATTCCACAGCGTGATTTGGATGAACTCATTTTGAGTATGCCAAACCGATGTTCTTGTGTTAGTGTTCGCGGTAGAAACACGGATTATTAATTGTTTAAGTTACCTAATAAAATTTTAAAGTAAACTGTTATTTCAGTCTTTTTTTCGAACTTTAATGTTAGTGGTTCAAATGTCAAAAATCCTTTTATTAGGAAAATGGCAAATTTCTTTATTAATGCAAAGGTGACTGGGTTTATCGTTACTGTGACAAACGAAAACACTTTATTTGATGAATCCTTAAAGAAAATTTTAATTAATATCAATCAGGAGAAAAGTTATTGCAAAAATATATGTTGATCCCTAGACACATATGTTGATCCCTAGACACTTTTGATGTGTGTATGTATTGTATTGTGGCGAGAAAATAAATGTTATTATTATTATATTATATTATTTTATGACAGAAAAATTTGATAAAACTATAACCCACCCGTCTACATAAAAACGTTTAATAAAATTTATGCCCGCATGACAATGCGGGCCATTATTACGAATCTATTGACATTCGCATTCATTAAAATCGGTACAGTAGTGTAGACGCTACGATGGAATATACAAACAAACACACACTGCCAAAAATATTACTTTTCCTTTTGGCTTCGCTGTGTCGGGTAAAAATAGGGTTATTATGTCAATTTATATTTAAAATACAATTTATATTTATACATCCAAATGCGTCTCCTTTGTGACAAATTTTCACCATATTTCACGTAATGTATTTCCTTCAGGAAAAATAACCACAAACGCCATATTGAGAAGTATAGGTAGTAGAGCCACGCTGATCTCAGCACGAATGGGCCGGCTCGACCGGGGCGGTACTACCCTCGCACAGAAAATCAACGTAAAATGCCAGCGGTTGTGCTGTCGTGTTTCGTTGGTGAGTGCGAGACCGAAGGCCCAAATAGTCTAGTCAACAAGTTCTATACTTGTTGACTAGACTAAAAGATGCAGCAGCATCACTAGGCCGCCATGGTGTGGGTCGCCATACTGCATTGTCTGCATTCGTAATGAGTATGGTGACCACCACTCTTGGATTCTGCTTATGCTTTCCATCAGGCAGAGTACAGTCATTTTGGCGGGCCATACATAAAAAAAAAAAAAAAAAAGTATCTACCCATCGCTTCGATTTAGTAATAAAACAATGGCTTACGAAAAATAATGTAAATTAGTGGATAATTAACAAAATACATGACAAAATAATTGACCGTGGGAAAGCCACGCTTCGGCGTGAATGGGCCGGCTCGACGATCGGTGATACCACGGCCTCACGGAAAACAGTGCTTGCGCTGTTTCACCAAATGAGTGAGGATACCGGAGGCCCATACCCTAACCCCTTCCCCTGTCTCCCCTATCGTCCAAAGGCCGGCAACGCACTTGTGACGCCTCTGGTGTTGCCTCTTGGTGTCCATGTGTGGCGGTAATCGCTTACCATCAGGCAATACGTCTGCTCGTTTACCCGCCTAATCCATCCATCCATAATAAAAATACAATGTAAATGTATAAGGCCTTTTTGATGTTTTTTTTACTCTTTGCCTTTATAGGTCCCCGAGCCGGTCCCAACTAAAGTTAAATAATGTGTGGCTCATTAAACAAGGAACAGAGATAAGTGTATATTTATCTTATCTATTACATACATAAATCTTAACCTACTTTAAGGGCGCGAAATTTTATATTTTACATTATACGATTACCTAACTTGATTTTATTTATCTTAATAACTTTTAATTAAACACAAGCATTCACTAAACCCCCAGGGTGTTTTAACTTATGAGAGATCCTGGGCGGTCATGGCAATGCGATGAAGCGATTTCTATAAACAAGTGAAGTTGTATTAAAAACATTAGCTCGTTGTCCCCCGGGCGACATTAGAAACTGCTATTTTTAAGACGATGGAGAAAGGCAACTTAATTGACTACAATTGATCAAGTCAGAATTGATATAAACTAACATTTTTATACAGAATATATCACCTTAACTAAAATCAAGGTACATTCATAAAATACCGACAATCCTGTGTTAGGTTACTATATAATTATGTCGTGATAATCTATCTATATATGTATATAAAAGAGGAAGGTGACTGACTGCCCGACTGACACCCAGAGATCAACGCACAGCCCAAACCGCTGAAGCTAGAATCCTGAAATTTTGTATGTAGGTTCTTTATATAACGTAAGTGAGCACTAAGAAAGGAATTTCTGAAATTCTACCCCTAAGGGGGTAAATCAGGGGATGAAAGTCTGTGTGAGCGAAGCAGCGTGTAAAAGCTAGTATTATTATAAGAATAGTGAACCTCTATAAGCGAAAACATATGTCCTTTAACAAAACAAATATTACTCATTCAACAGTACGAGTACCTGCTTGTGATTTCACATTTAACTTTCTCTGGCAAACTTTTTGCAATATCTGCGGAAGTATATATCCTTATGCGATCGTCGAGACTTTATATATAAATGTTTAGAAATACCATCGAAGGCTGAATGTTGGCTGACCTTGCCGTCGATTTAGTAATAAAACAATTTTAACTGTTGGTACAGTCAATAAAAATATGCTCATTATTATTCTGTTTCTTGAGTGCTAAATAGTTTAAGATTCATTGCGTATTAACATTGACCTCATGGCCTCGTGATGATCTTGGTCTGTTGGGAGCTGACAACTGGCAGACACCCATCATTGCTTGATAATAAAACAATAGTATATATTAGAATAGCATACGAATAGTGATGATTTTACCTTTCTAAATTATGATCACGTTCTGTGTCTGTTTAGTAGAACAAAATATAAAATACTGTGAGTACAATAGCAAGGCTTTTGATCTAATAGCTCTATACTCTTTGCGCTGTAGCAAGGTGCGGGTGACAGTCTTAGTAACATTTCGTTTCACTCTTGAAAGTTGCCGCGTTTTACAAATTATGACTTAGTATTTCAGCTGTACCACATAACTGTAGTAAATTAAATTAAACCACCACGCACCATGCTACAGCGCAAAGAGTATAGTGACCCTGCCTACGAAGCTGGAGGTTGTGAGTTCGTTTTTTTTTTTTTTTTTTTTATGTTTGGCCTGCCAAAATGACTCTACTCTGCCTGATGGAAAGCATAAGCAGAATCCACGAGTGGTGGCCACCATACTCATTGCGAATACAACAATGCAGTATGGCGACCCACACTATGGCGGCCTAGTGATGCTTGTGCATCCTTTAGTCTAGTCAACAAGTATGGAACTTGTTGACTAGACTAATTTGGCCTCCGGTCTCGCACTCACCAACGAAACACGACAGCACAAACGCTGTCATTTTACGTTGATTTTCTGTGCGAGGGTAGTACCGCCCCGGTCGAGCCGGCCCAACAGTGCTAAAATCAGCGTGGCTCTACTACCTACCCGCCCAGAAGGAATAATTATGTGATAAGCACGATCATTTGTTCTGTGTCTGAGTATAATCAGTCTATCTATCTTATACTTATAATAAAAATGTAACAGGTCTAATTCTGTACATTAAACATTTCGTTTTTTTTTTTTGGAGGGCTCTTTATAATCGATACTTAAGCCAAAACTGTATTTTTTTTCATTTTTGTCTGTCTGTCGGTCTGTCTGTCTGTATCTTGGCCGCGCATCACGTTGAAACAACTGAATGGATTCAAATGAAACTTGGCATGATTTGAGTTCATACTACGAGGTAAGACATAGGATAGGTACTTTTTATCCCGAAATTCAGCACGGTTTCTTAGAGAGAGGGGATGAAAGTCAAAATATGTACTAAGTTGTAATTCAATAACACATAGTCTGATTTCATTCATTCTTTTTTTGCTAGAAAGAAATTGCTTAAACGCGCTAATCTCAGGAACAACAGGTTCGATTAGAAAAAAAAAAATTTCAGTGTTAGATAGCCTATTTATCGAGGAAGGCTATATATAGGCTATATATCATCACGCTATGACCCATACGAGCGGAGCACTAATGAAGAATGTTAGAAAAACGGGGGAAAATTATTACGCTACGGGCAATAGGAGACGTAAACTAGGTTGCGTGGGTCATCTAGTGTGTTTTTATGTAGGTATGTATATGAAATTATATAGGTATGTGTATCAACAGTCTGGTAACAGACTTTGCTTAATTTGTGTCAGATGTGTGAAGTTGTTTTTATTATTGTTGCATGTGTGCGAATGACGCTTCAGTTTCAAAAATGTTTAACAAATTTTTTTATGTAGACATGCCGAAACAATATTCTAAAATGATCTAATCCATAAAAAGGATGCTCTTGCGCACGTATAACGTATACATATATACATAATATTATTATGTAGGTACGAGTTGTTTACGAGTACATATTTCGTGTTTATTTTCAAAGTAACGAAACAATGGTGTCACGATTTATAAGAGCGAAATATATTACCTGTTTTTATTTGAATACCGTACAGTGCAGTACAAAAAATACTTACGTTATAGCTATGTAGCTATTTGCGGTTACACATGACGAATGCCAAACGATTTTATTTTCCATTCATATTTTGTTATCTCTATAATACAAGGTTTTACCATAAGTGATGTCTGCAACGACACAAAACTGGACGTAAGACGTGTATTGTTAATATATATTTAAGGAAAATTAAGTATATTTATATACAGGAGAAGTTGTCGGAGAGTCGTAGAATAGAATATGTTGTTAATTTGGAAAAACCAAGTAGAATTGGTAACATAATATAACTATTTTGATGAATATGAAATTAAACCATTAGTCACTACTGGAATTCAAACATTATACCTAATATTCCGCTTTAAAACAATATAATATAACAATGAAACAATTATTATACCAGTACAAATAACAACTAACAATTCAAATGCGGTTGTTGAATTAATTGACACTGTAATTTTATTTTGGTTTTATACCTGCTCCTTTTATTGAAGTCGGTTAAACACTACAAGCAGTTAAACCAACTTCACTTAATGGAACATGTTCTTGTTCTTTATTTACCTCAGAATTTCGTCAATAAGGAAACGATCTGGATTATTCTTATTTTATTTGAGAACTAGCAACCCGTCCCAGCTTCGCACGGGTGGATTTCAGATACACCCACCGACGACACGATTTGTGCATTTTAAATCTGTAATATCTCATGCTATAAACCTTCCTCTTTTTTTTTTTGTAAAGACAACTCCCGCATTTGAATATACATCCTGATCGCGGGGGACTTTTACAAACATACATGAAACGGACACAAAGAACACCCAGACTCAGAACAACAATTTGTGAATCACACAAAGTGCTGTCCCATGTGGGATTCGAACCCACAACACTTGACGCAGTAGGAAGCGGCGTGGCGACCGCTTAAACCACTAGGCCAACCGTGCAGTCAAAATCCTCTTGAATCACTTTATCTATTAAAGGAAACCGCATCAAATTCCGTTGCGTAGTTTTAAAGATCTAAGCATTTATAGGGACAGAGAGCGGAAGCGACTTTGTTTTATGCTATGTAGTGATGATATATACCTAAATTCTGTCTGATACGACAAGTTTTATAGAAAATATCTGTTGTTCAACATATTTAATTACAATTCATCATGTAGTAGGCCGTAATATGTATATCAGTTTCAAAAGGATCAACAATATAAATGTGTAAAAAAGTTTATCTGTAAAAAACGTATGTATACTTACAGAACAGTTTAAAAAATTGAACATCCATATAAATAAATAAAATTGGAGTGTCTGTTTGTAATATTAAAATAACTTAAAATATATAAAATAATTAAAACACGGTACATATACCAAAATAACATTTTTTTAAAATTTTTTGTCTGTCTCTCTGTCTGTTTGTTCCGGCTAATATCTAGAACAATTGGACCGATTTTGACGGGATTTTCACTGATAGGTAGCTGATATTATAAGGAGTAACTTAGGCTATTTTTTCAGACTAGCTTCGCCCCACGGCTTTACCCACGGTGCGACAATGACCGCGGGTAACACCGCGTGGTTCAGCTAGTAAAGTTATGTAACTATTTTGATACCAAAAGTTCTCTACGATTAAAGTTAACCGTCGTAATAATTCTAACAGGTAGCACTGGTGTAATAAAACTGACTTTACCACAACTATTAATATAACATAATCAAGTTATTCTAGGTAAAGTAATTATAGTCCCATCTAGATGCTATCTAATGTCTGTGTGCTAGGATTGTTATCAAGCCACATCTACACGAAGCATAAATCGACTCTGAATACGACAAGAAAAATAGCATTACCTGAGTAAGAATATTTATGCTTCGTTTTATAAAGAGTTAGATTAAATTAAGGCTGCAGGTAAATTTCATCCGTATTTGTATAGAACTGCTCTGACGTAATTGAGTAACAAACACACAAATTTTTAACACCTATTTTCCTTTTTTATTAAAATAACACTCTAGTGAACACTATTTTCATAAGATAAAACTGGTAATTTGGAAACTAATGTACTTATTTACGATGAGATTTTATATTGACTTGTTTCCTTTTACGTCTTGCTTATATTTCAATAGCAAGTATATTTTAAGTTTGTTTATTTAGGATTAGCACTAAGTCTCCCTAGTCTGAGCACAATTAATCGGAGTTAATCGTAAGACAGAATCGAACCAAGTGGCGCGCAATTGGAGAGGCCTATGTCCAGCAGTGGACTGCGATAGGCTGATGATGATGAATCGTAAGACACTTATTAATCGAGTCGAGTCTTAAGTTTTGGCATAAATAAAACAGTATGTCGAGTGTTAGTAATTTCTGGTAGTAATAATATTTAATTTACTTGTAATTTTTTGTTGTGACAACTAATGTGAAGTAATATTGCAAAAGGTGTTGTGAATATTAGGTTCTCGGGTCGTAGTCTATGTATTGTAAATACATTAAAGAATAATAACATATTATTATACAATACAGTAGTTATAAGAAAATATATACAACAAAGATTTCCTCTGTGATAAGCAGGCGCAGTGTATGTACAAAAGGAAATCACTAGTAGGTATTATTATATAATATATCTTTATTTTATGTAAATTTAATATTTTCTTGACGATGCAAGTAAAATACTATAGGCAGTAGCAACGCTGATTTCAGCACGGTTGGGCCGGCTCGACCGGGGCGGTACTACCCTCGCACAGAAGACCAAAGTAAAATGACAGCGTTCGTGCTGTCGTGTTTCGTTGGTGAGTGCGAGACCGGAGGCCCAATGATGCAGAAGCATCACTAGGCCGCCATGGTGTGGGTCACCATGCTGCATTGTTGCCTTGTCTGCATTCGCAATGAGTATGGTGACCACCACTCTTGGAATCTGCTTATGCTTTCCATCAGGCAGAGTAGAGTCATTTTGGCAGGCCCAAAATAAAAATAAACTAAAAAAACCGGTATGTAGATATAGGTACTTCAATTCGATATTTTTTGAAGAATGTATATATTTGGATTAGTTGAGAATGATTAATTGATTTAACCTATTTCTGTTGTGAAGCTAAATTTAATTTACACTAGAAACATGTTGTATATATATACATAATACGTTTTATATATTTTGTTAGAATAAATAACCTTGCGACCCTAAGGAAAGGAGAAACAGCGACCCTAAACGTGAGTTAAACTGCGGGAACCGGTAATTATTGTTATTAATAGCGTAGTCCCAAATGGTGTCTTCCATGATAATATAAATAATAAGTGAGATATTTTATAAACAGTTATACGTATTTAAATGGAATAAAAAATTACTTAAAAAAAACATTAAATGGTTCATTAAAATTCAGAAACATTAAAAAAAAAAAAAAAAAAAAAAATTTAAATATTTCTCATACAAAAATAAAACAGAATTTGTAATGAGTACAAGAATAAAGACAAATTTAAAAAAATGCCACCTTTAATGTTAGTAGATCCAATTTAAAAAAAAAGTTTAGTACGCAAATTAAGTATTTAGCATCTAAATTTAATCTATGCTATCTATACAATACTACTTATACAGTATTAAGAAATAAGTAAAGTATGTAGGGGAGTATTCTCTGAATCTACTGAACCGATTTCTTGAATTTATTCACCAATAGAAAACCATTATTTGTAGGTTTCATAGACTATAGGTATATTAACCCAAAAAAGCAAAATACGACCAATGAAGTGGGCACAGGTCAGCTACTCTCATTTAAAGTTTAGATAATCATTTTTATAATTAGTCTATCATTGACATTACCGTGTGAGACCCATACTTTCTCACATATGTGGTGGCCCGACTGGAGTATCATAACGGCCTCAGAGCAAAAACCGAGATTAAATTAACACTGTTGCAAATCTTCCAGCAAAATGCATATAATAAATATTTACATCCTCCTTACAAAGGCGGTTTTGGCTTATTCTACTCGTATAACGCATGCTAGACGGGCTGATATAGGGTTTTTATTTTAAGTTTTCCTTTTGTTGTCTAATATATTATATTGTTGTATAATAAAATAAGAGCTGTTGTCCTGGTTAGTTAGCTCCCTTAGGGCTCCCACACATAACTGCGGTGCGATGCTATGCGGCGTGAAGTTCTTGCAGTGCATTCGTGCGAGCTCGGATATATTTGCGATGCGTTGCGAATTTGCAGTTATGTGTAGGAGCCCTAAGTGGGCTTTTACGAAACCAGCATATGAAAAGGGGTGGCGACACTTTTTTTCTTAATCCGTCACCACAAGGACAACACAGTATTATGAATTCTCAAAAAAATGTGATAAGACATACATGTACCATTATTAACATAAATTTAAATTTGAATCCAGGAACCGAATATAGACAAGAATGTATGTATTTGTTGGGCGCAGTTCGTGCTGGTCGAAGTACATTTACGAATATATAACTAGTTATTGCGTAATTCTGAATGAAGTTAAATCATTTAAATTGTCGGAATTTTAAAGATACCATAACTGTTTGTAAGAACGTAAAACGACTTTGGATGTCTTTGGCAATAGTGGCTGTAGACACGTACTATGTTATATTAACTCGTATTCATGTGATCAAGATGTGAGACCTATAGTGTAATTTGTGCTAAACAATAGAATGTTAAACAATTGCCGTTATAATTCAGGTGAGTATTTCTGTAATAGGTATGTAGCACTCTGTGACTCGTTTATCACTTACTTACAATTCCTTTGTAATTAAGTTCCGAACACGTGATTTTAATTCAAGTCTTCAAATAATCATAGGTCTCTCAGACTGCTACTATTTAGCGTTACATATTATGGGTTGAATCTGCATCAACCTGTATAAAACAACAACGTATAAAAATAAAATAGTATAAATATAGTACACTAGCTGACCCAAGCAACCTCGTTTACGTCCTAACTACTATCCCCGCTTTAACCCCAAAAGCGAGTTGATTTCTAAAGATACATTATTAGTACACCTCCACACCGTCTATAGAGTATACATTTTAAATTTCAAGTCTCTTACTTCAAAAACATAGGACTTTCATACAAACTTCCAACCCCCGTTTTACCTCCTTAGGGGTGGAGTTTCGTAAAATCACTTCTTAGCGGATGTCTACACCCTATAAGGAACCTACCTGTCAAATTTCAAGTTTGTAAGTGTTATAGTTTCTGATATTTCGTGATTAATAAGTGAGTGGTATTTCGCTTTTATATATAGACTAGCTTTTGCACGCAGCTTCGCTCACGCAGACTTTCATCCCCTGATTTACCCCCTTAGGGGTGGAGTTCAGTAAAATCCGTTCTTAGCGGATGTCTACACCCTATAAGGAACCTACCTGCCAAATTTCAAGTTTGTAGATGTTATAGTTTCTGAGATTTCGTGATTAATAAGTGAGTGGTATTTCGCTTTATATATATATATAGATAGAATACAAATATAAACAAAATATTACACAGATTTCAGAATAAAGTGTTTGCGAATTTGCAACACAATGAAACCACTAAGAATGTACGATTGGTACTTATTGTGGTAGCGGTTAGCGAAGCAGCAACAAACAATCTTATGGTTTTCCGTTTATTTGCGGTAAATTAATTAAACATGTTCACTTTGCCGCCTCAATTTTTTTTGGCAAATTTAAGTAAATTATGAAACATAAAACGTATTTTACCCAGGTGGAGATCCTATGAGGTCTGTGGGTACAGATAGATGGGGATCTTCGATCTAAATTAATCTTTCTCTATACATACATACCTCCCGTACCTATAGATGGAAAATTGATTGATACAATAAAATAAAGAAGCAAATAGATACAAGTTAAGGTAAGGTTTACCACAAATTTCAGATGAAAACACGGGGGTGCAACTGCAGTTGCTCACCGAGACCGCGGTCACCTTCCTGTATTACTAGGACCAGATACACAATAACTGGCCCTTATTTCAATTAACATATCATAAGCACTAAATAAAACCGCGTTACTACTTGATGCTTAACGAACGCTGCATATTTTGGCGAATTACTACAAATAAACTAATCGAATGATCTTGCAGTGTCTGAATGTGCACTTGAGAATGACGAAATTATAATTGTGTACACCGTAGTTTGCAGTATGTCTTTGCAGTTTTTCTTATATACTTGACCCCAGGCGTCTTGCGGTCGTTGGTACCAATTGTATGTCTACGCTCGTTCCAATCATACTTACAGTTATAACAATCGTATAGGCGAATACAATAAAACTGATGGGATTGTTTAAACAACTTATTATTTGGCACAATATAAAATTAAATGAATGTATTTTGCGCGCACTTTATAGCGTCATCTTGAACAATAGTCTCTGTTGTTCCTGTCCGCACGTCAGTAATGAAAAATTGGCTACGCACATGTGTGTGTTTGTTGTCGGTGTTTTATAAATTAGAGAATATCAAATTACTGTTAATACAATAAATTCAGTAGTTCTGCTTTAAGTAAAACTATTTCAAACTGTAACGAATCGCTACAGCTAATTGTCTGTTCATTGCTTGATGCAGACTCAGATCAAATAAAAAAGGTAGATAACGCACCGCCTTGTTCTTCTTGAAACAGAAAAATGGCGCGTAGCTCCAAGTAAACACACGCGATACGCATTAACTATGCTATAAACTACGCTACTTTTCGTGAGTATCGTACAAATATGCTTCAACAAGAACAAGGCGGTGCGTTATCTACCTTTTTTATTTGATCTGAGGATGCAGATCAAAGGGCACATCCTTTGGATTAAATGTTAAAAACATATTTATTTGACACTATTAAGAAGACGAAAAAGGAAAGACAAGTGTTATTATGGCCTATGTGTTATTCCTTGATAAGTTGTAACGAAAACTTATCAAAGAATGAAAACCGAATTTAGGTTTTCGTTCTAGCAATTTTCTTGACACTAAACCTATATAGCAAAGGGTAATTGTAGCACTGTTAAGTCGGCCTTGTCATTTCAATGACACAATCCATCTAGTATTATATTTAGTATCAAGTAACCGAAAAGTTATTTAAAGAGAATATGATCATCAACGAATTGCATAGATCAATCGGTTTAGAGCAGTGTAAAAGGCAAGATTATACCTAGTTGTACAAAAATAAGTACGTTCCGCCACCTTTAGCCTTTATTTAAACAATTTGAACATTAATCCTGTCATTTTCTATACATAACGTAGCTGTGTGAATTTTGAACGATGAATACTGAATTGTATTTTAGGTAGTTATAATGTAATTTACCTCGACACGTTTCGTGAGATGAGCAAAAACTTGCCTAGCCGAAGTATGTTCAATGGTTAGATTGTCCTCAGAGCGATGTAGATAACTTATAATAGGTGGAACTTTATAACAGTAAACTTTCGTATCCTATTTAACAAGGACAGCGTTTAGTATTTGTAATATGACTAATAATATAATTGTACTCGTTTATACTTACTTACGACAATATTATACATACATATAACATTGTCGTAAGTTACAGTCTTTTAAGAGACTTTATTTTCTATGCTAACGTTATTAAATCTTCATATATTTTAATCATAAAATATATGAAGATTTATATCAATATTGCAGGTATAAAAAGGTATCGTCGCAAACCATCAATACATACTCGTACGTTTAAATATTTATTCCATTATTTCACATAGTACCTGTTGGTACTTCGTGAAATAATGAAGTTCTCGTAAAAAACAGAACCCCGTAAAAACAACAATCAAAAGTCACTATCTTTGTATCTTGCACGGATGGTTAACGCACAAAAAAATGTGTTTGCAACATCATTTTCGATACCCACCAGGGTTTTACATAAAAAAAACTGAATATTCATCACATTACACTTGTGTCCGACGGTATTAGATGAAGTAGGCTTTTAATATCCTGAAGCTGTTTCTTTATTGAAAAGTTACCGTGCCTTACTTCTGTTCAGGTTCTTTTATAGCTTACCTAAACAAGGAGTATAATGGTAATCATATCAATAATAATAATGAATATTTTCTTTACACTGATGTGGGTGTGCATCGTAATGTAGTTGCAGTGGATACCGGACTCACTCCGCTCGCTTTGGCTAAAGAGAATCGCAAACCTGTAGTACTTAGTACTGATGATCGCAGGGAGGTATGGAAGGGCAAAGAATTTCATGGTCGGTTTTATCGGGCTCTTAATGGGCCCGATATAGACTTCAAGGCCTCAACTTTCTGGCTACGGCATGGTGATCTCTTCGGAGAAACCGAAGGTTTTGTTTGTGCGATTGTGGACGAAGTTATCATGACGAATAACTATCGGAAGTATATCCTGAAAGATGTACGGTCGACATCTGTCGGGCATGTCACCGTCCTGGAGAATCTATCAGGCATATAATTTCTGGTTGTTCTCGTCTTGCTAACGGCGAATATTTGCACAGGCACAACCAAGTAGCCAGGATCTTACATTAACAGCTTGCCCTTAAATACAGACTTGTGAATTCAGAGGTGCCATACTAAAGGTATGTGCCCGACCCAGTTCTCGAGAATGGTCGTGCTACGTTATATTGGGATCGATCTATTATCACAGACAGGACTATTGTTGCCAATAAGCCTGATATTGTGATGATAGAGCGATTAGAGCGCCGCGCAATGATTGTCGATATCGCCGTTCCTCATGACGAGAATCTCGTGAAAGTCGAAAAAGAAAAACAAATAAAATATTTGGATTTATCTCACGAGATTGTCGATATGTGGAATGTGGATTCGGTAATCATTCTTCCGATAGTCGTATCTGCTCACGGATTGATAGCCAAGAGTCTCGACCAACATCTTAAGAGGCTCACGTTAGAGGGCTGGATCAAGGGTCTGATGCAGAAGGCAGTCCTCCTTGACACGGCACGTATAGTGAGGAGGTTCCTGTCTTTGGAGCCCTAACCACCGGTTTCTTGGTCCCTGTACCCGAGGTCGGTGGTCTACTATTTTTTATATTTTTAAATGTATTTGTTTTTATATTTATATTTAAAAATGTAATTAATATGTATATATAAATGAAATAAAGAGAATAATAATAATATTAATTTGAAGAGCTATATTGATTCTAGTTTTAATAAAATAAAAATGCAACCACTGATTATACAATTATCGCTTTTGACGTGTGCAAAATACAAAAACTACATTAATTAGTAAAATTAAGTCTATGACGCAGTTTCGCCAATATAAACAAATATTACATATCCGTTGTCCACGAAGTCTTGGTCTGACCTTTAGACATGGTATGTATATTAAAAAAACCTCTAGCACTAATTAGTATAAGGAAAAGATAAAATGAAAGATAAAATGCATTTGTTTACCAGTGCGTGTTATTGCAACAACGCTAAGAGTCGTGAAAGATCGCATCATAAGCCTTGCACACATGGAATTTCTCATAAAGCAAATAACTCAGACTATTAGAGTCGTCATACTTGTTTATGTCATTTAAATTATATTATTTCATGTTTCTTGAAGTTTGTTAAAGTAATAATATTTAAAGTCTATTACATTTATATAAAGTTTCAGGACAAAAGTTTTTTTGTTGGCTCACATCTATAGGTCTTACATAACACAGACAAAAATATTTATTTGACATTGATATGTCACAGTTTTGCCAAATTTGTATTTTCCTTAATTTTTTATTTCGGGATTGGAAGCATCCCATACAGTCTAAATATATCTGTAAAAAGGAAGTGTGAATTGACTCAGAACTGCAGGCAATCACCACTAGGTGCCTCCTACTTGTATCTTTAAACTACTTTAAAGCCCTTATTTAAATGTCGTAGTATTGTGATACGATTACCGTAAACTGTGAACTGTGCTAGGGAAATCCCCTATCTTAAAAAGCTGAACATTAAATAACATCCTTATTGCAAATACCTATGTCTGCTGATGTAACACGTAGCGGAAGGTTATAATAAAAGTGAATAATTCTGCGTTAGATTTTCCATAATAAAGTATATAATTATACTGTTGCGATATTATTCGTTGTAGACGCTATTATCGAAACTAACATTTTTTTTTAAATTTCCAATTATTTTTTACATTAAGTGTGAAAATTAAAAATTTAAAGAACATGGTTTTGTTAAATGGGATTCGTAATAAAATTCAATCTTAGAACCTTATTCATTGACTGAAACTACATTCTTTGTATATCCTTGTATTCACAACTAGCGGGTTAATTGACAATGGTGATCTAAGCTGGGAAAAGTAAACTATAAATAAACAGTTCAACTCTGATACTATGTTGATGCATCAGCGTGGAATCAAAAGCCGTCATTTTTCCACATATGAGACTTACATACCTAGAATTCCACTTAACCAACCATTATCTTTATATTTTTTCTTTATAATGTAAGTGACATTGTATACATATATATGTATATACACGAATATTTTTAATCAGATAACACCAACACAACGCTTGTCAAAAATCTTCAAAGGTTTGATTGAATAAGAATAAAACCTAGTGAAACTATACAAAACTTGATTACTTTCGTGGAATTCTATTCCAAGATTATATATTTTACCGAAGGCACTAACACGGTGGTTCTTTATAAAGTAACATACAATTTACGGTAATTAAAACTAATATGTTTTACGTTAATAACAATCAAACTAGCCAGTGGAACGGCCCATTATTACCCTTGTCAGAATCGAGCAATTTTAGCAATTTATTTACAAAACATAGGTTTCTTGTTATATGAAAATAATCCTTTTATTATGACAGGTATCTATTTTTGAAAACAAGTAATTTAGTTTTATTTCAACATTCACACTAAGAAGTTTGTTTTTTTTGTTGTGAAATATGCAGATAATATTTATTTCTGTACAAATCTTAGCTGTATTTTCTGTGATTACCGACGCATTATTAGATCAACATTCATCACTTTCCTTATCTGCACTAACTGCTTTTACATAATATCAATCACAAGAAATTAGCGCTATTTCATAAACAAACATTAAGTAATTCTACAATTCACAAGCGATTGCGGTGACGAAAGAAATACTTAAGATATACTAGGATCATACAAACTTGATCAACGTATTTAAGTTGTGCAAACACCAAAATTCTAAGATCTCAAAATGAGGACCACGTTCTTCAAAACATGTTTAATTACTGTACTTCTCAAACATTATTTTCTGCCTCACATATTTACGTTATACATATTATTATATATTTGCTAAACATACAAGTTCTAACCTCCACATTGGTTGCGCAGATTAGAACTAGTATTCGTAATAAACTAGTTTATTGAGAAGCTTATAAGTAAAAGACAAAAAAACACATATAATATATGTATGATGCTAAAAAACTAAATATGTCAATTGCGTTTATTATACTAACATATTAGAATGACATAATATGAAAAACGCTTCCTCGATAAGTTTTTTGTACGACTCGAGAATGTATGAGCTACATATGAAATATAAACAAAGAGATAAATGTCACATTTAATAAATATTTTTATAAATCGATTTAGTTGAATTTTTATTGTAAGGGAATATTAAATTATGTCAATAGTTTAGATAGAATATAGACTTCGTTTAATAATCATCTTAAAAATATTAGATTTAGTAAGTACACAGTTGTCTATGTGTACTATATAATTATATATATATAAACACACATTAGGAATAACATCTAATTTTTATTTTCCTTATAGACTTGTTTTTAGATCTACCTGTACTATTTTAACTAAGATACTAAAAAATAGCCTTAATTAAATACAACAATTGTCCTCAAACAACCACAAATCTAAATTCAAGTGTAAAGTAAGACGAAGTATGTGTTAAATTGCTGGCGTTGGCTGTTGCGACGGATGGCTATGCGATCTAGTATGAACCGGCTCTAACCGGTGTGGTCTGGTTATAGTCGCCGAGGACTGGCCTGCCATTCGCCCGGACCCCGCCACTGGACCGCGGGGACACTGCATCTGAGTCGCGATAACAACAACCACGTAGTATGTATTACTGTTTTATTTTTCCATTTTCATTGCTTTTCAATACATAGGTACCTAGATTTTTAAGTTTATAACTTGATAACCGAATTTATCAATTGAGATTAAAGATGCGTTAAGTTATTGTAGCCTATTGCCGTACTATGGATATTGCTATAGAATTGTGACATTATTCTACTACTCATGGTTATATTTAGTTATTTATCTTTACGATTGAAAAAAATAATGATAAGTAATCTACATAATCCAAATAATGTTAAGTTAGTATGTGTACGTTTAAGAAATTCAAAAAGTTCTACACTAATTGAGTTCAAAATCTGCCACAATATAGAAATTCGTTGAAAATATTTTTTATGTATTTATCGAATGAGTTTTGTAACACAGTGTGCTATAGCGAAAGGTTGCAGGGTACGAAAATATAATAGGAATAATATAATCATTAACGTAAAGGATGTAACATTGCGATGATAACTACCTATACTCTGCTAAAACGATTGTTTTTTAGTTATAACAATCAACCGTTCGTATTTGTATTCGATTCTAGTTATTTTAACTTGCGTCTAAAATGTAATCGCTTGACAAGACGCAAACTTCTTTTTTTTTATTATATTGTCCTCGGCGTCGAAACCAATTCTTAAGAGGCTATTGACATCGTCATTGAATACAGTAGTGTTAATATACGACTATTAAATGTTTTCTGTGTAAACAGGTTGCTATTCTATTGTAAAATGACGATTGAAATGTGGTGTTCATGATGAATTACTAAACAATCGATGTTGACATGAACTTTAACATGCGTTACTCTTCCTGTGTCGGTGAAATCTGTGTAAACAGACACCAATACTAGTTGTTCGTCCAATTCCTCAAATAGTATATATTTACATATCTATAGACTGCACAAATAACGCAGTGGTTCAAGCGGTCACATCACTGCAACCTAGTGCGCTTAGTTTTATGGGTTCGATCCAGGGATGGGATCCCATGCAGGCACCGGACAACACTTTTCGTGTGTGGGTTTAGTCTGGGTACTCTTTGTGTACGTTTGAAAGAAAATTCCTTTTTAACCGACTTCAAAAAAGGAGGAGGTTCTCAATTCGACCGTATATATGTTTTTTTTATGTGTGTTCGCGGATAACTTCGTCATTTATGAACCGATTTTGATGATTATTTTTTTAATGGAAAGGGAATATCCCAACGGTGGTACCATGATAAGGACATTAAGATCTGATGATGGCATTCAAGAGAGATGGAGTCTAACCTTGAAGTCGGTTTTTTTTGTTAAAATTTATTGTGTTGGTGAAATATTCGTAACGTATTATCTGGGGTTATTTGTTTAAAAAAATACTTACAGTTTAAGTATACTATAGCTATACAGTGACATGTATATCTAACGCGTTAGTACGATTGTGTCAGAACGGTGACACAACCTTCGATTTTTCAGCTTCACGCTTGATTTGTCTCTGTACAACGGAATAGAAAATATCATACATATACATATATTAATTAGTTACGTGCTCAAAGAGTTTCGAGTTACTTTTGTTATGAAAATGAAGATTAGGTTTTTAAAATCGTATGTTAGATTATCTTTAACAATTAAACAAGAAAAGTTTAAAAACTAGAACAACTACGTAAAAGATTTGGATAAAAATTATATAGCCTGTTTCACCTGGACCATTTTTCGATTTATTTCATTAATTCTCGCAACTAGATTATATATTTTATAATCATCATCATCTCAGCCAAAAGACGTCCAATGCTGGAAATAAACCCCCTTCAAGGTTCTTCACAACAGAAATGAAACAAAGCCAAAAAAATACATTTCTGTGATTAATTGTTAAGAATTGTATCATAATTTATTTTAGGCTTAAGAATTATACTGTGAGCTATAATAAAAATGTAACAAATTTCAGAGAGAATTATTCTCAGATGCTGATACGCAATAATTTGTCTATATTTTTTTACACACAAGTATCGACAACTTATACGATACTGACGAAAAGTAGCGTAGTTTATAGCATAGTTAGTGCGTATCGCGTGTGTTTACTTGGAACTACGCGCTTTTTTTTCTGCTTCAACTAGAACAAGGCGGTGCGTTATCTATCTTATTTTATTTGATATGAGATGCCAAAGGAGATCCACTATCAAAATGTGGACATCTCCTAGGCATTGCTTCGGTATGTTAGTTGTAGTGAAATCCGTGGATATTTAATATCACGGATTTCACTAAAATTTATGCAATTTATTAGTTGAATGGTGAAAGTTTAAGTTTTTTAAGTGCAGCTCTCTTTACCTGCAAGAGACGTGCATTAGTTTAAAATACATTTTTGAATGTTATGACTACATTCTAAAATATTTACATATTAAATTGGTAAGCAAATGTCCAAGTTTTAATTTATATTTAATATTACTATAAGTTTTGAGAGATGTGACAATATGTATAAGCAGTTATAAGGTTTATAGAAGAGTATATGTATATACCTACGTTGTTCAAGTCTTACCAGACACTGTTTCCGACACTATATATGTTTACTTCTACCAATTTACTATTATTTATTATATAATTTTATGAATTAGTTAAATACTAAAATAGGCTTCATCATCAACAACCCCTAACGTCCTACTGCTGGCCTCGGGCCTCCGGTTAAGGCCATGCTAAATTAGTCTTGATAGAGGTTTAAAACTGCCTCGTTGGTCTTCTGTTTAGCGTAAGCGACTGCTGATCGAGGG
Source organism: Diaphora mendica (assembly GCA_949125395.1). Lineage (NCBI taxonomy): Eukaryota > Metazoa > Arthropoda > Insecta > Lepidoptera > Erebidae > Diaphora > Diaphora mendica. The sequence goes on along the minus strand of OX421312.1, from coordinate 9,758,957 downwards.
GTATCTGGGTCGATTTCCAGCTCGAACTGCTGTTGGGTTTTTCTTACAAGAAATTCTTAATAGCAGCCGAGTATGGAAGATGGTAGTGTTTCCGGCCCATGCCTCGGAGAGCACGTTAAGCTGTCGCGTCGGTCCCGGTTGTCATGAACATCTATGGCAATCGTTATTGGGAAATCAGTGCCCTCAAATATACTGATAACTAGTTCAACCTTCGAATTAAGTACACCCTCAGGGTTGCGGAGGTCCAATGCCAGTCGCTGCGTGTAAAAACTGATATTCAGGCAAAACCGGTTGAACTATTACCCGACCTCAAAGCTTGGGAATAATAAAAGCTAGGAAAAAGAGGGAATAATAAAAGCTAGGAACAAGATGATGATGAGAGGTTTAAAATAAATAAAACCTTATCCGTCTAGCCAGCGTGGTATTGTAAGCTAAAACCTCCTTTCTAAGAAGAGGTCTAGCACAATATTGTTTTTACAACTACTAAGTTTACACCAAATAAATATTTCTCATTATATTTTCCATTCTAAACACATGAACGTTCTACTTCGATAAAAATATATCTAGTACTGTATCACGTAAATAAAATAGGTATTTAGTTAGCTACACTTTCTGATGTTTGTGTCTTCAGTACTTGATTTGGCTAAACACATATTTCTGGTATTTTATGCTATAAACATAAATAAAATAACAGATAGATATATCGAGTTAAAAGTTTATTAAAGCTCGGACGTTCTTGATTGTATTCGATCTGTGTCGCTTTGATGTCGTCTTAATCGATGATAGATCCGTGACAGTAATCATTTGCTATAAGTATCATGATTGACTTGACCTCAATCGAATTTGAACCTGAATAAATCACTGACATACGTGTCACTGAACTGTAATTGTAATCACTACAGTGATATTCCAATAGAATAGAACATTTATACGTAGCACTGAATTTGATTCATCTATACATCTATACAAATAAATAAAATTTGAGTGTCTGTTTGTTCCGGGTAATCTCTGGAACGGCTGGACCGATTTTGACGGGACTTTCACTGGCTGATACACAGCTGATAATCTAAGGAGTAACTTATGCTACTTTGTTTCAGGCTTACTTTGTCAGCGGGGTTAAGCTAGTAATTATTATATTTATTCACATATGTGTATACTGGTATTCAGTATAGTGATATTCAAATATAACATTTATGCGTAAAACTGCATTTTATACAAAATTATTATTCTTGAAATTATAAACTACAAAGAGGAAATACAATTACTATTCATCGCGCATCGTTAAATTGTTTTATACAACATTATACAACATTCACACCGATATCAAATTAATAATCATACCGCAGCGATAATGTGTTTTTATTGCTAAGGTAATTCTTCGAAAAATTCATAGTTTGGTTAATTTTAATTGTTAATCAAACGTCTGTAATAAAAACAAGTTTTCATATGTTTGAAAACAAAACACCAGGCTATTTATGTTATTTCTAAATGATTTCATGGACTGTAATAAAATCTCACATTTCAATGAGAAGGTAATTCAGACTGCTTTATAGACATTAACAATATATTTTTTATTGTTCAAGTGTTATAGTGTACTGCATCTTGAGTTTTAATAGAGCCTTTACTAGTTATGTGTGCTACCGAAGATAACATTATTTGATTATTTCGTTTAATTACCTTTACTTCATTATTTCCTTGTATGGTTATACAAGCATTTAGTAGTGACCAGACTTCACTGATTCGTTGCGTTAAATTGATCTTGAGATTTTAAGAACAATTCTTGGACTAACATCTTTAAGAGAGTTGTATGAAAGTATTGAATCAATCATGTTGAAAACATGTTGTTAAAAATATATAGACTATCTTCAGTTTTATCTAGAGAGGTAATCTTTGTTACTATATGGACTGGTATCCATTCTCTTAATATACACACATCAAAAGTGTCTAGGGATCAACATATGTGTCTAGGGATCAACATATATTTTTGCAATAATTTTTCTCCTGATTGATATTAATTAAAATTTTCTTTAAGGATTCATCAAATAAAGTGTTTTCGTTTGTCACAGTAACAATAAACCAAGTCACCTTTGCATTAATAAAGAAATTTGCCATTTTCCTAATAAAGGGATTTTTGACAATTGAATTAAAGACTAACATTAAAGTTCGAAAAAAAGACTGAAATAACAGTTTTCTTTAAAATTTTATTAGGTAACTTAAACAATTAATAATCCGTGTTTCTACCGCGAACACTAACAACACAAGAACATCGGTTTGGCATACTCAAAATGAGTTCATCCAAACACGCTGTGGAATGGCCGCCCATGTTCGTTGCAACAACAAAAAAAGGTCTTCTTGCGACTGGATACCCTCCATATTCGGCAGAGCTCTTCTCTGTAGCATATCGGGTTCAAGTCTGGCGACTGAGCAGGCCAGGGCCAAAGCCACATCTCAATCTCAAGAAATCCGCATAAAAATGCTTGATCCCTAGACACTTTTGATGTGTGTAGTTTATTATAAAAATATGTACAGATTTTTACTGTAAATTAGCTGACCCGGCGAACTTCGTACAGCCATATTTACATATCTGTCTCAGCTTCCCACAGGTAGTGTACAGTCGCGGACAAAAAAAGACTTTTCTCGTTATCTTTTTTTTTTCTTTCTAGCAAAAAAAGAATGAATAAAATCGGACTATGTGTTATTGAATTACAACTAAGTACATATTTTGACTTTCATCCCCTCTCTCCAGGAAACCATGCTGAATTTCGGGATTAAAAGTATCCTATGTCCTACCTCGTAGTATGAACTCAAATCATGCCAAGTTTCATTTGAATCCGTTCAGTAGTTTCGGCGTGATGCGCGGCCAAGATACAGACAGACAGACAGACAGACAAAAATGAAAAAAAAATAGTTTTGGTTTCAGTATCGATAACAGAGTGCCCTCCAAAAAAAATTTTCTAAATATCTTCAATGTACAGAATTTGACCTGTTACATTTTTATTATAAGTATAGATATATATTATGGACATGTCATGTAAATTCATCTTGTGTTACTATCTTTTTTTCCCCGACCTACGACTGTTTAACTCTATATATTTAAAAAGCCGGTTTATTTTTTTGTATGAACCTTGAACAGCCTTGAACTTAAATAATTGTAATCAGGCCAGATGTATCATTTATTAGCTAAACAAACAACTTCAGCTTACATCTTACATAATTCGTGTTTTGCCTTGAGATTCAGAAGGATTCATACGAACATTGAGGTTTTAAAACGCAATGTAAACATTAGCGAAAGAACTTGTAAAGATGTTGCGTGTCATTTATAATGATTATGTCTACAACGTCTTAAGCGACAATGGCTACAATTATAGGTATTATTTTTGCAAAGGGAAAAAACGCTTACAGTTCGAACCATGGACCGAGTGTCCGCGCAAATTTTATTGGTGTTCATGGCCCAATGTGTTACTTCAATACGAAATCACATTCTTTTTGGTATTTTTTGCTATTACAGTACAATTCTTTCGATGGTAGTAGTTCATAGGTTTTGCCGCAAAAAACAACGAAAGGCATAGGCATATATTTCTTTGCTGAGGTACATAATTATGTTCCTCAGCAAAAATAGTTTTTATTTTTGGTTTTTATTTTAATATTAAAATAAAAACCTTTATGCGATTAGTAGTAGATAAACATGGATTTGGTGGAATGTTGAAGATATACATAAATGGCCAGGGTTTTATTTTACTTATAACCTGTCCTATTACATGTCACATCCACGTTGTAATGTTATTGAAGGAAGTGAACATTCAATCACAAAGGAATTTGCATAAAGTGATGAGCCGATGAAAAGGATAATATATTTCTATTTAACTCAATTCCTGTTTACAATGTTTTCTATCAACAGATCGTCCATATTATTGTCACAATGTTCATCAATACGGAAAACGTTTACTCTTTGAGAGGAAACTTATTTCCTTAGATAATAAATTATGATATATGAAGATATTATGGATATTTTACATTCATGATTTTAAGATAATATAAATTTTATACGAAACTAGCTGTTCCACGCGCCTCCACTCGCGTGTATATCGGTTATCGCGGTAAAGAGTGGCCTATATCCTTCCTCAACAATTAAAGTATCTCGATGCTTAAACGAAAAAAAAAACACGAAAACGTAACAGAGTTCTTTTGAATTTATAATGTTAGTATAGATGATCGAACGTACATTTGAAATTATTTTATGAGTGATCTTTGTTTCACAAAGAAAAACATATTCTCTGAACACGTTTTATTCTCAAGATTTTTGAGGTCTATTGGAGACGACATGTTATAGCTTTTCAAAAATTACTTTAATTTAATGAAATGGTCGAACACACATGAATGTCACGTTTTGAAAAATTCCTTCCATTTGCTAAAATAGCCGAACACACATGAATTGGTCGATTGTAGGATCTGACCGCAAAATGTACATCGTTCATTGGTAATATATTGTCCAAAGCCTTAATAGATCAAACCGACGGACAGTTGAAAACCGCAGCCACTTTTGATACAACAAAAGATTGCAATTCTTGCGGTACCTGTTTCTTTATAGACCTCCCTTGTGCAATGTGCAATGTTGTAGTGAATGTACTAGAACATTCTTTTCTAATATTAAACGGTACATTTGCAGTATGTTTTATCCATACACCTATCCAAATACATAAAATTGAAGTGTCTTTTTGTAATTTCGAATTAACAGCTTTACACTCCACAAAATGTATGTAGTTACTCTACTTACATAAAAAACCATTTAACAAAAAAATCTCTGTCCGTCTACCTGACTGTCTGTTTGTCTGTTTGTACTGGCTTATCTCTGGAACGGCTGGACAGATTTTAAGGGAACTTTCACTGTCACATAACTAATGTTATAAGGAATAACTTAAGCTACTTTTATTTTAGACTAGCAGCACCCTGCGGTGTTACCCGCAGTTCTTTTACCTTTACATCAACACGAACATACGAAACCGTACAGAACCGAAACAGTACGAAATAAACGTATTAGTGTCATGAATATTTTTACTAGTGAGGATTTAGATAGAAATGTTTAAAGTGCACGTTTGGCATAGTGGTTTAATGGTCACCACGCTGTTTCCTACTTCACCAAGTGTCGTGGGTTCAAATCCCACGTAGGACAACACTTTGTGTGATCCACGAATTGTTGTCCTGAGTCTGTGTGTTCTTTGTGTCCGTCTCATGTATGTTTGTAAAGTTCCCCGAAACACAGGATTTATTTCTAGTGCGGGAGTTGTCTTTTAAAAAAAAAAGTCACAATTATTTTTTATTACAAGAATGGCCAATAAAGAGATCTTGAATAAGTATTTCAAACATTATTTCGGACAAAAAATTCTCACAGCAGGAGCGATAGAACTCAAGCGGCAATGTTTTTTCTCTAATTCTGAGTTCGTGGAAATAATTAACAGTAGTAACGTCACATTTATTTTTATATGTGGTAGTGTGTGATGATGTGGTGATTGACCCATGGGTCATCAAGTTATGATCACAAGTAACGCCGCATATAACGATGATTGGCTTGACTGCTCATAGCCAAATATTTTTAAGATTTTTATTAACCGCTCCAAGATTGTTATTACCCGACTGCGGTGAAGCCAAAAGGAAGGATAGAATGGTTTTATTTAGTATGTGTGCATGTTCCACCGAATCGCCTATACTACTAAACCGATTTTAATTAATGAGGTGTCAATAGATTCGTAATGAAGACACGGGGGACATATCCGACTAATATTATAAAAGCGAAAATTTTGTAAGTATGGATGGATGTTTGTTACTCTTTCACGCAAAAACTACTGAACGGATTTAAATGAAACTTAACAGTAATACAGCTTATAAATCAGAATAACACATAGGCCACTATTTGCCGCGATAGCCGACATACACGCGGGCGGAGCCACGGGCAACAACTAGTACCTTAGATAACTTTTTTCAAAAGTTTTTTTCTTTTTTTGTGATGAAAATATCCTCTGTGAAAATGATGGATTTGCAAGGTGCTTTTGATTGGATTTAAACTTTCGTATTTTTTCTTAGACATTATTACGTCTGCTATCGATTCAATCGGTTTTTATGTACCTAACTGTACTGTTGAACAGTATCTTTTTGCTAAATATCCGACTAAAACCATTACGGAGATCTCTAAAAGGTTTTTTTTTAACCTGTGTATGAATACAAGAGATGCTAGATAGTAAAAATGTATGCACCTAAGTTGCAAATATTTTAATAAACAATTTGACTCTCAAAAGTTAGTTTCGAGTAACTTCTTTTAATCACGTAAAGAATATCCTTATGTAATTCCACGGAAATTCCAATTATATTGTTTTTGTTGACGATGACGCAACTCTTGAAATTACTATTTTCAGGTGTTTGTATAAATGGAAATTAGTCACAGTGCATTTATGTGTATTTATAAGCACTTTTTATAATTTGACATTTTCACCTTCGTCACAACGTCGCCATTAAGGCAATACAAAGATTAAAAAAAAATGGTTCTACTTATTTATAGCTAAACAGTACAAAATAATACACAATAGCATGTTGAAATAGCGAATATCGAAAACCATTCATAGAGATACCTATTCAGAATGTCGTCATAGTCTGTTGTCCACAATATGATTATGTTTCATTTTGTTAGGTATTGTTGAATATTTCAATTTAAATATATTGCTGTTCCTCTCTGTGCCATTGTCAATTTAATGAAAAATAACAGACAATTTTAATGTGTGGTTATAATTTTTAGTCACTAGAATAATAATATAAGAAATAAAAGAAAAAACAATAACAATTTAGACTGTACTAGAAAAACTTACATTAAAATATACTTTGACAATATTTTACTAAAGAAATGAATTAATTTATCTAGGTTTAAGGGGCCGTCCATGAATAACGCGAGGCTTGAAACGCGAAAGTTTGTAAGTATGGATGGATGTTTGTTACTTTTCCGCGCAAACACTACTGAACGAATTTGGATGAAACTTAACAGTAATATAGCTTATACATCAGAATAACACGTAGGCTACTATTTGCAGCGATAACCGACATACACGCGGGCAGAGCCGAGGCAACAGCTAGTGTCTTAATAATAGTATTAGTGATTTTTACAAAATTTGGAATTGTGTTTTCAATAAATCATTTCCTCAACACCGATCCACGATCATAGGCATCTCTTAGGCCTTGAGTGTAGTACAGCGTTCAAAAACAGAATTGATTGAATAAAAGTGAATTGTAATAATGTGGTTTTCAGTTCTATATAAGTTTACTTCTAAACGGTTCGGTACTTCCTTCTTGTGCCAAGCAATCATAAATTGGAACTCACTACCAGCGCACGTGTTTCCCTCCCATTATGATCCCGGGTCCTTTAAGATGGGCTTGAAAATGCATCTCACCAGGCCGCCATAGTGTGGGTCACCATACTGCATTGTCTGCATTCGCATTGAGATGGTGCCCCCCACTCTTAGATTCTACTCCTGCTCTTCATCAGGCAGAGTAGTCACTGACAGGCAGGATTAAAAAATAAAAGCTTACGTAAAAGTAAGATTCAGTCTCTATGTAGTTGATTTTATTCATATTAATCTTAAATACAATATTGTGGGAGAGTCAGGCAAGCACAAAAACATTAGTAACATTTCATACACTCAAACTGGACTATTATGAGGTCGGAATCGTAATGTACTAAACTGAATTTAATTAAGACCATCGACCTTCAAATGTCGTTATTAATATGCAACATCCTTATTTTAATATTGATGACTGCGTAATAACAGTTGTCGAGTCGGCGTTAACCTTTAGTCGTAGTGTTGGACCCGCTTGCCTTAATGTTCTCCTAGATAGCATAAATCTTTGCAAGGAACCGCCTATGTGCTAAGTATCATTCCCAAGCCTCTCCTACCACAGTACGACTACGATTTAAATTGTTTTTGACATACTGCCATAAAAAAAATAAAAACTAAACCCAAACTACGACAAAAAACGACGCTGAAGTAGTAGTAGTACGCTGTAGTTGGGGTTTAGTTTTGACTTTTTTTTATTTAAAATGTTTTGGTGCCTCCATACTATTAATTTCTTTGAAATGAAATGAAATGAAATGAAATGAAATGAAATGAAATGAAATGAAATGAAATGATTGCCTTTCCTAACTGGACTTTGCAAAGTACATTTTAAATAGGTACCATAGAAATTTCACAATTATCGAATAAATACGGACAAAGTCACGAGAAAATGCTAATCTTATATATAAAATTCTCATGTCACAATGTTAGTTACCATACTCCTCTGAAACGGCTGGACCGATTTTTATGATATTTGGTGTGCATATCGGGTAGGTTTGAGAATCGACCAACATCTATTTTTTATACCCCATTTTTTTTTATGGCAAAACAACGTTTGCCGGATCAGCTAGTATTATATATATTTTTTTGAAATGTATGAGTAACGCTCTTTAGAATGATACCAAACACGGCATATTTATTTCAAATTTATTTTTTAATACAGTACTTTATGTCGTCTACCTATATTATATATTTATAATAACCGAACCAAGTCTTTATTGAATGTTCTGCAAGATAGTCTCTCAATAGAATCTGTTACCAAGTCTAAGTGTCGTATATTTCTAGATATTTCGACTACAAGTTGTTCTGTATAAAAACTATGAGATGTGTAATATTACTTGTTGTCATAAAATAAATATTTGAATTCGAATCAATTGTTCGGCATTGAGTGCCAGACGTTTTTAACAGACTGATTTCAACTATATCAAATTGTCATGTAAATATGCAGCTTATCATAGACATTACAAAAACAGATTCGAATACTAATAGTTATTGTAACGTGGAAAAAAAATACAGTAACATTTTCGATGGAATTTCTTCGACAATAATATAGGCAATAATTATATTCAATACACATGACACGCGTAAATATGCACTTAACAGAAATTTGCGTCTAAATCGTAAAAATAAAAATCTAAGTTTATTCGATAAAAAATTTCTGCAAATCTATAGTCATAAATACACAATTTTCTATACAGTTTCTAATATTTCACATTGCATCCTATATCCTTTAATCATATACCGTGTAATGCTTGTAATTGTTTCATCGTCAAAATTTTAGTACCACATCGTGATTCATAGAAATTACATCGAACCTATATCGAATTAACGATTATATTCCAGCTAACGATAGTTCAAGAAGAACATTACACTTTGTTTTTATAAGCCTGTCACTGAAATTTGATATTATTTTGCTTATATGGGAACATTTTTCACTTGAATACAATATTTTATAAACAAAAAAATGGATAGTGTCTCTTAAAAAATATACCAATTTTAATTGTAAATGGCTTACTGAGAATGAAATGTGAAGCAGCGGTTTGACGAATTAGATACGGCCTTATGTGTCACACTGTAATTATAGTCACTTAGTCGCAAGAGTTGCAGCCGTATCAGACTTGTTAAATATTATTAAGGGCTAAATGCTGGATAATGCCAGTTTTCTCTGGTCACGTCAAGTCCCGGCTTACGGCCGCTTCTTACCAAACTAAATTGGCTTTATCCAGTCCCGAAATTTTGTATGTAACTTGGACAGCTATACAGCTTTGGACGACAATGTATCAATACTATCATCTTCATTTTGAGCATTCATTGCAGTTGTTAGCATTTGAATTAATAATTTCGAATTGCTTTCATATCAAAATATAATTGTGTTTCATTGGTTTTTATAGTTCGAATAAAAATATCACGGACACTCGTAATACCCTGTTTTAGTAGTATTTGAATAAATTCCGTTGTAGTTTTTACGCTATTTCACTTTTTTCAAATTCGAGTTGGATTCATATTTTTTTTACGACTACAGATTTAAAAAGAAATGTTACTTGGTATTAGGTATCGAAGTATATCTAACGTTTAAATATAAAATATAGTAAACATATCAATGAGACTTTCGTAAATAAAATCGGTCGTTAACTCGCAGCGGTCACTTTCACTAAATCGCTGTTGGCGTAACAAATAGTTTTTCTGTGTCGCTTTTCTTTGCGAATCTTTTCCTTACAATCTTTCCTTAAGTTTACTGAGGCATGGCTACTATATAAAATACATGTTCATTAATCAGGATGAGCCGACGTCTGCAATGAGTTTTAAAAGCAGAAATTAAAAGTATTTTTATCGTCTAGAGTATTTTAATCACTCGTTTCTCATATTAGGAAACTAGAAGAACTAGACGACGACTTGTTGACTACTAGTGTAAAGCGCAAGAAAGTACACTAGCTATAAATAGAAATCATAGAACTAAGGGGCCTTCTATACACTACGTCACACGAGTTTCAAGGGGCTTAGACCCTCATTTTTTGTCTCATTTGTTGGGACGGTATTGCTACTGTAATGTGACATACTTTCATTTTCGTTCTAAGAATTGAGAAATTAAAATCAACATCAAAATGTACCAAATTTAAAACTTGAGGTTAACGACCTAGGTTTTTTTTTTAACAATTTAGATGTTCGGTCACTTAAAGGGCCGGAAATGTGATCCATCTTTTACAGCTACATCAATTAAGTTTATTTAGACGTCTGTAGACTGTGTTTATTTATTTTGTTGAACCTGTTTTTACTATTATCATAAACGTTATCGCGTTATAGAGAAATTAAGCCCAGCAAATTACACATACCTATTACGTATTAACCATAGATACCTACGTAAATATTGCGAAACGAGTATCAATGGAGAAGGCGATTGAATTGATATCGTGCCTAATTGACCGTACACGTCAACTGATATTATCAACACGTCATAATATATTAAACAATACATCCTTAAGATCATACTCTGACATTTTAATCACATGATAATTCACCACGCTTATGTAAGTGCTTACTATGTTATTATAATGAAACTAGCTGACCCGGCAAACGCTGTTTTGCCATAAAAATAATTATTTTGGGGGTGGGTCCCTTGGTATCATTTAAGGAAATAAAAATTGATGTTATCCGATTCTCAGATCTACCCGATATGCAATCGGTCCAGCAGTTTCGGAGGAGTTTGGTAACAAACACCGCGACACGAGAATGTTATGTATGAGATAAATTGTCGCTTACGATACTCGCAATACATGCTTCTGTAAAACTAAGTCCCTTTGGTTAAGAATATGCCTCTCTCTTCTCTCTCTTGAGAATCTCAGACCCCTGTTCAAAGCGTGCCGAGGGTGTCGTAAGAGCTGATTAAAGTAGAAAACTATGCAGGAGAATAACATTGAAGGGAAGAGAAATACTTTACACAAGCCCTATGCCAACCCATCAGGCCAGCATAGTCCACTAGGCCCAAACTCCGTTTCTATGACGATGTGTTTTTAGAACGAAGTTCCATATCGCGCGTTGCGAAAGGGGACTAGACGGAAAAAATGTATCGACACTTTTCGCGCCAAAAGTTGTAACGACACTTTTAACATTGAGTTGACGTCATAGTGCTGGATACTCAACGTTAAATATAACAAACTGATTGCCAACGTCCATACCATGTTGAATACATCGGTTCTCGTCCGAACACCGAAGTTGAGCAACATCGGGCGTGGTTAGTACTTGGATGAGTGGACCGCCTGAGAATACCACGTGATGTTGGCTTTTTGCATTTATTTACAGAAAATATATTATTTTATTGTATATTTTGTAAAGTTTAATTATTTCTAAAATAATTTGAGTATTTTATGCGCATTTTTATTATATTTTTATTATCAAATATATATATATATATAAACTTCGTTCCATCCGGGTGTCCCTTATTGACACATCTTAGGTTTTTATTTTTATTCGGTAACGGTTCTAGTTACACCTTCGATCACAGTGGTAACATTATAGAAAAAGATGTCGATGATATGACCAAAGATGAGCATTTCGTTTGCCCCTAGAATTCAAGCTATTTATGGATGTTACGAAGTTTTATGTTAATGAAAAATAAATGTATGCTAGTATTAAACCGTAATTCCTTTTATTTAAATAATTATTGCTTTATTTCCTTCCTAAACTGAAGGCTAGTTTCAGCTACTTTCTAAAATGTTGAAGGAAAATCTTTGCGCCTTTAAATTTTTCTCTGAAGGCCCTATAAACTGATACGTACATTGAAGCTATTTAAACACATCACGTGTTTTATTACATTTTTTCTAGAGTAATAGAAATAAAATATCCATTAACGAGTTATAAATAAAAATGAATAAATCATAAATCAAATCATTAACGTTTATATCTCTCGTCCGTCATCAGTTGTTGACCATGGTATAAAACAGCCACACTTAGGAGTCAATAGAGCATGTCACATTATGTGTTTACTTACTGCAGCAGTAGTTAAGTTGTTGCTATAAAGGATCAGTGGGTAACCAGTTTCAAGTCAAAAATTAACACATTCCAGTTAATTAAATGTTCAAGCAAACATTTCCGGAGCACATATTGGGGTATAGGCTAAGCTAAATGAAGAACTAGAAATATTTTCAACTAGCTTTTGCCTGCGGCTTCGCCCGCGTTAAATGTCGTATATCGCGGTGATTCTGATTGATTCTTCAAACTGACATAACTTTTTTATTTATGAACCCATTTAGATAAAACAAACACTAAATGTTAAGTGAAGCAAATCACATCAGATCTGTGAAAACCGCATTCAAATATTATGGCGGTTATGGCGATCCTGAGATTAGTGCGCACAAACGCACAGACAAACAGACAAAAATTCTAAAAATCATTGTTTTGGGTTCTATTGCGTTCATAAAGCCATGCATAGTTTATATAATAGTATATATATAATAGTTTTCTTGATATGTCTTCCATGTCCAGACAGCGACCAATTACGATTTTATTATATGTACCTATTGCTGGTCCCTGAAATACAGTTTACACTAGTTCAGGGGCCAGAGAATTCACATTTTATGTATGAATATTGTTTTGTCTCAATAAATAAATTGCTGATTGATGATGATGCAATTCTATTGATACGTCACTAAACTAACATTTCTGTAAAATTATTTTCTATTCTCCTATAACGCTGGTTTTGTTTGTATATATTTAGATACCATCTATTTTTAGTGTGACATATCTAATTTAAACTAATATTTTATATTTAGAACGTCGTTTAATGGGACAAAACTAATTTTTTTACAAGCTTTTTATTAACTTGCAATGTATGTATGTATGCTTGTATGTTCGGGTGGAATCTTGCAACTCAATTTTGAAACAGATATCTTCAACCGATTTTGCTGAAATTTTGCAAGCATATGTATATAGCGTGAAAATACAATATTATAATGACATGGAACTGATCTGATGCTGGAGCTGGAAGGTGGCCATAGAAACTCTGTAAAGAAACGTCGCAACATCATCGAGTCTGGACTCGTTTGATTCGTCTCGAGGCATTCCAGTAAAAGCTTGTTTTTAAAAACCTTTTTAATTTAATTCATGTGATATTTAGTTTAGTGCAGAGACTTTTGGAACAAAAAAACTAGCACCACAGCTAATTCTTCAGTTGACGTTTTATCGTGTGTTATAGGTAGTTGTTGATTTACGTGCCGTACAATGAGAAGAAACATTGTTGAAGCACTATGCAGCAACTATTATCACTTTGAAACATATTTCTTGTTAATTCTTATTGTTTCGTTGTTCAGTAATTTAGCTAAATACAAAACCATTATGTTCAAGTCTTAATATATGAAACAAAAATTGACTACCTGCTCTGTCTTTCTATTATTGTATTTTTCTTACAAAGCATACTAGCAATTGAACAATAGTACCTATCTGCATATCTTTGCTTATAAATAACCAACCATCTGTCCATAAAATATGGAAATATAGTTGGTTGTTGTCGATTGTGTTTTTAATTGGCGCTGGGGTCTGTTTTCGTAGTTTGTAAATCGTAATATTTTATAAATCGGTACCATTTTTCTAAACAAAAAAAATAATATAGCTGCATTAAAGCAACAATATGTAAACATTAAATATTAGTTACTATAGATCACTTCAACACACTTCTAACTCGTTAACTAGATCACTTTGGCAATATAAAAACAAAAATGAAAACAATGTTATGTTATTTTATTTGTGTTACATAATTTGTTTAGGTAAAGAATAATTCACAAAAGGGGTTTGAAATAAACTTATTAGCAACTGTTTACAAACATTGCAAAGCTATATAATTATGTAAATTGCATTTGTCATCATTTAGGTATTGGAGTAGATTGTTTATAATGTGGGTCGAAAACCTGATTAAAACTGCTGACCTACGAACTGTTAATGAACTATTAAAACGGCTAAAATATTCGTAATTCATTTCTTGGTTGCTTATCATTGTTGTGAATTGTAAACAAAATCATAATTTCTTTAAATCAATATATATAAAAATCAATGCCACTTTTCGTTGTAATTTTATAACTCAAGAACGGGGTCGCCTATTAAAACCAAATGTTAAGGATTTGTTCGGACTATTTAGTAGGTGGTTTATGTGAAGTTTGCACAAAGTCGGTTGAGCGGTTCTTCATTTATCACATTTTTCACTTTATACGTAGCGAAACACGTACCGTGCCGCTAGTACTTTTATAATTTGCAAAGGAAATATGTTTTGTTCTGCAAAAGTGGAGTAAATACAACAATTTACCATTTACGTCAAACTTTCTGTGCGTAGTTAACAGATATTTTTTTCATGTTACTTTACTCCTAATGCATACAAATATGGAGATAAATAATTACATTGATAGGCAACCGGTTTCGTGATCGAACAAAGATAAACCTTCAGCTTTTATAAATAGCGTGTCATGAACTAACATACTTAGGCATCAATATTCAAGATTCAATAGCGACTTGTACAATTCAAAACAGGTAGTTGCTTATCGCTTCGCTCAAATCGCTCCAATCTATTATCCTACTAAGACACGATGTAGCGCTTTTCGTGGAAAACAAAACTAATAATTTCATCGTGGTGCAAAGTGTATGAGAAAATTATCAAAGATGCAATTGTTTAATATTACTAACTATGCCCATAACTCGTTATATTACTAAGAAACTTATAATATACCCACACAAAAATATACATGTACATATGTTTTAATTTTATAAGTTTTAGTTTGGATATTGTTTTGTGTATATTTTTAAAGATTTTTTAAATTTTAATTTACTCTGGGGATTTCCTATTTAATAGATTAGAAAATTTTATTTAATTAAGTATAATTAAGTTACCTGATTGATCAATTAAAAATATCATTTTAGTAACAAAGTAAATTAATATTCGAATTCCGTTGTATTTTGAACAAATAAAAGTCGTTTAACTTAATCGTTCTAAATAATTGCTGTATAAAATTAGCTACAAATATGTATTATAATAGATTCCTGTTGTCTAACTAGATTTCAAAACAATATTATTTACCAAAAAAATTACGTTGACGGTACAATATTTGGCAAATATTGCAAGAGAATTTCGTAAGGACCGCAATTTGCCCCTGTGTTGTACTAACTACTAAAATACTCGCTCAGTTAATACTTACCTTTCTTGCTATAGCCTCTTACAACTATTGAAATATTATTAAATCGACTTTAACGCAAACAGAGTGCTTGTAATTAGTTCTATTACAATGTCATACCTGCCACCTTTCGTTCTTTCTTTGAGGGGAACCGACTGCTCCTTTGTTCTTATATTATAAAAAAGGAACAGAAAAACTCGCCAAAATGTCATACTATAAAAACTACAAGATTATGTTTGATCAATTTACGAACGTATTCGCAACAGTTTCGAATGCTGACGACCTGACGTATTTGTTCGCATTAAGTACTTATAAGACAAAGTCACACATAAAATTTAAACGCTATTCAACGAGTCAGATAATAGTTTATTTCTTCTCATACCACGTAATTTGCAATTTAACTGAATATAACTCTGGCTAATAACTAACAATTTGATTTGCGTTAATAAGCACCATAGTTGGTTGTTAGTAAGCTGATGCTGAATTTAATTGTTCGTTTCATGCGGTTTGTCGACATCTCTAGAATATTTAAGTTTATTTTTTTACCTAACTATCGCGAAGCCAAAAGGGAAGGTAATACTTTTGGCGGTCTGTGTACGTTTGTTTGTTGATTTTAATAAATAGATTCGAAAACATCAATAGATTCGTAATAAGGGTTTGGCTCACAGGCTATTTGCTGGCTCGTTGGTCTCGCGGTTGGCGTGTTCGACTGCTGATCATGAGGTCTCGGGTTCGATTCCCGGGTCGAACCAAATGTTTGTATGATCTACAGATATTTGTTTCGGAGTTTGCGTGTTTTCTATGTATAATATGTATGTATTTACAAAAAAAAAGTAAATATGAATTTGTATCAGTTGTCTAGTACCCATAATACAAGCTCTGCTTAGCTTGGGACTAGATGGCGTTGTGTGTTAGATGTCTGAAATATTTATCTGAAATATTTATTTATTAACATTTTATCAGAAGTTTTTATGTAGTCGGGTAATATTTTTTTTTTACTTTTTCTTGTTTCTATTGCTCAATAGCATAAAGTAGATATTTTATGTAATCAATCTATCATCGTCCGCTAAACGTTGAACATTTAAATTATTATTTTCGACTTTTCTTTAGATCTTTACCTTTTTATTTGTTTAACTGAGAATGGATTAGCTAGATCGCTGTAGCGTTAATTCTTTACCAGAATACACTGATACCATTCGCAACAGGTTGGTTTATACCTGAAGAACTACGCAAAAAGGAAGGTTGCTATATGCTTAGCGAGAATCATTGTGATTAAATGTGATATGATAATCATGATGATTAAATGTAACGTGATAATCATGAAACAAACCCTATTCCAGTCCGTTTGGCCATCGTGATGTTACTATGTTACGATGGCCTCTCAGAAAGGAGGTTTTTATCCAAAAGTGGACTATTTAATTGTTGTTGGACTATTTAAAGCTGCAGTTGATGATGGTGATAATCATATTGTGGCTAGAAAAATTTTAACAATGAACTCGCAGTACTATAAGTATGACAAGCAAAAATTTATCCACGTAATATATATTACATATACTTATGTTGAAACCCAAGTACTACAATATAGTGTAGTTGTAACCTTTGTTTATAGGATTCAAATAATTATCATGCTGCAGCGCTGCCGTTACGACAGGCTACACGTAACACAACATAAGTTACTATATATTAGTTAAGTAGACGGGAAAACACAGCGGTATATTGCGGCCCTTGCGAAATTCTCTTGCGATGTTTGCCGAATGTGTCACCGTCATTGTAGATTTGTGGCCGAGCACCATTGGAAATACTCTATAGCCCTATTTATATTCGTATCTTTAAGACCGTTTCATCAGTAACAGATAAGTTCCGGATAGCTTATATGACAGATAATTTGACGTATCTTCTGTCTAAATTGTGTCAAACTATCTGTCAGATAAGAAACTTATCTGTAAACGTTGAAATAATGCCTGAAACTCTTAAAATAAGATAGTTCATCGTAAAATCCATGTTTAAAAAAATAAAACCGACTTCAAGGTTCGACTCGATTTCTCTTAGATTCCATTATCAGATCTTAGTGTCGTTATCATGGTACCAACGTTGGGATATCTCCTTTCCATTAAAAAAAGAATCATCAAAATCGGTTCATTAACGATGAAGTTATCCGCGAAGACACATAAAAAAACATATGTACGTTCGAATTGAGAACCTCCTCCTTTTTTGAAATCGGTTAAAAATAAATTGACTAAAACGAATTTTCAAATCAAAGAAATAAAGCTTAATTATAAAACCTGTAATATCGATCACATAATCCAAATACTGAAGTCTATGGGTACATTTTAGGTTTAAAGGTTTCCCTTATTCTAAGTCTGAAGCTTCACTCACTATAAAAATATCCACTCACAATTTTGAAGTCTCTAGTTCGAGAGTGAATTAAACCAATATAATGAAACTGTAGGTGAAGATATTTAGGGAAAAATTATTGTGTGTCACCGTCTCTTCTGCTTCCGGGCTGACTGTGGAACTCTCGGTGGGGAAATCTCGCTTGTGTTGTGGCCATTAAAATAGATATTTCTAAAATAACGTGCTTAAATTGCGTCATATATTTGTTGTGATTTTGGACGTGAATTACAGAAACTTGCGTAAGAATTTGGGATCTTTGCGAGGAGGAACTTCCTTGACTTGCCTTGCAAAAGTCATTATGGCTCTACGCACATTGCTTCGAAGTCGTCAATGTTATCTGTACTTATGCAAAGGTATATTTATATGTTCCGAGAAAATATTGTAGATAAAACATCTTGGTTTTGTGAATCATTAAAGACCCTTACATCTTTATCATAAAATAATCTTTATGCATGTTTAGTTAGTTTATACAATCCTTTAACAATTTACTTAGACTTCATTTAAAAATAGCAAGTATTAAGAATTCAAAGCACACAATATTCATAACTGAAGATAAATTTAAGTAAAAAAAAGGACAGAACGATAAGATTATGCCCAATCAATATCCGTCCTTTACACAGAGTACACAGCTTAATCATGCTTTGTCGGAATGTTTACAAATTAGGACCATTAGGTGTGTTCTTAAATTGTGTTTGTATTATACAATAAGTAAATATATATGTTCTAATACATATTGGTGACCAGTATCACAATAATTTAAACACAACCTCCTATAAGGCTTTTTACTATTATCATCCACATAAGAATGTAAACGAGAGAAAGCGCCACGTAGCTATTGATCTTATGCCATATAGATCCGCATATGGAATGCGTTTAGCGACCAATCACCTCATTTGTTTTATATCAATTTTTATATCAGGATTTACCGATTCATAAGCAAATATGAGTAGCTTTGGCCACACGGACTTCCTTACAAACCAAACAGTATCGAATTTTCACTTCTTTTTGTTTTCATTGGTTACCTCGATTATAACAGTTTTTGACCTAACTAAGTAGGTATCCTAAAAAAGTTTGTTTAATTAATAATATTACTACAATATAAAAAATAATGAAAACAAATTATGTTTACTTACCTCGCTGTGGTGCTTTTGTTTTATACATGCATAGCCTACGCAGGGTATTGTAGAGCTCCATTGCACTGGGTGTATTTAAAGACACTAAATAATATTTGAAAACATTTGATTTGCTCGAATAAAATATAAAAGAAAAATAAGAAAGTAGTTATTTTATACATATATAACTTACAAGCTACAGACCGAGTGGGAGTCTTCTTATCATGTCATTATAATATTTAATGTTATGTGTCCCATATTAGCAATACCGTGAAGATAGTAAATAGTCGTGAAATATTCCTAATCACGCAGCTTATTCCTAAAGAGTTTTCCGCTTTTTTGACACGGCTTTTGTTCGGGAAAGGCAATATGAATAACTCGTGTACTACATAATTTATAGCTATGATTTTATTATTAGTATTGTAGTACTTGCGGTCATGCTTTTATTTAAACGACAACTTTGATTTTTGTTTTCTCTTTCGACTTTATCGTAACCAATTACCTAATCAAAAAAAAATTTATGTATGGAGATGTCGTTTCATCTCCATGAAGCTCATAATCCTACTCACTAATAGAAAGTACGATCAAACTGTGGTCTTCTGTGGGGTGAAAGAAAATCTGTAATGTTGTTTAGTATTCACACTGTATCGAGATCAAAAGTTAGTTAAACAAACATATATATTACACAAGTGGTTGCCCGCGGCTCCGCCCCGTATATGTCGGTTATCGCGGCAAATAGTAGCCTATGTGTTATTCTGATGTATAAGCCAAATTACTGTAAAGTTTCATCCAAATCCGTTCAGTAGTCTTTGCGTGAAAGAGTAACAAACCTCCATCCATCCATCCATCCATACTTACAAACTTTCGCGTTTATAATATTAGTAGATAGCGGTAAAGACATGCAGTTACTGACTAAAATTATGGCAAAATTGAAGCTTAGTAATGAGACAAAGCCTGAGAGGTATTGTTGATATAAGTGCGATGGGCATGGCGGTGGCTCAGTTAGAATTACAGAGTATAGTAATGTAAATTTACATTTGAATAGTAAAGTGTTTGTTTTATTAGATACCAGTGTCTGTAAGTGACCAATTGATATAGGTATTTGCTTCCGTCACTGTTTTTATGCATACAACTCTTTGTAACATAAAAAATTCTGAATTGAACACTTATTAGCGGTGTCTAAGTATAAGTAAAACATTTATTTATATACCTTTTCGTCAATTTTGGAATACAATTGAAAAAAAATAGTTTTTGAAATTTTGGTTATTACGATAATGACTGTGGTTTAGCAAATGTATATTGTATACATAAGCGATATAACACTTATAATAGGGATGCTAATATATTAATATTACGTAATATTTACAAAAAAAGAATGTTTGGATAAAATACATCGAACATCCTCAATATGATCGTGTTGATTTAACTTTCAATACTAATACATATATACATACATTTAAAATATTAGTCATATATGTATATATTAAATAACCTACTTTCACTTTCTTTTCTTAATTTATATATAAAACATTCACCAATGAGGGCGAATCTATACGAATAATATTATTTTGAGTCTATTTTGGTGCCGATAGAAATCTACATGCCTTAGAAGTAGGGTTGCCAACTTTTTTTGCCAGAAAAAAAGTATAAAATGGTTTCAATGAGAAAAAAAAAAGTATTTGGAAGAAAAAAAAAGTATTTTTCAAATTTTTTGTTTTTAATACCATAAAAACTCTATTTTTGCGTGTTTTGGCACATGCTAACATTTTTTGCCATATCTAAATGTTTAAAAGCCTGTTTGACAATCAAAATTTAAATAAATAAACAATTGGTTCCTATTTCAATTTATTTACGCTCCATTTCTTTCTTCTCGCCATTTTAGATTCATCACTGAAAAAACTCTTTCAGTGAAAGATGAAGTGGCGGGAGAGATTAAATAAGAAATATTTTCTTACATTGGTAAGCTATCAGATCACTTTTAAGTAAATATTGCCACTTGTCAACCGTACTTTTCATTTAACATAAGTGTACCGTTAAACATATAGTTAAATACCCATGATGAGTGTTTTTTTTTACGCATCACAGTAAAGTTTGGAAATAAAGTATTTTCTTATACTTTATTTGTATGCAAAAGTATAAAGTATAATTACCAAAAATAAAGTAGAATACGTTATTATAAAGTATGGTTGGCAACCCTACTTAGAAGCGACACATCAGAAATATTGAGAGGACTAATCTATATGAATAAAAATGAATACCAAAAATGTATGTACGCGCATGACTTTCGTTCGATCGACTGCACCAAATTGGATAATTCTTTTTTTTGTGTTTGTTATTGCCAGGACAAGGCATAGCAGAAAATTGAAAGAAAACCGGTGGTATTATAGTTTCTAAGTCCGCTTAGTCCTACACACTTGGGCCCTGCGGGAAGTTGTGGTGGGCTTAAATAAATACCAAAAGAAGTTTTTCGGTTATTTAGAAAATATTTACGAAAATAAATATGGCTGTACGAAGTTGGTCGGCAGCTAGTTCTAAAATAAATTTAAACTTTAACCTCGTCTACTTGCTAATTCCTCTAAGAGATTACGTCATTATAAAAGTCAAGGATTGTGTGATCAAAGTAATGTAAATAAATCACACACATTGCACTTATTTTGCTAATCATTTTAGATAAAATAAAAGAACCATAAAATTGAAAGATATATCATTATTAATTTCTAAAGTATGATATAGTTGTTTTATAAATAGTATATAAGTATTTATATCAGTTGTCTAGTACCCATAACACAAGCTCTGCTTAGATTGGGACTAGATGGCGTTGTGTGTTAGATGTCCAAAATATTTATTTATTTTATTTATTTACTTAGTAGTCCAAAAAACCATTAACAATCATCCAATAAGCAAACACATGCCCCGCCCCGAGATTAACATGTTTTTGTATTATAAATATACAGAATACAGATGTTTTCCTTATGAAGGTGTTTATAAATATTAACACACCCAGATAATATTCGTTGAAAAAACGAGACAATGTGATATTTAAGGGGATAATACACCTGAAATGGTATACCTAGTCTTAGTACGATTATAAAATCGTCTGGAGCTCCACCCAACAGCCGAGGTAATCCGCAGCGGGGTTTAGTGGGTATACCGGTTCTCACGGAGTTCCAACACTACCTCAGTCACCCTAGTGGAGGATATGGTGCAAAAACCATTCCTCGCATAAAAAATGGTATTTTCTCCTATTTTTTTTTGTGGCCGTCGTTGTATAGTGGGCACAACCTCCGTTGTGAGGAGAGCCCTATGCCCAGGAGTGCTCTGTAAAAGGCTGTTTATGATGATGATCCTATAACCAAGAAATGGTACTTTGTGAACTTATTTTGAAATTGTTCTTTTTATTATAACAATGCAATTCATAATAATACAATATGAATTTACTGTTTTTGAATGATCCCCAATAATCTAACATTTTGTAGGGGTGTTGTCAATAAAATGATGTACTAAGTCTTTAATACAATCACTCAAAATAGAACTGCTGGTGTCTCATACGTATTTAAATTCTAATTTTATTATTTTATATTTCGTATTAACTTTTCACAACTGCTTACGAAACGTCATATTTTTTCCCTACCACTGGTATTATGTGTGATAAACATGAGTCGAGAATCTTTAAAAACCATATATTTTTGCTTATTTGTCACTGTAACTCATGAAAGTATCATTCGTTCCTTCGCGGTGCTTTTTCATTAAAGTTGTCAACTCTTTACTATACGTAGGGATCAACGACATGTTGAAACCGCTTTCGTCCCGATCAACCGAGAGGCGGCGGTTCTAGCCGGTCTAAACCTGCGGTGGCCGGCAGATTAATTGTCACGAAGTAATAACGATAATATTGCGTGATGTCGCAGATAATCTTTTTTTAGATTCCATGCTGATTTGCATGATATGCACGATTGCACGAACGAATAAACTTTATCCGTTCGTGCAATCGTACATAAACGAACCTGTTACGTGAGAAAAGCTCGGAATACTGATGATTACATTGGGAATAAACTATACAATATGCTATACATTACATTAGGTAAATTAATGATCGTAGAGTTGTCTATTTATTACTGTTTAAATTATTAAGTAAATAATGTAGCCATTTATGTTATGATTGCGATTACTAGTTAACCATATAATAATAAGCTATTTATTCCCAAAATAAGATTACATAAAGAAAATAATCACATAGGATCGCTATTTAACTTTGTGTGCATCATTTCAACAACAGTAATTGTTTACAATATCCATTCATAATCAATTGACTTTCAACGCCATTTATTATTTAATCATAAATTAAATCCTCATTAAAATATAAACTTAGTATGTATTTACAAATTAAAAAAATATTATCATCCGTTCAATCAAGCACTATAAAACAATAAAACTAAAACAATCAAATTAAATTATACACTATGAAATTGAATATATAATAGTGAGCCTACAATACAATTAAATTTTAGCGAAACTATAATTGAGCTTTTTCTATTTTGGATACCTGCCCAAATTTGAGCAAAGACCCTACTGGTAAGAAACCATTAGTACCTAAAATATGTCCCAAAACCTAATTAAGGTACATTTTTTCATCATTACGAAAGTTATAGTTTTATAATAAGATACAATATAATTGAATTTAAATATTTATATACATTATATAATATAGGTACATTTTAGCCTTTAGACTTATAACTCACCAAATTATTACCAATGAGTCATTGTAGCATAAATATTAATAAAATGAAAGTTTTGTTAACTTGGAGGCTATTATATTCAAAACTGAACCTTGGAATTCAAAATTATTATGCGAGTTTATAAACATTCACTCATAACAGATTCAAACGAAACCTCTAAATTACTAGACTTTGTTAATTAGATGTCAATTTCTTTGTTTGTGTCATTGTAAACATTTACAACCACGTAGATCGTCTGAGGCACATACAAGTAGAAAAAATGTAACTTATTCCACTATCGACACACACACAAAGATCGAATCACTTAGTTACGATAAGTAGGTATATTGTAGAATTTGAAGAAGAACAAATTGTGAGTTCCTAGACTGGAATTCGCTGACAGCTATATTACAGTTTTATACTATTAGGTATGCCTGTCGATGTTAACCTATATATAAAAGGATTTGTTACAATAGCTTTAGTGAAAAGTTAATAAATAAACTTAATGTACTTAATAATAACTTAAATACTTAAAGAAACTTAATAACTTAAAGATTTGCAAAGTGTAATTACAATTACAAATCGTATTCAAGAAATAGTATATTAGCCAGCCTGTTAGGAATGCCCACGCCTTCTAAATGTAAACCATTGCGGAAATATGGTGCGACTGTAAATACTACTTTACATTTCATTGTTAATTAAATATTGTCGTTCGAGAGAGAAATAATTCTGATGGTATACATCGCAGAGTATTACGAGGTTCAAGTAATTTTGTCTACCTGCTAATACTTTCTCTTGAATTTATGTTTATCCTTTGCGAGACACATAATGCAAACGCAATTGATGAATTTAAATACGTTTGCAAAAGTAAAAATATATTTAGATTTGCATATTACGACACTATTACTACACGATAATTCAACACAGAGGGATACGTAAAATCGCGTATTAAAATAACAGTATTTGATACAATTACGTTGCTACTAAGCGATACAGCTGTTTGTGCATCCCTATATCATCCAATTCTTCAAATCGTTTGGAGAATTTGCGAAATTGGATATTATCGCAATATTTAATATGATAAGTTTCTGTTACAAGGCTGCCTGCTGACTCACATATGTACATGTAAAGTGACAGTTATTTGGGGTCAAATCACTTGGATATTTTTAGCGTAAATTACAAACTATGTGACACAAAAAATATTCAGTTTTTTCGAACCTAATAGCGTAATTAGCGTATTTTACTTTATGCAAGTATTGGTCAAAAGGTACATTATATTTTAATATATATTATATTTATAGTTATATTATATTTTTAAAATAGTTTAACCATACACAATCGGAAAAATACTGTAAAGTTTATATGTTGATTGATTGACATGATTCATTTCAAAGTTTTTACCGTTTTATCCAATCTAATAATATGCGGAACGAACTATAAATAATTATATATCAGTATTTTTTTACATATTTTATTTCTTTCTGAAATATTATGACCGGAATTATTACCAAGAATAAGATTTTCCATGAAACAAAATGACACAAGCATACAAGCCTAGATTTATCGATCGATTAAAAATTAAGTCCGCCCTATGCAATATGTTTGCAGGAAGTTTGTATAGATATATAAATAAATAAATAAAAATAAACGATAGAAGAATATTTTGGTAAAATTTTCAACTGTTTATTGTTGTCCTGTTTTCGTATTGAACCACTTTTTTAAATAGGCAGCATAATCTGTTAATACAGTGAAAAAGTGTTAATTTTGAAAATCAAACTATTGTCATTAAAAACATGATTTTTATATCGTTTATACAAAACATCGGTAGGTATATGCAAATCATAATAAACAAATACTGAAACGTTTAACGAAATTGAAGCTATTATTAATCGATAGATAATTTCGCACGAATTATGAAATAAAAACCCGTTAATTGGTACATGTGTCTGATCGATATTTTTTGTATTTAATAACACATGTAAAACTAAACGTAGTTTGATAGGCATCTACAAGTGGACTGCGTGTTATTTTGATTGATAATAAAAAAAACCCGATCGGTTCAATGACCCACTCTGAAAAAGTTAAGATATGAGGTCTTACGGTTATAATTAATTATGTAGTACATTACACACTACACTACACTTACTCTTATAAAAGGTTAAATCGGTTTTCTAAGATTTATTCATAATATTGAAGTGTATGTCTCACTGAAACCCTCCTTCTACCTAAAGCCTAGCCAAATTGATGTTCTACAAACTTTATTAGAAAAGTAACAAATGTATAGGAATGACTTCATCTCAACGCTAATAACTGTGGTCAAAACAAAATCAATATCAGCTAATAATACATAATATACAAGAGAGAATAAAGGACTTAGCGATTATGGAAAGATAAATCGAAGCGAAACACTCGCATCTTGCTGAGGGGGCAGGTGTTATTAAATACTGTACTATTTTCTATACTACGTTCGTTCGAATTGCACGGTCTCTGGTGGATTGTAATCAGTCAGTTAACCACAATAGGGATGTTTTTTTGTATTATTTTTACGATTACCAATTTGTAGTCAGAGAGTTTGTGGGAAAGTGCCCGTTCCCGATAAGGCATTCTCACAAATAAGGTCCCTTATTGCACGCAATCCTATTTTTATCCCATTACTATGGGAAGCTCCGTTTAAACCTTTCTCTTGAGAAACCACTTCTTGTAAATATACCTATATTTTGTGATACACTAGTTATTCTGCTCGTACTTTAAGTATGAGTTGTATCATACATGTAGTGTGCCGTAAATACACAACTACCTACCGATTTTAGTAATAAACGTGTACCATAAGCAATATAATATATGCACCATTATAAAATAGATACTTATACAATTTTCTTTATATACATTTTATTATAACTTGTAGTTGCATTATTTATTTAACATACGTTTATCACATTAAAGAGACACAAATTGTATCAAACAATAAGATCATCACAGTGTAAACAATTTGTGCGTCAATATTGTAAATTTTCATTAGCATTAGTATTGTAATAGAATAAATTGCAAGTTATTTGTGTTGAATATTTAAACATGTGTAACGGTCGATTAGCACCAAGTAGAACGTTCGGGATATGAATGCGTGAAAATACTCGAACGAAGGTATTTTTATAGTATTTGACAGGCTTGACCCAATTCAGTACTAAATTCACATATTTAGTAGACAATATCAAATATTGTTTACCATAAATATTCTAATGATTATTAGCATACAATTATTATTTGATAATACAGGATTGTGTACTATTAAAGATTTGATATGAAATATAACTCGCGCCGGAAGCTGACAAGCGGAAGGCGCCAAGATATTAATATGAATCAACTATTTACTTGTTTATAAAATCACCAATTGAATTATAAGTTTATAATATATTTTATTGTATGCCTAGTAATTATTAAGATTTAAACAAATGAGGCATCTATACGAGGTTGGAATCGTTACTTATAACATTCGGCCATCCTGTGCATGCCGTGTCCCACGGCGATCAGAGCTGCCACTAATTTAACTAAATCTGGTACTGACCAATTTATTTATTTCGCCTAGATCACATAGCTTTTATTTCCTATACGTTACACAGTTTCGCATTTGCTATACGTCACACAGTTTCGCATTTGCTATACGTCACACAGTTTCGCATTTGCTATACGTCACACAGTTTCGCATTTGCTATACGTCACACAGTTTCGCATTTGCTATACGTCACACAGTTTCGTATTTGTTTGTAATACGTCACACAGCTTTTGTTTTAACCTGCATCACACAGCTTTTGTTTTAACCTGCATCACACAGCTTTTGTTTTAACCTGCATCACACAGCTTGTTTTAACCTGCATCACACAGCTTGTTTTAACCTGCATCACACAGCTTGTTTTAACCTGCATCACACAGCTTGTTTTAACCTGCATCACACAGCTTTTGTTTTTACTACATCACACAGCTTTTGTTTTTACTACATCACACAGCTTTTGTTTTTACTACATCACACAGCTTTTGTTTTTACTACATCACACAGCTTTTGTTTTTACTACATCACACAGATTTTATTTTGTACTACATCTATAGTTGTAACACGGACTTGATCACATAGCCGCCCGTATTCACATGTAGTACTTGAATTTGGAAACGTAGCTTAATTTAAGTAAATAGACTTGATCACACAGCCGTCTTTACAGGTAAGATTTAACACAGCGGTAAATAACTGTTTACTTAGTATTATCACACAGTGTAGGTACTATATAATTGCAGACAAGTATAGGTAAATGGAAATCATGAACTTTTGTTTACACTTTTAAATTTCATTATAAATAGACTGGAACGTACTCACCAGATGTACAGATAGATATACTTTACTGCACCTTCACCAATTACTCGAACGAAAACAAGAAAATTTCGTAGGGTATCCAAATAAAGATTTCGTTAACTTTAAAATATTTTCAAAACAGGACGCGCGAGAATGCTAGATCCCACTTCTGAAATGTAACGGTCGATTAGCACCAAGTAGAACGTTCGGGATATGAATGCGTGAAAATACTCGAACGAAGGTATTTTTATAGTATTTGACAGGCTTGACCCAATTCAGTACTAAATTCACATATTTAGTAGACAATATCAAATATTGTTTACCATAAATATTCTAATGATTATTAGCATACAATTATTATTTGATAATACAGGATTGTGTACTATTAAAGATTTGATATGAAATATAACTCGCGCCGGAAGCTGACAAGCGGAAGGCGCCAAGATATTAATATGAATCAACTATTTACTTGTTTATAAAATCACCAATTGAATTATAAGTTTATAATATATTTTATTGTATGCCTAGTAATTATTAAGATTTAAACAAATGAGGCATCTATACGAGGTTGGAATCGTTACTTATAACACATGTTAATATTTGGATTATCTCTGAGTAAAAAGTTATTTTAGGA
This sequence comes from Diaphora mendica, assembly GCA_949125395.1. Taxonomy (NCBI): domain Eukaryota; kingdom Metazoa; phylum Arthropoda; class Insecta; order Lepidoptera; family Erebidae; genus Diaphora; species Diaphora mendica. The sequence continues at coordinate 9,730,243 of OX421312.1, read as the reverse complement.
CCAAGTTACATCTCAAACCTAAATACTTTTGCGTGGCCTGTGTGAGACTCTCATTGTTCAATCACGGAAGACACATGACAGGCGCGTGACAGAGGGCGAGTTATGTTTTTAAATTCATAATCAAAGCATTTCCCTGATACTTCTTCCCTAACTGCCTCGTTGGTCTCGCGGTTGGCGGGTGCGACTGTTGATACTCATTATCAACAGTCGCACCCGCCAACCGCGAGACCGGCTCGGGTTCGGTTCCCGGGTCGGACCAAATGTTTGTATGATCTACAAATATTTGTTTCGGAGTTTGGGTGTTTTCTATTTATAATTTGTATGTATTTACAAAAAAAAAATATATATGTATTTGTATCAGTTGTCTAGTACCCATAACACAAGCTCTGCTTAGCTTGGGACTAGATGGCGTCGTGTGTTAGATGTCCGAAATATTTATTTATTTATTTTATTTAAACTTACATTCACAATAAAAAATGATGTCAGCTCGCTAAGGTAACTAACAATTCTTTTGTGGCATGATTAAATTAATCTTGAGTAAACATAATTCGTTTCCTTAATCGACCTCGTGTCAATCCTCAGATAAGTCTGACCTAGTTAAAGTCATAATGAAAAATTATATTATCTATAATATTTATCTATTATTTACATTGAATACAGAACTTACCTAAAACTAGTAAAATCAATTTGCCTACCTAACTACCTTGCGCAACTTCGGCTGCGTCTCTTAAAAGAAATACAATTTCCCCGTTTTTGCATAATGTTTCATTAATAAATTAGCTCCATTAGCCGTAGCGTGATATTAAATAACTTTCTTCGATAAATGGGATATCCAATACTAATAATATATTGTTTACATTCAAACCAGTAGTAAGTTCCTGATATACCTTAACGAAAAATTTAACGAAACAAACAAAAGCATTATATAATCTTATAATGCTTTTGTTTTTTTCGTTAAATTTTTCGATTTACAGGCACGATTCGGGTTTACCGGCTGCTGCCACCAGGAATGAAGGTAAAGCCTGACGGTCATTATGAATCCACATTTTAACTCTTCGACATCTCCTAAGAGAATCATTTTAATGATTATGATATATAGGGTAATTTTGATCTACATGAAATGCACACAGTACCTAGCGTATTTAATGGATAATGAATAATACTTATTTTTTTGGAAAACAAAAGATAATAATGGTTACTGTGGTTATCCTTGCTAGACATATGTCATCGCTGATTTATTGTAGATCTTTTTGAGGTAAACAATTTCGTAGCAGGTATATTATTTTGATCTATCTCGTAAAGTTTAGTCAGCGTTTACAATGTTAACGCTCAAAACATGATTTTTACAACATCACCTTACAAATTCTCGGATTTTCTTTACTAAATTAACGATACTTAAACTTCATTATAGTGTCAGAATGTATAAGATATTTGCTGAACCCAACGAGTGCATTGAATCTCTTTAAAGGACAGGATGACTTCACACGAAAACTCTTCATGCGAAAACACAGTCGTTAAATGTTGTTTGGAGATAATATAGGCAATACAAGGCAAAAAGCACAGTCCGACAGCTGGAAAACACAGCGTCGACATTAATAGAAGGTTATCAGATTTATTACCAAAGCTTCGCTGAGGCTGAGCAATGAGCTAGTCGGGGTTAAAGGTTCGGGGCGTACTCGTGTAGTTAGGAACTCAGTGTGTGAAATGTCATGACGCGTATGTTAACTGTTAGCCAATCTTGACAATGTTTTTTTTCAAGCGCTTGGCACTAGTGTTGCGTATAATGATTGTAGCCGCACCGGCTGTGCCTATTGTGTTATGGCCTTGGCCACCAATTAATATGGCATCGCATGCCTAATGTACGATAATAAGCAACCACTTCCGGGATATAAAATGAAAAATTCATTCTTAACACGATCTGTATCATTTTCTCATGGTACTCATTCTCGTTTGGTGTTTCACATAGTTTTAATCTGTCATGTCACTCTTTTATTGTAGCATATAGGAGTGACATTCATGATTACTGCCTATTTTTCAATTACAAAGGTAAATACAACAAATTATACTTCACAGATGTTAATTTAATTTAATTCTAGAATAGTTATCATAAGAGCTATTGTTAATGAACATGTGACATGAAAATTATTTGACAGTGCTAGTTTTTTAAGTTACAATAAGTAACTGATATAATACGGACCTTTTACTAGTTTTTTTTAGAATTAGCGGTAAAGCCTAACAATGAGTTTTAAAGAATAAGTTTATAGGAACGAAATTAATGAATGAAATCTTAAATATTAAACAATACATATACCTAAGACTTAAAACTATGTGGCACAAGTACCTTTAGATACTATTATTTTAAAGATGTTTTTGGAAACGTTGAAAATGCCGAAGGAAATTTATCAAACATTTCAACTCATCACCTGCCTACGCATGTCATAGAATAAAGGTTCATAATCAATTATTGCAATGACACAAGCTATTAAAATCATAATTCTTTTGTCACATTGTTCAATATAAATAATTTATTATAACCAGGAAGATCCCTAGTTAGTCAGTGGCGTAGTACTCTAAGAAAAGTAACAAAAACAATGTGTAGTAGAGCCACGCTGATTTCAGCACGAAGGGGCCGGCTCGACCGGGGCAGTACTACCCTCGCACAGAAAATCAACGTATGACAGAGATCGTGCTGTCGTGTTTTGTTGATGAGTGCGAGACCGGAGGCCCAATGATGCAGCAGCATTACTAGGCCGCCATAGTGTGGCCGCCATACGCCATTACCTATTTGTGATTGCATTTTCAATTATGTGGTGGTTTCATCTGTATCACGCGACTCAGCCGCTTCAATCAAGAAACAACATTGTGGTAATACGTTTTGTATTCTTATTACAAACTAAAATCTTTTAAAAAAATGCAGTTCATTTCCTGACTCCAAAACAGTTAACTTAGTCAAAAAGGTTCATGATTGTCTTAAACGCAATTAAGAATCATTTTGTATCCGTCCTTAAAATTTATGTAATGGAAATTTTAAATAAGCCGACCTCATTCCACGACGTCTCATTGTGGCGCACAAACAAAAAAGTTTAAACAATAAATCTAATCACTTGATTTAATGATTATGTAAATGATCGCTGTTTCTAGATGATGTAGCCGAGGTCTTATCATTAACACAAAGATGCAGAGAATGTTCCACCCATTATTTATATTTTTAAATTGTTTTGCCAATATGAATCTGGTTTGTAATTAATTATCATCGACAATGAACGCGGTCTTGAATCTGTATAATCAATTGGTACCGACAAAATTTACATCAACGTGATTACCTTAGTTTGCACTTGATCGAATATCGATAAACGCCGTGGAAATCGATTACGACTCAATGCAGTATACAATTTAAATCAAATAGGAGTGTTAAAAAACGTCCTATATGATTGTAATTATGTTAAATATAATATCATTGCATATACTCGTAGAAGATCTAATCTCAGACGATTAGTTACAAAATGATTAATTAGACGGAACACACTTAACTAAATAAATTTAATTGAGAAACCTTCATACAATAATTTAATTTATTAATTTAGCTTACATTAAATGTGTATTTAGGCCGAGGATCGAACCAAGTGGCGTGCAATTGGGGAGGCTTATGTCCAACAGTGAACTGCGATAGGCTGATGATGAAATGTGTTTGTGGTTTATTTTTTTATTTAATTATTGGGGTACCAACGGCTTGTACACTATTACAATGTGATAACAAGAATATGGTTCATAAAGCTACACGCCACCTACAGGTAGGCACAGCTTACACAGCTAGGATGTGGCTGTTATAGATGTAGGTATAAATAAAGCCGTATATTTTTTACAACTAGATTTAACCTTGGTCGTCGCAATTACCAGCTCTATACCTGACACATGCTTTGTGCACAATTTACCGTGCATAATAAGTTCGTTTACTCACAACCTCTTCGTATCCATCAGTTGAAATAATAGTAACGGAAAAATATGACGGCTCTTTTCATATAATACTTAATATGAATCGGATTATGAGTAATAGTAGTTGATAGTGCAAGTGGCTTGTGAATACATGTGTTACGAATTTGTTCCATGTTTCCTTCAGTGTAACTCAAACGAATTTACATATATTATTTCATCACCGTAAATTAATTTGTTACGGATACTTTTATTAAGGATTGTTACATAAAAGTAGGTTGAACATATTTATTGCATTTAATTTAAACATCTTATTTGAGTATAGTGGTTTTCCACTCCCAGAGAGATTTGTTTAGGTAAAGCCTGAGCGAAGGAATGTTGGTCCAGGAATCTACTATACTATAAGTCTCAACTTCACTCAACTTCATCTAATGCCAACTGTATCAGTTGCAGGATTTGCTGTGGCAACTTACGGTTGTATTGGTGAAAAATGAGAACCGAAAAATAAATAGAAACAATCGCGGTATGTGTCGTGTTAAATTTGAGCTAAATCGGCGCAGAAGTTGTTGAGTGTTTGAAGTGTACGCAAACCGTAATAAAGCCACAATTTTGTATACAAAGATAAAAACATGACGGAAAGTCACAAAATTTAAATTTGGTATTTGATCGTAGTGTAGGGCGCCCTGCGGCTCGATGGACTGACGATTTAAGGAAAGTGGCTGGCAGCGGATGGATGAGGACTGCCCAAGACCGGGATAGTTGGCGCTCCTTGGGGGAGACCTACGTTCAGCAGTGAACGACGATTGGTCGAATGAAATGTATTTGATCTCAGTTCTGCCGTTCCATAAAGTAACATGGAAGTATCAGGAAGAAGAAGCATAATATTTTACTCCACAAATTTTTCAACCCCATCTATCTTGTACAGTTGAATATTAGTTTTTGTTGCATTGCACTTTGCACGTAGTTCAAAACTATACTTAAATAAACCTTATAAACGTCTAGTTGACGTTCCCGGGTAACTTATCAAGTTCAATTTATAACAGTAGATATTGAAAACCCGAATGCCAACGACACCGAAGGACAAAGTTGTCTAAAATTACTTGCCTTGACAATAGTATTTAACAAAAGCACTTTTACGCTGTATTGTATATGCATGACAGGGGCAATTTAACAGTAAGCCTTGAAATTATTATTACAGCAATGACAGGGTGGAAGCAACGGAAGTGGAAACCAATGAGTATCTGTATGATCATGGTTTGTGACCGTGGGACAAACTAAAATGGCGACGTCCTGACTTTTTGCTCGCGAGACTAATAAGCTCTGTGTTATACATTGTACCCACAGCGTTATGAGGCAAAAGATACGGCCTAAAGTACATTTAACAACATTTACCGGTACCGTTTATTCAACTTTACTATGGCAAGTAGTATCTGAGTATTTGTACGGCTCTTAATATATTTATCGATGCTAAATGTTTTGTTTGCTAATTACCTACTTGAATATAGGTGAGCATCCATACATGCGGAACTTAAGATACTTTGCTTAATGTTTATTTACTTTTGCTCACTCTTCGGGCAATTTAGGAAGTGTGCCTAAAATACCTTGTTTCGTCGACAGTATTTTAATTTTTTACTTTATTAGTTTTATTTTTAAAATTAAAACGGCCATGGAGGTAGCTTACATCTGTATTGTGCGAATTGCTGGATCTTTATTTATTGAAATCAAAAAGCAATATCAACCTTTTGTGCACCCTTAAAATATTATTTTCCAATACTATTTTAATTCGATTCAATTTTTAAAACACTGTCGATAGTTCCATGACAATTTAAGATATGTGTTCTGGGAATCTAAGTACTGTAAAAATTGCAGGTTATTGACGGTCCCCTTATTCTCAGTATTCGTTATGTCTTTTGTACATAGATACGGAACTGTCGTTACATATTTTGTTGTACCCAAGACATGTACTCATATTTCCAGGTACACATATAAAACGTCGATACTCCGAAGCATTACAAGGAAAACCGTTTAGAATATTCTCTTGAACTTGCTTTCATAAAAACAGGTATTAAAAAAACATTTTTGTTGATACATACATTTTTAATGAGAACCTAATCTATTTGTACGTGATTTATCCAGAAAAGTAACATAATTTAAGAACCCGCCTGCTTCACTATTATCTCACGTCTTGACTGACTACATAATAATATGTCGAGTATGTCGACATTTATTTTTATTATAATTTAGGGAGTTTTGTTAGTGTAGTTTTGTATTGCAAGCCGCTATGACTGAGCTTAATTGGTAGGTATAAGTCCTAAGACTAGATCTGAAGTTCCGCACAGTTTTTTTATCAGTGACTTTATGTTTTGGGTTTCGCTATTTGAATTTTTTCAATTAACTTACTGATAGGGACGTTGTAGTTGTTTTTTTTTGTACTGTAAAATAAAAGGTGTTCCCTTTAAACTACATAGAACTACGCAGTAGTAGTTATTCCAATGGGCCTTTTTAAGACGACTGCCAAAACACAGTCAAAATGATAGTAGGTGGACTTGTTTTTACTTCGCTCGGTAGCATGGTAGACTTTCGGTTTTTCTAGTTGAATTGTCAAAATAAAGACAATAATCTTTTTTTTTTGACGAGGTGTAAAATCCCTTCGGATCTCCGGCTCCTCGGGGGCTGAGGAGCCAGGTATGTAGTGATTCCACTAAAAACCACCCCGGTGGCCGGTCTCAGGCGCCCTGCTCTGGGGAAGACCCGGACCTAGTTATATCAGGTCCCTCCCAGGAACGACGCCGCGTCTAGAGAGACTCTATCCTGGGGGAAGCCTCGACTTCCCCCTGCCTGTCGGCCCAACCGTTATATGTAGACGCCTGACCGCAGTTTTGCGACCAGGCCGCCCTCCCAACGCTGACCGCATCAATTAATCAGCTACCAGAGGTCCCCACTCTCTGGCAGCTTGCGGTCCTGTCGGCGGCTGATGTCGCCGGCGACGTCGCCTACGCTCGTCATCGGCCCTCTCCCGATCCCGACGGATAAATTACCCAGGATTGCCGATTTATTTCACAACGATAAACGATTCCATTCAACAACGATACCTGTAACGATTTCATTACGGGCCGGATTCCTTCAATAGTTGGTAAGAATATACTAATAAATTGACTAACTACAATAAATTGGGTAACATCAACATCATACATTACATATCCTTCCATCATTCTAAAAAATATAACGCAATGTATTATTGGTGTTATTATACGAGAAGCCATTCTTCTGAGCATCATAATAACACCAACTATTCAAACATAAATTAAATTATACGTACGAAAATGTTAATTATTCGTTGATGATCGTTTGCTGTTGTCGAAAAAAATACAGTTTAGCCATGGTAATGACAGATAATCGCCATAACCCTGTATTTTCTGTCTTATTATTGTGTATAATTGCCACAGAAGCCCGCAGAAGATACATGTTAATAAGGTACCTAAATGACGTATTTATCATCCTCTCCTTACGAAGGAGGTTTTAAACTACTATACCGCGCTGACCAGACGGGTTGATATATAATTTGTTTCAAGTTTTCCTGCTCTTTGCAGTGCTATTTGCAGAGTTTTGCTCCCTTACTCGGCTCTTACAACTCAAACGAGATGAATAAGGGTAGTGACACTGTGTATTCTTAATCATAACTAGATATCATGTAGATATTGGATGCGTTCAAAGCTTTTTCTTTTTAAAATATTAATAGACAGTCTCTGCAGAATTATATACTTATATCTTAGTGATAGACTTTCAAATTTAGTCTGTTTTTGTTTAATGCTAAATATAAATTCTCATACTTGTAAGAAAGACAGACAATATACTTGTCCGACTGAATTATACGATCAGCATATATAGTCTATGTACTCAGTGTAATTAAGCCATATGCTGATCTGAAACACATACATTATAGAAGTAACTTAAAATTACCTACATAATCTAAATTACCCAACTGTTAGTAGTAAAAAATTGTAGCATTTTAATCAACAATTTAAGTATTATCTTAAAGTAAATAACGTTCCTACCGCACGTTGATCCCAGTTCGGTATTTTTACTAGAGCAATTTTTGTACATGTTTATTTTTTCTGTTTGATAGCTCAATACGGTAAAAATCAATATAGAATTATATAGAAAGCATAGCCAGAAAAACGTGGCCCATATAATAAAATTTATTTTTGAGCTAAGTCCCCGTATAATACACAAGCTAAAACTTTCTTAAAAAATAATGTGGTGAAAATCCATAAAACAAAGTAACTAAGTAAGAGGGTGTAATTGTTGTGTAATCCGTTGGTATATTTACAGTATTCCAGCAGCACCTGACAATGAGTTCTAGCAATACAATAACTCGTGTTACCAATCTAACAACAACAGTTGTGGCGTCGCTCGTACGCAGACATTAAATTGCACAATGGGGCATTCGATAGCTATTCAATTTGAGTAGATACATGATGTGAATACATGTGCACTAATTTCGACATTTGGTCGCATGCCTGGCCCACAGCCTCGTTGTAATTACATGTGCCTTTTTCGTTTTTCTATTTTTAAGTTTGCGCGCAGTTTTCTTAAGATACCGTATTGAAATGTAAGAAAACAAAATATGACAATTTACTTTAGCGCTAATTGCTGGGATGAAATACCTATGATGGCTGTTCTTAGACTTTTACACTTTAATTTTTTTTAATACGTTTGGTAATTGATGATTATATTCAATCAATAATAATTTGTGTTATATTGTGAAATAAATCTATACTAATAATAATACTAAAATATACCTAGACCTAGAATTAATACTTTAAAATATGAGAAATAAGGCAACAAAACTGCTTTTACGCTTCTGCCTTTTACAACATAAAGTGTCTATATTTGAAAGTAAGTCAATATAGCTAAATTCGTTCAGCACACGGCTCTCGTCTCTATTCTGATCAGAATATCTAATACAGAGGTAAAGTTTGTGAACTTGTTTCTCTGGATTTACTAAACCGATTTTTTCTTTTAAAATATACTATACCAACCATAATAGGCTATCATCATCATTAACATAAGAGCTACGCTCTTGTCGATGCAGCTTTATCCAGCTCTCCCCATCAAGAGCGGTTTCCTTAACCTCCTTATACGTCGCAACCGCCACTTTTTCCTTAATCTGGTCTATGTAACTTTTTCCAGCTGATTGCTACCATTCTTCTTCAGCACCACATCTCAAAGGCTTCCAGCCTTTTCTTATCCTGTTTAGTTACTGTCCAAGTTTCACAATCATAGAGGGCAATGCTCCAGATATACGATTTAATAAAGCGTTTCCGAATGTTTACATTTACGTTAGACTTAAAAATATAGCCTATACCAACACCAAAAATGAAAAATACGCCCAACGAAGTGGATACGGGTCAGCTACTATAATATAATGCAAAATAGTTTTTGAAATAAAAAAAGATAACTAAAGGTAGGATAACACGACTTAGATTAGAATTATTTATTTATTCATTATTTTTTAAATTGTACCTACAACAGACTTGCAAATATAGTATTTTGTAAGGATACTAAAAAATATACTAAAATAAATCTGATTAAAACAATGCAACTCATTAGTAATCGCGATAGCGTTGTGTTTGTAAATTGTCTATGATTGATGATAGATGAATTTACGCAATCTATTTTGTATTTAATAATAAAACAAAGAACTAAGCAAATACCACCGTTTTAGATATTTACACCTATTACATTTTGGTGAAATTATATCCATAAACTCCCGATACAGGTATTTATGGATGTAATTAATGTTAAGACCAGTTAAGACGAACTCGTGCAAAAAAATTATAAATCTGTGTTGGATTGCGGTCATAAAATAATTAAAATTCGATGTGCACAATTGGTACTTGATATCAGAGTGTTACATTTGGTTTACATATTCTTTATCAGATATATGATTCAGCACTCTGGGTATGGAAAAACGAATAATACATTTATTATCTAGTTTTAAAATAAATATAAAATTTGTTCCCCTCTGTCAATGTATAAGCCTAAACGGGCCTACGAGTTACACTGTCATGACATAGAATTTTGTCTTTGTTGTCTGAATGTTTTGTCTTAATTGTTATGTGCGAGTTCGTAGTGACAGGCGATTGTTATTGTATGTGAGTTTTAAATGTGTATGTGTGAAGAGTCCCCTCCGTAAAAAATGAAAGATTTTTATAGTTGATGTCGGTAAACTCCTGTGCAAACGCACGTGTAACGTAAATTCTCATTTACAGTTTTCGTAGTTACCTGAGTTAAATTTGTACATTATACTTGAAATACGTAAACTTGTCTTCTAAAACACCGTAAAGAGTGTAAGGCCAATATTTTTTCATGTATAGTTTAGACATGGCAGATTTGATTCGGTTTGCAACTCACGTGTCCGTCCACATTGTGAAGTGAACTGCGTAGACGTTTAAAGACATATTTTTATACATAAATATGTTTGTGACATTAAATATTATTATAGCAATCATATCGTTAAAAGGAGTGTTACTTTTACGGACATCTTGTTCGAATTACCTACTTGAAAATTATAGTTCTTCGGATGGAGGTATACGCGCAAATGTGACGATTATGTCATGAAGAAAAATTTTGTGAAACCTGACAAACATCTGTATGTACTCAGCTGATATTGTCCATTGTAATGTTATATGCGGATCAAATCGTAATTGTCACAAAAAATATTCTGATCAGAATAGAGACGAGAGCCGTGTGCTGAACGAATTTAGCTATATTGACTTACTTTCAAATATAGACACTTTATGTTGTAAAAGGCAGAAGCGTAAAAGCAGTTTTGTTGCCTTATTTCTCATATTTTAAAGTATTAATTCTAGGTCTAGGTATATTTTTTAATCAATTCCACATAATATCCTGATGATTGATCATGATTTTTTAATACAAATTAATATATTTTTGTTTGTTCTCAGGGCAACAGTAGATAAACACGGCATGACTGCTACCCACGGCGGCGGACGTGAAGATGATCGTCCGGATAAAGATACCGTGTATACTATTAAGACTGGATTTAAAAACGATGGTTACCAACACGATCGAGACTCGAACGATGACATCGTCAAACCCCCGCCACTACCCGTTGAGGACGACAATTTCGCCTCTGGGAAAGTTAAATTATCGAGAAACGAAAAATGGAGAATATTAAAGAACATTGCTGCTGTTAGCGCAGCGTTTATGATCCAATTCACGGCATTCCAGGGAACTGCTAACCTGCAGTCTTCAATAAATGCTAGAGATGGCCTAGGCACGGTGTCCCTAAGTTCAATTTACGCTGCACTCGTCGTTTCATGTATATTTGTACCTACATTCCTAATTAAGAGGCTAACGGTCAAATGGACCCTCTGTTTATCAATGTTATGCTATGCTCCATACATTGGGGCACAGTTCTACCCTGCTTTCTATACTTTAGTGCCTGCCGGCGTGATTGTTGGACTGGGAGCGGCACCTATGTGGACATCTAAAGCCACGTACTTAACGCAAGTTGGAAGTGTTTACGCAAAGCTCACCGATCAGCCCGTCGATGGCATTATTGTGCGATTCTTCGGATTCTTCTTCCTAGCTTGGCAGACCGCTGAGTTGTGGGGAAATTTGATCTCAAGTTTAGGTAAGTTATCATAATATGGTACATCATGCATTTTTTTGATATTTAAAATGTGTGTTTAAAAAATACAGACTATTTACACATATGCTTCAAGAAAAATTCGAGAGCATCGTCACGGCCGTGACAGTAAATAAAAGAATTTTTAAGTTTAAAGCTCTCTGTCAGTAATTTTACACGTGCAGCCTGTAAACTAAGTTCACGCAGCCAGCGCCTGCATATCCAGTACATTGCATTCAGAGTGATTTTGGGGTTGCCATGACATGTCCACGAAGCCACAGGTAGACGGCTTCGCAGCTATATTACGGCAACGTTGCGCCTCCATTCTGACTCTCTTACGGTCGTACTCCAACAGCAACCTGGATTTTTTTCGATAGGTGGGACACTTCTCTAATTTCTAAGTGGATGTTTATTCACATACATGTATTGTACATAATATCATTACTAATATCATTTGAATTTAAGATTGAAATAAGTAATTTGAATAAAAAGGCAAAAGATGTAGGTAGGGCGATGAAGTACTGCCTGAATCTATGTACCTGATTCTTATTCTTAGACAGGCAACAATTAAGCTTTCTGCAACAAGAGGATGATGTGTTAACTACAATAGCCTTTTATGAAGGTGAATCTATTGTCCCATTTTAATCCATTGTCCTAACACCGCCTCCTGTAGCCTCTGAGACAATGAATTATCAGATAATAGTGTATTAGGACAAGCATTCACTTACGTGTAAATAGTCTGTGTTTTCTAAATATTCTACACATTACATTTGTTAAATTTATTTGATTAAAAGATTGAAAAATGTACAAAAGATAGTGTTTTATAGCGATATTCAAAGAAGTAATTAGAAATAGTTCTAATTATTAATTAATTCAGTAAGGGTAGTAATAACGATCTGATGTAAGAAATTTCAGCTAAGCTGACATTTTGGCACGACAAGAGCTAACGTCCATTTTTTTTGCAGTTTTCTCATTGGGTGTCCACAATGGAAATTCAACGACTGAAAATGTAAGCAAGACACTGCTGAATACGTGCGGAGCAAACTTCTGCATGATTGGAGGCGGTCACCATGACAACCAGAATCTCCACAGGCCTCCAGACAGCGAGATATATGAAATCAGTGCCATATACCTCGCATGTGTCGCCGTGGCCGTTATCATGGTGGCATTGCTCGTAGATCCTCTATCAAGGTTCGTTGATTAATTTGACCTTATAACAACGCAATTGTTAAGTATTATGATCAAATGCTCATCATAATCTCTTATCCATTATTCAACTGCTTTGTTTGTAACACTTTGCTTTGATACTCAGTAGTCCCATTTTCTTTTCTTTGTTTGTGTTGCATATTTTTGTCATAATTAGAGAACAACCAGTGTTAGTCAGGATGTCAGTAGGTACCTGATTCCTCATTGTCAATAACAATGTAAGATTCTCATTCTGAGGATTTTCTTCGGACATGTACTGAATTTTACTATATTTAAGATTCTGCTCACGATTTTAATATAAAGGCGGCGGATGCTCGAGACTGATATACAAATTAGAATTAAGTTATAATTTGTCCAAGACAACATTAATAAATCCTTGTAGAGTTTAGAGATTTAAGTTGATACGAAACACAACGTTAAACGTTTTTTTTTGCCTTTTTTGTTAAGATTAATGATATTTTGGTGGAATTGCAAATTTTTGCCAGGCATGCCTTTAGAGAAACAACTGTTTATTTTGGTTATTTACTTTAAATTCTTATTCTGCTGTTCTTTGAATCGTTAATGTATCTTTTAGAATTAATTTACTGCTTTTTTGTTAGTAATACTATTGTTATAATTTCCGAAGCTTACACATTGAAATGAATACCTTTATTTAAAACTTGATTAGTACAAGTTGAGTTATAGACTGAAGTAGTCTAAATTAAAAGAAATATTATTTTGTATGATAACAAGGATTCTTTATTGTTTGTTAATATTAATTACCTTGAATGTTTAGTTCAATTTTGAAATATAGGTATTGACTTAAAATTTCCTTATTTGCTATTACAAAATAGACAAATTACAAGGATTATAAGTTGCTATACGGAGTTTAATGAATTAAATTGTATTACTAGTAGTTTTAGATGGTTAAGTGTGTGTTTTTATTTAGTTACATTTAAACAGCGTGTTTTTTGTTTTCGTGGTTATTTTTTTAGTATTATCACACACGTATGTAAACAGCAGCTTTGTCACAAATCCCTTCATTTAAGTTACATCAGTGTTAAAAGCTAAAGGCTCGAAACCCGTTTTGAGTAATGTTTGATTAATTTCATAGGTATGGTGAAAAGCAAAGGAAGTCTGACCCCTCAAAAGAGGTCACTGGAATCCAGCTACTGTCTGCGACTGCGTATCAATTGAAAAAACCTAACCAGCAGCTATTGATCCCTATCACCCTGTGGATAGGCATGGAACAGGCGTTTATTGGAGCTGATTACACTCAGGTACATTTTTTTTTATTCCTTTCCTGTTAACATCGGCTATGTAGCATAGGATTGCAAAAAAAATAAACAAGTTAGAGAACCAGTCCGGCAGATGTGAAGCTGGCATAGCTAGACCGTCGATACAGAAGATTAGGTATGACTAAGAAATCGTGTTTTGACTATTAAAATAACTTATTATTAATAACTTATTATTATACTATTAATAATAAAGAATATGGATAGGCTCTATACTGATGAACACACTTCTGAAAACAAGGTTTCAATACCTACCTACTGCTATGGCATAATTAGGACGTTATAAGGTTTCGTTGAATATACATATTATTTGGGTTCCATACCTCTGGAAGTATGCCTGCCAGGAAGGAGTATGCCTGATGGAAATGGCATGGAGTATGTATGATATGAATTTGCCCATCGACTCAATTGTTTATGGGTTATATATTTATATCATGAAGTCCCTCATGAGGTCCCTACAAGGAGCCTACTATTACTACTTAGTATTCCGTATTGAGAGTACTTTATAGTCAATAATTATTATTAAAACCATTTCATGTCACTCATAGCTACAAACGAAGTAGAAATATCTAATTGATATATTTTTTATAGGCTTACGTATCGTGTGCGCTGGGTATTCGCTCAATCGGCTACGTGATGATCTGCTTTGGTGTAGTGAACGCCATCTGTTCCCTGCTCTTCGGTACCGCCATGAAGTATATTGGAAGATTCCCTATCCTAATCATGGGAGCTGCTTTGCACTTAGGACTGATTGTCTGGTTATTGATCTGGATACCCAACCCCGACTCACCCACTGTGTTCTTCGTTATTTCCGGACTTTGGGGCGTAGGCGATGCTGTATGGCAAACACAGGTTAACGGTAAGAAAACAATTTTATTAATTATTTTTATACATAAAAAAAACAATATACAGGATCACGTGGAAGACTTCACAACCATTTATAAAACGGACACAAACAGCACCCAGACTCAGAACAATTATATTTGTGGATCACACAAAGTGTTGTAAGTAGCGAACGCCGAACATCGAACCAATAACATTTAGTACAGTAGGAATTGGCAAGGTGACCGCTTAAACCACTACGCCAACCGTGCAGTTATTTATTTATTCATTAAACACTTAAGTCACTATAAATTATCCCGTGACCATGTCCTTATTTACACAGTGCTACATTTACAATACGTGTATGCTATTTATCCTCTGTTATAATTTGAAACAGGTATATTTTTAACTAATCATTATACATGATCCTACAAAAGGGATGTCGAGAGATCTATTCACTATTAATTGCCAAGCATTACGTGCATGTGTGTTATTGTAATAGTGGGTTATGGAAAGGCTCTTGCATTAGAATAAACGAGTAAATATATGGTTGTTGAGTCAAGTAATAACATGACGTATATCTTATAATTTGCATTGTTAACTTAGATTCTTATAAATTAAACTAAACATCCGGGAAAACCGTTTTCCAACACAAGTAAAAAGAAAAGCGTTCAGCTTTATATCAAGATAATAAATCGAGTTATCGATACGTAGTCGAAAGCATGACGAACCGTTTCAGAATCATGTCAATTATAATAATGTGCTAGATAAATATATATAGGCAATGATAGGTGAAAAACTATTCGTAAGCAGAGAAAAGAGACATTGCTGATTAAATAACCTAAATACACCAAGAGATTTTTCATCTGATAATTTGACTGCTCAGCTCTCGTTCGTCAGTTTGATTTCAATTAAGGACATACACGGTCATCACACAACTAGCGAGCTAAGTGATAAGCACGGTCACTTGTTTTGTGACAATGATGTTAACTATCCTATCTTATGCACGTCAGCAAAACACAGATTTAAAAAAACGTGACATTCGGTTAGATAGTTTCTGAGTTATTCGTGAGCAATGACGTGACACGAAAATTGTATATAATAGAAATATGAAATAACAATTTAACATACAACCTACTTTATATTATAAATGCAAAAGTTTGTGAGAATGGAGGACTTGATGATAAAAATGATTTGATTTGAATCTCTATTCTGCGGTACGAGTAGGGAAGGTGGTAGATTCGAGATGTGTCTGTTCTCTCAAACGTTCCTGTGCATAACTTTCAATAAAGAACATCAGCGGCTGAACGGTTCAGGATGAAATTTATCACCGAGATAGATTACACGCTGGAATAGCACGTAGGTACTTTTTATGTTGACATTAGCACATAGGTAACACCACAGGATGCAGATAGTCCCAAAAATTTGATTCATTATAACAAAAGTTTAAGACATTTGTCAACATAATATTTTCGCTCCGCAAAGAGTCACGGTATGTTGGAGTTCTCAGGGATATACGTCCTTTGCTTCGTAACTATCTGTTAATATAACTACAGGAAGCTATAAAGAAAAACTTAATTGTTAAATAGATTTCAGTGCCTGCCGCAATAGATGATACAATTATATGTATTTATATAATACATGCTCTGGCCCGCAGCTCCGTCCGCGTTATGCTAGTCACTGATGATGTAACTGTTAATTAGCGAAATAATTTTTCAAATCGGTTTAGTAATTTAGTCGTGAAAGCAAATTATACAAAGAAATTCACGTTCGCGTTTATAAAACTTGTTAGGCGCGGTTTTTGTTGGTTTTGAATATTGTTAATTATTTCGTTGGTATTAGTTTTATTTTCGCACAACTCATTTTTTTTAAACTAAAACTAGCCGATCGACGACTAGTCTAGACGAATCCATCCAACTAGTCCAGAGATTAGCGGAACAAACAGACAGACCGACAGACAGACAAAAAATATTTAAAATGTTTTTTTTACATAAGCACTGTATGTATATACTTTCATATGTACACATCAGTTTTATTTTTTTAATTATTTTAACTACAATCTGTGTTGTTGTTTAACAACGCTTCATTATTAAGCTTGTATACGTTATATTTGATCTTGCACATTCAGAAGTACACTACTAAATAATAAATTAGTACTAACACTAATGAAGGACAATTTTAAAATCACAATCATGAAATAGTTCAACAAACCATGACATAACAAGCCTATATGAGAAATTATCAAATTACAACTAGGTATTCCGATGAATCATCGAAATATATAGATAAGACATTTACATATTATTTATGAAATATCACAACATACCAAGGTAATTAATAAATATAGTAACCACACAAGAACTTGTATGAACATTGGCCTTTTAATTAAACTGTATATCCAATGTTAAATGCCACATGATTTGTTTTGTAACACACAGGTCAAGAGTTCAAAGTATAATTATGTTTATTTTCAAGAACTTATAATTTTAGAGATATTCCTCGTCGTGTTTAGTGATAAATTCTATACGATTTGTGATGCCGATAAACGCTTGCAAACAAGATTTACCTACATTATTTATACTATTACTATACTTAGCGATATATATTTGTCTAGTAAACTTTGGCCTTTGATGGCTAAAAAGAGACTCTTATAATTGCTTCGTTCATATTGCATTACTTCTCTCTTTTCTTCTGCAATTAAAATTAATATTTCATGATAGAGTACTTCAAGAGAGTTAGTACAGATATCTAAATTATTATAATTCTTTAAACAGTTTCGAGAGACCCTTTGTAGATCTTTAGGAATGACCAAAATAATACTTTTTTTTCATTAAGCCATTGAAACACACACAGGCAGGCATTGAATCAAAACTTATTGTAGAATAACAAAAAATACTGTCTGTTTCAATAAAGTAACCGTGATCTTAATCTGAAACCCTGCAATCGTACATATGAATAAATAAGCTAACCTTAAAATTACTTCCAATTATTGAGTAATCAACATTCTTATTTTGTATATTTTAATAATAATTAAAATAAATTTCAAAGTTAAGAAAAACAACCAATTGACTATTAATCACTTTATAAATAAATACAAATAATACATAGGTACATACATAATGTCGCGATGACTATTCCAGTAAAAAGTAACTATTGTATTCTTTGTTGGGATTTCGTTCCGTTCGAGACGTGTCACTTCCCTAGCCAAATTGAGTTTCTATAAACGTAAACGATAATAGAAAACTAACAAATGTAAATGACGTCTCTCAACACTAAATCACGTGTTCAAAACAAAATATTAGTAAATAATACAAAAGAATAGAGGCGTTAGCGATTGAAGAAAGATATTAGATGCGAAACGTTTGCATCTTGGCTAAGGCGGCTATTATTTCAAACGGAGAGACATGCGTATTACAAAGTTTCCTTGAAATACTATTGGTTGTTAATTGTAACTCTCAAAACTCCGCCTAACTTAATTTCAAAACCACAATATCTTCCTTTTCTTTATAGAAAAACTAAAAAAAAACCTTCTAGTCAGGCTTGGTTTCTTTAAGATTGTAAATTCGAATTTAACACAGTATAATGTTGGCAAAAGCCCAATCTTAATATATAAATTTACACTAACAATTGCAAAATAGTACATTACTCCTTTCTGAAATGGGTCATTCATACGATTGTTTTATTCCAGGTTTGTACGGAGTACTCTTTAGACGTAACAAGGAGGCTGCGTTCTCCAACTATCGTCTATGGGAGAGTGCTGGATTCGTGATCGCTTACGCCTACTCCACTCACCTTTGCGCCAGGATGAAGCTATACGTGATGATGGTCACACTTCTTATTGGTGTCGCTGGGTACATCGTAGTTGAGATCTTGCATAAGAGAAAGGTGAGATATAATATTCTATGCAAATTAATACAATTTCATTTCTGTCATCTCTATACTAATATGTATTATAAAGAGGTAAAGTAATCTTTGAAAGTAATGATCCGATCCTGAAAATTCTTTCACGAACAGAAAGCGACACTATTCAGGAGTGACACAGGCCATATTTTATTATGATTGAACAAAAAATTCAGTTAAAAATAATAGTATTTGTCAATCAAGTCGAAGCGGGCAGTCAACGCCCAACGAAGTGGGCACGGGTCGGCTAGTTTAAAATACTTTTAAATTACTTATTTTTTCTACAATTATAGGAAAATTTCTAGTTTTATAAATGAGATATTGGTGGTAAAACTCCATATTCTGAATACGTCAACACGCGGACATTTGCCCCTATTCAAATATTCTAATAAAAAGGGAATTTTGCTTAATTTACTATTTAGGGTGGGCCACCCTTATCATTTAGGGAAAAAAGATGTTGGCCGATTCTCAGACCTACCCGATTCCCACACAAAATTTTATGAAAGTCGGTCAAGCCCTTTCCGAGGAGTTTTGTATCAAACACCACGACACGGGAATTTTATATATTATATAGATATATGCATATACATTTATTTACCTTACAACTTTATAAATTTTTTAATGCCATCATCATAAATCGTAACTTCAGTTACAGTACATTGCCACACTTTAGCAATTGTGAGATAGGTATTAAAGGTGTGTATAGGTCCACATTGCATCGTAGGTGGTCAAATTTTGACAATAAGTCATAAAGTTTTAAATGCATCGTTTTGTATCGATTGTTATCGATAACCTGTGCGTAGAACTTCCATTTGTCATTGTGTACACATTTGGTACCAGGCCAAATAACGGCGATTTTAGTTGTTAAATATTTTAAAACTTGTGTGTTTGTTATTCTGAAAAACGTTAGGTGTGATAAAAATAGATGTAAAGAGTTATCTACACGTATTAATAGTGAATCATTAAATATGGCAAAGAAAAACATGTTACGTATAACAATAGATTCCTGAGTTAGACTAGAGTTCAGACTTGCAAGCACTAGCCAATATACCTAAGTTACATGAATGAGTACTTGACCTGCTCCTGCTTGCTTACCTTCTCACCTCCCTCATGTCGATTATATGAAATGTTGGTTACACCTACTATTGTCTTCCCTTCGAATCCCTGAAGTCCCGTATTAATTAAGTGGGACTAACATCATAGTTAACGAGTACAATAACGAAAACAAGGACTTCAATGAAACAATTATCTTCCTAAAGAATAACAAATAAAAAAATAGATACTAACCTGTTATCATATTTCAAACATATGTTTTCGGAATAATATAAGCAAAGACGCAGTTTCGCTTTGTGTATTTAAGTAGGTATTGTGTTTATGTTCGGGTAGCTTTTCCCTTTTTTATTAAGGTATATCGTTTTTTTTTGTTTTAATAATCACAATATTTCACCGAAAAAGGCACCATTGTTAAAACTAATATCAATAGAAATTTGACACAAGGACAAGAAAATTTGAGATCACAGGATTTTATTATTTATACTTATCCTATTTTTATTACAGGCTCGTCGTCTGAAAGCCATTGCTGAGGACCCAGTAGTAGCCGCTGAGGCAGCCAAACAACCACCAGAAGAAGACGATGAAAAGGATGAAATTGATGACGAAATCATCATTACACACCTCTAAGCCATAAGCCATTATTGGCCTCATACACAGTACTCCAAACATTGATGTATAACATCCTAATTAACATCACATCGGTAACATTTCCACCATACTCAAAATTAATTTAATTTGCTGTATATGTTTGGGTACCATTGTACAAAATCACAATGACATCTCCGTATAATAATCTCGAATGTATTTAGTGCTATTTAAGTATCCAATAGTTAAGCTATTTTAAGTCGGATGAGATGTAAAAATCTAAAAGACTTTACAAGTACAAACATGGAGAGGAACCGTACAACAACCATTTACCATTAGAGCAATCAAACAATAGCTGTAAACGTGTTTAGAAACCAGAACCGTAAATGTACAAATTCATATATTATATATTCGAAATCTCGTAAACATTCCACAGGGATCAATTGCAATATTGATCATAAAATTCGTAGGACATTCGAATGAATGGAGTGAGGAATATCTCACGAATATTTTACAAATATTTGATACACACGTCTATAGCGCATATTGCATCGTTCATTTTCTATGTGATCCACTGGTGACGTACAAAATGAATGATATCATTAACTATTTATTAAATTCCCAGAAACAGGCTATTATTACAGTTTCATCCCAATAGGGACTTTAAACATAGGTAATTTAATTTCATTTGAACTTGAGTAACCGAGTAATGAATTGTTAAAATTAGTTTTATCTGTGTCCAACATCATTCTGATCAATGCTATGTACTTACATTGAGCTATATTACTGTTATTATTATTTCCAAAAAAGGAATGTAAATAATTAGTAATTTGGCACTGTGTCTTAACTATTGACTGATCTTCAACTAATTTTGGTTAATTTTGGATACGCTTTGAACACCAAATCGCTGGCGTGACAGTGATTATAAAATCACATCACTTTATGATGGCTTGACGATTTATAGAAAAACAAAGCAATTATAATTTATTGTATGTATATAAGTATATATATATGTATAGCAGTTTTTTCTGCAACAGATAATATGAAATGTCTATTTTATTTTCACACGTTAATTCATCACACTTAGCCCCGATTAGCATGTGATATAAAAATTTTATTTTTAAAATGCTGTATGTTTCATATTTTATTGACACGGAGGACATTAGGAGAAGAATATTATTATTATTATTATTTGAGATATGGAAGTTGAACTTAAAGCCTATCTTGATTAAATATACACTGAGCACTAGAAAATTCATTTCGAAAACTCATAGCTCTTGTTGGTAGAAATGTTTAAAAAATACGATTAAACTATTTTGTGAAATTAAAATTTCGAATGGTATATATAATGCTTGGAAATATATATTTTCCTGTTTGCATTTTAACCCACCATATCGTTTATACACCAATTCAATTTTGTTAATGAGGATACGATCACTTTTGAAAAAATAAATACAAGACAATTTGTAATTATAAATAATGTTCACTTGTGATTATTGTTTTATCTTATACTTTCTCATCTTCTTTTTTATACATTTTAACATTAACTAAGTCATTGCAATTGAACGATAACGCAGTTAATAAAATTGAGAAAAATTACAGAGTGCCAATAAAATGTATGTTTTTATATGTAAAGGTTGCTAATATTCAAGTTGTATAAACAATTATTGTACATGCGTTCTTATAATAAATTGTTAAATGTTAGACACTGGGAACGCCTGCTCCAAAATGTATCAAAATCAGATGTGGACAGATTCTTAAACTTGAAAATAAAACTGCTAAGTTTGAATTTTAAACTCGATCAATGAAATCCGAGTTGTTAGCAAAAAAATAACGTTTTCTTTTTTATCGATAACTAAGCCTACTACCGTCATCATGTTTGTTTTATGTACCAGATAACTTAGAATAATTGAGTATCATATTTTTGATCGTGTCAGTTTTACAATTGTTAATTTTATTGTTATCGGGTAAACTCGAGGTAGCTTCAATTGTCGTGTTAGACAATTAATACTTCGTAGTTTAAATGCAACTGCATGTCCTTTTCGATGGATTTATCCGCTGTAATCTGATCGTGAGGTAACTAGATCAAATGAATTAATTTAATTTTGGTAGTTTTAGCAATATTATACATACGTAGATAAATTAAGTTTAGTGTGTACTTAGTACCATTACGTTTAAAATTGAATCCGGCATTGTTTGGATTAAGTAGGTTTCAATTTTATACGTGTTGTATACTTTTAGAGATGGCAGGCGTAATTTAGCATGGCTGGCTAACTTATTTCTGCATGCTTCAATATTTATAGTAGAACCTTAAAGTATTTATATATGATGAAATGTTGTTAGGGTCCCAGTAGACTATGTTGGTCAAATGGACTAGATACTACGACGACTTTTTGTTATGATCTTAGTATTGTCAAATTCATAGTCTCGTCTATCGGGGTACTAATTTATATTTTTCTATTTATTATCAGAACTTGCATGATGTAGTAAGTCCATGAACACTGTTAAAATCAATTTGTCCGAGAACACGTAGGAAAGCTATACAATAGGTAGGGTAACAAAACCACGTGATAAATTAACAGTAAAGTGTAATTATATAAATAAAGCGTAAGCATATATTAATGTAAATTAAATTTAAAATAGATTTAGACATTTAAGGCTATTATATGATAAATAAATTTATTGATCTATTTTTGAGATAACATCTTTTCGTTTTATTAAGATACTATGTTACTTTATAATGATGTCATATGAGTTTGTGATGAAATAAACATACAATTGTTTGGTCACTTAATTTTTCATTTCTACCTTTATTAAAGCGTTTCAATATTAAAGTTCATGACTTTACGTATTTACAAAACCCTTCGAGCTTATGCCTTTCCTCTAGAATGCTAAATTTCATTAAAATTTCGGATTCTGCCGTATACGCGTATTAAAAGGCAAAGTTGCTTTCTTTTGTAAATCTTACGCATATATCTCTTTAATAATGCAATACATGATTGTAATTTAATTTCCGAAATAAATCGTGTACCAAAAGTGAAGAAAACATCCTGAAATACGTACGTAATACTCGTAGTTTTACAGTGACACATTCCATTTGTTGTATATTGCGGTGCCTGATATTAGTAACAATGCAACGCACAAAGTTATGGAAACGGAACAGTTGTGGAATGTTAAGTCCAGTATGGACAAGGTCCGAAAGACCATAAGGGTGAAAGGGTGAGCGTATATTTGTGAGTCGTGAGTCGCGTACGTTTGGTCACTCATTTTACGTTCAACTAAATTTCGGTTAAGTTGCCAGACGAACTTAATTTATTTATTTATTGAGTATTTAGCGTTATTACGGGCTGTTTGTGTCGTGGAGCACGATGGATCCATTAACAATATTGTGTATTTACGAAGCATATCCCGAAGATGAGGCCAAAAAAAAAGAAGCTGGGTAAACCCACTCAATAGTCAGAGGCTGATATGTGGACTGTTCCATACTTTATTTTACTTCCCTCACCACGACCGAAATTCGGTCGAGTTTACGCGCATTGAGTCAGCAAACAACTCATTTTGCGTCATCGTGTGGCAACAACTGTATTTTTGTATGAAACCGAATGCAGCAGAATTTATGTTACCGAAATTCTGCGACTCACGACTCACAAAATTACGCTCGTTTGGTTTTAGCATAAACCAAAATCAAATTATTTCAAGTAGGCATTTTCAGACTTTTTCGAAACGTTACATTAATGGCTCTAGTTGCGCGGTTCCAAAAATTTAGTGTAATTAGAGACATCTCTAGCAAATGAAGCGCCCGTGTGCAATTATTCCATTATCGCCCTTTAGTACCCAATCATACCGCCCTACAGTAAGTACCTACACAGATTCATTAAAAGTGTCGCGACTGGCGTGGCGCCCCTTTTCTTGTGCGGAAATCTCTTCTAATACCACAAACTGGTGGTTATGTCGGACTCGAATTGACTAAAAACCGCACACCGTCTCGGGTACTAGCAGCCGGGGACCAGGTGCACCCTTGGAAAGAAATCCCTGGAACCCCGACGTACCTCGGGACATCTACGGTTTGTAGATGGCCCCCTCCTGTGTAGGAGCTCCTTTTCCTATTTAGAAAAGGGCGCGAGCACTGTGTAGATCTCGCGCCGCCACCCCGGCCTGCTTCTGCTAGGGTGACTGGTGACCTCACCTGTCACCCCCAGGCTTGCTCTTATGGAGGACGGAGATCGTTTTGAGATGTCCGGCGCCCGAGTTGTCTGCGATACCTGGCCCGTTCCCGGGTCTGGCGAACAGGGAGCGTTCTTTAAATTTTCTAATAAATGCGTTGCAGGAATAATAAAAATAATAATCTATATATTATATAAAAGCGAAATGCCACTCACTTATTAATAACGAAATCTCAGAAACTATAACACCTACAAACTTGAAATTTGGCAGGTAGGTTCCTTATAGGGTGTAGACATCCGCTAAGAACGGATTTTACTAAACTCCACCCCTAAGGGGGTATATCAGGGGATGAAAATCTGCGTGAGCGAAGCTGCGGGCAAAAGCTAGTGATTATATATTATGATGGAGTAGGCCAAAACCTGTTTTAAGAAGAAACCTATTTCCCGCAGTTAACTGTTAAAGGTGTTGTTGTCAATGATGTACTATTTACATTATAATTTAGAGACTTTATATATATTTAAAAATTAATCGACGAAATTTATGTACGCGCATAGCTTCCGATCGGCCGCACCAAATTAAATATTTTTTTATGTGTTCGTTTTTGCTAAGACAAGGTTTGAGTGCAAGGAAAAATTAAAAGATAACGGAAAAGTCAATTTTTTTGTCCGCGACTGTACACTGCCTGTGGGAAGCTGCGACAGATATGCAAATATGTCGGTACGAAGTTCGCCAGGTCAGCTAGTTTTTTTACAAATATGTATATACACATTTTATAAAGATTGAAACACTCAGGTCAAATCATCAATATTGCTGAAGGATTAAGAATACAAAATGTCACCACCTAGTACTCACAAATTACCGTAGTAAAAGACAACAATTCTATAAAAATCAAAAAAAAAAACTTTTATAAAAAGTGAAAACAGTTTATCAGTCTATTTTCCTACAACTTTCTTCTGTGAAGATATTTTTTTCGACTTCAGAAATGTGTTGCGCTGTGGAGGTTGCTGCGGTGGCTGCTGTTGCCCTTGCATATCCATCTACACCTGTTGCACCAAGATCTGCTAATATTAAATTGCTCTGGTCATTAGCTCAACTTTGGCAAGCCAAGCTATGAAGTGCTTCAAGATAAGTCAACGGCCTCTGTTTTCTATGTGGTCCTTTTCCGTGCCGTTTTGTGGAAATATACTTCTTCTATACTTCTACCTGTGTACATCTGGTAGGAGCCAACTAAGGGAACAAACTATGCAGTTCAACTGAATGACACTGCAAAGAGAAATAAAACTTGAAATAAGTAATACACCTGATGATGTTATCGACCTCTAAGTCTTCAGTAGGTGGAACAGCATAAAGCATACAACATGTGTGTGGGTGTTTCATTGTTTACAATACTTCTGTTAAATCGACTGCACGGTTGGCCTAGTGGTTTAGGCGGTCGCCACGCCGCTTGCCAATTCGCCACACTTGGCGAATTGGCAAGCGGCGCACAACACTTTGTGCATTCAAATCCTACACAGGACAACATTTTGTGTGATCCACAAATTGTTGTTCTGAGTTTGGGTGTTAATTGTGAACGTTTCATGTATGTCTGTAAAGTCCCCCGCAACACAGGATGTTTATTCCTAAAGCGGGAGTTGTCTTTTTAAAAATTAAAAAAAAAACAATTATACAAAGAAAGTTTATGGTAAAGCAGTGTATGAAAATGTGAATTATTCGACTAGAGCCGTAGAGCCACGCTGATTGCAGCACAAATGGGCCGACTCGATCGGGGCGGTAACCCTCACACAAAATAACAGCATTCGTGCTGTCGTGTTTCGTTGGAGTGTACGAGACCAGAGGCCCAATGATGCAGAAGTATCTCAATAGGCCGCCATAATGTGGGAAATGTAGAAAATGAGCATAGAAATTGGGCAATTGGTTAAAGCTACTAAATTATGGTGAAACAGAAAATCTTCTAAGAGAAGATATCTAAGTATGTAATTTTAGAGCTATTTTCAAAAAAATGTTATTAATTTGGGCTGTTATAGTAAATTAAAAAGCTAAAACAAACATAAATAAATAATAATAACTTCTATCCTGTGCTTAACATTGTATAAGTTTTTTACAAAACTTAAATCTGCAATTGTAAGAATATTATGTTGTAAGATATTTAGAGCGGTGAGCTACCGATTCCCAAGATACGAGTCTTTCTCAGTTTGGGGTCGGCATGTCACTTTACTGAATCGCGAGGTACATGCTTTTCATAATTTATTGTGCAGCATAGTGTTTTCATTTATAACTTTTTCAGAATAAAGTTATTATTATTAATTAAACAAAGAAAGTTTATGGCAAATTAATGTATGAAAATGTGAATTATTCGATTATTCGAATGGAGGTCTTTTGCTGTTTTGCAATCCAGTCTACCTTCACGCTCCTTTTGAAGTAGATACATTACGCGGAGGTGAGCTGGTAAGTATGCATTTGCTTTTCCATGTTAATCAGTGCACAAATTTTTTATTTTATCTCGCTAACCATATACTATTAGGCTATAAGCAATTTTACCAAGTGCTAAATAAATATGTTTTAATTTTATTAAGTGTTTTTTAAAGTTTTACAATGAAATTTCACTTAAATCTAATTGAAACCAAAAAATTGTCATACACACATCAAAAGTGTCTAGGGATCAAGCATTTTTATGCGGATTTCTTGAGATTGAGATGTGGTTTTGGCCCTGGCCTGCTCAGTCGCCAGACTTGAACCCGATTGAGCATGCATGGGATATGCTACAGAGAAGAGCTCTGCCGAATATGGAGGGTATACAGTCGCAAGAAGACCTTTTTTTGTTGTTGCAACGAACATGGGTGGCCATTCCACAGCGTGATTTGGATGAACTCATTTTGAGTATGCCAAACCGATTCTTGTGTTGTTAGTGTTCGCGGTAGAAACACGGATTATTAATTGTTTAAGTTACCTAATAAAATTTTAAAGAAAACTGTTATTTCAGTCTTTTCTTCGAACTTTAATGTTAGTGGTTCAAATGTCAAAAATCCTTTTATTAGGAAAATGGCAAATTTCTTTATTAATGCAAAAGTGACTTGGTTTATCGTTACTGTGACAAACGAAAACACTTTATTTGATGAATCCTTAAAGAAAATTTTAATTAATATCAATCAGGAGAAAAGTTATTGCAAAAATATATGTTGATCCCTAGACACATATGTTGATCCCTAGACACTTTTGATGTGTGTAGTATAATATCCTCATAATTCAACATAAATGTCGCGTTTGTATTTATTGTTTACTGTAACTTTTTTCTGTTCACACGTATTTACGCTTGTCCAGGGGAAGAATCGGGATACTTTGAGAATAAAACAATTGGACGTGTTTCTAACAATGAGATCTAACGTATATTGAAAAAATGACATGCAGTTATTAAATACATAAATAATAGTGATCGATGACACAGCAACAATGACTCCTATCAAACGCTGCCATTAACAATTTGGCAGGCGCTTGAACAACGCTCTTTCAGGTGACGCTATAGAAAAACATAAAATAATATTTTGTCGATTGGATTTTTTTTCGACTGAATGCGCAAAAATTGTCGGTATCTTCATAAGAATATTTTTACTATCTTACTAATATATTGAGCTTTAACCAACTTAATATTCTTAGTTCATTACGCAAAGACGCAAAGTTGTACCATATAGTGGCCAATAGATTAAATTTTATTACAAACATTTCGAAAATATTTTGCTAACTATTTTACTAAATTAAGTATATTATTTACAAAGAAAATGTGATGCCATTCACAGTAACAAGACGTATATCCAAGTACACCTCTATAATCTATACTAATATTATAAACGCGAAAGTTTGTAAGTATGGATGAATGGATGTTTGTTACTCTTTCACGCAAAAACTACTGAACGAATTTGGATGAAACTTTACAGTAATATATCTTATACATCAGAATAATACATAGGCTACTATTTGCCGCGATAACCGACATATACGCGGGCGGAGCCGCGGGCAACAACTAGCAATAAATATATAAGATATGCAAGTAGATATAAGGTAGGCATCGAGGGTGATATTTACATGAAATAATAATTCCAGATTCGAGCACATGAGCTAACGTGTTTTTTTTTTTTTTTTTTTGTTAACGTGTTATGGAAAGTTAAATATTCGAAAGTAATACGTAAAAACGTTGTACGTCTTTAGTTTTAAATCGTATATTTAACGGCTGTTGAAACATCGGAACAGTCTGTAATCAATTATATTTACTCATTGTGTGTGTTATATTTGCACAAAACATAACTCGGTCAAAGCAAATTATGAACGTTCAATATTTTTTTAACCTCATTTTTTTACATTGAGCTTACATTTGATCTTTAAATATTTTAGCAAGTCGTATAATCATAGCATACATACATAGTTACCACTTAATTTTGATGGTTGCTGAGATTTAAATATCTACGCAGTTATGAACAGTTAAATTCTACATTACCTATATATCTGGTCTTGCCAGTCCCACTACTGAGTGAAGACCAGATACATTGAAGAAAGAGTCAGCACTCTTTTGAATTTTCTCCAGTGTCTCCTGATGATACCAAGAAGATTATCTTATCTATCCGTACAAATGCTGTCAGCCGCCGCATGATAATCACCATCCTTGATTTTATTCTCCCTGTAATTACTCACATTGTCAACATCTCTCTCGATTCCGGTACTTTCCCCTCATTGTGGCCTAAGGCTCTTGTTCTTCTCTTCCAAAAAATAGAAGCCCTTCACTTCCTGAACACTTTCGACCTATTTCTATACTTCCCTTCCTCTCTTAAGTACTCGAGGCCTGTGTATATAAACAACTCTCACAGTTTGTATACAGAAACCAACTTTTAAGCCCTCTACAATCAGGCTTCAAGCCCGGACACAGCACAGTTACCGCCCTCCTTAAAGTGACTGGCGATATTAGGAAAGGCATGGAAGACAGCAAAGTAACTGTTTTAGTATAAGTCGACTTTTCTAACGTCTTTAGTACCGTCAGTGACGAAATCCTGTTATCTATCCTCGCATATCTTGGGGTGTCTTCTGAGACAATGGTTCTCCACTTGATAGAAATGTAACCCAGCGACCTCGGCGATCTTTTCGATCTATTGTTTTCTGTCGTTTCAACGTTTTTGAGTGTGTTACGGCATCGGTTCCATACAATTTAAATACCCCTTTTAATCCATTATTTCGCAACGCCGTACAAAAATCACGTGATAGGCAGAAAAATACAGGGTTGCTACCCCCTCCCCTTCACCTGTACCCAGTTGGACAGCTTACAAGGTGACGGCATAGTGCCGAAATTTATTGTTTTATGCCCCCGTATAATTCTAAAAAGGTCTCCCGGTGGTTCACACAGCCCATAAATTTTCGACTCGAGCACGTCGTAGTCTATAATAGCTAGGTAATAGTAGTTCTTTGTTCAAAGTGGTAAAATTGTCAAAGTGATTATGATTCTTAGAAACCGTGTGATAAAGCAACCAAGAGATATGTATCGCGCAGTTCGTTAACGTCCATTTGCGATTAACTATAGTAGGTACACTCAATACTTTTTTATACGGCAGTTGTCTGGTAAAATGGCTGAAATGATTGTGGTGATTATAATGATGAAATGAAATGATATTTATTTGTAAGTAAATCTTTTCAGATATTTTTACACGTCGGACTTTACAGCTAGAAGAGACCGGCATTTCCTACGACTCACTCTGGGAAGAAATGCCGAAACAAACCACAGAGATGTCCTTTTTTTTTAGTCCGAGAACATTGATTACAAAACAAAAAATAATCTGTGCGAGTACAGTATAGGATCTGGGTTGGCCTTTTGAAGAAAGGACCATGATTTTGAGTCGGCCTGTCCATACAGACGGCATACGAGCCCCAGCCATCGTGTTACGACCCGAAGCGCGACACTACCGTCAGCAGGACATTTGGGTAGGCCGGGGAAACACTCAAAGCCACCAGAAAGATACTAAATATGAACTTATATTACAAGCCTAGACTATACTCACATTTACATACACAAAAGGAATTCACTTGGTATAAAAACAACATACAATAAAAATATAAATGTCTAACACTTTCACACAAGATACCTTTGAGGTAAATACTGAAGTGAGCATCGTCAGTCCCAAGCAAATTTGTCATCTAAATAATCCAAAACTGTGTAATAAGCCTTTTCACATAGTTTCTGTTTTATTAAGGACTTAAATTTGGTAATACTTAATTCTTGATATTTGCTTGGAATTTTATTGTAAAATCGCACACTCTGACATCGGAAAGACTTGCTTACTCTTTGTAATCTAGTGGTTGGCAACACGAGTTTATCTTTATTTCTAGTATTGATATCATGAACGTCGCTAAACTTTGTGTATAGATGAATATTTTTCTTAACGTAAACTAGATTTTCATAAATGAATTGAGATGAAACTGTCATGATACCAATTTCTTTCAATTTATTCCTCAGTGACTGCCTATAACTAAGGTTATAAATTGCACGAATAGCCCTCTTCTGCAACACAAAGATACTTTGAATATCGGTAGCATTCCCCCACAACAAAATACCATATGACATTACACTATGAAAATAACTAAAATATACTAATCTAGCTGTTTCTACATGGGTTAATTGACGAATTTTATAAACCGCGTATGCTGCAGAGCTGAGTCTATTCGATAATCCATCAATGTGTGGGCCCCACTGCAATTTTGAGTCCAGAGTTATACCCAAAAACTTGGTGGTGTCCACAAGGCCCAATTCCTTTCCATTTATTTGAACACAGGTTTTTACTTGTTTAACGTTGGGTGTAAAAAATCTAATACATTTAGTTTTGTTCTCGTTTAAAAGTAAGTTATTAACATTGAACCAGTTCACGACATTAGAGAGAGCGTCATTCACGTCATCAGTAACAGATTGTTGTCTCTTCAGTTTAAATAAAAGTGAAGTGTCGTCCGCAAATAGCACTATCCCCTGACTATCCTTTATGAAATTAGGCAGGTCATTGATGTAAACTAGAAACAAAAATGGGCCGAGAATCGAGCCCTGCGGAACCCCCATAGTGACCAGAGATCCCAATGATCTATGACCATTAACTTCCACTTTATGGACCCTGTTACCCAGATAGGAGATAAGAAGATCCAAAGCGGTGTTCCTAATTCCATAGTGATACAATTTCCTGACCAATGTTTCATGAAAAACGCAATCAAATGCCTTAGACCAATCACAAAAAACTCCTAATGCATCCAGTTTATCTTCCCAAGCACTAAATACAGTCTCTAATAATTCAACACCAGCATCAGTTGTTGAGCGACCTCTTCTGAAGCCAAATTGTTTCCTGTGTAGAATATTGTTTTCACTAAAGTGAGTCTGTAACTGACTTAGTATAATTTTTTCAAAAATTTTACTGAAAGTAGGTAACACTGAAATAGGTCTATAATTTGTTGGATCAGACGTGCTACCTGACTTAAATAATGGAATGATCTTACTATGTTTCATTAGGTCAGGAAATACACCACATTCAATGCACTTATTGAAAATTAAAGCCAACGGTGATGCAACTACGTCAATAATTGATTTTGTAATTTGTACAGAATGACCCCAAAGATCGGCGGTTTTCTTAACACCAAGAGCATTGAATGCTTTAACAATATCTATATCGGTGATATAACTAAATCTAAACTCAGTATTACAAATTTTAATATTCTCTTTCAACAAAGATTCTGCAATAGTAGGGGATGAATTCAATGATTCTGTTATTGAAACTGGTATGTTCGTAAAAAAATTCTCAAAAGCTGTGGCAACCTCTAAATCTGATTCAATTACTTTGTTATCAATAGAAAGGCTGTAATTATTAACTTTGTTCTTTGCTTTTCCAGTTTCAACATTAATTATTTGCCAGGTCATACGAACCTTATTTGAACTATTATTAATTTTAGATCTCAAGTAACCAACCTTTGCAGCATGACATACCTTTTTAAATAAATTGGAATATTCTTTAACATATTCTCGAAATTCCACACTAGTGTTATAATTCCTTTCTTCATAAAGCTCGTAAAGCCTGGTTCTACTTTTATAAATACCTGCGGTGGCCCATTCACTGAAGGTTGTAGCACCCTTAACTGAGAACTTTTTAGGAGTAAAAGTTGATTGAAATTCTGAGCAATACACATTAAAAAAAGTATTATATAAGTAATTAGGATCATCACTATAATCTAAGTGGGGTAGTTTATTAAGTAGTTTTATTTTAAAATCTTCCATACGGGCCACAGTTTTGGGCACTACAGTAATATCTCGTGTTACCACCTTTTTGTTTTTCATAGTAAAAACACACATCTGTCCACAGTGATCAGAATGTAGTTTATTTATTATTTCTTTTTTGTGCGGCACTATGTCGGTGAATATATTATCCAGACACCTGGCAGTGGTGGCAGTGATCCTAGTAGGCTCCAAAAAGATGTTATCAAGATTGTATGATCCAAACAGATTCTTAAATCTTAAACTCAAAGATGTATCTTCTAATATATTCACATTAAAGTCACCGCACACAATTACATTTTTTCTGGTTTTACATACTTTTTGCAAGACTTCATTCAGTATTTTTTCAAAATTAATATATGATGAGGATGGAGGTCTGTACACACTCAATACAACAAGTTTCTCTAACTCCACACATGCTATTTCTATTATCCGTTCAACAGAGAAGCCAGCAATATCAGTACGGTTCTTAAAAGTTAATTTTTTTCTAATCAAAATCAATGATCCGCCATGCACAGCAAGCTCCCTGCAGAAAGAACTACCTAATATATGATTACTGAAGTTGAACAAAAGCTGATGACTTTTTAGCCAATGTTCTGTAATACAAAAAATATCAATTTTGTCACAGCTCATGAACAATTCAATTTCTAGATGCTTGCTAAACATACCTTGAATATTTTGATGCGCTACAGTGAAAGTGTTTGCTGTATAGTTTTCTGATACCATTCTACATGCCCCGGTTTAAGCCAGAGTTGGCCTCTATTGTCCCTAAATCTACTTTAAAATATTAGATGTTATAGCCAAGTGCTTGGCTGTATCTATACAAGTTGTCTGAACAACTGGTTTAATAGCCAAATTCTTGGCTGTTATGTTAATAAAATAATATAGCGATATTGCTAACTGTCGTTTAGAAAATAAGGAAAGATAACACCTATCTTTCGTCAAATACAAATATTGTCTAACATAATTGTTAGTGTCAATAATATGAAACTTCATATTATAATTCGATATATTATGTAACTGCATATTTAAATTATATCTAAAGTTATTTTCATTCTCCGGCAAACCTTTACTATATGGCAGTGTAAATATAATAGTCTGTTTTAAGTCTAATGCACAAAGTTTGCTATAATAATATAACAAACTTTGCCTATCCAAGTTTATATATCTGACTAGCTGACCCACGCAACCTCATTTGCGTCCAAACTACCATCCCCCGTTTTAAACCCAAAAGGGGGTTGATTTCTAAAGATACATTATTAGTCCACCTCCACACCATCTATAGAGCATACATTTTAAATTTCAAGTCTCTTACTTCAAAAACATAGGACACTTATACAAACGTCCAACCCCCGTTTCACCCCACTAGGGGTGGAGTTTCATAAAATCCGTTCTTAGCGCATGTCTACACCCTATAAGGAACCTACTTGCTAAATTTCAAGTTTGTAGGTGTTATAGTTTCTGAGATTTCGTGATTAATAAGTGAGTGGTATTTCGCTTTTATATATATAACTTTTTTATCTGTCAACCTGTCAACCGATTGAAATAAAATAAATATATACGTTAAAAGAAGTTTACCATAATACATATGAAACAACTGCAATCGAAACGGTCAAGCCATTTCTAATGATTAACGCACACAAACACACAGGCAAAATTTCTAATTGTTGTTTTTAGTTCTGTTATTTTAATAAAGACCCTTTTCATTATTATTTTTACAAGCTTTTTATTAACTTGCAATGTATGTATGCTTGTATGTTCGGGTGGAATCTTGCAACTCAATTTTGAAGCAGATATCTTCAACCGATTTTGCTGAAATTTTGCAAGCATATGTATAGGTACAGCGTGACAATACAATATTATAATGACATGGAGCTGATCTGATGCTGGAGCTGGAAGGTGGCCATAGGAACTCTGTAAAGAAACGTCGCAACATCATCGAGTTTGGACTCGTTTGATTCGCATTCCATTAAAAAGTTTTTTAATTTAATTTATTTTCAATACCTAATGTACAGATATCGACCCTCTTACAATTTTAAAACCCGACTATGGCAAAACCAAAATTCCGGTTTGGGTAGTCTATGTATGCATGTTTGTGTGTTATACAGTAGGTAGCACTTTTACTTTAAATCGATTTGAATGAATGAAGTGTCAATGAATTCGTAATAATGGCTCTATTGACAGGCTATTTAAATTTTGTCAACAGTTTTTACGTAGTCTAGTATAAACTTTTAAACTTTTTGTTGTTATGTGAATGGTGTAAATTAAGAAAGCGTGTGGAATGCTGTAAAACACAAAGGATTATTTGATATTGTAGGTGAGATAACCAGAACTCAAACCACACTCCCCTGAGTCTTGATGAAGATAAATTACGGCCTCACAGAAAATCGTTGTGAAACAGCGCCTGCGCTGTGTTTCACCGAGTGAATGAGGATACCGGAGACCCATACCCCAACCCCTCTATCCATCCCTCTCCCCATCCCCCAAAGGCACTCGCTTACCATCAGGTGATACGTATGCTCGTTTGGGCCTTATTATATTTTTTTTTAATAATTTTCAAATATCTGATCTACAAAACCATCTAGCTTCAAACTAAGCAAAGCTTGTACTATGAAAGCTAGATTGACTGATATAATACTTATATACTTTTTTTTGTAAACACATACATGAAATACTATATAGAAAACACCCAAATTCTCAGAGTGTGAATGGGCTAGGTTAACTTACCATCTGAAAAATCGTCTGTTCACTAACCCTTTTATGTGGATTTCTTTTTATATATAACTTCATAGTAGAATATAAAAAACACTTTAAAAGAATACAGTTGTTTTTTTTACTATGTGAAAAACTCATACAGTGAGTACTTATTAGTATTTTAGAATAATCATACTAAAATATAAAGGAGAAAGTTTGTGAGTGTGTATGTTTGTTACTTCTTCACGCAAAAACTTCTGAACGGATTTGGATGAAACTTCACAGTAATATAGCTTATACATCAGAATAACACATAGGCTACTATTTGCCGTGATAACCGACATACACGCGGGCGGAGCCGCGGGCAACCATTAGTTTTACAATAAAATTGATGACGTGCATTGCCATTTTGTTACGGGACTAGAGCGAAGCCAAATTGAAGGGTAATAGTTTTGGCAGTGTATGAATGTTTGTCTGTTCCACCTTATCACCTACACTTCTCAACCAATTTTAATGAATGAGTGGTCAATAGATTCGTAATAATGGCGCAGGCGACTTAAGCCTTATGAATTTTATCAAAAGCTTCTGTAGTTTGTATGTGCTATTTAAACTATGATTGTAGTTATTATAATGTTTTCTTGTTCAAATAAATATTCTCAGTCTCTAATTGCCATCAAATGCAAGGAGAGTGTGACGAATATTGTGCATAGCAATGTAAAGAGTCACACAGCTCACACTGACACGTTGTTATTGCTTGAAAACACGTTATCTACTGAAATATAATCCATGATAAAGTGATGTTGACCCACTTTTTAAATTTTTGCGACCTAAAAGAGATCGTAAGTTAAATTGTATTAAACCTAATTTAGCGAGTTACAATGAAATGATTGAATATTTGTTGACAAAACTGAACAAACAACACAAGTATAAAACTAATCGGATGGCAAATGGTATTAAGTTTATTGCCCATCACCATATACCTAGGTTCGAAGTTCGGTTAAGTGTTTACGGAATAAACTGATCTGATGGATCAATCAATCTCTTGTTTAGAGCAGGCGAATGAAACGGAGCTTTCGAACTTCGGCTCTGAGGATATACGGTATGAGAACCGTATTTCTCAAAATTGTGTGCCTTTGACATCTCACCCAGAGCGTGGGGTACTAAAACATGATATAATTGATTCTTCGGGCATCCACATTGGAGCAAAATATATCTCCGTCAAGCAAAATGTCGAGCAAATTACAGTGGTACATGGTAAGCTACTAATTCAATCTTTTTTTTACGCGGGGTATGCTTTGCGCACCATGCCTACCGTGGGGGAGACGAAGAGCGTGTTTGGGACTTCTGGAAAACCGGCCATCCCACTATACCCCGCAGCGATCTACCTCGTCAGTAGGGAGAAGGTCCAGTAACGCATCAGCGGCTTCTGTAGTCCTGTCTGTCTCACCTCACAAACTGAGGTACATCCCGGGATGATCACGGTCACCCAAGGGGCAGGAGACTATAGCGATAGAATTTCCTTTATGTGTATTTGGTTATATTTTTTGAGCGAAGTCAACATAAGTTTATTGATTAATATCATGATTAAATGCACCTCTCTCTATCCGTTCAGGCATAGCGTGTGTAATTAAAAAATCATTATGTCTATACATAATAAATGTAACGAATTTTAAATATATAGCATTAAATATCAACATCTTTTTACAGACTTGTCTTTCTGGCGATACATTTGCCACCTAGCGAAGCGTACGACAAAATTAGAAAGAATATGTTGTGCTGCTGCTCTGATTATTCTCGTCATGTGCATTGTGCTCCTCGTTTATTTTTCCAAAGAAGATGATTTAGAGGATGAAGACATCAGCAAAGGTAAGCCTCAAAATAATCTTGACTCTATACGTCCTGCCCTACTTACTAAATGTCAGTTAGCATAATGCTCTTTGTATTGCTATCAAATGTAGGTCTACTAAATACAGCTGATAACTATATTAGCAGGAGCTATATTTAATTTGTAGTACTACTTACAATATCCAATAGAAAGTGTGGCGAAGACTAAAATTATACAGACACGCCTAGCCAAGAGATATTTACAGACATTCTTGAACGTTACACTAATATTTTTTGACAATTAGGCTATAGCTTAGTGACATTTGTGCAATTGGAGAGGATCCTGCAATAGACTGCGATTGGCTGATGATGATGGAGTTTCTATTTTTTCATAGATAAAAAAGTAGGGTTATATTTCTTACATTCTGTATAATTTCATTTCAAATGTTTATATATAGGCAGTAGAATAATCTCTTTAGTTTTCCTTTTTGATTTGTCTGTAGTTTGCCGGTCGTCGGAAGATGTTCAAGGTTTTCATGACAACGTGACTAAAGAAGTCCAGTATTCGACTTATTGTCGAAAGGAACTAATGATTAATATTAGTAATTTACATTTCATGTATTTAATTAGCAAAATGTTGTATCTCCATTTAGTAATAACCGTGTTGCTTACAGAAGCTAAGGGCTGGTTAATAGAGAGAAAGAAGTGGCTGTCAAGAAAAGTCGACAATACGGAAATATTACACCAACCAATCCCTCTTGTAGTCATAAGTCACACTGTGAGTGCAGCTTGTTACAGTTTCATACAGTGTGCTGCCGCGGTAAAAAATATACAGAATTATTACCTAGACAAATACGAGTACGACATTCCGTAAGTAATCTTCAAACTATCGTCATCTTCCTAG
This sequence comes from Diaphora mendica, assembly GCA_949125395.1. Lineage (NCBI taxonomy): Eukaryota > Metazoa > Arthropoda > Insecta > Lepidoptera > Erebidae > Diaphora > Diaphora mendica. The sequence goes on along the minus strand of OX421312.1, from coordinate 9,691,958 downwards.
CCTTTATTATTCCCAAGATTATTTGAGGTTGGCTAATAGTTCAACCGGTATTACCTGAATATCAGTATTTACACGGAGTGACTGGCATCGGAACTCCGCAACCCTGAGGGTGAACTGAATTCGAAGGTTGAACTAGTTGTCAGTATATTTGAGGGCACTGATTTCCCAATAACGATTGCCTTAGATGTTCATGACAACTGGGACCAATGGCTTAACGTGATCTCCGAGGCACGGGCGGGAAACACCGCCACCTACCATACTCCGGGTTGCTATTAAAAATTTCTTGTAAGAAAAACCCAACAGCAATAGTTTACGCTAACCACTAGACCAACTATTTTTTTTTAAGAAAACTCCCGCATTAAAAATTTACATCCTGTGTTGCGGGGGATTTTACCAACATACAAGAAACAGACACAAAGATTACCCAAAGACAGAAGAACAATTTGTGGATCATACAAAATGTTTACCCATGTGGGATTTGAACCCACAACACTTGGCGCAGTAGAGAGAGTGGCGTAGCGACCGCTTTTAAGCTTAAGCTTTAAGCTTAAAAGCGGTCGCTACGCCACACTCAGTTGGCCTAGTGGTTTACGACTAGGCCAACTTTTCAGCCAAAGTAATGGAATATTGAAAAAAAACTAAAACCCAACTACGACAAAAACGACGCTGAAAAAGCTTTTATGTAACGTGTGACTACGGCTTTTCAAATCTGTTTCATACTTTTTCAGCGTCGTTTTTTGTCGTAGTTGGGTTTTAGTTTTTACTTTGTTTTTATTTAAAATGTTTTGGTGCCATTATTAATATATATATATTTGAAATGTACAAGTAACGCTCTTTCCAATGATACCAAACACGGCAAATTTATCTCAATTTTTTTTTTTTATTCATTACTTTATGTCGGATAGAGGGCGCCACATTAGATTCAGCGACACGTCATATAGCCTATAACCAGCAGACGATCAAGACGCATCTAACGATACCTCATTTGTCCAGTTCTAATAAGTAGTTAAGGAGCTATGAGGGAACAAATGAACATACATACATACATACATAGCCTGTCAAAATCATAACCCTCCTTTGGCTTTGCCGTAGTCGGGTAAATAATGTCATCAACAACCCCGTCCTACTGCTGGGCTCGAGTCTAAAATTATGTACTAAAAGATAAAAATAATTCTTTAGGTCTCAGGTTCCAGTCATCACAATCAATCTACTAAATACTCTTTAAAAACTACCTTTAAAAACGTTGGGCCCGTGTTTCCATCTAGTCAACTAAGTTTACGCTACGCCCAACGAATTTTTTGAGTGATTATCTGCGCAAGGCGGCTGGCAGGAGCTGGATGCGAGAAGCCCAAGATCGAACTAAGTGGCGTGCAATTGGAGAGTGTGGTGCTATAAGAGTCCTGAGACTGCAATAGGCTGGTGATAATGATGTTGATGAAGATTTCGCTGTTTGAATAAAATACCGAAAGTCGCTAATGATATCTGATAAGAATGTAAAAAAGTAAAGAAACATTATTGGTTGGAAGGGTTATTTGCAAAGAATATAAGTGAAACAGACAGTTAAATAAAGCATTTTTGGTTTCAGATACAATTTTCTTATTGGTACTGACGGAAGGGTATATGAAGGTCTTGGATGGAGTATAGTTGGAGCTCATACACTTGGCTATAATGAATGTTCAATCGGCGTAGCATTTATAGGTAACCACAAATAACATTTTTTTGCGATAATACCTGAGCTTAATTCGATCGTATTATGAGATAACCAATGTGACACTTTAATGGTGCACCGAAATTATAATTAATAATTTTGACTAGTCTTTTGATAATAATAATAACAATTATTGCACAAAAACAAATACAATTCATTCACTTAAAACTAGGTTAAGTTACAAATCGAATCGATCTCCTATCGCTTGATGGCCGTTATAGCTCATTGGCATTGACGAGTCCCTTGTATTAGACTCATATGTGACCGAACGAAGCCGGGTGGTTCTAGTCGGTTCTATTCTGACATGGCTCTTCATTCATCGTCATCCCCGGTGACCCCCGGACTCAAAGATTGTATTTTAAAAGCATTGCCGCTGTGGCCATTATACTCTGTCTATTCGTTTATTTTCTTTTTGACAGTTCAAGAAAGTTCTAAATAAGAGACACCCCCACACGTTACCGATTCGATTTGAAATGATAAGCGATTTTATTTATGAAGAACTTTTAATCGATATAATAAAATATTTTTAGTTTAAACAAGAAAAATAATAATGTTAGATTGGGATCGGGACGTTACGATTGACAATATAAATGAACAATAATTATTTTTTTCATGTAACCGAGGACTCAACTGACGAGTAAAGTGTAAATTTATGAAGAAGAGTCTGATGGATCATTGTATTATATAATATTTAATAATTTTATTTGTTTCATTTCTATACCCAATTACGCAGCTAGTTTGTTAAATAAATAAGTAGTAAGGTATGTGATTTTCCAAGTATATTGCTCATAACTCTTGATTTTAACTTTTTATTAACCACGCGTTTAAAAATTAAATTTCACTAACGCGTGCATAGTTACATTTTAAGGCAGCCGACGGAAAATAAATTTATAAATGAACAGAGTTATTGTTCATTACTCTTGGTTTGAACTTAAATTCTAAGATTTCGACTAATTCCTTGCAAATAATCAATCTTCTAGTCATAGATACTGTTTTTATTACCTTTTTTATTAAATTTACGGAAACAATACGGTTGTTTGTTATGCACAGGGCAATTCACTAAAGTACCGTTACCGTCAATAAAGTACGACATTACTGTAGTACCTTATTCCGAAAAAAAACTGTAATTTATAGGCGTAAGCTGTCAAAAAGAAAATAAACGAATGGACAGAGTATAATGTGTTAACATAGAGAGAGGAATACGGCGTGGTGCAATGGTGGCATTAGCAGTTTAGGGCAAAGCTAGGCACATCCAGTGATTTTTTTTATTGAGAGAGATTAGAGATTGATATGTGTCTTGTTACAGGTGATTACAGGGAGGGGCTACCTTCTTATGCAAAGACCACAGAATTGCAGATACAAAGAGTAAACAAATTGTTTGAAGTAGGCCTCAAACACGGTTATCTCCATACTCAATTCAAAGTGCTCGGAATGAGAGACCTGCGGCCAACGGCAAGTCCTGGAGACAACATTTACAATGAAATACGGAAGTGGTCCAACTACAACCACAAAAATGTATTTAAAGGCCACACTTGTAATCAAATATTTGTTTTTTTTGAGAACAAAAATGTTACAAGCAATACGACTCCTTGGGTAATATAAGTATTATATTATTTGTACAGACTAATACATATTATTACATGCCCAGTTTGTGCTGTATAATATTTTGTAAAAGAACCGTTTTTAATTAATAAAATTAGACTTTACAAATTAACTACGATTTTGTACTGAATGGCTCACTGAAATTTACCTGTTCCATCGCCAACTACTTCATAACTTTTTCTAATAATAAACACCAGATGGATCATAATATTTCAAAGTGATTTTAACGAGAATAAGTTTGAAAAACTATAAGCCGACTACGTAAAAACTTTGACAAAATTTATACAGTATATAAAATATATAAGTACCGGTGTATATTACTCGGTCCATTATTACATAGGTAATTAGTGGAAAATAGACTACCTGCCAACCTCCTCATATTCATAGATAAGAATATGTGCTCATATTTGACGTCGCTTAAAAATCGGTTCAGTGATTTAGGCGCTACGGTAGAACATAGATACATATATAGACGGTCAAAATATACCCTTCCTTTTGGCTTCGTCGTAGTCGAGGGAAAAATAAATCGGCTAGCAGACGGTAGAATTCAAAGCAAAAGATATGATATCATAAAATAAGATTATCTAAATAGCACTTGAAACAAAGTGTATTTGTTTAATGTTTAAAACTATGGCAGATAAAATTAAAAATAAAAACTTATTGCATAGATTTTTAGTTATTTCTGAAATGGATAAATCTGATAACATAGATTCCTGAAATACTTTACAAGTTTGCAACCTGCTAACTTTTACGGTGAATGTACGTTTTTACAAGCATTTCAGGAATTAAAGGTTAAATCTATACTAATATTTTCAAGCTGAAGAGTTTGTTTGTTTGTTTGAACTGCTAATTTCAGGAACCGCTGGTCCGATTTGAAAAATTATTTGTAATATAACTAATAAAAACGAAATACTTTTAGTGCCTGTCACGGAGAGAACAAATATGTCCTTAAAATATAGTTTTCGCATTCGCCATATACCTACATCCGTAGATAAGGAAAAAAATATAAAGAAACAGTCAAACTAACACGTCTAAAATTATCTAGTCTAGATAGCTTTAATGCAACAATTTTGAAGCCGTCAACATTAATAAAGTGATAATAACTGTGGCAAAGGATGAATAAATTATTTTTTACAAAGTTTTATTTACGAGGGTATTAGAGTTAATTGCTACATTTTGTTTGACTATGTACATAGCACTGTGACAGTGACGACACAGAATTCGTAGATAATGTTTACCTATCGGTCAGCAGCTTGCTAATAAAGACTTAGTAATCGCTGTCATATGCAAAGGAGTGAAGTTAGTTGCGTTGCAGACGATAAAGCGTCTGGACGTTTGTTAGATCCTTGTGATCTGGTAGAGTGATTACGTTGGATTACGTTCCGTAGTTATGACAGGGCCTGTCAACGTTAACTTTTCGGTATTTCTTTTATTGTTTTACTGAGAATATTAGACAACATGTCGTCAGGACGATCAAGTTGCGGCTCCGAGGTGATGATATTAGATGACCAAGCGGTCGCGGTTGATGATCACCCGCCCAGTACCATTGGCAACGTCAATGTGACCCAATCTTCACGTGTACACATCGGCCCCAAGTTTGTTTCCATTACTCAAAATGTGGACAGAACCAAGGTCGTTAAAGGTAAAACCTGCGCTTTAGTTTCGTTTTGTGTATTACTTTTCATATAATGGTGAAAAAATGCAGATGAAGTAGGTATTTATTTTGTTGTATATAAATTTTAGAATTTATTGCACTGTTTAGCTATGCTCTGCGAAATGTCCTATTCGTCTCAGCGATGTCTAATCATGTCTGGTGTATTTTTTGAGAATATAGTACTTTGCTATATTCTAAAATACTTTGTTTTAAGAAAAAAATAAGAGACTGTTACAGATATATTGTGCATTATGTATTTAAATTACTAAAAATCATCATCAAACAATAAAAGTTTACTTTTACAGTTTACAGAATAAATATAATTTTAATTACACAGCTAGCGCTACTTTGGGAGTCAGGGCTGTACAGTGTCTTGTAATGCATTTTTGGTACAATAAAGATTTATTATTATTATTTAGATTTTTAATTTTTCTCCCTTTTTAGAGGGGTAATTTACGTGTCATGCGGGCCAAAACCAAGCATGATACGTTAAATTGAGTAGGTAGATGATATAGATGAAGATGTTAGAAATTTACGGGTAATGCGGCAGGTATTGAGTATGGTGGCTTTTTGAAGCAGATAAATAGAGTGTGAAGGCATGTGAAGTAATTCAAGATTTTGAGTGAGAGTTTTGGGTACTATGCCTGTTGATGATAAAACTATTGGAACTATGTGAACTGTGTTAACTTTCCATTGGGTTTTGAGTTCTATTGCCAGGTCTTGGTATTTTGAAAGTTTTTCTGAAATAGTGGTCTGAAGATTATGGCTGTTCGGGATTGCTATGTCTATTATTATAATTTACATTTATAATTTATTGCATTATATGGATAAAATAAAAATAAAATAATATCAACAGCAACAATATTTGAAAGAAAGAAAATTATAAATGTAGTATCCTACTAATGTTATAAACGCGAAAGTTTGTAAGAATGGCTGGATGTTTGTTACTCTTTCACGCAAAAACTACTGAACGGATTTGGATGAAACATTACAGTAATATATATAGCTTATACATCAGAATAACACATTGGCTACTATTTGCCGCGAAAACCGAAATACACGCAGGCGGAGCAAAAACTAGTATCTAATAAATTTATGAAATATACAAACTGTTATTATTATTGAATAGATGTTTTAAATATAAAAGTATAGGAGCGAATTTAACAAAAATATATATCACACATGATTGATTTTACAGAATTTTTACGTTTCGGCTAAATTTTTAACCGACTTCAAAAAAGGACGTGCTTATCAATTCGACTTTATTTTTTTTCTTTTAATTTAGTTACCACATAAATTTCGACTGGGTGAACCGATTTTGATGATTCTTTTTTGTTTGAAACCTGGTGCTTCCCGTGTGGTCGCATTTCAATTTGGTCCAGATTGAAGTCGGGTTTTTTTTTGTTAAAAGTTGTGATTATTATGTATATTTTTATACATTTTTTCAAAATCATACAATATTTTTATAACGAATCTAGGAGTAAGCTTGCGTAGTAAAACTTTTTACTATCTAAGCCATATCAACTTTACCTGTGTCAGGCTCTCGACATAAACAACATTATCAGCATTTATCGTAACATCTTCTGTATATACTCAGACCAATGAATTAAAATCATACCGAAACCTACCAGTTGATTATTATCTCTTGTTATTTTGTATTAAAATTAAAATTTAAACTGAAAATGGTCGTAAATTTATTTGCATCGTCGTCATCGACAGCATCTAATAGCTCAGATATCGATCTAAATTACTATTTTTATAAATTCTACTTTTGGTGGTTGATTTTTTTTTATTGCTTAAAAAGACAACTCCCGCACGAGGAATAAATCCTGTGTCACGGGGGACTTTACAAACATACATGAAACGGACACAAAGAACACCCAGACTCAGAACAACAATTTGTGGATTTTTGGTTTGGTAAAATTGGTCCAGATTGAAGTCGGTTTTTTTTTGTTAAAATTTGTAATTATTTTTAAGGACTGTAGTGTAAAGAACAAAAAGCGAATTAAGTTTTTTTTTTCAGATTTACCATTCCACTTGTACGTTTGGGATGTAGCGAAAAGCATGAATAAAGTCGAAAAACTATGTTGTGTTGCTGCGGTACTGGTACTTTTCGTATGCGTTTTTCTTGTTATTTATTTCACCGTAATTGTTAAGAATGTGCAACAAGAAATGTACTGTGAGTAAGATATCAATATTATTTTATATACACTATATTACATTATATATATCATATATATTTTTACGCTATTAAAAATATTTGTGTTGTTTTCAAAATTTCACACAATTATTTAGATCATAACTCTAACCTAAATAATGGACATTAGTATCTTTAAAATATTTTGAGTGCAGGTATATTTTAATTTGTTGGGCATAAAAATTATGTATTAAGTATATTGAACAGCAATCACTTCACGATAACAGAAAAATAAAATTTCTTTGTATCGTAATAGTGGTAGCGGGATAAAACTTCTCGGCCATCCAATCTGAAACTCGCCAGGGTCTGTAATATGCCAACCACACTTTGGATAAAAATACTTTTACAATTTAAAAGACATACTTTATTATAGATAGATAAATTAAATTTAGGTACAGCACAAATGGTAGGGATGGATTCCGTAAAATCTGACTGAGAAGTCTGCATGACTACCACTAAAATAAGACTCGCTAAATTATACTAATTATTGTTTTCATATACAGCGCCTCAGGAGTGGTTCATAGACAAAGAAATGTGGTTAGCGATAAAGCGCAATTACACAGAGAAAAATGACGAATTTAATCCTTTAAGACTCGTCATAATTGCTCATACAGTCAGTCAAGAATGTTTCACATTCACGGACTGCGCTGCAGAACTGCGGACAATGCAATCATATTTTCTTAAAAATTATGAATATGATCTACCGTAAGTATTTTTGTGACTATTATAATAAAGGTTTTGATGACCGAGCAAGCGAAGGATTCTAAAATTGAATCACGAGAGTAGCGAGTGATTCAAAAATTAGAATCCTGAGCGTTAGCGAGGGAATCAAAAGAGCACGAGGTGAAAAATCTTTGCACTCGAGTGCAACACGTAACTTTTCATTCCACCTCAGCGAGGAAACATTAAATGAAAGAAAAGCATTAACAATCACAAGACTCTTTTATTTCAGTTGAGATATTAATATTTATTAGGTACTACATTATGATAGGTAAGTATTACAGATTTATTTTTAAATTATTTCAAAAATAATTAGGTACTCGCTCAACCCGGCGGTGTTACCCGCAATTTTTGTCGTACCGCGAGTTACACCACGGGACAAAGCTAGTCTAAAAAAAGTAGCCTAAGTTACTCCTTAGATTATCAGCTATCTGCCAGTGAAAGACCCGTCAAAATCAGTTCAGCCGTTCCAGAGATTACCCGGAACAAACAGACAGACAGACGGACTGACAGACAGACAGACCGACTGACAGACAGACAATGTAACAGAAATAGTAAAAAAAAATATTTTAGTAAGTATATGTACCGTGTATACATACATATGCATTTCGTATAAAGCGATTATTTGAATATTACAAACAGACATTTCAATTTTATTTATTTGTATGGATGTATAGATAAATTAATAAAAATTTAAAGTTACGTTGCTATAGTTACTTAAGAAGAAAATGGTGCGGCCAGTACAAATAAAAAAAAAACTACATCAGGAAGGTTCCGAGTCTGAGTTTTTAACAAATTAAAAAATATTGTATGATTAATTCGGCACCATGGAGGTGAAGTAAATAGGTTTAATGATGTTTTGAATTCACAAACTTAGTGCACCCGAGCGATGTTCTAAATTCAATTTACTTTATTCTCTAGAGGATAAAAACGGCTTTTACACTCAGATATCGAAGGGCAAAAATACTCTTTACGAGCTGGTGGGAGGAGAATTATTTTTTCTGAAAATTTATTTTATAAATCGAAAAATCTTTTGATAACTTTAAGTTTTTTTTGGTATAGTAGGTTAATTGTGAATCGGGGAGAACTTGAAATAACATGATTCGAGTCCTCCCAGAGTAGGGCGCCACAGTACGGTCGTAGGGGTGTTTTTAGTGGAAACACCACAACACCACATAGTCCTGGCTCCTGTGTCCCCGAGGATCCGGAGATCCGAATGGATTTTGCAACCTGTCAACAAAAAAAAGGGTTAATTGTGATTATAGCTAGAAGAATGGTACATAGTTAATTAATTCTGTCTTGGATAAAAATATAATACTGTACACACAGAACGGAACACACTAAATTTGTAAATACATACACTATTTTGTCACATCGCCATTTGTGTGACGAAGCATCCCGACGTGCTAAACGATATTGGTCAATTAAATATCTCACACTGTGAGACAACATTCAGTAACTTGTAATAATAATATGTATTGAAAATTTGTGAACATTAATTTTCATATAGCTGCGCCCCGCGGTGTTGCACGTGGTTATTGTTGTAAAGGTATAACAGTAACCGTAGGCAACACAGCGGGACGAGGCGAAGCGAAATTTTAAAAACTTTTTATTACCCGAGGACGTAAAACTGTTTGATAAAATTTGTAGGACCTATGTCACCCGGACTATTATAATAAATCTATTGACACCACATCCATTAAACTCGGTGGAGTAGATGAGGCGCTACGGTGGAACATGTATACAAACATACTTCCATAGACTGTCGAAATTACTACCATTCCTTTTAGTTTAGAAGAACTTGGGTAAAAAAGGGTAGAACTAATCTACACAAACTTACAGTGATCATGATTGGACATATTTTGTTTCTCCACATATTTTAAATTGGAATGTATACTTTGTTTCAGCTACAACTTTGTGATTGGTAACGACGGCAGGGTATACGAAACTCGGGGTTGGAATATCGTTGGAGCACACACAAGGTTTTACAACCGCTGTTCAATGGGCTTGGCGTTTATCGGTAAGAAATTAGAAATAAAAGAATGAACTGAAAACCAAAATTAAAGAGTATTACGTAAGGAACAGGGTCCAAAATATAAAGTTATGATTTACACTCTAAGTTACAATTACTCGGTTTCCCCTACAGTTTGCCAAAACCTGCTAGCATGCATACCATGACTTGCACTACTTCCACACGCAATGATGTAGCTACTACGGGCTTTATTATGTTTTTTTTTATTTATCGAATGAGGGCTCTATATTCGACCCAGGTACCTTATTTATATTTGCAAAGGATTAGTGCGGGGTTGCCAATTTCAGAAAAATACACACAACAAGAAAAGGTTTAAAAAACAATAACCCGACTACGTAAAAACTTTTGATAATTTTTATAGTGTATGTCATCCGGGCCACTGTTACGAATCTATTGACATTTCAATCGGATAAAATGGAATTAAATTACATAATATTTTCTATTACAGGAGACTACAGGGAAGGATTGCCAGCGTATTCTAAAGTGACAAAACTGCAACAAGAAAGGGCTCAAATGCTATTCAAACAAGGCGTAGAGTTGGGGTACCTTCATCCTGACTTCTTAGTGGTTGGAGCAATGGATCTACAAGTCACTCACAGTCCTGGCACTAACCTTCAAAGAGCAATACAGACATGGCCACAATATGACCACGATAACGTGTACTATAACAGAACTTGCGAAGAAGTGCAGAAGATATTCAGTGATCAAAATAAAACGAGTACGACAGTTATTTAGTCACATTCGCTCATATCCTAGGATTAGCCTTTGGTCTCGATATAAGCTTAAACTTCTAATTTTAGCTATTAGAAGACTGAAATTGTCAAAGACAATGTTTTATTGCTTCTTTCTAGAAATAATGTATACTTTGCGATGTTAGTGGATTAAGCATAATCTATGTTTGTTTTTTTTTAAGTTTTTTTAAAGTTTTTTTTAGTTTTACTTTAGTTAACACTTTACACACTATGCTTTATACTATATACACTGTTTATTTATTACCGAGAGAGTTTTTAAAAACAACTTTGTTGCTAATCTCATTTTATTTATATTCTTTTTCTTTCGACTCATTATTTTAGTCCTAGAACTTCGGGTTCTAGAAACTATCATTTATGCTATAATTTTCTATACAAGTATTAATGCCTATCATCAGCGTACTTAACTATTAAAGTATCTATTTAAATGAAGTCATTTTGTATCAAAATGAATGTTATATACCTTTTTTTTACCTAATATTTATATTGTTTGATAATAAATTATAAAACATTAATTTTGCGTTTGTTGTTCATTACCTTAAATTAAAACAAACGGCGGTATAGTCATACATAATAATATATGTAAGAATGGGAAAAAAAACAAACCGGGAATCGAACCAGAGACCTCATGATCAGCAGTCGCACACGTCAACCGCGAGACCAACGAGGCAGTCCAGAACTAATATTTAGAATATATTCAAACAATATAAAATATTCTATATTCAAATACGAGACTGTAGTCCTTGAAATATAGCTTAATGACTGTGACAGTTGTCACTAGTGTCATAATAATAGGTCTTTACCTATGAAATTGCCGTTTTGTATGCAATAAGTGAAAGTACTTATTTTTTCAAACTTTTTTATTTCTGTTATTCGAAGTAATCACCCATGCAATCGACGCATCTTTGCCAATGCATTGGCAGTTTATTGATGCCCTTCTTGTAAAAATCAGCTGGACGGGAGGCAACACACACTTCAAAGGCATTTTGTACTGTCTCTCGGGAAATAAATTTTTTACCCACTAAAAAGTTGTCTAAATTTTGGAAAAAGTAATAGTCGGTAGGTGCAAGGTCTGGTGAGTATGGAGGATGAGGGAGAGCTTCCAACCGCTATTGCAGCTGCTTCACGACAACGCGCGACCCCATACTGCGCAACAGACAGTCTCCAAGCTGCAAGAGCTGGGGTTGGAAGCTCTCCCTCATCCGCCATACTCGCTAGACCTTGCAACCTTGCAATTGGATTGGTGTTCAATTGGATTAAGGTCAGGGCTTCGTGCTGGCCACTCCATCACTGGAACTCCCCCCTCGTGGAGATACTGGGTGACTACTGCTTCAGTATGTAGCCGAGCGTTATCCTGCATAAGCATGAAATCTTCACCTTCTGGATATGTATCCATGTCCACCATGTCCATGAACCACCGCAATATGCTAGGTACTCTTTTCTCTATACTAGCCTGTGTAAATTGTTCTCCCTCTCTTCGATATACTTTTCTACGTCCATCATTCTAATGAAGATTAATTATACATTCATCCGAGAACAGCACGACCATTCATTGTTCGAGCGACCAGTCAACGTGAAAACAAGCAAATAGAAGCCACGCTTGGCGATTCGCTTGGGTAAATTTTTGACCATTATTGGTAGACTTGAATTACCTTTCTGCAAGTCTCCGTACTACAGTCCACTCACTTACTTAGACACCATGGATATTACGAAGTCTTTGTGGCACCTGGACTCTAGTGAAATGTCGGTTACGTAAAGACGTCGATACCATAAAGCGGTCATCGCGCTCTGATGTCACCCGATTTCTTCCTGAACCCGATCCATTAAATCTTCCAGTCTCTAGAAACCTTCTGTACACTGGTCTTACTGCAGATCGATTTAAATGAAAACGTCTAGCGACGACGTGCTGGCATAAGCCACCCTGGAGACTTGAACGGCCTCAGTGGGTGTAGTATCCATCTTTGCGTTAAGTAAATACACTTAAACTCAAGTTAAATGATAAATAAAATAACGAGAATTGTCAATTTCAAGTTAAGAGAGATATTTATACACTTTAAATACAGAGAAAAGTCTTAAAGATTATATTTTTAAATGTGTAATGTAGGGGTATCTGTTGATTTAAGGCAATCCTGCCATCAACTATGCATTATTAATCAGAGGATGAAAATCTGCGTGAGCGAAGCCGCGTGCAAAAGCTAGTGTGTAAATAAAATTTATAAGCCTATCGTCACACAGCCAATAAACTTTATTTTTAAATTATATCATTTTTTGATTTATTCTGTTTCAAAACGAAGCGAAGGCGGTACGCCGATTTTTATACACGCAAGTATATATCGATGAATGATAAATTTTTAAAATGAAAAGTATCACAGCCAATAAGGCTTTGTTTTGCGAGGAAAATAGTCAAACATATCCAATCATCTAATACTTAACTTAGAAGTACTCTGCCCAGAATGTCAGAGTGCCAGAGGGTAACTTAAAGTGTGTAAAAAGAATACTTTGCCAGCCGACGGAGTTAAAGCACAATGCGTAATGATTACCTATTATACCTTTCATAAGTAGACGTGATTTGCTATATACAACTGTGGAATAATATCAGTAAAATGACTTTACAAATATTTAAGAACATGATTAAGAACGCGATCACTTTAGCCATTGCGTCATTCCTACAGACAAATAATATGCCAACGATTTCAATTTTAACACATTACATTCAAAATCAGCCTGTCGATGCTGCATTAACTTAGGGCAGCTCTAGCCGGTTTTTCACCAAATATATATATCTTATGTTTGCATAATAATATCATCAACATAACATTTGTCTGCACGGATGGCGCAATGGCAATTCTAATACTTATTGGATTCAAAAAGTTATTTGTAAACAATACATTTGATACTGCAGATTTATCGTAAATACTAGGTTAAGCCGCCTTAAACAACTATTGTTTGCAGAACAATAGTTAAGGGCGCCCACACATAGCTGTGAATTCGCTACGCATCGTAAATACAGAGCTCGCACGAATACGGTACGCATAATTTGCAGGATCTGAGATTTTATTTTATTTTGATTCTAATACTGAAGAATATAAACAAAATATTTGGTTATTTTCTTTTTTTCTTTTAAAACATTTACAAAACCATTTTCTTATTGATTTGTATCCATAAACCCTGGAACACCACACCTTTTACTAGAAAGGGACATTTTGTTTGAATTCCACCATTCACTTACTAAGGTGCTAAGAATTTTTAATGAAAACTTTAATAAAAATGTATTATTTTTGGATTTTTTGTAATCATTTTGTAAACAGATTGACATCTATTGTCATTTAAACCAGAGCAAAAAAACAGGGTCGTAATTAGTATCCAAATATTTATCAAGTAACGATTGGACGTAGAAATTTTACGTATACCGATAATTTGAAAGGTATTTTAAAATTTATTGAAAATTTTTCATTTATATATTTTTCGAAATTTTCATGCAAAGATAGTATTAAAACGCAAAGGTTCAAAAAAATAATAGACACTACTAGTCTCCAATAAAATACACGACTAGTCTCCAATAAAATACACCAAGATTAGTTCTTCACATTGTTTTGATGATGAAACTAAACGAAACCATTTTATTTTAAAAGACAACTCCCGCATTAGGAATATACATCCTGTGTTACGGAGGACTTTACAAACATATATAAAACGGACACAAAGAACACCCAGACTCAGAACAATAATTTGTGGATCACATAAAATCTTGTCCCATGTGGGATTTGAACCCACAACACTTGGCGCATAAACCAATAGGCCAACTGTGCAGTCCGACCCATAATAAACAAGAACATAAGTGAATAGATGAGAATATTGGTGACACTATAATTATGTATGACCCAAGTTGTCAGTTTTTAGATTAATTTCTTTTCTCAGGTTGGCGTATTTAATGGATGCCTATAAAATATTTTAATTTTAATTTATTTATAAATAAAATGATGTACATTATATTTGTTTATTTTTTTGTTCTCTCTCAATATATAGGTAAATAAATAATCTACCTATAATCCAAAAAACTAAGGTTTTAACCAAGGTTATAAGGAAGAAAAAACACAAACTTTCGCTTCTGTAAGATTATTTTCGTTATGACTGACATTTCTGCTATACATATCAAGATGATTTAGAAAATTGTCCTTGACAAAATTATTTTAGTTAAGAAAATGCTGAGTACGTCCCTTACATTCTACACCCAGTGTCAGGTAGTTAAACTACATAGCAACCTTAAAATATAAAGATGCGAGTAGTTTAGCTATTGTTTGGTAGATGGTAAGGAGCAAAGTAGCACCCCCTCACCCCCGCAAATTGTCACGCATTGTTTCATATAAAAATCTCATTAGGGCATCTCCTCTTCGTGGTCGAAAGTATAGTCACATGAACCAACGCTTTGCCGCACGAATTCGTATCGTAGCAATTCGCATCGCAAGTTCCTACGATGCGGCGTCGCATCGCATCGTAGTTATGTGTGGGAGCCCTAACGCACGCCTAATTAGATTATCACTCGATAAAGTGAAAGTGGAACATTTGTTTTATGTAGGTACTTTTTTACCTACAACTTATTGCATCGGATTAATGAGGAAGAAGGCGCAGATAACAAAAAAATGTTACAATGACCGTAGATTATAAAAAAGTACTTATATATATATGTAGTCGTAAAGGGAACTGATTTAAATTTAGTGGAGAACTGAAAAACAAGCAGACGGCAACAGTGTTACTGATGTCGCTCGAAGGTCCAAGTGGTACGGGGCGATTGGGTTGCAACTCGGACGTGGATATGGATCGGTCGAGCTACAGTTCCGAAGATACAGAGCGGTCGACATGCGGCTCTGATGTAGTAATGATAGATGACACGGGATTGGAAACGAAAATGCCGGCAGCTAGAAATCTTCATGTGGTTAACTCCAAAGGCATTGTTGTCGGGACTCAGTGCATCACTGTTACACAAAATGTCGAAAAAGTCAAAGTCGTCAAAGGTAAGAGTCGAATCGTATATAAAAGCTTTGCTTGTATTTAAGTCAATAGGATGTAGGGTAGAATATTTTGGACTTCTAACACACAACGCCATCTAGTCCCAAGCTAAGCAGAGCTTGTGTTATGGGTACTAGACAACCGATACAAACACATATAATACTTTTTTTTTGTAAATACATACATGTTATACATAGAAAACACCCAAATTCCGAAACAAACATTTTTAGATCACACAAACATTTGGTCCGACCCGGGAATTGAACCCGAGACCTCATGATCAGCAGTCGCACACGCCAACCGCGAGACCAACGAGGCAGTCATTTCATTTCATACGGTATGTCACAAATATACTTAAATAATGTTTTCGATAATGTTATTATTTATTTATTACTCGATGATGTAGTACAACAACAGCACAAATTGCAGTAAAACAAGCGCGGTTACTGTTGTACTGCAACATCAAGTTTCAACTTTTATTTATAGGCAGTATAAAACACAATTGAATTGAAACAATATGACATGTAATTATTCGCTTATAGTGATACTGTAGATATTGTAACAGCCTAGTCATAGCCGACTCCTTATAACCTGCTACTTTTTCACCCTTTACCAACATCTTATTTTAAAGTATGCTGGTGCGTCATGCCATGCGGTACATACTCAGAAACTAACAAACACAGTTTAGTAATTAATACACTTTTCATTATTCGACAGAGGTATTAATGTAGAATGTTTAATTAATAATTTCTAAGGTTTTGGGCAAATTAATGAAAATATAACTGGAATTTGGAAACTGTCGAAAAATGTCTAGGAGCTTTAGCGAAAATGAATTCATCGTATTTCTCAGATTGATGATTGAAATTGCTTCGCTGTGACACATTGTGAATAATATATTAAAGCAAAAAGTTATAATAAATAAGCAACAAAACGTACACCAAGAATAGATAACAACAATTTTAAGCTGTTGTTAATCATCTCAAAATTTGAGCTCATTCGGTGCAATATATTTAAGAGTTTTTAGCGAATTCACATATTATTGACAATATTGATATCTTTAAATCTTACATAGTTTTACAATGAAAATGTGGCTACTTTCATATATATTGTTTATTAACATAATATATTTTATATAATAATAATATTTTTTTTATTGAAATTAAAAACTAAAATTACAAACATCGGGACAGGTGAAACTAAATAAAAGTTTGTGAAAACAGCAACCGAGATAACATACTTGCCTTTTTTAATTTGCAGTGTTATTATAAAACAATAGGAGTAAAGGCTCATAAAGAATATTTAGTACGGTGATTAGTAATGGAATGATTTAAATACAATAACAATATGGAAATTATAATAATTTAAACATAATACTTAATAGCAATATATAAAATACCTACATTAGAGATAATAGAAAACATAATAATACAAGTACACACACACCCATACAAGCTTGCTTTAAATTTCATTTCCCAATCTATCGGCATTTCTCTTATTTTCCCATTATTCTCTTGCAAAATAATTTCAATTTTAATTTTTTAAATAATAAATTAGTCAATTATTAAACCATGTTTTGTTTTTGAATGAGATAACTAAAACTGTGTATAAAGTAAAAAAAAAAAGATTGTCTGTAAAGTCTGTTATGGACGATAGTTTAACCTGACAATGTCATAACGAAACATTCATGAAATGATGAGAGACGCTTGCGCCGCATCTATCTCTCGCTTCCGTTTAAGGCTTGAAGTGCAAGCGAGAGATAGAGGTAACGCCGCATGAGTCATGTTTTTTCGTGCGTGCAGCCGGCTTCATCGAATTATAATAAGTTGTCACGTCAAAAAAAACACTTAGATATTCTTTAACAATAAATGTTTTGCAGATTTATCATTCCATCACTATATTTGGAACTTGATAAAGAATACGTCTAGAGTGGAAAAGGTGTCTTGCTGTACTGCGATGTTTGTGCTAATCGTCTGCATAATGTTCGTCATTTACTTCGTTGTGGTCGCTGACAAAACACCTGAAAAACCAGAGACAGGTAAGACTTCTTAGTACACTATTATAATAGTTATTACAACACCAATATAGGTATAGTAAGAGCTAGTAGAAAAGTCCATATGGTGACGGCTCAAGAACTTAGCCGATTAACGGAGCAAAATATCAATAATAATACAAAATTAAAAAAAAAAAAAAAACAGACTTCAAGAACGACTAAATTGAAATGGGACTACACGGGAAGCACAAGCTTTCAAATAAAAAAAGAATCATCTAAATTGGTTGGCGTGATATTGAGTTATTCGTCAATTTGTCGCACACATACTCAATGCAAATTGAAGACTTATATGGTTTTCTCATGGATGAAATGTCAGAACTAGACCAAATTGAAATGGGACCACATGGGAAGCACCTGCTTTCAAATAAAAAAAAATCATCAAATTCGGTTCACCCAGTCAAAAGATATGAGGTAACAAACAATCAAACAAAAACACAGTCGAGTTGAGAACCTCCTCCTTTTTTTGAAGTCGATTAAAAAGACAAGGAAACCTTGAAACAATACCTAAACTAACCCAGTCTAAAACCTCTTTTCAAATAGGCCTAAGTCCAGCAGTGGACTATTATAGGCTGTTGTTGAGATTATCTGATAAAGTAAATACACAAATTAGATATATACAATAGGTGGCCTTATCTATCACACAGAAACAATCTTTGAATGTACAAAATCGATAATAGATTACAGAAAACTGACTTTTTGATTCTTTCAAAACATGCATACTGTCAGTCTTGAATAGTCTATGACATACAATGGCATCACCTAAAGACCTTGACTGGATTTCCCTGTAACATTCAGGCCTACTTCTAAATATGTGACCCTGCCTTAGTCAGCTTAAGCTTTCATTTCCTAATTCTACCACATTCGTCCCACCTGCCTCTCTATCTTTCTCTTTCAAAATATTTTCAAATCTTGTATCTTTAAATTACAACCATGCTTTTTTGGAGAATATTATCTATGTAACTACAACATAGTATCCTATTTTTAACCCCCGATGCAAAAAGAGGGGTGTAATAAGTTTGACGTGTCTGTCTGTGGCACCGTAGCTCGCAAACGGATGAAGCGATTTCAATTTAGTTTTTTTTGTATGAAAGGTAAGGTACATGCGAGTGTTCTTAGACATGTTTCATGAAAATCGGTTGAGTCGTTTAAAAGTTATGGGGGTTAAAGTGGGGAAGAATAGCCGAATGTCTGCAAAAATATCATCGAGTGGGATCTCAAATGAAAGCGCATAACGTGTTTCTTACTTTTTAATGGGAACTCAGGTTATTATTTCGGGGGTTTTTTGAATTTTGAGAATTTATACTTATATTTTAAGGAATTGGATTTATTATTTGCCATAATACGTACTTGCATGATTAATGTAAAAGTTCCTTAACTTGCAGATTCTGACGATTGGTTCATATCAAGGGAGAAGTGGTTGGCGATGAAGTACAATAGAACCTCTAATTTAACCGATAACCGTCTGGTCATAATAGCTCACACGGCGGGAGCGGCATGTTACACGCATTTCCAATGCACTGGCGCAGTGAAAAGCTTACAGAAACACTTTCTTAGTTCAGTACATTATGATATCCCGTAAGTACTACAGTATTAAGCGTCTTAAATTTCATATTATAATGAAAACTTAAATGCATAACTTCCCAGAGATGAGTTAATGAGATGTCTTAAAAGCAAAATCAGGTATTCATAGTAAAGTACATATGAATATGGATGGAAGATAGAACCTTAGGCCCATAGCACACGACGTATTTTAAACGCGCAGATGACGCGCGTATACGCGCTTCAAACGAGATTTGAACGCAACCTTATATCCTAAGCACACGGGGCAGTT
Source organism: Diaphora mendica (assembly GCA_949125395.1). Classification (NCBI taxonomy): domain Eukaryota; kingdom Metazoa; phylum Arthropoda; class Insecta; order Lepidoptera; family Erebidae; genus Diaphora; species Diaphora mendica. Next base: position 9,672,408 of record OX421312.1, on the reverse strand, counting down.
GTGAAACGCGCGTCTACTGCGCGTATACGCGCAGATGCAGCGATACAGACGCGCTGTAGTCGCTCGTAGACAATCCTCGTCAGTTGTACAATGGCGATGGTTGAGACAGCACTGCATACGCTGGCTTAAGTATTGCTTTTAAAAAGAAAAAAACGTAAAAATAAGCGAATCCATTGGATAAATCCATTAACGAGTGAAAGAAGATTGTGTGATTTCTACGCGCTTCAAACGCGTTTCGAACGCGCTTCACACGCGCGTTCACGCGCTTTTGAATATTAAAAACGCAAAAATCGACAACTAACGCGCGTCCTCTGCGCGTTTAAAATACGCCGTGTGCTATGGGCCTTAGACATCACATTAGAACATTTGTCTGCAACAGTGTCGAAGTGGTAGCGTATGCGACTACTGTGATTGAGGTCTCGGTATCGATGCATTATGTATTTACCGAAAAAAATATATAAGTATGTAATTATGTCAGTTATTTAATACCCATGGTACAAGCTATGCTTAGTTTATTATTTTATTTAATGTTATTATTATCTGAAGAATTATATTTCGATAGCAACTTCATTTATATTCGTGGACAATGCTCAACTCCCGTAGGTTGCTATGCAGCGTGAAATAGCCTATTACCATCCTCGAACAAATAATAAATTAATTTAAACCTAACTTTTTAATCTAAGGATACAAAAACTTATATTTGTTACAGACAGATGCATTTTTTCGTCTTTCGATATTGACTAGATTTGTATCTTAAACTATAATGCAGTCGGTCTGGCGATTTGGCTCAATAGCATTATTTTGGTATTTGTAGAAAAGAAGAGTGTTGTGTGAGATATTCATTGACACTATCACTTTTTATAGTTAAAGTTACAGATCGTATAAATTTTTTTGTTTTAATAAGTCCACCAGAATTAATATGTGAATTGACTAATTAAGTACTTTTATTTGTATTTTAGTTACAGCTTTCTAATAGGTGGAGATGGAAGAGTGTACGAAGGTCGTGGATGGAACATCGTTGGAGCACATACATACGGGTACAACAGCTGTTCAACGGGTTTGGCATTTATGGGTGAGAACGAAATTATAACTACAAGATTGCACTGTTACTTCGAGTAAATACTTACTAGCAGTCCGTTCGCTTTTAAAAATTAGTGACACATCGGCCAAGCTGGGCCCAGGTTCTAAGCTTGAGTGTGAAACGATATTGAAACCTCATTATCAACTACCTTTAACAATCCACTGCTGAACATAAGCCTCTCCTTAGAAAGGAGGTTTTAGCCTACTGAGGGGGACAGGTGTCATGTCCCTCCAACACAAAGGGAGGATCCTCCGACCAGGCGAGGTGATCATGGCTGGCGGGCCACTGCCCAACGGTTAATGTTGGGACGTTGTATGTATCTTAATTGGCGCGAGAACTTTCACTGCGCGATTCAGGATTGGTAGTTTCTTAGTTTCCTTCGTTACTCCGTAGTTCAGTGTAACTTCGGTAGATGGCGCTGTAGTATATTTCTTTTGCGCTGTATGTGGAAGTCGCCACACTACTATACCACGCTGCCACACGGTTTGTCATACAGTTTATTTCAAGTTTTCCTTCTCTTAGGTAGGTAAATCATTACTATTATTCTACTTAATCAATGTAGCTTAAGTCTCAATTACCCGTCTTTTGAGTTTATTAAGTAATATCTTATTTCACAGGTGATTACAGGGAAGGACCATCCTTCACAAATGTTACAGACTTGCAAATAAAACGAGCTCATATGTTATTTGAAGAGGGAGTTAAAAACGGTTACCTTAATCCAAACTTTCATGTGCTAGGAGCGATGGATCTCAGACCTACAGCAAGTCCGGGCACCAAACTTTATAATGAAATAAGAACTTGGGCTAACTATGACCACGAAAATTTATACAAGGGCAAGAGTTGCAGACAAATACGAGAAATGTTTGATGATGAAAATCCAACTAGTCAAATCATCTTAAGTCGATATAAGTGATTATTAGGCATCCCTTATCCTTAGTCCCGCGAGTACCGCGGGACAAAGCTAGTCTAAAAAAGTAGTCTAAGTTACTCCTTAGATTATCAGCTATCTGCCAGTGAAAGTTCCGTCCAAATCAGTCCAGCCGTTCCAGAGGTTACTCGGAACAAACAGACAGACAGACCGACTGACGGACAGACAATATAACAGAAATTGTAAAAAAATAATATTTTAGTATATGTACCGGGTATACATACATATGCATTTCGTAAAAAGCGATTATTTTAATATTACTAACATACATTACAATTTTATTTATTTGTATGGACGTATAGATAAATTAAGAAAAATTTCAAGCTACGTTGCTATAGTTACATAAGAAGAAAATGGTGCGGCCAGAGCAAATAAAAAAAACTACACCACGAAGGTTCCAGGTCTAAGTTTTTAACAAATTAAGAAATAATGTATGATTAATTCGGCACCATGGAATATTATAATATTATAAAATAATATTATAAAATAATTTACGAGCGTGGACCACGTTGCACTCTCTTCTCCACTCTCCCAAATCACCAACTTACCTAACACCCCACTTACAATATCTCTGCTCCAACCATGACAGACATCTTCGCTCCTCCGATAATCTCCTCCTTCTTTGTCCTTCACATTCCTCCCGAATTATTCATTCTTCCTTCACCGTCCAAGCCGTAAATCTCTGGAACGCCCTCCCCTTAGATATTAGGTCGTGTACCAGCCGATTAACCTTCAAAATTAGAGTGCGCAATCACTACCGTGACTGTTAACGGTGCCATCGCAATAATTTATCTGTCCATTTATCATCGCTTATGTATGTAAATATGTATGTATGTATTTATCCCATATCTTATATATGTGTCGGAGACACAAGAATAAACGAGAACATGAATGACAGATACAGCCAATCTGGACCAAAGCCAAACACTAATCACTACTAAACGTATACGAATTAACTTAAACACCATCAGCAACCCCCCATGAGGGGATTGGGGCAACGCTCACCCCTCCGCGATGCCCTGTGGAATTCGCCACCTAGGCTAGTAATTCCCCCACTGATAAATATCGCCTCATACACACAATATAAAACACAGAGATACAATAAATCACAAATCAAATAATAGATATGGTCGTCGCGAGATCTTAAGAGAACTGTGTCCTGTTTCCGATCGCGCCGCTTTATATAGACTTGCGTAGTGTTCGATAGTAGCAAATGTTTGTATCACTTTTATTATTTGGATACCCTCACTCCGACACGGCCGTCCTGACGTATTACACGTCCTCGTGTGATGTTGAAGGCAGTGCATCTTCATCATCGTTATCCGCAGAAAAGAAAGAGATATTTTTGTATTGTTCGGCCACTCCTGACCAAGGACATTGGGTACATTATTACATTTTATCTTCTGTGGAACAACTTCATTTAGGACATTCTCATAAAATATGCTTTTCGTTATCAAATCTGAATGCTAATAGACTTCTCGCTACATACTAAATTAATAACACCAGTAAGTAGTATCGCAACAGTCACCTCACCGTTTATCGCGTTACACATTTTTGGATTATTATTATTAACAATATCTACATGGCCTCTTATTCTACCAATTTCACTTTTCAATGGCCACCTCGCCTTTCAGTGGCCACCTCGCCTTTCAGTGGCCACCTCGCCTTTCAGTGGCCACCTCGCCTTTCAGTGGCCACCTCGCCTTTCGCAAAACTTAACTAAACTTTAACAACCACCACGCTGATAGGATATCTCATATCTCATTATAGAGACTACTCGCCACACAATTACAACTCAATTTCATTCCATTGCATCAGCATTAATTAACCCTTGATTATCATCATCAACATCAATAGGGACTTGATCTACGGGTATTTTCCTCACTATTATCAATGCCAGACAAATCTACCTCCTCGGGTATATCACTTAAAGGAAACTCTCGTATACGAACGCAAGCGCATTTGTAGATTCTGTTACCAGGTAAAGATTTCAAAGTATAACGATCGCCGTCGAGCAACTCTACAATTTTAAACGGTCCTTTATATTTAGGATTTAACTTTGTCTAATTTCTTTCTTAACTTTGAATCAAAACTAAGTTACTGAGATCAAACTTTACTAATTTACACTTTCCCTATCAAATGTCACATACGTGTACACACAGTATCTCTCTCACTCTGCAATATCTGGCTCTCTGTCTATTCTGTCTCAATAAAACAGTACACTACTGAACAGCAAAAGAAAACAGTAACATCATTATTAAAATCAAAACAACATAAAATAAGAACTTTAGTAATTGACTACTGCTGCAAATTCTCAAAGCAATCGAAATGTATCTGCCAACTACATAGACATGCCAGCTACAATCACCCGCTGCTGGTGAGATAGCTGACACCAAATAGAAGTCCGACCAGTTTTTTTTATCTTTACTGAAAATATCGACATTTCATCACAAAATAAAAAAACGGTAATTATAATTCGAGTCACAACTATCTCAAATTGGTCAAAATAATAATTAAAAAAATGTTAATAGCTACAATCAAAGATGAATCCGCCTCAAACTAAAAATCACATCACAACCATAAATTTAAAATTGATTAAATAAAAAACCCCTTATGCAGCATCAGGTCGAAGTTATCAATTACACTAGTTTTTCTTCCCCACTTTCACCCTCACAACCTTCAAATGACTCAACCGACTCTCATGAAACACGTCTAAGAACACTCGCACGTAACTCACCTTTCATACAAAAAAACTAAATTGAATTCGCTTCATCCGTTCGCGAGCTACGGTGCCACAGACAGACACACGTCAAACTTATAACACCCCTCTTTTTGCGTCGGGGGTTAAAAATAAGAAATAAATTTAAACAAACAGCATGTGCAAAATCGGCAGCTCAATCCCAGGCAGCTCCATTTCTGACATTTCTGCTATGGTATAATACTACTCTAAATTTCCTAAATCGACTACCTTTGTACCGATGCCACCAATAGAAACGACCTTATTATTTTTAAGAACAAGATTCTTTTCGAAAATTGCTGCTTAAAACCCTAATGCAAGCAGATCTCTTCCATAATTATGTCGTTTGAAATACAGTAATCGTGTACTACATGAAACAATAACCGCAATGAATAAATCTGGATTAAAACTGTACATAGAATTTCGATGCTACAATAAGTGCGGGCATTACCTACCCTCAATAATGTTACTGCACAATATTGTCCATTTTTGAATTAAAATCACTTTCACCTATTCCACTATTTTATTTTTGTTTACACAAAAATCAAAAATCAACAATCAATCAAACAATCGAGAGTATAAATTACACAATATTGTCGTTTGCCTAGAAACTCATCTGACAGAACTTATCTTATTAAAGAGCACTCAGCACAAAATAAAAATAGTACGACTCACCGGATTGTTGGAGTTGTCCGTACATACCGGTTACTTCCCAGTTACCGATGCGTTGCTTTTACTACCGCACGCTGCCGCTGTTGTAGGCCGCACGTCTCACAAACCGTTCGTACGCGAAAAGGCTATACCGACACTTTGACACTATGTGAGCGTTCTCGCTTACAAAAATTTAACAAATGACACCTCGTACGATTTTCGAGCGGAGGGTAGTTCGACAGCTCGCCGCGACTGACGATCCGTTACACTCTCAAACGTTGTGGGCAAATGAGATTCAGATCCCACTTCTGATGTCGGAGACACAAGAATAAACGAGAACATGAATGACAGATACAGGCAATCTGGACCAAAGCCAAACACTAATCACTACTAAACGTATACGAATTAACTTAAACACCATCAGCAACCCCCCATGAGGGGATTGGGGCAACGCTCACCCCTCCGCGATGCCCTGTGGAATTCGCCACCTAGGCTAGTAATTCCCCCACTGATAAATATCGCCTCATACACACAATATAAAACACAGAGATACAATAAATCACAAATCAAATAATAGATATGGTCGTCGCGAGATCTTAAGAGAACTGTGTCCTGTTTCCGATCGCGCCGCTTTATATAGACTTGCGTAGTGTTCGATAGTGGCAAATGTTTGTATCACTTTTATTATTTGGATACCCTCACTCCGACATATGTATGTATATGATGATTGTATTTATGTTATATAATAACAGCTTTACGTAAACTGAACAATAACTCTAACTTGCTTCAATAATACACCTGCTACACACAGCTCTGCACCACCCAAAGGTCGACTGGAAGATAATGCCTATGGCATTAAGTCCGCCTTATGCAATGTAATTGCAGGAAGATTAATTAAATAAATAACTAAATATTCTAATGTAGATCAAGAATTGGCCATTAACATCCTTATTAGCTCTTAATTTTGAAAAAGAGTAGCCATGAGTTTCTTTGCCAGTATTCTTCTCTTGAGCTCTACGCATTTTGGAAACTGGAAGTTATGGATCGACACAAGCAGGCAGTAGATTTTGGTGTTTTCGCCTAATTTACCTCGACAATACAGCACATGCTGTGGCCTCTGTTTGTGTCGATCTATGATTTTTAACTATAGCTTCAATTTGACGTTCATAAGTGTCACTTGGTGTCTTAGATGAATAAATGATTTTGATTTGATTTGATTTGATTTAATAGTTCACTACTCGACATGAGCTTATCTTTAGAAGAAGGAGAATCGGCCACGCCGTCAGGAAAAACAAACCTTCCAATCTTTACTCGTGGTTTCTTTGTGCCATCGTTCACTGCGGTAAAGTATCTGGGGGCACGGTCGTGCCCCCGCCAAGACGAGCCAAGCGAAGCGCAAGGGCACTACCTACCTTTTCTCGAAGTGTTTCGTCGTTTTTTTGAACCCTCATAACTTTTGTTCCCGATATACCAGATCGTTCAAATTCTCAGGATATAATGTTACCAATAGACTAATCAAATATACAAAGTTTCAATTGCATAGCTCTGATACTTTAGATTTTATTGATACCTAAAAAACGCCGATTTCGTCACTGACACACTGATGATCATCAAAACTGTTAGGTTAGATATTTGCAAACACAAACGGCGTTCGTTTCCCCTTCGTGACGGTATGGTAGCGAAACGGCGAAGGCATACATTTTTACCGAGATGTAGAGTTTATGAAGTTAGGGGTGGTAGAGTTAGGGCGTGTAGATTCAGAACCTTGGTTCTTCACGAGATCTGATATCTTTTTCACAGGTTGAGCCATATGCGGTCGTCTTGGCAACATTTTACATGAAAATGTTTTTGGTGGGATAAACTTATTTTTTTGCGTTTTAATCTGCAATCAGATGTCAGGCTATAATCAGATGTGTTTAGTATTAGTTAGATTTTTTTATGGGATATGTGGCAAACGAGCAGACGTTTCGCCTGATGGTTACCTCCGCCCATAGACACCCGCAACACCAGAGGCGTCACAAACACAGCGCAGGCGCTGTTTCACACCGTTTTTTTGTGAGCCCGTGGAATCACTCCGGTCAAGCCGGCCTTTTCATGACGAAGCATGGCTCTGCCATTAATAATGTAACTACTATTGGTATGATAAACACGAATACAGTTACTAGTATTTCCCACCGGTCTTACGCAGCCGCCTTTAGCCTCCGTGACACCCTAAGGCTACGTCCGCACAGGCAGGAGGCTTGCTTAGCGCCTAGAGCCTTGCGCCTAGCGAGCAACTTAGTAAAACGAACGTTCTAAAAAGTTCGCGACCGGCCGCACTACGCGCTTGCTAGTTGCTTAGCGTGTATCCAAGTAAACAAACGTGTTGGTTTTTTGTCACTAGGCGCGAGGCATTTTTAAGATTAAAATGGATGACATTTTAATTTACTCGACTTTATTCGTAATTTATTTGACTCGGCTTTGAGGGGATGGGGGGAGGTAGGTAGGTAGGGGATTGGGGTATGGGCCTCAAGTATCCTCACTCACTCGGTGAAACACAGCGCAAACACTATTTCACACCGGTTTTCTGTGAGGCCGTGATATCACTCCGGTCGAACCGTGGGAGAGCCTACTGTTTATGTAATTACTTACATAAACAATTACAAATAATTAAATAAAAAAATAATAATTAAACTAAATAATATTATATACTACTAGCTGATCCGGCAGACGTTGTTTTGCCATAAAAAAATAGGGTATAAAAAATAGATGTTGGTCGATTCTCAGACCTACCCGATATGCACACCAAATTTCCGAGGAGTATGGTAACTAACATTGTGACACGAGAATTTTATATATAAGATTTATACTATATTACTATCTTAAGTTGACTGTTTTTTCTTATATCTTAAATAACATAATATGTTTTTTAAGTTTTTTAATAAATAAAAAATTCATTCGTAAAGTTTTTCGTCAAAATTACGCAATTGTTTACACAGAACATTAAAGTCCCTCTGACTTGACCGTGACTTATTTATATCATGAACCTAACATGATGGATAAGGCCGTGAAATTGTATATTTTAGAGTTGTAAGAGTTAGAGTGTAGTGTAGTAAGTAGCTTGAAAGTGACATCTCGTTGTCATGCCGACAAGCAAATGACTGAGGCACCTAGCGACGCGACCCACCACGCAAACTACCTCTCAGTGCGGCCACTATGTATCCTAGCAGTAGCCAGGATGCTAGCGACTAGGCGCTAAGCGCTAAGCAAGCAGCAAGTATAGTATATTCTTAGCCGGCATTCTATAAAGGCATTGTAAAAGAAAGATAGCGGTTCACCTATAATATTAAACATGTCACGACCAGTGTCACAACGAAACGTCATTCAAATTATACCTAAAACTTGTGAAAAAAAATTGCCTCACGTGTTTACTTTACAGACGACATCAACGAACGACAGTTGTTAAAACGAATGGCGTGTCATCTTGTACTTAATTCGACTTCATGACATATTCGCATTCTTCCAGAAATATCTAGTATCTACCTCGTAGTCCGATCGGCAGGTTATTTCTTCATGACACGAAACATAAAGCAAGATCCGGAGGTAAACAAATCATAAGACATTGTTAGGCAGAGAAGATGTGTTTTTGCCGTGAAGTAATAAAAATACATTTATTAGACTAACATATATGAAATATTTAAAACAAGATGTTAAAAATATTTAAACGATTTTGAGGTCTACTATTAGTAACCATTTTTAGATATGTAATGATTGGTTTTAGTTAGTGTCATGAGCGAAAGTTTTGTAATTCTAAATGATCAATTACTACGAAAATATCTTCAGATAAAAAAAGTAATTTTCCAAAGACAAAACACGAAGCAACTGATATGATTAAATATTTAATCCCAGATACTAAGTATATACGTAAGGGGAAATCACCCGCTCAAAGTGTACGATGTTGCTGCCTAAAAAACAACTAAGTCAAAAGTACACAGTGTTGCAAACAAACAAAAAATATGCAGCAGAAACTTCCAGAGAACAATATGAAATTCACAACGGCAGTGATCAAAAGAAAATTGCACAAATTTTAATTATTTATTATGGACTAAAGATACACAATTCGGCGTCGTTGGTAGATAAGAAAAGATATTTTAACTATTGTTATTATAGACGCGTTACATTACAATAAATTATCTAAACATTGTTGGTATACGTCGCTGCTAGAGGAACTTCAATATTATTTTTTAATTGTGGCAAGAGTGTTTCACTTAGAATTTCAAATGTAAATTAATTGCAGACACTACAGACAGGACAAAGGGCGGAGCTGAGATAACAGACTCTCTGAGGCTCTGATAGTTCGCTATCGCTAGTAAAGCACATAATTGTAAATGGTGTATTCTAATACATTCATAATATTTACTAACTTAATTTTACTAACTTCATAGAACGTGCCGTCTTCAATCAATCGTATGTACCTAAACTTTATGAAAAATTTAACCTTTCCAAGGCTACAGACTTAAAAGAAATATAAATGGGTACAATTTATTAAACAAAGAATCGAGTGTTTATTTTCATATCCATATCTTGGTTGTAAATCATAAATATCGTTATCACCGTATATATAGATAATTCATGATAAACTTAAGTAGGTTAATTTGCAGGATCTCTATCTGTTAGGCTTGTTTTTACTAGACAGGTGATAAAAGAAATAAAGTAAACTCATGTAATAATCTAAAGTAAAATAATTTGTGAACATAGACATTCCAATAACAAGCAAAAATAAGTTGATGATTATGACAGCAAGTATGGCTAATAAAATGCTCAACTTAATAGTGATATTACAAATCAATCAACAGAATATGCCAAGTCTCGAAAGGTTCATAACGCCGTTGTCTGACAAGGTCCGAAGTTAGTCGCGTACCAGACGACGAGGAGGATCGACGTCTGACGAGAAGTTAATCATCTGGTTAAGTGATTACGTCACGCTCTTGTGGTCGCGGTCGGATTTACCAACACGTCAGTGTCTCATCGTGGTCGGATTACAAAATGACAATGGTACGGTCGAGCTGTGGCTCCGAAGTGGTAGTGATGGACGACCGAATAATGCAAGTAGTGGAAGGCTCTCAGCCTGCCATTGCTAACCTCAACGTAAACAAGTCTTCGCGGGTCCACATCGGCCCAAAGTTTGTCACCGTCACGCAAAATGTCGACAAAACCGAAGTGGTCAAAGGTGAGCCATTAATTGCTGATTTGTAACTTGTAAACAAAGTACCTAATGCGTTTGTATATTTGTGCTAGAGCTGGCAAACTTAACATAATTTATATTGTCATATTACTAATGAAAACTTGCATACAACAAACAATACAGGCAAAACGTTTATTGTGTGCACAGATTATTTTATTTAAAGAGCATAGTATAATACTCTTTAAATAATAATTTAAATCAACGCTCTTGCATTCTGCGAAGTAATTTGTTCGTGTTTTCCTGTTACGCTGTATTTTGTCGGACAGTAACAACTTGTTTACAAAAACGACGATGAACTTGTTGATAATGTAACTAATACTTAAAACATTAAAATATTATTCAGTAGAGGTAGGCCATCTATTCTAAATTATCGTACTCATTCAATGTAGATTTTAATCATATTACTGCTATGTGCTGCTTCTACTCATGAGCACTTTTTAATTTACGCCTGCAACGCCATCTCTCTTTATCTTAGCGAAAAAGTAGAAATATACTTGACCCTTGCTATGCAACTGTTTTTATAAATATCTACAGGAGATAGTATTTTATTTAACATATTAACTGCTAGGGACACTAGGGACATATGCAGGTATGTTTGACAGCATGTGCATAACATGAACCTTTAAGGAAGTCATTAGTTAAACACATGAAACACAGTTAGATACTTATAGGTACAGCCATTTATTATTTAAAAACACTGATCAAACAAAGTTAAAATTATGTTTACAGTGAATCTTAAATGGCGGAAATTAAAACGGGTTATTTACCTACAACTTACCTACATCTATCAACGATGATAGAACCTAAATTAACTAGCGAAGTATTTTAATTGCTTACACAAGGACACAGTTTAACCACTTAACAATAAAGATGAGCGCATTTGAGTATGACATAGTCTACGTCATCACATACATCGTTAGATATAAACTCATAAAAAATGTTGGTTAAAAACGGAATGTCGACATACGATTTCTTGTTATTAAAGTGCTTATCGCATTATTGTTTGTATTCCGCCTCCGACTTACTTATTCGCTATTCCTCAACGAACAGAAATATGAACTCGTGCACCGTTCATTTTAAGTTCGTATTTTTAAGTTCATTTACATATTTTCGATTGCTTATTTGTATAACAAAACTCTACACACACACCTATACCCCTTCTCTAAGAATAATGATGGGGCTAACATATTATTCTATAATCAATCAGGATTTAAAAAAAAACCTATATGCCATAAAGATAGATGCGATTAAAGATCGACATTTGATGACGATAATTTAATCCTACCTACTCAATATGGGGCAAGCCTTTTAGAATCGGCCAAGCATTGTAGGTATCCGTCTTGTGACGGGACGGCTGAAGAATTTAGAGCATCACCTCTATTCATCGCAGGGGTGTCGTAAGATAAGATAATAAAATAAGCTAAGGGAGCAAACTACACAGGACAAAACCCTTGCAACGAGAAGGAATATTTGAAACATGTCCTATACTATACCAACCCGTCTAGCCAGTGTGGTATAGTAGGCCTAAACCTCCTTACCGAGAAGAAACCTATGTCCAGCACCACACTATTAAAGGTTGTTGTTGTGAAGCTCAATGATGCAGAAGCATTACTAGGTCGCCATAGTGGGGTCACCATGTTGTATTATCTGCATTCGCAATGACTATAGTGACCACCACTCTTGGATTCTGCGTATGCTTTTTAACAGGCAGAGTAGAGTCATTTTGACAGGGCCATCATAAAAAAAAAAACAATATTAAACAGCTGATAAGAATGAATTGGGGAATATTTGTATTTGAAAACCTATTTGGTACCTGTAGGCAATAGTAGCTAGATACTCTGCTGCAACCTGTCAAGGTTTCTTTGTCTTACAAGATGTAAACAAAATCTACACGTGCGATGAATGAAAAGGCAATCCATTGTGCCAGTTGTGTGGTTGTGTGAAGGTCTGATATCGGAAACGGGCTCCTAAAAACATATCTGTATTGGACTCATTTTTAGGGTTCCGTAATTCACGTCTCGGAACCCTTATGTTTTTGTCATGTCCGTCCGTCCATTCGTCCGTACTCGGCTTACCTTCCAAACGGTTAGTGCACGTCGACTAAGTGCTGAAATAAAATCTCGAAAAACATCTTTTTTTGGGGTACCTCCCCTAAATGTAAAGTGGAGATGACTTTTTTTATCATGTGTACCTACTCGTGTGGGTTATCATTAGATAGGTCTTTCAAAAACATTGAGAGGTTGCTATGATGACTTTTTGATTAAGGTATCCATTTGCGCGATATTCAAATTTAAAGCGCATTTTTTTGTTAAAATAGAGCGTCCCTCCCCTCTAAAAGCTAAAAGGCTGGTTCGAATAATCTGAAAAAATCATAATGTTATTTCACGTGACGAACTTTGAAAGAAAGCTATAACGGCTTAGATAACTTTATTAGATCAGGAGTTATAGAGACCTAACTAGTAAATGCGCTTATTTTGAAAACTTCATTTATAACCTGCTGCGCCCTCAGATCAAATAAAAATAGGTAGATACCGCAACGCCTCGTTCTTATTGAAGCAGAAAAAAGGCGCGTAGTTAGCGTTAGTTAGGTAGCGTAGTTTATAATGCTATAAACTACGCTACTTTTCGTCAGTATCGTATGAGTTGTCGATACTTTCTAACTACGCGCCTTTTTTCTGCTTCAATAAGAACGAGGCGGTGCGTTATCTACCTATTTTTATTTGATCTGAACACACGCGATACGCACTAACTATGCAGTTAGTGCGTATCGCGTGTGTTAACTTGGAACTACGCGCCTTTGTTCTGCTTCAACAAGAACAAGGCGGTGCTGGCGGTGCGTTATCTACCTTATATTTGATCTGAGGCTGCGCCTAACTATTGTTGTTCCTTTACAACAAAAGCCGCGGATAACCCCTGGGGCCGAAGCTAGTCTAAAATAAAAGTAACCTAATTACTCATTATTATATCGTCAACTATCTGCCAATGGAAGTCCCGTCACAATCGGTCCAGCTAGAGATTGGCCGAAACAGACCAAGAGATAAAAAATTAAAAATGATTATGTTTTAAATACCGTTTAAACTTTAGAATACATTCAGTGAAAAGTCGCTGGACATTGGCTGCATATCCATAGGCTCCTCCTGGTTTATCTTCTATCTCTACCATTAAAAATCTACACTAATATTAAAAACGCAAAAGTTTGTAAGTATGGATGGATGGATGTTTGTTACTCTTTCACGCAAAAAACTTCTGAACGGATTTGGATGAATAACAGTAAACAGTAATATAGCTTATACATCAGAATAAAACATAGGCTACTATTTGCCGCCATAACCGACATATACGCGGGCGGAGCCGCGGGCAACAACTAGTTAATTATATATTTATTTAACCTGTGTCTGTCACTATTTCGTACAATTAAAAGTTATCATCCATACTTACTAATTTTATAAATTTGACAGTACACTGTTACACTGTTACACTGACGCGGCTAAACTGCTGCATCGATTTCAATAAAATTTGGCATGGAGGCACTTTGATTCTTGAGGCCTTCCTCAAGATAAGAGTAAAATCTTACACATGGTACTTTTTCCAGCGATACCGACATGCAAACGGGCGAAGAAGAGGGCAAGAAAAATGCCTTTATTTCCTGTAACCTGTTTTACAGTTTTTTTATTTTTTTGACGTGACAACGCCTAATAAATTGATGAACGCCGGCTGCCTGCACGTTCATTGTCCCGTTGCGCACAATGTCCCGGAACGTTCATTTTCCTGTTACGCTCATTGCACGTCGTTGTATGTCCCTTCTCTTTATGTCTCTTTCCATACCTGGGATACCATTCCGTAATTTTTAAGTCCATTTCTTTGCTTTCGATCTCCACATATATGTCCTATCCATTTCCATTCCAACGACCTTGTTTTTATTCCTACATCTGCCACTTTAGTTATTTCTCTAATTTTTGTAGCTTTCCATTTATCCTTTAGTCGTAGATCTAGCATACTTCTCTTCCAGAGTCTTTGACACACTCCTAATTTTAGCTAACCTTTCGTGTTAACACACCTGGCCATCCGCCAGGTCTGTCAACCGTATGTGAGACATGGAAGGATGCAAGTGTTATACAATTTCGTTTTTTCATAAATAGGTATGATTTTATTTTTCATGACCTCTCTGAGAGACCAATATCTTTGCCAACTATTATTTATTCTTCTGTCCACTTCTTTCTTAGACAGGTCCTTTACCGCTATTATTTGTCCCAGATATATGTACTCGTCGACATACTCGATCTCTTCTTGTCCCACTTCTATCTTAACTTTAGCTTTGTTCGCCATTAATTACTTTGTTAGTCTTACTTGTATTCATAGACTCCAAGCCCGTCCCAGTTAAGTTGTCTAAATATATTTTCCAATAGGTATAGCATTAAAAGATTTTTCCTGGTATTACAATAATTCAATTAACATGAGAAGAAATCTTCGAAGATTTCTTCCTCTTATTTACCCCATAAAAATTATATTTGCACTGGTAACTTAATGGTTTAAGCGGTCGCCACGCCGCTTTCTACTGTGTTGTGGTTCCAAATCCCACATGGGATAACACTTTGTGTGATCCACAAATTGTTGTTCTAAGTCTGGATGTTTTTGAGCCTGTTTCATGTATGTTTGTAAAGTACACCGTGAAACAGGATGTATATTCATAATGCGGGAGATGTCTTTAAAAAGAAAAAATATATCTAAAAGATAAACCTCATTTCTTTGAGATTTTTTTTTTTTTTTTTAAACTGTTAGTTTTCTAAACAAAGAATTTCATAAAATCGAATGTGTGTTATGAAGAGTAGAATAAATCATAAAATATAGCAGTGAGTGTTGTCTAATCAACCTATCTAGTCTGACCTAACTTCAATGGCAGATAGTAACCAGCTTTACCACTTGTAATATACTGATATTGACAACAACTTCGATTAATCTGCCATCGGTTTAGAATTTTATTTATAAGCTGCCAATAACGGTTTTATTTTTCCTTCAACGGTCTCTTTGTACCCTGTTATTCACTTTAAGAGGAAGAGATGACTACATTTTAAACTAACTCGCTACGATTTTGAATTGCAGGGACAAATGCACTGTTATCCAAACTATTCAATACGTTGATTTTAGTTTTGTTTTTGCGATTTCTTCTTGCCACTTAAAAGTTGTATTCTATTGTAACCTTTTACCCTGGTTGTATAAAAATAGGTTCGGTATGCAGTTTGTACTAGTTACAAGATGCGTTTAGCAAATATGTACAACTTTATATTTTTAGATAAAACCCTCTCATAATTCAATAACTGGTAAACACTAAAATTTTCAGAAATATTTTCAAAAAACTAAACAGCAACTTCAACTTATTTTTTACTGTCGTGGTGAAAAATTCCTTCAGGTCTCCGGCTCCTCGGGAACTCAGATGCACGGAGTACGTCATGTTTTCAATAAAAACTACCCGACGGCCGGTCTCAGGCACCATGTTCTGAAGAGGACCCAGACCATGTTATTTCAGTCTCCCCCAAGTTTTCCCCTTTCAATTGTCCCAATCATTTTATGTTACGGCCTAATCGCATTTTGCACCAGGCCGCTATCCTACCGCCGACCGCGGCAAGTAATCTACAACCTACATTCTCTGGTAGAGTTCCAAAGACACCTAGTAGCTTGGTATTAGGTTATATTTGTAAACACTGTGTTGGGTTTGTTCGTTTCGATCCTTATATGTGCTATTATCTAGTTTGTAGGGAGAATCTTGGGGAGGGCTATGCCCATCTATTGTCTTTTGGCTTAGACTCAGATGAGGATGATACTCTATCCCTTGTAAAAAATATTATCGGCTATAACTCTTCATAAACTACACCATAACTTAAATGTATCATTGTACTCGTAGAAGCTGCACCTACAGTGTTCCTTCCTGTGAAACTTCTTAGTAGACTGCGTTGACAACCGTGAACTGCACGGTTGTCAACGCAGTCTACTAAGAAGTTTAGCGGCTATGAAGTGGCAACTAAAGGACTGATGTGTCAATAGTCAACTATATATATATAATAGTGAAATCATTTTTTTGCTAGCGGCACCGTCCGCGTTTATGGCGGTTATCGCAATTAAATAATAGCTAATATATAATAATAAATAATTAAATAATATATAATAATAATGTCCTTCTAAAGTATCTCCATACCAAATTTTATTGATTATTGCAATGTTAAATTTGATAACCAGACAACTTGAGTATTAATTGATTGACAAATCTATAAATTAATACATGAAGCAAAAATTTTGTACCTTTTACGAAAATTATGCGAACGGAAGATTATGAAGTAACGCACAGTTGAAGTTTATGCGAAGGAGTGTTGAAAGCTATACTAAAAAAAAATGAAAGTATGGTCAAATTTCGACCACTGGGTGAGCACTATTAATATATAATATATACAAATGGTCATGTCACCCAATTTGACATTTCAAACACTGACTCAACAGTCAAGCCTTTAGACTATACCTTCATTCTAATTGTTTTCCATGAATATCATAAGCCAATCGTCCTTATTGCCATTAATGATTAATTCACAGTATGAATGAACGATAAATTGTCTATTTAATCGCGCTCTGAGTTAAGAGGATGTACTGAACCTGTTGATAACGTTGATAAGTTTTTGTAGTGTGGATAAAAGATAAATTATTATGAATGTCAACATTCAACTGATTCATCGTATATCTGACCACTGCTAAATAATCACAGTTATTAATATATACAAATAAATAAAATTGAAGTGTCTACTGTCTGTTTGTAATCTCAAATTAACAGCTTTTCACTAATTGCTATATTTTCTAATATACTAAATTTATTATAAACTAAGTTCACCGAGCTGATAATAGATTATCAGCTCGGTGAAGGTCGATCTAGGGCCGGATCTTCTACTAGTTGGCTTACTATATAACCTTTTCTATGTTGAACTTTGTTCAAGTTTTAAAACACAAGGCTACGGGCAACCGGCAATAGACGACGCAGACCAGATTGCGTGGGTCAGCTAGTACATCAATACGTATACCACTGAAATAACTATACTGTAGGTATTTAATAACATGCAATATTCCTCCTAAGAAATACTGTTGGATTTTTCCTTGATTTCAATTGCACACTTAACAACACTTGACTTAAACCATACTTGCATTTAACGATATACCATTCATTTATACACACCTAAATATGTATTTTGATATTTGACCCCCAATAAGTTAACTGTGCTGCAGCGATTGTAAATGCTTAAGAAAGTTCCGGTCACTGCAAAATAATAAATATCTGTGATCTAGAATGATCTTCTTATATTATACTAATATTTTAACAGACGCAATCAAATTCGATAAAAAACTAGAATACCGGTTTAGCGAGAACACTTGTATAACATATTAATCGTTTATCGGGTTGGCAGAAACTATTTGGCTCTTTTAAATCGTATTGTCGTATTAAAATTGTTCGTAATCTTACTCAAGAGTACCCATACTAATATTATAAATTCGAACATAACTCCGTTTGTTACTTTCACGGCTAAACCGCTGCACCGATTTCGAGAAAATTTGGCATGGAGGTACGTCGATTCTTGAGGCTACTTTTTACCGCGATAACCGACGTACAAGCGGCCGGAGCAGCAGGCCAGACAAATGTTAAAGTATTCGAGATTCATGAAGTCAGTCATATATGTCAGAACACAGAAGTTAACTCCATCTAAGTATTGATTTACGAAAATTTATTACACTTTACACATTGTTAATTTATTACACAAAAGTTTAAATTTTATAAACTGTGTAACCATAATAACTCTAACTAGCGCTAGATTGTTTACTTACCCATGACTGTTTTCCTTTTAATATCGTTATTAATATCTACATAACTAGCTGACCCACGCCACGTCGTTTACGTCTCCTATTGGCCGTAGCATAAATTTTCTCCGCTTTTTGTAACATTCTTCATAAGTGCTCCGCTTCTATTGATCTTAGCGTGATGATATATAGCCTATAGCCTTCCTCGATAAATGTACTATCCAACACTGAAAGAATTTTTCAAATCGTACCTGTGGTTCCTGAGATTAGCGCGTTCAATCAAACAAACAAACAAACTCTTCAGCTTTATAATATTAGTATAGATATGTTATAATTTTCCTGTCTTTTAAAAACCTCAGTTTATCTTGTACAGAATGAAGCAATACTTGAATATAACAATACTTGCGCATAGATCAGCTTTCTAGAACTAACTTCTATGCACTATAGATAAGCCACGCAGGCGGGTGGGTATTCAGACGGGCATGGTAAAGCTAAAGATATTGTTCTCTAGAATTTTAATTGTGAGATTCAATAACAAAAACGAACTATTCGTCAGCAGAGCATTGGTATGAATAATAAAATGTACATATTAATTTCATGTTTAAAAAAGAAACAACACCAAAGCACCAATCTTTTAAAAAAATAACAATAACGTATAAATTTAATATTTATGAGAAGGATATAAAAGCCACGATTTTGGTGATGTTTCAGGCCGTATACTGGGCCTTGAGCTGGTCTCGCCACTGAACACCAAGCGGCTCCGCTGTGGCATCGCCGTCTTCGTGTGCTGGTCCTTCGTAGTCGCTTCTGCTCTAACATTCTTCATATTCTACTTTGCTTTGGCGAAACAAGCTACCCGTCTAGACCTAGGTAACCGCTTTGGTCTATGTTCCGCGATTTAAATAATACTAAAAGTAATAAAACTAGTATAAATCAAAAACAGGGTTGGCTATCAAAACATTGAAAACGATTACAATCTTTATTCAGAAAATAAATATAAATGTATACCTATTATTGTATTGCACTGCCTCGTTGGTCTAGCACTTGACGTATGCGACTGCCGATCAAGAGGTCTCGGGTTCGAATCCCGGGCCGGGCCAAAAAAAGTGTTATTGAGTTTTTCTGATTAATATAAATATGTACTTAATAACAGCTCGGAGTTTGGAAGTTGAGGTCTGAACCCCCGTGCCTCGGAGAGCACGTAAAGTTGTCGGTCCTGCGCCTGATCTCTCCCCGGTCCTGTCCTCCTGTCCTCGGAGAGAGAGGGAACAGGGAGTGCACCTGTGTTTGCGCATACACTTGTGCACTATAATATTTCCTGCGTAGTTGGCTGGTCTCCGTTGAGACTGGCCGCCGTGGCCGTTATCGGCTAGGAGAACATTATTATTATTATTATATTAAAGTTTCTTAGATAGAGATAGAAAATAGAATTGATGATTACCCATCAGTAACGTTTAGTTTATGTTCAAGTTACCAAAATGACTCTACTCTGCCTGATGGAAAGCATGACGAATCCAAGAGTGGTGGTCACTATCCTCATTGCGAAAGTGGACAATGACCCACACTATGGCGGCCTAGTGAGATGCTTTTTCACGCCTCGCTTAAAGGACTCGGAGTCATAATGGGAGGGAAACGTGCGGTGGTAGTGAGTTCCATGTTTTGATCGCTCGGCACATGAAGGAAGAACCGAAACGTTGCGTTCGATAGCGTATGTCTACCACTCTAAAAGGGTGACTTCGAAGACCAGCACGTGGTGTCCTGTAGAGGAAGGGGTTTATAATACTTGCTATAAAATTTAAACAATTAAACAATGTTCTTACCACCTCCAAAACTATTACAAGTAGGTAAAGCATAGGACACACCTATTAATATTTACAGTAGCAAATCAATAAAAAATAATATTATGAAAACCTTTTTTGCATTAAAAGATAACAAGTTGTGTTATACTGGTACAGGCTAACCTCTCGTAACTTTAGGTCTGACATTCTAAGTTCTAAGGGACCAGGTAGTATCTGACGTCATTAAAAGAAAAATCATATACCGCTTCTTTTTTGAGAACTAAAATTTGACAAAATAAAAATATGATTATGCATTTAAATTAATGGATTGAATCAATCACATTAAAAGAAACATAATAGACTATCGCCAGTTTTAACTAGAGTTAGGTTTTTGAAGCGACCGTTAGAAGATAAAATCTATCTGAATTACTTTTATTTTATAACCCACTTCAAAAAATGAGGACGTTCTTAAATCATCAGCTTAGTGAAAGTATCATTGTGAAAACATATTTACACAATAATTACGTATAAATTGTCGGCATTCATTTCTAATTAAACACATATTTCAATGCAAGCAATGACTGTTGTCTTGAGATAAACTGCAAAAGCAGAAGCATCACTAGGCCGCCATAGTGTGGGTCACCATGCTGCATTGTCTGCATTCGTAATGAGGGTAATGGTGACCACCACTCTTGAATTCTGCTTTTGCTTTCCATCAGGCAGAGTAGAGTCATTTTAGCAGGCCCATACATAAAAAAAACTGAGATACCAATGAGGTACCCTTTATTTTTGGTAAACATTTTTAATTTTGCACACTTAGTGCTTAAGACACTTACATCATCATTTTGCGCTTATGCTCCGGATACTTAATGACCTTAGTTAGAAAAAAAGGCTTGGTTACAATATACTTCATAATAAAGAAAAGAAGAAGATCCGATCAAGTTTAATAGAAAATGATCATTGCCATCTTCCTTTTTATTTATATTGCCCAACTGTGAATTTAGTTAGATGAATTTGAGTGACTGAATATACACTTATTTTAAGTAAATCTTGAGGACATTTCTTTATAATTAATACCTAAATGCATTTCTGAGCCAACATTCAAGTGAGATTTTTAATTTAACTAGATATAAAAGAGACCTGGTACCTGAGGCGCGCAGACTGGCAAGCAATGCCCGACTACGGAATAGAACTCTTGGAACTTCCAATACCAAATGTTCTCATCGGGCACTCGGCAATGGGATTCTGCATCGGCAAATACGCTTGCATTAAAAATGTCTTGGACATCCAAAGTGATCATCAAAGACGCGGCTGGAACGACATCGGGCCGAACTTTCTTGTTAGTGGCGATGGCTTAGTGTTTGAAGGAAGAGGAGCAAACATTTTAGGCGCCATGGTGCAATCGTGGAACCGAAACGGCATAAGCATAATGTTTCTTGGAAACTATGTCATAAATAAACCTACCGATGTACAGATTGATCATGTTAAAGTTCTTTTGAACGAATTAGTGAAAAAAAAAGTGTTGACTACGGACTATTCGTTGTACGGGCATTGCCAAAAAGTGAGTTATACAGTACCCCCGGGACCTCATGTGATGGATAACTTATACCGTTTCGATCACTGGAACCCCACAAATAGAACGTACTGCCTATCAGAGTGAAATAGGTAATTACAAAAGGTTATTCAACTGTTTTAATAACTTATACTGTGAAACGGGTTTCTTAATATGCGATGTATGACAGTTAACCTGTCATTACTTGTGGACACCACCAAGTTTTTGGGTATAACTCTGGACTTAAAATTGCAGTGTGGCCCACACATTGATGGATTATCGAATAGACTCAGCTCTGCAGCATACGCGGTTTATAAAATTCGTCAATTAACCGATGTAGAAACAGCTAGATTAGTATATTTTAGTTATTTTCATAGTGTAATGTCATATGGAATTTTGTTATGGGGGAATGCTACCGATATTCATATTATCTTTGTGTTGCAAAAGAGGGCTATTCGTGCAATTATAATCTTAGATAGGCAGTCACTGAGGAATAAATTTATAGAAATTGGTATCATGACAGATGCATCTCAATTCATCTATGAAAATTTAGTTTACGTTCAGAAAAATATTCATCTATACACAAAGTTTAGCGACGTTCATGATATAAACACTAGAAATAAAGATAAACTCGTGTTGCCAACCAATAGATTACAAAGAGTAAGCAAGTCTTTCCCATGTCATGGTGTGCGATTTTACAATAAAATTCCAAGCAAATATCAAGAATTAAGTATTACCAAATTTAAGTCCATAATAAAACAGAAACTATGTGAAAAGGCTTATTACACAGTTTTGGATTATTTAGATGACAAATTTGCTTGGGACTGACGATGCTCACTCCAGTATTTACCTACGTATCTTGTGTGAAAGTGATAGACATTTATATTTTTATTGTATGTTGTTTTTATACCAAGTGAATTCCTTTTGCTTAAGTAAATGTGAGTATATTCTAGGCTTGTAATATAAGTTCATATTTAGTATCTTTCTGGTGGTTTTGAGTGTTTCCCCGGCCTACCCAAATGTCCTGCTGGCGGTAGTGTCGCGCTTCGGGTAGTAACACGATAGTTGGGGCTCGTATGCCATCTGTATGGACAGGCCGACTCAAAACTATGGTCCTTTCTTCAAACGGCTAACCCAGATCCTATACTGTACTCGCATAGATTTTTGTTTTTGTTTTGTAATCAATGTTCTCGGACTAAAAAAAAAGGACATCTCTGTGGTTTGTTTCGGCATTTCTTCCCAGAGTGAGTCCTAGGAAATGCCGGTCTCTTCTAGCTGTAAAGTCCGACGAATAAAAATATCTGAAAAGATTTACTTACAAATAAATATAATTTCATTAACAGGCCCAAGGATTACGATGATAGTATAAACGTAATTGAAATACCGAAATCATCACCGTCAATTAAATAATCTAAGGATTATTTCAAGAATGTCTAGTGATACTAATATATATATAATATATAAAGATATGCAAGGGATTATTTTTGTTGTTTAAATGCATTTACGTGTACTTTGTTAATCTTTAAAATGAGTATTAATTAGTATTAGTATTTAGGTAATATTTAGTCATAGTAAATGGCAACAAGAGTGAATAATCTAAGTGTGAATAGTATGTATAAAGAAACGCTCTGATACACGATGTCTGAATTTGTAAATCTTTTAGAGATACATCTTGATGAGATTATAAACTATGAAATTATTGTGAGTATTTTTAGTGCAATCTTGAGCCTAAGAAACAAGTTTATTAGTTTAATGAGGTTTTTTTGTAGAGTCTGTTCATTTACTTATAGTAGGAGAGCTGGTACCATTTTTTGGGTAGGTATTCGAGGCAAGCTGAAAACTTGTCACACACCTCTCCTAATATACCCCAACACGAAACTGCAGACCTGGCTGGTGAGTAGCGGGACAATTTTTTGACAACCAGCGATAGTGATGATGACGTAGGCTTGTGTCGCCCACGTGAGCACTGTTTCTCAGAGTGTTTTATCTGACGAAGTATATCGTTATACCATGGCTATTGTAAATCACGTGACCTCGTCAGAGGGGAGGGGGGTTGCTTTAGCCCCGCTACTCACCATAGGAGAGGTCTGTGACAAGTTTCAGCTTGCCTCAAATACCTACTCAAAAAATGGTACCAGCTCTCGGACCATTACTTACCGAGTTAACTACACCGTAATGTATCATGTCTTTGGCTACTCTTATGACTCTGATCCATGGAATGAAAGCTTGTTTTTTTTTTTTTTTTTTAAATTTTATCTTTACTGATTATTGTAATTGTGACTCAAATAGTAATTATTGTATTTATTTTATTGAAATAATATCTTTTGCATATTGTCTGGACTTTAAAAGAGACGGTGATCCCTGTGTTTGTTTCGTCCTTTCTTCTCAGGGCTAGTCCAGTTAGGAAAGGCCGAACTCATCTGCTCAAAAAAAGTTTAACTTGCAAAAGTGTTCATGTAACCTAATTGCAGAATAAATGATTTCATTTCATTTCATTTCGTTTACGAATTACACAGGATTTTTAAATTGATCTCCTAGTATCTTATAAGGACTATATTATTATATTTCCCTTTTTGGTTGTTGTCGTTATAGTTGATTAATAAACAATTATTATTTGGCGGGCAAATTTATTATTACCTATTACAATTATTATTACACATCGCTTCGGTGGCGCAGTGGTAGAGTATGCGACTGCTGTGCTTGAGGTCTCGGACTCAATTCCCGGGTTGGACCAAATGTTTATATGATCTGGTTTTCAGTTTGGGTGTTTTATATGTAGACTTTGACTGCCTCGTTGGTCTCGCGGTTGGCGTGTACGACTGCTGATCATGAGGTCTCGGGTTCGATTCCTGGGTCGGACCAAATGTTTGTATGATCTACAAATATTTGTTTCGGAGTTTGGGTGTTTTCTATCTATAATATGTATGTATTTACAAAAAAAAAAAAAGTATGTATGTATTTGTATCAGTTGTCTAGGCACCATAACACAAGCTCTGCTTAGCTTGGGACTAGATGGCGTTGTGTGTTAAAATGTCCGAAATATTTATTTAAATATTTATTTATTTATTTATGTAGGTATAATATGTATTTACAAAAAAAAGTAAATAATAATATGTATTAATACCATTTGTCTAGTACCCATAATACAAGTTTTGCTTAGTTTGGGACTATAAGGCGTTGTGTGTTAGATTTGTTATTGTTGTGTATTAATTATTATTATTTTATTAAACTGTATCATCAACAGACCTTAATAGTAATTTTCTTTCTCAGTGCTATTGTTCTGCTTAGTTTGCTGCTATAGTCGGTGCTTGCGAAACCCATGAAATAAGTAGGATTGGTAATACTCCGTATTATCGATCAGTAACCATAAACCATATGCCATAGCGCTAGATGGACAGATGAACTGGTAAAGGTAGCAGGAGAAAATTGGATACCCTTGACTAGACACAAAGAACGTTGGAAGTCCTTGAAAAAGGCTTTTACCCGAAGGGGGTCCATATAAGCCACGACAAAATAAGAACCAAAAAGAATTAATTTAATCTGATCATAATGCAATTGTAATTATTTAAAAAGAATTTTATTTATTGATTAACTAAGATGAACTGTAGTAGGCTTGATGGAATTAAAAAAAGCTTTATTATTATATTACTATAACCATAAACTACAGACAATGCTACTCGTAAAAGTCCATTCAAATATCGTTTTTAAGTGTAGTGTAGAAAAAAAAGCGCGGGAAACTTCAAGCGTACCGGTGCATTTTTTCTGGAGAAAATTTTTAATTTTAATTTTTCTATAATAACGGATCAGTTTTGTATTATATTGTAAATAATTTTCATATTTAGTGTATATATATAAGTTTTAGTGTATAGTTTGCCAGATTCGGTAAGTTTTTTAATATTATTTTATGAACGAGCCGCCTGACTTGGCGGACCCGGGGGTCTTTGTACCCCCGGCTACGCATTTTGTAACTGTTGTTTCCAATGAGTCTGGAATGGAAACGGATGGTCCCAGTGCACAACGTGGACATAAAAGAACCAGGCTACATAAAATTTGCAAAATATGCAATAAAAAAAAGAGGAAGCACAGTCAGGCTATTGATGGCAGCAAGGGTTGTTGTTGTGCAAGTGCAGAGAGTGAAAATAGTGACTCTAATCCTACTGTTAGCCCGGTTGAATTAATTAATAATAAAGTCACACCAAGTAGTGGTTCAGGCCCCCAGGGTTCAGTATCTGGAGTTGCTAGGACCAAGTATGAGGTCAATGACATCAGCCCGTTTGTTGTACACGTCCAGAAAGAGGTTAAGTCGCCTGATGATAGTACCACCTTGCACCCGGTCACATTTGGTAGGTTTCTCAAGACTAATGCCATTCACAACATTGTGGATGGATCTGTTAAGAAAATTGGCAGAAATAGAATAAGTTTAGTGTTCTCAAATTTTCACGATGCTAATTCATTTATTTCAAATAGTGAGTTAACAAAAACTAATTTAAAAGCATTTATACCAACTTATCAAATAACACGAATGGGACTTGTTCGTGGTGTTCCATCGGAATGGTCGCCCGAAGAAATAATCGAAAATGCGTCAGTACCTGATAACTGTGGTAAAATCCTTAAAGTTAGGAGAATAAACTATAAGACTATCGTAGAAGGATCCCCTGTTTGGAAACCAACGCAGAGTATAGTGATTACATTGGATGGTCAAATTCTTCCTCCACGTATATTCATGTGCTACAATTCACTACCTGTAGAGCTGTATGTATATCCCACTATACAATGCTACAATTGTTGTCGCTTTGGACACACAAAAATACAGTGCAGGTCCAAACCTAAATGTTATAAGTGTGGTCAGGAACATACTGGTGATGCTTGTGATGTTGAGGAAGACAATATATCTTGTTGCCACTGCTCTGGTAAACATTTTGCGACATCTAAATTGTGTCCTGAATTTGTGCGTCAAAAGGAAATTAAGACAATTATGGCAGAAAAATGTATTTCATATGGCGAAGTTGCTAAAATGATTACACCTATTTCTAATTCATATGCCAATGTAGCTAGTACTCCGGTTACTACTACCGCTTTCCGAAACTCACAATCTTCTTATACACAACATTATCCTTCACACATTTCACATAAAAAAACAGTGTATATCAATCGTCGCCCTCCCCCCAAATTAGGTAAAGGCTTCGATCGAGAACAACATCAACAATTAGTTAACGAATACAGGTTACCAACGTCACAAAATGGCTGTGCCTTTAACACCAATTCCGCAAATCCTACATTGATGTCAACATCAGATATAATCCAAATTCTCATCCAAACACTAACTCAATCTAATATAAAAATACCGACCAACGTTGCCCTTATAGTCGATATGTATAAAAACCCTCAACCTGTTAATAATGTTACTACAAACTCAGAACATAATACAATGGAACTGTAGAAGTGCAGTTTCTAAAAAAAACGAAATTATTTACTTGATAAATAAATATAAAGCTTCTTTGTTTGCAATTTCAGAAACCTGGTTAAAACCAGGCTCTATCTTCAAAATCAGTGGTTTTTCTTGTCTAAGAGATGATAGGTCTGATGGGTATGGCGGGACTGCTCTACTCATTAGAAACACTGTCTTCTTCTGTCCCGTATCTCTTCCGACATTTAATAATTTTTCCGTAGTAGCTGCACAAATAAATAATACTTGTATTGTTTCAATATACATTCCTTCCCCCTCTTCTTCAACTCTTCAACAGTTCAACAATCTCGTTTCTCTTCTTCCTCGTCCTTTTATAATTTTAGGTGATTTTAACTCTCACCATATTTCTTGGGGTTGTACTCTTTCATCATATAGTGGTGACATATTATTAGATATATTTGACCAACATAACCTTTGTGTGTTAAACTCCGGGTCGCCAACTCGACGTACAGGGCCAAATGAAAATGTTAGTGCAATAGACCTTTCCATTTGTACCCCTAATTTTGCTTCATCTCTTGCGTGGTGCACTTTGCCATCTTCTTATGGAAGTGACCACTTCCCAATTTTTATAACGCCCACTCATCCTAGCAGTTCTCCTAATCCTTCAAGGCAACCTCGTGTGAAGTTCAAACTTAATAAAGATGGGTTATGGGATAAGTTTAAAACTCTTGTAGAGTTTAAACTTTCTAATTTACAAAATAATTTATCACACGATCTTATCGATTGTAATAATATTTTCACAAACGTACTTGTACAAGCTGCAGATGAAACCTTCCCTGTAAAAACGTCAACCAATGGTAGAGTTCCTTCCCCTCCATGGTGGGACAGTGAATGCTCGCGAATGGTAAAAGCTAGAAAGGAAGCTGAAAAAAAATACAAAAATAATATGTCCGTAGATAATTTTGAAATTGTAACTGATGCTATAGCGAAAGCTCGTAAATTATTCAAAGAAAAGAAATTTGAAGGATGGAAAAATTTTTGCCTTTCCATCACCCCCAATGTAAATCCTTCTATTGTCTGGCAAAATATAAGAAGGTTTAGAAATGGTGTTACTAATTCCAATATTTCTGGCATTCCCCCAAATCTGAAGAACTCTTTTCTTAATCGTTTAGCTCCACCATTTGTCCCAGAACATGACCTTATTTATAACAACATTCCTTCTTCTATCTCTCAGAACCAAAGTCTACTAAATTCTCCCTTTACAATGCAAGAATTACAGGGCGTTTTATCATCGGTTAAAGACTCTGCTCCAGGTGATGACGGCATTCCGTATTCATTCCTGGCTAATTTAAATCAAACCTCACTTCAATACTATTTGAA
Organism: Diaphora mendica; assembly: GCA_949125395.1. Lineage (NCBI taxonomy): Eukaryota > Metazoa > Arthropoda > Insecta > Lepidoptera > Erebidae > Diaphora > Diaphora mendica. Next base: position 9,643,843 of record OX421312.1, on the reverse strand, counting down.
CTTAATTAACAAAATTATGATGTCGGGTAATATTCCTCCACCATGGAAGTCTCAAACTGTTATTCCCATTCTGAAACCGGGGAAAACACCATCAGAACCTTCATCTTATCGACCAATAGCTTTGTCACCCGTAATTGCAAAAGTAGCTGAAAACCTAGTTAAAAATCGCCTTGAATGGATAGCTGAACACCGTGGAATTTTACCAGAATCTCAGTTTGGATTTAGGAAAGGCAGGAGTACGTTGGATAGTGTGGCTACCTTGGTAACAGATATCAGAGTTGCATTTTCACAAAACGAATCTGTAATTGCAGTTTTTTTAGATATAGAATCAGCATATGATAATGTTCTTCTAAATGTCCTTAAACAAAAACTAGATATGCTTCGCATCCCTGAAATTTTGGTTTGCTTTATAATTAACCTCCTTTCAGGTAGAACAATAAAATTAGATCAAACACAGGATGAAAGTAGACTAGTATGGAAAGGTCTCCCGCAGGGTTCAGTTCTAAGCCCTTTATTATTTAATTTGTATACGTCTGATTTAGATTCTTCACTTCAAAATACATCAAATATCCTACAATATGCAGATGACTTAGTTTTATACGCTAGTGGAAATTCAGCAAGTTCTCTGTGTTCTCAGCTATCTAACTCTCTTGATTATTTAAAAATCTGGATGGAAAAAAATGGCCTGAGTGTATCTGCGAGTAAGAGTTCATTAGTCTTATTTACTCGACAGCGTATTCCCATCCCAATAGCTATAGATTTCGATCATAACGAAATACCAGTTAAAAAACAGGTCAAGTTTTTGGGTATTGTTTTGGACTCTAAACTTACAGGTGTTCCGCACTGTGATTATGTGATAAATAAATGTCAAAAACTTCTCAATTTGATGAGGTGCCTATCAGGTGTTTGGTGGGGTGCGCATCCATTTTCCTTGAAACTTCTTTACAATGCTCTAGTTCGAAGTGTACTTGACTATGGAATCTTCCTATTGGAGCCTTGTAACGTGAGTGCCCTTAGGAGATTGGATTCCATCCAATCAAGGTCCTTGAGAATAATCACAGGTGCTATGAAATCTAGTCCCATTAATGCATTACAAACCGAATGCAATGAACCTCCTCTTAAACTAAGACGTCAATTTTTAGCTGATCGGTTGTTTTTCCGTGTTTTACAGTTTTCTAATAGCCATTTAATTCAAAAACTTCAGATACTTGCTGATCTCATTGAGTCATCAAATTACTGGAATCACAAACCTCTTCCTTGTTTAGTTAAAAGTTATATTCGATTTAAATCATTTAATGCCCCGACACATCGATCTTCAAAACTTGATTTGTTTATTAATAAATTTGAATCCTTGATCCATGAGCCATCTGTTAAATACATTTTAGATATTGATAAAAATAATGCTAACCCCCATTTTAATTTCATTGTTGAACAAAACTGGCCTGAGTGGCACCGTATTTTCACTGATGCATCCAAGCATGAACCTGATAATTTTGTGGGCGTAGGAATATATCATGCGCAGTATAATATCGTTCAAAAAGTAAAGTGTCCACCTGAAGCAACAGTTTTTACTGGGGAATGTCTTGGCATCCTGAAGGCTCTGGAATACGTCTTACTTTTAAAACTTAGAAATAGTTTAATTTTAACTGACTCCATGAGTGCCCTTCAGGCGCTCTTGAGATATCCTTTTAAGTCTAAACCACCATTTCCTCTAATAGCGCATATTAGGACTAAACTTTTTGAATGTGTTGAGAAGGGCTTTTCTGTAGTTTTTATCTGGATTCCGAGTCATTGTGGAATAAGTGGCAATGAAAGAGCTGATAGACTTGCCAATGAGGCTGTGGTGTGTGGTGATACTGTACCGTTTAAAAATTATACTCAGGACTTGGCTACTCTTCCTAGACGTTATCTTGGAGATTCCTGGGATAGAGTTTGGGAAGAAAGTGCCCGTTCAAAAGGGAAATACTACTTTAGTATTCAATCGAAAATTCCTCGTAAGCCTTGGTTCTCTGTCCTCAAACTTGGCAAGATTGCGACAACCATTCTAATAAGAATGAGGTTGGGTCACACCACTTGTCCAGCACATCTGGCACGATTTCACATCATAGATAGTCCTCAGTGTGAATGTGGATATGACTTTGCAGACCTGAACCATATATTCCTTTCCTGTCCGATTCATGACCGTACTTCCTTTTATAATGGCTTGATGTCACTCCGCGTTCCTTTCCCCACTTCTATAAAGACTCTTCTTTCTTCTTCTAGCCTCTCCATATATAGTGTTCTTTCGAATTTTATTTATAATAATAACATTCGCCTTTAAATTGTATAAATATTTATAAACATTAATATTTACAACAGACTGTGGCTGCTATTTATTCAAAATATTTAATTTTAATTATGTAAGTATTTAAAATATATACACATTACTGATCCTGTTACCTTTCTTCCAAATTCCGTTATATTGTCTTTTCGCGTTATAATGTTTCCTTAACTTTACTTTGTGTCATTCAATGTTCAAATACCAACTAAATAAAACTTGACGCTGGCAAATGCACAGAAGTGCGAGCCAAGTTCTCCTGCCAAATGGGGAGAAAAAAAAAAAAAAAAAAAAAAGTGTAGTGTAGTGTCAACACTTGACGCAATGGAAAGCAGCTTGAGGATGGCTTAAACGACTAGGCCAAGTCAGGCCAACCATGCAGTCTTTAGTGTGAACCATGTAAAGGTACCTCTTAGACTATATGAACTATAATATAATAAAGAACACAAGACTGTTATCAGTCTGTATAAAAATATGACTGATTAAAAATTTAACTAATATACGACATACTTTGCATATTTTTTATTTAGCTTAGGAAAAAAAACGTCTTCCATAATAAGTGACTTTAGTAAATTCAATTATGAGAAAATAAAAATATATCTTAGTGATTTACAAATGTGGATTTATTTTTCAAAATACGAACCATGGTATGTGATCATTAGATCTGTAAATAAAAAAAATGTATCCAACTTATTTTTAAGTAGGTGTATGTTAATTTTATTAAATATTATGGTAGTAATGATCTCCTTAAGTTAATTATATTTTATGTCAAATGCTTATAGTTTTGATAATGTAGAGATTCTAGGTAAATGAAAATATGTTATCTGTGTTACGCAGTTATTGAGTAGGTACCTATCTGTACAATTGATATTTTATAACGTTTTTGTAAATAAATTAACAAAACTAATTATACTTTATTGGTTTAATTTAATTTTTTTAACATATAGCTTAGGCCTTAGAGTATAATAATATCAACGGTGTTTATTACAAACTTGCTCAGCCTCGCGGTGCTACCCGCGGTACAACAACAACCGCAGGTAAAGCCGCGGGGCGAAGCTAATCTAAAAAAAACTAAGTTACTCCTTATATCATCAGCTATAAGCCAGTGAAAGACCCGTCAAAATCGGTCCAGCCGTTCCAGAGATTGGCCGGAACAGACAGACAAAAATTGTAAAAAAAAGTGATTTTGGTACATGTACCGTGTATACATACATAAGCATTTATTAAAAAGCGGTTATTTTAATCATATTACAAACAAACACTCCAATTTTATTTATTTGTATAGATGTAGGTAAGACCATTACAAGCATCTATTTTAGATGTTTTTATTAGAAATACTTTCCCTTGCTACTTCGCCTACGTCGGCTCTGGACTTCTATAAGACGTAGTGTGATGTTCTATAAACTTTATCCTTCCTCAAACCTAATTCAAAGCAGTACTTCCTGAGATTAGCGCGTTCAACCAAACTCATAAACTTTGTAATATTGGTAGAGATTCGTTTATTCTTCCGTTATTCGGTGAAAACCAGTAAAAGAACTACATAGCACCGTGGCTGTGGTATCACAAGACCCTTCGAGCCAGCCCCAGACTCATCGAGCCAGCCCCAGACCCTTCGAGCCAGCCCCAGACCCTTCGAGCCAGCTGCAGACCCTTCGAGCCAGCCCCATTAGACAAGTTGCATGTGTCTGGCGAGAATTCTCTTTCTAAAATCGCTGTCACATCTATTCTCTTGTATTATAGGCTACTTATTGTTTTGACCACGCGAGTTAGCGTAGAGAGTCTTCTTCACTCGTTTGTTATTTTTCTGTTAACGTTTACGTTTGTAGAATGTAACTATATTATAAGGGCAGGTCTTATATCAATAACAATAGAGCTAAAAGCTTTCACTACCTGTTATCAATAGACAGATTTGTTTCTAGAATAACTACACCTTAACCTAAATATGCTTTAAATACCAAACGAACAGACGGGTTCCGTAAGTAAAAACCGCTGCCCGTGGACATTTCATACAAGTCAAAAGTGCAGAACTCAAACCAACGTAATTGTAAAAGCATTAGTCATTTTGAAAACCTGCAGAATGATTTTCAAAATGACTACCTAATGCTTTTGTAAATTTGCTGTGTAAATTTATTACATTTCATTAACATCTGCTGAGTACTGATTTTAAGATAAGTAATCGTTTATAATCCTACTGCGGCGAAGTCAAAAGGAAGCTAATAGTTTTGGCAATCTATGTATGTTTGTAGGTTCCCCGACCCCGCTCGCAGGAGGCGACGAAGGGGACGCGGTAGAGGCCGCTAGCTCCCCAATCTTCGCTAAAGGGTCGTTGTGGCCACATCTAGGGGAGACGTGGCCGCTACAAACGACCCGAGACCGGTGACACACCCGGTCCGGCCGGGGGATGTAGTCTAAGGCGGGTTTGTGTTCCGACTCTTACTGTGTAGAGCGGTAGGCGGCGCAACAGCGACCCGCCCCGGGGGTGACTATGATTACCTCGGGATGTACCTCAGTCATTAGGTACGGCAGGAGGGTTTCCAGAAGACGCTGATGCGTTCCTGGAGTTCCTCCCGACTGCCGAGGTAGGCCGCCGCGGGATTTAGTGGGTAGACCGATTCGTCGGGAGTCCCACACACGCCCTTCGTGTGTTCCCCACGGAGGGTGTGGTCACTATGGTGCACAATGCATTCCACGAGTAAAAAAAAAGTTCCACCGTAGCGCCTAAACTACTGAACCGATTTTAATGAGAATCAGGTGTCAATAGATTCGCAGTAATGGTCCAGGTAACATAGGTTATAAAATGTTTTATAGTACTCGGTTACACGAGTAGTTTTTAAACATTTTCTTCGTAGATTCTCCTTGATATAATTTTCACTTCGCATATTTTTTTTAAAGAGAGGTACAAAATTTTCGCTCCACGTATCAATATATGTATAGAATATTATAAGATATCGCTTTGTAATAAGTGTTGTGATAAGTGTTCTGCGTACTGCACTCGCACTAGACTTAGCGTGTTGCAATAGAGGACAATATTTTTCCTTGTATGACCTTCCATATCCTTATATACCTACAGCCACTAAGGAGTATTATTGAGTGTTGCTCATAAGGATTAAATGTACCGTATCGGAACCACTAATATTTTAATTAAGAACTAGTTTTTCTCGCGTCTCCGCCTGCGTGTTTGTCGGTTATGGTGGTAAGAAGTAGCCTATGTCCTTCCTCAAGAATCAAAGTATCTCAACGCCATATTTCAATGAAATTTGTGCAGCGGTTTAACCGTGAAAGCGTAGCAGACAGACTTAGTTAATTTCGAATTTAGAATATTGGATATCATAACAATGCTTACTTTAACACATCATCGTTAACAACAGCCTTTAAAAGTGGGCATGTTCCTTTCCCTAATTAATGTTTACATTCCGAAAAACTTTTTTGGCGCTTTAAAGATATAAAAAGTGTCTAGGTAACAAATCGTATTTACCCTTTCGTTTATCATTTAGGTTATTAAATAATCTGATATGCGAAATAGGAACCTAGTTTTCTGTCATAATTACCTACATATGACATACAAAATAATATTAGTTTATTGCCAGTTTAAAAACATGCGTCATCATCACAATCTTATCTCGTAAAACTGTGTAATTGAATACAATTACGAGTAAATACAAAAGATATTGGCTCATGTAGGTTCGTATATATCTTCCATCTAATTAATAATTATAGTACCTGGATGACCGAACTCGGTATATTTTTTGGCCCCCGAAACCCCCTGCATACTAAATTTCATGAAAATCGTTGGAGCCGTTTCCGAGATTCTCTCTCCTATTACCCGTAGCGCAGGGTTGATATGATTTAAATCATTAAATTTTTACTGCAACCAAATCGGCCAAAAATTTTCTAGGGACTTCCCCCGACATAGACTACGGCGCGCACAGGTGCACAATGCCGTTGCGAGTTCCGGGATTCCAAATGCTACAGGACATGTTCTAAAAGTTATCAAATATTTCAGAAATCATTTTGCGTATGCTATTCAAATTCAATACAATGCAAAGCGACAAGCAAGTATCATATTTCAGATAGTGTAGGTACCGTAGGTACTCATCTGGAAAGAATTTAGAATATGTACTTTAATGAGTTGCGAAGTTTTTACTTTCCTTAAATAGCTAGTATTGTATAATTATAACTTACCTATCACTTAGTTGAAGGCCTTCGGGCGGCTTAAAAACATCCAACGGCAAGATTACGTAGCCACAGCGCTCATAGTCTTGTCAGTACCCAACCCGCACTCGGTCAGCGTGGGGACGCGCGGACGTATGGTCCAACCTTAGGTCTAACTACACCCTCTCCTGATAGGAGATCCGAGCCCAAATATGTATAAAATACCTAATATACCTAGTAATACAAAATATATTGTCGTTGCTAGTCTAGTAATAACAAATATCTACCTTGTCGGGCAAAAACTGTTAAGTAGGAGTAGGTACGTACGGTCGCAGTAGTAATTGTACGGCAAAAATAATTGCAGTAGGTACCATAGAGGTCTAGTTGAAACATAAGTTTTAACTAATCGACTAACTGGAACAAAAGAAACTAAAGAATAAATAGTTCTAATTCAAGTAAAGAAAGCACCCTCCACTTCAGTGAGTGCTCTCTCTTAAGTAAGGCTCAGCGACAATCTTACTTTATATCATAGTAGAGAACACAAATGTATATAATAACCATAACGACTCGACGATTGCTAACAATGTTACCCATTACCCACCTAAGGGCTCCCACACATAACTGCGATGTGATGCGATGCGGCGTGAAGTTCTTGCGGTGCATTCGTGCTAGCTCGCAGATATTTACGATGCGTTGCGAATTCGCAGTTATGTGTGGGAGCCCTAATAGTAAGCGGTTATCGAGATGTATATGCGTTACCAAACCTTTAAAAGCATGTACAGTTTACACTGTTTTTTTTTCAGACCTTCCATTCTATCGCTACGTTTGGGATGTGGCGAAGAACACAACGAAAGCGGAGAGAGTATCCTGTGCACTTGCGATATTGGTTCTTGTCGTCTGCATTCTACTCATCGTTTATTTCACAGTCATAGTCAAAGATAAAGAGAAAAAGATCCTTGACGTGGGTAAAGTGTACTACAGTTTTTTCAGTAATCACACATTTTTATGGTACAGTAAGACCATTATGTACCTATATCAGTATGCTGACGGATTAAAAATACAGAGTGACACCACCTCTAATCATTCTATGGGTTTCGTAAGAGGCGTCTATTGAAGCGAACTACGCTGAATATCATCACTGCAAAGAGAAGAAAAATTTAAACCTACAATGCGACTCAAATAAGAATAGGAACGTCAATGACCTCTATCTGTCAAATGTCCCTTGAAAAAACAGTATTATACACCTTGTCCCTTCAAAAAACATTAATAAGCACCTTTAAAAACCTTGAAAAATAATTATTAAAAAACATTATTAATAAGCAAATAAGGCAGCCGTGGATGGTTAAATGCTGTTGATTATGATGAGGCAAACGACCAGACGAGTTACTTGATGGTAAACGATTGACATTTGAATCTGAAGAACAAGAAATACGTTGCCGGTTGCCGCCCATTCAACCAGAGTCGGACTGGAGTCGGAGTGGGTTCCAGTAACTTCATTTACTCTTACTTAATTCGGTGAAATGCAATGAAAGATCTAGAATAAGATGCAAGTTTTTCCTGTCGATTCTCTCTAATATTTTTTTTCGACCACGTCAGTTCTAGCGTTAAGATGAATTCGTTCCCATTCATATTTTGTTAGTTGATATGTTTATGTTTGTGGAATGTCAACTTGGTTGGTCAATGGCTTAACCACGATAATAAATGTTGATGATCAAGTGAAAAAATGTCCTATCGGTGTTATGTATTAAATTATTTTCTTATTTTTTTATCAGAACTCGCAATATTTTATATCATACTAGCGACCCGCCCCGGCTTCGCACGGGTGGATTTCAGATGCCCCGCCGACGACACGATTCGTGCATTTTACATTTGTAATATCTTCGAATATATTCATTTAAATTAGATACTGTAAAGGGCCATTTTGATCTATATTAAATGCACAATGTATTTAATTTACTTAATTGTATAAGAATTCATTCTGTATTGCTTAAAATCACTTCGTAAATAAGCCACATTTCTCGTATAAAGAAAGGAATAAAAAATGGTTGTTGTGGGTTATCCCTAAGGCCGCGTACTCGAACTCAGCGGGAGCGGGGCGGGCGCGGGAGCGGAGCGGGCGCGGAGCGGCAGCGGCACGTCCAAATGTATGGATCTATATGGGAGTGTTTTCGAACACAGCGGAGCGGGAGCGGGCGACGAGCGGGTGACGAGCGGCGCACGAGCGGTGCGTATAGAGGTATTATAGATAGAGTAGGGAAGACATATGACTGCCGGTAAGCGGAAACGTCCGACGATTAGAAAGAGAGAGAAGATCGCGGTACCCCATCTGTCTTTCTCTACTGACGCATGCGCAGTAAAGGACTGCTTGTTATTATGATAACCTCGAATAATAAAATAAAATTAACTCGAAAATCTTCTAAATATATAAAAGAGGAAGGTGACTGATATAGAGAGAGATCAACGCCCAGCTCAAACCGCTGAACCTAGAATCCTGAAATTTTGCGTGTAGGTTCTTAATGCAACATAAGTGAGCAATAAGAAAGGATTTTTTTAAATTCCACCCCTAAGGGGGTAAATCAGGGGATGAAAGTCTGCGTGAGTGAAGCCGTGTGTAAAAGCTAGTACCTTATAAAGTTGTTTGAAGTAATAAAATATGGGTACACACAGACAGGTAGGTACCGCGATCGTCTCTCTCTTTCTAACCGAGGAACAGCTGGAGGCCTGGTTCCCCTCCCTGGGTCCGTAATTTTACTGCGAAAGTCACATGTTCGATGAATGGAAAGTCGTCTGAACGTTACTTCGAATACTTTTTACCGAAAAACTCTTCTTCTACTGAACGATGATTCATCGAATATTTTTGAATCGAATTAATGTTTTTTCGAATAAGTTTAAAATGAAAATAAAAGTATAAAGAAAACATGTGTGGTGTATTCTTTCATACAAAATCAAGAAAATCTAATAACTTTTAGATATCATACGTTCCTTCCGTACATCAAAATTTAAAAACATGAAATTTGACAATAACCTGCTAGTAAAATATAATAATGAGAAGCACTTAGGTTACTTGTCAACGCTAGATAAATATTATGTTTGCATTTAGATTGCCGTAGGCAGGCTTTTCATAAGCAGAAATACTAAATAAAAAAAAAATGTGTTATAGCCAAATTTCATGTTTCTAAATTTTAATGTTCCGTACACTAAAGTTTAGAACGGGAGGAACGTAGGTTTTTTTTTTAAACTGTTCGCACGCCCCATTTTTTCTTTACATTTTTATTTCAGTTATTTAACTATATGCTAATATTATATTATACTCATTATAATTTATAATATTTAATTAGTAGGTTAAATAAAGTGATATTGAAATGTTTCATTCTTCTAAATTTTAAAGTTCGGAAGGAACGTATGATATCTCAAAGTTATTAGACTTCCTCGATTATGTATGAAATAATACACCACACATGTTTTCTTTATACTTTTATTTTCATTTTAAACTTATTCGGAAAAGCATTAATTCGATTCAAAAATATTCGATAAATCGTTCAGTAGAAGAAGAGCTTATCGGTAAAAAGTATTCGAAGTAACGTTCAGACGACTTTCCATTCATCGAACATATATTATGACTCACACGGCTCCTCTGCTCTATCTATAATATCTCTATGGCGGTGGGCACCAGTGTCGCGGTGTCAGCTAGGGATGGAATGGAATAAAATAGCAATCACCTGTGATTATTGATTTTTTATTTTGTCAAGTTTGTGATTTTTCCAAATTTATTTACTTATTAAAATAACAATTTTAATACTTAATTAAATAAACATTTTATCCATCTTTATTACTTGCAATATTGTTCGAATGTTTGTTTTTTTTTTTATTTTAATTTTATTTTGATAGGAACGCAAATATTACAAAAAATATATTTAAATTCTATGTATAAATATGTATGTATTTACAAAAAAAAGTATTTATTTATTTATATTAGTTATCTAGTACCCATAACACAAGCTCTGCTTAGCTTGGGACTAGATAGCGTTGTGTGTTAGATATCCGAAAATATTTATATTTTTATTTGACGAGCGTGTGACGAGCGGCATACGAGCGGGCGCATCAATCTTAGACAAAGTATTACATAGACTTGACACAATTTTGTAATCAACCGACCAAATTGTAACCAGGTTTGTTGAACGTGTGGAACATTAATAAGGGAGAATGGGCTTTAACCTGGCAACGTTAATATTTGATGTACTTGGTTTCTATTCCTTACGGGTGTACGCATATGTCAAGTCTACGTAATACTTTGTTTAGGGCACGAATGTAGCGGTGTCATATAGGGATGTAATAAAATAGCAATCACCCGTGATTAATGATTTTAATTTTGTCAATGTTGTGATTTTTGCAAGTTCATTTAATTATTAATATTTTATATTTTATTTATTTGTTGTTATTAATACATTTTAATCATCTTTATAACTTGTTAATTTGTTCGCTTTTTTTATGTTATTTTTTTTTCATTGTACCCCCTGTTATTTTCTATAATGATCGAGTATAGTAACCTAATACCTTTTTGCAGATGATTTAAAATTAACGCGTACAATTTTGAATGAATCCGATACACGTTTATTACAGGAGGATATAGACAGTTTATCTCAGTGGTGTATTAGTAACAAAATGTATCTAAACTGTTCTAAATGTTACCACATCAAATTTACTAGAAAGCGCATAACATTCAGTCTTCATATAGAATTAAAGATAACACTCTAACAGAAGTAAGAGTAATCCGTGATTTGGGCATTTACTTGGACAGTAAACTCAGCTTCACAGAACATATAGATAAGGTATTAAATTCTGCATATCGGTCTCTTGGATTTGTATTACGATCATCAAAGGAATTTAAGAAACCATCCACTACAGTACAATTGTACGACAGTTATGTACGAAGTCAGTTGGATTACTGCAGTACAGTTTGGAATCCCTCATACCAAGTGCACATCGATAGAATCGAAAGAATACAAAAGAGACTTCTTCGTCACCTAGCTTTTCGCTTCAGGCCGAACCATCTCTGATCTGTCATTCCTACATAAAATACTCAATAATGCTATAGACTGTTCGGATCTTCTCAGTAGGATAGGTATCAACGTTCCTTCGAGGCTCCCTCGCTACCCTCGTCCATTACTCAAACAACCGCGATGCCGAACAAATTTGGGAAAGCACTCGCCACTTGTTAGGATTGCTCATCAGTACAACACCTTATCATGTCCTTCTGAAGACATAGACGTTTTCGCAAATACACTTGGAAAGTTTAAGTATCTAATCCGCTCAAAGCTCACTGGCATGTAGGCGCTTTGTGTCGATTGGTTTCAATTAGATTAAGTTTTTTTTTTAATAACTAATCTGCTTATATAGTTGTACTGCTCTTATAGTTGTATTACAACAAAAAATGTGAACTACAGAACTCATTTGTCAACTGCATATTTTTGAGTTTGTAAAAAATTGTTTTTAAGAGTGTCAATTTACACTTTCATTACATCTAATTTGATTCCTACCTTTATACTTGTGTGAACTTTCACGTGCATGATGTGGTCTCCTATAAGTGAGGAAGCACATAACTTGTTATTCTACTAATTATGTTTGATTTGCTTTTGTGTATTCCTCGTTGCGAGATCCTTAAATAAATAAATAAATAAATAAATAATACCCCTCTAACTTGTCAATGTAAATTATTGTGTTTACAATTACGACTAATCAAGATTTTTTTAAGGTTATCAGGCTTGGGTTGTACGATTTTAGAAAAATAAATTTAATATACTAATTTATGACGCTATTGCATATTATGATTATATAAAATATTATCAAACATTTATCGTTTTCACTAATTATTTAAAATCACTAATCATTTTTTTTGTGAAATCTGTCATCCGTATCAAGTTAATTTTACGAGGTATTGTTTCTTATAACACATCACTAAACCGCTCTAGCGCCCGCTCCTAGCCCGCTGGTTTCGAAAACGGGTTAGCGGCCCCGCTCCGCTCCCGCTGCCGCTCCGCTCCCGCTCCGCTGCCCGCTGAGTTCGAAAACGCGGCCTAAGATAGACATATACCGTCGCGGACTTTTTTGTAGTACTTTTTAAGGTGTACAATACTCTAGTCACGAAGTCTAGTACATTATTTTGATCTATCCCGTAGGGTGCAACCAGCGTTTGCAATGTGTTTATTTGCTACATCACATTGAAAACCTCGAAAATTCACAGTGTTTCCATACTATATTATGCATTTATTATACATAAAACCTTCCTCTTGAATCACTCTATCTATTAAAAAAACCCGCATCAAAATCCGTTGAAGGGATATAGGGACATAGGGACAGAGAAAGCGACTTTGTTTTATACTATTGTAGTGATTAAGGAATATTTGGCTAAAATAGTTATATTTTGAATATTTTTCATGCTTTTTACGAGTCTGGATTCCTTTTTAAGAGTTACCATAACCACTTTTTAACTAACATTAATTATAAATGGATCAATACCGTTTTCTATTTAACCGACTTCCAAAAAGGAGGAGGTTCTATGTTCCACTGTATGTTTTTTTTTTTTTTTTTATGTATGTTCAGCGATTACTCCGTCAATTGTGGACCGATTTTGAAATTTTTTTTTGTGTTCGAATGGGTATGCTCCCGAGGTGGTCCCATTGCCACCATATCAGGATCTGATGATGAGATCCCAGGGAAATCGAGAGAAACCCTCATTTTTTATAGGCACATACTATGTTTTTCGTATATTTTCTGAAGTAACACTGGTATTTGCGTCTGGTAGTCATAATTTTATGATGATGAGCTGATGATGTAAGGTGAAACTCCTTAACGGTTAGGAGTTGGAGGATAAATCTTTAAATATCATATATATATATGTTACCTTTAGTCGTATTCTTTCAAATTATTTAGGTAAGCTGATGATGGAAGGTGGAAGGTACAACTCCTCAACGGTTAGGAGTTGGAGGATAATTCTTTTAATTTCATACGTATCTAAAGACCTTCAGTCATATACTTTCAAGTTATTTAGGTGAGCTGATGATAGAAGGTTAAACTCTCTTTAACAGTTAGGGATTAGAGGATGATTTTAATATTACACGTACGTATAGACCTTAATTTGTATTCTTGATGATGAAATTTGATGAAATAGTTCAACTTACTACTTACCTACGATTGTTTGCACTAAAAACTGAAAAATAAAAACTTTTTATAAAAAAAAAACGACTTCCAAAAAACATGCAACGAAAACTCTCTGCCAAAAAAACACTTAAAAGCGTAAAATAAACTGGTTCTTCATAAATTGCCTATACCTAATTCTTTATTTCTCTACAAACGAACAATTACAAAAGTATAAGCGATAGTCACTTGGCACCGACTTCAAACAGATTCTAGGTACCTAGCACACATTATAATACTACTATTTAAATGAATAAAGAATTAGGTATAGGTAATTTATGAAGAACCAGTTTATTTTATGCTTTTAAGTGTTTTTTTGGCAGAGAGTTTTCGTTGCATGTTTTTTGGAAGTCAGTTTTTTTTTATAATTAAATTAAAATAAAATAGCGAAATATCATCATCATCACCTCTCACTCTTCTTAGCAAAGAGGCAGTACGTTTGCGTATGATGTTATGGAATCCATCAACTCTCGCTTCCATTAACATTGTAGAATCTCTACAGTAATGGGACAACTATCACAACATATCAATAACACCCTTTAACAGTCCAATGCTGGTCATAGGCCTCTATAGAAAGGAGGTGTTACGGACTTTTACCCTAATACCACGCTAGCCAGATGGGTTGGCATAAGGTTTGACTCAATTTTTCCGTTTGTTTACAATGCTGATGTACTGTGCAGTTTACTTCCTTAATCGGCTTGTACGACACCCATGGGGTGTATAGGGGTAGTCACACTCCGTCTTCAAAATTCGTCACCACGTCGATATAAGCTACTGAGGATATAAACTAACTAAATCTTTTACAAACAGCTCCTCACGACTGGTTTATAACACGAGAAATGTGGTTGGCTACCAAGTACGAAGATAAGACAAACATTATTGACGCTTACAACCCTTTGAAACTAGTCATCGTTGCTCACACAGTCAGTACAGAATGTTCTCTATTTGTCAATTGTGCTGCGGAGATGAGGAACATACAGCGTTACTCACTTACGGACCTGAAGTATGACATTATGTAAGTATTTAAGCCCTTATGTACATAAAAATAAAGACTACTGGTTAAGAGTTCGAGAGTACTTAATCCTACTAATATTATAAACGCGAAAGTTTGTATGGATGGATGTTTGTTACTCTTTCACGCAAAAACTACTGAACGGATTTGGATGAAACTTTACAGTAATATAGCTTATACATCAGAATAACACATAGGCTACTATTTGCAGCGATAACCGACATACACGCGGGCGGAGCCGCGGGCAACAGCTAGTAAATGATAAAATTTTAATTATACACTAGCTGCGCCCCGTCCTGTTTTTGTAGCTTTTGAATCGGTTATTGTTTATTATTTCATTAGTTTTAATTTTGTTATAATTTAACCCTATTTTCCTCTTTTTTGGAGAACACTAATTACAGTAGCCTAAATTACTCGTAATGACATCATATCTGCCAGTAAAAAACCCGTCAAAATCGGTTTAGCCATTTCAAACAGTAGCCTGAACAAAGAGACAGTAAATTAATTTTGTTTATTCATATAGATTTCACTACAAATGTAGAATTCCATGATGATCGGTTTTGTCATTTTTTTTATTTAGGTGCACACAAGCAAACATTTTTTTTTTTTTTTTTTATGTATGGCCCGCCAAAATGACTCTACTCTGCCTGATGGAAAGCATAAGCAGAATCCAAGAGTGGTGGTCACCATACTCACTGCGAATGCAGACAATGCAGTATGGCAACCCACACCATGGCAGCCTAGTGATGCTGCTGCATCTTTTAGTCTAGTCAACAAGAGGAACTTGTCGACTAGACTATTTGGGCCTCCGGTCTCGCACTCACCAACGAAACACGACAGCATGAACGCTGTCATTTTACGTTGATTTTCTGTGCGAGGGTAGTACCGCCCCGGTCGAGCCGGCCCATTCATGCTGAAATCAGCGTGGCTCTACTACCTATACATACACATACACATATTCCCTCACATTTTTAAGTAAGTGAGAATATATATTTAAATACCATGCACTTTTAGGTACAACTTTTTAATCGGTAATGACGGAAGAGTATATGAAGGGCGAGGATGGAACATCACTGGAGCGCATACCATTGGGTATAACAGGTGTTCGATAGGCTTGGCGTTTGTGGGTAAGAATAGTAATTTAAGAAAACCGAACACAATCTTGTAATCATATCATACGTCTACCTGTTGCCGTTATCAATATCGAGCAAAAACGAGCAAAAAAAATAACGTTTGTTGTATGGGAGCCCCCTTATATATTTATTTTATTCTACTTTTTTAGTACTTTTTGTTATAGCGGCAACAGAAAGCACATCATCTCTGAAAATTTTAACTGTAACTATCACGGTACGGAAACCTAAAAAATATTATAACTAGGTACTCACAGACAAGAATAATATAGTGCTCTCTCCCCTACTTATCCCTGTTTATATCAACACAATCACCGAAGAAAAAAGATCATTACTTTCTTCTTCCTATCACCAAAAGGTACGCGGATACTCTTCAGATTTATACCAGGGCATCACTGGTAAATCGGATTGATACTGTTAATACCATTAATTCTGACCTGGATCAAATATGTAAGTGGAGCAACTCCTACGGTCTAAACATTCATATCCATCCATGACTCAGGTCATGGCCGTTGAAGGCTCGCGAATGGTCAGCAAAATTGACTGGGCAAACTTGCCCCAAATCACTTGCAATAAAGTACCTATTCCGTTCAGTGACAAGGTGAAGAACTTGGGGATTTATATGACAGTACCTTATCCTGGGGTCCTCAGCTACAAGAGTTGAGTCGTAAAATGTTTGGCGTTACGGGGTCTTTGTGCAGACTAAGCCATTGTCTTTCTTCATCACCCAAGATTGCTCTTACACAATCCCTTCTTTTCTCCATCCTTGATTATGCTGATGCCAGTAATCTAGATTTTACTGAAGACTCTTTTATAAGGTTCATAAGGGATCATATTTGGTATTCGCAAATTTGACTTTGTCTCCGACTATCGTAAACAGCTTAAGTGGTAACCCAGCCGGCTTCGCCGGAATGCATAATATATTCTTCCTTTTATATAAAACATTCTATTCAATCCTTTTACTACACGTTAGGTACCTTATAATGCGGTTTTTACATGACTCACATTCCAGATTGTTGTGATCGTCAGAAAACCTGGAATTGAAAATGCCTCAACACTCTACCAAATTTCTCGACCAGTCTTTTTCTGTCCAAGCGGTACGATTGTGGAACACCCTACCAGTCGTAAATAGACGTGCAAAACACTAACTACCTTTAAGAGACTAGTATAGGAAGGGGAACATTACCTTGGAGACATGAATATTCCATAACCAACTGTTATTTTAGTCAATTAGGTCACTAGTAATCTATTAATTCTAGTAATACCTATTAGTAATAATTATATCACACTGCTTTATTTTCCTTTCCCAAATTAGGTACTCTCTTATACACTAGACACTACTCTATACGTCCAGTATTTATTTCCACCCTACGGTTGCCATCACAGAAATAAATCAAGATTTATTTCTGTGGTTGCCATTAAGCGATTGCCTATGAACATTAAGGCCTTATTACAAATGCTAATGCTTAATGCTAATGACCTAGCATTAAGTTATATACTTAGTTATCTGGTGTACAATAAAGCGATTTATTATTATTATATTCTAATGAAATATTTTTTACCTATTAACGTCGATATCTAATATTGTTTTCAGGTGACTACAGGGAAGGACTGCCTTCCTACTCGAAGGTGACAGATCTGCAGCAACAAAGAGCTCAAATGTTATTCAAAGAAGGGATAAGACTAGGTTATCTCGACCCTCGCTTTAAAGTTCTTGGAGCAAAAGATCTGAAATTCAAATCACAAAGCCCCGGCCCCAATCTTTACCGAGCTATACGAAAATGGTCTAATTATGACCACGATCATTTGCTTGTGAACCGCACTTGTGACCAAATAGAAGAGCTTTTTAAACGTGACGATGCCAATACGACTACTGTCACAACGACTGATGTAATTGTTACTTGAAATATAAAACTATTTTATTGACTAGGTTTACTTGAAATTGATAAAATCGTTTTTTTTTGTTATCTAGCGATAAATTCGATGAGACTTACCTATGCCTAGCCCTTATTTTGACGTACGAGTAGGCGTACGAGTACGAGGAGGCGGTTCTAAAGTCAAGTGCAATAATTTATATTTGTTGTTACTACGCGGCATTATTATAGATATATAGAGTAATCCGATTGCCATGATTCTTTAACTTGACTTCAAACTATTTTCTTTTCTAATTATCGATGCAGGATAGAAAAATAAGTTGGTGATAAGGTTTACTTACTGAATTTTCATCTGTGAAATGACATTTGGAAAACATATTAAACCATACTTACAATATTTAAATTAGGTAGGTATGTCTTAATGGTCTTTGATTTCAATTTTTTGTAATAATAACATACTGCAGACTGTGATATCTATGAATCTTCATTATCATCTGCGCCGAAAGACGTGTTGACGTCCAGGTCTGCGACATAGGCCTCCCCAACACTCTCCACAACAACCGGTCCTGTAGCTACTGCCGTCATTTAACAGCCCCGGGCTGACAAACTGCTAGAAGCTAGCTTCTAGCCTACTCATGGTCCTCTTTCCATATTATTTTATTACTAGCTGACCCGTGCCCACTTCGTTGGGCGGTAAACATTTTTTTTCTCAGACTTACTTTGCGAATACGGTTACCACAAAAAAGTTTTTCCACTTTTCGGGTTATTATAATCCTATGTCACTCACAAATAACGTAGCCTTCTAGTGGTAAAAGAATTTTCAAAATCGGTTCAGTAGATCCAGAGATTACCCCTTACCTACAACGTCACAAATTCACAAACTTTACCTCTTTATATAATAGCGTAGATGTAGATTATTTCACATTCTTGTAATGTACCTACCTACTAAACATAGTATTGTCACATATGTAACAAGTCGAGATTTATACTTTTATTTTATAAAAATTGAACTCTTAACCAGGTTTGCCTATATTCGACATTGAATAATGTAACGATTTTGGTAATATTGGGACGGTTGATACCCGACGCTGCCTCGCACTGCTCCATTCAAGTTCATTCCCGCAAGTCCCGTCTACTTAGAGTAACACGAGCGACTGAACGGAAGGGAGTAGCCATAGTGTCCATTTACGATACAAAATAGTCCGTCAAAGTCACGAGCAAATGCTAAAAATATATATATTTTTTGAAATTTACCAGTAACGCCCTTTCCAATGATACCAAACACAGCATATTTATCTCAAATTTATTTTTTAATACAGTAATTTATGTCGGCTAGAGGGCGCCACATTAGATTCAGTGACAAGCCATATAGCCTATAACCAGTGGACGATCAAGACGCTTGTAACAATACCTCATTTGTCCAGTTCTAATAAGTAGTTAAGGAGCTATGAGGGAACAGATGAACATACATACATACATAGCCTGTCAAAATCATAACCCTCCTTTGGCTTTGCCGTAGTCGGGTAAAAATGACAGTACGACTACAAGGAAAAGTATATCCTCTTAAATATACTGACATGACAAAATAGTGTGACCATAAGGAAACAGTGCAATCTACTCAATCACCAAACCTCTGCACTCCAGTCTATCAGAAGGACAAGGCTTAATGATATTAAACCGTCCATTGTGCATTTTATGCACGTTTTCTCACATTTTCCTTCTTTTGTTTTCTTGATGTTCAAAGAAAACATTCCTGAGACAGTTTGAGCCAAAATGGAAAATAATGGTCACGGTATTTTTAACCGACTTCAAAGAAGGAGGAGGTTATCAATTTGACTGTATATTTTTGTGTTTGGTACCTCATAACTTTCGACTGGGTAAACAGATTTAGAGGATTCTTTTTTATTTGAAAGCTGGTGCTTCCCGTGTGGTACCATTTCGATTTTGTCCAGTTCTTGAAATCGGATTTTTTTGTTAAAATTTGTGATTATTTAAGTACGTCATAGTAATGATTTGGGATAGGTATGGAAGAGGCATGCGGTTAAAACAAAAACAGGGGCATATAACTCGAAGAAGGTGGTGTACATTGATTTAATCACAATTTTCAAAAATGTACAGGACTGTATAAACATTTGGCATAGATAACTTCGTCTAAAGAATACATTAGAAGTATTAAATAAAAATAAACTCTTATGATTATTCAAAGTTTTGTAATTTCTGAAATGCTTAAATAATTTCACATTTTGTTTGGTTTTTTCTTCTCTCAGAGGTTCTTTTAGGCACTGAATATATTTTACTGGTTCGCCAAATTCATAGCTACACTGAAATTTCTGAAGGTACAGGAGAAATACTATAGTTCCCTTATCAGATCTTATATAGTTTGTTTGTTAGCTTAAATATACATCTGCACGTGACAGGCGCCGGGAGTAAATGTTTAAGACTAGTTTATTATAATACCTATACCCGAAATGATCCTGGGCGTAAGTTTCGCACACTACAACATCAAATATTTCGATTATTATTACAACATTTTCACTATTCATATCGGTTACATGGGCATACATATTTGACACCGCAAATCAACAGCAGTTTCAAGCGTCAAGCATATAACGTTTGTTCAAAATTCCTATTTTTCTTTGGATTACATGATAAGATAAGCTTAAGCACTTAAAGTACTCGGGAATAAATCCAAAAGACAATTTGACACCATTTAACCATAACCTCAGAATTTTAGAGTTCTATAAGTATTTAATGATTACACATTCCGTTACTTTCACTGGTCACATAGTATTTATAGCAACACACTACAAATGTTCGATTATTTATTGCTGCTTTACAATATATCCTTGTTTCTAAGTAGTTACTACAATATCTCAGAATATTGTTGTGATGTCAAATTGTCGTTGACGACATTACGTCTACATTATCCGTCATGATAAGATTAATCTCTAACATTCACGAATACATTATTATACAAAAATCGGACAGGTGTGAAGCCCCAACTGCAAAATTTTAACATATAACTCAAGTCCTTATCTACTAATACGTAAGCGTGACTATTTCAAAATAGCTTAAGTGATGTCGAACTAAATTTTATACACATTTTTTGTTTTCGCATATTTCATAACTTTAAATACTCAATTCATTAAATAAATTTATTTTGTGATATAAACAAATCCGTGACATAGAGCGGCCGTGGCTTTACACCTTGATGTGACGTTATATCCGCTACGCACAAAGAATATCAGTATATACATACATTTAATATGTCTAATGATCCAGATCAGCCTACATGTCAACATGAACACATAATATTGCTCATCGTGTCAGTCTACGCAATAGTACTTAGAGAAATGCGGGTATATAGTGGGTACGATGAAATAAAGCCGTTCATAGATTTGATTAACAAGATTGACCAAATCAGGTACGACGTTTCTGCCTACATCATAGCTCCAACTCAACTATAGCAAGGTATGGGAAGACTAGCGATTCTGTCAGAAATACTAATCAAGCTAGAGTATAACTATTACCGAGAGTTTATCAGAAAAACTGTATTTAATTGACCTTGATGTCCCCTCTAAGTGCAGCCACCGTACTACAGACACAGTACGCAACCAGCGGAGTACAAAAAGTCGACCGTATAAGTCGCAAACAACCTTAAGTTATTGCGTTGGGAATATTTATTTCAATATACACATATAACTCGCATCCAATCTCACAGCCAAAACAGTCATCATTCTATAGTAAATCAGTGTCTATGTGACATTATTTTTAAATTTACATTTTGTCCATATCAAATCTAGGAACGATGCCCTATCGTGTATGAACGAGTGACGAAGATTAGATAGATACGACTATTTTAACACACTATGTGATGCTTACTCCCTGTTACAAAGGATACAATCCAGAAATGCGTACCAATAACTGGTTTACTTTTAGAATGTTTAGTTATACAATGTAAGGTGGAATCTGCACGTAGTTACCAAAAACTACTATTACTCTGGTGATTACATAGATAGCGAATTTACTAGACGGAAAATAAGGGTAATACCCTCCTTGAAGTGGTAAGTACTGACCTATATCGTTAAGTCATGTATTAACTCCAAATATATTGGTTCAACAACAAAAGTCAGAAATGTCACGTACTATGTGTGTATATGCCACTATGTTACTTAAACATTTCGAATCTAGACTATGTTGGTGTTATTACCGTGTGCGCTAAATTTATTTTGATACTGCAATAGCTGATCCAGCTCTGAGGTAATAGATGGAAACCAAATGATGTAGGCTTTTGTGATGCAGCAGCAAATAATGAACGTAAGCAACCAACCAAGCAACAAGCTCAAGGGAATAAAAAATAGCAACACAATTGATAAAATAATACTACAAAACCAATCTTAGGCACTTACGCCACGCGGCATCTTAATGTATGTTTGTATTTATCTCCAAAAATCAGACTCGCTACAAAATCATCGTCATATTGTTATAGCGACTCGTATTATTAAATGTATTAAATATACATATATTATATGTATTTTAAACAGGTCCTCTTTAATGCAACTTTCTGTTGAAAACTAAGATGGTTTAGCTTGGCTTTGGACGAAGCAGTCATTACAGTATCGAGAGACGAGAGAAACGTAGGTAGGATTTATGAAGGGATTTTATACCAAATTTCGTTGTGTGGCTCAAGATCAATCAATTCGCAGAGTATTGAAATCTGTTTAATTATTCATTCTTGAGAATGGCATAGATTTTCTGTTTTCTGCATAGATTTCACAAAAAAATGTTCTGCGCTATTGTTATAAATTATAAAGATGCTAAATTTTAGTAACATGTCATATAAAACGTAATAAAATTAAAAATATAATAAACAAAATTAATGATATAACGTAAAGCGCATATGCGGACTAAATGAAGGGCTCTATTTGAAAACAACTCTACATCAAGATTTAAATGGAAATGTTGCGAACAAAATTGATGCGATACTCTTCGATCTAAATTTATTAAAATCGATTAACTATTTACCTCGCCAGTAAAAGAATTACTTGTAATAAATTAATCACAATTTTCAAGGGAGAGTAGAGACTAATCTGTCCTATGTAAGATTTTGTTATGAAGACGAAGTAGGTACATTATCCGGTCACCTTAGCGCCACCTAGTGTTCAACAGACAGTATTTTGAAAGATTTTGTGTAACGTTAACATGTGTTTAACTTTACAGTGTGTAACAAATTTGCATACTTTGTAAGTTTGTCTCTCAGTTATATCGACGTAAAGTATGAAAACACGGGCATATTTAACACACAAGTAACACATTACAAAAGTACTTTTGTGATGAAACTAATGATATTTTGTACAATTATTACAATTCTATAACTAAATCTTTGCAATGTCATGACATGACAATGTAAGCTACGAATATGTTGGACTTATCTATACTAGGTACATAACCACATTAAATGTTGAAAATATGATTTTGATTTGACTTCGTATGTTAAACTACAACTGAAATTTCTAATGAAAATGATATTTGCTCAGGAAATAAATATTTTGTAACAAAACCTATGGCCACAATGAACACCATGAAGGTTCACATCATTTAGCCGATCAAAATAATCCTTTAATAATACCAATAAGTATTACTGTTATAAATATTTTAATTCAGTCTTTGGTTCCATTCCAGTTCATTGCATTAATGCTTTTTTCCAATTTACAATGAATATTTTGTTCGTTAATTTATTAAAGTTAGCCATCATTGTAATGAAATAATGTAGGACGACACATATCATATGAAGAACGCGAATCAGAAGCGGGATCGCATAATACTAAGAGACTAGCATGGTCCTATTAGGACATATTGTTTCGATATTGCACAAAAGAATTTATTTGATCACAGAATTTTTCCGCATAAAGAGATCTACTAAACATAACAACAACCGCAACAATGTGCATCAAATGTCCATCATTCATCGACTTTATTGTACATACTATTAATTACACTTACAGTTTACACGTGGCAAATTCCAAATATGTTCAATGTAACATTCGTGTGTGTATGTATCAATAAAATATATCAAATAGAACATAAGGGCATTTACACTAGCTTATTTGTAAAAAAAAAAATAACAATATTTTTAATGTTCCGCAAAGTAAGTGTTAATTTGCGATTTTACAATTATTACATACACGCACGTTTATACAATGTTAGTTTTCTAAAACAAACCATCCACGACACTCTCTACCACTCAAACACTCATTTTGATGATATAATCACGTTCAAGTCAATGATGTATACCATTGTTTAATAGACAGTATTATGTAAACTACTATCGTGTTCAACTCAACTCTGATATAATGAATTGTCCTGAAAGTAAAACATTGTTAATAGTTGTTTACACAATTTTTTCAAGAATGTTGTTAATAGTTGTTAAAACAGTACAGGTGAGAAGATATTGAAGAAGGAGGTATTGAGAAAGAAGATAGAAAGAAGAAAAAATGTAGTTTAGTGGAATACACATATTTCATAATTTTTTAAGTTAATTTTTTAATCAAAGTACGAATGATAACATCATTGACAGAAACTTCTTAGCCTGATCAGAAACATAATAAGTAGTTCCTTCAAGTAATTTCGTTACACAAATTAGAGTTACATTTTTCATGTTTCTGACCAAGCTATATGGGCATTACTTTATCTTACATATGACACTCCTTAGACGTACCTAAGAAACACTAAGCTAAATTCGATGACGATGTTTATTGCCAACGGACAGATACAATGATATAATTATGTGACATTTTATTTTACACATTCTAAACATAAACCTGATATATTCACTGATAATCCACCACAAGCCGGGTTGTTTGATTAAAGAGCATTTTATACACATTATACCTAGTTTCTATAAAATATTTACATAGAGTCCAAATGCCAATCCCAATACAGCGAACAGGTCATAACATGTGTCATTAGAATAAGACTGTTCGGTGAGTTCGCGTCGCTTCATGTGCCATGTGTCGCACAACTACGCCAGTGGCCAACAATATTGAACTTGGCAAACCATAACATTTCCATTGGCCAAGGAATGAAGTAAACGGAATTTTGAACAACGTCTTTATGCGAAAAAGAACCTCTCATAAACACAAGATAAGCAACGCAAATTGGTTTGATTAATTGATATGTACCTTGCTTATTGATCTCATTTACGAGTTTCCCTTGATCACTATTAATGACAGCTGACAATAATTTATTGTTTCATCTATAATAATTAGTAAAATAACAAAACAATTTCCTAAATGCTGCTAAGAAAGAAGGATAAGTCAGTCTCTCATGAATACAATGAAATAATTTGAAATGGAAAATCAAACCATTAAAGATGTTTTTACCTACATGGTTGAGGCCTTAGTGTTGTAGTCGCAATCTTTTACTCGGTTAATTGTTCTGCAAAGAAAAATACATTACAGTTGTGGGTATAGGTATAAAATAAATAAATAAATCGCCTTATCGAAAATATTTGAAAGATGGTTAATTTTGTGTAGCTATTTAAATAGATAGTTATTATTTTCTAAATTATTTCGGACATCTAATGCGACGCCACCTAGCTTCAAAGAAGATCTTGTACTATGACAATTTGATTGACTGATAGAATATGTACACACTTTTTCATAAATACGTACATATTATATGCTTAGAAAATACCCATACTCCGAAACAATTTTTTTCAGATTGTTGATAGTTTTAATTTAATGTTTGTTTGTAGTTTAGCAGTCGCATACGCTACCACTGGCGCACAGAGGCTGTCAGTCAATAGGGTAGGTGACTGTATCGTAAATAAATACCGATGTCTACTTCATTAAAACGAATATTACAAATCATCTCGGAAAATATAATTATGACAGCTTTTCATTTATATAACAAATTTAATTGAAATAAACATTGAAATATATTGCTCAATTGAGTAGTCTAAAACAGTGTCGTCACAAGTTTGTATTAGTACATTTTCCATACAAAGTTACCATACAAATATTATTGTTTTAGATATTTGCGATGCTGGCATTAGGATCTATAAGAATCAAAAACCCTTTTTTCTATTTGTATTAGAAAGGTCAAAACATATTTTCATAAATGCAGTAAGGAGCAAATTTTAGGTTGTTTATGCACATAGTATAATCGCAGTAACAGTACTTTATAACTTAATGTTACTTGAATATATCTATATATATTTACTGAATTTGTAACTTAACAATTATGCAGTACTAGCTGACCCGTGCCCACTTCGTTGGAAATCTGATAAATGAAGAAGCGCTCGAACGATTTTGTGCAAACTTCAAATAAACCATCTACTAGATAGTCCGACCAAAGTGATTTTTGTTGTTTCCATAATTATTATTATTATTATTTTTTGCACACACAACCATCACTTCACCACTCACAGACATGTTTCTTTTATAAAAAACATATATATCAACTGCCTCGGTGGCGCAAGTTGTAGCGTATGCGACTGCTGTGCTTGAGGTCTCGGGTTCGATGCCCTGGTCGGACCAATGTTTGTATGATTTGCAAATATTTTTTTCGGAGTTTGGGTGTATTCTATGTATAATATGTATGTATTTACACAAAAAAAGTATATATATCAGCTGTCTAGTACCCATAACACAAGCTCTGCTTAGCTTGGGACTAGATGGCGTTGTGTGTTAGATGTTCGAAATATTTTTATTCTATAACTAGCTGACCCACGCAACGTCGTTTACGTCTCCTAATGCCCGTAGCGTAACAATTTTCCCCCGTTATTGTAATTGTCTTGTCTTTTCTTCATTGGTGCTCCGCTCCTATTGGTCTTAGCGTGATGATATATAGCCTTCCTCGATAAATGTACTATCCAACACTAAAATAATTTTTCAAATCGGACCAGCGGTTCCTGAGATTAGCGCGTTCAAACAAACAAACAAACTCTTCAGCTTTATATATTAGCATAGATATAATAGTAGTAGGTACCTGAGATGGGACGGCGAGGTCGGAACCCGCGTGTGCCGTCAGGTCCGCGCGGCGGACGGATCAAGACGACACGCGGACCATTGGCCTCTTCCAATGACGCCGTACGGAGACGGGCAAGCAAACGTTCTGGTCGCTCGGTTCTAGCTTTGCCACCAGGGAAACCTTTGCCCCTGCAAACCAGATCATTAAACATTACATTTTAACAAACAAAACCGACTTCAAGAACTGGACCAAATTGAAATGGAACCACACGGGAAGCAGCTTTCAAATAAATCATCAAAATCGGTTCACCCAGTCAAAGTTCTGAGGATACCATAAAAAAAATATACAATCGAATTGAGAATCTCCCTTTTTTTGAAGTCGATTAAAAATAAGAAAAAAGCAAACGTGAAATCTTTAATGAATATGATATGAAAGCGTAAAACTCCATCAACAGCCAAGTGTCAATAACTAATGATGAAGGGTTTATGATTATACTAGCTGACCCACGCAACGTCGTTTGCGTCTCCTATTGCCCGTAGCGTGATAATTTTCCCCCGTTTTTGAAACATGCTCCACTCTTATTGGTCTTAGCGTGATGATATATAGCCTATAGCCTTCCTCGATAAATGGACTATCTAACACTGAAATATTTTTTTTGAAAAATTAGTTTCCTGAGATTAGCGCGTTCAAACAAACAAACAAACTCTTCAGCTTTATATATTAGTATAGATGTATTTATTATACTCTTCTAAGATCTAATACTCATAATCGAGAAGACATTTATTTAGATAAAGATTAATATTAGGTATTATGTTGATAAAAACTCATTGACAAATAACTCATTATTAGGTACCAACACTTAGCGTCTTATACTCGTGATAACTTCTAAACGAAATGTCCGAATGGGATGAAACAAAAAGTATTTTACTTCTACATAAATACCCTTGATAACATAATGCTTAATTTGGATAAGGATTAATATTACGATACACATTTAACGTAGTTTCTTTCTTCAGACAATTTAATATTTTTTTCGAACACTAAAGCGGTTATTGTGACTAAACTATAATAGTTAGATATATGCTCTCGCGGACTTTTTAGTAGATCTTAAAGGGAACCTACAAACCCGTAATACATTATTTTGTTCTATTGTCAATAGTCTTTGCAGCGCACGCAAAAATAGGTTTTCGATTTCACACCTTGGGTTACAAAATAGCAATTTTCATACGGATCTCTAATTTTTTTGAAAATAAAATATAGCCTATAGCCTTCCTCGATAAATGGACTATCCAACACTGAAAGAATTTTTCAAATCGGACCAGTAGTTCCTGAGATTAGCGCGTTCAAACAAACAAACAAACTCAGCAGCTTTATAATATTAGTATAGATTAGGTCTTTATCTATGAAATTGCCGTTTTGTATGCAATAAGTGAAAGTACTTATTTTTTCAAACTTTTTTATTTCTGTTATTCGAAGTAATCACCCATGCAATCGACGCATCTTTGCCAACGCATTAGCAGTTTATTGATGCCCTTCTTGTAAAAATCAGCTGGACGGGAGGCAACAAACTCTTCAAAGGCATTTTGTACTGCCTCTCGGGAATTGAATTTTTTACCCACTAAAAAGTTGTCTAAATTTTGGAAAAAGTAATAGTCGGTAGGTGCAAGGTCTGGTGAGTATGGCGGATGAGGGAGAGCTTCCAACCCCAGCTCTTGCAGCTTGCGAAGATCTCTGCTGGCAAAGATGCATCGATTGCATGGGTGATTACTTCGAATAACAGAAATAAAAAAGTTTGAAAAAATAAGTATTTTCACTTATTGCATACAAAACGGCAATTTCATAGGTAAAGATCTATTATTAATATAGTTGTGATTCGGTTACAGTAAAAACTAATGCAGTTAAATAACACAAAATTTTCGGTTTATTTAATCCACTTGAAACTGAATCAAATGTAAGAAATATTAAAATTACCATACATTTTTTTTAATTTTTTTTTTTGTTTTAAAAGTGCTTATACGACGACGTATAAAACGCTGAAAATAAATCTAAAAGTATGTTGAGATTGAAATTTTGCTGTCAAACTCTACACAAGAACGAGACAATTATTTGGTCTATCTATCTAAATAATAATTATAAAAGTGCCCATACAGTAAATGTGATCAGAACAAACATAATAAATGTAAGGAAATAAAACAAAGACTTACCCTATTTTAACAACGTTACAAGCGGATGATTTTCCGTTCCTAGGGTTAGTCAACATAACAAACTCGACCACGTCACCGGGCTGCAAATCAGCAGGATTACCACGAACCTCCGACATGTGGAAAAACAGCCGCCGACTATCTTCAGCCTCCAAAGACAAGAACCCAAATCCTCCTATAACATACAAGTATTTATAAATAAATCTATTATGTCACAAACAAAATGACTATGGACGATTGTGGATACTGACTACCTAGACATGGTTACTAAAAAGAATAAGGTGATAGTGTCTGAAAATTATAAAAGTATGCCAAAAGTTATAGGGCTGTCATATTATTATATTGATATGTCATATGCTAATAGAAAAACGAAATACTAATAGTATTAGTATGAAAGACAGAGTACAGATTTTTGCTCGACCGCGCCAGGAGGAGGGTTATGTTTTCCAGTGTGCCTAATGTCAGATGTATGAAACATAGATATATCTCGTTATTCGCTAATTCATTAATGTCAGAGTCATTATGTATTTGAAAGTTTAAAAGATAGCCAACTCCTAAATTTTAAGAGTACATTTTTCAAACTCGGGTTTTTTATGTTTTTTCAATAACAACCTTGGTATAGTCCGAACCAAACTTTATGCCGTTTCTGAAGTTAGCTGCGCAATCAGGTGTGCGCAGGTACAGTTAAGTCGAAAATAATTAGATGACTGGATATAACTTTAATATGAAATTTAATAATACATGTACTTATTTTTTTAGCATATTTAATTTATGAAAACATGAGTAGGTTCCTACCATTCTTATCCAACTATAAACCGCAGAATTATTTCTGAGATGTTGTTCGTGGCAAATAAAATATGATCTCAAATATAATCCAATCATATTGAATTAGGTATACTTAAAGTTTTCTAGCAAGTTGAAGTGTTTTGTGAAAACCTAATTACAGAAATAAATGACTGACTTAGAAGATTATACAGTCCGCGTGTCATTTTAATCGACACGTCAAAGAGACCTATTTCTTAGCGTTCCATGGATTCACCCTGCGGGTGCCGGGTCCATCGCGTGATAGATGGGGGCAACACATGGGACTTCGACAGTGCCTGGGAATTGCGACCCAGGTTTAGGTTTAAGGAGCACTCCTTACGACGCGTCAACGCTCACCTCCACTGTCCGCCGTGTTACCCCCTCTACCTAACCATATTTGAAATGAGCCTAGCAATGCCGCTTTGGATATTCGTTCAAGAAAATAGCTTACTGAAGCTCTTGACAATCCAAGGTCTTTAAGCAGGTTATAGAGGGATTTAGCTGGTATACCCCTCGCACCCACTTCCACGGCATACAGCGCAACAACATAACCATTTTTAGTTATTTCGTTGGTTAAGTCAAAGTACTTGTTTCTTTTTAAAGCGTGGTCTTTAGGGATGTTCGTTTCCCACGGCACCGTGAGTTCTACTAGTACTACACGCTTAATTGACATTGCATAAAGAAATATGTCTGGTCTGGACGCCGAGGCACAGATATCCTCCGGTATTCTGTAGTGATTTTCATACGTGTCCACTAATAATGTCCAGTCACTGGCGGGTATTTATAATTGAGTACGGCTTTTGTGTGAGTGAAGTCTTTTTTGTTGAGCCTTCCTTTACAAACGCGATGTTAGTTTTTACGTTTGTTGTTATTCCTTTTTTCACTCTCCAGTGATAAACTCATAGCTTCGCGTATGATGTGTAATACCCTATCATGGCGACGTGAATAATGACCTCGGTCTAATAGCGCCTTACAACCTGTCAGTAAGTGCCTGGCTGTACCAATTGCCGCATTGCACATCGTACAAGCCTTTTCTGTAGCTTCCCCACCTTACTAGGTTGCTTTGATCGGGGAGAGTTAATTGAAAGGCGTTGAGGTAGAATTTTAACAGGGCGGGTGACCAATCATATAAAAGTGTACGCCATTTCAAAGCTGGTGGGATACAAAATTCTCCTAGAGTTAACCATTCATTCTGCATTTCTAGGTTCATTGCGTGCACCTTGTAGGTCTCGTTTTCATCTTGTTTTATGAAACTTCATGTAACTATTGAAAAGTTTACGTAAAATACACTAAACTACAACCACCAATAATAAAACAAGTAACCAAAAAAAAATAGAAAACAAGTAGGTTACGAAACAATTCAAAATATTAACTGTAATTGTGTAGTGTACGGACATAAGTCACACAACACACAAGGAAGATGCGCCGTGTGTTGATCTACACCCGTACCCCTGTACGGTCCCTCTGATACCTAAAATTGTATGCTACGCATCGACACCGACGAAGTTCCGAACCTCCATAAAGTTTGGTTCGGATTTTAACCGTTTTTCATTTGGAAATGGCAACAAGTAATAATTCAACACCATAACTGACCTTTAATAGCATCTACGGTGGCACGCCTTTTCTTTCTAATTGGCACAATGTTTGTAGCTCTGCCTTCAATATCGGACTGGAAAGTAACGGGGTCGCCGACTTGGAGAATCTCACGCTTACAAGCCAATCCCATTATACCAAACTCGTAAGATGTACCACCTTCCACTTGAATCAATCCTGCGGACAATTCATACTAGAGATGACTAATCTGAATCAATATTTAAGGAGATTGATCTTTTATAAACAATCTAAGAATTTTTATAAATGATTTCTTTAGCACAATGACTCGAATTAGATTGGATAATGTTTTGGTCGGATGAAATCTTAGTAGTAGTAATAGATACAAAACTAACAGAATTTGCAATTTTATGGCATCATATCACTATCAATTTTAATTATCATTAATACGGTCTTATTTAGAAGTGACTATTTACCTAATCTGAACGAATAATCTAAACATTATTTATTTATTTATTTATTTATTAATACTTCCTGCATTACATTTGCATGAGGCGGACTTAATGCCAGATGGCATTTTCTACCAGTCAACCTTTATTTACTGTAGTAATCATATTTATTAACTTGAGCTAAACTTATATAGGTTGAACTATGTTGTTTACTTCTGCAGTCTACTTGTACTTGAATATTTGTTTCGGAGTTTGGGTGTTTTCTATGTATAATATGTATGAATTTACAAAAAAAAAGTATCTATGTATTTGTATCAGTTGTCTAGTACCCATAACACAAACTCTGCTTAGCTTGGGACTAGATGGCGTTGTGTGTTAGATGTCCGAAAATATTTATTATTTTATTTATAGTACATTCGCTTAGATACAGCCACCTCGACCGCGACGCCGCCACAAAATCAAAGGGCCCGTCTGCGGCGTACACCGACAAGCAAGTATAATTTGACGATTATGCTGTTGTATGAATTAATATATTCGTATTTCACTATGTTAATGGACTATACATATCGAAACATATTTTTTGTATGTTACGAACATTCATTTTATTTTATTCTAGCTATTTTATTATTCTAGATAACTTATAACAGTTCTTTACTGTCTGTCTATAAACTTAACCGTACCGGAGTATTAACCGAGGCGAACATAAGAAAACGTTGGTAAAGTCTCAATCACTCCTTAGTCAATAATTTACAGTAACTATAGCAATATTTTTTGACCAATATGCACTAGAAAGGAAATTATTTCATATAATTTATAACTTTATTTTGTTCTATTACCGTGTTTTATATTAGCGGAATAGTAATTCTGTTACAGTGAACTGCCACATCAAAAATGATGTGTCAATTTATATGTTAGTTGTTTCTATACCTTAGTATAGTAATTTATAACTAACTAGCTGACCCGACGAACTTCGTACCGCCATATTTAGGTACATATGTGTCCCAGCTTCCCACAGGCAGTATACAGTCACTGACAAAAAAAATAACTTTTTTCCGTTATCTTTTAATTTTTCTTATACACAAACCTTGTCCTAACAATAGCGAACACACAAATATTTAAATTGGTGCAGCCGATCGGAAGTTATGCGCGTACATTCGACGATTCCTTTTTATATAAATATATACTAGCTCACCCACGCAACCTCGTTTACGTCTCCTTTTGCCCGTAGCGTAATAATTTTCCCCCGTTTTTGTAACATTCTTCATTGTTGCTTCGCTCCTATTGGTCTTAGCCTATAGCTTTCCTTGATAAATGGGCTATCTAACACTGAAAGAATTTTTCAAATCGGACCAGCGGTTCCTGAGATTAGCGACAAACAAACTCTTCAGCTTTATAATATTATAGTATAGATATAGATTGGCTTTAACTTAAAAAACAAAAGAAATTTAGTGAAGTATTGGGGCTTTACGGTCGAAATACTAAAATGCACTTTGTACACATACCTGAGTACTGAGCTTGGTCTGGGTTGAGAGCTCTAAGAGTTCTCGTAACAGTCCCATTGAGGGTCGGATCTAGTGGTTTCGCTACAGGTATGGTGCCGCGAGGCAGCACACGAACGTATTCTGCACTGGCACATCCACCACCGGATCCATTCACTCTTCCTAGAGTATATTCCACTTCACAGCCAAGTTCCAGCCCGTCGGCAGTCCCTTCCAAATTGCTGTAAAAATGTGTAACGTACCACGTAAAAAAATAACGTAATCAAAAGTTTATTACACTTTTTTCGTCATTTACATGATCACAACCAAATGATTTAATAGAAGAAGAAATTACGCAAATCTCAATACTGATAGCAACCTCTACAGCAATAAAAATAAGAAATTCGCCAGCATATATTTACTATTGATTATAAAGAAACATAAAAAACTCAGATTCTGACCTAATCGCAATTATTTTGGGACAAGTATCTTTTGAACAAAAATAATTTCTAATTTTAACAAAAAAAGAACCGACTTCAAGAACTGGACCAAACTTAAATGGGATCACACGGGAAGCACCAGCTTTCAAATAAAAACAAACTTAAATGGGATCACACGGGAAGCACCAGCTTTCAAATAAAAAAAGAATCATCAAAATCGGTTCACCCAGTCGAAAGTTGAGGTATGAGGTAACAAAAATAAAAATTACTGTCGAATTGATAACCTCCTCCTTTTATGAACTCGGTTAAAAATAGATTGAAATAGTTCCTAAATTCGAGGAAACGGACAATACATAATAATAATATTCTCACAATGAAATTAAAAACAATAAAAGCACATAACACACAAAGTTTCTTTGAGTAGTTATAATACATACGAGTATACATATGTACTTATAATATAATATAAATAATACAAAAAGAAATTGACAACTTAATATCAATAAACAAACTTTTCTGAAATATGAACAAGAAATATAATTACTGAAATATCGATAGCATATTTTAAATTTGTATTAAAAATGCATTAGAAAGTTAGCGCTGAGACGAAACATGTGAAAATAAAATTCGCTATGAAGAACCATAGTCTATCAATTGAAATTGATATTTTTCAGCCCCTTGAATAAAACGCAGTAGCCAAACACATGGTCCATTCACACAATTTGACTTTAATTGAATAAACAGAAGTTTCTTTTGCACGTTAATCTCGCTGACATTGACATTTCCGACCACTCGTCCCCTGATAGTGACAATGTAAATATGTACGAATATTTTGCTAGTTATATTTGTGAATAGAGGAGTATAAACGCAGAAAGACGCTGATTACTACTTACATCGACCACCGACCGCTTTACATTTTAAATTAATTCCGAAATTTTTCATTAAAGCTTATTTATGTAACCCAGCAACTGTTACTATTTTGTTGTACTAGTACCAAATCAATAAATCCTTATTAAGCGCAGTTCTAAGAAGAATAAAGCTCGCAGAATTTGGTCATACAATAGTTATATCGCTTTTGTTCGCAATTTTGTCAACTAAAGCTGTTGCTATCTGATTCCCCCAAGGCCCCAACTATTTAAGCTAGAGGCATAATATGTATTAATTTTATATAATCATTTAACGTTACGAGAGTATTTATGTCGAAGATGTGATGTAACATAATGAAAAGTTTTTAATTTAGTCAATAGCTCATTCAGTTTTAACCTTTTTGTTTTTTAAAATTTTTCATCTAAAAATAAACGCAGACATTATATCGAAGCTAAATATAAGCGAAATCAAACATTACATTTATAACGCAAGCAGTAGTTGTATTTTCTTATGTATTATCTTACATTCTTCGCAGAGACTCGGTAGCAATTCAAAGCAAATTTAGATAAGTCGCAATCAGCCAATTGTTTTAGAGATTCCCTCCTGTAGTTTTTTTTGAAATATCTCTCAAAAATGTAAATTTACCGACGTGGAAAAATAAAGAATAATAACCTTAAAATAATATATCTACCTAACTACAACAAAAGCAGAGTGTTTTCTATATATTAGTAACTTACCTAAAGTGAAAGAAAACTTCTTTATTATGATCCGAAGTTTCGATGAAGCCAAAACCATCCTTAAGCGCTGCAATAAAGCCAGGCATGAGGGCGCGATTGTTAGCACCATTGCTATTACTTCCATTGGTCATCAGACTGTGTTGTACTTGCACTGCTTTAGCTATCACTTCCTTTGTTCGTTTTACCTGTTAATTTCATTCAAAAATATAAGTCGCATATATTTAAAAAAAACTTACTAACATTATAAATTCGAAAGTAAACGTCTGTCTGATTTCAATGAAGTTTGGCATGGAGATGAAGGACATAAGGTACATTTCACCGCGATTACCGACATGCATGTGGGCGATGTCGCAGGCAAAAGCTTCTCATAAATATTTCGGACATCTAACAAACAACGCCATGAGACAATTCTAGTCCCAAGCTAAGCAGAGCTTGTGTTGCGGGTACTAGACAACTGATATAAATACATACATACTTTTTTTTGTAAATACATACATATTATACATAGGAAACATCAAACGCCGATACAAATATTTACAGATAATAAAAACATTTGGTCCGATTCTGGAATCGAACCCGAAACCTCAAGCTCAGCAGTGGCATACGCTACCACTATGCCACCGAGGCAGGACAATAGAGATAATATGGTGAGAGTAAGGTCGAGTTAACCTATTTGTCAAATAGGTTAACTCGACCGTAGTGATACCATGGTCTCGCAAAAAAATTATACTAAGCAATATTTTCGTTGCTTTCACCGAATGACGTATGTGTGACGTCCGTGGAACCTCAAACCACCCCTCGCTGTAGGTCAAAGAGAGAGAGAGACGCAGGTTTTCATGAGCGTCAGTAGAGACAGGGGGGTTTCACTTATCAGTTTAGGTGTATTTCGCCGAGCGCCTCCCGGGAAGAACTATGTGGCAATGGTTGCCACTCTGCGCTCGGCTCGCACTCTTGCCGCGTCGCGCGTAAATAAGTTGAATATTACGTGTAGGTACTTACTGCGAAAAATGACTTCAAAACGAACTAATTGTTCGTACAAAATTGTAGTTATAAAATTAGCAATAAAATTATTTAATTAGTTGTTTGGAAACTATGTTATGATAGTCATGTTTTGTCAATACAAAAATCTGTAACTTATCACGAAGGTACCCAGAACGAGTAGTACGTTACGTAGACATGATTATTATGTTTGTTAAAATTTTCCTTCTTCATTCCTAAAGTTGTTATATTTTTATAATTAATTTTAATATTTACCTAAATGTACAGCAAGCGGCAGCCCTACTCTTGTAGTAAATCGAGAGGTGTCTAACGGAATATGAACGCTCGAGTCACACAACAAGATTCAAATTCGCGTGCAAGGTGACAAAGTTGAAAACTTTTTATGCCTAAACTTGACTTTTGTTCGAGAGTGAAACTTCTGTACGACAGTAATATTAATTAATCTGTGGTAGAGACCCATTGTTCGCTCATTTCTTAATTATATTATAAAAAAAGGAATGATTGCTATCACTGCTTTCAGACCTAAAGGCTGGCGCAGATCCAGACTGTTTTGTCTGTCTGTCTCTAAAGACAGACAGACGGTCTTGCGCAAGTATACTTCAACGTGTGTGTCGGCCTTAACAGTAGCAATGGAATAATGTATTCTATTCAACATACGAACCCTATTAGGAGCATTTAGAACAAACACTATGTTAAAAGTAATAATCAAATACACTGACAATGTGTATTATGTACCTGATAAACATCAAAAGTCACAACATCGCCGACACGTGGCAGCATCTTAGCTTCACACTTTTTAGCCGAGAATGGGAGAGATTTTTTGGTTTGCGGATTTACTTGCCAGCTGATCATACCGTTCTGCTCCTGTTTCGTAAATTTTATTTAAGTAATAATTAAATATATTAGAAGATACATTTAAAGTTTTCACTGAATTTCATAGAGTGCTTTGACTGCTCATGAATTACACATACTTTGTATATATTTGTATTGTATTTACCTAGTAATTTAATCGATTACTATATTAAATGCAATATATTTTTAAGGAAAACTAATTTTGATAATTCAGTAACTGAAATTTACCGAGAGCATAAACATTATAATTTACACAACACCATGTAACTTCTACAATATTCAACTTTTTAAACTCCATTTGTACATGGTCAGCAACTTGATATGAACATACCGAAATGTAAACTGTATTATAAGTGTACAATAAAGGTTCTTCTTTTTGAAAAGACCACTCCCGCATTAGTAATAAACATCCTGTGTCGCGGGGGACTTTACAAACATACAAGAAACGGACACAAAGAACACCCAGACTCGGGACAACAATTTGTGGATCACACAAAGTTTAGTACCGCGTGGGATTTGAACCCACGTCACTTGGCGCAGTAGCAAAAGGCGTTGCGACCGCTGAAACCACTAGGCCAACGGTGCAGTCTTATTTTCTTTTTGTTTTCTTTATTCTTTTTTTCAGGTTATTTTATTCTATACTTAAACCTCCTTTCTACAGAGAGGCTTGTGTCCAGCCAGTGGACTACAAAATGCTGTTGCTTGCACTGTGCTGAGACTAGACCTTAATTATATTCATTGTTAGTAAACTCTTAAGCACAACTGCAATTCCCTACCAGTTGTATAGTTGAAATGCAATGATAGCAAAACTTACTGCCGGCGACCTGGTCGGACTAGAAGATGATGACGATGATGAGTGCATCACAGCCTCTTTAGCGACTACACCGCGTGCGCCCTGTTCAATCAAAGTCTCGAACTTCACAGTACCAGGTACTAAGTGCTTGATACGAATGGCAGACTGACGGTTATTCATATTGGAGAATGTAGTTACGGGATCAACGGTAAACTCCACCTAAAGCACAAATAACGTATCAAAATTCGTTCTGTTCGTGAAGAAAACAAACTGACATTATTACAGACATTAAAAACTAACGCATACCTCATCGCCCACGCTAAGTTCCAGACCAAGACGAAGAACTTCAGCAAAATGGAAAAACATTGTTTGTTCCCTCTCAACACACCGGATAAAACCAAATCCATCTCTCAACGAACAAACGATACCTTGTTCTCTCCTATAATATATATTATAAAAATAATTTGACATCAATAACAATTTATATAGGCAAGGTAAGGTATACTGCCTATATAGGTACGTAACGTATAATTGTTCACGACGTTATTAAATGTATTTAACTCTGGGTCGGCCCAGTGTTATTGGGTATTTTTACAAGAAACTACTAATAACAGGAGTCTGGAAGTTTGGCGATGTTTTACGCCCGTGTAAAAGCTCCTGCGTCAGAGAGCACGTTAAGCTCATGTTGGTCCCAGTTATGAACACCTATGGCAATCGTTACTCAAAAGTCAGTGACGTTATTTCAACGTCCGAATCTAAATCAGTTCGCTCTCCTGGTTGCGGTGGACCGATGCGCAACTGGCATCGGTCCACCGCAACCAGGAGAGCGAACTGATTTGATTGATTCATGGAAAAA
This sequence comes from Diaphora mendica, assembly GCA_949125395.1. Classification (NCBI taxonomy): domain Eukaryota; kingdom Metazoa; phylum Arthropoda; class Insecta; order Lepidoptera; family Erebidae; genus Diaphora; species Diaphora mendica. Next base: position 9,605,164 of record OX421312.1, on the reverse strand, counting down.
CTGATATTCTTCTAAACCCGGTTGAACTAGTAGCCGACCCCAAATAATATTAGGAATAATAAAGGCTAGGAAGATGATAAAAAAAAATCTTGCCTATATGCGCAATCTACTATTCTTCTTGAAATAATTATAATTTTCATTTTGTGAAATCTGCTGAAATACGTCGATTAAAATCATTTTTAAGTTTTTTTTTTGCATTCAACATTTGTCCTTGCTTGACAGAGTACTAGAGTTAGAGTACTCTGACAAGAAAACCTGATTATTCATAAAGCCATTATAATATTATAAATTCGAAAATAACTCTCTGTTACGCTTGCATGACTAAATCGTTGCATCGATTTCAATGAAATTTGGCATGAAGATACTTTGATTCTTGTGAGATAGGACATAGGCTACTCTTTACCGTGATAACCGACATATACACGGAAGGAGCCGCGTGCAATAGCTAGTGTTTTGTGTTTTAATATTTCTGTAGTGTTTGTTTTGCTAAATAATGTAAAACTATCTGGACACTGGAAAATTTCTAGTAAGCTACTCACCGTTCACCAGAAACATTAAATGATTCGTCAAGCAAAGAGATATTGGTTGCTCTTTTAAGTTGGTCTCGTCGATCCGTAGCAACTTGGAACTGCACCCAGTCTCCGTGACGAAGGGTGAACTCACCACATTGATCTTTGTCACCAAAAGGCACCTAAACAGAAATTTAATAAACTGATCTCTTTATATAATTGGCACAGAGTTACAGTAAATTAACAGATTTTTGTGAACGTTTCGTTGTATTTAAATCGAACTTACCTCAACTTCTGAGTGGTCAGCGGCACGGTATCTGATTCGACCCGGTAATGGGTCATTTTGAGGTACTCGTACCACATTCCCACGCTCTAAGGGTTTTAACACTTGTCCACGCATTATCTCTGGACTGACATCTTCAAAAACAACAGAGCCACCGGGCAACTTTGTTATATTACAAGCCACTTCCTTACCCTATAACAATATAAAAAACGGTAAAAATTGTTCCCATGATGTTATACAATAATTTATTTGAACTCACATTTCTAGTTTGAATGATGAACTCGACATCGTCTCCCAAAAGCAACTCTTCCTTGGTTTTAGCTTCTGAGTAATGAAAGAAGATCTCCTTCACCACATCAGCACGCTCAATAAATCCAAAATTTTCCTTCATTGAGCATATTACACCATGATATTTCACTGGGTGTACAGGATTCTCAAAACGAACATGGCAAGCGCCCAACGTACCCCTGTAATATTTTTTGAAAGTCAGAGCGATACATATCTAAAAATTTGCTAGTATAAAGCAGGTCTAACACTCACCGCTGATTAGTGGCGATTTGGAAGCTAACAGCATCGCCGGTATGAAGAGTGACGTTACCTTCTACGTCGTCTTTAGTGTAAGGTAAAAAGAAACATTCACCACGATTTTCATACGAAATTCTTCCAGTGTTATCTCCAGAACCTTCGCCTTTGACTTCAGTTGTAACTGTGCCTGTTACTCGTGCTTCACTCATGACCTGAATAATACAATTAATTACCTATAGGGACTGGACTAATTTAAATAACAAAATAAAACTGAGCCTATCTTACCACTTCTGGTGCAATCTTTGTAACGGTAGACGCAATTGGTTTTCCAGTACGTCGATCATAGGTCATCTCAAATTCAACAGGGTCCCCTATTTTTAAATGTTCAGTGTTACCACTAAACTGACTAAAGTGAAAGAATAACCGAGCCTGCCTTTCGCAGCACTGTATAAATCCATATGAGTGAAGAAGTTTCTCAATAATTCCAGTCTCTCTAATAGGTGGGTGGTTAGTTGAGTCATACTGAGATGAATTGTTAGTAGATCCAGAAGAATATACCGAATCCCCCATAGGGCAGCCGTCAATATTGTAACCAAGAGAAAAGCGGTTTCCACCACTGGTCTTGGGTGTATTAAAATTATCTCTTGGTGAACTCGGATACTCACCTGTAAACAAACAGAAAATTTTAATTCGAATTTTCGAATTCGAATTCGCATTCGAGCTCAAACGCTCGACGAGTCAACATCTCCTGAGGATGCCCCGTGGAGGGGCGAAACACGTGTCGAGTATAGGTTTGGTTGCATGGCATGCTAATTATTTCTCACTTGTTTTGTATGTGTACATATGCATGACGGTGGGATTTGTGCCCTGCTTTCAGACCTGGATATTTGTCTCGCGGAATTAAAGCTAAATATATTTCATAGCATTTAATTAATAGCTATTACCATTTCACTGCAGGCTAAATATTTACACATAAGTACAACTAAATGCAAGCAACTACATGAACCCAGATTTAATAGAACTTAAACACAGAATGTCATTTTATCAGTTTCTGATCAATTATTTTATCTTATATCAACCTTTGGAGTTACTATAATTAAGATACTAAATAAAATATAAAAACAATTAAAATAATATAGCAGTTGCGAGTATTTTAAGGGTAAGTATTAAAACTATACGCATATACACACATAAATGACAAGCAGCATGACGCCAAAAGATCTATAAAGTATAGTAGGTAAAACAAACATATATTCATAAAAAAAATGAAATATAAAAAAAATACAACTTGATTAAAAGCAGTTAACATTAACATCTATTTAGGCAAAGAATATAGTTCAAAAGAAATTATAAAAACTCACTTAAAGAAATTGTGCAACAGACTTTCTTTTATCTGGCGTATACCTAATGGCCATCAGTAAAACTGCACATGCAATTGCACAACAATACAAGAGTCGCAAGTATAAAAATGTGTTTTTTATTTATCTTTTTTGAATAGATACAAAACTAAATATAAGATGAGTTACAACTATGAAAATGTAACAATAAACAGTCTTATTGCTCACGGCGATTTAATCCAGACAACTTTATCAATGGATATTAGGTATTTCAAAATTTTAGTTTACAAATTACACATAAAAAAATATAAACAATAAAACATTTATACACAAACATACACCCAAGTGTGTGAGGCCCTGCACGGCCATGACCGTGGGTAATTGGTCTGCTGGCTACCTCCAAAGGCCACCGTCTGGGTGGCAGTTGTTAACACATGTTAAATTTTGTCAGAAACAGATGTAAAAAGAAATCACCAGTAGTGGCAGTTTTTATGGCAGACATTGGGAACAAGGTTTTATTTTCATTTTTTTTCAATAGCCTCCGGTGATGGTGGTTGGGAAAATATCTAAAAACTTTAGTGGGAATTTTAGTGATGACTGTTGAGAATAAGCTCTTTTATCATAGTACCTAAAATAGTTCATACAATAAACTTTCAAACTGCAATAAGGATAGAAAAGTAGCCCAATTTGAGAGATAGTTTTGGTGAGAAAAATTATGTACGTAGGATTATTTGTGAGTTTAGGATGCAGACTTTGCATATATCAGTTGTGAAACTACTATTTTCATATTTGCAACATTATGTACAAAAAAGTGTATGCCTAAAATGATATCTATACTTGGAATAAAACCATTACAAAACAAACTTTGTAAGTGTTGATGGAGATAAAACTAGCATGTATAGCTTTCCTTTCAGAACCTATAATGGTTTTTTATTAGAATATACATGCTTGAAAGCATTAACTTTAGGTAATGAAGTAATATTTAAGAAATAAATCTGGCTTTTACCGACACATTCATGCAATTTAGAACTTAATTGCCAAATATTGTAAATATTCATGACAATAGGAAATAAATTGAAAATTCTGTTATAATTATGTAAATAAAAATTTCCATTCTTAAAATATTTTTATTAGCTTTATCTGTATGTTTATTTGTTTGTGAATTTAGTTTCGGTAAACTACATTTATATTAACTCTACATATACTACAGGTATTGCCTGTGTATAATGAATAGTATATATACATTAGTATATATACAGTATACATATTACTCAGACAATTTTGATTGAAAACATAAAAGTAAACTAGTAAATAGATATTCTCTATTTACTAGTTTACTTATAAGCAGCTTTGAAAACATACTCCAAAGCACCAAATCTAAGTGTACATAATTTTACATGTATTGCCAGTTTTTTTTTTCAGTCTCCAAAAAGTTTTTACAGTAAGGTAAAAAATAGGTCAAACTAGTATAGGCACATGCATAGCAATAGTCAAATTACAGCACAGATCATAACCACATCAGGAATACATAGCATACACTAACAAAGATAGGGTTATGTTAATTTGAGCACTCACCATTACGGTAAGAAGATTTAGGCTGCATATTAGAATGTTGTAGATCTAAGATGTCTTGCAGGGGCGAGGAGTGTGAATCTGGCGGCTGGAACATTTTCCACTGAGGATTGCTGGACATTTTATCGCGACAGTATCTTCTTTGTATATAAATAGAAAATCCTAGTTCCTAGGTACCAATTATATCACAGAATATTGTGTGGTGTTTAGTTTTCAGTAGTAGTTACAAATTTTTTACATCAAATCACATTTTCTTTAGTCTTTGTGTTCAGAAGAACACGATTGAGGTTTTTAACGCAAAAGTCACAATTTATACACCAAACCACAAATGTTTGAAAATGAAAATTTCTTATGATTATGTTAAACTAAATCCTCAGATGTCTTCAATGCTTGCTGAGTCGGAGCCCGTGATACTTTTGCTTGTGTGAAGGAGGGTACCGTATAAGTCTTTTGCTATCTATACGTGCTTAACCCGATATTCACAAGCTGCAATAGACACTTTAGTTAGCCTCCAGAATTTAACACTCACGAAGTACGTAAAATAAAAGTAATTAATTATAAATATAAGCAGACTTGTTACAAAGCCTTAAGATGGACTGTCGGTCTACATTTTATGATTGCTACTAGGCAGGCATCAGCCGTCCGACGGGACGATGTGCAGACGTTAAAACGCCGAGAGACAAGGCCTACCTCTTTTACCAATTTCCAATAAGACAAGTGGCATATCACTTATAAACTACACAATAGTTACCAATTTTTATTGACTTTAATCGATCGTAATAAAAAGCAAATAAATACAAAACCATCAAATAATCAAATCTCACCACGACACAGCATAGCACTGACGACATACCGCCATATTGAATGTCAACATTTATCACGACTTTTAACCAGCCCCTTCAAACTAGATATTTTGTTGAGGTAAATAACCATAAAATTAACGGAGTATGCTGACAGAATAAATATAAAGATAATGATTTTTTAAAATTTTGTGTAGCTTTTTTTGTCTAAAGGCGAAAATCTATCATATGGATTTGATTTTTCTCTATTTTATGGCTACTGAAAAGTTTGACGGCCGTAATTTTGTAAATGATTACATGAATGAACGTAACGTATAGTTTATTTTTTTATAGGTACTAGTTCATACAACAAACACTTATTTCTATACCAGATCCACCTATTAAAGCATTTCAGATATTTTTATATTTCGGTTTGTTTCACGCGAAGTAAATTAAAAAAAAAAATACTACACAGTACCTACTAAATTTACCTTTTAGAATTTTGTTTTTTTTAACTAAAGTAGGTAACCAGCCTTGAAAAGAACAATAATTAAAAAATGTTTTCTCACATTTCTTAGGCAATCAATATTGCAGTACCTACTACTTTAATTTCATAGTTCCTACCATTTGTTCCAATTCGTGAATACTTGCAACATTGCCTTCAAAAAATTTCTTTGACTCTTTGTTCTTTGACAATTTTATTTGTTTTGTTTGTTTTTGTTATTATTGACAGTTCTTGTAAAATTGTAAATATTACTGTAGTTGAATTTAGACGCCGAGTTAGGTACCTACTTAATTGATGTTGAAAAATTACCTTGAAAGAGCCTTTATTTGAACGTATCGATGAGTGTTAACTGGTATAAGTCGACTATCCTCGGACATGAGGGACCGACGCCGACCCCAGAGAGAGTTATGCCGGTGAATGCAACTTGTTTTAACTAGTTGTTTTTTATGCAGCATATTTCTGTTAATATTAATATATAAGTACACAAAACATTAAATTAACTTATTAAAATAATGGTAAGTCGTAATGAAAAAAATAGTTTTAATTGGAATAATCTAATAGGAAGGTAATGAAATGATAAGACAGCTTTGTACAAACTTATAATAACAAATAAGTATATATATATATATATATATATATATATATATATATATATATATATATATATATATATATATATATATATATATATATATATATATAGAAGGTTATGTCCCTACCGGTAGTGATATTTTTGAAAAAAACCAAGTACCTACCTATCCCTACTAGTGGATAGATTTTAGAAGGGATATCTGGGTCAGGCGTGTACATACCTACATCAAGCTGGCTGACTCTGAGTGATACACTTTTTTGTTAACGAGGCTGTCTGACTTTTTTAAAAGTCCATGTTTATAAGATATTGAAGATAACCCTTTATATCCAAAACTAGTGTCAGGCAACAAACTCTTCAAAGGCATTTTGTACTGCCTCTCGGGAATTGAATTTTTTACCCACTAAAAAGCTGTCTAAATTTTGGAAAAGTAATAGTCGGTAGGTGCAAGGTCTGGTGAGTATGGCGGATGAGGGAGAGCTTCCAACCCCAGCTCTTGCAGCTTGGAGACTGTCTGAACTGACAACATCATTTGGTACAGTTCGCAACAGAGAGTCTCCAAGCTGCAAGAGCTGGGGTTGGAAGCTCTCCCTCATCCGCCATACTCACCAGACCTTGCACCTACCGACTATTACTTTTTCCAAAATTTAGACAGCTTTTTAGTGGGTAAAAAATTCAATTCCCGAGAGGCAGTACAAAATGCCTTTGAAGAGTTTGTTGCCTCCCGTCCAGCTGATTTTTACAAGAAGGGCATCAATAAACTGCCAATGCGTTGGCAAAGATGCGTCGATTGCATGGGTGATTACTTCGAATAACAAAAATAAAGAAGTTTGAAAAAACAAGTACTTTCACTTATTGCATACAAAACGGCAATTTCATAGGTAAAGACCTATTATTATTTTGGGCTTAGCACTGACTTCAAACAGGTTTTAGGTACATAGCACACACTATAATACTACTCTGTTTAAATAAATAAATACTTAAAAATACACAAGAGTTGCCACATAGTAATTTAAGGAGAACCAATTTATTTTACGCTTTTTAGTGTTTTTAGGCATGGAGTTTTCGTTTGAAGTTTTTTGAAGTCAGTATTTTTTTTTATTTAGTATATTTTATCAAAATTCAACAAAAAAAGATTGTTTGGTTTTTGAGGTGGTAAATAATATATTTTAAAATTATCCATGAAGAAGTGCTAAAATAGTGACCACTATTTGTTTCAGTTTATTTTTTTCTTGTAAATTTAAATGTTGAATATGTGTTATTGATACGAACTCACTATTTACGTTTCCACATATATTTAATATTTTGAACTACTTCTTGTCTTACTAATAGTGGAAATCAAAAGTGCATAAGTGACCTAAAAAAGGTTCCATAATATTTGTTTAGTTAAAAAATATTTTATCACAAGCATAATAAACACCATTTGCCTATTATATAATTTAGCTAAGAAGTAAGCTTATCCTAAAAATAACATAGTTTGCGTATTCACATCGAAAAAAATATTATTACAATTTTCGTTGAATTAATTTGCAACAGTATTACAATGGCGCTCGAAAATTGTGAATATTTTCACACAAAAGGTTCCAACATTTGTTGTTGTCAAATCAACTTGTAGCGATGGATGACCTTGATAAGTTGTTAAAAAAGATAAATAATTTAAAAAAAATGATGACTTTGTGACACTCTAAGACAAGATTAGAACTGTGACATTACCGTGTCAAGTTGATTTAGTAGCTTTTTAAAAAAAGCTCGAAGTGATGATATTAACTTTTATTGGAATAAGAGATAAACATTTTTTTTTTTTTTTTTTATGTATGGCCCGCCAAAATGACTCTACTCTGCCTGATGGAAAGCATAAGCAGAATCCAAGAGTGGCGGTCACCATACTCACTGCGAATGCAGACAATGCAGTATGGCGACCCACACCATGGCGGCCTAGTGATGCTGCTGCATCTTTTAGTCTAGTCAACAAATGGAACTTGTTGACTAGACTATTTGGGCCTCCGGTCTCGCACTCACCAACGAAACACGACAGCATAACCGCGGTCATTTTACGTTGATTTTCTGTGCGAGGGTAGTACCGCCCCGGTCGAGCCGGCCCATTCATGCTGAAATCAGCGTGGCTCTACTAAAAAAAAAAAAAAGCATATATAAAATTCCTGTTATATACTGAAATTTTGTGGATATTTTAAACATGTATTTGCATATTCTATGATTAAAGTATGTAGTAAATATAGTGTTTATGTTTTGTGTCATGAATATGTCTGAACTAAACAAATACAGTATGTCTTATGTTAATCATACATATGTTAAACATAAAATCAATTCAATTCGATTAACAATGGAATTACGGGGAGCGAACTGAGCCGGCCATAAGCGTGTGAGCACAAGTGAGTAACAAAGTTCGCCGAATGACGCACGATTTATTCACACTCACTCGAGTTTCGGCGCGGCCGAAGGTTCGGCCATTTTTTGGCCGAAACCGAAACTACGGCCGAAACTAGATTTTTTGCCCAAAACTGGCCGAAACCGAAACCGAACCTTCGGTCGGTCACTATCCAAAACATAACCACGATGCGATTAACGATGGAAAAGCACGAGACGGCACGGACGCGGGCTTCAAAAGTTAGGCAACTGTTTGGCCGAAACCAGATTCCCTTGCCGAAACTGGCCGAAACTGAACTTTTGGTCGGTCACTAACTGCTTCATTTGAAAATGAGAAACAAATTGCCATTGCCAGATGCCCGGGAAATTCGGATTTTCCAGGAATTTTGTGACTTGTCCCGTGTCCAGTAATTAAACCGTAATGTCTCGGATTCCGAGAACGTACAAACAGTGTTGGGCAAATTTTTATTGTATAAACAATTAATGATTAAAAATTGATCAATTGTAGTTGTAAAAATACAACTAACAATTAATTGTTAATCGTGGTTTTATACAGTTAACAATTGATCAATTGTTAGTTGTTTTACGAAAAAATAACGATCAATTAACAATTAATTAACCGACTTCAAAAAAGGAGGAGGTTCTCAATTCGACCGTATATATGTTTTTTTTTTATGTGTGTTCACGGTTAACTTCGTCGTTTATGAACCGATTTTGATTATTCTTTTTTTAATGGAAAGGAGTTGTCCCAACGGTGGTACCATGATAAGGACATTAAGATCTGATGATGGCATCCAAGAGAAATCGAGTCGAACCTTGAAGTCGGTTTTTGTTATTTTTTTTTAACTTAGTATCAGTTTTAATATTGTGCACGTGCTTTCAAATATATTTACTTTAATTACGCTAACAACGAATGACACAGCTGGCCTACCTGTGAGTGACGGGAAAATGCTTCCCCAATTTCCCACGATATTGAATATCCATACTTATATTATAAATAATAACGAAGTTACTCTGTCTGTCTGTCTGTCCTGCTTTCACGACCAAACCGCTGCACCGATTTCTATGAAAATTATGATGGAGATAGTTCGATTCTTGAGGCAGGACTAGGCTACTCTAACGCGATAACCGACAAACATGCGGGCGGAGCCGCGTGCTAAAGCTAGTACTTATATAGTTCGCATGTCTGAAAACTATATGTAAGGTGCTTCCGAAATACCACGTCCACAAATTTTATTTTTAGGCGTCAGGCCTTACAGACACACCGTTGGTCTAAAAGTTCAGTAACTCTTGGTCCATAAACAGGTATCACGCAAAGTTTTATAACAGTAAATATGATAATATTAATAGAAATGTTCCATATAGTTGTTTGTGTTTGGTGGTTATCTACGTTTTTAAGAACTCTCCAAAAAAACTTTTTACACACTTTCTGAACCTGAAGAAACTGTATGTAGAAACAAAATATGATCTCGATGGAAAGTAAGGGCTACAAAAATTATAGTTTATTGAAAGATTTTCAGAAAGCACCCCATGCTTTTTACATTAAAATTGTTTTCTACTTTTTAGTTCGATTGCTATTAAAGTGTGTTTTTTAGTTTTTTAAACTATAATTTATTTTCTACTTTTAAGTTTGGTATATTAAAAGAAGCGTGTTTGTTTAGTTTTTTTAAAAATTTTGTTTTTTGTTCACATAATTGTATTGTCATCGGTCCTTGACCACTTTGCAAGTAGGTGAAAATGAAGTTAAAAGATTTTGTTACGTACATACAGGTCAAACTAATAAAAGCGTGTTAAAAAGAAAGTACCTACCTAGTTTTGAGCGCCGTAGGTATGCATTAACTTAATTCACTTGGCGTAATTAAAGCATAAGATAACCCTGTATTAAATAAAACAGTAATAAAAACACTTCTAGTGTTAAGACGCTTTTAGTCAGTGCAAGGCCCCGGGCAGGTGTGCCACTGCTAGGCCTCAAGCAGTTATATCATTTTTATAGAATAGGGAACAAACAAGCAAATAGGAAAGTGACTATACAGTCATACGAGCTCAGAAGTAATTTAGTGGGTAAAGAATTTACTTTTCTCTAAAGAAATTACATTTCACTTACATGAGAATATGTTTTGGTTCTTGATACATTATGCGTACTAAACACTCGACAATAAACAATTGAACAGGCTAAAAACTTACAGTTTTAACGGTCACACTTATATTATCATTTTGATACTAATAACATAAAATTAATTTATGCTGGTACTCAACTTATCTACAAGTGAAGACGAAAATACGAATATACCCTCGCATGGTTGCTAAGAATGTGGACTCGTGGTCACAGTATAGTTAAGAATACAGTAATACTAGTTTCATTCGCAATATCGTATAAATTAATAATATATTATATAATTATTATATTTAGGTGAGTGAGATATTTTTTTCGAGGACATGTTTTTGCCGGAGCGAAGCGTGAGCCGACGATCCGAAGGATTTTTATACACCGTCACCAAAAAAAGGACTAAAACGTTAGTGTTAAATTCTTCCCCCATCAAATTGGGTCAGATTATTTTTCAATCTAGAACAACCGTATCGATACTGTGTAATAATACCATATAGTTGGTATGCGATTACTATAAACTAGCTGTACCGGCGAACTTCGTACCGCCATATTTACATATCTGTCTCAGCTTCCTACAGGCAGTGTACAGTCGCGGACGGTAAAAATTGACATTTCCCGTTATCTCTCAATTTTTCTTGTACACATACCTTTTCCTTACAATAACGAACACATAAAAAAAAAGAATTATTTAATTTGGTGCAGCCGTTCGGAAGTTATGCGCGTACATACATTTCGGCGATTCATTTTTATATATATAGATAGATTGATGTGTTAGTCATATTTTTCGTGTTATTAGATTAATATCTAATAAATATAATTCTCATGACACATTGTTGCTCACGATGCTGCGAAACTCTGAAAATGTCTAACCAATTTTCACGCTTTTTAAGTGTGTTTTTTGCTGGCGTGCCTGAAATAGGATAGTTTTCTAACAACACGCTTAGACCAGTAGCAGTCGAGCATGATTGAAAAGAGACGCGGAAGAACTTGCCTGGAGCAGTTAGAGCTTTACCTATCTGAATATTATTACTTCAAGAAAGTTTACTATATACCTACCTTTTTCAACAATTATTCTTCTCGCACATTTGGAAAGTTAGAATGTAATAAAGTTAGATCGTACAACTTGTTGAATGCACGCTTGAATGACTAGATAATCTAACCACCTTTGTAAATATTGCTGTCGGCCATTTTTAGTGTGCGAAAATTTGTATTATGGCTTGCTATTAATCAATCTATTCAAATAAATAACATTAAAGTGTCTGTTTGTCATTTCACATTAACAGCTTTGCACTTTACATCAAAGTAACTTACATCAAAGAAAAATACATATAACATGACTTACTCTTTTTAGGGTTCCGTGCCAAAGGAAGGAACCCTTATAGATTCGTCATGTCTGCCTGTCTGTCTGTCTGTCCGTCCGTCTGTCCGTCTGTCCGTCCGTATGTCACAGCCACTTTTTTCCGAAACTAAAAGACCTATAATGTTGAAACTTGGTAAGTAGATGTTTTCTGTGAACCGCATTAAGATTTTCACACAAAAATAAGAAAAAAACAATAAATTTTGGGGGTCCCCATACATAGAACTGAAACTCAAAAATTTTTTTTTCATCAAACTTAAGCGTGTGGGGTATCTATGGATAGGTCTTCAAAAATGATATTGAGGTTTCTAATATCATTTTTTTCTAAACTGAATAGATTGCGCGAGAGACACTTCCAAAGTTCAAAAAAATTGAACGGTATAACAACAATCGCGGTTGAAAAACCGCGGGAAGCAGCTAAATATACAGGTATGTTTACGGCTAAAGTTTTGTATTTTGATTTAAGTATAAAAACGTTGTTACTAACTTGGATCAATCTTTGGACTCCTTATACACTTCTTGCTATGTTTAAGGTGGAGAGTTCAAGTTTAACTTAAAGGACAATGATAGGTTTATGTGGGTCTTTTTTGAGCAGCAATGAAATTCTGTTAGCACTATGCTATGATGATGATTCACTTAATAAATCTCAAAATTACCAACCTATTAGATATTATCAGCGGTACAGAATCTGCCATTCTTCTTTGTTAGACTTTTATATTATTTTACTGCAACCCTCGGCCGCTGACCGATGAGCAGTAATCATAAACTACGTGGAGTTGTACCTAAGTAGGTACGACTGCCAATAGCATTTAAATATGCAATGTACACCCATTAGGTACTGCAAATATTTAGATAGAGTATAATTATTATTTTAAACTAGAATTTTTGAACATTTGTGGTTTTAAGACGTGATTTGATGTTGCATAATCCATATAAAATATTCCAAACTAGTATGTACCTATAGTTTGAAGTAATTTTATTTAATATATCTAAAAAAAGAATAATATTGTCGAAAGACACTGCGCGGATAAAATGTCCAGCAATCTGTAAAATAAAAATGAAGGTGTAAAAAAACATCTTATGAATACAATGATACCAGCTTAAAATTTACTATAATCGAATTGATTGCTAAAACGTCAAATTTGAATAAATACATTTTTAACAAAAAAACATCGGCTTCAGGAACTGGACCAACCCATTAGCGAATGACGAATCATAATTTGAAATACGAAGCCAAGGCAATAAATAATAATTTAAATAATGTAGACGTTTGTAATTTTATTGATCTGGCAAACTTCGTACTGCCATATTTTTCTGTCGTAAGCATTTCCTAAATTTTTGAAAAACCTATTTTAGTAATTATTCCATCCTCAAAAAACTTTTAAGGTTATCTTTTCATTTTCTTCTATACAAACCTTGTCATGACAATAGCGAAAACATAGAAAAAAGAATTATCCAATTTGATGCAGCCGATCGGAAGTTTTCCGCGTACATCCATTTCGGTGATTCATTTTTAGCTATATCACTGAATAGCGCCAACAATTTCGGTTATTTATAAATTAATGATAAAATTTTTGTTTAATTTTTTATAAAAGACTTAGGTGTTTGTAGCAGAAGAAATAAAAATATGGTAATTTCTTTAGAGCTTTTATCCATTGATTATGCCTTCCTTTGGTATAACCAACTTACTACATAAGTATGTAGTAAGTTGGTTATACCAAAGGAAGGCTTCAAATATAACATTACTTCCGTTAAACATACTTTGTAATAAATTAATAATAGAACTACTTAACTCCTTTAAGTTGAGCCAGTAAACAAATTAAATATCTTAAAAGGAAGTATAGAACATTTCTTTTATTAATTTTCTGTTCGTAATATTATGAACTGTTCAATGAGAGAGCTTTATGAAAAAAAAACACAGTTTTTTTTTTTTTTTTTTTTTTTATGTATGGCCCGCCATAATGACTCTACTCTGCCTGATGGAAAGCATAAGCAGAATCCAAGAGTGGTGGTCACCATACTCATTGCGAATGCAGACAATGCAGCATGGCGACCCACACCATGGCGGCCTAGTGATGCTTCTGCATCTTTTAGTCTAGTCAACAAGTATGGAACTTGATGACTAGACTATATTTTTCTGTGCGAGGGTAGTACCGCCCCGGTCGAGCCGGCCCATCCGTGCTGAAATCAGCGTGGCTCTACTACCTTAGAAACAGTACTTTATTGTGTTATTTTTTCATAAAGCTTTGTTTTTTTTTTTAATTTAGGAAATAGATAAAAGATGGTTAGAATTTATAAAATTATATTTTCAAACCATTGTCGGTAGTTTAAAATATTTAGTATCACAATTGAATCTCTTCCTTGAATATCACCCCACGAGAAAAATCCAATAACTGTCGAATTCATGACGAACATCGCACCGTGATCTAAAAATTTTAAACAGATTAGAGAGTGCGGAAAACCCACGTTTATTTCAATAACCTTAAAAAGTCATTATAAATCTAAATGAACGTAGAGTACCTTGCTTAACTATGAACAACAAGCCTTTAAAACTAATCAGTCTCCTTAAAAACTATTAAATATTAAATTTAAAAAAAAAACAAGCAAAAAAGTTATAAGACGTCTTACAATTTTTCAATCGGATAAGCTATTTCTGAGATTAGCGTGCACAAACGCACAGACAAACAGATAAACAGACAAAAATTTCAAAAATCATTGTTTTGGGTTCTATGGCGTTCATAAAGCCCCCCTATAATAGTTTTCCTGAGATATCTTCCATGTACAGACAGCGACCAGTTACGATTTTATTATATGTATTGATTTGATGACGTACTCGGATGAGTAATTCATCCAAAGAAAAAAAAATGATTTATGGTTTACAACTTTTCGTATTTTAACGTCAATGCACATCTTACAGGTAAATTAGCTTGGAGAAATTTTTGCGTTTGTAGTAGTGTATGGTCAGCAAATAAAAAAAAACAACATTTTATTTTTAGTTTTTATTTTTTTAAAGGTAATATACGTTTGTGGCTGGAGCACACCAAATGCGTACACGTCTACGCATACGCACTACGTACTAATACGGACGTGAAAATGTGTATCCACTGCATTGTAATCTATGGAACTATATGAGGCAGACAAGCCAGTTCCAAACATTACAAGCAGTGAATGCCGGTTTTCACTTCAGTGAAGACGTGTATGAATTAGGTGTTCTCCGGCCATAAATGTTTTATTCTAATAATTCATCAACCCCAGGCATATCACAATCATCCCCATCCTCGCTTTCATCAGATGAATTATTTAAATTAATTATGATTCGTTCTGATATTGTGTCTAAAGCTGCGTCTCTACCCTGATATTTGTTTTCCTCCTCAATAGCATGCAGACAAACTTTTCTCCATTCCTCTACAGTTATGGCGTTCATTTTTTCTTCAGCTAATGACATTATAATCTTCATATTCATTGCGACATTCTTTTTTGCAACATATGTTTTCACTATCCCCCATATATTTTCTATAGGATTAAACTCCGGATGGTATGGTGGTAAACGCAGCACAGTATGACCGTGCTGTCGTAATATTTCGTCTATCTTGTACTCTACAAATCTCGCCTTGTTTTGCAGAATCAGTTCATATAATTGAGGCTTAAGCAACGTGGATGAATGCTCAATGTTTCGCAATGTCAGCCAGTCAATCATTTGCTGTTTTCTAGAATTACTATTCGGTGCAGGATTTTGTATTGAGTTATGATATGGTGCGTTGTCAACAACAACAACACTATTTGGTTGTAAGTTGGGTATCAATTGAGTTTGAATCCACCTTGAATAGTTGTCATAGTTCATATTGTCGTGGTAATCTCCACTTTTTTGGTTGGCTTTAAACATAAGCAATGCATTTGGTATAAAGCCATCCATACCACCGGCATGAACAATGATTAAGCGGTTGCCTTTCGATATATGTTGCTTCAAACCTGAAGTGCTTCCATCTGACCAAGATTTCGAGAGGGTATGTGATGTATGTATATATGTTTCGTCGGTGTAAACAATTGGTCGGCGTTGTTCACGATATTCAGCAATTTTCATCAAATAATTAATTCGCAAGTATCTAATTTCGTGTTTTTCCATAAGAAGTTTCCGGTTATCTTCTGTTTGCTTCCAATTAAAACCTAATGACATGACGTGTTTTCGTAACGTGCTGACACAACCTTTATAATCAATATCTTCTCTCAATTTTGCGTGCAAAGTTTTCAAAGTGGGAACTTCTTTATTTGTGATGTGGAAGTCATGAATTGTTCTTCTGATAACTTGCTGATCAAAGTTATCGATTACTATTGTAGGTTTACGATTCGGTTTCTTTTTAGGAGATTTAAATGTTACTTCCTGATCTGAAGGACGACATTTGCTTTCTGATACTACCTTTCTGACGGATGCTATTGAAATTCCTGTTGATTTAGCAACTAATTGAGTGGGGGTCATAATACTGCTCGGGTTGTTATTACACTCATTTTCGAAATATTTGTACAAACAGTACAAAACTTCTTTAGTTTGAGAAGTCAAAGGCTTGCCTCGACCATGTTTTAACACTGGAGCCATTTTGAATTTACAATATAAAGTTACAACACTTACACACAAATTAAAAACTTCAACAAATATTATAACAATAATAACAAACAATAACAACAATCAACAAATACAAAATTTAACAATTAACGTAATAATTATAATTTTTGAATGAAATGTGTGCTTTATGTTCTAACAGTACCAAGCGACTGACGCCGGACTGCACGTGGCACCTGCGGACAGCGTAAACTGGTTTATTCTGGTTTTGTGCGTGTTTCCACTTTCCACTATCAAGTGACGATTTTTTGCTTTAGATTGAAATATCTCGGAAACGGTGCGTCCTAGGCCAAAAATAAACGCATAAATTTTGACCCCCCCGTAGGCCCCCCGGAGTTTTAAAAACCTAGATGAAAGGAAAGGAAAAAAATATATATTTATATCGGTCTCTCCTCTTTGAAGTTTCACTTCTATCGTGTGTGAATCGCACACACACCTTTTTTTTTAACCGACTTCCAAAAAGGAGGAGGTTCTATGTTCCACTGTATGTATTTTTTTTTTATGTATGTTCACCGATTACTCCGTCAGTTGTGGACCGATTTTGAAATTTTTTTTTGTGTTCAAAAGGGTATGCTTCCGAGGTGGTCCCATTGCCAGCATATCAGGATCTGATGATGGGATCCCAGGGAAATCGAGGGAAACCCTCATTTTTTATAGGCACATACTATGTTTTTCATATATTTTCTGAAGTTACACCGGTATTTGCGTATGGTAGTCATCATTTTATGATGATGAGCTGATGATGTAAGAAACAACTCCTTAACGGTTAGGAGTTAGAGGATAAATCTTTCAATATCATATGTATATATGTTACCTTTAGTCGTATTCTTTCAAATTATTTAGGTAAGCTGATGATGGAAGGTGGAAGGTACAACTCCTCAACGGTTAGGAGTTAAAGGATAATTCTTTCAATTTCATACGTATCTAAAGACCTTAAGTCGTATACTTTCAAGTTATTTAGGTGAGCTGATGATAGAAGGTTAAACTCTTCAACAGTTAGGGATTAGAGGATGATTTTAATATTACATGTACGTATAGATCTTAATTTGTATTCTTGATGATGAAGTTTGATGAAATAGTTCAACTTACTACTTACCTACGATTGTTTGCACTAAAAACTGAAAAATAAAAACTTTTTATAAAAAAAAAACCGACTTCCAAAAAACATCCAACGAAAACTCTCTGCCAAAAAAACACTTAAAAGCGTAAAATAAACTGGTTCTTCATATATTGCCTATACCTAATTCTTTATTCATTTAAATAGTAGTATTATAATGTGTGCTAGGTACCTAAAATCTGTTTGAAGTCGGTGCTAAGCCAAAAAGAATACAAACGAACAATTACAAAAGTCTAAGCGATAGTTACTTGGCACCGGCTTCAAACAGATTCTAGGTACCTAGCACACATTATAATACTACTATTTAAATGAATAAAGAATTAGGTATAGGCAATTTATGAAGAACCAGTTTATTTTACGCTTTTAAGTGTTTTTTTGGCAGAGAGTTTTCGTTGGATGTTTTTTGGAAGTCGGTTTTTATAAAGTCAAAACCTTTTTCTTTAAAATAAAAACTTGTTTTTATTGAAACCAAAAATCAGAGTGTTGCTAGGGATAAGTATAAAATTAAATAGTAATGTTAGGATATCGAAACATTTTTGTATAGGCCAGAACGATATAGTGGAAACGCGCTCTAAGATCTGAGTAATATACACACCACTACATATGCAAAAATTTCTCGAGACTAATTTCACTGTAAGCACCTTGAAATTAGAATATAACATCCGAATGTCTGAGATCGTATCCTTACTCGTAGCAGATCGTAGCAGACGTAGCTCGTAGCGAGCCACCTCTGAAAGTTACGTCCTCAACACTATTTGGAAACTGCGACAAAGCTAGTTAAAGTAAAATGCAGCTGATGCAATTTTATTGCGCTACTAAGATTTTATGTGACAATATTTTTCTGACGGATCAATCTATTACTATTGCTATAAATGTGAATGTAAGTTTGTTTGTTACACTTTTACGCGAAAACTACATAAAGATAAAGATTGATTCGTCGTTCGGAGCAGCTCGTCTCGATCCGTGCGAGCTTCGGGAGTCAGGTTTTATTTTCGTTACGTTACGGAATTTCTTGATTCGGTCGCTGCGCTCAAAGGCCTCAAAGCATAAAAGCAGCGATAAAAGCTATTCAATAGGTTAAGGCCATGTTCAGATGACGAGCGCTCAACTACGTGTACAAACGCGCGTTAGCATGTGTACTCCTAGAACAAATTACCTGTAGTTGCAAACGCGCGTTGAGCGCTCGTCATCTGAACATGGGCTTATAATCGGTAAATAACAGGCCTAATTTAAATTTAAAAACAAAAGCGCATTTTTTAATCAATACTTGGTTTAGGTATATAAAATTGAATCATGGAAATGAAATGATTTAAGTTCGTGTAATAAAGAGAATATAAGTTTTGTTAATTTCTCATTAAACCAAAATATCTCAACTAAACATTTCCTTAATTTTTCAGGAGATATTGGAATTTTAATATTCTTAGTATTTTGGAGCTTAAAATTTACATGAAAATTGGAAATCCGCTTCCGCATAGATATTAAGTTCATACATTCAATTTTTTTCCAGGTTGTCTTGTCACCAATCAGAGTTATTTATTTATTAAATCCGCCTCTTTGAAACAATGGAGGCCCTGCCTAATTGTGCTTATTGCTAAGGCAGAGGTAGTGAGTTCGATTGCTACATAGGATAAATAATTGTGTGATGGTAACGATTATTTGTTCCATATTTGGGTTTAGATCGTAATAAGTAAGTAAAAATTATAGGTACATTGGTCTATCATCAGTCTGTTTATAACAGTAGGTACACGCTCTATCTAGTTTAGTATCGCACGGCCGTTAGGATGAGCTTACGTGTAGGTTTATTATTTGGCTGTAACAATGAAAGGGGAACGTCAAAGGGATTCCAGATTTTCAGATTTAGTACTCGTTTTTGGGATACTGGCAGCAGCTATTCGTATTAGTTTTTGTTTTGAACGTGTAGTTAAAGAAAGAATCTTTTGTATAATATATCGAGCAATGTAAAATATTTTTTCTTTAAAACTATTTTTTTTACGAATTTCATACATTTTTTGTAAGTAGGTACATAGTATCATCCTTATTTCTTATCATATTCTTATATCAGTGAAACAACTTTTTAGGAGTTCAATAACTTTTTAAGGATTTAAAAAATATAAATAAAAAGTTGTTGAACGATTACGCTTTAAATAAATATAGTTTCAGTAATTCTCGCTTAAATCTGGGGGCACGGTCGTGCCCACGAAGCAAGTCGTGCCCCTGCCAAGACGAGTCAAGCGAAGCTCACGGGCTACTTTTTCTCGAAGTGTTTCGTCGTTTTTTTGAACCCTCAAAACTTTTATTTCCGATATATCAGATCGTTCAAATTTCTCAGGATATGAATATATGATGTCAATAATAGACTAATTAAACATACAAAGTTTCAATTGCATAGCTTTGATACTTTAGATTTTATTGATATCTAAAAAACACCGATTTCGTCACTGACACACTGATGATCATCAAAACTGTTAGAGTACTTCCTGAAGTGCTAGGAAGCTGAAATTTGGTATGTAAACTAAGTTTAGTATACAAACAACAAAAAAATCATAAACCTATTACTTTTGCCCCCCAACCCCCAAAATTGGGGGTGGAAGTTTGTATGAGACTTTCACTAGTTTTTATGCTAGGGGTTTTATTTTTGGTAAACGGACTTTTTCGAAAGAAGAAAGATGATGTACAAGAAATACACCCCAAAAAAAGAAAAAAAAAAGCAATAAAAAATACTACTTACTTTAAGCATCTTACAAAAAGAAATAAAATTCCACCAAAAACATTTTCATGTAAAATGTTGCCAAGGCGACTGCGTAGAGCTTACCCTGTGAAAAAGATATTAGATCTCATGTAGAGCCAAGCTTCTGAATCTACACGCCCTAACTCTACAAACCCTAACTTCACAAACTCTACATCTCAGTAAAAATGTATGGCTTGTTTCATTTTCAACGTTTCAATTAATATTTATTTCGAAATTATTATTTTATTAGTTTCTCTAAATTCAACAAAGTATTCTGAGGGTCATACTCTTATGGCACATTGAAGGTACCAAACTATTCAATATATAAAGATTAAGCTATAGAACTTCTAAGGAGAGGCTTTTATTATATCTAGTAGTGGACTGCTGAAGAAAAATTATTTGAATAACTAACCGAAAGTCTGAACGTATTCAGTTCCAAATTTCACGCAAAACTCATAACTTCTTAAAGTTTCCACAATCGGTACAGCATAAGATAAACACATAGTATAATTCACAGGTATAACGGGTTTGACAACAGCATCTGATAAATCACCTATAAAAACCATTCACTGAAGATAAATATCGCTATAGAGTTTATGCTATTAAAGTATAAAATATAAGTTCAAAATAACATGATTATATAGTAATAACAATATGTTAAATACTTTTTCTTGTATTCTATAGTAAGGTGAACTCACACATGGAGTATGTTTGAGTTTACCTCACTTAATGAACGAGATCTGTTATAGTTCAGATCTTTTTTTTTATGGAATAGCGAGCAAGCGAGCGGACGTATCGCCTGATGGTAAGCGATTATCGCCGCCCATGGACACCCGCAACATCAGAGGCGTCACAAGTGCATTGCCGGCCTTTTAAAAAGGAGTACGCTCTTTTCTTGAATGTTTGAAGGTCTTATTGGTCCAGGAATACCGCAGGCGACAGTTTATTTCACAGTTTTGTTGTGCGGGGCACAAAGTTACTGGAAAAGCGTACAGTTGTGAACTGCCAACCATCTAGATGATGAGGATGAAACTGTCGCGTAGGACGATGGCGGAAAGAAGCGGAAGGAATCAGTCCGAACAATTCCTCGGAGCACTCCCCATGGTAAATGGCGTAGAAGATACACAGCGAAGCCACATCTCTACGCAGCGCCAAAGAGTCTAGCCGAATTGAAAGTTCTTGGCAATCGACGATTCGAGACACTCTCCGTTGAATGCGGTCTAGAGGGAGGAGCTGGTATTGGGGTACCCCCGCCCAAAGATGGGGACAGTATTTCATGTAAGGCCAAACCTGCGCCTTATAGAGCAAAAGGCGATGGGAGTCAAATACTATCTCGATCTGTTGAGCACACCAAGCTTCTTCGAGGCCAAATTGGCCTTACCCTCCAAATGGCCACGAAACTGGACTTCGCTCGAAATGTTACGACCCACGACAGTTTTTTAGCAGTGAACGCGCAAATTTGTGTTTTTGTGGGGTTAAATTGGACTAAATTATGACACTATTCTTGTCACTTGTTGTTCTTCTGTTAAATAATATATATATATACTTAATAAGGGTAATTTAAATTGCTACAATACAAACCTGATGCATTGCCATCCCAATCTAAAAGAAACATTCTTTTTGCATTATTTTTAAGTTCATCGTCATTTAAAAGGATATTCCTTGGTGCTGTAACAATAATTTAACAATATCAACTTACAAATCTTCTGGAGAAGAAAAAGGGCTCAGGTCGTTGCGAAAAAACACGACGAGGAGGAAAGAACATCTTGGCTCAAATTGTCGAAACGGCTGGCAAGCGCGAAAGTGGTTGCTCAACGGAAAAATGAGATAACCATAGGAGGAAACCTCCGCGTGACGCGAAACGCGAGATCTCGGTGAGTTGCACTCGCCGATGCAAGTACGTATTATTATTTATAGTGCACCAGACGGACGTCCGCCCCGAGACTCAGCACTCTGGCTACTGTACCGAGGCTCACCCCTCTAGCGATATACCTGTAGGCAACAACTGGCTATAGTTACCACTACATCATATACCTATTTTATCTGCTTTTTAATGGGTAGGAAAGTATTAATTTTTTAAATTTGTTGGTACTGAAATTTTGTCAATACTTTTCATATCGATATCATTTTAAATGAGAATGCAATAAAATGTCTAAGTAGATTTTATAAGTGGCTAGTATATAGTTTTAATATCTATCGGTCATGGACTCATGGTGATTGTATAAAATTATACTGCAAACAATAAATTACATGAAATACGAAATAAAAATAACTTACTTATAATAGTTACTCGTATAAGTACCTATTGTTATTTGAACAGCTTCACAGTCTATAAAATTTAAGCAGGTAGGTATAATTTATCAACGTGAATTATGTTTTGCCTATAATGAACTAAAATTTGATAGTTTGAATACCATTTTTAGATACGAAATACGTTTATCGATTATAATAATTTTCATACTTGAGTTTCCAATAACGGTGTAACATTTTCTATCTGCGTCTGGTACAGAACCCCCTAGCCAAGTTGCAAAATTGCTGCTACAATCGCTCACACCTACAGAAATCTAAATAATTAAGATTTCTATGCTCACACCTCTATTCTCTTGTATTATGGGCTAATAATTTTGTTTAGACCACGTGACTTAGTGTCAAAAGACGTCATTTCCATACATTTGTTAGTTTTCTATTAACGTTTTGTAGAATGCAACTTGGCTAGACAGGCAGAGTAGATATATTATTCTACAAACCTCTCTCTTGCCTTGCCAATAGTGAGAATTATGTAATTCTAAGAGAATTCAAAATAAGATACGAGAAAAAAGAGTACGGACTTTTTTCTCTCGCATCTTTTTTTTTTCTCTCTTTTATATTATATTATCATTATTATTTGTTCTTTAAAAAATCTACCACAAATAATACCTATAATACACACATCAAAAGTGTCTAGGGATCAAGCATTTTTATGCGGATTTCTTGAGATTGAGATGTGGCTTTGGCCCTGGCCTGCTCAGTCGCCAGACTTGAACCCGATTGAGCATACATGGGATATGCTACAGAGAAGAGCTCTGCCGAATATGGAGGGTATCCAGTCGCAAGAAGACCTTTTTTTGTTGTTGCAACGAACATGGGCGGCCATTCCACAGCGTGTTTGGATGAACTCATTTTGAGTATGCCAAACCGATGTTCTTGTGTTGTTAGTGTTCGCGGTAGAAACACGGATTGTTAATTGTTTAAGTTACCTAATAAAATTTTAAAGAAAACTGTTATTTCAGTCTTTTTTTCGAACTTTAATGTTAGTGGTTCAAATGTCTAAATCCCTTTATTAGGAAAATGGCAAATTTCTTTATTAATGCAAAGGTGACTTGGTTTATCGTTACTGTGACAAACGAAAACACTTTATTTGATGAATCCTTAAAGAAAATTTTAATTAATATCAATCAGGAGAAAAGTTATTGCAAAAATATATGTTGATCCCTAGACACATATGTTGATCCCTAGACACTTTTGATGTGTGTATATAAAATTGAAGTGTCTGTAATGTTAAAATAACCGCTTTTAATCTAAATGCATATGTACGAGTATGTATATACGGTACATATACCAAAATAACATTTTATACAAATTTTGTCTGTCTGTCCGTCTGTCTGTTTGTTACGGGCAATCTCTGGAACGCCTGGTCCGGTTTTGACGGGACTTTCACTGGCAGATAGCTGATGATAAAATTCAACGCGGGACCAGGCGCGGTTCCAGCCTGAAATTTTGGGGGGGGTCACTAATTTAAAGTACGAGTAAATTAGACTTTATTGCACAATGCACAATTTTATTTCACACATTAAAAACAAACGGATATCGTTTCTTTTTACAAGCTTTTTATTAACTTGCAATCTCTTGCAATGTATGTATGTATGCTTGTATGTTCGGGTGGAATCTTGCAACTCAATTTTGAAGCAGATATCTTATACCGATTTTGCTGAAATTTTGCAAGCATATGTATACAGCGTGACAATACAATATTATAATGACATGGAGCTGATCTGATGTTGGAGCAGGAAGGTAGCCATAGGAACTCTGTAAAGAAACGTCGCAACATCATCGAGTTTAGATTCGTTTGATTCGTACGAGACATTCCAGTAACAGCTTGTTTTTAAAAAGCTTTTTAATTTAATTTATTATTGGTAAATCTTTTGGGATCAGAATATTTGAGAGATCTGTGACAATCTCTGGAAGAATATTTAGAGGATCTAGCTCCGTTGAGGGACGAAGGGCGTGTATAGAACTCCCGACAAATCGGTCTAACTACTAAACCTCGGCGTGGGCCTACATCTGCAGTCAAGAGCAGCTCCAGGAACGCATCAGCGGATTCTGGAGTTCCCACTGCCCACCTAAGTGATGAGGTACCTCATCACTGAGGCACATCCCAGGGTAACCAGTTTCAAACCCGACCCGCCTGAGACGACACCCCCGGCCGGACCGAGGTGTTGGTTCATTTCCAGTGGCCACAACGACCCTTAACCGTCTATTGGGGAGCTAGCGGCCTTTATCGCGCATTCTTCGTCGCCTCTTTCGAGCGGGATCGGCCATTTCCCGATCCCGCTCTTCGGACTCCTTCTGGATCATAACGTTTTCACACTGCTCGCCAGAATTGCCGCGATCTATGCTGGTGGTGACAGGTTTCGTCCGATCTGTCCGACCGGGCGAAGTCACCGAAGCAACCGTGCCCGGTGAGCATCTAAGTGAATCGGTAGGTGATAAGTTGGTTCTCTCTATGCAAGCTTCGAAGCTCGGCAGAAAGGCTCCAACAGCGCGTTGGCTGGCACAACCCTGGGTGTCGAGCCGTGCCCGCCAATCTCGTAGGGCTTGCGTATGTGTGTTCTGACGAAGCATTCCGGGCTCATGATACGGCGCTATCTCTTCGTTATATATCGTACCGCCTGACCGACAGATCGAATTTCGTCACAGACCATTGTGTTCATGTCGGCTAGAATGTCGAAGGGTGGAGATCGTGCTAGGATCGTCGCCGCCTCGTACGAGATCGTACGGTGGCCTCGTACGATCCCTATGGCCATCAACCGCTGTAATGCTCAACTCGGGAGAGTTGAGTATTACAGCGGGAAAATCCCCATAGAGGCACGCCCACGCATATAGAGGCAGCGAACTTCTTTCCGCGGTCCCCCAAGATTGGGCAGCAGACAATGTGGCACACCTGCTACTCCTCATACTGGGGACTAGTCGCCCGAAATGCTTTTCGAAGCTCTACCGATTGTCCATGATGAGGTACTCCATGTACTGACTCACTTGGACATCGGTGTCATCCACCCGGAGGTATGAGCTGGCGCCACCCTCAGGCCCAGCTCATGAATCTTATCCACGACACAAGCCACCCATTGCGAGCAGAAGCACCTCCCCGAAGTGTGACCTTCTAGCCAGTATTAGGGTATCGTCTGCAGGCGACACTGATGCCCGAAGTCAGACTAGTGCGAAGGCCCGCATAGTATGCGAGGTTCAATAAAAATGGGCCCAATACAGAGCCCTGGGCAAACCCACAACACACCTCCCTTAAGTTTTCCACTCCGTTCCGATCGACAAACTTCACTGTCCTGTCTCGCTGATAGACCACTATGACGGCACGCAGGTAAATCAGCACCTCGGGATATTCAAGGGCCGCCCTAATCGCGCCTCATTGAAGGGAGCCGAAAGCGTTAACGATATCAAGGCTAACTACCAACACCACCCTCCGATCGGACTGCCGACCCCGACAGGGAGCGAACACACCTATATATTAGCGTCCACTGTCGAGCGTCCCCGTTGGAATCCAAATTGGCAGTCCGATAGATCAGGGCCCACTCGCGACAGGTGCTCGCTGATACGGCCAGAGATAACTCTCTCAAAGAGTTCCTATCCTTTGATTTCTTATCTCGATTGAACAATTATGGAAACTGATAAGAATAAGAAAATATGGTTCTAGGAGCAGATTTTGGGGGGGGTCACGTCCCCTGTGACCCCCCCCCCCCCTGGAACCGCGCCTGCGCGGGACTCAGCTAATAATTTTGCAGCTTTAATTAATAAATAAATTAGAAAATAGCTCTGACTGTCTGTCGGTTTATTACGCTCTCACGGCTAAACAGCTGCACCGATTTCAATAAAATTTGGCATAGAGATACTTTGAGGCCTGAGGAAGGACATTGCCAATTACGGCAATAACTTTCATGTACGCGAACGGGACTGTGGGCAAAAGCTCATAAGCGCAGCGCGTTATGTTTGTTCGTCTCGTCCGGAGTCTCCGATTTCTTTACGATAAATTAATACCAGGGTCGCATCGTTCTGCGATCGAAATAGCATGCCGAATAACGAGATTCTTATTACGTTGTCCGAGAGCTTAGAAAATCCCATTTTCAAACGCTTTTCGGTATTTGGTTGTTAAATAATGATAGAAACAAAAATAATAATATGTATTAAATTGGAATCCTACTAATAATACAAACTTTCGCGTTTATAAAACGCGAAAGTTTGTAAGTATGGCTGGATGGATGCACGTTTGTTACTCTTTCACGCAAAAAATACTGAACGGATTTGGATAAAACTTTACAGTAATATAGCTTATATATCAGAATAACACATAAGCTACTACTCCTATTTGCCGCGATAACCAACAAACACGCGGGCGGAGCCGCGACCAAAAACTAGTATAAAATAAAAGATCTTTTTCACAGCGTTGTCAGCGATGAGATGTTTAGTTATGGAAAGTTCAAAAAGCGGCCAAGTGCGAGTCGGACTTGCCCATGAAGGGTTCCGTAGCAGCAAGTAACAATATAATTTTTATTTTATTTTTATATTTGTGTTGATTGAATGAAAGGTAATTGCAGTTTACGATTTATAACGTATAAAAAAAACTACTTACTAGATTTCGTTCAAACCAATATTCGGTGGAAGTTTGCATGGTAATGTATGTACATGTAATTTTTTTTTTAGTTTTATCATTCTCTTATTTTAGAAGTTACAGGGGGACACACACATTTAATTACTACTTTGGAAGAGTCTCTCGCGCAAACTATTCAGTTTAGAAAAAATGATATTAGAAACCTCAATATCATTTTTGAAGACCTATCCATAGATACACCACACGTAAGGGTTTGAAGACTAACTATGGAGACCCCCAAAATTTATTGTTTTTTTTCTATTTTTGTGTGAAAATCTTAATGCGGTTCACAGAATACATCTACTTACCAAGTTTCAACATTATATTTAGTTCTTATAGTTTCGGAAAAAAAGTGGCTGTGCCATACGGACGGACAGACAGACAGACATGACGAATCTATAAGGGTTCCGTTTTTTGCCTTTGGCATGGAACCCTAAAAAAATCGATATATTTCAAAGTTACTGTTAAGTAGCAGCAGTAGTAACAAGTTGTAAATATAATTCATAGTTTCGATTTAAAAGACAACTACCGCATTAGGAACATCCTGTATCGCGGGGGATTTTACAAACAATTTCACAACATTGAAACGGACATAAAGAACACCCAGACTCAGAACAACAATTTGTGAATTACACAAAGCTCTGCCCCATGTGTGGTTTGAACCCACAACATTCAGATGGTAGAGAGCGGCGTCAACAGTGCAGTGCAGCATTTCATTATAATAATAAATTCACTTTATTGCACCAGTATAAGTGGCGACCTTATCGCTCAAGGCAATTTCTTCCAAGCAACCATGGGATGGAAATAAATAACGTTATTGGGCAGACCGCTCAAGGCAATTTCTTCCAAGCAACCATGGGATGGAAATAAATAACGTTATTGGGCAGACGTATAAGGTAGTGTCATTTTTTTATGATTAGTTTAGCAGCGAGAGTCGTGGTATCAAAGACGAAGTACGTTAGCACATTTTAACGATAACAATCAATGCAATCGATGGAAAACTTTTCTATAATATGTTTCCCGAAGTTACAGTCAAATTGCAGATTACTTAAAGCAAAACCGACAAATAGTTTGATGATCTGGAAAAGATTTTCAAGTTCATTTCCATGTTTTTCATTTTTTTTTTTATGGAATAGTAGGCAAACGAGCAGACGTATCGCCTGATGGTAAGCGATTACCGCCGCCCATGGACACCCGCAACACCAGAGGCGTCACAAGTGCGTTGCCGACCTTTGGGGGATGGACTATGGGCCTCGTTCACTCGGTGAAACACAGCGCAAGCAATGTTTTTAAAGTTCAAACAATGTTTGAAAGTATAGTTACTGTTTAAAAATTACAATAAAAAGTCCGTGGCAGCATAATATGTCTATCTTTTAAAGCTGGCTCACTATACTCGGTGCAGCGGTTTAGCAGTGAAACCGTAACAGACAGACAGAGTTGCTTTTCAATTTATAATGTTAGTACTGATTATCTATGTAGGTAATTAAAATAACTGCCTAGGTGGCGCAAGTGGTAGCGTAAGTGACTGCTGTGCTTCAGGTGTGGGGTTCGATTCCCGGGTCGGACCAAATATTTGTAAGATCTGCAAATGTTTGTTTCGGAGTTTGGGTGATTTTTATGTATAATATATATGTATTTACAAAAAAAAAGTATATATGTATTTATATCAGTTGTCTAGTACCCATAACACAAGCTCTGCTTAGCTTGGGACTGGATGGCGTTGTGGGTTAGATGTCCGAAAATATTTATAAAAAAATAATAATAATAATACTTTACTTAAAGTACTGTTACTAATACCATATTAAACAGATTGCCTTTAAAACCCTATTATGAAAACTAGGGAAATCAGACTTAAGGCTTCAATATTTTATCAAAAGTTTTAAGAAGAAATGTAAGTTGTTATAAAATATTTCATGTTATCATAAATAAATTTCAGGACTGAAAATTGAACTTGGCACCCATTTAGATCCCACTGCTTTTGGCGTTTACGTGCAAGGCATAAATCATAATACTAGCTGTTGCCCGCGGCTCCGCCCGCGTCTATGTAGGTTATCGCTGCAAATAGTAGCCTATGTGTTATTCTGATGTATAAGCTATATTACTGTAAAGCTTCATCCAAATCCGTCCAGTAGTTTTTGCGTGAACAAGTTACAAACATACACACAAACTTTCGCCTTTATATATTAGTGTGATGATGTGATGTGATTGAACA
Organism: Diaphora mendica; assembly: GCA_949125395.1. NCBI lineage: Eukaryota > Metazoa > Arthropoda > Insecta > Lepidoptera > Erebidae > Diaphora > Diaphora mendica. Next base: position 9,575,631 of record OX421312.1, on the reverse strand, counting down.
AGTTCAATAAATAAAAAATATATATATATATATATATAAAATAAATAATAGTAATAATAAAATAAAAACTTAAATGTGAAATGAGAGCCAAGGCTCTCATTGCACATTTATGTTTTTGATGGGATAGAACAATCTACAGACTTTAATATAAGTCTATTCTCGTTTCCGTGTGTCTCATGAGTCTTCGGTCATAGAACGTACCGGTTCACGATTTTGTAAAAGTTCACTTCGCAACGAAATTAAACTAGACTACTAAGGTTTCACGGTGAAATTGACTGTGATGTCGCTTTTTAAATAAAAAACAGAGCATCAAATCTTCTTTAACATGCGATTTAGGAAATGAGTAAGTTTTAAATTTAAGTAGACTGAATCGAACTTTCTGATGAAATAACCAAAAATGTACATCTGAAGTTGTTAATTATTGAGAGTAAAAATATCTTATAATTAGTGGGAAAGATTTTGTTTGTACATTTCTTAAGATTTTATGCCCTTAATTTATAGCAAAAGCCAATAGTCAAACGCTATATTGAGTACAGAGGAGTCGAATAACAATATTCTGTCTTCGACAGGATTACGCGTACGAAACCGCAGATGAAAGATAATTATTTAATATGTAATAAACTTACCTATGTAATACATGCCCGGGATTGAGTCCACATGTTCTATTAAACCTATGTTATTTTCAAAATCACCTCTATTGAAATGAGAGTGAGTTAGAGTCTGCTTGATGTTCGACTCTGTAGAAAGGAAATCAATTTTAATCAAATTATCTAAAATGTAACAATCCCATAATGTTACGAGTATGTATGTACATATACCAGTGTATACTGGTACCCACTATTACTTACTGTGTACACACTGACGAGGCGTATGCACAATAACATTCAAAGGAGATGTAGATGCCCTAGACTAGAGTACCGTGTATAGACTGAGGCTACTCGACTGGAAAACTACATTCGGTGAGTAGAATACTACGCCGCAATGGCACAATGATTGTATTTGCTACAGATACACAAGGCAACCATGGCTAACGTTTGACTAACCAACATGGATGCATAGACACAAATTACGCCGCTTTGAGAAACAGAGATCAAACCAAACCAACTTCATCCAAAAGTTATGTTATATTGAGTTGTTGCAACATGATTAGAATTGATACTAATCGATTTTTGTACTTGACTGCTGCGCCCGAAATTGACGTTGTTATTTAAGCAACAAATTACTATACTGTTACAAAGATAGCTTTAAGTATTTAGCTTATTTTGTATTTTATAGAAAGAATTAACAACAATTAATGACGGGATCTCGACCGAGCATGAACTAAGTGTAGTTAGTTTGATAGTGTTTGTAGACAAATTAGTACATTATCTAAATATTATTACTACAATTTTACTTACGAAAGTATTCAGTATCATTTTTGTATGTGATCCTCCATAATAGCAAGTAACGCGCCATGACGGGGTCTGTTCGCATAGAGGTGCACTGACCTGGCGCCAGGGACCACTGTTCTTTAAGTAACAGCGTGTTGCAAATAACTGTTTTACTGTCATTCATATGTAGCATACCAACGTATTGGTAATGCGTCTTATTAACACCCATCAATGCTGTGTTAAAAGAATCATTTTATTTAAGTCAGCAAGGTATTACCATCCACTAAGGCATCGTATTTGTTATTAAGTGAAGAAAAGTGATCACAATCGTAATCGCTTTGGACTGGTCATTACGTAAACCTATTCGCAAATACACGCATTAAGCCAAAAAAATATTTCATTTTTCAAAGAATAAATTTATGTAGCTAAGAATTTCTAAAGGTATTGTAGTTAAATGGTTTGTCATAGTTAGACATCACAGATTTTGTAAAAGTTTTAGATTTCTATTCTGTAATCCACTTGTGTCCTGCCCAAAACCCAGCCTAAACAAAGCACACGGCGAACAGAAATGTTCGCTTACAAATAGAGTGAGGGGCTATCTGGATATTTAATCCGGAACGAAGGTGCGCGACAGTACCCTTGCTAAGTCGAGCAAAAATAAAACAAAGGTACGACCCTGCTATTCTTTTACGTAGTAACTAATTTTGGACATTCTCGTAGTTATGTTGTTAAAAAAGGTTAAAATCTAAAATAAAACTACGGGATCGATGGACAACTTCAAAAATAAGGAAAAGAACAAAGGTCAGCGACGTGTTACAAAAAACTATAAATATAATGAGGTCTAACAAAAAAATTGGCTAAGGCACAGACGTATAAATTATACGTCTGTGGGCTAAGGATGTAATAGAGTGGTATCCGAGGAACGGGAAAAAACAACGAGGAGGTCAAATCAGAAGATGGGAGGACGATAGAGAGACGTGGAAACATTTGGGGGAGGCCTATGTCGACAGACAACCTGACCTAAGTGTTTGCCAATAAATTTATTGTTGCTAGGTAAATTAGTTTTTTTTTTTAATCTTTATTGTTTACATATTTTATGTAGAGGCTTTTAATCAAACATGATTATGCCAGCCTCATTAAATTAAAAAAAATAAAAGTTTAAGAAAATTATAAATACGTACGTATAGTACATACGCAACACCATACAATAAAGACTCAATCAAAACACATAATATGGATAGAGAGTCATATTTTCTTTAAATTATGAATAAATTTGTAAATTTTGATTGCGTCCTCACTGTACCTACGGCTTGGGTAGCATGGACTGGTAAGTACCAACATTTAATATATTACTATTTAAATTGGACAGTAATGCTTCCCTCTCTTTTCTGTAACGGACACATTCAACTAACAAGTGGACCAACTAATGGACATCTTCAACAATTCCACATTGTTCACAATTAGGACTACTAACTTTCTTCATTAGAAAGCCAAACTTGTTAAGCGGGACGTGTCCAGATCTTAACCTATGTGCAATCACTACATGCCTTTTACTAATAGTTCTATTCGAAAACCACGGGAAACGAGGAGGTTCACACTGCATTGTTTTGTACCAAATTCCCTTTTCACGTGTTAGTTTATTAAAATATTCCTTCCAAATTCTATAACAATAAGCATTAAATTTAGGTAGGACTTCAAAATAACAAGGTTTTATGTCAATAATTGTGCCACTAAAATTAGATTTAAAATTGAACTACTGTTTTATAAGAATAGCATGTAAGTTAAAAGGTCAGCGAATAAAGGCTTTTATTATTATAATTCTCTTTATTACATTTATATTATAACAATTAATTACATTTTTAAATACATATACATATAAAACATGTACATTTCAAAAATATAAAAAATAGTAGACCACCGATTTTGGGTACAGGGACCAAGAAACCGGTGGTTAGGGCTCCAAAGACAGGAACCTCCTCACTATACGTGCCGTGTCAAGGAGGACTGCCTTCTGCAGTCCAGTGCAGTGCATCAGACCCTTGATCCAGCCTCCTAACGTGAGCCTCTTAAGAGCGCGGCGACCGACGCTCGCAACTGCAAGTTGAAATTTGTTCGGAATATTGCTGTATCTAATATATAATCAAATAAAATATATATCTAATATCTCGTCACTGTATCTCGGTGAGCCATACCTGGCTTAGTATACTGACATCTGTTTGCTGCGATAGCACTACTAACTATTTGGTTTTTATCATAAATATGGATGTGTTGTAGACTACCAAAAATCATCAATGAAAACTCAATATTTCTTCATTTTCTTTTCGATAATTAGTAATTTGATAATACAAGCTATGCTTTTTTATAATAAATATTATACAAATTGCTGTTTATATTATATAAAAAACAAACTTAAAACGTACCATTTACGCTGCAAAAATGTGCAAAATTAAATTCAACTTTTTCGTTACTTTACGTAAGTTTTTTTAAATAAAAAGGGAAAAGGAGCCTGGATAAGTACTGTTTAAATCTGGATATCAACATAATATGGTGGAAATATGTTCAAACTACAAATTGTTTTGGTATTCATTTATATGGAGAACTCAGTGACCGCCGGCCCTTTAAGGTGTTGGTCGAGGCTCTTGGCTATGCTATCAATCTGTGAGCAGAAACGACTATTGGAACAATGATCACAGAATCCACATTCCACATATCGACAATCTCGTGAGATAAATCCAAATATTATTATTATAATTGAGGGCCTTGGAAACAAAGAAATCGCTTCGTGAATGAATAGTGGTATTTGTCATGGTCGCATATCTTGTCTTTGCGTCTTTTTGTTATAGTAAGAAAAGGAGTCGCTTGATGTTGTAGAAGTACTGTGTTTAAAATGAATAGCTGTCTTACAGATAGCACCTCGCAGCATTTATACAGTTTTTCTGTTGGAAATAGTAACGGACGAAAAGTACTTACTGTTAGTAATGCGCGTTGTGCCCTCTCCAATTTTAGAATTGTGGTTTTAGGAGCTCCGCCCCAAAAAGATATATTAGTCGGTTTGAATCCCACATTTTCTTAACACTTTGTGTGATTCACAAATTATTGTTCTAAGTCCCCCGCAATACAGAAAATATTCCTAGTGCAGGAAGTTGTCTTTAAAAACATACTCTAAATGTCCGAAAGATTTGAGAATTAAAGCCAATGAAACAAAATTCGTGTAGGGCGTCATAAATTTTTCTAAAGCACTGTTTATACTGACTCGTGTTGTTTTTATTTTATCCTTAATAACTTTTCCAACAACCTCTTTCGAGGTAATTTACATTGTGTCAAACCGGACAGCCCTTTAAAAGTTCTGACAGACAAACCTACAAATAGATTTTTCTGTGTACGTGAAACTAATTGCTCGATTCAGTAATAGTTTCATAGATACAAATAAATAAAATTAGAGTGTCTGTTTGTAATATTAAAATATCCGCTTTTTACTAAATGCATATCCTGTATTTGAATTTTTGAGACGGGACAGTAAGGGCAGGTACCTTAACCGTTATAGTTACAGGAAAACGCTTTTAGGAGACTATCCATAAATTTTTAAGATATTCTGAACTGCATTTTCAGATTTTGGAAAAAATGGTAATTTTAAACAAAAACTTTTTTTTATTGTAATCGATCCTATTTCTAATAAGGATCAAAAGTCTCTACTGGACCGACTGAGGTTTGAGTACTAGAAATGTCAGAAATCGCAAAACAATTTTCCCATACATTACGGAAAAAGAGTCAAACCTCTAAATTAGCCTAACTCTTTATTATGGGTAGATCCGCCATAATCCGCATTTACATTTCATCCGTTTTAATTTTTTACATTTCGATTCTCTTTTAACTGTTGGTGTGGTGTGATGTCAAACCGAGTGGTAATGGTGGAATCTTATGAAGGTACTCTTAATTCTGCCGTGTATAACGACGTCATTTTAGAGAATCTCCAAAACCAGTTGGATGAATGGCTCCTGTCAGAATTGCGAAAAGTTTATTTTCAGCAAGATGGCGCTCCGCCACACAACAGCCGCCTTACGCGTTCATGTTTGAATAGGCAGTTGGGGTCACAGTGGATAGGTACACATGGTCAAATTAAGTGGCCACCTCGATTTTTTTCTGTGGGGCTACCTAAAAAAAAAGTATAAAAAAAGAAATACAACAGTATTCAGGAGCTGAAAGATGGATTAATAAGGATTTTAAATGATATCCATCCAAGAAAATTATCGGCTGCTACTAACTCAGTACAAAAACGAGTGAACTTATGTATTCATGAAAACGGCGGACATTTTGAGCAATTTATTTAGTAGATCATCTAAATGTTAGTTATGTTTGTCTGTGTCTAAAATACCTATTAAAATACATATTAAAATGATTTATTATTTGATTTATTATTTGATTTGGTTCTAGTGTTGTAGAAGATTAACCATGCAACTATGATGATTGTCTAGTTAGGTAGGTGCTTTTGCTTATAAGAACAGCCACGAGACCAGCTTGACAAAAACTGTAATTATCTTATGCCCCCTGTATTTCAGTACAAATTTATGGGAAAAGTTTTTGCGATTTCTGACATTTTAGTACTCAAACCACAGTCGGTCCAGTAGAGACTTTCGATCCTTATAAGAAACAGGATCGATTGACATCAAAAAAAGTTTTTGTTTAAAATGACCATTTTCTTGCTGACTGTACATTTTTTACAAAATCTGTAAATGAAGTTCAGAATATCTTAAAAATATATGGATAGTCTCCTAAAAGCGTATTCCTGTAACTATAAAGGTTAAGGTACCTGCCCTTACTGTCCCGTCTCAAAAATTCACCCTGTATGTATGTAGGTACACACGGTAGGTATATACCAATTTTTTTTTTTAATTTTTGTCTGTCCGTATGTCTGTCTGTCTGTTTGTTCCGGCTAATCTTTGGAACGGCTGGACCGATTTTGACGAGAATTTCACTGATAGGTAGCTGATGATATAAGGAGTAACTTGAGCTACTTTTTTAGACTAGTTTCGCCCCGCGGCGTTACCCACGGTACGACAATAACCGCGGGTAGCACCGCGGGGTTCAGCTAGTCATCTAGCCGAAAAAGTCATTTTTACCTTTTTGTTGTTTTAATTTCACCATTCACAAACAGATTTATTCCCTATAGTGGCAGTAACAGCCCTGGTTACACCTACCAACCCCATCATAGGAATGCGGCGAATGTATACATTGTACTCTGTGGGCGAATGCCTTTGGCTGTTTATTCACAACAATGGACCAGGTGAATCCTATAATGACGCATATTCCAGTCAACCTCATAGATACCTGCATAAAACTGTATATTCAACTCTTATCGATAGTAACTAAGAGTTTATCGCTCTTAGTTACTATCGATAAAAAAACAATGAACTTACTTAATCTTGAAACACATAAGGTGAAACCGGTTAGGTGTAAATTTAATTAAAATAATGGAATAAGTACAAGTTAGTTTCATTCTAAAATGTATTACAACAATCGAGAGTATAAATTACATAATTAAACCAATTTTTTTTAATACTTATATTATTTTCTCAGTTATCTTTATTAATTTGTCAACCATGAGTATATATACAGAGACACTTAGCATTTTTACGCATTGTTTGTTTTACCGGGCCATTTCCGCACTTAGCCTCTTGAATGGGCCGTTGAACGTGGGTTTGTCATCTTCCTACTCCAACCATCCCAGAAGCTCAGCAGCCTTTTCAAGTCACTACATGTTTTCGGGAGTGATGTTGATTGGAAGAGATTGCATATGAGCGATAAGGCCGCCAATTGTACTGACCTAGCTTTAAGTAATTTATTAAGCTATCTGGTGTACAATAAAGAGTTATATTATTATTATTATTATTGATTGGAGGATGTCAGCCCGTTGATCTGCCACACTTCTACACTCTGTGAGAACGTGCTGCGGCGTTTCTTCTGCCTCCATGCATCCCCTGCAAAGGAGACTGTCTGTTGCGCCTATAGTGCTTGTTTAGGGGACAATGCCGTGTCTGGATACCTATGACCTTCCTGAGATCGTCCCTTTTTAGTCTAATCAGGTTGCGGGCTAGTCTTTTTGATCCTACCGGAACTGCACTTTTTGTTTGCCTGCATCCTACATTGTTTTTCTTCTTTAATGGCGCGCAGCCATGTTTTTTTATGACTTGGTCCACAAACTATCGTTACCGATCCCCTTTTGGCCAGTTCGTCTGCAGCGTCGTTACCCATTGAGTTACTATGCCCTTTTATCCATTGCAGGGTAATTTTGTTTGTGGTTGCAATGGACTGGAGATTGTCTTGATGTTCCTTGATAAGGGCAGAGGACATCTTGTTCTTTTGCAGAGCTTGAAGCACGGAGCACTGTAAAGACAATTTTGATGTTTGAGTCTCTTACATCTCTGGCTGCTTGGAAGATTGTGTTTAGCTTGTCTAGAGTATTTAAGTCGTTCAAGAAGACTCCAGTACTTACCCTTTTGTGTTTTAAAGCCATCTGTATATATCCTAACTTCGCCAACGCCAGAACTATCTTTTGTTTCTGCGAATAGTTGGAAATAATAACTTCGATCGTAGACATGTTGACATGAATTTCTGTCCGTAGGTGCCTCGAGAAGTGGAATTTCCTTTAGGATCCTCTGCAGAACTTTTGAGTGTATTGTTTCTTCTTTGTTTATCTTCCACAGTCCGTTTGATCTTAGTCTTAGGGCAGCTGCTATCGCTTCCTGTTGGATGACCAGATCTAGAGGTCTCAAGTTTAAGAGATACTCTAATGCGGCTGATGGATTAGTTTTCATGCATCCAGTGGTTGCTACTGTGGCCAAGCGTTGTAGACTCTGGAGTTTCATTTTAGCTGTGGATTAGCTGCGTTCTGGACCACCATACAATTGATCCCATTTTTACGCATATATAGACCAGTGTCGATAGGTTTTAAAACCAAAAAAAATAATAGTAGAATGAAACCTATTAGAAAAGGAGGGGAATATTATAAAAATGAAAGAAAAAATAATTTACGGGTGATCTCTGGGTATGTCAGTCAGTCACCTTACTCTTTTATATATATAGATGTTGTATACTGTACTGTATTTCGAATACTGGCTAGGCTAACGGTTGTTACAGCTGCTACGAAATAGTAGGTGTGTATGTAGTAAGACCCAGACCCGCCTAGCCCCTTCCCACTTCTCTATGAAATACCTTTTGATGGGCTAAAATTTTTCGTAGGTCACTCAGGTATATAAGTTATCTTAAAATAGTTATAAATAGGCATCTACGCATATAATTTAAAGAAGTTTCGACAACTTTCTGCAAATATTGTAGATGTCTTATTAAATATTAATTTTACTAACTTATCTGCTTGTTAATTTTAGTAGTATATTTTGATTTGCATTTTTTTTTATCAATGTAACATGTAATCTTACGTTTTTCGAGTAATTAAAGTGTAAATTTTCATAAATAGCTCAAAATTGTATATAATAATTAAAACAAATTTTCGAATTCGAGTTTTTTGCATTTTCTGAGAAGATTTACTATGGTAACATTTTTTTTTTTCACCATCCTACTCCCACTAGAGATTTCAACGAACAGAAAACATACCAACTTTTTGAAAAAAGCTGATATTTTGACGGGTGAATTTTCGATTGAAAATTAGGATGCTTTTTCGATATTAATTCAAAATAAGGTGAAAAAATAAATAATTTTAATCAAATAAATTACAGCGTATTTGGGACATAAAAAGGTAAGTTTTCACCAAATTTCGTGAAAAAAAAAGAAAATTGTAAAAGATAAAAATAAAAACCAAAAACTTGGTTTTTTGAATTTTTCACATAAATTTTGAGGTTATGTGATAAAAGTGAAAATACAAATGTTTACATCTTTTTATTACCTACAACTTTGCCATTTGACTTTTTTCCATAGGACTTTTAGTTTTGCCGGAAATCGAGAAAACCGTTTTTTACCCTTAAAACCTCCCCCCCATCCCCTTCCCGACCTCAGATCGCCCGTTAATTATTTTTCCTTTCATTTATATAATATTCTCCTACTTTTCTAATGGGTTTCATCCTACTATTATTTTCTTTCACTTTTTATAATTTTTAAAGGCTTCTACCCTGGTCTAATAAACTTTGTAGCAATAATGAAAAGGTATTGCTTCATATAGACGATGATGATTATGTTCAATATGAAACTAATCAATCCACCCAGACACCCAGTGTGCAGATTATTCTAATAAAATTGCCCAAAAAAAGGGCTTGACAAGAGCAGGTGGAGATTTTTGGGGAAAACGAGGAATGAATACGCGACATGGTTCTAGGTGCTATCTTCATCTCCCGAGATAAAATCTTTTGCTTTCGGACACGATTTCTTCGAATTATTTGCCTTACTGCTTTGATCGCCTTTTTCGTACGAACACTACGTGGACGGCCAGATCTTTTTCTGTCACAAATAGAGGAGGTTTCATTGTACCTATCAATAGCTCGGTACATAAACATTTGACTAATACCAAGCATATGAAGGATTTTAAAAATTGAATTTTGCTCCATACCTACTGTTACGAAGTAAGATTATTCGCGAACAACGATCGAAAAAGTTCTAGATTATTCACGAACATCGAACGAGAAAATTGATTTTTGAGGCACGGAATAACGAACCATAAATTGGTTGTTGCACGATTGTTTACAACGAGTTCGCCGGCGGGCGTGTTTGGGCCTTACTCACAAGAACCTTTTTTTTTACACACATTTTCTATGAGACAGCACTCTGGTAGAACCTCCCCATACGTGTGCGTAAGCATGCTCCCACGTCAATTTATATTTTATTGATTTGAACACTGTGAGTGCATTGGGTGCACCTTTTAGGTACGTCGTGTTGCATTTTCAGTGCAATTGTGGTTTATTATACTAAATTAACAATAGGAATATAAGTTTTATTGAGTTGTGAATTTGTAAAAGAAATAAAAATATGTGTCCTCCTCTGTTCCCGGGTGAAGAGGTGAGATGTTTAACCTTTATCTAATACCTTTAAACGAGCAATGCTTGAATATACCTATGCTTAATCTCGGAAATGGCTTCAACGATTTTCATCAAATTTGGTGTGCAGGGGGTTTCGAGGTCTATAAATCGATCTAGCTAGGATTCATAATTTGAAAATTTACCAAAAAAATACTTAAATTAATAAGGTGAAGTTATTATTTTAACTTATCGTCTTTTAAGTTGTAATTATTATAATATTATAATTATGTATTATATATCCTATACAACCATCAATTCGCTTCTATTTAACTATATTCGTAATGTCGAAAAGTCTTTTAGATGTTTACAGTAGTACCAATTTACGCGTTATTTTAGTATTTCTCACTATATCATTTTCCTAACCTAAGGACTAAGTAAAGCATTTTAACTAATAAGATTAGTAGCATTCAAAATCTTTAATTTAGCCAACACAGTAACTATTAAGCTAAGACAAAAAAAACACACTTTCCTGGGCTATTTTAGAGTATTGATATTTATTATAACTTTACTTATTTTAAACTTACTAAGTGGTTGACAACGCCGGGATATTTCCAACGCTTGATTATTTGTATGTTTCACTATCAACAGGTGAATAAAATATATAATACTTGACAATAGAATTAAAGAAAACGTTACTACTATACAGATGAAGAGACATTTTTCTCCTTTAGTAAATCTTGGGTGCTTTGATTTGGGAGGATGTTTTGTTGGTGGTGGCGACATATTGTGAAAGAAACCGCGGCCATCTAGATCATTTTAACAAGGATATTATACCTACTCGTAACTGACTCTTATTATACTCTTTGTTATATTAAGGCGCGTCTTCACAAAAAATGTTGGCAATTTTAGTGTTTCCAACTGTTTGCAACACTTCAATAAATCGCCAACTTTTGTTTCCATTGTGTCTACACCGAGTCGCCAACAATTTGAAAAACATTCGAACTCACCATAGAGAAAATAAATATTTGCAACAAGCGTATTCTTTTGACGTTTACCGCCAAAAACGGAAAACACTGTTCTCAACATTTGTCGACAATTTTTGTTGCCAACACAAGGAAATTACAGAAACTTTTGTCTCCAACACGTGTTGACAACACAATTTTTTTTTGGTTTTGTAAGAAACTGGAAACTTTATAATATTAGTATAGATATATTATTATTTTCCGCCCATGCCTCGGAGAGCACGTTAAGCCGTCGGTCCCGGTTGTGATGAACATATATTATTATGACCATCGTTATTGGGAAGTCAGTGCCCTCAAATATACTGAAAATTAGTTCAATCTTCGAATTCAGTTCACCCTCAGGGTTGCGGAGGTCCGATGCCAGTCGCTCCGTGGAAAAACTGATATTCAGGTAAAACCGGTTGAACTAGTAGCCGACCCCAAATAATCTTGGGAATAATAAAGGCTAGGAAGAAAGATGAGAAGATGACGTGTACTATCGTAGTAGTATAAGTTTTAAATGTGTAGATTGGAAAATCTTTAAAACTGGCGACCTTACGCACGTACGGTAACGAAATTTGTTTTTTATGTCTTGTTTTAATAGGGAATGATTTTCCAACCGGTCAATCCGTCAACCAAAAAAAAAACTTGCTATTAGGCATCGGTAAGAAAAGTACTCTTTGGAAAAAGCGCGGGAAACTTCAAGCGTACCGGTGCATTTTTTCTGGATATTTTTTTTTTTTTTTTTTTTTTTTTTTTTTATGTTTGGCCCGCCAAAATGACTCTACTCTGCCTGATGGAAAGCATAAGCAGAATCCAAGAGTGGTGGTCACCATGCTCACTGCGAATGCAGACAATGCAGCATGGTGACCCACACCATGGCGGCCTAGTGATGCTGCTGCATCTTTTAGTCTAGTCAACAAGTTTGGAACTTGTTGACTAGACTAATTGGGCCTCCGGTCTCGCACTCACCAACGAAACACGACAGCACGCTGTCATTTTACGTTGATTTTCTGATTCTAATTTTGATTTTTCATTATAAAAGGATCAGTTTTGTATTATATTGTAAATATTATTCACATTTAGTGTATATATATTAGTGTTAGTGTATAGTTTACCTGATTTGGTAAGTTATTTTAAAAATTTTCATGAACGAGCCGCCTGACTTGGCGGACCCGGGGGTCTTTGTACCCCCGGCTGCTAATTTTGTAACAGTAGTATCGAATGAATCTGGGATGGAAACGGATGGTCCCAGTGCACAACGTGGTCATAAAAGAACCAGACTACATAAATTATGCAAAGTATGCAATAAAAAGAAAAGGAAGCACAGTCAGGCTGTTGATGGGAGCAAAGGTTGCTGCTGTGCTAGTGCAGATAATAGTGAGAATAGTGATTCTACTCCTACTGTTAGCCCGGTTGAACATATTAATCTTAAAGTCACACCGAGTAGTGGTTCGGCCCCCCAGGGTTCAGTATCTGGAGTTGGTAGGACCAAGTATGAGGACAATAACATAGGCCCGTTTGTTATACACGTCCAAAAAGAAGTTAAGTCGCCCAATGATAATATCACGTTACACCCGGTCACATTTGGCAGGTTTAGACCAATGCCATTCACAACATTGTGGAAGGATCCGTTAAGAAAATTGGTAGAAATAGAATTACTTTAGTGTTCTCAAATTTTCATGATGCGAATTCATTTATTTTAAATAGTGAGTTATCAAAAAATAATTTAAAAGCATTTATACCAACATTTCAATTAACACGAATGGGACTTGTTCGTGGTGTTCCATCGGAATGGTCACCCGAAGAAATCATCGAAAATGCTTCAGTACCCGATAACTGTGGCAAAATCATTAAAGTTAGGAGAATAAACTATAAGACTATCGTAGAAGGGTCTCCTGTTTGGAAACCAACGCAGAGTATAGTGATTACGCTGGATGGTCAAGTTCTTCCTCCACGTATATTCATGTGCTACAACTCATTACCTGTAGAGATGTATGTGTACCCCACTATCCAATGTTATAATTGTTGTCGCTTTGGACATACAAAAATTCAGTGTCGATCCAAACCTAAATGTTACAAGTGTGGTCAGGAACATACTGGTGATACTTGTGATGTTGAGGAGGACAATATATCTTGCTGCTACTGCTCTGCTAAACACTTTGCGACCTCTAAATTGTGTCCTGAATTTTTGCGCCAAAAAGAAATTAAGAGTGTTATGGCAGAAAAATGTATTTCATATGGCGAAGTTTCTAAAATGATTGCACCTATTTATAATTCTTATGTCAATGTAGCTAGTACTCCGGTTACTACTTACGCTTACCGAAATTCGCAGTCTTCTTATACACAAAATTCTCCTTCACACATTTCACATAAAAAAACAGTGTATATCAATCGTCGCCCTGCCTCCAAATTAGGTAAAGGCTACGACCGAGAACAACATCAACAATTAGTTAACGAATACAGGTTACCAACGTCACAAAATGGCTGTGCCTTTAACACCAATTCCGCAAATCCTACATTGATGTCAACATCAGATATAATCCAAATTCTCATCCAAACACTAACTCAATCTAATATAAAAATACCGACCAACGTTGCCCTTAAAGTCGATATGTATAAAAACCCTCAACCTGTTAATAATGTTACTACAAACTCAGAACATAATACAATGGAACTGTAGAAGTGCAGTTTCTAAAAAAAACGAAATTATTCACTTGATAAATAAATATAAAGCTTCTTTGTTTGCAATCTCAGAAACCTGGTTAAAACCAGGTTCCATCTTCAAAATCAGTGGTTTTTCTTGTCTAAGAGATGACAGGTCTGATGGGTATGGTGGGACTGCTCTACTCATTAGAAACACTGTCTCTTACTGTCCCCTATCTCTTCCAACATTTAATAATTTTTCCGTAGTAGCTGCACAAATAAATAATACTTGTATTGTTTCAATATACATTCCTTCCCCCTCTTCTTCAACTCTTCAACAGTTCAACAATCTCGTTTCTCTACTTCCTCGTCCTTTCATAATTTTAGGTGATTTCAACTCTCACCATATTTCTTGGGGTTGTACTCTTTCATCATATAGTGGTGACATATTATTAGATATATTTGACCGACATAACCTTTGTGTGTTAAACTCCGGGTCCCCAACTCGTCGTACAGGGCCAAATGAAAATGTTAGTGCAATAGACCTTTCCATATGTACCCCTAATTTCGCTTCATCTCTTGCGTGGTGCACTTTACCATCTTCTTATGGAAGTGACCACTTCCCAATTTTTATAACGCCCACTCATCCTAGCAGTTCTCCTAATCCTTCAAGGCAACCTCGTATGGACTGGATTTATAGGACTGGATATAATTGTTTGAAATTTATTAAATTGAAACTTAGTTTGTGTACTACCAAACAAATGTTTTTTTTAAATTATTTATAAATAATTCTTTCTCAGAGCAGTAAACATTTTGTTGTATGTTTTAAATTTAAAAAATAATGAAATTAAGCAGTCACTAGTTTTAATTTATCCAAAAAAATCCTGCTGTGTGGTCACCTCGACGTAGTATTTCTTCGGAGGATTTTGATTACTATTTTGCAACAAAACTGTACATTATTTGAGACTTTATAGTAAAGTAAGCGTTAGTAAAATAATACTATTAAGGAATAGACTGCATCATTAATCTATTTAATTGCCGAATGATTTGTAAATTGACTTTTCTTGGTGACAAGCGTTTCAATTGAGGGACCACCTTCAATGAATTAAAACTTATTGAAAGGCTACTTTTACAAAACAGAGGTTGAATTTACAATCATTCAGATACTTTTACTAACGATAGAACCACACAAAATTCCAAATTTCGTTGTGGTTTCCACGCAAACGGAACCTAGGGTGATCAATTGAGGGACCACCTTCCGCATGCTATATCTTTCTATACAGTAAACGAGAAAGGTGGATATTTGGTAAATTGGTTTTACAAATCTTTTACTAAGAGTAGTCACTTAAAGCAGACGTAAATTTTCACTAGTTTAAAAGATATGGATATCTATGAGTCACGATTGAGGGACCACCTTTGACCGCTTGTAACTTTTGAGATACTGCTTTTACAAATTAATTACTTAATTTACAATTGTTTGGGAACTTTTACTAAAGCCTAGTGCATTCAAAACCTTCAAATTCCAATGTGGTCCCTCAATGGGAATGCAAGCGATTTCGATCTGGACACGTTTTTTCAAGCGTTCGGAGAATGACCCAACTACCTGTTTAAAAAAATAAAAAACAACAACAAAAAGAGAAAAAAATATGAACAATAATCATGTGGCAATAATAAGAATTATGAACACTAAAGAACAACAAGAAAACATGAATATACCCGCTCAACTCCTACACACCATCTCAAACAGGCAGCAACCCTGATTTCAAACTAACTAAGCTGATGTGGAAAACGTCGAGATCATTATTTTTGATAACTTCTCTATTGTAGTTGGAGCAAATTCGTGTCAAAGGCGATTGTGATTTGTTCTACACACTGTACCTAGTTTTTTCAGTGCATTTCAATAAAAGCTTGCGTTTAAAATAGTTTTTTAAATTAAATATATTTATTTACTTTTTAGTTATCGTTCTCTTTAGTTAAAATCAAGGTTGTTACGTCGTTTCAAATACAGAGATCCATTGAACACCTTTCCAAGGCTAAGCACTCATCAAGACGAATCCAACGATTCTAAACTCGATTGTGTTGCATTGTTTCATTAAAGAGTTCCTATGACCATCTTCCGGCTCCATCATCAGACCCTGGATAGCATCAAAACGTAAAGTACCCGTCAAAACGAATTAACCGATTCCAAACTCGATGGTGTTGCGTCGTTTCATTACGCAATTCTTATGACCACCTTCCGGTTCTAGCATCAGAACATGAATACCATCAAAGTATAAAGTACCCGTCAAGACGAATTAAACGATTCCAATCTCGATGGTGTTTCGTCGTTTCATTACAGAGTTCCTATGACCACCTTCAGGCTCCATCATCAGACCCTGGATACCATCAAAACGTAAAGTACCCGTCAAAACGAATTAAACGATTCCTAACTCGATGGTGCTGCGTCGTTTCATTATGGAGTTATTATGACCACCTTCCGGTTCTATCATCAAACCATGAATACCATCAAAACATAAAGTAGGTACCCGTCAAGACGAATCAAACGATTCCAAACTCGATTACAGAATTCCTATTGCTACCTTCCAGCTCCAGCATCAGACTATCTCAATAAAATCATCATAATATTGCATTGTCACGTTAATACCTACATATGCCCGTAAAATTTCAGCAAAATCGGTTGAAGATATTGTGGAGGGACGGGTGTCATGTCCCTCCAACACAAAGAGAGGATCCTCCGACCAGGCGAGGTGATCATGCCTGGCGGGCCAACTGTCCAACGGTTGATGTTGGGATGTTGTATGTATCTTAATATTTATTAATATTTAGCGAATTAAGAAGCGAACTTTCACTGCGCGATTCAGGATTGGTAGTTTCTTAGTTTCCTTCGTTACTCCGTAGTTCAGTGTAACTTCGATAGATGGCGCTGTAGTATGTTTCTGTTGCGCTGTATGTGGAAGTCGCCACATAACTCCCCTCCAAGACCGGAGGTTGATATATGTTGAGTCAGCTGTCTGTGCTCTGTTGTGGAGCTTGCCAGTGCTAGGAGTGAGTAGTTCCAGTGAGTCGGAACTGAGTGCCGCTAGTCCCAGTGAGTCGGGGCTGAAGTCCGCTGATCCCAGTGAGTCGGGATGGCGTGCGGTGCGCGGTGCTGCGGTCAGGTCCCCAGTGAGTCGGGGCGGTTGCTGCGTAGTGACTGGCTGCTGCGTAGACGGGAGAGAGGTGCTCTGCTTACATGGACCGTAGGTGCAGTGTGCTGTGCCTAGACGCTGATGAGGCCGTAGGGGTAACCAGGCTGGAGCGGTCACTTCCAGCGTGTGGTGTATCCCTGTTGAGGCCGAGGTTGCTGGCTGGCTGTGAGACTTGCTGTGGGAGTGAACAAGATGGTGGCGAGCTGATGCTGCATCGAAGGCTGCTTCCAATCACGTCGGGGTCACCACTGTGGAGGGACGGGTGTCATGTCCCTCCAACACAAAGGGAGGATCCTCTGACCAGGCGAGGTGATCATGCCTGGCGGGCCAACTGCCCAACGGTTGATGTTGGGATTTTGTATGTATCTTAATTTGGGCGCGAACTTTCACTGCGCGATTCAGGATTCGTAGTTTCTTAGTTTCCTTCGTTACTCCGTAGTTCAGTGTAACTTCGGTAGATGGCGCTGTAGTATATTTCTGTTGCGCTGTATGTGGAAGTCGCCACAATATTATCTGCTTCAAAATTGAGTTGCAAGGTTCCAACCAAAACAAACATAAATTATGTATATACATTAGAAAAAACAATAAAAGCTTGTAAACTGTATTTTGTTTTTTTTTTTTTTAATATTTGTTACCTCATAACTTTGGACTGGGTGAACCGATTTTGATGATCACGCCACGCTCACGTTCCATGTCGCCACGATTGATGTTCCATCTATATGTCACGTGGCGAAATGGACGTGAGCGTGGCGTGACGCTTAATGTCTCACTGTCATCTCATGCAACAATATCATTTTTTATAAATTATTAAAATGGAAAAAATATTTTCCAATTGACTTATTTAAATAAATAATTAAGCAATTAATTAAATTTCATATAAATTTAACAAAAAACTTCCATTTGGGATAAAATTCCAAGACTATCGTAGAAACATTTTTTAACTCACACGGAATCACAAACAATCATGTCATTACATGATTTACATGTCGTCACGCTTTTCAACACAAAATAAGTTACTAACAGATACTATGGCTGCTTTTTTGGACAAATATTGTTAATATAATTCAAATGCAAACGCGTTTTAGTAGTTTACAATAAAACAAATTGTTCAAAAACCCATTTTATTGTCGTGACTATGTAGAATTTTCCACCTTACGCGAATTCGATGGACAGCTTTGAAACGAGGTTTTTATGATATATTTCCTGAAAAATTACTCTACAATGGCATTTTATAGATAAAACAATAGCATGTAATTGAAGAAGCATTCATCTACTATATAAAAATAAGTCGGGTTTTCCTTCCTGACGCTATAACTCCAGAACGCACTAACCGATTTCCACGGTTTTGCATTCGTTGGAAAGGTCTCGGGCTCCGTGAGGTTTATAGCAAAGAAAATTCAGGAAAATTTTCAACAGAACAGCGGGAAAGTGTTACATAAAACGAAGCCATCTGGTGGCGAAACGTAGTTCGCCGGGTTTGCTAGTTCATAATGGATATTTAATATATCTACCAAGTTTGAAGGATTCAAAGTTGATTAGGAGGATAGCGGTGGACATAGCAAATTTGGGTAGTTTGCAATTTTAAAATGAATGTTTTGCTCAAAAAACTGAAGATATTACATGTTTTTATTTTCATTAAAAAAACTCTTTTGCTTATCGCTTACATAAATCATTTGCGTTAAATGCTTTAAAATGGTGGCATTACTTTGCTTAGAGTAGTGGACACTAATTTTTGCCCACTTGCAACTTTTGGCGAAAACACCCCGTTACTTTCGTTTCGATACTTTTATGAGTCCGGTAGGTACTTTTTTTTCGATGCTATTCATTGAATAAGTACAATATCGATACTTTCTATTCGATTTCGTGTCCCTAAGTTTGAGATTCGTGTTTGTTGTTCGTTTTCAAAATCGCAGGAGACGGTAATGGTTTGCTAACAAACACGTTTTGTGTTAGCAAACCATTTTTAGGAGCAGGAGACACACCTTCATTAATTTACAGTATTCAGAATAAACCTAATCGCAAACCACAGATAAGTAATATATTATTAAAATAAAAGAATTTTAAAAAGTTTTAATTCTGTTTTATTTGACCTCTTTCCTCTTATGATTTGTTCGATCTGTAATTTGTTCTCATGTCTCATCTGTTTGTGTAAACACCTAAGAACAAAGTGTTCAATTTTTAAATTATCAGAAATCCACTAGGCGTTTTAGGGTAATCCAATAGTAAAGAATGGCAATATTCCGTTGCATGATTGTAGCGCCGCATCTGGGGTACTTCTTTCGAGAAACAGACAAAAACATTATATGTGGTGGCCACTGGCCACAGACACAGAGTACCAGAGTACATTGGTTGCTCATTGTTAGTGCTTAGTGCTGTGGCTTAGTGGTAGCCATCTTGTCCACGGCTGTTGTTGTTGTTGTGCAGTGACGAATTATTTTGTGTTCACAAGTTTATTTTACAGTATTTGGTTCAATCGATCATTAGTTGTGTAATTATTAATCTTTATTCATAAGTGTTTCGCAAAATATCACAATGTCTGCGGTTGCAGGTATAAATAATGAACTAAAATTATAGTTTTATTCATTTGTTAATCTCAAACGTAAATTAAACTCAAAATTTCTACCCCCTTAAATTTATATAATGGCTGGTTAGACTATTTCTTCTTTTGTTATTGTTTTAAAATATCTGTTACACGAAAAAGTTGTTTACCGCGTGTTTCATTTTCGTTTTAAACTTCATTTTACCTAACATTTTTGTGAAGTTTACAGAACCTACCTACTTATTGCTATCTCAATGACAAAATCCAATATTCAATGTATAAAACACGTAATATGAGCTATTTAAATATAAATTTAAACGCGAATCAAGTACCTAATTAACTATATCTTCTTTTTTTTTAGAAAAGCCCGTATCGCCTCCCGAGGAGCAGAGTACTAAGTTCCGCCCATCAGAAAACTTTAGACACATGAAAAAATATTTAAAATGGAAATTTGAAAACTCCTCTCCAGATGCTTCTAATGATTCGCTTCAATCTAACACTCCAACATCAAGTCCTGGTGATGAAGAAAAAGTAAAGCCACTTACAGAAGTACAACCACCTTTGCCACCATATTCACCTCCACCAGTTGTTTATATAAAAGAGGAAATTAATACTACTGATTATGAGGACAGGGAGCCAGACCCTTCCTTGGACAATAGCCAGCTTGAATTTATTTACAACACATCTGTAGCTGAACCAAAAGAAACAATGTGCCGTAACTTTGTACGTGGTACATGTAAAAATGAATATACATGTAAGTTTGCACATAAAATTATAAAAGATCAATTAAAAATGGTCTATACATTTTGTAAAGAGTTTCAAAATAAGGGATGTTCCCTTCAAGATTGTCGATATGTGCACTGTACAGTTTTCGAACAGGCAGAATTTTATAGGACAGGCACGCTTCCGCCTCATGCCACTGAGCATATAAAGCAACGTCAACCATGGTCTCAAAAAACAATGCATCCTCAAGGTATTTACTCTACTTCTACTATGCTTTTGCTTTGCTCATATAAAAAACTAGTTTTTGCCCACGGCTCCGCCCTCGTGTATGTCGGTTATCGCGGCTAATAGTAGCCTATGTGTTATTCTAATGTATAAGCTATATTTTTACTGTAAAGTTTCGACTTAATCCGTTTAGTAGTTTTTGCGTGAAAGAGTAACAAACATCCATCCATACTTACACACTTTCGCGTTTTTAATACTAGTAGGAAAATACAAATTACAATACTTGTTACTAAGATGCTCAAGAAGATAAATATATTTAGTTATTTAAGATCTTTTAAGAACTATGTCATAGGCTAATTACATCCAACAAGTGCGTGATAAATTGCATGCAATTAATGTACCAAAATATCATATTTATCTAACCTTAAATATTAAATCACATGGCAAATTTATATGCTATGACAGTCTGGGTAGTTATGAGCGCATAGCCAAACCGAATGTACAGCATCCAGATGTACATTTTAAAAACCATTATTACACTTAAAGTAGGGTAGCAAAATAAAAACAATAATCGTTCATTTCATTCACTTGAAATTAAATTTAATATTTTTATTGAGCAGTTTGAAAGAACTTTTGGAAGGCGTCATTAAAATCAGGCCTTCCTTATTATACCAAATACCATTATTGCAGCTTGCAATCTTCTATATTATTTGCTAGCCAATATATATAAAATGCATATGTTAGGCATACATACTCACTTGTGTATTTATTTATTTTTTGCCTTGAAGTGTAGTGTGATTGTTAGTGTATCTCTATGGTTCCTGTAACTCTAATTTGTAAAAAATGCATTTCATTTAAATACAAAACATTGAAGACAATACACTATTGGTATTGCTGGAAGAAATTAGAGACTTGATTGTACAAGACAGGGAGAGATTTGCAAATGTACATTTAATAGAAACTGATTTTTAGGTATTTAAGGCTTTGCTTTGGCTTCTATAGCTTTTGTGTAACCAAAGCTTACCAGAATATTAATTAATAACCTTTCAGTTCCAGACCAATTTCATGTATCACCACAACACCAAGTATTGCCGCCTCAGCCAATTATGAATACTTCATTTGATACAAGGTAAGGATAATAATAAAAACCTCACAAATTTCCCACATGGCTGCCTGCCTCCAAATTAGGGCCTGTATTCGCTTTGATTAGTGCGAGTGCAGGTGCAGTTGGTAGAAAATACGTGTGGACCGCGAATTCCCTGCTCACACGTACTTTCCACCAATCACCGATCACCCGCACTAAGCACCTGCACTCGCACTAAGTAAAGTGAATACAGGCCTTAAGACGAAGCCTGCACTCGGACTGCTGATAAATATACTTAAATATTTCTAAATACATACATAATACTACAGATATGTAAATTATACGCAGACGAAACTAATATAGTGCTCATTTATACATTTTCGTGTTCCTTACATTTCTTTTTTTTTGTATGCATGTATTACATGTTTCATCTATAAATGAAACATGTAATACGTACTTACATTCAAAAAGTTACATTTGGATGAATTACATTAATTAGTTGACATTCTGTAAGCTTGTACTTAGCAAAGTAAAATGTAACGTACATGGTTTTCATAAATATAATAATTAAGTATTAAAATTACTTTGATACTAATTGGTTAATTTTATAAGTAATCAAGGCAAGATACTATTCAGTTGTTTGTGGTTTCAAAAACAATCAATAATTAAATGAGTTATATAATAAATATTTATAAGAATTAAAATAAATGCATGTCTATTGTAAGCTCATTATTACAATAATTATAATATTGCGTTACTTAGTTACGTTTATTATTTTATTATATTATTATTAATGCATAATTCTTAACTCAATGGACCTGGATGACTAATCTTGGCTCGTTTTTTTGGTAAATTTTCTAAAGCTGTTTCCTAGATTCAGGTTAAAAATATACAAGAATTGCTCATAGCCCATTTGCACTCGGTGATTAGAAACAATTACCGAGGGTAAGCAACGACGGCGCGGTCAGTACCTGGAGGGGTGGCATGGTACCATGAGCGTCTCCGTGATTCCGAAGGTCACGTTAAGCAGTCGGTCCCGGTTGTTATCATAGATTAACAGTCGTGAAGCTTAGTTGGAGGCCTTTGGGCAACTTAAAAAAATCCAACGGCAAGATTACGTTAGCCACAACGTTGTCTTGCCAGTGCCCAACCCGCACTTGGCCAGCGTCGTGACGTATGGCCTTAACCCTCTCCTGATAGGAGACCCGAGCACAGCAGTGGGACGTTATGGGTTTTTGAGGAAGAATTGCTTTTTTAAAGTTGTTTTTTTTTATGTATGGCCCGCCAAAATGACTCTGCTCTGCCTGATGGAAAGCATAAGCAAAATCCAAGAGTGGTGGTCACCATACTCATTGCGAATGCAGACAATGCAGGATGGCGACCCACACCATGGCGGCCTAGTGATGCTTCTGCACCTTTTAGTCTAGTGAACAAGTATAGAACTTGTTGACTAGACTATTTGGGCCTCCGGTCTCACACTCACCAACGAAACACGACAGCACAAATGCTGTCATTTTACGTTGATTTTTTGTGCGAGGGTACTACCGCCCCAGTCGAGCCGGCCCGTTCGTGCTGTAATCAGCGTGGCTCTACTACCTTGAAAATAAGCATTTAATAAGCATATTAGATAAAATAAGCATTTTCTTTTTAATTGTAATACTACTAACATAATTGACTATTCACACATATTTGATCACTGTTCGGTATCCTATCATGGATACTGGATAGTGACAAAATATACAAGGCCAGTTATCGGACACATCTTTATTAATTATATGATTTACTTGCTTTACAGTGCTACGATAGTCCCGGTGGCTTGTTCGCCCCCGTACACAAATGGAATAGATTCGCTACACTATGGTCAAAGTGGGTACCGGTATGAACCAGCTAGTTCAACTTCCAGCAATAAGCGGCCATGGACTTGTGACAGTGAGTATTTTATTACTTGTTTAATGGCGAATGTTCTTTTTTTAAAAGTATAATAATATTATGTGTAACAAAATGATTAGAATATTATTTTTTTAATTATATTCTTTATAGTAATGTTATTTGTTCTTAGCTTCGCGCTGTTTGCCTGCGTCGTAATTTGAATATGTTGCATGGAATTTAATTTAGAAGAACTAACTTTTATGCAACTTACCAAATACTCCTGATTAATTGACTCTTGCTTATTGCTCTTTATCATATAACGATGTCCTATTTCCATTTATATTAATGACTGTTTGTGAAATAATGTCAATATCAATTATAGTATCATTTGAGCAGCTACTTTAATTTGAGTGATTCATATGAATCACTAAGCAAATTAAAGGCTGCTGAAGAAATTATTTTCTTCAGCAGCCTACACACGATTTAGATTTCAGAGAACTGCTGCTTGGAGCAACATAAAACCAATTATAATGTGTTGTTATCATACTGTTCATTATTACCGATTTACTTAAAATATAATATTACTAGCTTTCGCCCGCGGCTTCGCTCGCATTTCATAAAAAGTATCCTATGTTACTTCTAATACCTCCAAGAATATGTGTACAAATTTTCATGATGATCGGTTTAGTAGTTTTTTCGTGAATGCGTAACAAACTCACTTCACCTTCATAATATTACTATCTGATGCCGGTATATCGGTTATCGCGGCAAATAGTAGCCTATGTGTTAATCCAGGGTGTCAGCTTCCTGCATATCAAATTTTATCCAAATCGGTCCAGCCGTTAGCGCGTGAAGAAGTAACAAACATACACACTCACAAACTTTCGCCTTTATAATATGTTTGAAGTGTGATAATGGATCAGTTCTTTAATGAGAGCTTACAAAAATAAATTAACCAATGCCGGCAAAATAAACCAATTAAATCAAAATTTACCAATTCACACTGAAAAAGAACATTACAATACATGGTTCCTAATTTAGTAAATAACTTACCAGCGCATATAAAGAATAAAATTAGTGGTTAAAATCTAGCAACATACTAAAGCCTGCCTAATTTAATACCTGAGAAAATAAATTACAAGATGACAATGTTAATCATGATTTTCTGATTTTCAACAAACTTCTAGCAGATGTAAAAGAAGCGAGTTCTCTAAAATATTAAAAAATAAATTATTAATTTATATTCATAAAAATGAAACACTCTAAGTCTTTTCACTTGGACCACCGCCTTATGACAGGAATGCAGAGAGCTCGCTCCTTACCGAATTAGTATTATTTTTACTGCACCTGCATCGAGTTTAATGTGTGTTATTTTTATTCAATAATATTAATTGTTCTCATGTAAGTGACAATATTGTCTTAATGAGAAATAAAGATCTTTAAACCGAAAAAATAATGTATGCAATAAAACTACGAGGTACAGTAAAGATTCCGAAGAATGCTGTTGTGTGCGATCTTCATTTGCTAGCCATTATAAGTATTATTAAAAAAAGAAAGTGAGCAGTCAAGGCTATACTATTTGTTATTGTGACTGTTATATGAAGACCTATGATATGCATATTAAGTATAGCACTTCTAATATAATTGTTAGTGTACGAATAAATCTTGATGGTTCTTATAACTAAGTTAATAATAAGTAAAATAAAATGTAATACCTATTGGCAGTTAATAAAAAAAAAACACTGCCCTACTGTACGAGTTTTCTGCAGGCAAATAAAGTGATTAGATTGTACAAGACGGAGAGATGTGCAAATGAATGTTTAATATTGCCATAAAAATTAATTCGGTAAACAAGAAACTGATTTTAAGGCATTTTAATGCTTGACTTTGACTTTTTTTGTAGCTTGCGAATGACCGAAGCTTATCAGAATATTAACTAGTAATATTTCAATTTCAGACCAATTTCATGTATCACCTCAACACCAAGTAATGCCGCCTCAGCCAACTATGAATACTTCATTTGAAACAAGGTAAGGTTAAGAATAAAAACCTCGCACATTTCACACACGACTGTCTGATTTCCGATCAGGCAGTGTATGTGCTATGGTAACTAAATAGTGTAGTGCAGGGGTGGCCAACCGGTCGATCGCGATCGACCGGTCGATCGCGGCTATTAGTCCAGTCGATCGCGGCGAGGCAAAAAAAATAGGTACCTATATAAATTGAATTTGGATTAAATGGAAGAAAAATAAGTTCGTAGGTAATTTGAATAAAAATTAAGTTATTTTGGTCCAGAACTGACTGTGCAACGCAATCTATACTTATAATAAAAATGTAACAGGTCCAATTCTGTACATTAAAGATATTTTGAGAAATTTTTTTGGAGGGCTCTCTATAATTTTGCCTTTGACTCAACAGAAGTGGCATCAACCTTTGACTTCATAGCTGTTCCCAGTTTTATCGAGCTTTCCTGGGACATTTCGTTCAGTAATATGGACTTTACCAGTTCGGTGGTAACGTTAACATTACTATTTTCGAGAGACATAATCAATGGGTCATATCGACGTTAGACCTCCCAATAGAATAGCAGCAATGGACGTATCATCTATTACTTTGTCTATATCCGCCAAATCTTGAGAGGTGGAAATAATCGATACTGATGCCAAAACTGTATTTTTTTAATTTTTCTCTGTGTGTCCGTCTGTCTGTATCTTGGCCGCGCATCACGCCGAAACTACTGAATGGATTCAAATGAAACTTGGCATGATTTGAGTTCATACTACGAGGTAGGACATAGGATACTTTTTATCCCGAAATTCAGCACGGTTTTTCTTTTATTATTATAAGTTACCTGCCAAAGTGACTCTGCTCAGCCTGATGGTAAGCTCAAGCAAAATCCAACAGTGGGGCCACCATACTCACTGCGAAAGCAGACAATGCAGTATGGCGTCCCACACTATGGCAGCTTAGTGAGATGCTTTTTCACGCCCCGCTTAAAGGACCCGGGATCATAGTAGAAGGGAAACACGTGCGCTGGTAGTGAGTTCCAGTTTTTGAGTGCTTGGCACAGGAAGGAAGAACCAAACCGTGTGGTTTGAGAGCGTATTTCAACGACTCTAAGGCCAGCTGGGCTTAGGGTGGCTTTCAAGGCCAGCACGCGTTGTTCTGTTGAGAAAGGGTTGGTAAAGGTGGTAGAGGACTGCCATAGAGGCGGTATCTCTCTCTGCAAAGGCTCAAGGGATTCGGTCGCATCCGGACTGTTGATAATGTTAATAATAAAAAATGCTCGCCGCTGCAACCGGTCGAGAACATCAAGCAAATACTGCGCGGATCCATCGCAAAGATGAGAACAGTACTCCACGCACGAGCGTACCTGGGTCTTATAAAGAAGACACAAATGCTCGGGCGTGAAGAACCGTCTCACCTTGTTCAGTACGCCAAGTTTCCGCGAGGCCGCCTTAGTGATGCTCTCGATGTACTCCCGCGGGTTGAGGTCCCGGCAAATATCCATGCCCAGGACACCGAGCTTATCCTGTAGTGGTAGTTGGTTGGGCAAATCTCCCAGAAACACCAGTTCAGCTGTCGGAAACTGCTTCTGCGCTTTATCCGCTGCCTGACTTAGATGGTCAAAGAGACGAGTTGTCTCGGAGTCTCCGGAATAGGACCGATAGAGACACACGTAGATACGGCTTATAGATCCGCACTCTACGTGAAGCCATAGGGTGGATAGGGAATGGTCTTCAAGGCAGCGCAAACGGCGGCAACAAATATCGGCCCTGACGAAAAGGCATACCCTAGCTTTCGCGAGGAAACATTCCTCAAGCATGTAGCCGGGATAGTGGAGATATGCCGTGTAGGCAGGGCGACATATTTGTGTCTCCGTAAGAAAGAGCATAGCCGGCCGTACCGTCTCAAGGTGGTGGTGGACGGCGTTGAGGTTACCATGAACTCCACGGATATTCGTGTAGTCACGACGAAAAGTGAGTTGATGGGAGTATAGAATGCCGCTGTTGAACTCGTTTGCTGTTTTTTTATTTTGCTGCCATGATGACAGAGAGGTGAAAGGGGACGTAAAAGGCGTGACAGTCATCGTGGCAGTGTAATACTGAGACTCAGAATGCTGTGTCATCATAGAACAGCAAGGCATGACGGTAACCGAGGCGTCGGACGGAAGGGCCCCCGTACAATCCCGGAAGTGGTCGCCTGGTCCCACCGTCCGGTCACCAACACCACCGTTTCTACGGGTCTCCCTGGCCGACACACAAGTATTCCACCGCTCATACACATATCACGATGACTGTCACCCCTGCATCATTGGGCCTCTGTTCTCGCACTCACCAACGAAACACGACAGCACGAACGCTGTCATTTTACGTTGATTTTCTGTGCGAGGGTAGTCGGTCGAGCCGGCCCGTTCGTGCTGTAATCAACGTGGCTCTACTACCTACAAAAGTTTCCTGGAGAGAGGGGATGAAAGTCAAAATATGTACTTAGTTGTAAATTAATAACACAGTCCGATTTCGTTCATTCTTTTTTTGCTAGAAAGAAAAAAAATAAAAGCTAACGGGACTAATCTTTATTTTGTGCGCGACTGTACAATGCCTGTGGGAAGCTGAGACAGATATGTAAATATGGCGGTACGAAGTTCGCCGAGTCAGCTAGTCACCAATAAAATTGCTGCGGGCATCATCTTGTATCATTCCGTCACGTTATTTATCTTCTCTTCGCGACTCATTTCCTTTTATGTTTGGAACGCGATGACAATTACGGCGGGGCGTGTGTCAATTCATCACTCATCAGTTGACACAACAGAGAATAGCAGAAATTGAGGCTGTGATATCAGACTTCGAAATTCGCTTTAGTGATTTCAAAAAGATTAAGAAGTTGGTGGAATTTGTCAGTACCTTAACCCGTTTATAAATGTGACAATTATAGAACTCTGGCTCTAATTTCCCATGCTAGCAAAGTATTGTTACATATAATTGACAACAGAGACCGACGTTTTTTGGACTGGCAAATACCACAGGAGCAAGCCAGTTTCGTCAAAGGCAAAGGAACTCTTACACAAATTCTCAACATTCGCCAGCTAATTGAGAAATCATACGAGTTCAATACTCCGCTCATATTGTGGTTCATCGACTACAGCAAAGCCTTTAACTGCGCTATCTGGTCCGACCTTTGCAGTCGGTTCGGAGAGTGTTGAAAGAGATAGGAGTGCCCGTGCAAGTGCAGTTGGTGGCACTTATTGAAACTCTGCATATAAACGAACAAGGAATCGTAAAAATTGACAAGGCAGCATCGGAACCCTGTAACTTTGAAAAGGGTATCAGGCAGGGCTGCATACTCTCGCCTATTATATTTAACGTGTATGGATAGCATATCATTAGGCGGGAATGTGAGGTTTGGATGTAGGATCATCGTTATCCTGGGCAGAATAGAGCGAATTAGCCTAGAAATGGGTCTCAAAATCAACCACAGTAAGACTAAACTCATGGTGATTGATCGTGGCAATAAACCTGAATTCACGTGTGCTCTCAAACTTGAAAATGTTGAAAACTTCATCTTTCTGGTGGGCTAATAAAAGCAACAATCGTTCGTGCGAAAAGGAAGTCAGAAGAAGCATAGGAATGGCCAAAAGTGCGATGGACCAACTACAAGGAATATGGAGAGATCGTAACATCTTCCGTGAAACCAAAATTAAACTGTTAAAGACCTTGGTATTCTCCATATTCAGCTACGGGGCTGAGACATGGACGTTAAGGAAAGCTGACCGCGATCGAATCGATGCTTTTGAGATGTATTGCTGGAGGCGACTGCTTCAGATCCAATGGACGGTCTTCGGCATAAATTTGTCTGTTTTGCACGAACTAAATATTATCAACTCTCTGGTGGCGGGCAACTGTTCGGCATACAGTTGCTTGTAGAAGATCATACCACACCTAGGGAAACACGTCCTCAAGAAGAGCTCCACGAAGCGGAAAATTTATAGACTAATTATTTAAACTTTTATGCCGTAATTTATAAAAACAGAGATTGGAAAAAAAAAGTTAATTAACAATGGTGTAACTTTTTGAAAAATCGACATATAAATTTTTTTTCACCGAGGTTCTTATTCAAATTTTTTAACAGTTATTTAATACTACAAAATAATTATTTAAGGTGATATACCGGCTTTCCAGGCGACGCGCCTATGCCGTAACGACTTCGCGGAGTACTATTTTCAGCGTTAAAAAAAAAAGAGATTGAGTTTCGGGAGTTAGGACTTTTTTATTGGAAATTTCCTCCTCTTTCATTCAGGATCTTCTTTCAAAAATCCTTAAATATGACTACTTTAGAAGTTATTAACGAAAAACTAAATATCTTGTTTTTTTTTCACATTTTGTTAATAACAATCGCAATTTTTTATGTGCTAATAAATCCTTAAAAATCATTTTTCTAGACATCATTTCGAATCGAATGAGCTATCGCACATATTTTTAAGAGCTTTATTGCTATTCAACACGTTTTTGAATTTGTTGACTAGATTAGGCGACCGTTTAATACACTACGCAATCCGTACATTCGAATTGTATCGATTGTACTATATGAAGTATGTTCTTTCGTGTGAAATTTCAAGAAATGTCATTGGTCGATCGCACAAGGTTTCATCAGTAAAAAGTAGATCTTAGGTCTAATCAAGTTGGCCACCCCTGGTGGTCTTTATAGCGTACTAGCTATTGCGCGCGGTTCCGCCCGCGTGTATGTCGGTTATCGCGGCAAATAGTAGCCTATGTGTTATTCAGATGTATAAGGTATATTATGAGCTGTAAGTTTCATCCAAATTCGTTCAGTAGTTTTTGCGTGAAAGAGTAACAAACATCCATCCAGACTTACAAACTTTCGCGTTTATAATATTAGTAGGAAGTATGGATTATCGTCTCTGATGTACAGTAATATATCCAGGTTTCATCAACGATGACAACTCGACGCAAAAACTCCTGCGGATTTTGCTTTAAACGGTCTAAACACTGCTTCGATATTGTTACTCGTAATCGCTTGTTGTCAGAGTTAGCAATCGCGCATACATCTTTCTTGTACCTATTTTATGATTTAAAATTTTGATTGCTGTTCCTTATGAGAAAACTTAGCTCATTTTTGTTTGGCAATTAACTTGGAATGGCCCTTTTTGATTATTTCCTCGGTAACCACATCTGATGGGCCGATGGGCGTCCTGCCAGCTCTTTCTTGAACATGATCATGCACGGTGAAGGGTCCCATAAACAGCATCAAACTTTTAATCCATCCCAAGTGTTTCCCGTCCAAAAATGATTAACGAATTACGGATTGGTATTGCTCTTTTTCCATTTCATCAAGAAACACTAGACACAAAAGATGCAAACAGCTTATATTTGTTTTAATTAAATCGTTACTAATATATGACTATTTAAATTATTAATTACTCATTGTATCTAAAAACACTTCTATGTTTTAGCCAATAATACAGTAAAAGTACTCTCAACTTTGTTGTAAATGTAAATATGGGCATTGTCTTTATTTAATAAATTAATCAAATATACATTAACAGACTGAATATTGGATCACTGTCCAGTATCCAGTTACGGATACCAAATAGATATAAAAAGCCAGTATTAAGCCAGTAATAAACGCGAAAGTTTGTAAGTATGGATGGATGAGATTTTGTTACTCATTCACGCAAAAACTACTGAACGGATTTGGATGAAACTTAACAGTAATATAGTTTATACATCAGAATAACACATAGGCTACTATTTGCCGCCATAACCGACATATACGCGGGCCGAGCCGCGGGCAACAATTAGTTAATTATATGATTTACTTACTTTTACAGTTACAGTGCTACGATAGTCCCGGAACGTTGTTCGCCCCCGTACACAAATGGACACACAACAGACTCGCTACACTATGGTCAAAGTGGATACCAGTATGAACCAGTTGGTTCAACTTCCAGCAATAAGCGGCCATGGACTTGTGACAGTGAGTATTTTTTTACTTGTTTGATGGCGAATGTTCTTAACGATTCTTTTATAAGTAATATAAAATATTCTGTGTAGTGTTATTAATTATTTTTAATCAAGGCGAATGTCTTGGTCCCTACTATTGCAGGGTTACAAATTTGTATTAAATTGTTTTCTAATTTTAATACTTTTGCTGAGTAAAAAAATCCTAACCACATACGAATGTGAGAAATGTATTTAATCACAAGCAAAGAATGTTTCATAACTGTTTTTATAATATATTCCCATTGACATGAGATGAAAAATAGGACAGTTTTTTATTTATGGATATCAAGTCACCCGGTAATAATGGCTCCTACTCCTGTTATTATATTAGTTCTACGCAGTACTACCCCAGATGGTAATGTTATCAAAAAAAATTAATAATTATGATGACTTTTCTTCGTAGCGTACAATGGGAGAGGCCTACGCAATGGACAGCGTTAGACTGATGATAATAATAATTTGCGTTTTAATATTTTAGTTGTAAATTTATTAAACTGCCAGTAACTTGGCAGACATTGATATAACAAAATTTTGTTTTAATTTTAAAAGCAAACTTATTTGTTCTTCTGTCTTAGCTTCGCGCTCTTTGCCTGCGTCGTAGTTTGAATTTGTTGCATAGAATTGTATATAAAAAACTAGCTTTTATACAACTAATTTATATAAATACTGTGAGTGTCATCAGTATTAAAAATATGATTTAAACTTACTCGTTAAACAGCATGTCAAAAAACTTTAATCTCTGCGTCATATAACGATGTGATACTTTCTTTTATATTAATGAATTTCTGTGCAAGTAATGTATTATCATTTGAGCAACTACGTCAATTTGCTTAGCGATTCATATTTATCTTCAGCAGCCTACACGCAGCGCGACTTGGATTATCTGCTGCTAAAAAAATGCGAAGACTGCGACAAAAATGAGTACAGGTATATTTTTGTTTATTATAAGCTGTAGCCACGAAAATACGTACAAAGTGCACTTTGTATAAAAATTTCAGTATTTATTTACTATTTCATAATTATCACAAAAGCAAGTATAGTATGATTGCATTAAGAAACTGGTGTCTGCGGTCGGAAAACCGAATCACCGAGCTTTGATGAACAACATTGCATTGACAAAATTCATGCGAAATATCGTTTAAGACCTTCATCTTAAAGTCGAATGTACAAAGTATAGGTTTTGTGTGTTGCGTGAGTGTGTATGTGTGTTTGTTATTAAATCAATTACGTGTGGGATTTGTTGGAATTACATATTTGTTTAGTGGAGTGTTAATGATACTCAGTGGGATTGTTTATGTTCGGGATAAAAGGAGCTGTTCTGTTCCTACGTATGATTGTTTTTCGATATGTTATTTTTAGCTATTAAAAAAAAAGGAACTAACTTTGTTGTACAGATATTATCTCAAAAACAGAATGTTCTAAGTGATAGAGTTATTTTATTTGCTCCGTTTCATTGCGTTAATTGAGGAGATTTGTAAACATTTAATTCCTTTTCTTCTCGACGAATTTGTTTTGTTCAATATTCATTTAGAAGAAGCTAGAATACACCTAAAACACATTTTCTTGGCTCAATAATTTAATAGCAATTCAGTGAAGTATTTAAAGAAAAAGTAATCATCCTCGTGATTGTTTTATAAAACACATTTTTCATTATCTTGTTTTATATTAGTTTTGATATTTTAGTATTAAAAGCTGCATGTGTTATTATAGCTTAATAAATATATATCTACATTCATTATATTGTGTTTTGTATTGATTGTAAAGCTCCGCTTCTTTTATTTATTTTGTGAAGCATTATTTTACATTTTGAAAACTTATTCTTTATTTTGCTCTCGAATACCTGGAAAACTAATAGCATAGATAGATAACACACCGGTTTTCTGTGAAGCCGTGGTATCACTCCGGTCGAGCCGGCCCATTCATGCCGAAGCGTGGCTCTCCCACGGTCGAATTTATTTCTTAGAGAGACTTACAGACAAATAATGTAAGTGAATCTCTAGGTACGGTTACTTAAAAGAGAATTTTAATTTAACAAAATATATAAACAGTACACACATACACGCATACATATGCACAAATGCAGAAATCTAGATATGTTCAAAACATGAAACCAAAATAAAATAGTACAGTTTCAGTGCCACTTTTATTGCCGTCGCCGCGTCGTTTATTTAATAAAATGCGAGATTTTATAATGAGTTCAAATTCTGCACTTGCAATATCAATGCGATATATGAAAACTTGAAATATTGCGAAGCAGAAGCTTTGATAACGTAAATTATATTTGTTTGTAAAAGTAATGGCTTCTCTATATGATGACTATTTTTCAGGTGTAAATTCTACAGCAACAAGATAAAGGATATGACGGCTGTCATTAATGAACGTAAGCAAAAAGTGGACCAGTTGCATAAAAAGACACAGCGACTAATTAAGATACTCGAACACGTAGGCCAACCTGTGGTATGTATTGTAGTTTATTAATGTACTTTAATTATCCATTCTAACATAAATTCAAAAGCAACTCTGTCTGTTACGCTTTCGATAACCGACATACACACGGATGGAGCCACAAGCAAAAACAATCTTGTATGAAAGAATGGCCCATGAAGTCATGAAACCTGATTCCTACCAAAAATATTGGTATACAAAAAAATATGGTCCTTATGAACAGAAATAAAGAACGTCAGCCGTCTTCATAGACAGCACCGCCATATGATCCAAGGATAAAAGCTTTTAACACTGCATCTGCGAGTGACCAACAAGATGGTACTTGTAGAGACTGTGTGTGGGAATTTGCATTAAAGGGTCTCAGTGCAAATATCTTCACGTTCTTAACCCTGAAATAATGAAAACTTTTCTAAAATTTTGTCATGATTTTATTTTATGTTGGGCTACCTATATATAAGAGTCCAATGTTTGAGTGCATAAAAGGAAATTCCAAAAACTCATCGTACCCTTTAATTATGAATACTTTTACAAATCAATCTCTAGTGAATCAACTTATTAAGAAATAGTATGTAAATTGTCAGTATGTAAATTGTATTATTTTTTTAGGATTTTCTGAAGAATTAGAAATGGACTGTGTCGGATTAGAGGCTAAAACTGCCATTCACGATGGTATCCTGACAAGAACACAGAATCAATGTGTTAGTTAGTTTTGGACTGAAATGTATGAACGAGTTTTAAGGTAACATTGTCGTCGTTGAAAGAATGAAAATAATTATTGCTGACTTACAAAAGTAAATCACGTCTATCGGTCTTACTAATAAACAATTTTACACACGAGGTACCAGGGTTATAACGTAAGCGTTAAAAATAATTATGTTTAAATATATTGTAAAATTATGTTTGTAAATGAGTTTTTATGCAACCATTATACAGTCCCCGGCCCTCGCTCAATAACCTATAACGATATACCTACATGGAAAATGTCGTATAGATACTTAATACACGACTTTTTTGGCTGAGTTAGTAGCTATAAGAGTCAGCGCCTATGGACGTAGTGACGGCAAAGAGGCTAATTCAGACATCAACTGGCGCTCGCGTCATTATCTGCCATTTTATTTCGTTGCATCAAATAGAGTTTAAGTTGTATTCTGAAGTACTTTAGATTGAATTTAAATTGTTACTGAATTAGTCTCTTCGCCGCCACTCAATCGGTCGGCGCTGACTTTTATGCAGTAACCACAGATGCGCTTGACCAGTTAGGTAACTGTTTTCCTGCGGTCCGCGGTATCAAGGATGGATGCTGATCGAGATGAGTCATGAGCGACTGATTATTGTAACCTATCGTAATCAATCAATAAATCAAGGGTTGACTTTTGCGTTATCCCATATTATATCATTACAAAATTTTAACAAAAAAAAACGACTTCAAGAACTGGACTAAATTGAAATTGGACCGCACGGGAAGCACCAGATTTCAAATCCTAATAAATTCGGTTCACCCAGTCGAAAGTTGTGAGGTAACAACAAAAAAAAACAGTTCAATTGAGAACCTCCTCCTTTTTTGAAGTCGGTTTAAAATATAATTAGCCTTTGTGGCGACTATTATTAGTTTGTAAGCTTAAGCTTTATGCTCATTGAGATAGAGATCATCTGGAAAGTACCCAAACAATGAAAGAATGGCCCATGAAGTCATGAACCTGATTCCTAACAAAAATATTGGTATACAGAAAAATATTATGGTCCTTATGAACAGAAATAACGAACAAAATGGCCAACCATCTTAATAGACAGCACCGCCATATGATCCAAGGATCAAAGCTTTTAACACTGCACCTGCGAATGACCAACAAGATGGTACTTATGGAGACTGTGTTGGAATTTGCATTAAAGGGTCTCAGTGCAAATATCATCACATTCTTAACCCTGAAATAATAAAAACTTTTCTAAAATTTTGTCATGATTTTATTTTCAAAATGGGTCGGGGTATACCAGGCAAAGTTGTGCTTACCTACACACTCCAAATCACAAATGTGTAAATTGCTTTTATTAGTAAGGCCGTAACTGTATATCTTTCAGTCCGGCTACCTATCAAACGTGATTACAAGGTAAATATCTCCTGATTTTCTCAAAGAGACATAATGTCCTATTGCGATTGCGAAAACTAGACTATATGCCATAGTGTGCCTAAAATATCTTAGAAAAGCTACAAGACATCTTTAAGAAGCCGCTTTCTGGCGTCTTTAGACTAGTCGTATATAAGTTATTCTAGCAACCATAATGGTTGCTGTCCAAGGTATCATAAATGAGTTCAATTAGAAATACCAATTTAGCTGCCTTCTAGATAGCACTCACAACAAGCGGCAAATGCGATAGATAGGCATCACTGCCGGCCATGAAGGCTTTCATAACAATACTGTTTCATTTACCGATCCCGATTGAAGAGAACTAAGAAACATTGAGTCGCTACTTAAGATCTGTTTAAAAGCTAGAGCCAAAATTAAATCACTATGACTTTTATGGCTGTGGAGAAGCACAGATCTAAAGGAAGTTTCTGTAATTCGTCCTCGATTTCTTTCTTTACCCAAGACTCTTAAAATGGGCACTTGATTCTAACACAATTTGTCGAATAGAAACTTTCCATTATTCTTATTTTTATACAATGTATTGTATAATTATCTAATCTGACCGTTTATTTAGTGCAAATAGGTTGGGAAACGCGTTCCACAAGGATCGACCATAAAGCGGCTCTTGTTTATGATCCAAGTCCATATTCCTTACAATAGCTGTAAAATTATGATTAATATTGTTATGAAACTTTTGATCTAAAATTTATTAACTTTCAGTTGTGGGAAAACAATTTATGTAGAACAAGTTGGAGAACAATTTCATTAATGTAAGACTTTGTGTTCATACATATATTTTTTAAAATGTTGCGGATGGTTTTCTTGCCTTTGATAGAGACTTTTCTTTGTAACATAAATTATGTTATACTCTTTGCGCTGTCGCATGGTGCGTGGTGGTTTAATTTTATTTACAACAGTTAATAATGATTTAATATATTGCGAATGTGGTACAGCTGAAATACTAAGTCATAATTTGTAAATCGCGGCAACTTTCAAGAGTGAAACGAAATGTTACTGAAACTGTCACTCGCACCATGCTACAGCGCAAAGAGTGTAGTAGGTTTAAATCTAGGGTTAGAACTTGGTGGTTGAGGCTAAATAGGAGTTTTTCTTTGTAATCAGTCTGATTCATATGGCACACTCTGAACTACACACGACAATTTTGTATGGACATAGATTATATATTTATACGTAATGAATTTAAAAAAAATTAAATATTTACCAAATGTACTTACTATTTTATTTCAAACACTGCAACGAATATTAATATAGCTAATTCTCGATTAAACAGCATATGTAATGTATTTATCTGTATATATTTTGTAAGTAGGTACTCGACCTCACCTGAAAGGCAAAAGTTAAATGTACTTTAGCTACTAACGCAAAAAAATAGTAAAATCTTAATAGAAATACATTGTACATTGAATCTCAAAAACAAGAATCCTTGTTGTTACAATTTTTTTTGATTTTTTTAAAATTCAATTTGTCAAATAATTTATAACTACACTAGCATTTACATGCGGCTTCGCTCACGCAGACTTTCATCCCCTGATTTACTCCCTTAGGGGGGAATTTCAAAAATTCCTTTCTTAGTGCTCACTTACGTTATATAAAGAACCTACATGCAAAATTTCAGGATTATAGCTTCAGCGGTTTGGGCTGTGCGTTGATCTCTGGGTATGTCAGTCAGTCAGTCAGTCAGTCAGTCACCTTCCTGTTTTATATATATAGATATATAATTTCAAATAACTTTTGAAAATTATTTAATAATTATTCTTAATGACTAACTCCGCCACTATTAAGACTGTAGTCCTTGAGCGTGGGAATTTGTGATTGAACACCCACATTCATATTTTACATGCACACAAACGCATCGGCCACTGTTGCATACTAACCCTGGCAACTAATAAATTTACTTTCGGTTTTTTTTCTTCTAGTTACATATTCATTAACTGTTCGCCTTTGAAGAATGTTTAGAATGTCCTACAAAGCACGCAATGTATCTTAGTCATATCGGAAAGCCCGCGGGCTGTAAGTAACTCGTCAACGGCCGAGAATGGGGTTCAAGTGTACCGATTCATTTTTAATAAATTTCATGGACAAATAATATATTTTTACACAGTATAAAATTAAGTCGCTCGCGCTATCTGTCAGCTTAGATCTTTTACAGTAATCAACGGATTTTAATGCTATGTTATGAAATAAAATTTGTATGATATATGTTATATTAATGGAACATAATGTTTCTTAAAATTATAAATTTTGAACGCTTTTATTGCTCATATTGACTAAATTTTACTACATAAATCTTACTTACGTACTTTTTTTTTACAGATTTTACAGATATCAGATAATATAAGGGATAGGGCATCTATTATTTTACAATTCACCAATTGATTAAATTCGAACTTAAGGGATGAATAATAATGGAAATGACATGTATGAATGAAATGTAGATGGGACCCTTTTTTACAATTTTTGTCTGTCTGTCTGTTTGTTTGTGCCGGCTAATCTCTGGAACGGCTGGAGCGATTTTGACGGGATTTTTACTGATAGGTAGCTGATGATATAAGGAGTAACCGCGGTTGGTGTAGTATCGCGGGTAAGACCGTGGGGCTCAGCTAGTTTTTTTTTTCAAAAAAGACAACTTCCGTATATATCCAATAAATCCTGTGTCGCGGGGGACTTTACAAACATACATGAAACGGACACAATGGACACCCAGACTCAGAACAACAATTCGTGGATCACACAGTGTTGTCCCATGTGGGATTTGAACCCACAACACCTGATACAGTAGGAAGCGGCGAGGCAACCGCTTAAACCACTAGACCAACCATGCAGTCAAAAATAAAACTGTAATTTTAAGGTCTTTCATTATTTCAGTAGTAGTTATTCAATTCTAACAGAAATCATTAAAAATGTTTTTTTTTTACTTTTTTAAAAACAATTTCTCAAAGTGTTTCGGTCTGTCAAAGTGCATTCAAAGAACTCGTCAAGACAAATCAAACGACTCCAAACTCGATAGGTTCCGTCGTTACAAAGTTCCTATGACCACCTTCCAGTTTCAACATCAGATCAGCTCCATGTCATCATATTAAAGCATTGTCACGCTATATACATATGCCTACAAAAATTCAACACAATCGGTTGAAGATATCTGCAAAATTGAGTTGCAAGATTCCGTCTTAACAAATATAGTTAGATATATACATACATAGCAAGTTAAAAAAAACATAAAAGTACTACTAATATTTTTCTTTGAAATTATTCTTTAAAAAAATTAAATTAAATTCAAGAATACAAATTAACAGTTACAATTCGACACTCACTGGCAACCCACCCTAAAACTTGTCATTTACGTATTATGGAGCTCAGTGCGAACTACAAACGGACGTGGTGTCACCTTGAATATTCGGCGGGCACTGAATTTTTTGAGCGCGATAAAACTTATTTATTGCAATTTACGGGAGACGATTTCTACGTACTAAAATGTATGGAACTTTTGTCGCTTAAAATGAATGATGTTTAGCCTTAGATTATGGCTTTTTGGTGAGAATTAATAAAAAACTAAACCGGTAAATCTTTTCTCCATAGTTTTTTCTCGCGAAATAACAAAAAAAACATTTAAAATAGAGCACGAAATAGGGCAGAGTGTGCTAATTAAAAAGGTCGATTTCGATGATTTTGATCTTTGTTACGGCTTTTTTTCACAAGAATAAAGAATTATTTCATAAATGTCACTCGGTAGATCCGTAGACTGATTTATTAAACTACTGAGATATTTTTTTTACTGTCAAATATGAATTGAGTTGTTTGTGTTTTGCAAAACTGCAAGTGCCTTTTCGCGCGTTTTTAGGGACGCGCCCCTTAAAGCATAGTTTAACTATTAATTTCCAGTACTAATGAATCTTCGACACTTCGCTAACACGTCGACAACATCGCACATTTGGCAATAAAAGCCTCCGAGTTGATTTTTTTATTTAGGAAATAAAATAAAGTTGCACATTCCTTAATCAGGTTTGTAAGGATGACCGATGGTGCTGTCCAGGTAGTGCCCAAAGCGCGGATGCATAGTGATGGAGCACCAACAATAAGATCCTGTTAAGTTATCGGTTATTTATCTGTAACTGGTGAAACAGGGCCAAACGATTGTTGGTTTTCTGCGTTAAGACCATCACAAAACTTCATTACGTGAAGTCTTCAGATAAACTCGTTTTTCAATAGGATACGATAGGTTACTACGTCTACATTTAGGACCAGGTTTACCACTAGCTGATAAAGTCTCTGATAGTCTAATGTCAACGTATTTGCCAGATTACAACAGAATTCAGCTTCAAAGTCTTGGATAGAGACATTAATGTCAGAAAATAATATGTTTTATATAATCAGCAACGACTATTTGGAACTTAATCAGGAACTGGTGTAACTGGCCCTAATTAATGATTAATATAGCGGCGAATGCTTTTACCACGATCTAACTTATCTGCTCGTTTGCCCCACTATAAAAAATGACCAAAACCAGTTTATTTTTATGTTTAGCGAAACCATATCAAAAATGTTTGTCTACTGTTCTTGTGCGAACTCAGAAGTGTAAGCGATTCATATCTGAAACATTGCGCAATCTTTTAAATTACTGTAAGTACTGGCTACAAATGTGTGTCCTACTTTTAAAGCAAGGCGTAGTACATACCTCAGTATGCTCATAGTCAGCTAGTCACCAGTATCAACAAATAATACTTCACTGTACTATGTAGACTTTATGTTTGTTGCGATCAGAAATTTCATGCACGAAGCTATACATGCGAACGCAACTTTTTCGCTGTTGAATATACTTTTCGCGTACCTACCGAATTCTTGTGTTCTGTTAGACAGCAAAATTGACAAATTATTTTTCGCTGTATTAATTCGTTTATTTAAAAAAAAAACAAGGGTGCGAAATAAACGCGGTACGCAAATTACATCACTGTCGCATAGGTTTAATAAATTAGCTATTGAGGTTCCCTCCTTTTTTATCCCCTACCGCAGTAATTACTGTGCCACCTTTTTGGACATATTAGGTTTCTGCGTACTCCCTGGCAAACCAGTCTCGTCAGTTTCTCATACCCATACCAGCGATAACTCTAAAATAGTATCACCACCACGTCCCGCAGATATGTCGATATGAACGTCGAGGGTGAATCTGCAGGTTTCTGGATAAGCAGCAGCCCGGTGTCCTTCCAGCCGGAAAATAATACGATGTTAAGGTGGCAACTTATAAACAGCCGCCTATCGATTGCAATTGAAACATACCATTCATTATGCATGCACCAATGCTAATTTTATCCAAAACTTGTTTCTTCAAAGACTATTTAGAGAAGATATACGAAAGGATTCTAGGATAAAAATAAAACGGCAATACAAGAAAATAACTTAAAATGAAAAACTATAATAAAAAATACTTTATATAAATCTATACAATTCAATCCCTGTCTCTGCATAAAATTCAATTCTAGTCCATATCGGATATGACAAAAAATGAGCCTTCTCATTTTAACATCATAGTAAGTACCTAAGTACGTGTACAGCGAGCGTCATAGATAATATTTAGTTATCTTTATTGCTTGAATGGTAAATTACACACGTGAACATTGCGAAAAGGTAATTTATAAAATAAAATACCATCTAATGGTTAAGCTAAATTTCTAGAACGGAAGTACATACACTTAATAAATTAAGTTGCTCGATCAACTTCCATGAGATTCGGTCAAGGTATAATATATTTGATT
The DNA here is from genome assembly GCA_949125395.1 of Diaphora mendica. NCBI lineage: Eukaryota > Metazoa > Arthropoda > Insecta > Lepidoptera > Erebidae > Diaphora > Diaphora mendica. The sequence continues at coordinate 9,533,669 of OX421312.1, read as the reverse complement.
TTATTGAATAAATTATACAGCTACATATCGTACAGTGTAAACATATTTTGAAAAACCTGAAGCGTTATGTAAATTTAACTGACGCACACTGTACTTAATTACAATTCAGGCGACAATTCCACTAAATGGAACTCATCAGAATCAAGAACCGCGCTTCATGTCGGATGTTTTACACATAGACTTCACCTCTTTTGGAACTAGAGCGTTTTCTGGTGAACTCGCGTGGCGTGCCAGTGCTACCTGCGCTATGCTCACTATCGCGATCTGAAGGGGGGAGTTCCGTAACAGTAGCCCGAGGAGAATGTGGAGAGCCTCCAGAACCATCCGCCGCACCTCTTTCCGCTCGAGGGGTCGATGGCGTTGAACTAACTAATGTAGTGAGCTGCGATACACCCATAGTTGACAATGTAACCGGCGCCGCTGTCAGCATTGGTGTGATTCCACCGGCAGCCAGTGCAGGCGATAATACTGCTTGTGCTAGAGCAGTTGTCCCTGGCTGCCCCGCGTGTAGCGTATTATTGACCGACCCACTGTCGAGTTCCTGAATCGGCGACAATACTAATGCGCCGAGCACCGGCACTTCGTTTTGGTAGCCTTGAGCCATGATAACCCCCATGTTTTGCATGCCCATAGCTATCCTGTTCTCGCGATCCATTACTTCTTTTGTCACGTCCGGCGTTGGAATGCGAGGTCGATTGCGGAGTGTGATCGGAACGGCAGATCCGTTGCTTTTTTGCCCTCCTGAAGACAATAAAATAATTACTTTAAAATAAGGTGACTGTTACGACCTGGCATACAAACCTCGAGATATTACGTACTACGTACTAGAGGAGCCACTCAAAACCAATTTTAAGTTCCGTTTATATTTGAATTATAACTAAAAAGCGCTGCAGCGCAGCCAAACAATAATTAGTAGTCTAATCCAACAGTATTAACAAGCAGCGCTCTATCGCATTTGAGCTGTAGTTTCCTCGCGAGCGAAATGTCATAAGCGCCGTGATTTTCATGGCGCTTTCGCGTTTTGGCCAACGAACTGTTGCAAAGATTCGCTTTCATAGAGTAAGCGCCAAGCAACAAAGCAGAACGGATAAATAGCTTTATACCTACGAAGCTTTATTAGGAAATTCACACTGAGTAAATATTCTATGTCAATAGCTTTGTCAGTTTCAGTTTTTTTGTAGAATGCATCGAGGTATAAAATATAAAAGCCGAATATTCAATTTTTTTATTATACTTTAAGTATAATTTTGAGTATAATTATTACAAAAAAAATATTATGGGTTATTAACGAAGCTATTTTTAACAACATATTATTTTTACTTATCCAATTAAATACGTTAGATACGTTGTGCATTTAACCTCAGTTAATTCTACCTAAATATCACTTCTGTATGTTTTACTCTAAGTACTCTATGTCGAGTGAGGCAACAATGGCGTCTTAAAATATTTTGTTCGTATTTAATTTTAAAACAATTATATCTAGTTAATTAGTGGTGAAAAGTTATTCTTTTTTTTTCTCCGTATTCCTTGTATTATTAGTGCAATATCTCAAGACTCAAAGTGGCATATTTCACGAGTTTTAGAACGTTTTTAAATTTAAACAATCACACGCTTAAGCCACCTCTTCAGCAGAGTGTAGCTAGCAAGCGACTGAAGGAAGTGCGGCGCAATCGCCGCAATTGCATGGAGCACCGCACTTGTGAGTGGCGTCTTCTCTATACATTATATCTCGATGCATACAAAAATGTTTGAATATTTTACAACCCGACTACGGCAAAGCCAAAGGAGGGTTATGATTTTAACAGGCTATGTATGTTCATTTGTTCCCTCATAGCTCCTTAACTACTTATGAGAACTGGACAAATGAGGTATCGTTAGAAGCGTCTTGATCGTCTGCTGGTTATAGGCTATATGACGTGTCACCGAATCTAATGTGGCGCCCTCTAGCCTAGACATAAAGTACCGTATAAAAAAATAATTTTAGATAAATATGCCGTGTTGGTATCATTCGAAAGGGCGTTACTTGTACATTTCAAAAATATATATATTATTAGCATTTTCTCGTGACTTTGTCCGTATTTATTCGATAACTGTGATATTTCTATGGTACCTATTTAAAATATACTTTGCAAAGAAATTAATATTATAGAGGCAATAAAACATTTTAAATTAAAAAAGTAATATCTAAAACCCAACTACGACAAAAAACGACACTGAAAAAAGTTTCAAAAGCCGTAGTCACGCGTTGTTAAGGTACGTTTTTACGTAACGCGTGATTACGGCTTTTGAAACTTGTTTCATACTTTTTCAGTGTCGTTTTTTGTCGTAGTTGGGTTTTAGATATTACTTTTTTAAATCTATATCGTAGTCAATCTCTGTGCATTTAATTTAAATCAAATCGATATTAACTTTAAAGAAAGTTTAAAAAAAACAGACTACATTTGGCTTACAGGTGTCCAGCTTAAAACTGTATGTAATCTAATTACGCATGTAGTAAATTGTTTTAATGCGGAGAGCATATAGCACATAGGGTAGAGAAGAGACTGTCCAACAATACAGGTTCATGTGAGACTTTTGAGTACCTTTAGGATTGCCACTCCATAACTGCATTCATACTCGCATCGCTTAACATTAAATAAACATTACCATGTCTAGAGTTCTGCCTGTGTTGACCTCGTCCAGATTTGCGACCGACAAGTCGTTCGTACAGTGACATCTTGTGATGTGGCGGTGGTGGTGCCACTGGCTGACCTGCTTCAGGGCTAGAGTACACAACCGAGTTGTGCCTATTTCTACCGAAGAGACCGCCAGAAGAGTACGCCGTCGAAGCAGATCTTACTGATCCCATTCTCGATATTTGTCTTTGGAACCAATTTTTTCTTCTTTCCACCAGGGGCGTGTCCACACTTTCCTGGAAATTTATTCATAAAGTATTATTTACCTTTTTCTTGCAAACAAAATGCAGTCATCTGATTAGAAGCAGTCTAATAATATAATTAAAATCAAATTAGATATGTATATTATAGTGACAGATACAATTAAAACATTAATTTCTAAAATGTATTTCGTAAAATGTTTGTTTTAACAAGTTGACTACTTTATGGAAAAGTTAGTATACTTTAATACGAAATTTACGTGACAAGAGTGTTACAAAATCATGACAAACCTTATGGCACAATAGATTTTCAGTATATGCCTTAAGCTTAGATATGGTAGAGCGTTTGGTCTGGTGAAGCCCACATAACTCAACCGTGCTTCCCTATTCGAAATAAAAGTTTTACTTACATAATCGGCATATGTTTCATCATGGCTCTTTCTTGGTGCTTGAACATTGGCATAAACAGCATCTTCAGCTTTTACTTTGTAATGGTCTGCAGAGCACGCGGGTTCGTGTCGACGATAATGTTCTGAAGCCACTGTGTATGGTAAATCTTTCGGTACCACTTCCTCCCAGTACTGGTCCTTGAGCAGTTCTGGATGTTCTTCGTGCATTTCATCCACTATCATGTATGCGGCCTGAAAAATATTTAAGCATTAACTTCATGTGATGCGTTCGAGTGAATGTGAATTGTGATGCGAATTCATAGACTACGAAAGATTGTTGTGAGTGCAATATGGCATTTTCATGAACATATTGCAATAGATATAAATTAATTTAGAGAGAGTGAAAAAAATCTCTATCTAAATATGAGATTCCTTTTATGCCCGATAAGTCAAAATAAAAAGACGTTATTTTTCTTAAACATTTTTTTTTCATAATTACACTAATTTGCTAAAAAAAACACGGGCGGTTTCGAATTTCTTCCTGGCTGAAAAAAATAAAATACCAAAAAGTTTTTAATCATTTGAACATGTAACTGGCCAGTTATAAACGTGACATAATGTATATAAGAGTACATTCCAAATTCAAATTTTTGACTGAGCCTGGTTTTCAAAGAAAACAAGTTTTACTCTAAGTAACTTTTTGTCAATTTTTATTAAATTATCTGATGTCTTTGACATTTAAAAGTATTGTTATTGCTGTTTAGCAATCTCGAAAATGGTAGATAAAGTGATATAAGCGAGCAAAATTATTGCGCTGCTTGAAGAAGGTTGTAGCCAATGCTTCGTGGCTCAGAGGCTAAATGTGAGTCGGTCGACAGTTCAAGTGACCTGGCAGCGCTATCAAGAGACCGGTTCCGTCAAGAGAAGGCCTGGTTCTGGCAGAAAGACATGTACCGAACCACGGGATGATCGTTTTCTAGTTAGTCGAGCGTTGAGAAATCGCAAATCTTCTTATGTGGACCTCAAGAACAGCCTCGAAGAAGTAAGAAATGTGCAAATTAGTCTATGGACGGTCAGGAGGAGGCTTCTCGCTGCTAATATACACAGTCATCGCCCGGCACGCGGCCCTAAATTACTCCGTGGACATCGAGTTGCCAGGCTTAGCTTCGATCGAAATTGTGTGTCATGGACTCATGAAGACTGGGATAGGGTATTCTCCGATGAAGCCAGGATATCTCTGCATGGTGAAGACCGACGTCGGCGAGTGCTACGTAGACGAGTAGAAGGCTTTGCAGAAGCATATTTTGAAGAAATCACACCTTATGGAGGGGGCTCTGTTATGTTTTGGGCAGGAATAAATTCTATGGATCGTACGGAGTTAGTCTTCATCGAAAACGGTACGCTGACCGATACATAAGAAGTTCTAATTCCTTATGCACAACCCGCTTTAACCGCTCTTGGTGAAAACTCAATTTTTATGGACGACAACGCTCGCGCCCACCGGTCTGGCGATGTGGAAGCGTATATGCTAGAAGTCGGAATTCGTCGTTTGGACTAGCCAGCTAGAAGTCCGGACCTCAATCCCATAGGCCATAGAGCATGTCTGGGACGTTCTCAAGCGACGAGTGAGATCAGTGCAGCCGACTCCGCTGCCATCAGAGAGCTAAAGAATGTAATTACCGCGGAGTGGGAACGTATTCCCCAAGAAACCATAAAAGATATACTCGCTAGCATGCCCAGACTAATGCAAGCCGTGATTTTAGCAAGAGGGGGTCACACTCAATACTAAACTTTTATTCAAGAAAAACAAAGAAATTAACGCGTTTCATCTTTATTTAGCGAGCAGGTCATTGATATACAAAATGCAGGTACAATAATAGTGTTTTGAACATTATTTCTCAATAATTATAACAGATAACAATACCTAAAATTGTCAAACAAACTAATAGTAACTATAAAATAGTTCTTTGCTTAAGTGCCCGTTTTTTTTGCAAAAGAGTTTATATACACATCATCGTAACTACTGTACTGACAACATCGTATGTAATTGGTTACACTCATGTATACGTAAGAGTATATACGAGTATATATATAAGAGTATTTCACAATATCCGATACGATATCGGAGGAAGTTAAATTTCATTCAAGTGTGATGTGACCCTGTTCAACTCAGTTGATATCCAATATGGCGATCGGTGAGACATTGAACTTCAACCCTGAAATGTAGAACACTTGTTCATGGATCAACTGTAACAACACTACCGCGTTTAGATTTAGCCGATTGATTAGTTTTTGTTGCTAATTACCTTTATTTTACAATGGTATAATATTGGACATTGACTGCACGTATGGCCTAGTGGTTTAACGGTCACCACGCCGTGTCCTACTTCGCCAAGTGTCGTGGGTTCAAATCCCATGTAGGACATCACTTTGTGTGATCCACAAATTGTTGTTCTGAGTCTGGGTGTTCTTTATGTCCGTTACATGTATGTTTGTAAAGTCCCCCGCGACACAGGATTTATTCCTAGTGCGGGAGTTGTCTTTTTAAAAAGAAAAAAAAGAAAGATATATGGAATCCGACATATTGACATAATATGTTATATGATATACAGATATTTTCCGGGTTACCAAGGGGAGTGACATTAATTATAATGTGATCGTCTATCTATGGAGACGATAACTATTTAACCTAGGCGCGCCTAGGTTAAATCGAAATACAAATAAGTAAAATCGTTTAAGGTTTCAATAACTAGCACAAGTGTGACTAAACTATTTTATTGAGTTATTTAATAATCCGTACAATTCAGTTAAATACAGAATCGTTGCTAATCAGAGCAAGTAGTTTTAACATCAGTGACAAGAGTCGGGAAATTATAATTCCCAGGTTACAAATGAGGCGAAAGCACGTATTTTTAAATCCAATTTTTACTATTGTTACTTCTTTATTATACGAGTATATACATTGTAAAGAACTTCGTCATTTTTGAGTCTTCATCTCCTTAAAAATAATATTTTTTTATTATTCTACTACTATTATTTGTCATTCTTAAAGGCGGCTGGAATTAGTCACGTATCAGGTATCTAGATGTTTTTACGTTTTAAAGTTTTTCTACGAAATATATAGCCAGGTGACCAGGAAAAACCTGCAGAACTTAAAGCTCGGAGCACATAAGAGCTTTCTTCTATTTTTGATACTTGATACATAGGTATATACTGGTATTGTGAGTGGCGAATCGCGCCAATAGTGTGTCTGACCTCGCAGTACGCAAGGTGAAAATACTCGCAATTGACTGACAACCTTCGTTATCGAAGATTACTGTACACTTTTAAAATATTGTTGTTTAATTAAATAATGACGTACCTTTATGTGCCTGTCGATGAGCCAGTTCAACTCGATATCGTCATCGTCCTCGCCGAATGGATTAATTAATACTTCGGCCACTTTCAACCATCCCACGTAGAAACAGAACTGAAAGGAAATAATTAAAAGTTAAGTTTTTCATTTTATTTTATTTACAGGATTATTGTGTGCCTTCCTGTTTGAGCGCCAAGGCCTCCACGTCTAATGCATAGTTTACACTATTCATTAAGTTTTGAAAATTATTGAAAACAAAAGTAAATAATAGGTCTTTACCTATGAAATTGCCGTTTTGTTTGCAGTAAGTGAAAGAACTTATTTTTTCAAACTTTTTTATTTCTGTTATTCGAAGTAATCACCCATGCAATCGACGCATCTTTGCCAACGCATTGGCAGTTTATTGATGCCCTTCTTGTAAAAAATAGCTAAACGGGAGGCAACAAACTCTTCAAAGGCATTTTGTACTGCCTCTCGGGAATTGAATTTTTTACCCACTAAAAAGTTGTCTAAATTTTGTAAAAAGTAATAGTCGGTAGGTGCAAAGTCTGGTGAGTATGGCGGATGAGGGAGAGCTTCCAACCCCAGCTCTCGCAGCTGCTTCACGACAACGCGCGACCCCATACTGTGCAACAGACGTGGTTTAACGGTCACCACGCCGTTTCCTACTTCGCCAAGTGTCGTGGGTTCAAATCCTACGTAGGACAACACTTTGTGTGATCCACAAATTGTTGTTCTGAGTCTGGGTGTTCTTTGTGTCCGTTTCATGTATATTTGTAAAGTCTCCCGCGACACAGGATTTATTCCTAGTGCGGGAGTTGTCTTTTTAAAAGAAAAAAAAAAAGTAAAAACACTCAGATTCAGAAAAATAACTTAGGGATCACACAAAGTCAATTCGATCGAATTCACAACACTCAGTACAGTAGGAAGCGGCCGGGCGACCACTTATACCACCACGTCATCCGCGTTTCTTTCAATAAATACCACGTTTGCGCTACTGCGCACAACGTCAAGTAATGAGGCCCGTGCATAAATGGTTAAATGTAAACAATTACATAAGTGTAGGTAATTCGTGTAGCAGAAGGTGAGGAAGTTTGGTCGACGATCATGAATTTGAACTTGACCCCGATATTACAATAATCCATACGACACGCCTAGGAACATACATATCTGCATACGGTATATATATACCTATGCGTACCCACATATAGCCCGAACCAATCTTTATGACGTTTCTGAAGTTAGCTGCGCAAGCAGGTCGGCGCAGGTACAGTTAAGTCTAAACTAATTAGATAACTGAATATAATTAAATTATGAAATTTAATAATGCATGTATGTACTTATTTTTTAGCATATTGATTTATACAAACATGAGTAGGTTCCTACCGTTCGTATCTAACTATAAACCGAATAATTATTTCTGAGATGTTGTTCGAGGCAAATAAAATATGATCTCAAATATTAATCTAATTCTATTTAATTATACTAAAAGTTTTCTAGCAAGTTAAAGTATTTTGTGAAAACCTATTTACAGAAATAAATGACCTTGACTTAGAAGATTTTACAGTCCGCGAGTCATTTTAATTGACACATCAAATATGTAACCATTGAAAAGTTAACGTAAAATACACTAAACTACAACAGTCAATAATAAAACAAGTAACCAAAAAAAATACAAAACAAGTAGATTACGAAATAATTCAAGACTATTAACTCAACTGTACGTAAACAAGATTATGAGTGCATGTGTAGTGTACGGACATAAGTCACACACACAAGGAACATGCGCCGTGTATTGGTCTACACCCGCACCCCTGTACGTTCCCTCTGATACCTAAAATTGTATGCTGCGCATCGATACGGACGAAGTTCCCAGCCGTCATAAAGATTGGTTCGGGGTACACCACATTATCTACTGTATTAAAAAATTGCCTGGCGTCGCAAACAAGTTGCCCCTGTCGTCAGCACAGGCTGACGCGTTCATTCTAGGTTAATAATACTGAATCCAAAGACAACTAAATTCGTAATCAGTCGAACTGGACAGACAGTTTTAAAAGACCTATTTTAAATACGTACCTGTAAAGCTGTGAAAAGTGGAAAGTAAACATCAGGTTCATGTTTAGAGGTGCTGCCAGACGCGGGGGGCACCAGTTGGCGGCCCATTAAAGCAGCCACGAAGTACGTGTATAGCGCCAATGTCACCACCTGAAATAATTCATATTAATACATTATAAAAGTGCCAATCTGTCATGAAATGAATGGCATGATATCTTGTATTTAACGACTTACTAAATAATTACAAATGTATAGGTATGTATGATACTACGATTTATGTATAATGTTGCATCAGAAATAGAATGTACAAAGGATGGAACAAATTAAATTGATTTCAACAAAATTGTGCCGTATACCTACATTAGTGGGTACTCTACAATCATGACAATTGGTCCTTTAATTTGATAGAATAGGTACCTAACATGGCAATCTAAACATAGTAGTGTTTACGAACTAAAATTAGCATTGGATAGAATTAGGAACTGAGTACTAAAATGGAAACCTTATTTAAACTGATGAATACGGATCCAAATTATAATTAAAAAAATACCTAACTTACCATCTTAATTATTACTCGTCTTGTGGTCAACTACGAATTTCATTTCTTTTTTTAATCATAAACGGTTATGAGTGATTCTGATTATGTTGAAGATCTCCATGAGCGCTAAGTTGAAGAGCATACTTATTTATTTTTATTCAGAACGTCAAATGTAAACTTTACCACACTCGAGAAATTGGCGGTTTTATTATTACTTTGTCATAGTTATTCTCAACAATAGAATACCTAGATGTTTTTGTTTTTAATTTCGAGAATATAGTATGAAAAAAATTGTAACCTGTTAAGTTTCTTTAAACGCTGATGAATGTTCATTTTTAGAAGTTGTTGAGAGATCTCAAGCCTGAGTTGAGGTGTTAAAACGATTGTATTACCCAGGCACGGATACACTCACAGTTTTAACAAGTCATTACTGTTCTGCGATTGTTTTAAAACATAACACTGTCTAAGTCATAAGAACTGTCTTGGTGGCTCACGACGACAAGATTACAACCTTGATTTTTTCCAACGAATTGCAATAAATGCAATATCGATTTCACGATGCTATAAAGACATTTTCAACAGCGTTTATCTTTTTTAAGTCTTATTTTGTGTTTGTTATTTCTTAACGACATTTAATTACGTTAAATAAGTCAATATTCCCTTAACACAGTCCATTGAGCAAATATAAATTTAATGAGCCTAGAAAATAAGTAAGAAAGTGAGCTAGATTCAGATCATTGCGGGCAGTTCGTTACTTTTACTCGAACAAAACCAGAGGTTCAAAGGAAGCGGATTAGTTACGTACCGATTACGGAGAGCCGCATGAGCCTGTTCAGGAATAATATGGCGGATAAGTTGTTAAGATTGCCCTATGATAGTGACCCTAATCAAGCTTTCGCTTTGTTATTTAATATGATTAATAATGAATTTAAATTAACTTTTACATCAAAAACACTAACGATTAGTGATCGTGTAGTATTCAGTGACTGGGCCACTGTAGGCATCTATAAAAGTCGACAACGGCTATATGAGTTGTATTATGAAAAAACATATAATCATAACTTAGATTTTATAGAATATGTCAAAAATTATTCAAAGACATTTAAACGCACCTGTTATGTTGCTAAATCCCTATATTTAAAAAATAAAATAAAATCATCTGGAAATAAAATAAAAACCACATGGGAGATTATAAACGCCGAAACCGGAAGGTCCATTGTACGAAATCGTGACTTCCATTTAAAAATTAATAATGTAGATATAAAAGCGGATGTGGAGGTTGCGACTGAGTTTGAACATTTTTTTACCAACATTCCTATTCGAACAACCAAAACTCTCTCGTCATCCTCTTCCTCTGCTTGTTTTTTATTAGAAAATAGTGTAAACCGGTGTGATAGGGGTTTTGAATTTTCAGCTGTTATTATAAATGATGTTATCAAGGCTTTTAAAAGTATAAATTTAAAGAAAACAACTGATTTATGGGGACATTCCGCACATACTATATCTGCAATTATTGATATGATATCTCCATATTTAGCAACTGTTTTCAATTCTTGTATCGCATCTGGTGTGTTTCCTGATCTGATGAAACAAAGTAAAGTGATTCCATTGTTTAAATCTGATAGTAGTTCAGGTCCATCTAACTTCCGACCTATCTCAATACTTCCAACATTGAGTAAAATTTTTGAAAAATTGCATTTAAACCAAATGTTACAACATTTTATTGAGAACAACTTGCTTCATCAAAAGCAATTTGGTTTTACTAAAGGTCGTTCAACTACGGACGCGGTCGTGGAATTGCTTAAACACATATATGGCGCCTGGGAGGATTCACAGGATGCGTTTGGTATTTTCTGTGACTTGTCTAAGGCTTTCGATTGTGTCCATCATCCTACACTCATCAGGAAGCTACAGCACTACGGAATAATGAATAATGCTGTAAGTATTGTAACGTCGTATTTGAATAAAAGAGTTCAAAAAGTTGATATTAATGGTAAAACATCTTCGGGATCCCCGGTAACAATGGGCGTCCCACAGGGTTCCATTCTAGGGCCATTTCTGTTTCTCATATATATAAATGATCTAGCTTATTATGTAAGTGACAATCATGAGATTGTATTGTTCGCGGATGACACATCCTTAATTTTTAAAGTTAGGCGCCAACTTGACAGTGTTACTGAAGTCAACAGTGCACTCTTGAAAGTGGTACATTGGTTTAATACAAATAACCTTCTCCTTAATGAGAAGAAAACTAAAATCATTAAATTCTCTACACCAAACGTTAGGCATGTTACAACCAATGTTCGATTGAATGGACTAGAGTTGGATCCTGTGGAATCTACTGTATTTTTAGGTATTACTGTTGACGCTAAGTTACAATGGGGTCCCCAAATAGAAAAACTATCCGGTAGGCTAAGCTCAGCGGCTTTTGCTGTAAAAAAGATTCGACATTTAACTGATGTTGATACAGCTAGAATAGTTTACTTCAGTTACTTTCATAGCATAATGAGTTACGGTATCCTACTCTGTGGTAACTGTGCAGATATTAATGCCATATTTGTTTTACAAAAACGCGCCGTACGAGCCATTTATAAATTAGGCCCTCGAGTTTCTCTCCGTTCCAAATTTAAAGAGATAAATATTCTGACTGTATCATCACAATATATATACGAAAATTTAGTTTATGTTCAAAAAAATATATCAAAGTTTCCTAAAATCAGTGATGTTCATTCTGTAAATACCAGAAACAAACATAATCTTAGTGTTCACGTCACTCATCTCCACAGAGTAGGCAACTCGTTCATGGGACAATGTATACGCTTTTACAATAAACTCCCTATTGATATTAGGAATTTGCCATTAAAGAAATTTAAGAATACCATAAAATCTAAGTTATCCGCAAAGGGGTATTATACCATAGCAGAATATCTTGATGATAAAACCGCCTGGGATTGAGCTGCCCATTCTGCACATGCTGTTTATTTTGAATGTTTAAATTTATTTTGATGTGACGATAATTTATAGATTGAAACAAATTCATTTTAAATTATTGCTATTGTTGACATTTTTTTAATTTTATCTTTAAGGCTATCTCTTTCAGGGCTAGTCCAGTTAGGAAAGGCCGAACTCATCTGCTCAAAAAAAGTTTAACTTGCAAAAGTGTTCATGTAACCTAATTGCAGAATAAATGATTTCATTTCATTTCATTTCAAGAAAGAGTAACTATGTAAGAAAATTTGTGAAATCTAGCAATTAATGTCAATCTCCCCTACTAATAGGCGTTATCACAGTACCTAATTAAAGTAACAATGCGAAAAATTTCCTCAGTGCGCGACGGAATAATCTAACGTGGAGTTAGCATAGACCTTGAAAGTAAGTAATAGCCGGTTTAGCTTATATGTGCGATTTATTTATATCCTTTTACTTGGATTTGCTTTTTTAAAGTGACTGTCTTCCTGAGTTCCTGAGAAACAGACAAGTTGTACTGGTTGTATTTGGCTAATAATATATTAGTTAACCTACGACAAACGTCAAGTAAATTACTATAATTTAAATCTGTTTTAAGTTATTATCTTCCTAGCCTTTATGATTCCCAAGATTATTTGGGGTCGCCTACTGTTTCAAACGGTTCACCTTAAAATCAGTTATTAAACGGAGCGAACCCGAGACCTCTTGATCGGTAGTCGCATACGCTCATCGCTAGACCAAAGGGTCAGTCATCTATTTGTTGTTTTAAGTATACCTATTTCAATTCTTTATTTGATCTTATCTAATAATAAGATGTTATGTAACCAAAAATAAAATATTGTTAGACATTAAGAAACCAGAGTTTTAAAAGAATTATGATATATTAATAACTGGGTGATAAAATCACGACATCGCAATACAAAACCTCACGTACGACGATCCAGAAGCGTGAGACCTCGCCTATAGTCATACCTGCACTGGTAATTATTGTGCTATGTTTTATCATCCGAACGAACGAGTCTGGACACATTGCAGATCATATCAGCTGACAAGTCGTGTTCTGTTGCAGGTATTCAAACAATCACTCATCTTTTAATAGGGCTGTCTCAAGTTTCTCTTTACTTATCTCTATAAACTCTGTTTTCTAATCCCAAAGTGGTGGTCGCCATATGTAGTCATTGGGAACAAATGCAGCATGGTGATCTACACTATGGCGGCCTATTGAAATGCTTCTGCATCATAGGGCCTCAGGTCTAGCACTCACCAAAGAAACACGACAGCATGAATGCTGCCATTTTAGATTGATCTTTTGTGAGAGGAGAGCCAAAAAAAGTGTTATTCAGTTAATGTTACAGTCCGCCGACGTTGGAAAGTTGGGGTTTTAACGCCCGTTCCTCGAAGAGCAAATAAATCCTATCGGTTGCGCGCCTGATCACTCCCCGGTCGTGTGGGATGACCGTCTCATCGGATTGAATATCCTGAGTAGGTCACCGTTGAGATTGGCCGCATTAGCCGAAATCGGCTAGGAGTAGGTATATCATGAAACTCGAAAATAATGGAAATCTAAACTAGTCCCCGTTTGACAGGGGAGTTGGAATTATACAACACTAGTGGTTGCCCGCAGCTCTGCCCGCGTATATGTCGGTTATCCCGGCAAATAGTAGCCTATATGTTATTCTGATGTATAAGCTATATTACTGTAAAGTTTCATCCAAATCCGTTCAGTAGTTTTTGCGTGAAAGGGTAACAAACATCCATCCATCCAGACTTACAACCTTTTGTGTTTATCTTAATACTAGCTGTTGCCCGCGGCTCCGCCCGCATGTATGTCGGTTATCGTAGCAAATAGTAGCCTATGTGTTATTCTGATGTATATGCTATATTACTGTAAAGTTTCATCCAAATCCGTTTAGTAGTTTGCTCGTGAAGAAGTAACAAACATACACACAAACTTTCGCCTTTATATATTATATTAGTCTTAATATATATAAATCTCGTGTCACAATGTTTGTCCTCAATGGACTCCTAAACCACTTAACCGATTATAATAAAATTTGCACACCATGTGCAGTTCGATCCAAATTGAGAGATAGGATAGTTTAAATCTCAAATTATGGTCGCAATTTTAATTTATTGCTAATTATTGTATATAAATATGGCGGTACGAAGTTCGCCGGGTCAGCTAGTGTGTTATATAAATCTCGTGTCACAATGTTTGTCCTCAATGTACTCCTAAACCACTTAACCGATTATAATAAAATTTGCACACCATGTGCAGTTCGATCCAAATTGAGAGATAGGATAGTTTAAATCTCAAATTATAGTCGCAATTTTAATTTATTGCTAATTATTGTATATAAATATGGCGGTACGAAGTTCGCCGGGTCAGCTAGTAATATTAGTATAGATTAAGTAACTCTGTACGAATATAAACGATCACCTAAATTTTTATTTCTTTACGGGTCAGTATTATCACAAACGAATAAAAATCTATATTAATATTATAAATTCGAAAGTAACTCTGTCTGACTGTTACTAAGAGTGTAAGTGATGCCTCTCACATACGATAATGCAGAAAAGTTGGAATAAAAAAGTGGGAATGATCTATCTTTCCTCAAAACATCATGTTATGTTAACCCTGCTGGCGAAGCATGGCTTGTCATAGATAATGTTCTAGGTGACTTGTCCGCTTAGATGAATTAATAACGGATAAGTGCGCTTACTTGCACGGTATTGTTAACAGTAATGCATCATTCCTCGACCTGTTTACAATATATGTACCAACGTGTATCGTAGAGTTTTAAGTTAGTTATTTATCTATACTAATATCATAAAGTTTAAAAGTCTGTTTCGTTAATTAAACGCTCTCAAGAACTGCTGATTCAAACTACGAATTCTTTTAATTTTGGCTAAGCCATTTATCGAGGATGGTTATAGTTAAAGCTTCATAAGGTGACAGTCATATACGTCATACTATGCTACTACCATTAGGAGCTGAGCATCAATAAAAAAAAACAAAAAAATAGAAAACGGGCAAAATTCATTTCTTTTGGTCTCAAAAGAGATGCATATGAAGTTGCGCATATTAGCTATATTATACCGACGGGGGTTTTTTTTGTATATCAATGGACTTTATCAAGGTATTTATGATACTCCGTTCACGCTATAGGTCACTCTAATAATAACATATGCGGTTGAGTTTTTAACTTCATGAGTTTACATGGCTTAAAAAAAATTGTTTCTAGTCAATTTTTTTTTGATTTTATTTACTAACTCATTTTCATAAATGAGTTGTTCAATTGAAATGAAAATCGAGTTACTACTCAGGCCCAACCGTCGAGCGATTAAACGATCACTTTTAACTTTACGATTAGATGAAAACTGAAACTACCTTTCGCTTTGTTTTATACCAGTGTCGTTACCGAACAACTTAACAAAATAAATATTATTCTAGCCATTTACTTGCCATTCGTCAACATTTACATAGTTATTCATAAAATGACATCCTTTGTACAACAAAGTCGTTTCTAGCAGAATGGATTTCTGCAAACATTTTATTATTATTATGATTTCAGGTTGTCACAGTGATTTACTAACCTGAGTGTACACCAACGGTACACAGACTGTATCGTATCCTATGAGTGCTCCTAAGCGCCTCCTTATGTCGGAAAGTTCCACCAACAGCGTCTGCACGATGTGGTCGCTTGTGATCAAACCCTCTTTCCTTGCTCTATTTATTATGTTGGTTGCCCACACCAGTGGCATCCAGTATTTTGACATCGGACTTTTTCCGTCCATTTTTTCAAACACTTTTCTTTCGCTCTCCAGCATAAGTCCTAAAAATCGAAAAGTGTATGAAATAATATGATCAATGGTAATTTTCAAACTGTCGTTTTCTATGTATTATCTAGAACTAATATATAAAGCTGAAGAGTTTGTTTGCTTGAACGCGCTAATCTCAGAAACTACAGGTCCGATTTGAAAAACTCTAATACCATTAATCAGGGAAGGATATAGGATATATATCATCACGCTAAGACCAAGAGGCGCGGAGCACTAATGAAGATTGTTACCAAAAACGGAGGAAAATTACAACGCTACGGGCAATAGGAGACGTAAACGAGATTGCGTGGGTCAGCTATTTATATTATAGAAATTAATTTCGCGTAATAGGTAAAAGGTAAAAGATACACATAATATAAACATAATCTTCTAACGTTTCGATACAGTAGAACTGGTTATCAGGAACTGAAAGATGCCAAAGTTAATCCTTCTGTCAGATTCAGGCTTAGAGAAGATAGCTCTCAAAGTAAGCTATTGATTGCAAGATACTACACTGGTGATTAACACTTACCAGAATCGACGACATGCTGCCACGTCGGAAATCGTCGCTTAACCCTTAGAGAAACTCTTTGTAGAGTTATCACGTAAGCTAAAATAGCGTATCTCACAATATTTCTTCTCATAAGTCGCCCCGTCTCATCCTGAAACAAAGAAAGCAAAGTTATAATACTTTAATTTAAAAAGACCGTATCAACATTGAAAGCAAATTGGTATAAATCAGTCGCTGGCTGCAGTTTCATTTTGTGTTAATTGAAATGTGTATTTAATTGTAGGCCATCGCTTTATGTTAGAATCCTAATTTCGGACTAAACATGTAAAGAAGTATAAAACAATTAACATCGCTGCAAGTGTAATAAAGCAAGGTGTCGCAGTTTGTAATCTGTATGTACGAGTTCAAAAATACATGCTCGAGACTAGACGAAGCGTATTCAGCTGAAACAATGTGACCCAAGGACGGATGAAATACGGAATTAGTTATTCGTGTATACAAAAGCAAACTTTACACACAAAATATACTATATAATTACACCTTGTGATTGTAGAAAATGTACCATTTTAACATATAAAATTCGGAAATCCGCCGCGGTTGTACCAGAATATTGCCTAACAAAGTCGAGTTGGAATAACGAATAAATAAATAAAAATAGCACTAGGTAGGTATATCAATTACTGTATAAGCTGGATTTCTATCTAAAAAGCTTTTTAGCACTTTCAAAATGGATTTCCATACTTTTACATACATAAAAAGCTTGAAATATTAAAACATGCATGGAAAATGCTTGAAATATGCACGAAAATTGGCAAAATATGCAAAACTAATTTTAGAAAATCAAAGAATAAGAAAACCTCGTTTTTTTTTATTACAAAATCAGCATACAATAATTCCTTTAATAGGCGATAATAGGTACAGTAACATTACATGATATTAAAATTATATAATATTGTTGTAAACGTAAACAAGTATTATTCTAAAAAATCAGTGTTAAGATTGTGTCTTCGATAATTTCTTCAAATCAAAAGACATGCGCAGCTACTGACCGAAATGCAATCCGATGCGATGCGAAGCCGACCAGTCACAATTATTACTCATTAACCCTTATATTTTGCGAATATTAAATTTGGTCGGATTCTGCATAATTATATCACTTTTTTCGCATTTCGGAATGTAGGGTAAGTGTACTTAACTCGGAAAAAATTGAAAATGTACCGACAATATGCATCTTAGCTAGATCTTAGGTAAAATATGCTATTACCGCTAAGGATGGCTTCAATATGCAAATGCAAATAATCCGGTCCCTAGTTATTGGTTTTAAAATCGAGAGAAGAAGAAGAATAGTATATCGGTTATGTCTTTTACGAAGAGAGAAAGGCATAGTGTATGCATTACATACATGTATCAATTGTAACTCATTAGAGAGAACTCTCTCAGATACTCAGATCAAGTTTTAAACTCACAAAAATGTTGAAGTAATAAAATGGCTTCAAACAGAAGTTTCAAAACCCAAAGCTTCAACCAACTCTTTTGAACGTGACTCAACGGATATGTAGTTATTTCGAGTCTTATCATAACTCGAGTTGATTAATTCTATGTTTGTAAATTTCCAACGAATTGAATAGCGTATATTTATCATTAATGGATGAAAATGTTTAAGATAACATTTTAGAGTTTATAACAGAGGTCGATTTCATCATGTTATTTTAATCGTGTTAGAAGCTTGATATTTACATGGGTGCATAATTCCCGTACATTATTAAAAAATATTCACAATTTGTTATTTTACGGTCACTAGATCCATTTTTTATGGTAAATTGTAAACCAATATGTCTATTCTATATGAGACTGAATCAATTTTATCTATAATATACATTATATGTTTATAGTGTCAGGTTGTTGCTCACGATAAACTCCGAATCCGAACCTATCTACCGCTACACTGAGCTGCATTGTTGCATTGTCTGCATTCACAATGAGTATGGTGACCACCACTCTTGGATTCTGCTTATGCTTTCCATCAGGCAGAGTAGAGTCATTATGGTAGGGCCAGACATAATAAAAAAAACAGTTTTCTTAAGTTCCTGGAGTTGATTTAATAAAAAAAAACAGTTAAATGTTTTTAACAAGTTTCAGAAACTTTTGAGCCTTTTCAAGTGAGTTTTATTTTTTAAATAAGTCATGAGGTTTCATCAAAAGTTTGAAAGTTAGACAATGTAAAGTTATTATATACATATTGGTAAGTGTAGGTATTAAGTGATTGAGTAAGGCTTTATAATGAAACCGTTTTCCTAACATTAATAAAAAGAGTTTTAATGTTTTCGATTTAAGTAGAAATTATTACATTTACAAAAAATATTTGTGAATGAGCTACGGTAGCATCTATCTATATATCAATACGTGTAGCAAGAACTTTGTACGCCTTGTGTAATAAGAACATTTTCAAAAAAAAAACAACTTCGAGAACTGGACCAAATTGAAATGGGACCACACGGGAAGCACCAGATTTCAAATAAAAAAAGAACCATCAAAATCGATTCACCCAGTCGAAAGTTCTGAGGTAAAAAACATTATAAAAAATACAGTCGATTTGAGAACCTTCTCCTTTTTTTCGTCGGTTTAAAATGATGCGACCGGGAGGTATATGAAATTCCACACAGTTAAAAAGTAAAAAAAAATGAAAAAGAAAAAAAATGTCCAACCGACCAATGGGCGACCACTAGTACTCGTATTTAACACACTAACTTTTTAGTCTTCTATTAGTTATATTTAACTTAATACATTCATATCACAGATAAATTTCAACCAGACAAAATAAATGATCGTGCTGACACAAACATTTGTCCTGAACTGGAATCGAACCCACGATAAGTGATTAGTTAGCGTGCTTAGTGCACATAATATTAATAATTCACTAACGCGAACCAGAAATCAATTCTATATGGCGACATTGAAATCATACTATTTAAAATGTATTTGGGACAAGGTGTACTGATTAACTCGGAGATAGCGTTTGTGAGTTTATATAGTAGTTATTTTGACAATGTTCTCATTGACAACAAGTAACCCATAAAATTGGTAAACGTGATATTATATAATTAGTCGTATTAATTCACTTAGTTTTTTCTTTCTATGTAGGTACCTATTGTAGGTACTGTAGTATGTATTGTAGGTAGGTACTGTATTCTGTATTGTAGGTAGGTAGTAAAAAAAAATTTGTATCCAAATTTCAATAATTATCAACTGTTTTAGTTTATATAGGTGCTAGTTGTTGCCCGCGGCTCCGCCCGCGTATATGTCGGTTATCGCGGCAAATAGTAGCCTATGTGTTATTCTGATGTATAAGCTATATTACTGTAAAGTTTCATCCAAATCCGTTCAGTAGTTTTTGCGTGAAAGAGTAACAACCATCCATCCATACTTACAAACTTTCGCGTTTATAATATTAGTTTAAAAGATATAGACATATGTAGGATATGTAACATAAATGTTATAGTTTCTTAAACAACATTCCATTATACAACAATAGTTTGTACATGTTTTTCATGAAGAGACGAGTTTTAATATTAGAAATAGTAGTATTTTAGTAGTAAATAATTATAGTTATGCTGTTATTGAAAAAATGTGTGCGTCTCGGGATGCACGACAGAAGTAATAACTTAAACTAATCTAAGTTGAACTATTTAATACTAGCTGTGCCCGCGACTTCGTCCGCGTGTAATAGTGACTTTGGGTAGCAGTTTTAATTATTGAGGATAATATTATTTTAAAAATAAGACACACACGTTTCACTGTTAAAAACACATTTAAGTATTTCTATAAGTACATAAAATAAAAAGTATTTTACATGAGATTATTTCGACATTTGACATGGCCAAGGCTTTCAACCGGGTCTGGCACCGTTCGCTTCTCTCTAAGCTCTAAGCATTCGGTCTGCCTCCTAGACTCTGTCACTGGATTGACGCTTTTCTTCATCAGCGCCTTTGCATTAGGGTTCTTTGCGACGGCGCAGCCTCTGTTTTTCTGGAGGTAAACGCTAGCGTACCTCAGGGTTCAGTCCTGTCGCCCAAGATGTTTCTTCTGCATGTCAATGACATATTAGCCCTCGGCAATATACATTGCTATGCTTGGGCGATATTATGGATACCCTGCAGCCAAGCTGGTAGACATTGAGGAAAATCGACAGGAGCTCGTCGCTGAGCTCGACCGGGTTTTGAACCGCATTTCACAATAGGGTGATGAGATTTTGGTCGAGTTCAACGTTAAATAAACATAGGTGTGCCCTTTCTCTACCAAAAAGTGTCCGTTTTTTCCCCTCCCCACTCTTCAGAGCACTCAACTGCTACTACGGGATAAGCCGGTGTCCTGGGCATGGATATTTGCCGATACCTCAACCCACGGAAGTACATCGAGGGCACCACTAAGGCGGCCTGAACAGGGTGAGACGGTTCTTCGCGCCCGAGCATTTGTGTCTCCTTTATAAGACCCAGGCTCGCTCGTGCGTACTGTTCTCATCTTTGTGATGGATACACGCAGTATTTGCTTGATGTTCTCGATCGGTTGCAGCGGCGAGCAGTCCGCATGATCAACAGTCCTGATACCACCGAGTCGCTTGGGCCTCTGCAGTTGCGGAGTGACATCGCCTCTATGGCAGTCCTCTACCGCTTTACCATGGAGAGTGTTCTGAAGAGTTCTTCCAACTGATCCCACCTTCTTCCTTTCTCTACAGAACAACACGTGCTGGCCTTGGAAGTCACCGCCTCAGTCTTAGAAATACGCTCTCGAACCTAACGGTTTGGTTCTGCATTGTCTGGGTTCGCAGCGAGTACGGTTGCCTCCACTTGGATTGGAGTTGACACTCCGGTTGGATTCTGCTTGAGTTTTCCCTCAGGCTAAGCAGATTCTCATTTTTTCAATTTTATTAACTACGTTTTTTGATTTGCCATCTTTTGCCAAAATATAGAAATTTAGCGGATTTGATACACGTGATTATGCTGCCCATGGGAAAAACATGTTTTTTTCTAAATGAACTGCAACTTTACGCGTCTGTCTTTGGGCTTTGATAAATGTTATTGCAAATTTTGTTTTCAGTGGAGACTACATTCTTTTAAATTGAAATTGCAAATAAGTTTGAATGATTGGAATACGTGTAATTAAAATATTTTCTCCTTTTGCCATTCCATGCATCATGATTGTAGCTTTTACAATGTTGTACCCCAGATGTGTATTTTGTAGCCGTGTACCATTATATAGCTTTGGCGCTCAAGATTTCTCATTAATAGGACTGGAACATTAAATTTCAGTCTCAACTTATAGTAAGGCGCTCCTGATAATTCTAAAGAGTTGAGAAACTCTATGCATAAGCTATGATATGACTGGTTCAGTGTCCCTTGTATTTCCTGAGAAGTATTCGATAACATCTTCCTCCACGTCTGACATGATCCGTTCGTTTATTTGATAACTGTCTCATTAGTCGGCGGATCAGAATAGATATTATTTTTAGATCATCTGTGCCATCATATACCAGAACTCACGTCTCAGTGTAATCATGTCGTTACTGTCAGTTGGCATGCAATCTTCTCCGATTTTTAGAAGAGCATTTGCATATTGACACTGCTCATAAATAATTGTGAAGTTGTACTCGCATAATTGTAATAAGACAAAACTTTTTAACATGTACCCATAGTACATAAATGTTTCATACAGGCATTTATTTCATCTTGCGGCGTACCCCTTTTCCTTTTTTTTGTGCATAAATCCCCCCGGATCCTTTTCTGTCGGATTTTTTCACGAAGAACATTAACTGAATAAACAAAAAATCATGTAAACAAATCTAATCGCAGTGAATAATAACGAATTTGTAGTGGCAAAATTCAACATCCGCATGCGGCACAGTCGTCTGCCCTCACGTGTCTGCCCGTTCGGGCAAGCACACTTAGGCATATTGTGATAACTCAGTAAATGTTACATCAGAATAGCTCTAATATTTTGTCTCCTATCGCAAACTTATGAAGCATGTATAGATTTTCACAAACTTTGCATATTGCCATACAAACTTTCATCCCCTATTGCTATTTAAC
Source organism: Diaphora mendica (assembly GCA_949125395.1). Taxonomy (NCBI): domain Eukaryota; kingdom Metazoa; phylum Arthropoda; class Insecta; order Lepidoptera; family Erebidae; genus Diaphora; species Diaphora mendica. The sequence goes on along the minus strand of OX421312.1, from coordinate 9,511,074 downwards.
CCCCTTGATGGTATTTTTTTTACAAAATTTAAATCACATTTTTATTTATATCTAATCAACAGCCTAAAAAAGAAATTTTAATATTCTCGCTTAAAATGACGATACTTCTGTAGAGAGTTTTTGAATTTTATAAATACTGTTTAGTAATATGGCTTATTTATTTTTACTAATATCATGAACATACATACAAATCGGATTTATGAATGTTATTAATTTATCTTCGTTGTAAAAGTGAAATATTTTTAATAAATGTGACAGCCGTGTTTGGTCGTTGCCAAGACGCCCGACGCAGGTAATGCGGTGGCGTAGCGAGTGAACCCCCAGAACAACCTTTCATCCCCCTTTTAAAGCCCTTACAACCCCTTTTTCGCATTAAAAAGTAGCCTTTGTCCTTTCTCAGGCTCTAGACTATCTGTGTACCAAATTTCATTCAAATCGGTGCAGCCGTTTGGCCGTAAAAGCAAGACAGACAGAGTTACTTTTGCATTTATAATATAAAAGTAAAGTATATATAGCTGACCCACGCAATGTCGTTTGCGTCTTCTATTGCCCGTAGCGTAATAATTTTCCCCCATTCTTCATTGGTGCTCCGCTCCTATTGGTCTAAGCGTGATGATATATAGCCTATAGCCTTCCTCGATAAATGGGCTATCTAAGACTGGAAGAATTTTTCAAATTGGACCAGTAGTTCCTGAGATAAGCGCGTTCAAACAAACAAACTCTTCAGCTTTATATATTAGTATAGATGTATTTATTATGCTCTTCTAAGATCTAATATTCATACTCAACAACACATTTATTTGGATAAAGATTAATATTAGATATTATGTTGATAAAAACTCTTTGGCAAATATCTCATTATTAGGTACCAACTCTCAGCGTCTTATACTCGTGATAACTTCTAAACGAAATGAACGATTGGGATGAAACAAAAAGTATTTTACTTCTACATAAATACCCTTGATAACACAATGCTTAATTTGGATAAGGATTAATATTACGATACACATTTAACGTAGTTTGTTTCTTCAGACGATTTAATAATTTTTTTGAACACAAAAGCGGTTATTGTAACTAAACCATGATAGTTAGATATATGCTCTCGCGGACTTTTTTGTAGATCTTAATGAGACCTACAAACCCGTAATACATTATTTTGTTCTATTGTCAATAGTAATTGCAGCGCACGCAAAAATAGGTTTTCGAGTTCACACCTTGGGTTACGAAATAGCAATTTTCTTACGGATCCCTAATTTTTTTGAAAATAAAATATAGCCTATAGCCTTCCTCGATAAATGGACTATCCAACACTGAAAGAATTTTTCAAATCGGACCAGTAGATCCTGAGATTAGCGCGTTCAAACAAACAAACAAACAAACTCTGCAGCTTTATAATATTAGTATAGATTAGTATAGATTGAAGCGTCCGCGTCTGTCCGAAATACAGCTAGCGCTGTGGGTAGGAGTGAGAGAGGAGGAGCCTGCCTACCGCTGCCGTATGCGTGAGAGAAAGGGAAGCCAGACACACTAGCGACGTAACGCGTTACGTAACGAAACGGTTAACCCTACCATAAGAAGTTATCACTTCAAAAAGTTTAATAGTATTTTTAACGATCACATCTAATAGTTCCGAAGCTAAGTTCAGTTACTGAGCCACCACTAAGATCTACAAAACTAAAAATGTATCGGTGACGGTCACTTTTATCGAAATACTATTAAAATTATAGCAATATTTTGTGATACATGTCTCAATACATTGTCATTCGTTTTGCCATTTTATTTTACTTTATTTCATTTATGGTACAAGTCCGACGCTAGGTGTTACCCACAATGTACAACCGCAAACATCAAGCAGGTTCTATGAAACTGATTTTAAAGAAGACGACATTGTAGCGTGCGGCCACGGCTCGCAGCGACAGTCTGTAGACCTCAGCTCTAGTGGTACCGAGGAATGCATAGTCCGTCCTCAAACATGCTTCTTTTTACACGGCGATACTTTCTTAACTTTTCCTCTGTTAAGTGGTTATTTTTTTGGGTTTTAAAAAGACACAACCGCTCCGTTTGTCACTCATTAAGAATACGTATGTTCTACAATTGTTGACTTCAGTAGTACCATAAAATTTATTTAAGAAATCAAGTTTTTATTTACCAATTGTTAGACTTTCTCATAATATGTTTCGCTTTAATAATCTGAATAATAAAAAAATACAATACAATACACAATTATTTATTTTTATTTATGCAGTATTTTTTTTCTTTGAACATGTATACTTACAGGGCGGCACATGTGGTGAGTGTGCCATTATAAAGATATGATAGATACCTATACACCTATATACTTTCTCACAAACAGCTGCTTAAACCGGACATACACTTTCAAGTATACTTGCGCAAACCCAGACTTTTTTGTCTGTCTGTCTCCGCTCCGAAATCTGTCTGTCTGACAGTGACAGAGAGATTTTGGAGCAGCTCGTCTCAATCCGTGCGAGCTTCGGGTGTCAGGTTTTATTTTCGTTACGGAATTTCTTGATTCGTTCGCCGCGCTCAAAGTCCACGATAGAAGCTATGCAATAGCTTAAAAATCTGCCTTACATGTGAAAATTGCAATAACATCAAGAATAGATTACCAATAGGTAGTCATATAAAGATAACATATAAATTTGAACAAAGCCCTGAACACTAGTCTTACTCAAAATTATCTGGTTTTGTTTTCATAATTGAATCTAAAGGTGCTCCTCTTGCATGTTGTATTGACATGTGAATCACATGTCGTAATGATCAAACTTAGTTAACTTTTTTTATCACTACATTTAGGACTACCTAGTGATTAAAAAAGTATTATCATTAAAAACGAAACAATAAAAAAATACTTAAGATAATTTACATTTTTTTACTTTAATTACTCGCTTGTGGATCCCATTAAATCCCTAATATTTTGACAACACTATCGAATTTATATACGGCCCCATAATTAAACGGCCAGTGAAACTGTCATAATATTTACCATTGCCTTACATTTTTTTTGTATTTTTTTCTGTCAACTGTATACTGTAAGCATAAGCATGATGTAATTTCTGGAGATAAAATAAACACATTATTATCACTACAGTGTCCCCGTGACATTACAATGTCACTAAAACCAGGCCGATATATTGTGAGAAATGAAGTCGACTGACAATCGAACGTTCAATTATAATATCACTAGTGAAATTGTAAAATCACGGCTTTGACAGTATACTTCGTTTTATAAATTTACTGGAGCTGACTGATTCAGCAACGTACAGCCCATAGAGCTGGGCCCAAACTTGAAATTATTGCAGCCGGTACTTGGAAGCACCCACTAAGTAGGAATATTAGCCTAGGGCTCTGAAATAGCGACATTTTAAACAGTTATATCCCGTTGATGAATGCCATAATGATAGCCCAGCAAGATAAGTTAAATTCTACTAACGTCAACGTTATTGGAAAATTAGCAAATGTATGGGAATGACGTCATCTCAACGCTAATTCACGTGGTCAAAACAAAATATTATATTACCCAATAATACAAGTCAGTGTTGGCATTAATCGATTAGTTTTTCAATCGATAACTTAATATGATTAATTTTAATCGAAATTAACTTAATCGTGATTAAATTAAACGCTATTCAAATATTAATCGTAATCGCGATTAATAAAATTATTCATTAATCGTTAATTTGATTAAGCAGATTAAAGTTCTTTTATTGACGGGCAAAAACATTTCTTCGTCTACATTTGAAGCCAAAAGCTTAAAGATTACATGCTAGATATTGACTGCCTCGTTGGTCTCGCGGTTGGCGTATGCGACTGCTGATAATGAGGTCTCGGGTTCGATTCCCGGGTCGGACCAAATGTTCGTATGATCTACAAATATTTGTTTCGGCTTTGGGTGTTTTCTATGTATAATATGTATGTATTTACAAAAAAAAAGTATATATGTATTTGTATCAGTTGTCTAGTACCCATAACACAAGCTCTGCTTAGCTTGGGACTAGATGGCGTTGTGTATTATAAATGTCCGAAAAATATTTATTAGATGAGTGAGGAGGTATAGAGTTATATTTTACTTCGATTTAGAGTTCTAGCTGTCATTTTTGTTTTTATCTATGTATGTATATCTTATATATCAAATTCTCGTGTCACAATGTTAGTTACCATACTCCTCTGAAACGGCTGGACCGATTTTTAATGAAATTTGGTGTGCATATGGGTCTGAGAACGGTCTGAGGTCTGAGAATCGACCAACATCTATTTTTTATACCCCAATTTTTTTTTTATGGCAAAACAACGTTTGCTGGATGAGCTAGTATTATATAAAATTGTTTGTGTGAACTTTATATGTAATATATATGTATATACATAGTACACACAGACATACATATATTTATATGTGTTTGTGTGTACACCTACAACTACCGCTGTTTCCGACATACATATACATAGGTTGCCTGGGAGAAATTACTGTTAGCAACAAGGCCGTCCATTGTACTAAAAAAAGAGAAAAAATTTTGATTAGCTATGTAAGTTTCTTGATTTTTAAACCTTTCCAAACTTTATCTACTTATCATATCATGTTATGTCTTTGATGTGAAATAAACATTTTATTTATTATTTTTTATTATTTATACATTTTAAATCGTGGTTAACAATTACGATAAATAATCTTAAGCAAAACATTGATTACGATTAATTATTTTTAATCGTTAGTCAGATTAACTTTTTGCCAACACTGATTAAAGAGGTCTGAGCGATTGTAGAAAGAGATGCGACGCGAAACACTTGCATCTTGGTAAGGGGGTAGGGGCCGAATCGTGGAAAAGATTTCGTAAAATAAAAGATAAATATTAACAACTACCATAAAATACAATGAGATTCCTTCACGCGTATAAGTAGGTACTTGAAACACGTCATAATAGAATTTACATTTTATTGTCAACAATGAGAAGGCGTGACTCACAATTGTTCAAACCCTGTCAATGGCCGCCGTAAAAGTAATAATCATAAGGTGCTTTACAAAATATTGTAATACAATTGATGATAACCAAGTACGTGTGTAAATTTCAAATCATGTGGATGTACACATTGTTGTAACGTTTCTATCTTTTAGTAATAGAGGTATCTACGTATTGCAGTCAAAGAAATAATTAGCTATTATTTCCTTTTTGTAATTGTATTTTATTGGCCTCCGGTATCCTCACTCACTCGTTAAAAAACAGCGCAAGTCGTTTAAGTGTCCTATCAGTATTGTAGTGCCTTAAGAAATATGATTAACTATTATAGTAGATATGCTTCCTTCTTTTCTGCCGGACTTTTGGACTATAGTTTAGTGATTCTTTTTGTTAAGCTAAAGTTGGAATCGAACCCACGACATAGGTTTCATTTCCAACCAACAAATAATTGTGGGATGAGCACGAACATTTGTTCTGTGGTTGGCTGTAATTGATATATATTATTTACTAGCTGAGCCCCGCGGTGTTACCCGCGTTTGTAGTTGTAACCGCGGGCAATGCTGCGGGGCAAAGCTAGTCTAAAAAAGTAATCTAAGTTACTCCTTATATCATCAGCGAGTGAAAGTCCCGTCGAAATCCACGGTCCAGCCGGTTCAAGAGATTAGCCGGAACAGACAGACGGACAAAAATTGTAAAAAATGTTATTTTGGTATATGTTAGAAATTTAACGTCATTGTAATGGCAACATTTTTGATTGTCATTTTTCTTGTTTGACGTTTTCACGTTGAGAGTAGTACTAAGGAGACGCTTTGCACGGTCGAACACGGTTTTCGCAATTGAGTGCCGGTTTAAATTAATTAATTGTAATTTAGCTAATTGTCGATACGACTCGGTTCCTTTAGTGGGTAACCGTTATGAGTGGTCTGGTTTGGACTCGCGAGTTTTAGTAGTCACGTTAAATATGCGCGATCCGCGATAGTTAAATCGGGTGTCTTGTAATTACGAGACTTTGGGAGCCCGCAAGTCATTTAGGAGCATGTATGTGTAACGTCGCAGAGAGGAAACTACCAAGAGGCCTCTTGGACGCCGCTATCAAGAAATCTACACATCTCCAGTAAGTGCTTGATATCACATTAGCTTAGAATAAGAACAGGGTGGAACGCCCTCGTTTGATGCTCTCTCCAGTGACATAGTTAGCGATTGAATGTCTATACCATGGGTCCTATAGACATTGCAAGCTTCCCAAGGTGAACGCTGCATTGGCGAGAGGATTGAACAGTATATGTACTGTGTATACATGAAATATTGTGCATTTAGTAAAAAGCGGTTATTTTAATATTACAAACAGACACTCCAATTTAATTTATTTGTATAGATGAAGACAATTCCTGCATTGGAAATAAATACTGTATCGAGCGAGCTTTACAAACATACATGACACGGACACAAATAACATCCAGACTCTGAACAACAATTTGTGAGTCACTAAACAGTATAGGGTTTGTCAATTTTGGGAATACTACTACGCAGACTAGGAAGATGATGACAAAGTGTTGCTCTATGTGAGATGTGAACCTACTACACTCAGCGCAGTAAAAACCGGGAAGGTAACCGCTTAAACTACTACGCCATCCGTGAAGTAATATGAACGTGTATACGTATGTTTAAATATGTACTTATATATTCAGGAAAGTATATAGGAATGTGGTGGAAGGAAGTTGAAAAGGGCATGCTTCGAAGGATGGATGATATAGATTCACGAAGGAATTTATAGATCGTATGTGTGTGGTGGTGACGGAAGAGGCCGTCCACAGCCAACATTTAAAGACCAAATTGGTGATGTTCTAAAAAAAAGGTAATGTAAAAAACACCAGGAACCAGGAAATGCGAAGGCTACGACCGGTTACACACACTACACAAAAGATCAAGACCCGACCAGTTACGCACACTAAGCTATCTACCCCATTTCAATCTACCTCATTCCAATAATAGATATGGTAAGCGCCTTGTACGGTATTTGTTGTCAAATGTGTTAAATTCGTTTCCACGAGACACCATTGATAGATTGTTGATAGCTCCAAACGTAAAGAAATTACGCAATGTCTTAAAGACATTTTTAATAGGGAGGGTAGACGCGACTTTTTGACTTGTATTTGTATAATCGCAACAAGTGAATCACATATTGTAAAATATCTAAAATTCTATGTAATTAACTAGCGGCGACTCGCTAAGCACTCATAAACCTAAGATGGTTTTTGTGTTTAGATTTTATATTGTAATGTAATTGCATGTTTTGAAAAAAAAACTAAAAAAAAAAAACCGACGAGCATGCATGCAGCGACTGATGAGCGTGAATGAGGCAATGGAGGTGTATCAGTCAGGACTACGGTCCTGACATACCTCCATTGCTACGGTACTTACTACGGTAAGTGGAGATCAATTGTCTCTGCCTGCCCCTCTAGGCAACAGGCGTGACATTATGTATGTATGTATATGCCAAAATATGCAAGTGGTGCGTTTTTCAGCAGTCGATCTAATTCCAAGCTAAGCAGAGCTTATGCTATGGACACTATACAATTGATACAAATATATATATACTTTTTTTGTAAATACATATGGTACATAGAAAACATCCAAACTCTGAAACAAATATTTGCATATCATACAAACATTTGGTCCGACCCGGAAATCGAACCCGAGACTTCAAGCACAGCAGTCGCATACGCTACCGCTGCGCCACCGTAGCAGTTTACCGTTTAGAACACGTTCTGCCTTTTTCCTTACTATTATTCATTTTACTATTATTACTATGTAGTTAGTCATTACTTGGCACTTATGTACGTTGCAGTAGCCGTAATTGATAAATAGTCGAAGTCATAATACACACATCAAAAGTGTCTAGGGATCAAGCATTTTTATGCGGATTTCTTGAGATTGAGATGTGGCTTTGGCCCTGGCCTGCTCAGTCGCCAGACTTGAACCCAATTGAGCATGCATGGGATATGCTACAGAGAAGAGCTCTGCCGAATATGGAGGGTATCCAGTCGCAAGAAGACCTTTTTTTGTTGTTGCAACGAACATGGGCGGCCATTCCACAGCGTGTTTGGATGAACTCATTTTGAGTATGCCAAACCGATGTTCTTGTGTTGTTAGTGTTCGCGGTAGAAACACGGATTATTAATTGTTTAAGTTACCTAATATAATTTTAAAGAAAACTGTTATTTCAGTCTTTTTTTCGAACTTTAATGTTAGTGGTTCAAATGTCAAAAATCCCTTTATTAGGAAAATGGCAAATTTCTTTATTAATGCAAAGGTGACTTAGTTTATCGTTACTGTGACAAAGGAAAACACTTTATTTGATGAATCCTTAAAGAAAATTTTAATTAATATCAATCAGGAGAAAAGTTATTGCAAAAATATATGTTGATCCCTAGACACATATGTTGATCCCTAGACATTTTTGATGTGTGTAGTATGTAAGACTTAAGTAGGTATGTCGTAAGGCATTTAATACGATAGAAATATAGTACTTTGTTTAATTATTAACAAAATGTGTGTTGAAGAAAAATACCTTTGGTAAAGAAATATTGTGGATTTAATGGATAAAATATCGGTGTGGACATTTATTGACAGCTAAAACTTGTCATACAAGCTAAAATTCAAAATTTAAAAAACCCCCTACTCAAGCACTTAATCGAGTAATCATACGCCAATGATATTATTATTTTTGCAGACATTCTATTATTCCTCCTCACTTTCACCCCCATAACTTTTAAACGACTCAACCGATTTTCATGAAACATGTCTAAGAACACTCGCACGTAACTCACCTTTCATACAAAAAAAAACTAAATTGAAATCGCTTCATCCGTTCGCGAGCTACGGTGCCACAGACAAACAAGACGGTGTCAAGACACGTCAAACTTATTTTATTTTATTTTAACCCTCTTTTTGAGTCGGGGGTTAAAAATATTAAACAATGGTCCTACATGTCAATGAAAGTATTGAATCAATCAAATAGAATAACATGAAAAAATATAAGGATTATCTCCAGTTTTAACTAGAGACAGGAGACATGTAACTGAATACAGGCTTTAGTCGCTTCTTACAACATCCATGTAATTTATAGTAGTGGTGTACACTACATTCTTCATCGGACACCTTACAGAGAACACTAGGTGTAACAATATGTTTCTCATTATACAATATAGTTAGACCAAAATATGTCCACCTGTCTGTACAGATAAATATTAAACCGTTGCACAATCAAGTAAAAATTAAAGTACAACTTATTTTTGTGTTTGGTGAAAATTGAACTTCTTCCTCTGCTTAAACAGATCCGTTTTAACCGCTTGACCAACAGGTCTCTCCCTCCAGATAATATAAATTTACACATGTTCACTTATACAGTATCCTACTAATATTATAAACGCGAAAGTTTGTAAGTATGTATGGATGGATGTTTGTTACTCTTTCACGCAAAAACTACTGAACGGATTTGAATGAAACTTTACAGTAATATAGTTTATACATCGGAATAACACATAGGCAATTATTATTTTTTATAAAAATACGGGCAAACGGGCAGACTTATCACCTGATAGTAAGCGATTACCGCCGCCCATGGATACCAGAGGCATCACAAGCGCGTTGCCGGCCTTTGGGGATAGTGATGGGGGGAGGGGTATGGGCCTCCGGTATCCTCACTCACTCGGCGAAACACAGCGCAAGCGCTGTTTCACACCGTTTTTCTGTGAGGCCGTGGTATTACTCCCGTCGAGCCGGCTCATGCATGCCGAAGCGTGGCTTTCCCACGGTATTTGCCGCGATAACCGACATATGCGGGTGGAGCCGCGGGCAACAAGTAGTCTAAAATAAAACAACGCAGTGCCGTGTGGATTCAATTGGAAGCCATAATTACGGCATATTTAAAGCATAAAATCACGTTCTGAACATTAATTAACTAACTTGTTTCTAATAATGAATACCAACTGAACTGAGCAGAATAGATAAAAAACTGCAAGAGCTCAATCAATTACTTTCATTTGTTTGCATGCGCCGGAGATACAACAGAATATTTCTCCAAATGCTTTATAGAGTTTACTGACCAAACAAGTTACAGAAGAATGAATGTGGGCTGCATTGCAAACTCGTTATGCCTTCTTATCCATTGTGCCCTTCAGTTGCAAAATAGAGTAGCTGTGGAGAGCAAAGGATAACTTTGTGTCTGTGGCGTAACATAAAGCGGTCAAAATTAAGAGGTGTCCATGCGTTGACACGAAGATGAAGACAGGAAGATATTAATACTTAAGAGGCAAAAATTTACAGGCATACTGACAGGCGGACAATGGTACTACTAAATTATAAAACTAATTGTCGCCTGCGGTACTTCCAAGCTGATACTATCTATAAGCCTTCCAGATATTAACGTACTCAGACCTCATAGAACTTGTCACAATTGAGTTTAGATGTCCTTGGCTGTCTTATTGCCAGCCTAATATTCAGGTCGTACGCAGGAGAAAAGTATTACCTATAGTTATTAGTAAAACATTTACACAGTTGAATAGGTAATATTCCATTTAAGCGATATGAAGCTACTTGCTTACGAAATACGTAAGCCATAAAATCACGTTTCGAACATAAAATAACTCATTTGTTTGTAACAATGAATATTAAATTGAGCGCAAAAGGCAAAAACTGAAACGCGAAATCAATAATTTTCTATGCAAATGTGCAGTGGAGGCATATGGAATTCTTTCCTTATTGCTATATCGACTTATCGTACGTCGTACATCATAGTGCATTCGTTGCGGTGTTGCAAAGCACGCGCGCACACACGTACCTGTCGATAAACAATGCACATGCAGATGTATAACCAAAGTACATAGCGGTGATATTGTAATATCAGTATTATGTGTTATATCATCATATATAATGTGTTACACATACAAACAAGCACACCGATATCCCAGAGAAGTTAAGCAGGGCAACCAAGAACCCGCGGTTTTTGTTGCTTTTGAATATTGGTCTAAGTTATTCCTTACTAGTTGTTGCCCGTGATTCCGCCCGCGTTTAGGTCGGTTATCGCGGCAAATAGTAGCCTATGTGTTATTCTGACGTATAAGCTATATTAGTGTAAAGTTTCATACAAATGCGTTCAGTAGTTTTGGCGTGAAAGAGTAACAAATATCCATCCATCCATACTTACAAACTTTCGCATTTATAATATTAGTAGGATAACATCATCGACTTGTATGTTGGTCTAGATATATTATGTGACCATCTACTAAGCCAAATTTTCGATTCTTACGATTGTCTATTCCATGTTTTAGTGTCATTAATCTAAAATATCTATGTATTTTGAAGTATGTTAGTATGTTAATTTATGTTATTGTCACACGCACGGCCGAATAAAAAAGGCTAAGTATGATGCCCCAGACAGACGTAGTGGTCAAACTTATAATATTTAATAATAACCCTCTTTTTGTATCGTAGGTTAAAAATTAAATACACACCCGAAACTAAATGCTTTGTGCATTGCGATGCTAAATGCAAAGTTTGTTGGTACCAATGTGGTCTTATATACAAACATGTAGCAGTTTAATACAAATTTAGAAGTAGTTTATAATCTTATACATTAAATAAACCTTTAAAAGAGGAATTATTTTATATATTATATTCTCTATAAACTGAATATATATAATAATATATTATACATTCTGAATTTCGGAAACGGCATCAACGATATTCATGAAATTTAGTATGCAGGAGGTTTCGAGGACGATAAAACCATTTAGCTAGGATTCATTTTTAGAAAATATACCACAAAAATACCGATTAAATCTCGGTCATTCAGGTAATAATAATAAACCGCTTTATTGTACACCAGATCACAAAGTATATAACTTAATGCTAGGTCAGTACAAGTGGCAGCCTTATCGCTCAAAGGCAATCGCTTACAGGCAACCGTGAGCTTAATTTAGCTCATCACCATCATTGAATCAATACAATTATTTTAATAATTCATATAATTCATCACCAGCCTGTTATAGTTCTCTGCTGGATCTAAGCCCACGCTATCCAGACTGGTTGGTACTTAATAATTTACTTCATTGGTTTAGTTCATCCATACTAACATTACATTACGCTTTCACAGCTAAACTGCTGCACCGATTTCGATGAAATGTGGCATGGAGATTCTTTGATTATTGAGAAAGGATATAGGGTACTCTTTATCCCAATAACCGACATACACGCAGGCGGAGCTGGTTTAGCAAAAATTAGTTCTGTATAAGATACAATATCAGTGATATAATTAAAAGAATGCGTTATTTGAGCAATATAACAAGTTTAAAAGGAACTTCATACGGTTAACAGATCGACCTTCAAGAGGTTATTATTAAAATCTAAACAAATAAATAAAATTGAAGTGCATGTTTGTAATTTCAAATTAATAGCTTTTCACTAAATAACTACATAAAACAAATATAATTTTTTTGTTTCTCTGTGTTTGTCATTGTGGTAATGGAAAAGCAGTACTAAATAAAAATTGAGTAGGTTTCCAGTTATTAATTTTCTTGTCTACTACCAAGATTTCCTTCAATGATTTTTCTAGAAAAGTAGCTTACAACCTATCTCATCGTACAGTGGAAACTCTATTATCCGCCCTCAGTTATACAGATTCTCAATAATCCTGATCACCAACCGCGAACAAAGAACGTAATATTATACGTTTAAAGTAACATTGTTGCCTCCTCATCTGATATTCTTGTTGTATTCAATGCTGCGCTGAATAAAATGTTATTAAAACATAAAAGCGAGTATATATATATACATATTATAATAAAATCGTAAAAGGTCGTTATATGAACATCAAAGATATTGACGCAGAACGTACGAAGGAGGTCTTTATTAAAGTAAGTTAAAACAATAGTTTTTAGAATTTTTCACAGTTTTTCTATGTGTCGAGAGCAAAAGTGGCTTAATAAATTTTGATGTAGTTATTTTATGTATTGTAGTTGTTAGTTTTATGTTCGACCCACAGGCGATAACCGACACATACGCGGGCGGAGTGCAGCCAAAAGCTAGTAGAAAATATTTTTTACGGTTATTTCTTCATCTTCCTAGCCTATATTATGCCCCAGATGAATTGAGATCGGCTACTAGATTAACGGCTTTTACCTGAAATTCTTAAATAACAAACGAAAACATTCAAATATTATAACCAATTAAACCGGTAATAATGTATCATGGTGCATGAGTTATGTTGGAACATTTATGAAACTATACCATCCTTTAATGATTTCTCAAAATGTTATAAACTTACTTATCATTTAGATCCAATGTTGCTATATGATTACTAGAATAAGTCTTTATAAATTTTGTTATATTATTATGTGTGCCCTCTACTCCGCTACATTTCTTCTCTTGTCTTGCAATGTATGTTTCTCAGTTAAGTTTTTCATCATCTTGGCCTAAATTCTAGTAATAGTAGTTAGCTACGTTCATTCCATGTAATCAGCAAGTTAGATGCCCCTTTTCTCTTTATAGAAATTCACTTTTAATATATACTAAACAACTGACCGTAAATTCTGCGACGAGAATGCTTGCAGCCTTGATCAAAGAGGTACCTTTGTTAGTACATACATTTTTTAAACAGCGGAACTTGTACGCATATATCTTTACACACAGTATTGTCTTTTGAAAACAATTGAACAGCTCAGAGCAATGCAGAGGTAGCTGTCCATTCCAAATACGTTAGTATACCATGACTAAAGTGAGCCTTGATGTTTGCGTCCTTAAAAATTTAAGTTCTTCTTAATCTAAGTACAACTTGAATAGATAATAGAAACCCTGAACCAATGAGAGTAGATCATAATGCTAGGGTTTATTACGCTGTAAGCCAATGAGTTGTAAGATTATTTCACTAGCAAGTTTCATTAATGTATGCTGGATGATAAATGCAGAAAAGAGCCTCCAAATCTCCAGCATTGTGCGATTCTATAAATTAATATCTATTGTGACAAGTATAAGTGCTTAAACTAAGAAGATCTTCGGTGCTAGGTTTCGTTATAAGTTGCGGAATTGAAGTACCTTAATTTCGTTAGAGTGCAATAGAAAAGAATGCAAGTTTCACAAGTTCACAACATAGATCATATAGCGGCGGAGTGCTGACGTCGCTCTCGTTGACAGACTAATAAAATATTATAAACTCGAAAGTAACCCTGTCTGTCTGTTAAGTTTTTACGGGTAAATTATTGCACCTAATTCAATAATATTTGACATGGAAATACATTGATTCATGAGGAAGGACATATGCTAACAATTTTATAAAGAATTTACAGATTCAATGCCCAAGACAATAAATAGCCTTTTTAGGGTTCCGTACCTCAAAAGGAAAAAACGGAACCGCTATAAGTTCAATTTCTTGTCCGTCTGTCTATCTGCCTGTCAACACCCTTTATTTCAGGAATGTGCGAAGGCATCGAGTTGAAATTTAAACCATATACTCAGATCTACGGTCCCCTGAAGTTGTGCAAAATCAAACCTCTAAGTTTTTGTAAAAAAAGATACGGTCGTTTATTCATTAAAAAACGCAAATTTCTACACTCCCAAGGGAATCAAAACTCATAGGGAACCCGTTGACCTAGAACTATAAAATTTGGCAAATAATATCGTTATAGACCACAATATCCAATACAGGGGAAAATCTCAAAACATATTTTTTTGTATTTAAATATGAAAAATGTATATGGTAATGTGTATGACTGCCTCGTTGGTCTCGCGGTTGGCATGTGCGACTGCTTATCATCAGTCTCGGGTTCGAATCCCGGGATGGACCAAATCTTTGTATGATCTATAAATATTTGTTTCGGAGTTTGGGTGTTTTCTATGTATAATATGTATGTATTTACAAAAAAAAGTATATTTGTATTTATATCAGTTGTCTAGTACTCATAACACAAGCTCTGCTTAGCTTGGGACTAGATGGCGTTGTGTGATAGATGTCCGAAATATTTATTTATTAATATTTTATACGGCGTCGAAATTTAAAACTGAATCAAGTCGTCTGTCGTTCCAATGGGGTATCATATGAAAAGGCTCGATGTAAACATTGCTAAATATATTTTATTTCTTTTTTACCATTATTTCTTTTTGTACTGTAAAATATCGAAAAATACCGTGCTCCTTGACTCCAAAGTATACATACAGGTAAGATTATAAGTGTTTAAAGCTGAATTTCAGGAAAAGCTCGGAAAAAATTAAATAAATAATAATAATAAATAAATATTTCGGACATCTTCCACACAACGCCATCTAGTACCAAGCTAAGCAGAGCTTGTGTTATGGGTACTAGACAACTGATATAAATACATATATATATTTTTTTTTGTAAATACATACATATTATACATAGAACACACCCAAACTCCGAAACAAATATTTGCAGATCATACAAACATTTGGTCCGACCCGGGAATCGAACCCGAGACCTCAAGCACAGCAGTCGCATACGCTACCACTGCGCTACAGAGGCAGATAATTTTTAATTGCGCTATTCCTGAACTAAATGATCCTACGTACGGAATCCTCGGTGGACGAGTCCGACTCGCACTTGTCCGGTTTTTTTTTCATCTAACTCGTAATCTTATATATAAAATTCTCGTGTCACAATGTATACATACTCCTCTGAAACGGATTTTTATCAAATTTGGTGTGCATATCGGGTAGGTCTGAGAATCGAGCAGCATCTATTTTTATACCCCATTTTTTTATGGCAAAATAACGTTTGCGGGGTCAGCTAGTATTACAAATATTACTATTCGCTCTAACAATGTGACGATGTTTCGATGTAGTTGTCAGTGATATAAAAAGCAAGAAAGATGTATTTAATACTTTGTACAAAACAGCACATGCAGATACCTCATTAGATAATTATCTTTCAAAACCCGGAAACAACAAGAAACGAAAACCAAAACAATAGATCCTATTATGTATAATTATGTATAATTAACACGCACACAATAGTGGGCAAAAATTATGAGTGCTTGAAACCGAAAGTACAAAATTGAATGTTTGTTTAATTTGAAACATAAAATGTTCTTCTTCTTGTGATGAGATGGCAACCAGCCGGATCAGCTATTTCTGTATTTAAAGTTTAAATCTTATGTCTTCTATAGCAAAATTCAATATGTCGGAACGCAAGACAACGCGAACGTCAAGTTGATAGCTTGAGTGAGGTCGATACAGGATCTACAATACTGGCACTGGACACTGGATTCTGATTTTAAATGATGTTTGAAAGCTAAGATTGAAAAAGTTTTTTGACGATCGAACAAAGAATAGAATATTCGGGGCCTTCTTGGCGTATAGGACTTCTTGACGAGTCTGGGGGCGGTGGACATGAAAGACCAGCTCTGTATCGCTATCGAACTTGTTGCGTTTCCGAATGCATTATTCATTGTGATTTGTGATCGAAGTGTTATAATTTTTATTAATTACTTACAGCTTTATTCGTGTTTTCATAATGTCCATCAAAAAACACAGGGCGTACAAACAAACAAAGTACATACGAATACTCCAAAATGTATACACCAAGAGTACAGCGCAAGTTAAGTTAGAAACTATAAGCGAAGAATTTCCCATCAAGAGAGGCGTACGCCAAGGAGATCCCATCTCACCTAAATTATTCTCAGCCGTCTTAGAAATGATATTTAGGAACCTAGATTGGAGAAATAAAGGATTAAATATAAACGGCAAAAATCTGAACCACTAACGTTTCGCAGATGACTTAATCATTTTCTCTGAGAGCCCAAAAACATTGGAACTAATGTTGCAACAACTAGCCGATGAAAGTGTCAAGGCAGATCTAGCAATGAATTTAGCTAAAACAAAAATTATGTCAAACTCTACACAAAACGATAACATAATAGTGAATAAAGAGCAAATAGAATATGTACATGAATACGTTTACTTAGGTCAACTAATATCTATCGAAGACTGCATGAAAAAGGAAATTGACCGAAGAATAGCTAACACCTGGAAACGATATTGGTCACTCAGCGAAGTTATGAAGAACAAAGAAATACCGATGAAAGAAAAAAGAAAGGTATTTAATATGTGTATTTTGCCATATTTGCTATACAGGTGTCAAACCTGGTCATTGACAGAACAACTGGCAAGACTAATAACAGCATGGTACCCGCTAGACTGCAAAAGGAACAGTGGAAGACAAACTAAGAGATGGGAAGATGATATTAGGAAAATAGCGGGTCTAACATGGACTCGAACGCTGCCGTTCTGTCCCGGTGTAACCGTTTGAAGTCGCGATTTGCAAACAAGTTATTGATAATAAAATTAAGAAAAAGCAGAATGACCGGGCGCGCTCAGCACTTTATGCATGTACCCCCGAAAGAATTAACAAGAATGTCGGGAGTCTCACTTACATAGGCCCAATTTCAGATAGAATCGCGAATATTCTAAGAAAACACAATGTTTACGTAGCTTTTCGATCGGATCATAACTTGCATAAACTATGTAACGGTAAAGATAAATTAGAGAATTCAAAAAAATCCAGAGTTTACAAATTAGTATGCAATGATTGCACCGGGGTCTATGTGGGTCAGATAGGCCATAGTTTCGAAATTAGGTACAGGGAACATGTTGCCGCTCACAGGAATGGCCATCCAGATAAATCACATTTCGCAACACATTTAATAGACACCGGCCACTCCTTGAGCGGCAACAATACCTATAACATTCTGCATGTTTGCGATAAGGGTTTCCGGCTGAGTGTGTTGGAACAGTTAGAAATATCAAAACATAACAATAATAATGCATATACACTGTTGAATGACCAAACAAACTTAATTCCATCACCACTTCTAAGTATGATTGCAGGTAGTTCGGCACAGATGTCTTTATGACATTGTATCGAACATTATTATAGCGTCATCGAAACGGTATATAAAGGGCCGACAGCGGTGCGGCGAGCTCATTCGAGCTCAAACGCTCGACGAGTCAACATCTCCTGAGGATGCCCCGTGGAGGGGCGAAACACGTGTCGAGTATAGGTTTGGTTGCATGGCATGCTAATTATTTCTCACTTGTTTTGTATGTGTACATATGCATGATACCCATATGTGCATGTGAGTATGCATGACGGTGGGATTTGTGCCCTGCTTTCAGACCTGGATATTTGTCTCGCGGAATTAAAGCTAAATATATTTCATAGCATTTAATAGTGTTTAAAGTGAAGCAAAACCTTCGGTCTATGAGTTAGGTATACAAATATGAATAAAATGGGACTTTTGACAATCATGGCTAGTTATGAGTATTTTATAATAAAAAATATCCTATTATTTAAGAGCTAGTGACCTCCCTGTCACACCACCGTATTTTAGCGTAAAAATGCAAGAAGCTTACTTCACTCTATCAGATATAGATCAGATATAGTATATCCCATCCCACCCATCCCATCTCATTTTGTCTTCAGTTACCCTTCAAACTTTGATGTTACGAAATTTATTTTATTACATGTGAATGAAATATTTGGCTTCAAGCCGCTATATCATTTTTAACATTACTGCATATTGTATCGTCAGTTTTTCCACACTCTCAGAAATGTTTTTAAAGCAATTGTTTGTCTCAGTTGCGCGAAAAAAGCATCGATGATACTAGAAATATGGCTGTATTTTCAAGTATCTTGAAGAGGATTACTATAATTAAAATATAATAAAGCTATGCTTGTGAATTCATAACCGGTTTTGTTTGTTTTCTATTGTCCCGTCCCGAATTTATGTCCATAAATCTGGCAAATGTTTTATGTTAGTAAGTTATTCTTGTTCTCTACTAACGCATATTAATTACTGTTGTACCTAGTACCCTTAGTGTTTAGCATTAATAAAGGATTGTAACTGACTTGTTAATATATTATTATGAAAACAATTCCACAGTATCACGTTTTGTTAACATGAATATTGAATAGTGCATTGCGAATGTTCGAAGATATGTATTTATCAAATGGTTCTATGACGTAATCTTTCTTTTGACTTCTACACAAACATCAATTAACGCCAAGAGAGGTGACGAATGTCGAGGGTGTCGTTGATTCGTCATTCTTTATATATCGCGTACATTCATTGTGTTCGGTTGCTTATTTTTACTCTTTATTGCACTTACAATTCAACTACACAGTGATAGAAATATAAGTCTATCGGAGTTAGGTTTTCTTGAACCATTTACCTGTCTTAAGTAAAATATATTCTATTCTGTCTGAGTCATGACACTAATAATATTGATTTTTGTTTAATTTAAGATATATGTAGCAGATTGACATTTTCGATACCATTTCCCTATATTTTTAACCGAAAAAACGCTATTGATATATATTGGTCTAGTTTCGAATCGCGTCTAAGGCAAAGGGGATTCTTCTTATGAGTTCTAGTAGAAGAAACTCAAGAAACATTTATTAGATTTTCTTTAATAAGATTTTGTTGTACCAATGCTTAAATAATATATATATATATATATTTATTTATAATATATATACATAATTATACATACACAATTTCCTAATTAGTTGTAAAGAGGTGTTTTATTTTTTTGTTTTCTAAATTGTTAGCTTTCTTTGTTCTTAAGAATTATTATTTTATTAGTTGATAATTGTACGGAGACTCGATCCCCCAGTCAAACCATCTACCAGGTTTTGGGGGACATATGTGTAACTCAGTTTGTATTATTTTTAATTAATAATAAATAAAAAAAAATAAAAAAATAGTTAAGTTAAAGACAAAAAAATAATAGTAGGTATTGAGGATATGTGTGCAAGAAGCGTATCTAATGCAGCAAGATAAGATTTAGTTATTGCTGTGACTTTGAAATATGGAAATACCTAACCTCACAAATAACTGCTGGCAGGTTAACCTCAAGACGAATAATAAGAAGAGACAATGGCAAAAAAGATTGTGATGAGATAATGAAACTGCTGCACTAACTGCGTCATCGTGTTTCAAGTACTAGATCTTATCAGGTTTATTATTCTTAATAGATCCTACTGAAATGTTCAAAGTATACGTTTGAGGATATTTCTATTAACAAAGTGAATCTCTTAGATATAGGTAAGTTTGAATACTCCCGCCTTATTAAATTTTGCCAGGAGATATAATAATGAAATAAAATAATATGCACTGCTTGACGTACGGACTACCGTACCGTATCGCTTAAACCACCAGGTTTAAGCGATCGCTACGGCGTTTTCTACTGCGCTGAATGTTCTGGGTTCAACCACACATGGGACCACACTTTTTGTGTTCCACTAATTGTTGTTCCGTGTCTGATTGTTCTTTGTGTGCGTTTCATTAATGTTTGTAAAGTCCCTAAGATATATCTCCCCGAGATATCTTTAAAAAATTGTAGCTTCGGAGATCTAACACACCGCCATCTAGTCTCAAACTAAGCAGTGCTTGTACTATGGGTACTAGACAACTTATATAAATACATATTTACTTTTTATAAATACATAAATATTATATAGAAAACACCGAAATAAATATTTGCAGATCATAAAAACATTTGGTCCGATACGGAAATCAAATCAAGCACAGCAGTTAAATAGGCACGCTACCACTGCGCCAACAAGGCAGTCAACTATCTGTTTAAGACATGATCTATCGAAATAATGACGATTTTTTACGCACAAAATGAACCCCATTTTGTGGATCACATATGGGATTTGAACCCACAACACTTAACGCAGTAGGAAGTGGCGAGATCACTAAACTACTGCGCCATCCGTAATAGGCATCATCAACATTTCTGTAATAAATTATAAACTCACTTGATAATTTGATATATAACTAATTACTTAACTCAAACATTTCTTACATCATTTAATAACTAATATTATAAAACTGTAACATTTGTTTGTTTGGTTGAACGTGCTAATCGCAAGAACCACTGAACTGATTCCAATAAATCTTCTAGTGTAAAATAGCCCATTTATCAAGAAAGGCTTATAATTAAATGGAGTATCAATGAAAAATGTTGCAGAAATGGGAGAAAATGATTCTTTAAGACTTTCCACTGTGTTTACTGCGTAACATCATGCTACGACCAATACACACGCACGGACACGCAGACGAAGTTGCGTGGGACATCTAGTCATTTAATACAACATAGTGTTTTATGGAAAGATTATTCACGAACAACGATCGAGAAAGTTCTCGTTGATTTTCTGATGCACGGAATAACGAACCTTAACCGATATGCATAGCGTCGAATATCGACTGGTGGTTGAGCGATTGTTTACAATGAGTCCGCCGGCGGGCGTGTCCTTGGTGCGGGGAACGCCCTCGAATGTACGAGACGTTTCTCGAAAGCGCTAGTAATAGTAATGATGGACATAAATATGCAGTTCGGGTTGAGCTACAGTTCGTAAATATTGGAAGTGATATCAGAGATTAACCTACATAGCGACCTCGGCGACAATTACGGATTGTTATTCGAATCGATATGGTGATTTTAAGAGTGCTGTTAATAAACTCTCTTTTACACGTCAGAAGGTTTATTTCTCAAATACATCGAAGCTCAAAATTCGGGAATGTCAAGCAATTCGTTCTTTTATTAAATGATCAGTCATTCATTGAAAACCCAACGACGGCAGGTGAAAAGAATGAACGGTCCTTCATTCGGTGAAAAGTCAGTTAAAAGAGTACACCCTCCAAACTCTCTGAAGAGGGGTCAAAGTAACGGATTTTCACTAAGGGACTAGTCTACTCGTTCGCCCAATAGGAATATGTTGAGGTTTTATATAAGATCTATGAAGTCTACTTAGGTTCAGATGGGATCGAGTCATATTGGAATTATATAATTATAATAATATTGCAACTCGAATGATGGCCACTCGAATTAGGTAGAACAGGGAACAGCATGAGTGACGTTTGTCCACCGTGCGCGAGGCTCATGCACTATCGCGTGATCCGAGACCTTAGGGGACTGTTAGGGAAACCCACCTGAGCTCTCAGAGGGTTTGTGTACGTCTATATATAAGTGACTGAGTGCATGAATGAATAACCTAGTGATGCGACTAGATAGACGCATACACTACAGCTAAAATAAGAATGATGATGATATATAATTCAGTTTGTATATGGTGCAGTGGGGCGACTACTGCTCGCCCAAGGTCACTGGCACTTAGTAGCACCTTAAGTGGAACAGTTCGAAGTGGCCTAAGTGTTATGAGTTCGTTTCCCACACCAGACTGCTGTGTGCATCGCATACATAATTTTATGAATCTTAATACTCTGCCGTGCCGCTGTATTTTATGAAATTAACGAATTGAGTAATGTTAATTATCTTCGAGTTATATAATTAGATTAATAATTTTGTGAATTTAAGAATGTGGGAATTCGGTTTTGTTTTGCGGTAAGGCTTAGGTATATTTTTATTCGACTTTAAAAATTAAGAAATGTTACGTTTGTTTTATACGTCAATTCTTTACTAATAATAAACTGCCAGAATAATTAAACCAAAATGAAGGTATTTAGATATTATAACCGTTGATTATGGTAATCTTATGTAAACAATAATAATATGTCAACTTTGACCTAAAATTTAAAAAAATGGTTTCAGGCGCCCATCGAAATCTACGAGTATAATACGTTGACTTAACTGCAATACGTGTACACAGGCTTACTGTAAAGTTACATTTTGGTCAAGGTCTAGCAATAATAAACACGAACCTCTATTGCTAAGTAGTCAATTAAAATGCTTTGTCAATAAATAGGAACAATTAGATACTATTTAGGAAAGAACGGCCATCTTTACTATTGAATACGTCTAAAATCAACTTGAACGCTTCTCAAAATTAGGTGTCAAACAAAATTGAAACATAAAGACAACTATTTTCATTATTCTGGTTCTAAAAATCCTCTAATTTGAGTTTATTAATATTCGCTTAGATTAGATGTATTATTTATTTATATTACAAATATTTTTAATTATATGATTTGGTGGTGGAAAGGTTTAATGATCTATAGTAAGCATATGAGCTTATTTTTTCTTAACACATGGTCGTAAAGGTCACAACGACAATAACACAAACCCAACAGTGCGTCAGACATCCATTGACAGTTAACAAACTTGTTTTTATAACGACAAAAATAACATTACGACAGCACAATATAAAAACAATTAATTAACTCCATTATTAACATACATTACCTTGTGCTTGCTTCCCGATTGTTTTCAATATTGCTGGGAAAATCTGCTCATTGTAGACATCTAAAATAACCAGCTGAAAGACTTAAGATATTAAAATATTTTTATAGCAGTTAATTCGCGAGCCGCGACGCTTATTTATACATAACAAAAATACATTGAGTATTTAAATTTCCACATGAAATCGTACTTCAAGATCGCACAAACGTTCCTACATATTAGAATATTTGTTTGTAAAATAACAATAAATTTAACAACTTTTGTTACGGTTCTGAATCGATTCAGGTCGTAGGAAACTAAGATTAATCAATATTTCATCATAGCAAATTGTACCAGGAATTGTGACTCAGATTATTGAGTGTGCAGCACACTGATTGATTTTCACTTTTATAAAGACCTCGTTGTCTAAAAACACGTCTATGAAATAATCGTTATGATTGCTTCAAGTAATTTAACCGCTTAACGAAAACTCTATATCCATATGATAAACAAAATGGGCTACATAAAACATAGAGAAATGTGTTACACTGGAATATATTTTCTCAAGTCACTAGATATAAAATCATTAAGTTATATATTAGAGCAATATACAGTTAATTGTAATTACGTGAATATGTTACAAATTAACTTGATTTTAAAATAGCTGCATGGAACAAACATAATCCTTGTCTATTAGTATAACAGAGTTGAAAATTGTGTAATCACTTCATAAGAATGATTATTTAACCATTTATCAGAACCATACCCGCATTTCTCTGAACACAAACGAAGTGTATGCATGTTATCAACCTCTGGTTACGTAAACACGAATACAGAAAATTCGCTATATTGCAACTCTCAATTGCATTACACATTTCGCTGAGCAATATACCAAGGAATAACGAACTTCTAGTATCATATATAATATCGCAGAATATAACAATATTATAAACAAAAAGTTAGTCACAATTGGCATTAAAATAATTAAAGAATTGAATACTTGTCTTTACTTTACTAACCGCTCCAGGGATTCCGGCTGAGATGAAGAGTGCCAGCGTGTCAGGCCATGGCAGCAGCTTGTACTGTTCCCACCACCTCTTGACAACGAGGCTGACATAGAAGCCGAGCACAAACGACATAGGAATCGATTCGCTCTGTGCTCCAAAGTATTGTCGTACTTTCTCGAATATTCTGTAACCAAATTATTTAATCAATGCAACATCTATTACAGTATATAAGCTTTGTAATTAAATGGTATTTGTTTAAAGTAATAATCTTTTAATAAATAATAATCAATTCAATATATGTAAAACTTTAGACCTGAACGTCGTTTTGCTGGGAACGATCCAAAATTTCATGGTTATCATTCACTTCTATGCGAATTTAGTAAAAGCTGAGATCAACTCCAATGATCAACAATAATTTAATGTAATCTATCAGTGAAACAGTTATGAACTATTAATACATTCCATTAAATTTCTATCAAACCCACTACCACTTATACCGGTTGAGCTAGACTTTCATTGTACATCCAAGAACTAGGTACATGTCTTGAACTATGACACTTAGTAATTTATGAATCGAGATAATATTACGATTTACTAACGAAGTATCCCTCGTTAGCGATATTTTATTTATTTATCATAAAATATAAAATTAAATATAACATTTCTTTAACCACACGTTTACCGGACGATAGTACCTACAATGTAACACTATCTATTTTGAAAAGCAACAGATTGTCTGTACATATTCCCCAGATACCACTTGGTGGTTAACCAACCAAAAACCGCACGCCAACTCAGGTACTAGTAGCCGGAGAACCAGATGTATCCTAGAAAAGAAAACCTTGGAACCCCGAAGAACCTCGGGCCATCTACTGATTTCAGATGACACCTTCCTCCGTGGGAACCCTGGTGATACCAAGGCGCGTGTGCTTGATGCGTAAAGCAACGTGTGTACCGAAAGTATAACATGTTGTCAAAACTTCCTTTCCTATAAGAGGCCTATTCCCACCAGTGGACTATAAAAAGCTAGTGATGATGATATACCAAAGATAAGAATAACAGGGACTTGAAACATTATTGCCACACAAAACTTATATCATTAGGAAAACTAATTTTCATTATTCGCTTAGTAAATAAGTGCTACATCACTATTGACACGGCAATAAGAATGAAACATTCTAATTTAAAGATCGATTGTTACAGAAATGAGTCAGATATGTCAGTATATTATTATCAAGAAGTAAATCGTTTTCTAAGTGCACCTAATAACAGCAACAAATAACGTAGATAACAGTATATTGATGGTCCTTATTTTAGTACATTTGTACTAACGGAAATCCGTTTGACTCTTTATAAATTACAGCAACGACCATGCAAAAAGAGGTGTCAATTTATCAAGGAACGGTGGAATTATTTAAAATCTAAATATTTTAGAAAGCGAGTGAATTCGCACACAAAAACTAGCACATAATGCAACAAAGCTATCCCGCGGTGGTACAAGGTCCCGCGAGCCCTCAAGTCGGTCCAAATTTTCATATCCCATTGAGTACGTTCGCAATATCAAGAGTCTTGCGAATACTACTTATTTCATCTTATTGCTTTGTGAGCTCTTTCCCACAGTAAACATTAGCCTTCGCCGCCTTCGCAATAATGTAATATTGTTTAACTAGTTTAATTATTTTTAACAAGTTATAAATTCTAGTAATTTAGAATTTTAGGTTAGCAAGAAAAATGATTTATTAATATTACTTCTATACGTATTATGCATAGCATTAAAATCGTTAGTAATGGAAGTTGAATTATTTAAGTGAAAAATATTATACGATCCCATTTTTGAAGGCCCTACATAGTTTAAAATAAATAGTTTATAGTCATGTAATTATATTTCAGATAGCTATGATAGAGCAAATTTTATGTTATCTCTGTAAGGCAATTTACAGACGATAATATCAGTTTAGTCTTCTATATTCATTATAGTTCAATCAAAATGATAATTATAATATTTTACACAGCCGCCTAGCCGTTCAAAGCGGAACGTAGATAAAACCTGACAAAATTAAGATAATTAAGATAAAATCTGAAAAATAATAGATATTAATCACTAGAAGAAAATATTTTTTGTATTTTCTTTGTTTTATACCTTACTAGTTGTGGCCCGCGGCTCCGCCCGCGTGTATGTCGGTTATCGCGGCAAATGTAGCCTATGTGTTATTCTGATGTATAAGCTATATTACTGTAAACTTCCAAATCCATTCAGTAGTTTTTGCGGATATCAGTAGGATATTTATCTCTTAACATTCGATTAAATTCCATCCATTGAAAATATTTTATATGGTACCAACAATTTGCTGAAATGAGAACCAACGCTACCAAAAAAAGCTATAAACGCAAAAAGTATAAAAGATTGCAAGAAAAAGCAATGTATGGCCGCTGCTAATAACAAATGTGATTCCAAACGCCTTTTCACGTAAGTAGAACACAAATAATGAGGCATCGTTATATTTTTCTAGAACATGCTGATTTGACATAATTCTTATAATACTTTTACAACTGTAAACTTTGTTGGCATTTATAATACTGACGTATGAATTGAATTCTATATGTATATTCATTAGTGATCTAATGATGGTTGGATTTTTTACAGTCGCAATTGCATTTGCAAATGTTAATTTTCAGTGTTCACGCATATGGACGCGATTGTTAACTATTTAGCTGATAATTAATTAAAATGAAAATTTTAATGTTGGCTGACATACTAGAGAAAGGATAAACGTAAATCTGTATGTTGTCATCATTGGAAATATCTAAACAAATGTATTGTGTGTTGTCAGGAAATAGAGAAATAGTGGCTGGCACTACCTATCGTAAAAAGGTATTTGTTTCTCAATTGTGGTACCACTGCCTGTTTATTTCGCCAAGTTTAAACGTATTGTTAAGGAAGATCGTTAAAATAATTAAACGTGTGTAGGTAAGTTTTGTTACACGTTTTTTTTTTGTGTCGGTATGGAAAATCCCTTCAGATCTCCGGCGACGACATTGTGGTGAGAGACTACTCTGCGAAAGACAGACCATTTCATTTCAAGGTGCCCCTTTAAAAACAACTTCATAAACCGAAGCTTGAGATAACCCAAGTGTATAATAACTATAAGCTGTAGGTACTAACGTCATATCCTACATATCAATCGATATACTCCAACTCTTGTATACAAGAATTAACAAATTAAAATGTGAATTATGTTCATTCATTCACACCTTCATGTTTTGCTCGGTATTCACTGCTAGAAGTTCAAAATCAATCACGTACCTTCACCTATACATTAAGTTACATTATAGTGTTAAAAACTCAGCAGAATTAATGTTTTAGCTATTTCACGCGATGACTTAATAGTCAATATTGGCCTTTAGTTCGATAACAAATAATATGTGACTCGAGATTTTAAATATATTAGATTACTCAACTAATCCTCATGAAATAAATTGTTACATAACAGATTTCAAAATTACATAGAATCATTAAATTTAGAAGTATATTATTAATTTTAATTGCATCTCAACATTTGAAGACGACGCACGATGTCATTACATGTTTTTTCACCCGACTACGGCAAAGCCAAAGGAGGGTTATGATTTTGACAGGCTATGTAAGTATGTATGTTCATCTGATCCCGATAGCTCCTTTACTAATTAGAACTGGACAAATGAGGTATCGTTAGAAGCGTCTTGATCGTCCGCTGGTTATAGGTTATATGACTTGTCATTGAATCTAATGTGGCGCCCTCTAGCCGACATAAAGTACTGTATTAAAAAATAAGTTTGAGATAAATATGCCGTGTTTGGTATCATTGGAAAGGACGTTTCTTGTACCTTTCAAAAATACATATGGTATTAGCATTTGCTCGTGACTTTGTGCGTATTTATTCGATAAGTGTGATATTTCTATGGTATGCTTGTCTGTTCGCTCATTCTTTCTAAACTACTAGTCAGAATAAAACAAATGAGGTATCGTTAGAAGCGTCTTGATTGTCCGCTGGACGCTGGCTATATGACATGTCACTGAATCTAATGTGGCGCCCTCTAGCCGACATAAAGTACTGTATTAAAAAAATGAGATAAATATGCCGTATTTGGTATAACTCGACAGGGCGTTACTTGTACATTTCAAAAATATATATTTATTATTAGCATATTCTCGTGACTTTTTCCCGCATTTCTGGTTTGAGATTGATTCGGTTTGTACTGTACTGAAATGTAAATAAACAGAATTGTTTTTTAGATTAAGAAAGGAAGGAGTTGCTTGATTTGGGAATATGAATATAGTAGTATTTGGGAGTAAGCGTTGGTATAGGCTTCTGCTAGTCTTGGATGTGAATCAGAACTGAAATTGTAGGAGATTGAAGAGGTCAGAATCGCGTACCCGTACCTTTTCTACCCCTTAGCCAAGATGCAATTGTTTTGCGTGAATTCCCTTTTTACAATTACTAACATCTCTATTCCCTTGTATTATTGGCTAACATTTTGTTTTGACCACATAATTTGGCGTTGAGATGACGTGATTCGCATACGTTTGTCAATTTTTACCCGACTACGGCAAAGCTAAAGGAGGGTTATAATTTTTATAATAACGTTTACGTTTGTAGAATGTCAACGTGGCGAGGGGGTTGTAGTGTCCAAACACACAGGAATACAGAGAACACAGACACGTTCACTCGTTTTCAAAACATTCATATAAAATGACCCTGAAAGAGTGAATAGCACGTTTACGAGGAAACTGTAATAAGAGATTGTACCCATATAACAGTATTGTAACCATAATCTAATACCTAGTCATAAGTGAAGACATAAACATTAAATACACGATTTTTTAAATATTGAAAGAGCATCCTTGAGAGCCAGTTCGACCGCTACACTTTTTAATTATGTTTTGTACGAAAGTTGTGTGACCAGTTAGTGATTTAAGTTGAAGGAAACCTCCTTAGTTAATACTGAACCAACTATTGTAAACTGGCATCTACACACCAAATAATTTATAACCCCGCACCATAATATGATACAAAAATCCTATGCTATTTCCTACTAATATTATAAATGCGAAAGTTTGGGAGGATGTATGGATATATGTTACTCTTTAAAGTAAAAACGACTCTTAAATTGAAAACTATGTATTAGTAGTGATTATTTGAACTTAGTGGAGCAATCGCCTCATATGCAAGTACTATGCACGCAACATGTGCATCAACTTAAAACACTAACTCTCTACTACTTCTTGTTTTTACAGTGTCTGCCTTAACACTTTAAGAAGAATATTTTTTTATTACCCTACCTTATTTTTGGCGTTTACAGAAGCAAATCCTGAACCGCCTTTAGAGGGACACTTTTTCATATAAAAGACTACGGACGGTCTCTTCGAGTCAGTGTCAGACGGACATTCACATCACAAAACTACAGGAACAATTTAAAAAAAGTGTAGTGTTATGTTTTTTGTACGATTTAAACAGAGGTATACAAATACACATAATATAACGCCTATTTCCCAAAAGGGTAGACACAGATAATTGATATCCACTTACTACGGTCCTGACACACCTATATTGGTGCATTCACATACATCAATCGCTGCATACAATAAAATTATGAAGGAACTGTTATTGAGATAGAGTTGCTCAACTACATAGTAGCTGTTAGCTGTTGAACGGTTTTCGGTCTCAGTAAATGCTTCCTACACTAAATTAGATTACAAAACTTCACGCAGTAACGTTTCTTGAATGCTTTCGTCATTTACAATTTGACTCACAGTACTAATCCTTTGTGTAAAGAAAAAGTCGTCGTGCGTCATCTGGTCTCAATACGCACCAGGCAGACAATATTTGTAAATTAAAGTTAATATATAACATACAGCAATCCTGGCACGAAATTTTGATGGTCATTTAAAGATAGTTATGATTTGATAGTCAGCTCATCTTATACTAATTATTATTAAGTGATCGTAACTCAAATCAGTAAGTCATCAAAGATATTACGTTTTGTTTTCATCTCCTCGTTTTTAGAGTTCCGTACTCAAAGGTTAAAAACGGGACCTTATCACTAAGGCTCCGCTGTCCATCTGTCTGTCCGCCCGTCCGGCAGGCTGTCTGTCACCAGGCTTTTAAATTTTCACAGATGATGTAGGTATCTCTGTTGCTGCTATAACAGCAAATACTAAAAACAGAATAAAATAAATATTTAAAGAGTTCTCCCATACAACATACATCAACAGGTAGACGCTTGAAATAATGCAGTGATGCTGAAGGTGATCACTAGGTCGCCATAGTGTGGGTCACCATGCTGCATAGTCTGCATTCGCAATGAGTTTGGTGACCACCACTCTTGGATTCTGCTTATGCCTTCCATCAGGAAGAGTAGAGTCATTTTGGCAGAGCCATAAAAATGTATAGATAATGGTACAAAATACTACGCGAATCCGACTCGCACTTGCCCGATTTTTTCCTTTACACCACCATTTGCAAAAGCATTACTTAGATCTTAGATCTCGAATCTAGAATTTTAGTTTAAAGTCACGAAGTTTTTAAAGGCTATTTGATAAAAATTTGATAAACAAGGCACTAAAGTGTTTCAGACAAAGCAATTCTGACTCTTCTAAGATACAAATCGCGGTTCCAGAATTTTACAACAATCTGTCTCCGTCATTGACGAAACCACGAACTAAGATATAAAGCAACTTAATACAATTTGTAACATTTTTTGAACTATATATTACTAGCTGCACTCCGTGGTGTGACCCAAGGTTGTTGCAGTACCTTGCTCATCATAATTGAGCACTACAATTCCGATCGAGATAAAAAGTAGCCTATGTTCCATTCTTCCAGAATGTAATCTCTCTCTGTGCTAGGTTTCTTCTACACATTTCAAGCACCTACCCGTTGCCGCTACTAATATCGAGCAATAAGCGACAAAAAAAGACGTTTGTTGTATAGGAGCCCCAGTAAAATATTAATTTTATTCTGTTTTTAGTATTTGTTGTTTTAACGGCAACAGAAATACATCATCTGTGGAAATTTCATAAGAGCCTGGTGACAGACATACGGTAGAGTTTTAGTCGGTGGAGACTCGGCTTAAGACACTATACTCTGTCCATTCGTTTATTTTACTTTTTGACAGTTTAAGAAATTTCGAAATTAGTGACGCCCTCACACA
The DNA here is from genome assembly GCA_949125395.1 of Diaphora mendica. NCBI lineage: Eukaryota > Metazoa > Arthropoda > Insecta > Lepidoptera > Erebidae > Diaphora > Diaphora mendica. The sequence continues at coordinate 9,479,708 of OX421312.1, read as the reverse complement.
TTACCGATTCGATTTGAAATGAAAAGCGATTTTATTTATGAAGAACTTTCAATCGATTTAATTAAATATTTTAAGTTGAAATATTAATTATTCATTTATTAGTTTTTTATATTATGTAAGAAATAATATATATAATAATATATAAACAAAAATATAAATAATAAATCAGTAAATTAGATGAATGAACAGAGTTATAGTTCTTTACTTTTGGTTTGATCCTAAATTCCAAGATTTCGACTTAATTCCTTGCAAATAATCAATCTTGGAGTCATAGATACTATTTTTATTTCCTTTCTTTATTAAATTTACAGAAAAATACTTACATGAGGTCAAATTATTTTTATCATATGATCGATGTATCGTATTTCACAGGCCACTTCACTAAAGTACCGTTACCATCAATAAAGTACGACATTACTGTAGTACATTATTCCGAAAAAAAAACGGTAATTTATAGGCGTGAGCTGTCAAAAAGAAAATAAACGAATGGACAAAGTAATTGTTATATCTATCTATCTATCTAATACCTTAAATCTCGGACCTTAACTCTCGGAAAGGGCTAAAACGATTTTCATGAAATTTAGTATACAGGGGGTTTCGGGGGCGATAAATCGATCTAGCTAGGATTCATTTTTAGAAAATTTACCAAAAAAAAAAACCATTTAAAGCGCGTTCATCCAGGTGCTGTAGGTAAATAGGCAAGCTAGGTATTATCAAGTGGGTCGTTATGCTAGTCTGTTAATTAGGTAATGTAAAAATATAGGTGTACATTTTCGATTATAGTTATGCACATAAAGTTGAGTGCAAACATGATTCACATAGGATGACGAACATATTTGAAGAAAAATGTATTTTTGGAAAATCCACTGTTCACTTTTAAACTCGTTTGGTTTACATAATAAAATTATTGGGGATTAAACTATTTTAGAAATATGTTTATTCCTTTTTTATGTGTGTATAACATGTTAATTTACTTACTCATTTAAGTATGAATTTTGATGACTGTTCTTTTAAACTTATATGTCTAACCAGCAGTGACTACGGTGTTACCCGCGGTACAACAACAGAGATTAGCCGAAACAAACAGACAGATAGACAGACAGAGATTTTAAATGTAAATACCGTATAAACTTTCTGAAGAGCTGTTAATTTTAAATTACAAACAGACACTTCAATTTTATTTATTTGTATCAAAACAAAAGTATTTGTGTCAAATGTCAATAAATAAATAGGTATATCTACGAATACCTTTCTAAACTATAGCAATTCTGTGTTACTTGTTTGCATTTTATTATTTACTAGTTGTTGCCCGCGGCTCCGCGCGCATGTGTGTCGGTTATCGCGGCAAATATTAGCCTATGTGTTATTCTGCTGTATAAGCTATATAACTGTAAAGTTTCATCCAAATCCGTTCTGTACTTTTTGCGTGAAAGAGTAACAAACATCCATCCATCCATGCTTACAAACTTTTGCGTTTATAATATTAGTGGGATATTATTGTATTTTTATTATCTCTTAACGGCACCTCGTTAAAATTAAGTAAATTAATTTACAGATTAAAATAACTAAAAATGATTAACTCATACACAACTTGGATAGTCAAGATACATCGAGTTTTCCTCGTCTATTTCAAAACAAGCAATTATTGTATCTCGTATGACTCGGAAGAAAAAACGTGAAATAATGTTTTTTATTATTCACAAATAGTATCTTCGTAATATTTAATTGTGCTCCGCGCACAAATTTTTTTCTAGAAGGAAAACGTATCATGTCTTAGGCACGTGTTTATAAATTTGCAATTATGGTCATAGTCATAAATGACCATAATATTAATATTTTAGACAAAAAGTTTGGCTATTGATGTTCGTAAACAATTATATATAGTTATTGTTACCGCATTGATTATTTTAATAATATAGTGCCTATGGTATTTCAATTTGTGCTCATAAAACACGGTGAATCTAGTACATTATTTATTTATGTTACCGGCAATCAGCATAATCCGGTACTCTATACAATATCTAGGCAATGTATGCAATACCTAAAACGTGTAGGTAATGTGTGAAATATTTATTCTTTAAAATGCCTAATGCCTAAAGCCGGTAATGTGCTATCTACTACACAGGTTACTAGGAACAGGTTAAAAGCAATTCACTGAAACTCATCTAATCCAAATGATTCAACAACAACACAGGAGATCTGGAGTGGTCACTGTTTTAACCTAACCTAAACCTAGATGATTCGAATAATACTGCCTGTGATTAGCGCGTTCAACCAATCATATAAACTTTTCAGCTTTATAATATTACCATAGATTTATATGTAACCACATTTGACCACGTGACTTAGCGTTAAGATTCCGTCATTCCCATTGTATGTTAGTTTATGTTAGTTTAGAATGTCAACTCACACTAAAATTAAAGGTAAAACGTGTTACCACTGCACCACTATAAAAGACTACCATATTTGTTCCCAATGGTTAGCTAACTTGGTTATATCTCCCTATTATTCATTAATGGTACATGCAACTCGTTGCATAATTTGTACTGTTACGTATTGCAAGTACTTATTACGTTTTCATAGTTACCTTGATATGATATGGAACGGACATTTCCACTATGATAAATAGATGCACTGTACTTACAATTTTATCGTTATGAAGTGCATAATGATAAAGACTTACGATTTGAATGTACTTTAACACCAACTAGAGACCAAAAGAAGTATATTTTAGTCTAGTTGGTTTGTTGTACGGTAAGTAGTAACTTATTTAAGTTATTTTTTTTAATAACTTTATGCACAAAATGTACATTGACGGACTTAATGCCAAAGGCAATTCTCAACCAGTCTGCCGTTGACTGGTGCGGAAATGAGTGAGAAGATGCACTACACTTTTGCTAGGAATAAATTAAGTATGAAGAAATGAATCAAATGAGAACCGGGAAATATATTATATCTACGTAATTCTACAAGAATACATATATACACATAACTATAATTGTCACATAAGTATGTAGGTATATCGACATACTTATGTATAAGGGATACACACATACAGATAGAAAGACGGCACATTGATCGAAGGCCGGCACAATAATCAAATACCATATAACTGGTAAAACATTATATTACTTCTTAAAGGCATTATCATATCGATACCTAGAAGGCAAACGTTGAAGATTTATTTTTTTAGTCATATTTTTGGCAGACACCTATTGTATAGTCCATTCGTTTAGATACGGTCACCTTGATCGCGCCGCCGTCGCACGTGCGACAAGACGCAACAAAATCAAAGGGCCCTTCGCGAGGCGGTGGCTGTAGCCACACAAGCAAGTATGATATTTATGTCAGTTTACGTCGTTGTATGAATTATCATATTCGTATTTCACAACAATAATCACAATTGCGTGCGGGTGCACCGACACTATCTAAACGAATGGACCATAACCGAGTGATCCTCTACTTACAGTATTCGTAAGTTCAATGAAATTATGAGTAAAACATTTCTTCATGAGGAAAAAGTATCTCAGATATTTGAATACGTACTCAATTCTATAACTCGGAATACTTTTTTAACCCCCGACGCAAAAACAGGGGTGTTATAAGTTTGACGTCGATGTCTGTCTGACTGTGTATTCATTTGAAAGCCAGTTTCCATGCGGTGGTTCTTAGCTTTGTATGGTTACTATCGGTCCAGCAGTATAAGAGTATCAGCTCTTTTCCAAAATGATGTAAGGCATTTTTGGCGTATGATTACTCGATTACGTGCTTGCGTAGGTGATTTTTAATTTTTTTAATTTAAGCTTGTGTGTTAGTCAGTTAACGTATCGACTACTAAAGGAAATCGAATATTATTATCTAAAGTTAAACCGATCCAAATAACCAAGGCCCTATCTTTTCATTTAAAGGAACCTCCCGTATTAGAAATTTATCCTGTGTCGCGGGGGACTTTACAAATCCATGTAATGGACACAGGGAACACCCAGACTCAGAACAACAATTCGTGGATCACACAAAGTGTTGTGCCATGTGGGGTTTGAACCCACCACATTTGTTGCAGTAGAAAGCGGCATGGCGACCGCTTAAACCACTAGGCCAACCGTGCAGTCAAGTTACATTTTTAGGAGCTTTTTTTGCAACTGCTTTTCGATCGAGGGTACCGGAGACCGAACCTCATAATTCAGGTGAGGGCTCATGTTTATTTGTGTACTTACTGGTTCTTAAGCTACAGGTTTTCATAGGTGACGGAAGTTACTTACCTAACCAATAAAAAATCTGAATCAGAAGGTACTGGAATTGATTTGGAAATATGTGTATCTTTTGAACTTACATTTCAGTCACTAAATTTTTTGCAACCTTTTATGATCATGAGTACCTTAAGTTACTCCTCATATCATCAGCAATGTGTCAGTGAAATTCTCGTCGAAATCGATCCAGCCGTTCCAAAGATTTGCCGTAACAAACAAACAGACACTTTAAAAAAATGATTTTTACATGTAAGTATCGAATAAACTTTCATATGCATATGCTAGTGCAGGGATGGCGAACCAATGGCACGCGTGCCATTAGTGGCAGGCGACGTAATATTTTGGGCACGTCACTAATATCAATGGCAATATTGTTTCTGTGATTGATTCTTTATTAAAGAAATTTTCAGCGAAATTTTCTCAGTTCAGAGAATTATCGGAAATAGGTAATACAAGTGAAAATTTTGCATTTTCACTTCAAAATTTTGGAAACATGGAATGCGTTACCAGACACATTAAACTCTTTGAAGAAGCTAGCTTTTAACTAGATTTTAACAATGATTTCATCAACCTATGCCTGCGTGTCATTATTTTCAGGGATGAATAACATTAAAAACTCCGTTCGAAACCGTTTGACAGGTGACTCTAGTTCAACAACATTCTGCTAAAAGTAACATCTTACAATTACAACCATAATTTAAGTTATGTGTCACCTAATCTGCGACAACAGATGTCACACTAGTTTTACATTAAATTAAATCTTCTATATATATAAAAGAGTAAGGTGACTGACTGACTGACATACCCAGAGATCAATGCACAGCCCAAACCGCTGAAGCTAGAATCCTGAAAATTTGCATGTAGGTTCTTTATATAACATAAGTGAGTAAGAAAGGAATTTTCGAAATTCCACCCCTAAGGGGGAAAAATCAGGGGATGAAAGTCTGCGTGAGCTAAGCTGCGTGTAAAAGCTAGTTAGACATATAATTTAAACACTGCAAAATGTTCTTATTTGTTTTAGTAAATAAATAATTTTCAGTTGATATTATTTATTATGTTTATTTTCCCAATAATCTCAGACACAAAATATTTGATGGCACGTCTATGGCCAGATTAAACTTTTCTTGATAAAAATGGCACGTCGGTACTTAAAGGTTCGCCACCCCTGTGCTAGTGGCACTATACCTTTTGCTGGACGAGGCGGGCAAGTTGTTTGAGAGGATACTCTCTGCCCGCATCGTCCGGCACCTCTGCGAGGTGGGGCCCGACCTGTCGGACGCCCAGTTCGGATTCCGAGAGGGGCGTTCGACGGTCGATGCCGTGATGCGCCTTAGAGCCGTGACCGAAAAGGCAGTGTGCCGTGGCGGCGTGCTGTTGGCGGTGTCGTTAGACATCTGTCGCTCCCACTGCCTCTGTGGCGCAGTGGGAGCGTATGCGACTGCTGTGCTTAAGGTCTCGGGTTCGATTCCCTGGTCGGACCAAATGTTTGTATGATCTGCAAATATTTGTTTCGGAATTTGGGTGTTTTCTATGTATAATATGTATGTATTTACAAAAAAAAGTATATATGTATTTATATCAGTTGTCTAGTACCCATAACACAAGCTCTGCTTAGCTTGGTACTAGATGGCGTTGTGTGTTAAAATGTCCGAAATATTTATTTATTTATCATTTGCCGCTTGGGCGTCGCAGCGCCGGGCCCTCACTGCAGTGATCGGAAGAGATCTCTCGCTTCCGGCCCTTCCGGCCGTCATTCGCTCCATGGCCGGTAGCGATAGCAGTTTTTCCGCGGTCGCAACCTTCTGCGAAGATGTAATCTCGCAGAAGGAGGTGGCGGAGAAGGCCCGGAAGGACGACCTGCACTCGGACCCAGTCCACCGCCGGCAAACCGGGCAGCGGAGGCGCGCTCACCTGCGCCTCATGCCGCCCTGAGGGTGGCCGCGGATGGTCGAGACGGGCTTTCCCTTTCATCCGCTCTAGTGGCCGCCCGCGAGGAGGCGACGTTACGCGTGTGCCGTACGTTGCCAAAAAGGAGAGGTTTAAGGTAGAGGGTGCCCGCATCTGTGCGGGCAAGCGCTGGGAGGGGTCCGGATGTGTTAATATCAGCAGTTCCCGGATTCCTCCCTTCACAGGCGCAAAGTCTCACCGTGTGGTTTTAGTCGGTTCGAGTCCAACACACCGCCCCGCCGCAAGCCCCGGCTGGGTGACGGTCCGAGGGGATTTCCACACGTTAAAAAAAAAAAGTGGCACTATACCATGAGCGTCTCCGTGATTCGGAGGTCACGTTAAGCAGTCGGTCCCGGTAGTTATCGTAGGATAACAGTCGTGAATCTTAGTTTGAGGCCTTTAGCAGCTTAAAAACATCCAACGGCAAGGTTACGTAGCCACAACGTTGTCTTGCCAGTCCCCAACCTTAACCCTCTCCTGAGAGGAGACCCGAGCCCAACAGTGGGATGTTATGGGTTGTTGATGATGATGAAAATGAAAAGCTGTTAATTAGAAATTACAAATAGAGACTTAAATTTTATTGATAAGTAAAGATTGTCATTTAATTTTTTATTTTTATTTTTTATTTTACAATTTTAAGGAAACTTACAGCTAAAAATACAACTCAAATAAAAGGAATAACATGGTGATGGCCAATTAAAAGTTTCCACAAATATCATTCCCCATACATTAAAAGAAAGATTGTCCAGTTTACTATAAAGTATTGTCCCGTGTTGAAGTATACTGCTCTGAGTGTTGTGGGTTCAAATCCCACATATGAAAACGCTTTGTGTGATCCACAAATTGTTATTCTGAGATTGGGTATTTTTTGTGTCCGTTTCTTGATTGTTTTTAAAGTTTCCCGCGACAATGTAGTTGTCTTTTAAAAAAAATGGTATTCATAAGGACTGCCGATAGAAGTGAAAACTTATAACTTAGAATGTTATTTGAAAAATTAATGTGTAAAATTATAAATTTCATAATGTTTAAATTAAATCGTCATGTAAACAATCAACTCATAAGATTTTCCCCTACCAAAAAGTTCACAACGCGGCCCAAGAAGTTGTGTGATGTCAGCATGTCGGGGACGCGGTGACGCGAACGAATAAGATTTTCCCCTACCAAAAAGTGCTGAACGCGGCTAAAGAATTTTTCACTTCAAAAACTTATGCGTTTAGTTTTATTTGTACCATTTAGTCGGTATTCTCAAAACGGTATTCACCAGAAGTTTTGAGATCCTGCTGATCAACAAGGGCACGAGACGTTCACTTCGTTAGCGAGGTTCGTATTTCCGAATAATAAATAAATGATAAGATATTACGATGAAAATTATTATTGTGTGCATATTAAACCTAACTACGTAGAAACTGCCGTATTCGATTCGTATAGAATCGACCTTCACAGGAAATAAATCATACTAAAGAAAACAGGTTTCAGCTAATATGTATAGAATATTTTCGTCATATAGTCTCCCACCCAATAAACATAATTATGAACTAACAGTTCAAATAATCTAAAAAAAAGTGTCTGTTTCTAATTTCAAATGCATATCCTACTAATATTATAAACGCGAAAGTTTGTAAGTATGGATGGATGTTTGTTACTTTTACACGCAAAAACTACTGAACGGATTTGGATGAAACTTTACAGAAATATAGCTTATACATCAAAATAACATATAGCCCATATAGGCTACTTTTTGCCGCGATAACCGACATACACGCGGGCGGAACCGCGAACAACAACAACTAGTAAAAATATATAATGATACATCAAAAAATCTAGTTTTAAAATGTAATTGTCTGTCTGTTTGTTCTGGCTATTCTGAATAATGTTTCTCTGTATATTAATGGGACTTTCAATAACATATAGCTGATATTATAAGAAGTAATTCAGGCCACTTTTGATTTAGATAAAATATATTTTAGAACAAAATTAAAACCAATAAAATAGTGAACAAATCTAATTCCAAACCAACAAAACCGACGCGACAGGTAATATCGCGGGGCGCAGCTAATGTGTAGATACATTAGCTGCGCCCGTATATGAAATTTGAAAGGAGATGTTCATATTTTTCATATAATTAATAATTATGGTCGGAGAGCTGGCTACGAAAACGTGAACTTATAAGGTGTAGAAACGAATTATTTAGATAACCTCTCCTTGGTAGCTTATAAGTACAGAGCGAGGCCCGTCAGAACTCTCTCCCGGGGCGGAAGGCGTGGATGGGCGGTCAAAGTCGTAAATTTTCAATAAGAAAAAAAATATTAGGTGCAGTTCTGAAATTTGGTAGAGTTATAGTTTTTAACTGTACGAATCTAGGAAAATTATTGTCAGATGTCTAGGTCGGGGCTTAAAGACTGTCAGAAGTCGACAAAGTTGTAAAGAATTTTGTTTAAATTTCGTTTCGTAGCCAGCTCTTAGTTCATTACATTACATTTACAGACTGATTAGTATCCAAGTGTATTGAATATAGATATTTAATAGGTATTTAAGTTTCTGATAATTAAGTACAAGACATCATTCTCGACACATCCTTACATTCACCATAATTAATAAATAAATATTTCGGTCATCTGACTCACAAGTCCATCTAGCCTCAAACTAAGCAGAGCTTGTACTATGAAAGCTAGAATGACTAATAGAATAATTTTTTGTAAATACATACATACATATAGGCAACACCCAGATACGAAACAAATACATTAGCACAACATACAAACATTTGGTTCGACCCGGGAATCGAACGCGAGACCTCAAATCAGTACAAAAGTACTTTTTAATGGTGTGTCGATAATAGCTTTTTCAAAACGCCTAATATTTGCTATCGCTTATTAATTGTAGAAACTCATTTTATGCATATTAGTAGGTAAATGAAAGCTTGTTCTAAACAAAACATTATTATTTTACTTAACAAGTGAATACCAACCTTGACTGAATATGAAGGCCGAAATACAGGCAGAATCTTTATTACTTGTAGCAATAAAAAAACGTAATACTTTAGTGCTCTTTTCATTTTTTGAATTTGGAACAATTTTATTAAAAACATAGATAACTTGTTTTACATACGATCTGGGAGCACGGTCGTGCCCCCGCCAAGACGAGCTTAGTTTGATCAAAATTATTTCGTATTGTTTATGTACTACATATCTATACTAACTTAATAAAGGTTAAGATTGTTACTTTTTTTGTTTGGTTAGTTGTACGCGCTAATCTCAGGAAGTACTGGTCCGATTTTAAAAATTATTTCACTGTTAGACAGCCTAGTTATAGAGAAAGACTATAGGCTATATATCATCGGGCTACGGCAAAAAAAAGCGGAGTATCAATAAAAAATAGTGCTTTTGAGAGCTTTTATTGCGTGTGCTGTAAACGATTAATTTTACAAAACGATTGTTGTTTTAAAAGAATTGTTCCCCGTTAAAAGTTCTAAATAAAGTCCGCGATAGCATATATCTATCTTTTAAGGTTAGCTCACCATAACCTTTTTAACGGTAAATAAATTTGTGACGCTTGTATAACATCACGCTACAGGCAATAGGAGACGCAGACGTTGTTGAATGAGTCAGTTAGTTTGATTATATAAGTGCATCAATTTGGATAGTGTAAGACTGTGTAAGACACACAAAAGTACATGTCATGTTCCTAGTTAGCCCTCATACACGTTATTTTTATTTATCTGTATTTAATTGTTTTCATTTTAAACGGTGATTGAGAAAATGATTGAATGGAGGATAAAATTATTATGATTAAATCGAGGTCGAATCAAGCCGATCGAAGAACATCAATCAACATTCCTCGACTATGATGCTAATAATTTGTAAGTACTAAGTTTATAGATGTTACTTTAATAAAGTATAGATAATAAAATATAAAAACTAAATATAGTTTTAATGCGAATAGGAGACCACGACCATATGACACAAAAAAGTAGTCTACAGTCGAGAGTCAAAGTATGCTTTTGCAGAGCAACATTTTTGTGGTATAATTTATAGTCCTATCTCTTTCTACCAGCCGTGGTATTCGGAGGTTATCAGAATATCGACTTAGTGGTTAGTTTACTAAAAGACAGAGAACAAAACAGATTATATTCATAACAACTTAAATAAATCTTAAAATTAATTGCACCGTCAACTGCTTCATTCTCTCCGATACTTTTTGATCCATCCTAAGGTTGCCTGGAAGAGATTGCTTCTGGTAATAAGGCCGCCCTTTGTATATTACTTAATATATTGGTCATCCTATGTACTCTCTTGTTAATATGTAAAACGGTGAAAAAATAAATAGTTTTCTATCTATTATTTTTAAAATTGTAGTGTACAAAATGTTCTATTCGATACACTTATAAAAACAAAAAAAACAAATGATGAACAATAATTTCTAGTAACTGAAGTATTTAAAAAAATACAATAGAATTGAGGTTACTATTCACAAATAAATGCATTTCTACATCACTACATAGTATAAAACAAAGTCGCTTTTTCTGTCCCTATGTCCCTATATCCCTATGTATGCTTAAATCTTTAAAACTACGCAACGGATTTTGATGCGAGTTTCTTAAATAGATAGAGTGATTGAAGAGGAAGGTTTTTATGTATAATAAATGCATAATATTGTATGGAAACACTGTTAATTTTCGAGGTTTCTAATGTGATGTAGCGAATAAACACATTTTTTGCGCTAACATTGCAAACGCTGGTTGCACCCTACGAGATAGATCAAATAATGGTGTGCGTGTGAACTGAGGGACCATAGTGATATTTTTGTTTGAAATGTTTATATGATTTAGTAGTAGGCTCAAAACAATTGTAGAAGAAATATGAGAATTTGTAAAAAGACATGTTAAAAACTACAGCCCTTTAAGTGTGGTCCCTCACATACCATCAGCCGGATCTCGGCAAGTGTGTAAAAAAATAAGGTATTGTGACTGCAGACATTTAGTAGAGAATTTGTAAAAATATATACTAAAATAACTGAGCACAAATCATCAACGATTAAAAAAATACAACGACTATACTGTGATCCCTCAGTCCACACACGAAAGATTTCATTATACTGAATATTACCACATCAACGGAATAAAATCTTTATTTTCTTACATAATGTTTTAGAATTTGTTAAAAATAATAAAAAAAAAAATATCGACGCACTTTGAAGATATTTATAATTAAAGCAGGTCCCTCAATCCTCACGTTCTCAAACATACTTGCATGTCTAGCTGCTAGACGACTAAAGTATCACAAAGTGTAATGTATTAAACTTTTTGTAAAAAGTTTCTACAAAATAATAGTATCTAAAATTGTGTGTATGTTACCTCTAAAATGAGATTATAGCATTTCAGTGATCTTATGAACAGATATACGAGTAGTGTGACCACACAATGAAACAAAATGTAGACTACCAATATAATTTTTATTGTAATAGTCGAAACCCAAGGTTGTACGGTTGATTTAGTGTTATGTTACATTACGTGTTGTTTTATTGTTAAATATTGACGCAGTCGGGTTTTTTATTTTTAATAATTTGTACTTGTTTACGAAGTGATTTTAAACAATATAGAATGAATTCTTATACAATTAAGTAAATTAAATATATTGTGCATTTAATATAGATCAAAATGGCCCTTTACAGTATCTAATTTAAATGAATATATTCGAAGATATTACAGATTTAAATTGCACGAATCGTGTCGTCGGCGGGGGCATCTGAAATCCACCCGTGCGAAGCCGAGGCGGGTCGCTAGTAATCTATATATAAAAGAGTAAGGTGACTGACTGACTGCCTGACAGACTGACTGACTGACATACCCAGAGATCAACGCACAGCCCAAATCGCTGAAGCTAGAATCCTAGAATTTTGCATGTAGATTCTTTATATAACGTAAGGGAGCACTAAGAAAGGAATTTTCGAAATTCCACCCCTGAGGGGGTAAATCAGGGGATGAAAGTCTGCGTGAGCGAAGCCGCATGTAAAAGCTAGTATTATGTAGCATAGATGTTTGGTCCACTTCTTGGACATGGGCGAGTTAAGAAAACGGAATTCTTCAAGCTGAGCTGTGTCTGTGACCTGTGTGTTTTTCTACCACTGGAAAATGATAATAATGAAATAGAATTATGTAATACTACACGTCATTATTTGCGATAGTAGTTTTATTTAAAAAAGTTAAACATTAGGGTAGACCACCGATGCAATCCTTCAGCGCTGTATCAAGTGTAAACACACCGCAATTCTCTATAGGTATATGTAGGTTTATTTGGTATCGGAAAGATTTAAACTGTTCACAGCTATACTTATATAACCCTCACACCTTTAATCCATTGCAAATCGTCATTGGCATAAGTGTATTATCACAGAGTATATTCGCACAATACTATGGGCTTCATTGTATTCAATTCGTTTGTAATCCTATACATGACTGTATCGTGTCCCAAATAGTCGGTTTTACAATCGTGATATTTGAAGGTTTCCAATGTTGGAAAACATTTCTTCTTAAAAACAAAATAGTCTATTATTATCACTATCACTGTTTAGTTTTTTTATGATTGTGGATATTTCTATGTTTTGGATTTAATCAGACGTCACAAAACGAGACAGAACGTTTCGCATTTTAATAACAAAAAAAAACGACTTCCAAGGTTCGACTCGATTTCTCTTGGATGCTATCAGCACATCTTAGTGTCCGAACCACCGTCGGGATATCTCCTTTCCATTAAAAAAAGAATCACCAAAATCGGTTCATAAACGACGAAGTTATCCACGAATATCATTAAAAAAAACATATAGGTACGATCGAATTGAGAACCTCCTCCTTTTTTGAAATCGGTTAAAAACACCCCAAGCAATGTTTTTCACTTGGTTAGGTAATATACAATATATCAGAAAATTAATATTCTTAATACCTAATGGGTTTTCGTGAATTTTTAAAATATCTTAAACCAGTTCAAGATATTTTAAAAATTCACAAATAAGAATCAAAGTGTAAGCATGCCAAACTTCATTGAAATCGGTGAAGCGGTTTAGACGTGAATGAGCTTGAAAATAAACAGATAGATACACAGAGTTACTTTCGAATTTATAATATTAGTATGGATTAGTCGTTCTTTAGTTTTCAATGGTGTAACTGACTAGTCTTTGTTTTATATTATATAATTATAAATGTATATAGCCCAATGATACAGAAACATATAGTCTGCCGATATTGCTATATTACTCAACTAGCTGACCCACGCAACGTCGTTTGCGTCTCCTATTGCCCGTAGCCTAATAATTTTCCCCCGTTTTTTGTAACATTCTTCATTGATGCGCCGCTCCTATTGGTTTTAGCGTGATGATATATTAGCCTATAGCCTTCCTGGGTAAATGGACTATTCAACACTGAAATAATTTATCAAATCGGACCAGTAGTTCCTGCGATTAGCGCGTTCAAACAAACAAACAAACTCTGCAGCTTTAAAATATTAGTATAGATTATATATGTATATACGGAGTGTTAAAACACATGTATTTTGTACATAACATTTTAAAATAAAATAAAACTTAGTTTAAAATCCGACTTCAAAAACTAAAAAGTATATAATAACTTAATATATATTTAATTCAAAACACCTCATATGCAAACCTTTAATATTGATGAAACACTATTATTTGTATGTGCTACCTATTCATAGGTTTGAAGTCGGTGCCAACCCAAATGTAATAAATAGTAGGTACCACACTCCTTCTTTTGGAAGTCGGTTAACAAGTTTTTGACAAATAGAATAGATAACATAAAAAAAGTTTTTCTCGGATTTCGCGCGGCGTCAGGCCGGCGGCGCGGCTGGTAAGTCCCCAGGCGAATCTATTCGATTTTCGAATACAGATGACCTCTTATAGCCCGCCATCGCTTCATTGCGAATTTTATTGCTACCGTAAATGAAACATAATAATACATTATTATGATTTAATGGTTATCTATGACATAATAATATGTTTAGGTATCCCTTTTCAACATTTTACGCACACGGAGGAATGTAAAATCCATACCTATATTATAAATTCGAAAGTAACTCTGTCGGTCGGTCTGTCTTGCTTAGACGGCTAAACCACTGCACCGATTTCAATGAAATTCGGTTTGGATATACTTTGATTCTTGAGGATTTGATTTCATAGACTACTTTTTGCTGCGATAACCGATAAACACGTGGCCCAAGTGGGCGGAGCCGCACGCAGAAGCTAGTTCAAAATAATTACTGCCTTTTTAACCGACTTCCAAAAAGGAGGACGTTCTATGTTCCACTGTATGTATTTTTTCTTTTTTTTTTTTTATGTATGTTACCTGATTACTCCGTCAGTTGTGGACCGATTTAAAAAAAAAAAATTGTATTCGAAAGGGTATGCTTCTGTGGTGGTCCCATTGCCAGCATATCAGGATCTGATGATGGGATCCCAGGGAAATCAAGGGAAACTCTCATTTTTTATAGGCACATACTATGTTTTTCGTATATTTTCTGAAGTTACACCCGTGTTTGCGTCTGGTAGTCATCATTTTATGATGATGAGCTGATGATGTAAGGTACAACTCCTTAACGGTTAGGAGTTGGAGGATAAATCTTTAAATATCAGATGTATATATGTTACCTTTAGTCGTATTCTTTCAAATTATTTAGGTAAGCTGATGATGGAAGGTGGAAGGTACAACTCCTCAACGGTTAGGAGTTGGAGGATAATTCTTTCAATTTCATACGTATCTAAAGACCTTCAGTCGTATACTTTCAAGTTTTTAGGTGAACTGATGATAGAAGGTTAAACTCTTCAACAGTTAGGAATTAGAGGATGATTTCAATATTACACGTAATTTTAGACCTTCATTTGTATTCTTGATGATGAAATTTGATGAAATAGTTCAACTTACTACTTACCTACGATTGTTTGCACTAAAAACTGAAAAATAAAAACTTTTTATAAAAAAAAAAACCGACTTCCAAAAAACATCCAACGAAAACTCTCTGCCAAAAAAACACTTAAAAGCGTAAAATAAACTGGTTCTTCATAAATTGCCTATACCTAATTCTTTATTCATTTAAATAGTAGTATTATAATGTGTGCTAGGTACCTAAAATCTGTTTGAAGTCGGTGCTAAGCCAAAAAGAATACAAACGAACAATTACAAAAGTCTAAGCGATAGTCACTTGGCACCGACTTCAAACAGATTCTAGGTACCTAGCACACATTATAATACTACTATTTAAATGAATAAAGAATTAGGTATAGGCAATTTATGAAGAACCAGTTTATTTTACGCTTTTAAGTGTTTTTTTGGCAGAGAGTTTTCGTTGGATGTTTTTTGGAAGTCGGTTTTTTTTTTTCATATAAGTTGTTTTACTTTAAGCAGCGGTTTTGTGTTATTTTGAAAATAACGTTTAGGAATATGGCCGTTAAAGTTTATACGCAATAGTGTAGAAAACCAAAATTATGTACCCACTAAGAAATGTATTATTTTTCAACAGATTAATAAGTTATATTTGTGAATACATCTATCTATCGTTACACAGGTTCTGTTTCACTTAATTTGATCCACGGTAAGATCTAAAATAGCTAAAATAAACTAATCAACTCCCAGCCGGTTCCGGCCGCGGTGGCCAGCCTCGACGGAAATCAGCTACCTACGCAGGAGATATTATAGTGCACAAATATGAGTACAATAGCAGGTGCACACTCTGTTCCCTCACTTTAATAATCCGATGATGGCACGGCTAACCAACACGACCGGAGAGAGATTAAGAGCAGGTCCGAAGGCTTTGCGTACAAGTGCGTGAGGCAGGGGATTAACACCCCAATTTCCAAAGTCCGGGCTGTTATTAACCATTTTTATAGTAAGTAAGAAAAACTCAATAACACTTTTTTAGCCCGACCAGAAAATAATAGATTTATTTAGACACTCTTAACACTAGTTTAATCTTAGCTTTAGTGATGGTAGTCATAACTAAGCGAAAAGTTACAATTAATTACCCGACTACGGCAAAGCCAAAGGAGGGGGCTATGATTTTAACAGGCTATGTATGTATGTTCATCTGTTCACTCATAGCTCCGTATGTCGGAATATAAATGATCCCACCAAAAACATTTTCATGTAAAATGTTGCCAAGACGATTGCATACGGCTTACCCTGTGAAAAATATATCAGATCTCATGTAGAGCCAAGGTTCCGAATCTACACGCCCTAACTCTACCAACCCTAACTTCGTAAACTCTACATCTCAGTAAAAATGTATGGCTTCGCCGTTTCGCTACCATACCACCACGAAGGAGAAACTAACTCTAAGAATATCTAGTTTCTGAAGTAATGTGTTATACGAATAATTAGTTTCTGAAGTAACGAAACAGCCAAGTCATACATTTTTACTGAGATGTAGAGTTTGCGAAGTTAGGGTTGGTAGAGTTAGGGCGTGTAGATTCGGAACCTTGGCTCTACATGAGATCTGATATCTTTTTTTTGGCAACTTGGCAACATTTTACATGAAAATGTTTTTGGTGGGATTTCATTTCTTTTTGTAAGTTGCTTGAGGTAGTTTTTTTTTCTTTTTTTGTGCTGTATTTCTTGTACATCTTCTTTCTTCTTTCGAAAAAGTCCAAAAATAAAACCTCTAGCATAAACATTTGTGAAAGTCTCATACAAACTTTGACCCCCCAAATTTGGGAGTAGGGGGGCAAAAGTAATAGGTTTATGAATTTTTTTGATGTTTGTATACTAAACTTAGTTTACACACTAAATTTCAGCTTTCTAGCTCTTCAGGAAGTACCCGAACAGTTTTGATGATCATCAGTGACGAAATCGGTGTTTTTAGGTATCAATAAAATCCAAAGTATTAGAGCTATGCAATTGAAACTTTGTATGTTTCATTAGTCTATTGGGAACATCATATTCTGAGAATTTGAACGATCTGGTACATCGGGAACCAAAGTTATGAGGGTTCAAAAAAACGACGAAACACTTCGAGAAAAGGTAGGTAGTGCCCTTGCGCTTCGCTCGGCTCGTCTTGGCGGGGGCACGAACGTGCCCCCAGATACCAAACACGGCATAAATATGCCGTATTTTGTATCATTGGAAAGGGCGTTACTTGTACATTTCAAAAATATATATAATTAGCATTTTCTCGTCACTTTGTCCGTATTTATTCGATAATTGTGATATTTCTATGGTACCTATTTAAAATATACTTTGTAAAGTAATTAATATTAAAGAGGCACCAAAACATTTTAAATAAAAAAAGTAAAAACTAAAACCCAACTACAACAAAAAACGACGCTGAAAACGTATGAAACAAGTTTCAAAAGCGGTAGCCACGCGTTGTTAATTTGTTATGTATGGTACATATCTACGTAACGTGTGACTACGGCATTTGAAACTTGTTTCATACTTTTTCAGAGTCGTTTAATGTCGTAGTTGGGTTTTAGTTTTAACTTTATTTTTTTACATTTTAAAATAACTTTTTTTAACGAATCGTGTTTATACAACTACAAGTAGGTACTTATTATAAATAACTGTACAAAATTGAAATTTTAGGAAATAAATAATAATAATTATTATTTATAGTACTAAATTTAAAAAACTGTAGATAACTAGTTTTATATTCTTAAAGAATATAATTTTTTTGTAAGTTTTTTTTCTAGTTTCATAAACAATTCAAAAGACTCCAAGCAGCTCTAAGGATTAGTATTGATTACGGTAAAGTACCTACAAATTAGGAGAAAATGGCCATAATGCTGGGGCTGCACTAACGAGAAACGCTGTTAATTATCGCGATGATGAACGTTTGACGTTGGTGTAGCCACGACTTATTGCGATAATTTTAAAACGGCATTCACATTGCCGTTTCCCGTTTGGCGATAACTCGAGTGGCGGTACATCCGAGATTAATGCGTTGAAGCGGCCACACTACGTTTGTCGTTGTGAACTATATTAACGTAATAATTAACACAGTATTTATCGCGATGATCATCATTGACGTTTCCCGGTAGTGTGGCCCAAGCATAACAAATATGTGAATTACATGTATACCTACTTTATGTGAATCACATACCTACTGTATGTGAATTATAAGGAAACCTAATACAAACAAAATTAAACCGGCTTCAAAAACAACAACAAGAAGAAAATAAAAGTACGGACTTTGAACCGACTTCAAAATAAGGAATAAGTACGTGGTGCCTTTTTAATACAATAACATCGCATTACTTTTTGTCGTATTTTAATAGTTTAAAAATATATTTAAATCCACGTTTTTAATGTGATCTATTGTAATATAAGTATATTAACCATTACAAGGTAGGCCCGACATCCTGGGCATGGATATCTGCCGAGACCTCAACCCACGCGAATACGTTGAGAGTGCCACTAAAGCGGCCTCGCTAGGTGTTTTAAACAAGGGGAGACGGTTCTTCTCGCCCGAGCATCTGTGTCTTCTTTACAAGACCCAGGTTCGCTCGTGCGTGGAGTTCTGTGCCGCACAGTACCTGTTTGACGCTCTCGACCGGTTGCAGCGGCGAGCAATCCGCATTGTCAATAGTCCCGAAGCCACCGAGTCCCTTGAGCCTCTGCAGTTGCGTAGAGATATCGCCCCCATGGCAGTCCTCTATCGCTTTTATCATGGAGAGTGTTCTGAAGAGACTTCCAACTGGTCCCTCCCTCTCCCTTCCTCTACAGGACAACACGTGCCGGCCTTGGAAATCACCGCTTCAGAGTAGTAGCTTCGCTTCTTCTTTCCTGTGCCGAGCGGTCAAAACCTGGAATTCACTTCCAGCATACGTGTTTTCTTCCCACTATGATCCCGGGTCCTTTAAGCGGGGCGTGAAAAAGCATCTCACCAGGCCGCCATACTGTGGGTCACCATGCTGCATTGGCCTTATTACCTACCTACTATCTACATTGAGGATGGTGACCACCACTCTTGGATTCTGCTCATGATTTCCATCAGGCGGGGCGGAGTCATTTTGGCAGCAAATACAAAAAAAAAACGAGAGCATCACTAAGGCGGCCTCGCGGAAACTTGGCGTACTGAATAGGGTGAGACGGTTTTTTGCGCCCGAGCATCTGTGTCTTCTTTATTAGACCCAGGTTCGCTCGTTCGTGGAGGACTGTTCTCCATGCTGTCTCGTCGGTCACCATGCTGCATTGTCCTTATTCGCAATGAGGATAATAACCGACACTCTTAGATTTTGCTCATGCTTTCCATCAGGCAGGGCAGAGTTATTTTGGCAGTTGACTATAAAAAAAAGGTACCTACACTCTTTGAACTAAGTAGGCAGAATTTAGGAGAGATTAACATTTACTCTCATGCAATAGTAGCGATATTTTTTAGATAAGAATAACTTACATTCTAGAATCAAACTCCTTTGTACTTATTCCACTATTTTTATTAAGTTTATCCTGACCAGTATCGCCTGAAGGCATTTTCAAAGGTTACTGTTTATGTGAAAATATTTACATCTGCGGGTATAAATTACACAAAAATAAGTTAGTTATGAAATAAATAATAACTATGAATATTTAAGTTCAATAATGAAATTATCATATATTTATAAATTCATACAGTGTAAATAAATACATTCTTAAAAAAATATTTACCAATTTATAAGAATCGCAATGAGGTGCTATATTGCGATTCTAAGAACAAAATTGCCTAGTGAAATCTGAATATCTCAAATTAGAAGTTACATAATGTTCCTAATTAATACAAGAAATAACTCAATAGTATCAGCACTGGCTAGAGATAAAGTAACGAGACACTGCTTACGCGCTTAGTGCTCGCATCGAGCCTTAAAAAATTAAAAATACCTATTAACAAAGCCTTGCGTCTTTCGCTGGAGTCTTAAATTTCTTTTTTTACAATCTCAGCCTAATAAATAACAACATACTACACTCGATTGGTACAGTTCTTTCTGACTATAAAAAACATGTTTGTTTTTGTAAAGTATTAATCATCACGTAACCTGATGGTGTAGGAAAGAAAACTAACACAAATAAGCCGACACCAAATCTCTCTTTCGGAAAGGAATTAGAGAAAAAAACCAGACGCAGCTATTTTATTTTTCGAAAAGAGATTGTATAAAGTCAAGTGAACTTACTCATAGTATGACGTCTCTTATTCATGGACACTCCCCGCGAATTATTGAATGTTTCCGCATTTTTTATAACAAGCCTTTACTGATCTGATACAACATTTATTACTGCACGGTGTTGCTAAGTGTATTTGTCTTTATGCTGACGCAAACGAAACAAACTCGTTTTTAGAACGTGAACGCCTGCACGATACTGTGTGTTCACTAGATTTTTATTCAAGCAAGAATTATGACGCTGCTGGACGAGTGCCATGGCATAATAGGCATTCGTCTGAATCGGCATCGTTTCTGAAGGTGTAGGACACTTTATGCACCATGTGACTCATGTGAGTTGAAAGTTTATTCTTTGT
Organism: Diaphora mendica; assembly: GCA_949125395.1. Taxonomy (NCBI): domain Eukaryota; kingdom Metazoa; phylum Arthropoda; class Insecta; order Lepidoptera; family Erebidae; genus Diaphora; species Diaphora mendica. The sequence goes on along the minus strand of OX421312.1, from coordinate 9,459,028 downwards.
TTTTAACTTATAATTAAATTGACGAAAAACAAGAAAAACATCTTTCCATTCAGAGTTATCTCACTCTGGATATTTTTTTATTCATTTTGCAAGTCTCCATTAAAGCATATTCGATGATGTCGAGTGTAAATATTTCTAGCAGTAGCCAAAACAGAATCAGTACAAATGTAGTCCAAGTTAAGGAAGACTTAAATAATATTCTGGTATTTCTTTTTAACTTAAAACTAACTTATATTTCCTTACCTAAGTAGATCTCGCAGCGCTAAGATAGTAAGTTATAAGTGGTGGGTAAGTACAAATGAGCTAGTTTAATACCTGAAGCTATTCTTATTAAACCTCGCTCATACAAAACAACAATGTTAATGCGGTGTTATATGGCAGAAGTATAACTCTAGAGAAAGTCTCCAAGTGGGTTTTTTAAGAGATCAAATAACATTTTTTTTTGATGTTGAGTATCCATTCTCTCCGGCATAGAGGTATTTCTAGGGAATGCAATCTCGCGAGATTGTGGCTCAGGCGAGATCTCGCGAGTTTAGGAATAACAGTACCGCGAGATCTCGCTAATTTCGAGATCTCGCGAGATTGGCAATTTTGTGAGCTTATTCTTGCAAATAATCACAATATTTGAAAAAGAATAGGAAAAAACTAATGAGTATTATAGGTTTTTTTTTTTTAATTAAAATCACTTGTACTTATTCCACTATCTTATTTTTGTTTACACCTGACCGGTTTCGCCTTATGGCATCATCAAAAGTTACTGATTCTTTGTACCTTTGATGATGCCATAAGGCGAAACCGGTCAGGTGTAAACAAAAATAAGATAGTGGAATAAGTACAAGTGATTTTAATTCAAAAATGTATTATAACAAGTTCCATCAAGTGCCGACAATCGAGAGTATAAATTATATACAGTATTATAGGTATTATGAAATAAACAGTTATTTTTACGAATTCTTTCAAAAAACATTCTTGTATTTAACATTGTTTGACGTATCTTACATGATTTTTGTAATAAACTTTTAAGTAGTAAACTTAAAAGTATCCAATCAAATAAGAAATTAAATAAAGAACCGGTTTTCTCTTCTCATACTAAATAAAAGTCTTTTAATAATAAAACAGATTTTTTAAAACAAAAAAACAAGAAGTCAAAAACTAAAATGAAACTTATTAACTAAGTTGAGTTGATTTTTTTTTTTTTTTTTTTTTTTTTTTTATGTTTGGCCCGCCAAAATGACTCTGCTCTGCCTGATGGAAAACATAAGCAGAATCCAAGAGTGGTGGTCACCATACTCATTGCGAATGCAGACAGTGCAGTATGGCGACCCACACTATGGCGGCCTAGTGATGCTACTGCATCTTTTAGTCCAGTCAACAAGTATGAAACTTGTTGACTAGACTAATTGGGCCCCCGGTCTCGCACTCACCAACGAAACACGACAGCACGAACGCTGTCATTTTACGTTGATTTTCTGTGCGAGGGTAGTACCGCCCCGGTCGAGCCGGCCCGTTCGTGCTGAAATCAGCGTGGCTCTACTACCTCTGAATTATTACCGTGATTATTAAACTGAGATATTATTATCAATCAAAGAAAACTATACCTACTCACAGATCTATTAGAAATTAGAGATTAATTAACAAAATATTCCAATCAAATCAAAGGCTTTTTCAGTTCACAGCACACGCCATTATTACGAATTATTTTAAAAGTAGCTCCTTAAGAAGCACAATTTGGCAAAAGAATCGTCTGCTAAACGGCATCTTATATTGCCGTTCAGATAACCAGTCGCTGAGAAGGCCCTTTCGGATCCATGCTAGTTGGAACCACAGATCAACCACAGGCTGCGCGAACTGTAAAAGTTCGCCTTTTGAACCCCGGACTCGTACAAATTCATTTCCTTTTTGATTAATAACTCCAACAAATTCGTAGTTAGTTGTCTGTTTCTAGGTTCTTTGAACATAGTCAATGCTTCCTGGTTTATTAGTGACCACACGGATATAGAACCATTAGTAAAAATAGGGGGCCCCCTGTAGGGAATGCAATCTCGTTAAACTCGCGAGATCTCGCCCATTTTTCGGCCGAGATCAATCTCGCTAAAAAAGGCCGAGATCTCGCGAGAACGAGATTGCATTCCCTAGGTATTTCCTTATCCTGGTCATCCACATTCTAATGTGGAAATAGCTATATTAACAAAGTAACCTAGCATTAATGAATTGCAGTATCTCAATAAAAAATATATGTCCAAGAGCTGTGTACGTATGTAGGTAAATAACTGTGTTTCAGAAATGTTTATTGGGGCTGTTGATTAGGGAGGGATGTGGCGCCTAAATGTACCGTTGCCGGTGTTAGTCACCACACTGGATTAACACCGCAGCCACGATCGTGGATATTATACTGATACCCGAGATACTCACGTGAGCAAAACTGTATGTAGGTACATATTAATATGTATTTAATTAACGATTAACACTTCTTTGATCGCTTTACTTGTCTCTGTGGCTCAGTTGAGAGAAAAAAGTTATCGTTTTCATATCATACCATCACATCAACAACCTTTCAACTGTCAACCGTCTACTGCTGGACATAGGCCTCTAGAAAGGCGCTTTTGGTCTTGTGCTATTATAGATAGAGAAGGGAAGACATATGGCTGCGTGTAAGCGGAAACGTCCAACGGTTAAAAAGAGAGAGAAGATCGTGGTACCCCATCTGTCTTTCTCTACTGACGCATGCGCAGTAAAGGACTAATAATAGTAATCCAATCACAACAATTAACCGTCGAATCCTTCTGCTATGCTGCTTTTCCGCGCTAAATGCGCATACGGAATACGGAAAGAGAGACAGATAGGTACCGCGATCGTCTTTCTCTTTCTAACTGAGGGACAGCTGGAGGCCTGGCTCTCCTGCTCTGTCTATAATACCTCTATGACTATACCACGCTCTGACCAGACGAATTGGTATAGGGTTTGTTTCAAAATTTCCTTCTTTTTGCAGTGATTTTTTCCTGCGCAGTTCGCTCGTTTTACCGCTTTGTTGTATTCAAATTTTAAAGAACATAGAGTTAATTAACACGATTGAGTTCTGTGTCCGATTGTTCTAATAATATCAAAGCAGAAATTAGTTCTATAATAACAACAAAATTAAATCGGCTTTCTCTCTCGCTCTTCAATCAATCTTCCTATACCGACCGATATCAATGATTGGATTGGTTGGATTGGATGAATCAATTGATTGGAATGCCATAAAAATATTCGTCCTTGCCTACATTTTTAAACATATTTAAACTTTTACACGTATTTAAGAACAAGTTTATTGTTTGAATATAAAGAATTAATATGTGCTAGTTGCATAAAATTTACATATTTAGATGCTATGTGTATTAGGGGTCGATAGCCGGGCGTATTCGCAGGTTCATGAGATAAAACTGGCATGCTCTCGGCTAAATCGTTTCTGTTATGTTATTTTTGTGGCGAGCAATGTTTAACTCAACTAAATGGAATAATAATAATTATTAAAATTTTCAAAACGTACCTTTGTTGCTGCTCTGTTAGGGCGAACCGGTATAATAAATTGATGGTATAATAGAGAGTGAGATACGCTAGAAGCTCTCGCCACACTAGCTTGTACACACTGCCTCTCCATCTGTGAAAAGAAAAATGAACCTTAAAACATTTAACATTTCGATAAAATACTTAATCGACTAAGGAAGAAAGCTGTTATTTTTCCGTAACGGTACACTGCGATGACTTGCTCATACGACCTTGTCACAGATTAAATATGACACACACTGATACGTAAGCAATTTAAATTTATCGATAAAACAATTCGACTTTATCGACTACTCACCCTTTTCAATATTCGCATGTTATCAAAAAGGCAAAAGATTGTTATAAAACATTAATTTAAACATTAATTGCACTCTGGTGATTAAATTTAAATTATCCAACGTTATCAAAGTAACTATAAAAGTAAATTGGTTTGCCATGACGTCTTGCGGGTGATGTGGGCGTCTAAAAACTTGTTTTGCGGCAGGGTGTCAGACAAAAAATGTATATAATTGCATGTCTAATCGTTTAACCGACAGTCGAATGATTCTAGGAATATTCCATCGCTTGTCGTGTAATGTTTGTAGCTCTCGGTACCTCAGCAACAAGACCTATGCTTATTTCAGGTTACTACAGGTTAAACCATTTCTACCAGTCAACTCTATAATATAATTATCGTCAAATAAGTTGAGAATTCGATCTGAGTAGTCAGTGAAAGCCATCGTAAGATCATAATATACAGTGTACAATCATAAGTTTTTTTAATCAAATCACACCGTATGAACAACTCTGCGACGGCGAAATACAAATTATTTTACGATAGGCTGCAATAATTCAAACTAGTGTAACCAAATTTGTTTAGATTATTCAAAGGGACGTTCTCGACAGTAATCAAATCCCATGAGACAACTATTGATGGCTCACAATCGATTATAAGATGGGTCTAATTCAATCGGTAAATTACTCCGAGCGCAATGTCCTACATATCTACAATGGCAATGAGTGTTAGATAAAAAAACTGTGAACAAAAATTATGAGACTCTGAAGCACTGTTATAATGAGTTAGCCATTAATCATATTATCTAGAATTGCTTTGAGCAGGTCACTTATATTTTATTTACTTAATCATCTTTCTACACTGTTTGCGACAGTAGTAGATATTATCAATTTAAAATTGACCTAAGAGTTGGAACTCGTGACATAAACTTTAATAGATGTGCCAAAGTTTTTTATATGTAAAGATATCATAAGTTCTCCTGCCTTCGCGTTAAATGGACTTAACAATTTTAAACAAAGTTTACATGACGTCGTTCTCTTCATAGCGAAACAAAGTCTTCCATCCATTTCGTTCCATTTTGTATAGTGCCTTTTTTAAAACTTATACATTTATACAAACATATACAAATATATCAACCTTTGTCAGGACTTTAAAAAAAGGGCTTTTGCTCGAAAGCTGTTCTGCTTATAAATCAAACAAATAATACAAAAGATGCAAGTGGCTTCGCTGTTTTGCGCGGCGCGTTTCATTTGTTTTTCTTTTGCATGATATAGGTACAGCTTCTAAAAGCTTCTTGCTACTTGCATGGTGATAACATTTTCAGTTATCATTTCGTTAACCTCATTCACTCGAAGAAGTGCACCGAAAAAATTGTTTGAAACCTATTTTCTGTAGAACCGCGGTATCCATATTCCACTGGAGACACATATGTATATACAAAACAAGTACATTGACTTAACCAACGAAATAACTAAAAATGGTTATATCGTTGCGCTGTATGCCGTGGAAGTGGGTGCGAGGGGTATACCAGCTAAATCCCTCTATAACCTGCTTAAAGACCTTGGATTGCCAAGACCTTCAGTAAGCTCTTTTCTTGAACGAATATCCAAAGCGGCATTGCTAGGCTCACTTCAAATATGGTTAGGTAGAGGGGGTAACACGGCGGACAGTGGAGGTGAGCGTTGACGCGTCGTAAGGAGTGCTCCTTAAACCTAAACCTGGGTCGCAATTCCCAGGCACTGTCGAAGTCGCATGTGTTGCCCCCATCTATCACGCGATGGACCCGGCACCCGCACGGTGCATCTATGGAACGCTAAGAAATAGGTCTTTATATATATAAAAAGCGAAATACCACTCATTATTAATCACGAAATCTCAGAAACTATAACACCTACAAGCTTGAAATATAGCAGGTAGATTCCTTATAGGGTGTAGACATCCGCTAAGAACGGATTTTACGAAACTCCTAACTAAGGGGGTAAAACGGGGGTTGGACGTTAATTAAAATTTATGCTCTATAGATGGTGTGGAGGTGTACTAATAATGTATCTTTAGAAATCAACCCCCTTTTGGGGTTAAAACGGGGGATGGTAGTTTGGACGCAAACGAGGTTGCGTAGGTCAGCTAGTAGCTAATATAATAGAGTTAGGCATACAGAAAAGAATGTCATTGCCTCTCAAAGATTTTCAAACGATCTTAAAACGTGGGTTAATTGAAATTGAATTTGGTACGAGCTATTTTCTTCTAAATCGATCGAGCTTCGACCAATATTATGTTCATTGAGTGGATAATTGGAGAAAACCTACGTATTTATAACATTAACGATTGTACAATAGTAGTTGTTGGCACCAAGCTTTAATTTTTACGTTAGATTTGTCTGCTAAACTTATTTTCAGTAATAAACTGTATTATTATTAGGTGGAAAATGGCATTAAGTGAGTGATCGTACTTTCAGACGTGCGTCGCTTGTTTCCGATGCCGAAATATAATTTCTCAAATAATGGCACTTACGAATACGAATATTCTATACCGTGTTGTGCATAGGGTTGCCAGATGGCCGGGAAATCCGGGATTGTCCCGGAATTTGGCGTCTGGTCCCGTATCCAGTAATTAGACCTTATTGTCCCGGATTCCGAAAATCTACAAGCTTTGTAACAACATAAACTAACAACGATAGTATTTAGCCAATTGAATAGATTATGGACCAAAGAGCGAAACCAAATGTCCATGAATTTAATCAAGTGCGAACTGCAGACTCCTATCAATTTTGGCGTGTCTTGCTCAGAAATTTTATCAGTTTTGCAAAGCTTTGACTAATAAGAACTAATAGATATGGCAAAATTCAGTGATAAACCAGATATTTTACTATGTTCACGATCAAGCGACCTGATATCGTTGTCCTTTTTTTTAGAATTGTCCCGGATTTGATAAGTTTCTGTCTGGCAACCCTAGTTGTGCATCATGAATCTTTAGATGTTCGAGGATACCATGGCCCGCAATATCTTATTTATCGTGTCGAAATATTAAAAGACAGAATTCTCTACTCGAATTTTATTCTTTTCTTCCCTTGTCACGCCTCTGGTGTTGCTGCTGCTTGTAATCTGGGTGTCCATGAGCGGCTATAATCGCTTACCATCAAGCATGGGCGTACCCAGCACTTACTCAGGGGTGGCGCAAAATTAAGAAAACTAGATGAATTATTGAATTTTAATGGACTGTATAATATATGAAATGAGTGAGGTTACTGGATCACAACCGCCCTACAGCCTCCTCCCCCTCCTAAATTGTGGGATAGGTAGGTAAATTTCATTTATTTTGTGATTTTTGATTCTAAAGTTGTTAGGGTTAGTCTAACAAGCTTGACCACACCTATACCTCGCATATATCTCAACATCTAGTGCAACCAGTGAAAATCAGTTTTTTAGCCGGAACAAACAAACAGACAGACAGACATAAATTGAAAAAAACTTTATTTTGGTATATGTACCCACCGTGTATACATGCACATGCATTTAGTAAAAAGCGGTTATTTTAATATTACAAGCGGACACTTTAATTTTATTTATTTGTATAGATGTATAGATTTACAAAAAATCGACATTTCTGGACATAGGTCATTAATAGTCATTTCTGGACATAGGTCATTAACAGTAATTTCTGGGCATAGGTCTCCAGAGGAGGTTTTGGTCTTTTTCTAAACCAAGACCACACTAAATTATTGACTTGGTGACAAAATCCAACTATGTGTAAATTTCGAGCGGAACTTAGTCGCATATAGTGTGCGAAGTATCTCAGATCGTAGGCGTCTTGTATCGAATGGCAATCAAAATTTTAAGTGTAAAAATATGTGTACGAAATAGGTGTACGAAAAGTGCTGGCGCAATGAGTACATTGCTAACACTGGACACCAATGTCGAAGCAGTAGATGTAGCAATGTAGATGAACCCTGGATAAATTACTATTCAGCAGAATTCAAAAGACAGTCTGAGGTCTGAGCAATGGATTTTCTGAATGCATCTGCTCCGAAGTAGGCAGAGACAGTACTGTAGCCTCGGCCAGAAGAGCAGCTTTGATATTTTGAAATTCTAAAGGAAAAATCCTCATCGACTAAGAAAGAAAGAAAGCATGATCAGAATTCAAGAGTAGTGGTCACTATTCTCATTGCAAATGCCGACAAAATGAAGCATGGTGACCCACACTATGGTGACTTATTTGATATGCTCTTGCAACATTGGGCACTCCGGTCACGCACTCACCAACGAAACACGACTGCACAAATTCTGTCATTTTGGTTTGGTCTTCTGGGAAATTGTAGAACCGCCCCGGCCTTACTACCGACTTTTTCTATTCGCAAATCGAAATATGGAAACCTGGCTAGGGGAAAAATGATTTATATGAAATGAAACTTATTTTGCAGTAAAAAAAAATGATTTTTGAGATGTTAAAGAAGTCGGAGAAATCGCTCTCCTCGTCATTTCCTGAGCGCGCTGAGTGTTATGGGTACACTCCGCACATTAGACAACATTTTGTGTTATTCAAAAATTGTTGTTCTGAGATGGATGTATTCTGGATCTGTTTGAACGTGTGTGTGTGTGTGTGTGTACTATTACAACATAAATATAGGTATTGTATAAAAAAAAACGATTTTAAGAAGCAAACACTATTCTCATTCTCTTTACATTATCATAACATAATAATTTTTAATTGAAATAGATCAAAAAGGAAAGCAAATTGTATAATATTGAAAAAAAAAATAGTAGACATAGAAACCCGTGGTAAGGTCTCCAACACAGAAACCTCATCTGCATACCTACGGGCCGGGTCAAGGACTGCTTTCTGCATCAGACTCTTGATCCGGCCTTCTAAAGTGAGCCTGTTAAGGTGTTGGTTTTATTAATATTATTAATTTCTTGACTATTAGAAAGTCTCTATTACAACTAAAAGCACTATACACTACTAATATACATATCTAATTTGATTAATTGTTAAGTACGCAAATCGTTCAGTAGATGTCTGATATGGCGATTACCTCATCTAATTTCATCTATGAATCGCTTTTTTCAATGTTCGTAAATTTGTATATTTTTCAATAACAATGCTAAATAAGCTTGAATTAGTATATTCGCAATAACAATGCTAAATAAGGCCCCATAGGTTAATTGGGATTGTGAATTTGAGCAGTTTGACTACATGACTCCAAATAAATGTAAAGATACTTAAATATGAGTGAGCTCATTTACCCAACCTGCTCATTGAAGTCCGTACATAGGACCCACTTTTGCTATAGGCAAATAGTCAATACTCAATACTTTATTGTTTTTATAATGCAATTTTACAATTAGTACAAACTACTGTTGGTAATTTTATGTAATAATTACGGACCCTGTCGGGCACAGCATGGTAGAGACATGGGTAGCATGATTTTCATAAGGAATTCCTCCAAGAATATTACATCAATTGACTAGGCACAAATTAAGATAAATAATTAATAGTCATTCGTCAAGAGGATGTATGGTCCGGTGAACTTGAGTCAAATGTATTTTCCGTTTCATTCTTCTTATTGTGTTGTTTTTATCGTTAGTAGTCTAATAATAAAAGTGTGTTTTTGCTTTCTATTGTCATAATTATACGCGCGTGTGTATGTTGTACGGCGTTAACAAAACAGTTGAAATACTTCAGATGTTAACAATAATATTTAAAGGATAAGAAGAAGGTTTAGTATAGGAATCAATGAGTAAAAAAAAAGTAAAAAGTAAAACCCAACTACGACAAAAAACGACGCTGAAAAAGTATGAAATGTAGTTGGGTTTTAGTTTTTAATTTCTTTTTATTTAAAATATTTTGGTGCCCCTATAATATTAATTTCTTTGCAAAATATATCTTAAATAGGTAACATAGGAATATCACAATTATCGAATAAATACGGACAAAGTCACAAGAAAATGCTAATAATATATATATTTTTGAAATATACAAGTAATGCCCTTTCGAATGATAGGTACCAAACACCTTCGATCAATAATAGTACATTATTGATCGAAGCCAAACACGGCATATTTATCTCAAATAATTTTTTAATACAGTACTTTATGTAGGCTGAAAGCGCCACATTAGATTCAGTTACACGTCATATAGTCTATACCACAGAATAACTAATCCTATACCCACCGGACGATCAAGACGCTTCTAACGATACCTCATTTGTCCAGTTCTAATAAGTAGTTAAGGAGCTCTTATACTCATAGCTATGAGGGAACAGATGGACATACATACATGCATAGCCTATCAAAATCATAACCCTCCTTTGGCTTTGCCGTAGTCGGGTAAAAACACGAGAAAGTACCTTGTCGTCTGTATTTTTTGGTAAAAAGATTATTGTCATTTAAACAGGATATTGTTTGATTGAAAGAGAACGCCCACATTAGGAATATATCAGTCCTGCGTCGCGACGAAGAACACCCGGACTCAGAACAACAATTTGTGGATGACACAAAGTGTTGTCCTACGTGGGATTTGAACCCACGACACTTGGCAAAGTAGGAAACGGCGTGGTGACCGTTAAACCACTAGGCCAAAAGTGCAGTATTTTTACGTCCAAAATTTAAGAGAGAGAAGACTCCCAAACATTCCTAATGCGTGACTGACTCAATTATGATGTGTAATATTCGTGAACCATCTCCTTGTCCATGTTTGCGCTTGCCTAATGTTTATGGGTAATGTCCACAAGCGTACAGCTTGAACAGTGAAAGACTGAAAATACTACGCCATCCGTGCATGTAAATGAATGACATAAGCGCTGTCCAGAAATCTTTCTTGGACTCTTATCGAAGTATCATCCATCGGCTCCTAGTAATCCGTTGATTGGGCACAGGCCTCCTTTTAGAAGAAGGTTTAAGCCAACTATACCATGCTGGCCACTAGGAGTGGTATAGTATAGGATTCAGGCGCGGTTCCAGCCTGAAATTTTGGGGGGCTCACTATCAAATAAGTCGAGTAAATTAGACTTTATTGCATAATACACAAGAGGAGCTCCAGGAACGCATCAGCGGCTCCTGGAGTTCCCCCTGCCTTACCTCATCACTGAGGTACATCCCGGGGTAAACAGATTCAAACCCAGGGTATGTCGCTGTCGTACTTCTCACCGCTCTACACTGTCTACACAGTAAGAGAGTCGGAACACCGAACTGCCTGAGACGACACTCCCGGCCGCACCGAGGTGTCGAGTCGTTTCCAGTGGCCACATCTCCCCTGCATGTGGCTACAATGACCCTTAACCGACGATTGGGGAGCTAGTGGCCTCTATCGCGCATTCTTCGTCGTCTCTTTCGAGCGGGACGGCCATTTCCCGATCCCGCTCTTCGGACTCCTTCTAGAGCATAACGTCTTCACACTACTCGCCAGTATTGCCGCGATCAAAGCTGGTGGAGACAGGTTTCGTCCGATCTGTCCGACCGGGTGAGATTCTAAGTGAATCGGTAGGTGATAAGTTGGTTCTCTCTATGCAAGCTTCGAAGCTTGACAGAAAGGCTCCGACAGCGCGTTGGCTGGCACAATCCTGGGTGTCGAGCCATGCCCGCCAAGCTCGTAGCGGCGTAGGTGAGAGACGGAACACCAGGGGGTTTTAGTCAGTAAAAGTCTGACAGACCCCTTCGCCCTCTCCCCAGGGCGGAGGATATCCATGAGTATTTCACCCGTTAAAAAAAAAGGTAGTTTGTCGACTTTGGTTGGCTCTTACGACACCCATGGGATAAATAAGGGTGTCGATATTCCGTAATCTTAATACTACACCACACAAATTTATTTATTCGCAGCTAGGTACATACATTAATATTTACCGATATTTCAATCCCACTTCTATTGTACCCGTATGAAAGGCAATGAACAAAATACTATTAGTATTGACGAAGTAGTCTCATAATAATACATTACATTATGTACTCATTGTGTTTTTACGTACCGTGTTCTATACAACAAAGTTACGAATCGTCTTTACGAATAACATCTTACAGAAAGTTATTATGTTTTTGTGTGTATTATGTTTACAAAGTTATTATATCGAATACATAATGTCCCGTTTGACACTTAATTGTGTTATTGTTTAGGTAAAAAGTGTACATTTCGGGCGATAGCATCATTAGTTATTTATTTAGTACCTAAATGACCAAGTTTTACTCGGCACGGGTGTAGCTAGGGGGGTTTTTGGGGTTCAAAAATGGTCCCGAAATATTTCTACACTATTGTTATTTTTTACATCTCTCATTTTTTTTTATAATAATACAGACATAGTAATTTCATTATCTCGAAACCCCCCCGAAACTAAAACTTGGCTAAGCCCGTGTTAATCGCTATTTTTTTCGGTAAATTTTCTAAATATCAATGAATTCTAAAAATTTGATCCGAAACCTCATTTATACTACATTTCATGAAAATCGTTGGAGTCGTTTCCGAGATACAGATTTATAAATACAATACAAGAATTGCTCGTTTTGTTCGCCCGATTTATATCAATAACTAGCTTTTACACGCGGCTTCGCTCACGCAGACTTTCATCCCCTGATTTACCCCCTTAGGGGTGGAATTTCAAAAATTCCTTTCTTAGTGCTCACTTACGTTATACAAAGAACCTACATGCAAAATTTCAGGATTCTAGCTTCAGCGGTTTGGGCTGTGCGCTGATCTCTGGGTATGTCAGTCAGTCACCTTACTCTTTTATATATATAGATAGATTATAGACATATAGGTAGTTATTTAGGATGACTATAGCCGATACTATTGAACGTTTTAACGAACTTTTTTTAGTCGGAGTAAGACTACATTTACCTGAAGAGGTGGATTGATGATAGTCTTAAAGAACATTCGGGTTTCTGTACCTACCATCATACCAATGTACATATATACCATATCATCATCAGTCTATCGCAGTCCACTACTGGACATAGGCTTCTCTAATTGTACGTCACTTGGTTCGATCTTTGACTTCTCGCACCAGTACCATGTCACAAATAAAAAAATATAATTCTTGAACCTTTGATCCGTTTTGTGTACTCGATGAAATTAAACTTACAAAGATTAGATTATTTACATATTTGCCAATTGCCCTAAGTTACCATTTTTAGAGTAAGAATGTTTAAGTACCTTACCGGAATAATTTCTCTCAATCGTCGTGTCATTGTATTGATGGTCAATAAAATTAACATATAAGGTGTTCCATGAAGTTAAAGCACACTTAAAATAAAATAGGTCTTTTGCAGGTAATATAGAAAAGCTAGTTGAGAAGTATGTAGAGGTTAGGGTGAGTTTGCTATTAATAGATTGCAAGGCGGAGTACTTAACGGCGCAGGAATGGACTTATAATAAGCCTATGTTTTCCGTTTTATGCAGCGATGTTTTGCGTATTTAGTTTTATGCAGCTTATCATAGCATGGTTTTTATTCATATCTTATAATATTCATATCATAATTTAGCACCTTTTTTAAACGTCTGCAAATCTTCTCGGGCAATCAACCTACTGTGGTGTGGAGTGGAGTGATGTATTGGAATACTCTGACCTCCTCTAAAATGGAAAAAATCCTGGAACAGGTGTTGAACAAGAGATCTGGACCCTTATTAGTTACCTGCTTGCAAACACGTATTCAAAATTTTTGATAACCCAAAACTAACGAACTTCATTTACATAATACATAACTTACCTAAACTAACTCCAAAAAATTAATTCTCAGGCAAAGTGCCATAGATATTTTGTACAGACGACTTTCACTTTAAAATGTTCCCATTTAGTGAGGCGTACCGTACTTCATTGCTCGGTTTAATTTAATAGTTACATTCGTCGTCAGCAGCAGCACTTAATAGTCCGCTGCTGGACATAAGTAGAGACTTAGACTCTCTAAGCAGAGGCTTAGAGAGGAAGTTTGGCTTACTATACTACGCTGGCAAGACGGTTATGTAGGTATAGGGTTTTTTTTTTTTTTTTTTTTTTTATTTATGGCTCGCCAAAATGACTCTACTCTGCCTGATGGAAAGCATAAGCAGAATCCAAGAGTGGTGGTCACCATACTCATTGCGAATGCAGACAATGCAGTATGACGACCCACACCATGGCGGCCTAGTGATGCTTCTGCATCTTTAAGTCTAGTCAACAAGTATGGAACTTGTTGACTAGACTATTTGGGCCTCCGGTCTTGCACTCACCAACGAAACACGACAGCACGAACGCTGTCATTTTACGTTGATTTTCTGTGCGAGGGTAGTACCGCCCCGGTCGAGCCGGCCCGTTCGTGCTGAAATCAGCGTGGCTCTACTACCTTTTAAGTAGGGTTTGTCTCAGGGTTTGTATACGTAAAGTTTTCCTTCTATTTGCATTGTTTTTGCCCAACATGTTTTGTTCCCTTAGTCGGCTCTTACGACACACATGGAAAGAAATGAATAGGATTGGTGACTGGTGACACTCCGTAATGTTTATCCGTCACCACACCGATAAATAGTTACATCTATACCAATATTATAAAGCTGTACCAATATTATAAAGCTAAAGATTTTGTTTGTTTGTACGCGATAATCTCAGGAACTACTGGTACGATTGAAAAAATTCAGTGTTAGATAGCCCATTTATCGAGGAAGGCTATAGGCTATATATCATCACGCTGAGACCAATAGGAGCGGAGCACCAATGAAGAATGTTACAAAAACGGGGGGAACGGGAGACGTAAACGACGTTGCGTGGGTCAGCTAGTCTGGAATATGAACACTACAAATAGTAATAAAGTTGAAAGACTTCAAAGGATTCAAACTACCTACAATGGCAATTTCATTCTCTGTTCTGTGGCAATTTCCATGATTTAGATAATTCATTACAATCGGGATATACCTATCGGCACAACACCTATTCATCTCGCGAGTGTCGTAAGAGCCGCTTAAAGGAAAAACTGCAAAGAGAAGAAAATTTTTATACAAACCCTATACACACCGTGTGGCCAGCGTGGTAAACCTCCTTTCTGGGTGTACTAATGTATATAGGATTCTGTTTAAAAATACCTAGAAATCTGTTTTTATTTAATGCTAGACCATCTGTACAGAAAGAAACCAAACTTATCGATAATAATATGATCTTACTTTGGTTACTTCGAAGAATTTGATATTATATTGTTAAATAAAAAATAGTGCTAACACTCATATCTCAAAGTCAAAGTTTATTTATTCAATGTGATCAATGTCAACAAAAATCTATTAAGCGGTGACGATTTCTTTTTAAAAATGTATCGACATGATCATTATTTGTTCACATCATTAAGGTGGGTAAGTACATTATTTGCGAACCTACTGGCCTCTAATTCGTACGTTTCGTGTTGAGTGGTTATACCTCTCGCGTTAAGTGATCATAGTTCAGGAAGACGTTATACAAATACATACATATAACTGAAGTAAATTGATGACCTAGATCTGAGCGATTCTGTCATCGATGTACATCTGGCTGGCAAGCAATTTTCTCCCAGGTCTAATAATTGTGATATTAACCAAATCATTTATGCCGCGTCCAGGTATAATTTAACTGTAATATGTAGGTACCTGTATATTTAGAAATAGAGGGGAAGGTACTCGTGCGTGTGTTTATCAGTAGTGTGGTAACAATAGGTTTTGCCTAATTAGGGATTGCACGACCATGTGTCTATCTACCCCGAGTGTGAAATTATTGAACGAGTAAGTATAAAACGTTTGGAGTTGTGGCATACCTATATTATGTAGGATGCTTAATGTCATATTAATGTTTAGTTAAGCACTGATGCACGATTCCCATACCTACATGAATGACTAAAGTTATTTTATTCTTTAATAGCAGTTTCATTTATATATTTACCTGATCTTCATCTCATCACACATCTTTCCGGTTTCACGATAATGACGTAATAGTTACAAAATAATTAAGTTCTTGATAAGTCCCCTCGAATGAGTCACTCAAATCCGTTTCAGTTTTCTTCATGAGATTTCCATATAAATACACGCCGTGTACTTCAGCGGTTTTAAGTATATCAATATTTGATCCTTCAATGAACTGAAGACGTCTGTAGCTCCTTTTCACTATCAGCAGTTAAAGCTAATGGATTATTATCAGTATTAAATTACCTACACTCATTGACCGTGTTAGATGACGCTCATTCATTACGAGTTAACTATCTAATACCAATGATATTTATCTAATACCTTTAAACGTGTAATTCTCGTATATATATAATTATAATATAATCTAAATAATCAAAATCTTACTAATATTATAAACGCGAAAGTTTAGAAGTATGGATGGATGGATGGATGTTTGTTACTCTTTCACGCAAAAACTACTAAACGGATTTGGATGAAACTTTACAGTAATATAGCTTAAAAATCAAAATAACACATAGGCTACTATTTGCCGCGATAACCGAAATACACGCGGGCGGAGCCGCGGGTGACAACTAGTCCTACTATATTATAATCCTACTTCCTAGTACTACATTATAAAGGCGAAAGTTTGTGTGTATATTTGTTATTTCTTCACGCGCAAACGGCTCGACCGATTTGAATGAAACTTGCAAGAAACGGCTCCAACAATTTTCATGAAATTTTGTCTCTATTATACTTAGTATGGAGGTTTCAGGGACGATAAGTCGATCTAGCTAGAATAAATTTTTAGAAAAGTTACAAAAATAAAAGAAAATACTGAGCAAAACTCGGTCATCCTTCATTCTGAAAGTTATTGATGTATCCATACTTACATTATAAATTCGAAAGTAACTCTGTCTGCTTGTTACTTTTCACAGCTAAAAGGCAAAATGGCTTTAATTAAATATGGCATGGAGATACATTGAGGAAGGACTTGGGCTACTATTTATCCGTATGTTATGTTATGTACGATAACCGAGATACACGCGAGCGGAGTCGCGAGCTAAAGCTAGCCTATTTTTAACCGACTTCCAAAAAGGAGGAGGTTCTATGTTCCACTGTATGTTTTTTTTTTTTTAGTAGTTAAAATCTGACACTAGGGACGGGTATCACACATAAATCTCGTGTTTCTTTCGAACTTCCGGAGATTACAGCGCTCAACCAAACAAATACTTTAACCTTTAGCTTTATAGTCTTCACTACACATACAGATGTATATATAATACATATTATATATCACCCAAAAGTTGACTGGTAGTGAATGCCTTAGGCATTAAGTCTGCCAATGCACCTAGAGTGCATGATGTGTAATAAATATGTAAACATGTACTTGAGTATAATATCTTATTTTAATTACTTTTAACTGCCGCATTCGTCCTATTCAAACATCCTTACTTACATCAACAATGATGTAATATGAAACTAAACGATAATGTTTTGGATATTTAATAATTTCGAACCTGATATAGTATCTAAATAAAATGTCTCACATAATTTTGATCACATAACAAAATACCATTATTGTTATCTCCCGGCTTGATTCAGACAAAAACACAGAGGAACATAGATCCCCAATAATAGAAGAAGTAAAACCCAACGACAACTTCGACTTATTTCAACCCTTTCATTAGATGACATACATGTGGTATTGATAACTGTACTTTAAACGGTACCAGCAGCGCCTTCTAATAACAACGTGGAAGGCAAATATCGTACTTAATAAAAAAAACTAATGATTAATGACGAGAAAGTTTCCTTTCCTCTGACCATGACATAGAGCTGCTTGCCATACAGTTGAAATGCTAAGCCTGAATTCGTCAAAATTCTTTAACCTTGTCACAAGTTGCCACGGCCGAAACCCGCTTACTAATTACTAATATCAGTGTCGAGTGTCGACCGACCTTCTGAATCTGTAGTTAACAGCAAAAAATATTGCTTAATCGATCACGGGTGTATACAACTCTGTAATACTAGGTTAAATGACGAATAAATACATTACATCTGGGAGACAAACACGTGCAACATTAGTTTTAGATGACCGAGTATCACGTATGATGTACAATTTTAAAACCAGACCTATAATTTGTCTATCAAGTTTGATTGTTGTATTGTTACATTTTATCACGACTTTGAAATCGTTTATGGTTCAAGATGATTATTTATACTCGGCCAGTATACCATTTATGTTCATTGTTATTTCAGGAAAAGTACCAAGGTAAATTTTTTACTTAGATTGCAATTTTCTGTTTTTTATTATGCAAATATAGTCTCGCAATTCATGTTATAAAAATTAATGTTTCTTTTTTTTTCAGAAAACTCTCCCATTAGGATACATCTTACATCTATTTACAAACGTACATGAAATGGACACAAAGAACATCCAGACTCAGAACATCTATTTGTGGATCACACAAAGTGTTGTCCCATGAGGTTTCAACCCACAACAAGCAGCGCAGTAGAAACAGTGCAGTCGCATGCAAAATTTGGGGTCGGTTTTACATGATTTTAGTTTTACGTGGTTAGGGTATAGCAAATATTATGTGACTTGTAATATTGTTCAAAACACGAAAAATGTATAAACGTGACTGTGTGCCACGTTCAATACAACTTATTAGCGATATTTTATTTAATTTTTTATGGACTAGTTGGGCAAACGAGCAGACGCACCGCCTGATGGTAAGCGATTACCGCCGCCCATGGATACTCGCAACACCAGAGGCGTCACAAGTGCATTGCCGGCCTTTGGGGGATGGGATGGGGAAGGGGTTGGGGTATGGACCTCCGGTATCCTCACTCACTCGGTGAAACACAGCGCAAGCGCTATTTCACACCGGTTTTCTTTGAGGCCGTGGTATCACTCCGGTCGAGTCGGCCCATTCATGCCGAAGCGTGGCTCTCCCACGGTAGTATTAGTTATGAACATGTTTTAATATACAAAAAATCTATATAAATAAAATGAATCACCGAAATGTATGTAGGTACGCGTAGGATTTTCGAGCCACTGCACCAGATTGGATATTTTTCTTGTGTGTTTGTAATTGTCAGGACAAGGTTAGCATAAAAGCATATAGGAAGAAAACTGTAAGTGTTATATTTTCTGAGTTCGCGACTGTACACTACCCGGTTGAAGCTAAGGCGGGCATAAACATATTAACAAAAAATATTAAGCGGATCGAAGTTCGCCGGGTCAGCTAATCTTTAAATCAAAAATTTTAAACATATTTCTTCATCATCATCACTGCACAGTATAAAACAAAGTCGCTTTCTCTGTCCCTATATCCCCATGTTTGCTTAAATCTTTAAAACTACGTAACGGATTTTGATGCGGTTTTTTTTAATAGATAGAGTGATTCAAGAGGAAGGTTTTTATGTATAATAAATGCATAATATAGTATGGAAACACTGTTAATTTTCAAGGTTTTTAATGTGATGTAGCAAATAAACACATTTTTTTGCGCTTACATTGCAAACGCTGGTTGCACCCTACGAGATAGATCAAAATAATGTACTACAGTATTGTACACCTTAAAAAGGTCTACAAAAAAGTCCACGACGGTATATGTCTATCTCTTAGGGATAGCCCACAATAAACATTTTTAATATAATAATAATAATTAATATTTTTAATATAATAATGGCTTATTTACGAAGCGATATTAAGCAATACAGAATGAATCCTTATACAATTAAGTAAATTAAATACATTGTGCATTTAATATAGATGAAAATGGCTCTTTACTGTATCTAATTTAAATGAATATATTCGAAGATATTACAGATTTAAAATGCACGAATCGTGTCGTCGACGCGGCGGGGCATCTAAACTCCACCCGTGCGAAGCTGGGGCCGGTCGCTAGTTTGATAATATACCTCCCTATTATTCTAAGATACCTCCCTATACCTCCTCTATTTGATATTA
Organism: Diaphora mendica; assembly: GCA_949125395.1. NCBI lineage: Eukaryota > Metazoa > Arthropoda > Insecta > Lepidoptera > Erebidae > Diaphora > Diaphora mendica. The sequence goes on along the minus strand of OX421312.1, from coordinate 9,439,379 downwards.
TGCTTCACAGATATCTCCGTAGTCTTAAAATTAGTTGTTGAATTATTCAAGGTAGGTAGGTACTACCGAACGAAGTAGGTATGATAGATTTTTCGTATGTGTGATAATGCATTAAAGTTTTAATTACCTCACAATTAGTTACAATTTTGAAAGTCATTGATCGTGACATAAATTTTTAATGTCTGTACTTAGAGAGAATGCAGACCCACATTGCGAGTGCGAGTATAGGCTATTTGGTAAAAGTCGACAATAAAACTCGTGAAATTAGTTAAGAAAGAAATTGGTGTCGATAGTCCACATATTTTAATTAAATACATATTTATTGCTAGTAGAGGTTGTCTGACGGTCGAACTTCGGCCTGAATAATTTATTTTAAATGTACCCAACAGGTCTTAATGGCTGTTCCAACTGAATGAGTGTAATTCCAGGTCCCACTCCCAATGTAGTCGATTCCAAGTATTTTTTTTTTATCTGCTTAACTATTGTAATTTTATGCCCCTCTGATTGTGTTTCTTAAAGCATGCAAAATATATATGTACAAAGTTGTTAGGTCATTGTGCCTTAAGGATTTTTAGGAAGCCAAAAGGTAGGATAATGTCTTTTGGCAGTCTATGTATGTTTAAATATTTTTGGACATCTTTTAATTAATATTTTGTACATCTGACAGATGTACTGACGTCATCTAGCCGCAAATTAAGCAGAGCTCGTACCTATTATGACAGCTAGATTGTCTGATTGAAAAATTAAATAATAAACTAAGTCTTCGTTGAGACTGGCCGCCGTGGCCGAAATCGGCTAGGCTAAGAGAACATTATCACTTTATTTTGTAATTACATTCATAATTATGTAGGTATTATAAAAAAACACATAATTTCCGAAACAAAAATTTGCAGGTCATACAAATGTTTGGTCCGACCCGGGAATCGAATCTTTGAGATAAGGGGTGTATGAGGATGAAACAGAACACTGTATAGAAGAGAAATAATTATGTAGATTCCGACGAAATCGTATTGGAACTAATTGGAAGCCATCTGAGCTTAGAAGGAAACTCAGAAATATGATCATATTTGCGTAATCCAAATATGAATCTAATGCAAAGATTTTGAAATCGCTCAAGTTTATTTAGTTGGTCTTCGGTGATATCCAGATAGCTGTCATTGGCTTAGTCAAGGATGGAGTCAACGGAAGTAGAAGAGATTGTGCGAGCGCAATTTTATTGTTTGTAGGAAGGAAATTCCGTAGCCTTCGCATGGATCCTGCTGTTTCAAATAATTTACGAATGTTTGGTCCGACCCGGGAATCGAATACGAGGCAGTCATGTATGTTTGTATGTTCCGTTGTAACGCCTAAGCTAATAAACCGATTATATTTAGTGAGGTGTCAAAATGGGATATATGTATTTTATGAAAATTTTATAAGATGGAATTTAAACCTCCTAGAAAACATTAAAATGAGAGAATCAAGTGTTTGGTATCTAAACAATCTTGGCGAGTAAACCACTAATCTATATATATAAAAGCGAAATACCACTCACTTATTTTTTGAATTATTTATATATTTATTAATATAGAATTTTACTAAACTCCACCCCTAAGGGGGTAAATCAGGGGATGAAAGACTGCGTGAGCGAAGCTGCGTGTAAAAGCTAGTATGTATATATGTATAAATATCATACTGTTTGAATCAAAACATATTTTTAAGATGGAGTTTTACAGTTGATATAGTAAAGTCGTTTCAGTCATTTACTCGTTTAGGTAAATAACAAAATAGCATTATGTTAGAATATTAGGTTATAAAGATAATATACTTAATAACTAAAATAGAACAGTATTAAATCTATACTAATATTATTAAGCTGCAGTTTGTTTGTTTGAACGCGCTAATCTCAGGAACTACTGGTCCGATTTCAAAAATTATTTCAGTGTTAGATAGTCCATTTATCGAGGGAGGCTATAGGCTATATTTTATTTTCAAAAAAATTAGGGATCCGTAAGAAAATTGCTATTTTGTGTACAACCCAAGGTGTGAAATCGAAAACCTATTTTTGCGTGTGCTGCAAAGACTATTGACAATAGAACAAAATAATGTATTACGGGTTTGTAGGGCCCATTAAGATCTACAAAAAAGTCCGCGAGCATATATCTAACTATCATGGTTTAGTCACAATAACCGCTTTTGTGTTCGAAAAAAATATTAAATTGTCTGAAGAAAGAAACTACGTTAAATGTGTATCGTAATATTAATCCTTATCCAAATTAAGCATTATGTTATCAAGGGTATTTATGTAGAAGTAAAATACTTTTTGTTTCATCCCATTTGGACATTTCGTTTAGAAGTTATCACGAGTATAAGACGCTAAGAGTTGGTACCTTCGATCAAATATATCATAGATGCACTGTTGCCGCTTAAAAAGTGGCACCGGCAAAACAAGGCATAAAACAACAATATGCCTTGTTTCGCTCTCATTCGCTTGGTGGCCGTGCTCGTGTTTACACACAAAAAATTGTAAAAATTACACTCTAAAAATGCAAAAGAAGGATGGAATATCATATTTTCAGTAAGTCTATCTTTAATCTGACATATTGGTGGATTTTCGTTATGCTTTAAAGCTAATTTTATTAATATTTTCATCAAATTTGTGATTTAGAACGGCTTCTAATGTACGCATCCATCCCTTTCACACTCACGCGCGATGTTCATAAGAAAAAAAAAGACAAGCCTAGTGCTAGCGAACAAAGTCAGTAGGATAATGATGGAGTCGCCGTTACAATGTTTTTAGGTTAATTGAAGATTTGTTTTTGTTTTAGTTTTTTGAAATTTACATATTCAGGAGAATAAAAAAGACAGCCTTACCAACTTCACAGGTAGGTATTATATTCTACTAAGAATATTTAACCGACTTTAAAAAAGGAGGTTATTAATTCGATCTGCATGTATGTATTTTTGACAAAATTGCAAACTGTTTATAAATGTTGGTCTATACCAGATTCTAAACGTGATTACCAAAATTTAAAATTATCCGTCCGTTCGTAAATATCTGAAAAACATTTAAGTTGGAATATAAAATATATTTGATGATTATAGTTTAGGTATAGTCCAACTTATGGAATAGTGCAATATAATATGTATAAATACAGGCACGTAGGTATAGAAGGTGTAATATCTGAGTGGAATATTCAATATTAAATTAATACTTATTATAAATTATAATAAAATTCTATTCAAACTTTTAGCTATCAGAATCAAAAGAAGAAATAAAAAATGTGTGAAGAATTAATTATTTGTTGATCCATCCAACTACCGTATGTTTTTTAAATCAAAAAGCAACTCCATTTTGTCCATGTTCCAAATAGAAGCGATAAGACGCGAACACACTATTTAATGTCAGTGGAATGTAACTCTCGTTATTCTTTGTACTATTATGTGCTTTATTGTAATACGTTAAGTTTAATTTTTCAATACACTTGTTTTTGGGCATGTGTTGTTTTGTTTCAGATTTTTGAAAGAGTCATAAATTTTTATTGTCCTATCCTGACATCAAACTAAAAGGTAATATGTAGTGAATTTAATATGGATTTATTTCCGTTCGTATGTCAATTGCTTAAAGTTAAAATTAGGTTAAGCTGTATACCAGTTCAGGACTTTTTTCGCTATATCTCAAGTGGTATACATGTACCTAAGTACGTATAGAAGCGTGGACAGTATTTTGTTTACTTTTGTATGGAACTGTGCATCTATAATATATTTGATCAAAGGTTGGTACCTAATAATGAGTTATTTGCCAAAGAGTTTTTAACAACATAATACCTAATATAAATCAATATCCAAATAAATGTGTTGTTGATTATGAGTTTTAAAGTATAATAAATACATCTATACTAATATATAAAGCTGAAGAGTTTGTTTGTTTGTTTGAACGCGCTAATCTCAGGAACTACTGGTCCAATTTGAAAAATTATTTCAGTGCTAGATAGCCCATTTATCGAGGAAGGCTATATGTCATCACGCTAAGACCAATAGGAGCGGAGCACCAATGAAGAATGTTAAAAAACGGGGGAACATTATCACGCTACGGGCAATAGGAGACGCAAATGACGTTGCGACGTGGGTCAGCTAGTAAAAAATAAAGTTTAAAAACTGTAGCGATTAAGGTCCTATGTCCCCTCGATTGGGCAGAGGGCGTCCACAGTGCATCGCCATCCCGTTCTGTCTTAAGCGTCCGGCTTGATTTCGATCCAGGTCTTGCCAATGGCCTTAGCTTCATCGACGATAGTCCGCCGCTAGGTTTGTTTTGAACGGTCAAGCGTTTTCATTCAGCATTTCAGTTTAGGGCTTGCCTCGGGATGTGGTTGGAATCTCTTCGGAGGGTGGGGCCGATCCAGCTCCATTTGCGTCGTTTGATCTGTTGGTCGATTCGAGACTTTATCGCAGCGATCTCACAAGTAAGCGTTGGATATTCTCTATCTAGGGCCAGAATATACCGAGTATACGGCAAAGGCATCGGTCCTTGAAGACTTGAAGTTGATGCAAGATAACTTTGCGATCTTCCACGTCTCACACCCGCGCAGCAATATGGTCTTCACGTTGGACCAGAATATTTTGAGTTTGACTCTCCGTGTCAGTTTCCGTGATTTACAAACGGGTCGCAGCTGCGCAAAGGATGCTCGTGCTTTGGCGATCCGGGAAGCAGATGACGCAGATGAGCCGAGGATGCAGGGGGAAAGGCGAACTTTCTGCGCCTCAAAACAGAATCTACTTACTAGGGAGGAAACCCGAATAAAACCGACCCTGCCCGTAAGGCTTTAAGGTGGCATATAACAGCAATTTTATTTTCATTGTGGCTTATTGTATTTACCGTTGAGATATCCATCAATATAAAAAGTAAAATAATAAATAAGAGCTTTTTGGGCGTAACGAAATGAGAATACATTTCTCACCTATTTGTGATGACAAAACTTTTTTAGTCGTCGAAATGATTTTATTATGATTTTGGTATTTATTTATACCAACTTAATAAAGATTTTATTTAGAAACTAAAGTTAATATTTAAAACTGAATTGAAAATCAATTATCTGTGTTTCTGGCCTGTAACACAGTCTGAAACTCACTACAAGTTATTTGAAACATTGATAAGTAGGTATGCAACGGATAATTATGACGGTAATATCTAGGTACAACATGTAAACATAATAGGTACCTAAAGCATACGTGTGCTGTTCTTATTGTATATAATTTGTAAATAACGACAACTTTGACGTTATCGTCGTGTTGAAAACCATAAAAAGGAAATAATATGATTATAAGCATGACTGTATTAAGTTTTTATCGATTAGTGCACGCGTCTGTGTTACTTTCGCCACCTTTCGTTGTCAGAGCCAAGCGAACTGTGATCAGACATTGAATTGATTCTAGTTCGCATTTTACAATTAGTGGCATTCATTCAACGCGACACTGCGAGGTCAAATCAAGTGTCGTCGCTGTGATCCTCGCTCTTCCACTGCTGACAGGTAATAACAAACTTTCGATTGGTGTTTGACGTAAACACAGTGCGAGGACAGTGTTATTTTCTAAATTAATACGTACAAGTCTCGGATCACAATAGGCGGAAGGCAAGAGCCCTTGCTATTGTCAATGTATAATGAGTTGTTACAGGCTATGGGTGTGTTATTTCGTCATATAGGAACGAGACGCACAGGCATCGCTCGGAACAGCTGTTTCACTAGTGTCTGCGGGAAAGGAGCAGTAGCGGACGACACAGCGGTCAAAGCTGCTGTTTCGACAAATATTATTGAAACTTACTTGCAAAGGATCCTCCAGAAACATCCGAAACTGCTACCATTGGGTACTTCACCGGCGTATGATATAGTCATGTTTGGTACAGCTTAACACACTATAAAATTAATATTTATTTATACACACACACGTTTGTTTGCGCGAACTTGGTACGAGACACACGCGGAAAATTAAATACGTTTTAGAAAGTAATAAAAAGTTTGTTAACGTTAGTTATTAGGGAAGGCGAAGGGAAGTATTAACTAAACAGTGCACTTATAATGTCACATTCTGATGATGTGTTATGCACTCTGCCTTCCCCGTATTGTCGCGAAGCATAAAGGAGGGGCGAGAGAGCACCGTCCACAGAGTAGCGTCAACTGTGACTGATGAATGATACCTTGCTTGGCATGTTGTTCAAGTTACTCGCTGTTTGCTCATGCGTGCTACCGCGGCGCGAGACGCGAGCGCAGCCCCACTCGCAGGTTCTATAACAGCCTCACTAAGCGTCACCGCATGTTTTTCACTAGATGGCGCTAACTGGTATATTTCACTGCCTGCGTATATTGCGTACTGAGACTGTCTGAGACACACTTTTGACGATTAATACTCTAAGAATATATATCGTATATTGTAATGTGGTAGGTATAACAGGTTGATGAAAACAAAATTTAGTAACTTTTTTAATATGGGTTAATATTTTTATATCATCATCAACAACCTTTACCAAGTTGTGTAACCGCGGGTAATGCCGCGGGTCGAAGCTAGTCTAAAAAAAAGTAGCCTTAGTTACTTCTTATATCATCAGCTATCTGCCAGTGAAAGTCCCGTCGAAATCGGTCCAACACTTCCAGAGATTAGCCGGAACAAACAAACAGAGGGACAGACAGACAGACGAACAGACAGACAAAAAATATAAAAAATGTTTTGGTATATGTACCATGTATACATACCTACATATGTAACATATGCATTTAGTAAAAAGCAGTTATTTTAATATTAGGTCTTTACCTATGAAATTGCCGTTTTGTATGCAATAAGTGAAAGTACTTATTTTTTCAAACTTTTTTATTTCTGTTATTCGAAGTAATCACCCATGCAATCTACGCATCTTTGCCAACGTATTGGCAGTTTATTGATGCCCTTCTTGTAAAAATCAGCTGGACGGGAGGCAACAAACTCTTCAAAGGCATTTTGTACTGCCTCTCGGGAATTGATTTTTTTACCCACTAAAAAGTTGTCAAAATTTTGGAAAAAGTAATAGTCGGTAGGTGCAAGGTCTGGTGAGTATGGCGGATGAGGGAGAGCTTCCAACCCCAGCTCTTGCAGCTGCTTCATGACAACGCGCGACCCCATACTGCGCAACAGACAGTCTCCAAGCTAAATATTTATTTATTAATCATATATCATAACATTTATATAATTTAACAGCCACATTGTCCCTGCTACCCCTGTTAGCTACCACAATCGAAAATGTTTGTAAGGCGGGCCTGGGCCCCTCATCAAAATGAAGCCACTCACGAAAAATTAGCTTGATAGTAATAACTTGTAAAAGGTCCGGGGATCCAGGACTGTAATACTTTGTTTTTGTGAAATTAGAACCATTTACGCAGCGCACGCAATGAAAATTCTCAAAGGGAATAATTTTTCTGTTTTTGCAACATATTTCATTGATACTCCGCTCCTTTTGGTTATAGCGTGATGATAATAGCTTATAGCCTTCCTCGATAACGTGACTAGTCTAACAGTGAAATATTTTTTTAAATCGGACTAGTAGGTACTACCTGAGATTAGCCTGTTCAACCAAAGAAACAAACAAACTCTTCAGCTAATGCTGATATAATATTATAATTAATATTAGATATTATAGATTTCTCGAACGAATTTCGCCTTATTAAATATAAACTTGGCCAAACATTGCTTAGTTTTTTGTACTAAGACGGAGTCTTTTAATTATTGTTAATATGGACCTCTGACAAGGAATACACCTTACATGCTAGTATTATAACAAAAAAATGTCTTGTGCTTACTCAATTATGAGAGATCACAATTTGGACATAACTAAAATTAATAAATACAAATAGTTACCTACTAATAGATTAATGAAGAAAGAAACGAACTTAATAAAATAATTAAAAAAAACACATCCCCCCTTATTCAACCCCTTACAACTTTCGAATTAAAAAGTAGCCTATATTCTTTCTCAGGCTCTAGACTATCTGTGTACCAAATACATATGTGAAAACAATTTTTTTTTTTATTTCAGACTGACTAAAGATGTCTATGTTCCCTGAAGAAACTGAATCTCTAAAAATGACTTTCTAGAGCCGTTTTACATAAGTTTTATTCCTAAATTGTAACTATTAGGTATGTGTGTTAATCTTTAACACGTGTAAATAAACACATTAAACTCTCTCTACTTTTTTATGTTGTTTTAAAACAATTTGAAAAAAACACGAAGCAGTCATGGGGACTGCCGACAGAAATGACAACTTATAACTATGGAAAAAGTTCTATTTTGATATTCAAATTCATTGTATGATTTTAAATTGAAAGTTAACCGCTTGATGGTAAGCGATTACTGCCGCCCATAGACATCCGCAATACCAGAAGCGTCACAAGAGCGTTGCCGACCTTTTAAAAGGAATACGCTCTTTTCTTGAAGGTTTGAAGGCCGTATTGGTCCGGGAATACCGCAGGCGACAGTTTTGTTGTCCAAGGCATAAAGTTTCTAGAAAAGCGCACAGGCGTGGACTGCTGTGCTTACCAGCAAGTATATTAATTATATTTATACATTCACAGCCTCCAAGCATTAACACATCACATAACAATGTCGATGAAGACTTGCTTGCATTTACTTCCTATTCAAGCAAGCCTGCCTGTAGAAGTTTTCACCTCGCACCGCGCCTATAGCTTCGTATCTTTTTAAACTAGACATTTTCACATTTCCAAAGCAAGGAGATTATAATGCACAGACGTATATACACGTATGTGTTATAATGTAGCTAAATGTCTGACAGTACAAAAGTATTTTACTGACTGACATTTAAAAAAATAGCCTTATAAGAAAGGACAAGTTGAATGTAGGTACCTACCACAGACTTTAGTACTAAAAACTAGAAATGTAATACAGCCTGCTGTTTCGTACAGCAATGCTGACACCTGGTCACCTGGTTGATGTTTCCATTGATTGCTACAAAGGTTCCTATCACATAGCTATTTGCAGCGAGAAATCCATATGTCTAAGTACATTGTCTCAGTTCGACGCATGCCCACGCGTGCACCAAATACCAACATAGGTTTAAACGGTTTCGAGCAGCGCTTAATTGAATTTTCTGAGGGTGACGCGAGGGGTATTGATTAATTTGAAATTGAACTTTGGTGAAAATTCTATAGCTATTACAACCATATGCCTCTAATTACCGTAGGTACAATGTATTCACTTTCTTAAGCAAGTGCGGATCCAAGAGGGGGAAGGGTCATGGGAGTCATGACCCCCCCTGGGCTGGATCCAGGAGGACCACCAATTAAAATTGTTAGACAAAATTTTTGTATATATTTTTTATCACAGTATAGATTTTAAGTGACCTTCAATATTATTGATATTTGTGTTCTACAAAATAAAAGAGAAAATGGGGACGTTTTTTACCGACTGCTTTTTGAAGAGGGTAAAGAAGTAGCTGAGCAACTAGATGTAGAAATTAAATTTCCCAGAATATTGTCAAGACATAGGGCCGATAACCAACCTGCTCAATCTGCTGAAGAGAATTTCTGCAGACCTATATACATCCCTCTTCTAGATTCAATAATCAGTGACCTACAGGGCCGTCTATCTTCTGAAGTAGGCTTAATTTGTTTCAGCTAAGCGTCTCCATGCCAAAAAGCGAATACAGCAATGAAGAGCAATGAGAAAAGGAGCAATGGGAGCGTATGCGACTGCTGTGCTTGAGGTCTCGGGTTCGATTCCCGGGTCGGACCAAATGTTTGTATGACCTACAAATATTTGTTTCGGAGTTTGGGTGTTTTCTATGTATAATATGTATGTATTTACAAAAAAAAGTATATATGTATTTATATCAGTTGTCTAGTACCCATAACACAAGCTCTGCTTGGCTTGGGACTAGATCGCGTTGTGCGTTAGATGTCCGAAATATTTATTATATTATTATTGAATCTGTGAAACAACTAGCAACCGATTACACATTGTTACTAGATAATACGCTGTAAACGAATATCGCCTGTGGATTGTGAAGTGGTAGCGGAGCGAGGACATACCGCAGTCGATTACTGACCTTATTTTAAATTGCTAATTTTGAGATTAACCTATTGTTTTTTTTACGCGGGGAATGATTCTTGCACCATATTCTCCGTAGGGGAGACGAAGAGGGTGTGTGAGATCCCGGAAAACCAGCCTACCCACTAATCCCCGCGGCGCCCTACCTCGGCAGTCGGGAGAAGCACGAAGAACGCATCAGCATTCTAGAGTCCTCCTGCCTCACCGCATAAACTGAGGTGCTTCCCGGGATGATCACAGTTACCTCAGGGGCAGGCCACTATTGCGCCTCTCACCGTTCTACACAGTGAGAGGCAGCACAGCGCCCCGCCCTGGACGACATCCCCCGGGCCGCACCGGGTTCGTGTCCCCTGTCCCCGGTTGTTTGCAGCGTTCACGTCACCTCAAGATGTGTCCGCAGCGATCCTTAGAATAAGAATAAGAAAAACTTTATTTGCCTTTATATTACAGAGTTACATAAAATTATTAACAGTGTTTAAAGTATAACTAAAAAGACAAAATGATCTTGGACTCAGCATATGGATGACGATGCAGAGCATGCCGGCCGCTGTTATTCTGTCCAAGCCAATCATGACTAACATAACAAAATAATCACAATGACACCATCCCGACCACGAACACAACAATCACTAAACATGCCGGGGACAGTGCAGTCGTTGCTACAGAACACGTCATATACAGTATCGTCTCATAAATACATACATGTCCAGGAAAGTCCCACTACATAAAATTATAGAATAGTGGCATAATAATAAAATAATATATATAAAATTATAGATAGATAGATGCCACGAACACAGAGCAACGCAACACATTATTGAGTAGCGACCTCGGATTGCCTTAGGCGGCGATTAGGGAGCTAGCGACCTCTGCCGCGTCCTCTTCGCCGCCTCCTTTGGGCGGGATCGCCCCTTTCCCAATCCCGCTCTGCAGACTATTCCTAAAGCATAACCTCCTCACAGAAGGAGATCAATGCTGAAGGTGACAGGTTTCATCCGATCTGCCGTCCAGGACTCGACGCCCAGACTCAGACATCGCGGAGGTTCTCTGTCTTGGCGTGGGTAGCCAAGGTGGCGGAGAGACACGTCGAATACGATGTGCCGGACACCATGTTCACTGCTGAGGGAGTCGCCCACGATAGGTCGACAATCGACTCCCCCAGGGTGTCACCCCACTCTCTAGAGTGGGCGTTGAAGTCACCCAGGACGAAATCCGGACGGGAGGCGTAACTGCGGATGCAGCTACCCAACCCGTGCAGGTATGCTTCATATTAGGCTAGGCCGCAATTAGGAGAGAAGTAGCAGCCTACCATCACTTATAGCCCCCTACTCCACTGCCACAAAGGCCGCACCCTTCCACAGGAGAGAGTAATAGAGGTTATCCCCACCCGGCCAATATATGGCCGCTGAGCTATCAACAGCCCCGAACCAACGTGGATGGTTCGGGATTGTATAAGGCTCTGCGATGACTGCCATGATGCGATGATGTCTGCCTGCAACCGACTGTCTCACAAGCGTCTGAATCAATAGATCATGCGCTGCGCGGCAGTGATTAAGGTTGCCCTGGAGAACCCTTGTGTGTGGAGGGAGTTTTAGGCCTCAATTGCCTCTCCCGTTGAGTTACAGTTAGTCGACACAGGCTGCCCAGACTGAACGAAGACAGGTTGAACTGGACCTCTCCGTTCTTCTTCTTTTTTGGTGGGCAGCAGCTTTTGCTGCAAACAATGTGACAAGTAACAAAGAAGATTAAAACCCATATTTAGAAAGTAACAAAAAAAACATTAAGTAATTAATTATGGCAAAATTTATAAAATTTACAGAATTCCTAAAACAATAGATAATATCAAAAAATATTTAAAAAATATAATGAGGCTTACATTACATTATCTACTTAAATTTCTTATATCTAGGCAAATTAAATGCTTAGGTATCTAAATCAGTTTTTATAGCTAGCATGTTATATTGCCTACAAAGCCATTGGCATTGCCTATTGGCACAGCGGCGAAATGGCCCAGGTTTGTACAAACACGAGTTCTTCTTGAATCCGGATGAAATCCAAACCGGGACTCATCAGTGAACAGCACCCATGACCATTGTTGATCACTCCAAGACAAATGCTCCCACGCAAGCCGCCGACCGCGATTGCCACGTCGCAGAGCTGGAGCACGTAGCAGTCTTCGAGCATGAAGGTTGACTTCATGCAACCTCCTTCGCACGGTTTGGTCGCTTACCAGCAGCTGGTGGTTCTCCTGGAGCCTTTGCACAAGTAGCAACGCCGCGTGATATTGGGTTGTCTTTTGGCGTTCATTTGGAGGAATTGATCCTGTCTTTGCGTAGTAACCCGTTGACTACCACTGTGCCGTTCAGCCACATCCCCAGTACTGCGATAACGTGACCACAATCTTGATATCACGTTTTGGCTGGTATGTAAGGTCTCAGCAACGACGCGTTGAATAGCACTATTTTCCAAGATGCCCACGGCTCGTAACATTTCATCTCGACTCAAATGGCGACGTGACATGACTTTTGAAGCTAGCACAGCAAGTACAATTAAAAAAAAAAGACAATCTAATCAATTTTAATTCATTAACAGCATAAAGACAATTTAATTTTTTCTTGTCGTAATGAATTACCAACAATTTTGCCGCCGTATTTTGTTTTTAGCATTGTTATTCTTTTTATATTTTTAAATTTTGAAAATAGAATAAAAGGGGTTTCATTTAGTATATACACTTTTTATGGAAACTAAAAAGATTTTTAACTATAAAGTCGTCAATAGTATAGGATTATGATATCCCTAGACTTTGTTGAGGTGTGTATACATATATAAACGCCAATGTATTATATTAGTATCACTATTACTTAATGTACCTATATGTATTTTTCTTTTAATTAACAGTTTCAATTTCTGTGCATCTACCATCTAGCTCTGCATCGCCCGACTGGCAGAAAATGCCTACGGCATTAAGTCCGCCTTTGCTACTTACTTGTGTGTTGTGTGCATAACGATTTAAATAAACTAGTGGGCGCCCAGTGGTCGAAATTCTACCATGATTAATTCAATATGGACATGAATTGCTAACGCTACTCAAGACTGAAATTAGACTTTTAGGTTTAAATAACCATAAATTAAAAATTTAAGGCAGTGGTCCCACCGCCGACGATGAACGAGAAACGAGTAGAACTAGATACTATGAACGAGTTGGCGATCAGCGGGCAGCGAGTGTGTAGTTTAGATAGTTTTGTCGCTGGGCTATAAGCGAGTGTTCAAGTGCGATGAGCGATTACTCGCGCAGTCGTGCCAACACCACATTCCAAGACACTATGGATAAGATTTTTATTGAATGTGTCGGACAATATTTGAACTATACAACAATGAAAGTTGCCATGATTTGTTGATTTCCATACGTGTACTTTACGAAATAAACCAAACATAGCTAAGAACCACCGCAAGGAAACTGGCTTCCAAATAAAAAAAAACCGCATCAGAATCGGTCCATCCGTTTGAGAGCTACGATGGCACAGACAGATATTGACGTCAAACTAATAACACCCCTCTTTTTGCGTCGGGGGTTAAAGATTCACTCAGTAAGACACATCCTCATATTATATAAAAACACAGCTAGTGTTTTTATAAATGAGGTGTTGTGAAGGTCTTGAAAATAATTAAAAAGTTTGCTACGTGATAATAAAAGCGATTAAAGTAATAAAGCACTAAAGGCTGGCAAATGAAAGTGACGATTGATGATGACGATGAAATGTTAAGAATTGGTGATGAGTGTGATGACTGACTTGATTGGACAAAATGACTGGCCAAGGACAGTTATTATTTCAACTACAATAAGGAAAGAAACACAATCGGAATTTAAAAGAGTCGAAACACTATACCATCGCAACCTACGATACAATTTCCACCGTTTTATCGGAATAGTAGTCGCCAAGTGGTCGAAATTCGACTATGTTTTTTTATAGCGTTCTGTACTCCTGTATACACTCCAACTGTGCCAAAACAAATAAAAGGCAAATTCATTTATTATAATTATTTATTGCAGTAGTTACAACTTTATGAAAACCTTACCGTTCGAGGTTCGCTCGAACAATCTATATAAAACTATCTAAATGTAAAAACTATAAGAAAATTTGATACACGAAAGTGAACATTAGGAACCTTATGAAAAAAGGACATATATACATACATATTATTATCGGTCAGCCAAAATCACTGGAAATCACTGTGCGAGTAAAACTTCTGCATTTTATTTTAGCCGAATAGCTTATTCTTCTAGACTAGTCAGATAATCATACGGTTTCGTTTTAGAACATATTTTCGTATATTCTTTGAAAATATTTTCCTAAGAAAATAGTACTTAGTATTAAATCCTAAATTAATTAAAATGAATCACCGAAATGTATGTACGCGCATAACTACCAATCGACTGCACCAAATTGGATTATTCTTTTTTCCATATGTTCGTTATTGTTAGAACAAGGTTTGTATAGAATAAAATCAAAAGATACCGGGAAAAAAATTATGTCCACGACTGCACCGTGGGAAACTAAGGCCGGCATAATTACTAATAACAAGTTTTTGAGAAATTTAGAAAATATTTACGAAAGAAAAATATGGCGGTACGAAGTTCGTCGGGTCAGCTAGTGAAATATAATTTCTAAGTTCTCATCGTTCACTCTAGCGTAAGGTCTATAAGAAAGAAATTACTGGAGTCAATATCCCATACATATATAAATATATATTGTATAACGTCAAATAGAATAGGCAAATTTACATCTATGACCTATACTAACGTCTGTTATAATTAATTATTTATTACATAATACATATATAACATACATATAAATTTTAACTAAACACATTTGGACTACCAGAAGTTTAGTTTTCATCAATACATAGTTGAAATATATGAAATGACCGACATTATGAGGAATTGGTTATTAAATGTCAATTTTTAAAGGAGGGGCGGCGGCAAATGGATGCAAAAAGCAGCAGACCGGACTCTGTGGTGTGCTTGGGAGAAGTCTCTGCAGTGAATTTTTAAAATTTATGAATTAAACTTTTCACCCAAATCAAATGTCAATCGGCTCTTTAAAATAAATAATCACATCGACACTTCCTAAGTACAACTTTAAAACGGCTATTCACTATTAGACTACTCGTATATTTTATCTAGTTAATTAGTAAATTGCAACAACTTACATTATATTTATTTAGATTAATCGAGTAAAGAGTACAATGACCGTTGCTATGTATGTATAAATGGGACTTTCGTGCCGTTCCGGTTAAGCTGGAAGCCGGTATAGGGAGGGAGGTCGCGTCACCTACCGATTAACGCTGAATCGGATGTGAGGACGGTTTGGACGCGTTGGACTGGGCCGCAGCCCGCAACAAAGTGCAGACTTGTGTCAGCAGGTTAGGGTCTGCGGTAAGAGATAGGATAGCGGCCTGATCGCATCAAAATGTAATCGGTCTTCGACGCAGTGACTACGTATTGTGTAGGATAAGGCCTAGTCAGGAACGGCGTCGATTCGGGTGTGACCTGAAATCACTTGTTCCGAGTCTTCTTTGCATAAGAACCTACTCACGAAGCAATTCAAATGAATTAGAAAATTGATAATAATACTTGGAAGATTACGTTATTTCTAGAACAACAACTTACTGCTATCAAGATGAAATTGATAACTACTTGTAACGACTTTCACATACAGTGCAATAAAATTATACTTCACTATTCGTTCACATTGGGATCACGACTATGAAGGAACGAGTGCCATGTCAACCTTCAACAGCAAGAGAGGATCCTCCCTAGCTGTTAAATGGAGGGACGACGTGATCATGCCTGGCCACAGCTCAATAGTTCATGTTGGAAAATTGTATACAAGCTAATCAGCGCGAGAATTTCTATATCGCGATACAGGATTCGCAGTTACACTGTAGTTCGTTATCGTAGAATCTTAGTTATGTAAAGTCACCATACTACTATTAAAATACAATGCTGTATAATAAAACCTGCATCTTGATAACGGAGAACAATGCAGAAACACGCAGAATATATATATATATATATATATTAATAAGGCAGATTTACACCTGAAAAACCAATTAGTAGGTTTATATCACATTTTCTCAGATATGATAAACATTTTACCCCCAAGAAAGAAAAAAATTCGTTCTGTCATACATAGGACAGTACATAGTTATAACAATGAGGAATAAATTATTGGTACAAGCAATTAAAATGACCAGAAAAGGCGCCTAACTCAGAATATTGCGGCAGCCTGAAGGACTGCTGGTATCACGTCTTGCACCCGTTGTCATCGAATAAGTCTTTATAACGTGACATAATATAGTTAATATAATCTGTTAAAGCTTTAGAAGATCAACAGCTCTCTTTTAATTGTTGAAGGCACTTATGAGCCAGGTACACTCTTACATTGAAATTTATAATTGTTATGTATAAACATAAAATGTACAAATATCTGAGACAGGTGCCATTTGTGACCAAACTGGGGCAAATTCGTCCATTTGTAAAATATATATATAAGTATGTATATGTGTCATTAAATATAAAATATGCATCTTTCATTTATTAATATAATGTTCTCTATAAACATTTGTTTAAATATTTTTGGTAAATTAATTATTTTGCTTTAATATTATATACAGTTCTTAATAGGAGGCGTCGATGTGATTCAGAGTACACTAAATTTAAAAGTTCTAAGTAGTTGGATAACATACTAGATCATTTAGGTGTTCAGAGCAGATTTTTGGTTGTTTCATACACCAACATACCCTGTAAATCTAGTCTAGCATGCTTTAACAGTATCTCATATTAACTAGCTGGCCTAGCTGCCTACCCTTAAAAAAGAATCAAATTTTTACCACAAAATTGATAAATTTAAAAAAAAACAAATAATTGCATTATTATATTTGGAAATCTAATTCATCAACATTCAATTGGTACATCATAAAAATTCTTGATCATGTCTTCACTCATTACGAATATTAGTGCAGGCTAGATTATGGAGAATCATTATGAATCACAAGATTTAATTACTAACTGAACAGCATAACATTAGGCAATGATATGACTGTTTTAATTTATTCCAAAGATAAGCTAACTAAAGAGGTGTTCCGTGGCCCTCTCAAGTATCCAATCAAAAGTGGATAACGCCACTCTTGCCTGATCTTCGTCGATACCCATGTCTAGTAATACTTGGACTTTTTGGTTGAATTCCCAAATAGCGGTGGGTCCACCGGCATAAACGTTGGTCCAGTGTCTTGCAGTTAGGTTGAACAGTTGTATATCTTCTCTGTATTGCTTTGCTACGACGGCATCTTGTGGATCGTTGGGCTCAGCTGCTGACAGTAATGCCTGAATGGATAGTAGCACAGTCCGCAGGGTGAGGGCAGCGGCCCACTGATCTTTCAATATGTCTAAACATATAGCACCTGTTACTGATGACACGTTAGGATGCCATATTTTTGTGATGAAGCGAATCTGTAAATAAGAAGTTTCCATAAGAAAACAATTTCAATGTCGTAAATAGAATATTATTAACTGGTATATAGAGTAGGTAGTTGACAGTATCGTAAATAAATACCTATGTCTCGTTCATTGAAACGAATATCACAAAACAGCTCGGAAAATATAATAGTTACAGCTTTTCATTTCTATTACAAAACATGCCACTAGCGGTCACCTATCCAGGTACTGACCGACGTAGTTGCTTACCCTCGGTGATTGTTTCTAATCACCAGGACGACATAATTAACTGTATTTTGATATCACCAAACTATACAGGACAACATCACTGCAAATAGAGAAGGAAAACTTGAAACAAAGCATTATACCAATGCGTCTGGCCAGCAGGAGTGAGTATAAGGAGAAGCATACGTCTAGCAGTGGACTGTGAAAGGCTGTTTACAGTACCATATTTATTTTATTTTTTTGATTGGCGCAGTGGTAACGTATGCAACTCCTGTGCATGTCTCGGGTTCGATTCCCGGGTCGGACCAAATCTTTGTATGACCTGCAAATGTTTGTTCCGGAGTTTGGGTGTTTTCTATGTATAATATGTATGTATTCACAAAAAACAAAAAGTATTTTTATCAGTCGTCTGGTACCCACAACACAAGCTCTGCTTAGCTTGGGACTAGATGGCGTTGTGTGTTAGATGTCCGTAATATTTACTTATTTATTCTAACTATGTTTTAAGAAAGAAAGTCCCATCCATTACAAATAATAGTGAAATGAACACGATCATTATTTGTAATGTGTCCAAGCGTAATTCATCTAAAAGTGTTTATCCCTTTTATACTATTAACCACAGCTGTAGTAATTGAGGCAACAATGGCTGCCGTACTGTAGTGCCACGAATATACCTAAAAAGTTGCGATTGTTACCAACAAACTAAGTGCTGTAGAGTGGTATGATATGCATCTTTGCTATCTTGATTGTAAAGTCCAAGCAAACACAATATAATTTAGAGATTTACCTTGGGTGGATTGAATGGATATGTCTCAGGCACTTTGATCTCAAGAACGAATGTTCCGCCTTCATATGGTGTATCAGGTGGTCCGGCAATTTCACCTTGTAGTTCTGTCCAGCTGTCATGGACTAGTTCTAGTTTTATAGTGCCACCTGCTACCTGTAACAACAAAAACAAACAATTATCTTATTGTCTTTACTTACGTGCATTCAAATTTATAATATCAAAATAACAACTTTATGCTAAATGCATAAAAGAAAGACTTTTATATACTATGTATGCATAAGCTTTTCTCACTATAAGATGTTTTAGTATTTATTGGTTTGCCCGTTAATTCTGAATGGGCGGCACCAACTTTTATGCTGCAATTTGCACATTTCTTTCGAGATAATAATAAAGGATATAATCTTCTATATATATAGAAGTGGATCAGTCAGTCAGAGGTGACTGACTGATTAACATACCCAGAGATCAACGCACAGCCCAAACCGCTGAAGCTAAAATCCTAAAATTTTGCATGTAGGTTCTTTATATAACATAAG
The DNA here is from genome assembly GCA_949125395.1 of Diaphora mendica. NCBI lineage: Eukaryota > Metazoa > Arthropoda > Insecta > Lepidoptera > Erebidae > Diaphora > Diaphora mendica. Next base: position 9,420,267 of record OX421312.1, on the reverse strand, counting down.
TGAGCACTAAGAAAGGAATTTTTGAAATTCCACCCCTAAGGGGTTAAATCAGGGGATGAAAGTATGCGTGAGCGAAGCCGCGTGTAATAGCTAGTAATATATAGACGCCAGCGAAGCCTTTGTAAGTAAAGTTAGTGTCAAACTAAAAGAATATTAAAAAATGCTCTAACTAAATTCAGAATAATCATTAAGAGACATCTTCACTCTCCACTATATGAACCGCATAAAAATTAAAATTCAGACATTTATATAATTAAGTCCACAAGATAGATTACTGCTTACCCTCAAATTAGCTGAAATCAATTCATGATAGGATATGGATATAACACATGTAATTTATACTCTCGATTGTCGGCACTTGATGGAACTTGATATATTACATTCTACAATTAAAATTATTTGTACTTATTCCACTATTGTCTAATAGTGGAATTAATTGTCTAAAAGTGGAATAAGTACAAGTGATTTTTTCTAGAATGATATACCACATATCACTTAATTCTCATAAAACGCCCAGCTTGTGATTATCTATCCAAATAGACCAGCAAAACTTTGGTAAGAACAAGTTTCTCATATTCTTGTAGTCAAAAATATGGTTTATAGCCAAAACTAGTTTTAAACAGATTGACAAAAAGACAAATCGTATGTACAAGTATCTATTCACTCTTCATACTCTATGAGAAAAATCCTGTTGTGTGGAATAACCCAACCCTAGTGGCAGATTTAAACCACCTGGTTTCTCCCACTATAAAGTCTCCACTCACCACTTCCCATCAACAGCCAGTTCAAGTTATAGACAGAGACAATCTATACCCACTACAGAAATTGTTTCTGTTTTCCAGTTTCCATTCCATCAGAGAATGAGAGCTATAGACCTGGCAATAGTTCACAACAAACAAACGCCCTTTCCACTTAATCATATAATAAACCTGGCCCCGGTCCACCATGAATTGTGTTCAAGGAATTGATATAAATTATAGAATCCTAACTTGGTATTTACTGTTTTACATGTGACTACATATTGAATTTAAAATTGACATTAATTAAATCCATTCATAATGCTATGTACAATTTGGTTTTTCTATAATTAGAAACAGGCAGTATCAATTCACAAGGTCACTCTTGATAGACTTAAGCATACTTTAAAAACTTGTTTTAAATATTTGTCGAGACCTAAGCAAGTTTGAGTGAAATAATTCTTACAGTGTAAAATTTATTATTGTCAGTGAGACAAACTTTAGTACAAAATTAATCAAGTGCCATAATTACAATCAGCAAAGTAATAAACACAAAAACAAAGTCTGGCTGAACGCCAAAAAGGGAAAAGCGTGATTATAAATATATGCCAAACCATTGCTTTGGAAAAGGCAATGTGAAGAGTCATTGTTTATATTGCGAAATATATTCTGTCTTACTTTTCTCTTACTTTAAAACCTATTCATGAATGGATGTTTGTTACTCTTTCATGCAAAACATTACATTTAACTTTTGGCTAACAAAGAGATTGTTCGAGAGGCCCCCATGTAGCTGAGACGTGATTTCAATGAGATTGGTAGTTACACTTTTGACCAGCTGATTTTTAGATTGTTAGATGGATGGCAACAATGTTATACAAACTGCTAGTAAATCTCATCTAAACATCATGTAAACTAAACTGACATGGAAAAGATAAGAAATTATATATGTTATGACCAGGTTAAGGAATTTATCTTAAGGTCGTATTTGATTGAATATACCTATTATGAAATGGTCATTTTATTCATATAATATGGCCAGTTAATTAAACATCAGAGTTTAATGTTAAGTGTTTAAAAATAATAAATAAACAGATATCTCTATACCAAGTCAATGAAATGGAAAAATCTAATACCCTGCTACAAAAAAAGTTAATTTAAAAGTAATACCTATATTAGAAAGATCAAAACAGCATAAAGTCACATTTTTACTATAAAAATCTTTTTATACCAATTTATTGCTTCTTAAATAGATGATAAGTACGTTTTTGTAATCCCTTTTTCATTTTCTTGATTTTATATCTTATCAAATTGGTTTTTTTTAACCACTTACAATCTCCTCCTCCTTTCAAAAATCCATCTTATAACATTTAGATTTTTGATGGATAAAAAATGTATTCTTTGTCAAAATTCATTTAGCCCTTTTGAAGTACAAGTTAAAAAAAAAAATTTACTTAGTAAAATACTTAGCTAACTTCTCAGGACAGGAATTCCATTAAGAACATTTCCCACCACCCTCTTATCTTTAAACACTGATTAAAACATTATTTTCTAATTTCTGGTGTTGAGCCAAAGAACTGTTGTTCAGAAGATAACTGAATTGGAATACCTATTACAAAAAGTAGTTCAAAATCAGACACACAGCAAGCTATAAGTCGCAATGCAAATGTTTATCGCAATTTTTTTTTGGTTAGCTTAAAAGGAACATAAATATATAGGTAACACAATATTTAAAAAGGTGTTTTGTAAATTTGTATGTGCATGCTCTTAGTTTATCTAATATATACAATTATTATGTATTAAGGCCAACATTTTGCTTGTTTTGATGGTTAAATACGTTAACATGGGTAAAACTCCAACAGACATAAACAAGGAATTTATGATCACTAAACATGCTGAATCATTCACACCGCAATATGAAACACTTATCACTGGCATTGGGACACAATAAGTTTTAAGAAACAATTAATGGAATTGCATTACTTTGGTGCGCACTTTGTACTCGCAGATCGATGCTCTCTAAAATATGGCATAGATATTAACAAAAGTGCAAGTAACTGCTACCGACTAGCCGTGTAAACGAACGTAGAATACGTTAAATAGTCTTCAGCTCACCTCTTCACTTTTCATGACTTCCTTGAATTCCCTTTTGATACGTTTGGCTGCTATATTTGCCATTGTTATTAATTTAATGAATTAATTTATATAAAAAGATAACGCGAACCGAGATTGAAAGTAGGCAGACAGACATCAGACCCAGACCCACAGAGTACAATGTATATATTCCCAGACCACAGAACACATTTATCAGACACCGATTTTGTGTTGACAGAGCACAAACAAAAGTACCTTCTAATTATGTATTTTTATGGTATCATCATTTTTTAAAATTTCTATGCTCAAATTACTAAATAACTTTACAAATTTTTATTTAATATTTCATTTTTTTAAATATTTGGATAAAAATAAAATACAAAAATGTGTAAAGCCTTTTTACTCCGTGGGTGATGTGGATGATGTGGATATCAAAAAATGATTTTATATTTGATCTAAAAAATAAAGGTATAAAAACAATTGGGAATGCCTAAAACAGATATGTAGAAAATAGGTAGTTGATTTGGTACTTAAATTTATACATTAATTAATAGTTTTTCTTAGCTTCCTATTTATTACCGTTAGTCATCGATGTATAGTAAAAGCAATGAGTAAAGAAAATTTAAGGAGATGCCCTATTCTACTATACGAACAATTCATTAAACAAATATATATAAGATCGACACATATATACAAAAAAGCATTTTGTCTCTTTTTAACTTGTGTTTACCTTGGTGTGAAAAGAGAGATAAACATAGTTTAGGGAGCACTAATTTGCTTTGTTTCACTTTGATTTGTTTACATACGACTAAGGATGGTGATGTAGAGTTAAAGTGTCGATACTTATATTATTATATAAAAAAATATGTTGACATGGTGTTTTCTTCATCAGATTTCCTCTTAATGAAATTTTAAGAAAGAAATGGATCGAAATCATTGGTTTGTAAAATATAATACCTCAACATAAATGTGGTATGTCTGCTCGATGCACTTCCATGAAACATCCTACAACAGAACTCTTGACGTGACGCGATTACGTAACTGCGCAGTGCCCTAACCTGAATGTGTGAATAAATGAATAAATATTACAACTATTTAAAACGTGTTTTATTTACTCAATTTGTTATTTCGCTCAATGTCAACATAATAAAAGTACTTTTTATGTTGATATCGGTATCCCAGAACCGTCGGAGCTACAAAAAAATAGATAACAACGATATACATTCTCGTTGGTTTGAATGCGGAGGTATTCTGTTCTTTCTTTAGTAATTCCAAGAGGAATCCAAAGCCTCATTTTGGGAGGAGGTGATGTACGCCTAAAAGGTGGGAAAAGGGAGAGGACTAGCACTCTCCTATCCCACAATGGACTCGCCAAACGCTGTAGCACTTCTAATGGCCTATGGTTTCTTGGGTAGAAGCCCAAGAATCGTTTAAGTAATATTTCGCTCATATCATATCTATCCGGGTGTTCCGTGATGGCCAGCTTTCATTTTTGGATTTTAGTCTTAAGTCCGTGATTCAAAATTTAATCCATCCATTATATCCATTATAAATAATAAAAAACAATCGGAATTAACTATAATTATTTAATGTTAACGTTATTTTTGCAATTTCATCACTTCAATATACATAGTATAAAACAAAGTCGCTTTCTCTGTCCCTATATCCCTTTGTTTGCTTAAATCTTTAAAACTACGCAACGGATTTTGATGCGGGTTTCTTTAATAGATAGAGTGATAAAGAGGAAGGTTTTCATGTAAAATAAATACATAATATAGTATGGAAACACTGTTAATTTCCGAGGTTTCTAATGTGATGTAGCAAATAAACACATTTTCTTTGCGCTTACATTGCAAACGCTGGTTGCACCCTACGAGATAGATCAAAATAATGTACTAGAGTATTGTACACCTTAAAAAGTACTACAAAAAAGTCCGCGACTCTATATGTCTATCTCTTATGGATAACCCACAACAACCATTTTTTATTCCTTTCTTTTTACGAGAAATAATGGCTTATTTACGAAGTGATTTTAAGCAATACAGAATTAATCCTTACACAATTAAGTAAATTAAATACATTGTGCATTTAAGTTAAAAATGGCCTTTTACAGTATCTAATTTAAATGAATATATTTGAAGATATTACAGATTTAAAATGCACGAATCGTGTTGTCGGCAGGGGCATCTGAAATCCACCCGTGCGAAGCCGGGGCGGGTCGCTAGTATTAAATATTTCAGTTAAATATCGATATCGACATTTCGAGTCACTCTATATAGGTATAACCCTAAAGGCAGCCATTTTATGCGCCAACTTCTTGTGTAGGTAGGCACGATAATTTTGTAGGTATGCGTAGTCCATGTACTGTAGGTCAATGAGTAAAATACGTAAATCATTCATTCATAGCTCTAAACTCTATGGTTGTTTATGTTGTTCTGGATTGTTTTTAGTCTTTTTAGTTCAATGTTCATTCGCTTGGAATCCCATAGACTATGCTTTCCTTTCATCCGTCTTTACAAACGCACTTCTAAGGGCTTTATGCCATGGTCGATTAATTGGAAGTGTTAAATTATTTTATATTTTGTTCAGTGAAATTGTATCTCTAGTATTTTTTATAACTTAAAACCTAATTAGAATGTTGGCTTTTAATGTTATATATCAGTGAACGCGCGTTTTGTGTTAAATATGTAAAGTTATGGCCTGTGTTCTAAACAGTGTGAGGACGAAGTTATGTTAATTTACTCCCCATGTCACCGGGTTCCACCTATGTACCTGGCACTTGAAGGTGTGTTGCATGATGTTTATACAATATTTGTTGCGTTTCGTTAATTTTGTGATTTTATATATAAGTATTAAAATAACGAATACTAAAGCCTTTGTTTCTTTCAACACTTGTGCTAATATAAATAACTTACGTTTGGGGCTATGAAGGGCCCTCCTTGTTCACGGATACTGACGAATACATTCTCCTTTATGTTCGTTGATTGATATCCTGCTCTGCGTACATATTTCAACGAGCTTATGAACTGCTAAAGCCTGTTTGTTTTATTGTTTTGATATATTTTTTATTTGTTTTGTTTTAAACTTTTATATGACAACATATTGCTTGAGATTACTACACAATATTAACGTTTGCGTAGATGGGTATAGAAGTTTACCAACGAAATGTCCTAAAAGTACTATTTACGATTATTTAAGAAAAACATGAATGTAAATAATTAATGAAGAAAATAAGTAATACCATGTAAACCAAAAAAGACATATTACGTTTGTATTTTAGTAGTCAAGTAATAAATTAATTTGACTGAGTTACCCATTATTAATTACCCTGCTTCGTAGTCAGAATTAAAGAAGAGTTTTTAGAGTTTCCACTAGTTTTCAATTAATCAATAGCCTTAATCCACTGCTAGACATTGTCTCTTTTTAGAAAGGAGACTGTTTAATTATAGCAGTATTATTCAGTTATATTTTTTTTATGTATAATACACTGATTTTAATCATAGAAATAATAACACTTAAAAGCTACAGAGAAGTTACATATTCTAGACCATAGATGTAGATTAAATTAAAATATTTACCTACAAAAACTTTCATGATTCTTGAGAAAGTGTTGATGTGTGCAGAGCTCTAATAAATCCTTTTCAGATATCCTGATTTATAATTTAACCCTCCTGCTAATGCTCTGAATATTTATAAATTAACTAGCTGTTGTCCATGACTTTGGTTACATATATTTAATTAAAACTGTGTAAGTATGCACAAATAATTTATTCATGTTTTTAAATGTATTTATTTATTTTTAATCTATAGCCCATTAAAAAGAACTTTCATACATATTTTCGACCCTTATTTTAACCCCTTTATGAATAGAATTCCCATAAATGCTGATATAGGATTCATTTATTTGTAATCAAAAGCCTGAAAAAAAAGTTTTAGGCTTCTACTTAAATAAAAAAATGATGGACTTCCAGACTCACCTATATACGAAATGTCAATGCAGTTTTCACCCCTCAGGGGTAGAATATCCAGAAATGGTTAAAATATGTATCTACTCGTTTTAACTACTAGCCCAAAGATAATGTTTTATGTTTCTAACTTAAATAATGACAGACCTTCATACAAACTTTCAATCCCTATTTCACCCCCTTAGGGGTCGAATATCCAGAAACGCTTAAATACATATATACTCATTTTTAATCAGTAGCCCAAAAATAAAGTTTCATGTTTCCAACTTAAAAAATTACAGATTTACATACAAACTTTCAACCCCTATTTCACCCAGTTAGGGGTAGAATATGCAGAAACGATTAAATATGTATCTACTCTTTTTTTAATCAGTAGCCCAAAAATAAAGTTTCATGTTTCTAACTTAAAAAATGATGGCCTTCCATACAAACTTTTAACCCCTATTTCACCCCTTAGGGGTAGAATATTCAGAGACGCTTAAATACTTTCTACTAATTTTTAATCAATAGCCCAAAAATAAATTTTTATGTTTCTAACATTAAAAATGACGGACTTCCGTACAAACTTTCAACCCCTATTTCACCTCCTTGGGGTAGAACATCTAGAAACGCTTAAATACGTATCTACTCATTTTTGACGTAGCCCAAAAATAAAGTTTAATGTTTCTAATTTCAAAAATGACGGACTTCCGTACAAACTTTCAATCCCTATTTCACACCTTTAGGGATAGAATATCTAGAAACGCTTAAATACTTGTTTATTCATTTTTAATTACTTAGTAGCCCAAAAATTAAGTTTCATGTTTCTAACTTCAAAAATGACAGACTTCCAGACTAACCTATTTACGAAATGTAAACTCATATTTCACCCCTAAGGGGTATAATACCCAGAAACGCTTAAATACGTATCTACTCATTTTTAATTAGTAGCCCAAAAGTAATGTTTCATGTTTCTAACTTTTTTTTTTTAACAAAAACAAAAACCGACTTCAAGGTTCGACTCGATTTCTCTTGGATGCCATCATCAGATATTAGTGTCCTTATCATGGTACCACCGTTGGGATATCTCATTTCCATTAAAAAAAGAATCATCAAAATCGGTTCATAAACGACGAAGTTTATATCCATGAACACACATAAAAAAAACATAAATACGGTCAAATTGAGAACCTCCTCTTTTTTTGAAGTTGGTTAAAAATGACGGACTTCCATACAAACTTTCAACCCCTATTTCACCGCTTTAGGGGTAGAAATTTCTTAATTCCTTCCTTAGTGGGTGTCTGTGTCTAACTCAATAAAACGATCATACTTACCAAATTTTATAGCCCTCACTCTAATAGTTTACGCTCGGCAATGATGAATCAGTCAGTCAGGACATGTCATTTTATAAGAAGTATAATAGATTATAGAATAAATAAAAAATAAAAAAATCATTAAGTAATTCCAAACTTAATAGATATTGTCCTGCCTGATACAAGATTTCCTTTTGATGCATGAACAATATCCATAGTAACACAAATACACTAAAATCCTAAAGAATAATAACAATGCATGAACACATCTCACTCATGGCTGTCTGAACCCAAACTAGGGAAATCCTGTACTAATCTATATATATAAAAGAGTAATCTATATATATAAAAGAGGAAGGTGACTGACTGACATACCCAGATATCAACGCACAGCCCAAACCGCTGAAGCTAGAATCCTGAAATTTTGCATCTAGGTTCTTTATATAACTTAAGTGAGCACTAAGAAAGGAATTTTTGAAATTCCACCCCTAAGGGGGTAAATCAGGGGATGAAAGTATGCGTGAGCGAAGCCGCGTGTAAAAGCTAGTGGTAAATATTTCTAAACTTTTCAAAGGTACTTGCATCAGATCACACTATCACACAATATTATAAAGGGTAAAGTTTGTGAGTGTGTATGTTTGTTACTTCTTCACGCAAAAACTACTGAACGAATTTGGATAAAACTTTACAGTAATATAGCTTATACATCAGAATAACACATAGGCTACTATTTACCGCGATAACCGACATACACGCGGTTTACAATTTATTTATTTATTTATAATGATATTATTCTTTATTTTACCTTTTCTATTTGATATAGGTACTTTAACAAATGTTGCAAAGGCATAAAGATGGACTATCTTTTGCAACATTTAGGCATGAAGTTAAATCAAAATATGCCTACTTTCATTTTTCCCTTCATTATTGAGTGGTTCTCGAAATAGCTCTTGCTCTGTATTATGGTAGTGGGACCAAAGTGTTGTTATTGTTGTCGAAGTCTGAGTGTTTAATACACGTGCCTTTAATGTTATAGTAAATATCTTTATGTGTATATCAATAATTTTCTTCAATGAAACACATGTGAAAATCTTAACTCTAGCCGAATTCCTACTAACTGACACGGCAGTTTTTGCAGTATTGTTTGTTTTAAGACGAAATTTGAAGACAAGATCGCTAATTGAAGTCAGTGGTATTTCGTTTAACCTAATCATCTTATCATAATAAAGAAAAGAAGTTAATTACAACATTTGATTTGAGTAAACCACGTGAATAACTATTAACCTTTATACTGACTCTGTGGCGCAGTGGTAGCGTATGCGATGGCTGTGCTTGAGGTCTCGGGTTCGATTCCCGGGTCGGACCAAATGTTTGTATGATCTGCAAATATTTGTTTCAGAGTTTGGGTGTTTTCTTTGTTTAATATGTATGTATTTACAAAAAAAAAGTGTATATGTATTTATATCAATTGTCTAGTACCTGTGGGTACTCGACAACTGATATAAATACATATATCTACTGATATGAATACCACTGACCTCTATTATACTTGTATGAATACACAAGCTCTGCTTAGCTTGGGACTAGATGGCGTTGTGTGTAAGATGTCTGAAATATTTATATTTTATTTATTTATAGCAAGGGTATATTAAATAAATAAAATATAAATAATGCTATGTACCTAACTAAATAGGGGCAAATATACAAAACAAAAGTACAATAGTTGTGGAGTTACATATTTCTTAGTACAGTTTAAATTCAGTCAGCTTATAGGCTCAAGTAATAAACGAAAACAATAATGCACAATAGGTGTCCTGATAAATTGGGAGCCGTCGGTGAAAATGCATTACATTTAAATCCACTGCCTCGTTTTGGATTGTTGACGTAAATCTTCAACACAGCCTATATGACTTTTGTAAATTTATCAATTAACACAGAAATAAAATCCTGTGCATTAAGATCGGATAACTCAGGCCTCCCCATCTCTCCGGCATTGTATCATTTAAATATTCCCGTACCCCGTTGTATTTTATACGGGGTGTATTAAACTCATTTTGCAGTAAACTTCGCACCTCTTCTTCCCTTAAAAATCACCAATATAATTTAAAACTTTAAAGTAAAATAATCAACTGAAACGATTCTATTATCTTCTTGTGAATTATGATATATGTTTATAAATGAACCGTGTAGGAGCTGTGCTGATGATACGAAAATTTCGCCGGTGTTAATCCATCATGTACATTAAAGATATTTTGAAATTTTTTATTGGAGGACTCTCTGTAATCGACACTGAAGCCAAAACTGTAATTTTTTTTATTTTTGTCTGTCTGTCTGTATCTTGGCCGCGCATCACGCCGAAACTACTGAATGGATTTAAATGAAACTTGGCATGATTTGAGTTCATACTACGAGGTAGGACATAGGATACTTTTTATCCCGAAATTCAGCACGGTTTCCTGGAGAGAGGGGATGAAAGTCAAAATATGTACTTAGTTGTAATTCAATAACACATAGTCCGATTTCATTCATTCTTTTTTTGCTAGAAAGAAGAAAAATAAGAGATAACGGGAAAAGTCTTTTTTTTTGTCCGCGACTGTACACTGCCTGTGGGAAGCTGAGACAGATATGTAAATATGGCGGTACGAAGTTCGCCGGGTCAGCTAGTATGGAATAAGTACAAACAGGAAGTGCCCTAATCAGAGTTTCCTATGAAACAATGCGTGACAATTTATGAGATTTCACTTTTTTCCATCTATCTGCCTATCAAACAATAGTAAAATCATTTCTTCTTATTTTTATGTTAGACTACCTAGTTGACCCACGCAATCTCGTCTACGTCTCATATTGCCTCTAGCATGATATTATACAACGTGAACGTAATCTGTTTATCATAAACAAGGTTAGGAGGTACTATAGAAGACAGACCTCAACGACGATGCTGTCGCGGCCTTTTTTTTAGAACGTTTAAAGGGGAACAATGCTTTCTTTCACACATTATTTTTCCGTAACTTGAACCGTTTACGTGGCGCATAGCAATAGAAGCTTTCAAAAGGAATAATTTTCCCCCGTTTTTGCAATACTTTTCATTATTACTCCGCTCGCTTTCCTCGATAAATGGACTAAGACAAAATATTTTTTCAACAATCAAACAAACAAACTTTTCAGCTTTATAATATTTGTTTAAATGTACTCAGCATTTCTAGAGAAATTTTACAGATTTTTTTCGAATTCTTTCATTCGCTCCTTTTTTCGTACAAGATTTGTCTGTGAACTGGCCAACTCGTTCTAAGAAAACTGTCTAGGCGATTTTTTTGCTTACCTATATATATATTTAGTAAATCTTATTCGGGGAATGAATGTCTATTTATATTGATAAATATATATTTTAAGATTCCAAATTTTCAAGGTTCATCTGTTGTCATATATTGATATGACAACAGATGAACCAAAAATTATATTCCCATTAAGTACTCTTTAAACATTTTCTGTAAAATCTATGTAATACAGTGGCCTATTCTCATGACATAAAAACAGTTGTCAGTTGACTCTGAACTTAAAACAAGTAAAATTTTAACATAAAAAAACCGACTTCAAGAACTGAACTAAATTAAAATGGGACCACATGGGAAGCACCAGCTTTAAAATATGAAAAGAATCATCAAAATCATCACCCCGTCGAAAGTTCTGAGGTAAGAAACATAAAAATACACAGTCGAATTTAGAACCTCCTCCTTTTTTTGAAGTCGGTTAATGAAAAAAAACTATGTCATTACCGAAATTAAATGTAAATTAAAAAGTTTATTATTATTATTAAGGAAGAACTTTACGTTCATACGTAAAGACAAATTCGTGTGCAACTGGACTGAGGGCCTATTTTTGCGAAACGAATTAAAATTCAAATAGGAATTACTTAGTTATGTTCTTGTCATTTATTTTAAAAAACGTCATCGGTGCTAAGTCATGTGGATTCTCTAACTGTCTGACCCTTCCTTTTTTTCGGTATCTATTAGGTTGCTTCGTTTCTTCTAGGTGGGCTATAGTCGCTAAAAAGTATTGTATAAGGGTACATACAAAGGGGTCTGTCCTAAAAAACTAAAAACCATGGATACCCTACAAATTTTTTTTCTATGAAATATTAAAAACCTATTTTCTCATAAAATACAGCATTGACGACAATGGATGAAATGTCAGGTTTTAGTTAAAAAATAGTAAAAAAACTTAGTATAGTTTGCGTTAATCTGTGAGGTTGACTTTAGTCAGTAAAGCCGAAAAACATTGGGCCCTCAGTTCAAACGTTATAGTAAAATTCAACCTTCATTTACTTCTTAACGATTGGCTTCAGTGTTAACTTTTTTTTAACTAATTCACTGACGTATTTAACAAAAATATTCTAAAGTCTTAGTTATGTATTTCTTCAGATAATTGCATTTTTTGCAAATTCCTCCGTACAGACGTTACTGAACTGAGGGCCCTATATTATGCCGCTGTACATCCGTAATGTCATATTGTAAAGTTTTGGGATTTACTTAAAAGTTTTAAGAAATTCTTAACTAAATTTTTAAATAAAAAGCGGCCAAGTGCGAGTCGGACTCGCCCATGAAAGGTTCCGCAGCAGCAAGTAACATATTTTTTTTTTTTTTTATATTTGTGTTGATTGAATAAAAGGTAAATTGCAGTTTACGATTTATGACGTATTTAAAAAAAAACTACTTACTAGATTGCGTTCAAACCAATTTTCGTTGGAAGTTTGCATGGTAATGTACATCATATATTTTTTTTAGATTTATCATTCTCTTATTTTAGAAGTTACAGGGGGGGGGGGGGGGGCACACATTTTACCACTTGGGAAGTGTCTCTCGCGCAAACTATTCAGTTTAGAAAAAAATGATAGTAGAAACCTCATTATCATTTTCGAAGACCTATCCATAGATACCTCACACGTATGGGATTGATGAAAAAAAAAATTTTGAGTTTCAGTTCCAAGTATGGGGACCCCCAAAATTTATTGTTTTTTTTTATTTTTGTGTAAAAATCTTAATGCGGTTCACAGAATACATCTACTTACCAAGTTTCAATATTATAGGTCTTATAGTTTCGGAATAAAGTGGCTGTGACATACGGACGGACAGACAGACAGACATGACGAATCTATAAGGGTTCCGTTGTTTGCCTTTGGCACGGAACCTTAAAAAGTATTGACCTAGAGGCAGTACTTCCTGAGATCAAGACTATGTCATTTTTTGCAAGCATCTGCACTGAGGGCCCAAGTTATTTGATCATAACAGCTTAATTTCACGTTTAAGAAAATTTATGACTCATTGCTTTAGATTTTTACTATTTTAAACTCATTCCTATTTGAATTTTAATCGTTTCGCAAATATTAAAAAAATGGGCCCTCAGTCCAGATGCACACTAATATTACTTGTACATCAATATTTGCTCGTACAGAACTCTAATTTCTTTTATAATTTATATCTTAGCATTTATTTCTCTACGTAGATGACTTTTGCCAAGGTACTGCTTCCTTTGATGTTATTGAAGAGTATCACGAAATATAATAATTGATATAAATGTATTAAAACAATTTATACTTCGAAGAGCCCCCGCAGACTACAAACTTTTAGTCGGCCGATAGTTTGATCGGGTTTTTTTTTTTATGGAATAGACCGGCAAACGAACAGACGTATCGCCTGATGGTAAGCGATTACCGCCGCCCATGGACACCCGCAACACCAGAGGCATCACAAGTGCGTTACCGGCCTTTGGGGGATGGGGGGGGGGGAGATAGGGGGAGGGGATGGGGTATGGACCTCCGGTATCCTCAATCACTCGGTGAAACACAGCGCAAGCACTATTTCACACCGGTTTTCTGTGAGGCCGTGGTATCACTCCGGTCGGGCCGGCCCATTCATGCCGAAGCGTGGCTCTCCCACGGTCGGGTTGGCTTTTTACAAGCTTTTTATTAACTTGCAATGTATGTATGCTTATATGTTCGGGTGGAATCTTGCAACTCAATTTTGAAGCAGATATCTTCAACCGATTTTGCTGAAATTTTGCTAGCATATGTACCTATACAGCGTGACAATACAATATTATAATGACATGGAGTTGATCTGACGCTGGAGTTGAAAGGTGACCATAGAACTCTGTAAAGAAACGTCGCAACATCATCGAGTTTGGACTCGTTTGATTCGTCTCGAGGCATTCCAGCAAAAGCTTGTTTTTAAAAAGCTTTTTAATTTAATTTATTACTTCTTATTAGTCAGCCGATACCGGATCGTTATGATTTGCGCACTCCCATCCATCTTCATACTGATTAAGAAACCAACCAAACTAACGGCCGATCGAAAGTCTGCAGTTTGTGGAGTATCTTAAGGTACTATTTAAATACACAAATAGGTCTATTGACTATAGGTTACAAGGTGGATGCTGAACTATGTGGACAGCTTAATAGTTTAGCTAAATAGAGGAAGTTTCATTGTACAATAGCCCGATACACAAATTCGCGTGTCAGAGCACTCAGAGTGCAATCAGCAATGATTGGTGGATCTAAGTGACTACTACGCGACGCGAATCAACGCGTCGCACTTGTCAGTCGGAGTCGGAATCAGAAACTGACCCGTGTCGAAGTTGATCACTGATAGCAGTAGGTATATTTATTTGGCATTTATAATGCCTATTTATTCCAAAGGCCGAAAAGTAATAGTGATAAAAATGCAAAAAATAAAGCATGTTAATTACGAGAGTCAACTGGTAATTGATGTGATGGATACATCACTATAAATGTAAACGCTATATGAATTCCCGCGAATTCTCTCGAATTCTCTCTCGCTTTACTTGTGAAGAATTTGACGCTGCTCTGGTATGAATCTGACTCTGCGCTAGTATGAATTGATCTTCATTTAATTTTACAAAATACTTTAGAGTAATTTATTGTTTTACTTTTTATGTATTTCAAACAACACTTTTAAGGCGTGCCTCCTGCTCCTAATGCTGCTGCTGCAAGTGTGACAAGATGTCTACTGTGATTCCGCAAGAGCGGAATCTTTATATCTTCATACTCTTTCTCCTCCGTTCTCCGAAAGCTTAGGAAAAATGCCCACTGACTAGTACAAATGATATAAAGAAGAAAGAGCATATCTACGGGTTTTACAAGAAAGGAGTACTTATATTGGTTTGGTGGAAAGATGACAGTGTACCTATATACCATGGCCACAAACTGCGGCACCATTGAGTCTCTAGCGACTGTTCAATGAAAGTGTCCAATAAAGAAAGGGAAGACAGATGTCGCGATACCACGTTTATTCCAAACTTACAATGAAAATATAGCAGGAGTGGATAAACTCGAACAGTTTGTTTTAGAATAGCTGTTCATAGTAAAAAGTGGCGGTGGATGGAATTTAGTACATATTTACCATACATGCACAGTTCATGGCAGACATGACTGTTGCTAATTCATGGTGTTTACATGTAATGTGCAACTATGTATAATCCAATGGATCGACTCATATACTGCCATCAGATCGCACGAATAAACCAAGAATTTCACGGCAAGCTGCGTCACTAGTCGATGGACTACCTGAAGATGGAGTAGAACATTACCTAGCCAAAATTGAAAAACGGTTGCAATGTGTACTTTGCCATTGTAGAGTGAGCTGGCAATGTAAGATGTGCCGAAAAACACTTTGCATCGAAAAAGCTTGTATTGAAAATTTTCATACTTAGGCGGTCAGTGTACTCAATTGAGTAAACCCCGAAAATATATGATAATTAATTTTTTTAAATTCTTTTTCTTACATTTTGTGTTTTTTTATCCTTAAATCAATATAAAAATAAAGTTCATTTAACCCATTTAGACCCAAATGCAAACTAGAAGCAAAATTGTGAAATTATGTTTATTGGTGGAACTAATACAAGATACTGAGACATTTAAGTACAAAAAAATAAAAAATATATATTTCTATGTATAAGAAAAACGCCCGTCCTCAAATGGGGCCAATGGACTCAAGTATGGTATTTTTCAAAACATCCCTTTTCTAGGCATAATGTTTTTACACATTTTTTACACTGCCAACGAGCTTTCATGTGGCATACATGGCATCGCAGTTGACATGAAAGCTTTTCAGGGAAGTGTCCAATACCATCTTGGCTTACACTTGGGACCACTGAAGATGGTTTGCGACGTCTCCCATCAGGTCTTTCAGTGCCTACACCTCTCAAATAAAATCGGGCGATGCTTCGCCGAAACTGAAGCTGATCTACTTTGTCTTCCGCGGTTAAGAGATGGAGACGCCAAGCATTAGCTACACTCAAATCCAGCATATATGTAAATAGGACCCACCACCACTTTTTGCCTCTTATAGCTGATCTGTATACGGCGATGGATTGGTCAGCTTGATCGACTCCGCCCATGCCTTTGTTGTAGTTCTGAAAGACAAACGGGATGTCCACGTCTACTTTTCTTCCTTCTGCAGAGCTCCATCTTTTTACCTTGCCCAAAGGATAAACAAAGTCGTAGTTTGTGCCCATAGTACAAACACTGTTGTCAAGCCATCGCACGAACAAAATTTGATTTACTGTATCAAATCTGTAGTCAAATTCTGCTCGGTTTTTCTTTTTCATATCCTTGACAGATACTAGTGGGCATTGCTTCGTCCTGTTTTCCCTCACAGTGCCAGTCGCACGATAACCACCTTCACTAAGGTCGCGCAACAATGCATGACTGGTAAAAAAGTTGTCGAAGAACACAATATGCTCATGCGAAACGATATTCAATTTTTCCAATAAACTCTTTACAACTCTTGATCCCAAAGGCTCATTACTGGTTCCCACTGCTGATTTGCCGCAATAAACATCAAAAGCATAACAATAACCATCCGCACTTGCAATCATCCAGTTCTTGTACCCAAATCTTACTGGTTTTCCTCTTATAAACTGTTTTGCTGGGTGACGTCCAAAATATTTTACCATTGACTCATCTATTGATAGATGTTCATGGACTACACCCCACTGAAGGAATTTTTTGATCAGAAAATCAGCAAGGGGTCGTATTTTGAACATCTTGTCGGTTGATCCAGTAGCAGCCATGTTGTCACAAAAATGTAAGAATTTCTTGATTTCTACAAATCTGTTTTTAGACATTGCTTTTGAAACAATGGTAACATTGCAGTTTTCATCCAAAGACCAGTACAATCGCTCTCGTGGAAGAGAGTGATAGCCAGTCAAGAGAAGAATGCCGAAAAATACTTTGAGGTCATCAACAGTTACCTGAAAGTCATGGTTGTTATGCTGTGCAGCATATAACATTGTGTTTCGGACAATCATTTCAAAGATCTCCCCATCGAAAATCTGTTCAAAAATGGCAACTGGCGTTTGGTTTTTGAGCTCGTTTACAACATTATCTTTTCGTTTCTGAACATTATCCTCTATTGAAGGCAGGCTGACACAGGAACCGTCACATTTACGCCAACGTGGCTCCTGGGTGTCAACTCGCCTGTATTTCTGTAACGGTTCATCATCACTGCTATCCCATTCCTCGTTGTTCGTGGATTCAAATATTTCAATTCTCCCCGGGATATCGCGTGGAAGAATGTTTTGTTGGATATCGTCTTCATCGCCTTCTTCTTCATCCGTGAGAATACTCGGGTCTGGAGGAATTGCCACTAAATCATAAATAACGTCACTATCGTCGTCTTCATTCCAAATGCTTTCAATGGCTTCTTCGAGACCCTGATAGTCATTTGTAGCATTGAATGATCGTTTCATAATTGTTTATGTCGAAACTAAACCTAAGAACAGAAAAGAAAAAAATATAGCATTTAGCCCATTGGACCCATTTGGGGACATCATAGAAAAAGACCTTCTCTGATGGTCTGGTCTCAAAAGATGCATAACTAAATAGCGTAGCTTATTAGCTAAATGTATAGGCAAGTTAAAAATACTATGAAACTTTGTAATATATCTATGTAAATATTAAAAATATTACTTACCTTTTATCCTTCACGAAGATGCTAAATGAAGCAAATAAAAACAACAATTTCAGCTACTATAGCCGGTAAATTACAATATTTTATGTTTTTATTACAAACTTTTTAGCATTACGAATTTGCATGAAAACTAACTATAGATTTAAAAAGTTAAAATATGTGGGTACTTAAAGAAGTGGACCCAAATGGGGACAGCGGGCGTAAATGGGTTAAAATATCATCGGTATATTTCAATACAAAAATCTGTATCTTATCACGAAGTTACGCAGAACGAGTAGTACATTACGTAGACATGATTATTGTTTGTTAATATGTTTCTTCTTCATTACTAAAGTTATATTTTTATAATTAATTTTAATATTTACGTAAATCACAGATTACTGAATAGTTACTACGTAACAGATACTTCACTCAGTAGAAAATTTCCAATACCTATTACGATAATTGCCTACTCCCTCGCGTCAACAACCACTGTATGCTAAAATGCGCCTAAATGCTCAAGCGTACAGCAGTGATTGCTTCGCACCGCGCGATTCCACAGTAATCGCAGGGCTGCCTCTTCGATAAAATTAAATTAACATAACTTTTTATCTATGTTATTGAGAACTGTGAATATGTTCTGACTTTTATGTGGCAGTTAAAAATTTATCATTTATAAAATATTTAACCAACTTAAAAAAAGGAGGTGATCAGACATACAGGCCAAACTGAGATGTTTGACTTGTATGGTTTGTAGGTATGTATGTTTGTGCGCGATAATCTCGCGTTTGGCTAAACCGATATCGATGCGGTTTTCAGAAATGGATTTGTTACATTTAGGAGAACGTTTTAAAATAAGTATAATACTTCTTAGTTTGATGATGATCTTCGGAGATGTTCACTAGAAATGAAAAAAAAAGCCTTAAAAAAGAGAACCAACTTCAAATAAAGCACTAAGCCGTAAGATTTTTTTTTTTATGTTAGTGCTAACAGCTGGTAATTACGAATCGAAAAAGCACCGACATCAAAGAAGAAATTATTTCTTACGGTTTAGTGTTTTGAAGTCGGTTCTCTTTTTTAAAGTTTGTTTTATTATATTTGTAAGTTTGTTTTGTTTTATATATTGGTGCTGACTGTGGAAGAAACCTAGATAAAACATAATTATAGACATCAGTGTGTAGGTAAAATAAAAAAATCTTTAAAGTTACACGTGTTTTATTTTTATATAATTTTTTATAAATTTCTTATCTTTTCTAAATTCTCGATTATAAAATTTTAGTGTAGAAAAAATCCTGAATCTAATAAAAAGTTTTATGAGATATTGTTTTGGAAAACAAGGGCAGGGAGAATTAAAATGTATGTCATTTAAAATTTCATAAAGAGTACTACCCCGTCTTTATTTCATATTTTTACTACAGCACATAAGGCACCACACGGCATCGTAATACGCGTACGAACGAACAGCACTATTAAAATTGAACGGCGTGCGCGCGCTTCGCTTGCGAAAACCGCACTGAATTTGATCCGCCGGCGGACCGAGACCGCTCGGCTGGGCGGTAGGCACTTATAGCGCGCAAGTACATGGAGTGACGGAGGCCTGCCTAAATGTACAGCAAGCGGTAGCCCCGTGCTCTTCTAGTAAATCGAGCGGTGTCTAACGGAATATGAACGCTCGAGTCACACGACAAGATTCAAATTAGCATGCAAGGTGACAAAGTTGAAAACTTTTTATGCCTAAACTTGAATTTTGTTCGAGAATGAAACGCCTGTACATCAGTACTATTAATACTGAGCTCTAAGCTTACATTTTTATGTTCCATTCCAAATATTTTTACCATCGAGTGACAGAAAGACTAATTTTATATTTTAAAAATCACGAAGATATAATCATGCATTAATATATTTAATTAAATAAAGTTTAAAATTATTTACATAGGGAATCTAATGCCATTCATAGCATAAAAATGCACATCTAAGTAGTTTTTACGCGATAAAATATACCGCCCCTCTTTTTCACCATGCAAAATATACCGATTTGAAATTTTCGTCACAAGTGCACCGTACAAATAGCTGCTCGCTGACAGTAGTATGAAAACTTTAAACCACACCCAGTCTGACGATTTCAGGACCTTGTTTTAGTCACGGTGCAGATCCTTAGAACCTTTCCTCTTTGTATTAGCTCCGTGGTGTGAAGCGAGTCCATTGTTACACTTTACCTAGTGAGTGAGCTTACCGGATCTCAAATTCGCCCTATCCCTGATTGTGGGAGAGGGCGACTGTAAGTAATACGCTAGTACAGACTCTAGGTTGGTAGGTAGGTAGTTACAGGTGTTTATGAGCAGCTGTCACTTATCATCAGGTGACACGTCTATTCATTGTCCGTATCATAAACTCATCAAGCATGCATTAATTACTAGCTGACCCACGCAACGTCGTTTGCGTCTCCTTTTGCCCGTAGCGTGATAATTTTTCCCCGTTTTTGAAACATTCTTCATTGTGCTCCGCTTCTATTAGTCTTAGCTTGATGATAAATAGCCTGCCTCGATAAACGGGCTATCTAACACTAAAAGAATTTCAAATTGGACCTGTAGTTCCTGAGATGAGATGAATGCGTTCAAACAAACAAACTCTTCAGCTTTATATATTTGTATAGATGTATTTATTATACTCTTCTAAGATCTAATACTCATAATCAACAACACATTTATTTGGATAAAGATTAATATTAGGTATTATGTTGATAAAAAATATTTGGCAAATAACTCATTATCAGGTACCAACTCTTAGCGTCTTATACTCGTGATAACTTCTAAACGAAATGTCCGAATGGAATGAAACAAATAGTATTTTACTTCTACATAAATACCCTTGATAACATAATGCTTTATTTGGATAAGGATTAATATAACGATACACATTTAACGTAGTTTCTATCTCCAGATGATTTAATTTTTTTTTTGAACACAAAAGCGGTTAATGTGACTAAACCATGATAGTTAGATATATGCTCTCGCGGACTTTTTTGTAGATCATAATGGGACCTACAAACCCGTAATACATTATTTTGTTCTATTGTCAATACTTTTTGCAGCGTACGCAAAAATAGGTTTTCGATTTCACACCTTGGGTTACGAAATAGCAATTTTCTTACGGATCTCTAATTTTTTTGAAAACAAAATATAGCCTTCCTCGATAAATGGACTATCCGACACTGAAATATTTTTTTTTTTTTAATCTTTGGCCTGCCAAAATGACTCTACTCTGCTTGATGGAAAGCATAAGCAAAATCCACGAGTGGTGGCCACCATACTCATTGCGGATACAACAAAGCAGTATGGCGACCCACACCATGGCGGCCTAGTGATGCTTGTGCATCTTTTAGTCTAGTCAACAAGTATGGAACTTGTTGACTAGACTAAGTAATTGGGCCAGTTTTTCAAATAATAATTTTTCAAATCGGACCAGTAGTTCCTGAGATTAGCGCGTTCAAACAAACAAACAAACTCTGCAGCTTTATAATATTAGTATAGATTTGCCAGCAGTGTAAATTACGGGTATTTGTGTAACCATCCTTTCTCCAGAAATAATTATTGCTCTACACTTAGTTTCAAAATAAAATTAAAATCTTTAAGAGCAAAGTCCTCAAAACTTATACTCTTCGAGAGTAATGTCTTTATTTTAGGACTTTAACATGTCGCGTTATGGAGTAGGATCAAATGGCACCTTTTCAAAATAATTATGCACCATTGTGATTTTTTTTTTTAAATATGCCTAGTGATATGTCGGATATCCATACCTGATATCTGCTACATATCCATGGATATACGAAAATAAGTAACGCATATTTAAGTCGTTACTTAATCATCAACTAATCTTTTACCATAAATTACTCTTTTTTATTGTATAGTTTTTTTTTTAATAAAGTGATCGTGTACTTTATATAAGAGAGATCTTCATAACAAGATTATGCTTCTAATTTTTGAAATGTGTGTATCAAAACAATTATAAACAACACATAACCCATGTCGTGCTATTTGGTGTTCAACATTACTGTCCTTTGAAGTTCACCCAAGTCCGCATCAAACGAGTAAAACTTAGCCCCGTATCCGCGGCTCTGAATATTTTTACGATTCGGCGCATTACTCATACCGACAAGTTGTGCTTTGACTTAAATTCACGTTGTTCCGAAAGTATTTCATCATACCCTTGCTGCGATATTTCTTTGACTAGCTTATCCAGCACCACTACTAAGAATCCTTCGTTTGAGAATTATTTTCATCCTATATAAATGTATTTAGGTGCCCGTAAAGGGCAACAGAGGTACCAACACTCTTGGATTTCTCATGCTTTCCATCAGGCAGAGTAGAGTCATTTTGGCAGGGGCAAACATAAAAAAAACATCATTTAGCGTTTCATAGTTCGCTCGTACACATGAACCTCTCCTTAGAAAGCTTCTTATTTTCTATGTATAATTTCATTTTTTGGGCTAATATATGGCCTATGACTCTCACAAATAATGTGGCTTCTGTGTGTGTTATTGGTAAAGAATACTCAAAGTCCGTCCAGTAGATCCGAGATTACCACATTATATAAACCTACGGGGCAAAGGGTTCGTATTAGCTCTGCACGTTTAAAGATGGCTAATAATGCGCTAATTTGTTGCTAAATTTACAGAAATCGAAGAAATCGAATAAGGTAACTTGATTTTATAATAAAAATTAATTATCAAACAATTCCTGCCTGAACAGTCGTTTCTCGGTAGTTTTTATTATTGTTATTTAGACAATAGATGTGGATAGCAAGGTAATTTACATCTTCCCAACATATTATAAAACAAAGTCCTCCACCGCGTCTGTCTGTTCGCGATAAACTCAAAAGCTGCTGCACGGATTTTTTACCAATAGATAGAGTGATTCTTGAGGAAGGTTTGCGTATATAATTTGGTAAATTTTTGTAATGTATTGGCTAAAATATAACGATATTTTTGAAGCCGTCGGCAAAATTAAGCCGCACATGTCAGAAAAACATAGGCTAAATTATATTTTCCGAGAAGAGCCCGTGCGAAGCCAGGGCGGGTTGCTTGTTACCTATTAATATTACTCTAGCTAGTATCTATAATTAAATTCAAGAGTTTTGTTTAACTTACACATCGGTAAGTATGAAAATTTATTAGGCGTTTTAATAATTGTTAAAGATCATCCCGCCTGAAAGTATTAATTAAGAATCAATCAATACATAAATTGAAAAAAAGCTTTAGAGATATTAGACACAAAACTTTTAAAATATTTTGTGTTCTAATATAACTAATGGTCGCCCCTTGGTCGAAGTTCGACCGTGATTCTGTTTTTTTAACTTTCTGCACTCCACTATATAAACTTTAACTGTGCCTCCGTTAGCAATTTGAAAAAAAGGGTACAAAGTTTTTGCTCCATGTAAACCTAGATTATGTGAAGAAAACCAGCCCATACTCTTTACACCATACAGTACATAATGCAACAGTTAACTACGAATCAAAAGAAGACAAAAATTAGATGTATCTGAAAAGTCAGGACGACTTCGAAATTCCAACGACTCCTAAATTAATCAATCAATATTTTACGTAAACCGGTAAAAGCTTTTGGGATGTTACACACAAAACTTTTAAATATATAATTTATGCTAAAGTATTTTCATGCAATACACATCTTCTACCGCATTTACCATGGGGAGTGGTCCGAGGAATTGTTCGGACTGATTCCTGCCGCCTCTTTCCGCCATCGTCCTACGCGACAGAAGTTTCATCTCCATCATCTAGATGGTTGGCAGTCCACAACTGTACACTTTGCCAGGAACTTTCTGCCTCGCACAACAAAACTGTGCACAGTGTGTAATATGACAGTGAAAACGGACATTTGCTATTCGTTCCATAGATTGAGAGGGCTTTACATTAGAAGGGTCTGAGTAAAACTGCCGCATGCCAATACGATCTAGTTCCAGAGAAATTATGTACCAAAGTTTACCTTTTTTGCGGTTTTGAAAACAGAAAAAAAAATCTTCAAAATCAATTAATTAAATATAGTTTCGTATTATTATTCAATGAGTACCTAAGAAGCGTATGCTATATGCTTTTTCATGTTATTAAAAAGTCCATGGTTTAGCGTAAAAAAAAAAATTTGTTCATTTTCCTTTTGATTTTTTTTCTCGGGATCATCACCATTGGGGCACCTAAATTTTGTTTTAAAATATACTTTAACCTGTCCTTTTTCCATACAAAAAAAATCAGTTGCCCATTCCGTGGAACCTTCTAATACAAAGCCCTCTCAAACTATAGAACAAATAGCCAATATCCGTTTTCACTATCATAATACACATTGTGCTGTGGAAAGAACTGTCGCCTGCGGTATTCCCGGACCAATTTGACCTTCAAGAAAAGACCGTACTCCTTCTTAAAAGGCCGGTAACGCACTCTAGTTCTCTTATATTAAAATTAGAGCTAGGAATTACTTTCCCTTCGTCCTTAATACTAAAGTCTAAATACACACATCAAAAGTGTCTAGGGATCAACATATGTGTCTAAGGATCAACATATATTTTTGCAATAACTTTTCTCCTGATTGATATAAATTAAAAATTTCTTTAAGGATTCATCAAATAAAGTGTTTTCGTTTGTCACAGTAACGATAAACCAAGTCACCTTTGCATTAATAAAGAAATTTGCCATTTTCCTAATAAAGGGATTTTTGACATTTGAACCACTAACATTAAAGTTCGAAAAAAAGACTGAAATAACAGTTTTCTTTAAAATTTTATTAGGTAACTTAAACAATTAATAATCCGTGTTTCTACCGCGACCACTAACAACACAAGAACATCGGTTTGGCATACTCAAAATGAGTTCATCCAAACACGCTGTGGAATGGCCGCCCATGTTCGTTGCAACAACAAAAAAGGTCTTCTTGCGACTGGATACCCTCCATATTCGGCAGAGCTCTTCTCTGTAGCATATCCCATGCATGCTCAATCGGGTTCAAGTCTGGCGACTGAGCAGGCCAGGGCCAAAGCCACATCTCAATCTCAAGAAATCCGCATAAAAATGCTTGATCCCTAGACACTTTTGATGTGTGTAGTAGGTATCTATTTCGAAGATTTTAAGAAAATGCCTACGAGTAATTACGTAGCTTTAATCTGTTGATAAAATAATAAATAAAATGTGTAGAATAAACAATAATAAGGATTTTTGAGTATACCTGCGTAAACTATAGGCTTCGTTTTAGGCTATAGAAAGACATCATCATCTTACTAGCCTTTATTATTCCCAAGATTTGGGGTTCTACTAGTTCAACCGGTTTTATCTGGATATCAGTTTTTACACGGAGCGACTGGCATCGGACCTCCGCAACCCTGTGGGTCAACTGAATTCGAAGTTTTAACTAGTTCTCAGTATATTTGAGGGCACTGACTTCCCAATAACGATTGCCATAGATGTTCATGACAACCGGAACCGACTGCTTAACGTGCTCTGCTGAAACACCGCCAACTTCTATACTCCGGGCTGCTATTAAGAATTTCTTGTAAGAAAAACCCAACAGCAGTCGACCCAGGAATCGAACCCGAGACCTCTTGATCTGCAGTCGCTTACGCTAATCGAACTATAGAAAGACATCATTAACTTTCGCTAGTCTATAACTTTTCCCCAAAGCTTTAAACAATCCAATAGAAATCTAAACACTTTTTGAATATGACAGGAAAAGTAGTCGGGTAATAAACATGTCGGAGAGTGGGCGACAACAAGGGGGCGATCTCCCCAAACTTCACCTCGCCCTCCACCTGATCTTCAAATTTTGTATTTTACGCCTATGGTACGCGCAGTGTTCTGTCTAGAAATGAGACATTTACTGCGCTGCGCTGCCAGGATCAGTGTCGCGCCGGACGCTGCGTATACAGGTTGTGCCCTGAGTACCCGTCGGAACGACCAAGTTCGCGAACGCGTTCGAAACTTTTTAACTGTATTTGAATTCTAGTAGTGCCAAAAACTGTTTTAATCTTTGACTTTTCTTAGTTATAGTACTAAACTAAATTTTCCTCTGTGTTCTTCGTTGGTAATTAGGTTAATAATAGATAGATATTAGTGTCTTTAAGTGTTATATTTGTACATCTGTAACTTATTTAGTAAATAACTCAGTGTTAGTGGTATTATATTTGTGTCTTAGTTTAAAATTAGTCAGAAAGAAATGAACTAAAAAAGACTTAGACTTTTGTTTCGAGAGTAAGATTTTTGTCACGAAGATGATTTGATGTTTCAGTGAGCTAATAATAAGTTCGGTTCGGTATAAAATTTTCGTTGTTCCTGACTGAAATTTTGCGAATTGAAACAATTCGCGTTTATGTAAGTTTTTTTATCATTTGTGTAGTACCTACTAGTAATGTGACAGTAATATGTTTTATTATTGCCATAGGTTCATTGTAGCTTGCATTTTATACATGTGCTTATAATAATTTCGTTTCATATTAGTTATTGGGCACGTAGTCTTTTTCTACTCAGTTCTAAAACAAGACCTACTACCTAGTTTGTGCATGGATCATTGTTATGTTTTTGTAACCTTTTTATACAAATCAATCATTATTTTGCTTATATTTTTAGAACAATTTTATTTAGCATTATGGTATGTGTTTTTAGATAAATTTCTAGTTCAAATCAAATCAAATCAAATCAAAATCATTTATTCATCTAAGACACCAAGTGACACTTATGAACGTCAAATTGAAGCTATAGTTAAAAATCATAGATCGACACAAACAGAGAGTATTGTCGAGGTAAGTTAGGCGAAAACACCAAAATCTACTGCCTGCCTGTGTCGATCCATAACTTCCAGTTTCCAAAATGCGTAGAGCTCATGAGAAGAATACAGGCAAAGAAACTCATGGCTACTCTTTTTCAAAATCTGATTTTCAGGTACAATAGTGTTAGTATTACATGTAAGGTAAACAGTATGCAAGCTGTTGCCACCTGAAATTCCTTTTATTAAAAAGCTCCAAAATCTAACGCGCAAACAAACAATACGTTCATACGTTCATAGAATACATACAAAATAAAAATAAAATATTACATCATTGCCAGAATTACAATTAATATCATTACCATAACAAAAATACAAATTTAAATTCAAAACTTATTCAAAATACAAAGTTAAAATAAATAGTTGTAGTAAGTATTATTTTTACTTGTTATGCCTTAATTGTAATTAGTTGCTATAATTTTTTTCTACATGCTGCACGAATAGTACAGATATTTAAATAAAATGGTCGACACAAAAAGATGAACATGTAGTGGGACCACAATTTGTTTGTGTTCGTCGTTTATTTGTGCCCTTCTGTTTGCAAAGCTTCTCAAAACAAACAGTCAACTTTGCTTTGATATGACGACTCGTCGTATCATTTCCGTGGAAATATTTTAATCGTGACACCGTGTTTTTCTTTAACTTAATATTACATTTCCTCCCTTACATGAAACAAACACTTTGTACCCCATCTTGCAAAAAATGTGTGAACAGAGTAGTATGAAATATGTTTGAGTTAAAGTTAATATATGGAGGAAGAGTGCAGAAAGAAAGAAAGAAATAATAGTTATGGTCGAATTTGACCACTGGCTGACCACTAGTATATATTAAGTAGAAATAAGGTAGTAAATAATAGTATTTTTTCAGTTTCATTTAGTTACACTGATTCTCAGTAAGTCTGATTGTCTAAATAATCGATCTTTTTTCACTACAGTGAACACGGAAGATCTTATCTCGTTCGCTCGACATTAATAAATTGATAAATTATTCTACAAAAAATGTTTAAGTTTTCCTTTGCATCATACTTCTTATGATACAATTATTAATTTTTATATATCAATCACTATGTATGATTTTGAATTCTTTTAATCCAATTGTATATTGTATTAATTATTTAATGTTGACATGACTAATTTTATATGACATTAATTTTTGCCTGCTTAAATGGCAGAAAAAAAATATATATATAAATATTTCGGACATCTAACACACAACGCCATCTAGTACCAAGCTTAGCAGAGCTTGTGTTATGGGTACAACTGATACAAATACATATATACTTTTTTTTGTAAATACATACATATTATATATAGAAAACACCCAAACTCCGGAACAAATATTTGTAGATCATACAAACATTTGGTCCGACCCGGGAATCGAAACCGAGACCTCATGATCAGCAGTCGCACACGCCAACCGCCAGACCAACGAGCCACAAAACAATTGAAATGTTTCCAAAACATTTCAAATAAAAAAAGTAAAAACTAAAACCCAACTTCGACAAAAAACGACGCTGAAAAACTATGAAACAAGTTTCAAAAGCCGTAGTCACGCGTTGTTAATGTGGTATGGTACATTTCTATGTAACGTGTGACTACGGCTTTTGAAACTTGTTTCATACTTTTTCAGCGTCGTTTTTTTGTCGTAGGAGGGTTTTATTTTTTACTTTTTTTATATTTATTTGTATAGATTTATATAGATAGAACGAAAGAAAAACAACTGTTGAAAAATAGAGGAAACAAAGGTTTTCTAGTGTTTACTTTTATCGAATTCCAAAAAAAAATATTTGGATTATTATTTGGAAAATATCTACTAGGTGTAGTACCTTTCTTTAAATCTGTAATCAGATCAGCAGTTTGAAGTGTTCACACTCACACCCTTTAAAAACATATCTACAAACTGTTATATTCACTCACGCCCCACAGTTGTTAGTTGAACCGAATTCGACATTTAAAATGTTTCAAAACACGCGTTTCGCAATTTCCAAAGTATCCAATACATGTAGGGGACGCCCCTTAATTATCTCTTCCGTGCTAGATAAGGAGGTTGCCATTTTAAGTATCTAAATCATTTCCGTTTATTTTTTATGCTGATATTAGAGGCAGCTTTTTAAAATAATGCTATTAAGATTTGAGTTATTATTATTAAATTACAATACATACATATAAAAATAGTTTTAAAATTATATCATACTCGCTCTTGCCCCCCTGAAAGCGTAACAGACAGTTACTTTCAAATTTATAATATTAGCATGGATTGGCACGGAAATGTGGCGAATGGCGAAGTCGAGATTCTAATTTCTCAGAAATATTTTTATCCTTTTGTTGTGGAATATTTTTAACCGAGTTCAAAAAAGGTAAATTTTTTATGTATGTTCGCGGATAACTTCGTCGTTTATGAACCGATTTTGATGATTATTTTTTAATGGAAAGGAAATATCCCAACGGTGTTACCATGATAAGAAAACTAAGATCTGATGATGGCATCCAAGAGAAATAGAGAAATCGAGTCGAACCTTGAAGTCGGTTTAATTTTTGTTAAAATTTTATGGTGCTCGCGTTGTTTATAAAGCACGATTGCCACGGTAAATCGAAAAAAAAAAGGTACGGCATTGATGTATTATCTTTACCCTTTACATAAAAAACTATCAAGGATCAAAGCACGCCACTTGGAGCAGTTGAAGAGGACTATGTATACCCAGTCCACTGACTGCGATAGGTTGATGATGATGAAAGCCACCGTAAATTTGTACTTCTTTTTTGTTTGCGTGGTTTTATTATGGTATAAAAGGGCAAACAAATAGACCGATCACCCGATCGCCAGTAACTACTGCCGCCCTTGGACACCTGTAACCAATAGTCACAAGAACGATATCGCCCTTTGAAGCCCTCCTCCTAGACTCGAGAGAAGGGCGGATTTGGGCTCCGGTAACTCACTCGTTGAAAAGCAACAAAAAATTGCATAACGTCAGTTTTCTGTGAGGCCATGGTATCACTGCGGTAAAGTCTGCCCATTCGTTTTACTTAAAACTAGCTGATCGACGCAACTTAGTCTGAGTTTCCTATTGTCCGTAGCGTCATGTTGCACAGCGCTATCTAATTTGTATACCATAAAAAATGCTATAGATAGCTAACCTGAAAAGATAGACATATGTCTATCTTTTCAGCTGTCGGACCTCAATTAGTCATTTAGAAGACGAATTTAAAGGGGAACAATAACAAGGTTTATAATACTAAAATATTTGTTAAATTGTAATAGCCTGTTCATTTTTTAATAGACTGCACGTTTGGCCTAGTGGTTTAACGGTCACCACGCCGTTTCCTACTTCGCCAAGTGTCGTGGGTTCAAATCCCACGTAGGACAACACTTTGTGTGATCCACAAATTGTTGTTCTAAGTCTGGGTGTTCTTTGTGTCCGTTTCATGTATGTTTGTAAAGTCCCCCGCGCCACAGGATTTAATCCTAGTGCGGGAGTTGTCTTAAAAAAAAAATTGTATTTAATAACAATTTGTGTAACTTGAGAAGTAGCTTTCTAACCTAAATTGGCGGCATTAACTTGCTACCAAAAAAGTTTATAACTCAAGACAAGTTACTGCCAATTGATCACGTTTTCATTTGTATGATTTTTTAACAGAGTTTCGCAAGTCTTTATCCAGAAAATTGTTTTGAAAATATGTATTATAAAGTTTTACCGATCCGAGGAGATTGTCCAAAACGTTTCATTGTCAAACGAAGCAGGAAGCCCGTAGGATATCGCCACAAATACAAACATAATATTTCTAAGTTTACTTCATTAAAATATTTTTGTAGGATTCCTATATTTAATTAATATTTTTGATATGCGCTGTATTAAAGATGGTTTAATATTTGTACCCCCGAAGAATTCAATAAGGCCGTGGTTCTACTAGGCGCGGTCGCAGCCTGAAACTTTGGGGGGGGTCACTAATAATCAATACAGAATTTTATTGCACACATTAAAAACAAATGGATATCTTTTTCTTTTGTTTTTATTGGTAAATCAATTGCAACAATTTTGGAACAAACCAAGTACATACTTTGATTCCTACAATTAAAATATACCTCAGTAACACCATATCACCAGCCTTTGACATCTAACACACAACGCCATCTAGTACCAAGCTTAGCAGAGCTTGTGTTATGGGTACAACTGATACAAATACATAAATACTTTTTTTTGTAAATACATACATATTATACATAGAAAACACCCAAACTCCGAAATAAATATTTGTAGATCATACAAACATTTGGTCCGACCCGGGAATCGAACCCGAGACCTCATGATCAACAGTCGCACACGCCAACCGCGAGACCAACGAGGCAGTCGAAGTTTGTTCCCTTATTCATATCTTACGATACACTCGGGATGAGTAGGGTGGTGAGAGTTCGTCTGCTTAATCCGTCACCACACGGAAATATATTTAAATATTATTAAATATTACACGCTGTTTTGGATTAAAATTAAATCAGAACCAAAAAACAGCCGTTAAAGACGCAACTATATTTTTAAATGCTGCCGTTTGGCTGACTTGGGAAAATTAGACATTTATTTTTTACTTAAATTATAACCTATACATGTCTATTTGTATATTTTGAAAATTTTAATGGATATAGATTTGTGCATGTTTTTGTAAATATTTTTAAATATTCGTGTGATAATGTGTTATTTATATTTAAACTGTAAACAAACACAGGGTTAAATCTCAATAGTATACATTTGTAATTAAATCTTAAAAAATAGGAGGTCTATATTTATATAGGGAGTAAAAATATCAAATTGAAGTTACCAGTTCAAATGGGGTACCTATCATATGAAAGGGCTTGATATGCACATTGCAAATATATTAAATTTATTTTTTACGACACATTATTTCTTATTTATACTGAAATATATCAAAAATATGATCCTAAGTACGGAACCCTCGGTGGGCGAGTCTCACGCGCACTTGTCCAGTTTAATTTTAATATGCATAACTGCCAAAATGTTTTTTTCTCTCGAAAATATAACAATATTTACATCACCAAATCTATTCTTTACCCAGAGGTAAAATCTGTAATCGCTTTAAAAATATCGTACTGAATCTGAATTTCGATAATTGTTTATTGTGTTTTTGTGAATAGTATTATTCGTAAATTCTAGTTGTAAATTGTGTAAACATAACAATATATACAAATAACATAATAATAATTAACACTATTCAATACACCGCAATTATAAATTATTAATCCTACAAATGTTGATATTTCATTTAAATAATACAGTTAATATTGGTCATTACAATACATTTTAGTACAATATGCAATGTTTGCTATGGTGATAAAATATCGTAAATTTAAGCATAGTAGAAAATATTGCACACGAGAAGACGGTTCATAAAGAGATGGGAAATGTCCAGTACTAAAAATTTTCACTAATATGACGTATACTGCTTGTTCTTGAGGACAACAGGTGTGCACATTACTGAGGATTTCGTCCGTACGTTATGTTATTGTTCAGAGCTTTGAACGTACCCTCATACTGCATCCCAGACAGGTAGACCGGGACATATTAAACAACCACAATTTACCTACCAACTATGATTTGGTACCACACATCACTCACAGAATCAAAGGAAGGAAATTTAGGAATACTAAGTTCAAAGATAAGTGTGAAGCAAAGGAATGGTACAATATCTTGCGTAAACAGACGATTGAAGATTGCAAGAGATAACTAAAGCAAGGCAGTATGAATACTTGTAACTTGAACTGCCATCTTGAAAATATAGCTACATTTACAAACAAAAACTATATTTCAAGTCTAAATTTTTTACTATATTTAAGTATTAAATATATAACTGCATAATATACGAATATAATTATGCATTTAAAACAAAGTTGAAAAAAATATTATTTAATTTTATTTATTCGATTATAAAAATTTGAGATCAGATTAAGACCATCACTTCTTCAAAATCACCTTTTGAGCTTCTTTTTATTTTAACCATTTGTACACATACTTATTTTATATGCCTCTGTCGGCTGATCTACATATATCATCATCATACAATATACAATTTATAACTTGAACCTTTGATGAATATATAAGTTTATTTTCTTAACAATAAATATTTCTAATCCTGTCTCATTCAGATGTAGTTTAAAACTACAACATCTTAAATGTACACAGTGTCATTTACACAATTTAGATAAATCTAACGAAACGCTCCATCTCAAACACCAAATCCATCTTATACCTGGCGCAGTCGAGTAATAAGAATGACATTTAACGCGTACCGTCATAAGTTTCCACTGTTTTTTTTATACGTACCTAATAACGTTTTGCTATTAGCTAGATAAGGGTTCGTTCATACTGACCGGCTCGGAGAGCATCGGCTCGCATTTTTCTTTTCACACATACCGGATCGTATACGCTTGGAATTGGCCGGAGCGGCTGCGGTAGCGAGAAAGACCACGCAATCGGAGCCGGTCGGCTCCTCTTATTATTTTACACTAAGTGCGTTCAAGCATTTTTGATGACAAAAGAAGTGCACATGCAAAAATAAACCTTACTACAATTACTCAAACCTCTGTTTCCAATGTGATAAAAATCTGCTCTCCTCTCCGAGCCGGTCTGTGTGAACGGACCCTAAAAAATAAACCCTTTATTTTCAAACAAATAACAGAATGATTTTGATGACAGTCAAGCAGATTAGCGAATAGTCACTGTTTCCACATTGTTTACTACTTTCACCATGTTACACGAAATGTTAATTAACCAAACGTCAGCCCGGGCGAGTCTAAATGTGATGTGCACCTCGTCGGACCTACTCGTCACCCCGCAGGCATGCAGGTAATCGAAATTCTGTCTGTCTGTATGGCTGGCTACCTGTGTTAGATAACTCATTCGCTACTATGTGGATACCAGACGGATTACGTTTAGTTATGGTTGGTTAGGTCTTAGCTTGGTGTACCTAATACGATATGAAGATGTGTGTATTGAGAAATACCTATATCTTAATTAGTCTAGTCTATACTAATATATAAAAGGTAAAGTTAGTGATTTTGTGACGTTGTAGGGGGTAATCTCTGGATCTACCGAACCTATTTTGAAAATTCTTTTACCAATAGAAGGCTACGTTATTTGTGAGTAACATAGGATATATAATAACCCGAAAAGTTGAAAGACTTTTTCATGGTAGCCGGATTTGCAAAGTAAGTCGAAGAAAAAAATGTTTACCGCCCAACGAAGTGGGCACGGGTCGGCTAGTGGTTAATGATATTAGTTAATGCCTCAGAGGTTAAGAATATGATTAAAAGAAATAATATGATAGATGGTCTATAGTTTTATTACTTATGGCCGATTTGAGATGAGATTACCTTGCCCAAGTATCTAAAATTATTATTCTCATAGATATAAGGCGTATGTTGGCGGCATTTTAATATCTTAACTACTTAACTAGTTGCGTCTTCTAGAGCTGTAAAACGCACAGGTTTCTATGTAGCGGTTTACAACAACATCCGGGGGTTGAGGCTAGATTCTTCGTTATCACCGTCAACAGTCTTTGTTGGTCCAATGATGGACATAGACTTTTCTTTAGAAAGGAAATTGGAAATTGCTTACTATTTTGACTAATACAATTGTCGTGTCGGATACTCGTCCCATCGGATTGTGAGAGTGAACAATGCGTGCACCTGTGTTGGCGCACTGTATATGGCGTAGTTGGCTGGTCTGCGTTGAAACATCATTGTTGCATCATCATCACTTGAGTTTCGATTACTGATTATCTAGAAATATCTAGTACAAAACGTACCATTATAATGAATCTATCAGTGCATATCCACTTCAAATTTGATATTGAGAGTCGCGTAACTGTTTCATCCATCAACGCTCCGTTGCGGTCTCTATTCGTTCTATGCACAATAGCCCTTGTTAAATTAGTGTATTGAACATGCCCCTTCTCTCCTAGGTATCGATATTAGACAATACCAATGGAGTATGTGACTTGTCTCAAGTTCAATATCAACCATTCAATTGTTGAGTACAAATACGCCATTTAAGGCTTTTCTTGTCTTTTGTTTGAATTTTCTTAGTGTATAAATTTAAGGGTTTTGACATTAGTTTTTTACTTTGATTCGTAACAAACAATATCTGAGCATTATGCACGCAACATATAAGCTTCATGAACAGGTCGCTTAACAAGCTTTTCCCGGAAGCTTTTATGTGGGAATTAAAAAGTAGCTATGTAAACAGAACTAGGACTACTGACGTAAAGCCACTGATCAGAACACTGATCACAGAGGTTGTAGCAGCCATTCCACACAACAAATCTGTAACAGTGCTGAAGGTCCACTGTCATTGACCACTACCTACGTTGGTTCTGTACTAGTATTATAAATCAGAAGACTTTTTTTTGTTTCATTGTTTGTTTGATTGAACGCGCTAATCTCAGGCACTACTTGTTGGAATAGAAGTTTTTTTAGTGTTCGATAGCCCGTTTATTGGAGACGACCAATTCGACCAAATAGCAGCAGAGTATCAATTAAAAATATTGCAAAAGCGGTAAAAAATTATTCCTATTGTGTGGGCTGTGGGCAAATAGTAAGGCATAATTAATATTTTCTCCACAGCATCTGGTCCTCTGCCAGGCTTTTTGTCCAGCAGTCCTTTGGCTAAGATAATTTAATTTTCATCCCACCAGCTCGTGAAGAGTATTTTTGCCCTTCGATATCTGAGTGCAAAAGCCGTTTTTATTCGCTAGAGGATAAAGTAAATTTGAATTGAGAACATCATGTGCACTAAGCTTGTGAAGTCAAAACATCATTAAACCTATTTACTTCTACCTCCCTGGTGTCGAATTTATCATACATTTTTTTTAATTGATAAAAACTCAGACTCGGAATCTTCTTGGTGTACTTTTTTTGATTTGCTTTGCCAGCGCCATTTTCTTTTCACGTCATTTAGTCACTTCCTCGCCTAGGTGGAATGAAAAGTTACGTGTTGCACTCGAGTGCAATTTCTTTTTACCTAGTGCTCTTTTGATTCCCTCGCTACCGCTCAGGATTCTAATTTTAGAATCCTTCGCTTGCTCGGTCATCAAAATTGAGCACGCGGTTAAAAAGCAACTTTGCACTCTTGTATAACAAATA
The DNA here is from genome assembly GCA_949125395.1 of Diaphora mendica. NCBI lineage: Eukaryota > Metazoa > Arthropoda > Insecta > Lepidoptera > Erebidae > Diaphora > Diaphora mendica. The sequence goes on along the minus strand of OX421312.1, from coordinate 9,384,254 downwards.
ACTATTATTTTTATTTTTTTTGGAAAATAAATAGCACCGAAGTAGCTGGATTATATATATTTTTAAATGAGATAATACCATTGCATGTAATATTTATAAATAGTAGTTCGCAATCAGATAAAATACCAGACACCTCCTATTTCGTATTTACTTTCAAAATGAAGGGCCATTTATCCTCTTTAAAAGTTCGATTCATTCTCCAAAGACACGACTGTAAGTACCTACATCTTGCTTTGTAATTTGCTTTGATCTTAAAAGAGTGATAGTCTTTAATGCTTATCGAAAAGTCAATATTATTAATAAATGTAGCAATAATATTTAAATGGAAAATGCAAATCGTTTGTTTTCGAATTGAACAAAAGGAACAAGTATGTGTGAATAGAGCCCGTTTTCTCAACAAATCTTACATGTTAATCACTCCTCGCATCTCTTTAAAATTTGTGTATGAAAAAAGACTGGAAGGGTACTGCATCCAGAACCCTTTCTACTTTAAAAAGTTAAATTTTAACAAAAACAAAAACCGACTTCAAGGTTCGGCTCGATTTCATTGGATGCCATCATCAGATCTTAGTGTCCTTATCATGGTACCACCGTCGCAATATCTCCTTTCCATTAAAAAAAAACAATCAAAATCGGTTCATAAACGACGAAGTTATCCGCGAACACACAAAAAATAAAAACATATATACGGTCGCATTGAGAACCTCCTCCTTTTTTGAAGTCGGTGAAAAATCTAGTACCTAGCATACCCCTTTAACTTAACTTGCATAACGATTAACAACGGGTTTGTATTCTCTAGATTGATTACGACTTGGGTTCACTACAAACCTCAACAATTTTTTGCCCAAAACATTGATTTTGTTTTATGATGATGACTTAGATGCGGGTTCCTAGAAGTTAATGATACCGTTCTAAAATTTATTGTTGCTTGTTTATGTTGAAGCAAAAAACACAGTTTTGCATAAGAGTGGATGTCACAATATCAAACCAGAATTATAACCTAGGTATATATATGTTTGATCGGTTAGCTTAACAAACCGGTCATTTATTATCTACACTAATATTATAACCGCGAAAGTTTGTAAGTATAGATGGATGGATGTTTGTTACTCTTTCACGCAAAAACTACTGAACGGATTTTGATGAAACTTTAGAGTAATATAGCTTATACGTCAGAATAATACATAGGCTACTATTTGCCGCGATAACAGACAATACGCAGGCAACCACTAGTACATAATATGTATAAAGAAGTAATTACATGTAATTTCATTGGCCGGGTATTGTGATTGCTTGTTTAAGGTCGTTGAACTTTTTCTTTACTTAATCGTGTGAAGTCAGAATCGTCTAATTGGGACCCATTTGATATAATTATTTTTGTCGATGAATTTATTTTCCCCCAGTTGTCTCACATGTGCTATTATCACCACAATTCTATTACTAGTAATAAAAGTAAGCCTATTTAGGGTTCACGTCTCGCACCCTAATAGTTTCGTGATGTCCGTCCGTCTGTCCGTCTGTGCGTCCTCGGCTTACCTTCGAAATGGTTAGTGCTAGAAAGATGAAACTTTGCATGAATATGTGTATTTACCACGTCGAAAAAGTGCTAAAGTAAAATCACGAAAAATATTTTGTGGAGATGATTTTTTCTCTCGTGAACCCCTTTAGTATGGGGTATCATTAGATAGGTCTTTTAAAAACATTAAGAGGTTGCTGAGACGATTTTTTGATTTAGGTATCTGATATTCCACTTTTTGTTCAAAAACGCATGGTTTTTGTTAAAACAGAGCGTCATAAACCCCCCCCCCCCTCCACCCTTTAAAATCTAAACGACTGGTTCGAAAATTCAGAAAAAAATTCTGATGGTAGTTCAAGTGATGAACTTTGAAGGAAAACTATAACGACTTCGATAACTTTGTCAGTTCAGGAGTTATAGAGGAACTTGTAAAATGAGTTTACTTAGAAAACTTTGAACTAAAATAATTAAAACAATAAAAATAAAAATGTAAAATATTTAAAATTGAAATCATAACAAATGGAAATGGGTAATTACAGAACCCTATTCTATGCGTGTCCTGGCCGGTTTTTACGTATGAAGTTTTAAAAATTTTGCAGCTTTAATTTAAAAATCTATTGCGAATTTTTTAATTGTACCTGTCCTGCTAGTTACTCAGTTAAAAAACCTTTTTCACATTCAAATGTTAATTCGAAAAGTTTCCATTTCGAATGGAATGAGTGCACAACATGTTATAAAACGTAGGTATGTGCGAGTTGTTTGCGACCGCCTCAGGCTGGAGTCAACATAAAACACTTATTCAAATAGAGCAAGCAAAAGAAAGGGAACATGGAAAATGCATACATGACAATTGGACTAACTCTTTCTTTTGCACTCTTTAATACTCTCGTTGACGTAGACTTAGTTACTCAACTTAAATTGTAACTCTCGGGAACAGTACTTTATTTCATTTTCTTTTTTCGACTCTGTTGTCAACTTAAATACAACATTGTTGAGTAAAACACTATGAATAAATAAACTCATATTCGCATTTATGATAAAAGATATGAAATCTATCTATCTATATAAAATTATATATATAACAGGGGAAGGTGACTGACTGATTGACATACCCAGAGATCAACGCACAGCTCAAACCGCTGAAGCTAGAATCCTGAAATTTTGCATGTAGGTTCTTTATATAACGTTAATGAGCACTAAGAAAGGAATTTTTGAAATCCCCATGATTTACCCCCTTAGGGGTGGAATTTGGAATGAAAGTCCAAAAGGAAGGGTGGAATGAAAGTCTACGTGAGCGAAGCCGCGTGTAAAAGCCAGTATTGTCATAAACGTTTTACCGAATATAACACACTACCGTACCACACCTCACCCACTCTATTCATACCATAACTCTTAAGTCAATATAAAATAAATATGACATGTAGGTAACATACTGGCGCGCCTAACGAAACTACAATGGTCCCTTGTTTGCGTAGTACTCGGATTGGGAATTGTTCCTTTTCATATGCGTTAACAATGTTAAACAACAAATCAATTACGATAGGAGAACCTGATGGTACGGTAATTATATTAAATTAAATTGCAATGCTAATATTTAACTTGCAAGCGGTGATAAAATAAATTCAGTCTACTTTTGCTTGTTTTAGTAAAATAATGCATACGGTATACATATAATAGGTCTTTACCTATGAAATTGCCGTTTTGTATGCAATAAGTGAAAGTACTTATTTTTTCAAACTTTTTTATTTCTGTTATTCGAAGTAATCACCCATGCAATCGACGCATCTTTGCCAACGCATTGGCAGTTTATTGATGCCCTTCTTGTAAAAATCAGCTGGACGGGAGGCAACAAACTCTTGAAAGGCATTTTGCACTGCCTCTCGGGAATTGAATTTTTTACCCACTAAAAAGTTGTCTAAATTTTGGAAAAGTAATAGTCGGTAGGTGCAAGGTGTGGTGAGTATGGCGGATTGGGGAGAGCTTCCAACCCCAGCTCTTGCAGCTGCTTCGCGACAACGCGCGACCACATACTGCGCAACAGACAGTCTCCAAGCTGCAAGAGGGATTGGAAGCGCTCCCTCATCCGCCATACTCAACAAGACCTTGCACCTACCGACTATTACTTTTTCCAAAATTTAGACAACTTTTTAGTGGGTAAAAATTTCAATTCCCGAGAGGCAGTACAAAATGCCTTTGAAGAGTTTGTTGCCTCCCGTCCAGCTGATTTTTACTAGAAGGGCATCAATAAACTTCCAATGCGTTGGCAAAGATGCGTCGATTGCATGGGTGATTACTTCGAATAACAGAAATCAAAAAGTTTGAAAAAATAAGTACTTTCACTTATTGCATACAAAACGGCAATTTCATAGGTAAAGACCTATTATTATGTAGAGTTCAGAGATATTGTAGCAATTTATACATATAGATGTTTCTAGATACATAAGAAAATTGTCGACACCCGATTATTCTGCAATGGGGCCATTAAAAAATTAAAGTGAAGTGATTGCTTATTGTTTTGTACAAAGTGGAAATGGTTCAAGTCTCGATGGTTTTTGGTGTTACTTGTGATGCTAACGGTCGATACAAAACGCTTGCTACAAAAAAAAACATCCAACGAAAAGTCTCTGCCAAAAAAAAACTCAAAAGCGTAAAATAAAAAAATCTGTAAAAATCTGTTTGAAGTCGGTGCCAAGTGACTATTGCTTAGACTTTTGTAATTGTTCGTTTGTATTTTTTTGGCTTAGCACCGACTTCAAACAGATTTATACACATTTTTTTATTTTACGCTTTTGAGTTTTTTTTTGGCAGAGACTTTTCGTTGGATGTTTTTTTGGAAGTCGGTTTTTTTTTTATAAAAAGTTTTTATTTTTCCGTTTTTAGTGCAATCAATCGTAGGTCAGTAGTAAGTTGAACTATTTCATCAAATTTCATCATCAAGAATACAAATTAAGGTCTATACGTACGTGTAATATTAAAATCATCCTCTAATCCCTAACTGTTGAAGAGTTTAACCTTCTATCATCAGCTCACCTAAATAACTTGAAAGTATACGACTGAAGGTCTTTAGATACGTATGAAATTGAAAGAATTATCCTCCAACTCCTAACCGTTGAGGAGTTGTACCTTCCACCTTCCATCATCAGCTAACCTAAATAATTTGAAAGAATACGACTAAAGGTAACATATATACATATGATATTTAAAGATTTATCCTCCAACTCCTAACCGTTAAGGAGTTGTACCTTACATCATCAGCTCATCATCATAAAATGTTGACTACCAGACGCAAATACCGGTGTACCTTCAGAAAATATACGAAAAACATAGTATGTGCCTATAAAAAATGAGGGTTTCCCTCGATTTCCCTGGGATCCCATCATCAGATCCTGATATGCTGGCAATGGGACCACCTCGGAAGCATACCCTTTCGAATACAAACAAAAATTTCAAAATCGGTCCACAACTGACGGAGTAATCGGTGAACATACATAAAAAAAAAAAAAACATACAGTGGAACATAGAACCTCCTCCTTTTTGGAAGTCGGTTAATGAGTCAATTTTGCTTAAGAAAATGGATTGATTGAAATACTGTCCCCACTGTACTGTTGGATATAATGGCAATGTTGAAATCTACTATCTTAATATATATATTTCTTGTGTGCGTGTGTATGTGACTGAACTCCTCCTAAACGACTGGACCAATTTTGATGAATTTTTTTGTGTGTGTTCAAGGGGATCTGGGAATGGTTTAGATTCACAAAAACGACTGGACCGATTTGAATGAAATTTTTTGTGTCTAAAAAAAAAGCAAAACAACGTTTGCCGGATCAGCTAGTAATAGAATAAAAATGTAGAATATTCTTACACTTATCTCTAAAAGGTTTATGAAATATACTTTTTAGGATTCCGTGCCAAAGACAAAAAACGGAACCCTTATAAATTCGTCATGTCTGTCTGTCTGTCCGTCCGTATGTCACAGCCACTTTTTTCCGTAACTATAAGACTTATAATGTTGAAACTTGGTAAATAGATGTATTCTGTGAACCGCATTAAGATTTTCACACAAAAATTGAAAAAAAAAAACAATAAATTTTGGGGGTCCCATACTTAGAACTGAAACTCAAAAAAATCATTTTCATCAAACCCATACGTGTGGGTATCAGTATGGATAGGTCTTCGAAAATGATATTGAGGTTTCTAATTTCATTTTTTTTCTAAACTGAATAGTTTGCGCGAGAGACACTTCCAAAGTGGTAAAATATGTGCCCCCCCCCCCTGTAACTTCGTTCCCCCCACCGAAAATTGGTTTGAACGAAATCTAGTTAGTATTTTTTTTTTATAAATCGTAAACTGCAATTTACCTTTCATTCAATTAACACAAATGTAAAAATTATATTATGTTACTTGCTGCTGCGGAACCCTTCATGGGCTAGTCCGACTCACACTTGGCCGCTTTTTTATTAAAAATTTAACGAAGTTATAACTGAAGGCTAATACTAATACGAGTCCGTGCCGGAGGTAGCCAAAATAGCCACATTTTTTGTGGATAATGGGTTTAGTTGGAATATTAATTAAAAAATGTTATATTTTTGGAAATAATTGATAGTAATTTATACGGTTGTCGGTTCGGAGCCGCAGAACCGACAACCGTTGGGTAAATGAGTTCTGGAGTGGAGACCACGTGTCGGTTAGCGAGATGTGAGAAGCCCATAATGAATCAAGTGACGTGCAATAAATGAGGCCTATGTCCAGCTGTGGACATTAATAGGCTGATGATGATGATGAATTTATAAAGGATCTCACATTCATAGAATTTAGTTTACATTTAGTTCTTCAAAAAAACGTAAATGAGACTAGCCCTTGAAGCAAATTTAATTAACATATATGTTGCTGTAACCATTGAGGAATAATATATAGAGAAGTCATCCCAACCAAAAACTATAGTACAACTTCATAACAGAGGGGAACACACGGTGCGCGCGGAGTTCTCCTGTGGGCGGGGACGTCCTCAAAGATTAGAAATTAATAAAAAACAGATGCGACATTTTTATTATTCTGCCTACTAGATTTCACAGTATGTATTAAAATCGTACGAGTATTTTGTGAACCCATAACACCCAGACTCAGAACAAAAATAATTTGCGAATCACACAACGTTTTGCTCTACATGGGATTTGAACCCATGACACCTGGCGTAGTAGAAAGGTGCGTACTGACCGCTTAAACTATTAGACCAATCGTGCAGTCAATTACTATTATATAATAAATAAAAAATATAATCACTATTAAAAATATAATATTGGGATTGCTTGAACTAAAAATATGATTGTCCATTTAATATTAATTTAATGAATAATCATGAAATGTCTCGCATCAAAAATTACATAGTCATTTAGTTCAGTAAAGTACGTATCTACCTACTACGTATTTCTTACTACTACCACGACTATTTTGCCTACGTGTCAAGTCTGAACCGTACACTTTTTATAATCTATGATTTTCATTCATAAATGGCGGACAAAATGTTTTAAAATATTTTTGATTTATTTGTAAAACAGTAGTTTACTTAATGTTTCGTTTACTTACCGATGATAAGTTACACCACTGTATTCTTTTTCTTTCTATAGATTGGTTTTTGCAGGTTTTTAACACGCAGGATGGCATTTTTGAATAAAATGTTCGTTACTCTGTTGGCGTTCGATTAGTTGCGCTGAAGTCCCGGGACATCAACGTATGGAGCAAAAACACTGTATCGCGATGTCTGTTCTATACGTAGTAGTAATATTAGTTCAATGGCTGTAACACATACCTTCTTTTACACAATATTAAATCATAAATGTGTTTTCTTAAATTTCGAATATGAATAAATTCGGCAGGTCGAATCAGAAACTTTCGGAGCTTTCACACTGATGTTTTAAAATGTAAATTATACTTGTGATATCTGTTGCACACTATGCCAGTAACAGATGAAAACCTTGTATCCACGGCCCTTACGGTAAACCTTTCCAGAATCCATTTTTACGATTTACAGGATTGTATACCTACCTCACACAAAATAAATCTATAATGTCAACCTCAATTTATAGATACGACCTAGTCTATAGTTTATGTCTCAAGCTTTTCATGCGGCGAGACTATTGGAGCTCAGACGAAAAACCGGCAATGATTACGAGAGGTGTTTTAGAACGTGTGGCTTTGAGAATTCTAATAAAATTAGACTGTGGTCAACCGTCCAGAGACAGCAACGCAGGTGAAATGTCGATATGTTGCAGGTCACCTGAAATAGTTCATGGTACAAATAAAAAACCTGCCAGGTTACCCGTCAAGTTGAACTGCCCTGCTTCTTGGCAGCTATTCTAAATGTTCATGGTAGGGCCCCAGTTCATTATTTAAACAAACCGGTATTTCAACATTTCGGCGGAATCTCATAAACTTACATTTTGTATACATATCATAACTTCACACGTAATTATTATCCAACCTTTTGCCTTCATTTATCAGCGCAGTTATTTTTGGTATTTACACTGTTTTTTTTTCCATTTTTTATTAATCTTTGTACTGCTGGTTAAGTATTAGTAAGTTAATCCTCTTGTAATCCTCTTTCATGCACACTTGTTTGAGCTGATTTAACACGGAAAATATATTTCTATAACGCGAATTATATTTATTCGGACATAATAAAATTGTGTGCGTGTGAACTGAGGGACCATAGTGATATTTTTGTTTTAAATTTTTATATGATTTAGTAGTAAAACAATTGTAGAACAAATATGAGAATTTGTAAAAAGACATGTTAAAAACTACAGCCCTTTAAGTGTGGTCCCTCAATCCTCACATACCATCAGCCGGATCTCGGCAAGTGTGTAAAAAAATAAGGTATTGTGACTGCAGACATTTAGTAGAGAATTTGTAAAGATATATACTAAAATAACTGAGCACAAATCATCAACGATTAAAAAAATACAACGACTATACTGTGGTCCCTCAGTCCACACACGAAAGATTTCACAATACTGAATATTACCACATCAACGGAATAAAATCTTTATTTTCTTACATAATATTTTAGAAAAAGTCTTATAGCAATTTGTAAAAAATAAATTAAAAAAAAATATCGACGCACTTTGAAGATATTTATAATTAAAGCTGGTCCCTCAATCCTCACGTTCTCAAACATACTTGCATGTCTAGCTGCTAGACGACTAAAGTATCACAAAGTGTAGTGTATTAAACTTTTTGTAAAAAGTTTCTACAAAATAATAGGTATCTAAAATTGAGTGTATCTTACCTCTAAAATGAGATTATAGCATTTTAGTGATCTTATGAACAGATATACGAGTAGTGTGACCACACAATGAAACAAAATGTAGACTACCAATATAATTTTTATTTTAAAAAGTTTTCAGAGTTTAAAAAGTTATTCATTTTTTTTTATGTGGCCCGCCAATATGACTCTACTCTGCCTGATTGAAAGCATAAGCAAAATCCAAGAGTGGTGATCACCATACTCATTGCGAATGCAGCATGGCGACCCACACCATGGCGGCCTAGTGATGCTTCTGCATCTTTTAGTCTAGTCAACAAGTATGGAACTTGTTGACTAGACTATTTGGGCCTCCGGTCTCGCACTCACCAACGAAACACGAGAGCACAAACGCTGTCATTTTACCTCGATTTTCTGTGCGAGGGTAGTACCGCCCTGGTCGAGCCGGCCCGTTAGTGCTGAAATCAGCGTGGCTCTGCTAATTACACAACAATTAATTTAGTTAATTGTTTTATTTTCCGAACTTATTACTCTTGATTGTCAAATTTCTTACCATTAATGCATTCTTTGACTCTAGGGTGTATCATTAGTGGCACACATTAGTGGTAAGTAAAAAAGTAAATTAAATTTCAAAGTGTAACCAGAGTTTAAAAAGTTATCATAATAATTATGTAGTTCCATTAGTTCATTATTTTATTTTTCGAACTAGTTTATTTTTTAAGTATCGAACTAAGTGGCGTGCAATTGGAGAGGCTTGTGTCCAACAGTGGACTGCGATAAGGCGAAGATGATGATGAAGTAGGTGTGTTCAATTAATTTAGTTCATTTATTCCTATTTGTTCTGAACCTTACCTCCCCATATTATACAGTAGTTATAATTTCGCCTTTATTCCCAGATTTCTTATTACTGATGCGTTTTTTGATCCAATGAAGTGCTTAAAAAAACGTCCACCATCTTATTTGCAGATCCTGTAAAACATACAATACCTCTAATTCAAATAGTAAAAGATTCAAATAACTGACTACTCCAATTGCAAACTTGTATATTACTTCTACCCGGATTAAAACGAACTACAAGAACTCCGCAAACTACAAGAAAACGGTATTTGTGGACACGATTTTGCCAATTAATATAAATCCTAAATATTGGCTAGCTTAGGGTTTATATTGACGTATAAGATCAGGGTAGAAGTAAAAAGATCCAAACATCTCTAGAAATTCACTAAACTTCAGACGCTCTTTGTAGACGCGTAAAGTCACACAATCCAGGGTTATTACTTGTTATTGAATGCCAATGTTAATATACTTGTTCAGTTGGTATGCCTTTACTGATTCAAAGAGATTCAGTATTATGATACTTCAAACTCAAACTTTTATATGTCAAATTATTTAAATGTGCTTAGATTTTTTGGATGAATAAGACCTTTGTCCGTTCCATCTATCAATGTCATTTAGTGAGATAATGATTGTCAATAAAAAAAAAGTAAAACCCAACTACGACAAAAAACGACGCTGTTATAGTATGGAGCAAGTTTGAAAAGCCATAGTCACGCGTTGTTAAAGCGTTGTGGTACGTTTCTATGTAACGTGTGATTACGACTTTTCAAACTTGTTTCTTAATTTTTCAGCGGTTTTTTGTCGTAGTTGGGTTTTACTTTTTACTTTTTTTATTTAAAATCTTTTGTTGCCGTTACAATATTAATTTATTTGCAAAGTAAATTTAAAATACTAGAGAAATATCACAATAATCAAATAAATACGGACAAAGTCACAAGCAAATATAAATAATATATATATTTTTAAATGTACAAGTAACGCCCTTTCCTATGATACCAAACACGGCATATTTATCTCAAATTTATTTTTTCACACAGTACTTTATGACCACTAGAGGGCGCCACATTAGATTCAGCGACAACTCTTATAACCAGCGGACGATCAAGATGCTTCTAACGATATCTCATTTGTTCAGTTCTAATAAGTAGTTGAGGAGCTATGAGACAATAGATTCACATACTATACATAGCTTGTCAAAATCATAACCCTCCTTTGGCTTTGCCGTAGTCTGTTAAAATAAAAAAAAAATTACGTCAATAAATAGTCGAAACAATATTTCGATAATTTATGAAAGATTTTTATATTGCGACCCCGCAGCATAGATTTTCCGGTGGATGATAATACTTCCATTACTCGTGTAAGCTCGCTCTTGCACGTGGCACCTCGTACTTTTAAAATAGGGATGTCGTAACTGTATTGTGCTTTCTTTTCCTGTTGATTGACATGACTTTTTCCTTATTTTTTTTAATGAAAATGCTCTAAATAATGTTTTGATAGACAACGTCAACCACATATTTAAACTATTAAAATGTTGTCAATAACTTATAAATTTAATGTATAATCTACAGTTTATTTATAGGTACATTCCTACTAAGCAATTGATCACTACTGGAGAATTTTCCTAGTCCTACAGATTGTCATAGCATAAACATCGGGGTCGGCATCGCGGGGGCCTAATTTGTCATCATTAATTTATTGTGCCATTAATTTTAACAGCGTTTATTGAACGGTTTTGCAAAGGGTATTCGTAATAGAATATTACATCTGTTGCCAAAATGGCGGAAAATTTTAGATGAATGTATTATATTTTTGTTAATTACTACGACTTCGTTTATTTTGTGAAACATGAAAGATTTTTAAATATCTAAGAAATACTAGTTGATGGTATATATAAATATATCTATACTAATATATAAAGCTGAAGAGTTTGTTGGTTTGCTTGAACGCGCAAATCTCAGGAACCATTGGTCTGATTTGAAAAATAGTTAGATAGCCCATTTATCGAGGAGAGCTGTAGGCATATCATCAAGCTAAGGCCAATAGGAGCGGAGGAGCAATGAAGAATGTTATAAAAACGGGGGAAAATTATTACGCTACGGGCAGCAGGAGACGTAAACGAGGTTGCGTGGGTCAGCTAGTCATATATAAAATGATATGTTGCTTATAGATTGCAGAGTGACCGAAAGTAAAATGTATTTGTGATAACTTTCCCGAGAAATGTCGAAAGTAAAAAAAGAGGTAGACTTTAATCTTCTTTCTAAGGAGAAGCTCGTGTCCAAATGATCCGGCAGCTATAAAAGGCTGACAATGATACACCGAATTACCAGCATATTAAGGGAATTTATTGTTTGCTATCACGGGATTAGATTGAAGGATTTCCTTGCAGCTTATAATGTTCCGAACGTTCAAGAAGTTTCTAAGCCAAGGCTGGTTTGCACTTCAACTACTCGTACTACAACAACAATGTACTTTGCACTTCCCTTAGGAATTAGCGGGACTTAACGGGAGAGTGCGAACGTCTTTAAATAAAAACATAGCGCGTTAGTTCTTGTCTTAGTGAAATGTTAAACGAAAAATTTACAATATTTCAGTTAAATAGCGTGGGTAACAAACAAATATATGCAAATGAAATTTTGGACTCATTTTTTCAATTAGAAGTTATTTTAAATATAATACCAAACCGTCACTAAGCGATTATATGATATACTAGTTTTTGCTCGCGGCTCCGCCCGCGTGTATGTCGGTTATCGCGGCAAATAGTAGCCTATGTGTTATTCTGATTTATGAGCTATATTACTGTAAAGTTTCATCCAAATCCGTTCAGTGGTTTTTGCGTGAAGAAGTAACAAACATACACCCTCACAAACTTTTGCCTTTATATATTAGTGTGATGTGATAGTAGGATAACTAACTACTATTGTTTTATTTTCTTCCCTTATGACGTACTAGCCGACCCGTGCCCACTTCGTTGGGCGCTAACCGCTCCCTTTTAATACTATTACTATTATAAACTAAAATGTTTGTTCAATCATAATAAATACTCCTGAGTAGTGTAGCTTTCTGTTAGTGAAAGAATTTTCAGGATCGGATCAGTACTTCCGAAGATAAGCCCCTACAACCATACAAAGTTAGAAACTTTACCGCTTTATAATATTAGTATGGATAGATTATAGTAGGAGAGCTGGTACCATTTTTTGGGTAGGTATTTGAGGCAAGCTGAAAACTTGTCACAGACCTCTCCTATTATACCCCACCCCAACACGGAATTGCAGATCTGGCTGCAGATCAACCCTATTTTTTTCAAAATATAAATATATTTGCACGCGCCTGGCAATGTTAATGCCCCGACCAAATCGTCTGGCTTCTTTATTTTTTTTATCTTTAAACATTAAACTACAACATATAAAAATTGCATATTGCCTCAAATATATTTTTGGGAAAGCCAGGCCTGCAGTCCCGTATTGGGGTATAATAGGAGAGGTCTGTGACAAGTTTTCAGCTTGCCTCAAATACCTACACAAAAATTGGTACCAGCTCTCGGACTATTAGGAGGTAATAGCTAAGTTGTGATTAGCAAAGAAACGTGTTGGCTTAAGTAAGTATAAACAATACAAACAATATATTATATATGCAAAAACATTAACCGATTAAAGCTGCGTGTTCGCTCCGGGGTCGACAATAAACTCACCATTTACATAAGGTCTGAAAGTTATAATAAATCTTTTTTCTTTTTATTTCGCTCTTTGCATGTAATAGCAATTAAGTACCACCCTTCTTAACGCTTTGTTTATACTTTTTCTTTATACTCCATATGAAACGTACGCAATCAAGAAATTATCCGTATTCTCTGTTTTCGGTAAAAGCATTCGGTATATCAGTTAATACTACTTCAGACTTACATACTTGTACTACTCGTACATAGGACACCGCCGTGCTGTTAAATCGACAAAAGTCAAATTCAAAATGGCTTCTGATTTCGTAATTCGTGAAATCCTACTTATTTCGTTCGAACTGTCCTAATTGAACAAATCAATGCTAAGGAGTAAATTGATATGGATGTATATAAAATGTCAAATTCCAAAGACGACTAATTCGTAAAAAGCTTTCCCTTGTAAATAATTTTGAAGAATTGATTCTTAGAAAAAAATATTATTCTGATAATTATATTATAACTATCATTTACCCGCGGTTTTGCTCGCATGCATTGCGATCCAAGAGATATGTGTACAAAATTTCATGATGATCGGTTAAGTAGTTTTGTAGAAATGAAATTCACGTCCGGAGGTTAGAACGGGCATAATTATATTAAGCACGTGTATTTCATTTTTCACTTTCGTAATGCATAACAAAACAGATAGTAGGTAGTTAAAAACAATGTTTATGAATACTCAAATAGAGCAGGTGAGACACCGTCATTTATCGCCTCCTAAACCGCAGCCTTCGAAGCGCAACGAGGGAGCTCTCCTGAGCCCATCAATCCTATGTTTGATCGACACACCCCAAAACCACATATTTATCGTTATTTAGATGCCTATGCAGCTACGGTGCTTTTGACTACTTGAAACTGTGCATAGCCCACAGCGAACATACAATAGACCTTGACATGTCAGCGTCTAAATGACATTCAAGCTATTGTTGTCCGACAAGCAGAGATTCTTTTGTTTTACAGTTGAAGGGTTCGCACAGACAGAAGTGGAGTATAACACGCTAGATGTGAAGCTTTTGTTTGAAACTGAAATTACGTACTGCAGGGACACCAAGTCCTCGGCAATTTCCCTGTTATCTTCGATTTTAAACTGATTTATTATACTTAGTTAATAAATGTGCAACAAGGCTAGAGAGTATAGTATTATAGTTATTCTACTAGAAATAAAATATAGTAGTGTTCGACTTTTAAAAGATTGTTGTCAACTTATAAATAACACCATGGGAATAGGCTTTTAAACCACTCTAAGTTTTATTAACTTATCACCTCAGTTGTATAAAAACTTTATACATCTACCGAATGAAAAGATTTGTATGTAGCTGATATAATATACAGATATTATATTAAACATCGTGATTACCATACGCAAGTATACAGAACTTCATTCATATAATTTATTCTGGCGTGCTGCCTCACTAAGACCGGTGGTTCAGGTACAAAGAATCAAGACATAATATATGCATATAATATATAAATTAGAATAATACTTTACATTTAATTGAGTTCTTCACAGTGTTTAGTGATCTGCTCTTATCTGAATTTTACAACAACTATCAACCAAGATGAGCTCTCGACCGTGTTTTATGTGTTTCCTTAGTTTTTAATGTTACTGTACCCGAAATTGTATACTGTATACGGAAATATTAGATGTGTATATTTTGTTGCAGACTGAGGGTGTCGGTAGAATGGTGAAGTGAGCGAGACGCGATGGTGCTGTGTATAGTAGCTTTGCTGCTGGTCGCCGGAGCCTCACCTTCACATGCGCTCGACATATGTAAGTGTTTATCTTTATTCCCTTTAAAATTATGTTTACCCTTAGCTTTGCGATGTCCCTATTTTTTGTTTTCTTAATTTGCACTTTATATTTCTCAAATGTCATAAATCCAGTCATCCTACTAATATTATAAACGCAAGTTTGTAAGTATGGATGAATGGATGTTTTTTAGTCTTTCACGCAAAAACTACTGAGCGGATTTAGATGAAACTTTAGAGTAATATAGCTTATACATCAGAATAACACATAGGCTACTATTTGCCACGATAACCGAAATACGCGCGGGCGGAGCCGCGAGCAAAAACTAGTAAGACAATGAAAATGGTAGTTATGATATACGTATGGTCCGAGTTCATATTTAAGTTAAATAACACTGTGACAGCATGCTCAAGACTCTTTATTAAAAGTTAAAACCCTACCATGATCTACAAACCCACTTCAATCTAAATTACCGCGGAACCCAAGTAGGTACAATATTATAAATAAATGAGCAAATTTAAGTTAGTTATATTTATAAGTGTAGGCAATAATAAAAATTTTGAACCACAAACATTATCAAGCATGTATACCTATAATATGCAGTAGCACATGACAAATATTAAATCGACGTTACAAAAACTCCCTGCCAAAAAACACTAAAAAGCGTAAAATAAACTGGCTCTTCATAAATTGCTATGAGCCAATTCTTATCTATACCTAATTCTTAATTCATTTAAATAGTAGAAATAGTAAAAACTGTGTAATTGTATATGAATAATACATTCATGTTTTTAAACGTATTAATTTTTAATCAATAGCCAATAAGGACTTTCATACAAACTATTGAACCCTTATTTTAACACCTTTAGGAGTAGAATTTCTATAAATGCTGATATAAGTATTCATTTATCTGTAAACAAAAGCCTGAAGACAAAGTTTCAGGCTACTAGCTTAAAAAATTAGCTGCTTTCAGACTAACCTATGTACGAAATGTCAACCCCTATTTCACCCCTTAGGGATAGAATATCGAGAAAGGCTACGTAATACGTTAATACTCATTTTTATCAGTAGCCCAAAAATAAAGTTTCACGTTTCTAACTTAAAAAATTACGAAAAGGAAAACTTGATACAAATCCTATACCCGACTGGCTGGGTGGTATAGTTAGGAGAGGCCATTTTCAACAGTGGAGTATTAAAGGCTATTGACGAATGATGAAAATAATGATGGCGATACTTACAATACACTTATACATATATAACTAGCGGCCGCTTGCGACTTCGTACGCGTGGAGTTAGTTATTTGCACATTTTTTATACTTAAATAATAAAATTTTAAAAACATTGGACTTCCATACAAACTGCCGTTCCTCGTTTTAACCCCAAGAGGGGGTTTATTTCTCAAAACACATTATAAGTACACTTTCACACCATCTATAGAGCATACATTTTAAATTTCAAGTCTCTTACTTCAAAAACATAGGACTTTCATACAAACGTCAAATCCCAGTTTTACCCCCTTAGGGGTGGAGTTTCGTAAAATCCGTTCTTAGCGGATGTCTACACCCTATAAGGAACCTACCTGCCAAATTTCTAGTTTGTAGGTGTTATAAGTTTCTGAGATTTCGTGATTAATAAGTGAGTGGTATTTCGCTTTTATATATATAGATTAGACATACTTACTACAAAAGAATGTAGCTATAGGTGATTCAGTACAAGTATTCCGAACTAATTAATACATATGTACTTTGATTGAATGCAACGTCTGTGACTGTTGCCAAATACTTGCTTCACTATACTCGTAGTTATAAATTAATTTAATTTATTGAAAGTTTAAATTGCACAAAGCAAGTTTTTAAAAAACCACTCTCCTAATATAGATAGTCGATTATTGAGTCTACGGAGACAACATAAATGTCAGTAAATCTTAACCTTCCGAATTGTTTTTATATAAACAATAGGACGTCAAATTCGATATTGAGAAAATCAGATTACACATCAGCAGACACAAGGAAAACGCGACGAACTAACTTGGAGAAACATGATTCGCTGTGATTAAATTGCTCAATACAGTACAGAAAAATTTAATATATTTAAATTTTGTTGTACTTACCGCGTGCCGCCTCCATATAACACCTAATTGATACCGGTAGCGAATATCTTTGACATTAAAACGGCTTTGTTGTAGAAATATTTTACTATTTATGACAGAAACATGATAAGTTCAACTTTTATATGAATACAGTACAATACAGTTTCTACAGAAGCTCATTGACTTGTTTTTATAAGATGATCTTTTGAACCTGACAAGTGTTGACAGTAGGGTGTTAAGAATTAAGGAATAGCTTTTGGACTTTATATAGGGACAAACGAGAATCAGGTCAACTAATGGTAGGTGACTATCCATGCACACTTGCAACAGGGGAGACAAGTGCCACCATTTGAATGCCCACTACTAAACAAAAAGGGTTCATTCTCAGTAGATCCATTGGCCAGATCCATGATGGATCTAGTGAGAATTTTTTTTTCTCATTAGATCTTGATTTCAGCATGTGGGACTGGGACTTTTTTTTTCCATTTTTCCCAGAAGATCATTGGTCAGATCCATGATGGATCTAGTGAGATTTTTTTTCTCATTAGATCCATTTATTTAAAAACATAAATAAAATGGATACAATAAGATTTTTTTTTGGAAAAAAAATTGGAAAAGATTCTTTCCAAGATGCAATGAATAAGGAAAGAGAGAAGGGTTGCAAAAAATAATCACGAACATAAATTGATTTATTTTCTATGCAACTTGGCTTAGTACTTAACAAAATAAAACTTTTAAGGAAAATAAAACAATTATAGTTGTTTGATTATAGTTGTTTTTTTTTATTGTCTTTTGAAGAAAATACAATTATTCGCATATCTTTATGCGAGTAATCTGCAAGAAGAAAATCTTTATACTGTTTAGGTACTTCTACCTCCTTTGCACTTTTTGTGCTAGTTTGCTTTACTTGAGCTTACTTATTTCGTTGACGATATATCCCAGATTTATTTTCATTGAATGTAGGTACTGGTTTGTTAGATGCTAAATGCCATCCTTTGCTTTCTATATAAGAAAGTGCCTTCTTATATATGCGAGGAACAGGTTCTTTGCCAGAAATTGCTTGTTCGCAGTTATTACTTAATGTACTTTCTATAAAATTCTGGGCAACGTCAGGAATACAGGCATCACAGTGGGGTTTATGTTTAACAATATTTTTGGCCTAAAATAAAATATGGATTTAAAAATAGTGGGAATAAATCGAAAATTGGTAATTATACTTGTAAGGGGTATTTACAGGTAAAGCAATCACTCACCCTTAGATTATATTAATAATCAAAGCACTCACCGAATTTAATGTTACTGATCCAGGACATTTTAATTTTGATGATTTATAGTTTTCGCAACGCCAGAGACTAGTGCCTCTTTTATATACCACATGCTTATGAAATCTATAGCCCTCGTTTAAAAAGACTATACCTCTACCACTTTCAATAAATTTTAATGCTTCGGTCTCACTCATTTTCTCTAAACAACTATTTTCTGCACTAAACTGAAATGTCATATGGTAGACATTTATAACTTATATTTTTCAATCACAAAATCTTACCATGCAGGTTGAATGGCAAACAAAATATTGATATTATTAATTAGTCTGGCTTATGGAACTTAAAGAACTTCTTAGTACCTAAATCTACATCTTGAAATCAAGAACTAATGAGAAAAAATCTCACTAGATCCATCATGCATCTGACCAATGGATCATCTGGGGAAAATCGAAAAAAAAGTCTCAGTAGATCCACATGCTGAAATCTAGATCTAATGAAAAAGAAATCTCACTAGATCCATCATGGATCTGGACCTTGGGTCGTAATCAATTGAACATTTCAAAATTAAATGAAGAATTAGGATATCTTTTCAACTTTTAAATTAAAAAATGTAATGTTATTTTACAAATACAATTCATGCCGGGACACTAGTTAAAGGTACAGTGAAATTAGTCTCGAGAAATTTTTGCATATGTAGTGGTGTGTATATTACTCAGATCTTAGAGCGCGTTTCCACTATATCGTTCTGGCCTATACAAAAATGTTTCGATATCCTAACATTACTATTTAATTTTATACTTATCCCTAGCAACACTCTGATTTTTGGTTTCAATAAAAACAAGTTTTTATTTTAAAGAAAAAGGTTTTGACTTTATAAAAACCGACTTCCAAAAAACATCCAACGAAAACTCTCTGCCAAAAAAACACTTAAAAGCGTAAAATAAACTGGTTCTTCATAAATTGCCTATACCTAATTCTTTATTCATTTAAATAGTAGTATTATAATGTGTGCTAGGTACCTAGAATCTGTTTGAAGCCGGTGCCAAGTAACTATCGCTTAGACTTTTGTAATTGTTCGTTTGTATTCTTTTTGGCTTAGCACCGACTTCAAACAGATTTTAGGTACCTAGCACACATTATAATACTACTATTTAAATGAATAAAGAATTAGGTATAGGCAATATATGAAGAACCAGTTTATTTTACGCTTTTAAGTGTTTTTTTGGCAGAGAGTTTTCGTTGGATGTTTTTTGGAAGTCGGTTTTTTTTTTATAAAAAGTTTTTATTTTTCAGTTTTTAGTGCAAACAATCGTAGGTAAGTAGTAAGTTGAACTATTTCATCAAACTTCATCATCAAGAATACAAATTAAGATCTATACGTACATGTAATATTAAAATCATCCTCTAATCCCTAACTGTTGAAGAGTTTAACCTTCTATCA
The DNA here is from genome assembly GCA_949125395.1 of Diaphora mendica. Lineage (NCBI taxonomy): Eukaryota > Metazoa > Arthropoda > Insecta > Lepidoptera > Erebidae > Diaphora > Diaphora mendica. The sequence continues at coordinate 9,364,383 of OX421312.1, read as the reverse complement.
TCAGCTCACCTAAATAACTTGAAAGTATACGACTTAAGGTCTTTAGATACGTATGAAATTGAAAGAATTATCCTTTAACTCCTAACCGTTGAGGAGTTGTACCTTCCACCTTCCATCATCAGCTTACCTAAATAATTTGAAAGAATACGACTAAAGGTAACATATATACATATGATATTGAAAGATTTATCCTCTAACTCCTAACCGTTAAGGAGTTGTTTCTTACATCATCAGCTCATCATCATAAAATGATGACTACCATACGCAAATACCGGTGTAACTTCAGAAAATATATGAAAAACATAGTATGTGCCTATAAAAAATGAGGGTTTCCCTCGATTTCCCTGGGATCCCATCATCAGATCCTGATATGCTGGCAATGGGACCACCTCGGAAGCATACCCTTTTGAACACAAAAAAAAATTTCAAAATCGGTCCACAACTGACGGAGTAATCGGTGAACATACATAAAAAAAAAATACATACAGTGGAACATAGAACCTCCTCCTTTTTGGAAGTCGGTTAAAAAAAAAGGTGTGTGTGCGATTCACACACGATAGAAGTGAAACTTCAAAGAGGAGAGACCGATATAAATATATATTTTTTTCCTTTCCTTTCATCTAGGTTTTTAAAACTCCGGGGGGCCTACGGGGGGGTCAAAATTTATGCGTTTATTTTTGGCCTAGGACGCACCGTTTCCGAGATATTTCAATCTAAAGCAAAAAATCGTCACTTGATAGTGGAAAGTGGAAACACGCACAAAACCAGAATAAACCAGTTTACGCTGTCCGCAGGTGCCACGTGCAGTCCGGCGTCAGTCGCTTGGTACTGTTAGAACATAAAGCACACATTTCATTCAAAAATTATAATTATTACGTTAATTGTTAAATTTTGTATTTGTTGATTGTTGTTATTGTTTGTTATTATTGTTATAATATTTGTTGAAGTTTTTAATTTGTGTGTAAGTGTTGTAACTTTATATTGTAAATTCAAAATGGCTCCAGTGTTAAAACATGGTCGAGGCAAGCCTTTGACTTCTCAAACTAAAGAAGTTTTGTACTGTTTGTACAAATATTTCGAAAATGAGTGTAATAACAACCCGAGCAGTATTATGACCCCCACTCAATTAGTTGCTAAATCAACAGGAATTTCAATAGCATCCGTCAGAAAGGTAGTATCAGAAAGCAAATGTCGTCCTTCAGATCAGGAAGTAACATTTAAATCTCCTAAAAAGAAACCGAATCGTAAACCTACAATAGTAATCGATAACTTTGATCAGCAAGTTATCAGAAGAACAATTCATGACTTCCACATCACAAATAAAGAAGTTCCCACTTTGAAAACTTTGCACGCAAAATTGAGAGAAGATATTGATTATAAAGGTTGTGTCAGCACGTTACGAAAACACGTCATGTCATTAGGTTTTAATTGGAAGCAAACAGAAGATAACCGGAAACTTCTTATGGAAAAACACGAAATTAGATACTTGCGAATTAATTATTTGATGAAAATTGCTGAATATCGTGAACAACGCCGACCAATTGTTTACACCGACGAAACATATATACATACATCACATACCCTCTCGAAATCTTGGTCAGATGGAAGCACTTCAGGTTTGAAGCAACATATATCGAAAGGCAACCGCTTAATCATTGTTCATGCCGGTGGTATGGATGGCTTTATACCAAATGCATTGCTTATGTTTAAAGCCAACCAAAAAAGTGGAGATTACCACGACAATATGAACTATGACAACTATTCAAGGTGGATTCAAACTCAATTGATACCCAACTTACAACCAAATAGTGTTGTTGTTGTTGACAACGCACCATATCATAACTCAATACAAAATCCTGCACCGAATAGTAATTCTAGAAAACAGCAAATGATTGACTGGCTGACATTGCGAAACATTGAGCATTCATCCACGTTGCTTAAGCCTCAATTATATGAACTGATTCTGCAAAACAAGGCGAGATTTGTAGAGTACAAGATAGACGAAATATTACGACAGCACGGTCATACTGTGCTGCGTTTACCACCATACCATCCGGAGTTTAATCCTATAGAAAATATATGGGGGATAGTGAAAACATATGTTGCAAAAAAGAATGTCGCAATGAATATGAAGATTATAATGTCATTAGCTGAAGAAAAAATGAACGCCATAACTGTAGAGGAATGGAGAAAAGTTTGTCTGCATGCTATTGAGGAGGAAAACAAATATCAGGGTAGAGACGCAGCTTTAGACACAATATCAGAACGAATCATAATTAATTTAAATAATTCATCTGATGAAAGCGAGGATGGGGATGATTGTGATATGCCTGGGGTTGATGAATTATTAGAATAAAACATTTATGGCCGGAGAACACCTAATTCATACACGTCTTCACTGAAGTGAAAACCGGCATTCACTGCTTGTAATGTTTGGAACTGGCTTGTCTGCCTCATATAGTTCCATAGATTACAATGCAGTGGATACACATTTTCACGTCCGTATTAGTACGTAGTGCGTATGCGTAGACGTGTACGCATTTGGTGTGCTCCAGCCACAAACGTATATTACCTTTAAAAAAATAAAAACTAAAAATAAAATGTTGTTTTTTTTTATTTGCTGACCATACACTACTACAAACGCAAAAATTTCTCCAAGCTAATTTACCTGTATTACATTCTTCTTATGTTGCCGATTAGATTGCGAAGGAGAATTATATTGGTTCTTGTTTAACGTATAGAGATGGGCCGATCAGTACTTTGGCCGACTAGCCGACTAACCGATTAGTCGGTCCTAAAAAGGCCGACTAGTCGGCCGACTAATCGGCCAAACCGATCGTGGTCTCTGACATTTCCGTAACTCTTCGTTTACAGCTGATTCGCGCCCCAGTTGCAAACGCCGCCTGCGAACCTTGTTTCTTCATTTATGCTTCTGTAATGGTCGGAGTCGGAGCGGTGTTTTAGTGTAAAAAATATTTTTGTGTAAAGATGTTATTATTATTGTTGATTGAAATGAAGAGTTAAATGAAAAAGAAAATTACTTGTGCCGATGCTTTTTTAAACATGGGGACAATGTTTTTTGTTTTTTTTTTATTTTTATTTGATGAAAGCTTGAGTAGAATCCAACAATCCAACACCATACTCACTGCGAACACAGACAATGCAGTATAGCGTGATGAGAGAGACCTAGTGAGATGCATTTTCACACGCTGCCTAAAGGACCCGGGATTATAGTGGAAGGGAAACACGTGCGCTGGCAGAACGGAATCGTTTAGTTCCAGAGCGTATTTCTACGACTCTGAAGCGGTGACTTCCAATGCCAGTACGTGCTGTCCTGTAGAAGATGGGAGAAAGTGGGATTAGTTGGAAGAGCTCTTCAGAAAACTGTCCATGGTAAACACGCTATAGGACTGTCACAGAGGCGATATCTCCCCGCAAGTGCAAAGACTCAAGGGACTCGGTGGCATCGGGACTGTTGATAATGCAGACTGCTAGCCGCTGCAACCGATCAAGAGCATCAAGCAAATTCTGCGTGGATCCATTACAAATATGAGAACAGTCCTCCACGAACGAGCGAACCTGGGTCTTATAAAGAAGATACAGATGCTCGGGCGCAAAGAACCGTCTCACCCTATTCAGTACGCTAAGTTTCCGCGAGGCCGCCTTAGTGATGCTCTCGATTCCTTTTATGTATTTGCTGCCAAAATGACTCTGTCAGTCCTGATGGAAATCATGAGCAGAATCCACGAGTGGTGGTCACCATCCTCAATGTAGGTAGTAGGTAGGTAATAGAGATAATGCAGCATGGTGACCCACACTATGGCGGTCTGGTGAGATGCTTTTTCACGAACCGTTGAAAGGATCCGGTATCATAGTGGGAAGGAAACACGTGCGCTGGTACTGAGTTCCAGGTTTTGACCGCTCGGCACAGGAAGGAAGAACCGAAGCGATGAGTGCGAGAACGTATGTCTACCACTCTGAAGCGGTGACTTCCGAGGCCGGCCCGTGTTGTCCTGTAGAGGAGAGGACCAGTTGGAAGAGCTCTTCAGAACACTCTCCATGATAATGGCGATAGAGGACTGCCATGGGTGCTATATCCCCTAGATGTGGCCACAACGACCCTTTAACGTCGATTGGGGAGGTAGCGGCCTCTACCGCAGTACCTTCGTCGCCTCCTGCGAGCGGGAACGGCCTTTTCCGATCCCGCTCTGCGGACTACTTCTGAAGCATTACGTCTGCACAGAAGGAGACCACGGCCTCCCATCGCTCACTACTCGCCAGCATTGCCGCGATCAATGCTGGTGGTGACAGGTTTCGTCCGATCTGTCCGACCACGAGTCGACACTCGGACTCCCACGCAGGGCAGTCCTCCAGCGTGTGCTGGGCGGAGTTCCGGTCGGACCCGCAGTGATGGCATTGTGCCGTAGCCTCACGTCCGATTCTGTTCAGATACTCTCCGAAGCAACCGTGCCCAGTGAGTATCTGAGTAAATCGGTAGGTGACGCAGTCGGTCCTCCCTATCTAAGCTTCGAAGCTCGGCAGAACGGCTTCGACACACACGAGTGAACCTGGGTCTTGTAAAGAAGACACGGATGCTCGGGCGAGTAGAACTGTGCCACTTTGCTTAAAACACCTAGCTTCCGCGAGGCTGCTTTGGTGACACTCTCAACGTATTCGTGCGGGTTAAGATCTCTGCAGAAATCCATGCCAAAGATATCGAGCTTACCTTGTAATTGCATTTGAGTGTTCTGAAAAGTAGAAGTAGAAGGAATGGAGACTTTTTGGCAGATAACGCGAACACTTGTTAATCTTAGAATTGAACTCGACCAGATTCTGATAGCCCCATTGAGAAATGCCGCCCAGAACATGGTTGAGCTCAGAGACAAGCTCCTGTCGTTTTTCCTCAACTTCTACCAGCTTGACTGCAAGTTGTCCAAAATATCGCCCATGGACTGTGCTGTTGTCTGCTTAACTAAACGGCTAAAGAAGAAACAGTGTGGGCGACAGGACGGAGCCCTGAGGTACGCCAGCGTTTACCTCTAGAAAATCAGAGGCCACGCCGTCGCATTGGACCCTAATGCTGTTATGTGTAATCAATGTCAATGATTATTTCTCGTGGTGGAAAGGAAAAAAGTGCAAACACTAAACATTTTTTTTTATAAATGTCAGATATGTTTTTTATCAGCAAGTAATTTTAGAATCTGGTTACCAAGAGAAAGATTGCTTTGTTTTACATTTCGAAACGTCTAAAACTGATTATAAAATAAAAATTGACAAATATATTATTGAGAAATACATACAAAGTAATAAGCCGAATAGTCGGCGCTTTTTGCCGACTATTCGCCGACTAATCGTCGACTACGATTGTTGCCGGATAGTCGGCTTTACCGACTAGTCGTCGACTAGTCGGCACATCTCTATAACCGACTTGATTTTTTTTATGTAAGTTCACCGATTACTCCGTCAGTTGTGGACCGATTTTGAATTTTTTTTCTTGTGTTCGAAAGGGTATGCTTCCGAGGTGGTCCCATTGCCAGCATATCAGGATCTGATGATGGGATCCCAGGGAAATCGAGGGAAACCCTCCTTTTTTATAGGCACATAGTATGTTTTTCGTATATTTTCTGAAGTTACACCGGTATTTGCGTGTGGTAGTCATCATTTTATGATGATGAGCTGATGATGTAAGGTACAACTCCTTAACGGTTAGGAGTTGGAGGATAAATCTTTAAATATCATATGTATATATGTTACCTTTAGTCGTATTCTTTCAAATTATTTAGGTAAGCTGATGATGGAAGGTGGAAGGTACAACTCCTCAACGGTTAGGAGTTGGAGGATAATTCTTTCAATTTCATACGTATCATAAGACATTCAGTCGTATACTTTCAAGTTATTTAGGTGAGCTGATGATAGAAGGTTAAACTCTTCAACAGTTAGGGATTAGAAGATGATTTTAATATTACATGTACGTATATACCTTAATTTGTATTCTTGGTGATGAAGTTTGATGAAATAGTTCAACTTACTACTGACCTACGATTGTTTGCACTAAAAACTGAAAAAAAAAACTTTTTATAAAAAAAAACCTAAAATCTGTTTGAAGTCGGTGCCAAGTGAGTATCGCTTAGACTTTTGTAATTGTTCGTTCGTATTCTTTTTGGCTTAGCACCGACTTCAAACAGATTTTAGGTACCTAGCACACATTATAATACTACTATTTAAATGAATAAAGAATTAGGTATAGGCAATTTATGAAGAACCAGTTTATTTTACGCTTTTAAGTGTTTTTTTTTGGTAGAGAGTTTTCGTTGGAAGTTTTTTGAAGTCGGTTTTTTTTTTTTAATTAATACTTGTTTTCTGCCGCCTAGGGCAGGATCGTTCGCTCGCAACCTACACATTTTATCAAAGGTCGAATAAACATTAAAATCTTTTTTCGAATAAAAGATTTAATGGAATAAATAAAAATATATATATTTTTGGATTGTTGATTACTGTTGTACTTTAAATTTTAACAACAGTACCTACTCCCTATTACTTCTGTTCAATTTAACCCACCCACATTTATTTTACCCACCGGTGTATTGGCACGAGTATTAAAAAAAAGAACAAAATACGCATTTTGTTCTTTTTTTAATACTCGTGCCAATACTTATATGTCAGTATTCCTATTTTTTTACACAGTTGACACGAAATATTCTGAATTATTTTTTAATCCAACGAATACGTTCCTATGATTGGTATATCCTCTACTAGACTGTTCAGTTTGTCGCGGGATCCACTAGTCTTACCGTAATTTAAACAAGGATTCCCTTGGGATCTCCGTCTCATTTATTATATAGCCTTAATCTCCTACACAAACTATCTGAGAGAACCAGCTGGTTCTTTAGTTACTGAAAGTTTTGTCATGGATTTAGATAGTGTATCTTTTACTTACGAGACATTTATTTATACTGAAGTAAGTTTTGGTCTGACCTAACTATTGCATTAATACACACATCAAAAGTGTCTAGGGATCAACATAGGTGTCTAGGATTCAACATATATTTTTGCAATAACTTTTCTCCTGATTGATATTAATTAAAATTTTCTTTAAGGATTCATCAAATAAAGTGTTTTCGTTTGTCACAGTAACGATAAACCAAGTCACCTTTGCATTAATAAAGAAATTTGCCATTTTCCTAATAAAGGGATTTTTGACATTTGAACCACTAACATTAAAGTTCGAAAAAAAGACTGAAATAACAGTTTTCTTTAAAATTTTATTAGGTAACTTAAACAATTAATAATCCGTGTTTCTACCGCGAACACTAACAACACAAGAATCGGTTTGGCATACTCAAAATGAGTTCATCCAAATCACGCTGTGGAATGGCCGCCCATGTTCGTTGCAACAACAAAAAAAGGTCTTCTTGCGACTGGATACCCTCCATATTCGGCAGAGCTCTTCTCTGTAGCATATCCCATGCATGCTCAAGGGTTCAAGTCTGGCGACTGAGCAGGCCAGGGCCAAAGCCACATCTCAATCTCAAGAAATCCGCATAAAAATGCTTGATCCCTAGACACTTTTGATGTGTGTATATTGAAGAGACAGATATGGAAGTCATTATAAACAGGTACCGAAGATTCAGCCAATAAATTTTATGGATCTCCGGATTTACATTATTACCCGACTACGGCAAAGCCAAAGGAGGGTTATGATTTTGACAGGCTATTTAACATTGATTTTATGCCGATTTATCACGATGTTTAAACAGTAGGTATAGTTGGGTACATTGGGTATATTTTTGCTATAAACACAAGAAAGAAAATATCATAGGATGTTGTAGTTGTAGGTGTGTTGTAGTTTTATTGTTTTAATTTAGACTAATATATTTATTTATTAACCGAAATTGTGTTGAGTTCTATGTGTAAATAAGATTATATGAACTACGAAACTTGTACTTGTACCTACCTAGGACAAAGATTTCGAGTGCCTCCTTTGTGTAAAACAGATGCAACTACCTCGTCTCTAATAAAAGCTGCAATATCCGTACGCAAAGGGTCCGTATTGCTCTCACCCAGTACTGTCTACCTATCTGTTAATGCCCTCGAGTTACTCTTAGCTTTGTATCTACCGAGATTTACCTAAAGCTGAGCTTCTGAGATAAAACCAAACAAAGTACTCTCGTATAATACTCGTAGTTGACAATAATAAAAACAAATTCGTATTTAAAAAACATAAAGCAAATTTTGACTCATAACTGCAATGTTGTACTTTATTTATCACATCACACTAATATATAAAGGGGAAAGTTTGTGTGTATGTTTGTTACTTCTTCACGCAAAAACTACTGGACGGATTTGGATGAAACTTAACAGTAATATAGCATATACATCAGAATAACACATAGGCTACTATTTGCTGCGATAACCGACATACACGCGGGCGGAGCCGCGGGTAACAACTAGTGCTTAATATACAGAAAATGTTTTTAAAACGTAATATGTACTTTAAACATTTAAAAGAATTTAGTTTTAAAGCAGACTGCAGTCGTTTACTTAATCTCCTCACATAAACAATTGATCTGAAAGTCTCTGTTATCTTCTATCCATATATAAATATATATAAATGAATGTTTGTCTGTATGTCCTTTATAGAATCGTAAACTATGCATTTGATCATGTCATGATCTTCAGTAAAAGTGTTGTGCATGAGCCCACAAAGGTTTCTGATTTGGTACGACCAATCTTTGACAGATGGCCGACAAACACGCGGACGGAGCCGCGGGTAACGGCTAGTTTTGAAATACATTACCGATTTTGGCAGAATTTTGACTATTTTCGAAAAAAGAATACACGCAGACTTTTAACACGCCATAATTTAGCTTCACTTGTATGTTTATTTGTCTGCACTTTTGTTTTTTAGTTATTTAAAATATATTTAGGCTTTAATTTAAAATTAAAGGAGGTATAATAATTGTATTTTAAATTTTAGTATAAAAGTCTATTTTAAAACCGGAAAAGTTAAACATACTCTCTCATAGTTAGAAACCGAAGCAAATTGTAATTCTCTAAGATGAATGTTAGAAAAGTTTACACTTTACTTCAATAGATGGTGGCTACATCAAACCAAGTTGCGGAAAGGTCTCGATTACATCTTATAATACGTATTTAAAGTACAAATACTTAGGTTACACTAATTATCTATGAAATTGATATTCCGTAAATATTGTATAAGGATCTGCTCAGATAGTGAGTAATTGTATTATTATTTTTATACAAATTTGAATTTAAGTATTCGTAATACTTTTCGCTTATTTTTATATCGAGTTGTTTTTATCACTGTTGCGACTGTTGATTCTACTTCCGAATACATCTGAGAATATCACCAACTCTGGAGTACCTACCTATACATATACTCGTAGTATAGAATTGCTATATCACTTCTCAACAGTTGAATAGCTGAACGCAAATCATAATCCCCTCGTCTCGCCTGTTGTTCCAACAATGAGGAGGAGGATTCTCTAGTGTTGGAACAAAATAACACCCGTTACTCCATAAACTTTATATTTGTTTGTGAGGTTTTTAGGGTTCCGTGCCAAAGGCAAAAAACGGAACCCTTACAGATTCGTCATGTTTGTCTGTCTGTCCGTCCGTATGTCACAGCCACTTTTTTCCGAAACTATTAGACCTATAATGTTGAAACTTGGTAAGTAGATGTATTCTGTGAACCGCATTAAGATTTTTACCCAAAAATAAAAAAAATACAATAAATTTTGGGAGTCCCCATACTTAGAACTGAAACTCAAAAAATTTTTTTTCATCAAACCAATACGTGTGGGGTATCTATGGATAGGTCTTCGAAAATGATATTGAGGTTTCTAGTATCATTTTTTTCTAAACTGAATAGGTTGCGCGAGAGACACTTCCAAAGTGGTAAAATGAGTGTCCCCCCCCTTTAACTTCTAAAATAAGGGAATGATAAATCAAAAAAAAATATGTGATGTACATTACCATGTAAACTTCCAACGAAAATTGGTTTGAACGAAATCTAGTAAGTAGTTTTTTTTTTAATACGTCATAAATCGTAAACTGCAATTTACCTTTCATTCAATCAACACAAATATCAATATAAAATAGAAATGATATTATGTTACTTGCTGCCGCGGAACCCTTCATGGGCGAGTCCGACTCGCACTTGACCGCTTTTTTTAAAAATAGGTCTAGAGTGCCAGCAGAATTTGAAACATTATTAACGAATGTCTCTGGTTTGTCTAGTGGTTACTGACTGACTGCCTCGTTAGTCTAGTGGTTAGCGTAAGCGACTGCAGATCAAGAGGTCTCGGGTTCGATTTCCGGGTCGGACTGCTGTTGGGTTTTTCTTACAAGAAATTCTTGATAGCAGCACGGAGCATGGAAAGATGGCGGTGTTCCCGCCCGTGCCTCGGAGAGCATGTTAAGCCATCGGTCCCGGTTGTCATGAACATCTATGGCGTTGTTGGGCAGTCAGTGCCCTCAAATATACTGACAACTAGTTCAACCTTCGAATTCAGTTCACCCTTAGGGTTACGGAGGTCAGATGCCAGTCGCCCTGTGTCAAAAAACTGATGTTCAGGTAAAACCGGTTGAACTCGTAGCCGACCCTAAATAATCTTTGGAATAACAAAGGCTAGGAAGGTGATGAAGATGGTGATGTTTCTGGTTTGTTTATTGCTAGGTATTTTTATGCTCTCGTTTATTTTTAAAATGGCTCTGATAATCCTGATAATTTTTACTTTATTAAACTCACGGTAAGTCCAAATAAAGATCACGGCAAAGAACTATATTAATATAGGGTAAACCCTTAAATAGTTACGAAGAATATACATATGGAGCTTCATATCAACAGGTCAAACATAATATATAACCTACCATTATTGGCTTTGCGCGCCAGGATATGTCTGAAGTTTAAATTCATTTTCTTCGCGCTTGAAGTCGCGAGTATTAGATGGTACGGCAATGAATTTCGTATGTAGTAACTACTATGTACTCTCTTTCCTCATCACATATTAAAATCTAGAATAACACGTTCACAAATTAATAAAATTCATTTGTTGGCGTAATTTAAATAATATTACCATAGGCATAGTGCTAAGTAAATAAGGTAGGTAGGTACTAACAAAAGTCACCATCCAACGGGAAATTTCAGGTAGCTACCTACTTTATAATGTTCCTTGTAGTCACGTTTACGCTATTAACATCATGAAATAAACTTTGAAGGTCGGAGAAAATGTTGCTACGATTCTGTTGTACTTTTAATTCCGCAAAAGGTTTTTAAAATGTTATGAAAATAAACTATTACATCGCCATTGATGGAATGTTAATTGAATGGTAAAAGGTTGTCTGTTCGATCGCTTAAGATTCTCACAGGTCCATTTAGACATCATAGGAAAAAAAGGTAATATAAAGTACTCAGAGCAATAAATAAATTATCGGGTTCACGAGTATTGAGAGTAGGTACTCGTAAATGGAACGACAGCATGGTTATTAAGGGCTCGTCATTTGAAAACGTTTAAGGGGTATTTAACCAGTTAAACTTTAATTTAGAAGTTACCTTGCATAAACACTATAATAAATAGATGAAATAGAATCGATCATGTGTTACAATAAATCATTATATAGTGGTACTTCTCTACTTTTAGTTACAAGCTTTTTATTAACTTGCAATGTATGTATGTATGCTTGTATGTTCGGGTGGAATCTTGCAACTCAATTTTGAAGCAGATATCTTCAACCGATTTTGCTGAAATTTTGCAAGCACATGTATATAGCCTGTAAATACAATATTATAATGACATGGAGCTGATCTGATGCGGGAGCTTGAAGGTGGCCATAGGAACTCTGTAAAGAAACGTCGCAACATCATCGAGTCTGGACTCGTTTGATTCGTCTCGGGGCATTCCAGTAAACCTTGCTTTTAAAAAGCTTTTTAAGTTAATTTATTATAAATCCATACTTGTTGAGAGTTACAAAGTAGGTAAGGCGGGTATCAGAGGTGGCTCAAGGCACTACAATGCCATGGCCATATGAACTGTTATAAAAAGTTATAGTGGCAAGTCCCCTGTCGATCTCTGTGCATGGACCGCCTTAATATTTAATTAGAAAGTTCTCGTTGCTCCCAGAGCAGTGCGGATGGCGTGCCTCGCTGAACTTACACGAAGAATTATAAATTTCACCGGTCGTTTTTAGCGTTGTTATATTTAAAAAAAAGTAAACCTTCTATCTGGGAACGTTAATGAAAACACTAATTATATTAACGACTATTCGTCACACTAATATTTCATAACGATAATTTACTTTGACCTGCAAAATATTTAAGAACATGTAACGTTATTTTCTGTGTACTGTAAGTGTATTATTCATTAGACCATTTGTAAAGTGTAACGCATGCTTAACAAAATATGAGTGTATAATTATTTTCCTACTTAGTTATCACATATCACAGCAGTTTCAATATCAAATCGATCCAAAAAAATCTTTGCACTTGACATGGCCGTACCATGCTTTACTCGAAGCCATTCGGGACCTTTTCAAAATCCTGTAACTACATCTATACTATTATATAAAGCTGCAGAGTTTGTTTGTTTGTTTGAACGCGCTTATATCAGGAACTACTGGTCCGATTTGTAAAATTCTTTCAGTATTGGATAGTACATTTATCGAGGAAGGCTTTAGGCTATATATCATCACGCTACGACCAACAGGAGCGGAGCACGAATGAAAAATGTTTCAAAAACGGGAAAATTATCATGCTACGGGCAATAGGAGACACAAACGAGGTTGCGTGGGTCGGTTAGTTGTAGATAAAGGTAAAACCCTAAATTGTTAGTGTACGAGATGGCATAATCTAGTTAATTTTCAAATTACATTAATTAATAAATAAATATTTCGGACATCTAACACACAACGTCATCTAGTCCCAAGCTAAGCAGAGCTTGTGTTATGGGTACTAGACAACTGATATAAATTATAAATACATATATACTTTTTGTTTTGTAAATACATACATATTATACATAGGAAACACCCAAACTACGAAACAAATATTTGCAGATCATACAAACATTTGCTCCGACCCAGGAATCAAACCCGAAACCTCATACACAGCAGTCGCATACGCTACCACTGCACCACCGAGGCAATCTTTCGAACTTGTATTTTTGAGAACATACAAGAGAATTATCCTTAAATTTGGCAGTGATTCATTTAAAGACCATTATAAATCTAACTTACTCTTAGAAAACAATTTTAGAAATTAAAATTTTAGATAACTATTAGTGTTTAGTCTCCAAAAACAGTAAATAATAAATTTCTAAAAAAAAGATTAATATTATAAAAACAAACTCGGATAATAGAAGTTTAGGTAATAGTAGATAAATAGTAGGTATTTATAGATAGGTAATCATAGACTAATGACCTTTTCTTCAAAATACCTAGTGACAATTAGTGTCCACTTTAGACATGATTTTAAACGTTAAAACATATTTGTACTGGTTTTAGAACATTAATAAAACAAAAACTGCTAAAGTGCGGTTTATTGACTTAATATTGAAACTGTAGAAATATGTATATTTAATGGTATAAAGTAAACGACATAAATCGATACACCACAATTATTCGCAGCAACTAGCAACTTACGCCGCAATTAGTATAATAACATGCCATAGTTATTTAATTATTTATATAATGCAAGGTACTGGTGTACTAATGGTAATGTAAGGCAGTCCATCAAATAGAATAGATTGGATATATTTGCGTTTAAACACGTTTATAATGAACGTCTTATAAACTATGTAACTGACATCGTAGTTACCGGTAAGTAAGTGATCTGCTAATAATAATCATTTATTTAGAGAATCAGCGATTATTATACATTACTAAGCGTAGACTAGGTACTTATTGAAGTAGAATATATTTTAATATCTGTATTTGATAAAAATTGTTTTGTCTATTTGTTATGCTATCACTGCTAAACCGCTGCACCGATTTCAATGCTATTTGGCATTAGGATACTTGAAATCTTGAGGTAGGACATAGTCCTACATAGTCTTACGAAAACCGACATACACGCGAGTGCTACGTGCAAAAGCTACTAAAAGTTTATGATTTTAACTGCAACTACGAGTATAACACCGAATATGTCGAATTTACACGGCTAGTGCGTGATTGCTTTCTATTTGAATTGAATTTAAATAATTATTGCATAGATATATTATAGGTATAAATCCTATAATGATTAAATAATAAAAATATTATAACACTACGCCATCTGGTCCCACACTAAGCAGAGCTTATGCTATGGGTACTAGACAACTGACATAAATAGGTACATGTATGTCTTGTATGTATAACTTTTTTGTAAAGGTATGTATTAATATTTGCCTGTTTTATATACATACGTATAAAACAGGCAAACTGCGAAACAAATATTTGCAGATCATGGAAACGTTTGATCCGACCTGGAAATCGAACCCAAACCTCAAGCACAGCAGTCGCATACGCTACCACTGCGCCACCGAGGCAGTAATTTAAATGAATAGACTATAAAACAACCCATACATGAATTCTTCTAGCCCGCCTGACAATAGGAATGTATTTAAAAGTCTTGAGACGCCAGGCGCGTACCAGTCCTCCACTCCTTTGGTGGAACTAGAAGCCCTGGATGGAAGAATTCGTACAATTTCAATTGTGTAACGAATAAGCCATTCACGTTCATCGATAATGAGATGGTATATGTCGTGGACGTCGTGGTCTGTTAGATCTTGGAACTTATAAATTATACTAGACTAGCTGTTGCCCGCGGCTCCGCCCGCGTGTATGTCGATTATCGCGGCAAATAGAAGAAGAACCGCTCTACCGATTTTGTGAAAACTACACATAAACCATCTACTAAATAGACCGAACAAAGCCTAAACATTTGGTTTGGATAGGTGAGCCCGTTCTTGAGTTATAAAATTACAACGAAAAGTGGCATTGATTTTTATGTACGAGTATATTGATTATCACAACCAAGTCACCAGGATGCCAAGTTTCCAACTTGTTCTTAAATATAATTTTACAACTGTGTATTACTTAAAATTCATAGTCCAACTGTCTAGAAGCTATATTGCCAGAGACTGCAGTGCTGGAGGGCACGCTCCACACTTCACTACGCTCGAACATCACATCTGCTCATAGTCCTAGGACTGATTGCCGATACTACAACACAAACACAAATTGCCAGAGACAGACACACAGCACAGTTTAATTCTAACACCAAGAAGATTTACTTCGAATTGTCATAACCATTTTCATGAAACGCATAAGTAACAAAAGTTATTAAAAACTACTGAAGAATTCTGCGATATTCGTGAAATGTACAATATGTAGTAACTAGTTTTTGCTCGTGGCTCCGCCCGCTTGTATGTCGTACATCGCGGTATAGAGAAGCCTATGTCCATCCTCAAGCATCATAGTATCTCCATGCCAAATTTCATAGGAATCGGTGCAGCGGAAAGCGTATTAGACAGACAGAGTTACTTTAGAATTTTTGATATTAATATGGATGTATAATAATAAGCGAAGGGTCCTCTCATGACTAGAACTCATAAATATGAACAGGTAGTTAAATATGTAATTGACGAACAAGATTATGAAGGTATACAGAGTAGCAAGTGTATGCAGATTGCGATACTGACATACATATAGATGTATATATATTTGTAAACTCTTAGTTGAAAGCGTACAGTTCGTGACTAAGTCCTGTTAGAGATTGCAGTATCTTCCTTGAGTTTTGAGTTGTTTGATTTTAACGAAAATCTACCAACAGAATATTGTAAATATCCCCACAGACACTGTACTCACACCTTGCTAGAATTTGAACTTTGGAAAAAGAAATGTATAATAGGAAAGACTCATTAGTTGAAGAATAAAGTTTATTTTTCACCCTTTTGATCAAGAGTACCAATCGCAGCATAAAAGATTCTAACCCTCTTTGTCGCTGACTTAAACAACAAATATAGATGTATTTAACGTGTCTTCAAGTTTACCCTGGCGGAGTAAACAGCCTGTTGCTAGGGCTAAACATTGATTATATTATTTGCAATGAGTCGCTCTCGGTTCGCATTGTCGCGTTCATAATCAGTTCACGTAGATACGACCGGTGTCGGCGACAATGGCGAATAACGTCATGCTTTTTGCTTTTAAAGAATTAAAACGGAAGCCGCAAACGCATCTTAGATATGTCCCGACCGGGAATACAACCGCTTCATACAAAATAACCATTTATTTCCTTATCACGCTCTCCTTCGTGCTAGCCACATAAAACTATTAATACTCACCGTGAGAAAGTGAGATGAAATATTTTGTTAAACAAACAACTTAGAGCAAACTGCATTTCATTTCATTAAATATTAAATTGGGAGCGATACAGCATATGCAATAAGAAAACTTTATACATTGTGACAACAAAATTTACTTTTTATTTAATTTTTCTTGTGTAGAGCTTTAATCCTACAGAACTATGAGTAATACTTGCAATAAACAAGCTATGAGCGTATCCGATTACGCGCTGATAGTCATCACTGTTTTGGTTTATTTTACAAAATCCTTGCTTACTGCTTCACTTAGTGCATTAATGTGCCTATGTTGGGTTTTAAGGCCGCTACAAAATGTTTCGTTTGTGCTGTGGATAATTCTTACACGAGCGGATTAAAAAGCTCTTTAGCTCTTTCTCACCGGTACCCTGGCCCACCTTCAAAACCATGATTAAAACATGCAGTACCAACATTGGGTAGGTATGTACATCTTGTTTTGTTTAATTATTCGTCTGGTATCGATTACAAGAAACGCAATCGCCGCCCTTTGAAATGGTCCTAGTCGAAATTGCCTGAAGCTCATTTAAAGGCGTATTTTATTATTTAATGTACCTTTACTCCGTTTATATCGATCTACCATCAATAGCGGTGTAATTATTACTCGCTGTACGTACCGCTGCGTTAAATAGTTTGGAAAGTCATTACATTGCCGGACCGTTAACATAGTCAGCCCGCTATACGTTGAGGTGCGTATCGTATACATCATCGTGAAAGCTACTGAGCATAAAAAAAGAAACAAAATGCTAACTACCCCTCATGCAATGAAAGTAATTAAAATAATAGTCCAACTATATCACGCGAAGTTATTTTAGTCCTAAAAGAAAACACGTGTCAGAGTAAGTTACCAGTTACAGGGATCAGAGAGGTTTCGTGGGTTAGCCGCTGCATACACAAATTTATACGAACCAAAGTCTATATTGTTGGCAGTTTAAGCAGACATTCGATCGTTTTATATAAAAAAGAATATTGCCTTTTGTGGATGGATATGAATGAGTAGCGAGTCGCCACTGCGCTGTTTATTATTCATTAGACGACTACATGTCACGCAATAGCATAAGCACGCACAAGTTCAGTGCTTCTGAAACTTTCCCCATTTACATTGTGATATTCGTCTTTCATTAAAGCGGCTACAGAAAGTGTTTGGCTACATTAAAATTTGCTCTCAACCTTTTTCTAAGCGAACAACTGCACTGGTCAACATAAAATAGTATATATCCAATTTACCGGACGTCAGAAACACGCGCACTTTGCTAACCGCTGATCCATGTAAATGCTTTAGCTTAAACCGAGATAATTTGTTGTTTATTAACATTCAAAACTGGCTTTATGACGTTTGCAATTTGTTCTCAAGCGCTGAGCTACAAGAGACCTGCTTAAATAACGAGACACGCAACAAGCGAATTCTATTTGCATTTGACCTATAAGCGCTTGTCTTGTCTTTTGTTCGGTGGAGGGGATAAGTTTACGGCTAATTTAAGGGTAATTCAGTATTTTAAACGAAGTATACGTATTAACTTATATGAAGTTATACATCAGAGAAGCACGTGCACACCTAGACCGACACCACATTATACAATGGCTATGCGACTTGTAATTGATATGAATCTATGTTCGGTTACATACTACGTTTCTGAGCGTTGCTGTGTGAATATAAATTAAGGCTACTGATCGGACGTTATGAATCTATAGAATGAACTGTTCCAATCCATTTTTGTTCCTTCTCGAGAGCGAGACGCAGCTAGCAGCAGATATCGAATATGTAGCTATCCTTTATAATAAATGGAATTTAATTACAACGTTATTATTCGGTGTATGATAATGAGCTTTATTATCAAAAATAGATTTCTTATACTAAAATGATCACACATTCCTGGGTTTATTATCTGATATGTCACGTGTGTGGTCTACAGTAACACACCACATGTTTACCTAGCGATAGCCGTATCGTCGCTACACATTTTACGCCGTGTTCTCATTTTGTATGAGAAATGTATGATTGTGAAATATTGTATAATTAAATATTCTTCTAAGAAGGGCCACGCAACGACTGCTACTTCAATGGAATGATTGATTAACTCGATGTAACAAAGGACGTTTGAAAGGAGGACGTGAGCGATTTAGTTTACCAATAATCCTACTAAACAAATAACTGCCACGCCTATTAGCTAAAAGGGGATGATGTAATTATACTACTATTAAATAGATGTAGGCACTTAATTTGATTTCAGTTTACATAGACAAACTGATAATAGGTGTTATACCTATTTCTTTATCGTATTCTTTGAACAACATTATGAATTATTACTACGTACAATGTACTACTACTTTTCTATTTCTGTGTAATTATAGCTTTGGTGACTATAATCAAAATCGGATAAATACATATTTGATTACAACTTTAAGCTTTTATCAGTACATTTTACAATAAATCATTTATAAGTCGTTAAGGAAGTGAACAATGAAAATAACGATAATTTGGACATTACAATAGTGGGTCCGCCCGATCGCCAGTGATGCGTATCGTATGATGCGACTTATCAGCCCTTGACAGCTAATTTAATGACTCAACATACATCATTTTAACACAAGTATACTAGGAAAGTTTAGAGTGGTTGAGTTGTATTCTGACCTTAAACCTACCGCACGCGAGAACCATAGATTGACTAATAAGCGACTCTGTTGAGAATAAAATTATGATACTGTACGAAACCAATGAAAAAATTAGCTCACCATCTCTGTCTCCTGTGATTGTATATTTTAATAATAATTGAAACCAATATATAGGTGCTTACTAATGTGAACTTAAAACATGCTGTTCTGAAAATAATTAATCCGTCCATTATTTGCGGTGAGACTTGCGACTCAAAACTCTCATGGAGTTTTTTATAAACATTGTTGTAGCACATAATAATTTATTGTGGTTCTTTATTAACCTGTCCTTAGTGCTCCATCGATTACAGTTTATCAAAACTTTTTGACACTCTCGTACAAAGTTTAAATGGACTTCCGTGAATAGTCCATGTTATTATTTTTTATTGTGGCTTAATTATCTTCCAATTTTATTTATGCTGTCCTGTTTTCAATAGATTGATTTTTTTATTATTTCTGTAAAATTGTTGTAAATATAAGGTATTATGTTCTATTCATTTAGTTAAATATAGCTGTCAATACTTATTATAAGATTATGTGTCATTTATCTGCAAACTTTAAAGGATATACCGCCATTTTATCTGAAATTGGTCGTATGCATATAGCTTACATTTGTTGGTGCAAACATCCACTGACTGCTTATAAATATGTCATCTTTATTCCGACAATACGTAAATGTGTATCTGTTTACAGCACAATGTATCGCGCCATTGGGATTGGAGAGCGGTTTGATTCCTGACAGGGATATCACTGCTAGCTCTTGCTATAACGACGGGAATGTGGCACCACAAAATGGAAGGTACGTACCTTACATATACGAGTATTCAAGCTGTCTATTTCTTTCGAGTACAACATCAAAAAAAAAAAAAGTAACTACGTTGAATATTGAACAAATATGTGTTTAATATTCAATAGTAAATATTTATTTGTAGATCGTTTATCATGACTAATTAGAATTTTCAGGTGCAAGTACTTAGAATTCAAAACTTCTAAAGTTTGAAACATTTGTGAGCATCTCAATAACTGTATGAGATCTTTTGAATATAACCACGTTTGAAATCCTAATAATAGAGTTATTCTTGACTCTTACGGTCAAGTCGTTTTTTACGGCCACAGTGTATTTTCAACTTTTATAGTGTCCAGTGTTAAGTCGTGAGCGTGCATCGTTGGAGACGCTCACGAGTTTATACGATACTCGCGGTCGTGAACTAACGGTTATTGTGTGTTTATTATAAACTCATTAATTATGAAAGTTCATAAGCGACGCCCTTGTTTTTTATTATCGAACACTTGCACACCTAGTGAGCTGTGTTTGTTACAACATTGAAGATTAATCGCTGTACCATTTGTTACTCCTCTAAAATTATACAAAAGGAAGTGAAATAATCGCTAAGTGTTGAAATAGTATCAAGACGTAGTAGCGTATCATATGCTATAAGCTAGCTAAGTGATAAATTATGAAAGTTTGTTCACGCCTCATTGATATCTGGAAAGAGGCCGGTGGCTCGTCAATGGGCTTAATGACTGGCCATCTCGGAATTTGATTGGTGCAAACGATAACACTGCCGCATGACACACGATAAGTGAATGCGCTAATAACAACAGTATTATTAGCTTTGATTGATATACAGGCATTGTCATCCCTTGATCAATACAATACGTCTGCCGTCTTAAGTTTCTCTCACTGCTGAGATTATTGTCATCTATATAAATAAAAATGAATCACTGAAATGTATGTACGCGCATAACTTTCGATCGACTGCTCCAAATTAGATATCTTTTTTTGTTTGCCAGGACAAAGTTTGTATTTTAAAAAAATATAAGAAAACCGGAACTATACATTTTTTAGTCATAATCACTTCGCATGGGTTCCCGTGAAGGAACGGATATCATGTCCCTTCAACACAAAGGGATCGAGCCAGGCGAAATGACCACGCCTGCAGGGCCGCGGCCTACTGCTACCCGTGGGAAGCTGAGGCAAAATATAGGTCAATAATAAAAACAAGCAATTCTGAAATTTAGAAAATAATTACGAAAATAATGGCGGTACGAAGTTCGCCGGGTCAGCTAGTATTAAATAAAATGCCCTGACGCAGTCTAGTAACAGAACACAAGAAACTCTAAAGTCACTATTTCTACAACATGTTTACTATTTTCCTTTGCTAAATATTACGATTGAACTCATATTAATATACATAGGTAGTTATAGTATTTCAGTAAGCCAACCATTAGGCGTTATTTCTAACAAGGTTTTAATGTCCTACCTATGTGTACAAAATGGACTTTACGACATCAATCATTTTTGTAATGTGTTTTGTTACAATGTTTTCATAACAATAATTCCACTAATACAAATATAAGTCGCCTAGAGCTTCTAGTATAATTTAGTAGTGGGTTGAAATCCAACAATTATAACAAACTTAGTTTTGTAGGTATGTAGGTACATACAAAGCTTCAGTGTGATAGAACTAGCGTAATACTAATTGCGGTAATTAGACTGCACTTGAAGGACTTTTAGCAAGAAATTTGTTATAAAACAATTACTAAGCTCGCAGGTTTATTGCAGGTTCAACTGCAACACGTTTGATGTAATTACTGTAGTAAGAGCTTTAGACGTACATGTATACTAGCTGATCCGGCAAACGTTGTTTTGTCATAAAAAAAAAGGGGTTTAAAAGATAGATGTTGTTCGATTCTCAGACCTACCCGATATGCACATCAAATTTCATAAAAATCCGTCCAGCCGTTTCAGAGGAGTATGGTAACTAACATTGTTTTTTTTTATGGAATAGGCGGGCAAACGAGCAGACGTATCGCCTGATGGTAAGTGATTACCGCCGCCCATGGACACCTGCAACACCAGAAGCGTCACAAGTGCGTTGCCGGCCTTTGGGGGATGGGAAAGGAGAGAATGGGGGAGGGATTTTGGGTATGGGCCTCCGGTATCCTCACTCACTCGGTGAAACACAGCGCAAGCACTATTTCACACCGGTTTTCTGTGAGGCCGTGGTATCACTCCGGTCGAGCCGGCCCATTTATGCCGAAGCGTGGCTCTCCCACGGTTTGTGACACGAGAATTTTATATATAAGAAATTTACTGATCACTCAATGGTCTCAATCGAACCAAGTTAAACGTCTACATTAATTTTAAATCCTGTCAAATGCATAAATTAATGAGATAGATGTGTCAATTTCTCTAAGTTATTTGACATAATTATAATAGCTAGAGACGTGCCGATCATGACTTAACTATTAATTACATAGTTGATTAGTCAGTTGTATAAAAGTTGTCTAGTCTGTCATTTTCGGGTGTACCGAAATGCTTTATCAAAATTCCTGTATTTGTTTTTAATTTATAACTTTTTATGGTATTATATAGGTATGCCAGCAATTTTTTTTGTACCAATCTACTTTCCTAGTAAATAAAGTAATTATTTCTACCACTGATGTAGATATCTATAATATAACAATAGACTATTAATTAGTATCATCACCCTCTGTACTTGCCTCACCTCTTACTTAGCCAAGCTCTCTAAGGACTTGCGTTATTGATGGGTTTATGTAATAACAATCGACACGCACAATTTAGAAATGAAAAAAATCCAATTTTGAAATCGACGAATATGTTTTGTACATCAGCTAATATTAAAACGTATGTTTTAATAATAAAATATTTGATACTTTCATCTTTTCTTATTGTTAAAATCTGATAAAATGAATTCCAATATTACTTGTTTATCGATCCTACAACTGCAAGAGAACAACTAAACTATACTCTGTCCATTACTTTATTTTCTTTTTGACAGCTCACGCTTATAAATTACTATATTTTTTTTCGGAATTATGTACTACAGTAATGTCGTACTTTATTGACGGTGACGGTACTTTAGTGAAGTGGTCTGTGCATAACAAACAACCACAGACTATAAAACAGTACTTGAAATACGACAAATCGATCATATGATAAAAATAATTTGACTTCATGTAAGTATTTTTTCTGTAAATTTAATAAAAAAAGGAAATAAAAATTGTATCTATGACTCCAAGATTGAATTTTTGCAAGGAATTAAGTCGAAATCTTGGAATTTAGAATCAAACCAAGAGTAAAGAACAATAACTCTGTTCATTCATCTAATTTACTGATTTATTATTTATATTTTTGTTTATTTCTTACATAATATAAAAAACTAATGAAGGCATAATTAATATTTCAACAAAAAATATTTAATTAAAACGATTGAAAGTTCTTCATAAATAAAATCGCTATTCGTTTCAAATCGAATCGGTAATGAGTGAGGGCGTCACTAATTTCAAAATTTCTTGAACTGTCAAAAAGAAAATAAAGTAATGGACAGAGTATAACACTGCTTATCAACACCACTGTCGCGTAGATCGTAACTATCTTTTACTCAAACTTTAGAAGTTTAATGTTTTTAAGTGACAAGTTTATAGTCTTACTTTAACGATGTACTAATAAAATATTGTGAACCTATAACCTTACCTAAGCTTTAGGTTCACAAGATTCTATTCATGGTCAAAGTATGATTATAAAGTTACTTCAAAATTCCGTAAACTGACTAATGTCAACCTGAGATACTTTATGGCTGCGATAAACGTATAAACTAAATTGAACATTTTTTTAGAAAAACAAATTCATCTACCTAGATGCTGAGTGTGATAGTATTACTGAGAAATATTGAATACCTAATTCACATGTTTATTTTTCGTTTTGTAAGTTCTGTAGAAGAATAAGAAGCTTTCCATTTTTCGTATAAGGTGTTTCAATACAAAATAATAGTTAAATTTAAAAATATGGAAATACAAGCAGTATCACTTCACTTTTAGATTTCCTTCTTAAGTATATCAAAAATTCAATTTCAAAGTACGTTATTACAGTAAGATCGATAGGCACTCAATGCTTCAACCCATAGCTGTAGTCGTAGTTCATCTACTTCTGGTCACGTGGCTCCCAAAAGAGCCTGTGAATTTCGTTTGACGTGTATAATGAAAAACCACAGAGAGGGCAAGTTCAGTCGTGTTCATGAATATGCTATCACAAGCTTTTAACTGCAACCGACACGTTCAATAAGGCATATTAAAAAATATTACTTCATGATTGCACTGATCTCGATTCATCAACTTATGTCATTAATTAAAATTAAATATGCACCAATTTTATATACAACGTTTTCGTCTCTGAGACAGAAATATCATTCTCGTCTATTAATTTATTACTTGATTCCAAAATTAAAATTCAAATGAATTAAAAAAGCACTAAAAGCGAAGCCTTACAACACGATCTTACCAATCCAAGCTTGCGTTTAATATTAAATTTGCCCATACGAATTCAAATACGATTATTTTAAGTCTCCGGCTTGAGATTGTAATTACACGAAATATTTAGACAGTATTCAATTAATACGATATTGCTTTGACAGCAATTGTAAGTAATCTGTGGTGAGTGTAAGCTTCAATAAATTAAAATGTTGACAGGTTAAATCAAGATATAAAAGGAGGGGCATGGTGTCCAAGATCTCAAATCACAACGGAGTCAACAGAATGGCTGGAGATCGACTTGCACTCTGTACACGTGATCACCGGGACGGGTACCCAAGGCCGATTTGGCAATGGCCAGGGTCAAGAATACGCAGAAGCCTACGTTATCGAATACTGGAGACCTAAGCTGGGCAAGTGGGTGCGGTATAGAACTATAGATGGACAAGAGGTGAGTGCTTTTTTATAGGATGTAAAAATGTACAAACGAGCAGAGCGCAGATAATAAGGGCAAAGCAACGAAGGTCGGAGTATATACTCGTATATCAGTCTTTTGTACACATATAATTTTGAAAGAGTTAGCAGATTTGCATACATCTATACTTATTATATAAAGCTGAAGAGTTTGTTTGTTGAATCGCAGGAACCGCTGGTCCGATTTGAAAAAATCTTTCAGTGTTGTATAGTACATTTATCGAGGAAGGCTATATGTCATCACGCTACGATCAATAGGAGCGGAGCACCAATGAAAAATGTTTCAAAAACGGGGGAAAATTATCACGCTACGGGCAATAGGAGACGCAAACGAGGTTGCGTGGGTCAGCTAGTGTCTTCATATAACTGGAACTAAGTTATGTTTTCGGAGCGCTATACAAGTAGTTTACTGTGTAAGAGTGTAGAGTTTGTTTCAAGGCCCTAATTTCAGCTTCTTACAGAGAAATTTAGAAACGTCTAATTTGTTACATTACCAAAGAATAGCACAATACGACTCTTATGCACACCCTAGTAAACTAGTGCAAATAAGTTAATTACAGTAAAAGGCCAAAAGTTACGGGATAGGTGTCCTACCTAGGTAAAACCAGTAGGATTCTGTTAATAGCTCATTAACGCAACCGCTATTCCTGACAACCTAAGAAATATTGATTAATAAATAAAAATTTCGGACATCTGACACACAACGCCATCTAGTCCTAAGGTAAGCAGAGCTGGTGTTATGGTTACTTGACAACTGATATAAATACTTACTTTTTTTTTTTGTAAATACATACATATTATACATAGAAAACACCCAAACTCCAAAACAAATATTTGTAAATCATACAAATATTTGGTCCGACCTGGGAATCGAACCCGAGACCTCAACGCACAGCAGTCGCATACGCTACCAGTGCGCCACCTAGGCAGTTAAGTAAACTGAAATAGACCTTCCCAAGTGAACCACACAACATAAAAACCGAACCAATAATATTATCTTCAATTAATTATATTTCTGATCGTTTCGTAAATGTCACTGATTAATAAGTAAAATTGAAAAGATATTTATATGTTATTATTTTATTAAGTAGGATAGACTTATTATTGAATGTGACCAATCAAATGAAACCCAAGAGGAAACATTTGAAGGACAGTGTAGGTGGTTTTTAATCACTTATATTCATATTTCTTTATGGCTATTAATAATAGGTCTTTACCTATGAAATTGCCGTTTTGTATGCAATAAGTGAAAGTACTTATTTTTCAAACTTTTTTATTTCTGTTATTCGAAGTAATCACCCATGCAATCGACGCATCTTTGCCAACGCATTGGCAGTTTATTGATGCCCTTCTTGTAAAAATCAGCTGGACAGGAGACAACAAACTCTTTAAAGGCATTTTGTACTGCCTCTCGGGAATTGAATGAAAGAGCTTAAAGATTTTTTTTATCTTTTTAAATTAATAACTTGTTCTTGTAAAAAATAACGAATACTAAGTAAACAAATAGTATTCAGTACTAGCAGAAAAGAACTTCTGACCGTGGGAGAGCCACGCTTCGGCATGAATGGGCCGGCTCGACCAGAGTGATACCACGGCCTCACAGAAAACCGGTGTGAAATAGTGCTTGCGCTGTGTTTCACCGAGTGAGTGAGGATACCGGAGGCCCATACCCCAACCCCTCCCCCTATCTCCCCCCTCATCCCCCAAAGGCCGGTAACGCACTTGTGACGCCTCTGGTGTTGCGGGTGTCTATGGGCGGCGGTAATCGCTTACCATCAGGCGATACGTCTGCTCGTTTGCCGGTCTATTCCATAAAAAAAAAAAAAGAAAAGAACTGCCTACAGCCTTCAATGGCTTATTTGAAGGTGACAGAAATGGCTTGTATTGTGATAAGAAATTTTCTAGCAACCAGCCAATGGTCTCCTTGCAATGATTTCAAATCAATCATTCATTGGCAAGAGCTCAGATTACAAAAGAAAGGCGGGGCGGTACTACCCTCGCACAGAAGATCAACGTAAAATGACAGCAATCGTGCTGTCGTGTTTCGTTGGTGAGTGCGAGACCGGTGGCCCAATGAAGCAAAAGCATCACTATGCCGCCATGGTGTGGGTCACCATGCTGCATTGTTGCATGAGTATGGTGACCACCACTCTTGGATTCTACTTATGTTTTCCATCAGGCAGAGTAGAGTCATTTTGGCAGGCTCATACATAAAGAAAAGAAAGCCAGATAGAACGTACAGAACACGAACCTGAATCTACCAAAGCAAATACTAATCAAAACGAGAATAGAATCTCACGGCAGTGTTTATCAGACCGCCATACTGTTTCACGTCACGAGTGATTTTTGATTTTATATTCCAAATGCCGCCTTGCATTTTTAAACATTGTAAAAGTTTTCCAAAAACAAAAAAAAAAAATATGGAATATCCTTTCTCGGATAAACGTAGATTATTTAATTGCTTTTATTAATTATTTACCCGATAATCATTATGGTTGTGTCCACTGTGATACCAGTTTTTGCCGATTTTGTTTTTCCCTTCAATTGGGGAATATACTTGTTAATTAATAATAAATAATAAATATTTCGGACATTCAACACACAACGCCATCTAGTCCCAAACTAAGCAGAGCTTGTATTATGGGTACTAGACAACTGATATAATTACATATATACTTTTTTTTTGTAAATACATACATATTATACATAGAAAACACCCAAACTCCGAAACAGATCATACAAACATTAAACATAATTCAGGCATTAGTGAACTTCATTATCTAAATTTAGAGTCGTGGGTACAATTCTCACTTGAAAATATTCTTTGGTGATACAATTATTGCTGATAATTATTATTACATACTAACTTCCGCCCGCGGCTTCGCTCGCATTGAATAAAAAGTGTGTGAGGTTGTAGAGAGCAATCTCTGGATCTACTGTACCTGATTTTGGAAAATTATTTTCACACTAATAAGCTACATTATTCGCGTAATAATCTATGAAAAAAAAAACCGCGATATCTGACATATACCTACGCAGACAGAGCCGCCGACAAAGGCTGATTCTATATAAATACATACATAACATATTGTGTGTGTCAATAAATAGAAGGAAGGGTTGTCTTTATTATCTAAAAGCGAGACAAAACACGCACCACGGCATAGCGTAGAAAATATAGTAGCTCTTTGTTTATCAAATATTTACCGTAACAATTAATTAATAATGTAACGCTTAATTACCGTCACATTGTGACATATAAACTGACACAACACTAACAGTTAGTGTGTAGCTACTTATGTAAAATGTACGTACATATTTGAATTAGTATACTCTGTATCGTCTCTTCCACGATATTAATATTTACGAAGTATGAATAGAAAATTGAGCGTAATAAAACTTCATAGGGCTTTTGTAACACAAAGAAGCTTAACTTACTCTAAGCTCTCTATTCTAGTTCAATATGTTTGGCTTACTATAGATATCTTTAGTACTTTTAACTTTTCACAATGATAATCTGGAAATATGGGAAATTTTATAAAACACTTCGTCATATTTGAGAGTTAAATTTTTGGCAGAATGCTAAAGATTTTACAAAACGATCCATACATTTACACCGGTATCCGCGAACAGACAAACGCGCATTTAGTACCCACATTTTGTCTACAATAATTTGATCCCAGTCACGACGTAACAAGGGAACTCTATTGTCTAGAACCGGGCACGAAATACCATAGAAAAATGGTGTTTGCATTAAATAATACCTTTGATTGTTAGTTAAGATATTAAAATTGAAATGGCTCACTATTTACAATACGAAAACGAACTGAGTGTTCGCAAACAACTTGGAACTGTTTGTTAGTTTTCAATATAAAAATTAGTTCTTAACACTTTTCATTATTTCTAAATCAATTTTGTTAAAGATAAAAATAAATAAACTTGTTTGAAATAATTTAAATGTCTGTCATTCGGGTTGTTATATTTTTTGTTTATTGTTTTTTGCATTATCTTTCACAACTGCTTACTTACTCTTGGAGTGCTCCTGCGACATTACAGGGACATTACTGTCATTATTTGCATACGGGTCTTGAAAGTCAAATAAGGGAAAGGCTTAGTAAAACAGCGCATTTGGTCATCTGTTACGGTGGTCCTTTTACTTCAAATATCACGAATGCAATTGTACCGAATGCCTTGAGGCCAAACGTCAACGGTTGTATATTTGCCGTGTAAAAAAACAAGTGCCCTATCCGAATGGTATCCTTTTTGGAGCGAATAGACTATTATCCGCTTATAACGTTGAAAGACACTTTTAAATGAACTTTGCTCAGTATAAAGTTAAACAAACAGGTTGAACAAATATACCTTCGGTGTTCCGTTGCGACCGGCCGGGCACAGAGTTCAATATTTTAAATGGCAATTGTACACATTGAAGTACACTTATGATGGTTTAAGCTTGCATTTATTGTATGTATCTAGCAGTCTCTATCTAAATATCCTACCTCAACATTTACTTACTATCTATGCTAATACAATACATACTATTACATAAAATTAACTTTTAATTAGAAGTTTCGATATGCAGTAAGTGTCTCACGACTTATTCAACCACTTCCGCTTATTACGTTTAACCTATTCGGCTTTAACTATGGCGTAGATATTCTTTTGAAAGTCTTGAATAAACCGGTTCTTTAAAAAACTATATTCATCAACATCAAATCAATATTATCGTTTATCTAAATAAATTACTTCGATAGGATACTGAGGTTGTCTGACAGGACATTTACTGATAATACAATCACCTTATCATGTGATTTTTTTAGAACAGATTTCTTAAAACAACAAATTTTAGTTTGTGTCCTATAACAAAGGTAGCTATAATTCCATCTTAATGTGTAATAAAATATATCAGTAAATTGTAATTACTTTACATACTAACGGCATATCATTTACATCACTAGACTAGACATACACTTGAATTACTTATTTGTCTATTTCAAATATGTTTTCTCTATGATAATTTCAATCCTATATATGACAAATTCTGTATAGAAAACATAGGATTGAAAGTATCATCACTGTAATATGTCTTTTTAGTTTAATTAAACTTACAGTGGTGAAATTAAAATTATATAGTCTATAAGTATTTTCAACCGTTTTGTGGCGGAAGAGCTTCATTATAAGTATTTCAGCGTAGCTGTAATTGAATAATTGAGAACTTTTCAGTTTGTTTACACGAACTGGGAAAACTATAACTTACAAAGGGTTTGTTTTCCGACATTTGTTTCCGTTGACAAAGAGACTCAATATTCACGATTTAATTAAAAAAACAAAGCTTAGTTTTAGAAATTATTTTATCGTATTATAAATCAGACGATATTTCAATGAAGTACGGAATAAAATATCCGGCGAATAGCCCCCGCGGCGTTTTGATACAATGCGGCTGTTTCTCACAGATGACGCGGTAGTCTCCGTGATGAGTTCAACAATTGTTTTGCAGATAATCAAAATTTCAGAAACTCGTGATATTGATGGCCAGTTGCCATTGAGTTAATAAAACGATTTTGAAAATAGCTGTGGACTGCAATTAAACGATTTTTCTATGTGTGGTGTAGCCGTTCTCCTAATACATCGGACGTCCCAAATGCATTTCAGTCACTGTAACTCCTCCAGCTTTCAAATCAGTAAGATTCAATCACTGCGTTCAATAAATCTCAACAAAAGACAGTTCTTCACTGTGTTTCTAATTTATACTGATATAAATATATATATGTAGGTATATATATATATATATTATACACATACATACATAATAGATACTATCGTTAAAATAAGAGTCATATTAATGTGTTGTATTTGATGTGTAAAGGCAGAAATGAAGAAGACACTGAAACAAACTGTATATTTTTCGTATTATTGTAGGTTGGTGCAGTCAAATGTAAACATTGATGTATTTTTTTACAGATTCTCCAAGGTAATACCAACACGTACTTAGAAAAGAAGAATCACCTGGAGCCTCCAATTTGGGCGTCAAAGATCCGTTTCATACCATATAGCTCGCATCGTCGTACTGTGTGCATGAGAGTTGAACTATACGGCTGTTTTTGGAGTGGTAAGTATCTTCAAATATATTTAAATCTTTATTTAAACACAGCGTGTTAATTATTAGCGACCTGACAAGGTTTCTAAGCTTCTGGAATGATCTAGGATGGTTGGAGTAAGAAGTTGACAAAACTCATGTACAATGGCCCAATCAAGAGGCTAAGTAAGGAACGGCCCGGGAATACAAAACCAAATCTAAAATCAATATTACTCTTGCAGTACTAACTGTAACTCGACATCAAATGTTCCCATATTCTGTATGAAATAATTTTATAGTAGTAATTATATCAAAGACTTCATACAGTCTTGATTGCGTCTTTAATTAATCTACTACTTCGGCTCTACTGCAACGTAATTCTGTTCACTTAAGTACCTAATGCACTTAGTAACTTGTTTGTAGTGAAACATAAACATACATATATTTGAAATGTCATTTAGATACATACATTTTATCATGAAACTTCAGCTGTGTTTATGTGTATAAATTAAACTACACCTTACGTACACGAAGTATCACAATACAGCATTTTGTAATACTGCAAAAAATATTTGGATAATTGGATCACCTATGTATGAGAACTAAACTAACGAATTAATCAAATAATATTCGTAAAAGATGTTTCTCCGATGCATATTGGTCCAAGAATATGAACGTTTCAATTTTTTTACTTTGTCCATGCTGTTTTGATAACTTGTTATTTAAAATTATTCCGATCCACTGTCGTTGTCGTTACCTCCACCTCCCTTTAAATATAGATGATTTTGCGCCTTTGTAAACAAATTAGCTATAATTGATCTGATCGAGCGCCCCTTTATACTGCCACTGCAGTACTGCCTTCATACTGAAACATTATACAGTTTATCCTAACTGTTAATTGAATACAATTTCACAGCAGACCCTTTTTTAAAAAGTGTACGTTTAGCCTTTGCAAAGCTTACAATTTCTCTAATTGTAACACGATATAGACGTAGCACAATTATCTTGTCATGTGCTACTCACATTTATATTTAAAAGTAATTACACGCATCTACATTCCCATAGGTCATAAAATAATCAAAATAATGTACGAGCCGTGTAGGAACTTCATTAAAATAACCTTAATTATGGAACGTAGCACAGAAATTGTATTACATTGTGTTCGAGGCATTAGTTCGGGTACTACTAATAGTCGAAGTCACTAACCTAATAGTGAATTATTCTACGAATTATGTTATCGAACAAGCGCCGACCAAGAGAACGACATGCAAAGGGTTATTAAGTAAAAAGTAGCAAGTTACAAATACTGTTAGGACTAAACATACGTCTGCATTTTTAAACTCTTTTTGTGTGCCGTGTGGCCTTTCGTCGGCAATGGCAGGCCACTACTTCGTCGTTATCATTACTTGCCTCTGTGTTATGCACACATTCCCCTTTAATGAATGTTTATTTACTCGACTTCGTGAGAAGCTACCTCGGTCGCTATGAAAATGTTGTACATTATTGATTTTATTTATAGATTCGAAACCACATCTATTGTGGAACACTTACTATGGAAATTATCTTGGATATAGATATATGCATATCGTATATTAGTATAATTATAAAATTTCGAATCAGACGGAACTTATATATATCTAACACATTACTGTAGACACTTTGGTCGTTGTCTTGAACTTTCTCAAACGTTATTCTTAGTTTAAATACGCACTAAGAAGGGCTATGGCCTTAATTAATTTAACTTTTGGCAAAAGTCTCTTTACATTTCGAGAAGTGCACTCTATGGGCTGCAAAACTCTATTAAACTGAGTAATAAACGTGAAACTAGTTTAATATGAACGCGCGAACATACAAAGTTGGCTTATTTATCAGAAGCCTGCGCATTGAAGGGAAGTTATTAAAGTACACACAGGACACTGCGCGATGCGTGCCTTTAAACATACATGATCACAAAGCTTTGTGTTCGCAGGCTTTGATTCACATCGATGACGTGGCACGCTTACATTTGTTACGCAATTTTCTCTAAGAAAACTATGGTGACAATAAAGGTTTATTATATCTAAGTTTATAAATCAAAACATTTAAACCCTTTGTGTATGAACTGCAGTTAGGTGACAGAAATCACTGATTTCTGTGGAAGATAAATAAAACACTATTTGATGCACGCCTTATCTTCTTATATATCAAATTCTCGTGTCACAATGTTAGTTACCATACTCCTCTGAAACGGCTGCACCGATTTTTATGAAATTTGGTGTGCATATCGGGTAGGTCTGAGAATCGACCAACATCTATTTTTATACCCCATTTTTTTGTGGCAAAACAACATTTGCCGGATAAGCTAGTGTAATATAAATAAACGTCGTCGTTATTCCTTGGATGTTGTTTTTGCCGCAAGGGAACACGAACGCTGCATTTTCATGTGTGCGCATGTTTTATAAAATTGCCCGACACATAAATAAGTATCGATAATAGAGATAGGTAGCGAGGTATCGCATTAGGAACTGTTGTCACATACATTCGGGGTCGCTGTCCTGCTTTCCACACTTCGTACTTGGGAAGTGACTTGTTAAGATTTACTTTAAAATTTATGTTTCGCATACGAGTACAAGCCTCGCTTTATAACTGACTAGGCTGACCCTAAAGCAAGCTTTTATAGCTTATCACATGTGCGCATTAATAAAGGGTTGTTAGCATATCGTTTACGAGCGTCACATAAAATTCTTGTGCCTAACTACAAATCCTCGGCACGTTGAATAAATGACATGATTTCAATTTTTTTTGTTTGTTAACCGTATGATAGCTATTTGATATTTATCTGCTTAATTAATAATGGAGAAAAAAAACAGTCTGTTCATTCGACTGTCAACAAAAAGTGAACCGAGCTTTCAATCACGAGTTCGAATGCCGCTTAGTGCAGTTAGTGCATTAAATTGTCTCTTCGGGTTGGCAAATATATCTACAGGTTATATACCCGCGCTGTAGAACCAATTTCATAAGTTTTGTTCAATTTCCCGTTTGTTTAAGTTGTTTGGTAGTGTAACGACACTCCATGAAAATTTACAAAAGATTTGAGCCTATTTCATTCTACCGCCCACTTTAGCAATAAAGCTGAAATGCTACAAAGGACATAACATCAATATCAAACAGACAGACCACTTGAATCTTGATATCCAGTACGATCTCTAGTATTGAGCTGACATGAATTGAAATATGCGTCTCCTGTAGGCGTACACTTCAATTGTCTAATTGACTTTGCTTGTGCAATGTTCAAACGCACTGTTTGAAAGGATATTGGTTTTTGTTCCCAGTAAAATCTAATTGCGAAATAATTAAGTCCAATTTAGTCACAGAGCAAATCGGGGAATATGAACATGCAGTTAAAATTTGAAACTGGAAAAGCTAAGAAATGAAAGCAATCGCACACTCCATTCTGTTTGGAACTTATGCAGTCCATAATATGTATATCATAGTTTTTATAGCAATCTTATCAACGATAAAAAGACTGTCAGTAAGGGTGTTACCGAAGTAGATTCTGTCATTAATGCTCACGAGAAGTATCTCGTGAGGATTTGACGAGAACTCTACCGAGTTCGAGCTTTTCAAACGTCGTAGTCACTATAATAAATGTTAGCCTATGGTTACTTTTGTAGATTCTAGATTAACTTAACTACTCCTTATTGGAATTTTACTTACTGGGGTCATTTTAAAAGTCTTACGAGAACCTTGAGAAATCTTTGCTGCAAAGTTATTGTGAGTGTATAAGCGAAATTTCCGCAGACACTTGTCGTTTATGACAGAACAAATATAATTTCCACATGTATCCCCCAGGGGATCTAAGCAGAGGATCCAAGTGGACGGAGCCGAAATGTATAATTGTTGTTGTACATTGTTGGACTGGTTTACGATACTAAGCATTCTTGCTATGGAACAAAGGATGAATAGATAATCTATCCTGCGTACTCGTACCATCTCCTGAAATCTGTCTGGTATAGATCTCGATATTCATTATGTATAGCAGATATTCTTTTCCAATAAAAAAAAATATGATAACTTTTTATTCCGTTTCAGTCGGCATCGTCTCTTACGCAATGCCAAAGGGAGACAAACGGAGCAATGGTATTGAACTGACTGACATCATTTACGATGGGCAATGGGGTGAGGAACTTCGTGGAGGTCTAGGACAACTTGTCGATGGGCGATTTGGCGGAGATGAGATTCGCGAGGCAGCAAAGAATTCAGCTTGGGTCGGATGGAGAAACGACTCGCATCCCAACCCACCTGTTCTCACCTTCGAGTTCGACAAAGTTCGAGAATTCAGCGCTGTCCATCTATACTCTAATAATAAATTCATGCGTGATGTTCAGGTACGAATGCTTTTATTCATGTTGTCAATCTTAGACGTCCCTCTGCAGGCAGAAGTTTCTATAAACATACACTGGTATAGTAATGAAACGAAAATATATGCATTGTATTTCGTGAGATACGATGAAACATTGACTACAAAAGTAAGTAAAAGCCGGTAGCTGGCTTAATGATCTGATTTTACGATTCTTAGGATTGCTAGGTATCTTGCGTTGCCGTTCCTGGCAGAAATAAGACGCACAAAAATAATTTTCGTAGAAGAAATGTGCGTTAGTAGGTTGGTTACATTTGTAATATTCATAAATGATAGATTTACTACCCACTATATATATTGGTATTGCTTGAAGATATTTACGCAGATACAAACATCAATCAGTCAATTTTAATAACGTTCCCAATATAATACAAACAATTACTCATTTGCGATAATTATATTTGTAATTAATGACATGATAAGTGTGAAACAACAAAGTAATTAAATGTTGTCAGTTTCTCGTGATTAAACGGTGACCCCACATGGTAGTAGGTATACTTGTTTCTAGGAGCTCTATACACATATTATAGATATTTTTTGTAAATACATACATATTATACTTACAAAACACCCAAACTCCGAAACAAGTATTTGCAGATCATACAAGCATTATTTGGTCCGACCAGGGTATCGAACCCGAGAACTTAAGCACAGCAGTGGCATACGCTTCCATTTTGACACCGAGGCAGTAAAAGTAAAGGAAGCT
Source organism: Diaphora mendica (assembly GCA_949125395.1). Classification (NCBI taxonomy): domain Eukaryota; kingdom Metazoa; phylum Arthropoda; class Insecta; order Lepidoptera; family Erebidae; genus Diaphora; species Diaphora mendica. The sequence continues at coordinate 9,328,432 of OX421312.1, read as the reverse complement.
AACATTGATATATAATTTGTTTTCTGCTATCAGGTATTCTCAGAAGCAATAATATCGTTCTCGATCGGCGGACGACACTTCCAAGACGAACCGATTCGATACACATATGTCGAGGACAATATTTTCGAGTCGTCTCGAAATGTGAGCATCAAGTTGCACCATCGCATCGGCAAGTGGGTCCGCATCGAACTGGGCTTCTCTGCGCGGTGGATACTTATTAGCGAAGTCATCTTTGATTCCGGTAAGAGAATATCACGTTACACCTTTAATACATTTTATTTAAAAAAATATAATAAAAAAAAAATGCAAGATTTCATCACTCGTTTATCAATTGAAATCAATTTTAGCTTTTCAAAATGATTTAAATGACACTAGTTTGGTTTAATGTAAGATACCAAGACATTCCGAGCATTGATTGCATATGCACATAGTCTAAACTCCGTCAAAGACAGGACGATAGAGAGCCATTTCCCATTATATACCGGCATACATTACATAGCTCATCCCATGGAAAATCGGTGGCATAATTTTAATTTTATTTAACTCGGATTAACGAAAACTAAACACTATTAACAGTAGAATCTAGATAGGTATTTAAAGGCCAATAAACAAAAATAATTTAAAACTAAACATGTGTGAAGACAGGTCCTGTTTCACCAGTTACAGATAAGTTCCGGATAGCTTATCCGACAAATGATTTCACGCAATTTATATGGAAGATATGTCGAATTATCTGTCATATAAGCTATCTGAAACTTGTCTGTAACCGATGAAATAGGGCCTTAAAATGTTAAATATATACACATTCCTAAGAATAGGTCACATAATTGCAGTAAATAATATAAACAAAAATAATAAAAAATGCATAACTTCCAATCGCCTGCATTAAATTGGATAATTCATTTTTCTATTATGTTCGTTATTATTAGGACAAGGTTTGTATAGAAGAAAATCAAAGATTAATGGGGATTTTTTTATGAAACAAAAATATGGCGGTACGAAGTTCGTGGGGTCAGCTAGTTTTATATATTTATCTCGCGGCTCCGCCCGCATGTATGTCGCTTATCGCGGTAAATAGTAGTGTTATTCTGATGTATAAGCTATATTACTGTAAAGTTTCATCCAAATCCGTTCAGTAGTTTTTGCGTGAAAGAGTAACAAACATCCATCCATCCATACTTATAAACTTTCGCGTTTATAATATTAGTAGGATTTGTATTATTTTTTTACTAAAATACCCCAAATCGCCTTACCTTTGTTACAGACGTAGCCCAAGGGAACTACACGCCAGAGAGTCTTAAACCCGCCCCGGGGAAGGACAAAAAGCTAACAAAATTCAGTAAAGAAGCGCCTATACCGACCGCCCACCAAGAAGATCCTTTATACGTAGCAATAGTAGTGGGAGTGCTAACGGCTCTCGTCATTCTTCTAGCTGTGGCCATCTTCCTCATAGTGCATCGACATAAACATAGGAAATGCTTCGCCTCCCCTCTCGCTAAAACAACTGTATCACAAAAGAGAACCATTGACAACTTCAGTGGCTGTGGAACATCGATGCTTCCAGAAAACAAGATGATTATAGACTGCGGGTTAGATGTTAAGTCTGACGAGTACCAAGAGCCATATCAGGCCCTGAAATGCGCGCCTTATTTTAGTTATAGTACTGTATTGCTTGAGATGAAAGATTTCGCTAAGGATTCTAATGTTGCACTGTCAGGTAATACATCAACACATCTTTATATCTATTTCATTTTATATTAGGTATACATAATGATTTGAGTTAGTCCTGTTAATTATGAATAGTTTCTGTATAATATTTTTGTGGATTAATTAATGTCTTGGTTATAGTTCTATGCCAATTTAGAATGACAGTCAATGAAAGTAATACTGAGATAAAATAATTAAAGGTAAATTAAGGCAAGATAGATAGAACACATAATATTTATTTTTTTGACCATTTAAGTAACTGATGCCGTAGTCGTGCATACAGCTGTTGTACTGAAACGTTGACAAGATCTCAAAAATTTAAAGAAATATTGATTTCAATAATTCGTATTCAAAAAGTTAAAATATTGTTTCTCCTAACAGATAGTTCAAACTACGACTATGCAGTTCCGGAGTTGTCATCAGCACCACTCCTGACCAAAGGGCGGCTGGACTCGCTGTCAGAACACGCCACCGAGCTGATGACTGACGACAAACTCATCGAGATGGACACCAGGCGATCAGCTGGCTCCGCACGGTCGAAACAAAGCACTAGGGTATTTTTTTTGTTATCAGTGCTATACATACATATATATATAACACACAAACGTACACTAAACACACAATAAAAATGCTATACACAGAAATATTCTATACTAATATACAAAGCTGAAGAATTTCTTTGCTTGAAGCAATTGAAGCGCTAATCACGGGAACTACAGGTCCGATTTGAAAAAATCTTTCAGTGTTAGATAGCCCATTTATCGAGGAAGGCATATATGGATATATATCGAATTGCCTTCCCCGATAAATTACATACTTTTATATTTACCAAATTACTTACCCTTTCAACAGGTAAGCTAGCTCTTATAACCAGTAGGGATAAAACCGTTACACATATAAAAGGTGTTTACAAAGTCAAATTCCAATCTATGTATACAACTCTGATTATAGTTCCTATCAGAGCTTTTTTTTTAAACCGCGATACAATTATTTACTTTTATTTTTAACAAATGTTTGTATTGCAGTCGCCAAGTCAACAAGAAGTGTTCATGGATCTGAAGAGACGGCTGGAAACAACGAACGTTGTAGAGTTCCCCAGGCACAGGTTGAGAATGATCTCGAAGCTAGCGGAAGGTGCATTTGGCACGGTCAGTATTAACATACTACTAGTACTATGTATATTAATAACAAAATAAAGTTTTAGTTGTAAGATTTGTGTCTGGGTCTAAGTCTGGACGTAATTTAGCTGTAATAACTATGTATTTAGAAATACCAGTGTCGAAATTCGACCATAATTCGTTTATTTTTTCCTGCTGCACTCCTTTTTCATTTAAACTGTAACTGTGGCTAATTTTATACTCCTCCTAAAAAGAGGTACACAGTTTTTACTTCACGTAATTATAATAATATCATCTTCCTAGCCTTCATTATTTCCAAGATTATTTGGAGTCGGCTACTAGTTTAACCTGAATATCAGGTTTTGCACGGAGCGACTGACATCGGTCTTCCACGACCCTGAGGGCGAACTAAATTCTAAGGTTGAACTAATTGTCAGTATATTTGAGAGCACTGACTTGCCAATAACGCCATATATGTTCATGACAACCGTCTTAACATGCTCTTCGAGGCACGGGCGGGAGGGAATCACAGCCATCTTCCATACTCCGGGCTGCTATTAAGAATTTCTTGCTAGAAAAAACCCAACATCCGGTTTGGTTCAGTCACAGCAGACCTCAAGCACAGCAGTCGCATACGCTACAACTGCGCCACCGAGGCAGTTAGGTAGATAATTGAATGTTAAAATTGATATCGTGCAGGTATATGTAGCAGAGGCAGATGGAGTGCCAGAATACAACGGGACCATAACTTCAGAGAAGCGGCTCGTGGCAGTCAAGTTCCTATGCCACGACGCCAACCTTAAGGAGAGGTATATCATGTATGATCACGCTTAGTTTGTATATGTTTATATCTTACTCTATCTTCTTCCACTCTGACTTTGTTCTTCTGTGTGTGTCCCTTTCCCTTGAATAGGCGGGCAAACGAGCAGACGTATTGCCTGATGGTAAGCGATTACGCAAGACCAGAGGCGTCACAAGTGTGTTGCCGGCCTTTGGGGGATGGGGGGGATGGAGGCGGGGAATATGGGGGAAGTGGAAACACAGCGCAAGCACTATTTCACACCGGTTTTCTGTGAGGCCGTGGTATCACTCCGGTCGAGCCGGCCCATTCATGCCGAAGTGTGGCTCTCCCACGGTTCTTCTTGATTTCAATTGAAAGTAAGGAATCAATATGTTACCAGTCATTACTATATTCTTTATTCGACTCTTCTAGATGATAAGAAATAGTTAAATGTCCCCGTATAGCAATAGTGGAGTACGAGACTATAGTGCGTGCGTTTCTTCTAAGTAATAGTAATAATACTAGTTTCAAATCGCACCGCTATCGCTTCTAATTCGCCGAAGATGCGGAATCGCCTACTTTTTAGACAACTGGCCTTATACCAAATTACTAGTATCATGGCAAATTCACGAAAACTGCTTCTTGTTTAGTTTTCCTATATTACTAATCCACCGTTTACAACTAATTTTTGCAGGTTGAAAAACAATCACAATAGTTAGTAGAAAGAAACCCAAGATAACTTTATAGGGATACATCTATAAAAAACCAACATTGTACAGGTATTGGTGTACTAGATAAACATTCATCCATACCTTCAAACCTATATTATAAATGCGAAAGTAACTCTGTCTGTCTGTCCTGCTTTCACGGCAAAATCGCTGCACCGATTTTAATGAAATTTGACATGGAGATACTTTGATTTTTGAGAAAGGACATGATAATTTTACATTACATTGCCATTCATTTTACAACTATAATTAACAATAATTAATTATAATCAGTAATAATTAATTATAATTAAATATAACTAAGAATAATTATAATTAATTATAATTAATATGTGAATTAGGGAGGAGTTCGAACGCGACGTCCGCATTCTCGCTGCGTTATCATCACCGTACCTCGCTCGTGTGTTGGGGGCCTGCCGTTCACCTCCCCTCGCTGTGGTGTTAGAATACCTGGAGCTGGGCGATCTCTGCACTTTCCTGAGGACTGCTGCCCCTCCAGCATCCTCGACCTTGCTGCACCTGGCCTGTCAGATCGCGGCAGGCATGCAGTACTTGGAGTCACTCAACTTTGTGCATCGCGATTTAGCAACTAGGTAAGATATATTGACAATCACCCTGCCCCGCTTGCGTGAAATACCTAACCACATATGTAAATAGTGCTGTATTTGAAAACAAATAGTCAGATATTCACCACACGTTTCGGTATTTAAGGGTAATTTATGTTTGCTTAGCGTTGTCATCTATTATATATAAGTATTTTGTTGTGTCACGTAGTTGCTCGCGATGAACTCTGAAACTATTTAACTGGTTTTCATGGTTTTTTTAATGTGTGTATTGCTGGCGCTGGCGTGTCTAAGATATGATATTTTTTTCTCCATAGGCATTGACGAAATTTCGCGGGTCATCAAGTATATGTTGATCCAAAACATTCTTGTAATCGAACTATATTGATATGATATTGAGGCGATTGGTATGGATTTGATCTTCTTGATGACCTTCTTGTAATGAATGGATCTATTTGATTGATAGATCAAATCTATCAATCTATCTATATATACAGGGTTACAGGGTAAGTCGACCTATTCCCGTTAAGGGCGTGTAGTTGACATTGTTTCTGACTGATTTCACTAAAAATACCCTATCCTAAATCTAACCGTTTTTGAGATATTTGAATTTAATTGTTTTTACAAAAAATGCCCGATTTTCGGCTGTCGGCTTAGATATTTTTAAATGTGACAGAAGATGACAACCTACACGAGTGAGCAATATTCTGATATATTAATTTGTTACGGATACTGCAATTGTGTGTCCGCACATGTTCGTATTGAGTACATAAGACGCCATCCCAGCCGTCGAGTGCCGGAGGTGAGCATGTTCGACGGAGTTTATCGAAGACTTCGCAAAACTGTCTCCGTTTCAAAACAAACGACGTACAGACTTGGGAAGACCTCTTCAATAGTTCCGTATCGAACGTACAAATCAGACTCCAGTTTACAAGCACAGCAATCATAAATCAGAAGAAACAGACCAAAAACATTGTCAAGTCAAGTAGGAAACAGATAACAAAATAATATCACATCTACCACGGACGAATCACATAAGCAGACTAACAATAACAAGTTAATACAAAACGTACACAAAATACATTTGCACATTATTTCTCTCACTCACACCTGCATAAATTGTAAGGTGTCTCGTTCGCACGCACCGCATTAACCTTAAAGAACAATTGGCTGGGACTTTTACATTGCGACCTGGCAGCTCGCAACTAAGTATATTTAATATATTTTTTATAAAACCCTAGATTGTTATACCTCGTTAGATAGCTGATGAAACATAGATATTTTTAAGCACATCTGCAAAACAGGCGCCATAATATATTTTTTTAAATATCAATTGAAGAAAAATAAACTTTCTAAATTTTTATTTTATTAGATTAATTCGTCCACAACAACTTATTTATTCACATTACGTATAATATTGGTTATTAAGGTCATAAAGCATCTTATTTTACATGTAAAAATCAAACAATAGTTATAATAACACCTACACATTTAAAAATATCTAAGCTGACAGCCGAAAATCGGGCATTTTTTGTAAAAACAATTAAATTCTAATATCTCAAAAACGGTTAGATTTAGGATAGGGTGTTTTTAGTGAAATCAGTCAGAAACAATGTCAACTACACGCCCTTAACGGGAATAGGTCGACTTAACCTGTAACCCTGTATATATATTAAATTTGCTGATAACCAGCACCTTTAAAATGAAACAATTAATCAAATTATGGCTTAATAAACTGGAATTTGAAAATGTTGAAAGCCTTAGCAGATAGTAAAATAATGAAAACTTAAATAATGTCACACACACCATCACTACACACAACTTTTAACACATAGCCTCAAATACACAATAAATCATACTTCCTCACACACTTATACTCACACTCTCATACAAACATATACATAATATTATCTAAATGTACTTACACTTAGTTAACTACTGTCTTATTAATGTCTACTATTGTAACTATTGGTTTGTTCTTTTTGCCTGTGAATAGGAACTGACTCCCAACACGCAGCTAGCGCTACTTTGGGAGTCAGGGCTGTACAGTGTCTTGTAATCCATTTTTGGTACAATAAAGATTTATTATTATTATACTCTTTATTATTATTATTTTTAACGTATAGTTTTAACCAAAAAATATGAATGAATTGTTACAGGAACTGTTTGTTGGGCAAGAACTATCAAGTGAAGATCAGCGACTTCGGCACAGATAACGAAGCGTACGCGTGTGATTACTACAAGGTCGATGGTCGTATTCCCCTGCCACTACGCTGGGCGGCTTGGGAGTCCGTGCTCAGGGCCAAGTACACCACCAAGAGTGACGTGTGGGCCTTCGCAGTGACCCTCCACGAGATCTTCACGCTGTGCAGGCGTCAGCCCTATGAGCACTTGACTGATAACCAGGTACGTCTTCTACCGTCTACGTAAAATCCTCCATCACAACCAGCTGAAGATAAAGAAAAGTATTTCTTGTAACAGCTTATGACTTTGGTGTTCCAATTTTATAAAAGAAAAAGCCATCTTAATACTAATTCCTGCACTTGTTAACGATAGATAACCGTAAACAATCGATAAAATCTAGGAACCTGAAATCGATAATTTTTCATTACGAGTAGCAAATTTTGTATTACGTGTTCCTTTCATTTGAGTTTTTGCCTCCATTGTGTTGTAGGAAAACTGGTTGTGTTAGATATATTAGAACTTTTAGAAGACTTAGATTTTTTTTTATTTACAGGTACTGGAGAACCTGTCACACCTGCAAGCTGATGACGGTATGTTCGAATGTATAGACCGAGCGGCTGGCTGCCCTCGCGACGTGTACGAGATGATGTGCGAATGTTGGCGACGTGACGAGCTCGACCGGCCAACCTTCGCTGAAATCCACCTCTTCCTGCAACGCAAGAGCCTCAACTATGCAGCTACGTGATCCTGGCATCTGCCATGCCCCAGCATATACGAGGGCATGAGTTATTAGCATTCAAGTCGGAGCGGCGGTTGGGTTAGAGATCGTGGATGCGATTGCTGCTGCACATCCACGCCCGAAATGGTCACACGGTTTTAAACTAACATCGTTCTCACCGAACGGAGACTTCCACTTTTATAAAATTCTCTATTTATTAGTGTATAGTAACTATAACAAATATGTCGACAATACCGTGCAATAACAAGTCTCGGTTCGGTGAGCTACCATGTGCCCAACGCTTGCTCCGATTCAATGCATTTGTGTAGTAGGGTGTTTCTAGCGGCGCTAGGGATTTTGTACTTAATAGTATCGTGTTAGACCGCTTCACACGTTCCGATCGGCTTTATGCACGGCTTGAGGATGCTCCGGTTTGTTGGTAGATGGCGCGTCCGCTCGAGACACTCCTGCACTGACAAACATGAACTTTGATATCAGTTTTTAGTGATGTGATTTGTTTAGAGGCTCACAGACTCGACGGAGAGTAGGTTATAGGAAATGTTTATCTACTGCATGACCTCCACATGTGAGCTACGTTTAATAGACATAAGCTACCGTTCTTCCTTCACTTCCTACTATTGTATGTTCGTGCGATTCCACCACCTATACCACACCATGCGGACTTTGCGTTTTATTTTATATTCAAGTCATTGTCAGCTCTGTACGTCATCGTACACTTCACTTGGTACGGCGTAACTAGTGGAATCCAGAAGGTATAGTTACCGCATAATAGTCATTTATTTTCATACAAGACATTTCATTATAAAAACAATAAATTAATGCATAATATAATAATAATAATGTTAGATATAGTTGCATCAGAATCGAAGAAAATAAATTATATAGGTATTGTTACATATATTTTATTATACATACTACATTTTTCAATATACTGAACGATAGCAATAATTAACCAGGATCGTTGTGACTCCCGAGAAAAATAATAATATTTATTTAAAAAAAAACAACGATAACTAAGCTTTGAGAGAGCCTTCAATCATTACGTAGTTTCAACAATAAATTAAATATTGAATACAAAAAAAAATGTATACCTACCCTCGAAGATTCGTACATATATTGATTTGAATATTCGGCTAGAGACAATATTTAGAAGTAAAATGTAAGTAATAAAGTTACATTAATGGTATAATGTTCTTTTCATTGAGATAATACATTAACATTAATGTTGGGTTTTGCGAATCAACGCACATGTATAAATATATCTTTGAGACCAATATGCGGATGTCTTATGGCTAACATATTGCTACAACAAGCATTGTTTAGGAAATATAAAAAGATTATATAATCCATATTAAGTTATAGCCATTATATGTATTTATACCAAGACGTGAATGACTTAACTTAAAACTATTAGTTTTACTATAATTAAAAGTATAAAGTTATTGAGATTTGTCTATTTTCCGTAGTTTGCTGTGTCGAAGTTAGATTGGGCAGAAGTTCTTGACAATATGAAGTGACGAGGCGATTCGTCGACTAGTTGCGTTTCGATACACGATGAATCCACCGAAACTATGAGATTATTTATTTATTCTCGGTATATTCTTTAATGTTTAAATGTGTTATTTATTAGAATAAGCCATTTTAGGCTGTTCTGTTACATTAATTTGTTATTTTAGACGCTATATATATAGGAATTTAATGGAATGATTCAATCGTGCGTGTATCCGAACGTAAGCTTTGTAGTATTATCAATATACTACCGGCAAGCTATGATTGTCAAATCATGAAGTTTCATAATATTAGTAATTACATTTAAAGGAGCAAATTACTGTTCTTTATTGTCAATAGTGTCGTGCAGCTACTCATAAAATTAAACCTATTTAATTGTCAATTCACATCACTTTTGTAATATGTCAAACCGGCCATCATAGCTTGCCGGTAGTTATAGTTCTTACGTTCCCCTCTTGTGGACTGAAACGGCTTAATGTAAAAGCCTAATTAATTAAGCACTTTTTAGATATAAGCAAGCGATATTTAAGTTGCAATTTAGTCATGTTTATATCACAATTATGGCAGCGTAGGGTCACTATGATTACGTGTTAAGTATAATACGTACTGTACGGCAGCATGTTTGTGTGCTCTTTATCGGTTCCATGAACCCGATAATTTCTTTTTATATAAATTTTTTCAATGACTGATTTATTCACGTACTTATAAAAACTTTTCTAATTATTGTTTACTATTATAGTCAATATAATTGAACTAAGTATTCAATAAACCGTTCAAGCCCTTATTATCACTCGAAAGTTTCATATCAAGGTCTAATGTAGAACAATTAACTTTTTTTTGGAATGAATATATTAGGTGTGAAAATAATTTATTTGGGCGATCTCTTATAATAAATACAGTAGTACTTACAATAAAGTTATCCGAAGTCAGTGGAGTTGTTCAAGCGATGAACTCTGCGCTATGAGTGACGCGGAAAGAACCAATGCTATAAGAAACGTAGGCTAATCGATATTATTTTCTTAGTAGTGCGTCGTAATAATAAATATGCGTTGACTTTCTATCTGGCCTTAATTTCTTGAAATGATCTTGTCTAGCTGTTAGTTAGTATAGATGAGTGGAAGATTAGTTTTGTAACGAAGTCTCATCCCTCGTGCTAATGTACGGATAGTTGGTAAATTAGGCACTAATAATATTAATGTACAATAAAACACCCTCTCTGCCTTAGTGATGCTATTCTTACCCCGAATGCTACGACGAAATATCAAGTAGAATGAAATTTTAATGTATCTTGTAAATACGAATTCTTATGGCTGATGTAATATATCTAGCACGATGGAAAACTTTAATTCCTAACAATGGTCCAAACTTCACTCGCTTTTTTATTTGTACTATACGATTATACAATTTCTATATAGATAAAAAAACAATGTTTTAATATTAGTATATAGATACAAATTATGCTTTAATTTTATTTTATAGATATAAAACATGTATTTGTCGAAATGCTTAATTTTCATAATCAAAGTTTTATGAAAAGGGTTGATACCAAATGCAGTATTTTTATTTTATACTCTACATCTTTGTACCCAAATAAAAGCAATCATCTAAACGCGAGTTGTTTTTTTTTCTTCACTTTTCCTGTTCCAATGATAAGGCAGTACCGCTAACATGCCGAGATCAATCTAAAAAACTAAACAAAGGTTGTATTTCTTTTGCCCTCTGAATGGCTGAGTTCGCGGATATTTATAAATAGGCGTGTTATCGATCAACAAGCATTACCAACTTCCTTTATGTGGGATAAAACAATAGAAACAGTGGTGAAGCCTACATCAGACGCAACATAAGCTCACTCGAAAATGGCACGGACAAGTATACTAGTATTTAGTATGTGTTTACTGCAGTTGGCCCTCGCGGTCAAAGTTAAAGTAGTGATGCACTCCGATGAAGACTCGAAGATGGAAGACGAAGACATGCACACAGATTCTTGGGATCACAAGAAGAGGGTCCATGTTACTATGATGCCCTTTCTTAAAACTCGCAGCAAACATGCCGCTTCCGTTGCACCTATTGAAGAACATGAAAAAGTTGAATACGTTGAGGAAGAAAAGATTAGCACTGAAAAACCTAAACAGCTACACCCTAATGAGATGATTTTTCCAGTAATATACCGCCAGAGCCATATAAACAGCATGTTTAAATTCGGCGAGAATTGGTACACTTGGTCTACTGAGAGAAGAACAGACGGCTCCAAAGCTATCAACTATTATATCTGCTATGATGAGCCAAAACGTTGTGATGACATAGGATGGGTAAGACGATCTCCAATTCCATCTTTTATACAACATACTCCATTGATCTATAGTTTACCATGAGTATGTAATTCCGCAGGAACGTACTGATGTTTTGCCGAAATGCGCCTTCCAAATAGACTCGTTACTTCCTGACGACCGCGCTTGCATCAACAGTTTTGGTATTGAACCTCACACGACCAGTGTTTGTGACGGAGCTGAGCAAATGAAGGTAAGAACAAGAATGGCTGTTTACTATTCAAATATTTTAGTACTATAAGCCAACCAGAAACGAGTAATGTAAATTTGTGAAAAAGTCAGACGCACTCACGCAGTCATAGCAGTGACGCCCTTTGACTGCACTGTTGGCCTAGTGGTTTAAGCGGTCGCCACGCCGCTTTCTGCTGCGCCATGCGTTGTGGGTTCAAATCCCACGTGGGATCGAGTCTGGGTGTGTCCGTTTCATGTATGTTTGTAAAGTCCCCCTCGACACAGGATGGATATACCTAATACAGATGTCTTTTAAAAAAAAGGTAAATATAAAAAGTTGCGGAGCTAAGTATGTGCACAGGCCATGGTGACTCATAGCAAGATGGTTGCCTGCTGATGTTGCATGTACGAAACATTGTTTTATATTATTTCTTTGAGATCTTTGGATAGTAAATGTAATCGTATAGAGTTCTTTTCTTTAGAAGAGAGCGAAAGCCATTGACTCAAAACTGATATAATATGACACACGGACTGTCCAAGACCGGGATGGTTGGCGCTCTTTGGCTTTCGTTCAGCAGTGGACGCTAATAGATGAAGTAATAATAGCGCGCTGGCCAGACGGGTTGGTATCGAGATTGTTGTCATGAATTGTTTGGATCCCTTAGTCTTATCAATCACGGGATGAATAGGCGTGGTGACACAGTATTCTTAATACGTCACCGCACGGACTAACATGACTATAACGAGACTTTCTGTGATCTTGGCAGTTGGATGTAACTGACGCTTTAGAATAATAACTCAAAACATAACATGTTTGGAGTCTCTTCTCAGTACCATCTAGGTTGGTCAAAAGTTTACACAAATAAACACTGATCGAAGTACACCTTCTGAGATCAGATTTGACCAAAAATGATTCAAAAAGATCCAAAATATGATAGTTAAGCACTTAATTTGTCGATAGGTGAGCGAGATAGTTCGAGCTTGTGGTCCCCGCATTCGTTCATTGTGGCGCTTCGTGCGTGTGGGGCGTCGTCCAGCGAACGCAGCTAAACCAGCAGACGTCAACTCCTTGATTTGCGAAGATGAAGAGGAATGTTTCATTACCATCGAATATAGGGTAAATATGACATTTTAGTGAACTACACAACCTTTTGCGAACTCTTCTACACTAATTTGTATCTTTTAATTATTAAATAAATTAATAATATTATAACATCAACAGATACATCACGACCGGATAACATTCTCGCTCCACGAACCGACGCGCGGTCAAACTTTCAAGAGTGTATTGAAACGTGAAGTTCAAGCTGAGGACGAAAAACCAGTGACAGAAGTACATGCCCCGCCTCACGTGGCACAGAGGAGTAAGAAAATTCTAGTGAGAGGGGAAGAGCCAATCAAAGTCAACAAGAAGTTCCACATCAGGACTAAGTCTAAAGTGGAGGGGAAGGGCGTCGCAAAAGAGCGCAATGACTTGGGCACATACGCGAACAGAAGAGTAATCAAGAACAAAATAAAGGTTAAAGAAGACGTCTCTGACGATATATCAGAATAGATGTGCTTCCCTACCGGGGCGTGGGTACAGTTCGTGGCATTCATGTCGTTATACCTCGACGTATACTCGACTAGTGCCAAGAACTAGTTCCATACTTGTTGACTAGACTAAAAGATGCAGAAGCATCACTAGGCCGCCATGGTGTGGGTCACCATACTGCATTGTCTGCATTCGCAATGAGTATGGCGACCAATACTCTTGGATTCTATCAGGCAGAGTAGTCATTTTGGCAGGCCATACATAAAAAAAAAAAAAAACTAGCTTTGTACAATAAACTATGAGTATAAACATAATTATTGTGTTAGCTGTATTATTTGTAATGGTGTTTTTATTAGTCTAATAAATAAAACAACTGGGTAGAAATAAACAAAATCCATATATTAATGCAGTTTCGCTTACTATATATGTGATTATTTTTTGTGTTTTTTATACTTCATCTTCGGTTGTTTCTGTTTGCGATCCTTGTTACTTTCGGTGTGGAACTTGTTATAGTCGACGTCTTTATAAGCGAATGGTTTTACGTTATTGCTGTTGTTTTTACTTTCCGTGTCAATCCTCTTGTGCTCCGTAGCGTTGTCTACAGACTCCTTAGTCTCTACTTTCTCTGTGGACATTTTCCGTTTACGCTGTGGCATTTTCTTTTCACTGTCGTCGATACCAGTGGTAATGACGCTCTGTGCAATGTTTGTCTTCTCTTCGTTTTCGATGTGCGACTTCGCTTGTTGTAGTTTAACAAGGACTTCAGCTTTGATTAGTTCGTTGCCCTTTCCGATAGCTGCTATTTTAGCTTCTTTGTCTTTGAATTCCTTAATTTCTTCCATCTGTGAAAACGTATCGGTTTGTTTACACTAATATTTAAAACAGCTAACTAAAAAGGGTTCATGCACATGCTAGATAACTGTGACAGTATGTACCTGAGCTAGGGAACGATATTTTCTATATCTATCGAATGGTGGAATGAACTGTTTTGCTTCAGCATTTAGATCCGAAACCTGTGAACAATGCAAACATAATATATAAATTGGAACTTATTAAACACTATGCACATCATCTATTTTTAACCGACTTCCAAAAAGGAGGAGGTTCTATGTTCCACTGTATGTATTTTTTTTATATACAATAATATGGCTACTTACAATAGTTTTGTATGTGTTGGATTGATCGTTGGGAGTTATTATTGGAAGGGACAGGTTCGGCGGCTCGGCGCAGTACTGGCTGTACTCGTCGTACAAATCGACCGCTTGCTCCAGATTCACATCGTACTCCTCACTGCGTACAAAATACAAGTTTCTCCATAAACATCCTCAATTAAAATTAAATATGTATTTATTCTATCATTTACGTCTAATCTCTTCTTTCAACTTCATTTAATTTCTCTATGTAGATAGCTTGCAAAAAATAAACAATATGCTATGAAGCCGAGATACCATGATCACTAAGAAATGACCTTGAGCAGTGGGTTCTACAGACACTGCCTAGTGAAGTTTTGTACACATCAAGCAATGTGAAACTGTTGAGTTGATTTCGAACATCTCCTGAATTCTAAATAATCGAAACAAAAACCTACAGAATTAAGAAAGTACATGGAAAAGTCTTCTTGTCCGCCTAAGTTACTCCTTATATCATTAGCTATCTGCCAGTGAAAGTGTTGTTAAAATCGGTCCAGCCGTTCCTGAGATTAGCCGAAAACGGACAAAAATTTAAAGAATAGAGTATTACACCCATTTTTGAAAAGTCCCTTAATTAGATTCTATAGTGCTGTTAAACCAGTAAAAAAAGCACAACATTTTTATTCAATCGTTATGTGCCATAAAAATGCATTTTTTTTTAAATTTCGCGCGTAATTTGTCATAAAAGCTGGACGCAATGGACGCCATATTGCTCTGTGGTATTGACGTCAGATCGCTTTGTAAACAAAAACATAAATATAGAGCAGATTAAAAGAAACTGAAAACTTTAAAATAAATTTTTAAAAATATTTTATTATTTTATAAACTAAAACTAACATTTTCCGTCTGCTTTTTGCCTAAACTAACTCAATAATATATTTTTAGATTTTTTTTTCATATACAGTAAAATGCCCTATTAAATTTTTGATTGACTTTCATATGCATTGACTGATAAGCTGTTAATTTGAAATTACAAACAGACACTTCAATGAAATTTATTTGTATTCATAACAAGAACTGAACTCTAGAAGGCGAAGGATTAAAGTTTAACTAGTTCTCAAAAGAGATCACCTAAGCCGTAGCAAGACCGCAGATGCTGTTTGATCAGTTATCACCAGCTTGGGATCGTGTGATCAAATCGTGTATTTACGTAAAAGTAAGTTCATCTCGAGTAGTATGCTAGGAATTTGTCAAAAACGTTAATAGGCTGAAGCAGAAAGACACACCAAAGTCACATTTTGAAGTCGAAGTCTGTCATTTTCTATCGGTAGGCACCATAAACTTTCTTGTAAGCGATTTAGAAAAGTTACACTAAAATTTGTGACAGACCGAAGATTCGGTTTCGGCCAGTTTCGGCGGGTCGGAAATTTGGAGGTGCTCAAAGTACAAAAAACACATCACACCCGCCACATTGACATCAATATGGCGAGTGTACCTATCAATATTCCAATATTTAACTATTATTTATGAATTACGAGTGAGCCAAGAAGTTTGCTGACCGAAGATTCGGACACAAAACGGCCAAACAATAGGTCGATTCGGTTTCGGCGCACCTCCAGATTACCGACCCGCCGAAACTGGCCGAAACCGAATCTTCGGTCGGTTACTAACGAAAATCTATTAAAATTACATCCATAATCATCAGCAGTCTTTAAAAGTCCACTGCTGGACATAAGCCTCTCCTTAGAAAGGAGGATTTAGCTTACTATACCACGCTGACCAGACGGGTTGGTTTAGGGTTTGCTTCAAGTTTTCCTTTTCTTTCCAGTGATATTCACCTGCGTAGTTTGTCCATAGAGTTATTATAGATAGAGTAGGGGAGCCAAGCCTCCAGCCGTCCCTCGGTTAGAAAAAGAGAGACGTACGCGGTACCCATCTGTCTCTCTCTATTCTCGCATGCGCATAGCAGAACGATTCAACGGTTAATTGTTGTGATTGGATTAGCTTTATTAGTCCTATAACTGCGCATGCATCAATAGAGAAAGACAGACATGGTACCGCGATCCTCTCTCTCTTTCTAACCGTTGGACGTTTCCGCTTATAGGCAGCCGTATGTCTTTCCCTCTATACCTATAATAACTCTATGAGTTTGTCTCCTAGTCGGCTCTTACGAATAAGAGTGCTGACACTCTGTATTCCTAATCCTTCACCACACAGACATAAAAATCATATTAATTGTATGTTTTTGTATATTCCGTGCATATTGGTTACGCCAAGACTTATATATAGCCTTCGATACCAGTTGGCTGACTTTAATTTTGCACTGAGAATTAACATTGCAATACCTCCTGGAACTTTTAAAGTCTACCACTAAATTAACATAGATTGTTTTACAACATAATTAATAATATAAATAATAATAATAAATATTTCGGATATCTAACACACAATGCCATCTAGCGCCAAGCTAAGCAGAGCTTGTGTTATGGGTACTAGACAACTGATATAAATACTTATATACTATTTTTTGTAAATACATACATATTATACATAGGAAACACCCAGACTCCGAAACAAATATTTTTAGATCAAACAAACATTTGGTCCGACCCGGGAATGAACCCTAGACCTCAAGCATAGCAGTCGCATACGGTACCACTACGCCACGGAGGCAATTTTCAACTACAACTATCTTTTACTCTATTTTTTTCGTTACAAACTTTTAAAACGCAAATTTCTACCAGTCCTTAGAGATAAATATCAAATTCTGTGAAGACAACTTTTCTGCAATATATACAGTTATATATTTAGCAATCAAATTGATCTCAATTGGCATCAATCTGTTGTGATCAAACACATTATTGGCACTTAATCAAAGATGATTTAAAAAAGTTTATTATTCGTCCCATTAGAGTAAATTAAACATGAGATAAAGTATTTATTGTGTATATTTACCTGAACTCAGGGCTAATATCGTGGACATAATAGGAAAGAGTTTGTAGCGCGTTCACCATGTTCCTGATACTTGTCGGCATTTGATACAGTTGCGGCTCGTTCGGCAACTCGCGACACTGCGTTCAATAAGAAAACAATTTTAATATGTACATATATACATATCTTTATATCGAACAAATAGCTATACACACAACAGGACAACTATAGCATAATATTTAATCATACTTATTTGGGTATAAAAATGTAAATCCTACTAATATTATAAACGCGAAAGTTTGTAAGTATAGATGGATGTTTGTTACACTTTCACGCAAAAACTGCTGCACGGATTTGGATGAAACTTTACAGTAATATAGCTTATACATCAGAATAACACATAGGCTACTATTTGCAGCGATAACCGACATACACGCGGGCGGAGCCGCGGACAACAGCTAGTATATGATAAAACAGTTCACTATATAATAAAAATGAGTTTATGACATTGCTATAACTAGTAACACCGACGGCATTACGCCATTGGATCACTTGAAAAATAGCGAGCAATCGTGGGGTGATAAAAGTAATTATTAGTGAAAATTATAACACAACACTCAAGTGCACACACAAACAAAATCACAGTTACTATTTCAAGTGATTTTTATAGTTTATAATAAAAAGTGTGACAGCGGTGAAGCTGTTAACGTACATGATTAGTTTACTTGCACATTCCTATGTTAGCGACAAGGCAAGAAATGAAACATTTTCAATAATTCATCTACAGAAAGTAAATTAAAACTAGAAAAAAATATAGTGTAAGACTGACCGACAAGAGCATCCTATGGATGGTGATGAGATTTTGTTTAACGAAGGGCGGCATCGGACTACATATGGCATTCACTCCCTGCAACTCGCGCGGCATCATCTCGGCCAAAGACAACATCATGTGGTTTGGGAGAAGATATCTGAAATATAGGGTTACATTCAAACAAACAATAAATTATAAATATTTCGGACATCTAACACACAACGCCATCTAGTCCCAAGCTAACCAGAGCTTGTGTTATGGGTACCAGACAACTGACATAAATACATTTTCATTGTAAATATACAGTGTATGTATTATACATAGAAAACACCCAAACTCCGAAGCAAATATTTGCAGATCATACAAATATTTTGTCCGACCCGGGAATCGAACCCGAGATCGTAAGCACAGCAGTCGCATACCAGGGATATTCCGGTTAGGGTTAACCTAACCGAAATAATCTGTTATTAACCCTTTTGGAAATGGGTTAACCTAAATTTAGGATTAACCTAAATATGTGTTACCGAATTATAACTGTTAACAGGAATAATCTAATACAGGATAATTACGGTTAACCTTAACCGAATTTGATATAGGTTTCTGGATATTTGTAGGTCCGTAATTCATTTTTCGTTACAGTCGTCGGTGACGTTCATTATTTGCGTGGAATGGGAAAAGGGGATAACTAGTTAATTTTTTTTCACAAGAGATCAAGTAAAATTGATTAATTTTCGAATCGCGTCACATCGTAAAATAACCGAAATCTTGGGTTAACATCTATCATTTGGGTTAACAATTTCAAAAACATAAACCCTTTAATTTGGGTTAACCCTTATTGTTTGGGTTAAAACAATAACATATACAATCTGTTAATCGAATCGATGAGTAACCCTTTAAAACGGTTACAGATTGATTCGGTTACCGTTTATAACGAATACCGTTTGGGTTTTCCGATCCCTGTCGCATACGGTACCACTGCGCTACTGCAGCACCGAGGCATTCAAAACTGGAAAGTTACATAAAATTCTTTCAAAGATATAGCTTTCTATTACCGGTCACTTTAACACAATGGTCTTGTTATTAAGAACACAAAATAAAAGTATTGGTGTGTCTCACTATTTTGAGGTGTCTGGTATCCTAATATGGTATAGATTTATAGAAGGTAAGAAAGTTCACTTCTACCAGTGATCACAAGAGCAAATTCTTATAAACGACTTCAAAAAAGGAGGAGGTTATCATATCGACTGTTTTTTTTATTTTATTTTTAAATAATAAATATTTCGGACATCGAACACACAACGCCATCTAGTCCCAAACTAAGCAGAGCTTGTATTATGGGTACTAGACAACTGATATAATTACATATATACTTTTTTTTTTGTAAATACATACATATTATACATAGAAAACACCCAAACTCCGAAACAAATATTTGCAGATCATACAAACATTTGGTCCGACCCGGGAATCGAACCCAAGACCTCAAGAACAGCAGTCGCTTACGCTACCACTACGCCACCGAGGCAGTCCATTACTTCGGACTGGGTGATATGATTTTGATGATTCTTTTTTATTTGAAAGCTGGTGCTTCCCTTGTAGTTCCATTTCAATTCGGTCCAGTTCTTGAAGTCGTTTATTTATGTTGAAATTTGTGATTATTCTGTCTTATAATCGAAGGCAAAGTTAATTTGACCAGTATAAAATCTATGATAATTTATATATTATATATGTAGCATAGCACAGTGATTACTAACGTGGTACTTTCATCGAGCGCTCGAGCTTGTGTGTCTCGCCATTTGTAGAGCATTTTGAGAGCTGCCATCTGTTGCGAATTGAATGATTTCTTCGAACGAATATACAATGGCATGTGGGAGGTCTCCGTTATAACCTCCTTGTTATATGTCTGCGAATAACAAATATATACAGTTATGCAGAGATTTACATCATAAGTTTTTATCTTAATAAAAATTCAGATAGGAAGTCTTTGATAATAAGAATTTAATTACTTATTTATATTATGAAAACAGTTTTTGTTATCTTTCGCATAACATTATTCAATTAATAAACGCATTAACAAATTGAGAATTCACATTTAAATTGTTAATTGACATTGCAAATCTCGTCTGATTCTTTTTTCAATTTCCACGAAGATTGTATAATTATAATGCATAAAAACAAGTAAAAAATTTAAGAACTAAAATTCCACTACGTAAATACTTTTCACAAACATTTATATAGAATACTACCTTTTGCTCGCGGCTCTGCCCACATGTATCTCTATGATTGCGTAACATATGTCCTTCCTCAAGAATCAAAGTATCTCCATGCTAAATTTCATTAAAATTGGTGTAACAGTTTAGCCATGAAATCGTGACAGTTACTTTCGAATCCTACTAATATCACGAGTATAAACGCGAAAGTTTGTATGTATGGATGGGTGGGTGTTTGTTACTCTTTCACGCAAAAACTACTGAACGGATTTGGATGAAACTTTACAGTAATATAGCATAAACATCAGAATAACACATAGGCTACTATTTACCGCGATAACCGACATAAACGCGGGCGGAGACGCGAGCAAAATTTAGTTTATAATATTAGTATGGCTGTCATGCGGACCATAGTTACGAATCTATTGACATCTAATTCATGAAAATTTAGTTTTTAGTTACGGTTTAGAAGTTTAGCCACTCTATACATAGACTGTCAAAACTATTAACCTTTTAGTTTCGTCGTAGTCGGGTAATAATAGTGTAATGTACTCACGAGTCCACAGATCTGACGGCTCTGCTCGAATGCGGACATCAGTAAGTGCGTCTGCAACGCATCTTTGGTGAGCAACTCTGCCTTCATCTGTCGCCAGATGTACAGCAAATAGTGCGTATCCATGCGAGCGTATTGTACCAACTCTTCTGGCAAAGGTCGCATACGCCAATCAGCCAGTTGATATCTGCAATTACCGGTAAATGTTAGTAACTAACAAAATTAACATGAACTTTCAAAACGCAAAGCAAACGAAAAGCTAAGCATAGTCGGTATCCTAAGGATTATGGAACAGGGATTAGCATAGAAATAGTACAATAGAGAGAGGGAGAGTATTGAGAGAGAGAGAGAGAAAAGAGAGCAAAAAGAGAGAGAGGGAGAGAAAGAGAGTAATGAGAGAAGGAGAGAGAGAGAAAGGGAGTATTGAGAGAAAGAGAGTACAGAGAGAGATAGAGAACAAGAATGACAAATCCTTGAAATTGTAAAAACTTTAAATCGACTAGGTCAAATGAATCATGTTTGTACCACCAGCCGTAGTTAAGTTAGACAGCGTTAAATACTGTTAATGTTATGTAATACCACCATAATGGCGGGTTAGGATAGTTCATTGAGAAAGACGTCCCTTTCGATGAGGACTTAATTGAATGTTTGTATCCTAAGTTTAATCCGCATTCAGTTTATACAAGTCCTATGCTTTGTATTGCGATATTGCGATATGGTCATTCATTGAAATTATAACAGCAATGTTGCGTAAACATTCAAGTAACTTATATATTCACACTATACAAAGAAATATGTTTACTTTTAAAATATAATCTATATACTAATATATAAAACTGAAGACTTTGTTTGTTTGAACGCGCTAATCTCAGGAACTACTGGTCCGATTTGAAAAATTCTTTCAGTGTTAGATAGCCCATTTATCGAGGAAGGCTATATATCATCGCGCTAAGACCAATAGGAGCGGCGCATCAATGCAGAATGTTACAAAAACGGGAGACAATTATTACGCTACGGGCAATAGGAGACTTAAACGACGTTGCGGCGGTCAGCTAGTGAATTATAAACAGATTGTTGCATGACTCACTTCTTATCGGCGTCGACTCTGCAATATTTCATGAGTAGGTACTTTAGCGATAGTCCTCCCAAGTTGAGTACCTTCGCTGCTTGATGCGTGTCGAATAAACCCACAATATACACGCCAAAGTCCCTCTGAAGCCATATTACATCAGACTCCGCGCCATGAAATACCTGACATGACATAAAAAATATTTTGTAAAACACACATCATATATTTCAACATTTAAATTAGAAGAAATAATAAATTACTTAATGCAATCTTAACAAATAAAGATAATTGAAATGTCTGTTTGTAATTTCCAATGAGCAGTTTTTCATTAAATGCATATGAAAGTATTGTAGTACTTATATAAAAAAATGTTTCCGGCTAATCTCTGGAACGGATGGACCGATTTTGACTGGATTTTCACTGGCAGATAACTGATGATATAAGGAGTAACTTAGGCTACTTATATTTTAGATTAGCGGTGTTAAACGCGGTTGTTGATGTAAATGTACAACAAGAACCACGGGTAATGCGAGGAGCAACTAATACAGTAATACTTGTACACTTACTTTTAATTTCTTGGGATTGGTGAACACAAGGTTTAACTTGTGGATGTGTTCCCTTATTGCCAGAGCGTCTATGATGAAGTCTCCGCCCTCGTATGTCGAAATTTGAATAAGACACGTTATTCCTATAAACAACATATAATCATGAGACACGACACGATAATCTATACTAATATTATAAACGCGAAAGTTTGTAAGTATGGATGGATGTTTGTTACTCTTTCACGCAAAAACTACTGAACGGATTTGGATGAAACTTTGCAGTAATATAGCTTATACATTAGAATAACACATAGGCTACTATTTGCCGCGATAACCGACATACACGCGGGCGGAGCCGCGGGCAACAACTAGTACATCATACAATAAATTGTTTTAAAATCAATGTAATTGAAAACCTTTCTTCTTTGTAACATCTAGGATTGTATACAAGAAATGAAAATAAATCAATTCAAAACAAAACCACTGAAATGTACAAATAATTGAAGTAATTGGGATGGGTCTTACACTAATAAGTTCTTGCTCTCAATATTGACATCATACAGAGTTTGCAAGCTATTTCACGAGAGTATTTTAGATACCTGATAATGTTACATGTTTAGGACATATTTATTTCAATTTGATATTATTTATTACAGTCTTTCTTTCTTTATTTATTTTTAAAAGACAACTCTCGCATTAGGAATAAATCGTGTGTCGCGGGGGACTTTAAAAATATACAACGGACGGGCACAAAACACCCAGACTCAGAACAACAATTTCTCTGGATGCGCATAGTCTCGTCCCATGTGGGATTTGAACCCATGACACTCAGCGCAGTAGAAAACAGCGTGGCGACCGCTTAAACCACTAAGAAATCCGTGCAGTGACAAGCATTTAATGTTTAGGCGTTTCGTGTTCCAAACATTGAATTAAAAAAATATAGAGAACGCAACCTTAAACATTGCAAAGAAGCATTTTTATCAATTGTAAACATCCTCAAGGAAACAAATTATACGAGTATTTATTTCACGAAGGTGACAGGGAACTAAGGTTAAATTATATTACCGATTAAGAATATATTTATAAAGGATAGTTATTAACATTTTCTGGTCAAGTCAAGGTTGATTTGTTATTTTGTAATGTTATTAGTTAGTTAGCAGCGCTTTTTGATTTAATAAATAATCAGGTAATTATTTAAATGAAAAAATACGAATTTTAAAGTTTAGACATTATTGACAGTCAACCCTTTGTTGAATATACGTCATCAAAACTTTACAAATTATCATGTTTGTTAACTTCTTAACTTTCCTTTATGGTGTACAAAACCACATATATTGCCAAATGTTTAAGGCCATGGAAATTGTATGTAAATGTCATCACCAGCCTATTTGGCAATGAGCCTTCAAATTGCGTTTATTTTGTCAGAAACTACTGCTTATTCATTCACAATATAAATGAAACCTGATAAGCATTCTTTGTATACGTTCAAGGTGAACATTCTATTATTTATATACTGAACAAAAATAGTGTGTAAGGCCATAATCGTTATCAAACGTCTTTTTCCGAGGTAATAACTAATGATGACTATTCCTTGGTATGAAATGGGCAAAATCTTGCATATGAAGCAAGTGAATCCTAACCTCAGTCAAGTTCATTGCACTGAACATTTAACCGCTACAAGCGTAGTTTAGTATCAACCTGCCATTGGGTTTACTTTCCTTTTTTATTGATTACTAGTTGTTGCCCGCGGCTCCGCCCGCGTATATGTCGGTTATCGCGGCAAATAGTAGCCTATGTGTTATTCTGATGTATAAGCTATATTACGGTAAAGTTTCATCCAAATCCGTTCAGTAGTTTTTGCGTGAAAGAGTAACAAACAACCATCCATCCATACTTACAAACTTTCGCGTTTATAATATTAGTATAGATTTCAGAACATCGTCATTCATAAACCTTTTCCTTTCCTTTTTTTT
Organism: Diaphora mendica; assembly: GCA_949125395.1. Classification (NCBI taxonomy): domain Eukaryota; kingdom Metazoa; phylum Arthropoda; class Insecta; order Lepidoptera; family Erebidae; genus Diaphora; species Diaphora mendica. The sequence continues at coordinate 9,303,849 of OX421312.1, read as the reverse complement.
TCTTTTCGTTTGATCAAATTTATAATTTAAAAAAAGGACGACAGAATGAGGCATGAAGAATACAAGTTAAGACTGTGTAACTTTTTAAAAGTAAATTATTGGCAGTTATACTTGTAAATTTACCTTGATAAGTCCTGTAGGAATGATGTTCCAAATCCACAGCGAATTCGTCCACCGAGTTCAAATGTTCAACGAGTGCGTCGAATTGTGCCTCAGTTTCGACGTAAGTGAATTTTGTGTGTTCCAGTGGTGGCGGGAATGTAGGTTCCTCGGTGTCCGGTTCGAGTAAATGCGATGGCGGGTGGTACAAGTCCAGCTCAATCTTGTATGGATGTTCGTATCTAAAAAATATGTTGAAATTAGCGCTACCTAGTCGTTTTTTTTTTAAATAACTCATTGGCAGAGAAAACATCTACGTATATTTTGAATTATTGTTCCTACCGAACGCTTGTGTGTTTATTTCCCTCCCAGGACGAATAATAAATAAGTAAATTTTGTGGACATCTAACACACAACGCCATCTAGTCCCAAGCTAAGCAGAACTTGTGTTATGGGTACTAGACAACTGATATAAATACATATATACTTTTTTGTAAATACATACATATTATACATAGAAAACACCCAAAACCGAAACAAACATTTGTAGATCATACAAACATTTGGTTCGACCCGGGAATCAAACCCGAGACCTCAAGCACAACAGTCGCATACCCTACCTCTGCGCCACCGAGGCAGTTTGTTACAATAGTTTTTTTACAATATCTAAATATTACGTTATTGTCCGTGTGGTGACTTATTATTTTTTATTATTATTATTATTTTATTATTTAAAAAAGACAACTCCCGCACCAGGAATAAATCCTGTGTCGCGGGGGACTTTATAAACATTCACGAAATGGACACAAATAACACCCAGACTCAGAACAACAATTTGTGGAGCACACAGAGTGTTATCCTACGTGGGATTTGAACCCACGACACTTGGCTAAGTAGGAAACGGCGTGGAGACCGCCAAACTGGTTTGAATACGGAGTGTCACTACCCCTACTCACCCCATGGGTGTCGTAAGAGGCGACTAAGGGATAAACTACGCAAGACAACATCACTGCAAAAAGAAAAAAAAAACTTGAAACAAACCACGGTACGCAACCACAACATGGTATAACCATACAGGTATGACATTCCGAAAGCTACCCAGGGTGACGTCACTAACCAGTTACCACTTTATAGCAACATAACATGAAATGATGGAAACATTTTCAGTCACCATTCTATTTAAAAAAATGTAATATGCATTTAAATTGTTGTTTTGTGTACATAATCAAACAAAATATTTGAATTTAAATATATGATAACGTTAAACTTTATTATTCTATCGAATTCACAAAGGGAATAATGGTGGTTGGGGAGTTATTATTTCACACTACTGGTAACACTGAAACTGATGACGTCATTTCGTCCTCAATGTATGTCGGAATGCCATACCTGTATTTTTATACCATGCCCTATACCAACCCGTCTGGTCAGCGTAGTAATAGTAGACCAAACCCTCCTTTGTAAAGCGATACCTATGTCCAGCAGTTGGCTAAAGATGAACGCCTATTTCTAAGCATTAGGCGTTAGTTGTATTCAGTTTAAGTCTAGATAGAAAGAGACTTAGGTAGACCCAAATGTAACTAATAAGTTATTTACACCCAAGTTTAATCAAGCATTGATTCAGTTGAATAGAACTAATTACAAACGTTCTTCAACTTTCCGCCAGAACATATACAAAAAGATCTTCATTGACTCTTATTATAGTACTCATTAGATTAGATAAAGTTAGGGGATTACTTATAGACACCGTAATATTGTACAAAACAAAGGATTATTCATTTTTGACATTGTAGTCTAGCACACCACTAGGCATTTTAATTATCTCTAACATAAACTCGAGGAACAAACGTATCAATCATTATCAGATTGTTGTCAAATCGTACAAAGACCTGATAAAAAGTATATTGGGTTGTACCATTCGCGCTATTTATGAAACGATTTTCAAATCATCGTATATATTGAAGATATACACACAATATAACTTGATAACATTAATTTTGCTTTGTTCTATTAATAATACAAAATGCCCAGACTTACGTCATTTTAGGAAAGATGAAATTTTTAGGCTCGGTAGTCTAACATATACTCAGAAAGGAATGGATACTCACTAAGCTGAAAGTGGAGCCATTTTACAGTTAGCAGATATCAAAGTTGAAAAAAAAAACATGCTAACTTACGTCATTTTAGAAAGCATGAATTTTATATAATATCGTTATGCATAATATTTTAAAATACATTTCAATCAGCCAGACACGATCTGACGAGCAATAAAGCTCGCCAGACTCGTTTAAAGTTTATAGGAACTAACGCCTTGGCTATATTTATGGCAGACATACGCGTCATGTGTATTGCTATATAAGTTAGCGTAGGCGTTCATACTTCTCAACAATAAAGACTAAAAAGTAACAACACACTAACTCAGAACTGTTCTAAAATATTTCCCAATGAGCCACACAAATCTGTCGGGCAAAATAGACATCAACCGATGAAGACTCGTTAAAAGATCTGTTGTGCTAGGAAGCGCGAGAGCATTAGAGCATTATTTAAGCGCATAAGGACAGGTGAGATGCACTTTGACGCGTGAATTTCTATCTCTTACAATTCCTGGCTACTCCGAATTAATGTGTTGTAAGTTTTTCAATATCGTTGAGAAGTATGAACGCCTACGCTAACTTATATAGCTAGCAATACACATGACGCGTATGTCTGCCATAAATATAGCCAAGGCGTAAGTTCCTATAAGCTTTAAACGAGTCTGGCGAGCTTTAATGCTCGTCAGATCGTGTCTGGCTGATTGAAATATATTTTAAAATATTATGCTTAACGATATTATATAAAATTCAGGCTTTCTAAAATGACATTAGTTAGCATGGTTTTTTTTCCATCTTTGATACCTGCTAACTGTAAAACGGCCCCACTTTCAGCTTAGTGAGTATCCATTCCTTTCTGAGTATATAATAAGTCTTTACCTATGAAATTGCCGTTTTGTATGCAATAAGTGAAAGTATTTATTTTTTCAAACTTTTTTATTTCTGTTATTCGAAGTAATCAATCACCCATGCAATCGACGCATCACTGCCAACGCATAGGCAGTTTATTGATGCCCTTCTTGTAAAAATCTGCTGGACGGGAGGCAACAAACTCTTCAAAGGCATTTTGTACTGCCTCTCGGGAATTGAATTTTTTACCCACAAAAAAGTTGTCTAAATTTTGGAAAAAGTAATAGTCGGTAGGTGCAATGTCTGGTGAGTATGGCGGATGAGAGAGCTTCCAACCCCAGCTCTTACTGCCTCCCGTCCAGCTGATTTTTACAAGAAGAAGGGCATCAATAAACTGCCAATGCGTTGGCAAAGATGCGTCGATTGCATGGGTGATTACTTCGAATAACAGAAATAATAAAGTTTGAAAAAATAAGTACTTTCACTTATTGCATACAAAACGGCAATTTCATAGGTAAAGACCTATTATTAGATTACCGATCCTAAAACTTTCATCTTTCCTAAAATGACGTAATTCTGGCGTGACTGGGATCTCAGTCTATAAGTTGTTAAAAGCATCAATGTCATTTATTCGTCTTTTTATTTATTTCTTCCCCTTCTTATATATTATTCTACCCAACAACTGATACAATACAGTAAAATGATTTAACCGATGCGGATTTGGTCATAATTTTATCAAAGAGGGGATATTTTTTATATTATAGGGGGGATGGTGTAAGTTAGGGCTTTGGTAAGTACGAGACGAGGCCGTGGTATAACTACAGCCGAGTCGGCGCATAAATGGCGAGGGCTGGCTATCCCACCGTAAATCTTTGACTTTAGATTATAGTATCTTGGCACATCACAGTTTAATCGTGTTTTTTGTTTAATCAGTCACTCACTATATACAAACAATCGATGAACAGACAATGTTAAAATTTGTTGTAAGATTGAATATTAAACGCAACGGAAAAGATACAATATAAAAGTTGAAGGATGCCGGGTCAGATTCATTGTCATTGTGCTCTTTGATCGATCTCCGGTGATTTACGACTCGGTGGGTGAATTATCCAACTATAGTATTATCTCTATATCGTGACTGACATTATTCAATTAACAAACAACCTTGAAACCACACCACTTTACAAGGTGACATGTAAATCACTGCACTATCCGGCCAATAAGCGCACGGGCATAACGACCATAAACTGGTATTTTTATCCGACATGGAAATTGAACTTCTCGATTGGACTGAATTTGTACAATCTTCGCTATTTGTGAATCGATTTCAATAATTTATTTTTGAATTGAATGGGTTCTACATATTTAAAGAAGCAAACATTCCATTTCTAAGGAAGGAAATCAAGGAATGAAGGACAACAGTACTGCAATGAGGAGGAAAACTTGACGTAAACCCAATATCAATCAGTAGAATAGTAGGCCAGAGCCTGCTCTCTACGGAGAGGCCTATGTCCAGCGATGGACTATTAAAGGCTGTTAATAAATGGGTTTTTTCTTCAATTTTCTCTTTCTTCAATAGTTTTAATTAATATCAGAATATTGTTTCATGTTTTAATCAGTTCTTTAATTATTATTTTTTGATGTGCGATCCTTTATTGGTTTAACAGAACCGATTCAAATTCAAGGCCGCGTCTAAGTTGGTATGAATAAACATTTGACATAATCAATATATATAAAATTCTCTTGTCACAGTGTTAGTTACCATTCTCCTCTGAAACGGCTGGACCGATTTTTATGAAATTTGGTGTGCATATCGGGTAGGTCTGAGAATCGACCAACATCTATTTTTTATACCCCAATTTTTTTTTATGGCAAAACAACGTTTGCGGGATCAGCTAGTCTATAGAGTAAGGTGACTGACTGACTGACATACCCAGAGATCAACACACAGCCCAAGCCGCTGAAGCTAAAATTCTGAAATTTTGCATGTAGGTTCCTTATATAACGTAAGTGAACACTAAGAAAGGAAATTTTTGAAATTCCACCCCTAAGGGGGTAAATCAGGGGATGAAAGTCTACGTGAGCGAAGCAGCGTGTAAAAGCTAGTGATCTATAAACAGAAAAAACTAGAATAACGTTAAAATAAAAGAACACTTACCCGACCGCTTCTCCCTCATCGTTGTAAAGTATATTCAGAGCAAGCGGCTTTATATTATTCGGTTTGTCTGAAATTTTTGGCACCCATAAGCTTTCAGAGTTGTCGATAATGTCTTTGAAGTTGAGTTGTGGGCGTGGTATGTTTTTGGCGCCAATGAATGTTGTTGACCCCACCTGCAACAACGAAATTAGTGGTTAGGTTACACAACTCAAGAGAAATGTGTTACAAGATCTGGCATAATATAAACTATTCGAAAAAAGGTGTAGGATAACAGCTTAACAAACTGTAGTTTTAACGACTCTGCCTACTCCGGACAAGAATAAGGTGTGAATATAATTATGTGTATATAGTCTATAATCTATACTACTATTATAAAGCTGAAGAGTTTGTTTGTTTGAAAATTTCTTTCAGTGCTGGACAGTACATTTATCGAGGAAGGCTATAGGCTTATATATCATCACGCTACGACCAATAGGAGCGGAGCACCAATGAAAAATGTTTCAAAAACGGGGGAAAATTATCACGCTACGGGCAATAGGAGACGCAAACGATGTTGCGTGGGTCTGTTAGTATAAAATATTGGCTGTATGTGTCGGAAAAAATACAACTGAATCTGTAAATTACTTCATTTATACTGCGCTTTCTTACAGAAATTGTACAAGTTTTAAATTAGGTCTACTCGATATTAACCAAAGTTCACAGGACCATCAGCCGTGATAATCTTACTATTGTCTGAATATTTATCAATACTGTACTGAGTTCAGAGTTTTTATTTATATACATACGTTTATAGACTAGTTATTTATGAAAATGCAGTCTGCATTTTAGCAATCGGGTGGTTATGTAGCTTCCGTTTCATAAACATAAACAACTTTGCTAGAAGGTAATAAACAACTTATCAATTTAGGAGAAGTTGGTCCTTTGTTTTAGCCATTAACAGCGATTAACAATGGCCATAAATGCAATGAAAATAAGAAAAATCACCACAACCATATAAAAGTTGGCAAATAACTTAAAGGGCGACTCGAGACCATGCTAGCCCCCGTAGTCAAGTTAACGTTCCACAAACGTAAACGTTAAGAGAAAACCAACAAATTTATGGGAATGATGTACGATCAACGCTAAGTCACGTAGTCAAAACAAAATATTAGCCAATAGTACAAAATAACTGAGGTGTAAGAAATTGTAGAAAGTAATTTGACGCAAAACATTTGCATCTTGGGTAAGGAGGCTGGTCGTAAGTCACGTGATGCGAGGTATATTTATGCGGCACTTGTCATTATTATAATATCTTGTCCGATGCAATAAAGATTGATATACAAATGTAAATAAATTCTGAGGTCAAGATCGGGTTTTTATTATTTTCTTGTTTTTTGTTTGCTTACCTAATGTCTGACAATATTCATAACCTTTTACGGTTTTAGCAATGTGCAAACGTCACATAAAGTACTAGTGTTCCTGAGTTAGTTTACATGGGACCTAGTGTTCTATAGTATGCCATACATCAATATGAAACTCCAACCGCGATGTCGCAGTACTTTCATTTAAAAGAAATAAATTTCACAATGAACATTTGTAATAAGTTAATTTGTATTAGCGGTGTTCATGTTTCGTAAGACACACGTACTAAGTATAATTAATATAAAATATTAGTGATTTCAACTTGATTACCCTATATCTTTGCACAAAAGAGCACCGTGAAATTTAAACTATCCGGTCACGACTGGCTCTTTATTGTGTGTATGTCCCTGAACAAAAACAGTTAACTTTAGTTTAACTTAAAAATTTAAGTATGTAATTTAATGAGACATTATGCAAAAGAATATAATACATACCTATATGCACTTTACGAAAACAATAAACTCATATAATTTGTCAAATAACGTTGTTCGGCTATTCCCACGAATAATCTAACAAATTAAGGATAAGTATTTTCTCAAAGTTAGTGAAAGCCCTACTACTGAGGTTATGTCTCTTTTAGCTGTCAGTTAGTAGAATCTTCTTGGATACTACAAGTTAGCCCTGTTCCAGTTGGGCAAATAAAACTATTATACAATTGGTTTAATAACCCATGTTGTGAAAATACAAGCTGTTTTTAGTAAAAAGTTCATAATACAGATCATGTTTACCATCATCAGACTATTGCAGTCTACTGCTGAAAACAGGTATCCTCCATTGCACGACACTCAGATCATGTTCGTATAGTAAGAATAGTTAAATTTTGCGAATCACTGGTCACAACTCGTATACCTCGCAGTGTACAAATAAATATTTATGAATTAAACCTTGGTATTTCACATTAAACAAGTAGCTAGGTGATTCCTAGCTACTTGTTTAATGTCAAATACCCATTAATTTGTCCAAAATTTGCAAGACAAAACAACAACATTTTCTATTTCCTTATTCCGTTTATTTCCATTTTATCATCGTTATCATAAAACGAGTTATTTAAACATCGCGTCATTGTGATTGTTATGTTACTTTTGTTTGATGTTTGGTAAACGTGCATAATATACATTATTTATTAAGAAGGTTAAAATAAATCGACACTGCGGGTCCTTCAATTACTGCGAATCGACTCAATGACCACTCATGTTCGAGAGGAAAAAACGTGATCGAGATTGTCAATTTGCGGACAATCAGTATCCGCCACAAATAAAATAGTTAACTGACGAGTCCGGACCGATATAGAAGTCTTTATCAACGAGTTGCATTGAATTTAAGGCCATTTGAAGGCTAAGAGGCCTTAAGCGCCCCTTCAATGCATCTCTGTAGAACGTGGGCCAGTATTAATAGATGGACAATGTACGCCAATGATACAATAGCATTCAGCCTTGGAAATGTAATAGCAATTTAACAATAATCCATTTTCATCGCGATGGACGTGCAATATTGCATAAAATATTATATCGTTGAATACAAATAATACCTACCAATATTTTATAAACGCAATGATTACATCAAGATCATCAGAATATCGCAGTCCACTGCTGGGCATGGACCTCTCCAATTGCACGATTACATCGATTTCAATGTCTCGCGTAGTAATGATATAGTTGAAAGTGGTACCAATAATATTGTTGTAAATATAGCTACTAGCTAGTGTCTTGCAAAATTGGAACTGATTTATTAGCGTATTACTTCGGTAAACACAAAGTACATAATAATCTAAAATACTGTGATAGTACTGCCGAACCTTTCATGTCTCCTGATTTCTTGGAAGCTGTCCGTGCCGTGGACGAAATGTTACCAAAATTACCTTTATTATTTTATTGTAATATACCTAAATAAAAAAATGGGAATAGATATCTAAAAAAAACAATATCCTGTGCAAGATATAAAGTTTGTGAGAAATGAACTCAAGCATAAGATGTCGTGTTTTCAAACAGGTAAATGTGGAATAGATGACTTACTGTTACAAGACATTTAAATAAATAACAACCTTCGCTACAAAATATTGTAGTAAATATAAATACGACAAACTGCCGTTGTTGTCGTGCAAATCAAAACGTAGTTTTTATGTCATACATATTTATAAACTTTTGCAACAGCTGAGGGAGTTTCCTTAATAGTGGCATCAGTATCTAAAGCTATTATTTTGTAAGGACATCTGCCAAGTGATATGACAGTTAGACTTGAGATAAGAAAACGACCTTCTCATTAGTCTACGCATAAACTGTAAGTTTAAAAACATTGTGCTTACCTGTATTTTCGCTATAACTGGAGTCTGGTTCCACGAAGCGATGCGGGGTTGTATCTGGACTCCCTTTAGGAATTTGTAGCCTGGTTCGTTCACGCCACTTGTTGTGTCAATGTTAATATTAATTCTGTCTAGAAAACTGTCGTTGGTATCGATAAGTGTTTCCGTATTATACTCGTGGTCATTGCTAAAATAAATAAACATCAATTGAGCATTATTAATTAAACAGAACACACTTAAATCACAATTTCATTGCTTAAGTTATTTCATGAACAAAGTACTCTAACTCTTTCGTAATATTCGCTTTTGCATGACACAATAACAAAAATAGAAATAAAAACACCTGTAAATAATTGATTCTTGAGATCTAACCTACAATGGTATCTTGTTTTCGCGATAAGATATACGTATGTATTTATTGATAAACGATAGCGATAATGGATTATCCAGAACAGGCACATTCATGAAAGCCGAATCTGAACCCGTGAACTACGATGAGAAAGTTTTACAATTCGATCGCAGCGTCAGAAAAACTTGCGACGTGATTTGCGCCGCATTCGTACATTAGTTTCGTCAGAAGCTTATCTAATGCTTACTCTTGTATAACCTTCTAAATAAACGCGCAACACGTTTTTAGGAACTATTTTAATTAACTTCTGACTATTAGTAAAAATGCCCAATTTGTATGTTAACATTAGGCAAGAAAAAAAAAGTGTCGTGGGACACCACATAGGAACGAAGTTCCTTATGATAAAAATATTAATTTCAAGTTCTATTCGAGGTATAAAGAAAATAATAAAATAAAATAAACACTATACATAAAAATCTTACGCTTTTTTTTAACGTTACGGACGTTTTGTGCCGCCCCCTAGGCCTAGGGTACACCTCCACAACAGCCCATAAGAAACTTCGTTCCAAAAACATAGATATTTGACAGTCAGAGCCCAGAGACCCCAAATAACCTTGCGAATTAATAAAAGCCAGGAAGAAGATAACGTGCATGTGGTCTTTTTCCAGTTAAATGACTTAGAAACACATTTTTTAACAGGTGATGGTGTGACCTAGAGCATTGGGGTATGTAATAACGTATAACATATTTAAACAAGCAATATTCTGTATTCGTGAAATATGTTAAGAGGTGATATATTTTTATAAACAACAATAGTTAATTAATCTTATATATAGAGTTTCTGGCCAGATTCTTCTCCATGAAGGGTAGGCTGCACTTGAAACTGTATTCATAAGTTTTTTATCATCATCATCAATAGAATATAAAATTCTCGTGTCACAATGTTAGTTACCATACTCCTCTGAAACAGCTGGACCGATTTGGTGTGCATATCGGGTAGGTCTGAGAATCGACCAACATCAATTTTTTATACCCCAATTTATTTTATGGCAAAACGTTTGCCGGATCAGCTAGTATGTATATAACTTCGTTACCCATTCTACTAGTCCACCAGGTGCGAATCTGCTTATACATACTCATTTTCACTTCTTTTTTCTCTTTCACACACACACACACACACATACACAGAAAGAATAGATAAAATATAAAATGTAAGAATATTGCTTTTTTAAACATGCGTGCGTTCTGTATATGGTTATTTGGCATATAAATTTCATGTATCAATTTAAAATATGGCAATAGCATATTGGTGCATAAAAAGTTCATAAAAAAAGTAAGTAATTCAAAATAAGTACATAATCGCAAAGCTTTGTATTCGCAAATGTTTTGGTGCAAACTTAAAAAAAAAGAATATCAAATGGGGTATTATGTTGCACCATTGACTAAAAGCCCTGCGCTCTAACTCGGAGGGTTTGCCCTTGACATGCAGATGAATTGCTACGAGTTAATACATCAGAATCTGGCAATAAACATGTGGTACTAATAGCACTTCGGCAAACTTTACAGGCAAATAGTTTCAATAAATCTGTGTTACCTACCGTTTTAACTTCACAGCTGGTAACTCAGTAGCTATTATAAAATTGGATTGTTGAACAACATTTTCGCTTAATTGGCAGGTTACGATGTTAAAGTCAGTAAATGTTTTGAAGAGATCATATGAGTTTCCAGAAGGCAAGCTGTTTGACGACCTTATAGATTTGTGAACAGATCTATATCCATCCTAAAAATAATATTCATTCATTAGTTATGAAATACATATCACACGAAAATATTAAATTTATGTTCAAAATTACACGTATTAAACAGCTAATTACTATTAGTAGTGATATGTTAATCATGTTATTTTTTATACTGATCTTGAGCACTGAATTTATAGAATAGTGATCAAGTGCCGACACACTGTTTCCTGTCTACTATAGTACTAAATTATTCTATAAGGTTTAAAATTTTATTAAATTTTTACAGACTAATTTTTATTGTACATATTTTAAATATTTTGAGGGAACAAAAAAAAATTAAGCAATTGTTATTAATTACATGATTAGTGTAAGTAAATGTCTTAACGACTTTGAACAGTAGGTCATTCTGGTTTCATTGAGTCATTAGTAAATGATGATTAGGTGAAAAGACCTTACTGTTGTGAATATGACTAATTTATTGTAGAACTAGTTGTTGCCAGCGGCTCCGCCCGCGTGTATGTCGGTTATCGCTGCAAATAGTAGCCTATGTGTTATTCTGATGTATAAGATAGATTACTGTAAAGTTTCATCCAAATCCGTTCAGTAGTTTTGGCGTGAAAGAGTAACAAACATCCATCCATGCTTACAAACTTTCGCGTTTATAATATTAGTATAGATGAAGTTAAAGAACAGGTCTTTCATCACAGAAGTTAAAAAATAATTTTGTATATTGTCAGTCCTAAGACTAGAAAATAAGAATGTGAATGTTATTTGATGAAAAATTCAATACAGGCGTAGAAATCTATATGTTAAGATAGTGTGGAACACTACACATTTATTCTGTTTAAAGACTTGCTTTTTTCATTTTCTCTTTGTAGTGTACTGATACACTTGCACAGTTAAATGGCTGTAAGGATTTCAATGAAAACATGGAGATACTTTGGGGCTACTCTTTACAGCGATAACCAACATAAATACTGGCGGAGCTGCAGGCAAAAGCTAGTTTTTAATAAGAGAATTGACTCCGAATCATAGGTGGTTTTACACATCATTATGCTACCATTCTACAATTACTATTTCTTAGTATTTTCTATTTCATTTAAGGATTATTATTATAAAAAATCACATTGTAAGGAAAATTTACAGGCACTATTATGATTTGTTTCCCTAAGGATCTTCATCATCATCACCATCTCAGCCGAAAGACGTCTACTACTGGATATAGACCTCCCCCAAGAGTACCCACAACAACCAGTCCTGCCTTGATCTTCAACAGGTCAGCGGACCACCTTGAAATGGGGCCTACCCATGCTCTGTCTTCCGGTACACGGTTGCTACCATCTACAAAATTTTATGGTCCTTAAGGACCTTATTAAGACTTATTATCTAATGATGTGGGTACTAATAATTGCCATTTGAACACTAAGACTCAGAATAACAATTTGTGAATCGCATAAAGTCAATTAAAGTCTTATCCGTGGGGTTTAAACCCACAATACTCAGTGTAGTACAGAACAGAGTGACAACCATTTAAACCACTATGCTATTCATGCATTCTCAAAATATTTATGAGTTAATAAATTTGTACATAAAAACTTTTGACTATGATAATATAACACTTAAAAAATATTTAATAACATTTCAGACATCTAACACACATTGCCATCTAATCCAAAATTCTATTTTACACAGACACCCAAACTCAGAACTAAATTAAGCACTAAATGGATGGTTTTTAGAGTAATTAATTTTTAGAAAGTAATTTAATATAAGTAATGCTAAATACATAAATATTATACATTGAAAATATTTCAAACTCCGAAATAAATATTTGCAGATCATACAAACATTTGGTCCGACTCGGGAATCAAACCCGAGACCTCAAGCACAGCAATCACATACGCTATCACTGCACCACCAAGGTAATCAAATAGGTTATATGTTAAAAGTTACAATTTTCATTTATTTAAATGTATAATAGGAATATAATTCATTGGAAATATAAGAGTCAAAATGTGTATCACATCAGATTTTTTTGGTTGAAATCAACCTAGTTATGTAAAATATAAAATAACTCTACTTATTTTGTACCACTTTTTTAATTCTAATATTATCTGTTATTAGAAAGTTCACTCATAATGTAAAATCATGTTGAATATATTATGTTATCCAAAACTATATATACAGTACTATATTATGTTTAAACATACAAACAAATGTATAATAAACATTAAGAATACCTCCTTCTTTCAACAACTAAGACAATTATAGTATTAATTACTAAAAATGGATCACATATTAAGGTCATTGGCCTCTAGTTCAAGGAAAATTAATGCAATATAATAGAGTGGTATGCATACATATGTAAATAGATCAACATATAATAATGTGATAGATACAATTTGATCATAACTGAATAGTATATACTGTTACAGACCTAATCGTGTTCTTTAACTTTTGTCTTTCACAAAATATAACTAACAAAATATTTAACAATTGTAAGGTCAACATAAACGTGTTAAATAAAACTCTAATAAAATTAAAAATAAATTCAACATATTATAGATTGCTTTCCATGCACACAAATATAGAAAATTACGCATAAATTTGGGACTTCGATAAAAACACCATGCTTGTTGTCATTGAAGTCGCTGAATCACGCACCTGTGTAACCGTTGTCAAATGTGGATAGAATTCTGGAGCCTCCGGATTTAAAACTGAATTCATTGTACTGAGTTTAAACTAAATTATTAATGTTAAAATGAAAAAATAATAAAATATTTCATTTAGGCCTGCATGAACTGTGAAGTCGGGGACAACCAAAAAAGTACTCAGTCTGTGACTGCAGCAGAGATTACAGTATGAACGAAAGGGCGACAGAATACAGATTAAAAACAATTGTACTGTCACTTTCAATGTTGCCATAATAAGTAAACGAAATTTGCAGAAAGGTGTGATATGGGACTGAAAAAAGTGCAAAAGTTTTTAAACAGTCACTCGCGATGTTTTAACTTTTTAATGATACATTTAGCTATCCCTAATAAAGCAGTTATTATTATAAATATCCAATTTATAATTAAAATTAATAAAAATATTACTCAAAATCTATGAGCCGAATAGTAATAAGATTTCTGTTGTGTAAGCCCAATTTTTTGATGATAGTGAGTGACGTTCATGACATTTGTAGATTTTACCTACCATTGGCTAAAGGGACAAGGGTTGGGGAATTAGGGGGTTGAGGGTGAAAAACGCGGTGAGAAGTGCGTGATACTGTGATTATATTTGGGGTGTATGTCGCATCGAGTCTGTACAGCTCGAAGCGTCTCTGCTGCGATTGCGCATTGCAACATTGAGTTGTTACGCAGCTCAAGCTATCCCTGTTTTACATGAGTTAGCAAAGGACGGAGAATTCGGCTTTCATCGAGCGACCTATACACAGAATAGGTACGTATCATGTTGTCGATATTTTGTGGGATAGGCGAAGGATTGTCTGGATACACCTGTGTTTATCTATCGTGTGGTTTTTTATTTGCAAATGTACTTTGTTCTGTTCTCATCACATGAATCTCCTTGAGCTAAACCGTTGTTATTCTTGTTTGACATGACTTTAGAAGACCCATTTTACGTCGTCAAAGAGTAAGTAGATGTCATTCTGTTGTGCACCGCGAAGGTCTTTATGTGTTGCTTCTCTTAGTAACCAACTACTTCTAAATATTTTTGTTGTGTACAGAAGATATGCTGCAATAATTTATTTTCTTTTCTTATATTTCAGATGTTAAATACTGTTTTTGTAATTGTTTTTTTTCAATGTTCATTTTTTATTCATAAATAGTCAAACAAGTCATAAATAATACAATGTAAAGGAAGGGTAACAAAAGGGGCAAATCACATAAACTATGAATGGTTTTGGAAGCATTGGGCGGGTTGGCTTAGTAAAGTTTGTAGTTAAATTAAATGCAATCTAACACAACACAAGTTGAAGTGAGTTCATAGTAGATACTTACAGAACTGGACGGACAACTTAACAAAATGTAAGTTAAAGGGAAATTGCTAGTTCTAATATTACATCTATTACTACTTTATTGTTATTGTGTGTGCTGTGCATATATATATAACTATACAAGATATAGCTAAATAAATGGCTTGAGGTGAAAAGAGAGGAATTTCTTGTAATACATTTGACAGTAATAGAAAAATAGTACTTTATTGTAACAAGATATTAGTAAATCAATTACTTGTTTGTCTAGTTTGTGCCATTACATTACCATTTATATCTTTTTAACATTATTTTATTACAACTTTGCTATTTTACTACTACTTTAAAATATCTGGGTGTGATTAAGCTTCAGACGAGTTTGCAGATTGTCAGCGTTCTATTAGAGTCAGTAGTAACACTTAGCCCTTCTATCTCCACTGCTAGTAATAATAATAATAATGTAATTATTTATACATATACCTAGCATTAGGAAGAAGTTTAATAATTACCTATCATTTTTTTTTAATGCAAAATTGCTAAACATTGCATAAATACAGTAGTGATAAACTAAATATTTTTAACTAGACTTCCTAAGAACTAATAATATAGATATTAGTTGACCCATAAAACTTGGTATTCATTTTTTTTCAACTAGCGTGATGCTAACTATCCATCTTAGACACACCAGCAAAATTCACAGTAAAAAATGTTTGAAGTTTATCATGAGCAGCAATGTAACACAAGAATTGTATTACACATATACATAATTCTCATTATGCTTAGACCAATTTTAGCTGAGCATTATAGAAGAGTCTCAGACAAAGTTGTGTGAGTCAGCTAGTATTATTAAATAAAAATTTAAATTACTACAATACAATAAACTAAAATACGAACAAAACTTTTGCCAATAAATAATAATAATAATAAATACATTGTTAAGAATTATGATATTTCTAAAAAATAGAAATTGATGGACTATATCATGTTCAGTTCCCGTTTATTATCATCTACTGATTAAACAATATTTCATAATACATTTAGTAGTTAGTATGTTATACTCGTAGTAGCCATCCTCCAATAAAGGTATCTAAAATTAATAACCTCTTTACCTGACCACATAAAAACTTTTGACATACTGTATATAGCCTATATGCCTATTTCACCCGGGCCATTAATATGAATCTATTGACACCCCCATTCATGAAAAATGGGTTTAATAGTTTAGGCCCTATCATGGAACATACAAAATAGACATAATGGATTTTGTTGGGAATATACATACATACAAAAAGTGAAGGATATCCTTTACTACACATTTTTTTCTGCGCGTAAATCTCCCTGGATACCACCCGCCGGTGGCTATGTCGGACTTGAACTAACTAAAACCCCACGCCCGTCTCGAGTACTAGAAGCCGGGGAACCAAATGCACCCTAGAAAGGAAGTCCCTGGAACCCTGGCGTACCTCGGGCCAACTACTGTCTGAAGATAGCCTGTGTGGGAACCCCGATGTTCCCGTTGCTATCCCCAAAAGGGGACGTGCGCGAGGTTAATTTTCATTATAATGTACCTATGTACCTACCTATCCTCAAAGTTTCATTCTTCATTTGCATTATTGAGGGCAAAGCTCTGTCGTCTGACGTCATTCGTATTGTAAAGCAGTCTACCGGGTCAGGGTTGAGCACTTGTAAACTCGGACTATGTGCCGTGACGTTCGAGTCTCTAACCACAAATAAATTATCATTAAGATCTCTTGTTCCATATCATTCTCGTCAACAATTGACCCACAAGTCAAAACTTAGTGCAGGTAAGCATACAATGCATTTTCATCGAATCGCTTTTTTTTTCACCACCGAAAGTACCCAATCAACATCAATGTATTTTTTTAATCACTGTGAGTATGTATTTATATAATAATTATATTGTTTCGGGCTTCTAATAACACACAACACCATCTAGTCCCAAACTAAATACATATATAAATATTATACATAGAAAACACCCAAACTTCGAAACAAATATTTGCAGATCATACAAACATTTGGTCCGACCGGGTAGTCGAACCCGAGATCTCAAGTATAGCAGTCGCATGTTACCACTGCGTCATCGAGGCAGCCATGTTACGTGATGAACACTGAACAATGAATATTTTAGATTTGGTTTTAGTCCATTGAAATGTTACATTTTTAGGCCTTACCTTGCGTTTTTTAGAGGACGCAATTTTATTTTTTTGATGTGTAGGGGGGGTCAGTGTAAAGCTAAAACCAAGTTTGTGGGGTCGCCACCCTTGTCCCACAGCCGCCATCTTGAAAATACGGGCTGAAATGGTTTTTACGATATATATCTTTAACTATTTATTTGATTAAAAAAAAATGTTAACATTTTTTGTTGCAAATTAAATTCTCTACAACTTTGGTTCAGTAACTTTTTGTCGTAGAACTATAAATAAAAAAGTTATAAGTGAAAATGTTCAGAAATTCGAGAAAAAAAAATAGATTTAGACTTTTTAAGCGTGCTTTTTCTATTATTCCATCATGAGTGATTATTTTATTTGTAAAAAACCTTGAGGTGAAAATAAAATAAGAACTGTGAAGGCAAAAGGTGTAAAAACTTTACTAGACCGAGCTGTAGCAAAAAACTATGAGGTTCATAAAACATTTTTACGAACTGTTTCGGAAGTTACTTACACTGACTGAAAAAAATTCAATTGCGTCCTCTAAAAAACGCAACCCGAAATGTAACTTTTCAATGGACTATTTCTTTGCTGTGAATTAAAGACAAGCAACAACATAAGGCTATTCATAAGGCTAGAATTATATAGTACTCCACTAGTACACGTGTTGTTTTTCTTCTACTGGTCGGTTGGATCGTCTGAACTGCATAATTACATGAGGTTACATACTAATTCCAGTCATGGGAGGTCGCGATAGTGTCATCAGTAGTAGCTGTGTTATCCACGACATTGACATTGATCAGATATTTCATACAAGCTCGCCAGCCGATTTGCCTTAGGTATATGTATATAGTATAATATATGTACATATGGTATATAATACGAGTATATGTATATGGTATAATTTTAGTATTGTACCTGTGTCTTTCGGACAATTTAAACATTCGCATATGAGTATGATAACCGGTATCGGTAGTAACGGTGTTTATGAAACGAGCCACGAGCTTGCAGGCCGCATATTGGTTTTATACTTAAACCTACATACCTAATTAGTTTTATGTCTAAGTCAAGGTAAAGCTATTTATAAACGAATTAATTTAAACTGGCACCGTATTGGTAGCGCATTTTCACATTTTATAAGCTAGATGACTATGTACCACAATTAGAATTAATTTATCACACTAATAACTGGCCTATACTCAAGCAGTCTTTAAACAGCTTCGTAAGTTTCTACGATTTTTGCTTAGTAATTAACAATAAAAACTCTATTTTACTATAAGCTTTAGAGTTTATTTGATTGAACATGCTAATCTCAAAAAGGAGTGGTCCTATTTGAAACATTCTTTCACTGTTAGATACCCCAGTTATCGAGGAAGACTATAGACTTTATATATCTTCACGCCACGTTCAAAAGGAGTGGAGCATCAATAAAAAATGTTGCAGAACCGGAAGAAAATTATAAAAAACGATAGCTTAATAATATGTCTATATTTTAAGATTGGCTCACTATAACCTTTTAGGGTACCACAAATGTGTGACAGCGCGCTGTGATAACAGACGGGCAATAGGAGACGCAGATGGGGTTGTGTGGAACCAATCAAAACTTAGTCATAGCACTTACTTTTAAAAAAAATTACTCTTTCAGTTAGCGGATATTCGTTATAAAAATATAAGGCAGGCGTGTCGTGACGCGCATGCTTGACGTTCAATAAATAAAATACCTTTTCATCCCACCATATCGGAAAGAGTATTTTTACCCTTCGATATCTAAGTGCAAAAGCCGTTTTTACAGGCTTATGATGGCTTACAGGGTTATGATTTTGACAGGCTATGTATGTATGTATGTATGTAAGTATGTATGTATGTTCATCTGTTCCCTCATAGCTCCTTAACTACTTATTAGAACTGGACAAATGAGGTATCGTTAGAAGCGTCGCGATCGTCCACTGGTTATAGGCTATATGACGTGTCACTGAATCTAATGTGGCGCCCTCTAGCCGACATAAAGTATTTTTTTTTATTTTAGAACATCGTGTTTACTAAGTTTGTGAATTCAAAACATCATTAAACCTATTTACTTCTACCTACCTCCATGCTGCCGAATTTATCATACAACCTTTTTTAATTTGTTAAACACTCTCTGGACCTTCTTGGTTTTTTTTAATTTGCTTTGTTCATTAAATTACGTGTTGAAATAAAAGTATCTTGTGATTGTAAATGCTTTCTTTGCATTTAGTAATTTCCTCGCTGAGGTGGGATGAAAAGTTACGTGTTGCACTCGAGTGCAAAGATTTTTCACCTCGTGCTCTTTTGACTCCCTCGCTAACGCTCAGGATTCTAATTTTAGAATCCTTCGCTTGCTCGGTTATTAAAATTGAGCACGCGGTTAAAAAACAACTTTGCACTCTTGTATAACAAATAACTATTTCTCTAACATACACACATAAAACGAAGTTACTTTTACGTTTGTAAATATATCGTTCTGTAGATTGAGTGTGGCCATTGTATGATTAAAAATTTTGTTTTTTAAAACTGTGCTTTTAAGCTAATAAAGTAAGATAACTTGTATTAATAACATAATTGGTATTGTAAAGGTACGCTTGCATTTTTATTGCAAGTTCATTCCTTTTTTTAATGCAAAATAAAATGGTAGCACGCGTTCATGATAGGTAATTGTACTGCGCAATTGGGATTTAGTCGTAACGGACAATTAATTTGAAATAGGGTGCGGCTCTTTAAAACTCGTAGCAGTTAGTTTTTTATTGGCGCATATTTCACAACTTAACCGTAATTAACTTATCATCTTTATAACTAAAACAATGTCACGCATTTGAAGGACTTAAACAAAATAAAATTCAGGTTGTTTACTACTGTTTAAAAATTTGGTATGGTATCTTTACTTTGACATTATGTTGTTATTATATTAAAACAATACACTTTACAGGGATTCCTACATTGAATTTAATATATTTTTGAACACGCAGTGAGGTGTTCAAAGCATTGAACAAAACTCGTGGGCTGTATTTGAGGTGGCAGGAGATCACGAAGACACCAGCTGCTGCACCAAACAGTCCTGAGGTGGAATGGACTTGTACGGAGCTGAGAAACGCGCTGCGCAGCATCGAGTGGGATCTTGAAGATTTAGAAGATACTATAAATATCCTTTTTAAAGACAATCGTTTGTATATTATGCACTCATTTCCACTACATTTCATTATCGTCTCAAGTGGCTCAGATATTTCTCAAAAAATCTGAACCAATTTCCGTCCACACTATCGATAAAACTGCACAAACGAACTGCACAGTTAAATCGCTACGATAAATCGTTGTAGTGTGTACCGCCAGTAAGATTCGCCACAACAACCGATCCTCTGTGGGCTTCGACCTTCATCAGGTCGTCGGACCATCTTGTGGCAGGCTACGAATAAATAAACAATTAGCTATAGAATAGTCAATTGTTTATTTATTATATGTATTTATATGATTAAAGTCTACGTTACAAGTCGTTAATATATGTTGAACTAGGTATTAAACATAATTTCCTTAACATATTTCACTACGCATTGTAGAGAAAAATTCTTCCAAGTTTAAAATTGACAATAAAGAAATATCTGAAAGAAGGACTTTTATAGAAGCGACAAAACAAGAAGTGAAAGTAAGTGTGCTACTTAATGTTTATATTAAAAAAACAATATACTTTTGATGTCTTTGCATTAAATCCCAATTGAAAGATGTTAACATCAGTGTCTTGACCAAGATGGCGTCAAATTGGTCCAGTAGTTTGCGCGCGATGAAGTAACAAACATACGCACTCACAAACTTTCCACCTTTATAATATTAGTGTGATGTGATAGTGTGATTTTGTTTTGACTACGTGACTTAGCGTTGAGAGATGTCGTTTTTAGGTTTCTATTAAAGTTTACATTTAAAGAATGTTAGTTTATATTTAAAGAATGAAAGTTTACATCTAAAGAATGAATGTTTAATACGTGGGTTGTTCCAAAAATAGTGAAATGAAAAATTGTTATAATATAAAAAAGTTTATTTACAGCTTTTCGAAATACCCCCCTCCAATCCCAATGCACTTATGCATTCGGGTGAACCAGTTATCAAACATATAAAAAAGTGTCTTGCGGGAAGTCGAAAAATAACCGCCGAAACTCGTCTGCAGTGCAAAATTTTCGCCCACGAAACATTTTTTTACCGTTGGAAACTAAAAAAATCACATGAAGCTAAATCTGGGCTGGACGGAGGATAGCGAAACATTTGAACCCCCGAAGTTGACAAATAGCAGCTGTGCGAGCGGGCGCTATATCTTGGTGAAAAAGAATGCCACGGACGCCGCTCCTTGGGCGCTCGCTATCCAACTCCCCGAAAGCTTGAGGCAGAAAATCTTCGCTATACCATTCACTAGTAACTGTTCTACGGTCTTCTAGCGGAATTAATGCTACTGGTCCACTGCGTCGAAAAAAACCGCTATATTTTTTTTATTAACGCTCCGACCGCGAATAACTTTTGTGAGCTAATCGTCCTTTTCAAACACCCATTGCGTGGATTGCTGCTGAGGATCGTAGCTATGATTCTTCAGTTATAAGAATGTCGGATACGTTTTGCGAAGTTCCTCCCTTGAACTTTTCTAACATAAATTTGTATCAACACGGCGGCATTTTTGCTTATCGGTGAGAGAATGAGGTCTCCATCGCGAAGCCGAACCCTAAGGCGATTCACACACTGGTGGCAGATTTTAATATTGTATGCAAGTATATCGATTAGTATAGAAAACACGCCAGGTCCAACACACCGAAAACGCGCCACTGCGCGGGAGCACGTCCCGCTAGCAGATTCTGCCGCCAGGCGTGGAGGCGCAGGGTGGACCGCTGCAGGAAACACACTGCGCGTCCGCAGGCGCGGAGGCGCGGTAAAATCGGCTCGGAAGAGGCAGATCTGCTCCTCCGTCGCCACGCGCAGCATCTGCTGCCCCGCGCCTCCGCGCCTGGTCGCGTCGCCAATGTGTGAATCGCCTAACTTTAAGGTGTTCATGCAGGATGGTGGAAACTGCCTGTTCCAATGTTTAGTTCAGCCTGTATATCTTGATGTGTAATATGTCTATTCTCACGCAATAGCCACTCTCTACCTTGATGACGTTTTCATGAGTTACTGCAGTTAGTGGTCGGCCGGGTCTGGGTCATCGTTTAGGTTCTCTTGACCACGTCTAAATTCACGAAACCAATAAGTAATTGTTGCTTACGCAGAAGCAGACTCCCCAAAAGCAGCTTATAATTTTTCTTGAGATTCCTTGAAGTTTAACACTCGTTTATAATCATAAAAAATTATAGCACGAAAAGCTTCCCGCGAGACGTCCATTGTTGCAAACAAAAGAAGAGGGACAGATAATCTTTAAACATATTTAAAAATAACTACACATAGGTGGCCAGCGATTTTCGCAAAGGAGGTTTGTGTTGAAATTAGCCGCCAATCCAAAATAGTTTCATGAAAGAAGAGATTGTGTTTATTCTGTGGCTATCAATTTTCAGAACAAACTAAGTACTTAGGTAACTAAAAAATCATTTTTACAACATTTGTGAAGTCTAGAGTAAATTGATAAAGAAAAATACGTGACTTGCCTCTCTTCTTCTCTTTAGTGGAAGACCTTTATAAAAATACTAGCTAATCCACACAACTTCGTCTACGTTTCTTTTCAATCATGATCGCCTCCCTTTGGTCTAAGCGTAATGATAACTATCATCTCCTAGGCACGCTAGCAAAAGACATTAAGAAAAAACGTGAAGATCGGCTAGATAGTTTTGGAGTTCATTGTGAGCAAAAATGTGACATGAGAATTATCCTACTAATATTATAAACGCGAAAATTTGTAAGTATGGATGGATGGATGGATGTTTGTTACTCTTCACGCAAAGGCTACTGAACGGATTTGGATGAAACTTTACAGTAATATAGCTTGGACATCAGAATAACACAGGCTACTATTTGCAGTAACCGACATACACGCGGGCGGAGCCGCGTACAAAAGCTAGTATTTAATAGTTATACAAAGAAAATAGAGTCCATAGAAATACTATAATTAAAGTTTTCTATATTGTGTATTAATGTGTTTTATTTATTATAGGGTATGAAAAGCAAAATGAGTTTAAACAGAAACCGAGATAACGATGGGACAGCCCGTGAACCATTACTTGGCGAGGAGAGTCCTATACACATGGGCAATGTGTGGACTGCCACGCCTAAGTATACCAAATACTCGAAACTGGCAAATCAAACTGACAGTCCGAACAGATTCGACTACGACAGCGACATAATGTCTATGCAGGACAAGATGCTCGCCAATCAAAACGATCAACTCCAAGTGATCAGCAACTCTGTGGGTTCGCTGAAGACCGTCTCCAAGCAGATTGGAATTGAACTGGATGAACAGGCTGTGTAAGTATTTCTTAATTATAAAGTTGGCAGTTTTATCATAATTTAAGAAGGCGAAGGTGCATTAGATACAGCTTATTTAAATATGGACGAATCAATCGACAGAAGACCGAAAGAAAGCTCATTGCAAAATTGTATCGTAAAGTTCTTCATTCTGACAGACAGGGCACTAAGTGTACCTAGTGGTACACACGCTCGCATATATGTGCCTACTTACAAGGTTTACTAACGTTATAATTAAAAAAAATAATTAGATATACATATATCCTGCTAGACTACTTTGTAATCACTCCGTGTTTTATATTTTCAGCATGTTGGACGACTTGAATACCGAACTCGAGAATGCGGACTCTAAACTAGACTCAACGATAAAGAAAGTAGCGAAGGTGCTGCATATGAATAATGGTAAGATAATATTGATTTTTATCCGATAACAGTAAATTTTGAATTATGGCTTTCGTAGATGTAGAATTCGGTATGGCGAACTGAGCTACAATTAATAGTCGATATATGTGCAAAAAGATTCGTATCCATACAATTTAAACCTTTGATAATTGCTAATCTTTCAACAAATACATGTTTGAAAACTATAACCCGATTATGTAAACACATTCGATAAAATGTATATAGCCTATATAACCCGGGCAATTATTAAGAATCTATTGACGCCTCATATATTAAAATCGGTTCAGTAGTTAACGCGCTAAGACGGAACATACAAACATACATACGTAGACTGCCAAAACTAATAGCTTTTGGCTTCGCCGTAGTCGAGAAACAAGGAAGGAAACCATGAACTGGCGCTCTTATATTGAACTCGTAAAAATTATAAAAGAAATATTAAGGGCGAATTTCACCAGTGCCTGATAAAATAACAGATCTGTCAACACTATTTGACAGATGAAGTTGCTGACATATGTATGTGTATCTGACATACATGTTTTATAAAAATACAATCCACGACTTAGGAAACCGAAATCTGTAGTTATTTGACACCTTGGAGCATATATACATGGAGGGGCAGCTGAGCGGGCGGAAAGCCTGATCTGAGTAGAAAGAGAGAGACTGAGTTTGGTTAGAGTCTGTCTCTCTCACGCACGTCTTCTCATTGGTTGGTGTATTTCCCGCCAAATCAGTCATGCAAAATGGTCATGGTACTCCGATCACGCTTTCCGCTTTAAGTTTGACACATAACTTCATGGTAGTCTGTTAGGCTTTATCTGTAGGTGGTAAAACTGGCCCTTAGTCTCATTTTGTTCTTATGCGAAGACGGGATAGGCCATTGGTCTTATAATTAGATAAGTAATTAAAATCAAGAATAAAAAAGCCAGTTTTAAACCACAGTCATCAATAAATTTAGATCATTATCGATAGGTACGTTAAGTGTATACATTCTTTAGTCCTTAAAATATAGCTTGATATCTCTGACAGTTGTCACTAGTGTCATTTTAGAATTAAGAGAAACATTTGTATGTGCAAAATATTATAAAACTAGCTGTGCCCTGCGGTATTACCCGCGGTTTTGGTTTTTTTGAACCGGATTTTAATTACTAGGTACTTCATTGGTTTTAATTTTATTATCGCGTAACTCTATTTTTTTCTACTATAAAAGTAGTCGAAGTTACTCCTTATAACATCAGCTATCTGATAGTGAAAGTCTCGTCAAAATCGGCCAAGTTAATAGATCAGCCAGAACAAACAGACAGACAATGTTTTTTAAATCTATGTTCCTTATATATATATATATATATATATATATATATGTATTAGGTACTTAATAACAATGTCATCGGCTGTTACGACTATCGGTTTTTACGAGCAAATAAGAGTAGTCCCTTCGATGTCATTATAACAGATTTTGACTGTACTTTCATATGCATTTAGTAAAAAGCTGTTAATTTAAAATTACAAACAGAAATTTCAAGTGTTTTATTTGTTTAGATGTATTGCACTTTATCCATACTAATACTATAAAGAGGTAAAGTTTCCTACTTGGTTTGTATGGTTGTAGACTCGGCAGTACTGATCCGATCCTGAAAATTCTTTCGCTAACAGAAAGCGACACTATTCAGGAGTGACATATGCCATATTTTATTATGATTAAACAAAAATTTCAGTTACAATAATAGTATTTGTAAATGAAATCGAACATAATCGGGCGGTCAACGCCCAACGAAGTGGGCACGGGTCGGCTAGTTTATGATAAACCTGGCACATAAAGAATGAAAATATAGGTATAAATTGCTTCGTTCGTTTCGTAGCCATCTCACAGAGATCAAGCTGTATTTGAAGGACTGTATGTAATAAGACCCCACCAAGTTGTGGCTTGCGATTATTTCCATGACTGAAAATAAATGAGCGCGTCGGAAGTATGGCTCGTATGTCGGACTGCTCATTTATACAACGTTCAACCGTCGAGATGGTTTATTCAAAATAAACAGTGGGTATTTACACAGCTGTATAAATTTGCCGTATAATATGATAGATTTTTTTTTTAAGTTTTGTTTATATTACACTAGATTTTAAAGTTGTTCCCCATTTGGCCAGTGTCAAAGACACGAGCGTCGTACGTAACAGAGTTAATGAAATAAAAACATGAATTACCTTAGGCCTCTTTACAAGGTAATATTAGCATAATCGGTATTGAAGCCGGCCTGGTTCTTCAATGGAGAACTATATAGATATAGTACACTGACGAAATATATACTAGACCAACACTCTACTAGGAGAGACCTGTACGCGGATTTATAGTAAGCTTAATGTTCCCTAGATGTCACTAAGTGCATCAAATCGTGAATTACAACGATATTTTCTGACCCCCAACACCAATACGAACCCAACAGTCAACTGTCAAGTTTATTGTCATTGTATTATTGCGAAATGTACCACTAGATGTCGTTTTTTAAATAATTAATTATATTAGTACCTACATAATTTATGTATTTTATTTTATCGTCAGAGAGATCTACACAAATAAATAAAATTGAAATGTCTGTTTTTAATTTTAAAATAACCGCTTTTCTCTTTTATAATCTTTTTTTTTATTAATTGTTTGAAACTTTTTTTATTTTCAACGGATTCACTTTAAACTTTGTATGTATGTCTCTCAATTGTCATAAGTAAGGAACTAAGGACTGACATTTTATTTTTTTAATGGATTCAAAAAACAAAATAAAAAATGATGAAATAATAAAATACAGTTGCATGTTGCAGTTGCAATTCCCGTCCTTCATGACACATGTTTAAAAACAGTTTTTGGCGTTTATAAATATTGTTGATCGTGAATGTATGCAAATAAAAAAAATTATAATTACGAGTTGATAATGTCGAGAAATGCTTGCACATATTAATTTATCAACTGTAGATGACAAAAAGGTGTAATTAAGGATTTTCTTTCGGTTTGTGTCTTATAAATAATCCTAATGTTAAAAATGCGAACGTAACTTCGTTTGTAACAAACGAAGTTATTTCCGGCGAAAACTACTTAGCTGATCAATCTGATCATCATGAAACACATATTCTTGTAGAGGTATAAGGTATTAGAAGTAACATAGGATACTTTTTATTAAATGCGAACGAAGTCGCGGGCGAAACCTAGTTATTAATAAAACAATGATAAGAAATGTTTTTGGAACGGAGTTCCTTATCGCGCTTTGCGCGCCAAAAGTTGTAGCGACACTTTTAACATTGAGTTGACGTCATAGTGCTGGATACTAAACGTTAAATATAACTAATTGACTGTCAACGTCCATATCGTGTTGAATACACCGGTTCTCGTCCGATCACCGAAGTTAAGCCACATCGGGCGTGGTTAGCAATTGGATGGGTGACCGCCTGGGAATACCACGTGTATTGGCTTTTTGCATTTATTCACAGAAAATATATTGTTTTATAGTATATTTTGTAAAGTTTGATTATTTCTAAAATAATTTGACAAATGCGTTACCGGCCTTTGGGGCATACTGGAGTGGGATGGGGGGAGAGGTTGGGGTATGAGCCTCCGGTATCCTCACTCACTCGGTGAAACACAGCGCAAGCACTTTTCTCATCGGTTTTCTGTGAGGCCGTGGTATTACCAGGGGCAGGGGTCATATTACGTTGCGTCGCGCGTAACCAAGTTAAATAATATCCAGAAACGGTTAAATACGTATCTACTCATTTTTAATCAGTAGCCCAAAGATAAAGTTTCATGTTTCTAACTTAAAAATGACGGACTTTCGTCCACACTTTCAACCCGTATTTCACCCCCTTAGGGGTAGAAATTCCAAAATACCTTCCTTAGTGGATGTCTACTCAATAAAACGATCCATATGAATAACTGTTGGTAATCATCCTCTTATCCCTAACTGTTGAAGAGTTTAACCTTCTATCATCAGCTCACCTAAATAACTTGAAAGTATACGACTAAAGGCATTGAGATATATCAATGACTAAAGGTCTATAGATACGTATGAAATTGAAAGAATTATCCTCCAACTCCTAACCGTTGAGGAGTGTACCTTCGATCATCAGCTTACCTAAATAATTTGAAAGAATACGACTAAAGGTAACATACATACATATGATATTTAAAGATTTATCCTCCAACTCCTAACCGTTAAGGAGTTGTACCTTACACCATCAGCTCATCATCATAAAATGATGACTACCAGACGCAAATACCGGGTTAACTTCAGAAAATATACGAAAACATAGTATGTGTCTAAAAAAATGAGGGTTTCCCTCGATTTCCCTGGGATCCCATCATCAGATCCTGATATGGTGACAATGAGACCACCTAGGGAGCATACCCTTTCGAATACAAAAATAATTTTCAAAATCGGTCCACAATTGACGCAGTAATCGGTGAACATACATAAAAAAAAACATACAGTGGAACATAGAACCTCCTCCTTTTTGGAAGTCGATTAAAAAAAAAAAAAAAACGACTTCCAAAAAACATCCAACGAAAACTCTCTGCCAAAAGAACACTTAAAAGCGTAAAAATACTTAAGGTACCTAGCACACATTATAATACTACTATTTAAATGAATAAAGAATTAGGTATAGGCAATTTATGGAGAAACAGTTTATTTTACGCTTTTAAGTGTTCTTTTGGCAGAGAGTTTTCGTTGGATGTTTTTTGGAAGTCGGTTTTTTTTTTTATAAAAAGTTTTTATTTTTTCAGTTTTTAGTGCAAACAATCCTCTAATCCCTAACTGTTGAAGAGTTTAACCTTCTATCATCAGCTCACCTAAATAACTTGAAAGTATACGACTGAAGGTCTTTAGATACGTATGAAATTGAAAGAATTATCCTCCAACTCCTAACCGTTGAGGAGTTGTACCTTCCACCTTCCATCATCAGCTTACCTAAATAATTTGAAAGAATACAACTAAAGGTTACATATATACATTTGATATTTAAGAATTTATCCTCCAACTCCTAACCGTTAAGGAGTTGTACCTTACATCATCAGCTTATCATCATAAAATGATGACTACCAGACGCAAATACCGGTGTAACTTCAGAAAATATACGAAAAACATAGTATGTGCCTATAAAAAATGAGGGTTTCCCTCGATTTCCCAGGGATTCCATCATCAGATCCTGATATACTGGCAATGGGAGTATGGGACCACCTCGGAAGCATTCCCTTTCGAATACAAGAAAAAATTTCAAAATCGGTCCACAACTGACGGAGTAATCGCTGAACATACATAAAAAAAAGAAAAAAAAAAAAAAATACATACAGTGGAACATAGAACCTCCTCCTTTTTGGAAGTCGGTTAAAAATACAGTCGAATTGATAACTACCTTCTTTTTTTGAAGTCGGTTAAAAATAAACATTCATATTAATTAATATTTTTGAACTGAGTACACGGCTCAAGCGACGTTGCCGTTCCGTATTAACTACTGGAAGATATGAACGGTTTTTGCAATGTTGCCATTCATGAGTGCATTGTTTCTCTGATTCAACCAAATAACTTATAAATGTGACATCTAGCGTAGTAAATAGGTCATTATTTGCAAGTTTATTTAAATCGATTGCAACGACATCTCCTAAACATAGGTGATAACTTTTAGTTATGCAATTGAAAATCATTTTTTTAAAGCAAGCAATACAAAGCAAGTTTTATATTTGAAAAATAATAATATAGTTACCAGAATTGAAGCACATCAATAAAATACTGTTAAACTTTGTTAAACTGCTTTTTAGAGCTTATTTTGAGCGCCATCTAGATTTAGTTGAACTTTTCTAGCTTTTTACGGCGTACAGTATTGGCCAAGGGAGGGACGGTCTATAGTATATTGTGTCATTGATATAGTAGAAAGGATAAATAGGAAAAACATACAAATTTGTACGTCAATATAAAGTAGATTACCTACCAATCGTACGAAATATATTGCTGTTAATAATTTAAATAAATAATAAATATTTCGTACATCTGACACACCACGCCATCAATAAAAAAAACTAGATTAAAACTAAACGGAGCTTGTACTATGATAGCTAGATTGGCTGATGGAATACTGATCGAACTCCGAAACAAACATTTACATGTATAGTAAATATATTACAATATCAATCTTATCATAATTTATTTTAAGTCTAAATTTATTTGTTTCAGATCAACGTCAGTGGCTCGCAATAGCAATACTTGTAGGCCTTCTAGTTATAATATTAATTCTATTTGTTATAATTTAGACTGTTTATTATAGTGTAAATGTGAAATCATGAATGTACTTAAGTGATAATTATTCTTGTATCATGACTTTTAACGGTAACTTTCATGCATAGAGCTACACAGGCTGATGGGACGGTTGGGATAGCATCTTTCCGATACAAAACATTCATCTGTCATTTTGGGGGGGAGGGGGATCTTTACACAAACACATTTTAGACTCACATACAAAAACAATAGCCTATAACCACGAACTCACACCTAACAATATAAAAAACATACACACTAACTCATTCTGTGTCATAACAGTGCAATGCGTAGGCCCATTTGGGCTTACACTTTGACAAAGGAGAACGCCTGCATATGGATACTCCCTACCATAATGCTCTAAACGTTCATGATCTATCTATCATGATCTATCTATCATGATGTATCTATCATGATCTATCTATCATGATGTATCTATCATGATCTTCGATTCTTTAATTTATAACAATTAGGATTGTAACTGATTTGTTGTTACAGTATTTGTTTTATTCTTTCATTACTTGCTCTATACAGCTTAATAATGTGGTAGTAGTGTCTAAAGGAAGTTCTATATATTTGTGTGTACTAAATACCATTTCGTGACCATTTCATATGAAACATGTTGCCAAATTGCTTATTAATAAGATTCAGTAGCGGAAACGTAGCAAAGTTATATTTATAAAAGTCTCAACCATATACACTCACTCATTTTAAACGGCATGCATTAAATTTCCTTTCCAACCGTTGTACTTTATACAATTGATGTAGATGTTTTACTGTTATAGTGACAGTTATCAAACTTTGCCTTTTATCTCCACATCAAATAGCTATACGAAAAAAGGTACAAATGAACCCCACACTACATGGGGTTTCTTATGATGAATATTCTAAAATATTGGTAATTGAAACACCATATATATATAATAGCATAGTAGGTACTATTCGTAATTGTGTCGCACTGTTTTAATATATCAATACCTGAGGAGAATTGTATTTAATTATTTTTTGTAAAAAAACGAAAAGTTTTGAATACTTTAAATTTGTATGAAGAAGTGCAATAAAACCAGTGTTAACCTATAAGCAACAGTTCTGCATAGAGCTACACAGGCTGATGGGACGGTTGGGATAGCATCTTTCCGATACAAAACATTCATCTGTCATTTTGGGGGGGAGGGGGATCTTTACACAAACACATTTTAGACTCACATACAAAAACAATAGCCTATAACCACGAACTCACACCTAACAATATAAAAAACATACACACTAACTCATTCTGTGTCATAACAGTGCAATGCGTAGGCCCATTTGGGCTTACACTTTGACAAAGGAGAACGCCTGCATATGGATACTCCCTACCATAATGCTCTAAACGTTCATGATCTATCTATCATGATCTATCTATCATGATGTATCTATCATGATCTATCTATCATGATGTATCTATCATGATCTATCTATCATGATCTATCTATCATGATGTATCTATCATGATCTTCGATTCTTTAATTTATAACAATTAGGATTGTAACTGATTTGTTGTTACAGTATTTGTTTTATTCTTTCATTACTTGCTCTATACAGCTTAATAATGTGGTAGTAGTGTCTAAAGGAAGTTCTATATATTTGTGTGTACTAAATACCATTTCGTGACCATTTCATATGAAACATGTTGCCAAATTGCTTATTAATAAGATTCAGTAGCGGAAACGTAGCAAAGTTATATTTATAAAAGTCTCAACCATATACACTCACTCATTTTAAACGGCATGCATTAAATTTCCTTTCCAACCGTTGTACTTTATACAATTGATGTAGATGTTTTACTGTTATAGTGACAGTTATCAAACTTTGCCTTTTATCTCCACATCAAATAGCTATACGAAAAAAGGTACAAATGAACCCCATACTACATGGGGTTTCTTATGATGAATATTCTAAAATATTGGTAATTGAAACACCATATACATATAATAGCATAGTAGGTACTATTCGTAATTGTGTCGCACTGTTTTTAATATATCAATACCTGAGGAGAATTGTATTTAATTATTTTTTGTAAAAAAACGAAAAGTTTTGAATACTTTAAATTTGTATGAAGAAGTGCAATAAAACCAGTGTTAACCTATAAGCAACAGTTCTGTGTTATTATCAACTGTAAGGCTATACGTTTGAAGTTGAAAACAAAACAGAACCATTGCTTAAACTTAAATACGGTTAGGGCAGTATTATACCCAAACTACTTTCTGCACATTGTTTTTCTCATTCACACCAGCATAAATTGTAAGGTGTCTCGCTCGCACGCACCGCATTAACCTTAAAGAACTATTGGCGTGGGACTTTTAGAATTGCGACTTGGCGGTTTGCAACTAGGGATTTTTACAAATTTTTGATAAAACCCTAGATTGTTATAACCTCATTGGATAGCTGTTGAAAGGTATATATTTTTAAGCACATCTGCAGAACAGGTGCCATAATATTTTTTTGGATATCCAATGAAGAAAATAACTTTCGTTTTTTTTTAGTTTTAATCGTCTACAATGACTTATTTATTCATTTTACTATATTGGTTATTAAGGTCATAAAGCATCTTATTTCACATGTAAAAATAATCAGTCAAATAATAGTAATAATAAGACTTACACATTTCAAAATATCTAAGCTGACAGCCGAAAATGGGGATTTTTTTACTAAAAAACAATTAAGTTCAAATATCTCTAAACGGTTAGATTTAGGATAGGGTGTTTCATTGTGAAATCAGTCAAAACGATGTAAACTACACGCCCTTTACGGGAATAGGTCGACTTGACCAGTAACCCTGTATATAAGAGAACTAGGTATTTATTTATACAGCAGTTCTGGCAGTTCTTCTACATATAAACTTTAAGCATTTCATAATTAACATACCTCCTCCAATATGCGAAAGCGCATACAGAGATGTTCTCCTCATGTATTTATATAAATACATCTTGATAATTAATTTAGTCGATTTTAAGACAACGTTTAATGTCGTACTTGGCTGTGATCTGCCTGCAAGTGCTACGCTTTGATATTAAGATTGCGCTAGGTGATTAAGACCCCTGTTTCATCGGCCACAGATAAGTTCCGGATAGTTTATCTGACAGATGGTTTGACTCAATTTATATAGAATGAAGATACTTCAAATTATTTATCAGATAAGCTATCCGAAACTTATCTGTAACCGGGGTAACGGCCTAGATGTGTTTATTATGTACCTATGCTATAATATAAAATTATCTGATTTTCGTGAATATACACATAACAGAATAGCACAAGGCATAACAGGCTCAATAATGTAGTTGTTAACAAATATATGCTAATTTGATTTAGGTCTATGAACCTAGGAAACCAAAATCTGTAGTTATTTGACAAATAAGTTGACATTAGTCCATAAGGGACTTAATCAGCAAGTGTTAAAACTGGCCCTTAAAATATTCAACACAGATAATAAAAGCTATTTAAGTTTCAATTGCTATATTTAAATGTTTCTCGATAAAAAACCTCCCAAAAAAAGATGGCGGCTTTGGCATGTATGTTATGTGTTAAACGGTCAGGTATGAGTACGATGCGTTTTAGTTAAAGACATGTGATATTTATTGCCTACCTACCTGTCTATTTTGTAAATAATTACAACAGAAACTGGTTTTCAGTTTTGTATTTAAATTAAATGTATGTATATTATAGTACCTTTTTTTTGTTGCCATTGTGAAATATTAATCGTAAACGATTTTAATAGTTGTTTGTTATACAAGAGTGCAATTTTTTTTACCTCGTGCTCTTTTGATTCCCTCGCTAACGCTCAGGATTCTAATTTTTAGAATCCTTCGCTTGCTTGGTCATCAAAATTGCAACAAGTAACTTTTCATCCCACCTCAGCAAGGAAATGACCAAATGACTTAAAAAGAAAATGGCGCTGGCAAAGCAAATAAAAAAAAGTAGGTACACCAAGAAGGTTCCGAGTCTGAGTTTTAACAAATTAAAAAAAATTGTATTATAAATTCGGCACCATGGAGGTAGAAGTAAATAAGTTTTATAATATTTTGACTTCACAAGCTTAGTGGACACGATGTTCTAAATTCAAGATTACTTTATCCTCTAGCGGATAAAAACGGCTTTTGCACTCAGATATCGAAGGGCAAAAATACTCTTTCCGAGATGGTGGGATGAAAAATATATTTATTACTACGGCAACATTTCAAACTTGTTTGTAATTGTTTAGTTTTTAAACTACACTTCGTCGATAAAACCAAATAGATTTAGTTCACAGTCTTCGTT
This sequence comes from Diaphora mendica, assembly GCA_949125395.1. Lineage (NCBI taxonomy): Eukaryota > Metazoa > Arthropoda > Insecta > Lepidoptera > Erebidae > Diaphora > Diaphora mendica. The sequence goes on along the minus strand of OX421312.1, from coordinate 9,269,295 downwards.
ATGTATATAGATATGTTGTTACAATTCTAGTAAAGTCATTTGGATATTCATATAAATCTTTTTTTATGTTTTAAATGTAATTTAGACTTAATTGCTTTAAAATTAAAGACTTAATTGCCTCTGTATAAATAACATAATACTGTTAGTATGTTGTTACCGCAATAGTCTATTTATACGTTTGAAAATAATCAATTTGTATTATATTTTTTATAAGTAGAACTTCTAGGATAAATTTAATATTATTTATATTAGTTTAATTCGATTGAGCTTTAACTTTATTTATTTTTTGCATTGTAGTAGCAAATGCTGACCAAATTTATTTTCTAGACTGACTTAAACCATAATGTTGTTTGAGAATTTATGGACCTAGTAAGTTCGTAAAATTCTTTCTACGCAAGTTCTAACCGAGTGTATAAGAGCTGAAACAATAAACTTACTATATTAAACTCATACTAATGTTTAGAATCGAAAGAACCCAAACGGGTATGTCGTGAAAAGGTAACGACAATGTTTATGTGTAGTGCTGGTTGGAAGTAGTTCAATAGGTGATAACAAATGATATTTTTAGAAAAAAAATATTAGAATAATTCCATTTTTATCACAAGTGTCATCGTTGTCACTTTTATATTTATACTTTTAAAAATAAATAAAATTAAGATGTCCGTTTGTGCTATTATAATAACAGCTTTTCACTTTAGTCCAATCCCGTTAAGAAAATATTGATGCGCTGAGCAATTCCATACCCGGAAACAATATAATCTTGTTACCTGCCCCATAGACAAAACGCAAGTGCTTCGCTGCGATTCTTTTTCTACAATCGCTAACGCCTCCATCCTTTTTTTTTAAAAAGACAACGCGCCCATTAATGATATATCCCGGTCGCGGCGACTATACAAACATACAAGAAGCGGACACAGCACACCCAGACTCAGAAAAACAATTTGTGGACCGCACTAAATGGAACTCCCAACACTCAGCAAATTAGAGAGCGACGTGGTGACCACTTAAATCACTACGCCATCGGTGCAGTCATACTCTTATAGGAAAATATTTTATTTTGACCACGTGACTTAGCGTCTAGATGAAGTCATTCCCATACATTAGTTTTCTAATAACGTTTACGTTTGTTGAATGTCAATTTGGTTAGGGATACTGACTGGTCAGAGGGCGTGGCTTGATCGATACGTCACTATTATCTTAACGCGAATGGACTCTAAATACGTCTATGTTGAGATGGTGCGTACATGTATTGTGTACTTACTGAGTTGCTAAGTTTAGTAAAAATGGCATTTTATATGGAACAATAATTGATTCACAGTAATTGTTAAACAGTACTTGGTGTAGTAATAGTATTGCTTAAGTGAGCTATAAAATCATCTTGAGTAATTAGTGTTGGCTGTTTATTAACTATATTGGTAATGTAATAAGTATTAGGTACTTACTACTTTTTATTCTGATGTATTGGTATATTCCTTTTACTGTTGCCTGTAGCAAAGTGCGCAATAATTATAAAAATGTAATTATGTCAGTTCTAAAATTAATTTTAAATTATGTGATACATAATGATGAAATCGGCTCTAATGTATTTATTTTGAATTTGTTGTTTGTTGCTTTATGTGTATACACTTATATTTATGGTAATAAAAAAATGAGTTTTTAAACGTTTTCTGGATTTATTTGTAGAATAATTTGTACATCCTTTTGACAGGAAAAGCTGGGCTATATGAACTATTAGCTGCCCCACGCAACCTCGTTTACGTCTCCTATTGCCCGTAGCGTAATATTTTTCCACCGTTTTTGTAACATTCTTCATTGGTGCTCCGCTCCTATTGGGCTTCGCGTGATGATATATAGCCTTCCTCGATAAATGGGCTATCTAACACTGAAATAAATCGTACCAGTAGTTCCTGAGATTAGCGCGTTCAAACAAACAAACTCTTCAGCTTTATATAATAGTATAGATTAGTATATAGATGAGCAAATTGGCAGTATCTTTAAATAGTATAAAATTAATCGCTTCCGCTGTCTGTTCGCTTAGATCTTTTAAACTGGTTAATAGTTCAATGCAGTTTTCAAAAAATAGAGAGATATAAGAGCAAGATTCATATGTGTAATACATGCAAATCAGAGAGTTTCAAAGACTTCCGTGCCAAGCCGGGCCCGGTCGCTAGTTTCCTCCAATAGGGAAAATGCATGAAAATTTTATTTGTCTCAAACATTTTTTTCTAGAGTCTTTATTGTCTTTACAATATACATAAATGGTATTTTTTTTATTTAGTGATTATTTAAACCCAGAAAATATTAAATAAAAAGTGAAAATTAAGGGAGGGAAATTCAAACCTGCAAAACGCGTCCTATTGGTCGAAACGAAATGTGACGTCGATTGTTAAATTACCGAAATTATCGGCGTCGAAATTCCTACTGTGTTAATAGTGTTTGTGAGAAAAAATAACTTCTTACATGATTTTTATAGCAATCAAAACCGTAAATAGGTATAAAATAACTGAAACACTCATTATTAAACAAACACGAAATGACAATGACGTCATATGTTATGTCATTACCGCGCGAAAAATGGCAGCGTTTGAATAGCTCAAATTTAGTCGGTGTTTTAAATTTCACTTTGAAAATTAGTTTGACTATTTTGAAACCTATTTATATTTTTTTCTATGTTATGGAGACTTATATGATCAGATTAAGAAATAAAAAAAAGACATGCATATGACATTCTTAAGAAGAATGCCAAATACTGCCTCGGAATTTGATTGTACGCTCCTTTTTACCAGATTAATGTTATAATTAATTATTCGATTAGCCTTAACATATTACGTCACTAGTACAAGCTCACCATAGGAGCGCTGCAATTTATTTACCTAATCCGATCTTAACTGTTAAAATTTCGGTCAGTTCGGTATACAACCGTGGAGCCTGGAGGTGAAGCAACAATACAACAATTCTAAACCGATATTGAAAGACCATGCTAATTTATTAACAACCTATCGCCGTCCACTACTGAATGAGGGCGTTCCCCAAGTAGTGGAGTAGTGGTAACTATCCTCATTCATCTGCTGCCAGCCACTTTCTTCAAATCGTCGTCGGTCCATCATGCCGCCATACATAAGAATAAGAATCTAAAAAATAAATAACGCACATTTTATATAAACTTCAATTATATTATGCAATTTATTAACATGCCACTTCTGTTGGTACTTTTCATTATATGATCAGCTCAGTGATCTTCTTCAGAACTGTCACCGTGTATTAATTTATCGTACAGACTCGGCACGAAATCGTAATCTTCTAAGGATGTATCATAGAAAGACTTCTTCATTGTTTCCCAATTCACAGCGTCGTCTGTAACGAAAAGCCTGGAATTCGAAATTAACTTAAGTATTTTATATATAATTTCCTAAGTAATACTGAGTGATAAATCACCTTCATCGATAGTAACTAACAACGGCAAAGTATTAGTGTATAATTAATGTAAAAGTAATATAAGTAAAATTTTAACAAAATAAAAATCGACTTCAAGGTTAGACTCGATTTCTCTTGGATTATATCATCAGATCTTAGTGTCCTTATCATAGTACCACCGTTGGGATATCTCATTTTCATTAAAAAAAGAATCATCAAAATCGGTTTATAAACGACGAAGTCATCCGCGAACATACCTACATAAAAAAAACGGCCAAGTGCGAGTCGGACTCGCCCATGAAGGGTTCCGCAGCAGCAAGTAACATGATATAATTTTTATTTTATTTTTATATTTGTGTTGATTGAATAAAAGGTAAAATGCAGTTTACGATTTATGACGTATTTAAAAAAAACTACTTACTAGATTTCGTTCAAACCAATTTTCGGTGGAAGTTTGCATGCATAATGTACATCATATATTTTTTTTAAATTTATCATTCTCTTATTTTAGAAGTTACAGGGGGGGACACTCATTTTACCACTTTGGAAGTGTCTCTCGCGCAAAATATTCAGTTTAGAAAAAAATAATGTTAGAAACCTCAATATCATCTTTGAAGACCTATCTATAGTACACGTATGGGTTGGATGAAAAAATTTTTTTTTAATTTCAGTTCTAAGTATGGGGACCCCCAAAATTAATTGTTTTTTTTAATATTTTTGTGTGAAAATCTTACTGCGGTTCACAGAATACATCTACCTACCAAGTTTCAACATTATAGGTGTTCACTCTTCCCACCAATGATAGCGATCACTTTGTGATACTTGAGATGTCTTAGGGCCCATAGATAGGACATTCAATCACTAACCTAATTCATTGGCGAGAAGAATAAACCACAGCGATTCACCGTGTTCTTAATCTAAACTAAAATCATCAAGCACTTACTGGAGTTGTGTGGCGTCCTGTTCTCGACATCCCAAGAGATCTCTTGGGTAGGTGGGTAGGTTCTTCTCTGCGTCGTCACACAATCATAAACTCCTAAAGTGCTGTACAACTTCCAAGGTATTCGAATTACAACAAACTTGTATCAGCTATCACGGATATTCGAATTACAACTCACTCGCTTCAGCTATCGCGGAACGCGCCTACAAAACTCGCGAGTCCACGACCTGGACAATACAATTAGCTTACGATCAATTTTACGGTTTTCAAACAACAAATCGTCGGCCGTTTTCAACACGCGTCATTCTAGTACTTTTCTACATTAACCTTAACCTCAAACGTCAAAACGTCAAACAAGAAAAGAAGTGACAATCAAAAATGTTGCCATTATAATGACGTTCGAAATCCAACAATAGGTCTTATAGTTTCGGAATAAAGTGGCTGTGACATACGGTCGGACAGACAGACGGACAGACAGACAGACAGACATGACGAATCTATAAGGGTTCCGTTTTTTGCTTAGCACGGAAAAGCATATACGATCGAATTGAGAACCTCCTCCTTTTTTGAAGTCGGTTAAAAATAGTAGTCTATACCTACTAATATTATAAACGCGAAAGTTTGTAAGTATGGATGGAATCGATGTTTGTTACTCTTTCACGCAAAAACTACTGAACGGATTTGAATGAAACTTTACAGTAACATTGTTTATACATCAGAATTACACATAGGCTACTATTATAACCGACATATACGCGGGCGGAGCCGCGGGCAACCCTAGTGGTTGCTAGCTAATTAAAGTCGAATCTAATAAAGGAGTCTAACGAATTAGAGATATATTTTAAGAGAAATATAAAAACAATTAGGTACATTCTCAATTGTCCGTGAGGTGGCGGATTAAGAATAAGGAGTGTCACCACCCCTACTCATCCCTTGGGTGTCATAAGAGGCGACTCAGGGAACAAACAGGACAACACCACTGCTAAAAGAAGGAAAATTTGAAAGAAACCCTAGTCCCCTTACACGCTAATAATGAGGTTATGTTAACATCCTACGTACAGTTTTGTTCACCTAATTTTGAGAAAAAGAAGTACTACATCGTTAAACATTTAATTTACTATTTGTGTAATACTCACCTGCTTACACAAGCCATAAAATCAGTGAGATATGCGCCAGCGAAACGGTGGACAAGGTTGCTAAAGCCTGTACAGTTTGACCACTGGGCGTCCGGTGCCATGAGCATGCCGACCGCAGCGCCCTTGCATATCAAAGGAGCCCCGTACATGCCCTGGGAACAAAAAAATACCCTCGCACCAAATTAAGACTCAACTTATTCAACCATATATAATGTACATGCGGTTTTGCTATATTAATGCATCGCATGTGATCGCAATAAATTCTTATAACTTTTATTTTATTTTCACCGAACCATGTGGTGACAGATTGAAAGTACCGAGTGTCAGCATGTTTATTTATCCAGTGGGTGACGAAAAGGCCGTCTAAGGGGGTAAACTGCGCGGGACAATAGAAGTAAAACTAAAACAAACCCTACACCAACCCGTCTGACTTCTATTGCTGACCACTGCTGAACAAGCCTAACCCTAAAGAGCTCGTACTATCTCGGCCTCGGACAGCACACATTCATCTGCTGCCCAAAAATTGTAATTAACATGACCTAGTACACCGAAACCTTCTTTCTAAGAAGAGACCCAGGCCCAGTAGTGGACTACTAACAAGAAGGAAGTACGACTTCATAGAAATTTCTAGTAAATACGTCGTCGTTTTGTTGTTCATTGTAGAACTGATTCATTTATTAACATAGGTACTTCTTACTCATAAACTTAGTCTTAAACCAGTTAAGTTTTGATTACTTACATGACATGGCTGTGCTTTCCGGTCAGGCTGCAAATTAGAATACCATTGTTACCATTATACCTTAAAATATAGCTTGATATCTCTGACAGTTGTCACTAGTGTCATTTTAGAATTAAGAGAAACATTTGTATGTGCAAAATATTATAAAACTAGCTGTGCCCTGCGGTATTACCCGCGGTTTTGGTTTTTTTGAACCGGATTTTAATTACTAGGTACTTCATTGGTTTTAATTTTATTATCGCGTAACTCTATTTTTTTCTACTATAAAAGTAGTCGAAGTTACTCCTTATAACATCAGCTATCTGATAGTGAAAGTCTCGTCAAAATCGGCCAAGTTAATAGATCAGCCAGAACAAACAGACAGACAATGTTTTTTAAATCTATGTTCCTTATATATATATATATATATATATATATATGTATTAGGTACTTAATAACAATGTCATCGGCTGTTACGACTATCGGTTTTTACGAGCAAATAAGAGTAGTCCCTTCGATGTCATTATAACAGATTTTGACTGTACTTTCATATGCATTTAGTAAAAAGCTGTTAATTTAAAATTACAAACAGAAATTTCAAGTGTTTTATTTGTTTAGATGTATTGCACTTTATCCATACTAATACTATAAAGAGGTAAAGTTTCCTACTTGGTTTGTATGGTTGTAGACTCGGCAGTACTGATCCGATCCTGAAAATTCTTTCGCTAACAGAAAGCGACACTATTCAGGAGTGACATATGCCATATTTTATTATGATTAAACAAAAATTTCAGTTACAATAATAGTATTTGTAAATGAAATCGAACATAATCGGGCGGTCAACGCCCAACGAAGTGGGCACGGGTCGGCTAGTTTATGATAAACCTGGCACATAAAGAATGAAAATATAGGTATAAATTGCTTCGTTCGTTTCGTAGCCATCTCACAGAGATCAAGCTGTATTTGAAGGACTGTATGTAATAAGACCCCACCAAGTTGTGGCTTGCGATTATTTCCATGACTGAAAATAAATGAGCGCGTCGGAAGTATGGCTCGTATGTCGGACTGCTCATTTATACAACGTTCAACCGTCGAGATGGTTTATTCAAAATAAACAGTGGGTATTTACACAGCTGTATAAATTTGCCGTATAATATGATAGATTTTTTTTTTAAGTTTTGTTTATATTACACTAGATTTTAAAGTTGTTCCCCATTTGGCCAGTGTCAAAGACACGAGCGTCGTACGTAACAGAGTTAATGAAATAAAAACATGAATTACCTTAGGCCTCTTTACAAGGTAATATTAGCATAATCGGTATTGAAGCCGGCCTGGTTCTTCAATGGAGAACTATATAGATATAGTACACTGACGAAATATATACTAGACCAACACTCTACTAGGAGAGACCTGTACGCGGATTTATAGTAAGCTTAATGTTCCCTAGATGTCACTAAGTGCATCAAATCGTGAATTACAACGATATTTTCTGACCCCCAACACCAATACGAACCCAACAGTCAACTGTCAAGTTTATTGTCATTGTATTATTGCGAAATGTACCACTAGATGTCGTTTTTTAAATAATTAATTATATTAGTACCTACATAATTTATGTATTTTATTTTATCGTCAGAGAGATCTACACAAATAAATAAAATTGAAATGTCTGTTTTTAATTTTAAAATAACCGCTTTTCTCTTTTATAATCTTTTTTTTTATTAATTGTTTGAAACTTTTTTTATTTTCAACGGATTCACTTTAAACTTTGTATGTATGTCTCTCAATTGTCATAAGTAAGGAACTAAGGACTGACATTTTATTTTTTTAATGGATTCAAAAAACAAAATAAAAAATGATGAAATAATAAAATACAGTTGCATGTTGCAGTTGCAATTCCCGTCCTTCATGACACATGTTTTAAAACAGTTTTTGGCGTTTATAAATATTGTTGATCGTGAATGTATGCAAATAAAAAAAATTATAATTACGAGTTGATAATGTCGAGAAATGCTTGCACATATTAATTTATCAACTGTAGATGACAAAAAGGTGTAATTAAGGATTTTCTTTCGGTTTGTGTCTTATAAATAATCCTAATGTTAAAAATGCGAACGTAACTTCGTTTGTAACAAACGAAGTTATTTCCGGCGAAAACTACTTAGCTGATCAATCTGATCATCATGAAACACATATTCTTGTAGAGGTATAAGGTATTAGAAGTAACATAGGATACTTTTTATTAAATGCGAACGAAGTCGCGGGCGAAACCTAGTTATTAATAAAACAATGATAAGAAATGTTTTTGGAACGGAGTTCCTTATCGCGCTTTGCGCGCCAAAAGTTGTAGCGACACTTTTAACATTGAGTTGACGTCATAGTGCTGGATACTAAACGTTAAATATAACTAATTGACTGTCAACGTCCATATCGTGTTGAATACACCGGTTCTCGTCCGATCACCGAAGTTAAGCCACATCGGGCGTGGTTAGCAATTGGATGGGTGACCGCCTGGGAATACCACGTGTATTGGCTTTTTGCATTTATTCACAGAAAATATATTGTTTTATAGTATATTTTGTAAAGTTTGATTATTTCTAAAATAATTTGACAAATGCGTTACCGGCCTTTGGGGCATACTGGAGTGGGATGGGGGGAGAGGTTGGGGTATGAGCCTCCGGTATCCTCACTCACTCGGTGAAACACAGCGCAAGCACTTTTCTCATCGGTTTTCTGTGAGGCCGTGGTATTACCAGGGGCAGGGGTCATATTACGTTGCGTCGCGCGTAACCAAGTTAAATAATATCCAGAAACGGTTAAATACGTATCTACTCATTTTTAATCAGTAGCCCAAAGATAAAGTTTCATGTTTCTAACTTAAAAATGACGGACTTTCGTCCACACTTTCAACCCGTATTTCACCCCCTTAGGGGTAGAAATTCCAAAATACCTTCCTTAGTGGATGTCTACTCAATAAAACGATCCATATGAATAACTGTTGGTAATCATCCTCTTATCCCTAACTGTTGAAGAGTTTAACCTTCTATCATCAGCTCACCTAAATAACTTGAAAGTATACGACTAAAGGCATTGAGATATATCAATGACTAAAGGTCTATAGATACGTATGAAATTGAAAGAATTATCCTCCAACTCCTAACCGTTGAGGAGTGTACCTTCGATCATCAGCTTACCTAAATAATTTGAAAGAATACGACTAAAGGTAACATACATACATATGATATTTAAAGATTTATCCTCCAACTCCTAACCGTTAAGGAGTTGTACCTTACACCATCAGCTCATCATCATAAAATGATGACTACCAGACGCAAATACCGGGTTAACTTCAGAAAATATACGAAAACATAGTATGTGTCTAAAAAAATGAGGGTTTCCCTCGATTTCCCTGGGATCCCATCATCAGATCCTGATATGGTGACAATGAGACCACCTAGGGAGCATACCCTTTCGAATACAAAAATAATTTTCAAAATCGGTCCACAATTGACGCAGTAATCGGTGAACATACATAAAAAAAAACATACAGTGGAACATAGAACCTCCTCCTTTTTGGAAGTCGATTAAAAAAAAAAAAAAAACGACTTCCAAAAAACATCCAACGAAAACTCTCTGCCAAAAGAACACTTAAAAGCGTAAAAATACTTAAGGTACCTAGCACACATTATAATACTACTATTTAAATGAATAAAGAATTAGGTATAGGCAATTTATGGAGAAACAGTTTATTTTACGCTTTTAAGTGTTCTTTTGGCAGAGAGTTTTCGTTGGATGTTTTTTGGAAGTCGGTTTTTTTTTTTATAAAAAGTTTTTATTTTTTCAGTTTTTAGTGCAAACAATCCTCTAATCCCTAACTGTTGAAGAGTTTAACCTTCTATCATCAGCTCACCTAAATAACTTGAAAGTATACGACTGAAGGTCTTTAGATACGTATGAAATTGAAAGAATTATCCTCCAACTCCTAACCGTTGAGGAGTTGTACCTTCCACCTTCCATCATCAGCTTACCTAAATAATTTGAAAGAATACAACTAAAGGTTACATATATACATTTGATATTTAAGAATTTATCCTCCAACTCCTAACCGTTAAGGAGTTGTACCTTACATCATCAGCTTATCATCATAAAATGATGACTACCAGACGCAAATACCGGTGTAACTTCAGAAAATATACGAAAAACATAGTATGTGCCTATAAAAAATGAGGGTTTCCCTCGATTTCCCAGGGATTCCATCATCAGATCCTGATATACTGGCAATGGGAGTATGGGACCACCTCGGAAGCATTCCCTTTCGAATACAAGAAAAAATTTCAAAATCGGTCCACAACTGACGGAGTAATCGCTGAACATACATAAAAAAAAGAAAAAAAAAAAAAAATACATACAGTGGAACATAGAACCTCCTCCTTTTTGGAAGTCGGTTAAAAATACAGTCGAATTGATAACTACCTTCTTTTTTTGAAGTCGGTTAAAAATAAACATTCATATTAATTAATATTTTTGAACTGAGTACACGGCTCAAGCGACGTTGCCGTTCCGTATTAACTACTGGAAGATATGAACGGTTTTTGCAATGTTGCCATTCATGAGTGCATTGTTTCTCTGATTCAACCAAATAACTTATAAATGTGACATCTAGCGTAGTAAATAGGTCATTATTTGCAAGTTTATTTAAATCGATTGCAACGACATCTCCTAAACATAGGTGATAACTTTTAGTTATGCAATTGAAAATCATTTTTTTAAAGCAAGCAATACAAAGCAAGTTTTATATTTGAAAAATAATAATATAGTTACCAGAATTGAAGCACATCAATAAAATACTGTTAAACTTTGTTAAACTGCTTTTTAGAGCTTATTTTGAGCGCCATCTAGATTTAGTTGAACTTTTCTAGCTTTTTACGGCGTACAGTATTGGCCAAGGGAGGGACGGTCTATAGTATATTGTGTCATTGATATAGTAGAAAGGATAAATAGGAAAAACATACAAATTTGTACGTCAATATAAAGTAGATTACCTACCAATCGTACGAAATATATTGCTGTTAATAATTTAAATAAATAATAAATATTTCGTACATCTGACACACCACGCCATCAATAAAAAAAACTAGATTAAAACTAAACGGAGCTTGTACTATGATAGCTAGATTGGCTGATGGAATACTGATCGAACTCCGAAACAAACATTTACATGTATAGTAAATATATTACAATATCAATCTTATCATAATTTATTTTAAGTCTAAATTTATTTGTTTCAGATCAACGTCAGTGGCTCGCAATAGCAATACTTGTAGGCCTTCTAGTTATAATATTAATTCTATTTGTTATAATTTAGACTGTTTATTATAGTGTAAATGTGAAATCATGAATGTACTTAAGTGATAATTATTCTTGTATCATGACTTTTAACGGTAACTTTCATGCATAGAGCTACACAGGCTGATGGGACGGTTGGGATAGCATCTTTCCGATACAAAACATTCATCTGTCATTTTGGGGGGGAGGGGGATCTTTACACAAACACATTTTAGACTCACATACAAAAACAATAGCCTATAACCACGAACTCACACCTAACAATATAAAAAACATACACACTAACTCATTCTGTGTCATAACAGTGCAATGCGTAGGCCCATTTGGGCTTACACTTTGACAAAGGAGAACGCCTGCATATGGATACTCCCTACCATAATGCTCTAAACGTTCATGATCTATCTATCATGATCTATCTATCATGATGTATCTATCATGATCTATCTATCATGATGTATCTATCATGATCTTCGATTCTTTAATTTATAACAATTAGGATTGTAACTGATTTGTTGTTACAGTATTTGTTTTATTCTTTCATTACTTGCTCTATACAGCTTAATAATGTGGTAGTAGTGTCTAAAGGAAGTTCTATATATTTGTGTGTACTAAATACCATTTCGTGACCATTTCATATGAAACATGTTGCCAAATTGCTTATTAATAAGATTCAGTAGCGGAAACGTAGCAAAGTTATATTTATAAAAGTCTCAACCATATACACTCACTCATTTTAAACGGCATGCATTAAATTTCCTTTCCAACCGTTGTACTTTATACAATTGATGTAGATGTTTTACTGTTATAGTGACAGTTATCAAACTTTGCCTTTTATCTCCACATCAAATAGCTATACGAAAAAAGGTACAAATGAACCCCACACTACATGGGGTTTCTTATGATGAATATTCTAAAATATTGGTAATTGAAACACCATATATATATAATAGCATAGTAGGTACTATTCGTAATTGTGTCGCACTGTTTTAATATATCAATACCTGAGGAGAATTGTATTTAATTATTTTTTGTAAAAAAACGAAAAGTTTTGAATACTTTAAATTTGTATGAAGAAGTGCAATAAAACCAGTGTTAACCTATAAGCAACAGTTCTGCATAGAGCTACACAGGCTGATGGGACGGTTGGGATAGCATCTTTCCGATACAAAACATTCATCTGTCATTTTGGGGGGGAGGGGGATCTTTACACAAACACATTTTAGACTCACATACAAAAACAATAGCCTATAACCACGAACTCACACCTAACAATATAAAAAACATACACACTAACTCATTCTGTGTCATAACAGTGCAATGCGTAGGCCCATTTGGGCTTACACTTTGACAAAGGAGAACGCCTGCATATGGATACTCCCTACCATAATGCTCTAAACGTTCATGATCTATCTATCATGATCTATCTATCATGATGTATCTATCATGATCTATCTATCATGATGTATCTATCATGATCTATCTATCATGATCTATCTATCATGATGTATCTATCATGATCTTCGATTCTTTAATTTATAACAATTAGGATTGTAACTGATTTGTTGTTACAGTATTTGTTTTATTCTTTCATTACTTGCTCTATACAGCTTAATAATGTGGTAGTAGTGTCTAAAGGAAGTTCTATATATTTGTGTGTACTAAATACCATTTCGTGACCATTTCATATGAAACATGTTGCCAAATTGCTTATTAATAAGATTCAGTAGCGGAAACGTAGCAAAGTTATATTTATAAAAGTCTCAACCATATACACTCACTCATTTTAAACGGCATGCATTAAATTTCCTTTCCAACCGTTGTACTTTATACAATTGATGTAGATGTTTTACTGTTATAGTGACAGTTATCAAACTTTGCCTTTTATCTCCACATCAAATAGCTATACGAAAAAAGGTACAAATGAACCCCATACTACATGGGGTTTCTTATGATGAATATTCTAAAATATTGGTAATTGAAACACCATATACATATAATAGCATAGTAGGTACTATTCGTAATTGTGTCGCACTGTTTTTAATATATCAATACCTGAGGAGAATTGTATTTAATTATTTTTTGTAAAAAAACGAAAAGTTTTGAATACTTTAAATTTGTATGAAGAAGTGCAATAAAACCAGTGTTAACCTATAAGCAACAGTTCTGTGTTATTATCAACTGTAAGGCTATACGTTTGAAGTTGAAAACAAAACAGAACCATTGCTTAAACTTAAATACGGTTAGGGCAGTATTATACCCAAACTACTTTCTGCACATTGTTTTTCTCATTCACACCAGCATAAATTGTAAGGTGTCTCGCTCGCACGCACCGCATTAACCTTAAAGAACAATTGGCGTGGGACTTTTAGAATTGCGACTTGGCGGTTTGCAACTAGGGATTTTTACAAATTTTTGATAAAACCCTAGATTGTTATAACCTCATTGGATAGCTGTTGAAAGGTATATATTTTTAAGCACATCTGCAGAACAGGTGCCATAATATTTTTTTGGATATCCAATGAAGAAAATAACTTTCGTTTTTTTTTAGTTTTAATCGTCTACAATGACTTATTTATTCATTTTACTATATTGGTTATTAAGGTCATAAAGCATCTTATTTCACATGTAAAAATAATCAGTCAAATAATAGTAATAATAAGACTTACACATTTCAAAATATCTAAGCTGACAGCCGAAAATGGGGATTTTTTTACTAAAAAACAATTAAGTTCAAATATCTCTAAACGGTTAGATTTAGGATAGGGTGTTTCATTGTGAAATCAGTCAAAACGATGTAAACTACACGCCCTTTACGGGAATAGGTCGACTTGACCAGTAACCCTGTATATAAGAGAACTAGGTATTTATTTATACAGCAGTTCTGGCAGTTCTTCTACATATAAACTTTAAGCATTTCATAATTAACATACCTCCTCCAATATGCGAAAGCGCATACAGAGATGTTCTCCTCATGTATTTATATAAATACATCTTGATAATTAATTTAGTCGATTTTAAGACAACGTTTAATGTCGTACTTGGCTGTGATCTGCCTGCAAGTGCTACGCTTTGATATTAAGATTGCGCTAGGTGATTAAGACCCCTGTTTCATCGGCCACAGATAAGTTCCGGATAGTTTATCTGACAGATGGTTTGACTCAATTTATATAGAATGAAGATACTTCAAATTATTTATCAGATAAGCTATCCGAAACTTATCTGTAACCGGGGTAACGGCCTAGATGTGTTTATTATGTACCTATGCTATAATATAAAATTATCTGATTTTCGTGAATATACACATAACAGAATAGCACAAGGCATAACAGGCTCAATAATGTAGTTGTTAACAAATATATGCTAATTTGATTTAGGTCTATGAACCTAGGAAACCAAAATCTGTAGTTATTTGACAAATAAGTTGACATTAGTCCATAAGGGACTTAATCAGCAAGTGTTAAAACTGGCCCTTAAAATATTCAACACAGATAATAAAAGCTATTTAAGTTTCAATTGCTATATTTAAATGTTTCTCGATAAAAAACCTCCCAAAAAAAGATGGCGGCTTTGGCATGTATGTTATGTGTTAAACGGTCAGGTATGAGTACGATGCGTTTTAGTTAAAGACATGTGATATTTATTGCCTACCTACCTGTCTATTTTGTAAATAATTACAACAGAAACTGGTTTTCAGTTTTGTATTTAAATTAAATGTATGTATATTATAGTACCTTTTTTTTGTTGCCATTGTGAAATATTAATCGTAAACGATTTTAATAGTTGTTTGTTATACAAGAGTGCAATTTTTTTTACCTCGTGCTCTTTTGATTCCCTCGCTAACGCTCAGGATTCTAATTTTTAGAATCCTTCGCTTGCTTGGTCATCAAAATTGCAACAAGTAACTTTTCATCCCACCTCAGCAAGGAAATGACCAAATGACTTAAAAAGAAAATGGCGCTGGCAAAGCAAATAAAAAAAAGTAGGTACACCAAGAAGGTTCCGAGTCTGAGTTTTAACAAATTAAAAAAAATTGTATTATAAATTCGGCACCATGGAGGTAGAAGTAAATAAGTTTTATAATATTTTGACTTCACAAGCTTAGTGGACACGATGTTCTAAATTCAAGATTACTTTATCCTCTAGCGGATAAAAACGGCTTTTGCACTCAGATATCGAAGGGCAAAAATACTCTTTCCGAGATGGTGGGATGAAAAATATATTTATTACTACGGCAACATTTCAAACTTGTTTGTAATTGTTTAGTTTTTAAACTACACTTCGTCGATAAAACCAAATAGATTTAGTTCACAGTCTTCGTTATGTATATAGATATGTTGTTACAATTCTAGTAAAGTCATTTGGATATTCATATAAATCTTTTTTTATGTTTTAAATGTAATTTAGACTTAATTGCTTTAAAATTAAAGACTTAATTGCCTCTGTATAAATAACATAATACTGTTAGTATGTTGTTACCGCAATAGTCTATTTATACGTTTGAAAATAATCAATTTGTATTATATTTTTTATAAGTAGAACTTCTAGGATAAATTTAATATTATTTATATTAGTTTAATTCGATTGAGCTTTAACTTTATTTATTTTTTGCATTGTAGTAGCAAATGCTGACCAAATTTATTTTCTAGACTGACTTAAACCATAATGTTGTTTGAGAATTTATGGACCTAGTAAGTTCGTAAAATTCTTTCTACGCAAGTTCTAACCGAGTGTATAAGAGCTGAAACAATAAACTTACTATATTAAACTCATACTAATGTTTAGAATCGAAAGAACCCAAACGGGTATGTCGTGAAAAGGTAACGACAATGTTTATGTGTAGTGCTGGTTGGAAGTAGTTCAATAGGTGATAACAAATGATATTTTTAGAAAAAAAATATTAGAATAATTCCATTTTTATCACAAGTGTCATCGTTGTCACTTTTATATTTATACTTTTAAAAATAAATAAAATTAAGATGTCCGTTTGTGCTATTATAATAACAGCTTTTCACTTTAGTCCAATCCCGTTAAGAAAATATTGATGCGCTGAGCAATTCCATACCCGGAAACAATATAATCTTGTTACCTGCCCCATAGACAAAACGCAAGTGCTTCGCTGCGATTCTTTTTCTACAATCGCTAACGCCTCCATCCTTTTTTTTTAAAAAGACAACGCGCCCATTAATGATATATCCCGGTCGCGGCGACTATACAAACATACAAGAAGCGGACACAGCACACCCAGACTCAGAAAAACAATTTGTGGACCGCACTAAATGGAACTCCCAACACTCAGCAAATTAGAGAGCGACGTGGTGACCACTTAAATCACTACGCCATCGGTGCAGTCATACTCTTATAGGAAAATATTTTATTTTGACCACGTGACTTAGCGTCTAGATGAAGTCATTCCCATACATTAGTTTTCTAATAACGTTTACGTTTGTTGAATGTCAATTTGGTTAGGGATACTGACTGGTCAGAGGGCGTGGCTTGATCGATACGTCACTATTATCTTAACGCGAATGGACTCTAAATACGTCTATGTTGAGATGGTGCGTACATGTATTGTGTACTTACTGAGTTGCTAAGTTTAGTAAAAATGGCATTTTATATGGAACAATAATTGATTCACAGTAATTGTTAAACAGTACTTGGTGTAGTAATAGTATTGCTTAAGTGAGCTATAAAATCATCTTGAGTAATTAGTGTTGGCTGTTTATTAACTATATTGGTAATGTAATAAGTATTAGGTACTTACTACTTTTTATTCTGATGTATTGGTATATTCCTTTTACTGTTGCCTGTAGCAAAGTGCGCAATAATTATAAAAATGTAATTATGTCAGTTCTAAAATTAATTTTAAATTATGTGATACATAATGATGAAATCGGCTCTAATGTATTTATTTTGAATTTGTTGTTTGTTGCTTTATGTGTATACACTTATATTTATGGTAATAAAAAAATGAGTTTTTAAACGTTTTCTGGATTTATTTGTAGAATAATTTGTACATCCTTTTGACAGGAAAAGCTGGGCTATATGAACTATTAGCTGCCCCACGCAACCTCGTTTACGTCTCCTATTGCCCGTAGCGTAATATTTTTCCACCGTTTTTGTAACATTCTTCATTGGTGCTCCGCTCCTATTGGGCTTCGCGTGATGATATATAGCCTTCCTCGATAAATGGGCTATCTAACACTGAAATAAATCGTACCAGTAGTTCCTGAGATTAGCGCGTTCAAACAAACAAACTCTTCAGCTTTATATAATAGTATAGATTAGTATATAGATGAGCAAATTGGCAGTATCTTTAAATAGTATAAAATTAATCGCTTCCGCTGTCTGTTCGCTTAGATCTTTTAAACTGGTTAATAGTTCAATGCAGTTTTCAAAAAATAGAGAGATATAAGAGCAAGATTCATATGTGTAATACATGCAAATCAGAGAGTTTCAAAGACTTCCGTGCCAAGCCGGGCCCGGTCGCTAGTTTCCTCCAATAGGGAAAATGCATGAAAATTTTATTTGTCTCAAACATTTTTTTCTAGAGTCTTTATTGTCTTTACAATATACATAAATGGTATTTTTTTTATTTAGTGATTATTTAAACCCAGAAAATATTAAATAAAAAGTGAAAATTAAGGGAGGGAAATTCAAACCTGCAAAACGCGTCCTATTGGTCGAAACGAAATGTGACGTCGATTGTTAAATTACCGAAATTATCGGCGTCGAAATTCCTACTGTGTTAATAGTGTTTGTGAGAAAAAATAACTTCTTACATGATTTTTATAGCAATCAAAACCGTAAATAGGTATAAAATAACTGAAACACTCATTATTAAACAAACACGAAATGACAATGACGTCATATGTTATGTCATTACCGCGCGAAAAATGGCAGCGTTTGAATAGCTCAAATTTAGTCGGTGTTTTAAATTTCACTTTGAAAATTAGTTTGACTATTTTGAAACCTATTTATATTTTTTTCTATGTTATGGAGACTTATATGATCAGATTAAGAAATAAAAAAAAGACATGCATATGACATTCTTAAGAAGAATGCCAAATACTGCCTCGGAATTTGATTGTACGCTCCTTTTTACCAGATTAATGTTATAATTAATTATTCGATTAGCCTTAACATATTACGTCACTAGTACAAGCTCACCATAGGAGCGCTGCAATTTATTTACCTAATCCGATCTTAACTGTTAAAATTTCGGTCAGTTCGGTATACAACCGTGGAGCCTGGAGGTGAAGCAACAATACAACAATTCTAAACCGATATTGAAAGACCATGCTAATTTATTAACAACCTATCGCCGTCCACTACTGAATGAGGGCGTTCCCCAAGTAGTGGAGTAGTGGTAACTATCCTCATTCATCTGCTGCCAGCCACTTTCTTCAAATCGTCGTCGGTCCATCATGCCGCCATACATAAGAATAAGAATCTAAAAAATAAATAACGCACATTTTATATAAACTTCAATTATATTATGCAATTTATTAACATGCCACTTCTGTTGGTACTTTTCATTATATGATCAGCTCAGTGATCTTCTTCAGAACTGTCACCGTGTATTAATTTATCGTACAGACTCGGCACGAAATCGTAATCTTCTAAGGATGTATCATAGAAAGACTTCTTCATTGTTTCCCAATTCACAGCGTCGTCTGTAACGAAAAGCCTGGAATTCGAAATTAACTTAAGTATTTTATATATAATTTCCTAAGTAATACTGAGTGATAAATCACCTTCATCGATAGTAACTAACAACGGCAAAGTATTAGTGTATAATTAATGTAAAAGTAATATAAGTAAAATTTTAACAAAATAAAAATCGACTTCAAGGTTAGACTCGATTTCTCTTGGATTATATCATCAGATCTTAGTGTCCTTATCATAGTACCACCGTTGGGATATCTCATTTTCATTAAAAAAAGAATCATCAAAATCGGTTTATAAACGACGAAGTCATCCGCGAACATACCTACATAAAAAAAACGGCCAAGTGCGAGTCGGACTCGCCCATGAAGGGTTCCGCAGCAGCAAGTAACATGATATAATTTTTATTTTATTTTTATATTTGTGTTGATTGAATAAAAGGTAAAATGCAGTTTACGATTTATGACGTATTTAAAAAAAACTACTTACTAGATTTCGTTCAAACCAATTTTCGGTGGAAGTTTGCATGCATAATGTACATCATATATTTTTTTTAAATTTATCATTCTCTTATTTTAGAAGTTACAGGGGGGGACACTCATTTTACCACTTTGGAAGTGTCTCTCGCGCAAAATATTCAGTTTAGAAAAAAATAATGTTAGAAACCTCAATATCATCTTTGAAGACCTATCTATAGTACACGTATGGGTTGGATGAAAAAATTTTTTTTTAATTTCAGTTCTAAGTATGGGGACCCCCAAAATTAATTGTTTTTTTTAATATTTTTGTGTGAAAATCTTACTGCGGTTCACAGAATACATCTACCTACCAAGTTTCAACATTATAGGTGTTCACTCTTCCCACCAATGATAGCGATCACTTTGTGATACTTGAGATGTCTTAGGGCCCATAGATAGGACATTCAATCACTAACCTAATTCATTGGCGAGAAGAATAAACCACAGCGATTCACCGTGTTCTTAATCTAAACTAAAATCATCAAGCACTTACTGGAGTTGTGTGGCGTCCTGTTCTCGACATCCCAAGAGATCTCTTGGGTAGGTGGGTAGGTTCTTCTCTGCGTCGTCACACAATCATAAACTCCTAAAGTGCTGTACAACTTCCAAGGTATTCGAATTACAACAAACTTGTATCAGCTATCACGGATATTCGAATTACAACTCACTCGCTTCAGCTATCGCGGAACGCGCCTACAAAACTCGCGAGTCCACGACCTGGACAATACAATTAGCTTACGATCAATTTTACGGTTTTCAAACAACAAATCGTCGGCCGTTTTCAACACGCGTCATTCTAGTACTTTTCTACATTAACCTTAACCTCAAACGTCAAAACGTCAAACAAGAAAAGAAGTGACAATCAAAAATGTTGCCATTATAATGACGTTCGAAATCCAACAATAGGTCTTATAGTTTCGGAATAAAGTGGCTGTGACATACGGTCGGACAGACAGACGGACAGACAGACAGACAGACATGACGAATCTATAAGGGTTCCGTTTTTTGCTTAGCACGGAAAAGCATATACGATCGAATTGAGAACCTCCTCCTTTTTTGAAGTCGGTTAAAAATAGTAGTCTATACCTACTAATATTATAAACGCGAAAGTTTGTAAGTATGGATGGAATCGATGTTTGTTACTCTTTCACGCAAAAACTACTGAACGGATTTGAATGAAACTTTACAGTAACATTGTTTATACATCAGAATTACACATAGGCTACTATTATAACCGACATATACGCGGGCGGAGCCGCGGGCAACCACTAGTAGCTAATTAAAGTCGAATCTAATAAAGGAGTCTAACGAATTAGAGATATATTTTAAGAGAAATATAAAAACAATTAGGTACATTCTCAATTGTCCGTGAGGTGGCGGATTAAGAATAAGGAGTGTCACCACCCCTACTCATCCCTTGGGTGTCATAAGAGGCGACTCAGGGAACAAACAGGACAACACCACTGCTAAAAGAAGGAAAATTTGAAAGAAACCCTAGTCCCCTTACACGCTAATAATGAGGTTATGTTAACATCCTACGTACAGTTTTGTTCACCTAATTTTGAGAAAAAGAAGTACTACATCGTTAAACATTTAATTTACTATTTGTGTAATACTCACCTGCTTACACAAGCCATAAAATCAGTGAGATATGCGCCAGCGAAACGGTGGACAAGGTTGCTAAAGCCTGTACAGTTTGACCACTGGGCGTCCGGTGCCATGAGCATGCCGACCGCAGCGCCCTTGCATATCAAAGGAGCCCCGTACATGCCCTGGGAACAAAAAAATACCCTCGCACCAAATTAAGACTCAACTTATTCAACCATATATAATGTACATGCGGTTTTGCTATATTAATGCATCGCATGTGATCGCAATAAATTCTTATAACTTTTATTTTATTTTCACCGAACCATGTGGTGACAGATTGAAAGTACCGAGTGTCAGCATGTTTATTTATCCAGTGGGTGACGAAAAGGCCGTCTAAGGGGGTAAACTGCGCGGGACAATAGAAGTAAAACTAAAACAAACCCTACACCAACCCGTCTGACTTCTATTGCTGACCACTGCTGAACAAGCCTAACCCTAAAGAGCTCGTACTATCTCGGCCTCGGACAGCACACATTCATCTGCTGCCCAAAAATTGTAATTAACATGACCTAGTACACCGAAACCTTCTTTCTAAGAAGAGACCCAGGCCCAGTAGTGGACTACTAACAAGAAGGAAGTACGACTTCATAGAAATTTCTAGTAAATACGTCGTCGTTTTGTTGTTCATTGTAGAACTGATTCATTTATTAACATAGGTACTTCTTACTCATAAACTTAGTCTTAAACCAGTTAAGTTTTGATTACTTACATGACATGGCTGTGCTTTCCGGTCAGGCTGCAAATTAGAATACCATTGTGATTTTATATATAGTTGATATGATTATTATAATGCATTTATTTTATATAATTTCAAATAAATTCGGTAATGGGTTCTGTTGCATTTTTTTGCAAAGATTTCATAAATTTCGCAAACTATGCACCGTGCGCCAAAATTTTGCAATTTCGCCGCAAAGACGTATGCACTTCCGGTACCCTGTTGCCGCAGCGGAGAGGTTAAAGACTACTACTAACAAAAATACATATTATAGAAAGCTGTTGTTTTCGTAGGCCCTCATCCCCACTTCTCCCGTTATTCTTTTTCTATCTAATAGTCGCCCAACATAAAACATCCCTACTTATTTTCTTGTTAGATTTTTAAGGCGTACTAAGAAATAGTTGTCATTGTCACTATTCAGTCTGTAGCATACATGCTTGAAGCTATAGATATATATTGATAAGGCTTACGTCTCTCATGCATAAATAAGACGATTGCTCGAAGAATCCCATGAAACCTAAGTTGCTTAAAGCTTTTTGGAACTTCATTGACAACGCTTCGCACCAAACAACTTTCTTCACGATGTTCAAAAATTGTGCTCGTAAATGCCTTTGAAGCAGGAACCTATTCACTGGGAAAATTTTATCCTGAAATAAAATATAGATAAATTGCTTAAATATAACAGTGCGTGCGACAAAGTAGCTGAACAACCTACATTTAATTAACAAACAAGATTCTAACTCACTTAAAACAACAACTCTCAGGCTATGAATACCTATTCCTGTGTTGTGGATTAGGAGGAGGTTACATGAAAGGGCCACAAAGAACGCCCAGACTCAAAACAACACTTTGTGCAATACACAAAGTATGACACTTCGCAGTAGAAAACGGTGAGGTAAGTGTTTTAACCACTGCGCTCTGGCTGCGTGCATTCGCATCTATTATAAAAATTAATCTCGCGTCTTTTTAGTCTTGGCTATTTTCTTTAAAGTTGCAGATTAGCTTTATAAAGTGCTGAAAACTTTTTGTGCATGCTAGGTACCCCTTTTTTAGTTTGTTTTATGCGAACCTTATCTTATCTTGACAATAACAAACACATGAAAAAAATTTTTCAATTTGGTGCAGTCGATCGGAAGTTATGCGTGTAAAGTGTACATACATTTCGGTGATTCATTTATATATTACTAGCTGATCCGGCAAACGTTGTTTTGCCATAAAAAATAGATGTTGGTCGATTCTCAGACCTACCCGATATGCACACCTAATTTCATAAAAATCGGTCCAGCCGTTTCATAGGAGTATGGTAACTAACATTGTAACACGAGAATTTTATATTTAAGATATATACACACATCAAAAGTGTCTAGGGATCAACATATGTGTCTAGGGATCAACATATATTTTTGCAATAACTTTTCTCCTGATTGATATTAATTAAAATTTTCTTTAAGGATTCATCAAATAAAGTGTTTTCGTTTGTCACAGTAAAGATAAACCAAGTCACCTTTGCATTAATAAAGAAATTTGCCATTTTCCTAATAAAGGGATTTTTGACATTTGAACCACTAACATTAAAGTTCGAAAAAAAGAGTGAAATAACAGTTTTCTTTAAAATTTTATTAGGTAACTTAAACAATTAATAATCCGTGTTTCTACGGCGAACACTAACAACACAAGAATCGGTTTGGCATACTCAAAATGAGTTCATCCAAATCACGCTGTGGAATGGCCGCCCATGTTCGTTGCAACAACAAAAAAAGGTCTTCTTGCGACTGGATACCCTCCATATTCGGCAGAGCTCTTCTCTGTAGCATATCCCATGCATGCTCAATCGGGTTCAAGTCTGGCGACTGAGCAGGCCAGGGCCAAAGCCACATCTCAATCTCAAGAAATCCGCATAAAAATGCTTGATCCCTAGACACTTTTGATGTGTGTAGATAACAATTTAACAATAGATAATTCCCTAACGTGAAAATAATAGTTGCTTGAAGTTAAATAAAGTTTATGATTAATGCGGTTAGTATTTCATCACATCACACATCAACAGCCTTTAACAGTCCATGACTGCTGGACATAAGCCTCTCCTTAGACCTACTATACCACGCTGACCAGACGGGTTGGGATTTCCTTCTCCTTGCATTGATGTTGCCAACGTAGTTTTCGCCCGTAGTCGCCTATTACGACACCCATGGGGTTTAATACTCCTTATTAATTAAATCTATACTAATATTATAAACGCGAAAGTTTGTAAGTATGGGATGAATGTTTGTTACTCACGCAAAAACTAGAGAACGGATTTGGATGAAACTTTACAGTAATATAGCTTATACATCACAATAAAACATATTCTACTATTTGTTGCGATAACCGACATATACGCGGGCGGAGCTGCGGGCAACAACTAGTTATTGCATAAGAAAGATTGTGTCTTAACGTCACCACGGCCGGAAGTCTGTTCCTAAACTATGCACAGACTTATTTCTAAATACATACATACTATGTATAAATAAATGACACTCAGAGTAATATACCCAAAATTGGTACTAGGTGGAAATCGAAACCCCAACGTCCGGCTGAGCAGACTAAACCAACAGACCAGTTCTTTCAGTTTTTATGTGAAACTTTAACTGATGTCGTTTTCACATATATTATCATATTAATATCCGACTGCGAAAGGAGGGTTATGTTTTTCGAGTGTATGTATGCTGGCATGTATATTTCTTTGGCACGCCCTAGAGCCTAAACGGCTTGTCGTATTTTTACGTGAGTGGTGTCAATAGATTCGCCTTGGTCGTGACAGTGTTACTCACTGGGTACATCAAAAAAGAAATAGGTAAGGATTTTTGGAGCCAAAAAGTAATATAAAAAAATGTTTTCAAAATACATCGAGTGTGGTATAAAAATAAAGATTTTTTTACGGTGATTACGAATATAAATAAAACTTATGTGTTTTTATTGTTAAATATTGACGCAGTCGGGTTTATATTTTTAATAATTTGTACCTACTTGTTTTTATAAACACACGTCAAAAGAATACCTTCTATAGTTCTTTAAAGAAGGTATTGTTTTCACGTTTTGAAAGTTTGGTTATTTAATAAACATAAAAAAAACTTCGTTTAAAAAAACCGACTTCAAAAACTAAAAAGTATAAAATAACTTAATTTGTATTGTATTGTACCTATTCATAGGTTTTAAGTCAGTGCCAAGCCAATGGAATAGTAGGTACCACACTGACTTCAAACAGATTCTAGGTACCTAGCACACATTATAATACTACTATTTAAATGAATAAAGAATTAGGTATAGGCAATTTATGAAGAACCAGTTTATTTTACGCTTTTAAGTGTTTTTTTGGCAGAGAGTTTTCGTTGGATGTTTTTTGGAAGTCGGTTTTTTTTTTATAAAAAGTTCTTTTATTTTTCGCTTTTTAGTCTTTCTCAAGTCTCTCATCATCATTTCATTTAAAATTTAATGATGTCTACAGAATATGAAGGCATGCAGACAATTGCTCGTAACTTCATTGCAGGCGCTCACGTAAATTTGAGGGTTTCCTTCGATTTCCTTAGGATTCCATTATCAGATCCTGATATGGTGGCCATGGGGCCACATGGGGAGCATACCCTTTCGAATACAAAAATAATTTTCAAAATCGGTCCATAATTGACGGAGTAATCGATGTACATACATAAGAGAAAAAAAACGATGAAATTGAGAACCTCCTCCTTTTGGAAGTCGGTAAAAAAATTGATTTGACTTGCGTGATTATTTTTTAAACACAAAAAATAAAAAATAATAAAAACCTTTTACGCAAGCTCTTAATCGATTATTCATACGCCAAAAATACCTCACATCATTTTGGAAAAGACTCTTACACTGCTGGACCGATATTAACCAAACACAGCTAAGAACCACCTGAAACGGAAACTGGCTTTCAAATAAAAAAAAACCTCCAAAACGGTTCATCTGTTTGAGAGCTACGATGCCACCGACAGACAAACAGACATCAACGTCAAACTTATAACACCCCTCTTTTTGAGTCGGGGGTTAAAAATAACAAAAAAATCAAGCGGCAGCAAAAATTATGACAAAGGGTAAAAATAGGTATACAATTCATGCAAAAAGTGAGAGACGCTTTCTATATTTCATCCTTGTCTTTCCAGGGAAAATAAAAAGAATCAGCACATGTGCGCGGCAAATGTTAAAACACATGTGTTTAGGTACTATCCAGATGCGGAGCTGATGAATGTTAATCTTGTTGTAAATCGTTTTTGCGTACTAGTACTAGCTAATAAACTACACGGACGGACTCTGACTCATCACTACAAGAGTTTCTAGCCTTACAGACACACCGTTGGTCGAAAGGTTCAGTAGCTCTTGGTCCATTATAAGTTTTCACTTCTATCGGCAGTCCTCATGACTTTCAATTTTTTTTACGTGTGTGTAGACTGTGTAGTAATCACAATCACAGTTAGGCCGAATAAATATTAGCCTAGAATTATTGATAGGAGACGCAGACGAAGTTGCGTGGGTCACCTAGTACTGTATATAACTATTTATATGTCTCTTAACTTAGTAAACAAATATTACTACTACCAGTCAAATAATCAACCCGGTTCTGTGTAATAAAGAAATAAAAAAATAGTTTATTCTGGATGTCATCTTAGGGCGGCGGGCTTGAATTAAGAAAATATTTTATTGTTGGATAGCTCGTTTATCGGGGAATGCCATTGGAGGAAGACGAAAATAAACCATTGCGTTCCGTCTGATAGGAGCGGGGCACAAAGACGCAGACGAACGTAAGCTAGTACATTAAAAGATTCATAACTTTCAGTCAAAGTTAATGTACGAAGTGCGTTGGTGTGTCAGTCTGTGGTTAAGGTAAATTGACATATACGAGTGATGGTCGCACCGAAAGACAGGACCCGTCTTGGCTTGAGTCGGGTCCGTGTCTGTCATGGGTTACGGAGGAATGCAATGGCGACTCCGAGCCCTCACTAGTTAGTCCGATAGACCCGCCACCCCCTCAAGAATAGGGAGATCCCCCCTTCCAAAGAGGACCTTCCGCCTCATTACACTGAAATGTCGCAAATAATATCAACATTAATTCGTTTTTACGTTTAAATGTCGTGATTATACTTTTATCAATATTTTTAACATAAATGTTATTGTGTGGTGCTGCTTTTTTCTATAAGTAACTAAATCTTTACATGGTAAAAAATTAAGATCTTTTAAACTACGCAAGTTTACGCAACGGATTTAAATGCTGTTTTCACAATCATCATTTCATCATTTTTTATCACAAAGAAAGGTTATAGTGTGCCACCATTTAAAGAAAGATATATGCCTTTATTTCTTTCATACATTATTTAACCCATTTACGCAGCACACGCAAAAGAAGAATTAATCAAAAGCGCTCAAAAGAAATAATTTCTCCTCGTTTTTGGAACATTTTTCACTGACACTCCGCCCCCATTGATCGTAGCGTGATGATATATAGCATAATATAGCCTTGCTCGATACATGGGCTATCTAACGCTGAAAGAATTTTTAAAATAACGAGAACCAGTAGTACATAAGATTAGTGCATTCAAACAGACAAACAAACTCTTCAACATTATTATAATTATTATAGTATAGATAACGAAAATTTATTTATAACTATTATTAATAATATTATTATCAGGGTTACATATTTACACATATTTCACAACACAACAGAAACCACAACATTGATATACTAAGTATTCGTAGTTATTTTTGTCTCGTACACTACGACCATTATGTAGACACATTTTATTGAATTTAAATACATACATATTAGGTAGGTACACGCTTTTGAGCCGCAGCTTCGCCATCTTTTCTTCATCGGTTCTTCCTTCCTGTGCCGAGTAGTTAAAACCTGGAACTCACTACCAGCGCACGTGTTTCCGTCTCACTATGATCCCGGGTCCTTTAAGCGGAGCGTGAAAAGCATCTAACTAGGCCGCCATAGTGATCAGCATCACCATGTGATGCTGCACTGTCCTTGTTCGCATTGAGGATGGTGACCACCACTCCACCACTCTTGGATTCTGCTTGTGCTTTCCATCAGGCGGGGCAGAGTTATTTTGGCAGCTCAAATATAAATAAAAATCGTGTTTATCGGATATCGCGGTAAATAGTAGCATGTCCTTCCTCAAGACTCAAGAATCAAAGGATCTCCATTGTAAATTTCATCCAAATCGGTTCAACGGTTTAGCCATGAAAGCGTATTAGACCGACAGAGTTATTTTCGAATTAATTATAGCATTCTGGATACCTACTGTTTATTAAAGGTAGAAGTGGCTGTTTATGAAGTGTAGCTGCCTACTCCGAATGCGAAAAGCTGGGTTCATCCAGGTTTGATAGAATCATTATACCTATTCTATTATATTCCATTCTATGAATGACTAGCTGAGTCCCGTGGTGTTACCCGCGTTTAATGTCGTACCGCGGGTGACACCGCAGGGCGAAGCTAGTAAAAAGAAGTAGTAAATAGCCGAATTTACTCCTTACATCATCAGCTGAATCTATCAGTGAAAGTCCCGTCAAAATAGGTACAGCCGTTCCAGAGATTAGCCGTAACAAACAGACAGACAGACCGATAGACAGACAGACGAAAATTGTAAAAAATGTGATTTTAGTATAGGTATGTACCTACGTATATACGTACGGTACGTTAATACGTACCGTACGGTATTTAATAAAAAGCGGTTATTTTAATATTACAAACAGACACCCCAATTTTATTTATTTGTACCTATAGATTGAGTTCATAAGTTCAATAACACAAATTTTTTGTAGGATGAGCGATACTCGCGCAGTCGCGCCAATACCACATTCCAAGACACTATGGATGAGTTTTTTATTCAATGTGTCCGACAATATCTCTATCGTAAAACACATCATCGTCGTCGTCTGAACTAGACAACAATGAGAGTTGCAATTATTTGTTGATATCCAAACGTGTACTTTTAAAGCCGCACTGTATAGAAATGATCAAGCGAGCGAGCATCGCTGAGTAAGTATGGCTGAGCGAGTTTATCTTTGAAAGCTCTTGTCGCTCAGCGACAGCGACAAAACTAGTAAAGCGAGTCATCGCCGGCAGTGTGAACCAGTGAACAATCGGAGAGCAACTATTACTATATGCATCTCTTTCGTTTATACTAAATTTATATTTATTGTACGTTTCTTGAGCAAGAAAATCGCCGACAGTTTTCTCATCGGCGCGGCGGCGGTCCGACCACTGCCTTACTCAGAAATTTTAACAGTTTTACAAAGCTTTGACTAAGAAAAACTAATAAAAATGGCAACATTCAGTGATAAACAAGATGTGATGATGTTACTATGGCCACGACCAAGTCATTTTTTTTAGAATTGTCCCGGATTTGATAAGTTTCTGTCTAGCAACCCTAGTAGGAGGTAGGAGCCCGTAGTATTTGTGACCCTTTTTCGTTTCTGCTGACCGACGGCTACGAGAAACTTCTCATTATCGTGATATTATAGATTTTTAAATAGGATACAACCTAACAAGCCTTATTAATAACTACAAAATATTTTTACCTCATTCTTTTAAATCTTAGGTACAATCTGAAACACAGTAAAGCAGAGTAAAGCATATTACGAAAGTTTTCCTTACCCCTTTGTAAAAGAAGTGCCAGCCCACCATAAGACATTCCTCTTGATAGCTTAGTGTTGCGTCACCTTTATAATCTACTTTTATAGGTCTTAATGGAACTTCAACCAAAGCATCGGACACTCTACGCTTTAGAATCATAACTGCGGGTGATTTTGACATCAAATAACCTCTGTTGCTCTGGGGTATTTTATTCACTGCAAACATTAACAACGATAAGAAAATGTATTAAACTTGTTCAGCAACTATCGTGAGTCGCTTCAGAGGCATCTTATTTCAAATTTAAGCCTAGATCTTGTCAGTTAAAACTACAAGTGACTGACTATCTAACAAAGAAAAGACCTAATTAAAGGACACCGCTTTCAAATTAAAAAATGGTGCTCTTTTCACTACTAGTTGCAGGCGAGTTTAATTTATAAAAGTTCTGGACAAACACTACAGCTATCATCATCCACATCTTTTAGTAGTCCACTGGCCAGACATAGGTTTCTCCTTAGAAAGGAAGATGTGATCTAATATCGTGTGTTTCACCGTGTGAATAAGGATACCCCAACCCCTCCCCCCACCCCCTTTCTCAACACCCAAAGGCCGTCTTACCATCAGGTGATACATCTGCTCGTTTGCCCCCTATTCCATAAAAAAACCTACCAGAGAGTTTGTTTCTAGTTTTTTAGGGTTCCGTAGTTCATGTCTCGAAACTCTTAGAGCTATGTCATGTCGTAATCGTAAAGTATTTACGTACGTACAACAAAATATGGATAGATTGGCAGGTAGTGTAGTTTATATTTTTATCATGAATAAGAAGCTACATTCATCTAACGTTTATCGAAACTGAGAAATCGAGTAAAGTTTAATGAATAGTAACTATAGAAATTATACGAAATAGACAACTTTATGTTAACAGTCTGCTAAATTCTAAAAAAACTATAAAAAGTTCAGTTTTTTTTTATGAAATCCTCTGCTCGTGCGCCGAACATGTACATATGGAAAATCTTTCATTATTTAGTTTCCACAGAACAAAGTAATGTGTTCTGTGTTTGTTCCTACATATTATTTTACTTGTACAGTACTTACAGTTTGGTATGAGTAGCTTTGTGACCTGTACCCTGATACCCCTTCGAGGGTGCCTGTACATGGTCCCCGTGACGACATTGATGGGCCGCTTGTCTCGGATGTCTGCAATCGGGTTTGTGACGCAAACAGCCGCTGTAATCACAGCTGTTCGGGACACCAGACTACCTACGCAAATCCCACGGTATCGAGACGTGTAATATACCTGTGAATGTAACAACTGTGACGTAAAGATAATGTGATGAAATGATTTTTATATTCAGCTTAATACAGGCGCCAAACGTCTGAAAATGTGAGAAGTGAACAGAGCAGTGCTACAGTATGGTAGCACCATTGATCTAAAATAATAATCTGTGAAAACCGATATTACAGTGCCGATGAACTAAAATCTGCAAAGATTTGTCATACACACGTTTGAAAAATCTGCTAAAATCAGTATCTTCTTCATCTATCTTCTTTAAGTACCATCTCCACCACGAAGGTCGGCGACCATATGTCTGTACGTCTCCCTGTCTTCAGTCATGCGAATAAGTGCATCTGTGCTTTCCACATCCAACCAGTCTCTTATATTTTTCGTCCATGATGTTAGCCTTCTAACTCTACTGCGCTTACCTTCAATTTTCCCTTCAATATTATCAGTCCCATGAAGTCATACTTATTACTTCTATATACAATGCCCAAAATACGCTGCTTTTCTTTTCTTAATTGTTTCTACCACCTCTAAATCTTTATTAATAATTTCTAGCACTTTTACGTTTGATACTTTGTCAGTCCATTTGATTTTCAGCATTCTGCGGTATATCCACATCTCAAAGGTCCTGAGTTTATCAAGTTATGTCCCACCACAGGTGGGACAGATAAAATGCCCCCTATAAAGACAATGGTATTACAAGTTATTGTACTTACAATGAATGGTACAGAACCTTCTCTGGGCTTGAAGGGTTGTCGGCTGCTGCAATGCATTACACATGTTCCTATAAAACCATATGATTACACAAATAAATATGTACACTAATAAGTAAAAATAAATCCATCTAAAAATGCATCATATTATGTACCGATCAAAAACAGTGTTATCCATTTGTTCATGGTATACGAAATATATAAATGAAACTAGAGTGATTTTAATTATTCCAGTGTAACGGTCGTTAATTCTGCCTTCAAAATAATGATAGCGTTGTGTAAAAAAACTGTTCAATAGTTTTCGGTTTTGAATGAAATAATATTGTAGAGTGTGAAATAAAATTATTATTGAAGCACTTCTTGAGTTTCGTTTTAATATCGCAACTAAAGGCTATTAACAGTCCTAATAGTAGCGAAATTATTATCGTGCCTAATTTTTTGTACCACATATAAACAAAATAACTTAATTATATTTTGTACTAGCTGTGCCCGCTACTTCGTACATGTTACATTTGTATTTTTAAGTTATTTATAATTTTTCATCGTTTAAACCTTCCCTGGACTACGACAAACATTTCAAAACAAAAATCAGCTAAATCGGCCCAGCCGTTCTCGAGTTTTAGCGAGACAAACGAACAGCAATTGATTTTTAATTTATATATAAGATTACTAGCTGTCCGCACTCGTTTATGTCGGTTATCGCGGCAAATAGAAGCCTATGTGTTATTCTGATGTATATATTACTGTAAAGTTTCTTCTAAATCCGTTCAGTAGTTTTTGCATGAAAGAGTAACAAACACACACACGTCCTTACAAACTTTCGCATTTATATTATTAAGTAGGATTCTCTGTATTAAAGACATAATCAAATAATATGTATTTACATTTTTAAATCTACACATTAAAATATACATTATAAATATTAAAATAAGTAGACCACCGACTTCGGGTAACAAGGTTCCTGTCTTAGGAGCCCTAACCACCGCGGTGGACCTCCTCACAATACAACCTGTGTCAAGAAGGACTGCCTTCTGTATCAAACCTTTGATCCATTCTTCTAACGTGAGCATCTTAGGGTGTTGGTCGAGGCTCTTGGCCTTCAATCCGTGTGCAAATATGACTATCGACACAATGATCACAGAATCTACATTCCACATATCGACAATCTCGTGAAATAAATCCAAATATTACATTTCTTTTACAACTTTCACGAGATTCTTGTCATGAGGAAGGGCGATGTCGACAATCATTGCGCGGCGCTCTAATCTATCTATCACCGCAATATCAGGCTTATTGGCAACAATACTGTAGTCTGTGATTGTACGAGCTCGTACATGATTTGATGACTCCGCACTTAACAAAATATATATAGAATAACAACACATTTTGTACGTGCTGTACAATATCGATCATTGAACTTAACACACGTCGCGTAGTAGTATAGAATCGCTGATTAGGCAACTTGTTACATTTATGTTATTGGTACAAATAAATCGGGTTTACGTAAACTACAGCACACTCCTGGTTTATCTGAACTTTACCTACTACGGAGAAACTTCCACTGCTCCAACAGCTATCTGATGTCACTGTACATTATGGTCCTTCGAGCCGGATGAAGAATTCAGAGAAAGATTGAGAGAAGAGAAGAGACTTAGAGAACAGACTAAGGTCCTTCGAGGATAGTAACCAGGTATTTAGTAACTTACAACACTACTTACGATAGCGAATCGGTTTGTCTGGCCTTCCACAAGCGGATCTCACCAGTCAAATTGAGAAGTCGCACATATCCTAAGGGAGGTGTTGTACTAAATATCAGGCGACATTAACTTTGAACAAATCGCTGCGTCACAACTACGGCCAGCAACAAACTCTACTACAACTATCAACTACTACAACTATTAACTACTACAACTAACTACTACGACTATTAACTACTACAACTTTTAACTACTAAAACTAACGACTAAAACTCTACTACTGCAACTCTACTAAATTGAAAGAATCTAAATAATTTGAAAGAATACGACTAAAGGTAACATATATACATATGATATTAAAAGATTTATCCTCCAACTCCTAACCGTTAAGGAGTTGTGCCTTACATCATCAGTTCATCATCATAAAATGATGACTACCAGACCCAAATACCGGTGTCACTTCAGAAAATATACGAAAAACATAGTATGTGCCTATAAAAAGTGAGGGTTTCTCTCGATTTCCCTGGGATCCCATCATCAGATCCTGATATGGTGGCAATGAGACCACCTCGGGAGCATACCCTTTCGAATACAAAAAAAATTCAAAATCGGTGCCCAATTGACGGAGTAATCGGTGAACATACAAAAAAAAACAGACAGTGGAACATAGAACCTTCTCCTTTTTGGAAGTCGGTTAAAAAATACGTGGTAGAGCCTAGAGGTACTTAATACGCGTAGGCTCTGGCTGACCTTGCGAACGTTACTGACAATTCGACTACATCACCAAGATGGCCATCAATCGCAATATCAACGTGCGGGGCTTATACCATGTGTCCTAAAATTCAACGATAAGCGGGCGCCAAAAGGTGGTCTACCTTTTGGCGCCCGCTTATCATTATATATGCATATCATTTATGCTCATGAGTACATAAGGAAAAATAATAAAAATATATACCTAGTTTTTTTTTAGTTACAAGAAAAATTTAGAATTTCTTTGAAAATTTACACCCTTCATTTTTTTTATTTATTTATTACGTAGTGGTGTCCATACTTTTTTTTTACAAGACCATGAGTCAAAGTACACTAAGAGTAAAAATATTTCAAAATTGTAGGGAAAAAAATTATTTTGAACGTTTTTTGTGTAAAAACTGCGGGCAATTTGGTGTTTTTAAGAGTTGTGGTGAATAGTAGCAATATCATGAAAGGTATAAATTTTCAAAGAAATTCTAAATTTTTCTTGTAACTAAAAAAAAACTAGGCATATTTTTATTTTTTTCCTTATTATATAAAGAAGTCGGTTAATGAAGTAGGTCTGAAATCTCCCTAATTTCGAAGTTGGTTAAAAATATTGGTAATAATAAATTAATTAAAGCAAAAAAGTAAATACAAAATATCTAACTGGGCTACGTAAAAACCTTTGGGATTTTTTTTATAACCTACATTACCCGGGCCATTATGAAGAATCTGATCACATCTAATCATTCATCAAAATCCGTTCAGCCGTTTGTGTGACAGATTAACGAACATCCACAAATATATATTCTTTAAATATAGATTTTAGTCTGGC
The DNA here is from genome assembly GCA_949125395.1 of Diaphora mendica. NCBI lineage: Eukaryota > Metazoa > Arthropoda > Insecta > Lepidoptera > Erebidae > Diaphora > Diaphora mendica. The sequence continues at coordinate 9,234,301 of OX421312.1, read as the reverse complement.
ACAGTAAATAGATTAGAATACTTTTTGTGTAGTGTTCCCGTGGAATGAGCGAGACACAACAACAACCGCTGGTAACACCACGGGCCACAGCTTATACATATATTTTAGGTAGGCAGGTGGATTACAAATTGTACAGTGAAAGTGTTATTTAGTATCATACTGCTCAAAAGCACAGTTTGTTGTTGATAATAATCAATATAAAAGGTATAAGGTATAAGGATAGCGGCCCGTTATCAGTATGTTTAAATATAGCGCCAGAAGAGGTCAATGTTCCCATTTATACATTCATGTCTTTATAATAATTCTTAAAATAACTAATGTTTTGTCTATATTGTATAAAATTTGTAGATAAACTATTTTTTTTGTATGTAGAGGGCTGTACCATGTGGAAATAATATCTAAAAATATACCTCTTCTTTGTGCACACCTCAATCAAGGTAAATACACAATACAAGTGATGTTTTTTTAATATTTTAAAAGGCCCGACTGGATCTTATGTGAAGGGTATGTATCCCGTTGTAATCGTGTCAGGTCACTGATGAAGTAGATACCTACATAAGTACATACCACTATCGAAGGTTCTTTAAAAGTGTACAAAAGTTCATAATAATTGTTGTTAACAAAAATAATAGGATCTTAGGATGTTTTATTTTGAAACTACTAAGAGCAAGACGCAAACACCCACTTAATCATTCAGTTTCAGTTCAGTTCCATGAAATAGAGCGTGGACGCGTCGCAAAGCGCACGTGTCTGCGACTGTCACTATATCAAAATACTTTCGATGTTTCACATTTGCCTGAGGTCCCACGACCCCTAAATTTTTTATACGGTATATATTTTATACCGTATAGGGGTAAGCCAGTAAACCAGTCTCGTAATGATAGTAAGTGACTATCTTTCCCAAAGAAACATACAAATTAGACTCACAAGTGCAGACCCGCTTTTTAAGCCCCTTTAAAACTCCTCAAGAATGCCAAAATGCTAAAGTTTCGCGTCGATTCTCTTCATACAATCACTAACATCTCCATCAACTTCTTTATTGACTAATACTTGTTAAGACCACGTGACTTAGTGTGAAGATAATGTCATTCCCATACTTTGTTCTCATGACGTTATGGTTCATAGAATGTCAACTAGGCTAGTAGAGGGTATTCGCGGATAGCTTCGTCGTTTATGAACCGATTTTGATGATTCTTTTTTTAAATGGAAACGAGATATCCCAATGGTGGTACCATGATAAGGACACTAAGATCTGATGATGGCATCCAAGAGAAATCGATCAATTTAGTCGTACCTGAAGTCGGTTTTTTATTTTGTTAAAATTTTACTTGTATTATTATTACCTCTACCACGTTATTCAGTATTCGAAAAAAATACATACCTACCTAATTAATATTAGTTATGTATTTTTGTTTATTAAAATAGAACGTTCGAGCCCTATGTCATGTCAAAATGGTGTAGGTTATCAGTGAAATAACTAAAAATAGGTTTATCTGTGACCATCAGCATAACAAATTGAGTGAACTATCTTTGCTAAGGCCGACATGAATAAGTTAAATAAATAAATACTGTATGTAACCCATATATGACTGTCTCGTTGGCGCAGTGGTAGCATATGCGACTGCTGTGCTTGAGGTCTCGGGTTCGATTCCCAGGTCGGATCAAATGTTTAAATGATCTGCAAATATTCGTTTCGGAGTTTGGGTGTTTTCTATGTATAAATGTATGCATTTACAAAAAAAAAGTATTTATATCAGTAGCTAGAACCCATTACACAAGCTCTGCTTAGCTTGGGACTAGATGGCGTTGTGTGATTGTGTGTTAGATGTCCGAAATATTTATTATATTATTATTATTTATACTAGTAGGTATCTATTCAATGATCAACGTTCGTTCGAGTGTCGAACATAATAGTATTCTTAATAATAATAGGTTGGTAGGCCTATATGTTTTCTTTTTACTCGACTATGACGAAGCCAAAATGAAGGGTAATAGTTTTGGTATATCACACTAATCACATCACATCACACTAATCACATCACATCACACTAATATATAAAGGCAAAAGTTTGTGTGTATGTTTGTTACTTCTTCACGCAAAAACTACTGAACGGATTTGGATGAAACTTTACAGTAATATAGTTTATACATCAGAATAACACATAGGCTACTATTTGCGATAATCGACATACACGCGGACGGAGCCGCGGGCAACAGCTAGTAAGTAAATATGTTCCACCGTAGCACCTAGATTACTCAACAGATTTTAACAAATGAGATGTCAATAGATCCTACTTCACACTTATCATTATCTCACTATTATCACATCACATCACACTAATATAAAGGCGAAAGTTTGTGTGTATGTTTGTTACTTCTTCACGCAAAAACTACTCAACGGATTTGGATGAAACTTTACAGTAATATAGCATAAACATCAGAATAACACATAGGCACACTATTTGCCGCGATAACCGACATACACGCGGGCGGAGCCGCGCGGAGGGTATCCAGTCGCAAGAAGACCTTTTTTTGTTGTTGCAACGAACATGGGCGGCCATTCCACAGCGTGATTTGGATGAACTCATTTTGAGTAGGTATGCCAAACCGATTCTTGTGTTGTTAGTGTTCGCGGTAGAAACACGGATTATTAATTGTTTAAGTTACCTAATAAAATTTTAAAGAAAACTGTTATTTCAGTCTTTTTTTCGAACTTTAATGTTAGTGGTTCAAATGTCAAAAATCCCTTTATTAGGAAAATGGCAAATTTCTTTATTAAGTCCCATTATGATCTACAAAAAAGTCCGCGAGAGCATATATCTAACTATCATGGTTTAGTCACAATAACCGCTTTTGTGTTAAATTTTTTTATTAAATCGTCTGAAGAAAGAAAATACGTTAAATGTGTATCCTAATATTAATCCTTATCTAAATTAAGTATTATGTCATCAAAGGTATTTATGTAGAAGTAAAATACTTTTTGTTTCATCCCATTCGGACATTTCGTTTAGAAGTTATCATCAAGAGTATAAGACGCTAAAAGTTGGTACCTAATAATGAGTTATTTGCCAAACAGTTTTTATCAACATAATACCTTATATTAATCTTTATCCAAATAAATGTGTTGTTGATTATGAGTATTAGATCTTAGAAGAGTATAATAAATACATGTATACTAATATCACCTAATATACAAAGCTGAAGAGTTTGTTTGTTTTTTTGAACGCGCTAATCTCAGGAACTACTGGTCCAATTTGAAAAATGCTTTCAGTGTTAGATAGCCCATTTATCGAGAAAGGCTATATATCATCACGCTAAGACCAATAGGAGCGGAGCACCAATGAAGAATGTTTCAAAAACGGGGGAAAAGTATCACGCTACGGGCAATAGGAGACGCAAACGACGTTGCGTGGCTGGGTCAGCTAGTATTATATGTACATACAAAACACCCAAACTCTGAAACAATTCTTTGCAGATCATACAAACATTTGGTCCAATCCGGGAACAAACATTTGGTCCAATCCGGGAATCGAATCCGTGATCTCAAAGCACAGCTGTGGATGGTGTGGGTCGCCATACTGCATTGTCTGCATTCACAGTGAGTATGGTGACCACCACTCTTGGATTCTGCTTATGCTTTCCATCAGGCAGAGTAGAGTCATTTTGGCGAGCCATACATACAAAAAAAAATAAAAAACAGCAGTCACGTACGTACGGTATCACAGCGCCATTGAAGCAGTCAACAAAACTAATAAATTCAAGCGAATCTGTCGTAAAGCGAATCGGTTCTTAAGCGAACAAGCCCTTCGCTCAAACAGTAGATTAACGAATTCCAAAAATAACTTATTTCGTGATTGGGTAGAGTTAATAGAGTATTGTGCAAATCTGTATTTTGAATGGAATTGCAAATAGATATAAAGTAACTATTCTTAGATTTTTATTTCCTGTCGTACCAATAAAAAAAATGAGTTTAAAAGATCAAGCGAATATCTTTCAGTGCGTTCTACTTTAGAACGTTACTAGCTGACCTGGCGAACTTCGTACCGCCTTATTTACATATCTGTCTCAGCTACCCACAGACAATCGCGGACAAAAATATTGACTTTTCCCTACTTTTCCCGTCATCTTTTAATTTTTCTTGTACACAAACCTTGTCCTGACAGTAACGAACACATAAAAAAAGAAATAATTAATTTGGTGCCGCCGCCGATCGGAAGTTATGCGCGTACATACATTTTGGCGATTCATTTTTAAATATAGATTATTTAGTTTAATAGGTGGCCCATGTTGTGCCATAGAGCTACATAGGCTACATTTACCCATCTTGATAGATTTTTGTAAATTCAACTTCGATCTATAGATTGAACCCCCTAAAAATTATGATCGTTGATATTTGACAGGTTTTAATAAGGTTTAAATATTTAACGTATGCAAATATACTTAAGTAAATATCGAAATAGTTGGGGAAAACTCAAAACCCAATTCCAAAATTACTTTTAATTAATTTAGGATTGAGTTAAATACGGGCTTCAAGATAATTGAATTTATACTCGAAAGCGAATATCCTGATCTAAGTGTCTAGAAACAATGGCATTGATCTGAACACAAATATGAATTCTATTGCAATAGCGTAAGAATCAATTTAGTTTAAACTAGATACACACCTCTTCAACAATATTTAAAAAAAGCGGCCAAGTGCGAGTCGGACTCGCCCATGAAGGGTTCCGCAGTAGCAAGTAACATAATATAATTTTTATTTTATTTTAATATTTGTGTTGATTGATTGAAAGGTAAATTGCAGTTTACGATTTATGACGTATTAAAAAAAAACTACTTACTAGATTTCGTTCAAACCAATTTTCGTTGGAAGTTTGCATGGTAATATGTACATCATATATTTATTTTAGATTTATCATTCTCTTATTTTAGAAGTTACAGGGGGCACACATTTTACCACTTTGGAAGTGTCTCTCGCGCAAACTATTCAGTTTAGAAAAAATGATATTATTCAATATCATTTTCGAAGACCTATCCATAGACCCCACACGTATGAGTTTGATGAATAAAAAAATTTTTGAGTTTCAGTTTTAAGTATGGGGACCCCCATACTTTATTGTTTTTTTTCTATTTTTGTGTGAAAATCTTAATGCGGTTCACAGAATACATCTACTTACCAAGTTTCAACATTATAGGTCTTATAGTTTCAGAATAAAGTGGCTGTGACATACGGACGGACAGACATGACGAATCTATAAGGGTTTCGTTTTTTGCCTTTGGCACGGAACCCTAAAAACTACTAAAAAGTAGGTCAATAGGTTACCAATATAAAAAGGGTAACAAAAACAAAGAGAATCGTGATATCGAGAAAACAAAGGTTTGGATGAAACATGCAAAATAAGTTCAAGGATTGATTTTGATGTCGCGCGACAGAGTCGTGGTCTATCCCTAAACTTACGTAATTAAAATAAACTATAATTACCTAACATCAATTATAATTATTGTTATCATTATTATTAATACAATACTTCCAAAGCATAACTGACATACATAATTACTATTTACATATTCGTATTTCTGGAAGAGCTTTAAAGTTTTAGTAATTAATATTATCACACTATCACATCACACTAATATATAAAGGCGAAAGTTTGTGTGTATGTTTGTTACTTCTTCACGCGAAAACTACTGAACGGATTTCGATAAAACTTTACAGTAATATAGCTAATACATCAGAATAACACATCACATCACACTAATATATAAAGGCGAAAGTTTGTGTGTATGTTTGTTACTTCTTCACGCAAAAACTACTGAATGGATTTTGATGAAACTTTACAGTAATATAGCTTAGGTATACATCAGAATAACACATAGGCTAGTATTTGCCGCGATAACCGACATACACGCGGGCGGAGCCGCGGGCAACAGCTAGTTAACAATAAAAGCACAATAATAGTCACTACAGCTTAGATAAAACAGTAGCATGTAAAATAAAAATAAATGAACTTTTATCTTATTCTTGAAAGTCAACAGTCCGGCCATTAACCTGCGGTTACGTTATACCCATTTAACATAATGTAAACCAGCAATTAAACTTTTGGGATCAGAATCTACAATAATGGCGCCTACATGTATATCTTCAAATGTGTTACAGGTAACTTTTATTTATTATTATAAAATGTTTATTTTTGTATAAAAGAAGGGAACGACCCCGTTGCGTCACTGTCATCCGGCCTTATACATAATGTGCTTATACTATGTCAATGTACTTATATACATAACTAGCTGACCCACGCAACATCGTTTGCGTCTCCTATTGCCCGTAGCGTGATAATTTTTCCCCGTTTTTGAAACATTCTTCATTGGTGCTCCGCTCCTATCGGTCTTAGCGTAATGATATATAGCCTATAGCCTTCCTCGATAAACGGGCTATTTAACACTGAAAGAATTTTTCAAATTGGACCAGTAGTTCCTGAGATTAGCGCGTTCAAACAAACAAACTCTTCAGCTTTATATACTAGTATAGATGTATTTATTATACTCTAAGATCTATACTCATAATCAACAACACATTTATTTGGATAAAGATTAATATTAGGTATTATGTTGATAAAAACTCTTTGGTAAATAACTCATTAGTAGGTACCAACTCTTAGCGTCTTATACTCGTCTTATACTCCTTCCTCGATAAATGGACTATCCAACACTAAAAGATTTTTTCAAATCGGGCCAGTAGTTTCTGAGATTAGCGCGTTCAAACAAACAAACAAACTCTGCAGCTTTATAATATTAGTATAGATATATTTAGCAAATCTGGTATTTAGCAAATAGCAAATACGCCAAGACGAGGCAAGCGAAACGCAAGGGCACTACCTACCTTTTTTCGAAGTGTTTGGTCGTTTTTTGGAACCCTCATAACTTTGGTTTCAGATATACCAGATCGTTAAAATTCTCTGGATATGATGTCAGTAATATACTAATGAAACATACAAAGTTTCAATTACATAGCTCTGATACTTTAGATTTCATTGATACCTAAAAAACACCGATTTCGTCACTGAAACACTGATGATCATCAAAAACTTTTTATAAAAAAAAAACCGACTTCCAAAAAAACATCCAACGAAAACTCTCTGGCAAAAAAAACACTTAAAAGCGTAAAATAAACTGGTTCTTCATAAATTGCGTATACCTAATTCTTTATTCATTTAAATAGTAGTATTATAATGTGTGCTAGGTACCTAGAATCTGTTTGAAGTCGGTGCCAAGTGACTATCGCTTAGACTTTTGTAATTGTTCGTTTGTATTCTTTTTGGCTTAGCACCGACTTCAAACAGATTTTAGGTACCTAGCACACATTATAATACTACTATTTAAATGAATAAAGAATTAGGTATACGCAATTTATGAAGAACCAGTTTATTTTACGCTTTTAAGTGTTTTTTTTGCCAGAGAGTTTTCGTTGGATGTTTTTTTGGAAGTCGGTTTTTTTTTTATAAAAAGTTTTTATTTTTCAGATTTTAGTGCAATCAAGTAGTAAGTTGAACTATTTCATCAAATTTCATCATCAAGAATACAAATTAAGGTCTATACGTACGTGTAATATTAAAATCATCCTCTAATCCCTAACTGTTGAAGAGTTTAACCTTCTATCATCAGCTCACCTAAATAACTTGAAAGTATACGACTGAAGGTCTTTAGATACCTATGAAATTGAAAGAATTATCCTCCAACTCCTAACCGTTGAGGAGTTGTACGTTCCACCTTCCATCATCAGCTTACCTACATAATTTGAAAGAATACGACTAAAGGTAACATATATACATATGATATTTAAAGATTTATCCTCCAACTCCTAACCGTAAAGGAGTTGTACCTTACATCATCAGCTCATCATCATAAAATGATGACTACCAGACGCAAATACCGGTGTACCTTCAGAAAATATACGAAAAACATAGTATGTGCCTATAAAAAATGAAGGTTTCCCTCGATTTCCCTGGGATCCCATCATCAGATCCTGATGTGCTGGCAATGGGACCACCTCGGAAGCATACACTTTCGAATACAAAAAAAAAAATCAAAATCGGTCCACAACTGACGGAGTAATCGGTGAACATACATAAAAAAGAAAAAAAAAATACATACAGTGGAACATAGAACCTCCTCCTCCTTTTTGGAAGTCGGTTAAAAACTGTTAGGGTACTTCCTGAAGTGCTAGAAAGCTGAAATTTGGTATGTGAACTAAGTTTAGTATACAAACAACCAAGAAATTCCTAAACCTATTACTTTTGCCCCCCAACCCCCAATTAGGGGGTGGAAGTTTGTATGAGACTTTCACTAATTTTAAGCTAGATGTTTTATTTTTGGTACACGAACTTTTTTGAAAGAAGAAAGAAGATGTACAAGAAATACACCCCAAAAAAACAATGAAAATACTGCCCTTTTTTTTCTTGTGCGGAAATCCCCTCTAATCCACCGACTGCACCCTCGAAAGGCCCTAAGAAACTTACAAAAAGAAATGAAATCCCACCAAAAACATTTTCATGTAAAATGTTGCCAAGACGACTGCATTTGGCTTAACCTGTGAAAAAGATATCATATCTCATGTAGAGCTAAGCTTCGGAATCTACACGCCCTAACTCTACCAACCCTAACTTCACAAACTCACATCTCAGTAAAAATGTATGGCTTGGCTGTTTCGTTCCTTCAGAACCTAAATATTCCCATAATACATTCCTTCATAAACTACTAGATATTTGCAAACACAAAAGGCGTTCATTTCGCCTTCGTGACTGTAGCGAAACGGCGAAGCCATACATTTTTACTGAGATGTGAGTTAGGGTTGGTAGAGTTAGGGCGTGTATATTCCGAAGCTTAGCTCTACATGAGATCTGATATCTTTTTCACAGGTTAATCCAAATGCAGTCGTCTTGGCAACATTTTACATGAAAATGTTTTTGGTGGGATAGCACAATTACCGCGAAAGCTTATCGCCTTTAGCCAATTTCTAACAGAAGGAGGTCAATTCGACTGTTTTTTTTTTTAATATAATAGTACATTGTTCACCGAGGGAGGAAAGGGACTAGCGAGGGAGCAGTTTGTGGCCCGAAGGCGCAGCCAAAATACTCCCGAGGTAGGAATGGGACTTTCACCCGAGTGCTACACAGTGCTTTATACTACACCTGTGAGGAACATTTAAAGACTTGTATTGTAGAAAGTATTTAATAATCTATATACTTATAATAAAAATGTAACAGGTCCAATTCTGTACATTAAAGATATTTTGAAAATTTTTTTTGGAGGGCTCTCTATTATCGATACCGAGGCCAAAAATCCCGATATTCAGCACGGTTTCCTGTAGGGAGGGGATGAAAGTCAAAATATCTAAATAGTTGTAATTCAATAACACATGGTCCGATTTCATTCTTTCTTTTTTTGCTAGAAAGAAAAAAAAAAAAAGATAACGGGAAAAGTCTTTTTTTGTCCGCGACTGTACACTGCCTGAGACAGATATGTAAATATGGCGGTACGAAGTTCGCCGGGTCAGCTAGTATGAAATAAAAATTTATTACAAAGAACATGACTAATCTAATTAAAAGTTATGTTACAATTTGTGCAATTATTTAAAGTAAATGTTATGATTTTACCATCAGGATGACTTATACTGGTATGAGATATTTGAGCTTAGAATTTGACCGATATTTCGCGCTTCTTTTTTTTTTTTTTATTCTTCACAAAAGGATGTCAGTGGCACGGAGATTCCATATTTAAATTATATGAAAACTCCTTGGGCAGGCGCGCGCCAGAAATAAGATAACACATGAGAAATGAAAATTCATACAATTTTCTCTCCCGCTAAAACACGTTAGAAATGGATTTTCATACATTTTTTCCTCCCGCTTATTCAGGTCAAGGAAAAGACTAACGTTCTCTTTTCATTTTGAGGGAATATTGACTACTGTTCCGATCAGGTGTAGTATAAATGATATTTCTTTTTGTAAGTTAATCTTTTTCAGATTTTCTTACACGACGGATATATGTAGATATAGGGCTTTTTTTGTGGGAGCACGCGGGGGTACGCAGTGCCCCTTAAGGAAACTTAGAAAATATTTGTAACAGCTAATTTATCTTCCACGGCCTCAACAAAAAATGATTCAAACTAGCCTTCAATTCCAAGTGATTAAAATCATGACTACATTTACTACCCTCTCACAGAATAGCAACCAAAAATAACAGTATTCGATTCGTGCTGTCGTGTTTCGTTGGTGAGTGCGAGACCGGAGGCCCATTGATGCTGCGGTGACAGTTATCGTGATCAAGTGTGTAAGCGGTGGAATGCTCGTGAAATCATAGTAAAGTTGGCGTGGATCGAATCATCGGCCAGGAAGACCCGTAGAAACGGTAGAACCTGACGACCGCTTCCGGAAGGGTACGGGGGCCCTTCCGTCCGACGATTCGGTCACCATTATGCTTTATAATTATGACGACACAGCATTCTAAGTCAAGGAAAAAACACATACGTTCAACAGAGGCATTCCTTTAATTCCTCCCTCTAACCCGCTTTTTGATGTGCAATTCACAAATATTCGTGGACTCATGCGAACCTCAGCGCTGTCCACCATCATCTTGAGACGGCACGGCCGGCCATGCTTTTCTTAACGGAGATACAAATACGCTGCCCTGCCACCCCAGCTGTGTGCTCCTTCATCCTTTGGCTCCACGAGTCCTAGTTTTGATCTCCCAGAACTAGCCACGCGGGTCGAATTGTCCACGCATTCGCTCTCACGCATTGCCTCATCCAGCTTGTACTCCAGCTCAGGAGGATACCAGACTTGTCGAGTCAAGTGCCTTCATTGCTAGACCCACTGCTGACCAGTCACCCAGCCCAGTACAGTATGACGGTCTCCACTGCGGTTCCTCTTGTTGTCCTACCACGACGTGTGGCAGCAAAAAGGCGATTATGGCACTCCTTGTCTGGGATGGATTGTGCGATTACATTGCATCCATCCCGTGGGCTCAAAGCTGCACTGTCGTTGAGTGCGTCCGCCGCAGGTGATGGCATGACCGTCGGTATGGAATAGTATATTCCCTACAGAGAAGTCCCTGTCCGTCCCGGGTTCGCTCACAAGAGCTCCCATGCCGTCGCGCGTCGCTCAAAAAACAAGCAGCTTACCGAGCATGGGATAGCGCCCGCGCCTAAAAACAGCTTATAACAAAGGCACTAGGGTTACATTAAAGTGGATCCCCTAGCGCATTGCACGACTTAGCTATGACCTCGTCGCATACTGCCAGCTCTCGCTATCACTGACGAAATACAACGACGGATCACTCGCTCATCAGCCACAGGTACAGAAACGACTTGTAGATCTCTTTGCTGCAATGCGGTATATCCGTATACGACATTCGCAAAGCCAGTGGACCTTACGGTATTCCTGCAGTAATTCTTAAGAACTGCGCACCAGAGTTCTCTCCTGTATTGACGCGCTTGTATTTCCTGTCACATTCCTTAGAAATTGTTCCAGAGGCCTGGAGAGAGGCGAACGTTCAAACCATCCCCAAAAAAGGCGACCGTTCAGATTCGGCCAATTAGCGATCTTCATACTTATTTTCTGTGCAATAGGTCCACTACCTGGAAGATCACTCGTTGCTAAATGATCAGCAATATGGCGTTAGGCTGAAACGATCCATGCGTGATCTTCTAACGCACGCAATGACATGTTAGGCCTTGGCATATCGCAATGCTATCGTTTGAATACATTGCTATGCTGCAGACGATAGCATTGCGAGAACAATGCAGCATGGTAACCCACACAATGGCGGCCTATTTATTTTTTGTGATTTACAAAAAAATATGGAATGTTTCGAAAATTAACGTGCCCCCAAAGAACAAGTGATAAAAAAGATCTGTAATATTAACTACTCTAGTTCGCATTATGCTAGTATTTTAGTCTAGTGGCGAGTAATTTAGTAGCGAAACGTGTCTGAACACCAAAAATTTTGTCGAGTACTTTAGTAAGGACTTTAGTCGAGTCGATCCATTTTATTCTATTTTTTTCGGGCGAGTAGCACCTCCCACGCGCTCACTGGCTCACCGACTAAACAAGTGCGAACCCGTCGAATCGAGTCGAGTCGTCGAGTTCATTAGTTGTCGTAATCATTCAGATAGATATACCTAGAGGCGCAAACTTCATTACCACACGTCTCAAAAAAATGTAACCGCTTTGAACGTTGACGATGTAGCTTTGAAACTATTAGACAAATGAAAGTCAACAAACGCATGTCTCACTCACACGCGTTACAAGAACAACGACGTCGCTATGATTAGACAAAGCATAAACATCACAATGGCGGACCGGTGTTGACTACTCTATGAAAATTTACCCATAAAAGCGAGTTTTTTTTTAATATTTTAAGTTGTGTACTTATAATTGAACGCATATTATTATCGCAAACAAGTATTAAAACACGATGTTCATTCATAGTAATGTTTATATGAGTTTAACTAAGATCTATAGTGATAACAGTGCTATCAAACTCGGTTAATATTTCTGAAGTCTGAAGTGTTATGTAATTAATGTAACGTGAATTTTCACATATGTATTGTTCAAATTTGCTATTTTATGTAGTATAAAATGAAATGGCTTTCGCTGTCTGTTCGCTTAGATCTTTTAAACTACAAAACGGATGATATGACGCATGACTAATGAAACAGCTAAACACTTTTTGTTAAAAAGTTTATAAAACAAACAAACACCGCTGTAAAGCATCAGCTTCGTAAACAATAAAATAATAATAATAAATATTTCGGACATTTCACACACAACGCCATCTAACTTCAAACTAAGCAGAGCTTGTATTATGATAGCTAGATTGACTGATAGAATACTTGTATACTTTTTTTTCTAAATACATACATGTTATACACAGAAAACGCCCAAAATCCAAAACAAACATTTGGTCCGACCCGGGAATCGAACCCGAGACCGCAAACTCAGCAGTCGCATACGCTACCACTGCGCCACCGAAGCAGTCAAAATAATTCACAGTTCTCTCTTTAGCTTCTTTTTTATAGGTCTAATGATACAAAATTATTTTTACGTATGTATAAATAATAACATAATTAGTATCACGTCACATCATCAAATGACACTAATATAATATAAAGGCGAAAGTTTGTGAGTGTGAATGTTTGTTACTTCTTCACGCAAAAACTACTGAGCGGAGATATACATCAGAATAACACATAGGCTACTATTAGCAGCGATAACCGATATAAACGTGGGCGGAGCCGCGGGCAACAGCTAGTAAATTATAAATGTACAGCTTCAACGTATAAAGCAATAAAATTTCGCATACGTAGGTATTAATTCATACGCTCACGAAATTTCACGGCTACAATTAATTTGTTTGTTTGTTTAATTAATTATTAAAAATATGACTGTGATGACTAAGTAATCGAATGTTAGTTCTTATCATGTTAATATCAATATATAATACTAGTTTTTGCCCGCGGCTCCGCCCGAGTAAATGTTGGTTGCAATAATAATAATTAATATATCATGGAACGCGAAAGTTTAAAAGTTAGAAGAGTAACAAACATCCATCCATCCATCCATACTTATAAACTTTCCACTTTCGCGTTTATAATATTAGTAGGATGTAAATACCTTTATTCTCATGAATAAATTAAAACTATTTAATTATCTACATATTTTCCCACTAATTTGGGAACAAAAAAAGATGTGTGAACACTGTATTTAAATTGCAATTATTATTTTTTATTTTCATTATAGCGTGATTTGCCTTAATTTCAATACATAAAGACTATATATATATGCGAAAAGTATTTCTGATTGATTTGTTATAGTTTTTTGGCCTTGCATCGCATTCTTTCACTACGTATTTGCCCATTTTATGTCACGTGTCACTACGTCAACTTCGACTGGCGCGACATTGTACACTAAACTGACGTTTGCTTCGATTAAGAGAATTCTCTTAATTTTGGTCTGTGCGTTTTTGGTTCTATGTGTATCTAGTGTATATTAGGTCAATGGTCGTAATAAAATGTCGTTTCGCTGGAGTGAAGATACAACTTTAAAATTTGTTCCCAAATATTTACAACATGATTGTTTGTGGAATATTAGGTCCCCGCATTATAAAATTAAACTAATGAAACAATCCTCATAGGTAGGTACTTCGAATATTTTCATCATTTTTATACTTAGAATGCGCAGATAAGACAACTCCCGCTTTAGGAATAAACATCATGTGCGCGGGGGACTTTACAAACATACATGAAACGGACACAAAGAACACCCAGACTCAGAACAACAATTTGTGGATCACCCAAAGTGTTGTCCCGTGTGGGATTTGAACCCACAACACTTCTTTTTATTAATAACACAAATTTCCTCATCTACTTCTTCTAAAATAGTCGAGACGATTAGCTTAATCAGTTCATTTACTTTATTATGTTGTAGGCTGTTCATCTTGCAAAAAACCACTCACTTGTAAACTGTACTAAAACAAAGTGCGAACGATATTTGGGCAGTAGCGAGTATTTTTAACCGACTTCCAAAAGGAGGAGGTTCTCAATTTCATCGGTTTTTTTTTTATGTATGTACATTGATTACTCCGTCAATTGTGGACCGATTTTGAAAATTATTTTTGTATTCGAAAGGGTATGCTCCCCATGTGGTCCCATGGCCACCCGATCAGGATCTGATGATGGGATCCCAAGGAAATTGAAGGAAACCCTCAAATTTACGTGAGCGCCTGCAATAAAGTTAAGGCAGTTGTCTGCATGCTTTCATATTCTGTAAACATCATGTCCGAAATATTATTTATTATTCTATACAGTATGTTGTATGTTACCTTTAGTCGTATTCTTTCAAGTTATTTATGTGAAATGATGATGAGAGACTTGAGAAAGACTAAAAAGCGAAAAATAAAAATAAAACTTCGTTTAAAAAAAACCGACTTCAAAAACTGAAAAGTATAAAATAACTTAATTTGTATGTGCTACCTATTCTTAGGTTTGAAGTCGGTGCCGAGCCAAAATGTAATAGTAGGTACCGCACTCGCCGCGCGTGACCTTGAGCGGGATAGCTGCTCTTCGCGTAGGACAAAACAACCGAAGCGTCGGTGAGGTCGTTGACGTTCGTCTCGAAATATAGTGAGTGTGGTACCTACTATTTGGCATTTGGCTTGGCGCCGAATTCAAACCTATGAATAAGTAGCACATACAAATTAAGTTATTTGATACTTTTCAAGTTTGTTCGTTTAAAAAAACCGACTGTTTTTTTAAACGAAGTTTTTTTTTTAGCTACTAAGTTACTCACCACTAGACTAAAATACTAGCATAATGCGAACTAGGCTTTAATGTCCTTGGGAAGAGTTGTCGGCGAATACCCACTGAAGTAAATAAATAATATAAGCTAGTATCTCGTTTTCAATTAGTTTCGTAGCTTGTCGGTATTGTTTCGTATGAGTAAAATCATAATCTTAACTATTGCAATCACATCATTCTAATTTCACTTGTAAACCCTTGCGCTGAAATAGGTAGGTATATAACTACGTTTAAACTTTTACCTCTCGACCAAAGTTACTGGCATAATACATAATTTTATAATGGGTAAGTAATCAACTAATCATTAACAAATGTGTTATATTTAACCGTGGTCGTGATAATATATTAATTATGCTGCCGTAAATAATTCTTCAACCTTTCAAATTTTGAGAAAAGACGTATAATAATAATAATAATAAAGATAATATATCTAACGTGTATTCTAACACGTGCCTACCTAAATATAGATAGAACTCATAGTAAATGTTTTGCATAAGTCTATAATTCTAATGTAATAGCTAATCTACATATCGCCCGTAAAGTTTGAACCATATCGTATTACAGGAAATCCGACTATTCCCGGAAAAGTAATAAATCTTCCCTGGCCGTAGATAGAGAGATCGGGTGGCCTGGAGGGAGGGGGTGTGAATATGCGTACAGGACTGACTACTGAGTGTGGAGGTGGACCCGGGTGCAAGAGCGCAAGTGGCAGATCAATAGGAGGGCGTCCTGCGTGTCCCCGGTCCCGAGCGGCGGGCGCTCCGCGCGCCTCCGCGCCACTCGCTGCCCGACGGCCGTCAGGACACAACGTTTTACAGTTTGTCATCCCGATATCTTGAGACACGAACATCCGACATGGAGGTGAGTAAACCCTATTTATTGTTAATTTTACGTTTAAATAACATTTTTCTCTTCAATATTGCTTGCGTTTCGCCGTGCTTCGCTTCTCAGTATTACGATTTAAAAACAATCGACTATCATTCTTATGTCCCATTTGTTTCTTTGTGGTTCTGAAAAAAAAGACAAGTCTATGTTGGTGAATATAAAAACCGGGAATTTAAAATGTTTATCGTGCATTAAGTGATCATTAAAACGTGTTGATTTTCAAAGGAATTTAAACTGTGTCTAAAAAAATCGGCTGACTGTTAATGTATCATAATGTTGTATAACGTGAACCCTTGAAGCCCATTTAATACGTGACTGTTATGTGATAAGATATATTTGTGTGAATTATTAAATTAAAATGGTTATATAATATGTATAACAAATTAGTGCGCAGCATTCTGTCACAATCAAAGAGGGACGTAGGGGGTGGGTACAGATTTTGTTTGTGTGCGTTGGCGCTGAGAACTCAGCTTTGATACCGTGTACCGTGCGTTGGTGCAACTTATATCGATCGAAATGGAATTTATATAGTTCCATATCTGTTTCTACACCCAAATGTGAAAAATAATCAAACAGACTAAGCATATAGAAGTAAACAAAATCCGCAGTAATGTGGATACTATTTATGATAACAATTAACAAATTGTAAAACAGCTGTACGTGTTCCTCTCAAATGGTTTTATTAATAGTACAAAGAACAATAAGTCATACATTTGTAAGCATAATATAATATACCTAAGCCTATTACGAGTTTGCTATCGCTAGGATACTGGGTAGTGACCTCTGGGACTTCATTTCATTTTAGTCGCCATCGCTGTACCTACTACCGACAATAGTCATTGACTGAGCATTGCGTCGGTACGTAGTCTTGCTTCAGAAGAAAATATAGGTGCACATTTAATATTAAGTTATTTTCTTGTAAACATGGTCAAACAGAATAATTTAAAAAGTAAACATTTATTCAACAGTTGATTAAGCGTTTGCGAAACGATAACTGTAGCTGCAGCTTGCGGAAACAAAAACGATGTTTAATGTGACGATAATAACGCTAAGAATTGTTTACAGGCCAAACACGTGTGGCGATTAGTGGCAGGCCTGATCCTGTTGTCGTTTGCTGCTGTCTCAGCTGATGGCGAAGTTTCGAAGGAGAGCGAGCACGAGCACGAGGTTCTCATTCGAAACGAGAGGGGCGCTAAAAATAGAGGTTAGTATTTAGAACATTGGAATATAACAACGCTTCCTGCTGCAGTTGCAGTATATTTCACTATAATTCACTAATGATGAATGAATAATCAACAACTCATTTCATGTTTTGCTAATATTTACCGATAAATGTAGTTAGGTTAAGATATTTTTAGGCTACATTTAGATTTTTTGATGTAAGTAGGATATACCTACCTACTTTCAGGTGCATTAAGTGAAAAGCTGTTATTTAAAGATGCAAACAGACCATTCAATTTTATTAGTTTAAATATATTTATGCTATTGAGACTAATGCATTTTAATTCCAAATTGATGTTTTTCAACGTAGATAGGTAGACCTAAAAAAAAAAAACAAAAAAAACCGACTTCAAGAACTGGAATAAATTGGCTTTTAAAAAAAAGCGACCAAGTGCGAGTCGGACTCGCCCATGAAAGGTTCCGTAGCATCAAGTAACATAATATATTTTATTTTTATATTTGTGTTGATTGAATGAAAGGTAAATTGCAGTTTACGACTTATGACGTATTTAAAAAAACTACTTACTAGATTTCGTTCAAACCAATTTTCGGTGAAGTTTGCATAGTAATGTACATCATATATTTTTTCATATCATGCTATTATTTTAGAAGTAACAGGGGGGGGGGGACACATTTTACCACTTTGGAAGTGTCTCTCGCGCAAACTATTCAGTTTAGAAAAAAATGATATTAGAAACCTCAATATCATTTTTGAAGACCTATCCATAGATACCTCACACGTATGGGTTTGATGAAAAAATTTTTTTGAGTTTCAGTTCTAAGTATGGGGTAAGTATTTTATTTTTGTGTGAAAATCTTAATGCGGTTCACAGAATACATCTACTTACCAAGTTTCAACATTATAGGTCTTATAGTACGACGTTGTTAAAGTGTTATGGTGTGTTTCTATGTAACGTGTGACTACGGCTTTTCAAACTTGTTTTATACTTTTCAGCGTCGTTTTTTGTCGTAGTTGGGTTTTAGTTTTACTTTTTTTTTATTTAAAATGTTTTGGTGCCGTTATTAATATATAATATATATATACATATATTTGAAATGTACAAGTAACGCCCTTTCCAATTATACCAAACACGACATATTTATCTCAAATTTATTTTTTAATACAGTACTTTATGTAGGCTAGAGGGCGCCACATTAGATTCAGTGACACGTCATATAGCCTATAACCAGCGGACGATCAAGACGCTTCTAACGATACCTCATTTGTCCAGTTCTAATAAGTAGTTGAGGAGCTATGAGGGAACAAATGAACATACATACATACATACATAGCCTGTCAAAATCATAACCCTCCTTTGGCTTTGCCGTAGTCGGGTAAAAAAACTGTCAAATTGAGAACCACCTCCTTTTTTGAAGTCGGTTAAAAAACATATCTAATAGGCGGTACATACTACAACGATTTATCGTAGCGATTTAATTGTGCAGTTCGTTTGTGCAGTTTTATCGATAGTGTAGACGGAAATTGGTTCAGATTACGGCAATGTTTTAAATTATTTCTTTAGTAGGTAGGGAGGGTGGGAGTACTGTCTGGTACCTAAGGCTACAAACTTTTCTGTACACCGCTGTTCATTATGAGAAAAGTTTGATTACTTGAGTAGCTGACTACTTGTACCCTAAAATAAATCTTTAATCATCTACTTCTCATGTTTAACAATCTGATAAAATCACTTTAAACGCAGGTAAAGTAGTCGTAATACTCACCTCAACATGGAATCAAATTGATTTGCATTTCCTTTTTTCAATTTGCTTTAATTCCGCACCTAAATAGCCAGGTAGTTGTTGGTAATAGACTAAAGCGACCAAATAATAGTTGTCGCAACGTGAGTGCTTAATACATCTCTGATAGGCGTTATTTATAAGGACCAAACTGTTGAACTCCCATAGATAGAACTTACCGTTTTAACATTTAGTAAATAGAAATTGACTATACTCTTTGCGCTGTAGCATGGTGCGGCATTTATTTGTAGACTAGAACATTCTGGTGGGTTTAATTTAATTTACTACAGTTATTAATGATTTAATATATTGCGAATGTGGTACAGCTGAAATACTAAGTCATAATTTGTAAATCGCGGCAACTTTCAAGAGTGAAACGAAATGTTACTGAAACTAACGCACCATGCTACAGCGCAAAGAGTATAGGTTTAAACTTCAACATGCTAACCATATACCTGCCATGGAATTTTTTATGTAATTTCGAACCTCCAAACAATAGAAACTTGTCGCTACGCGCGTGGTGCTTGGTCTGAGTGCGACCCTAAAACCAACATCCGCTCGCGAAAGCTGACTCTGAAGCCTGGTGGTCCGGCCAGCTGCGAAAGTTCCAAGACCATTCAAAAGAAATGTAAGAGAGGTGAGTATCAATGGACATGTCCAATAAGAATACTTTTAAGACATAATATGTCTTGATGAAATTAGGGAGGTTTTAGAAAGTCTGTACCTACTGAGGAATGTTGGAGAAAGGTCCGAAAACGAGTTAGTTTTGAGTGTTCCGCATAAGTCCTGGAAATATTTGCGAGATGCTAGTAATGCAGTCCTCCTATCACGAATTATAAAAACAGAAAAAAAAAGTTGGCGATTTTCTGAATAAGTTGCAAACATGTGGAAACACTGAAATTGCCAACTATTTCCATGGGAAGTAAGAATTTGTAAAATATGTAAAGAATGTATAAAATATGTATATAAATATTTTATTTCACTAACGGGGCCTGAACACTGTTTATTTATTTAACTGTTTTTTTTTTTTAATATATTTTTGTATTACCTATTTTATCCTTACATTCTACGTTTAAAAATAAGCGTAAAAATACAGATTGAGTTGTATATATATATATACATTTCATAAACGTAGGTCCTCCCTCGCAGGCAGATAATTATATGTCTGAGATGTTATCGCCTATCAACCCGTACTTACTGACATAACCACGACTGGCTTGGCCTTTTAAAAGTAAGAAAATAAAAAGCTAGAAAATAATCTATCTGACGTAAAATAATGTTGATAAAGTATGCATATGTACCTACTTTATATGTATTGCAAGCTTCTAGAAACTGTTGTTTAGGTGGTTTGTTATTCAAAAACAGAAAGGAGTTCGCCCTTAACCTTTCCAATACATGTACATAAATATACCTGTCTATTATAGCTTGTCGGTATGAGAAATCTTCTTGGAGCGAGTGTAGCCCTAACGGTGAGATGTCCAGAACTGATATGCTGCGAGCTAATAGCGACCCGAGCTGCGATAAAAGTAAGCGTATCACCAAAAAATGCAACAAGAACAAACAGGTCAAGTCCACCAAAGACAAGGGTAAGAAAGGTTTGTTTCGAGTTTATTTACTTACTTATTACCACTAATATTTAATTATAACAGTTTTTCTGTACACGCGTATTCAAAATGCCGCCCTAACTTCTTTTATCAAATGATTTTGTTAAATTTCGCTTTAAATTAGGAACACATCTAATATGACTTTAATCGAAACATGTTTTTGCTTACACACGAGACAACAAGTTTCATTCTTCTATGTAGGTTTTATTGGGTTTTCCATCCTTACATACAGTCCTAACTGGTCCTAGCCATAAAAGACGAGTAGGCGAACTGTAAACGTTGACCTTTTCCTCTGCAAAATTAAAATCAGTCTAAAATCATTGAGATAGATATACATAGAGGCGCAAACTTCATTACCACACGTCTCAAAAAATGTAACCGCTTTGAACGTTGACGATGTAGCTTTGAAACCATTAGATAAATGAAAGTCAACAAACGCATGTCTCACTCATACGCGTTACAAGAACCACGACGTCGCTATGATTAGACAAAGACAAAGCATAAACATCACAATGGCGGACCGGTGTTGACTACTCTATGAAAATTTACCCATAAAAGCGAGTTTTTTTTTTAAATATTTTAAGTTGTGTACTTATAATTGAACGAATATTATTATTGCAAACAAGTATTAAAACACGATGTTCATTCATAGTAATGTTAATAAAGTTAAAGTGAGTCGGTGCCAAGTGAGTATCGCTTAGACTTTTGTAATTGTTCGTTTGTATTCTTTTTGGCTTAGCACCGACTTCAAACAGATTTTAGGTACCTAGCACACATTATAATACTACTATTTAAATGAATAAAGAATTAGGTATAGGCAATTTATGAAGAACCAGTTTATTTTACGCTTTTAAGTGTTTTTTTGGCAGAGAGTTTTCGTTGGATGTTTTTTCTAAATACATACATGTTATACACAGAAAACGCCCAAAATCCGCGGATTTGGATGAAACTTTACAGTAATATAGCTTAAACATCAGAATAACACATAGGCTACTATTAGCAGCGATAACCGACATAAACGCGGGCGGAGCCTCGGGCAACAGCTAGTAAATTATAAATGTACAGCTTCAACGTATAAAGCAATGAAATTTCGCATACATAGGTATTAATTCATACGTTCACGAAATTTCACGGCTACAATTAATTTGTTTGTTTGTTTAATTAATTATTGAAAATATGACTGTGATGACTAAGTAATCCAATGTTAGTTCTTATCATGTTAATATCAATATATAATACTAGTCTTTGCCCGCGGCTCCGCCCGAGTAAATGTCGGTTGCAAAAATAATAATTATTATATCATGGAACGCGAAAGTTTCAAAGTTAGTAGAGTAACAAACATCCAGCCATCCATCCATACTTACAAAGTTTCGCGTTTATAATATTAGTAGGATGTAAATACCTTTATTCTCATGAATAAATTAAAACTATTTAATTATCTACATATTTTCCCACTAATTTGGGAACAAAAAAAGATGTGTGAATGCCAACACTGCATTTAACTTGCAATTATTATTTTTTATTTTCATTATAGCGTTATTTGCCTTAATTTTAATACATAAAGACTATATATACATGTGAAAAGTATTTCTGATTGATTTGTTATAGTTTTTTGGCCTTGCATCGCATTCTTTCACTACGTATTTGCCCATTTTATGTCACGTGTGTAATCTAGTGTATAATATATCAATGTCTAAAATCATAATTTCAAATATATAAGTATAGTTCATTACTATCAAAAACATTGATTTATTAACTTTATACACTGGACAGTCTGCTATATCAAAGAACAACAAAGTATTTTGAATTTCATTCGAATTGCAACCAGTTTTAGGTAGGTAATTATTAGCAATATTGTGTCATTGTTATTAGTCATATTTGGCAGTTGTTTGGGCAAAAGCGAGAACCTTGAAAAGCATCTAAATATTGAAAGGATATTGATTTAGATTCCTAATGATAATTAAATTAATTATTTTACTATTGGGTTTGGTATGCCAAGAATACATCAATCAATATTGCAATTGAAATGCACATTTTTAAATTGTAGAATAATATTAAATTGATTATCATTTATGTTTTAGAGATAGTTTATGATTTATTAATGATTTGATTTACACGGTTTACTTCCTACTAATATTATAAACGCGAAAGTTTAAGTATGGATGGATGTTTGTTACTCTTTCATGCAAAAACTACTGAACGGATTTGGATAAAACTTTACAGTAATATAGCCTATACAACAGAATAATACATAGGCTACTATTTGCCACGATAACCGACATACACGCGGGCGGAGCCGCGGGCAACAACTATCCTACTAATATTATAAACGCGAAAGTTTGTATGGATGGATGTTTGTGACTCTTTTACGCAAAAACTACTGAACGGATTTGGATGAAACTTTACAGTAATATAGCTTACATCTGAATAACACATAGGCTACTATTTGCCGCGATAACCGACATACACGCGAACGGAGCCGCGGGCAACAGCTAGTCACTTCATCAGATCACACTATCACATCACATCGCATCACACTAATCACACTCACACTAATATATAAAGGCGAAAGTTTGTGTGTATGTTTGTTACTTCTTCACGCAAAAACTACTGAACGGATTTGGATGAAACTCTACAGTAATATAGCTTATACATCAGAATAACACATAGGCTACTATTTGCCGCGATAACCGACATTACAGACATAAACGCGGGCGGAGCCGCAGGCAACAACTAGTTTAATATATTTTCATTAAACTATCTCATCAAGTGTGTTTATTAAGATATAATGTCAATAGTCACCCTTTCTTCCCCATCATTCTTCTATTTTTAACCCCCGACGCAAAAAGAAAGTTATAAGTTTGACGTGTCTGTCTGTCTGTCGCAGGCACCGTAGCTCGCGAACGGATGAAGCGATTTCAATTTAGTTTTTTTTTGTATGAAAGGTAACTTACGTGCGAGTGTTCTTAGACATGAAAATCGGTTGAGTCGTTTAAAAGTTATGGGGGTGAAAGTGGGGAAGAATAACAGAATGTCTGCAAAAATATCATTGGCGTATTTGATTACTCGATTAAGTGCTTGAGTAGGGGTTTTTTAAATTTTGAAATTAATACTACTGGTTTGTGTATCGGCGGCTCAAGGACAATTAGAATATAAATATGTTAACAGTTATGTACGAGTCATATCAATGTTTTACAAATTTAATGCTCTTTTCTATGCACTTAAACAAGAATATGATAATTAATTATGCGAACTGCAAGGTCTGCAAGTGTATAAAAGTTTCATCCTTTAATAATTTGTGTATTGTATTCGTTTTCAGGTCGCCGAAATCGCCAGTAAAATCGGGTCATCAAACTGTGTTTAGACATTTTACTCGTAATGCTGTTCGTTAATTGGTTCTAATTTATGTAATAGTGCCAAATTAGTGACGACATTTTAAAATTGTTTCTAACAAGAATTAATTATTATTGCCATAAATTAGCTACAATATAATTATAAACAGTACAATCTCTATCTCTATAATACATAATGAATTGTATGAATACTAGATGAAATGATGTAGTAAAAATATTCGTTTCATTAATGCTGGTAAATCAAATAAATTTTAAATTATAAGAGTAATTAATAAGTACTTAAAAGTTGTTTCATTTCAAAACCTGTAAAAGAAAACCTCAAAACATTAATTGTGAGAATTACAATGTTGTAAAGAATGCAAGGCCAAAGAATACTATCCAAATCCAGCTGTAGGCTTATGGAATATGGATCCAATGTACGCTCCCCGACTACTGATGCTTTATCAATGATCACGTCATTTCTTACTCTGTCAACATCATGATTATGAACTACGTTAAGCTGTTGGTCCCGGTTGTAATGTTCCATCATCACCTTCATCGGTCCCATCTATGGCAAACGTACGAAGTCAGTGTATATATATGTTAATAGTAGGTATTAATACGTGCAGCTAAAACTTTGTACTCCATTTTAATACAATTGTTCGAAGAGAGAACTATGAAATTTTACATAGTTAAAGTTTAAATAGAATATGGAGGTGCTAAAAAAAATTAAAATAATAAAATGAATGATGGTCGAATTTCGACCACTTGGCGACCACTAGTACTGACGATTAGTTCAACATACGAAATCAGTTTGCCCTCAAGGTGACGGAGCGGAGGTCCGATGCCAGTCGCTGCGTGGAAAAACTGATATTCAGGTAAAACCAGGTGAACTAGTTGCTGACTGGGCGACCCAACCAAAAAAAACTTTGAAATAATAAAGTTAAGGAAGAAGAAATGGAGTATTTATTACGTCTATGGTGGTGAAGGGTTCAAACTGCATGTGAATGTGAATAGAATTTCATTGTCTCTGTACAAGCTTGCCGGTATGGCGCATCAAACAAGCATACATAAATAGTGCCAAAAATATTTTCCATTTTATTAAGCATTAAAATTAAATAAACTATTTTACAGCAACTTATTCTGGCTCTAGACCTCTGTTGTATTATTCAGTAGTTTATCACTGGTGAGATTTAGCCGAAGGACAAGTAGGTACCTAATTGTCCTTTGGCTAAATCAAAATCTGCTGCTTGTCAATTTAATTAGAAAATTTGAATTTACACAGTATTATAAGATAGTCCGTTTTTACAAAAAACAAATTTTACAAGTTATTACTATCAAGCAAATTTTTCGTGAGTGGCTTTATTTTGATGAGGGTACCCACCTTTCATCTTATAAAAAATTTCGATTGTGGTAGCTAACAGGGCGGGCTAGCAGGGAAAAAAACTTTTGAGCATAGGCACAGAATAATTAATAGGCATAGGACCGGGATAACGTACAACGCTATTTGTAGGACAATGTGTCTGTTAAATTATATCAATATTAACTAATAATATTAAATTTCGGACTTTTACACACGACGTCCCAAGCTAAGCAGAGCTTGTGTTATATGGGTACTAGACAACTGATACAATACATATATACTTTTTTTTGTTAATACATACATATTATACATAGAAAACACCCAAACATTTGGTCCGACCCGGGAATCGAACCCGAGACCTCATGATCAGCAGTGGCACACGCCAACCGCGAGACCAACAACCGACTAAGCAATTACTGTTAAAAAATTAGCTAGTTAGTATCATTTTTGATGATCTCGTTATCGATTATGTTAGAAGGATCAAACCATATATTTTATAGGACAAATATTTGTTTCCATTATGTAATAATGGTAGTTAATATTTATATAATTTAACGGCCACATTGTCCTACAAATTGTGTGGTACGTTGTCTCGGCCCTACGCTCAAAAGTTTTTTGTCCCTGCTACCCCTGTTAGCTACCACAATCGAAAAAAATTGTAAGGTGAAAGGTGTGTACCTCATCAAAATGAAGCGACTCATAAAATATTTGTTTGATAGTAATAACTTGTAAAATTTGTTCCAGGGATCCCGGACTATGAAGTAGTAAGTGCAATGTAGTAGCAAGCTTCTGTTGATTGTTTCTTATAATTGAACCTTTTGATAATGCTCTTTTCAATGTCAGTAATACAAATGATGGGAATCAAATACCTGATAAAAAAACCGGCCAAGTGAGTGCGTTTCAGGCCCGGCATATAATAGGGTTCCGTAGTCACACATAATGGCACGTGGAATTTAGAAGGCGGGGTTGGTATTTATTAGGTACTATGAATAATGTTCACTTATTATTTCGTTATGTTTGTACGAAGTATTCCAAGTACTTAAGCGTATTTTACAAGTTAGGTCTCTCTGAATTCCGAATAAAGTTATAAGTTACTAGCCGACCCACGCAACCTCGTTTGCGTCTCGTATTGCCCGTAGCGTGATAATTTCCCCCCGTTTTTGAAACATTTTTCATTGGTGCTCCGCTCCTATTGGTCGTAGCGTGATGATATATAGCCTTCCTCGATAAATGTACTATCCAACACTGAAAATTTTTTTCAAATCGGACCAGCGGTTTCTGAGATTAGTGCGTTCAAACAAACAAACAAACTCTTTAGCTTTATATAATAATAGGTCTTTACCTATGAAATTGCCGTTTTGTATGCAATAAGTGAAAGTACTTATATTTTCAAACTTTTTTATTTCTGTTATTCGAAGTAATCACCCATGCAATCGACGCATCTTTGCCAACGCATTGGCAGTTTATTGATGCCCTTCTTGTAAAAATCAGCTGGACGGGAGGCAAAAAACTCTTCAAAGGTGGTATCGGAGGGGTTTCCGCACAAAAAAAGGCTTCTCAACCAACACTATCACACCACATTATTTGAGTCACTATCAATAAAATTAAAAATATTTTGTCCAGAAGTACCTACTTGCAGAAGGCTGAATAAAAACGTGAAAAAATTCGGTCATATTTTGTTTTCTATCATCCCTTCTTGACGTTGTTTTTTTTTATAGAATAGGCGGACAAACGACCAGACGTATCGCCTGATGGTAAGCGATTACCGCCGCCCATGGACATCTGCAACACCAGAGGCGTCACAAGTGCGTTGTCGGCCTTTGGGGGATCGGGTGGGGGGAGATAGGGGAAGGGTGGGGGTTGAGATAGGGGAGGGGTATGCTCCTCCGGTATCCTCACTCACTCGGCGAAACACAGTGCAAGCACTATTTCACACCAGTTTTCTGTGAGGCCGTGGTAACACTCCGGTCGAGCCGGTTCATTCTTGTCCATTCCATCCATCCAATCTTGACTCGAATTCACAAAACGCATATCGATGAATAATAAAACGCTATCCGTCAGGTTGACAACACTGCCAACCCGCAGAAAGAATTTCGGGGAATTCCCTAGGTATAACTTTCGAATTTCTCTCAACAGAGTTGCCATAATTAAACTCGGGTTGCAACCTGTCATATTATTTTTTTTAAATGGGAGGAATTTTCGAAAGTTTAATATGATTGAAATTTTCTGGCAAGGATTCGAGGGCCCCCTGAGCTTGAGGGCCCTGGGGCACTGCACCGCCTAGCCCCTTGGTAGCTACGCCACTGGGAGCCGAGCGACGTAGGAATGTTTCACAAAATTCTATCGGAACCAAATAGCGATCATGCGAGGGCTTTGTTCAAATTCATGTCGATTGTTCTTAGGCGATAAGTATGTACTAACTTGTTCAGGATACAATGAAACTGGCATACGCTGTGCGTAGAAGTTCAAAAAAAAGAATAATAATAAAAAAAAACAACTCTTTAATTAAGTATGATTATTATTCCCCGGTCCAGCTTCTGTTGCCGTGCTGGGTGTACGCACGGGTGCTGTTACCAGGTGGAGCTTTTTATTTTTATTTTTCAAAGACAAGAAAATCTTTTCTCATTGCCCACATATTAGTAGTATTTCGTCTAAGACTGGACTAAAAGTGTTTAAAACATGATTTTACGTAAAACAATGAATTAAATTTCGCAGGACATCTTTTTCGGGTATACCTACCTATAGTATTAAAGGTAGGAATTTCAATTGAAAATACGTTTTTTTTCTATATTATATCGTTTAATAAACCTAACCCGATGACTAACTTGAGCGTCATTCAATTTATCGAATAAATATTTTGCACCTATATTTAAAACGTCTCCCTTAGAACAAAGTATTGAATTACGCCCAAATCATGTCATCAGATTATATTGTATTTTAATAATTTAAATAAATAAATAAATAACTGAATTCCTAATTAAAATAAATAATTAATACTAGGAGTTGATACAAATTATTGCAAGTTATAAAATTATAAAATGAGAAAGTTTGTGAAGGATTTCACTGTCTAGTTGAAGAAGTGATCTACACATTACTATTTGTCAACTATGGACATTATTTGTCGTTAAATATCACAGGTTAATGAATTCGCGGACGTTTTGTCGCATCACTTGAAAAGTTGTTTGGCATAATGCCATATTCTGAAGAAGTATTCATCGCGTCGAAGAAGAGACCCGCGAGCGTATGACCGTATGTCGGCGTCCATGTTATGCTCTCGCATCCACGAGGTGGTGGTCTGCGTGCTGAATGACGTGGGCTCCGTCATTTCTGTCTGTTCGCCAATCTCTTCATCTGCATGAGAGTCTGAAAGCAGTGAAATCAGTTAGCTACAAGTATTATGATTTAATTTATTGGTTGGACATTCTTTTTTTTTCAAGAACTTGGTCACGAGTTCGCGATAAAAGTATGCGCTTGCTAAGGTTACCTAATCACCTCGACGAGGAAGCTATTACAAATCAATTAGCACCTCATTAAAATCGGTTCAGTAGTTAAGGGCGCTACGTTGAAACATACAAACATTCATAGACTCCCAAAACTATTTTCTTTATTTTAATATTCGTATAAATCTAAAGTACCTACCTATTTTATGAAAGGTTGAGTGTTACGTAAATGTGTCAGATTTATTAAGACCGGTTACGCAGACTGTATTGTACAGAACATAGCTTTTTATGGGCAAATAATTTATTAACAAAAAATAACAAATACCTTCTCCAGGCACGACTTTGAAAGGTTCGTCCGACTCCAAAGGCTCGCTTAGTCCTATTTCGTTGCGAGCATAAATTCTTATCATGTAAGTATGGTTTTCACTTAAATCTTTAATATTGAACTTCAAAGTATTTGCATCAACTTTTCCAACTTCCATCCACATAGTTTTTGTAACGTCACGAATGGCAATGTTGTAACCTAATAAAGGTGCACCGCCATCCCATTCAGGGGTTCCCCATGACGTCATCACGATGTTGTTACCAACTGTTCGTATTTCTAATGGTGCTGTTGGTGGTGATGGGACAGCTGAAATTTTGTAATAATTATTATTTAGAATTATTTACAATTAATAAATATCCCTCCCTATATCCTTATACTGTGCTAACTGACTATCGCTTAGACTTTTGTAATTGTTCGTTTGTATTCTTTTTGGCTTAGCACCGACTTCAAACAGATTTTAGGTACCTAGCACACATTACTACTATTTAAATAAATAAAGAATTAGGTATAGGCAATTTATGAAGAACCAGTTTTTTTTACGCTTTTAAGTGTTTTTTTGGCAGAGAGTTTTCGTTGGATGTTTTTTGGAAGTCGCTTTTTTTTTATAAAAAGTTTTTATTTTTCAGTTTTTAGTGCAAACAATCGTAGGTAAGTAGTAAGTTGAACTATTTCATCATCAAGAATACAAATTAAGGTCTATACGTGCATGTAATATTAAAATCATCCTCTAATACCTAACTGTTGAAGAGTTTAACCGTCTATCATCAGCTCATCTAAATAACTTGAAAGTATATGACTGCAGGTCTTTAGATACGTATGAAATTGAAAGAATTATCCTCCAACTCCTAACCGTTGAGGAGTTGTACCTTCCACCTTCCATCATCAGCTTACATAAATAATTTGAAAGAATACGACTAAAGGTAACATATATACATATGATATTTAAAGATTTATCCTCCAACTCCTAACCGTTAAGGAGTTGTACCTTACATCATCAGCTCATCATCATAAAATGATGACTACCAGACGCAAATACCGGTGTAACTTCAGAAAATAAACGAAAAAAATAGTATGTGCCTATAAAAAATCAAGGTTTTTCTCGGTTTCCCTAGGATTCTATTATTAGATCCTAATATGGTGGCAATGGGACCACCTCGGGAGCATACCTTTTCGAATACAAAAAGAAATTCAAAATCGGTCAACAATTGACGGAGTAATCGGTGAACATACATAAAAAAAAAACATTTATAGACACACACATACATAATATATACACATTATTAGAGATAAGAGAACTGTTTCTAATAACAAAATCATTTAATAGATATCATTAATCATATTAACTACTACGTATTGCCGATATTTTTTTATATCAATATTCCAGGTAGGTACGTCAAAGCTCTTAAAACTTTCTTAGTTTTTCTGTAAAATCGAACACATTGACTGACTTCTTCTTCTTCTTTTGATGAGATGGCAACCAGCTTATCAGCTATTTCTGCCAATCCCAAGTATTTAAAGTCTTCAAGTCTTCGTCGTGATGAAATGAATGATAAAAAATGTGGATGAGATGAAATGGGGACCGTCCGTCTTTCCATTACTTTACAAAACTTATAAGTTATGTATTTATATAAACAATATTAAATTGTGCAATATAATTGATCGTTTATAGTCAAAGCGCCTTTCATTTCATTATTATTGTGCAATAAAATATTGTGCAATGTTATTGTATCGTCTAGGGGCCGCCTTACTTTTTAACTTAGGGTTTTTGAACTTTTTGGTACTGTCAAAAGTGTCAAAACTTGGAGTCTTGGAGTGAGCCGACTGAGCCGAGTGACTCGAGTGAGCGCCTTGCTATGGCGCCTTGTATGAAACTTGGTTGACTTCAGTGTATTTATTTTTTAAAGAAGGATTCTTTAAATAATTGTACGGTACGTAGAGTGATTGTTTTTATATATAGTTAAATTAGCTAGCTGTTAACTCTACCCTGTCAATATTCATAAATCTTTTTCCTACCAATACAAATATCTATTTAAGCTGAAACTTTGTACCCCTTCTTACGAAAATTATGCGATCATAGGAGTATGAAATTTGGGACTGTTCAAGTTTATACAGAGGAGAAATGCAGAAAGCTAATAAAGAAAATGAATTGTGGGTGATCACTAATTTTTAACCGACTTCCAAAAACGAGGAGGTTCTATGTTCCACTGTATGTATTTTTTTATGAATATTCTTGCAACAATAATATTAGGTACAACAACTTACTTGCATGCTTCTCTAGTCTCACTATTTGAGATTCAGTCGGTAAACTTATTCCAATAACGTTTTCCGCCGATATCCTGAAAACTAGCTCATCTTTTTCTTTTATATTTTCAATGCAGTGTTCATAAACTGATCCATTAACAGTTATAACTTTGGTCCATGATTTTGATTTAGCAGTCTTATACTCAATTATGTAGTCTAAAAAAGGAGAAAAAAGGCTTCATATAAAATTTAAAACAAACTTTCTACTACTAAAGTATTTAAGTAGAAGTTATTTTGTTTATTAATGAAAGCAAATTAAGTGTTATAAAACATACTTGTCACTACACTTCCACCGTCACTTTCTGGTGCTCTCCACTGTAGAGTTACAGACCTTGAAGTAATTTCTTTGACCACAACATTTTCTGGCTGCGATGGAGGAGCTAGAAAATATGAAAGTTACGAGTAAAGACAATTTTCACATATTATACTTAATTATAACTTTTTTCAATAGACATGTCACATGTGTTTCACATGACTATTTGATCCCAAACTAAACAGAGCCGGAGCAAAATATGGTAGCTAGACTGATAATAAACATAGTCAAATATGTTTCAGTAATATTAAATGCCATTCACATTGCACAGTAATGGCCAACACTGTATAAGTGTTGCCATTAACACATAAAAACAAGTACATATTATGAATAATTTATTACACCCAGACAATCAATTATCCTTGGTGGGAATCAAACCCACTACATCTGCTTAGCAGTTAGGGTTACTAATCACAAGACCTGGGTGTTGTGATCATCAATAATAAAAAATACCAACACATAATTTAGCAGTAAAATAAAGATAGTTGACTGCCTCGGTGGCGCAAGTGGTAGCGTATGCGACTGCTGTTCTTGAGGTCTCGGGTTCGATTCCCGGGTCGGACCAAATATTTGTATTGATCTGCAAATATTTGTTTCGGAGTTTGGGTCCTATGTCGGTCTCCTGGTTCTAAGCTGCCTCCCCACCAATTTTCAGCCAAATCGGTTCAGCTGTTCTTGAGTTATAAATAGTGTAACTAACACTACTTTCTTTTATATAGATAGATATGTATGTATTTACAAAAAAAGTATAAATGTATTTATATCAGTTGTCTAGTACCCATAATACAAGCACTGCTTAGTTTGGGACTAGATGGCGTTGTGTGTTAGATCAGTGTTCCGCAAACTTTTTGGGTTCAAGGTACATCTAGGAAGATACAAATTTTTGGATGTACACCATAAATTAAAAAATATTTTTTAAAGTAATAAAAAACAATATTTCTTCTTAGTCAACAAAACTATATTTTTATTGTACAGTTTAATTGAGCATAGACGGTCTCATCTCTTCGTCGATCGTCTTGAGGCGTTCCCTTTTTTGTTTTTTATTGTGGTTAGAGTTAAAAATCCTAATTCACATAAATAGGTCATTGCTCCATTCCAAATTATGTTCATCGAAATATTCTTCTGTTACTTTAAACATTTCTTATCTAGTTGTATAGTTAGGCAGTGGCAGACAAAATAAAAAGATCTCAGAAATCTATACTAATATTATAAAGCTGCAGAGTTTGTTTGTTTGTATGATTGAACGTGCTAATCTCAGGAACTACTGGTCCGATTTAAAAAATTCTTTCAGTGTTGAATAGTCCATTTATCGAGGAAGGCTATATTTTATTTTCCAGAAATTAGGGATCCGTAAGAAAATTGCTATTTTGTAACCTAAGGTGTAAAATCGAAAACCTATTTTTGCGTGCGCTGCAAAGACTATTGACAATAGAACAAAATAATGTATTACGGGTTTGTAGGGCCCAATAAGAACTACAAAAAAGTCCGCGAGAGCATATATCTAACTATCATGGTTTAGTCACAATAACCGCTTTTGTGTTCGAAAAAAATAATAAATCGTCTGAAGAAAGAAACTACGTTAAATGTGTATCGTAATATTAATCCTTATCCAAATTAAGCATTATGTTATCAAGGGTATTTATGTAGAAGTAAAATACTTTTTGTTTCATCCCAATCGGAAATTTCGTTTAGGAGTTATCACGAGTATAAGACGCTAAGAGTTGGTACCTAATAATGAGTTATTTGCATTTGCCAAAGAGTTTTTATCAACATAGTACCTAATATTAATCTTTATCTAAATAAATGTGTTGTTGATTATGAGTATTAGATCTTAGAAGAGTATAATAAATACATCTATACTAATATATAAAGCTGAAGAGTTTGTTTGTTTGTTTGACCGTGCTAATCTCAGGAACTACTGGTCCAATTTGAAAAATTATTTCAGTGTTAGATTGTCCATTTATCGAGGAAGGCTATAGGCTATATATTATCACGCTAAGACCAATAGGAGCGGAGCACCAATGAAGAATGTTTCAAAAACGGGGAAAAATTATCACGCTACGGGCAATAGGAGACGCAAACGACAGAATAAAATACAAAATAAAAAGTCCAAAATACAGAATAAAAAATAAAAAGTCCTCAGAAATCAGAACAGACTTGTCTTGTAAGTGAATTCTGAAAGCTGCTTTTACGCACTTTGGATAGGAAGGAAAGAATAGAAATAGGGCGAAAATTTCAGGAAGGGAAGAATAAGAATAGGGCGAAAATGTTCAGGAAGGGAAGAATAGAAATAGAGCGAAAATATTCAGGAAGGGAAGAATAGAAATAGGGCGAAAATGTTCAGGAAGGGAGGAATAGAAATAAAGCGAAAATATTCAGGAAAGGGTAGGTTTTTTTTTATGTATGGCCCGCCAAAATTACTACTCTGCCTGATGGAAAGCATAAGCAGAATCCAAGAGTGGTGATCACCATACTCATTGCGAATGCAGACAATGCACGGCGACCCACAACATGGCGGCCTAGTGATGCTTCTGCATCTTTTAGTCTATTTGGGCCATCGCTCTCGCACTCACCAACGAAACACGACAGCACGAACGCTGTCATTTAACGTTGATTTTCTGTGCGAGGTTAGTACCGCCCGTTCGTGCTGAAATCAGCGTGGCTCTACTACCTTTAAGAGAGAGAATAGAAATAGGTTGAAAATGTTCTGGAAGAGAAGAATAGAAATGGAGTGAAAATATTTAGGAAGGGTAGAATAGAAATATAGTGAAAATATTCAGGAAGGGTAAAATAGAAATAGAGCGACAATATTCAGGAAGTATAGAATTCAAATAGGGCGAAAATGTTCAGGAAGTAAGGGACTACTCTTTTTGGGAAGAGCGATGACATAAGTGTTACGCTACTGCCGTCATGCTCCACAGCATTAGAGCGTATAGATAGGATAATATTTTTGATGTCCTCAAAAGACAATAAAGAAAATTCAAATGAGTCAATAGTGGGATACTTAGTTTGAAGATCCGGCGTAGTTGTGGATGAGAAATGACAATTGATAAAAAAAATACTGCACGTTTGGCCTAGTGGTTTAACGGTCACCACGCCGCGCCGTTTCCTACTTCGCCAAGTGTCGTGGGTTCAAATCCCACGTAGGACAACACTTTGTGTGATCCACAAATTGTTGTTCTGAGTCTGGGTGTTCTTTGTGTCCGTTACATATATGTTTGTAAAGTCCCCCGCGACACAGGATTTATTCCTAGTGCGGGCGTTGTCTTATTAAAGAAAAAAAGATATAATTCTAACTAATAGTGTTTTTGAACTCGGTTCTTCGGAGAAGTAGTTAATAGCAGGAGGCTGCCCTCCTGCTAGACTACACCTAGAATAACACTAGCTCTCTTGACCAACCCACACTTAGTAGAGATGAACGAAACAAAACGCCTCCCTAGTGCTTTCGCATAGTTAACATCTGCGTACCTAAATATTTTTCTTTAGGCCGTCTATTTAGGTTTGTGGGAGAACTTTATTATTCCGAGGCACACCAACAGATGACCACGGCACACCCTTTGCGGAACACTGTTTTAGATGTCCGGTATATTATTATTTATAGTTATTTTCACGTTTCTTAAAGGAATACAATATAAACTTACATAATGTTTTTCCAATAGTAATTTTTTCATCTGACACATATGGTAAACTGGTTCCGATTTCATTGCGTGCACATATCCTAAACTGATATGTTACGTTAACTGACAATTTCTTTATTTTCGTTTTAGTCTCAGTAACTGTAGCTACACACTTCCATTTTTTACCCTCTTGCTTGATTTCAACACTATAGTCAATGATTGGTGACCCACCATTTTTCTCTGATGGATACCATGTTATAGTCAAAGAGTCATCGTCGATACCATAGAAACCTAATGGACCTAACGGAGGTGAAGGTACATCTGAAAAAAAATTACACATGAGATAGTGGATAATTAATGTATTAAAATGGAATTTGTTTTTTTTTGTGACATTTACCAAGGGCAGTCTTAATAACTATAGGTTCACTTTCTAGGGCTTCAGAAAATCCTATAGGATTCTGCGCCATCACTCGGAACATATATTCACAGTTTTCATTCAGTCTTTGTATGCAATAGGTTTCAACATCTTTGTCAACATCTGCTACTTTCACCCATCTATTGGTGTCAGGCTCATGCTTTTCAATTGCATATTTTGTCAACTCTAAGCCACCGTCATCCAATGGCGGCTTCCATTCTATTGTCACAGATTCTCTACTTATCTCACGCATTATAACGGGGCCCTCTGGTTTGCTTGGTTTGTCTGTAAATTGAAAATCATCAATTATTATGTATATCTTATTTATTCCTTAGGAGATCAGCTACTTATCTACCATTCAAAGTTCCGTCAAAATTGGTCCAGTCCTTTCAGACATTAGCCTGAACAAACAGACTGTCGGACAAAACAAATGTTTTTTAATGTTAGGACCATAGGTACTTTCATATACATTTAGTGAAAATTTAAAGTAACAAACAGACACTTCAATTATATTTATTTGTGGTAGTGTTTTTCTTATCAAATAAATAATTATAACAATGTGATGGCAGTGAAGCAGTCCTACTGTGTCCAGTGTTGTGGGCTTGATAGAACAACTCATTGTGTGATCAACAAATTGTTGTTCTGAGTCTGGTTGTTCTTTGTGTCTATTTGAATGAATGTTTGTAATAGCCCTCGCGTAACAGGATTTAATTATCCTAGTGTAGGATGTTACCCTTTTGTAACATAATCAACTATAAATAAGCACGTGCTTATTTACAGTATACTAGCTTTTACACGCGGCTTCGCTCACGCAGACTTTCATCCCCTGATTTACCGCCTTAGGAGTGGAATTTCAAAAAATTCTTTCTTAGTGCTCACTTACGTTATATAAAGAACCTACATGCAAAATTTTAGGATTCTAGCTTCAGCGGTTTGCGCTGTGCGTTGATCTCTGGGTATGTCAGTCAGTCAGTCAGTCAGTCACCTTACTCTTTTATGTATTATTATAGATGTAATATCTTTGAATATGTTCATTTAAAATACATACTGTAAAGGGCCATGTAGATTATATAAATATAGATTAATATTAAATGCACAATCTATTGAGGTATTTAGATAATTGAATAAGGTTTAAAATCGCTTCGTAATTAAGCCATTATTTCTCGTAAAAAGACAGGAATAAAACCTTTTTTGTAACCCTTTGTAATGTATGCCCTTATGTAACATAAAATATATATTTTATAAACATACAAGTAGGTGAAAGGCAAAAATGGCCTATGTGGCATATAGGATATTTTTGCGTTCACCGACATACACGCGGGCGGAGGTATGGGTAAAAGCTAGTACCTATAGCTACAAGGTAGGTATAGCTAAAAGCTATACCTACAAGGTGGATATGACGATGTAACATTAAACGAAACCGCGGGCTATATAAATATGTTGTTGTTACTTTGGGATTGTTTTATTTACCCGAAAATGGATATAATTTTTTTTTTCCAACAAACTAAATATCTCAAACTGCCTCGGTGGCGCTGTGGTAGCGTATGCGACTGCTGTGCTGGAGGTCTCGGGTTCGATTCCCGGGTCGGACCAAATGTTTGTATTATCTGAAAATAATTGTTTCGGAGTTTGGGTGTTTTCTATGTTTATTATGTATGTATTTACAAAAAAAGTATATATGTATTTATATCAGTTGTCAAGTACCCATAACACAAGCTCTGGTTAGTTTGGGACTAGATGGCGATGACAGCTTTCTCTGTCCCTATATCCCTATGTATGCTTAAATCTTTAAAACTACGCAATGGATTTTGATGCGGGTTTCTTAATAGAGAGAGTGATTCAAGAGGAAGGTTTTTATGTATAATAAATGCATAATATAGTATGGAAACACTGTTAATTTTCGAGGTTTCTAACGTGATGTAGCAATTAAACACATTTTTTGCGCTTACATTGCAAACGCTAGTTGCACCCTACGAGATAGATCAAAATAATGTACTACAGTATTGTACACCTTAAAAAGTACTACAAAAAAGTCCGCGACGGTATATGTCTATCTCTTAGGGATAAGCCACAACAACTATTTTTTATTCCTTTTTTTTTACGAGAAATAATGGCTTATTTACGAAGTGATTTTAAGCAATACAGAATGAATCCTTATACAATTACGTGCACTTAATATAGATCAAAATGGCCCTTTGCAGTATCTAATTTAAATGAATATATTCGAAGATATTACAGATTTAAAATCCACGAATCGTGTCGTCGGCGGGGGCATCTGAAATCCACCCATGCGAAGCCGGGGCGGGTCGCTAGTAATATTATATTGTAAAGTTGTATTACTAGAAAACAAAAATAACGACAGAAAACATAAAAATATACCGAGTCAACAATTATTACACATAAACAAAAACAATAATTAAACACATATCTAGATAAATTAAAATCAAACAATAAAGCTATAAAATTAATTCTAAAATATATACACACATCAAAAGTGTCTAGGGATCAAGCATTTTTATGCGGATTTCTTGAGATTGAGATGTGGCTTTGGCCCTGGCCTGCTCAGTCGCCAGACTTGAACCCGATTGAGCATGCATGAGATATGCTACAGAGAAGAGCTCTGCCGAATATGGCCTTTCGCCAGTCGCAAGAAGACCTTTTTTTGTTGTTGCAACGAACATGGGCGGCCATTCCACAGCGTGATTTGGATGAACTCATTTTGAGTATGCCAAACCGATTCTTGTGTTGTTAGTGTTCGCGGTAGAAACACGGATTATTAATTGTTTAAGTTACCTAATAAAATTTTAAAGAAAACTGTTATTTCAGTCTTTTTTTCGAACTTTAATGTTAGTGGTTCAAATGTCAAAAATCCCTTTATTAGGAAAATGGCAAATTTCTTTATTAATGCAAAGGTGACTTGGTTTATCGTTACTGTGACAAACGAAAACACTTTATTTGATGAATCCTTAAAGAAAATTTTAATTAATATCAATCAGGAGAAAAGTTATTGCAAAAATATATGTTGATCCCTAGACACATATGTTGATCCCTAGACACTTTTGATGTGTGTATAATTATGTCAAATAAAAATGGTAAACAAATATTACAAGCCATAAGGTATAATTGTAGTACTAAAAAAGAAGTAGATAATTGGACTAAGAAACATATATAGAGTTAATAAAAAGAAACTAGGTACAATATAATAATAGATAAGCCCTGGATAATAAAATATGTAAATAGAACCTCCTCCTTTTTGGAAGTCGGTTAAAAATATTCACATAGTAGACAAGTTAAATGAGTTACAGTACCTTGAATATTACCCGATGAAATCACATAAATTAACGATAGTATTTAACACCCAGAATGACAAGGTCCTGTTGTTATTATGGACGGGGAAAAGCTGAGAGGTCAAACAGACCTCATAAAAAAAAACTACGTTAGTAGGTACTTATTCTATGCCAATACAACGCAACGCGACACACACAGGGCTCCCGCACCGATGGCGGCGCGACGGCTGGTACAAAGGGAGCGCGTGCGACGACGCGACGATAGGTAACATCGGTCATTAACCCAACAACATCGTGTAGTAAATTTCTAAAACGGAAAATAGTGTCCTATGGCTAAACTACTGAACCAATTTTATTTAAATTTTGTAAATGGACTTGTAACATGTGTAGGTAGGGCTAGTTCAAATTAATGTCGAATTATCATATCCACCCTGTATATTAAATCAGAAAAAAAGACAAAACTTACCATAAACCTTAAGTGTCACGTCAAATGACGTACTTCCACTTTTGTTTTGAGCTTCAATGGTGTATTTTCCGGAGTGTGAGCGGTTAAGCTTAGTGATTTTGATAATGCTGACATCCTCTTCAGTTATTATTTGTGTTTTATTGGATTTAACTATTTTACTGCCATTAACATACCAATTCGTTACAGGTTCAGGTATACCTTCTAGGTAAGCTGTTACACACCAGTCTTCGCCTACTTTTAACTTTTGGTTAACCTCTTCATCTGCTATTTTAATGATAGGTTTTTGTTGAACTTCTATAAGACACGATGTCTCAACTTCACCATGCTCGTTAGAAGCCAAACAACTGTATTTGCCATCTGTTGTTTCTGTTGCAGTTACAATAAGTGTAGCTACTCTATTAATATAAGTCGCTTTCGCAGTCTTAAGTTTCTTGCTATCTTTAAACCATACCACATTGGGTTCAGGAATTCCACCAAATATACATGTTAATTCTATATCTTCGTTGGGTTCCTTAATTATATCTTTGAGTGGTTTTTCCACAGTCGGAGGTTGGGCTTTTACAATCTCTTCAACGCGAATGAATTCAGTAATTTCAGATGATTCACTAACTCCTACTTCATTGACTGCGAAAACTCTAAATCTATATGACGATTTAGTTTTCAAACTTTCTACAGAATATTGTATCTTTTTGATGTTTTCTACCGATATCCATCTGAAAATTAAACACAATAACTCGCTATTAGTCCGTAACACTACATTCCATACTGCTTTTCACGATTTCAAGTACGGATGTAAATAACGTATTCCTATTGCGTAGGTCCTATAGTTTCTTAGGTCTTTATTATTAGCAAATCATACTTACTCTGTAGTATCAATTTCTTGGTATTCAAGTATGTAGCAGTCAATTTCTGAATTTCCTTTATTCTCAGGCTCCTCCCAACATAAACTTATTGAATTGTTACTTATCGCTAATACGGTAGGCTTACCGGGTGCAGAAGGAACGTCTGTAATTGAATTTTTATTTGATTTTAATAAAGTGATGAAACATTTAAATATGTAAATATTCCAGCAATTATGCATAATACATATTACAGATAAGTTACAAATTTTGTTGAGAGTCTGATGCCAATGGCACATAGTTAGTTGGCAGACAATTGAGGTTATTGTTATTATTTTGTAATTTTTTTTAAACAATCCAATATATTTATTAAGCTTAATTCTACGACTTTTTTTTACAGAAAATCTTCATCAACACAATACACGGTACAATAACTGAGATCAGACTACCTTGTGTAAGATGTGTGTTAATATTACAAACATTCAGTAGGATTTTCTGTTTCAACTTGTTTAAAAAACTCTTCATATTAATAGTTACATTTACATAATAAACACTTACCAATTACTACTATGTTTATCTCAGTGGTAGCTTCACCACAGTTGTTTTCAAGTCGTAGTCTATAAGCTCCAGCATCAGTATATTCAACCTTTTTAATAGTAAGACTTGCAGATTTGGCATCTATTGATGGTTTTGTATGCTTAGTTTTCTTAATAATTTTGGAATTTACAATCCATTCATCATTCGGCTGTGGGAGCGCTTCATATAGCACATTTAACGTCACTTCACCACCACGCTTTATTCTGTATTCACTTTCATACTCTAATATTTTAGGTGAAAATTCAACAACTGGAAATAATTACATAAAATTGATCTGTAGATGTATAGTAATAAAATAATGTAAATCGTCTAATATGTATGTTAATAGGAGAGGATTGGGTCCAGCAGTGAACTGCCATGGGATGATGATGATATAATACTTGTAAAATCTTACCTTCAACTTTTAGTTTTGTAGTACATTTAGCATCTAAAAGCATGCAGGAGTACTCGCATTGGTCCTCTTCAGTACATTTTCTTATAATCAGAGTTCTTTTCCTCACATCCGAAATCAAAGTAAACTTTTCCGAATCTTCTAACACAGACTTCTTTTTGTACCACGTAACTTCTAATAATTCATCTGGTATTTCTACTGTCAGATAGGCATCCGTATTTGCCGGAACAAGAATAACTTCTGGGAGTCTTAAAACAAAATCGATCAATGGCTGCTCTACTGTTAGCTTAGCTGTACATTTATCATTTCCTACCTCACAGGCATACGTACCCGCGTCGCTTAGCGCGCAATCATAAATTTTAAGCTTCTGTTTCTTGCCATCGATTGTTAGTTGAATATGATTTGAGAATTGAATTTCAGATCCATCTTTAAACCATTGTACTAATGCATCCCCTTTAGTAAGCTCAATCTCAAATGTTGCTTTATTGCCTTTATTTACTTTTTGATCTTGTAAG
Source organism: Diaphora mendica (assembly GCA_949125395.1). Classification (NCBI taxonomy): domain Eukaryota; kingdom Metazoa; phylum Arthropoda; class Insecta; order Lepidoptera; family Erebidae; genus Diaphora; species Diaphora mendica. Next base: position 9,192,301 of record OX421312.1, on the reverse strand, counting down.
CGCGATATTATTTCTGGTGGTAATTCTACAACTGTTACTTCAGCTGTGCAGGAGTCATCCCGGAGCCTACAAGTATATTCACCCTCATCATGCACGGATGTATTTCTTATAAGCAATTTCCGAACGTTTCCTCGTTTTTCCAACTCAAATTTGTTTTTCTTAGCTTTAATTTTTTCACCATCTCTTTCCCAAATGACATCTGCTGTCTCAGAATTGATTTCGACTTCTAAAATAGCAATGTCCCTCTCTTTAACCTCAAAGTCTTGAAGTCGTCTTATAAATTCAGGAACAGTTTCGTGAACAATCAATTTAGTTGTTGTCTCTTGGCCTTTAACCACACATTTTATCATTCCAATATCAATTAGTTTAGTCTTTTTTATTCTTAGTTTATGAACCCGGCCTTCTTGAATTATTTCTCTATGATCCATGCCGCTTACTTCTTTATTATTGTGATACCATTTTGTAGAAACGGTATGAGATGTATGACATTCTAAGACAACAGTCTTACCTTCTTCAATTTCATAATTATTATTTAAGTTTTTCACAAATGTTACTCTATCGACATCGATGGTCACTCTGGCGCCGTGAGAAGCTTTACCAGCACTATTAGATGCAACACATTTATAATCACCGGAATCAATTTCAGAGTCTACATTTGTTATTATTAGCTCAATATTTTCTCCATCAAAGTTTTGAGTGACCGTTTCCGAATGTGATATTATATGATTGTTTCTGTACCATGTTATAGAGGGTACAGGATTGCCTGTAACTTTAGCGATTAATTTTATAGTCCCTTTTTCCTTCACCGTTATTTCTTGGAATCTATTAATAAATAGAGGAGGCTCAGCATTTTCTTCAGTAGGTTCTGAAATAAATAAAGTTTAGGGATTAGGATTGTTTAAGAATTTAAGAAAATGAAATTATTGGAAACTCGTGTGCAATATGTCAGACAGTATAAGAAAATTATTTAACACTTTTACCTTCTATATTGATTACTGCTGTGGTTTCAGTGGATCCTTCTGAATTGATTGCTTTTAAAGTATATACACCGTCATCTTTGCCTCTTTTCGGTTTGATAATTGTTACAGAATGTGTGTCACCATCTGACTTCGTGGCAAGCGATTTAACGGATTTGTTATTTTTGTACCATGCTACCGTTGGTTGTGGATTACCAACTACTTGTGTTGAAAGAACTACACTTTCTCCTTCCCTGATTGTCATGCTCTTTAGAGGTTCAATTACTTGTGGTTTTTCTTTCTGACCTGTTTTGATTTTAAGAACTATTGGTAAGCTAGCTTCACCCTCTCTGTTCGTGGCCAAAACAGTGTAGGTTCCTTCTTGGAATTTCTTCACATTTGAAATTTTCAAAACACTGCAGTACATGTGCATGTCAGATTCCGTTGCGATTGATACATTATCTGTTGGTATTATTTCTTCTCCCTTGAAGAACCATGCTATATCGGGTTCGGGAATCGCAACTAATCTGCATTCCAAAAATATTTGAGATCCTTCGTCTACGTACTGAGCTTTCGGTCTCTTTGAAAATGTTGGCGGTATACCTTCTAAGATATCGGCTAATGAAGATTCCCTTGATAGACTCTTTCTGGAAAGTATGGTCATTTCTGATCCGTGATCTGACAATGGAGCTTCTACTATTAATTCGGTGGTACTAGATGCAAAGCCGGATGCATTCTTAGCGACACAAGTAAATGTGCCTGCGTCTTCAGGAAAAACTTCCCTAATGACTAGTGTCGCAACATTATCATCGTCATAGTACATTTGAAAATCTTGTGATGGTTTTATTATGGCAGTTTGTCGGAACCATGTTATTTGAGGTCTGGGGTATCCTTCAACTTGACACTCGAATTGTACAGTCGATCCGTCCGGAGTGTGCTTAGGACGTAATTTTTCAATAAATATTGGAGCTATTGCTTGCTCTTCAGGTGTAGGTTCTGAAATTAATAAAAAAGAACGATTTCAGTGAGTCACTAAATTTTAAAATGAAGACGTTCTGTATTGCAAATAGAGTTATTATAAAATATATGTATGTATATACATATATGTATATTACATGTCATCCCCAGACCTACCTCCATAAGGTCCATAAGCCGATGAAAGCACATCTTGAGACCCAGCCGCTGAATCCGCTCCACAGTGTGTAAGCCTTTTTTTTAACGTGTGGAAATCCCCTCGGACCGTCACCCCGCCGGGGTTTGCGGCGGGGCGGTGTGTCGGACTCGAACCGAGTAAAACCACACGGTGTGCCACTCTGCGCCTGAGGAGGGAGGGATCCGGGAACTGCTGTTATTAAGACATCCAGACCCCTCCCAGCGCCTGCCCGCACAGAAGCGGGCACCCTCTACCTTAAACCTCTCATTTTAGGCGACGTACGGCACACGCGTATCGTCGCCTCCTGGCGGGCGGCCACTAGAGCGGATGGAAGGGAAAGCGCGTCCCGACCATCCACGGCGACACTCAAGGCGGCATGAGGCGCTGGTAAGCGCGCCTCCGCTGCCCGGTTCGCCGGCGGCGGATTGGGTCCGAGTAGAGGTCGTCCTCCCGGGCCTTTTCCGCCACCTCTATCTGCGAGTTGACTTCTTCGCAGAAGGTTGCGACCGCGGTAAAACTGCTGTCGCTACCGGCCATGGAGCGAATGACGCCTGGTAGCGAGAGATCTCCTCCGATGACTGCAGTGAGGGCCCAACGCCTCGACGCCCAAGCGGGGCAAATCGCCAGCGTGTGCTGGGCCGAGTCCTCATTGCAGTCGCATTGGTGGCAGGCGGGACTAAGTTCCCTCCTAGCGACCGAGTGCAGGTACTTCCCGAAGCAACCGTGCCCGGAAAGGACCTGCGTCAGTCGGAAGGAAAGGGTCCCGTGCTGCCGCCCTGCCCATTCGAGGAGGCACGTGGAGTCTCCGGCCGAAACGACCAGCGAGCCATCGTGGCTCGACGGGCGGCTTCACGCCACTCGCGTACCGCTTCGGGCGGAGGGCGATAGCCATACTCCGTCCGATATTCAGCAGTGTGTTAGCCTAACCGAAGCAGGTCGAGGTGGTAACGTAACGTTTCCCCCGCAAATGACAGGGATAACCATACTCAAAGGTTGGATAAGTCTGCTTTTAATATCAAGGTTCTAATCGTTTTGTTCACTATCTACGTCGTGGTTATACATCATATGAAAGAAATAATTTGTAAAAATACATATTTTCTTACTTTCAAATACTGGTAGCTTATCTATTTTTTCATTTAACTTCTTTTGTAGGTACAAAGTGTAATTAGCCTCATCCATCAAATATTGTGCTGGTACCCATCCTTTTTCTTCTGTTAAATGCTTCCTCACAAACCACCAGTCTTGATTTGTGGTTTCTTGTAAAGAAAAATGATTGTATTAATAAACATACCATACATTTAGAAACGAAAAATAGGTACACACATAAATTTTCTACATAAAATGAAAAATGCGAATTGATAAAGATGAAAATTTGAAAATTCTGAACAATTCTAAGTATTCCTTATTGTTGATCATATGTAGGTAGATAATAAAGATATTGTAGTCTATACAATATCGCCATTCTCGATAGGTAAGTGAAACTTGTGTATACATGATGGCTAGGTGGATACTGCAATTAGTAGCATCAAATTGCACAACTTGAAAGATAAACTATTTCAAAACCTGATTAATTTATTATCTTGATTGAATACCAAGGAAAGATGTTATTTAATTGTATACCGCTTTTACCAAAAAGAAGAAAATGGAATCACATCGAATATTATCTGTTTCATATTTACCTAATATGTAAAGCCTTTCACCCTCCACTAAATTAATAGCTTCATCAGTTTCTGCAACGTACGAATATACTGCGAAAACTGTGTCGCCACTGCGTACATCAAGAGGAGTTTCTGAAAATAAGATGATAGCATGATAAATTATTTGGGTAGGTAATATGATACAGGATCAATTTAAATACTCGGGACTTGTTATTGGAACGAAGTTCCTTATAGGGCGTTGCGGAGGGGTACCCTAGCCGGCAAAAAGCGTCCGTAACGTAAGATTGACGCCTCGGTGTCACAATGGTAGCGTATGCGAATGCTGTGTTTGAGGTCTCGGGTTCGAATCCCGGGTCGGATCAAATATTTTTTTATGATCTTCAAATATTTGTTTTTTCGGAGTTTGGATGTTTTCTATGTATATATTTCCAAAAAAAGATATCCGAAATATTTATTTATTTAGTTCGTGAACGAAAAATTTAATATAGCGTATAGTTGTATGTAACAAGTACGGAGTAACTCTAGACAGAACTTGTTTCAGTAGAGATTACTAGGTGGCAGCACAAGTGACCAGTTTAGTTTTATTTTTATCGATAAAAATCATAATAAAAAATGTATACCTGAATAGTTATTTTCTTTATACCTCGCATAGAACTTTTATGTTTTTATAAATCATGTTAAATGAAATAAAGGTTAAATGCTAGAAATATAATATTTAGCTTTAATTCCGCGAGACAAATATCCAGGTCTGAAAGCAGGACACAAATCCCACCGTCATGCATACTCACATGCACATATGGGTATCATAAATAAAGGTGTTAAGACAATTTTGTGGTTTTTAAAGAGCGTGAACGAAAATGTTTGTATAGCGCCATCTGTAATTATTTATTTATTTCATGAACGATAAATTTAGTATAGCGCCATCTGTATTTTTGATAAGAAACTTCGTTCCTATCTGGTGTCCCACGACACCACACGCCTTTTCATTGATATGCAGTTAAATATATTTTCGGCAAAAATACTAAGAGCTTATACATTTGCACATTAAGTACGATAGAAAGCTATAAAAGTATTTTACCTGGAAATTCTTGTTCTCTAGCTATGCTCATGGACACGTCGGCTTCTGTAACATAACCTAGGGTTTACAATGGTTACAAATAAGCATACTTAAATAAAAGTTGCAGTGCTCTAAAACTCATGCTTTGAATTTAATGAATACAAAGTTTGTCACCGGTGCGGCCATCAATTGTTTTTATCATCTGAAGAATGTTACACTATTGTTAAAAAATATCATTTTGTTAATCTCACTGACTAAATTAAACTCTAAGTCATCACTCGTATAGGGTTTTCATTTGACATACGGCGCAGCGGTGTGGCATCTTCGCCATTACACGCATCCATTTAAAAAACATTGAATTACTACGAACTAATCTTTTCAGTAAACTTGCACAATATGCGTTTCGGTAATATCGTTTCAGAATAGTTGTCCTTGTTATTTAACCCCGTAAACCATTTTCACTTTTTTAAGAAATTTCCAGTAACATTAATGTTTACAACTTCAAAAACCAGTAAAATAACACCTACTTGAGTTTATGAGTTTTAATCAAAATTGTTTACTTAAGATTGATTGATGAAGGCTGACAATAAATTGTTGATGGTCAAAATTTAGCAGTGTTAGTATTGAATGAATAACGTATCTGGTGTTAGGAAGCTTTCATTAAGAAAAGCAATACAAATGCCCTAACGATCAAATAACATTGCGACAGGTAGCACATAGTATTATATCGTCATCATGATAAATAGCACCTTGCCATTGATAAGTCGCAATATGTTAGTAATGTGAAATCCTTTGAAATTTCTCCGCTGAACATAGGGCTCTCCTTTTTCATTATTTTTCAGTTATTGTGTTATCATAGGAAAATGCAAGGTAAGCGTAAGCTAGTTTTTGTTATCTAAAAAATTCTTGAAAAAATAATCATAATTATTACACAAGTGGACAACAACGTCTGACTTATCACATCTCGCTATAACTGAAAAAGATAGTCCGTTGCCAAAGTTTAAAGCCATTGCAAAGTTATGGTATGCCGACAGCTTATTGCTATTGTTACACGGTAACAATGCATTTTCTTTAATGAAATACCTTGTATTTTATTAGGTTTTCTTGGTTTCCTCTTCGTTGAAATGGTGAGTTCTTCTTCCTCATACTGTTCAGCAGATTTTTTCGGTTTCAATTCAATACTTAATTCTTCAACTTCGCTCACTTCATAAACAGGTTTTTTAGGTTTACGCTTAATAAAAAGTTCAACGTTTTCTTCACTTTCAGCCTCGCTTAAGATTATCTCTTCAGCTTGATTATCATCTTTTACTTCTTGTTTTAGTTGAATGCAAGTTTCATCAGCTGCTTCAGATATAGTAATTTTCTTTTTGGGTTTCAATTTGATTTTGCTGGAGAGTGACAATTCTTCTTCAGTGTACTGTTCACTATGAGCCTTGATGTCGAAACAAACTTCATCTTGCTCATTAACTTTATATTCAGGTTGTCGTTCTAATTTTAGGCTTACGTCTTCTGTGATCTCTGATTCTTTCTCAAATGACTTAGGTTTGGCCACTGTAACAGAGGACGCTATTTCGTTCTCTTCTGTCTTAGATATTTCTTTAGGACGTTTAGGTTTTTTCAAAGGCACGAATACATTAGCTGTTTCAGGTACATTTTCTTCATCGCTTTCCAATATTTCAATTACGTCTTGTTTATCACCTTCATCTTTCTCTTCATAAAATTTAATGGAAGCTTGATCAGCTTCTTCACTAAAAGTAGGCTGCCTATTAGGTTTTAATTTGACTTTACTGGTCATAGAAATTTCTTCTTCAGCGTATGAATCCAAATGAATATTAAATTCCTGTTCCACGTCTTCTTTTGTTTTTGTTGTCTTGGGTCTAAATGTAACTGTTTCTGGCTCGGTAATTTCAGGTAGAGTAATTGAAGGTTTTCGCACAGCTTTTAACTTCTTTTTAATGGTGACTTCGTCTTCAATGTCCTCTGTCTTTTTTATACTTGGCCGTTTAGGTGTTATAGTAAATTGTTCAGGTTCCTCTATTTCTACCCTTTCTTCAACAGGAGACTCCTGAGGCTCTTCTTTTTCAAAGATTTCAGGTTTCCGTTTTGTATCTGCTATATCTTCATATCCAAATTGAGGCTTTTCTAATTCCGTTTTTTCTATTTCAGGTAATTTTGGTTCTTGGTATACCTTTCGTTTAATTTTTGCAGCTTCTTTGACATTTCGTGATAAAACACCGTTTTGACGTATACTGCTGAGATGCGTTAAGGACACTTTTATTATTTCTGGTGGCCAATCAAGAACATATTTAATTCTACTCTTGAGTTGGAATTTTGGCAACTTCACCTCTGTATTTTCTATTTTTGGTTTCGTTGCCGCTTTCTTTAATTTAAGTTTTGTGAATTGCGGTCCTTCTGTACTTTCCGCATGTTGAGGTTTACTAATTTCTATTTCTTTTCTTTCAATCTTAATAGGAGTTAATTTTTTTACGGACTTCTTCTTAGGTGGAGATTTGTTTTCGGGTTCGATTATTTCGTTTTTCTGTAAAACTTCGTCTTCTTTAAAGTCAGGTATATTATCTGTACCAGGTTTTTTCGGTTGTTTTTGTTTATTCTTTATTTCTTTATATCTATCATTATCACTGTCTTCCATTGGCGCTTTTTGCAATTCTTTCACTTCTTCAATGACGGGCTTCAATTCTACTTCTTTAGCAACTACATCATTGACAGGAATTTCTTTAGAAGCTTCATCCAGAATCACAGGTTTGTCTACTTTCTCTTTCTCTTTTTTACCTTTTTTATCTGTAATGGGCGAAGGACTTGCATCTGTATTTGGTTCTTTGTCAACTAGTAATTTAAGTGGCTTTTCTTTTTCTGCAACAATTGCTACATCTCCCAAAGTATTTGGGAATTTTTGGGACTCCTCACATTTTTCTATATGTAACAACTGTGTTTCTGAGGATTCAGCCACAGGCAGATTTGGTAATTCATTTTCTAAAAATTCTTCTTGCTGCAAATTTTGTATTTCCTCGTACTCCGGTTTGTGTAGATGTGGTAATTCTGCTGGAAGGCAATCTAATTGCAAAGGCTGCGTTTCTTGTAATTTTGATTTTGGCGATTCTTTCTGCGTCTGTTTCTTGATGATGTTTTCCTCCTTCTCCGTATCAGAGTAATTTTCAGGAATTTGAGGCATCTCTTTTACAACTTCTTCTAAATTCAGTAGACCTTCTTCTGATTTAGTAATATTTTGTATTGGTTCTTTTTCTGTGAAACTGAATGTCTCAGGTTTTTCCAATTCTACCTTATCCATGTCTGGAATTTCTGGTATTTTAATTGGTTTCTTTTTTAGCTTATTAGCTTCTTTTATGTTTCGTGAAAGCTGACCATTTTGTTTCACACTTCCTAAAAATGTTATTAAGGGTTTCAATTCCATTGGTGGCCAATTATCTATGTGTTTGATACGGCTTTTCAGTTGAATTTTTGGTAATGAAACTGTTTTCATATCCTCTTTGGGCTTTTGAACCGGTTTTTTTAGTTTAAGTTTTGTGAAGTGAGTTTCTTCGGCATGCTGTGCTTTTGTAGCACTGAATTCCTCAATGGTTATTGGTATGGGTTTTAATTGTTTTTTAGATGTTTGTTTTGTTTTTGAAACCTCTTTCTTCTCTTGAACTCTCGGAATGTCTACAGCAGGTTGTTGTTGTTCTTCTTCATTTCTTGTAGCTTTATGTTTATTGATTTTTTTCTTTTCGCCAACTAAAAATTCATTAAAAATCTAAATTAGTAAATATGCAAGTAACTATAGGTAAAACATATACAGAAAACACATTGTGATAAGATTGTTTTAGATTACATTTTCATACATGAAAAATATCTTAGATACGAAGGAGTCTTCTTAAAAACCTAGTATAGGTTTCAATATTACGCTGAAATAAATTAAGTTTACTGTAATTATATTCCTACGAACTTGTTTTATGCTTACGAAACTTGTATCATTCTTGGAACTATTTCAATTGCCTTTCTATTTCATAATCTTCATGACGAACACACTGTTCGGGAGTGATGTAGTGTTTTTGTAATTTGTTTTTTTTTTAATAGATTTTTATATTTATAGCATGTTGGTTCGTCGTGGATGTATCAACTACATTTGAACTGTTAGTAGTAACAGAAATAACTTACATTTATTTCCTCTTTTAATGCTTTGATGCGGCTTACCGCTTGATGCAGGTTGCTAAATAATATATTTTAAAGACATCTCTATTTTAAGACATTTGTTGAGTTGCTATGTAATATAATAATAATTATTTTTACGGGAATTACTTTACCTTTTATGTAATGTTTTTATGTAATGCAAGTTTCAGTGTAGTTCACTAATTAATTCTATAGATTCTGGTTGTTGCTTTTACCTATTGATAAGAATTTGTTGTGTTCCCATGTATTTAGGCTTACCATCTTTTAATTCCTTTACATTAGTGTTTTCAGCAAGCTCGGTGATTACTGTAGGAATAGTTTCATCTTCGATCACAGTAACCGTCGTTATAGGATTTTCATCGTCTTTTTCGATAGATGTAATTTCAGTAAGTTCTTTTTTAGGACCTTTATTTTTCTTAATTACTCGCTTCGTCGTCTTGATCGAGTTCACATATGGAGCTTCTTCGAGTACCACGGCTTTGTCAGGTTTGTGTAAATCTGTGATAGATGTAATAGTGTCGTGTAAAAGTTTCTCTGTTTTGTGTAGTGAAATGATAGGTTGTTGATTATCCGTTTGTTGGGTAGTTATTTGTGTAGTTTCTACTTTCGGGCCTACCTTTTTCTTGATGGTACGTTTAGTTATCACTTTTTGTGTGGACTTACCGTCCGGTACTTTGAATTCCTCAAAAGTTGTCTCTTCAGGTAGCTCGATGGTTTCTGTAGGAGTAGTTTCGTCTTCAATCACAGTAACCGTTGTGATAGGAGCTTCATCTTCTTTTTCGATGGTTGTAATTTCAGTAAGTTCTTCTTTAAGACCTTCCTTTGTTTTAATTACTCGCTTCGTCGTCTTGATCGATTTTACATCTCCCGATTCAGTGCGTACCTGAGTGACTTGTACTGTTTCTGGAGCTTCTTCGAGCACTACGGCTTTGTCAGGTTTGTGTAAATCTGCGATAGGTGTAATAGTGTCGTGTAAAAGTTCCTCTGTTTTGTGTAGTGAAATGATAGGTTGTTGATTGTCTGTTTGTTCAGTAGTTATTTGTGTGGTTTCGACTTTAGGACCCACCTTTTTCTTGATGGTGCGTTTAGCTATTACTTTTTGTGAGGGCTTACCGTCCGGTGCTTCGAACTCCTCAACAGTTATTTCCTTAGGTAGCTCGATAGTTTCTGTAGAAGAAGTTTCGTCTTCGTAAACAGTAACCGTCGTGATAGGAGCTCCATCTTCTTGTTCGATTGTTGTAATTTCAGTAACTTCTCCTTTAGGACCTTTATTTTTCCTAATTACTCGTTTCGTCGTCTTGATCGACTTCACATCTCCGGCTTCAGTGCGTACTTGGGTGACTTGTACTGTTTCTGGAGCTTCTTCGAGCACCACGGCTTTGTTAGGTTTGTGTAAATCTGCGATAGGTGTAATAGTGTCGTGTAAAAGTTCCTCTGTTTTGTGTAGTGAAATGATAGGCTGTTGATTGCCTGTATGCTCAGTAGTTATTTGTGTGGTTTCGACTTTAGGACCTACTTTTTTCCTGATAGTGCGTTTAGTTATCACTTTTTGTGTGGGCTTACCGTCGGGTGCTTGGAATTCCTCAACAGTTGTCTCTTCAGGTAGCTCGATTGTTTCTGTAGGAGAAGTTTCGTCTTCGATCACAGTAACCGTCGTGATAGGAGCTTCATCTTCTTGTTCGATAGTTGTAATTTCAGTAACTTCTTCTTTAGGACCTTTCTTTTTCCTAATTACTCGTTTCGTAGTCTTGATCGACTTCACATCTCCCGATTCAGTGCGTCCCTGAGTGACTTGTACTGTTTCTGGAGCTTCTTCGAGCACCACGGCTTTGTCAGGTTTGTATAAATCTGCGATAGGTGTAACAGTGTCGTGTAAAAGTTCCTCTGTTTTGTGTAGTGAAATGATAGGTTGTTGATTGTCTGTTTGTTCAGTAGTTATCAGTGTGGTTTCGACTTTGGGGCCTACCTTTTTCTTGATGGTACGTTTAGTTATTATTTTTTGTATAGGCATACCGTCCGGTGCTTCGAATTCCTCAACAGTTGTCTCTTCAGGTAGCTCGATGGTTTCTGTAGGAGTAGTTTCGTCTTTGACCATCGTAACCGTTGTGATAGGAGCTTCATCTTCTTTTTCGATGGTTGTAATTTCAGTAACTTCTTCTTTAGGACCTACCTTTTTTTTAATTACTCGCTTCGTCGTCTTGATCGATTTCACATCACCCAACTCAGTCCGTACCTGAGTGACTTGTACTGTTTCTGGTCTTTCTTCGAGCATCACGGCTTTGTCAGGTTTGTATAAATCTGCGATAGGTGTAGTAGTGTCATCTAAAAAGTTATCTATTTTGTGTACTGAAATGATGGGTTGTTGATTGCCTGTTTGCTCAGTAGTTATTAGTGTGGTTTCAACTTTAGGGCCTACCTTTTTCTTGATCGTACGTTTAGTTATTATTTTTTGTGTAGGCTTACCGTTCGGTGCTTGAAATTCCTCAAAAGTTGTTTCTTCAGGTAACTCGATGGTTTCTGTAGGAAAAGTTTCGTCTTCAATCACAGTAATTGTCGTGATAGGAGCTTCATCTTCTTTTTCGATAGTTGTAATTTCGGTAACTTCTTCTTTAGGACCTTTCTTTTTCTTAATTACTCGCTTCGTCGTCTTGATCGATTTCACATCACCCAACTCAGTCCGTACCTGAATGACTTCTACTGTTTCTGGAGCTTCTTCGAGCACCACGGCTTTGTCAGGTTTGTGTAAATCTGCGATAGGTGTAATAGTGTCTTGTAAAAGTTCCTCTGTTTTGTGTAGCGAAATGATGGGTTGTTGATTGTCTGTTTGTTCAGTAGTTATTTGTGTTGTTTCGACTTTATTGCCTACCTTTTTCTTGATGGTACGTTTAGTAATGATTTTTTGTGTGGGCTTACCGTCCGGTGCTTTAAATTCCTCAACAGTTGTCTCTTCAGGTAGCTCGATGGTTTCTGTAGGAGTAGTTCCGTCTTCGATCACAGTAACCGTCGTGATGGGAGCTTCATCCTCTTTTTCGATAGTTGTAATTTCAGTAACTTCTTCTTTGGGACCTTTCTTTTTCCTAATTACTCGCTTCGTCGTCTTGATCGATTCCACATCACCCAACTCAGTCCGTACCTGAGTGAATTGTACTGTTTCTGGAGCTTCTTCGAGCACCACAGCTTTAACAGGTTTGTGTAAATCTGCGATAGGTGTAATAGTGTCGTGTAAAAGTTCCTCTGTTTTGTGTAGTGAAATGATAGGTTGTTGATTGTCTGTTTGTTCAGTAGTTATTAGTGTGGTTTCAACTTTAGGGCCTACCTTTTTCTTGATGGTACGTTTAGTTACTATTTTTTGTATAGGCTTACCGTCCGGTGCTTCGAATTCCTCAACAGTTGTCTCTTCAGGTAGTTCGATGGTTTCTGTAGGAGTAGTTTCGTCTTCGATCACAGTAATTGTCGTGATAGGAGCTTCATCTTCTTTTTCGATAGTTGTAATTTCGGTAACTTCTTCTTTGGGACCTTTCTTTTTCCTAATTACTGGCTTCGTCGTCTTAATCGATTTCACATCTCCGGATTCAGTGCGTACCTGAGTGACTTGTACTATTTCTGGAGCTTCTTCGAGCACCACGGCTTTGTCAGGTTTATGTAAATCTGTGATAGGTGTAATATTGTCGTGTAAGAGTTCCTCTGTTTTGTGTAGCGAAATGATAGGTTGTTGATTGTCTGTTTGTTCAGTAGTTATTTGTGTTGTTTCGACTTTAGGGCCTACCTTTTTCTTGATGGTACGTTCAGTTATTCTTTTTTGTGTGAGCTTACCGTCCGGTGCTTCTAATTCCTCAACAGTTGTATCTGCAGGTAGCTCGATGGTTTCTATAGGAGAATTTTTGTCTTCGATCACAGTAACCGTCGTGATAGGAGCTTCATCCTCTTTTTCGATAGTTGTAATTGCAGTAACTTCTTCTTTAGGACCTTTTTTTTTCCTAATTACTCGCTTCGTCGTCTTGATCGACTTCACATCTCCGGATTCAGTGCGTACCTGAGTGACTTGTACTATTTCTGGAGCTTCTTCGAGCAACACGGCTTTGTCAGGTTTGTGTAAATCTGCGATAGGTGTAGTTGTGTTATTTAAAAATTCTTCTGTTTTGTGTACTGAAATGATTGGTTGGTGTTTGTCTGTTTGTTCGGTAGTTAGTTCTGTGGTTTCTACTTTAGGCCCTACTTTCCTTTTGATGGTGCGTTTTTTAGTGATTTTTTGTGTGGTCTTACCGTCCGGTGCTTCGAATTCTTCAACAGTTGTCTCTTCAGGTAGCTCAATGGTTTCTGTAGGAATAGTTTCGTCTTCGATCACAGTAACCGTCGTGATAGGAGCTTCATCTTCTTTTTCTATGGTTGTAATTTCAGTAACTTCTTCTTTAGGACCTTTCTTTTTCCTAATTACTCGATTCGTCGTCTTGATCGATATCACATCACCCAACCCAGTCCGTACTTGAGTGACTTGTACTGTTTCTGGAGCTTCTTCGAGCACCATGGTTTTGTCAGCTTTGTGTAAATCTGCGATAGATGTAGTTGTGTCATCTAAAAATTCATCTGTTTTGTGTACTGAAATGATGGGTTGTTGGTCATCTGTTTGTTCGGTTATTTCTGTGGTTTCTACTTTAGGACCTACTTTCTTTTTGATGGTGCGTTTAGTTATTACTTTTTGTGCGGGCTGACCGTCCGGTGCTTCGAATTCCTCAACAGTTGTCTCTTCCGGTAGTTCGATGGTTTCTGTAGGAGTAGTTTCGTCTTCAATCACAATAACCGTCGTGATAGGAGCTTCGTCGTCTTTTTCGATCGTTGTTATTTCAGTAACTTCTTCTTTAGGACCTTTCTTTTTCCTAACTACTCGCCTCGTGGTCTTAATTGATTTAACATCTCCGGTTTCAGTGCGAACTTGGGTGACTTGTACTGTTTCTGGAGCTTCTTCGAGCACCATGGTTTTGTCAGCTTTGTGTAAATCTGCGATAGATGTAGTTGTGTCATCTAAAAATTCATCTGTTTTGTGTACTGAAATGATGGGTTGTTGGTCATCTGTTTGTTCGGTTGTTATTTCTGTGGTTTCTACTCTAGGACCTACTTTCTTTTTGATAGTGCGTTTAGTTATTACTTTTTGTGTGTGCTTACCGTCCGGGGCTTCGAATTCTTCAACAGTTGTCTCTTCAGGGAGCTCGATGGTTTCTGTAGGAGTAGTTTTGTCTTCAATCACAGTAACCGTCGTGATAGGAGCTTCATCGTCTTTTTCGATCGTTGTTATTTCAGTAACTTCTTCTTTAGGACCTTGCTTTTTCCTAACTACTCGCCTCGTGGTCTTAATCGATTTAACATCTCCTGTTTCAGTGCGTACTTGGGTGACTTGTACTGTTTCTGGAGCTTCTTCGAGCATCACGGCTTTGTCAGGTTTGTGTAAATCTGCGACAGGTGTAGTTGTGTCATTTAAGAATTCTTCTGTTTTGTGTACTGAAATGATTGGTTGGTGTTTGTCTGTTTGTTCAGTAGTTATTTCTGTGGTTTCTACTTTAGGCCCTACTTTCCTTTTGATGGTGCGTTTTTTAGTGATTTTTTGTGTGGTCTTACCGTCCGGTGCTTCGAATTCTTCAACAGTTGTCTCTTCAGGGAGCTCGATGGTTTCTGTAGGAGTAGTTTCGTCTTCAATCACAGTAACCGTCGTGATAGGAGCTTCATCGTCTTTTTCGATCGTTGTTATTTCAGTAACTTCTTCTTTAGGACCTTGCTTTTTCCTAACCACTCGCCTCGTGGTCTTAATCGATTTAACATCTCCTGTTTCAGTGCGTACTTGGGTGACTTGTACTGTTTCTGGAGCTTCTTCGAGCATCACGGCTTTGTCAGGTTTGTGTAAATCTGCGATAGGTGTAGTTGTGTCATTTAAAAATTCTTCTGTTTTGTGTACTGAAATGATTGGTTGATGTTTGTCTGTTTGTTCGGTAGTTATTTCTGTAGTTTCTACTTTAGGCCCTACTTTCCTTTTGATGGTGCGTTTTTTAGTGATTTTTTGTGTGGTCTTACCGTCTGGTGCTTCGAATTCTTCAACAGTTGTCTCTTCAGGGAGCTCGATGGTTTCTGTAGGAGTAGTTTCGTCTTCAATCACAGTAACCGACGTGATAGGAGCTTCATCGTCTTTTTCGATCGTTGTTATTTCAGTAACTTCTTCTTTAGGACCTTGCTTTTTCCTAACTACTCGCCTCGTGGTCGTAATCGATTTAACATCTCCTGATTCAGTGCGTACTTGGGTGACTTGTACTGTTTCTGGAGCTTCTTCGAGCATCACGGCTTTGTCAGGTTTGTGTAAATCTGCGATAGGTGTAGTTGTGTCATTTAATAATTCTTCTGTTTTGTGTACTGAAATGATTGGTTGATGTTTGTCTGTTTGTTCGGTAGTTATTTCTGTGGTTTCTACTTTAGGCCCTACTTTCCTTTTGATGGTGCGTTTTTTAGTGATTTTTTGTGTGGTCTTACCATCCGGTGCTTCGAATTCTTCAACAGTTGTCTCTTCAGGGAGCTCGATGGTTTCTGTAGGAGTAGTTTCGTCTTCAATCACAGTAACCGTCGTGATAGGAGCTTCATCGTCTTTTTCGATCGTTGTTATTTCAGTAACTTCTTCTTTAGGACCTTGCTTTTTCCTAACTACTCGCCTCGTGGTCTTAATCGATTTAACATCTCCGGTATCAGTGCGTACCTGGGTGACTTGTACTGTTTCTGGAGCTTCTTCGAGCATCACGGCTTTGTCAGGTTTGTGTAAATCTGCGATAGGTGTAGTTGTGTCATTTAAAAATTCTTCTGTTTTGTGTACTGAAATGATTGGTTGGTGTTTGTCTGTTTGTTCGGTAGTTATTTCTGTGGTTTCTACTTTAGGCCCTACTTTCCTTTTGATGGTGCGTTTTTTAGTGATTTTTTGTGTGGTCTTACCGTCCGGTGCTTCGAATTCTTCAACAGTTGTCTCTTCAGGGAGCTCGATGGTTTCTGTAGGAGTAGTTTCGTCTTCAATCACAGTAACCGTCGTGATAGGAGCTTCATCGTCTTTTTCGATCGTTGTTATTTCAGTAACTTCTTCTTTAGGACCTTGCTTTTTCCTAACTACTCGCCTCGTGGTCTTAATCGATTTAACATCTCCGGTATCAGTGCGTACCTGGGTGACTTGTACTGTTTCTGGAGCTTCTTCGAGCATCACGGCTTTGTCAGGTTTGTGTAAATCTGCGATAGGTGTAGTTGTGTCATTTAAAAATTCTTCTGTTTTGTGTACTGAAATGATTGGTTGGTGTTTGTCTGTTTGTTCGGTAGTTATTTCTGTGGTTTCTACTTTAGGCCCTACTTTCCTTTTGATGGTGCGTTTTTTAGTGATTTTTTGTGTGGTCTTACCGTCCGGTGCTTCGAATTCTTCAACAGTTGTCTCTTCAGGGAGCTCGATGGTTTCTGTAGGAGTAGTTTCGTCTTCAATCACAGTAACCGTCGTGATAGGAGCTTCATCGTCTTTTTCGATCGTTGTTATTTCAGTAACTTCTTCTTTAGGACCTTGCTTTTTCCTAACTACTCGCCTCGTGGTCTTAATCGATTTAACATCTCCTATTTCAGTGCGTACTTGGGTGACTTGTACTGTTTCTGGAGCTTCTTCGAGCATCACGGCTTTGTCAGGTTTGTGTAAATCTGCGATAGGTGTAGTTGTGTCATTTGAAAATTCTTCTGTTTTGTGTACTGAAATGATTGGTTGGTGTTTGTCTGTTTGTTCGGTAGTTAGTTCTGTGGTTTCTACTTTAGGCCCTACTTTCCTTTTGATGGTGCGTTTTTTAGTGATTTTTTGTGTGGTCTTACCGTCCGGTGCTTCGAATTCTTCAACAGTTGTCTCTTCAGGGAGCTCGATGGTTTCTGTAGGAGTAGTTTCGTCTTCAATCACAGTAACCGACGTGATAGGAGCTTCATCGTCTTTTTCGATCGTTGTTATTTCAGTAACTTCTTCTTTAGGACCTTGCTTTTTCCTAACTACTCGCCTCGTGGTCGTAATCGATTTAACATCTCCTGATTCAGTGCGTACTTGGGTGACTTGTACTGTTTCTGGAGCTTCTTCGAGCATCACGGCTTTGTCAGGTTTGTGTAAATCTGCGATAGGTGTAGTTGTGTCATTTAATAATTCTTCTGTTTTGTGTACTGAAATGATTGGTTGATGTTTGTCTGTTTGTTCGGTAGTTATTTCTGTGGTTTCTACTTTAGGCCCTACTTTCCTTTTGATGGTGCGTTTTTTAGTGATTTTTTGTGTGGTCTTACCATCCGGTGCTTCGAATTCTTCAACAGTTGTCTCTTCAGGGAGCTCGATGGTTTCTGTAGGAGTAGTTTCGTCTTCAATCACAGTAACCGTCGTGATAGGAGCTTCATCGTCTTTTTCGATCGTTGTTATTTCAGTAACTTCTTCTTTAGGACCTTGCTTTTTCCTAACTACTCGCCTCGTGGTCTTAATCGATTTAACATCTCCTGTTTCAGTGCGGACTTGGGTGACTTGTACTGTTTCTGGAGCTTCTTCGAGCATCACGGCTTTGTCAGGTTTGTGTAAATCTGCGATAGGTGTAGTTGTGTCATTTAAAAATTCTTCTGTTTTGTGTACTGAAATGATTGGTTGGTGTTTGTCTGTTTGTTCGGTAGTTATTTCTGTGGTTTCTACTTTAGGCCCTACTTTCCTTTTGATGGTGCGTTTTTTAGTGATTTTTTGTGTGGTCTTACCGTCCGGTGCTTCGAATTCTTCAACAGTTGTCTCTTCAGGGAGCTCGATGGTTTCTGTAGGAGTAGTTTCGTCTTCAATCACAGTAACCGTCGTGATAGGAGCTTCATCGTCTTTTTCGATCGTTGTTATTTCAGTAACTTCTTCTTTAGGACCTTGCTTTTTCCTAACCACTCGCCTCGTGGTCTTAATCGATTTAACATCTCCTGTTTCAGTGCGTACTTGGGTAACTTGTACTGTTTCTGGAGCTTCTTCGAGCATCACGGCTTTGTCAGGTTTGTTTAAATCTGCGATAGGTGTAGTTGTGTCATTTAAGAATTCTTCTGTTTTGTTTACTGAAATGATTGGTTGGTGTTTGTCTGTTTGTTCAGTAGTTATTTCTGTGGTTTCTACTTTAGGTCCTACTTTCCTTTTGATGGTGCGTTTTTTAGTGATTTTTTGTGTGGTCTTACCGTCCGGTGCTTCGAATTCTTCAACAGTTGTCTCTTCAGGGAGCTCGATGGTTTCTGTAGGAGTAGTTTCGTCTTCAATCACAGTAACCGTCGTGATAGGAGCTTCATCGTCTTTTTCGATCGTTGTTATTTCAGTAACTTCTTCTTTAGGACCTTGCTTTTTCCTAACCACTCGCCTCGTGGTCTTAATCGATTTAACATCTCCTGTTTCAGTGCGTACTTGGGTGACTTGTACTGTTTCTGGAGCTTCTTCGAGCATCACGGCTTTGTCAGGTTTGTGTAAATCTGCGATAGGTGTAGTTGTGTCATTTAAAAATTCTTCTGTTTTGTGTACTGAAATGATTGGTTGGTGTTTGTCTGTTTGTTCGGTAGTTATTTCTGTGGTTTCTACTTTAGGCCCTACTTTCCTTTTGATGGTGCGTTTTTTAGTGATTTTTTGTGTGGTCTTACCATCCGGTGCTTCGAATTCTTCAACAGTTGTCTCTTCAGGGAGCTCGATGGTTTCTGTAGGAGTAGTTTCGTCTTCAATCACAGTAACCGTCGTGATAGGAGCTTCATCGTCTTTTTCGATCGTTGTTATTTCAGTAACTTCTTCATTAGGACCTTGCTTTTTCCTAACTACTCGCCTCGTGGTCTTAATCGATTTAACATCTCCGGTATCAGTGCGTACTTGGGTGACTTGTACTGTTTCTGGAGCTTCTTCGAGCATCACGGCTTTGTCAGGTTTGTGTAAATCTGCGATAGGTGTAGTTGAGTCATTTAAAAATTCTTCTGTTTTGTGTACTGAAATGATTGGTTGGTGTTTGTCTGTTTGTTCGGTAGTTATTTCTGTGGTTTCTACTTTAGGCCCTACTTTCCTTTTGATGGTGCGTTTTTTAGTGATTTTTTGTGTGGTCTTACCGTCCGGTGCTTCGAATTCTTCAACAGTTGTCTCTTCAGGGAGCTCGATGGTTTCTGTAGGAGTAGTTTCGTCTTCAATCACAGTAACCGTCGTGATAGGAGCTTCATCGTCTTTTTCGATCGTTGTTATTTCAGTAACTTCTTCTTTAGGACCTTGCTTTTTCCTAACTACTCGCCTCGTGGTCTTAATCGATTTAACATCTCCTGTTTCAGTGCGTACTTGGGTGACTTGTACTGTTTCTGGAGCTTCTTCGAGCATCACGGCTTTGTCAGGTTTGTGTAAATCTGCGATAGGTGTAGTTGTGTCATTTAAAAATTCTTCTGTTTTGTGTACTGAAATGATTGGTTGGTGTTTGTCTGTTTGTTCGGTAGTTATTTCTGTGGTTTCTACTTTAGGCCCTACTTTCCTTTTGATGGTGCGTTTTTTAGTGATTTTTTGTGTGGTCTTACCGTCCGGTGCTTCGAATTCTTCAACAGTTGTCTCTTCAGGGAGCTCGATGGTTTCTGTAGGAGTAGTTTCGTCTTCAATCACAGTAACCGTCGTGATAGGAGCTTCATCGTCTTTTTCGATCGTTGTTATTTCAGTAACTTCTTCTTTAGGACCTTGCTTTTTCCTAACTACTCGCCTCGTGGTCTTAATCGATTTAACATCTCCTGTTTCAGTGCGGACTTGGGTGACTTGTACTGTTTCTGGAGCTTCTTCGAGCATCACGGCTTTGTCAGGTTTGTGTAAATCTGCGATAGGTGTAGTTGTGTCATTTAAAAATTCTTCTGTTTTGTGTACTGAAATGATTGGTTGGTGTTTGTCTGTTTGTTCGGTAGTTATTTCTGTGGTTTCTACTTTAGGCCCTACTTTCCTTTTGATGGTGCGTTTTTTAGTGATTTTTTGTGTGGTCTTACCGTCCGGTGCTTCGAATTCTTCAACAGTTGTCTCTTCAGGGAGCTCGATGGTTTCTGTAGGAGTAGTTTCGTCTTCAATCACAGTAACCGTCGTGATAGGAGCTTCATCGTCTTTTTCGATCGTTGTTATTTCAGTAACTTCTTCTTTAGGACCTTGCTTTTTCCTAACCACTCGCCTCGTGGTCTTAATCGATTTAACATCTCCTGTTTCAGTGCGTACTTGGGTAACTTGTACTGTTTCTGGAGCTTCTTCGAGCATCACGGCTTTGTCAGGTTTGTTTAAATCTGCGATAGGTGTAGTTGTGTCATTTAAGAATTCTTCTGTTTTGTTTACTGAAATGATTGGTTGGTGTTTGTCTGTTTGTTCAGTAGTTATTTCTGTGGTTTCTACTTTAGGTCCTACTTTCCTTTTGATGGTGCGTTTTTTAGTGATTTTTTGTGTGGTCTTACCGTCCGGTGCTTCGAATTCTTCAACAGTTGTCTCTTCAGGGAGCTCGATGGTTTCTGTAGGAGTAGTTTCGTCTTCAATCACAGTAACCGTCGTGATAGGAGCTTCATCGTCTTTTTCGATCGTTGTTATTTCAGTAACTTCTTCTTTAGGACCTTGCTTTTTCCTAACCACTCGCCTCGTGGTCTTAATCGATTTAACATCTCCTGTTTCAGTGCGTACTTGGGTGACTTGTACTGTTTCTGGAGCTTCTTCGAGCATCACGGCTTTGTCAGGTTTGTGTAAATCTGCGATAGGTGTAGTTGTGTCATTTAAAAATTCTTCTGTTTTGTGTACTGAAATGATTGGTTGGTGTTTGTCTGTTTGTTCGGTAGTTATTTCTGTGGTTTCTACTTTAGGCCCTACTTTCCTTTTGATGGTGCGTTTTTTAGTGATTTTTTGTGTGGTCTTACCATCCGGTGCTTCGAATTCTTCAACAGTTGTCTCTTCAGGGAGCTCGATGGTTTCTGTAGGAGTAGTTTCGTCTTCAATCACAGTAACCGTCGTGATAGGAGCTTCATCGTCTTTTTCGATCGTTGTTATTTCAGTAACTTCTTCATTAGGACCTTGCTTTTTCCTAACTACTCGCCTCGTGGTCTTAATCGATTTAACATCTCCGGTATCAGTGCGTACTTGGGTGACTTGTACTGTTTCTGGAGCTTCTTCGAGCATCACGGCTTTGTCAGGTTTGTGTAAATCTGCGATAGGTGTAGTTGAGTCATTTAAAAATTCTTCTGTTTTGTGTACTGAAATGATTGGTTGGTGTTTGTCTGTTTGTTCGGTAGTTATTTCTGTGGTTTCTACTTTAGGCCCTACTTTCCTTTTGATGGTGCGTTTTTTAGTGATTTTTTGTGTGGTCTTACCGTCCGGTGCTTCGAATTCTTCAACAGTTGTCTCTTCAGGGAGCTCGATGGTTTCTGTAGGAGTAGTTTCGTCTTCAATCACAGTAACCGTCGTGATAGGAGCTTCATCGTCTTTTTCGATCGTTGTTATTTCAGTAACTTCTTCTTTAGGACCTTTCTTTTTCCTAACTACTCGCCTCGTGGTCTTAATCGATTTAACATCTCCGGTTTCAGTGCGTACTTGGGTGACTTGTACTGTTTCTGGAGCTTCTTCGAGCATCACGGCTTTGTCAGGTTTGTGTAAATCTGCGATAGGTGTAGTTGTATCATTTAAAAATTCTTCTGTTTTGTGTACTGAAATGATTGGTTGGTTTTTGTCTGTTTGTTCGGTAGTTATTTCTGTGGTTTCTACTTTAGGCCCTACTTTCCTTTTGATGGTGCGTTTTTTAATGATTTTTTGTGTGGTCTTACCGTCCGGTGCTTCGAAATCCTCAACAGTGATCTCCTCAGGTAGCTCGATGGTTTCCATAGGAGTAGTTTCATCTTCGGTAATTATAACTGCAGTGACAGGAGCTTCATCGTCTTTTTCGATTGTAGTTATTTCAGTAACTTCTTCTTTAGGACCTCTCTTTCTCTTAATGACTCGCCTTGTGGTTTTGATCGATTTTACATCTCCTGCTTCAGTACGTACCTGCCTGACTTGTACTGTTTCTGGAGCTTCTTCGAGCAGCACGGCTTTGACTGGTTTGTGTAAATCTGCGATAGGTGTAGTTGTGTCATCTAAAAATTCATCTGTATTGTGAACTGAAATGATGGGTTGTTGGTCGTCTGTTTGTTCGGTTGTGATTTCTGTGGTTTCTACTTTAGGACCTACGTTCTTTTTGATGGTGCGTTTAGTTATTACTTTTTGTGTGGGCTTACCGTCCGGTGCTTCGAAATCCTCAACAGTGATCTCTTCAGGTAGCTCGATGGTTTCTGTAGGAGTAGTTTCGTCTTCAATCACAGTAACCGTCGTGATAGGAGCTTCATCGTCTTTTTCGATCGTTGTTATTTCAGTAACTTCTTCTTTAGGACCTTTCTTCTTCCTAACTACTCGCCTCGTGGTCTTAATCGATTTAACATCTCCGGTTTCAGTGCGTACTTGGGTGACTTGTACTGTTTCTGGAGCTTCCTCGAGCACCACGGCTTTGTCAGGTTTGTGTAAATCTGAGATAGGTGTAGTTGTGTCATCTAAGAATTCTTCTGTTTTGTGTACTAAAACGATTGGTTGTTTGTCGTCTATTTGTTCGGTTGTTATTTCTGTGGTTTCTATTTTAGAACCTACTTTCTTTTTTATGGTGCGTTTTCTGGTGATTTTTTGTGTGGGCTTACCGTCCAGTGCTTCGAAATCTTCAAGAGTGATCTCTTCAGGTAGCTCGATGGTTTCTGTAGGAGTAGTTTCGTCTTCAATCACAGTAACCGTCGTGATAGGAGCTTCATCGTCTTTTTCGGTCGTTGTTATTTCAGTAACTTCTTCTTTAGGACCTTTCTTTTTCCTAATTACTCGCCTCGTGGTCTTAATCGATTTAACATCTCCTGTTTCAGTGCGTACTTGCGTGACTTGTACTGTTTCTGGAGCTTCTTCGAGCACCACAGCTTTGTCAGGTTTGTGTAAATCTGCGATAGGTGTAATAGTGTCGTGTAAAAGTTCCTCGGTTTTGTGTACTGAAATGATGGGTTGTCGGTCGTCTGTTTGTTCTGTAGTTATTTCTGTGGTTTCTACTTTAGGACCTCTTATCTTTTTGATGGTGCGTTTTCTAGTTATTTTTTGTGTTGGCTTACCGTCCGGTGCTTCGTACTCTTCAACAGTGGTCTCTTCAGGTAGCTCTATGATTTGTGTAGGAGAAGTTTCCTCTTCGATTACAGTAACCGTAGTGACAGGAGCTTCATCGTCTTTTTCGATCGTTGTTATTTCAGTAACTTCTTCTTTAGGACCTTTCTTTTTCCTAACTACTCGCCTCGTTGTCTTAATCGATTTATCATCTCCGGTTACAGTGCGTACTTGGGTGACTTGTTTGGTTTTTGGAGCGTCTTCGAGCACATCGGCTTTATCAGGTTTGTGTAAATCTGCGATAGCTGTTGTAGTATCATCTATAAATTCATCTGTTTTTTGTACTGAAATGATTGGTTGTTGGTCGTCCGTTTGTTCAGTTGTTATTTCTGTAATTTCTACTTTAGGACCCACCTTCTTTCTAATGGTGCGTTTTTTAGTTATTCTCTGCGTGGGCTTACCGTCCGGTGCTTCAAATTGTTCAACAATGGTCTCTTCAGGTAGCTCGATAGTTTCTATTGGAGTAGCTTCTTCTTCGATAACTGTGACTGTAGTGACAGGAGCTTCATCATCTTTTTCGATCGTTGTTATTTCAGTAACTTCTTCTTTAGGACCTTGCTTTTTCCTAACTACTCGCCTCGTGGTCTTAATCGATTTCACATCTCCGGTTTCAGTGCGTACTTGGGTGACTTGTACTGTTTCTGGAGCTTCTTCGAGCATCACGGCTTTGTCAGGTTTGTGTAAATCTGCGATAGGTGTAGTTGTGTCATCTAAGAGTTCTTCTGTTTTGTGTACTGAAATGATAGGTTTGTTGTCGTCTATTTGTTCGGTTGTTATTTCTGTGGTTTCTACTTTAGAACCTAATTTCTTTTTAATTGTGCGTTTTCTGGTGAGTTTTTGTGTGGGCTTACCGTCCGGTGCTTCGAGTTTTTCAACAGTCGTCTGTTCAGGTAGCTCAATAGTTTCTGCGGGAATAGTTTCGTCTTCGTTAACTGTAACTGTGGTGACAGGAGCTTCGTCGTCTTTTTCGATTGTTGTTATTTCAGTAACTTCTTCTTTACGACCTTTCTTTTTCTTAATGACTCGCCTTGTGGTTTTGATCGCTTTTACATCTCCTGTTTCAGTGCGTACCTGGGTGACTTGTACTGTTTCTGGAGCTTCTTCGAGCACCATGGCTTTGTCAGGTTTGTGTAAATTTGCGATAGGTGTAGTTGTGTCATCTAAGAGTTCTTCTGTTTTGTGTACTGAAATAATCGGTTGTTGGTCATCTGTTTGTTCGGTTGTTATTTCTGTGGTTTCTACTTTAGGACCTACTTTCTTTTTGATGGTTCGTTTTCTGCTGATTTTTTGTGTGAGCTTACCGTCCGGTGCTTCGAATTTTTCAACAGTGGTCTCTTCAGGTAGCTCGATGATTTGTGTAGGAGAAGTTTCCTCTTCGATTACAGTAACGGTAGTTACAGGAGGTTCGTCGTCTTTTTCGATTGTTGTTATTTCAGTAACTTCTTCTTTAGGACCTCTATTTTTCTTAATGACTCGCCTTGTGGTTTTGATCGATTTAACATCTCCGGTTTCAGTGCGTACTTGGGTTACTTGTACTGTTTCTGGAGCTTCTTCGAGCACCATGGCTTTGTCAGGTTTGTGTAAATTTGCGATAAGTGTAGTTGTGTCATCTAAGAGTTCTTCTGTTTTGTGTACTGAAATAATCGGTTGTTGGTCATCTGTTTGTTCGGTTGTTATTTCTGTGGTTTCTATTTTAGGACCTAATTTCTTTTTGATGGTGCGTTTTCTAGTGATTTTTTGTGTGGGCTTACCGTCCGGTGCTTTGAATTGTTCAACAGTGGTCTCTTCAGGTAGCTCGATGGTTTCTATTGGAGTGGTTTCTTCTTCGATAACTGTAACTGTAGTGACAGGAGCTTCATCGTCTTTTTCGATCGTTGTTATTTCAGTAACTTCTTCTTTAGGACCTTTCTTTTTCCTAACTACTCGCCTCGTGGTCTTAATCGATTTAACATCTCCGGTTTCAGTGCGTACTTGGGTGACTTGTACCGTTTCTGGAGCTTCTTCGAGCACGACGGCTTTGTCAGGTTTGTGTAAATCTGCGATAGGTGTAGTTGTGTTATTTAAAACTTCTTCTTTTTTGTGTACTGAAATAATCGGTTGTTGGTCATCTGTTTGTTCGGTTGTTATTTCTGTGGTTTCTATTTTAGGACCTAATTTCTTTTTGATGGTGCGTTTTCTAGTAATTTTTTGTGTGGGCTTACCGTCCGGTGCTTTGAATTGTTCAACAGTGGTCTCTTCAGGTAGCTCGATGGTTTCTATTGGAGTGGTTTCTTCTTCGATAACTGTAACTGTATTGACAGGAGCTTCATCGTCTTTTTCGATCGTTGTTATTTCAGTAACTTCTTCTTTAGGACCTTTCTTTTTCCTAACTACTCGCCTCGTGGTCTTAATCGATTTAACATCTCCGGTTTCAGTGCGTACTTGGGTGACTTGTACCGTTTCTGGAGCTTCTTCGAGCACCACGGCTTTGTCAGGTTTGTGTAAATCTGCGATAGGTGTAGTTGTGTTATTTAAAACTTCTTCTGTTTTGTGTACTGAAATGATCGGTTGTTGGTCATCTGTTTGTTCGGTTGTTATTTCTGTGGTTTCTATTTTAGGACCTAATTTCTTTTTGATGGTGCGTTTTCTAGTGACTTTTTGTGTGGGCTTACCGTCCGGTGCTTCGAATTGTTCAACAGTGGTCTCTTCAGGTAGCTCGATGGTTTCTATTGGAATGGTTTCTTCTTCGATAACTGTAACTGTAGTGACAGGAGCTTCATCGTCTTTTTCGATCGTTGTTATTTCAGTAACTTCTTCTTTAGGACCTTTCTTTTTCCTAACTACTCGCCTCGTGGTCTTAATCGATTTAACATCTCCGGTTTCAGTGCGTACTTGGGTTACTTGTACTGTTTCTGGAGCTTCTTCGAGCACCATGGCTTTGTCAGGTTTGTGTAAATTTGCGATAGGTGTAGTTGTGTCATCTAAGAGTTCTTCTGTTTTGTGTACTGAAATAATCGGTTGTTTGTCGTCTATTTGTTCGGTTGTTATTTCTGTGGTTTCTACTTTAGGACCTACTTTCTTTTTGATGGTTCGTTTTCTGGTGATTTTTTGTGTGAGCTTACCGTCCGGTGCTTCGAATTTTTCAACAGTGGTCTCTTCAGGTAGCTCGATGATTTGTGTAGGAGAAGTTTCCTCTTCGATTACAGTAACGGTAGTTACAGGAGGTTCGTCGTCTTTTTCGATTGTTGTTATTTCAGTAACTTCTTCTTTAGGACCTCTATTTTTCTTAATGACTCGCCTTGTGGTTTTGATCGCTTTTACATCTCCTGTTTCAGTGCGTACCTGGGTGACTTGTACTGTTTCTGGAGCTTCTTCGAGCACCACGGCTTTGTCAGGTTTATGTAAATCTGCGATTGGTGTAGTTGTGTCATTTAAAACTTCTTCTATTTTGTGTACTGAAATGATGGGTTGTTTGTCGCCTATTTGTTCGGTTGTTATTTCCGTGGTTTCTACTTTATTACCTATCTTCTTTTTGATCGTGCGTTTCTTGATAACTTTTTGTGTGGGCTTACCGTCCTGTGCTTCGAATTCTTCGACAGTGGTTTCTTCAGGTAGCTCGATGGTTTCTGTAGGAGTAGTTTCGTCTTCGATAACAGTAACCGTAGTGACAGGAGCTTCATTGTCTTTTTGTATTGTAGTTATTTCAGTTACTTCTTCTTTGGGACCTCTCTTTTTCTTAATGACCCGCTTCTTCGTCATTATCGACTTCACTTCGCCAGTTTCAGTGCGGACCTGTGTAATTTGGACTGTTTCTGGGGCTTCTTGGAGTGCTACGGCTTTGTCGGGTTTATGTAAATCTGCGATAGGTGTAGTAGTGTCATCTATAAATTCTTCTGTTTTGTGTACTGAAATGATCGGTTGGTGGTCGTCTGTTTGTTCAGTAGTTATTTCTGTCGTTTCTACTTTCGGACCTGTCTTCTTTTTGATAGTGCGTTTTCGAGTGATTTTTTGCGTGGGCTTACCTTCTGGTGTTTTGAACTTTTCAACCTTGATCTCTTCTGGTAGCTCGATGGTTTCTGTAGGAGTAGTTTCGTCTTCCATAACAGTAACCGTAGTGACAGGAGCTTCATTGTCTTTTTGTATTGTAGTTATTTCGGTAACTTCTTCTTTGGGACCTCTCTTTTTCGTTATGACCCGCTTCTTCGTCGTTATCGTCTTCACTTCGCCAGTTTCAGTGCGGACCTGTGTAATTTGTACTGTTTCTGGGGCTTCTTGGAGTGCTACGGCTTTGTCAGGTTTGTGTAAATCTGCGATAGGTTTGGTAGTGTCATCTAAAAATTCTTCTGTTTTGTGTATTGAAATGATCGGTTGGTGGTCGTCTGTTTGTTCAGTAGTTATTTCTGTCGTTTCTACTTTCGGACCTACTTTCTTTTTGATGGTGCGTTTTTTAGTGACTTTTCGTGTGGGCTCTCCGTCGGTTGCATCAAATTCTTCAACAGTGGTCTCTTCAGGAAGCTCGATGATTTCTATAGGAGATGTTTCATTATCGGTAACTGTAACTGTAGTGACAGGAGCTTCATCATCTTTTTCGATTGTCGTTATTTCAGTTACTTCTTCTTTAGGACCTCTCTTTTTCCTAACTACTCGCCTCGTGGTCTTAATTGATTTAATATCTCCGGTTTCAGTGCGTACCTGGGTGACTTCTACTGTTTCTGGAGCTTCTTCGAGCACCACGGCTTTGTCAGGTTTGTTTAAATCTTCGATAGGTGCAGATGTGTCATCTAGAAGTTCTTCAGTTTTGTGTACTGAAATGATCGGTTGTTGGTCGTCTGTTTGTTCTGTAGTTATTTCTGTCGTTTCTACTTTCGGACCTGCCTTCTTTTTGATAGTGCGTTTGCGAGTGATTTTTTGCGTGGGCTTACCTTCTGGTGTTTCGAACTTTTCAACAGTGGTCTCTTCTGGTAGCTCGATGGTTTCTGTAGGAATAGTTTCCTCTTCGACTACAGTAACCGTAGTAACAGGAGCTTCATCGTCTTTTTCTATTGTAGTTATAACAGTAACTTCTTCTTTAGGGCCGCTCTTTTTCTTAATGACCCGCTTCTTCGTCTTGATCGACTTTACTTCTCCGGTTTCAGTGCGTACCTGTGTGACTTCTACGGTTTCTGGTGCTTCTTCGAGCACCACAGCTTGGTCAGGTTTGTTTAAATCTTTGATAGGTGCAGTTGTATCATCCAGAAGTTCTTCAGTTTTGTGTACTGAAATGATTGGCTGTTGGTCGTCTGTTTGTTCAGTAGTTATTTCTGTCGTTTCTACTTTCGGACCTGCCTTCTTTTTGATAGTGCGTTTGCGAGTAATTTTTTGCGTGGGCTTACCTTCTGGTGTTTCGATCTTTTCAACTGTGGTCTCTTCTGGTAGCTCGATAGTTTCTGTAGGAATAGTTTCTTCTTCGAGCACAGTAACCGTTGTGACAGGAGCTTCGTTGTCTTTTTCGATTGTAGTTATTTCAGTAACTTCTGCTTTGGGACCTCTCTTTTTCTTAATGACTCGCCTAGTTGTCTTGATAGATTTCATATCTCCAGTCTCAGTGCGTATCTGGGTGATATGTATTGTTTCTGGAGTTTCTTCGAGTATCTCAGCTTTGTCAGGTTTGTTTAAATCTGTGATAGGTGTAGTAGTGTCATCTAAGAGTTCTTCTGTTTTGTGTATTGAAAAGATGGGTTGTTGGTCGTCTGTTTGTTCAGTAGTTATTTCTGTTTTTTCTACTTTAGGGCCTACTTTCTTGTGGATCGTACGTTTTTTGTAAATTTTTTGTGTAAGCTTACCGTCCGGTGCTTCGGATTCTTCAACCGTAATCTCTTCTGGTAGCTCGACGGTTTCTGTAGGAGCAGTTTCCTCTTCGATTACGGTAACCGTAGTGACAGGAGCTTCGTCTTCTTTTTCGATTGTTGTTATTTCAGGAACTTCTTCTTTAGCTCCTCTGTTGTTCTTAATGACTCGCCTTGTCGTCTTAATCAAATTTACATCTCCCGTCTCAGTATGTACCTGGGTGACTTGTACTGTTTCTGGAGCTTCGTCGAGCACCACTGCTTTGTCAGGTTTATGTAAATCTGCGATACGTGTAGTAGTGTCATCTAGAAGTTCTTCAGTTTTGTGTACTAAAATGATCGGTTGCTGGTCGTCTGTTTGTTCAGTAGTCGTTTCTGTCATTTCTTCTGTCGTACCTGCCTTCTTTTTGATACTGCGTTTTTTAATATTTTTTTGTTTTGGCATACCATCTGGTGTATCGAACTCTTTAACAGTGGTCTCTCCTGGTAGCTCGACGGTTTCTGTAGGAGCAGCTTCTTTTTCGATCACGGTAACCGTAGTGACAGGAGCTTCGTCTTCTTTTTCGATTGTTGTTATTTCAGTGACTTCTTCTTTAGCACCACTCTTTTTCTTGACTACTCGCCTCGTGGTCTTAATCGATTGAAAATCTCCGTTTTCAGTGCGTACTTGGGTGACTTGTACTGTTTCTGGAGCTTCTTCGAGTATCTCGCCCTTTTCAGGTTTGTTTAAATCATCGATAGGTGTAGCAGTGTCATCTAAAGGTTCTACAGTCTTGTCTACTGAAACGAGCGGTTGTTGGTCGTCTGTTTGTTCAGTAATTATTTCTGTCGTTTCTACTGTCGTACCTCCTTTTTTCTTGATCGTACGTTTTTTGATAACTTTTTGTGTGGGCTTACCGTCCGGTGCTTGCAACTCCTCAACTATGATCTCTTCCGGTTGTTCGACAGTTTCTGTAGGAGTGCTTTCCTCTTCGACTACAGTAACCGTGGTGACAGGAGCTTCATCTTCTTTTTCGATTGTTGTTTTTTTAGTAACTTCTTCTTTAACACCTTTCTTTTTCTTAATGACTTGCCTAATCGTCTTGATCGATTTTACATCTCCCGTTTCAGTGTGTTCTCGTGTGACTTGTACTGTTTCTGGAGTATCTTCGAGCACTAATGCTTTTTCAAGAGTATGAGTGTCGGCTAGAGGTATGGTTACATCATCTAAGAGTTTCATAGTCTTGTTTATCGTCGTGATTGGTTGATGGTTATCTATTTGTTCTGTAGTTATTTCTCTGGTTCCTACTCTTGTGCTTTGTATAGAAATGATTGGTGTTTTTTCTTGATCTCTATTTTCTGCTGTACTTTCTTCGTCTATAATTTCTTCGATTTCTATTTGTGACGCCATTTTGGGTATGTATAATTCTTCCTCAGGCATTTCAACTGTGCTCTTTTCCGTCGCTTCTTGTTTCATTTCTGTTTCGTCTCCATCGTATTCTTCGATATTTAAGTCATGACTTTTATACTTTTTAAATTGTTTTGGTTCTTCTACTTCAAGAGTTTCTTCAATGACCACATCTCCATCACCGGACATCTTCTTTTTCTTTCTTAAAATAGTTCTTTTAGTTTTTATTTGTATAGGTTCGGAGTCACCGGGTCCTTGTATAAATTTAGTGACAATTTCTTCGCTCTCTTCTGTGTCTGATGTCTTAGGTGAAGAATATTTTACGTCCGTAAGTTCTGTGGAAACGTTTTAAACCATTATTGATATTCATTTTATTTTTACTAGTGTATAGTGTACTACTTCCATAGTATTATCTGTTCGTGTATTTTGATCGTCATAGTATTTTTTTTAATAACATAAGCAACATAATTATATCTTAACATTCCACCTGTACATATTACATTTATCCAAATATTTTGTCGTAAAACATTATACAAAGCAAATATAAAATGACAAATTTTTGTAGACGCTATTTTGACAAAACGTTACAATTTAGATTAGCATTGTGTGATATTTACTATTGGACAGAAATAATACAGTTGTACATAATCATCTTGACATCATAAACTAAAATATATAATTGTACCTCTGTAAGTCTGAGATGTTTAAAATATTCTTTTAAATTTAGTCTAACAGTAATAAGATGTTATGCACGATCTAAATATAGCTTTTCTTTATACTACACACATTAACCTTAATATACACACATCAAAAGTGTCTAGGGATCAAGCAGTTTTATGCGGATTTCTTGAGATTGAGATGTGGCTTTGGCCCTGGCCTGCTCAGTCGCCAGACTTGAACCCGATTGAGCATGCATGGGATATGCTACAGAGAAGAGCTCTGCCGAATATGGAGGGTATCCAGTCGCAAGAAGACCTTTTTTTGTTGTTGCAACGAACATGGGCGGCCATTCCACAGCGTGTTTGGATGAACTCATTTTGAGTATGCCAAACCGATGTTCTTGTGTTGTTAGTGTTCGCGGTAGAAACACGGATTATTAATTGTTTAAGTTACCTAATAAAATTTTAAAGAAAACTGTTATTTCAGTCTTTTTTTCGAACTTTAATGTTAGTGGTTCAAATGTCAAAAATCCCTTTATTAGGAAAATGGCAAATTTCTTTATTAATGCAAAGGTGACTTGGTTTATCGTTACTGTGACAAACGAAAACACTTTATTTGATGAAACCTTAAAGAAAATTTTAATTAATATCAATCAGGAGAAAAGTTATTGCAAAAATATATGTTGATCCCTAGACACATATGTTGATCCCTAGACACTTTTGATGTGTGTATTTTATAGTTCATGTTTTCATATTAAAAAAAACGTATTTGTGTCCACCAATAGTATATTGGAGATCGTGATAATTAATAGTTAAAAAGAAACTTAATTGTCTTCAATAATTTTAAATATCAATAATTATAAGTTTGGTTGATTATATTTAATAATAATAAAAACTTACCCTGGACAAATGGCGCCAGTTCAGAAATTATACTGCTATGAACTTCTTCATCGTTTACAGTCATTTTACCTATAGAGAGGTCGGGTAGTTTTTCAGTATACGCTACGGTTTGCTCATCCACAAATTCTGTAGTAACCTTAACCTCATTTGCAATTGTAAAACTTTCATTTGTTTTTTGTGCTTTCGGTTCTGATACATGTAATTCAGTTTCATGTTGAATAATTTCACTGTCTGTGATTATTAATGGTGTCACACTTGTGGATGTAAACTTTGTTGTTTCAGTATTTGTTTTAGGTGTTATTAGTTCATTAACTTGAGTTTCTAAAACATGTTCTGTGCATTGAACGTGTGTTAGTGGTACGATATTTTTTTCAGCGGTGACAGGTTTGAGTTGATCGGATGTGAAACTGTCTGATGAATCTCCATGTGTTACTTCGTTAATAATTAAGCTTTCCATTGTACTTAAACCCAGAGCTGCCATTTCGACAGGTACTGGTTTCTCAAAGGATGTATTAATTTCATGTTCGTGTACGATAACCGAGGTTTGACTGATAGGACGCATTGAGATAGGAATACCTTGAACGCTTACTTCCTCATGGTCTACAATTTTAATTGATGATATATTCTCACCTGTAATTATTTCAGTTTGTTGGATAGGCGTCATTTCTAGTAGTTGCTCAGTTACTTCTCTTTTTTGCTCTTTATTTATTGAGATATCTTTTGGTGTTTCTTGTGGTACATCTTCAATGACAGTATAGCTTTTATGTGATTCAAATTCAAGAGAGGCTTGGCTCGTACCTGGCTCCAAAGCTATTGGTAAGTCTTCTAATTTTTCAATTACTTCAGGTTTTACGTTAAGTAATTCTTCACAAACAACATGACTTTTATCAGCTTTTTCGGATTTTTTATTTGTTTTGTCAAAGGAATCTAAGATTTGCAGAGCTTGTGGTTGCATAGAAATAAGTTCTTTCTGAACAACTGGCTTTGTTATAGCTTTTTCATCTTTAATACTTATGTCCTTTAAGACCTGATAATCTTCAATTGCTACCGTTTCTGTTGTAGTAACATGGTTAGTAGATTTCATATCTATTTTATGTTTTTCAAACGCAGGTATTGATATGGGTGCAATGTCTTTCTCTTTCTCTTTAATTAAAATGTCTGTAATAGTAACATGTTGCTGTGGTTCAATGACTACTTCTGTTGTCTCTTTTTGGGGCATTTTATCACAGGGGAAAATTCCCTCTGCTTCTTTGTACATTATTTCTTCTATTTGAATAGGCAAATTTGTAATGTAAGATTGCTCTGTTTTTTGTAGAATTTCGGATGGTTTGATTTTTATTGAATGTTCTTTTTCCCTAATTTCGGCTTGAGTTATTGTTAAATGTTGACCGACTTCTAGATTAATGGTAGGAGTGTGCTCATATGTTTTTCCTATTGACTGCATTTCTGTTGCTTGTTCTTCATATTTTGTTTCATGCACAATAATTGGTTTTATTGATTCTATAGTTAAATCTCCAAAAGTTTCTTTTTTCTCAAATTTATTCAAAAAATCTTCTACTTCTGTAGTTTGGAGCAATTCAACATTTAAGTGCTTATGTGTGGTTAAGCTGACATCATTAGTAACTGGTTTTGGTATTATAGTTTCTTTTAAAGTATCCTCTTTCTCAACTGCTATATTTTCAGATACATTAAGGGAATCTGTTGGTTGTATAACTACATCAATATGTTGGGATTTCAATTCTGTAGCATGTGTTAAGATTTTCTCTTTTTCGCTGACCACAGTTTCATCTACATCCACGCTTAAACATAGTGATATGTCAACTGTAGGTTCTATTGTTTTACGTTCAGGTAACATATCTGTCCCGATCGTGTCTTCTTTTTCAGAGGAGGTAATTTGAGTAATACTAACATGTTTTTTACCTTGTATAGTCAAATTTACGGTTTCACGCCTTGTTGCTGGCATTTCATCGAGTGCTCTTTCCGATTCTGTCACGATGATTTCGGTAATATCTACCGATTTTTGTTCCTCTATACTTCTTGTTGGTTTTCGAGGTTCTTGTAAACTTTTTTCGTAAGTATCTTCTACTTCTCCAATAAATGTTATATTTTTTTCTAAAGCTTCCTGTATACCATGTGTAGATCGTGCGCACGTAGGTAATATTTGAGGTAGTTTCAAATCTTCAGTACCTTGATTTACTACTATTTCAGTCCGTAACAAAGACTGTTCTTCAGTTAACACTGGAACAGCTGTAGTAGAAAAAGGTTCACAAATTTCATCTAATTTATTTTCAATTTCCATTGTTTGTATTTCCGTGATTTGTTTAGCTGTTGTTTCAATCACTTTTTCAGTAGCATTATATTTATCTGTTATAGAATCTAGAAGATCGCATTCTTTCTCGCCTGTTAAAATTTCGGTGCTTTCAATGTGTCTTTGCAGTGTATCGTGTATAGGCAATGCATTTAAGGTTTTGATAGCTACACCCTCGAAATCGTGAACATTACTTTCTGGGATTACTTCAGTGTTTATTGAACTACTATATGGAACAAAAGCAACTGATGCGTCGTATTTCTGCTGCATAATGTTACTACTATCTAGCTTCTTTTCTTGATCCATCGTTTCTGCGTATGTTGTGATGACGGCGTTAATTTCACCCAAATGGCTTTTAACAGTTGATTTTATTACCTTTTCTTCATGCATTAAATCCTCGCTTTCACCTAATACTATTTCAATTTGTTCGACTGTATTTTTTGCAATAGGTGTAATATTTGATTTTTGTAATATTACTTTCACGTCATTAAATTCTTCCGGTATTTGACTGGTGAAAATTTCTTCAGTGTTAGCTGTTTTTCCATATATTTCATCTATTGAGGGTGTAGCGGTACTGTACTTTCTGTTTATGTTATCGGGATTATCAATGTTATCAGAATGAGATGTGACTTCAGAAGTTTGTAGGCTTTGTTGACAAATGATTGAAAACGCTGCATTTTGTTTATCCGGAACATTGGGAAACAATAAAATGTCTTCTTTTTCGTTCATTACTTTTTCATCCTGTTCAGGCACTGACAAGGTTGTCAGTGATATTTGAGGTTTAGCAGATGATGTCACCCTATTAACGAAACTTTCTTCTGAAGAATGGACAAGAATTTCCTGCTGAGTTATAGCTTCTGCTGTAATAGAAGCTTGTTTAGCTCTGGCCCACGTTAAAGTGTTTGGTTTTTCCAACAGTTCTGGTAGTATCTCTGATTTGTTTTCTTCCACTGAAACAGCCTCACTCGAATCTATGTTATAAGTAGCTGAAACACACTGTGGTAAATTATGATTTTCAAATACATTTTCCTTTTCATTGTAGTCCGTCGTGCTTACCACTAATTCCCTGTGTGCCACATTTTCTAGAGTCGCTTTTTTTAATGAATCTTCAATTTTTGTATCTGTTAATTCTACACTAGTATCTACGGTGATTTCAGACGTAGTAGCTACTGGCCGACCTATAATGTCTGTAGATGCTGTGAACGTTTGTGGGCTTGCAGTAACGTCATAGTCACCCTCTTTTTCATGCTCTAATACTTCTGTAATTTTTACTATATCTTCTGTGTAAACTATTTCTGGGGCTAAAACTTTACTATTAGGCAGCAGTTCTTTTTGTAAAGCGGATTGGCTCTCTAAAATTTTGTTTTCGGATACTTGCAAGGAAATTAAATTATATGACCCTATTTCAGCTTCTTCGTAGTTAAATTTAAATGAATCTAATTTATCCAACGTATCTCTGGGACTGACTTCCATAACCATTGCAATTTTGCGATCTGAGTCTATATCTACATTGGCAAACGAATTTGCTTCTACTTTTTCTGTATCAAGGTTTTGTTCTTTAACATCTGCAACAATTTCAGTGATATTTAAACTTTCTTGACCAACAAAATATGTTTGAGCTGCACTGTGTGATATTTTATTTTCTAGTAAGTTCTGTAATTGTTCTGTTACTGTCGTTTGAAGGACAGATATTTCTTTTTGCAAGTCTCTAGATTCTGATGCCATTTCTGTCATATTTGGTTGTTCGGTAATAAATGAAATTTGGTCGGCAGTATTAATTTCCTGTGACATTGGGGTTTTTAAAGAATGACTAGGTGTCGTTTGCGCGTGGAACACATCCGGTATTTTGTTTAAGTTTAATTTCTTCTCGCTTTCGGAATATTCTGTTTCTGACACGGTTAAAGGTATATTAGGAATGAGCGATGCAATCACAATTTCTGGTTTTTTCATTATGTAGTCTTTCGTGGATTCTTTGTCATGTATAAAAGGATATGAGACAATCTTAGCCTGAGTTGTTGTGATTGTCTCTGTTGCGGCCTCTGTCACTGCTTTTGCTGATGTCATAATTTCATCGGTAGCAGCCATTTCTAATATTTCTGAGGTTATAAAAGGTTCAAACGCCTTCAAGTCTGAGTCTGCTTTTACTGTTAATTTATTATCATCTAATACCAAATCTTTTTCACTTTCATGAACCTCGACTACACTGACAGTATTTTTGTCTAGAGTAGATATTGTAATATCAGCATGCGTTTCAAAAACTGCTTGAGGTTCTTCAAAATCCCTTTCAGAATCATGAACGCTTGTTTCTAAATTGAATTTATGTTGAAGTTCGTTTATACCAACAGTAGCTGTTTTTTGCGTCACCGTTGTGGGATTAAATTCAGATTCTTTAATATGCGCTGTGGTTATAGTATTGCTTACACTGGTGTGTAACAATATATCCTTATTAATAGATACTAGACTTGGCATTTCTTTTGTTGAAAGTTCTTCTTCCTTTTCATGTGATTCCCCAATAAACACAACAAGACTATCTTTGGAAGCAATATCTACATTTGCCTCTTGCGATGGCGGTAACTTTAAGGAAGCTAAAATTCCTTCACGTTCTTGGATATTTTGAATTTCTGTTATCACCTGGTTAGAAACTAGTACATCCTTACGAGCTGTTTCAGTTGGAACAATCAATTCAGGATAATACTTTCCAGACTTATCTTCTACAAAAACTTCACCTACTTGAATGGATTCTAGCAAGTTAAATTTAAGCTTTGAAGTAGCCGTATTTTCAGGTACAAGAGCTTCTACATTACTTTCTTTTATTTCTTCATTAACTTCTGTGATGTTTAATCCAAGTAATGGTGTAAAAGCAACTGTGGCGTTTGTTTTTTTTGTTGTTGAATCATGAAGTGGAGCTTCCTTAACAGACACTACCTGTTCTGATATTTTTAAAGCATCTTGCAGTAACATTGTTGTCTTAGCACTCTCTACTTGGCATTCGTCCTTTTGCAAATCTGATGTTGACATATTAGAATGTACTTCTGTAATGACAAAGCTTTCTGCAGGAACGAAGCTTTTGTTCGCTGTAATTTGATTCTTATTTTTATTAATTTGGTAATCTGTCACAGAATTACTTATTTCCACCTCAGTTACTAACAGAGGCTCAATTTTATTCATAGATGGTTTTATTGCAACTTTGGCATTGTCTTTAATTACTAATGGAGATTCACTTTCCTGTGTTTGTTGCATATCAGAAATTAAAGAATAATTGGTATCAATTTTCATATTTGCTATGACATTTGTATTGAGTTTTTCAGCGAGGATGTGCGTTACTTGGCTGGCTGGTATTACTTCAACCTTACTGTCGGAAACATCCGTTGCTATTGTACTGACATATGGGATATCTTCTTTTTCAAATATTCCAGTTTCATCCTCTTCATAATGCTCTTGTTTCTCTTTAGACTGTGATGTTTTAATTCTTTTCAATTTTTCTTCATTTGAAATCTCAACTATTTGGCGTTCTTCTTCAAACCCTATTTTCTGTTTAGTGTACTTTTTACGTTTGACTTGTTCTTTTTCTTTTGTATCTGTGAATTATAGTCATAGTGTTTGAAGTTCATTACAAATGAATTATTAACTGTTAAAATATATAAAATATTTTAGCGGTGTATTAAAATAAGCGTATATACAATATGCTAGTTCAAAATCTTATACTGACTAAACTTAGAGGTGCAAAACTACTAGTAATACTTACTGTCATGAGGCTTGATTACGCGATCATTTGTTATAATATATTATTCAAATTGAAGCGGATCCTTGAAGCTAAAAGCAGTTGTTAAAATTGCATAAATAAAACTGTAAGAAACTTGTTAGCTAACGTTTTTGCGGTGACACACATACATACATAAATGCAAAATTCTTAAACATGTTTAAGAATTTCTTAGTGCTAAGGAAGCAATCTTTTTTCAAAGTGTTTTAAACATTATAATAGGCTTTTTCATATAAACAAGCCCACACGAGCACGAAAAACATAAATATTTTTGATAATTTTAGGGTTTCGGTTAAGTAACGAAAATCCTCTTCAACCGAAAAGTACTTCTCTTATACTTATTATTCTTCATTACATTTATTAAATTTAATTGAAAACCACTACAACATAGACGTTTGATACAATCTATAGTCCAACATGTTTTGATAAGTAATTTTATTCCTTAAAGCAAATCCAATATCATGGAAACTTATGACGCGCTTTAATGCCATCCCGTGGCTTATTCTCAACAGCACCGGGCATAGTCATTTAATATTTTAAATTAGTATTGTTACCTTTATTTACCTGAATTAAATAAAAAGAACATTGTTTATTATGTTTATTGAATAAACGCGCTTATTTCTTTCGTATCCCCAGCTTCCCGTTTCGAACTCCGTCCCACAGATTTAAAAAAAGTGTAAACAAATAACATGGCACAAAATTCTTCCTTTTTATTATAGCGTTTTAATATCCTACTAATGGAGCAAGAGCCCGTAAACCCCAGACATTCGTTATTTTATAAAAGCTGAAAGTTTGTCAGCGCATGCTCCCAACACAGTACTACTGTCTTGGGTACAGTTACACAGTAAAAACGATGGACCATTTTGAAGTTTGGGTTACCGTGGCTTTGTCAGGTAAACGGTACCAAAGGTGTGTAAAATATCGATCTAACTTCGTCAAATAATAAAGCGCGATTTTTTGGTAGTACCTTCAGAATATTATTAAAAATCACGTTATTCAATGCCAGACACTTAACATAGTGGCAACCCCTTGCCAGACACCCTTAATGTTCATGAAATTATAATTTTACTTATGTTATAGCATAAAAGCTGATTTTTAACCGACTTTCAAATAGGAGGAGGTTCTATGTTCTACTGTATGTTTTTTAACCGTTTTTTTTTATGTATGTTCTCCGATTACTCCGTCAATTGTGGACCGATTTTGAAAATTATTTTTGTATTCAAAAGGGTATGCTCCCGAGGTGGTCTCCATCTCCTCCATCCATGCCCCATCTGATGATGGGATCCCAGGGAAATCGAGGGGAAACCCTCATTTTTTTAGGCACATACCATGTTTTTCGTATATTTTCTGAAGTTACACCGGTATTTGCGTCTGGTAGTCATAATTTTATGATAATGAGCTGATGAAGTAAGGTACAACTCCTTAACGGTTAATAGTTGGAGGATAAATCTTTAAATATCATATGTATGTATGTTACCTATAGTCGTATTCTTTAAAATTATTTAGGTAAGCTGATGATGGGGTACAACTCCTCAACGGTTAGGAGTTGCGAGGATAATTATTTAAATTTCATACGTATCTATAGACCTTTAGTCGTATACTTTCAAGTTATTTAGGTGAGCTGATGATAGAAGGTTAAACTCTTCAACAGTTAGGGATTAGAGGATGATTTTAATATTACACGTACGTATAGACCTTAATTTGTATTCTTACAGTTATTTATATGGATCGTTTTATTAAGTAGACACCTACTAAGGAAGGAATTTTGGAATTTCTACCCCTAAGAGGGTGAATAGAAATGTATTTAAGCGTTTCTGGATATTCTACCCCTAAGAGGTTGAAATAGGGGTTGAAAGATTGTGTAAAAGTTCGTATTTTTTTAAGTTAGAAACGTACAACTTTATTATTGGGCTACTGATAAAAATGAGTATTAACGTATTACGTAGCATTTCTGGATATTCTATCCCTAAGGGGTGAAATAAGGGTTGACATTTAATACATCCTTAAACCACTAAAGTTATTTGCATCAGCAGAAATTTTATGAATTAGTTCAACTCAAATAACATTTCTGCTGATGCAAATAACTTTAGTGGTTTAAAGATGTATTAAATGTCAACCCTTTATTCACCCCTTGATTTGGTGGCAATGGGACCACCTCGGGAGCATACCCTTTCGAATACAAAAATAATTTTCAAAATCGGTCCACAATTGACGGAGTAATTGGTGAACATACATTAACAAAATAAAATAAAACATACAGTAGGAGGAGGTTCTATACCTCCTCCTTTTTGGAGGAGGTATAGAACTTTCCTTTTCCTCCAGCTTTTATGCTATAACGTAAGTAAAATTATAATTTCATGAACATTATGTGTCTGGCAAGGGGTTGCCACTATGTTAAGTGTCTGGCAATGAATAACATGATTTTTAATAATATTCTGAAGGTACTACCAAAAAATCGCGCTTTATTATTTGACGAATTTAGATCGACATTTTACACACCTTTGGTACCATTTACCTGACAAAGCCACGGTAACCTAAACTTCATAATGGTCCATCGTTTTTACCTGTGTTGGGAGCATGCGCTGACAAACTTTCAGCTTTTATAAAATAACGAAAGTCTGGGGTTCACGGGCTCTTAGTCCATAATATTATAAACGCGAAAGTTTGTAAGTATGGATGGATGTATGTTTCTTACTCTTTCACTCAAAAACTACTGAACGGATTTGGATGAAACTTAACAGTATTATAGCTTATACATCAGAATAACACATAGACCGACATATACGCGGGCGGAGTCGCGGGCAAAAACTAGTCATTCATATTTAAAAGAGTTATAACAAATATACTATGAAGCTGTTTAATGAGTTAGCGATACTTTAAGTAAGTACCTCGGAATGATTCAATTAAGCTGTAAGCAAATCAAAAAACAATTAAATAATAAATCTTATTCATTCAAAGCATGAGTTACAGAGAAGCGCCGGCATCATCTTATTTGTAATGTATAGAACCACGTACCTGGTAAGGAATCCTCATCTTTTTTAGTGTCTGAAATCATTGAAAATCGTAAATACATTTACACTGTGAAATGAACCAGCTGGTTGGCCTC
Source organism: Diaphora mendica (assembly GCA_949125395.1). Lineage (NCBI taxonomy): Eukaryota > Metazoa > Arthropoda > Insecta > Lepidoptera > Erebidae > Diaphora > Diaphora mendica. The sequence goes on along the minus strand of OX421312.1, from coordinate 9,151,159 downwards.
AAATTCATACAATTACCAGATATGATGATAGACCATCTTATGTAAGAAATATCGTTTGTAAATTCTGACATATTGATTAATATAAATTTTTAAACTAAAAATTGAAAACATAATCTTAGGCTTTACTAATAAATCTTAAGGAACATAAATGTGTGTAGATAAATATCAGAATTTTATAAGGGAGGAATACTTTTTTGGCCATTTCGATGGGCGGGCGATGGAAAAGGCAGGTTATTAATTAGTTTCATTATTGTTACAATTTAAGGATTATTCGTATACAAACGAATTTTAGGATTCGTACTATGTAGAAGGACTTAATTAGGCGACTCAATCAGGTAAACAATCTATATTTTAAATGAATTGGTTATTTTTGTTTCTTTTTTTTAAGACGATATAAGAGACAAGAATATAAATGAAGAATTGTAACTCTTGTGATGGAATAAAAATAGCTTTATAATTATATGGTGTTACGGAAAAGGTAATTATGTGCATTAAGCAAATACAAAGTTATTTCGGCATGAAAATTATGAGATTTCGAACAGTATCTCTTAGATTAAATAGACGTATACACCCGGTTCTAGACGTCTGAAATGACACGAGTAAATATGAGCCTACATGTTTAGTAAACATTTGGCATAAGCAAGTAGGTACTGCATTTTGTTGGTATCTCATTACGAATGAAGTTACCCTTTAATTATTTAATTGCAAACATCGAATATTTTACTGATTTTGTAGAGTCTGTTTGTAATATTAAAATAACCGCTTTTTAATAAATGCATATGTATGTATACACGATACATGTACTAAAATAACATTTTTTACAAATTTTGTCTGTCTGTCGGTCTGTCTGTTTGTTCTGGGTAATCTCTGCACCCGCTGGACCGATTTTGTCGGGATTTTCACTGGCAGATAGCTAATGATCTAAGGAGTAACTTACTTTTTTTAGACTAGCTTCGCCCCGCGTCGTTACTCGCGGTTACAACAATAACCGCGGGTAACACCGTGGGCTCAGCTAGTATATTATATGTGAAGACTGTTGATAATGACTTACCTTTTATGACTTTCGTTGTACGCGTTTCTGCAATGTTTTTAGCAGTAGATTCCACAATAACCTGTAAAATAACAATATGTTCGTTTGTCTACATTGAGCAGTCAGCTGCATTGAATTTCTATAGCCGTAATAAATTCAATTAGGTAGATGGTGGCTGTTTAATTTTACTAGTAAGTCTTATCTTAAATGTATTTTAATATTATTGCTTTTTTAACACACCTTTATTAACTTCTTTTATGTTTGTTAGTTTATTCGTAACCGACTTATTTAAGCGTGTTTTTTAGTTTTTAAATTATAACTATTTGCTTAGTATCTGGTTCCTTTATAGTCAAACAAATTTAAACACCTTCTATGATTGTGTAATTTCAATAAGAAGTTAAGGTTACTCTATCAAACACGATGTACTGAGTTTTAAATAAATTATTTATTTTTGTATTCATTACCTCTTGTGCTTCCTTTTGTTCCCAGGATCGTGGCTTGAAATCTTCTGGATAAAAGTGCGCTATAACCTCTTCAACCGAGGAATGTTTTAAATCGACCATTTTTAAGAAAGCACGGAATCCAACTTTCGCTGCGATAACGTCTTCGTCTTGAGTGGTTTCTTCAGTAAGTACTTCAGTAATTAAAGCGCCATGTCCTTGGCGTTCTACCAAGCGAACGAGTGCGGACTGTGACTGTGGAACCCGTAACGCTGGGAAATATTCTGCGTCATATAAACTTTCAATTTCTTCGTTAGTTATACCGTTTCTCATCATAAAACCAATTTTAGCTAATTCGCGTAAAGGTGATTCTCCAGGTCCGAATTCTTTGGCGTTTATGACCTCCAGTAGTTCGTTAATTTCTGCTACTATTCGAGAATCACTCTCTACCATTCTTAACATTCCCTTCTGTGTTTTAAATGCCTTTTCAAATGGCTGGACCGTCTCTTCATTTTCTATTTGTGATGACACTAAATAGGCATGAGGAGAAATGATTGTCTCAGCTTTCTTTTCTTTCGTCGGTTTTTCTTTTTCATCCACCTTTTTATAAGAAGCAACGTCTACAGTTTCTACGTAGTCGGCCTCGGTGACAATTGTCTTTGCTTTCTTTTTATCTATACTTGTAATGGATTTTGATTTTTCAACTGTTTGAACGTCTGAGACAGCGATAGATTCTTGAATATCTTCAATAACTTCCTTTGCCGTCACTTTTTGTACGATTTCGTCTTCTCGTTTACTAGTTTTATCTTTTTGTTTAATTTCCTTCGCTTTTTTAACCTTTTCTGCCTTTTGAAAGACTTGTAACTTAGCTTTTGTTGTTGCCATGCCAATATCACTTACAGCTTTACACATGTATGTACCTTCTAATGCCTTTACACACTTTCTAATAGTGCACGACGTGTGATTATCTTTATTTTCTATAATAAAGCGATCATCCGTTCTTATTACCTTGTCGTCTTTGTACCAAAGAATTTCTGAAAGAAAAATTCATGTTGTAGTGTTTAAGATCATGAATAAGGAAACATACTTTTTATCAAGCAGATATATTACCCGGCGTTGGATTTCCGCTGTAAACAGCTTCAAAAGTAACGGTTTCCTCTTCATCAACACGTTCCCCTAAAATCTCTTTAATAAACGTAGGAACAGCCTGTGTCGCTGCAAAATGAAAAAGATTGTAGTACTTAGAGTACCTAAGCTCTAAAATTTTCTAATGTATCTATTATTTATTGTTGCCAGTATACAAAATTGTTTTTCTAGTATCAAAATTTATTAGAGTTCTTTTTGTTTTATAATCGTTTTTTTTTTATGATTTCCTAAGAAATATTTCTTAAATTACATAATTTAGTTGAGAATAATGTAATCTATAATTTTTTTAGTATCCTTAATTTTGCTGTAAGCAAATAATGTTACTAAAATTCATAAGCTGTTGATTTTGCCCTGTTTATTCAAACGAAAGTCTAAAAGATAAGGCGAACTAGCTTCATGTGTTAAAGAATCTACTCTTGTATACGGATAAAGAGGCTATCATCTATGTAGATCAATACAAAAAGACAGTGCAATATAAACTGTCTATTACAAATAATACCATGTTAATTAAATTTATACTAATACTATAAAGGTGAAGAGTTTGGTTGAACGCGCTAATCTCAGGAACTACTGGTCCGTTTTGAAAAACTCTTTCAGCGTTAGATAGCCCATTTATCGAGGAAGGCTGTATACGCTACGACCAATAGGAGTAGAGTTTTAATAAAAAAATATTTCAAAAAACGGGGTCTACGATTGCGTGTGCTGCGTAAATGGTTAAAGACATGAAAGAGATGTTCCTCTTGAAAAGCACAAAAAAAGCTATCTTTTAAGGTTGGCTCACTATAACCTTTTTATGGGAAATAAATGTGTTTTCGCTGTATAACATTTGAAACATCTTGTATGATTGTGTAAGACAAAGAAGAAAACGCAGACGAGACACGCATATTTCACCATTTATAATACATTGAAAGTATAACTTAAATACTATATACTACTATTTTAAGCATCGTGGTACATACTAAAATACAAATATTTACCCTTTAAAGCGGCTTGCAACTCTTCCATGTGTGTTACCCATTCCGGTTTTCGGTACTCTTTGGTTCCAATAATACCTTTGAACATTTTAGCAATAGTTAAAATACAGATAATAACAGTAATAATAGCAAAATTTAAAATCTATATACAGTTTTGATTTCCACAATACGACTATATATGTAAATTTTTGACCTCGTGACCAGGAGGTCGAAACATCAGGCAGTTGTAAAGTATATAAACCTGTTATGTGACTAGCGTGATCTAGTTTATTAATGTATGTAATAAACTATGTAACTTTTTATCCGGAAATAGGTTAATCAAGAAATCATGTAATTCTACTCTTCGCTTGATAAAGACTAACAACTCCATCTTAATTGTTCACTGTGATCATCATCAATCTATCATAGCAGATATAAGTCACACTAAAATAATTTAGTACAATGGCTTCAGTAGCTTGTGATATAAAGAGCTATAACTGGTATTAGGTACACCCATTTTTGAAAAGTGTCCTTATTAGACTATAGTGCTATTATATAGTGCTATTAAACCACTAAAAAACATAAAAAAAATATTCAACCGATATATGCCATAAAAATGCATTTAAATTTGTATTGTGATAATTTGTATTATATAATACAAGTACAAACAATTTAAAGCATACGCTGATCACTTGACAGTTAACACTTTAGTTTACAAAGCCGTTTGACGTAATAACATGGCAGCTTTCACGGTGTTAAAGAACAGATTAAAAAACTGAAAACTTTGAAATCAATTATAAAAAATATTTTATGAACTAAAACTAACATTTTCCGACTGCTTTTTGCCTATCTCAATAATATATTTTTAGATATTTTCTCATAAACAGTAAAATACCTTATTGTACATTACTTTTACAAAAACATGACAAAAATAATTTTAAAAATAAGAAAATAACATTAATACAATAATATTGATGTTTAGAGTATTGCTGGCTTAAACAACCAAGAAGTATGTTACTTAGAATTAAATGTTAAAATATGAATCTTGTCGTGAATAATATTGATAACAGATTGTTTATCAGCTTTACATAAGTAAAAACTCTGTTAAAATGTTTTGAATGTTTGACTTTAATATAATCGACATGTGGTTAACATGTCGATTATATTAAAGTTGTGATCTAATGAAAAATTTGTGTTAAAAGTAGTATACGGAGAGGGAGAGGAAAATGGTAATCCTAATTTATTATTATATAATCGAAGAACGCTTCTGAAACTGAAAGCATAATTTATGTTTAAAAATATGATAAAAAAATTACAAGTTTCGTAGTGTAATACTGTGTTATTGAACTTACTTTCCACTGACAAAGCAGCAGTTGTTGATGTAACTCCCAAGGCATTGTGTGCTTCAAATACAATTTCTCCCGTGTCGTCTTGATATACCTCAGGTATAATTAAAATCGATGTACCATCTTCTATCTCTTCTATCTGGTATTCCTGGGATTGAACTACCTCAACGCCTTGTTTAAGCCATCTTATTTCCGGTTTGGGCATGCCAATGGCTTTGGCTTCAAACCTTAAATTAATGGCATTATTATACATACCCACTAAAATGATATTCAAGACGATATCCGTGACAGATCGTCAATTGGAAGATGGTAAAAATGTATTATTCGGAAATTGTATATAACATAATTGTATAAACGAAAAAACCGACTTCAAGAACAGGAAAAAATTGATATGGGACCGCACGGGAAGCACCAGCTTTCAAATAAAAAAGAATCATTAAAATCGGTTCACCCAGTCGAAAGTTCTGAGGTAACAAACATAAAAAATACAATAGAATTGAGAACCTCCTCCTTTTTTGAAGTCGGTTAAAACGGCAATTCCATAGTTAGACCTAACATATCCTTTTTTATAAATAACTTTATGAATTACAATAAGGCTGGACTTAAAAACAATGTTTAGATATAATAACACATTGTAGGGTAACAGGGACCCATAGTGTTTTGGATCGAAAACGTAACCATCGACGATTCCACGTTTTTGCTTGCATTCTCAGAATCTTGCTCCTGGGTGAACATATACTCTGACTCTCTGACTCTGAAACTGTTTCTGATGTCTTCTGGACAATGACAGAAATATGTTATAAGCAGACGTGTAGAATTTATTTTTCATCAATTTTATACACCACAATGCTATTCTGTATCTACACCACAAACGTTTATAGGTAATTTTTATTTAAAAATAATTATATTATCATATACCATGTGCCCCAAAATTCAACGATAAGCGGGCGCCAAAAGGTAGACCTGCTCATGAGTACATAACGAAAAAAAAAAAAAAATATACCCAGTTTTTTTTTAGTTACAAGAAAAATTTAGAATTTGTTTGAAAATTTACACCCTTCATTTTTTTTTATTTATTTATTACGTAGTGGTGTCCATACTTTTTTTTTTACAAGACCATGAGTCAAAGTACACTAAGAGTAAAAATATTTCAAAATTGTAGGGAAAAAAATATTTTAAACGTTTTTTGTGTAAAAACTGCGGGCAATTTGGTGTTTTTAAGAGTTGTGGTGAATAGTATCACTATTTAGGTACAAGATAAAAAAAAAACTTAAGCATATTTGAGAAATTGTCATCGTGGTCGTTCAAAATATCATGAAAGGTATAAATTTTCAAAGAAATTCTAAATTTTTCTTGTAACTAAAAAAAAACTAGGCATATTTTTTTATTATTTTTCCTTATGTACTCATTAGCAGGTCTACCTTTAGGCGCCCGCTTATCGTTGAATTTTGGGACACCCTGTATATACAATTAAATAAAATCTAAGTGCCTGTTTTAACAGCTTTATATTAAATACATATGAAAGTATACGAGTATACGGTATATATACATCATAAAGTAAAATTTTGTTTGTTTGTTTGTTTCGACTAATCTCTAGATCGGCTGGGCCGATTTTGACGGTACTTTCACTGGCAGATAGCTGATGATATAAGGATATAAGCTTTTTTTTACTAGCTTAACCTCGCGGCGTTGCCCGCAGTAGATATTGTACCGCGGGTAACACTGCGGGATTCAGCTTGTTATAAAGATAATAGTCGAGATTCCCGGGTATTTTTATCATTTAATTTTAATTTCAAAAGTTATGTTACCAATAGAAAAACGAAAATGACAATTCTTGGCGGACTAGCGATTTAAACCAGTTTTTCATTGCTTCATGTAAAAAGAGAACGCCAAAGTGTGCGCTGTCTGTGTATTGTTTAATAATAGGTCTTTACCTATGAAATTGCCGTTTTGTATGCAATAAGTGAAAGTACTTATTTTTTCAAACTTTTTTATTTCTGTTATTCGAAGTAATCACCCATGCAATCGACGCATGGGCAGTTTATTCCTTCTTGTAAAAATCAGCTGGACGGGAGGCAACAAACTCTTCAAAGGCATATTGTACTGCCTCTCGGGAATTGAATTTTTTACCCACTAAAAAGTTGTCTAAATTTTGGAAAAAGAATTAGTCGGTAGGTGCAAGGTCTGGTGAGTATGGCGGATGAGGGAGAGCTTCCATCTCCAGCTCCTGCAGCTTGGAGACTGTCTGTTGCGCAGTATGGGGTCGCGCGTTGTCGTGAAGGAGCAGTGGGGACGACCGATTGACCAAAGCTGGTTGCAGATGTGCAAGCTTCTCCATCATTCTCTCCAGTTCTTCACAGTACACATCTGCATTAATGCTCATGCCGTTTTGTAAAAAGCTGTGGTGAATCACACCCGCACTAGACCACCGTTTGGTGGTCCAGTGACCATCACCTTTTTAGGGGTCATTTTTGGTTTAGGGCATTGCTTTGGTGCTGAACCAGGGTCTAACCAACTTGCTGACCGCTTTCGATTGTCGAACAGAATCCATTTTTCGTCGCACGTAACAATTCGTTTCAAAATTCCTTCATTTCTTTGCCTGTTGAGCAGCGCAAGGCAGGTCTCGACGCGTACGTTGCGCTGGCGATCGTTAAGGTCGTGGGGCACCCATCTATCAAGCTTTTTTACCTTGCCAATTTGTCGCAAATGGATCAATATTGTTTTGATGCTTACATTAAAAGCTGCTGCTAGCTCAGCTGTAGATTGAGTTTCGTCAGCTTCCACAATCGCCTTTAATTCATTATTGTTAACCAAAGTCTCCGGACGACTACGAGCTTCATTTTTCAAGTCAAAATTTCCAGAACGGAACCGGGAAAACCAATAACGGGTTATGCGTTCGTTTATACAGTTCTCTCCGTAAACGTTTTTGATGTTACGTGCCGTTTGTGTCGCGTTGGTGCCACGACGGAAATCATATTCCATAATTACACGAATTTTTAAAGTCTCCATTTTGACGAAAAATGTTCAAATGTAATGAAAATACAACGCTAATCAAAAAACAAAAGACTGAGTTTGTAAATAGAATGTCATGGTTTTAAAACAAAATTAATTTGAATTTAGAATACAGAGCCATTACAAACTTTTTTTTTTTGAAATGACCAGTACTGAAGAACGGCAATTTCATAGGTAAAGACCTAATATTTACAGTTAGTATTAAAAAAGATAGTCTTGTAGTACTAAAAAATTCTGAGCGAAGACTATATGGCTCTTAAATTATATAAATATTAACTAAACAACAGTTAAAAATGTGCTAGTTATATAGTAATAAATTTTGATAACCTTGTTATTAATACATATTGGAAGTATACATATTGGGACTCTTTGATAAAACCATACTTTTCGTAGCACAATAAAAAACCCACAGTTATATTTCTTTTTTTAATTGTCAAGCAGACATATCTTATGCCTGCTACCTCTGTTATCTACCACGATCGAGAATTTTTGTAAGAAAAATAGTTGAGCGTCTCACCGAAATAAAGTTACTCACGAAAAATTTGCTTTATATGATAAAAACGATAAAAATAGACCCGGGATCCTGGACACTAAATTCCCTTTCTTTAATAATAATTGATCTTTTGAATCAATTAGTGAACACAATAATTAATTCAAAACTATTGAAGGGAAATCAATTTAACTTTATCACTGTACAATAACGTCATCAGTTGAAGTACCGGACCCCGTGCTTCACCCAGGTGGAGATCCTAGGTGAAATACGGGTTTGTCCTCGTTTAGGTATATCAGTCAATAAAAAAGCCGCAACTTCAATTTTTACTTTTCTTAATAACTGTCGTGCTGTTTATAAACTTAGGCAATCTAGTGAAAGACTGGATTTTGATTTGTACTTGAAGATTTTTTTAGTATTTAACATAAATCTAAAAATACTAACCTGGTTAATTCGCCTTCTGAAGTTGTTACAACTATAGGTAAAGCTTTTACAATCCTTGGGGCAAATTCTTCGAGGTCACTAGTTTTCTGGAAAACAGTCGATAAATGAACATACACAATATTTACGTACAAAGTATATAATGTTTTACTAGAATTTTCAAGTAGTATATCTTACCTCATCGCTCAAAATATCTTCTTCCGATGCGCTTGGTAAATATTCATAAGCTGGAAAATGAGAGTAATAGTTAGAGTATGATCTAAAATGTAAATACTTTTTGTATCTGGGAATAATTTCAATCACATAATATTATTTTTGGCAATATCCTAAAAACAATCTCAACATGAAAACTGTTGACTTAAAAGAATTAAACACTAAAATCAGGTGCTTATGCAGGTGCGCATCCATGAAGCTCTCATAACACAAGCGTTCCTTGTCGTCTTCTATCGTTGTCATTATTACAGTTATAAAGTACTTTTAATACAGTACAAACTATATTACTGCTTAAATTTCATGGTCCCGATTTATGAAATACTAAATCGTACTCTATTTTAGTTTAATGTTTTAAATGGACGTTTATATGCTACGAATAAATTATTTATTCGTAGTTTATATGTAATTATATCAAGCTCTCAATAAATGTATATCGAAATAATACCGTTAGTCAACGGTATTATTTCGATATACATTTATTGGTATTATAGTTCAGATTGTTCTACAGATGCATGGCAAGTGTGATATGTTGTTACTAGTATTCAATGTATTAATTAACAAAACTCATTCTCGTTTTACACATGCAATCTAATGTTACATGCACAGATGAAATTATAAATTTCGTCACTACCTTCCACAAGTACAGTACATTCACTGCTACAACTTCCAAATTCATTTGTAGCTATACAACAATACGTCCCTGTCATTTCAGGGAAGGCTTCTTTTATGCACAATTCGCATAAGCCCGATTCTTGTCGAGCTACCGCAATGTCTCTAGCTCTTTGTACAGGTGTTCCATCGTGGTACCAATCAATTTTAGGCCAAGGCTGACCCATTATTTTACAAGAAAGTGCTATTGGTTCCCCATCCATTATAGTAAGAGGTTCCAGAGGAGACATTATTATTGGTGCCTGTCCTGTACGTTCCTTATTGTGTTTTTCTATAAGTAGCGAAGCTGAACAAGAAACAGAACCAGCGAAATTTTCAGCTCTACATGTGATGACTCCTAAATTTTCTTCTGTAATATTTTCAAAACAAAGACACGATATGTTTTCTCTGTTTGTAATGTAAATGTTTGTTAATTTGTTTTGTTTAACATAAGAAGTTACTTCTCTTGTGTCTATAAACCATTGAAAGGAAGCGGTAGGGCTAGATATAACTTCAACCTCAAGTAGCACGATTTCTCCTAAAATCACTGTTTTGGGATGTAGTGGTCTAATAATTATTGGTGGTACTATCTGGTCTTCATTTAACGATTTGATTAACTTTACAGAACTTGCTGACTTTACAACCAAGTTTTTGTTTTCGATGATAACTTCGTATTTTCCTACTTTCTTTTTATCTACATTTTTCAATTTAATAGTAGATTTTTCATTGTCAATGCAAATGATACAATCCTCGCTTGGTTCTAGTATCTGGTTGTTGCGGTACCACTTCACTTTATTATCATCACCAGGTTCGTATATAACAGTCAGTTCAAAATCACCCTTTTCCAAAATATTTATAGCTTTTATAGGCTCTATTATGATAGGTTCCACCTCTGTAAAATAGTTTTAAGTTAATCGCCGTTGTTTTAGATTATATTGACGGTTTTAGTCATTGAAACTATGTATTTAAAATCTATAGTGTGATTTACAAGTTTTAGTCGTGTTTCCATTTCAAATAATTTGCTAATCAAATAAATTTGTTCTCTTTTCCATCGAGTTTTATTACGTAAAAAAAGTTTAAGTTTGCTGCAACTATACTAACTGTAGATACATATGAAAAAATACAATATTTACATTAAAAATTTATGAAAAACTGTTGACATTTACTAGTTTTTCAATAAGTTAAAGTATATATAACTTGAGGATATTAAAACAGTTCACACAATTGTGCAAATGTTTTCTATTTTTAACGAATTTTCGTGTGGTTTGGTCGAAGGCTAACTGGCATACTTACTTTGCTTTAAACAATTTATTTCTCTTAGTTTATTACATCATATTGTATTTTAAGAGGACAACATTATATACTACAATTGAACTTTAAAATACCAAGCTATTAATGCAACTGAATAGCAAATTTTAACGAAAACATTTTGCAGAACAATTCTAATATCCCCTTTTGCATACACAATGATTATTCTCTTATATACACTGCGTTGGTTAGGCACATAAACATATACGTTCTATGAGTGTACGTGTAACCATGCATCTGTTTGAGGTTGGAACAATTTAAGAATAAACTTTGACGTTCTTAGTCATAGGAAATATTCCTAATGAATTAAATATTACTCGACATAATGTCCTTACCTTTTTGGTCACCTTCTGTCTTCTTAATTTGTTTTTTCCTTTGAACAGTTGTCACTTCGACTTTTCTTTCTTCTACTGGTTTTTCAATTTCTTTTTCAGTTTTATGTACTTCTTCAATGATTATTTCTTCGGTAGATTTTTCTTTTGTTAGTTTCTTTTTCCTTTGTACATGCTCTTTTTTCTGATCTGCTTTGTGTTTTTCTTCTTTGGATCCTCTTTGTGTTTCGTTTTGTTCCATTGATTTTTCTTGTTTAGTTGGCTCAAGCTGGACTTTATCAGGCTTTTGTTCCTCAGGCTCTTTTTGTTTTAGTATTGGTTTAAGGACAACTTCTTCTTTTAGTTCTTCGTCCTTTGGTCGCCTTCTGCCATGGGGCCATTTCACTTCCTCAGGCTTCACTTCTTCAACAGGTTTTTCTGTTTTCACTGACTTAAGTTGCACTTCCTCAAGCTTTTCTTCTTCCGGTTCTTTTTGTTTTGGTATTGGTTTAAGGACAACTTCTTCCTTTAGTTCTTCTTCCTTTGGTCGTCTTCTACCATGGGGCCATTTCACTTCCTCAGGCTTCGCTTCTTCAACATGTTTATCTTTTTTAACTGGCTTAAGTTGCACTTCCTCAAGCTTTTCTTCTTCCGGTACTTTTTGTTTTGGTATCGGTTTAAGAACTACTTCTTCCTTTGGTTCATCTTCCTTTGGCCGCCTTCTGCCACGAGGCCATGTCACTTCCTCAGGCTTAGCTTCTTCTACAGGTCTTTCTTTTTTAACTGGCTTAAGTTGCACTTCCTCAAGCTTTTCTTCTTCCGGTACTTTTTGTTTTGGTATCGGTTTAAGAACTACTTCTTCCTTTGGTTCATCTTCCTTTGGTCGCCTTCTGCCATGGGGCCATTTGACTTCCTCAGACTTCTCTTCTTCAACAGGTTTTTCTTTTTTAATTGGCTTAAGTTGCACTTCCTCGGGCTTTTCTTCTTCCGGTTCTTTTTGTTTGGGTATCGGTTTAAGGACAACTTCTTCCTTTGGTTCTTCTTCCTTTGGTCGCCTTCTGCCATGGGGCCATTTCACTTCCTCAGGCTTCGCTTCTTCAAGAGGTATTTCTGTTTTCACTGGCTTAAGTTGCACTTCCTCGGGCTTTTCTTCTTCCGGTTCTTTTGGTTTTAGTATTGGTTTAAGGACAACTTCTTCCTTTAGTTCTTCTTTCTTTGGTCGCCTTCTGCCATGGGGCCATTTCACTTCCTCAGGCTTTGCTTCTTCAACAGGTTTTTCTGTTTTCACTGGCTTAGGTTGCCCTTCCTCGGGCTTTTCTTCTTCCGGTTCTTTTTGTTTTGGTATTGGTTTAAGGACAACTTCTTCCTTTAGTTCTTCTTCCTTTGGTCGCCTTCTGCCGTGGGGCCATTTGACTTCCTCAGACTTCTCTTCTTCAACAGGTTTTTCTTTTTTAATTGGCTTAAGTTGCACTTCCTCGGGCTTTTCTACTTCCGGTTCTTTTTGTTTGGGTATCGGTTTAAGGACAACTTCTTCCTTTGGTTCTTCTTCCTTTGGTCGCCTTCTGCCTTGGGGCCATTTGACTTCCTCAGACTTCTCTTCTTCAACAGGTTTTTCTTTTTTAATTGGCTTAAGTTGCACTTCCTCGGGCTTTTCTACTTCCGGTTCTTGTTGTTTGGGTATCGGTTTAAGGACAACTTCTTCCTTTGGTTCTTCTTCCTTTGGTCGCCTTCTGCCATGGGGCCATTTCACTTCCTCAGGCTTCGCTTCTTTAAGAGGTATTTCTGTTTTCACTGGCTTAAGTTGCACTTCCTCGGGCTTTTCTACTTCCGGTTCTTTTTGTTTGGGTATCGGTTTAAGGACAACTTCTTCCTTTGGTTCTTCTTCCTTTGGTCGCCTTCTGCCATGGGGCCATTTCACTTCCTCAGGCTTAGCTTCTTCTACAGGTCTTTCTTTTTTAACTGTCTTAAGTTGCACTTCCTCGGGCTTTTCTTCTTCCAGTTCTTTTTGTTTCGGTATCGGTTTAAGAACCACTTCTTCCTTTGGTTCATCTTCCTTTGTTCGCCTTCTGCCATGGGGCCGTTTGAATTCCTCAGGCTTCGCTTCTTCAACAGGTGTTTCTTTTTCAATTGGCTTAAGTTGCACTTCCTCGGGCTTTTCTTCTTCCGGTTCTTTTTGTTTTAGTATCGGTTTAAGGACAACTTCTTCCTTTGGTTCATTTTCCTTTGGTCGCCTTCTGCCATGGGGCCATTTCACTTCCTCAGGCTTAGCTTCTTCTACAGGTCTTTCTTTTTTAACTGGCTTAAGTTGCACTTTCTCGGGCTTTTCTTCTTCCAGTTCTTTTTGTTTCGGTATCGGTTTAAGAACCACTTCTTCCTTTGGTTCATCTTCCTTTGGCCGCCTTCTGCCATGGGGCCATGTCATTTCCTCAGGCTTAGCTTCTTCTACAGGTCTTTCTTGTTTAACTGGCTTAAGTTGCACTTCCTCCGGCTTTTCTTCTTCTGGTTCTTTTTGTTTCGGTATCGGTTTAAGAATAACTTCTTCCTTTGGTTCATCTTCCTTAGGTCGCCTTCTGCCATGGGACCATTTCACTTCCTCAGGTTTCGTTTCTTCAACAGGTTTTTCTTTTTTAATTGGCTTAAGTTCCACTTCGTCAGGCTTTTCTTCTTCCGGTTCTTTTTGTTTTGATATCGGTTTAAGAATAACTTCTTCCTTTGGTTCATCTTCCTTAGGTCGCCTTCTGCCATGGGGCCATTTCACTTCCTCAGGTTTTGCTTCTTCAACAGGTTTTTCTTTTTTAATTGGCCTAAGTTGCACTTCGCTAGGCTTTTCTTCTTCCGGTTCTTTTTGTTTTGGTATTGGTTTGAGGACAACTTCTTCCTTTGATTCATCTTCCTTTGTTTGCCTTCTGCCATGGGGCCATGTCACTTCCTCAGGCTTCGCTTCTTGAACTGGTTTTTCTTTTTTAATTGGCTTAAGTTGCACTTCCTCAGGCTTTTCTTCTTCCGGTTCTTTTTGTTTCGGTATCGGTTTAAGGACAACTTCTTCCTTTGGTTGATCTTTCTTTGGGTGTCTTCTGCCATGGGGCCATTTGACTTCCTCAAGCTTAGCTTCTTCAACAAGTTTTTCTTTTTTAACTGGCTTAAGTTGCACTTCCTCGGGCTTTTCTTCTTCCGGTTCTTTTTGTTTTGGTATCGGTGTAAGAACAACTTCTTCCTTTGGTTCATCTTTCTTTGGTTGCCTTCTGCCATGGGGCCATTTGACTTCCTCGGGCTTCGCTTCTTCAACAGGTTTATCTTTTTTAATTGGCTTAAGTTGTACTTCCTCGGACCTTTCTTGTACCGGTTCTTTTTGTTTTGATATCGGTTTAAGCACAACGTCTTCCGTTGGTTTATCTTCCTTTGGTCGCCTTCTACCATGGGGCCATTTCACTTCCTCAGGTTTTGCTTCTTCAACAGGTTTTTCTTTTTTAATTAGCTTAAGTTGCACTTCGTCAAGCTTTTCTTCTTCCGGTTCTTTTTGTGTTGGTATCGGTTTAAGGACAACTTCTTCCTTTAGTTCTTCTTCCTTTGGTCGCCTTCTGCCATGGGGCCATTTCACTTCCTCAGGCTTCACTTCTTCAACAGGTTTTTCTTTTTTAATTGGCTTAAGTTGCACTTCGTCAAGCTTTTCTTCTTCCGGTTCTTTTTGTGTTGGTATCGGTTTAAGGACAACTTCTTCCTTTAGTTCTTCTTCCTTTGGTCGCCTTCTGCCATGGGGCCATTTCACTTCCTCAGGCTTCGCTTCTTCAACAGGTTTTTCTTTTTTAACTGGCTTAAGTTGCACTTCCTCGGGCTTTTCTTCTTTCGATTCTTTTTGTTTTGGTATTGGTTTAAGGAAAACTTCTTCCTTTAGTTCTTCTTCCTTTGGTTGCCTTTTGCCATGGGGCCATTTCACTTCCTCAGGTTTTGTTTCTTCAAATGGTTTTTCTTTTTTGATTGGCTGTTGCCGTACTTTTTCGGGCTTTTCGCCGTGTACTTGTTTATTTGATTCTTCTTCTTTTACGGATGTTTCTGTTGTTGTCTGAAGAAACTTGGTATCTTCTTTTTTTACTGGTTTGCGTCTCCACACCGGAGCATTATCTAATGATAACATTTGTTTGTCTTCTATTTCTTGCGTTTCTTTTACTTTTAGGCGAGTGGTATCTTCTACGTGTATTAGCTCTTCTATCACCTGTGTTTCAATGTTTTTGAGAGATTCCTTTCTTTTAACTTCTCTTAGTGTAACATCTTCTATTTTTTCTTTAACAATTGGTACTTTTTCTACTTTTGTTGGTCGTAATTTAATCGTTTCTTGAGTCCAAGGAATTGAATTTTTTCTTTCATCTTGAGTAACAGGTTTCTTTTCGTCACTAGGAAGCTTTCTCCACTGCAATTGTTTCTCTTCTGATTCTTCTGTATCCGTTTGTAAAATTGTACTATCTTCCATGGTGGATATTATTTCATTTTTCTGGTAATCAGTTCGTTTTCTCCAGTTCTTACTCTCCATTTTTGTATCATCAACTTTTTCGTTTCTTGTTTCAAGATTGCTGATATCTTCACTAAGTAACGTACTTTCTGAAATAACTTTTTCTTTTTCGTTCAAATATTTCGTACGTGGTTTTCGCCAAGATTTAACTTCTGGTGTTTCTTCTTTAGTTGTAATTTCGACTCTTCTTTCTATATCAAGAATCGATAAGTCGTCAATATTTACCTTCTTTTCTACGTCCGTTGTTTTAATATCTTGTCTTGGCTTTCTCCAATGCTTTACCTCTAGCGTTTCTTTCTTTGTCGTTTGTGTTTTGTCAACAGTCAATTGTTGCCGCCACGGAACCGTTGTTGTTACTTTTTTAGTGTCTACCTCATGAAGATTATCGATTTTGAGGATGTTTGTTTCTTCAGTAGATTGATATAAGCTTCTATTAATGTCAGTGCTATCTGACTCTTGGAAACTTAAATCTTTTATATCAGTCTTATCGTGTGATGTCTTATGATTAGTTGTGCGTAACTCTGAAAGCGAAAAGAAAAATAGGGTTATGTAAATATTGGTTACAATATCATTAAAAATTCATTTTTTTTTAAAAACGTCTTAATTGGTAAGTTTGTTAATATTTTGTTATTTAATTTATTTTTTAGTTATCGTTGTAATTGACAACCAAGGCCCATGTAAATTGTTAAATAAAATAAAGATTTACTTTTTCGTAAAGGGAATCTTACTTACCTTTCTAACGTCTATCTAAAAGTTCGCTTGTCGTTGTGTGTGTATTTTAATTTATTTTAAATCTAGTGTTAACATTTGAATCAGTGTTTGTTTTAGTTTTTTTTGTTTATTTTAAACTGCACGTAACCATACGAAGTGTGAATGTTTTTTTCTATCGTTAGGTATTTACATATTAGAAAATAAACATCTTAAAATGATACTTAAACTCAATAACTCACATAACAATTTTTGGCTCCCATAAAAGTTTAGTATTCTTATTATCAATTGGAGAGGCCTGTGTGCCTACATCAGTGGCCTGCGATAGGCTGATGGATTTTAATTCTTACAGGAGCCGTGACTTTACATTTTCAGCTCTTGCTCAGCAACACCCCATTTATGCAACGAAAATCAAAGTAAGCTACTGTCATGTATGATATACGCGAAAATGAAGTGCTTTTATCTATAATAAACCGCTTTTATCCTGAGTTCGTAATATTTCAATTAAACTAATTGCATTCAGTAAATGGTTATTCAATTTAATTTAGTTTTAATTTAGAGCTTGCCAATGTGGCACTAATCTGGCCGATGGAAAGCATGAGTAGAATCCAATAATGGTTGTCACCATACTCGTTACGGATGCAGCATGTTGACCCACACCGTGGCGGCCTAGTGAGGTTCACATCCCGCCGTAAAGGCCCCAGACCATGGTTGGAGAAGAAGAAATAGTGTCAAGAAGTTCCTTCAAAAAAGGAATAAAAAAGATTACTGAAGAAAGTCTCCCATAAATATGTAAGTCATGCATATCAAAGTTCTTTATTCATTCAAGCAAGCAACAAGTCGTCGTTTATTTGTAATAATTGTAAGTTACCGGCTCTTTCACAATTTATCTTTAGTAAGTTTGACCATCTGAAATAATTAAAGATAAAGGCACTGTGGAAACAGTTAAAATTACACTACAATTTATATTGGTCAGATCAA
This sequence comes from Diaphora mendica, assembly GCA_949125395.1. NCBI lineage: Eukaryota > Metazoa > Arthropoda > Insecta > Lepidoptera > Erebidae > Diaphora > Diaphora mendica. Next base: position 9,133,628 of record OX421312.1, on the reverse strand, counting down.
TTTAATGTGACTTCTTTCTTTCTTTTAAATTCTTTTGGAGAACCAAATCTTAATCGACAGTGCTTCTAACTATCTTTCCGACTGTGTCAGCCAATTCAAAACTACTTGTATACTAAAACTTTCGCAAGCCCTTTTTAAGAAAATTATGCGAACAGAGGAGTATAAAATTTAACACAGTGGAAGTTTATGCAGAGAAAGAGTTACGGAACCCAATGTATAAAATAACGAATTAGTTCCAATTTCGAACACACGGCGACCACAAGTATTCATAAATTAATTGACCACATAAATCGGATTTGCGTTTGATTGGTTTACAATATACTTGTTTAACTAGTGGTTGCCTGGTGTCCTAATATCATTTTTCAATCGTTGGATTGTTCTTAATCAGCATCAGTTATAGTGCCACGGTATAACAGGGCAAAACCCCCTTTCAAAGGAGGGGAAAGCCCATTGCAGCCAGTGGATTGTGTGAAATGATCAAAGATTTTTCGAAGAGCAAACCAAGTTAAATTTAAGAATGTTTTCACTATTTCTTTTTCTGTAATCGTCGTTATCTTTTTCCATATTTAAGAGAGCCATAGTTAATGACATTAATTTTAAATTGACTTTTTATAAGGTTTTGAAAACATTCTTCTAGGGACATTATGTCATCAATAGCCTTTAATAGTCTACTGCTGGACATAGACTCTCCTCAGATAGAAGGTGTTGACTCACTATAACGTACTAAGCACATGTAATATTTCCTATTGGTTCAACAAGGTAAACAAGAGCCGCGTAAGTTGTAACTACACTATACAAATAGTTCTCTCTTCAGCCTACTGTCGTCCACTGCTGAACGAAGGCCTCCCCAAAGAGCGCCAATCATCCCAATCTTGGGCAGTCCGCATCCATCCACTGCCTGCCATTTTCTTCAAGTCGTCAGTCCAAAGTGCTGCAGGGCGTCCTACACTATGTATGTCCCCGATAGAAGTTATGCCGGCCACGGAACAGCCACGGGACTCGGAGATACATGCATATTATGCATGATTTAGGTCTTACATTGTCAAGGTTAAATGTTCACCTTGAGTCCCACTCGTCTCAAAGAATTGTCCAAACCGTTGAGTATTTCCTCGAGATCAAGTAGAGACTCCGCCAGGATCACAATGTCGTCTGCAAATTGCAAGTGTGAGATGTGTTGACCGTTAATATTGTTAAACCGTCCGTTCCAATCGAGTGTTTTGAAGATATCTTCCAATGCATTGGTAAACAGTACGTAACGGAGAAATAATGTCTCCTTGTCTAACCAAACGATGCAATGGAATTGGTCTCGTGATCTGTTCTTGTACTTGGACGGTCATGTGTGTCGAATGTGTCGAAGGCCTTCTCGTAGTTAGGCAGAGAGGCTGGTTGTGGTCCACGCTGCTGAAGCCTTTCCGAAAACCAGCCTGCTCCACGGGCTGGAACTCAACTTGTACACGTGACTCAGGAGTGACATTGGGCGGTAGTTCTTCAGTAAGCTTTAATCTCCTTTTTTGAAGTATAGTACTACCACGCTCTTGCTCCATATCTCCGGTTCAGTGCCAGTATGAATGACGGAATTAAACAACTTTGAGAGCTCTACTAATGTAGGAGTTCCTCCAGCTTTTAGGAGCTCTATTGTAACTCCGTCTGCACTTAGTTTTTGCCGACCGCCACTCCAATCTCGCCCAGATCGATATCAGGAAACTCGTCTGTGAGGTGTTAGTCTAGCACGTGGGTCATCCGCGCTGTGAGTCACGGGTGGGCAGGTTCGTGAGGTGTATAAGTCCCCATAAAATCTCTCTATTTCAGCGAGAATCTCTGTTTTAGAGGTGACGGTGGTGCCATGTGCTGTTTGTACGGACGGAGGTCGCAGGTGACAACAGGAGGCCTTAGGCTTGGCAAAGACTTTTAAGCCTCTATTCCGAGCTATTGCATCAATCGCTTGGGTGTTCGCCTGACGAATATCTCGTTTTACCAGCCTCTTTGTCTTATATTTAGTACCCGTCGCTCAGATGGTGTGGCGTTTACTGTTTCTCGTCTTTTTTTCATAACATCCAGAGTCTCGCTGGTGAGCTTCGACTTGAGTCCAGGGCTCTTCGATCGAAAGTTATTATAACACACTTCGCGGATAACGCGCACCAGGGTGTTGGTGGCGTCGTACACTCAAATATTTATATTAATAATATTTTTTACAAATAAAAATACTTTCGGTAAGATATGTAACCAGATATTTAAGTTGAATGGATTGTTTGAATATAAACAATTTGATTCCTACTTAGTACAAAAACCGAAACACCCCAAACATAATATTACGAGTATATAAGAACAATAAATAAGACAAAAAAGAAACAGCACTTATAAAACCTTACTAAGCTGTCAGCTGACCTATTTACATCGCATCGTTATCTATTAAAATACTATCACCCAATAATGACTGTTCGGTGCCGTGCTAGACAGGTATCAAACACATATGATACTTTATAATGTAGGACGAGCCATGTGTTGCGGATAGTGGTGCAGGGTCCACAGTCAGGGGTTTAGTCTATATATGTGTATGTACGCCGATTTAACACTACTAGATTATTAGAGCTCCAAAATCGGGTTTTCCCTGCATCACCTAAACAGGGGATGGTAGAGGAATGCCAAACATATTAAATCCGCTTGTGCACCAAAATGTGCGTAAGTAGTAGTACGAAAAATAAACAACAATCGGGAACTTTAAACACATGATAAAAACGCACGTGTCGACGCCCTCGACAAAATCTGTAGTGACTTTTAGATTTCATAAAACTATAACGAATGGCCATGAATTTGCCCTGTTGCTTAGTTTATCTATCTATCTATATATACATATATATATATATATTACCTACAGATTTTTAAACCCGTTAGATTGCAATCTATCTCGCAAGATTGCAAACAGTCGAAAGATTGTGAAATGGTATCGACGAATAGCAAGTCGCACTTTGATTGGTTGAACAGCATATGTCCCGCGCCCCCATATTCGTTTGTTAAATTCGGCTTTATTGTTAAAGTATTTCTGTGATCGTAAATTAGTTTCATATTAAAAATACCTCACAGCTTTAGAATTAGTTTTATAAAATTGTTGTGACAGTAAAATTAATTTGTGATTAATCAAAGAAGTTCTAACCTAACCTAACCGATGGCTCTATGGCTATTGAACGGCCTACTGTAAAACCGATCAATCTGGGACCGTTGACAATTTGGCACGCGTAAGCAGTATATCGCAGTTGACAATCTATGGATAGTTTGCAATCTCGCTAGGTAGATTATAATCTAACGGTTTTTACAATCTTGCGGTGACATATATAAAAATGAATCGCCGAAATGTATGTACGCGCATAACTTCCGATCGGCTGCACCAAATTAACAAGGACAAGGTTTGTGAACAAAAAAATTAAAAGATAACGGAGTTTTTTTCTAAACTGTACACTGCCTGTGTGAAACTGAGACATATCTGTCATAATTTTTTTATTAATATTTTTCATTATAATTTTTTAATTAACATATGGCGGTACGAAGTTCGCCGGGTCAGCTGGTATTTATATAATTTAACAATCACATTATCTTACAAATTGCATAGTACGTTCCTGGTCCTGCGCTCAAAAGTTGTAGTAAGAACCCTGGTGTAAAAATAATAGTTTTCCTGAATATTTGTGAATAACTCCGTTTCGATGAGACGCTCAACATGTGGCTGTTAAATTATACGTATAAATACGCAACTATATAATAACTATACAAAATAAACTAAGCAACAGTTTTTGATGACCTCCTTAGTGATACATATATTGAAAAGAGGGGACACTAAAGAAGCAGTGACACATCAACGCTCAATCGATAGAAATGCTTTAAAAGGAATGTATCCACATCTGTAACAATTAAGAATATATAAGTTTGTAAAGATGTATGGCATTCTCTACTAAAATAAGAAGAAATCCTGGATTTGGAGCAGTCCGAATTACACCAAGATTAGTTATAATCCGTCTTCTTGTAGCTCTCTTTTTACAGCGCTATCAGTAATGCATTGCTAACCAAATCATTGATACACATAGAAACCTATTTTTGTTGTATCACTGACGCATTTAGATAATATATCTTATAAGTTAGCTGAAAGTGAATTATTGCTCGATACGTTTCTTACGAATTTATTAGAAACCAGCTTACCTAGGTAACTTCATCTGCGTCTAAAAAAGAAGTAGTTTTTCATATTTTCTCACCGTTTAAACCTTCCCTGGGCTACGACAAACCTTTCAAAACCAAAATCAGCTAAATCGGCCCAGCCGTTCTCGAGTTTAAGCGAGACAAACGAACAGCAATTGATTTGTATATGTTAGCTGTTTTTTTTTCAAATATGTCGACGTAGACAACGAAGACGCTCCACTTGGCTCGTCAGACCATTGCCTTGTCCGGCTCGCCGCGTTCGCGAGTTGCACGCGGCCACCGTGTTTGGCACTAAAAGTCAGCAGATTGTAATGGGATGCGGTCCTTTTTTGCGTCCTACCCTTGGAGACAGGTATGCTTCTCGCTGGATGACCCCAAGACCGCAGCTGATTCTGTTGCCGATGTGGTACTGCAGGGTATGGATCTTTTCATTCAATCCTCTGTGGTCCCCATTGGTGGCAAATGTCGGCCCTGGTTTGGTTCACCTTCCAAAAAGGCTTCTCGCAGGAAGCAGGAAGCTTATCTGACCTGACCTGGGCTGACGCGGTGACGGTACAGGATGAAAATACCAGCACGTTGAAAAAGGAGTACAACTTTGCCTCTAAGTCCTTCAAGAGAGAAATTGCAAGGGCGAAGTCAGAGCACATTGCTAGGATTGGCGAGAGGCTTGATCATCTTCATTCAGGAACGCGAGCATTTTGGTCTCTTGCCAAGGCTATCGAAGAGAATTTCTGTAAGCCAACCTTTCCACGTCATTACCTACACAGGAAATAATTCGTTGGCCTATGACGCAAAGGAGAAAGCCTATCTTCTAGCCAAATTCTTTACGTCCAACTCGACCTTGGATGACGGGAAACAGGAGCCGCCTACCACACCGCGGTGCGAGAGCTGTATGCTGGATATCCAGTTCTACCAACGCTCAGTGTCTTTAGCAATTCTTTCACTTGATATCCATATGTCGAGTGACCCTGATGGAATCCCTCCTATTGTGTTGAAGAGGTGCGCTCCAGAGTTGGCACCGGTTTTAACGCGTCTTTTTCGGCTTTCCTACACTTCTGGCGTAGTCTCGACATCATGGAAGACGGCTTTGGTCCACCCGATCCCTAAAAAAGGTGATCGCTCAAATCCGTCCAACTACAGGCCTTTGGCAATAAGGTCGCCCTTTGTACATTATGTATTAGTAATATTATGTACTCTCTTGAAAATATGTAAAACGGTGTACAAATAAAAAAATTCTCTTTATCAATCTATCTATAGGCCGATAGCCATAACTTCCCCTCTTCTCAAAAATAATGGAGTCCATTATCAACTGTCAAGGCCTGCGGTACCTAGGTCATCATCTGGATGACCTTGGCTCAAACTTGTATCTGAAATTGAGACCTCTTTGGCAAAGGTCTCAGATTGGGGTAGACTTAATTTAGTCCAATTTAACCCCACAAAAACACAAGTTTGCGCGTTAATCGCTAAAAATCTGCCGTTGGTTGTATGTAGGTACTCGTTTTATCCCTTCCCTTATCTGCCTCAGCCAATATTGGAATACTTGATTTCGACATAGCCCAGTTGCACTCGGTGATTAGAAACAATCACCGCGGGTAAGCAACGACGGCGCGGTCAGTACCTAGATGGGTGACCGCTGGTGGCATATCATGAGCGTCTCCGTGATTCGGAGGTCACGTTAAGCAGTCGGTCTCAGCTGTTATCGTAGGGTAACAGTCGTGAAGCTTAGTTGGAGGCCTTAAGGCGACTTAAAAACATCCACCGGCAAGATTTACGTAGCCACAACGTTGTCTTGCCTGTCCCCAACCCGCACTTGGCCAACGTGGGGACGTATGGCCTTAAGCCTCTTCTGAGAGGAGACCCGAGCTCAGCAGTGGGACGTTATGGGTTGATGCATAGAGTGAAGTCTAGTTTCGTGGCCATTTGGAGGGTAGGGCCAAATTGGCCTCGAAGAAGCTTGGCCTGTTTAATAGATCTAGACGGTATTTCACTCCTTACACTTATGTATATCTATTTTCATTACCATTACTTTTGTAATAAAAATCCATAGCAGTGCTCTCCGAGAAATACACTGCACTGAAGAATTACGCAATGAAAGTATTCGAGTTATCACACTTTTAAATATGCTAAAGCACAAGACATAAACTTCTAAACGTGTTAATCTGTGTTCTAAATTTAGTCCCAGTGCAAAATCCACATAAGAACAGGTTTAGACAAAATTTCTTAACTGTGGTAATCGCCATATTACATAAAATATATTATTATCCAACTTATTTAAATAAGCCTCTAATTGTGGAAATTGTTTCCAAACTCTAGTGATGTGGTTCACTGTCGGAATGTTGATAATCATTAGAAACTTTAACTGCAAAAACTCAGCTATAACGAATGGAAAAGGATATTAAATAAATTATAGTTTAAAAAAATTAAAAAACTCGCACGCGTGTTTTTTTAGTTTTTTAAACTATAATTTATTAAACCTATTCAATTACATTTTAATATGTTTTTTTTTGTTGTTTTTTTTTTGTTGATTTTTGTTGTTGATTGAAGTAATTGGAGAAGATACATAGCTCTTGCTTTTATCTGTCATTTTAAATATCTACTAATAGAAATAAGCACTATACTCGAATCCTATAATTGAATTATGTCGCACTTAAAAGTGATCTCATATATTTCAATACTTTTACAAGTACCCATACTACATTCAGTTCCAGTCAAATTTCTTCTACTGTAATACATTTTTTATAGTTATAATTTACTAATGCTTACGAAGGATGTAATAAAAGCCGAACCATCTTTAAACTCAATTGAATTAAATACTTACCATTTATTAAAGACTAGCTGAGCCCCGCACTGTTATCCGCGGTTGTTGTTGTACCGCAACCGCGAATAACGCTGCAGGGCGTAACTAGTAAAAATTTGCTTAAATAACTCCTTATGTCATCAGCTTAGATAGCTGATGACATAAGGAGTTATTTAAGCAAATTTTGAAAGTAATTTCCGGAACGGGTGGATTAATTTTGACGCCAAAATTGATCCATCCGTTCCAGAAATTACCCGGAACAAAGAGACACAAAAATTTCAAAAATTATTTTCGATGTAAGAATCGTATTTATACATAATTTTATATGCATTTAGTGAAAAAAATAGACACTTCAATGTTATTTATATATATATAGATAAGTCGAAATCATCAACGCAACTTTGGCTCATAAAAATACTATTTCATTCAGGGAATTCTTAATTTTATCCATTTTTGGGTTTGTGTTCTGATCAAAGTCATATACCAAAAAAGAAATCATTACTTTTGACTAAATTAAAGATTTTTCCCCAGAAACTTTTCTATTTAATGGTGGTAAATTTGTTTGTTGATTCATTTTTTATTTAGCTCTGTATTCGTTAATTTTTTGGCTTTATCCGTTACTTTTGATCTGTGACTATCGCTGATCTATCGACTGATCGATAGGTATTAAAAATATTTATATACGTTCAAGAATTTATGACTAGCTAATATTCCGATTTTCAAAATAGTTGAATTTGATTTGATTAAGGTTTATTATCTTAGGTTATCCCCACAAATATAATGTCAGTGTATATTTATTTGAAGACACGGCAAGTCTTGAAATATTATAATACTTAATATATATATATATCGGATAGTTTTGGGAATTATAGTTTCAAACCCTGACTTTCATACATTACAAAACCAAAGAACCGACATCTAGAGTTCAATTTGGTTGTTTTATAGTTTTATGAGGGCTTTTTTAATATAACTTACCTTGATACTTACCCTTATTCCATGCACGCGTGTCATTGTTTGTATTTATCACTTGGTCTGAAGAATTTTCATCATAGGGTAATGCGAGTGTGTTTATTGAAATATTCGGTCGGGAAGTTACAGTAAACTAATTTTAATGAAATGTTATGTTTCTTTGAGTGTTTTGTTGGTTCTTATTCTGTTTAAGCATTACATTTTCAACTTATGAGTGATTGATTGTTTTCTGTAGGTATGCCGTTGTAAAAAATTTAATCAGCAAATTGATTTATTACTATTTTCTATTAAACGCTCCTGATATAATTTAAAATGTGTGAGTTAAAGTTAATAAACTGTTTAGTTACAACAGTAACAAAAAAATTGTGACTCAAAACTTTGATTTGTATGATAATATGAAGAAAGAATAGAGAAGTTTAGATAGAGTTGTGCGCAGTCGCATGAACCAAAGCAACCAAGAAAGCAACCTAATTATCCATCAAGGACTACTTAAGTTCTCGTAGTCAATTTATTATATCTTTATAAATAAATGTTGCTATGTGATGGATAACAGGCACTAAGTGTTGGTGAGTGCGTTGTGTTTAATGTAAGATGGTTTTATTCCTTTGCTTGTCGGAATAGCTCGGACTTATGTTTCTTACTCAAAGCTCTACTTAAAATATCGATCCTAGTGTGTATAGAATAATGCGAAGTTGTTATTAATTTATAGCGTTTATTAAACAGTTTTCACATAAAGGTAACATACAAAAATTCTTTCATAAATATATTATTATTAAATAGGTATACTAATTTAGTGATAAAATACTGCCACGCCTAATAACTTAATACAAGTGAAACATACAACACATTTTTAATTTTAACAATATCGTGCATTTAAAATAAACTAAGTTAAAGATCACTGTAACGTTAAACTATAAAATCTCATTCAATTTGGATTTGTACTTGCAAAAATTAGGTCATCAACATCGGCAGTGTTGGCAAAACATAGAAACTGGCAAGGCAAGTAATGCGTGCGTACTTTAAGTCATTCTAGTGTTGAGTCGCAAAAGTGAGCGACTTAGCACACTACATGTTTATTATGTTTCTTTGTCTTAGAAGAGTTGACAGCGGAACGGGGGACATGACGTAATACAACCACGAATAACTTTGTTCTCCACGAGAACGACCCACTCAGCCCCCGTGATACCCACTAGCGCAAACCTTGGTCATCATCATCGATATTGCAATACATTCAAAACGCCGTGACACTGACAAAGTTAGTCGTAGCTGTTAGATGACATCTGGTGCCGTATACACTATAATCTACGTGCAGCAATGTTAGGTGTAATTGATTTTAATCATAATGCCAAATCTAATTCGAACAATACAAACAATGATTCATGCTTAAGGTTAAATTTGAAGCAGGGACTTGGAATTTCAGAAGTCGGTCGACTTTGTGGTATTATTTACTTTCACAGAAAGGAATTATTGCTCACATAAACCACAGAAGCTGACGCAAGTCCCAGTTTCAGTGACTATATGATGTAATTCGCTTCTAATGAAATGACTAATTATGAGAAGAGATAGACATCACTGAGATCATTTGCATAAGATTCACAGGTCAGATCTCAACAAATAAAGCGCAACACCTTTTTTAATTGTTTTGGTTAATGAGGCCAAATATAAATAATTTATTAACTTGAGAAGTTTTTAAATTATTATAAGTAAATGAGTATTGGGTGAAAAATACATTTGATGTTTCGTCGAAAGACACGTTTATATTTCGTAATTTATCTAATATACAGTATAATCGTTCATACTATACACTTAGTAAACATCGTAGCGGTAAAAGCAAAACAAAACAGTCGTAAAATGTCTTGTGTTCATGTTAATCACAGTTACGTGTGTCCCACTATATATGTAGTAGCTCCTGGCACGACGCTCGCTGATCTTCACTTAAGGCTCCTTCATTGTAAGACTAGGATATTTACACAAAAAGCTTAAATGTACAGCATTGTTAGATGCGGAAATTCGTTCAAATTTACTACAAGTTAAATTTACAATCGAGACGATTTGCAAATAATGTTAGATATTGCGCGCATTGTGCTCTAATTGGCGCGCGACATACGTATATCCAATAACATACATTATTTCACGGGGTAGGTCGTTCAAGATGATATAGGATTTAGGGTAGGTCTATTCGCGGTAGTATGTGTCATACTGTCAAGATAGTGACCATGGGGTGTGTCAAAGAAGCGGACGTAAGTTATTATTGCGGTAACCGCTACGATTTAAAAGTTTATAATATAACTCTAACTTGGCATGTCAACTTTCAAACTTATACTTAGTAGTTTTCACCCGATCTCAAAGTGGTATAAAGATGAAACAAAGAAACACTACATTAATGGATTAAAAGTGCGCGACGCGAGCTCGCTGCCTGTGTCTATGTCTTACTTTTGACGACTAGCTTTGCCGAGGTCTCCACTTGGCCAGCCGCGGTAGTGGCACGGCAAGTGAAGATGCCTGTATCTTCTTCGTAGGTGTTTCCAATCAGCAATACAGCGTTGTTGCCTTCGTGGATCATCTAAAAATAAAATATTACTTTCAATCATGACATATAATTTTTTAAGGTTTTATAATTTTTGTTTTAAAAGCTGCTGATTATCTCAACGTACCTGAAAATCTGGAGTCTCAGGAATAAGAGCACCTTCTCTTAGCCATTGAATAGTAGGCTTGGATTTGCTGGTGATGTGAGTTTTAAATTGTGCTGGTTGTCCTTCGAAAACAACTAAGTCCCGAAGAGGTGTTAACGTTGGCAAATTATCCGCCTGGTCGGGCTGAGTCACTTTCAGTTTTGATGCGACGGTGACTCGACCGGCAGAATTATAGGCGACGCACTTGTAATCTCCTTCGTCTTCTGGGAAGGCTTCAGATATGCGCAAAGTGTATTCGTCTGCAGTGCGAGACATTTGGAAATATTTAGAGGGTTTTATCAATTTGTCGCCCTTGTACCATTGTACTGTAGGTACTGGCTTGCCAACAATCTTACAACTGAATTCTATGGCTTGACCTTCTACGACTTGTTTATCCTTCAAAGGTTCAATAATTTCAGGAGGGGCATTAGCAGCTTTAGTTTGTGGTTTCGGCTTTTCCTTAGTGGCTGGTGCGTTCACCGAACATTCTGCATCGCATCTTGCTTCCCCAGCACTATTAATGGCGACACATTCATATTTGCCCGAATCTTGTGGGTAAGCCTCAAGAATAAGTAGAGTATAGGTACCATCTTCCTCTAAAATCTTATTACGAATATCAGGTTGTACTTTCTTGCCATTTTTCAACCAGTAGACATCAATAGGCTTTGTTCCAGTTACTTTTGTGTCAAATCTCACAAGTTGACCAGCTGTGACATTGACACTTTGCGCAGTTAATGTAAAGCTTGGAGGAATTACTCCACCTCTACCTTGTCGTCGCTTCTCTTCTACAACCAAGTTAGCACTGCATTTAGCAGTACCACCACGATTCTCAGCCACAGCAGCAAAAACTGCAGAATCTTCTATAAAAACTTGTCTGATCACCAATATAGATTTAGTGCTAAAGGTGTGAATCTGGAAGTCTGCAGAATTTTTGATCGGGAAGTTTTCTCTGTACCATTTAATTGTTGGTAGCGGTTCACCATCAAACTCTACTTCAAATCTAGCCTGTTCGTGTTCAAAGACTCGGCAGGGTTGCATTTTCTTTGTGAAAACAGGTGGTTTACTTGGTTTAACAGGTCCCTCAACAACTCTTTCTTGTGTTTGTGCCTTATGTTCTACTTCCGTTGTTTCAGTTGAAGTGATCTTACGGGTTATTTCAGTATCTCCTATTACCTCCTTTTGTATTTGTTTCTGTTTAGCAACATGTACTTCTTTCCCATGAACTGTTGATTCTGAAGGACCTGGAATCCTGGGCTTCGGTATAACTTTATTTTGTACTTGTTCCGTTGTGATTTCAGTTTGCTCTCTACAAAAAAAATGGTTAAGGTAATTAATAATAATAAATTTAAAATGAGTTATTTGCAAAAAAAATATGATTATTTATTACTTTTATAAAACATCAATTCAGAGAAGTTTACTGACTTAGTTTTCAATTTAACTGAATTTATTTATTGTATTAAGACTTTAACTTCTGAGCGAAGAGGAAAGAATGAAGAAGTTCAAGTTTTACAACCAGGTACATTTAAGTTTTATAAATTAGGTTTAGATATGGATATACGGCATTCTGGAGCAAATAGCAGTGGTCTTCACGATTTTACATCCTGTAAAAGCAAAGAGCGGTAAGTCTCCGTTCAGGACTACAGAATGTCCACTGACTCTACTACACTACAGATATAAATTCAGATGACCAGTTACAATTTTATTCACCATATTGTACCTCAGAAAATGTAAAGCTTACAACATATTCCGATTTTATATCGTTATAACAAACTTTTTTTTTTTTAATACACCTCCAGCATTAGAAATAAATCCTGGGTCACAGGGGACTTTACAAATATACATGAAACGGATACAAGGAACACTCAAACTCAGTATAACAAATTGTCGAAATGTTGTCCCCACTCAGCGCTGAAGAAAACACCGTGGCAATCTTTTAAACCACTATGTAATCCGTACAGTGATTAAATGTACAAGAAACTTCCTAAATAAATAAGTGCCGTGCATTGGGAGAGCCGTATGTCCAGCAGTGGACTACAATAAGATGATGATGAGGAAATAAGTTTGTTTAACCTCCATTAAAAATATGTATTTTATGGCGAATTGGTTGGTCAAAACCAAATATTTCATCGCTAAAAATCCATATTTATGCTTATTATGAATTGTGTACACAAAATAATAAAGTTATTCTTTTATTATCCGGTCGTTAAACCGGTTTGTACAACAACACATCAATATTAAGGAAAATAAAAATTAAAGATATGAACTTACAAGCTGTCTTCGTATCGTTGGGCCATGCCTTTAGCTAGGGAACTAGAAGTGATCTTTTCACCAGGTATAGCGTACTGATGAGTGGACTCTCTCAACCGACTCTCCTTAATGACCTGATCGTTCTCAAGTTCTTGTAATTTGTTATAGTACTCTTCACTTTTCTTCTTCTTCACTGTTTGTTGCCATTCGGTTTCGGGTTCTTTAATAATTTTAGCTTTCAATTCAGGTCTGTGATCAATAACTCCTTGTCTTTGCAAGACTTGCCTTTCCTCGAAAGTTTTTTCTAATTCAGTTTCAGAGCGTTGATATTGCGTAGTTTCGTCATACCAAGCTGTATAATAATTAATAATTATATGAATAAATTTCTTTAAATATACATACTAAAAAGAATCAAAACATACCTCTCTCAGCATCCGATGGCAAAGCTGGTAGAAGCAATTGATATAGCGGCACTCCTCTAGGGTGAAGAGAGAGGGAGGGTGAAGGAAAGTGTGGTATTTTGGTGCATAAAGCGATTTGTGATGTTTGCGTAGTTTGAATATGTAGCTGTTAGGGCGGTATAAATGTAAGAATTGTTTCGTGAAATTATATCGTGAACAACTATTACGATTAAAGTTAAATGCAAAATAAGCGTCTTATTATCATTGCTATGTGTATGTGACTTACGCCTTGGTGCATTCTTCAAAACTCCTCTGTAGTCATCGTGTCTTGGTATTATTTTAAGTTCGGTTGTTGCTACCGCCTCACCTACAGAACTTCGGGCAATAACTTCAATTTTACCGGTATCATATTGACGTGTCTTTGGAATATCGAAGTGATACATTCCATCATATATCAACTTGTATCTGGAGCCCTTAAAACAAATTATGTGTAAGTATTAATATTGCAAGAGAAATATTATTGTTTTGAAGAAATATTGTGAATATGTAAAAATTTAATTACATTGACGATAGTGTTGCCATTTATGAGCCACATAATACGCGGCTTGGGGTGGCCAGTCACACGACAGCAGAAACGAGCATATTCGCCTTCTTCAACTGTTACTGGCTCTGGTCGACTTACAAATACCGGAGGTGAACGTGCTTTAGCTTCTTCTGGAGCTTGCTCTGGAACCCTGCAATGAACAATATTAAATAATATTGTGTTAATGAGTTGAAGACTGTTCAAGGAGTGTTTTTTTATGTTTGATGTGTATTAAACGATATTTATTTTTTAATTATTAGTTTCTACACTACTACAAAAATAGTATTTTAATATCTCTGGGATTTATACATCCAAATTCCATGCTTACATTTGCCACGCGGCTTCCATCTCTCGTATTTTTTCAATACTCTTCATATGCTTTGGCAACTGAGAATCATATACGATACCAGGCTTGCCGGCGGTTTTTATCACGGCCCTTGTTTCGTCCATACCATAAAGATTCGTAGCACGACAAACATATTCGCCACTGTCCTCTGGATACACCCAACCAAAGTTCATCGCTACGTAACCAAAGTCATAGATGGGCGTAAATCTGTTCTCTGCAAAATTTGAATACGTTCTTATATTATAATATCCTATAATCGGCATACATTTCTTCAGCTTCGTGATCATTCTGACTACTAACTGAGATACATAACTAAGAGATAAAAATACATAAAAAGCCGCAAATGTCATGTAATTACTATTTGTGTGATTTTACGTAGTAGTTATAGGGCCACGTTATCTACAAGTATTATTTTAAGTTGAAAGAAAAGTGAAATGTTCTCAAAGATCATTGAAATTTAGTGCAAGATACATTTATGTTCATTAAAATCCTTATAATACGTACTGTGTAACAATGGCTTGCCATTGAAGAACCATTCTACTTTCATATTGGGATCACCCACAGGGGCCAATTGACACTCAAACTTTGTAGATTCCATTTCTACTAATGTAGTTTGGCTCTGAATTTGTGTGACAAACCGCGGTGGTTGTTTTTTGTCAACGTCGTATAAATCGTCTTCAGTCAAGAATATTTCGGAAGTATACTTCTTTATAGTAGCTTCCATTTGTGTAAGAGCCTCAGATTTTTTCATTCCTCTTGGAACTTGATTTTGAAGTATAATGTCCGGTAGTTCTGTTAAAATACCAATATTATAAAATTAAAATAAAATCGTAGAATAACAAGGCTGATGTTAACATATTTTACGGTATGTTATTTTTAGTATTAAAATAAAATTATGAGAATATTGAATGTTAGTAATGAGAGCACATCTCAAATCTATTCAAGAACAAACCAAAAATATTTAATGGTGTTTGTAGTAGTCAGTGTAGTAGACTTTCAAATAGAAAGTCTACTGTAAATAAAAGTTACCTTGTTAAATTTTACATAATGCTCTATTTCTATTCAAAAGTTTTTACTTACGTTTGCAAGATACAGTGGCTTTTGTGAAGTCCTCGCCAATGTCATTTACCGCTCTGCATACGTATTCACCCGAATCTTCCGCATACACATACAAAATATCCAGGGATACAAAACCCATATCGTATACGGTTCGGTAACGGTGACCAGATGGCAGAAGTTTGCCATTACGATACCACTCAATTCGCAGTTTAGGATCCTCTTTAGGTTCAACGCGACATTCAAAGCGGACACTTTCAGACTCTTCCACGGTATGAGACTGGATCTGTGTAATAAACTTAGGAGGAGTGTTAATGACTGGCTCATCTTTTGGAACATCACTTACTCGTCCCCTTTCAAGTTCTTTAATCTTTTCTCCACTCATGCCCGGAGGAAGTTGTGATTCCAAAACAATATCACGTTTAGCGCTACATGTAATTTTAGCTGTAGTTGTTGCCGATCCCCATTTATTAGTAGCGCGACAAGTATATTCTCCAGTGTCACGACTGTAAATGTAGTCTATGTCCAAAGCAATGAAACCGAAATCATTCAGCATGTGAACACGAGACCCAGTAGCAAATGGCCTACCGTTATGGAACCAGTCAATCCTCATTGTGGGGTCACCAACTGGTTCTACTCGACAGTCAAAGTGAATTGGTCCACCTTCAACTACATCTAAATTATCTTTGATTTCAACTACAAACTTTGGAGGATTTGGTTTTTCATCTTCTACTGTAAGTTCCTCACGTTTGTGTAGCGTCTCTTCTAATTTCTGTATACTTTCAGTACCAGATTTAAAATGAGATGGCAGCTGTGGTTCCAAAATAATACCTTGCCTGCCCTTGACTTGTAATTTACAGGAAACTGTTGCTTCTCCGTGACGGTTGGTGGCTTTGCAAGTATATAGACCAGCATCGCGTTGGTAAACGCCACCGATTTCTAATATAACAAAACCAAAATCATTTATGGTTTTTACCCTCGACCCTGTCAACAGCGGTTTACCATTATGGAACCACTCTACTCTCATACTAGAGTCGTTTACAGGAATAAGTCGACATTCAAAGTGTGCAGATGAATTTTCTGATAGAATTAGATCAGAAGGTGTTGTCGTGAATTCAGGTGGATTGCCACTCTCTGCTTCTGGAGTCATTGAATCTACAGTGCCTGAGTATCCTTCAAGAGCCGCAATCTTGTCTATAGTTCCTTCCATACCTTTAGGTAATTGTGACTCCAAAATGATGTTTCGTTTTCCTTGCACTTTCATCGTAGCTGTTGTCACAGCTTCTCCGTAGTTATTATATGCTCTACATAAATATTCACCGGAATCTTCAGGATAAGTCGGCGATATTTCAAGAATCACAAAACCGAAGTCACAGAATGTCCTAAATCTTGAACCAGCTTTTAGGGATTTGCCATTCCAATACCATTCCACCTTAAAAGAATATTTATGTATTTTAATAATCTTCTTCAGAGAAATATCGAATTTAGTGACTATAATCCTACTTAATATTATAAACGCGAAAGTTTGTAAGTATGGATGGATGTTTGTTACTCTTTCACGCAAAAACTACTGAACGGATTTGGATGAAACTTAACAGTAATATCGCTTATGCATCAGAATAACACATAGGCTACTATTTACCGCGATAGCCGACATACACGCGGGCGGGCCAGCGAGCAAAAACTAGTAACAAATAAAAGTCATGACAACACTTTGAAATTGCTTATACCATTTGGGTTAGGCAAATAAAACGTATAAAATGTAATTCCGTACTTAATTAATTTAATAAAATAGCTACAGTGTTATGGTTAATGAAGCTATGTTGTCTACATAAAAAAACTCTTACTTTTAGATTTGGATCATCTGTTGGTGTCAATCTTGCTTCAAAGTGTGCATTTTCACCTTCTCTTAGATTTTCAATATTAGATAATGGCACCGTGAATACGGGTGCTCTACCCCGTTCTTCTTCTTCTTTTACATCTTTTCTGCGAATCATTGAATCTTCCAATGTTTGTAGTTTTTCCAGCCCCCCTTCCATGCCCTAAAGGGAAAGAAACATTTATAGTCTATGGAATCTTTACTCTTTTTTTTCTCTTTAAAAATAAGATCTATAAAGTTAATGTTCGTATGAGAATGTATGATATCCGTATAGGTACTAATAAATAATGCTTCATATATTTGATAATATAGTTTACGGGAATAATGCGGTAATTGAGATATTTTTTATTTTGGTAACCTTTTTGTAAAAAATCTTACTTACCCGCGGTAGTTGCGAGTCCAAGATTAAGTTTTCCTTTGAAGTACATTTTAGTGCAGCTTTTGTAGAGTCACGCCCTAACTTATTAGTTGCAACACATTCGTATTCACCAGAATTTTCTTCATAACAATACAGAATGTCCAATATTACAATTCCAAAATCGTGGAAAGTCCTATATCTGTGCCCATGTGGTAATTTCTTGCCATTGTAGAACCACTCAACTTTGAGGTCAGGATCGTCTACTGGTATTAATCTAGCCTCAAAGTGTGCACTTTGACCTTCAACCAACTTAGTGACATCTTGAATTTGAGTTATGAATTTGGGTGGCTCAGCCGAAGCCAATGCGGGTGTTTGTTGTTGTATTCCTTGTAAACTTTCTAATTCTCTTATCTTTGCAAGGGAATCAGGTTGCAATGAATCTAAATAAACTCCTCCTCTTCCATAGCACTTTATTGTAGCTTTGGTGAAGTCTTCGCCATATTTATTGTATGCGCGGCAAACATATTCACCTGTATCGTGGTTTTGAGTATACGAAATATCAAGAAAAACAAAACCAAAGTCAGAAACAGTTTTGATTCTTGTAGAATGTCTTAGTGGCTGACCATTGTGATACCATTCAATCTTTAGATCGGGGTCATCAACCGGTACTACAGTACATTCGAAGTGAGCTGATTGACCATCTTTTAAACCTTCTATATTTTGAATGTGAGTTGTAAATCTTGGCTTTTGTCCTTTACTTTTATCGACACATTCTAACTTTACACTAATTTCTGCTTGTCCCCATCTGTTAGTTGCTCTGCATGAGTACACGCCCGAATCAGTTATCTTAGTACCAAGTATTTCAAGCACAACCATTCCAAATGCGTAAACAGTTCTAATACGATGGCTAGCTTCGATTGTTTTACCATTATAAAACCATTCAATAGTCATACTTTGGTCTCCGGTGGGTATTAATGAGGCTTCGTAATGAGCAATCTGTCCCTCACTAATGTCAACAATATCTTGGAAGACAGTTGTGAATTCTGGTGGTCTACCTGTGTCATCGTCCGGTTGAGCACCAGGCTCTCTACGGAGAGAGTCTTCTAGGTTCTGAATCTTTTCTAAACCTTCTGTACCCTTAGGATGTTGTGTTCTTTCAATTAGATTTTCTTTACTGGAACAAAATACAGTAGATGATGTGAAAGCTTCACCCTTCTTATTGTAGGCCTTGCATGTGTATATTCCACTGTCTCTTTCATACATATCAGTCACATCTAGAGTTACAAATCCAAAATCACTTGTCAGCTTAAACCTTGACCCTTGCTCTAAAACCTTGCCATTGAAATACCACTCAATTTTCAAGTTTGGATCACTCTTTGGTTCTACTTGACCTTCAAGATGCAGTGATTGACCTTCTATTAATTGCTGTTCTGATAATGTAGGCACTACCCATTCTGGCTTTGGATATTCAACGTCTGGTACAGAAGTTCTTCTTGATTTAGAAAGCCTAGCTTCTTCTGCTTGTTCCACAGCCTCTAAACCAGCTTTACCTTGTGGATGCTGAGTATCGAAATATATGTTCTTATCTCCAGTGCATCTCAATGATCCTGATGTTGTTGCCGAACCCTTACGATTTGTTGCTTTGCATGTGTATATACCAGAATCTTCTTCATAGGTATGGGTGATATCTAAAGATACGTAGCTGAAGTCATGGGTGCTCTTGTATCTAGTACCTGATGGTAAAGGCTTATTGTTGAAGAACCATTGAATTTTAAGTGTTGGATCTCGAGAAGGCTCAACATTACATTCAAAGTGAATATTATCCCCCTCTTTACACAATATATTGTTTAAATGGCTAATAAAAACTGGTGTTTCATAGACAGGTTCAGGCGCTTCAGGTTTGCCAGCTTTTGGTTGTTCTAATGCACCAATTCTGTCTAATGATTCTGGGTGAAGAGTTTCACCGAGTAACCAGTGACGGTCTTCTATTTTGATGGAAGCTGTAGAAACTGCTTCACCCTTTGCATTTGTAGCCTTACATGTGTAAATTCCTGAGTCATCGTTTCTTAAGCCGTTAATAGAGAGAGTAACCAGACCGAAATCGAATGTACTCTTTAATCTGGATCCAGTAGTCAAAGAAACTCCATTTTTAAACCATTCTATCCTTAGGTTAGGGTCTGTTCTTGGTTCTACTTGAGCTTCTAAATAAACGTGTTGACCTTCTACAAGCTTGTCATAGCTCTGAAGATGTGTTGTAAATATCGGTGCCTGTTGAGCTCCGGTATCTATAAACATTTCAGGGACTTTATTCATAGCAGCTTCCTTGAGTTGAATTTGTTCCCAGGATTCCGGTCTCATTGTTTGGTCTACTATAGTGGATTTTGTCTTGACTTTTAGTGATGTTGAAGACACAGTGCTACCAGCTCGGTTTATCGCTTTACACATGTATAGCCCAGCATCGGCTGCCACTACTGAATTAATATCCAATGTAACAAAACCAAAGTCATGTGTTGTCCGGAACCTTGAACCTGTAAATTTAATAACATATAGTGAACTTATTCTATTTTTAATTGTTCAATAAAATATTGTAAATTGTGCAACTGAGCACTCTGCCCCGGATTATTTCAGATTATTTCACTTCGCGATATATTTTAGTGCTTGAGTTGTGTTTTAAAAGATAATAAAAATAATGAACCCACTCCATTCAATAGGATTTCAGTAGACAATTTGTTTTGGCAAACCAATAAACCATCATCTATGATAATAGCTTCATCATTACTATTTATTTATTCCAATAATAACCTAGTTAATTTTGTAAAATATGTTTCTGCTTACCCATTTTAAGTTCCACTCCATTAATATACCACTCAAATCTTAAGCTTGGGTCGCCAACAGGTACCACGCGAGCTTCATAGTGTGCGTGCTGTCCTTCCCACAACTCTGAAGGTCCAGTTAGCACTTGAGTAAAGATAGGTTTTTCATACTCTCGTTCCGGTTCTTCGGTTCTTCTCTCCATTGGTTGTTCAAGCTGTTGAATTTTCTTCATGCCCTCTGGGTGCTGCGTGTCCATTTGGATAGCCGCCTTAGCTGTCAAAACATAAAAATTATTGCGTATTAAATAACTAAGCCATCGGCTTTTAGCACTAGAATTTAGTGACGGATAATTTATTATTTACGAAATATTTAATTAACGATAATTCCAGGACTACAGTATATAATTTTACCAGCAATATATTAGTATTTAGAAATTAGTAATGCACTTACTTTTTATCTTCATTGCTGCTGTGGTTACTGCTTCGCCTAATAAGTTTGAAGCTCTGCACATATAGACACCTTCATCTTCATCCCGTACATGCGTTATGGTCATCGAAACGTAACCAAAATCATGAGTTTTAGTGATTCTGGAACTGTCTTCAATTAGTTTTTCATTCCTAAACCATTCTATCTTCAGGGTAGGATCGCCAACTGGGATGAGTCGGCAGTCGAAGTGGGCCGTTTGACCTTCTTGTATGTTATCAATGTTTTGAAGCGGTTGCGTAAATACTGGTCGTTGACGTGTTACTGGTTCTGGTATTTCAGGACGCTTAAATGGTGTCGCCATTTCTAGTTCTCGGATTTTCTCTAAGCCTTCAGGACGTTGTGATTCCGATATAATGCTTCCTTTTGCGGTTACAGTCATGGATATAGATGAAGTACATTGACCTAAAGCATTGATTGCCTTTACTGAATACTCTCCTGCATCCTCAGGAACACAGTGTTGAATATCCAATGATACGTAACCAAAATCAAAAGTGATATGGAACCTTGCAGCAGATTGCAGAGTTTTTCCGTTGTGATAGAATTCTATTCTTAAGTTAGGGTCATGGACAGGTTCCACTTGACATTCGAAGTGAGCTGTCTGTCCTTCATAAACATGAGTTGTTCCTCGCAACTCTGTCACAAACCTTGGTGGACTAATCTTAGGTTCCTCAACTTCCATCCTTGTGTGGTGTCCTTGTGATTCTAGCTGTCTAATTTTTTCTAACCCATTGGGATGTTGAGTATCTAAGATAATGTTTCTATGCCCTGTAAGACAAGAAATGCATTAAAATGGTAAGCCTTAATATTGGGTCTTTACCTATGAAATTGCCTTTCTTCAGTACTTGTCATTTCAAATAAAAAAAAGTTTGTAATGGCTCTGTATTCTAAATTCAAATTAATTTTGTTTTAAACATTCTATTTACAACATCATGACATTCTATTTACAAACTCAGTCTTTTGTTTTTTGATTAGCGTTGTATTTTCATTACATTTGAAAATTTTTCGTCATAATGGATACTTTAAAAATTCGTGTAATTATGGAATATGAGTTCCGTCGTGGCACCAACGCGACACAAATGGCACGTAACATCAAAAACGTTTAAGGAGAGAACTGTACAAAGGAACGCACAACCCGTTATTGGTTTGCCCGGTTCCGTTCTGGAAATTGTGACTTGAAAAATGAAGCTCGTGGTCGTCCGGAGACTATAATGAATTAAAGGCGATCGTGGAATCTGACGAAACTCAATATACAGCTGAGCTAGCAGCAGCTTTTAATGTAAGCATCAAAACAATATTGATCCATTTGCGACAAATTGGCAAGTTAAAAAAGCTTGATAGATGGGTGCCCCACGACCTTAACGATCGCCAGCGCAACGTACGCGTCGAGACCTGCCTTGTGCTGCTCAACAGGCAAAGAAATGAAGGAATTTTGAAACGAATTGTTACGTGCGACGAAAAATGGATTCTGTTCGACAATCGAAAGCGCTCAGCAAGTTGGTTAGACCCTGGTTCAGCACCAAAGCAATGCCCTAAACCAAAAATGACCCCTAAAAAGGTGATGGTCACTGTTTGGTGGTCTAGTGCGGGTGTGATTCTGGTGAATCACACCGCTCATGCCGTTTTGTAAAAAGCTGTGGTCAGCTTTTTACAAAACAGCATGAGCATTAATGCAGATGTGTACTGTGAAGAACTGGAGAGAATGATGGAGAAGCTTGCACATCTGCAACCAGCTTTGGTCAATCGGTCGTCCCCACTGCTCCTTCACGACAACGTGCGACCCCATACTGCGCAACAGACAGTCTCCAAGCTGCAAGAGCTGGGGTTGGAAGCTCTCCCTCATCCGCCATACTCACCAGACCTTGCACCTACCGACTATTACTTTTTCCAAAATTTAGACAACTTTTTAGTGGGTAAAAAATTCAATTCCCGAGAGGCAGTACAAAATGCCTTTGAAGAGTTTGTTGCCTCCCGTCCAGCAGATTTTTACAAGAAGGGCATCAATAAACTGCCAATGCGTTGGCAAAGATGCGTCGATTGCATGGGTGATTACTTCGAATAACAGAAATAAAAAAGTTTGAAAAAATAAGTACTTTCACTTATTGCATACAAAACGGCAATTTCATAGGTAAAACCCTATTATTTATATTATTAATTTTAATATATAATAGAAGAATGCTCTTTATAATATTTGATCTATAACATTTACCTGCAACCTTCAACGTGCATGTGTTAACTGCTTCACCTAGTTTATTAGAGGCCTTACACATATATGTTCCTGAATCTTCCGCATAAGTATATAAGATATCCAAAGCCACATAGCCAAAATCATGTGTTGTTCGATATCTGTGACCTGCACGAATCTTTTGCCCATTACGGAACCATTCAATTTTTAAATCTGAATCATTTATAGGTTCTACTCTACACTCAAAGTGGGCACGATCTCCTTCTTTTAAGTTTTCAAGATTTGTAAGAGGAGTTAAGAAGACAGGTCTTTGACCTGGTTGGTCTTCTTCTACTGGTTTAGGCCTTTCGTACTTTTCTAGTTCTTGGATCTTTCTTAACCTCTGTTCATCTAATGTATCTAAATACAGTCCTGCTTTGGCTGAAAATGAAATGAGAAGTGTATTAATAAGATTTTTCTTCTACTTTAACAAATTACTCCAGCATTTTAGCGAGAAAATAAGAATGAGCGTAGAATTAAACAATTTTATTTATATCACTTATTTTAATTTTTTGAACTCTCGAATTAGGAATACATTTATTGTGTCGCGAGGGACTTTACGAACATTATGAAACGGACACAAAGAACTCAGAGACTTAAGCATCAACTTGTGGATCACACCAAGTGTGGTTTGAACCCACAACACTGAGCGTAGTAGAAAGCGGCGTGGGCGCGACTGTCGCTTAAACCTAGTGGTTTCACATCGACTACACGGATGGCGTAGTCACCATCAGTGCAGTCGATGTAAATTGTAACGCTCATATTCACTTTCTCACATTCTTCAACTTCTCTCTCTCTCTCGTTTCTCTCTCTCGTTTCTCTCTCTCTGATCATTTCCACTTACTATCAATTAGTGAAAATCTTTGTAAATATCGTCGTCAGAATTCATCTTTTTTTCATTCCATTTGTGTTTATAACTAAATGTTATGAAAATATCAAAAATGACAATTAGGACATTTAGGACAATGGTACCTATTAGTAATTTTATATAAATAATGAATCTATTAATATTATATTTACCGTCTACGTTTACAGAACTGGTGGTGACAGCTTCACCAACGGCATTAGTTGCTTTGCACATATAAGTGCCGCTGTCTTCAGCATAGGCATACAAAACATCTAAAGCCACGTAACCAAAGTCATATGTAGTCTTGAACCGGTGTCCTTGTTGAATAGGCCTGCCATTGCAGTACCATTCGACGCGCATTGTGGGATCATTAACTGGTGTCAGTGTTGCTTCCAAGTGCACTGGTTGACCTTCGCCAACATGTACGTTCTTTAATGGTTTGCCGAATTGTGGTTTCTCAGCAACAAAGCTTTCATCGCGTACTACGCGTTTGTATCTGCTGTCGTCTTCCAAATATTGAATCTTCTCAAGAGCACTTTCGTGTTGTGTGTCTCTTATTATAGACTCCTTAGCTGTAATTTAATAAATTCAATAATAAATGCGTAAATAAGCAAAAACAAAATTAAAGATGATTTTCTGCATCCAATAGGTATTACTGCGGACAATATTTTTAAGGTATTACTTGGTTGTCGATAATTAATAAAAGTATTCCTTCAGTACAATAAGAGACACTAATCTATATAAATAAAAATGAATCACCGAAATGTATTTACGCGCATAGCTACCGATTGGCGGCACCAAATTGCATAATTATTTTTTGTATGTTCGTTATTGTTAGGACAAGGTTTGTAGAAGCGGGCATAATTACTAAAATAAGTTTTTCAGAAATTGAGAAAATATTTACTAAAGAAAACTATAGCAGTACGAAGTTTGCCGGTCAGCTATTAAGTCATAATATAGTATTATTATATTTTTCAAGCTACTCAATTATAATTATGTTCATGATGGTGTTGCTTTGTTTCAATTACATTGTTAATTTGTTTATTATTTACTTTATTCTGTTATCCTGGCAGTGTTTTCTTGTTTATAGTAACTAATATTAAAATTTCAACTACAAAACAGTAGTAATTATTACAGAAAATAGCTATTGCACACTTACATTGAACGTTCAATTTAATCGAAGATGTAGCTTGGCCTAAGTTGTTAATAACTTTGCATGAATATTCGCCGGAATCTTCTCCGTAGACTGATAGAATATCCAATGCAGCAAATCCAAAATCGTAAGCGGTACGATATCTATGACCACTTTGTAGAACTTTTCCATTAAAGTACCACTCGACACGCATGTTAGGATCGGGGTATGGCTCAATACGACATTCATAATGAGCACTTTGTCCTTCCACTAATCTTGAAGGCCCATTTAGCTGCGTTATAAATCGTGGCGCTTGGTTCACGGCTACTTCAACGTCCTCCCTGCGTCGATAACGAGAAGAATCTTCTAATTGCTGAATCTTTTCGAGAGCACTCTCATGTTGTGATTCTAATTGAAGGGACGCTTTGGCTGTGGAATTGTTTTCATATTACTATTGGTTCAATTTGCATGATCTATTATGATTTTTGGAACTTACGGCATAATTACATAATATCAGGAATATTAGTTTCAAGTGCTAGTTTTAGATTTTATATATAACACAGTTATTCTTACTCTCCCCTACCTATTATACCTGTTAATATATTCTTTAAGGGACATTAAGTGTAAACTTTTCAACCTAATGTCATTTATGAGTTTTCCCAGATTAATTAATCATACTAAAATATAAAATGATATAGGTGGAATCTTAGACAAGAAAACATTAAAAATGTTTGAAAATGCTTCACTATGGCCACCACTACAAGAATGTGTAATCATAACTGTTCTACGTTATTAAAAAAGATAAAGTTTTTAAGATTTAATAGTTTCTCAATACAGGAACGCCAAAATCCACTTTTCATTTAAAAATCACCTTTGAAATATTCTATATAGAAATTATCTCTTAGCTTATTTGTTCAAACACAGTTTTTATATCGTTGACAATCTCTAGGTATTACAAATATAATAAAAAATAATATAGTGTGCTTACATTGAACAAATAGTGTAGATGAGGTAACGGCTTCGCCTAATTCGTTTATTGCACGACATGTATATGTACCAGAATCCTCAGGGTTGACGTACTTCATGTTCAGAGCCACATACCCGAAATCGTGCATAGTTGTTAAGCGATTTGCTAAAATAAAATAATAAAAATTATAACTAGTTCCGTACAATTATTTCACGTAGTCATACATTTAAAATATATTAATTAAAAATACTCACATGCTTCAATTGGCACACCGTTTCGAAGCCATTCCACACGAAGTGTTGGATCTCCAACTGGAATAAGCCTTGCTTCAAAGTGCACAGCCTGATTTTCAGCCACTTTTATATCTTTCATGGGCATTGTAAATACCGGTGCTTGCGTTACAATTTCCTCCTGCGCACTATGTCGCTGATACCTGGAAGTATCTTCTAATTGATTCAACCTAGGTAAAGCGCCTTCGTGTTGAGATTCCAAGTAAATAGATTTCTTGGAATGAACAATTGCAATTCCAGATGTCACAGCTTCACCGAGGGCGTTAATAGCTCTACAAGTATATGTTCCCGAATCCTCTGGCAAGCAAGACATAATATCGAGGGCTACAAAACCAAAATTATTGGTTTCTGTAAACCTTGAACCACTCTTAAGAGGTTTATTATTATGATACCATTCAACTTTCATTGTTGCATCAGAGACAGGTATTATACGACACTCGAAATGAGCTCTCTGACCCTCTTTAATCTCAATGTTTTTCAATGAAGTTGTAAATATTGGTGCTTGTGTTGTCACTTCATCGACAAAGTCAGTTCTATGGTACTTAGATCTATCTTCTAAGAACTGAATTTGTTCTAAACCAGCTTCATTTTGTGTAGCCCTTATGATATCTGTTGTACTACGGCAAGAAAGTTTGCAATTGACTTCATCTGTGCCAACTAAGTTTACTGCTCGACATGTGTAAATACCTGTATCTTCAGCAATTAAATCAATAATGTCAATCGCTACATAACCAAAGTCATGAATTGGTCTAAATCTATGTCCAATAGTCACAGGTTTACCGTTTTTGAACCATTCTACCTTGAGGTTCGGATCTGTTACAGGTTCAAGTTTACACTCAAAATGAACATGTTGTCCTTCTATAACATTATCAATAGATTTAGGTTTTGTAATAAAGCGTGGCTTTATATTTATAGATTCATCTACCACTTCACTCTTCTTGTAACGAGTTGCATCCTCTAAATACTGAATTTTCTCAAGTCCAGATGGATGTTGCGAATCGAATATCAAATCTTTCTTAGCTATTACTCTTAATGCACACGATGTTACCGCTTCTCCAAGTTGATTTGTGGCTTGGCAGGTATAAACGCCTGAATCTTCAGGATATACGCTCAACAAGTCTAGAGCTACGTAATCGAATTCATACGCTGGTCTAAATCTGTGACCAGTTTTAATAGGTCTCCCATTACAAAACCATTCGACTCTCATCGTTTGATCGCCTACAGGTTGCAATCTACACTCCAAATGCACATTGGTCCCTTCTACAGTCTCAACGTTGTGCAAGGCCCTAGAAAATTGTGGAGCTTGCATTACAGTTATATCTTCATGGACTTGTCTCGATCTTCGTGCCGCGTCCTCAAGCATTTGAATTTGCTCTACGGCTTGTTCATGTTGAGTATCAGTAACAATATCTGATCTTTCAATGACACGTACCATTGCAGAAGTGTGAGCTGACCCTAAATGATTAACAGCCCTAGCAGTATATTCTCCAGAATCTGTAGATGTAGCATGTACGATATCAAGAGCTACAAATCCAAAGTCATAGTATGTTCTAAATCTAGAGCCTACGGTTACAGCTCTACCATTGTGGAACCATTCAACCCGCATTGTAGGATCGCCCATAGGTTCTAGCCGGCACTCGAGATGAATATTTTTTCCTTCTGAAACTGGTGCTGGGTCAGATAATGGTTGCACGAATACTGGTTTTGACTTTGAAATTTCTTCAATTTCATACATAGGTTCGATAAATTTAGATTCTTCAATATGTTTAGTTTTTTCGTATAGTCCACGATGAATACTTGAGGTATCAATACTTGAACGTGCTGAAATAACAAAAAAATATCTTAAAAACAAAATTGAAACAAAAAAGCCCTGGTGAGTGAAAATTAAGTATAAAATTAACGGTGCCGCCCACTAGGAAGCGCCATGGTAGCGGCTCCAAAGGCAAATGGGGTGCGTTATGTCAGTCAGTAATCAATATGATTCTGTAATTATTGAACAATAAAGGATTCAACAAAAAATAATTATTTGATCAAAACAACAATATTCAGTTTATATGGGACTAAAGCATAAAGTTACTTACTTTCAACTGTCATAGAGGCGCTTAACTGTGCCTCACCAGCGGCATTTCGAGCTACGACTGTATACACGCCAGAATCATCAGCACGCACACTGGCGATATCCAGTGCGACGTAGCCAAAATCGTGGTAAGTCTGAATGCGATTTGCGCTCTTGATTTGCTTTCCATTATAATACCACTCTACTGTCATTGTCAAGTCGCTTTGTGGTTCTACCCTTGCCTCAAAGTGTGCACTCTGTCCCTCAACTATTTTATTAGTACCTTTTAGAGGTCCCAAAAACCTTGGTTTTTGAATTATTTTCGATTCTTCTTCAGTTCGTCTTGAATACCGGTTCGAATCTTCGAGATGCTGAATTTTTTCATAGCCACCTGGATGTTGCGATTCGGCTATTATATCTTTCTTTGTCACAATAGTTAAATTTGCGCTGGTTACCGCTTGACCAAGAGCATTGTATGCACGACACGTGTAATGACCAGCATCATGTACAGTAACAGATTTAATCGTTAAGGCAACATATCCGAAATTGAAGAATGTGGTTATTCTGGAACTAGCTTCTACAGGGCGCCCATCTTTTAACCATTCAACTCGTAGAGTCGAATCTCCTACCGGTTCCAGACGGGCTTCAAAATGAGCGAATCCTCCTTCTTTGATATTTATTTGATCTTTGATTGGCGTTTTAAACACAGGTCGCTGTGTACTTTCAGGAGCTTCCTGATAATATTTTTGATGTTGCAGTTGTTGATAAGCTTCTAGTTGTTCAGTCTTTTCAATATATCGTCGCTGTTCTGGTATTCCTAGATCGGCAGTAACTGTACTCCTAGCAGCAACCCGAATGGAAGCAGTACTTATGGCTTCGCCTAATCTATTTACAGCTCTCACTGTATACGAACCTGCATCTTCAGCCCGTAGGTGCATGATGTTCAGGGAGACGTAACCGAAGTTGAAGATTGACGTGATTCGCGAGCTAGCTGTAATTGGCCTGCCATCTTTGTACCATTCGACTCTCATAGTAGGGTCACTAACTGGAGTCAGTTGAGCCTCAAAATGAGCATTTCTGCCTTCTTGTAACTCACCGAGATCTTGCAGTGGCCTTATAAATTGTGGCCTCTGTGAAGTTTGTTCTTCTACTGATTCCTGGTGTTGATATCTGGAATAATCCTCTAACTGCTGTATGTATTGTAAGCTCTCTGGATGTTGGCTAGTTCTTTCAATGGTTGCTCTCGGAGTTACGTGTAACATAGCTTTAGTTTCTGCAATACCTGTTGCACTGATTGCTCGGCAAGTATATTCACCGCTGTCTTGGATGTTAAGACTGAGCATATCCAGTGAAATGTACCCAAATCTAAATATTGATGTAAACCTAGAACCTGCGAAAACACAAAAAAATCTTATATATTCAAGAGCCAGTTGTTATCGTGAGTCGTGACTGACGTACATACATATGTGTTCCCAGTTGTTTATTATTTATTAGAAGATGACTGTGACAGTCACCAGAAAGCAACGGAATATAAAGAACTGATTTGAACTATAACAGTTTTTTTAGTACTTACTTGCTTCGATACTTTGTCCATTTTTCAACCACTCAATTTTCATCGTTGGATCGCCGACCGGTTCTATCCTGGTTTCAAAGTGTATTTTGCCACCCTCCATTTGTGTAACACTCTTGAGTGGCACAATAAACTGTGGTGGAGGATAAACCCGGTCTTCCTCACCTGGAGGAATATACGGTCTTGCCCTTTCTACATGCCTGAGATATATAATCTCTGGTCCAGGAGCAGGTCTGTAAGATAGATTTTAAAGTAAAAAAATATTTTTTTAATTTCTAATTTGTTTATTTATAAAATTAATGCCATTGATGAAAAAATATTACTTTTGCATTTACTTTAATGTTACTATATTAAGATTAGTGCAAGCATTTCAAACAGTACTTACTCTGGTTCGATAATCTTAGTAGGTCGGGGCAAGTGCAGACGCTTTTGCTCGGGCGGAGGCTCTTTTGGTACCTCGACGTATAGCCTTGCCCGAGTACAGGTGGAACCTGCGACGTTCTGGGCGGTGCATTGATACCATGCCGCATCCGACGCCTTGGCTCGCGGAATGTCCAGCGTCGAGGCTCCACCGTCGGTATTCATTCGTAACTCTGGATTGGGTAATATCTGAACGCCGTCCTTCTGCCATGTGATACGTGGTGTAGGTGTGCCTATTGCACGTGCATTTAGAATAACGGGTTCACCTTCTCGCACGCTTAATGTGCTAAAACGTTCTATGAATTTGGGTGCTACAACTTGTTCTTTTTCAATTACATTTAGTCGGCATTGGAAAGATGTTTCTCCACTTTTGTTACGAGCTACACATGTAACTACACCACTATCTGTGAGATCGACGTTTGTAATCATAAGCGCATGATTACCGGATTCGTTTACTAATATCTTATGATTATAATCGTCTCGAATTTGTCTTTCGTTAATGAACCACGTGACTTCTGGGTAAGGTCGGCCAGTGACGCGGCAATCGAATCGCGTCATTTTGCCCTCCGTGACATCACGGTCTTGGCAGACTCTTACAAATTGCGGAGCGAGAGCTTTTTCACATACTTCTACTCTTTCTTCTAGTGCGGTTTGTTGCGTATCCATTATATACTGTGATTTGTTGTCTTGAACATACGTTTCTTGTGGGGATTCAACAGCAAGGTAGGCTGATGTGACAATACAACCGTTTGGATTTTCGGCCAATAATGTATAATGGCCAGAGTCAGACTTCTGAGTGTTCCTTATTCTTAGGGTGGTTTGATTATGAGAAGTTATAATTTCCTGTTTGTTGGAGTTGATAATTCTTTGACCGTTCTTGAACCAAGTAACTCGTGGTCGCGGATTACCTGATAGTTGCACCTGGAATTGTGCATCAGCACCTTCTTGAAGTTTCGAATTCCTTGGCTTTTGTGCAATTTTCGGTGGTGATACCGGTCCAAGAGATTTTTCGATTTCAGTGCTGATTTGAACATCGCTCTCATTTACATACCTACTTGTTATACTTTCTCTGAATGAAACTTCTTTCAAAAGTCTATACTCAAAAGTGTCTACTTTAAAACCTTTGGTAGATGAATAATCACTACCATTAGTATAAGCGATTTTTTGAGATTGCCTCGACTGTTCGGTTGTGTATCCCTGTGTACCATATGATTTGTGTTCTACACTCTCACTGACGTGCCTATAGCTTTGCTGTTGAGATTGGTGGGCCGGAACTGGAACACCTTCAGGCTGAATGTAGACGGAACAGATAGCCTCCCCATATTGATTACGTGCTGTGCAAGTATATTCTCCCTCGTCACCTGGACCTATCTGCTTAATCAACAATGATACATCACCAGTTTGTTCGTTGTAACTCATACTATATTTATTACATTCTACTAATGGAGCTTTCTTTCTAGTCCATGATACTACGGGAGTAGGATTACCTCTAAGTTTTCCTTCGAATTTTGCATTGCCGCCTTGAGCAAACCTCGCATTTTTAAAGATTTGTTCAAAGATCGGAGGAGAAGGTTCACCTGGTCGGCTCATAGTTACGGGCAATCGATCGCCAACAGATTCAACTGTAACAAAAAAAAATACCTGTTGTTATTTTAGTAATAAACATCTAGTGTAAGAATAATGAAAATAATTTTAAAAATCGTGGATGTTTAAACATGCCTGATCTAAATTCAAATATAAAATAAATATTTCGGACATCTAACACACAACGCCATCTAGTCCCAAGCTAAGCAGAGCTTGTGTTATGGGTACTAGACAACTGATATCAATACATATATACTTTTTTTTGTAAATACATACATATAAAACACCCAAACTCCGAAACAAATATTTGCAGATCATACAAACGTTTGGTCCGACCCGGGAATCGGACCCGGGAATCGAACCCGTAAAATGAAAAAGGAAATGCACGTTATCAAAGTGTTACGTCACTGGGCACGTAATTATTAAAATTATAATAAAACATTATTAAGCTATTTTTACAATTGGTTTCTTATTTAGGAGAACAATTTTTCAAATACGGATATGAATTACAATGTACATAGTAAGTTTTTTCCTGCTGGACCATTTTGCTTCCAATTAAAACGTCGTTCCTTATGAAACATTATCTATAAAATGACGACGATAGTGAGTACTTGTATAATTAACATAAAAAAATTCCTGGAACGAATATATTCCAGTATTTCTTTGGATTGGATGCGCATGAGTCACGGGAGCGATGAGGCAGTTCAACTCTTTTCGCGCGTCTATTTTAGTATCCACACTCGGATCTTGTTACGATCGCCAATTTGGTGGACTCCTTCGGTTTGATACATATTCTCAAGAATGTTGCAGTTATAAATATTTCGTAATGAACCTAATAAAACACGACATTATTTTCTCAACCTAAGAATAATTACGTACCTACATAGTTAACGGGGAAGTAAAATGCTGAAGAACGAAAATTAGGACAATTTAACGTAAACCGTGTTCAAATATAGGTATGCTTTGTAATCCTCTATTCAAAGATGACTATAATACAGATAGAAACACCATTAAACCATGCGAGTTTTACGAAGGAAAGCAGTCAAGGTTTACATTTTAGGTCAAGGTCATAATATGTGTTAACATATATACTTAAACATTTACTATGGAAGTTGATGAATAAATACCAAGTAATTTTTATATTATATGTACATAATATACGTAAAATAATACATAATGTTACTTATTTAAAGTTGTTGCAAAGGTGTGTATGGTAGAAATTTGGCTCAAAGCCAAATTTTACGTGAGGCAAGCACCAAAGCATTAAGATTATGAAATAACATTGAAATTGCTTAATCTTATATAATCTTTCATGTTGTATCTAAAGCTTAATGTGGTTACTCAAAAAACACTTTTTAGTAGGCTAAATCCTCGTTCTATGGTGAGGTCTTTGTCCAGCAGTGAACTATTAAAGGCTGTTGATAATGATGATAAAACAACAAGATAGTTTAAGATATCTCCTAATCGGAAATTGTAGGCATCGTACAATTTAATTCATTCTTAGAGAAATGTCGAACTCTGTCGACATAAAAACCGCAGACAGCATTGGACCACTAACTGTACAGTATAACTAGGAATTAGTTTTGCAATTCGTCTAAATTCAGTTATGCAATTCTCGTATGTTTCTGCCTTCATATACTACTTTATTATACCTTAATATTACGATGTTTAAATGTCTATGTGAATATGTACGAAAATGAAGAAATATTTTTAAAAGATTCAATCGTAATTTGAAACAATAACATGAAAAAAAATATGGCAAAAAAACTTCTTTACTTAAACTTTTCAGTTAACTGTATTTCTTGTTTAAAAAAATATCAAAATGTTCAAATCTGTTCAGTATGATTTCAAAATATCTTCGGGCAGACTATTTGTAATCGACACCCAGCTTCATACCAATCGGACCACCGCCAAACCTGGCCCATTACACGACATATGGTGAATGGCCCTCAATGTGAATCGTACAGTAAAATGTTAATGTACAAAATATCAGTTATATTATGTGTATGTCCCTTGAATGTGCTACGAGTTCGAAAGTAACCTTATTACAGTTCGTGTTGTAAAATGTTGTTCTTAACTAAGAACAAAATTAACTAAGAATAAAAAGAACAAAATTAAATTAACATAAATAAGAACAAAATTATATTAATTTTACAAATTTGCAAAGCGAATCTACGTAATGTGGATATAACAGTGCAATGTGCAATAGCATGTCTTCTTTACTTTTGGTCATTTAAAATTAATAATTTCAGTCCCGTTTCGAAACTTTATAACATACCTACTTCGTTATCTCATCCATTCGTTATCTGTGTGTCTATCTATTAATACTTTCTCTTAATAACGCAGAGTGGTATTAAGTTAAAATTAAAACATAAAATACTTATGTTTGCGATAATTTGCAATGACTTTATTCAGTTTACAGGTAAAACAAATTCTGAAGGATACTTACAGTACTTACAGAAAATATCCAAAGTAGTTTTGTTGTAATAAGAATTATTTTTTGTTATTAAAAGCTGATAGTGTCCGGTTGTTTAAATTAACTTATGACATATATCCTATAAAACAGTGTTTTTAAAAGTTCATACAACATACAACTAAAATCCAGATAATCGAGATGGACGAACTATTTAAATAACAAATAAAAGTTTGTAGCAAATCTTCGGTATACAAATCTTCTTATATAAAAAAATCAATTGCTGTTCGTTTGTCTTGCTAAAACTCGAGAACGGCTGGGCCGATTTAGCTGATTTTGGTTCTCAAATGTTTGTCGTAGTCCAAAGAAGGTTTAAACGGTGAAAAATTAATAAAACTTGAAAATCCAAATGTCACGTGTAGTATTTAATAAAAACTAAGGCACATTTATAGTATGTTTATATTTTGCTTATCTTCTTCTGACTTCTAAATTAAGATGTTATTGCTAATAAAAGTGTAGACCACTGGGTAGAACCAATTATTTTTAATCATGTGTGTTCTAGTTAACCGCAGCTTTGTAACCGTTACTCACAATAGTTGTAACTTATAATGAATGCTTATATAACACTCATCTTATTTATTAAGTCAGCATCTACCTATTTCTGTGTTTGTATAGTCCCACACACTCTCACAACCTATATAGGTATATGTAGGTTGTGAGAGAAGGGAGAAATTATGTCTTCATTGAACTCAGTATTCGAAGGTATAAATATAACAGAATGCGATAGAACTGACACTAGTATTTAAATGTGTATATCGATACTATAGACTGAAATATGATTGTACAACTTGTTGCATATACAAAACGAAAATACAATGTATTTTTGTATTTGTTTTAGACATCAATACCGTAATCTCATTATTTTTCGCTCCTTCGTCTATTCGTATTGATGTCAATGTTGTGGTTAATTCAAATAGTCGGAGGTATCCAAGACAAAGGCAGAATTTAGAGTTATACTTATTTGGTTCTCTCTTTACGCATCGTGAACTTTCTCGTCATAATTGGATCCAAACAAATCAATCTGTGGAAACTGTATTTACGCTGCTCCAGTGTACTTGTATTTATTTACTCAAATCGGTTACACGAGCTTATTAATGCTAAATAACGCTTGTTTAATTTTTATAGGCTCTTAGCACAATATTTACTTGTAAATTATTTTTAACCGACTTCAAAAAAAGGAGAGGGTTCTCAATTCGACTGTATTTTTTTTAATGTTTGTTACCTCATAACTTTCGACTGGGTGAACCGATTTTGATAATTATTTCTTTATTTGAAAGCTGGTGCTTCCCGAATGGTCCCATTTATATTCAGAAAGAGTTATTAACAGCCCAGTAACGTTAGCTAACATATAAATTTGTTACATATTTTTCGTTAATCGCTGTCGCTATGAAAAGAAAGCTAAAGTTTCCGTCTAATGCTATCAACAGAACATGGAGTAAATAATATCTTCAAATTGTGATATAAATGATAATATAATTAAGAATGAATGATTCAGTGAGTTCCTAATTTAGCTTACCTACACCTTCCCTTCACACACTCAAGAATGTTTCAATAATAAAACTTTTGTAACATGCACTTGTAAAAATTCAATAAATCTTTTCCCGCAAAAGTATTTGAAACTTAAATTTATACCGACGAAAATTCACGGTTGATCCATTGGAATACACAAAATTTTATTTGTATTATCCTCTTTTTTTTCGATAGTGTGTATTATATAGTAGGATTTTTTACTGAGTATCAACAAACGTAACAATGGTTAAATTAAACGTAAGTTATTCTTAAACAAATCACTTGCAGTATTGAGCGAAAGTAGCTGACGCACGTACCTACATTTTAACTGTTCACTGAGATTATAAATTTGGAGATAAGACAGGTAAAAGTGAGTGTGTCGCGGCAACATTGTCTGAGCCTCAGATTGGTCTGAGCCGTTTTAATACCGGGTACAAATTATTTGCAAGCTGGACTCGGTACCAAATGTGATTTCATTATCTCAATTCCAACTAATAACTTAAGCTTTCGAATATTTTTCGAAACGTGACTTATCTGCGTGTCTCTTGATAGCCGTGTCTTTTTAATCTTTAGTAAGAAAATTCACGCATATCATAGTATGAAGTGATTGCATTGTATTAAACAATGACCATTTGAGCAAGAAGTGTTTTCTAATGCTTTGTAAGCGAATCAGTTGCACAAAGAAGCGTATGTCGTTAATAATTTCTTATCGACTTTGTTCCCAGCTCTGCAGCAGCAAACGTAGTTGAAAGTTTTAACTTGCACTTTCGTTGTGAAATTCAAATCACTATTTCGCTCGCGGGATCGAAATTGAAGACGTCAATCATACAAATATTATTTTCTCATTACTGTCAATTTCTAGTGATATACCTTAATAATTTATATCACATATGCTAATGTTTAATATTTATAAATTGTGGAAAGTACGCTTATTAGTTATTTACGTCGAGATTGTTGATGTGCACGTAATTCCAGTTTACCTACATCAGTAACATGGCCTGGTTTGTGACGGTAAAGTGCTAGCAAGTTTTTGTTTTATTTTTTATAGTTAAGAAGTAAGCAAGCACCTCGACGCGCTACAGTTAACATGTTACGTTATAATGAGTCGTGAACACGTTCTAGCTACGCGCTAGACGGAACACGCCGACATATTGAGATGGTCATCTAGCTGTGGCACCGACCGTTGGCCGAAGCGCGCACTTTTATTGTCACACACATGTAGTTCCTTCGGATTATATTATACCGAAAACAAGTAGGTACACTATACAATTGCAAAGTCTTCTACTCTCTACATTAATTTTGTTTATAAAGTATCAGTTTTACTCATCGATCAAATACAACATGTTCAATGAAATAGATTACAACCATTCATCTGGTTCGTTTATACAGCCGCTTGTACAGTTGTAAAAAGTGAATGTGATTCGTAAACAGAGTACTAGTATTTTATGCCGTTTCTATTCGTTGTGTACCTATAGCTAAGAAAAGAGTGAAAACTACGCTCAGTAGCACTTCATCCAATGTTTTTCACGACATACTCTAATGATGCTATTATAATGCAATTCTCAGTCGTACGTCGAAATAGAAAACCATTAATTAAAGTGATCGAATGCAGAAACTAAGATAATATCGCGACCACGATTTGATGTATGTTGCACTCGTACAGCTTGCATCGAAGAGACTTTGTATTCGAAAAGTGTATTGATGATTACTGATGATTTAGTAAAACTATTTCGTATTCTGTTTTGTTAATGATGACTTGGTATGGGAAGGAAGGGGAAACATAATGTCTTTAAATTCCGTTCATTTAATTAAGCCAGGCATATCCTTTCATCTCGGCTGTGGATTTTGTTCATCGTCATCGATTTTTGCTAAGTATTTCAGTAATGAGTCACCCAACACTTCATGTGTATAACTGTGTTCGCATAGATACCTACTCACAGTTACAGTTCAATATAATAATGAAATGGTAAACTCGTTTAGTTTGAACAACTGTCGTTGAGTTACGACTTCTTTTTCGGGGACATACCATGCCAAATATAACAATCAATGTTTTTACTACTTTGAAATTTAAAGCGACAATTGTATTCCATTGGGATTACCACTATTGAAAGTGTGTAGATTTTTGTAAAGGTGCCAAATTTTTTTACTAAACGGAATTAAGGAAACATAAGAATACGAACCTAAGAAAGTTTCTATAGTTGATTTGACTATTTTATCATTATAGTATTTATCTGGATCAGGCATATTTAAAAATATTAAAAGAGAAAAATTGTCGATCAAATAGGTTTGATCAGTCAATGTTAATAGATGTGTGTTAATTTCTACTTGTAAAAACATTTGTTTCATTAAACACAAATGTTCCAGCACTTAGCATTTTGTTTAAAAAATAATCCTTGAATGGAATCTGATTTGTACAGACTCCATAAAAGGATAGGGCTTTGCGCCTTATAAGTAAACAAGTTCTTAAAGCTAAAACAAGTTCGCGCTGCAACCTTAATGGAGAGAACAAGCGAACTCATATTGCAATTACACCGATATGTAATGCCTATTCCAGATTTTAATGCTGTTCAAATTATTTGCTTTTGGTTCATATTAATTCTCATTTTAGTTAAGTTCATAATTCGAGTTCGCTTGTTGATGTTACTTTTATTACAATCGCTTTCATTGATAGTGCAATGATTTTCTGAAACCGGTCAAAACATAAGGATAAATATATTCATGAATGGGGACAGCGGTGAGCTACAACTCCCGCTTAGCGAGGCGCACGCAAGGCGATCCGCCTGCGAGTGTCTTTAGTTTCTTCCTGGTGCGTAACTTTATTTGTGCATAGCGCTTTTCCACCGCGAGCGAGATAGAGCGGCTATTCTGGGGCGCGCGCGTGGGCGCCGCGGACCTAGCCTCACGCCCGCCGCTCCACCGGACCAACAATCGTTAATATTATGATGAACTTAGGGATACATAATTCCTAAACTAAATGGTACATATTGAAATTCGCATTAGGCATGGTGTTATCATAACAGTTAGTGACATTAATTTTAAGCTAGATTCGGTACATACATTAAGTGTGATAGAGTAAGTGTAAATACCAAACTGTATTTACACTTACGCTGTTATGCGGGTATCTGAACATTGATGTGATAAAAGTGAACTGACCTTGTTGTGTGAGCATCTGGCGGGTGTAGTGCTGCTCGGTGCGCTGGACGCGCTCCTGCTGCTGCACAATCTGTTCACGACGCTCCGAATGCTGCTGCACTCGCTGCTCGGAGCGCTGCTCGGAGCGTTGCTCCGACCACCTGGACTGCTTCTCCATTTCGCCGCCACCGCAGCACAACGCACAAAAAACTCTCACTCGACGCTATTAGTCCTTATCGCAAAACAATCCTCGTTTGGGCGCTCGTACAGTAAGAAATAAATACGCCACTGCGAAAAACTTATTCTAGTCCACGGGTTCATTTAGCAGAAGTTAAGTCATTATAACCCAAGTCCAACAACCAAGACGTCGGTCGATTGCGAATAGTTAGCGGATAGTGCGGAGACGGAGAAGCGCGCGTTGCGCCGGCGGCGGCGATGCGAGGGCGGGGGGCGGCGCGACCGAAATACGACGGGTTATTTCGAGCCGA
The DNA here is from genome assembly GCA_949125395.1 of Diaphora mendica. Lineage (NCBI taxonomy): Eukaryota > Metazoa > Arthropoda > Insecta > Lepidoptera > Erebidae > Diaphora > Diaphora mendica. The sequence continues at coordinate 9,094,149 of OX421312.1, read as the reverse complement.
GCGCACTCCCGCATGCCCTCCTCCATGCGCCCCACTCCTGCGCACCCGCCGTGTCGACCACCACACGCCGACACCAAAGCCCCCCTGCAACCCAAACATTTTGAAATGTGTAGTACCCTACTTAAGTCTTCTAACCTACAACCTCCAACTACAATGGATAATACAAAACTAAATAGAGTAATAAAAAATGCGTTATTTCAGTTAATCAGGTTATCGAGCATTTGTTAATATATAAGTTACTGTAAGTGTAACCAAATATGACAAATTCTTGGTTAATTAAAAAAATTAAAGCTATATGCGTTGATTCCATCAATGTCAGGTTTATTCAGAACAATACCTGGGCCTGGCTTTTAATAGCGAAATTTTTTGGGGACTTTACAATCCAATCTAAGTGCACTTTAAGTTAAGCTTCATGGATCGGTTTCCTTGATATTCTAATTATATAATATATACAATTCCTAAGTCTAATGGGGTCTAACTGGGGTAAGGAGTGTTAGAGCTTTAATTTAAACCAAATTGATTTAATGCTTTAAATATGGGGATCGGCTCTCAAGTCTAACTTAAAAGTGTGCACAAAGTAAAAAATAATATTTCTGTTCCACATAAACCACTGACTACTGCTCGAAAAGTGTGTTGCGGGTGTCCATAATCGCTAACCATCAGGCGATACGTCTGCTCGTTTGCCCCCTATAACATAGAAAAACACGACCTCTACAGTACACATTATAACAATATACACACACACGAACAATATATATTTACACATTTTGTTTTATACGTCATTCTAAAATCTGGCTTGCGTAATTTAATTTTAAAATAAATTAAATTAAAAAGCTTTTTAAAAACAAGCTTTTACTGGAATGCCTCGAGACGAATCAAACGAGTCCAAACTTGATGATGTTGCGAAGTTTCTTTACAGAGTTCCATGGCCACCTTCCAGCTCCAGCATCACATCAGCTCCATGTCATTATAGTATTGTATTGTCACGCTGTATACATATGCTTGCAAAATTTCAGCAAAATCGGTTGAAGATATCTGCTACAAAATTGAGTTGCAAGATTCCACCCGAACATACAAGCATACATACATACATTGCAAGTTAATAAAAAGCTTGTAATAATCTATCACAAATAATTTGATTGTATTATTTATGACAACCCCAAATTCGATCAACGTGCAATGGGAGAGGCCAGCATTGGATTGCAATAGGCTGATGATGATGATGAGAAATAAATTTAAACCCACTGTAATGGAATTCAATTTTTTTCATCAGTTTTGATGCAGGTTATTAATAACCAATGATTTAATCTACAACTATAGGTAAATGTTTACTCCATATTGAAACCGTAACCGATCCTGAATAATTTACTACAATAACCGATTTAAACACTCGCACTTATTTGCCAGAAATCCGTTACCTAGATAATATCTAAACACATGTGAGAGGTCGGCGTCTCTACATTAAAGATATTAAATGAAAACTTATAATAATAATAATAAAAATTTCGGACGTCTAAGACACAACGCTATCTAGTCCCAAGCTAAGCAGAGTTTGTGTTATGGGTACTAGACAAGGAATATTAATACATATATACTTTTGTAACTACATACATATTATACATAGAAAACACCCAAACTCCGAAACAAATATTTGCAGATCATACAAACATAAATATCATCACCATCATATCAAAATCATAAAAACATCATCAACAAAGATCATAAAAAATAATTTAATTAAGGCTTCCAGCCTTTATTAAATTAGAAGTAAAAACTTTTTTTTTAATTTTTGTCTGATTTTCTATTTGTATGTGTGTTTTTGTGCTCGCTAATCTTAAACGTGGCTTAACTGATTATGATGTGGTTTTCTTTAATTGAATGTGGTGAATTTCGTTTGTTTTATTTCACAAATTAAATAGTTATATCAGTTTGAAAAATCACCGCTGTAATCGACATTTATGTGGGCGGAATCGCACGCAAACGCTAGTTTTACAATATGTTCATATTTCATAAGGGCTTAATTCTTGAATGCATATTGGGGATGGATGAATCATAACGTGTGAAACATAACATGAACATGTGTGTTGTATCTGCGACTGTTTTTTGTTTTAATTTTTTAATTTACATGGCTGACGTACTCAAAATGTTTCTAGACGTCACAAACATACGTGAAAAGGACACCCGAACGCAGAACTACAATTGGTAGATCACACAAAGTGTGAATGCGGAGACAGAACCTACAACACTTAACACGACTGCACGTTTGGCCTAGTGGTTTAACGGTCACCACGCCGTTTCCTACGTCGCTAAGTGTCGTGGGTTCAAATCCCACGTAGGAAAACACTTTGTGTGATCCACAAATTGTTGTTCTGAGTCTGGGTGTTCTTTGTGTCCGTTTCATGTATGTTTGTAAAGTCCCCCGCGACACAGGATTTATTCCTAGTGCGGGAGTTGTCTTTTTTACCAAAAAAAAAACAGTAGAAAGAGGTGAGGTTACCGCTTAAACCACGTTGCCATCAGTGCAGTCAGTTTTATCGTTTGGTTTGTTACCTTGCCTTTCTATAAAGGGGATATTATACCATCCTAAATTAAGGTATTTAGTCGATCCTGAATTCAGGGAAGTTAAATCGCATTTAGGAATAGTAGTATCCGATTTAGGAGCCCATTTAGGACAAGGACGGTTTCCGACATCCTAAATACTAAATCGGATGCTATATCGGATGGGTGTAATCACATTTAGGATTAGGACGCTCAGTCGTCGCTTTATATTTGCTCCGTCCAAAATGATTACAGAAAAGAAGGTGATTTTAAATGTCTTGAAATTGTACAAAGATATGCCTTATCTTTGGAACAAAAATGATCATAACTACATGAATAAAAGTATCAGAAACGAAGGGTACAGTGTGTTGTTAGGTGTCTATAAAAATTATGATAAGGATGCTACTCTGAAAACACAAAAAAAAAAAAGATAACTTAAGGACTAATCATGTTAAGGAATCAAAAATTTTGCCATTTTGTCACTCGATACGTCCGTCACTTGTCGCTCGTCCTTTAAGTCTGATTCAGAGCCCTGAATCAGTTCACGTGTAATCAGGAGCTGCAGCGACTGAATTTACTGTCCTAAATCGGACACTGAATATCGGAATTTAGGATGGTATAATATCCCCTTAAGTGACTATCTATTCCTTTAAACGATCAATTCTTTTATTATTATTTTTTCAAAGTCAACTCCAGCATTAAGTATATACATCCTGTGTCGCGGGGGACTTTACAAACGTACATGAAACGAACACAAAGAACACCCAGACTCAGAACAACAATTTGTGGATCACACAAAGTGTTGTCCTATGTGGAATTTGAACCCACAACACTTGGCGAAGTAGGAAACGGCGTGGTGACCGCTAAACCACTAGGCCAAACGTGCAGTCATATATTCTGAATCTCGGAAACGGCTCCCAAAATTTTCGTGAAATTTAGTATACAGGAAGTTTTGGGGACAATAAATCGATCAAGCTAGGATTATTTTTAGAAAATTTCCTAAAAAAAGAAAAAAAGAATTACCGCGCAAAGCTCGGTCATTTAAGTACTTTCATTTTATATCACACTAGCTGTCCCACGCAACCTCGTTTGCGTCTCCTATTACCCGTAGCGTGACAATTTTCCCCCGTTTTCGAAACATTCTTCATTGGTGCTCCGCTCCTATTGGTCTTAGCGTAATAATATATAGCCTATAGCCTTCCTCGATTAATGGACTGTCCAACACTGAAATAATTTTTCAAATCGGACCAGCGTTTCCTGAGATTAGCGCGTTCAAACAAACAAACTCTTCAGCTTTATATATTAGTATAGACTAGTTGCGCCCCGCGATTGTTATTGTACTTTTACAACAGTATCATCGCGAAGGAAAAGTAGTCAAAAATTAAATAAACCTGAGTCACTTTTTAGGTATATCATCAGCTACCTGCTAGTGAAAATCCCCTCATAATTGACCCAGCCGTGCCAGAGATTAGCTGGAACAAACAGAAAATCTTTTTTTTCCAAATTTTTGTTTTGATGTTTACCTTTTAATATATGCATTCAGTAAAAAGCCGTCAATTAGAAATCACAAACAGAAACTTCAATTTTAGTTAGTATAGATGTAATTTATGTAAATCTATACTTATAATAAAAATGTAACAGGTCAAATTCTGTACATTGAAGATATTTTGAAAATTTTTTTTGGAGGGCACTCTGTTATCGATACTGAAACCAAAACTATTTTTTTTTCATTTTTGTCTGTCTGTCTGTCTGTCTGTCTGTCTGTCTGTATCTTGGCCGCGCATCACGCCGAAACTACTGAATGGATTCAAATGAAACTTGGCATGATTTGAGTTCATACTCCGAGGTAGGACATAGGATACTTTTTATTCCGAAATTCCGGACGGTTTCCCTGTGAGGGGGGATGAAAGTCAAAATGTGTAATTAATTGTAATTCATTAACGAGTAGTCCGATTGCAATAATTCTTTTTTTGTTAGAAAGGAGATACTCTGAAGATTGTAGCATTAATTATTTAATTTATCACAATCTCTCTATCTATTGGAAAAAAAAATATAAAGAATTTATCATTACGAAATACGACACGTAGTGACATCTTTTGGAAGACATGCGTAATTAATAACACTTTGATTAATATATCGTGGAATAATCGTAGAACGTATTACGTATAATTCGGTGTAGCATTAAGTATTTGATTTATCGAAATCTCTCTATCCATAAATTCAGCACTGTTTCCTGGAGAGAGCGGATGAAAGTCAAAATATGTACTTGGTTGTAATTCAATGACACGTGATTTCATTCATTCTTTTTTTGCTAGACAGCAAGTACTTTAAATATTGTTCCGTGATCTATTTATACATATATCCCGTATAATAAATCTGTAGACGTTGAGTTTGCTTAAAACAGCGACATCTCTTGGAATCAAGTAACTAACTTTACAATAGGTACGTAATATGATTTTCTTTTGAACGTATAATAAAAATGTGATGTAACAGATCAATTCTGTACATTAAAGAAATTTAGATGTTTTAACGGGAGGGCTCTCTAATCGTTACTGAAGCAATGAAATTTTATTGAAAATTGTTTCTAAACTTAACAACGACATCTATTGGAATTAAGTAACACTAACTTCACAGTAGGATGTACCTATCCTATATACGAGTAATCCATATATGATTAATTTTTAAAGTAGGTATAATAAAAAAAAATAATTAATTCTGTACATTAGAGAAATTTAGATTTTTTTCGGGAGGACGCTCTTATCGATTCTGAACCAAAAACTAAAATACCATAATAACGTTAAATGGTCATTGTAAAGGAGCAAGGTCCAAATGTATGAAGGAAGACGACTTTTCAGTAGACTGTATTTAATTTGCTGGTTTTACAGTAATAGATTACTACAAAAAACTTGCAAAGTTGACAAAACAATTTGTATATCTTCTTCTTCTCTTATATCCTATAAAAAGCGGCCAAGTGCGAGTCGGACTCGCCCATGAAGGGTTCCGCAGCAGCAAGTAGCATAATACAATTTTTATTTTATTTTTATATTTGTGTTGATTGAATGAAAGGTAAATTGCAGTTTACGATTTATGACGTAGATTTCGTTCAAACCAATTTTCGTTGGAAGTTTGCATGGTAATGTACATCATATATTTTTTTTAGATTTATCATTCTCTTATTTTAGAAGTAACAGGGGGGGGGACACATTTTACCACTTTGGAAGTGTCTCTCGCGCAAACTAATCAGTTTAGAAAAGTATGATATTAGAAACCTCAATATCATTTTCGAAGACCTACCCACACCCACACGTATGGGTTTGATGAAAAAAAAATTTTTGAGTTTCAGTTCTAAGTATGGGGACCCCCATAATTTATTGTTTTTTTTTCTATTTTTGTGTGAAAATCTTAATGCGGTTCACAGAATACATCTTCTTACCAAGTTTCAACATTATAGGTTTTATAGTTTCGGAAAAAAGTGGCTGTGACATACGGACGGACAGACAGACAGACATGACGAATCTATAAGGGTTCCGTTTTTTGCCTTTCGCACGGAACCCTAAAAATGAATTGCTGTTCGTTTGTCTCGCTAAAACTCGAGAACCGCCGGGCCGATTTAGCTGATTTAGGTTTTGAAATGTTTGCCGTGGTTCAGGGAAGGTTTAAACGGTGAGAAAATATGGAAAAATTGCGGGGAAGATAATAAAAACAACAATTTCCTTTTGCCCATAAAAACTGTTCTACCAACTTTCCTGTCAAACTTTTGACTGTCAAATTGAAGCACTTATTAAATTAAGGGCTTTAAATAGGCATCATATATTATTACACGAATGAAATTAAGGGTTTTAAATAGACACCACATATTATTTATATATTATTATCGCGTATTTTAATATTATTATTTTGATGGTTGTTATTGTTGGTTCATTCAGAAATTGTCATTGTATCGACATATTTTGTTGGTTGTCACTGCTTAGAATGCAAATAAAAATGGTAAAGAAATTAGATAATATTTTTAAAATTCAGTATCAACATATCTATTTATATAAAAATGTATCGCCGAAATGTTAGTACGCGCATAACTTCCGATCGGCTGCACCAAATTAAATGATTCTTTTTTTATGTGTAGGACCTTATTGTTAGGACAAGGTTTGTGTATAAGAAAAATTAAAAGATAGCGGTCAAAGTATTTTTTTTTGTCCGCGACGTCTATCTGTATCTTGGCCGCGCATCACGCTGAAACTACTGAATGGATTAAAATGAAACTTGGCACGATTTGAGTTCATACTACGAGGTAGGACATAGATTTTTTTAAAAATTTTTTTATTAAATTTTTTTTTAATAACGGGAAAAGTCTTTTTCTTTGTCCGCGACTGTACACTACCTGTAGGAAGCTGAGACCAGCTGAGACAGATATGTAAATATGGCGGTACGAAGTTTATTTTTATTCTACCCTTCCTGAATATTTTCGCTCCATTTCTATTCTTCTCTTCCTGAACATTTTCACCGTATTCCTATTCTTCTCTTCCTGAACATTTTCGCCCTAATTCTATTCTACCCTTTCCTGAATATTTTCGCTTTATTTCTATTCTTTCCTTCCTGAACATTTTCGCCCTATTCTTATTCTTCCTTTCCTGAAAATTTTCGCCCTATTTCTATTCTTCCCTTCCTATTCAAAGTGCTGCAGCTTTCAGAATTTACTTATAGACAAGTCTGTTCTGATTTCTGAGGACTTTTTTATTTTTTATTCTATAATTTCTGAGATCTTTTTATTTTGTCTAAATATGCCTAACCATAAAACTAGATAAGAATTTTTTTAAGTTATGTGGATTAGGATTTTTAACTCTTACCACAGTAAAAAACAAAAAAGGGAACGCCTCAAGACGATCGACGAGAGATGAGACCGCCTATGCTCAATTAAAGTGTAAAATAAAAATATAGTTTTGTGACTAATAAGAAACATTGTTTTTTATTACTTAAAAATATTTTTAAATTATGGTGTACCTCCAAAATTTTTAATCTTCCTAGATGTACCTTGAACCCAAAAAGTTTGCGGAACACTGAATGTACTATGGTGATGTGTGTTACTTCGACCTGAATGCAGACCTCCTTAACAAGCTTGACCGTCTTCTTAATAACTGCATTCGATTTATTTTCAATATTCGAAAGTATGACCATGTGTCTGCTTTGCGTTCCCAGTTAAAATGGTTACTTATTCGCCTACAGTGCAATCAGCGAGCACTTACCTTCCTATTTTCATTTCTCAACTCGCCATCCTTACCTACCTACCTTGCTCCGTATTTCCGATACCTGTGCTCTAATCACGATAGAAATCCTAGCTCAGTCAATAATCTGCTTCTCTCATGTCCGTCTCATTACTCCGACTTCGTGAACTGTTCCTTCTTTGTTCGAGCAGTAATACTCTGGAATGCGCTCCCGCTCGAAATCAGTATGTCCACTAACCGATATACATTCAAAAATAAAGTACATGAGCTCTTTCTCAATGAACTGGCAGAATTTTCTAATCTATAGCTTACCGTCCTTTTTAAACGACTACCAAAAGGAGGAGGTTCGCAATTTCATCGATTTTTTTCTTAATGTATGTATGTACACGGATTACTCCTCCGTTAATTTATGGACCGATTTTGAAAATTATTTTTGTATTCGAAAGGGTATGCTCCTCATGTGGTCCCATGGCCACCATATCTCCTGATATGGCGTGACCTTGAGCGGGATAGCTGCTCTTGGCGTAGAACAAAACAACCGAAGCGTCGGTGACGTCGTTAACGTTCGTCTCGAAATATAGCGAGTGTGGTACCTACTATTACATTTGGCTTGGCACCGACTTCAAACCTATGAATAGGTAGCATATACAAGTTATTTGATACTTTTTAGTTTTTAAGTCGGTTTTTTTAAACGAAGTTTTTTTTTCCATTATTTAGTGTATAAATGTTGTATTTATGTATACGTAATCTGTATATGTATATCTACTTATATATGTACGTTTGTATGTATAACGTTGAATATGATGTGATTATTGTAAATTTGAACGGACTTCTTATGTATATAAGATTTCACACACCTGCCTTATAAGATTTCTCCACCACCCGAAGGTCGACTGGAAGAGAATGCTCTGGGCATTAAGTCCGCCGATGTACATTCTTAGTGCATACATTTTATAAATAATATATAAATAATCTACATTGTATTTATATTTCCAAAAAAGTGTGTGTGACCAGTTCCTAAAATTATCATCTCAATGTAACTAACACAACATCCACATCTGGTAGTTCTTAAACAGTTTTTTAAAAGATACTTTACAATAGGTACGTTATATGATTACTTTTTTATCGTATAATAAAAATGTAAAAGATCAATTTTAAGTTTAAAATACTTGAATTAGGAGTTATAATTTTTAATATAAACAAACATATAACTTAATAGTTATGATAATTTACCAGAAACAAAACACAAAATGTGTGTGAGTGTGTGTGTTTGTTACTCTTTCACGCTAAAACTTCTAAACGGATTTGGATGAAACTTTACAGTAATATAGCTTATACAGGTTACTATTTGCCGCGAAAATCGACATTCACGCGGGCGGAGCCGCGGGCAACAGCTAGTAACTTCTAATACAGTAACATTGGAACCTAACATGGTTCGAATTGATTACCTGAAAGTGTTTCAATTTCTGTTTAAAGTTACGTTGGTGAAACTGATGAATAATAAAATAGCGATTAGTTTTTAGGGTTCCATAACCAATGTGACAAAACGGAACCCTTATAATTTCATCTTGTCAGGCTTTCCATTTGTCCACACTAAGTATATCTCACAGACTATTAGTTATAGAAACCTGTAATGACGTAGGAACATACAGTATGTATGTAATCACGCCGACAAAATCTTCTCTTATATATAAAAATGAATTGCTGTTCGTTTGTCTGGCTAAAACTCGAGAACCGCCGGGCCGATTTAGCTGATTTAGGTTTTGAAATGTTTGTCATAGTTCAGGGAAGGTTTAAACGGTGAGAAAATATTTAAAAATTGCGAGGAAGATAATAAAAACAACAATTTCCTTTTGCCCATATAAACTGTTCTACCAACTTTCCTGTCAAACTTTTGACTATCAAATTGAAGCACTTATTAAATTAGGGGTTTTATATAGACACCATATATATTATTACACGAATCAAATTAAGGATTTTAAATAGACGTCACTTATTATTTATATATTATTTACGCGTATTTTAATATTATTATTTTGATGGTTGTTATGGTGGTTCATTCAGAAATTTTTGTCATTATATTGACATATTTTGATGGTTGTCACTGTTTAGAATGCAAATAAAAAAGCCATATCCATAGAGGTCATATCACAAACAAAATAAGATAACTCTGTTAATAAAATCAAAACGCTGTTTTGTTTGATTATTGATTATTGACATCGCAAATTATTGATGTTAATTGTCTGTAGAACGTTAGGCGAAAAATTATAAATACAGGCTATTTTTTGCACCTACGGCTTAAAAAGTACCTGTCATTCTATTACCGTTATTAAAATCTTCTATCATCAGTATGTGAGAATTTAATTAATTTAATTTTCTAGCTGATCCGGCAAACGTTGTTTTGCCATAAAAAAATTGGGGTATAAAAAATTGATGAGTGTCGATTCTCAGACCTACCCGATATGCACACCAAATTTCATAAAAATCGGTTCAGCCGTTTCAGAGGAGTATGGTAACTAACATTGTGACACGAGAATTTTATATATAAGAAGATTATTGTTTGAAAATGCCAAGGCAAAGACGAACTGACATAAGTCGTCGAAGTCAATCAGATGTGCGACGAGCTACCTCACGTGCAATCCGCACTGATGACCAGCGAGAGACAGATAATGATAACATTCGTATTGCCAATGCAGAATTGCGTTCTACAGTGAATAATGGAATAATCCCCTGGGGGATCCATGTGGAAATTTCGTCCACACTGATCCCTCAGGGGATCTATTTGGATTTCGATTCTATTTTGATCCCCCAAGGGTTTCATTTGGAAGATTTTCGTCCACTTCGATCGCCAGCTTAAACCGATATGGGATTTTTTTTATTTTTTTGTGTGGCATGCCTATTTATGGCCTATATACTATATAGGTTTATTAGAATGGTGTATAAGAAAAATGAAAAGATAGTGGGAAAAGTATTTTTTTTGTCCGCGACGGGAAGCTGAGACAGATATGTAAATATGGCGGTACGAAGTTCGCCGGGTCAGCTAGTAACAAAATAAAATCTTGAATAATATTTTTAGGGTACCTTTAGAACCTTTAAAGGGGATGTTATTTTTATATTTATCCATTCAAATTCATGGTAGTAGCATGTATAACGAATTTAAAAGAAAAACTATCACAGCTAAGTATACTTTATTAAATTTATTAGCCACTAGCTGACCCGGCGAACTTCGTACCGCCATATTTACATATCTGTCTCAGCTTCCCGTCGCGGACAAAAAAAATACTTTTCCCACTATCTTTTAATTTTTCTTATACGCAAACCTTGTTCTAACAATAAGGAACACATAAAAAAATAATTATTTAATTTGATGCAGCCGATCGGAAGTTATACGCGTATTTTAAAAATATTATCTAATATCATTACCATTTACTTGATTGACCATTTTGATATTAAAATAATATCCATCTACTCCCTGCCAGAAGTTTAATGGATATTGTAACGCGTCATAAGACCTATGCGTTTCAGACACACGTTTCAATTCATTGTTCCGACGATGAAGCATAATATCTCTAGACTGCAAATTTCTCCAACAACGACAATAGCCACTTCGTCGATTGTCGGTGAATTAAACCTCCTTACATGCTTACCAGCAGGTATTTTGTCAGCTCTGATTACAATATTATGGCTGTCCGATGGCATACGATCTAAGGCCATTTTGAACATTTTGACAAAATTATTGTTCTGATGAAGAAACGTTTGCAGTTCTTGGACAATGGTTCGTTTCACTGTTGAATTATAAGCACAACGCCTTTCAACTATCGCATCTTGATTGCCCATATAATAAATTTGTAAAAATTTATGGTCCACATCTGGCAGTAGCAACAGTGCTCCCAGTCAGTGATAAATTGTCCTTATATCTGCAATTATCTTGTTAAATTATTATTTGTGATACAAATGTATTTTAACGCTTTACAATATTGAGAAATAATTGTCATTTCCCTAATTGTCACGGATTTGTCGACACAATAATCTACTTCCGGATTGCAGTGGGATGCTGCTCGTTCCAGGTTCACAGGAGCACTTTTTCTGTGGTATCGCTCCATTTCATTGCGTCGTGCTCGCTTTTGTTGTGTTTGGTGTGCCCGAACTCGTTCCATTCTAAGCGGCTCCGTCTACTTGATCCCCTGGGTGATCCATGTGAAAATTTCGTCACCACTGATCCCCTAGGGAATCTATTTGGTTTTCGATTCCATTTTGATCCCCCAGGGGATTCATTTGGAAGATTTTCGTCCACTTCGATCCCCTACTTAAACCGATATGGGGTTTTTTTTATTTTTTTGTGTGGCATGGCTATATAGTATATAGGTTTATTATCATACCTATTAATACATTTTACCACCAAAGATTACTTATATAACTTAAAACTCATTAAAAATTCTAGTATTAAATCCATTCATTAAAAAAATATTTTAAATCGTATAAAAGTATGAATATTTATGGAACTTTTGTTATGAAAAACTTCTAAATTAATAATTGGAATGTATAGAAAATTCTAAAAGATTCCATTGGGGATCGATGTGAATAAAAATACAGATAAATTCCTTATCGGTTTAAGCTGGGGATCGAAGTGGACCAAAATCTTCCAAATGAAACCCTTGGGGGATCAAAATAGAATCGAAATCCAAATAGATCCCCTGAGGGATCAGTGTGGACGAAATTTCCACATGGATCCCCCAGGGGATTATTCCATTATTCACTGTAGAACGCAATTCTGCCATGGCAATACGAATGTTATCATTATCTGTCTCTCGCTGGTCATCAGTGCGGATTGCACGTGAGGTAGCTCGTCGCACATCTGATTGACTTCGACGACTTAAGTCAGTTCGTCTTTGCCTTGGCATTTTCAAACAATAATCTTCTTATATATAAAATTCTCGTATCACAATGTTAGTTACCATACTCCTCTGAAACGGCTGGACCGATTTTTATGAAATTTGGTGTGCATATCGGGTAGGTCTGAGAATCGACCATCATCAATTTTTTATACCCCAATTTTTTATGGCAAAACAACGTTTGCCGGATCAGCTAGAAAATTAAATTAATTAAATTCTCACACACTGACAAACTGATGATAGAAGATTTTAATAACGGTAATAGAATGACAGGTACTTTTTAAGCCGTAGGTGCGAAAAATAGCCTGTATTTATAATCTTTCGCCTAACGTTCGACAGACGATTAAAATAAATGACAAAAATTTCTGAATGAACCAACAATAACAACCATCAAAATAATAATATTAAAATACGCGTAAATAATATATAAATAATAAGTGATGTCTATTTAAAATCCTTAATTTGATTCGTGTAATAATATATATGGTGTCTATTTAAAACCCCTAATTTAATAAGTGCTTCAATTTGACAGTCAAAAGTTTGACAGGAAAGTTGGTAGAACAGTTTATATGGGCAAAAGGAAATTGTTGTCTTTATTATCTTCCTCGCAATTTTTCCATATTTTCTCACCGTTTAAACCTTCCCTGAACTATGACAAACATTTCAAAACCTAAATCAGCTAAATCGGCCCGGCGGTTCTCGAGTTTTAGCCAGACAAACGAACAGCAATTAATTTTTATATATAAGAGATAAAAACCATAAGGTTAAATGTTTATAATATGAAATAACAAAACGCTCTTACTACAGAACCCTGCTTTAGCCGCGGCTCGACACGTACTTGCCCGGTTTTTATTTTAATTTTCAGAATCGAGTGTAAAGTTACAAGACATCGTAAATAAAAAACGTTACGTAATTTATAAAATTAAAAACTGTAGAAACGACACATAGTATAATCTTGTTTTTTAAGTTTCTAAATGGAAAGACTGAAACCTATAGTCGCTCGTGGATTTGCCTAATTTGCCTCAGAACATAATAGAATAATCTTTAAACTAAATTTGTATCTTGAAATAACACTATGCGTGTATCTATAAACAGTACCTCAATATACTACTTACAAACGTAGATTAGTAAAGGCATTACCACTTATGGCACTTAGGTAGGTACCATTACTTAATTATACAAATAAATATGTAAACATAATAAGAAGAGGTAATATACGTAAGTGTAGCATTTGTGTTAACTTTGTAACACTTCAGTAAACGTTATGAGCTTTTTACTTAGGAAAGCCTGTCACTAAAAAGCTGATAGTATTCCAACTCAGCTTCTAATGTGCCCTTGCACGCAAGGTACACATACTGAACTGCTACTAAACGACCACAACCGTTAATTGGCCGGCTTTTTATAAGATGAAGCAGCACTAGGCCGCCATGGTGTGGGTCACCATGCTGTATTCTTGCATTGTCTGCACGAGCAATGAGTATGGTAACCACCACGCTTGGATTCTGCTTATGCTTTCGACTGCACGTTTGGCCTAGTGGTTTAACGGTCACCACGCCGTTTCCTACTTCGCCAAGTGTCGTGGGTTCAAATCCCACGTAGGACAACACTTTGTGTGATCCACAAATTGTTGTTCTGAGTCTGGATGTTCTTTGTGTCCGTTTCATGTATGTTTGTAAAGTCCCCGCGACACAGGATTTATTCCTAGTGCTGGAGCAGTCTTTAAAAAAAAAGGCGGAGTAGTCATTTTGGCAGATCCATACATAAAAAAAAGATGAACTTATTTATGTTGTACTTGCTTTCGCTTCGCCCACGTGTATGACGGTTATCGTGGTATCGAACGATATGGTATCGGCCATTGAACTAATATCACAGAATAACTAATAGTACCTACTTACATACAGAAGTTCCACTTTCGAACAAAAGTCAAGTTTAGGCATAAAACAATTTCAACTCTGCCACCTCGCAAGCGAAATTAAATCTTGTCGTGTGACCCGAGTGTTAAATTTCGTTAAACACCGCTCGATTTACAGCAAGAGCCCAGGGTGCCCACTTGCTGTCGATTAGGTTAATATTAGAATAAATAATAAAGATAACACCTTTAGTAACAAAGTAAGTAAAAACGTTTTCAACGAGATCAACTCACAGCCCAAACTGCTGAACCCAGAATCCTGAAATTTTGCATGTAGGTTCTTTATATAACGTAAGTGAGCACTAACAAAGGAATTTTTGAAATTCCACCCGTAAGGGGGTAAATCAGATTGAGTTGGTTTACAAGTTTGATTTTTGCACAGCTCCATGGGACAGTAGACCTGAGTATTTGACATGAATTTCAGCTTGATACCTCCAAGCGTTTCTGAGAAAAAGGGTATTAACAGACAGGCGGACAACAAAGTGATCCTATATGGGTTCCGTTTTTTCCTTTGAGATACGGAACCCTAAAAATAAATAATTCAAAGCGCAAGTCCTGCAAGCTGCCATCACAATTAGAGATGAATGTACTGGTGCATTGTCATAGTGAAACAACACCTTCTTTTGGACAAATTGGGTCGGGTCTTCAATTTCTTATCAAATCTGTCAAATAATTCATTGAAGTACTGTTCTGTAATTGTTCTTCCTTTCTATACATAGTCGATCAGAATTTTGCCTTCAGAATTCCAAAATATCGTAGTCGTAACTTTTCTGGCCGAGGGTACTTAGATACTGTCTTTGCTACTTCGTATCAGATACACTCGGAAAAACCATTGCCCAGATTGTTTTGGTTTATACGACTAAAAATTCCGGCGAATTTTGTTTAAAACGGTCTGAAAATTGGTATGACATTGCCGGCCACCTACATTTTGAGATGCTTCTGCGTCATTGGGCCTCTGGTCTCGCACTCATCAACGAAACACGACAGTACGAATGTTATCATTTTAGGATGGTCTTCTGTGGGTCGCCCCGGTCGCAATTACATTCGCACCCACTTTACTTGCTTGACTTGGCAACTTGTGACTTTTTTCTATTCGCCTATATGAAAACCTCGCTAGGAGGAAAATGATTATGAAATGAAGAGATAATCGCGAAAACAGAAGCCTATTTTGCAGAGTTTAAAAAATATTTTTTTAGAGGGGTTAAAGAAGTGGGAGAAACTTTGGTAAAAGTATATAAGCCTAATAGAAACCTACGTTGCAAAAATTTTATAAATTTTTCAAACGCTAATTTAAAATTGAGATCCTGGGTCCAGGCCCGGGCAGGTCCAGCGCAGCGAAAAAATGTCTTGACATTAGTAGTAGTAGGTAATCCCACCAAAAACATTTTCATGTAAAATGTTGCCAAGACGACTGCATATGGCTTACCCTTTGAAAAAGATATCAGATCTCATGTAGAGCCAAGGTTCTGAATCTACACGCCCTAACTCTACCAACCCTAACTTCATAAACTCTACATCACAGTAAAAATGTATGGCTGCGCCGTTTCGGTACCACACCGTCACGAAGGGGAGACGAACGCCTTTTGTGTTTGCAAATACATATCTAGTTTCTGAAGTAATGTGCTATACGAATATTTAGATTCTGAAGTGACGAAACAGCCAAGCCATACATTTTTACTGAGATGTAGAGTTTATGAAATTAGGGTTGGTAGAGTTAGGGCGTGTAGATTCAGAACCTTGGCTCTACATGAGATCTGATATCTTTTTCACAGGGTAAGCCATATGCAGTCGTCTTGGCAACATTTTACATGAAAATGTTTTGGTGGGATTTCATTTCTTTTTGTAAGTTGCTTAAGGCAGTTTTTTTTTCTTTTTTTGGGCTGCATTTCTTGTACATCTTCTTTCTTCTTTTGAAAAAGTCCGTGTACCAAAAATAAAACCTCTAGCATAAACATTTGTGAAAGTCTCATACAAACTTCCACCCCCCAAATTTGGGGGTTGGCGGGCAAAAGTAATAGGCTTATGATTTTTTTTGTTGTTTGTATACTAAACTTAGTTTACGTACCAAATTTCAGCTTCCTAGCACTTCAGGAAGTACCCTAACAGTTTTGATGATCATCAGTGTGTCAGTGACGAAATCGGTGTTTTTTAGGTATCAATAAAATCTAAAGTATCAGAGCTATGCAATTGAAACTTTGTAAGTATTATTAGTCTATTGGTCACATCATATCCTGAGAATTTGAACAATATGGTATATCGGTAACCAAAGTTATGAGGGTTCAAAAAAACGACGAAACACTTCGAGAAAAGGTAGGTAGTGTCCTTGCGCTTCGCTTGGCTCGTCTTGGCGGGGGCACGACCGTGCCCCCAGATTCATTCATTCATCATACAGTCAGTCTATTTGCCCATCGCGTTTGGATTTCATTCACAACAGTCTAGTACCTATAACATGTTAAATTCTTGTTTTTGTATAATGATTAAATTCCTAACATGCCTAATACTATGTTAACTAAGAGAATGCCAGTTACATTAAGTGAACGACTATGCCCACTTTTCCCTTTATTATACTCATTTACTCATAATGTACTTGACTTTTACCAAATATAGGTAATAAACTGGGTCAAGTTTCCTCGTGGCTTTTTTAAGTTCATGTCATGGTCATAATGTACCTCCTATTAAGTTGTCCCACTGTTTTAATATATGTTACAGACCAGCTGAGCCCCGCGGTGTTACCTGCGATTGTTACCTTTACAACAAAACGTAGCCTAAGTTACTCCTTATGTCATCAGCTATCTGCCAGTGAAAAGCGGTGTAGCCGTTCCAAAGATAAGCCGGAAGTAACAAATAGACGACAAAAATGTTAAAAATAGAGTTTTTTATGTAAGTTCCGTATTTTTATATTCAAAAGCTGTTCATTTGAAATTACAAAAAGTTTTTTTTTTTATGGAATAACGGGCAAACGAGCATACGTGTCGCCTGATGGTAAGCGATTACTGCCGCCCATGGACACCCGCAACACCAAAGGCGTCACAAGTGCGTTGCCGGCCTTTGAGGAATGGGGAGGGGGATGGGCCTCCGGTATCCTCACTCACTCGGTGAAACACAGCGCAGGCGCTGTTTCACACCGGTTTTCTGTGAGGCCGTGGTATCACTCCGGTCGAGCCGGCCCATGCATGCCGAAGCGTGGCTCTCCCACGGTAAAAATATTCTATTTATTATAAGATACTTCATTTTATTTATTTGTATAGTATCAAGTAATTACAGACTCTTTAGGAATATGTCAATATAACACTTCTCTATTTTAATATTAAAGTATCTCGTCGCCCAACTTCCCTCATCCCTTTAAGTGTCAAATATAATACAGTCCAGAATTCAAACCTTCTATAATAATATAATTCAAACAAATTCCAAATTCTAATTAATTGTAAAGTATTACCAACCTCTTGATAAATCAAATTAAGTCAACCGTTTTTAGTATTCTTTAAATTAAATAAAAGTACCTTAAAAGAGGCAATCTCGCTATAATTGCGTACCTATTATTTCGTTTGTTATCAAGGAGGTAAGAGTGTAATTTGAGATACTACTAAACTCCTACCGTCAATTCAAGTTTGATGAAGAAGCCTTTGAAGCTTTTCTTGATTAAAAAAGATAAAGTTCATTGAGTCAGTTTGAAGCAGAAAAATATTATTTTATTTTATCAAAAATGTACTGAATTGGATTATATATAGGTACCTATATAATAGTTATTTGTTATACAAGAGTGCAAAGTTGCTTTTAACCGCGTGCTCAATTTGCAAAAATCAAAAATTAGAATCCTGAGCGTTATCAAGGGAATCAAAAGAGCACGAGGTGAAAAATCTTTGCACTCGAGTGCAACACGTAACTTTTCATCCCCCCTAATCCCGCACCGAGGAAATTACTAAATATTTTATAAATTCTATGAATTTCGTCGTACTGTAGGTACCTACATTCATATATAAGAGTAGTGAAACTTTTATCAACATCAGCGTCATTCATAGTTTTAATGGGTTATTTTATTGTACAAGTTTTATAATACGGTTACTAACTAATTGGGCTCTCTAGCAGACACATACCTAGGGACACAAGCATTTAGATTTAAACACATTTAGTGTTTTTGCTACAAAACGGCACACTAGCTGTCCCACTTGGCCGTTAAACATTTTCAAGCAAATCAGATTATCACGAAAAAATCTAATCATTTTTAACCGACTTCATAAAAAGGAGGAGTTTCTCAATTCGACTGTTCTTTTTTTTTATATTTGTTACCTCATAACTTTCGACTGGGTGAACCGATTTTGATGACTCTTTTTTTTTAAAAGCTGGTGCTTACCGAATGGTCCCATTTAAATTTGGGCCAGATTGAAGTCGGTTTTTTTTGTTAAAAATTGTAATTACATATTAGAGACATATGACACTAACAAATAATGTGACTTTCCATTGGTAAAACAATTTTCGTAATCGGTTCAGTGTACCTAGATTTTACCTCTACAAACTCACAAAGTTTTACTCTTTATAGTATTAGTATAGATATACACAATTGACTGTGTAATTCTTTAATCAATGATAATTCAATAATTATATAGGTACTTGTAGTAGATACAATTTTCATCAATATACCTACAAAGAGAAATGAGATCTTATTAAAATAAAATGATTAAAAATATTTTTTTTATTTTATTTATGGCCCTACAAAAATGACTCTATTCTCCCTGATGGAAAGCATGTCCACCACTCTTGGTTTCTGCTTATTAAGCAGAAACCTAGACTGACTAAACTAACCTGACTTTATTGCACAATACAATTTTGCACACATTATAAAACAAATGGATTTCTTCAATTTTTATTATTATTTGGGTAGAGCTAATCGTCGCAAACTTTGATTGTAGCAACCACGCACTTAGAATTAATAATTATTAAATAATTTCTTTGAATTTCTTCATCATCTATATTTTTTCACGTCCCTACAGTGAATTTTACTGAACTATTTCGAGTGGTTCCCAATTTAATCTGCTACATGATTTTATCAGTAAAATGTCGAGAGACGAACCTTGGGCTCTAATTTAACTCAGCAGGAAGTATTTGTCAAATTAACATTCTGACTGCCTTGGTGGCGCAGTGTGTGATGTGCTTGAGGGTTCGATTCCCGAGTCAGACCAATGTTTGTATGATCTGCAAATATTTGTTTCGGAGTTTGGGTGTTTTCTATGTCTAATAATACTCGTAATAATAATATGTATATATTTACAAAAAGTTCATTATATAAGTATTTTTTCAATCTAGCTATCATAATATAAGCTCTGCTTACTTTGAAGCTAAGCTCCAAAGCGCTGTTAGTGTAAAATGGCCGAAATATTTATTATTATTATTCTCTCTATTACACAGTGGCGAACCTAGGAATTTATTTCGGGGGGGGATACCATCTTTTGTAAACCTTAGAAATGCATAAACAATTTTAGTGTAAATGTTACGTATTATGTATTGTATACATTGCCTAGGCATTGTGTAGAATATCAGATTATACAGATTGCCAGTAAAATATAAATATATGTAGAGAGAGATAGAAAGAAACGTTGCTCAGGTAAACGAATAAGTCGTACGAGGCGGCGACGATACTGGCGCGAGCCCCACCCGCCGCCGCCACCCGAGACAGCGCCGGATCATGAGCCCGGAATGCTTCGGCGGAACGCACATACGCAAGCCCTACGGGCTTGTCGGGTACGGCTCGAAATCCAGGGCTGTGCCAGCCAACACGCTATCGGAGCCGTTCTGCCGAGCTTCGAAGCTCGGATAGAGAAAACCGACTGTGTCACCTACTGATTTACTCAGATACTTATCAAGCACGGTTGCTTATGTGAGTATCTGAACAGAATCGGACGTGAGGCTCCGGCACAATGCCACCACTGCGGGTCCACCCAGCACACGCTGGAGGGCTGCCCTGCGTGGGAGTCCGAGCCTTGAGTCCTGGTCAGACAGATCGGACAAAACCTGTTACCACCAGCATTGATCGCGGCAATGCTGGCGAGTAGTGTGGGATGGGAGGCCGCGGTCTCCTTCTGTGAAGAGATGTTATGCTGCAGAAGGAGTCCGCAGAGCGGGATCGAGAAAAGGTAGATCCGGCTCGCAGGAGGCAACGAAGGGGACGCGATAGAGACCGTTAACTCCCCAATCGTCGCTTAAGGGTCGTTGTGGCCACATTTAGGGGAAATGGGGCCGCTGCAAACGACTCGAGACCTGTGACACCGGGGTGTCGTCTAAGGCGGGTCGGTGTCCCGACTCTTACTGTGTAGAGCGGTGAGAGGCGCGATAGCGACCTGCCCCGGGGGTGGTACGGGGAGGTACGGCAGGGGGAACTCCAGAAGCCACTGATGCATTCCTGGAGCTCCCCCGACAGCCGAGGTAGTCCGTGGCGGGGTTTAGTGGGTAGACCAATACGTCGGGAGTCCCACACACGGCGTTCATGTGTCCCCCCACGGAGGGTATTGTAAAGAAGAAAGGTTAACGAATAAGTAAACACAGAGAACAACCGAAAATCACATGTTTTTATTTGAAGGAAAAAAATTATAACTATATAAAATTATTCGTGGTAAATTCAATATGAAGAAATTTTCATGGAATTTTTGTACTCTTACAAATGATTAAAAATAAAATCAAGCCGCGTTTATTTATTGTGCGCTAAGGATTATAATAAGGATAAGCTTGTTAAGGATGTCTTTTGGGTTTAGAGGAACATCTCGGTGTCCTGTGGTGCTTTTCAAGTAAGATTTCACTCCTCTTAGAGTTGAAAACGAACGCTTACATGTTGCAGTTGTTACAGGAATCGTGGCACCAATTCGCGTCGTCGCTCGCCAACAATCGTGAAGTTAATTTTTTTATTGAACATAAATATTTCGGGGGGGGATATATCCCCCATATCCCCCCCCTGGGTTCGCCACTGCTATTACATGGCATGTTGACTGTCATGTAGGTGCAGGTACTTACTGAAGGAATGAAGATCTGTCAAACTATTATACTTATTTCTATGAAAGCAGAAAGCTACCAAGCACTTTGCTTGGAAAACAATCAGTAATCACCACAAATCACATCACACAAATCACACTATATTATAAAGGCGAAAGTTTGTGAGTGTGTATGTTTGTTACTCTGCAAAAACTACTGAACAGATTTGGATGAAACTTTACAGTAATATAGCTTATACATCAGAATAACACATAGGCTACTATTTGCCGCAATAATCAACATACACGCGGGCGGAGCCGCGGGCAACAGCTAATAAAGAATAAATATATTCCGACATCAGATATATAGGCTCAAAACTAAGCAGAGCATTTACTATAAAAGCTAGATTAACTGATCTGATAGATATATATATACACACATCAAAAGTGTCTAGGGATCAACATATGTGTCTAGGGATCAACATATATTTTTGCAATAACTTTTCTCCTGATTGATATTAATTAAAATTTTCTTTAAGGATTCATCAAATAAAGTGTTTTCGTTTGTCACAGTAACGATAAACCAAGTCACCTTTGCATTAATAAAGAAATTTGCCATTTTCCTAATAAAGGGATTTTGACATTTGAACCACTAACATTAAAGTTCGAAAAAAAGAGTGAAATAACAGTTTTCTTTAAAATTTTATTAGGTAACTTAAACAATTAATAATCCCTGTTTCTACCGCGAACACTAACAACACAAGAATCGGTTTGGCATACTCAAAATGAGTTCATCCAAATCACGCTGTGGAATGGCCGCCCATGTTCGTTGCAACAACAAAAAAAGGTCTTCTTGCGACTGGATACCCTCCATATTCGGCAGAGCTCTTCTCTGTAGCATATCCCATGCATGCTCAATCGGGTTCAAGTCTGGCGACTGAGCAGGCCAGGGCCAAAGCCACATCTCAATCTCAAGAAATCCGCATAAAAATGCTTGATCCCTAGACACTTTTGATGTGTGTACATAGAAAACACTCAAACTGCAAAACAAATATTTGCAGATCATAAAAACACTTGATACGACCCGGGAATCGGACCCGAGACCTCAGCACAGCAGTCGCAAACGCTACCACTGCGCTACCGAGGCAGTAATGTTACCACAACAAACATGTCTGTCAGATGTAGTTCACGCAACGCACGATTGATTAATCTAGTTCCGTAAACACTAATAACTTTACTAATTGAGATTTAGATTAGTTAACCAGATACATAGTTTAGGGATAAAATACATTTTATTTGCTTATTTTTTATATTTTTAAAGGACAACCTCATAAAAATTCATTCCCCAACGGTAAAAAGTATATAAACTAGGATTTCTTACTGTTTTACTCATATAGTTTTTAAAAAAAATGAGTTTTTGTGAGCAACACTTATTTTTGCAACATTCTTCATAAACATCATTCATCAACATTATAAAATTAGTATGAGTGTAGCCATCTTATAATTCCCAACCTATAAACTTTCATGTGCTCACAATAACTAAGTGCGTCATTAGAAAAATAAATGAGCAAAGAAAATATATGTAAATTGATTCACCAGGCGAAATGTCGCTAAAGTGCACCGAGTTATTCTCATAAGTAATAGTGAGATCAGTCATGCAATGACGCATATTTACAGGTTATTTTTGGCTGAAATGCAAGAGTCAGCTGGCGGGAGGTGGAGAGGGCGGCATACGTCCACACAACAGGGAAAGGGGGCATGATGTTATTACTGGAGCGACGAGCCGATGACTGCAAGTTTATGCGAACCTGTGAATTCAAAATACACTCACAAAGAACAAGCGTATCTTCGTGTTGTTGTACTGGAGACTCGGAGATGCGGTATCGTCTTTCAGGCCAACATTGTTCTTTTTTTTCAGAATAAAATAAAGTGCTTCACAGTTTTGAGTTTTCGGTTATAATAATATTTATGTAGTAACGTAGTCTTCTTACCTAAAATATATAAATAAAGGAGTGAAATGTTTGTTTAGTTAAAGAACTTCGCCTACTGGTTTACTACCCAAAAACAAGGAGTGACTCTCGACGAGTCGCAGAGAAAGTTAAATTGTTTTGGGATCAGTGACGACAAATAAAACAATGGTGCAGTAATAATATTTCAAATTCTCCTTTTTATTCAGTAGAAATGAAATTTACTTTGCTACATTTTGTACGTACTATTTTAATCAGATAAGTATGTTTTGGAGTAATAGAATTGAAAACAAAATTAATTTTCATTTCAGGTGGTAAACATTCAAAGATTGTAATATATTCTTAAAACATTTAAAGATTTCAGTAGCCGAATAATTTATCAGACGTTTAATGTTAATTAAACACAATAATCCCGATTTCATGAATCACATTTGGTAAATAACTTATCGGTAGGTATAGTATTTAGGCCGGTAAATAGACTAACCAAAATCGATTCCTAGTCAATTAGCTATCTCGTAATTATGACGAGACACTTGGCCTAAATCCAGTATGTTATGCTTCGGCATGTAATAGATGATCATTGTTCTATATTTAGTTTTATATTCTCATAAAGACTACTAACAAAGAGTTGGCTACAGGAGATAGCAGCCACCATACTAATGATGTAAAAAATAGTAATTGAAACATAATAGTGGGAACTGGAAATATGTTTTTGTGTAAGCGCGCTATTTTGAATTGGAAGCCCACACTCGGGTTGTACAGGTAGACGTGGAATTATGCGATGCCGCTTGTTTCTAGGTGAGTCGTGTATTAATAAGAGCACGGCTATATTAAACCACTTGAGATTCAAGAGACCGCATCGTATTTCAGCTTTGTTTTTCAGTAAAATACATAATTTGTTCTTTGTAGTGAAAATCTGTACTGAAGTAACGCCAATCGAATATAAATGAGAGATTTATGACGTGGTTAAGTAGAACTCCGCTGTTACGTGTACTGAAAGAAAAGGAAGGAGTATAATTATGAAGGTAGGAGTATAACTATTGCCGTCAATCAACGTGCTTACAATAGCTAATGGTACTTTTCAAAACTTTTTTCCACAACTAGTGCAACCTTATCTAAACGTAGGGAAATTCCAAGCCATGTAAATACCTTTCGTGAGAGCGATAAAATTATAGATAACTAGCTGTTGCCCGCGGCTCCGCCCGCGTGTATGTCGGTTATCGCTGCAAATAGTAGCCTATGTGTTATTCTGATGTATAAGCTATATTACTGTAAAGTTTCATCCAAATCCGTTCAGTAATTTTTGCGTGAAAGAATAACAAACATCCATCTATACAAACTTTCGCGTTTTTAATATTAGTAGGATTTAAAAGTACCATCAATAATATGCATAAAATTTCTTAGAAGATAGATATTTAAGGAATACCTACTGCTAAATTTAGTTCACCTGTATATAAAGTGAAGTGTTAGTCATCGAATGCCATTTTGTTATAGTCAGCGTGTAAGATGGCGAGAACACGTTCGTGGGCGACTTCCACGCTTTCTAGGGTTCCGTAGTCCTAACCTACTAAAAAGTTGTAATTTTAAATTTGCATAGATTAGCAAAATTTTTGCTGAATACTGAAACTCTTAGAAAAAAAAATATTGTTGTCACTTTACCTTGCCTCAGAAATTAAATACCTATAATAATTTTGATCAATGCCATAATCTGCCTTGATTTGGCACACTCTAAAGCATTATCTATTACATTTATTTAGCATTATTTTAACATTGTAATAATGACATTGTATTACCTTAAAAAACACATTTTTCGTTAATATTCATTGCATACATTTTTTTATTGTATAAAATCACTTTTCATCCCACCAGCTCGTAAAGAGTATTTTTGCCGTTCGATATCTGAGTGTAAAAGCCGTTTTTATTCTCTAGAGAATAAAGTAAATTGAATTTAGAACATCGCTCGGGTGCACTAAGTTTGTGAATTCAAAACATCATTAAACCTATTTACTTCACCTCCATGGTGCCGAATTAATCATACAATATTTTTTTATTTGTTAAAAACTTAGACTCGGAACCTTCTTGGTGTAGTTTTTTTTTTATTTGCTGTGGCCGCACCATTTTCTTCTTAAGTAACTATAGCAACGTAACTTTATTTTTTCTTAATTTATCTATACAGCCATACAAATAAATAAAATTGAAATGTCTGTTTGTAATATCAAAATAATCGCTTTTTACGAAATGCATATGTATGTATACATACTAAATATATATACTAAAATATATTTTTTTTACAATTTCTGTTACATTGTCTGTCTGTCAGTCGGTCTGTCTGTCTGTTTGTTCCGGGTAATCTCTGGAACGGCTGTACTGATTTTGACGGGACTTTCACTGGCAGATGGCTGATAATCTAAGGAGTGACTAAGGCTACTTTTCTTAGACTAGCTTTGTCCCGCGGTGTAACTCGCGGTACGAAAAAAATCGCGGGTAACACCGCGGGGTTGAGCGAGTACCGAAGGATTTTTGAAATAATTTAAAAATAAATCTGTAATACTTACCTATCATAATGTAGTACCTAATAAATATTAATACCTAAACTGAAATAAAAGTATCTTGTGATTGTTAATGCTTTTTTTGCATTTAGTTGTTTCCTCGCTAAGGTGGAATGAAAAGTTACGTGTTGCACTCGAGTGCAAAGATTTTTCACCTCGTGCTCTTTTGATTCCCTCTCTGACGCTCAGGATTCTAATTTTTTTAGGATCCTTCGCTTGCTCGGTCATCAAAATTGAGCACGCGGTTAAAAAGCAACTTTGCACTCTTGTATAACAAATAACTATTTCTACCAACCCTTTGTGTAACTAAGTCCTAAAATCATTCGATGGCAGTGCCCTTACATTTTTGGACAATCTATACTTATAATAAAAATGTATCAGGTCCAATTCTGTACATTAAACATATTTTGAATTTTTTTTTTGAGGTCTCTCTATAATCGATACTGAAGCCAAAATGTTTTTTTTTCATTTTTGTCTGTCTGTCCGTCTGTCTGTCTGTCTGTACCTTGGCCGCGCATCACGCCGAAACTACTTAATGGATTCAAATTAAACTAAGCATGATTTGAGTTCATACTACGAGGTAGGACATAGGAAACTTTTTATCCCGAAATTCATCACGGTTTCCTGGAGAGAGGGGATGAAAGACAAAATGTGTACTTGTTGTAATTCAATAACACATAATCCGATTTAATTCATTCTATTTTCCCTCAAAAAAATTTTTTTTAAATATCTTTAATGTACAGAATTGGACCTGTTACATTTTTATTATAAGTATAGATATATCATATTTGAAATACATTTAATTTTCTTCAACAACAAAATCATTACTAATGTTGCCAAACCGACAACCTATTTTTTTATTATTAAACACATAATATATCACTGCAAATAAATATAAAATTATCAACAGTTTCTAACACTTTCAATTTTAATCATTTTGGCAAGTAATGTAGGTTGGTGCTTATGTACCTAGGTGTAAATTATTGTCATTATATGGTAGGTACAAATAGATAGAGTATAAAAATATTTGGAGAACTTCCAGATCACATTAATAGTGTTACAGTGTTGTTAGGTTTATTGCAATACTCGTAAAGGTTATGTGTTGCATATTACTCATATACTCGTACATAGCAAGCAAGCTAGAGTTATATAACTGCAACAACCTTCAGCAGGGACAGTGGGCCTCCGGTGTGGAATACTCTCGTTATGAGCCATTTTATAAACGGTAAACTTATCATTACACCGTAAGATAAATTCCAAATACGTACCTATTTCGGTTTTATAAACTGTCGCCAAGCATGTCCAAAATTCTAACATCTTTCTGTTTTATAATGAATTGCTTTTACCTGAAAGCCTCTGAGAGCCTGATTAGCCTCTCTGATTGCAGCGATATGAGCCGTCCAAGAAATTCTGAGCAGGCGCCGCCAACACCACACCTCATAATCACAAATTTTATCATAAGCAAAACCGACTACAAGAACAGGACCAATTTGAAATGGGACCTCACTGGAAGCACCAGCTTTCAAATAAAAATAATAATAATCAAAATCGGTTAACACAGTCGAAAGTTATGAGGTAACAAACATAAAAAAAAACAGTCGAATTGCCACCTCTTTTTTTGAAGACGGTTAAAAAGCGTCGATACTTTGTCTGTCAGCAGCTTTAAGTGTCCAGGGTTCTGCCCCATAGAAAAATATGGAGAAGACAAGTTTACGACCTGCATCTTAGTCCAGTTCAAGATGTTTCTGTCTCTCCATATTTTGTCAAGCTGGGTCCTTGCGGTTTTGGCTATACCAATTCGTCTACGTATCTCTGGTTTGCAGGTACCTATAAATGTGATTACCGAGCCAGGGTACTGGAATTGTTCCAGTTAGTATTCCTGGAGCAGATTGGTCTATTATACCTAGTATCAATACGGGAGACTATCATTAGCTTGGAATAAATAATTTACTGTGGTAACCAGACATGACATTCTAAACATGCTTAGATGTTTGCTGAATACGATATTACATATAGATAAATTACGCCCATACAAAGAACAAATGATCGTGTTCATCACACAAAATCTGTCCTGAGTGGGAATCGCCCCAGGCTTGCGCTTATAGAGGACGGAGATCGTTCTGTGTCCTTCGGCACCTTAGTCTTCTGCGGTACCGGGCCTGGCGCACCGGGAGAGTTCTAACCCATGACCCCTGGGTTATTTATTTACTCGATTAAACTAATAAAAATTATGACAATCAGATGATTAAAGGATTCGTCCTCAGGATAGTGTGTGCTGTGTGTGTCATGTATTACACCTTCACACGGACTAGATAAAATCTGATATTACACAGATTTTAAATGTGGAACGTGAACCCATAAACGGCTGTCAGTATGGGTTTATGTTCGTATTCGTTGTTACTTGTTGGCGATGTGACGTTTTAAACTATTGGAGCGGAGGTGGTGCTAAGCGCAACTTCCTGGCATATATAAAAGCATTTCAGGAAAAAAAAACTACTTATACCTACTTTTAATCGTAACAAAACAATATTTATTCTAAATGCAAATTGAAGAATGCTTTTCGTGAATCGCTGTTACGATATAAGTTTATATATTTTTTTATTATTATGAACTAGTGACGATCATGTTCGTCACTAAAAAGTACCTATCTAATCAATGTTGCTAGCATACAAAGTGAGTATAAATATTACACATATTATAATAATAGTATTTATTTTGTATTTCGATAAAATCTGTTACAATTAACTACACAAATGCAGTTAACAAAGTCGGTGAATAATGTTATATCCGTATGCCAGACACCGCTACTAGTCGACGCGACGTGGAACGACATAGCGTTACTGCTTCATAAAAACGTTTATGTACCCTTTTAATCTGTGCTTCGGCTGTGCTTGGTCTAGCATAAATCATCCTTTACGCGGAAAAACTGCAATTATTTTTATACAGCAAATCTGTGGAGTAACGGTTTTTATACTATTTTAATTTAGCTCATTGAATCCGTTCTAGTTTTACGAAATTGTTATGTAAACTCGTACGTCTAGCTTTATTAGCCCGCTTCCGATTATTTATTACCAATCGAATTAGATAAACTTATGTGATTATCTCAGAATAATAGCTGGAGGGGGGAGCCGTGGGAGAGCCATGCTTCGGCATGAATGGGCCGGCTCGACCGGAGTGATACCACGGCCTCACAGAAAACCGGTGTGCAATAGTGCTTGCGCTGTTTCACCGAGTGAGTGAGGATACCGGAGGCCCATACCCCAATCCCCTACCTCCCACCCCAATCCCCTACCTCCCCCCCCATTTCCAAAAGGCCGGCAACGCACTTGTGACGCTTCTGGTGTTGCAGGTGTCCATGGGCGGCGGTAATCGCTTACCATCAGGCGATACGTCTGCTCGTTTGCCCGCCTATTCCATAAAAAAAATAGCTGCAACAACAATATTTTATCCCCGAATAAGCTTTACAAACCTTATCATAACTCGTCTGGCCAGCGTGGTTTAAGGCCAAAACCTCCTTCCTAAGAAATGGCCTATGTCCAAGACTATTAGAGGCTGTTGATGTGATGTGAAGCTATACCAGCCCACCTACTAAAAAGTTTATGTAATAAAGAAACGGACTACGCAATCATCACGTATAAAAAATGTAGTATTGAGATGCAAACAAGCAGACGGGTTAATACGGGACATACAAACATAAATAATATTAAATCAATAAATATTTCGGCCATCTTTAAAAAAAAAAAAACTTACACACAACGCCATCTAGTCCCAAGCTAAGCAGAGGTTGTTTTATGGGAATACTAGACAACTGATATAAATGCGTCTTATTTTTTTTTGTAAATTCATACATATTATACATAGAAAACTCCGAAACAAATATTAGCATATCATACAAACATTTGGTCCGACTCGGGAATTATCAATAATAAATAAATAAATATTTCGGACATCTAACACACATCGCCATCTAGTCCCAAGCTAAGCAGAGCTTCTGTTATGGGTACTAGACAACTGAAACAAATACATATATACTTTTTTTTGTAAATACATACATATTATGCATAGAAAACACCCAAACTCCGAAACAAATATTTATAGATCATACAAACATTTGGTCCGACCCGGGAATCGAACCCGAGACCTCATGATCAGCAGTCGCACACGCCAACCGCGAGACCAACTAGGCAGTGAACCCGAGACCTCAAGCATAGCAGTCGCATACGCTATCACTGCGCTACAGAAGCAGTGAAAACTATAGACAGGCCAAACTTTTTTTTAATGTATGGCCTTGCCAAAATGACTCTACTTTGTCTGATGGAAAGCATAAGCAGAATCCAAGAGTGGTGGTCACCATACTCACTGCGAATGCAGACAATGCAACAATGCAGCATGGTGATCCACACCATGGCGGCCTAGTGATGCTCAGTGCCGTCTTTACCATAAGGGCACACGGGGCCAGTGCCCAGGGCCCCATTCTCAAGGGGGCCCCGAGCTACCGAGAATTTTATCTCAGACATATGTTCTCGTTATAATTTTGTTCACTTTTTTTTTCAAAAAAATGTAGTAGTTACATAAAAAAATGAAATAATCGAAATGATTACTATATAGGATTTCAATTTTTATATTTTTATGGTTAAAAAATGAAAGCGTACAACAGAGTTTTGACTCTTTCACTATCCTAAGATTCGCCTAATTTTAGTTGTTGAAAAATCTTTAAATCATTAAATATTCATCGTTGAGATTATGTGCTTGATGTATATGCAATTATGTTCTATCGCTAATGTTATTTTATTATAATTATAAATTGTGTAAGAAAATAACTAACTTTAGTGTTATTGGGCGAGGCACATTGCTCGCAAAAACGATGGCCACAAAGTTCCCCCTTGGTAGGTCCCTCGTCAGGTGGTCCCACGACTTGGCAAAGGTAGCGGGAAGTCGTGAGATGTTGGCCGCATGGAAAAATTGCGCGTGGAGTCATGAACAGTGCCTGACTGCCCTTACTGTTGCGCTTATTGAGCAACCGTTTTCAGTCCTAGAAGCACTACCTGGTTCAGGTAGCGTATATAAGGAATTGATAGAATCGCTAGAGTCGAGATATGGGAAACGCCATCTGAAACACGATTGCCGCTCCCAGCTACGCGATAGAGCCTAAGGCTCAGGAGAAGGCCTGCAGCAATGTGCGTTGGAAATTGAGAACCTCGTACGGAAAGCGAACCTTTCGACTGACGGGAAGACGATTAAAGCAAACATCGTGCAGAGGTGCGATCTCGAGGTGCAAAGACGTGCAGCCATGTACTATTCCACACTACAAAACATGGAATGCAATTTTTTGGGCATACGAGACCGCGGTAAAATCATAAGATTGTTTATCCATTGTAATCCAATGTCCATAACGACCTCTTGGATGAATGGCAGCGAACAGCGAAACAGTGAACGATGGAACGAATCATCTAAGGGGCGCCACCCCTACCAGTTCTTTCCATCTGCTCGCGAACGGTTGTCAACAACGGGCTCGAGGTGGATCACTGTGTCGCTCAATTTCTTACAGGCCACGGTAACTTTAAGAGCAAACTATACTCATTTAAAGTAGTCGATTCACCATTGTGTCAATGCTCAGCACCTGATTCTAGCTGTGAACAGTCGGCTCATCATATCCTCAGGGAATGTAGTCTTTGGTACAATGAACGTAACATGATGCTAAATAGCTTACAAATGACGTCTGGGGTAGTATATTTTGGGGATCTTGTGTCAACTGCTGTGAATTTCCGTGCGTTTAGGCGATTCTTCCATACATACTATAGAAATCAAATATAGCTCACTTAGGACCCATAATATTTTTATCCGTGGTGCTTCCCGGTTTGAAAAATGTGTCTGCCTATTTTGACTTCATTTTATCTCCCGCTTTGCTAAGGAGGGAAGTGGACTTATTATGTTTCCAACTCCTTCAGTTTTCTTCTGATTAATTTCGTTGCGGGTTCCAAGACAGTTTAATTTTTCCTGGGACTTCCCGAGTGTCATAACTCGGTGTGTTCGTGGGTCATCGCTATTAATCCTGGTGTACAGGAGTAACAGTGGTGGGCTCGTGGGCGGGATTAGTCCCATTAAAAAAAAAAAAACAAAAAAACATCGTGCAGGTTCTCATAAACGGCATCTATAAGTTGTAGGTTAGAGCTGTAGTGAAGCTTGGCCATCATGCTTCACTAAGGGAAGCACTGGCACATGCAACGTAGGTCGAAGCGGTTCAACAGGATATCCGGTCGACCCACAAGCTAAGTCTCAGAGGAAATC
This sequence comes from Diaphora mendica, assembly GCA_949125395.1. Lineage (NCBI taxonomy): Eukaryota > Metazoa > Arthropoda > Insecta > Lepidoptera > Erebidae > Diaphora > Diaphora mendica. The sequence goes on along the minus strand of OX421312.1, from coordinate 9,061,831 downwards.
AAAGAAGTCAAGTCGTCTTTTAACAGGGGTTCTGCGATCATGTGCAGAATGGTAAGAGAGGTCATCTGCAGCTAAGTTGCCCTCTAAAAAGTTCACAGATGTCCAGGTTGAAAAAAATAAAGGACTGCCTGTAGGAGCTAATGAGAAAACGTTGCGAAAAGAAGATACACACCAGACGCAAGTTCCAAGGCAGCAATCCGGGAAAACATGACAGCAAGATAAAAGGTGACATCATAAGACAATGCAAAGAATATGTCACGCTGAGAAAATGTACTCCGACTCCAAACTTGAAATCAAAAGGCTTGACTTTTGGGACCATGTGAAGATGAAACAATGAATATAGCACAGGGGGATGACGTTGACTTAAAGAAACTTTTCATATGGGAAGCACAGGGTGATATAAACCTGAATTGAGTATTGTCACATCTGCAAGTGCTATTACTAAAGTTTATTGGGCGCAATGGGATAGTTTAGTTCCACAAAACGGAACACTGTACTGAAAATGGGAGAAGTCCAATGGCAGAGAGTTCCACCTGGAGATAATTGTGCCAAGAGCTAAGGTGCCGAACGTTCTACGTGAAGTTTACACTAAAGCATCAGGAGGCCATCCTAGTGTCAAGAAGTGACAGCAAGATGTACAAGATTGGTGCCGTAGTGGTGCCGTAAATGTACTACTTGTACTGTAGTAAAAAGTTCCACAGATGCGAAACCATGAAAACCAGCAACTTTAGAACGGAATGGAAACTAATCAGTCGATATCGCGAGCAGGAACGAAAACCCGATACGACTGGCCCCTATACGTTCCCCCCGTACGGATCGTCCCACTTGATCTGTAATCAAGTGGGACGATCCGTACAAAGTAGTGCATATCGTTTCGAGAGGCTGTTGAACTTTCCCAAATAATCTAGTGATAGGCATAGGCATCTACTATAAAAAGGCAGTTTAGTTTGAGCTACAGTGCGTCAAATATCTGAGTGATGTAAGTGGTTAACAGAGCGACCTCAGCGGCCATTAAGAACTATTATATATTTATACGAACACGTCAGAAGGCTTAATTCTCAAATTCGTCGAGCCCGAACACGTAATATTAATAAAAGGGTTTGCTTAACAAAGAACATGAAAGAAACCATTATTGTAATTGTAACCAAAAACTAACAGCATATACATGATTCCATGATCATGAATGATCCTAGTAGAAAAATGTTAGTATAATACGCTTTCTTTACTTTCCAAAAGGGCCCCAAATTCTTGTGTGCCCAGGGGCCCCAGCTTAGGTTAAGACGGCCCTGGTGATGCTTCTGCATTATTATTCTCTCTTCGAATGAAACTTTCTTTTAGCTTTCCCATAGCCAGGTTTAAACCTCAATAATACTATTATTAATACCGAGAAGGAAGAATTATAAGAATTAATTCTTAAAATAACAGTTTACAAATGTTTAATACGTTATTCAATTTAAGAATTGCAGTATACAATAATATCCTATAAAAGCAGCCACAGTGGCGGTAGTGGCCTCGCCGATTTTACTTCTAACTGCTGGAATAATAATGCATTCGTGTAAACTTGTTTATAGCGTTAAAAAAAGAACATCCTTGGCGTGTTGTGATGAAACGCGATCCATGGTTCATGCCGAAAGTATTGCGTCCTGTGGTGCAATCGGATGTATTTGCAGAGCCAAATTCCGAAATTAGGCTCCTAAATTATTTTACATGGACAAGATAAATCTGTTACTACGAATAAATAATTCAAAAATACAAGCTGTAAATATACAAATTGTTCTGTCAATATTAAGATACAACAACATAATATGATGAATTCGAAATTGCCATGTAGTAGATAGAACTAGAAAATAATATTTTTATTGTATTTATCCTACTAATATTATAAACGCGAAAGTTTGTAAGTATGGATGGATGTTTGTTACGTTGTCTTTCATGCAAAAACGACTGAACGGATTTGGATGAAACTTTATAGTACCTAATAGGTATAGCCTATACATCAGAATAACACATAGGCTACTATTTACCGCAATAACCGACATACACGCGGGCGGAGCCGCGGGCAACAACTAGTAAGAAGTAAAAATTTGCTTCTTTACTTTGGAATTATATTACAATGGAGGTTTATTTTAAATACTTATACATAATAGTTTCAGTTAATACCTATTACAAGTAAATTGGTCATGAAAACCGTACGATGTAAATATATCGTCATTTCGGTTACCATTTAACTCATTCCAGATATAGGTCCTCAGTCCTCAGGTCTTGTGAAAAGGAAACTAACTACCCATGTAGAATAAAGGTACCTACGCTTAGAGATTGTGAAGCAAATGAAGCAAAATAATAAAGTTTAACTACAACAAAATAGCAAGTGAATGTTTTCTGCAATCTGAACCTTTCACCCTATATTAAAATCGCGGCACATTGGAAAATTGCCCGTCTACTTGGCATTTGTTCAAACTATTTTGCGTTTCTGAGGATGAGACGCTTCTCTAAAATAAGTTTGATGTTTTCTCACTGACACTTTTTAGTACTGAACTAGAATATGTTCCAAATAACATGATATACACAAGTTCGCTTTTTGAATTTATATATAATATATGTATAATAAGGAGTATTTTGAAAGTTTATCAGATATCCTAAATCATTTTGGCTTACTGAGCATCTACATGTGTCATTAGCAGAGAAAACTTGAATATAAAATTTCGTTTCCTACTTATGGAACTGTTCTCCAACGAACTTGTAAGAGTCCATAATTAGGCGATTATGGCAAATTGGGCAATTGTTATACGTCCCGATACTATTATGAATTGTATATACAGTGTGTGTGAAAATAACGTGACCGGCATATTTTTAAATTTTGGAATGCAATTTATAAAAATAAATATTAGGCTGAATAGAACAATCCTTTACCTAAAATGCATTGTAAAAAACACAAGTTTTCCCTCCAGTTTTCCTCGTTAAAAATATTATTTTTTACAATGAGTGCCGCGTACCTTTCCCGATTCGAAGCTGTGTTTCTCTGTACACATCCGAAAGGTCCCAAAGGACCCTGTTCCGCGATTAGGCCACCCATTATATGAAAAAGTCCAAGGTCTTCGTGAGCAAGTGAGTGAAGAGATATTCACAAACAAAAACCGTCGATGTCTTACCAGATCGTGGCAAATCGAAAAAGACGTCTGTTGCAGAGGATAAACGGATTGTGCAGCTGTTTGCCAGAAATCCTTTATTATCACTTCGCTCTGGGCAAGAAAAGTTGTAGAAAAGGGGTTAAATGATATCATTCGACACTATCAAAAGGCGTTTAGTTGTAAATGGCGTGAAATATCGAAGCAATGTGAAGAGAACTCTCCTTTCTGAAACTCATATTGAAAAAAGGCTGCATTGGGCGTGCGTAAACAAAGGCCATGATTGGGACAAGATATTTTTTTCTGATGAAGCTTCATTTTGGCAACCGTATACTCGACTCGAGCTTAGACTACGGCTGACAATAGACTGATGGTACGAACCGTGAAACACACTTTAAAGGTGCATGTTTGAGGATGCTTCTCAAAAAAGGGTTTCGGAAATTTTCACTTGTTTACCGGTACTTTGGATGCTGAGAAGATAACGAAAATGTACGAAAAAGCATTATTGCCGTCGGCTAAGAAGATGTTTCCACACCAAAATGATTTCTTGATTCTGCAAGAGGATAATGATCCTAAACACCGACGTCGGCTCTGCAGCACGTGGAATGCGGAACATGGTATTAACGTTTTGGATTGGCCCTCACAGTCCCCTGCTGCCAATCCAATTAAAAATGTTTGGGCGTGGATGAAGCTTAAACTAAGGGCAAAAAAATGTAGTGACCGTCGTCGCTAACCTCACTCGTGAACTGAAGTCCGCGTGGACCGCGTCTTTACCTCGCAGCTATGCTCTTTTCGTTTCTCTTTTATTTTCGGAGATTGGACACCGTATTAATATAAAGCATCAAACAGCAATAAAAGACTTATTTGATTACAATTTATTGTTTAATATTTCTAAGATTTTAATTAAATTTTGCCGGTCACGCTCTTTTCGCACATAGTGTATATAAATATTTAAACCGTGGGAGAGCCACGCTTCGGTATGAATGGGCCGGCTCGACTAGAGTGATACCACGGCCTCGCAGAAAACCGGTGTGAAATAGCGCTTGCGCTGTGTTTCACCGAGTGAGTGACGATACCGGAGGCATGGGCTGCCGATATCCTTACTCACTCGGTGAAACAAAGCGTAGTTTTTTATACCTATGTATCATTTGTAAAAATTAGTGCCGTGATTCAAAGTTTGTCTTATTGTCAACGGAAAACGCAATTCAACGGCACAAATATTGTATATTAACTTTTATTTATTTGTACTTCATAGATAATTAAGTATTAGTATTTAATACTTGTTTTAATATAAACAGTAGCATCACAATAAATCCTGTGTTGTATTTTTATCTACTGCTTCCAAAAGAATCCCGCTAACTGATGAACTAGCCCTCTCATGTAGGTGGACTGTTAATGAGACCGTATTAGTCTTTGTTAGGACTCATCTCTGCATAAATCCCCTCGTTAATGAATAACGAATAAGGGCTCCCACACATAACTGCGAATTCGCAACGCATCGCAAATATCTGTGAGCTCGCACGAATGCACCGCAAGAACTTCACGCCGCATCTCATTGCATCACAGTTATGTGCGGGAGCTCTAAATAGAAATGGGAATTTTACAATACTAGGAATTGATTTGGTGCGAACGAAAATCACCTTCAATGCCGATCTAATAAAGCTTATCTCGAAAGACTTTGGTGAATGCGACGTCATCAATTGACTGGACAACGTAATGTTACAGTGAGAAAACCGGAAGTCCACGTGTTCAGGTCGTGCGACAGATATACCTTAAAAATGATTATTACAAAGTTAAATGACATCATATTTAGTTGGCGATTTTAGAACAAACATCTGAGTTTATTATATTTCTAAAAAACATGAAGATGTAAAGAACAACAAGCCTAACGTTGACCAAACCAAAAATCAAATCGTTATTATATCAAGAGTTAAGATTTTTGTAGAAATAATTTCTAGGTAAACATCACTGCAGTGCACTTCTATATGAAACTTGTTTAATGCACTTATAATAGAGATGCCTCAGACAAGTACGTAAACGCATTTCTTCTCCTTCAAAAACTTTTAAAATTTTCTGAATATTTGTAAATTAAAATGAATTGATCAAATGAAAATTCACTGAAGCAAAATAACACAAAGACAACATGACACTATCACAACGAAAGAGAGATTATGAAAAGTTCAGAAACAAAAATAAATATAAACACAATAACTGCATTAAGATTATTACATTCTGTGAAAGTAAATTATACATTATGGCATGTAAATATTCAAGATGCATAAATATTAATTTTAATTTTATACAAAAAACTGGAACACACTCAAGTTACAGTATTTTTGTATAAGTAATTAAACATGGTATTACGTAAAACTACGAATGAAGATAAAAGTAAAATAATATTTATAAACAGACAAAACATAATGTGTGAAACGTTATATAATATTTAAAACTTTTATTTAAAAAAACTTTTTTTACATAGCTATACCATTATATTAAGCTGAAGAGTTTGTTTGTTCGCTAATCTCAGGAACCGCTGGTCCGATTTGAAAAATTCTTTCAGTGTTGGGTAGTACATTTACCGAGGAAGGATATAGGCTATATATCATCACGCTACGACCAATTGGAGCGGAGCACCAACGAAAAATGTTTCGAAAACGGGGGAAAATTATCACGCTACGGGCTATAGGAGACGCAAACGAGGTTGCGTGGGTCAGCTAGTCTACTTAAAATTGTTTTTTACGTTGATTTTTTTTTATTCATCGTCTCGTACAGCTCCGCTGAAGGTGATTTGTTCCGTTATTTGTAGTACTGACTCATACGCATCTAGTGTGTTACAGGTACATGGTTTTCGGATACGTATAATTTACGAAATAATTTAGTCAATTGAATTGATAGTTTGTTTATACATGTACTTGGAAATTTAAAGTATCTAAAGTGAACTACAAGTACCTATTAGATATATAAATTTAAATCTATATTTGAAGAGTACATAATAATTATGCTTCAAAAGAGAAAACTTTTCTTGATTTACTAGGATACGATACGCTAAAGATCACAATAATAGTGTACCTACCATTCTCGTAATAGAGTTTGTCAGATTTTTTCAAATCGTGCATGTTTCACTGTCATGAATTTAATAGTTACGTTGTATTGATCAACACACCTTACTCTACACAGTCATAGTTCATTATTCATTTTAAAAAAATCATGATAAGATTTATTTAAGAAATATACATTAAAATTTTAAGTAACTTTATTACTCACATACATAGCAACAAACAGATAAAATTTACATAACATTCTAAATTCCTAACTAAATTTCATGCTTAGGCAGGCCTGAACGATTTATCACTTGGTTGCCCACTGGCTGTATAACAAAAAATATTTATTCGCTCAATTAAGTTAGGTATATGAAAAACCATTCTTTGTACTACACCAAATTTGAACCATAACATTGCTTGCATTAATGTAAAATAATATGCAAAAACAGTCTGGTATTGCCTTTATTGTTAAAGTACTCTATATCTTTCTGTACTATTCTACTAACAATTATGAAGATTCATGATGATCGGTTCAGTAGGCGCAAAGCCTTGGAGGAGTCATGTCAAATTCATCTTGTCATGGTGCTCTAGGATAAAGGCGTCTTCAGCAGCTTTCCATTGGTCATATCTTTAGCGACTTCCAGACAGTTTCTGACCGCAACGCTCACCAATTTATTCTAACCAAATGCCTGCAATCCTACTCTATTTATCCAGTTTCTCTATCATATATTCTGTTTTTGAGGCCTTAGATGGTTTAGGATTTCTAATATATTGTTATATCCTCTACTTGTTCTGCCCGATGATGTAACGAGCCGACGCGATCACTCCTTTCCATTAAAGCCATCGCAAATTATTTGTTAAAATAGTCTTGTATCCCCTAACCGATACTATAATATATAATAATTCAAGCTATTAAACCATGGATAGAACTGTGTATAATGCTATCAAAAGCTCAGAGAAGCTCTTATTGAGTGGTTTTTTATTTCTTTATATTTCTCATTAGTTTGTTCCATTGTATGTCCCTGATCCATTGTTGGGAAGCTCGAACGATGAAATCTATTGCGGTATTAAAATCGGATAGCTCTTCATGCAAAACAAAAATAAAATTTTCATTACGATATGAAAACTTATTAGTAAAATCATAACAGCTAATGAAGGGTTACTTTTAACATTAATACAGTAACTAATTCATATTATATTGGACGATATACCACTTGAGCAGTGGCGGCAGGTTCCTGTGCGATGTTGACTCGTGGAGATTTCATCACAAAGAAAGTCCTTTTATCTCATTCATTTTTTTTCTCTTCATATTGAATCAATGGTGACATTAAACAACAATAGCAAAATAGAATGACCATGACCTTATTTCTCCAAATATGTATGAAGCTCGTCAAGCAGATAATGTTCCTTGTGCTCCATGTCACGAAATGTTAACACATTTTTTTCTGACTCATATGTTATTGAACGACATGTTTTACGACAAAACGGTGACGCATGGTATATTGCCCGTGAAATAATTCAATTATTGCATGAGAAATATCCTGGTCGCATTCGGTCGTTTCGGTGAATAGAATTGGCACCTATTTGAAGTCAAAGGTCATTTCATCAATAAGCCAAAAATTCCGTGCATTATGATAAAGAAAAACTTCGTCAAAAGAGTGTGGGCAGTAGACCCCTGGAAGCTATGCATTCAATGTGACTTAATGGAACAAATAAAAATGTTGAAGAATTTATTTTTGTGTTCTTTAGAATCGTCTACAGCTTCGGCATTAGAACCACACCATCACCACACACCCAAGCAGAAAAATTATATTGGGTGTTAGTTTAAATATACCCTATTTAGGCTATAAAGCGCTAATTACCTGAATAAATATTGCTATCTTTAAATAAGCTTGCAGATCTGCAAGCTTATTTAAAGATGTTTCAATGCAAAAACTAACACCATGGCCATAACGATTGAAAATGCCAAAATTGAAAATGCACTTATTGCTTCACTTATGTTCGTGCCAACTTTCGTGTATTGAAATATATACGAACCAAATTCCAGTCCACTAAAACTTTTTGCTTTTTTCATAAGAATAACATCAAAGAGCTTGTGTTTTAATAAATTATATTAATAAAATAACAATAACACTTGGTCATCATGAACAATCTGTTAGTACTGGTTTCCAGCTGCTGCGAATATCTTAGTTCAATAAATATTTTAAACATTTATTTATAGCACTGCATTCCGGTACAGTTTACTGTGGTACAAAATTACTCGCAGTTTTCGCAAAATTCGGAGCAACTACATAACTTAATCAATGTCACTCAGGGCTCGCATTAATTTAAAACCAAGTCAATTGGAACACTCTTGATACCGTATGCTGGCAATAACGAAAACCTTTAAGCACTTTCAATGTCATGATATTTGAGTTAAATTGACTATTATTTATCTTTACTCGTCACATACATAATATTTATACTTCCTCATTGGTCTAGCCGTTAGCTTACGCGACTTCCGGTCTAGAGGTCTCGAGTTCGATCTCCAGGTTGGTGGATCTCAAATAGTGTTATTGAGTTTTTCTGATTATAGAACTGCTTAATAACAGCCCGGAGTTTGGAGATTGGGGTCTTAACTAGGATTGTCAACCATACTGTTAAAAACAGCGTTATACTGTTTTTTACATTATACCTACTTTTTACTGTTGAACAAAAAAAAAGTATACAAAATACTGTTTTCAGCATCAAAATAAGAACACCGAAATAGTCTTCGACGAGACCGTCCGCGACAAGACGGTTTTCGACAGTAGTCTTGTGCTGAGTGTGCTGACGCACACCGCATGAGACCGAACAATGATTTTATTACAATTAATTATGGATATTACGCCTTTAAAGAGTGTTTGTTTAATTTTTTTAAAATTTAATTATACTTCCTGCATTACAATTCCACAACGCACGACGCACGTCCCATCGAATACAACGATTTTTACGGCAACCTAGTCTAGCTTCGACAAACTGTCTCGACGGATTCAGTTTGTCGTTGACAGCGCTGGTGTGCGACGGTTCCACCTAACACAATGCTTTTTACGGCAAATCTGTATTATGACCCGAGAGTCGCGTGTTTTAAACATTATTTAAGCTTGTGGTATTTATTTGATTTATGATGTTTAACATAATAAATGAATCCATACTTATATTTTAAATGCGAAAGTAACTCTGTCTGTCTGTCCTTCTTTCACGGCCAAACCGCTGCACCGATTTCAAAGAAATTTGACATGTAGATACTTTGATTCTTGAGGAAGGACATAGGCTACTCTTTGCTGCGATAACCGCCAAACACGCGGGCGGAGCCGCGCACAAAAGCTAGTATAAAATAAAATTATTTAAAACAATTAACTTTTGTCTATACTCATTTTCAATGTACCCGAACAGGTCATGAGAGGCACGAGATCTGTGGATTTTAAACCGACTTCCAAAGAGCAGGAGGTTCTATGTTCCACTGTATGCTTTTTTTTTTTTTTTTTTTTTTTATTGTATGTTCACCGATTACTCCGTCAGTTGTGAACCGATTTTGAAAATTTTTTTTGTATTCGAAAGGGTATGCTTCCGAGGTGGTCCCATTGCCAGCTAATCAGGATCTGTTGATGGTATCCCCGGGAAATGGAGGGCAACCCTCATTTTTATAGGCACATACTATGTTTTTCGTATATTTTCTGAAGTTACACCGGTATTTGCGTCTGGCAGTCATCATTTTATGATGATGAGCTGATGATGTAAGGTACAACTCCTTAATTCTTTTTTTTAGATTCTAGGTACCTAGCACACATTATAATACTACTATTTAAATGAATAAAGAATTAGGTATAGGCAATTTATGAAGAACCAGTTTATTTTACGCTTTTAAGTGTTTTTTGTCGTTGGATGTTTTTTGAAAGTCGTTTTTTTTTATAATTTCAGTAGTGAATGCAAAGAGGCGGAAGGATAGAAATAGAGTAACTATACATTTAATGAAAATGAGCGCCTTATTTATTTATATTTTAGTTATAATTGTGGTGAGGCATGTGAAGTTTTTAAAAAGACTGTAAATTAATAAGTTGTTGTATTAAAAACATCAAATAAAGAAAATACTGTTCATTTTTATAAAATACTGTTTATGATTCTTCTCAGACCTAAATATACTTTTTTTCTTGTATAAAAAGTTGGCAACCCTAGTCTAAACCAGGGTGCATGTAAAGCTGTCGGTCCCGCGCCTTATCTCTCCCTGATGGTGTCTCATAACCATCTCATCGGATTATGAGAGTGAGAGAACAGAGAGTGCACTTTAGCGCACACACTTGTGCACTACAATATCTCCTGCGTGGTTTTCTGATTTTCGTGGAGACTGGCCGCCGTAGCTGAAACCGGCTACGAGAACATCATCATCATCAATATTGTGCATGAGTATAATGTACACATGTAATATTATTTCTAGACATGTAGGCTGGCACGACATACCTATAATGTATTTAGTTACCGTTTCAACACGGGTACGACTGCCTACGACGACGGCTTTAATTTTAAACTTTTGAGATTTTTTGCCTTTTTGGCGCAGTGTAATTTTTAGCTTTTATTTTGTGAACAAAAACAAGGAGCGTGAAAAGTATTTAATGTAGAATAACAAATTGTAATCAACACCCTTAGTTTACAATAAAGAAACTTAGCTACACTATTTTTTGGTTTAAATTATTACCGTTATCAATAAGATTTTTGTGTTAAAAATCATGGTTTTTGGAACGAAGTTCCTCATGGGGCGTTACGGAGGGGTACCCTAGCCGGCAAAAAACGTCCGGAACTTAAGATTGACGCCTCGGTGTCAAAATGGTAGCGTATGAGAATGATGTGATTGAGGTCTCAGGTTCGAATCCCGGGTAGGATCAAACATTTTTTTTGATCTGCAAATATTTGTTTTTAAGGAGTTTGGATTTTTTTTCTATATATATAGTATGTATGTATTTAAAAAAATTAAAGAAATATTTATTTATTTATTTCGTAAACGCCATCATAAACGCCATTTCGTATAGCACCATCTGTATTTTTGATAATGAACTTTGTTCCTATCTAGTGTCCCACTACACCACACAACCTTTGTTTTAAAAGGAATATATATTCATGCATGTTACTGGTGGAATGAACCGTAAAATTTAAATAGTGATCTACTCCTTTCTATAAGAGATGCAGTTTAAATTTGAAATTCTGTTTTAGTTTTTATTCAATCAAATAACGTAAATGCAAATAATTAAACTTTTTAAATAAAACGATGCTTCCTATCAATTTGCATTTAGCATTGATATGATTTATTACGTTAGATCCAAAAATCGAACGTGACTTATCAAATGTTACATCCAGTTTGTTTAACATCGGAACGGCTTACAAGGACGGCATCCAATTCCGTAGTCGCGCCATCGAAATAATCACACGCTTCAACGCCAAATATTGATGATATACTTTAATAGACTCCAAAATAGTTGCCATCTAATCGAGAAACTGATACGTTCGTGATAAACGTGATGTGACATTATAACAGTTTATAATCGTCAACCCTTTTCATAGAAGCTCAACAATGACATATAAAACATCTATACGATACAAACTAGTGGTCGCCCAGTGGTCAAAATTCGACAGTTTATTTACTTTATGTTTATTTTAATTGTCCGCACTTCTCCTCCATATAAACCGATTTTTTTTGCTTGGGCAGGATTCGGCTGCTTCTCCAGGTTTCAGCATTTGAGACGAGCGCTTTCGATTATCGGCCAGGATCCATTTTTCATCACAGGCAATGACCCAATTTAAAATCCCTTCATTAATGTGCCGATTGAGCAATGTTACGCAGCAGTCGACGCGTGTTTGCTGGTTCGTTTCACTCCATTTATAAGGTACCCACCGTTCAAGGTTTTTTTTCCCTATTTGCTTCAAGTGGATTAAAACAGTTGTATCACTCACAGCGAAGCCTACAGCCAACTGTGAAGTGGTATGCGACGGATCCGCTTCCACAATATCCCATACACGTAATTAATCCTTCGAGCTGTTTCTGCAGCACTGGTGCCATGGTGGAACTCGTACTTGTAAATAAAGCGATATTTCAAGTTTTCCATTGTGTGAGATGAGCGACGCGTAAGGAAAAAAATAACGTGAAAAAAAATACATGAATGACTGTTTTCGAAACTCAAATATACAAGCTAAATAGATTTACGAGTATACATAACTTTAAATTTGGAAATCACCAAAGAGGATATATTTCAGATCAAAGTGGCCAGTGCGACAAAACGCCAATTTAATATGTAAGCACCTATATACTATGTCCATGTCTTAGAGATAGTATAGTGTCTCTTAGGTCCATGTCCATTCGTTTATTTTCTTTTTGACAGCTCACGTATACTGTATCAAAGAGTATATAAATCACTATGTACTGTATATTACCGTTTTTTTTTTCGGAATAATGTATTAAATGTCGTATTCTATTGACGGTGACGGTACTTTAATGAAGTGCCCTGTGCATAACAAACAACCAAAGACTATAAAACAGTTTTTGAAATACGATAAATCGATCATATAAAAAGTAAAAACTAAAACCCAACTACGACAAAAAACGACGCTGAAAAAGTATAAAACAAGTTTGAAAAGCCGTAGTCACACGTTGTTATGGTGTGTTTCTATGTAACGTGTGACTACGGCTTTTCAAACTTTTTACCTTTTTTTTATTTAAAATGTTTTGGTGCCGTTATTAATATATATATATATATATTTGAAATGTACAAGTAACGCCCTTTCCAATGATACCAAACACGACATATTTATCTCAAATTATTTTTTTAATACAGTACTTTATGTCGGCTAGAGGGCGCCACATTAGATTCAGTGACACGTCATATAGCCTTTAATCAGCAGACGGTCAAGACGCTTCTAACGATACCTCATTTGTCCAGTTCTAATAAGTAGTTAAGGAGCTATGAGGGAACAAATGAACATACATACCTACATACATAGCCTGTTAAAATCATAACCCTCCGTTATGTCTTGGCTTTACCGTAGTTGGGTAATAAAAATAATTGGACTTCCTGCAAATATTTTTTCTGTATATTTAATAAAAAAAGGAAATAAAAATAGTATCTATGACTCCAAGATTGAATATTTGCAAGGAATTACTAAGTTATAATCTTGGAATTTAGGATCAAACCAAGAGTAAAGAACAATAACTCTGTTCATTCACCTAATTTACTGATTTATTATTTATATTTTTGTTTATTTCTAACATAATATAAAAAACTAATAAAGGAATAATTAATATTTAAACTGAAAATATTTAATTAAATCGATTGAAAGTTCTTCATAAATAAAATTGCTTATCATTTCAAATCGAATCGGTAATGTGTAAGGGCGTCACTAATTTAGAAATTTCTTCAACTGTCAAAAAGAAAATAAAAGAATGGACAGAGCACAGAACTACTAGAAAAGCCTTTGACGTAATTTCGTAAGTAATCTTTTGTCGCCGGGACGCACACATAAACGATTAATAATATTATACACACATAACTAAGTCTATTCTAATTCGTCCAAGGGATTTAATGAATATAATATTAAACTACAACCTTATGCACTTGGCATTAAGTAGATTTTACGTGCAATTTTGTGTTTAGAGGTGGATCTTCGTCTTTATGACCCACCCACCGTAGAGATGTGGTCCTGTCGATTATAATAATTAAATATGCTTAATTTCTATAAGAAATAGTTCTTACTTTTAAATATCGCTATGCTATTTTTTATATGAAATTCACTGTCTTAGATATGGATTGAGTGAAATTGTACTAGTTTCTTGTGTTAATATAAAAATAAGACATTTGTTTTGTCAAAACATAAGTACATATTTTACATCTAATTTTGGAGTTTGACTTTTCATACTTATCAACACGACACAACTTTCTATAGACGTAACACACATAATCTTAATAATTTTTCTGTAGAACCCTGTAATCAACAGTAAGAGGTTATTTTTATATCCTCACAAGATATACATTTTCATATCTAAATTTAAATGCAAAAAACAATGTATAGACGTCGGACGGCCCGAAAATGTTAATCTTCAAAATATGTTTTAAGTTTTAAAAGAAATATTTCTATCATTCCTATTCCATTTCATCAAAAAGCTTTCCAAAAAAAATTCATATTAAAAATTATTTTGCAGTCGGTTAAAAATCATAATATAAAACAAATCAACTCTTTCTACTTGAGAAAAACACAAACCAATATCATCGACATCCACAATTTTGCGGTATCGATTGCATTATAAATATTTGGGCACACCCCTATGCCTTACACTAAATCTGTTCGGGTGAAATATATCGAAATATTCACGCAGGAAATGCAGTTCATTGCGTACTCTTGTGGAAACAGTGTAGTTAGTAATCGAATTTAATACGCAATGTATGATTGTTTTATTGTTTTTTCCCGTTGAAAGTAAAATGCGAATGCGACCGTTCAGTTAATGCCAGCAGACAAAATAGAGGTATTTGGACTTATTTCGCGGCGCGCCTGCCCCGCCTACATAACATTTCTACCTATATTTTTTGTTCTGTGGGACAGAGTATAATATCTGGGAAAGATGCGATGATTTGAAAAATTAATTTCAATCAGACATACGCCCCCCCTTAGAAATAAGGTTTGGCTTACAACACCGCTCTGGGCAGTCAGGTTGGTATAGGGTTTATGTCAAGTTTTCCTTCTCTTTGCAGTGCTGTTTTTATATCTTGAAGATATTTTAATGTCCGACACAAAAAGGACGAACGTTACAAGATTAACGTGTGTTTTATTTTAAAATTTATTAAAGCTCATTCGGGTTTATTTTATTTTCAGGCATTTTAATATTTATCTTTATTTCTGTAAAGCCAATACTATGTTGTTTAATGTATGTAATGTATTTAACACGCTTATATTAGCTTGGTAAGTATGCAGTTGATCTATGTAACGGAATCATTGAACGTGATTTTCACCCACTCTGAAACGACGGATTGAATTGTAACTTCGCACACGTATTAAGGTCCGATGACAATATAAAAATGTAATAAATTTGTCTGATTATACAGATCACGATTTTCATGAATAATGGCTATTTCCAAATCAGTAGTAGGGTAAAAATACAGTAGTGCTTTGTGCCTCGTACTAAGGCATGCACTGAAGCAAATGTGATTAATTTCATACTTGTTAAGTCTTAATACAAAAATCATCGCCATTAATGATTAAAAGGCAAAAACAAAATATAGTTTAGTAGTACAAAACTTAAAAACAGGTTTTAATTACTAGCCGAACTAAAAATGGAAAATAATTCAACGCAAAAATTGTATGGCGCTTTTCAATAATTTTATACTGTAACAACTTTTACACAGCGCTTTAACAATACAACTTTATACAGCTCTGCAGTTATACTCGGGCTACAGAAAAATGCTGAGATAGGTGCCTTTTCTGGCATTGCATTGCATAGGGCATTATAATTGCTTGTGACCCGCTCCCTTAAATCTATATACCTAAACCATGTATTGTCCTGTGTATGTTAAAATAAATGATTTTCTTTCTTTCTTTCAATACCTGTCAATAAAATATTTTCAACAAATAAGTCAAATAACGTCTACTTAGCACCTCCACGCATTTTACGACGATACGATAGAGCGGGTAGGTCATCATTCTGAAAAATGAGTTCAAAAAGAATGATAAAATTATTTTAAGATAATATTGAATAAATTAAATTAAAAAGTTTTTTAAAAACAAACTTTTACTGGAATGCCTCGAGACGTATCAAACGAGTCCAAACTCGATGATGTTGCGACGTTTTTTTACAGAGTTCCTAAGATTACCTTCCAGCTCCAGCATCAGATCAGCTCCGTGTCATTATAATATTGTTGTCACTCTGCATCTGATATATTTGATCGAAGCTCTGCATACATATGCTTGCAAATTTCAGCATAATCGGTTGAAGATATCTGCTTAAAATTGAGTTGCAAGATTCCACCCGAACATACAAGCATATAAAAAAAGTTAATATAAAAAATAGCAAGTTAATAAAAAATTAAAAAGCTTGGAAAAAGGATGATACCGTTTGGAAGTTAAATATAGCTAGGTATAAAAAAATACTATTAATACCTACCACACATTTTTATAAAGTTATTCAACTTGATCTGTGATAGATACTGTCCTAAATATACAGGACCTACATATTTCATAAGTATTTTCTTGGTTGCTTGTTATTTGACACGAATACCATAAAATACATCAACATATTTTCTTTACCGTCTTGGTAGGTTATAATATTATAGTTGCTTCAGTTATCTATAATTGAGAGGGTCAATTGGCATGTTGCCAATACAAATTATTTCGAGCAAATAGTCATGGAACGACCAAAACTACCGACATCCAATTCGTTATATAAAAACCCTTTATAGCAAAGCTTTGACATCTATTGTTTTCAGAGATACTAATTACTACATTGACAAAAAATAATTCTCCTTTAATAGAGCAACTGTATGTGGAATTTCACAATAACTGGCTTAGGAACTATAATATTTACAAGGTAAAAACAAGTCCAACAAACAAACCCACAATCGCATTATAACATTGGTTAGGATAATTACCAAGAAATATTACAAACATTAATTAAACAGATAATTTATTTAGTATACAACTATTTTAATTATCTTGTTACATTTTCAGAATGCTAGGAGATCGTACAGACTGAACTAGCCGACAGCAGACAAGAGCAGATCTGCATTTTGTCCATTTTGACGTATTCTTCGTAATTAAATTCAGTAAACTTAAACACTGGTAAACAAATAAAAAATGCATTAGCGTAGAACCGTAATATGTAACTGTGTGCATGCTCCTGATCCTAAATGAATTACAAACAAAATACATGTATGTACGAATAACTCTCCAAACTGATTGTCATGTTTGTCAATAAGTGGATTTGCTCTCAAAATAATTTGTTTTAAAGGGATAGTTATCAAATTACTATCGGCAAAACACAATGATTACAAACTGAAATTTCTTTTATGATTTTCATATAGACACAATCTTTTCAGTTTTGTTTTCCACTCTCCTTTTGCAAGCAATTCCAGTCACTACTACCGTACTCATATAGTTTAGAACCGTAAAGCAATTTTGAGAAGTAATGGCAAATGTTTTGCTGTTTATACAATGTCACCTTGACGACGAGTGGTGGTCTCACTAGGTATTTATGCGCTGGCTTCGATCCAGGAGATGTAGGTCGGCTGCGCTCACTCACTACTCGGTGATATTCATATCGAGAACACAGATTTAAACAATAATACATTGAAATAGGATTGTAAGTTCAACATGTGTTTTGTGGTAACTTATGTCTTATTTATTCTTTAAGCTGTAAAGAACGGTCTGATTCATAGAAAATACTTACTCATTCGTTATGAATCCATAGACATATGTATATAACTGTACGCTACAGCCTACAGCTAATTTGGGTTTGGTAAGAGAGAATTCACAAACTAAATCCGTACAAATATTTCGAATTACTTTTGGACACTTGTTATAGCCTTCTTTGAGACTATCTCTTAGTTGCTCTAGATACGGATCTAAATATATACCAGCTACTAGAAACGTAATACGAGAAACAATATTGCAGGTAGTTAGGATCAATGCAATATCAACAGTCATCACTATACAGAGTAGGTATGCAGTACCTAATGAAAATGGATAAATTACATTAAAAATCTTTTTCAAAACAAGGTTTTATTGAAATGTCCTCATAAAGTACTCGTCGAGACGAATCAAAGGAATCCAAACTTGATGGTGTTGCGACGTTTCTTTACAGAGTTCCTATGCCCACCTTCCAGCTCCAGCATCAGATCAGCTCCATGTCATCATAATACTGCATTGTCACCCTGTATGCATATGCTTGCAAAATTTCAGCAAAATCTGATGAAGATATCAATCAAGATATCCAAAATTGAGTTGCAAGATTCCACCCTAACATACATACATACATATGTACATACATTTCAAGTTAATAAAAGCTTGTAATAAAAATGTACTGGAACATCAAACATACCATATAAATCAGAGAAAATATAATTTGTTTTATGATTTAAATTATCACTACAGTTTAGTGTTTCATAAAACTTGGGCCAGTTTCACCTCTTGCTGTTAGACTATTCCGAAGTCTATCTGCCTATATCTATATAAGATATCTGCCAGAAAACTACAGATTTCGGTTTCACAAGTCTTGGATAGACATATAGGTAAATGTCAGATAACTATACAAATATCTATCTGATAAGCCAGATAACTAGTTGAAACTTTATCAGGAACTGGTGAAATTGGCTCTTAGAGTCTCAAACATGTCGAAATTTAAAGTTATTTAAATTAATTCATTATGTACCCTAATATGAATGAGACGGACCTATTGCTCTTGTGGTTCACTAACCACTATCTACATCATACTTTAGCATACATATCATCATTTAATTAGAGAGTGCAATCTTAGAAAAGGTTGCTAACTACTTGAACTACTTTTTAGTGTTATAACGTAAAAAACACTAAGAATAATAACATACCTATATAAATAAATAAAATTGAAGTGTCAGTTTATAATTTTAAACTTTTCACTAAACGTATATATGGAAATATACTTATGTACCTACATCTATACTATCTATACTAATATTATAAACGCGAAAGTACTAGTACTAGCTGAACCCCGCGGTGTTACCCGTGGTTAATGTCGTACCGCGGGTAAAGCCGCGGGGCGAAGCCTAAGCCTAAAGGAGCCTAAGTTACTACTTACATCATCAGCTACCCATCAGTAAAAGTTACCGAAAAATCGGTACAGCCGTTCCAGAGATTAGCCGGAACAAACAGACAGATACGGTATATATAACATCTGTATAAATCGGGGTTGATATGATTTAAATCACTTGATTTAAATCGTGACAAAATCAAAAAAATCCGATTTAAATCAAATTAATCCGATTTAAATCAAATTAATCCGATTTTTATGTTTTTTTTTAAATAATCGTGATTTTTATCAACCCTGGTATAAATACATATGCATTTAGTAAAAAGCGGTTTTAATACTAGCTTTTACACGCGGCTTTGCTCACGCAGACTTTCATTCCCTGATTTACCACTTAGGAGTGGAATTTCGAAAATTCCTTTCTTAGTTCTCACTTACGTTAAATAAAGAACCTAAATGCAAAATTTCAGGATTCTAGATTCAGCGGTTTGGGCTGTGCGTTGATCTCTCTCTATGTCAGTCACCTTCCTCTTTTATATATATAGATTACAAACAGACACTCCAATTTTATTTATTTGTATAGATTTCTTTGCTTACTTCGTATCTAGGTCTAATGTGGGATCAGTGGTAGGAAACGAAAGTGTTAATTACTTTTCTGAATGCAGTTCTAATGTTTGCTTCAATTTAGCAGTTTTTTCAAGTTTACAACAAGCAACAACAGCTGCATCTATTTGTAATTGTTGGGAAGACGTCATTGTTTGTGGAAACTTTTTAGATCGTGGAAATAACATTTCGCTCCAGAATTAAAGTAAACAAGTTGAGATAAATTAAACTCAACGTTACATTTTCCGTTTTAACAGTAGCTAATTAACCAACTTATTTTATTTTGATATTTGTAGGGACACACTATTATAATACCTGCCTCTGTAATAAATAAATATTTCGGACATCTAACACACAACTAGACAACTGATATAATTACATATATACTTTTTTTTGTAAATACATACATATTATACATAGAAAACACCCAAACTCCGAAAAAAATATTTATAGATCGTACAAACATTTGGTCCGACCCCGAGACCTCATGATCAGCAGTCGCAGACGCCGACCGCGAGACCAACGAGGCAGTGCAGTCGCATGTATTTCTCTTACGCGTGGCTGCGCCCACGCTTATTAATATTAAGGTGTGAATAAACAGTCGCTAATAAACCATCGTCACGTCCAGTTGTCACATTTTATTTTATACTAGCTGACCCGGCGAACTATGTACCGCCATATATACTTATCTGTCTCAGCTTCCCACAAGCAGTGTACAGTCGCGAACAAAAAAAAAGACGTCCCGTTATCTTTTTTTTTCTTTCTAGCAAAAAAAGAATGAATGAATAGGACAATGTGTTATTGAATTACAACTAAGTACATATTTTGACTTTCATCCCCTCTCTCTAAGAAATCGTGCTGAATTTCGGAATAAAAAGTATGCTATGTCCTACCTCGTAGTATGAACTCAAATCATGCCAAGTTTCATTTGAATTCATTCCGTAGTTTCGGCGTGATGCGCGGCCAAGATACACACAGACAGACAAAAATGAAAAAAATTACAGTTTTGGCTTCAGTATCGATTATAAAGAGACCTCCAAAATTTTTTTTCAAAATATCTTTAATTTACATAATTGGACCTGTTACATTTTTATTATAAGTATAGATCATTGCACCTTTATACGAATTCGCAAGTAGGCAATGACCGTTATATTGACAACCCTACAATCAGTAATAGTCATGTTTTTTAACCCCCGATGCAAAATGAGGGGTGTTATAAGTTTGACGTGTCTGTCTGTCTGTGGCACCGTAGCTCGCGAACGGATGAAGCGATTTCAATTTAGTTTTTTTTTTGTATGAAAGGTGAGTTACGTGCGAGTGTTCTTAGACATGTTACATGAAAATCGGTTGAGTCCTTTAAAAGTTATGAGGGAGAAAGTGGGGCAGAATAACCGAATGTCTGCAAAAATATCATCGAGTAGGGTCTCAAATGAAAGCGCATAACGTGTTTTTTACTTTTTAAAGGGAACTCAGGTTATTATGTCGGGGTTTTTTTTTTAATTTTGAGAATTTATAGTTATGTTGAGCTCAAATTAGAATGTCGAATCAACCTTCATCGATGAACAGTTCGCTGATAACACCCTTCCTCAATGTAGGTAATTTATTTAAACAAAATTCTTAAATGAAATAATATCATTATAGGTTCCATTTTGACATTCTTGAACTGAAGTTTTGTGATGTTTCATATCATATGTGTTTCATATCATGATCAGGCTATTGCAGTTCACTGCTGGAGCTGACCCCTGTGAGCTGTCTCACTTGGTCATATACACAAAACTGTAATTGTTATACCACTTTTATATTTAAAAAAATTGAAGACTTTTGTTGCACCTTGCAGATCATTCTATCTGGTAACATCCACATTATTCATGTATTTGAAATACAATTGCAATTATCCAGCTTATATCAATACTAACCATATACATATATGTTTCTATTAGAGAGTTATTCGTCACTATATAAATATTTGCTTAGCTAGAAAACTGCGAGACAATAAATACGTTACTTTATATAAACACTACAAAGTACAGTGTAAAAACAAGAAAGTAGGACGTTCGAATATAAAGGACTTAATTTGACTTACACCAACAAATTTCGACCCTCACTACTGACTTCGTGACTCTTCGGAGATATGAGAACGAAAAACGAAAATTATCTTCATAACCTGATGGTGTATACGATAGAAAATATAACATAGAGAATACCATCTCACATGAGCTGAGATCACAAGCTATTCTTTAAACATCTCTATTGTTTTTTAAAATTACATCAAAATAAACGCTAAAATCCTGCCAATCGATGTTGCTTATACTGCTGTCCATCTCAGTCAGTTTATGTCCTAAATATGGTTGAGATCACGATCCCGTAAGATCAAGTTTGAAGGTCACCTGATCAACGGAATTGTGGAGGCCTCGTAAATCCATAGTGTACAGACCGGTTTCAAATGACGTACCTACACCTGAACGTGAAAGTATTATATGCTGACCCCCTGAGTATCTATCAACAATGAATTATAGGATTTATAATACGCAACGCGTTATTTAAATAATAGAGATGTGGATGATTTTAAATTGTACTTGTGTCATAAGTTCGTCACTTACCATGTTCAAAAATATTTTTTGGTTTTATTTATCATACTGAAAAATAGTGACCAAAAGTAAGAGTTGTCTGTGTATACCATACATTGCGTGTCAATATGGCTTTAGATTAAATAGATCAGTTTTTTATACGTAACTGAAGAAGAACACCTAACCTATATTTTAGTTTTAAATAGATTTCTGAGAGCTACAAAACGTTGATTCTCTAAAAATAGGTCCAGTATTGTACTATTACGTAGATAATACCCACTTCTTTACAAACATGTGAGAAGATACGTACATCATGTAACTACATACATCAACATACTGGCCTCTGGGAATTCAAACGATCTTCGCAGGTAGAGGGCGGTATACTAATAAACATGGCAGGAATTCGGCTGTTTACGCGCACTTTCAATCAGTAACAATTGAAATTAAATAATGTATTGCATGACCACAAACATGAAAAAATTATACACTTGATTTTTTTTATCATAAATTTATTTAAAAATATCTATAAAAAATAAATTCCTCTCTTCTGTAAAATTTCGATCCCAATTTATGCATACACATTACCCAGATGCACATTAATATCGGCAATTTGGCATTAATGGTTGCTTGGCGCAGAAATCGAACGGTATCCGACATAATTGTGTGGGTTTTACTGACTTTTTAATCCTTACGTACTAATTAAGCTTTAGAAAATCGTCTTAAAAAACAATTTATTTAGCAGAAGTACACTGCGGCTTATCGTACGGCTTATTTCGGTTGATATTTTTTTTCAATTTTCTTTTAATCTTTATTTTATCCTTTTCAAATGTAGCTAAGTAGCTAGCTAGTACGTTAAAACATATTACATTTATTTTAAATTAGTTTCTCCTTAGCCTCTATTTTTGCTATGCTCATCATCATGAGCAACAGTTTTTGATAGTCCACGGCTGGACATAGGCCACTCCTTATGCTCATTTTACATTAGGTACCTGGATGATCGGCTTTTCTCGATATTTTTTTTTGGTTAAACTTCTAAAAAATTATTTTTGAATCCTAACTAGATCGATTAATCGCCCCCGAAACCTGCCCTAAGTACATACAAAATTTGAGATTCAGTTTATATAATAATATATATGTGTACTAGTTGTTGCCCGCGGTTCCGCCCGCGTATATGTTGGTTATTCCGGCAAATAGTAGCCTATGTGTTATTCTGATGTATAAGCTACATAACTGTAAACTTTCATCTAAATCCGTTCAGTAGTTTTTGCGTGAAGAAGTAACAAACATACACACAAACTTACGCCTTTACATATTAGTGCGATTAGTGCGATGTGATGTGTTTAGTGTGATAGATAGGTAAGTATACAAGAATTGCTCGTGTAAAGGTATTTGATAGATATATAGGCATAGGATAGGTAGGCATTTGTTATATCTAATATATAATTGACATCTTATTCATTAAAAACGGTTCAGTAGTTTAGGCGGTGGAACGTACAAACATACATAGTAGGTATATGCATTTATCGGGTGAAAACCAATTAGCAAGGTTAGGACTAGACTAGGAAAGACTTATGCCCATCTGTGGACTATTAAGGGCATGTTGATGATGACGGCTAAGTAATATGCAAATTCCCCCACTGCGTATGGGATATACTATCCACAATCGCATTGTACCACCCATAGGCAGGGTGCCGGTAGGTATACACCTTAGAACCCAAATAGATCAAAAGCCAATATTGGGAGCGTCAAAGAATTCGAGTGAGCTCCCAGCCTAAGTCTTTACCTAAAGTTTCCAGTATAGGGTCTTTAAGAAACTGCTTAACATCCATACTAATAATAAAAATTCGTAAGTAACTCTGTCTGTCCGTCTGCCTTTCGGTCTGTCTGTCTATTAAGCTTTTACGTTAAGCCGCTGCACCGATTTTAATGAAATTTGGAATAGAGATACTTTAATTTTTGAGGAAGGAAATAGACTACTCTTTATCGTGAGGCGGTCAAAAACTAGTCAGCATTAGACAGCAATACAAAAAATTTATTATATATTTAAAAATACACCTGACACAAAAAGCTATAAAATCACAATGATACATGTTCTGTTTAAATATCTCCTCCATAAGATCAGTTTCCTAAAATATCTTATTATTCAAGCTTCAGGTGGTAAATAACTAAGACACATAAGAGCAGTGCGTGGGCGCACTTAGAAATATCTATCTGTTACGAGCTTCAACGCCAGATATTCTAAATAAACAAAATAAATCTGATCTCTGTCCAAGCTCTGACCTTCACAATATCTGATCTGTTGTAATTTGTTCATGTAACTATTGATATTTAAGGACACTGACTTCATCGATATCGACGTAAAGTAGGTATTAAATTGGTCTGTTCGGTTTTTGCCTACTTTCTGCCTTTTTGCCAGCAAGTTGCCGATTTATTGGAAATTTCTGATTCGTATTCGTGTTTTGCCAATTACATGGGATTGCCCCTATGTTTGACTACTGTATGTACAGTCAAATACAACTTTCCTTCTATTAATTTTGAAATTGAAATCCGCCGAAGAGCATGAGACTTTTAAATTACTTTTAACTTCAATCACTGAACGATCCTACTGATACGTCCAACGTAGTACCTATTTAATTTAAATTTCCGGAATCCAGAAATTTGACGTTTGTTATAAGAGTAATAACAATCGCCATCGAATGCTACCGAAGGATGGCCACAACCAGGCATTGAAAACAAAGTAGCCGAATTTGTTTCTTAAATTGTCATCATAAAGGAGAAAGCGTTTACTACAATTTTTTTAATGAAGCGTAATAAAATATGCTTTCTTTACACGAGAGAAGAAAAAGATATCATTACTTATCAACAGATTAGGGAGATTGTTAATGATCTCGTAACGAGCACAATCAGCGTAGAAGAATCTTTGTCAAGGCTCAAGAAGGTTAACTAACATTTACCTAAAACAGTTTTTTTTCTGATTATAAAATTAGATAATTCCTTTTTAAAGACTTGGTGATTTCTCTGTCACTGTACAAATTAGGGCACATATCTTTTAAAGGGGTCATACAAAATAGATTGGAGGCAATTTCATAAAATTGTCAAAACACGACTAAAAAGTAGAAATATCCAAAAATCGCTACGAATTACTGTGAGCGTTACATTTTTGGACAAAGACAGAAAGAGTGCAAAAACCGAGCAGACCATTTAATTGTATATAGACGTAATGTGGACAGCAAAGTTAATATTTGTATTGAAAACAATTTTATTTGCGGCAGAATGATACATCTCGACAAGAGGTATTCAAGATGATTTAAATTAAAAAAAGCGAAAGAGCTGCCATCTGTAAGATTCTACAATGAAATAACGTCTTAGTCAGTTCATTACACATTGACTCACACTCAAACCCAAACTCTTGATAGACGTCTCCCGCTGTGATAGTTTAAGGTACACTCAACAGATGGCATACTAGTCGTTGAATCGTAGTCTTTGACAAAATTGTATCCGTTGTTGATAACAGATGTCACTGCAAGTACAACACCACTGTACCGTCACGACCAGAAATAAGTTAACTACTACTCTTATAAAATACAATTTAATTTCATAATTTAAGTACTTCTTTGTTTTTTTATCTTGTCTTATGCCTAATGCAGATGCAGATTGCCGGTACTAGACCGGTAATCTATAAATCTAGTAATTCGGCAATGTTTGAAATTGTAGAAACCTAATGGAAAAGTATGAACATCATTAGTGTGATCGCCAAAGGTCGTGGCCTATCACCGATCGTTAATGAAAATCTATCGATCAAACAGATCAAGATCGTATCCGGGCGCGCGGCGGGT
The DNA here is from genome assembly GCA_949125395.1 of Diaphora mendica. Classification (NCBI taxonomy): domain Eukaryota; kingdom Metazoa; phylum Arthropoda; class Insecta; order Lepidoptera; family Erebidae; genus Diaphora; species Diaphora mendica. The sequence continues at coordinate 9,035,890 of OX421312.1, read as the reverse complement.
GCGCAGAGTTATTCCCAGAGCGGCGTAGCGCGTCGAGGGCGGGGGACGAGCGGGAAACGCGCTCAGTGTGTCGGCGCGAGCCGCCGCCGCCATGGGCAACCAGCACTCCGCCTCACATAACATTCACAAGCCCAGCAAAAACGTGCGCTGGAAAACTGCAGGTAAACCATCCTGTCACATCCGTTGCCTAAACCAGGTAGACATCGTCATGAGATCGACTAGTGAGACTGCTTTAATATTTCTATTTTTAAAAAGACTGTGCGCTGCGGTTTCTAAAGCGTGGCACAACAAAACAAATCGTAAGACCGTCCGCGTTCATGTAACGATTATCATGCGTCTAATTTTGAAAGGAGTTTTATGCCAAATGGCTTATACCGGCAGCACGGTTACCTAACAAAGGTTAACGCCCGAATCAACATATGTTTAATTTGATGCACAGACAATTATATGTAACGTCCCTTTCCATCTCGTTTTTCAGGACGACCTGCTGTCCCAGGTAAACCGGATATTATCCCGATACTGTCGGATGAAGAGCCGAACTCAATCACTCTTCGTTGGGCCCCAGCGACACACGATGGAGGAGCTCCGTTGCTTGGGTATCAGGTGGAGTGCAATCGACTCGGCTTACCGGACTGGATACGTACCGCGCCCCCTGTTGTCTTACGGCCGGAACTTTTGTTGACTGGCCTCGACCCGCCCCATCGCTATCAATTCCGGGTCGCAGCTCTCAATGCAGTCGGGCGGTCCGACTACAGCGAACTCTCTGACGTACTCACGGTCAGCTCGGATCGTCATCCTCACGAAGCACCAGTGTTTCTTCAACAGTTAGAAGACTTGACGGCTCTTGAAAATGATAAAACTGAATTTCGTGTAACTTTCACCGGCCTACCTCCGCCAACGATAGCATGGTTTAAAGATGATTACGAAATCTTCAGCAGTAGAAGAACAGCGATAACTACAAGTGATTCTAGGAGCTTGCTTGTCTTCCATCAAACACTACCGAGCGATGAAGGTGAAATAAAATGCACAGCCACAAACCGAAGCGGGCATGCTGTCACTAAAGCACGGCTTTCCCTTGAAGCTTCACCAAAGCTACGTTACCCGCGGCAATATGAAGATGGCTTATTATACGAAATAAACGAAACCGTTTTCTTAAAAACAACGATAGTTGGAAAGCCGACGCCGACTGTAGAATGGAGGCATGACGGTCAGCCGGTGGTGGTAGATGACCGTGTGGTGATCTCTAATACTCCAAAGTTTTCAGTGCTTAAAATACACGCAGCTAAAAGGAGTGATCGTGGAGAATACCAGATACATGCGAAGAACAGGATCGGTGAAGATACGGCAGCTTTTCTTGTTACAATAACTGCACCTCCAGATCCTCCACGAAATGTGTCTGTGACGCGGCAAGTAGACAAATCCGTCACATTGGATTGGGAGCCTCCTGAGGATGATGGGGGCTGTCGCATCGGCAACTATGTGGTGGAATATTACCGTAACGGATGGAACGTTTGGTTGAAGGCAGTTACAAGTCGCAAGACAAATGTTACACTCTTTGATTTGATCGAAGGTAGCGAGTATCGTTTTCGTGTAAAAGCTGAGAGCCCGTATGGAATGAGTGCACCTAGTATAGAATCCGCTCCCGTGCGGATACCCGGCCGGCCGGTAGATATGGAATTTTTAGCTGTGGAATCGAAAATTATAAGCGAAGTGCTTACTCGGGAAGAAGGAGTGGCGGACACGCGGGTGTCCCCAGCGCCTCGACGAAAACGCACGCAAACGGCTCCAACTGAGCCTGAACCTCCAAGACGACAAGCACGACGCTCACCGATCCGGGAACGCTCTGGCAGCAACGAGTTCATGCTGGTCCTCTACCCTGACCAGAAGCAAATGGAAAAGTCTGGTAAGCTAGTTTCTCAGTACTATTGTTTTTGTTTTAAATAACTGTCCCGCTGTGTGTACAGTGTCTTAAACTATTGTAGTAAATTATAGAAAATGAACCCTTTCTACATTATAAATAATAACCTATTTTCTGAGGCTTGTGTTAGTAAATGGTGATGCATAAAAAATGTAATCCTCAAAACCTCATTTTAAGGAGATTTCTAAAGGTTTAATTGTTGATGATGATGGAACTAGAATCACTTATGATTAATGCTTCGTACACACAAATCTAACTCCTCAGTATGATAATATTGGGACTTGGGACCCGTATGCAATATCATAAGACAAGTTGGACTAAGTACTGAAAGCCGTCTGAACAATACTAGTACTGTATGCGAATTGAATTTATTCATTTGCGTATTATTAATGCTTATTTCATACCAGTATATGCCCGCGGCTTCGCATGCGTTAATGTTGATAAGTCAATATTTTTTATAAGTATTTTAAAATAGATGAAAAATAGCAATCATACAATCATTTATTTGCGGAAACATAGGTTAGTTACAGATCTTATGCTTATTTTTGAGGTAGGTACGCTATGTCCTATCACAATGCGGTGCGCAAATATATTGTAACCTGTCAATTGTTAGCTACATTGTAAATGTATATTAGGCATATGCTATTCCAGATAAAACCGATCTTTAGTTCTTTTTAATTAATTCTGTGCAGTCATCTACCAACCTTCGAATTTATCTAATTGTGTGCACCTAGTAATAACTAGGTACATACAATTAAGTTTTTAGGTTGTAAATAAAATAAATCAACATCAGCTTCAACTCAGTTCACTAGATTTTGTACCTTGGTAATGTTCTAGACATTTGGTGGGAATGAAGTCTACTTTAAATAGCTTGATCTGTGTTTCGTACTCACAGCAACACACACATAATAGAGATCGTGCATCTATAAATAGAGGCTGACCAAAGCTAAAAGTTGAACCAAATTGCTCGCGTTAACATAACTCGCAGTAAATAAACAAGCGTGAGTTGTTAACCGCATCAAAGCTTTTGCGAATTTACATGAAACTAGAGCATTTGCGAAATAAAATTGAATTTTATTGTTATAGTTCGAAAACGGAACAACACGCACATTATTGTTCCTTTTGAATGAACTTTAGAATAATTTTAAAAAAACAATAATCATATTACGAGTATATATCAAAAGGCTTACTATGTCAATAAGCCAAGCGAATGTTTGACGTTAGTCCATAGAGCACTTTATAAAATAAATAACGTTTTATATTTTTTCTTTTCAGAAAAAAGACTATCGATACAACTTGACTTGGATGCTTTATCACCACCACCAATCTCGTTCTCTGCACCTGAATTAAGTTCACGTTGCGTGTTGCCATTCAAGGCACTTCGAAATGCCGTCAGCTCATCGCAGCTGCTGCATGAATTCGCAATGGCACGATTCAGAAAAGCTATAGCTATGAAAGAAGAACAGACAAAAATAAAAAATGAAAGCACCAATGGCACCACTGACATTCCTTATAATACTTTTTACGATCAAAGAGAAAAAACTCAAAATGGAGATACCACTAAAGCACCTGATGATGTAATGAAGCCTAGATCGCCAGAAATATTTAATAAATCCGATTCGATTGACAAAATAGAATATAAATATAATTCCCGCCAAGCATCACAAGATTCCGAAACTTCGGAGAACAAATGGCAACAAATGTCTTTTGATGAAGATTATACAGCTAGTACAGTTTCCAGTGAAGGCGAATATTCGGACGAAGGAAGTTTTAACGAAGATATAAATAGAAGCCATTACTCAAATGAAGAAGAGACTTATAACCCAAGAGATAAAATGGCGCGGCCATCACCACTCAAAGAATCACATGAAGAAATGGAAGAAGAAGAATTATCAGAACATGAGCCTCTAAAGCCACTGAAATTGCCCGATCCTAATTTTGTTCCAAAACCCATATTAAAACGACGAGAATCAGATATGATGGAGAACAAGCAGACCCTAGAAGTTAATACTCTAAAAATAAACCAAAAGCCAAAATCACCTAAACTGAAACAGAAATCAAAAACCGATGAAAAACTTATAATATTTAAGAAAATCACAACAATGCCAATTCAGAAATCTTTTCAGTTGTCAAGGTTAAATAAAAATAAAAAGGAATTCGAAAAAACTGAAGCAGCGTTACCCACAGAAAATTTAAAAATAAACAACAAAACCGAAAAAGTACCGGACAAAGTTACAGAAGAGGGCAGAACGGTCATTGACTATTACACAAATATTGTAAAAGAATATGGCAGTCAGAAAAAAACAAATACGCCGATTTACCTCAAAACGGAAGATTTGAAAGCAGTCGCAGAACAACAGCAGCTTAAAATTAAAAACGATAACACTGCGAAAAATGAAGTACCCAAATCAAAGAAACAAATAAGTAAAACAACTGATATTAAACAGGGCTCAGTAAAGTTAAAAACTAACTTAATTGACAAATCGATTAAGATGAAAAGCTTATCAAATAGCGATAAAAATATCTTATCGAAGAAAACTAAAGCTGTAAATGCAACGCGCCCTAAAACCCCAGATAATCAGATCAAAGCAGATAAGAAATGTACACAACAGGTAATACTCAGAAAGGCTGAACGTGCTACTATTGTGATTCCAATCAATTATCAAGAACTTGAGGCAAAGGCAAAGGTGAACGTGCGCTCTGCGATTGACTATACTGTAGACGTATGCCTGCTACTTTTAGCGTTTTGGGTATATTTTTTCAAGGATGAGAGACTTGCCATTCCTTTCCTGATACTAATAATATATCGACAATTACAAGAAACATTTCTACAAAATATACCCGACTGGTGCAATCGTCATACTCCTAACTGGCTCAAGAAGAAGACTTCTTGACCTCATCTAAAAGACATAATGTGCACTATTCTTATAAAATTGTTAGCTACACTGCGATGTATGATAATGTGGACTTTCTTGTTTTAAATATTATAATAAACTTATAAACATATTGCATACTAAAAAGTAAATTGTCGAAAACTAGGAGGCTGCAAACTGTCAATGTAAATAAAAATATTTCTTCAAAACATTTCTTATTACAAAATTAATATGTTAAAGTCTACGAATTTAATACCTAACTATGTACGTTATATATCTCAATTTAAATTGGAAAAATCAGATTGTATAGGATACGAACCGACCCGTACAGTGATAGATCCCAAGTCATGTGGTCTTCGGGATAAAGGATTAGTCTTAGGAGTGTATTGGAATAAACACGTAATGGGACAGAAAGCTATTCTCACCGAAAGTGCCAGAAAATACAACGAGCACGTGAAAGGAAAGTTATGGAAATCTTTAGAGCTTACTCCAATACCTCGACTCGGGGAAACCAGAGTGTTTTATGACCTGGATCCTTTGTATGCTTATGTAGCAGTTGCTGGACTCGGGAGCGAATGTTCAAAGTATAACAAACTCGAACAGTTAGACGAATCCAAAGAAGCTATAAGAATAGCGGCAGGTGTTGGCGCCAGCGCTTTACAACCTTTTCATCCTAGACAAATACATGTAGAGTCGTTCGGTAATGCTGAAGCAGCAGCAGAAGGCGCAAGTCTCGCCATATGGCGATTCACTGAATTCAAAAGTTCTTTAAAAAAACATCAAGTAACCCCAAGTCCGAAATTGAGTTTGCACGATGATTGTGATGTTCAAGGTTGGGAAATCGGAGAGTTGAAGGCGGAAGCACAGAACTTGGCTCGATATCTCCAAGAGTTGCCAGCGAATATTTTAAATCCTACAAAATTTGCAAAGATTGCTGTGGACCTTTTATGTGACTTAGATATTAACGTGGAAGTAAAAACGAAGGGCTGGGCCGCTAATCATGAAATGGGTGGATTTGTTTGTGTTGGAAAATCTTCGGTAGAGACGCCGCTATATGTAGAAATTAGCTACTATGGTGCCGACGAATGTACGCGGCCAATAGTTATGATTGGTAAAGGTGTTACGTTTGATAGCGGGAGTATAGATTTGAAAAGCGAAAAAGAGCTAAGGTATATGAAGGGTGACATGGCTGGTGCAGCTTGTGTTTTGGCCATTACGAGAGCGGCAGCGAAACTTAAGCTGCCAATTAACATTAGAGGTATTTTACCTCTGTGTGAGTTAATGCCAAACGGTTACAGTCCCAAGTATGGTGACGTCATACCAAACGCCAGCGCTCAAACAATAAAGTTAAGACTGCCAGCCCGCGAAGGACGACTTCTTATAGCAGATAGTTTAGTCTACGCCCGGAATTACTGGCCTAGATTTATTATAGACATCGGTACTATGTCTCAAGAATTAATAAATTTTCTAGATGGTGCGGCTTGCGCTTGTTATTCAAATTCTGAAGAGTTATACAACTACATGGAGATGGCAAGCTGTGAAACCGGCGACCGAATTTGGCGAATGCCGCTATGGAAGTATTACGAGGACCGCGTAAAGGACTCCCAGGTTGCGGACATAGCGAACTTAGGGCTAACTGCTCATGGAGACTCCCCGAATTGCGCCGCGTTTCTTAAACAGTTTATTAAAGACAGTAAGTGGATGCATCTCGACACTTTCAACGTCGGATACACGAAAGGATGTGACTTCCCATATCTGAAGCGCGGCATGACCGGCCGGCCAACCCGCACTGTTATAGAGCTCCTGCATCGATTGATAGCCGACTCAAAATTATAATAAGTATTACTAATTATTTAGATAAAACAAATTGTGTCGTAAATAATAAACCTTTGTTTAATATTAAACAGTTTTATTATACTTTTATATTAATTTAGCAAGTGGACATATCTGCATAGGTCACGGCCATTAAGAAATGTATAACTGTTATATTGCACTTTGTTTATTGCGAAATTAAATATATGCTCGCGTCTTGCATTTCTCAATGGTTGAGTTTTTTAACCGTGTGAATGGATTTGGCGTGATTACGGGCACATTCCACGAGTGCCGTCACAAAGTGTTCACACTTGAGGGGCTGCGTGGCGTTAGCAGAGTAGCAGAGTTGCAGGGCGGCGCGCTGTGCTGCACAGGGCAACACTGGCCTCTCCACGGCCACGCTCACTCTGTCGAGCATCGAGTCCAGCGTCGACAGACACTCGCACATAACACAGTAGTGATCGCTGAGCAACGCGCCGATCTCATCCAAGGTGCAAGCAGAGCACTTCTCATTATCTTCATCACATACTGTCTTGGTGACAGGGTTACTCTTACAATTTGTCTCATTAGTTTTAAAACCTAATAAAAAGCATTTGAGAATACGGTTAAAAAAATAAAAAACATGTTCTGTAGACGGCATTATGATTATTTATAAAAATCGCTATGGTCTCTGCAGGAATTTTAAATAAAAATCCTTTTTGGATAAAAGTATTTATTAAACTAAAATAAGATCTTTAGGAACATTTATGGCACAAACAATCGTATAAAACAAATACATATTATTTCATTTTTAGCTCTTCTCCTTACTTAGTTGTAGGTCTGATAAAAAAAAAAACTCCCCTTAACTGTTTTTAGACTTTACATATAGACACATAGTTTTTTAAGTACAGCTGGACTCATACGTGGTAAAATTATTCAAAAAGTTATTATAACATTATACATTCTATTTGCCGACGTTTCGAACGGGTTATACCTCTCGTGGACACGGGCAGATAGGCCGTTCGAAATGTCAGAAAATAGGTTTCGTCACTATGCTCTTTTTTAAAAACATTAAATCTAACATAGAATTCAAAATAACTCTATTACAGTCACTATACTGCAACAGTAATGAAATTAATAAAATACTAATACTCGCTCGCTATTGCAGAATAAATGGTTTCATTTCAATGTCGAACAATTAATCATTAAGTGGTATCCGTGGTGGTATCATATTCACATGGTATATAATGACACTGTAACTGTGACTAAATATGTTAATTAATTATACATATAATTGGTTGGTTATTACGATGATTGTCTACTTTTACCCGGAAAAGCTTAAAGGAAGGGTTAAGTTTTGGCAGTCTATGTATTTATTTATTGACGTTATGTTTGTACGTTTCAACGTAGCGTTTACAATGCTGAACCGATTTTGATGATGATGATGAGGTGTCAATAGTTTCGTCATAATGACCCAGGTGGCATCTTCCTAATATTATAAACGCGAAAGTTTGTAAGTATGAATGGATGTTTGTCACTATTTCACGCAAAAACCACTGAACGGATTTGGATGAAACTTTACAGTAATATAGCTTATACATAAGAATAACATATAGGCTACTATATACCGTATTAACCGACATAAACGCGGGCGTAGCCGCATGCAAAAACTAGTAGGCTATATAAATTTTATCAAAAGTTTTTTTGCTGTCTTAAAAGTAGATCTTCCGACTTCCGGCTGCATTGAACACGTGTCTTTTTTGTAGAGAAGTCATCAAATTAAATGATCAGATCCAATTATACTCGTAGTGAAAACGTTCCGGCATGTCATTACCATTCAGAACATTATATCACAAAATTATGTGAACGGTGCCAGTCACATATTCAATTATTCATGTTAGCTAGCCAAGTTTCAACTTATAGAAATATTCACGCCCATATCTTGGATAAGATAGGCAGCGGTGTCTGAAAGGCGCTCATTTTGCCATAAATCTGTAGTCTCACTTGCGTAATGAGGCCAACCTATTGCCATTGGACAATTAGGGTTATACATATAATTTCTTGGGTTTGTTTTAAAAATACATCTCCCGAACAAGGATGAGTCCTGTGTCGCGGGGTCTTTAAAAACATTCATTAAACGGATACAAAGAAAACCCACACTTAGAACAACAATTGGTGGATCACACAAAGTGTTGTTCCATGTGGGGTTTGAATTGAACCCACAACACTCGGCGTAGTAGTAAGCGGCAAAGTGAACGCCCAACCACTACGCCATGTAGTACATAGTATGTAACATGAAAAGGAAAAGGATATTTTTATGCAGATGTATTGAGAAATGTATGCACTAGCAATGAAAAAGATCGAGTCATATAAACGAAACAACTCATCTCTCTTAAAATTGTCAAACGCGTGAACTACTGACCCTTAATGATACTGTTTATTTACGGCCTTATTAGATGGTCAATCTTTTTAACACCTGTTATAATTTGCCTTGTTACAAACAAGTGCTCATCTTTTAATAACAAAACTTTTTTATACTTAACTAGCTTTTACACGCGGCTTCGCTCACGCAGACTTTCATCCCCTGATTTACCCCCTTAGGGGTGGAATTTCAAAAAATCCTTCCTTAGTGCTCACTTACGTTATATAAAGAACCTACATGCAAAATTTCAGGATTCTAGCTTAAGCGGTTTGGGCTGTGCGTTGATCTCTGGGTATGTCAGTCAGTCAGTCACCTTCCTCTTTTATATATATATACTAGCTTTTACACGCGGCTTCGCTCACGCAGACTTTCATCCCCTGATTTACCCCCTTAGGGGTGGAATTTCAAAAAATCCTTCCTTAGTGCTCACTTACGTTATATAAAGAACCTACATGCAAAATTTCAGGATTCTAGCTTAAGCGGTTTGGGCTGTGCGTTGATCTCTGGGTATGTCAGTCAGTCAGTCACCTTCCTCTTTTATATATATATATATATATATAGATATTATTCAATAGATACATATGTATGTATGATTTTACAGACGACAAAAGCATTTATAGCAGTTCTTGTTGTTACAAGAACAACGAAAACACTTTTGATAAAATTTATATAGCGTACTAGTTGTGCCCGCGGCTCCGCCCGCGTGTATATCGGTTATCGCTGCAAATAATTGAAGAACCCCTAGACCGATTTTGTGCAAACTTTACATAAACCATCTACTAAATAGTCCAAACAAAGCCTAAACATTTGGTTTGGATAGGTGAGCCCGTTCTTGAGTTATAAAATTACAACGAAAAGTGACATTGATTTATATATATATACTAGCTGACCCGGCAAACTTCGTACCGCCTTCCCACAGGCAGTGTACAGTCGCCGACAAAAAAAAAAGACTTTTCCCGTTATCTTTTATTATTTTTCTTTCTAGCAAAAAAATAATGATTAAAATCGGACTATGTGTTATTGAATTACAACTAAGTACATATATTGACTTTGATCCCCTCTCTCCAAGAAACCGTGCTGAATTTCGGGATAAAAAGTATCCTATGTCCTACCTCGTAGTATGAACTCAAATCATGCCAAGTTTCATTTGAATCCATTCAGTAGTTTCGGCGTGATGCGCGGCCAAATTACAGACAGACAGACAGACAGACAGACAGACAGACAGACGGACAGACAGACAGACAAAAATGAAAAAAATACAGTTTTGGCTTCAGTATCGATTATAGAGAGCCCTCCAAAAAAAATTTACAAAATATCTTTAATGTACAGAATTGGACCTGTTACATTTTTATTATAAGTATAGATATATTGATGTCACCCGGGCTATTATTACGAATATATTGATACCTCATTCATTAAAATCGGTTCAGTAGTTTAGGCGCTACGGTGAAACATATAAACGTAGTAGTATATTATGTATACTACCAAACATATTAACCCTTCTTCTTGGCTTTGTCGTATTCGGGTAAAAATAAAAGGATTTCAATAAAGACTGGTTGACTGGAAAAAGATTAGCTTAAATTCGTTTTGTATAAAATAGTTTGAACTAAATTATTGAGTAGTCGAATTTTACTAAGTAACAAAATGTAACAATAGCTAATGAGCAGCAAACTTCCGACAATGGATGCGTGACATTGATGCGTGATTGCTGACATCTGCCAACTATGCTGACGAGAGCACACCGTGACGGACTTTCGGCGATAATGAATGTCCGACACTGATCAACTGAATTTCGAAATTCGGATATTACGCATACAGATATTATTATGAATTCTAAAGTAACTGTGTCTGTCTGTCTGTTACGTTTTCACGTACGCTGCACCGATTTCAATTAAATTTGATTTGATTCAGAACTTCACGCGGTAGACATAGGTATTTAACAAAAAATTTAAACGTCACTCAAAATTCATAGTTAGATATATGGCATCGCGGACTTTTTTTTGGATATTAATGTCCTCTTATAAATCTGTAGTACATCATTTTTCTCTATTGTCAATAGTTTCCGCAGCGCACGCGATATATGTTTTTTTGTGTATTTTTTACACCTTGGACTACATTATCGAAGTTTTCATACGGATCCCTAGCTTTTTGCAAATGTGATATAGCCTATGTTACTCGGGGATGATTTAGAATTAGAATTCTAATGGTGAAAGAATTTTGCAAATCGGTCAAGTACTTTTCGAGTTAAATCGTTACAAACAAACAAATCACCCCTATTAATACCATGGGGGCCAAATGGATCAAAAGTACACGGGACAACAGTACTGGGAAGAGAAGGAAAACTAGACACAACCCCTATACTAACCGGAATCTGTCTGGACTAGCATAGTTTAGAAGGCTTTGACGTTGTATACCACCCTGGTAAGACGGTACCCCTTTTCTAAGGCTTGTGTCTAGCAGTTGAATAATAAACCAACGTTAACATGTCCTGGTGGTGCAATTTGATGTTAACAAAACTTAGTCTTAGCAAATGTATACTAATATTATAAGCTGGAGAAATTGTTTGTTTGAACGCGGTAACATCAAGTAGTACAAGTCCGATTTTAAAAAAAAATTCAGCCTAAACAATAACTTCTATTTTTTTTTTATATTTTAGTTGTGTCTATGTATTTGGAAAAAAACAATACCTATATTCTTGTCTATGTGTCTGTCATCAGTAGATCAACGAATTTGATACAAAACATAAGATGACAACATTATTTTGTCATGTAGTTGTATGTCCGTCACTTGACTGTATAAAACAATATAATCACGTGTGAATTAAGTTGCAAGACGCGCATAAATCGATCTTATGGCTACAATATACACATAATATGTGATCATGTACTTAGATCTTTTTATTCAAAATGCAATCAATATTAAGACCGTTTAGAAAACTAAGCAAGGTGAGCTAGCATCTCCGCATCGCCTTAATGTAATACAATGTATTCTTACAGTAGTAATAAGTGTTATAATTATTTACTTACAGCATTTTTCAATAACATATCTCCTGTTTAATTTAGATGTAGGTTATTAAAACGGTCTTTATTTTTTTAAATAAGGCAACTCCTCATTAGGAGTAAACATCCTGTGTCGCGGGGGACTTTACAACCATACATGGCACAAAGGGCACAATAAACACCCAGACTCAGAAAAACAATTTGTGGATCACACAAAGCGTTGTCCCATGTGGCATTTAGACCCACAACTCTTGACTCAGTAGAGAGCGACGTGGCGACCGCTTAAACCACTAGGCCAACCATGCAGTCGATTTACTTTACAAGTAAAATTTTAACAAAAACAAAAACCGACTTCAAGGTTCGACTCGATTTCTCTTGGATGCCATCATCAGATCTTAGTGTCCTTATCATGGTACCATCGTCGGGATATCTCCTTTCCATAAAAAAAGAATCATCAAAGTCGGTTCATAAACGACGAAGTTATCCGCGAACATACATTAAAAAAACATATATACGGTCGAACTGAAAACCTCCTCCTTTTTTGAAATCGGTTAAAAAGAGTATTTGTTGTTTTTTCATTCACCTTGTCAAAAGAGAAAAAAAAAATATCCTGCATTTCAATAAAAGTATTGAATCCATCATATTGAATGAAATCGAAAAAAAACTACAGAGACGATCTCCAGTTTTAACTAGGTAGAGGTTATAGAAAACGGCTGATAATTGTCTTAAATATAAATTAGAACAAAATGTAAACCTAAACAACATTATAGCATCTATATTGATTACAAAATGATTTATAAATTGTTAGGAACTAATTAGTAAAACAGTTCTATCGCCTATTGAAATGCAAAAAACTGGTAATTTCATGAGCGTTAAACATAAGCAACTTAATATATTAATTGACATAACTATCTTTGGAAATAATTTGACTACATTCATAACACTACATACTGAATAATTTCTGAGTACTATCGACAAATTTGAATCTTGTCCCACCATAAGCTTACTTTCTCACAGACATTCAAATACAATTAGGTTCACATTCGCGTAAATATGCATTTCCATGCAAAGAACTATTTGTTGCAGCATCCAAAAAACATTTGTTATGAGGTAGAGTTAATTCCAAAGAATATGATTATTACTCTACTTCTGCAATGATGACAAAGGTAAAAAATTGCGTAATCTTTGAGCAGTATTAACGTAGCTTGCTTAATATTTAAAACGTTCTAAGTGCGGCATGCACTGTAAAGGAGGGAAATCTTCGTTGTTTTGACGGTTTCAAACGATTTATCGGCAAAGTGGGTCATGAATAAAATTTGTCGATAGTACATATTATAATAATGAGAGTGTTACCGTTATCAGTGTTTTATAATTCGTTGGTTACGTGACATGGTTCATTTCCATCTACGACTTCAGAGTCCTCTGTGTCACTTATATATCCGTCTTGGCCCGTGTAGTGTGTCGGGTTGACCAGGACAGGTGCTGCCGAGTATGCTTGCAGATTACGTACAGGAAAATGAGCCTTCCATTCGTCACTGGACAAAAAATTTAAATTTATGAACTCAAGGCGTGATTCTGATAATAATTACGTCATCTTCATCATCGCAAACACATCGCAGAATTATTTATCCTGGGAGGGAATCGAACCCACGTCCTCAGCAAACAGGGTTAAAAACTAGATATACAGTCCTATCAACATGTAGGTATTCAATTCTTTGAAAGTTTAAGAACGATTTAACACTAATAAATGAAATTGAAGTGTATGTTTGTCATTTCAAATTAACAGTTTTTCACTAAATGTATGTGAAAATACGTACGATTACGATAGTTACATCAAAAAATCAATTTTTAAAACTCTTGTCTGTCTGTCCGTTTGTTCCGGCTAATCTCTGGAACGGCTGGACCGATTTGTAAGGAGCTGATATTGTAAGGAGTAATCAAGATTACTTTTATTTTGGAGAAAACATGAGGTAATGCGAAAAAAAACTGTAAACCAATGAAATAATGTTCAATATTCAAAATCAACAAAATCCAGGAGCATTACCGCGGGACAGCTAGTTATTCAATAAAGTTGAAGGGCTGTATACTTAAATTTGGACGATACCAATGATACTAAGTTAAATAAATATCTTAAAAATAACCAATGCTCAATATTACAAGCTTTTTATTAACTTGCAATGTATGTATGTATGTTTGTATGTTCGGGTGGAATATTGCAACTCAATTTTGAAGCAGATATCTTCAACCGATTTTGCTGAAATATGTATACAGCCTGACAATACAATATTATAATGACATGGAGCTGATCTGATGCTGGAGCTGGAAGGTGGCCATAGGAACTTTGTAAAGAAACGTCGCAACATCATCGAGTTTGCCTCGTTTGATTCGTCTCGAGGCATTCTAGTAAAGCTTGTTTTTAAAAAGCTTTTTAATTTATTTTTTTAACAATTTGAAGACAAAACAGACCTAAACAAAGAATAGACATAAGTTAACAAAGAAACACATTAACATGCAATGAGAAGAAATACTTGAAATAAATCTATACTGGCCAGCACGGTAAAGCCCTATAACCAAAATCTTCTTTCTAAGGAGACGCTTTAGTCTGGCAGTTGACTACCAAAGGCCTGATGAAACAAAAAATTGTATATTATACTCCGAGCTACATACTTGGGGTGTTGATCAAACATGATAGGTAGAAACTCGTCGACGGGCAGCATGTTATCTAAAGGCTTGGCATCAAGTAGCTTGCGGGCACCTCGCTCCGAGATCAAGTAGCCCAGCGTCCAATAAGAATACAGCGGTTTAGTGGTATGGGCCGTTACGAATTCCTCCCTGTCGTCCATTAAAATCTTACGACCGATGTAACTGAAAACAAACTTATTTTACTGAAACCAGCACAGAAGATCAACCTAAAATAACAGCATACGTGATGGCGTGTTTCGTTGGTGGGCCGGCTCGACCGGAGTGATACCACGGCCTCACAGAAAACCGGTGTGAAATAGCGCTTGCGCTGTGTTTCACCGAGTGAGTGAGGATACCGGAGGCCCATACCCCTAACCCCTCCTTCATCCCCAAATCTTCCCCCATCCCCATCCCCCAAAGGCCGGCAACGCACTTGTGACGCCTCTGGTGTTGCGGGTGTCCATGGGCGGCGGTAATCGCTTACCATCAGGTGATACGTCTGCTCCTTTGCCCCCTATACCATAAAAAAACATATCATAGTTTCGACAGTCATCGTGCATGATCGATATATAGTAACTGTATAATCGAACTCAATAACATGTTTTTACGTATAACTGCCCTGACAGACTTCATTATGTCAAAAGTTATTAAATTAAGTTTTAATAAAAAATCGTGTACCTAATATAAGCAAGGAAAGTCAAAACATATTTACTCACACTAAGTCCCAGTCGAGTTCTTCGATTTCGTTCAACAGTTGCAAGAATCTATTGCGAAAGTACGGCACGAACTGTATGTCGTCTTCCAAAATCAGCGTGATGGGGATGTGCTCCTCCACAATCTACAAGCACACGGTCGGACTTATCGTATACTTATAATCAGCGTTTATAAAAATGAATGTCTATTTCGCTTGGTCACAGCATCAAACATGAACGGCTGAATTAATTTCGATAATTGTTTTAGTATTGGATATTCCAAATACTAAGGAAGGCCAGACCAATAGGAGTCGAGCATCAATAAAAAATGTTGCAAAAACCGGCAAAGTTTATTCATTTTAACAGGCGCAGACGAAAGTGCGCTATTTAACTCGTAAATAATAATAATATTTTCGAACACCTAAACACACACTAGTTTCAAACTAAGCAGAGCTTGCACTATTAAAGCTACATCGACTGATAAAATCATACTAATATTATGAATTCGAAACGTATGTCTGTATGTCACGCTTTCGGCTAAACCGATTATAATAAAATTTAGCATGGGGATACTTTGATTCTTGAGGAAGAAAATAGGTTACATTTTTTGTATATTTTTAATAAGAGTAACATCGTTTCACTCACCGTCTCCCAAATGTAATAGTGACTCAGAAAGCAGCCCACTTCCCCTGCTTTCATTGCCCTGAAAATATAATAATTAATAATAAAAAAAACAATAGATTCTACGTACCAGTACTTCGAAACAAGCTCCGCTGGATGTAAGTGCGTAAATAGTTAGTGGTGGATTCATCAAACATCTATAATTTCATAGATAAAAATAAAATTCATATCTTTGATTGTTTAAAGTTTGTAATAATTGCCAGGATAAATTTCTAAACTTTAAGGTCCATTTAAATATATAATAGGTCTTTACCTATGAAATTGCCGTTTTGTATGCAATAAGTGAAAGTACTTATTTTTTCAAACTTTTATATTTCTGTAATTGGAAGTAATCACCCATGCAATCGACGCATCTTTGCCAACGCATTGGCAGTTTATTGAAGAAGATACAAGAGATACAAGAAGGGCTCTTGTAAAAATCAGCTGGACGGGAGGCAACAAGCTCTTCAAAGGCATTTTGTAGTGCCTCTCGGGAATTGAATTTTTTTCACGACAACGCGCGACCCCATACTGCGCAACAGACAGTCTCCAAGCTGCAAGAGCTGGGGTTGGAAGCTCTCCCTCATCCGCCATAATCACCAGACCTTGCACCTACCGACTATTACTTTTTCCAAAATTTAGACAACTTTTTAGTGGGTAAAAATTTCAATTCCCGAGAGGCACTACAAAATGCCTTTGAAGAGCTTGTTGCCTCCCGTCCAGCTGATTTTTACAAGAAGGGCATCAATAAACTGCCAATGCGTTGGCAAAGATGTGTCGATTGCATGGGTGATTACTTCGAATAACAGAAATAAAAAAGTTTGAAAAAATAAGTACTTTCACTTATTGCATACAAAACGGCAATTTCATAGGTAAAGACCTATTATTTGTTAGTCAACCACGCTACAGCGGCTTAACTCAACTATACAAATTTATTACCAGACTTTATGTAACTGAGATAGATTTATATCTTTCCCTAAATCCCGAAAATTTGCATTAATAATTTCGACATAAACGCGAATGTACATGTAACATGTAACGGTCACAAAGAACACCCAGACTCAGGACAACAATTTGTGGATCACACAAAGTTATGTGCCATGTGGGATTTGAACCCACGACACTTGGCGCAGTAGAAAGCGGCGTGGCGACCGCATAAACCACTAGGCCAACCGTGCAGTCTAAAATGATATTTTCTTTGTTTGCTTATATTCCAATTTCTTTCTTATTACAGCAAAACCTATTTTTGTACATTAATGTTTAGGTTAAAATACGAGATAACTGCAATATATTTCTGAGCATTATCTCTAAACGAAATTGTTTACTAATTCTAAAAACGAATCTCTATGTAGGTATATAGAGCTAATACGTATTTAAACATTAATATGGGTTCCTCTTAGTGATAACAGGTCTATATAGTATATACACTTTCCATACTATAAATAAAAAAATCAACTAATA
This sequence comes from Diaphora mendica, assembly GCA_949125395.1. Classification (NCBI taxonomy): domain Eukaryota; kingdom Metazoa; phylum Arthropoda; class Insecta; order Lepidoptera; family Erebidae; genus Diaphora; species Diaphora mendica. Next base: position 9,018,392 of record OX421312.1, on the reverse strand, counting down.
ACTAACATATGCCTACTACTTCTTAATTAGTGACAGTCCATCCCTACTTCCCTATAAATCTATATATATATAGATAAATGAATCGCCGAAATGTATGTACATGTATATGGGCATAACTTCCGATCGGCTGGACCAATTTTTTTTTTATGTGTTTGTTATTGTTGGGACAAGGTTTGTGTACAAGAAAAATTAAAAGATAATAAAAAGTATTTTTTGTCCGCGACCGTACACTGCCTGTGGGAAGCTGAGACAGATATGTAAATATGGCGGTACAAAGTTCGCCGGGTCAGCTAGTATTATATATAATATAAATTCGAAAGTAACTCTGTCTGTCTCTTTGTTACCTACGCTTTCACGGCTAAAGTGCTGCATCGATTTCAATTAAATTTAGCATGGAGGTACTTTGATTTTTGAGGAAGGACATAGGCTACTCTTTACCGACATACATGCGGACGGAGCCGCCGGCAAATGCAAATACTTTATGTTTTGAATGCAGGTATGGCGGGATTGTTTAAGCTGTCACCTCAACGTTTGACTACTGCGATACGTGTTGTATATTCAAACCCATCATGGGACAACACTTTATGTGCTCCATAAATTGTTGTTCTTTAATTTTATATGCAATTTACTAACGATTTTTCAGTCAGAGTGTTTTTTGAGTCCGCTACGTTTTTTAAGTACCCTGTGTAATACACACAGGAATATTCCTTGTTCTTGGGAGTAGTTTCAAAAAATAAAATGATCGAATTTTTTTTGAAGTCTAACCTTGTTTACAAACTTCTGTCAAGAAGTTTAGATAACAGTAATTATTAATTACGTCTATATATTTCTTACCTTTTATGATAAGGGTCTTGATAGTTAGGCATAAGGTTTATGGATCTTTCTTTCAAATTCTTCATATCCAACCTCCTGGAAGTTAATAAGTGAAGTCGTGAGACGAAAGTTGTATGACAGAATACAATAGGCACAAATGCAGCAGTTACCTAGAAGTATATTTTATTTTAGATATTTGTATGTACTATCGACAAATTTGAATCATGACCCGCCATAAGCTTACTTTTTTACAGACATTCAAGTACAATTAGGTCAACATTCGCTTGAATATGCATTGTCATGGTAACGACCTTGTTATCTATCATTTAATTACACAAATAATCATCTGTTGCAGTGTTATGAGAGATATTCCTCGTACTTTATTCTGAGTTATAGTAAATTCCAACGAGCATGGATTCAAAATACACACATGAAAAGTGTCTAGGGATCAACATATGTGTCTAGGGATCAACATATATTTTTGCAATAATTTTTCTCCTGATTGATATTAATTAAAATTTTCTTTAAGGATTCATCAAATAAAGTGTTTTCGTTTGTCACAGTAACGATAAACCAAGTCACCTTTGCATTAATAAAGAAATTTGCCATTTTCCTAATAAAGGGATTTTTGACATTTGAACCACTAACATTAAAGTTCGAAAAAAAGACTGAAATAACAGTTTTCTTTAAAATTTTATTAGGTAACTTAAACAATTAATAATCCGTGTTTCTACCGCGAACACTAACAACACAAGAATCGGTTTGGCATACTCAAAATGAGTTCATCCAAATCACGCTGTGGAATGGCCGCCCATGTTCGTTGCAACAACAAAAAAAGGTCTTCTTGCGACTGGATACCCTCCATATTCGGCAGAGCTCTTCTCTGTAGCATATCCCATGCATGCTCAATCGGGTTCAAGTCTGGCGACTGAGCAGGCCAGGGCCAAAGCCACATCTCAATCTCAAGAAATCCGCATAAAAATGCTTGATCCCTAGACACTTTTGATGTGTGTATGATTATAACTGTTTTATCTAATATGTTATTTACTGCAGTGATGATAAAGGTAAAAAAATCACATAGATCTCCGACCAGCATTGACGTAGCTTGCTTATTATTTAAAACGTCCTAAGAGCGGCATGCACTGTAACAAAGGGCGGAAATCTTTATTGTTTTGACGGCGTCAAACAATATATCGGCAAAGTGGGTCATGATTCAAGTTTGTCGATAGTACATAGAAATAAAAGAAAATGGTATAAAGAGCAGACTGGTCACCTAATAGTAAGTGACTACCTTCACCCAGAGACACCTGCAATAAAGAGTTACAAGTCCGTACCTCTAGAATTCAAGGGGCCGAGAAGCCCTCTCAGTTAGGGCTGCGATAATCTAACTCGGTAAAAGTCAATGACAGAATTAACTTAACTAAGGCTTTCAGAATTTAAGGGATAACATGTAGGGTTGCCGACCTCTACTCATTTCATGTCGTAAGAGGCGACTAAGGGAGCGAGCTATGCAGGACTGCAAATAAGAAAATTTGTAACAATGTCTACCGATCCGTCTGGCCAGCGTCATCTTTTGGCCCTGCCAAAATGACTCTACTCTGCTTGATGGAAAGCATAAGCAGAATCCAAGAGTGGTGGTCACCACACTCACTGCGAATGCAGACAATGCAACAATGCAGCATGGTGACCCACACCATGGCGGTCTAGTGATGCTTCTGCATGATTGGGCCTCCGGTCTCGCACTCACCAACGAAACACGACAGCACGAACACTGTCATTTTACGTAGATTTTCTGTGCGAGGGTAGTACCGCCCCGGTCGAGCCGGCCCGTTCGTGCTGAAATCAGCGAGGCTCTACTACCTTGGGACTACTACCGTAGTTCAACCGGTTTTACCTGGCATCGGACCTCCGCAACCCTGAGGGTGAACTGAATTTGAAGGTTGAACTAGTTGTCAGTATATTTGAGGGCATTGACTTCGCCTATTCTCAATCGCCGTCATTGTATTGGTGTTCATGACAACCGGGATCGACACGGCTTAACGTGCTCTCTGAGGCACAGACGGGAAACACCGCCATATTTCATACTTCGGGCTGCTGTTAAAAATTTCTTGTAAGAAAAACCCAACAGCAGTCCGAACCGGGAATCGAACCCGGGACCTCTTCAACTCTTCTTAGAAAGGTTCAGCAATCAGGCAAGCAAGCAGTGGACTATTAAAGATGATGAAGATTTTCTTTTAAGATGTGGTATCATTTCGGTCTATACTTCTCTGGGACTCTAGCTTCCCTCCATTTTTAAAAAATTAGAAGGTGATTCTAGAGGTGATAGTCTGTCTTCGTTTACATCCCTTATATACTCGTAATAGACGGCCACATAACATGTGTTAGAGGTATTGAATATAATAAATATTAAATACTATAAGTTTCTTGACTGGGTATTTGTTAACAAGTTACTTATTGATTAACATATTACTTTAAAATACTTTCATTTTATACATATGAAATGTATTTATCCTTTTTTTATTATTGAATAGGAGGCAAACGAGCACACGTATCACCTGATGGTAAGCGATTACCGCCGCCCATGGACACCCGCAACACGAGAGGCGTCACAAGTGCGTTGCCGGCCTTTTATATCCTGCCATGATTAACAGCATACTTCCAATTTGTTAGACCTATGGAATGCAGCAGTTTATAAACAATGAAAAGGGTTATACTAACTTGCCATCTACAGCCGAAAAATGTGTCACATCCATTCCAAGTTCTTTAAAACTCATCTCCATTAACTTCCTTCTTTCTATTCTCCTCTCGAGGTTGATCATATATATCTCATTGCATCCAAACTTCCAAGGCTTAGGATATTGTATATCAGCCTCCATGTATGGCTCTAGAGGGAAAGGGCTCCCTCGACTGATCGCCAACAATTTTAAATTCAATAATTGTTCATAGTCCATTCTCAGTTCGTCATTCTCTTCAAGTGGTATTAGAATAAATCCATACAGTTCGTTGTTGCAAATCATTAGTTCCATGCCTGTAAAATGATAAATCTTATACCTTTAAACGAGCAATTCTTGTATATATATATATATTTATAATCTGAATCTCGGAAACGGCTAAAACGATTTTCATGAAATTTTGTATGCAGGGGTTTTCGGGGGCGATAAATCGATCTAGCTAGGATTCATTTTTAGAAAATGTTGTTTCATTCGTGTTTTTAACAATCAAATAAATGAATCTAGCGCCATCTATCGCAACTCGAGCGAACTACATTAAACTATACTGGAATAAGGTGCAGAATAAACAGTATCAGGGCATACCAAGAGAGAGCGCTACTAAACTACTGGAAGAAAAATAACAAAAAGGTGGCGTTTGGATAGTCCCAATATTGAGAAAAACCCATTTATAAAAAAAAACTTTGATATTACTAGTAGGCACATAGACGGCGGCACTCGTTCCACATATCAAAAATCATTGTGTCATTAATAGATATTAGTACCCACTAAACCCATATAAAAGTTGATGTATGTAATAACTGCGTACCTATACCTATATAGTGATTCGTTACTTGGAATAAGTAAACAATACGTATAGTTGTGACGACAGTCGCTACAAGTAAAAAAATGTGGTTCAGTTATATCGTGGTAGACTTAAAGCCGACCCCAATCTAGTCTAGGAAGAAAGCTCGATATTATACAGACAACTAACTGAGGTTCCATATATCCTTGTCTTCAGGCTATACAGGAGCACATCTGTTGGAATTTGGAAGGAAGAATAGCAACTGTTGTCATTGATGTGATTACAAAAGACATCAGTTAAGCAAGTGAAAAATATTTTATTTTTTAGTGTAAAGGAGATCGTTACTAAAAAACTATCGAACCAATAGGAACCTCAACATATTGGTTTGTCTGTCCATTAAGTCCATACATCAATCAAAAACTATATAAATAATCAAAGAAAAGTATTTCATCATCATCAACAACCCATAATGTCCCACTGCTGGACGCGGGTCTCCTCTCAGGAGAGGGTTAAGGCCATAAGTCCCCACGCTGGCCAAGTGTGGGTTGAGGACCGGCAAGACAACGTTGTGGCTACGTAATCTTGCCGTTGGATGTTTTTAGGCCGCACAAGGGCCTCCAACTAAGCTTCACGACTGTTATCTATACTAATATTATAAAGCTGCAGAGTTTGTTTGTTTGTTTGTTTGTTTGAAGGCGCTAATCTCAGGAACTACTGGTCCGATTTGAAAAATTCTTTCAGTGTTGGATAGTCCATTTATCGAGGAAGGCTATAGGCTACATTTTATTTTCAAAAAAAATAGGGATCCGTAAGAAAATTGCTATTTCGTAACCCAAGGTGTGAAATCGAAAACCTATTTTTGCATGCGCTGCAAATACTATTGACAATAGAACAAAATAATGTATTACGGGTTTGTAGGTCTCATTAAGATCTAAAAAAAAGTCCGCGAGAGCATATATCTAACTATCATGGTTTAGTCACAATAACCGCTTTTGTGTTCAAAAAAATTATTAAATCGTCTGAAGAAAGAAACTACGTTAAATGTGTATCGTAATATTAATCCTTATCCAAATAAAACATTATGTTATCAAGGGTATTTATGTAGAAGTAAAATACTTTTTGTTTCATCCCAATCGTTCATTTCGTTTAGAAGTTATCACGAGTATAAGACGCTAAGAGTTGGTACCTAATAATGAGTTATTTGCCAAAGAGTTTTTATCAACATAATACCTAATATTAATCTTTATCCAAATAAATGTGTTGTTGATTATTAGTATTAGATCTTAGAAGAGCATAATAAATACATCTACACTAATATATAAAGCTGAAGAGTTTGTTTGTTTGTTTGAACTCGCTAATCTCAGGAACTACTGGTCCAATTTGAAAAATTCTTTCAGTGTTACATAGCCCATTTATCGAGGAAGGCTATAGGTTATATATCATCACGCTAAGACCAATAGGAGTGGAGCACCAATGAAGAATGTTTCAAAAACGGGGGAAAATTATCACGCTACGGGCAACAGGAGACGCAAACGACGTTGCGTGGGTCAGCTATACTAATATATAAAGCTGAAGAGTTTGTTTGTTTGTTTGAACGCGCTAATCTCAGGAACTACTGGTCCAATTTCAAAAATTCTTCCAGTCTTAGATAGCCCATTTATCGAGGAAGGCTATTGGCTATATATCATCACGCTTAGACCAATAGGAGCGGAGCACCAATGAAGAATGGGGGAAAATTATTACGCTACGGGCAACAGAAGACGCAAATGACATTGCGTGGGTCAGCTATCCATACTTATATTATAAATGCGAAATTAACTCTGTCTGTCTGTCTTGCTTTCACGGTCAAACCGCTGCACCGATTTGAATGAAATTAATTTATTTACACAGATAGTCTAGAGCCTGAGAAAGGACATAGGCTACTTTTTAATGCGAAAAAGGGGTTGTAAGGGGTTTAAAAAGGGGATGAAAGGTTGTTCTGGGGGTTCACTCGCCACACGCCTGCGCGTTACCTACGTCGGGCGTCTTGACAACGAATAAACAAACAAGATATTAAGTATGTATTCGTCAATCTGATTTGAATGTTCATTATATTAATAGAAATAAATAAGCCAAATTAATATAATTAATTAACAGCGTTTCTTAACTTCAAAATTCTCTGCAGAAGTATCGTCATTATACGCTAGCTGTTAGTTAGGTAAGAATGAAAATGTCATTTAAAGTTTGTAAAAATTTTACCCTCAAGGGGGTAAAATAGCAACAGGGGATGGCAGTTTATATAGAAATATGTTAGGTTTGTGAGTTAGTTTGCGACAAGAGACAAAATATGTATTAGAGCTATTCTGATATGACATGTACGGAGTTATCACGGAGAAGATAGTATGCCAACTGACAGTAACGACATGATTACACTGAGACGTGGGTTTTGGTTTAAGATAGCACAGATGATTTAAAAATAATTTCGATCCTGATCTGCTGACTAATGAGATGGTTATCAATTAAACGAACGGATCATGTCAGGCGTGGAGGGAGATGTTGTCGAATACTTAAAGTCTTTAGAAATATCAGGAGTGCCTTCCCATAAGTTGAGGCTGCAAGTTAATGTTCCAGTACTATTAAATGAGGTATCTTGAGCGCCAAAGCAATGTAATAGTACATGGCTAAATATTACACAACTGGGGTACAACATTGTAAAAGCTACAATCATGACGCATGGAATGGCAAAAGAAGATAATGTTTTAATTCCCCGTATTCCAATAATTCCAACTTATTTGACATTTTAATTTAAAAGAATGCAGTTTCCGCTGAATGCATGAAAACAGCATTTCCAATAACAATATTAACAAAACCCAAGGACAGATGCTTAAAGATACAGTATTTTTTTTTCTCATGGGCAGCATACTCACGTATATCAAATCCGCAAAATCTTCATATTTTGGCAAAATATGGCAAAAGAAAAAACGTAGTTATTAAAATTGTACTTTTTTTTTAAGCTGCCAAAGTGACTATGGTCAGCCTGATGGAAAACTCAAGCAGAATCCAACAGTGGGGGCAACCATACTCACTGGGAAAGCAGACAATGTAGAATTGCGTCCCACACTATGACGGCTTAGTGAGATGCTTTTTCACGCCCCACTTAAAGGGCCCGGGATCACAGTGGGAGAGAAACACGTGCGCTGTAAGTGAGTTCCAGTTTTTAGCTGCTCGGCACAGGAAGGATGAACCAAACCTTTTGGTTCGAGAGTGAACATGTTATTCTGCAGAGGAAGGGAGAAGGGGGACCAGTTGGAAGAGCTCCTCAGAATACTTCCAATGATACAGATGGTAGTGGACTGCTATAGAGGCGATATCTCTACGCAGCTGCAGAGATTCAAGGAACTCGGTGGCTTCGGGACTGTTGGTAAAGCGGACTGCTCGCCACTGCAACCGATCGAAAGCATCAAGCAAATACTGCGCGGATCCATCACAAAGATGAGAACAGTACTCGAGGTCCTGGCAAATATCCATGCCCAGGACACCGAGCTTACCCCGTAGTGGCAGTTGAGTGCTCTGAAAAGTGGGGAGGGAAAGAAATGGAGACTTTTTGGTAGAGAACGCGCATAACTGTGTTTTCGTAGCGTTGAACTCGACCAGATTCTTATCACCCCATTGTAAAATGCGGTTCAAAACCCGGTCGAGCTCAGCGACAAGCTTCTGTCGACTTTCCTCAACGTCTGCCAGCTTGGCTGAACGGTGTCAAAAATATCGCCCATGAACTGAGCTATCGTCTGCATAGCAATGTATGCTGCCAAGAGCTAACATGTCATTGATATGCAGAAGAAATAGTGTGGGCGACAGGACTGAACCCTGAGGTACACCAGCGTTTACATCCAGAACATCAGAGGCCGTGCCGTCGCAAAGGCCCATAATGCGGCGCTGATGAACAAAAGCATCAATCCAGTGACATAGTCTAGGAGGCAGACCGAATGCCGAGAGCTTGGAGAGAAGCGAGCGGTGCCAGACCCGGTCGAAGGCCTTGGCCATGTCAAATGTCGAAATAAGCTCATATAAACACTTTATAATTTATGTACATATATAAAAACTTAAATAAGTTTTTAATAGTAAAACGTGTGTCTTATTTGTAAAAAAAAGTAAAAAAATCGAGTTGTGTCGTGGGACATCAGATAGGAATGAGTTCCATATCAAAAATACTGATGGCGCTATACTAAATTTTTCGTTCACGAAATAAATAAATCATTACAGATGGCGCTATACAAATTTTTTAGTTTTCACGAAATTGTCTTAACCCCTATATTTTATTTAAACTGATTTATAAAAATATATAAAAGTTATATGCGAGGTAAAGAAAATAAAACGATTCAGGTACCGATACATTTTGTATTATGATTTTATATCGATAAAAATCCTACCTATATTAATAACGCGAAAGTTTGTTAGTATGGATGGATGGATGTTTGTTACTCTTTCACACAAAAACTACTGAACGGATTTGAATAAAACTTTACAGTAATATAGCTTATACATCAGAATAACACATAAGCTACTATTTGCAGTGATAACCGACATACACGCGGGCGAAGCCGCGGGCAACAGCTAGTCATATGATAAGAACCGGGACCGACTGCTTAACGTGACCTCCGATTCACGGAGAAGCTCATGGTATTATGCCACCAGCGGTCCCTCATACAGGTACTAACCGCGCCGTCGTTGCTTACCCTCGGTGATTGTTTCGAATCACCAAGCGCAACTGGGCTATGAGCGAAAAGTATTTGCAAGGTAATGATTGTGATGATAAAGTAGGTACAGTGGTAAATTTGAGACGACATTTAGCATTACTTTCATTTAATTAGCCCACCAATTGTTTTTTTTTTCCTATTTTTATCTTCAGAGCCTCCTGCAGATAATATAAGAAAGTGGATCATTACTCACCATTTCTTTTAGCGTTAACAGCGAACGCTATAATATCATCTTGAGGTCCATCATAACCAGGAACCTTTTTTGGATCATATGTGAGTGAATCGGATGCTATGGTCTTCATATTTATAAGAACTGCTGTATGCACCATTGGGACAGGGAAACAACCGACTTTTTCTCGGCTTTGGATTGGCTTGTAATCATCGGTCCTCTTGTAGTAATACTTCTCTGTCATACCACACCTAGAAATAAATGTTATTATTCAAAATGAAATGAAATGATATTTGAAATGAAATGATATTTGAAATGAAATGAAATGATATTTATTTGTAAGTAAATCTTTTCAGATATTTTTACACGTCGGACTTTACAGCTAGAAGAGACCGGCATTTCCTAGGACTCACTCTGGGAAGAAATGCCGAAACAAACCACAGAGATGTCCTTTTTTTTAGTCAGAGAACATTGATTACAAAACAAAAAAATCTATGCGAGATTGGAAAGATGAAATGTAAATAGATGGATGGATTCATCATCTTCATATAGTAATTAGCTACAAGTACATATTATTAAAATTTGTTAATGCCCTTTAAACGCTGTTAGACTGATGGTTGGTTGGTTCACACATAGGTAATTGAGCAAAAAAAAAATATTAATTGCGCAGCATACATCTGAATTTTATTTGTCTTATTTGATGAATAATAAAAAAGAAACTTATTTCCTAATTTACTATTGTACATGTTTAGCAATCGCCCCTTTATAGCCTGTGTACAAATTACTTTCTTGGTACAAGGGTCTTTGCCTATATTAATAAAACTCGTTTAAGTTTACTGACAGAAATTAGACTCGTAATCCTTCAGACTCGTGCCAATTCACTTCTTTATATAAAACTAGCTGTTGCCCGCGGCTCCGCTTTCGTGTATGTCGGCTATCGCGGCAAATATTAGCCTATGTGTTAGTCTGATGTATAAGTTATATTCCTGTAAAGTTTCATCCAAATCCGTTCAGTACCTAGTTTTTGCGTGAAAGAGTAACAAACACACACACATCCTTCCAAACTACCGCATTTATAATATTAGTAGGATAAGGTTTAGAGTATCATTTAAAGAGAGTAACACCCATATCAATTCCAATATGACGACATAGCGCGGCAGTGGTTCACAAAACTATCTGGTAAAGTGATTAAAATAATCGTGCACATAATGATAGACTTGTTACTAAGACAAGATTCCTACAATCCTAATCATCTGATTAATTAGGCAGATACACACTTCTGTATTTTTTTTTACGAACTTTATCTTTATCCATACTATTATAATTTCGAAAGTAACTCTGTCTGTCTGTTACGTTTTGAAGACTAAACGGTTGTATCATTTCAATTAAATTTGGCATAGAGATGCTTTGATTCTTCAAATAGGACATAGGCTACATTTTACCGCGATAACCAACATAAGCGCGGGTGGAGCCATGGGCAAAGCTAGTATCTTTATAAAATAGTATTATGCAGATAAATCACATACCCATATAAAGTGATAATTTTTCATATTTTGTGTGCAAACAAAAAATATGAAATACTACATGAAAACTATTGGGGGTGAGATCCCCCAATAGTTTTTATGTAGTCTATACTAATATTATAAACGCTAAAGTTTGTAAGGATGGATGGATGGATGGATGTTTGTTATTCTTTCACGCAAAAACTACTGAACGGTTGGATGAAACTTTACAGTAATATAGCTTACACATCAGAATAACACATAGGCTACTATTTGCCGCGATACCGCCAAATACACGGGCGGTGCCGCGGGCAACAACTAGTAATTCATAAAGTATAATATTATTTATGTACAATAAATAATATTAAACTACATGAACAAAATTTGACAAAAATGACAGCTACATAAAGGTACATCAGTTATTTAAGATAACATGATGCTAGATAAGTGCAAGTGGCGGCCTGAAGCAATTTCTTACAGGCAACACATACACATAGTATGCACAGTACTTTTCAGATTTGTTATTGACTATGTTACTAAAATTTAAGCCTAATATATTAGGGTACAAAGATATAGGAGTACAAAGACGGCAAGTTAATGAAACAATAAGCAATAAAAAAGCACCTTATGAATGTTGCACATGCTTTCATGCAATAACTTTTAAGCTAACCAGAAATTGGAATATAGTCCGTCTGATATCAACATTGGAGCAACAACATCCATCTCTTTTAACAAGAGTTTTCTTAAAGTCAATGTATTGGTTAGAAAAACATCTGCATCTATCATCTGTAAACACAATGTTAAATACATAGTTAGATTTCACGTTAATCCTTTTGTGCTATAAAAGCACGAAACAGTTGAAACTTGAGTTGTTAAGCCGGGTCTCCACCGAACAAAAGTTGTCAATTTTTGTGTTGTCAACACGTGTTGGTGACAAAAGTTTCTATAATTTCCTTGTGTTGGCAACAAAAATTGTCAACAAACGTTGAGAACAGTGTTTCCGTTTTTGGCGGTAAACGTCAAAAGAATACGCTTGTTGCAAATATTTATTGGCTCTATGGTGACGCTTAGTTCGTATGTTTTTCAAATTGTTGGCGACTCGTTGTAGACGCAATGGAAACAAAAGTTCGCGATTTTTTTTGTGTTGTCAAATTTCGGTGGACATGCGCCTTTAGGTCTGAACCTCTTTTTACCCGACTACGGCAAAGTCAAAGGAGGGTTATGATTTTGACAGGCTATGTATGTATGTATGTAAAGGATTCGCCACATGAATTATTAAGTTCTGGTAACGACTTCGAGGACGTAAATTCAGTTAACAGGTATTTCGGCGGTATTGGGAGAGTATTGGCTGGAAAAATATTAACTAGTTCAAATCAGACTAGCTTGGTTAAACCTAAAACGTGTTTAAACTCTTTCGTGCTCTTGCCAACGGACTGCACTGAGATTAAAACTGAATTGAATAACTTAAAAAGTGACAGTGCGGTAGGTTTAGATATGATTTCAGCAAATATTCTAAAGCTATATAATGACATCTTCAAATTACCTATTACACACATCTGCAACCTGTCTTTTTCAACTGGAATATTCCCAACATCACTAAAAAAGTCACGCATTCATCCAGTGTACAAGGGTAGTGGGGACAGAGGCTGTGTCAATAACTACAGACCTATCTCTACCTTACCGACATTATCGAAAATCCTGGAACGATTGTTAAATAAGAGGCTGATTAAATATCTAGAAGAACACAATTTACTATCAAATGCACAATTTGGATTTAGGGCCAAAAATCGACAGCTGACGCGGTGCATGAGCTTACTAATTTTGTAGTTAAGAATTTAGACAAAAAGGAAAAGACCATAGCAATATTTCTAGATCTAGCAAAAGCATTTGACACAGTCTCTGTCCCACTACTGTTGAAGAAGCTGGAAAACCAAGGAATTAAGGGCTTACAGCTAAAATTGTTTAAGAGCTATTTAAGCGACCGCACCCAGTTGGTAAGGATTGGTAATGTCCAGGGTGATGAAGTACCTGTTTCTCACGGCGTGCCCCAGGGGAGTATACTAGGCCCTACTCTTTTCCTAGCCTATATTAATGAGCTATGTCAGTTAGATCTTCCGAATAATAAAATCTACACTTACGCGTATGACACGGCTCTAATGTTCTGGGGTGATACTCGGGCTAAAGCTTTTTCTTACGCTCAAAAAGGTTTTGACACAGTCAACAGATGGTTGCAAGATAACGTTTTAACCCGATAACGTTTTAACCCTAAATGTGGACAAAACTAGATATATGACATTCTCTATGAGGGTTCCTAGAGTGGAGGAAAATCATTTTGGTATTCTTTGTCATGGGTGTCCAAATAACAATATGTTGGTTTGTTCCTGTCCCAGTCTGCGGGCTGCGGATAGTGTTAAATATCTAGGTGTGATAATTGATAGAAATTTGAGTTTTAGAGAGCACATTGAACAATTATCAAAAAGAGTCCGTAAGCTTATATTTATTTTCAAAAACTTAAGACATGTGGCTGATAGGAAAGTGATCAGGACAGTCTACCTATCACTTTGCCAGTCGCTTATAACGTCCTGCATAACTTCATGGGGTGGAGTGGCAAAAAAATATCTCCTTCTGATTGAAAGATCACAAAGAGCCATTCTTAGAGTAAGCTCCTTTTTACCCTTCTTCCATCCTACCACTGACGTCTACTTACAAAGTGACGTCCTAACAGTTCGACAGCTCTTTGTGTTGCATACAGTGATTAAGCAACATTCAATGATAGGTTTTGATCCAGCACTTATATCCCAAAGGCGTAGGAAAGGCAGGGACTGCAACATAGGCAAATCAAATACTAGCTTTTCACAGAACTACTTCTACTATCTAGGTGCCTCTCTGTATAATAAAGTAAATCGCATTCTCTCAATATATGCCCATACCACATCTACATGCCAACCGATAATTGTTGAATGGTTAAAAACCTTAGATTATCGAACTACAGAAAATTTACTACATAACTAATAATGTCGAGCACGAGGATGTTTATTTGATTTATGAAACAAGGTATATGAGAATTTCAGAATAAACAAATTTACCAATGTAACTAAATTACACACACTCACTCACACACATTTTTTTTTTTTTTTTTTTGGATATTTTGGACATCTAACACACAACGCCATCTAGTCCCAAGCTAAGCAGAGCTTGTGTTATGGGTACTAGACAACGGATACAAATACATATATACTTTTTTTTTTGTAAATACATACATATTATACATAGAAAACAGCCAAACTCCGAAACAAATATTTGTAGATCATACAAACATTTGGTCCGACCCGGGAATCGAACCCGAGACCTCAGGATCAGCAGTCGCACACGCCAACCGCGAGACCAACGAGGCAGTCATATATACACACACACAGATATACACAAACATACACTAGTGAAAAACACACTTTGAGGTGTCCGGTATGTTGTTTAATTTATTTCTCTTGTTTGCTTTTAATTTTTTCCTTCTTTTACTTTATTTTGGCCGCATTTCTGTGTCTTATCAAATGTACTATAGTGTAAAACTTTATAAACAGCTAGCTATGTGTCAGAGGGGTGAGCGCCTGGTGATCTGAGCTACAGACTCACGTCTAATTCAGCAGTCCTCTCACAATGCTGTTATGTATTGTTGTCCTGTTATGACTTATTGTAAAAAAAAAACATATTGCATGTATTGATAATTGTGAGAAGAGAAATAAAGAAATTATTATTCTCTTTATTAAATTACTATAACATATTATTTACATTTTTAAATATACATATAAAAAAACAAATACATTTAAAAATATAAAAATTAGTAGACCACCGACTTCGGGTACAGGGACCAAGAAACCGGTGGTTAGGGCTCCTAAAACAAGAACCTCCTCACAATACGAGCCGAGTCAAGTAGGACTGCCTTCTGCATCAGACCCTTAATCCAGCCGTCTAACGTAAGCCTCTTAAGGTGTTGGTCGAGGCTCTTGGCAACTAATCCGTGAACAGATATGACTATCGGAACAATGATCACCGAATCAACATTCCACATATCGACAATCTAGTGAGATAAATCCAAATATTTTATTTGTTTCTCTTTTTCAACTTTCACGAGATTCTCGTCATGAGGAACGGCGATGTCGACAATCATTGCGTGGCGCTTCAATCGATCTATCAACACAATATCAGGCTTATTGGCAACAATAGTCCTGTCTGTGATAACAGATCGATCACAATATAATGTAGCACGATCATTCTCGAGAACTGGGTCGGGCACATACCTATAGTATGGCACCTCTGAGTTCACAAGATGGTATTTAAGGGCAAGTTGCTGATGTACGATCCTGGCTACTTGGTTGTGCCTGTGCAAGTACTCGCCGTTAGAGAGACGAGAACAACCAGAAATAATATGCCTAATAGATTCTCCAGGACGGTGACATGTCCGACAGATATCAACCGTGCCATCTTTCAGGATATATTTCCGATAGTTATTCGTCATGATGACTTCGTCCATAATCGCACAAACAAAACCTTCGGTTTCTCCAAAGAGATCGCCATACCGTAGCCAAGACGTAGACGCTTTGAAGTCTATATCAGGCCCATTTAGGGCCCGATAAAACCGACCATGAAGTTCCTTGCCCTTCCATACCTCCTTGCGTTCATTAGTACCAAGTACTACAGGTTTACGCCAATTCTCTTTAGCCAGAGCGAGTGGAGTGAGTCCGGCATCCACTGCAACTACACTGCGATGTATTCCCACATCAGTATGAAGAAAATATTCTCTAAGATTGTATATCTCGCGATTGTGTAGGGTCTTGATATTTAATAGACCACGACCCCCACACTTTCGCGGGATATACAACCTCATAACTGATGAACGTGGGTGATGCATGTCAGTCAGTCAGTATAATGCAGTCAGCAATATACGGACTCTCCTGTCTAGGGCATCTAATTCGGTCTGAGTCCATCTAAGTATACCAAAGGAATACATCACAACCGGCATGACCCAACCATTGTAGGCTCGCACCTTGTTACCGCCTGATAAAAGACTTTAAATTATTATTATTATTATTATGTATGTTCATTTGTTCCCTCGTAGCTCCTTAACTACTAATTAGAACTGGACAAATGAGGTATCGTTAGAAGCGTCTTGATCGTCTGCTGGTTATAGGCTATATGACGTGTCACTCAATCTAATGTGGCGCCCTCTAGCCGACATAAAGTACTGTGTTAAAAAATAAATTGAAGATAAATATGCCGTGTTTGGTATCATTGGAAAGGGCGTTACATGTACATTTCAAATATATATATATTAATAAGGGCACCAAAACATTTAAAATAAAAAAAAGTAAAAACTAAAACCCAATTACGACAAAAAACGACGCTGAAAAAGTATAAAACAATTTTGAAAAGCTTAAGTCACATGTTACATAGAAAAGCAACATAACACTATATCAACGTGTGAGTCGTTTTTTGTCGTAGTTGGGTTTTAGTTTTAACTTTTTTTTTATTTAAAATGTTTTGGTGCCGTTATTAATATATATATATATTAGTGTAAAAAAGTAGCCTAAGTTACTCCTTATATCATCAGCTACCTATCAGTGAAAGTCCCGTCAATATCGGTCCAGCCGCTCCAGAGATTAGCCGGAACAAACAGACAGACGAAAATTGTAAAAAAAAAATATTTTGGTATATGTACTGTGTATACATACATATGCATTTAGCAAAATGCGGTTATTTTAATATTACAAACAGACACTCCAATTTTATTTATTTGTATGTATATAGAAATATGACTTTCTTTTAAAAAGCCGCTCCTCACACCACACACTATATGATTTTCTTCTCTTTTTGTAAAATAAATAAATATTTCGGACATCTAACACACAATGCCATCTGGACTCAAACTAAGCAGAAATTGTATTATGGGTACTAGACAACTGATACAAATACATGTATACTATTTTCTTTAAATAGATATATATTACACATACAAAACACCCAAACTCCGAAACAAATATTTGCAGATCATACAAACATTTGGTCCGACCCGGGAATCCAAACCCAAGATCTCAAACACAGCAGGCGCATATGCTACCACTGCACCACTGAGGCAGTTGAATTAAGCCATGTTATCGCAAGCGCATCATCATCTTCTATCGCGTATGACATGTTTATAGTCTGAGCTTCTGCAGGGAACTGATGATCGATGTAGATATCGTAGACATGTGGACACTCAATGGACGTACGATAAACTGTACAGACGAACTGTGCAGTCACATTGCTATGTTAAATTATTGTAGAGTATACCAACCATTAGCAAGTTGGACCACATCTATAATATACATTACACAGTAAATACTTGATGTTTAAATACTCACAAAAACATAGTCTGCCCACATTTGCCTGCCAAATTCTAAGGCTTTTTCCCTCAAGTTGATGACATGTTTGAAATGTTCTGGAGTCCACTGTACACAGGTTGCCTCATCACTGTGCAAGGTGCCACTGCTAGAGTTTGTAGTAATGTATAATCTTTTATATTCCAAGTAGTGTTTTTCAACCCATTTTTCAATTATTTCAATACTATTGTCTTCATTGAAGTCACTATAAAACCTAAAATATAAGTCTTTAATATTACTATGCATAAGCATTAATTTTTCAACTGATACCTGCTCAATTCATAAGATAAAAAGTATTTGGTTAATACAATACAATCAAACCATAATTTTTGGGGACTATGTCGCAAACTGAACATGTTATCTTAATCACACGTCACAATGTAGGAATAAACCATTTCAAATTTAGGTCACTAATGAAACTAGATCGTAATGTAACATAATTTATATTGTTTAAATAATCCTCTTACCATAAGTACAAGCGGTCTTTAGGATAATCCAAATTATATAAACTAGTGAGAAAATAGGGCAAAGTGTGAGCTTTGTTCCGCACTAACACAGATATTCCCACTGTCGGCAATTTATAATCTCCATTCTTAACCGTCCCACCATAACAATTGTTTACATCAAAGACATAGAATTTTACAAACAGTATTAATAGTAGGCGTTTCATTTTGATAGTTTTAATGCTCTACTTCATCAATGCTTTACAATTTTAATCAGCAACTCTGGTTTTTTCAACTTTCAGAGATTTTTAGTAAGTAAACGTAACTCCCGGCAAGTCAGCAACGGGCGAAAACTGTAGCAGGCAGCTTTCTGTACTAACAATGTACTCTGTGCAGGCAGCGCAGACACTGGTTCACTCACAATCAGTGTTTCCACTTTGATGATTTCCTTTCCCCACGCCTCAATTGAGATTTCCCCTTCTCAGGACTTTTTTCCCCTCAAAAATTATTCTGCTTTAGTTCTATTTTATGTCACTGCCTTTTTAGGGTTCCGTGCCAAAGGCAAAAAACGGAGCCCTTATAGATTCGCCATGTCTGTCTGTCTGTCCGTTCGTCTGTCTGTCCGTCCGTCTGTCTGTCTGTCCGTCCGTCCGTCCGTATGTCACAGCCACTTTTTTCCGAAACTTTAAGAACTATAATGTTGAAACTTGGTAAGTAGATGTATTCTGTGAATCGCATTAAGATTTTCACACAAAAATAAAAAAAAACAATAAATTTTGAGGGTCCCCATACATAGAACTGAAACTCAAAAATTATTTTTCATCAAACCCATGCGTGTGGGGTATCTATGTATAGGTCTTCAGAAATGATATTGAGGTTTCTAATATCATTTTTTTCTAAACTAAATAGTTTGCGCGAGAGATACTTGCAAGTGGTAAAATGTGTGCCCCCCCCCCCTCCCCTGTACTTCTAAAATAAGAGAATGATAAAACTATATAGCAATAGGCTTGATAATGAAACAGTTGGATCAAATCTGGCTTGAAAAGTATAGGAACAACCTCTGTTGTACATACAACTGATGAAAAATCAGTTCGAAATACCCCACCTCAAGTTTGTACAGGCCAATGCAACTGCAAGCGAATCCAAAAAAATTAGACTAAGCACGAATAAAGTATAATTTCAACATTCGTATTCTTATAGCCTGACCAGAAATATTAAAACCTGCACTAGTCGTGGGCTGCCAATTTCACTACCGTTTATTTCGGTAACATTAGTATAATCCATACAAAAATTAGTTAAGAAATTTTCCGCAATATTTTAAGCTAGGCTTTATCCATGATTTCCCTCGATTTCCCCTTTTCATCTCTTTCCCCTTTTTCTTCCCCTCTGGACCCTAATTTCCCCTCAATAGGGGAATTTCCCCTCATTGTGGAAACACTGCTCACAATGTTCACATCACATCTGACCTGTCAAAAACGTTTTCTGTTGATAAACGGCTCTGGGCTCTAGCCCTTTTAAGCCAGTCGTTGATATTTGATTGGAAACAGCTTAATGGAGAGTTTTGCCAAGGTTTGGCGGGCACGAAGCCCGCGACCCGCCCGCGCGTTTTTCTTATTTTTTACAGCCTAAGTTACTCCTTATAACATCAGCTATTTGGCAGTGAAAGTCCTGTCAAAATCGGTTTCGCTAATTCCAGAGATTAGCCGTAGACGTGCAAGGTAAGAAGTGGTTTGGCACTAAATGAGACCGTAATCCGCACTGTTACAGTCATCATAAGTCTATAAATTATAATCTTTGTCGAAATGGAGATTCACGGAAAACGGGAGATATCGGATGATGGAAGTTGGATCTAGTGTTTAAACTTCCGTAGAAATAGTTCTACGAGCACTCCGGACCGTTTTACACCTTAGAATTAGTTTTACACACATTCGGATCGGACTTTCTAATCGGACGTAGTGCGAAACTGCTCTTCTAGTCATTCAACCACTAAGAGAATCTTAAACCAACGACGCCGCAACGATAGAACTAACAGCAGCTTAATGCCATAATAAAAGAAAAATAAAAGCGTGTTAATATGTAGGTAACATCACTAATAACATTGTTTCTATTTTTCTAAATCCTTCAGATTCCAGCCCCCCTAGCCAAGTTGCAAGGTTGGAAGCGTTTGTCTTTCTGCAATCGCATGAATTCTCGTGTGTCATTGGCTATTATTTTGTTTTGATCACGTGACTTAACTGACTTAGTTTCACTACGATGTCAGTAAATTGACAACAATGTCTGAGTCTGACACAGTCTGACAGTCGCGTAGTCCGTCCCAATCAATCGTGTGTACCGTGTAGTGTTGTGTGCTACGGAGGGCGACAAACGTTTAAAGCTAATATTAATATTTAAATAGGTTAAAGTGCACTTTACCAACTTGTATGCTCGTAATGAGCATGAATCTATCTTTGATCTCTTTATGAACATGGACAGTAGGGTTGGACATCTATGCTAATTGCGTTCCAGAAATATTATGCCAGTATGGAACTATGGATCAATAAAATTTGATGTACCTACCTATCTATTGATTACAAGCGCAGCCTGCGCAAAGGGGATCATTTTATACCGGGGAGTCGCCATTGCTTCAGTTCGAGCGTTACCTGCCCACGGTGAGAACAACGAAAGAAGACTGCAATTTAACGGTAAATTGTGATAAATTCTGTACTTATCTTCGATTTTCATCACGACAATTACCTGTTCATTGAAATATTAAGATAATAACGTTGCAAAGCATTATGGGAGAGATACACATAATTCAGGGAATGGTAGCGAAAATGGGGATGCAGTATTTTAATCCTTCTACAGTCCATAGGGTGGATGTCACTCATATAAATAATCCAAAGAGCTTTTATGTCCAACTTGTATCTGTGAGTGAAGATGTTCCCTTACTGGAAGGTCGAGGAAATCCCATCGCTACACAAGATATTAGGATTGGGACACATGTTGTCTATAAGTCTAAAACACTCAACAAGTATGCAAGGGGTGTAATTGAATATATACTTTTTAAGGAAACAAGTACATATTGTACTATTTTTGCACAAGACTATGGATGCAGAGATAAACGTGTATCATCTAAACGAATGTATCTGCCAGATTTGGATATAGATTGTCCTCCTATGGCGCTCCATTGCAAGCTTCACTTATGTGAACCAAAAGGAGCAGAGTTTGAAGAAGACGTTATAGATGCGATGAAATTTTTCATTGGAAAGCATACAGCTAAAATGACCATAGTATATAGAGATATGGAAAAGTTGACGGTAGAACTGCAGACCCTGGAATGTCCAGATGATGTGGCGACCACACTTTCACTATTAAACTTTACATCATACTCATCAAGCAATGAAGACGTCACTAGACGTCAAGCTGGCCCAAGTGCCTCTGATTTTGTTGCATTCAAAGCCAAAACTGTAAAAGATGGTGACAAGTTATGTGCTCGAATTCAGAGTGGTGACACAGTCAGGGGCTTTTATATTGCTGATGTAAGAGATTACAATCATTACGTCAAAGATGAACCGTATTTCACCAAGTATTGTAACCTTCAGACCTTACAAAACGTTTTTGCTGCTCAGATTGATGGCCGAGCCTGTGGCGTTAGAGTAAGCCAGCCACCTAAGTATGAACGTGCTTATGTAATAAAGGTGACAAAGCCAGGTGCCAAAGCATTAGTTAAACTTATCGACTGGGGAAAAGAAGTTGAAGTAGATTTCAAGGACATTAAATGTGTCAAATCACCATCTTATGCTGAACTACCCGGTATTGCTATTTACTGTACAACTACAGAGGAACAGATTGAAAATGGTTTGGAAGATTTCTTCACTGAAAACTATCTTTTCTTGATTGAAATTCTGGAGTTGGGAAATGGGAAGGATGTACCGCATAAAATATCTATGACTCGAATGGACGTTCCCAAGGATGAAAATAAAAAGTAAATATATAAATTCAGTTCAGAGAAACAAAACCATGAAGCTGATGTAAGCTTGATTTTTATAAGAGCAGATTATAGATTCTTCAAAATCTTAGAAATAAAACATCATAATCTGCTGATTCAGAATTTGGGGTTCATAGTATACACCTTTTGTATTTGCTGTTCTATCACAGAAGATCTCATTTACATTAATGTACCCATATACATATCCTTTACCAATTTATGTATTAAGGCAAAATAATCTATTTATTGGACATGTAACCAGTTTAGTATTATTCCATTGTAGTATGTGTGATTACTTGATGTGTCATATTTAACCATACAAATATTAGTAATAATGAACTTAAACGATTTGTACCATGCAAGTAAGACCTCCTAAGATCTGTCATTATTTATATAATTTTCTTAACACCATGTTTTGCATGTTGCATCTTAATGTCACTTAATATTCAGAATGCTAAGTTTAATTGTATAATCATATTCTTACTTTCATATTTTGATGTTACACTGAATAGATTATGTAAGAATATTGTCGTTTCTTCATATTATATTCCCTTTATGCATTTCATTGATTAATTCAAATCAGGATCGCAAACTACACTTGGACTTAAAATTTAATTTTAAACAATGTGATATATTAGGTACATAAGGTACACGAAATTCGAGGAGAATGAGCCGCTATACTTGAATAGACTGAATTCCTTTTCACGTCATAGTGCACTGCAGAAATCTGCCTAAATTTAAGCCACCCATTTGGGATAAATTATCAAAAAGACTGGTTAGACTTTGTGCTCAAGTTTGTATGGTAGGTTTGTACTCAAGTATATTCGCTAAGCGATTAAAAGAAAATCGGGGACAAGGTCATGGAGTAGCGATTTTAAATAAGTGCGCTCTCCATCTAGAAGAAAGGCTCTAAAAATTTATAGCAAAAGGTTACCAAGTTATGCGCACAGGGAGTGATATTATTTGAATTAACTGTACCAATGTATTTATTTTTTATCATTTTAAGATTTTGAAAATTTTATTTTTTTATCTTTAAGATTTTACCCTTTTATTTTTGAACATTTAATTTTTTATATTTTTAAGATTTTACCCTTTTTGAAGATTTTATTTTTTTACAACTAAGATTTTACCCTTTTTGAAGATTTAATTTTTTTATATGTTTAAGATTTTATCCTTTAATTGTTTAAACTAGCCCTAGCCGTTAACTATTATTCTTATAAATATTTCAAATAAATGTTTAGGAATCTGTGTCTGGATCCTGCTGACTGAAAAAAAATTAGTATGAAATTAATTAACATTAAAACTCAAAGTTTATTATAGTGAAGCATGTAAAACTAATCATTTAGATTTAATAACAGACAAAATAGAGTTTGAAATGTATCCGCATTGACTAAGGAGGTAGTAGAGCCACGCTGATTTCAGCACGAATGGGCCGGCTCGACCGGGGCGGTACTACCCTCGCACAGAAAATCAACGTAAAATGACAGCGTTCGCGCTGTCGTGTTTCGTTGGTGAGTGCGAGACCGGAGGCCCAATTAGTCTAGTCAACAAGTTCCATACTTGTTGACTAGACTAAAAGATGCAGCAGCATCACTAGGCCGCCATGGTGTGGGTCGCCATACTGCATTGTCTACATTCGCAGTGAGTATGGCGACCAATACTCTTGGATTCTGCTTATGCTTTCCATCAGGCAGAGTAGAGTCATTTTGGCGGGCCATACATAAAAAAAAAAAAAAAAAAAAAAGATATATCTTGAGTCAATGCATGCAATGTTAAAGTATACTTTAACTGCAGATTCCAGCATTTTAAGTTTGTGCCAACAACTTCAGTATTGTAAATTTAATAAATATTTTATGTGTATTACTATATTTTAAGTGATGATGTAAAACATTCGGTATTTGGGGTAATTCATAAAATTGTAACGAGTATAAGGAAACGATTTTAAGCAGTATTCAAATTTAATCGTAAAACGATTTGATTACTTTTTCTAGTCATCATAAACAAAAAAAATCCTTTTAATTTTAAGCATACCATTAAGTTTATAGGTATTAACTGAATTGAAAACTGAATTTTTCATATTACATCTAAAATTTTAAATTTGTCAACATCTACATTTAACTTGATGTATTCTAGGTATATGAACTTGTATTCTTCATAGCATGTAATCTTAATAATATCAAGATATAAATTATCTACAGATTCCAACATTTTAATTTTGTGCCAACAACCTCAGTATTATGAATAGACTACCTAAATATTTTAAGTGTATTACTATATTTTAATAATAAGGTAATTCATGTCATGAAATTGTTACGAGTATAAAGAAACCTATTCAAATTTAATCGTAAAACGATTTTATTACTTTTACTAGTCATCACAAATAAAAAATACCCTTTATACTATCAAGTATATAGGAATTAACTAAATTGAAAACTGAATTATTTCATGTCACAGCAAACATTTTAAATATGTCAATGTCTATATTTAACTTGATGTTTTCTTCATATAGGTATATGAACATGTAATCTCAGTAGTGTGTAATCTTATTATATAAAGTAATAAAAAACATGTGTGTTTTATTAGTCTTTTTAAATATAGAACCTTCTAAAGTTACACTACTCTGCCTGATAGAAAACACGAGTAGAATCCAAGAGTGATAGTCACCATACTCGTATGGTTTTCATCTTCTACCCTTGGTCTTCATACCCTACTTAATAATCGTACAGCTCCCACGTAACTCACAGCTTAATTAGCTATGTTTCATTCATGACACAGATCTTTTGCTCCACTAATAATATCTTCTACTCTTATGTCCAGCACACACTGCTCTTGTTCATTCTTTTTTTGCTGTCGAATCTGTTCTATTGTACAATGCGCTCCCATTTGAGATCAGTGGATCTAACTAACCGTGATACATTTAAAGCTAAGGTCAGAATTTTACAAGAGACAGCTGGGGGAAATTTCTTCTTCTTTTGATGAAATGGCAACCAGCCGGATCTCTCGGATCAGCTATTTCTGCCAATGTCAAGTGTTCATAGTCTTTAAGTCTTCGTCGTGATGAATATATTGATAAAAAATGTGGATGAGATGAAATGGGGACAGTCTTCCGAAAAAACAAAAAAAAAACTCATCTCAAATATTAGACACCACTATGACAGCGAGTGTGGCTACGTCAACACGTACCTACGTAATTTCCAGCCCACCACTTAAATACTTGGCACTCCACCATTGTCTTTTTCACAAACTTTTATCCTACCTGGCATAACTCAGCTCATCAAATTATCGTCTGTGGTATTTCCTGACCGATTGGAACTGAATGATTGGAAGCGAGCCTTCAAGAAAAATCGTATCCTGGCAAAGCATGATATTCACTTACCACTTCACCACGAGGTCACTTACCATCAATCAGGTGAGCTCTCTATTCGTTTGTACTCTGTGAAGACTCTTCCGATAGGTTCTGAATTTCCATAACTATTCAAAGAAAGTTATAGTGACAAATTCAATCTTATATTTTAGAATTAATAAAAAAAAATGAAACTAATACACAGTGGAATCTAAAATACATAGTTTACAATATGACTTTGAGTTAAAAGTATTCATTAGCCGTGGACGATATTTACATTAAATCCTTTACACGTCAATTTAGAGCGTTTTATCTCACTAAGAAATAACCATTGCGGCGAGCATTGCGGACTCGTAGTTATAGCAGAACTATGCATGTAACTCAAACTGGTCTTAGTCTTTGCTAATAATAATGCGTTCGGCGCAGAGGTTCGTTGTCATTTTATGCTGACTGCCTCGGTGGCGCAGTGGTAGCGTATGCGACTGCTGTGCTTGAGGTCTCGGGTTCGATTCCCGGGTCGGATCAAATGTTTGTATGATCTGCAGATATTTGTTTCGGAGTTTGGGTGTTTTCTATGTATAATATGTGTATGTATTTACAAAAAAAAGTTTATATGTATTTATAACAGTTGTCTAGTACCCATAACACAAGCTCTGCTTAGCTTTGGGACTAGAAGGCTTTGTGTGTTAGATGTCTGAAAATATTTATATTTATTTATATATTTTATGTTTAAAATAAGTCTTAGAGATGCTATTTCTAAAGAGTTTGACCATCTATTAATATGATTCATATTGCACAAATTAGTTTGACTACATGCAATGGACTAGCCTCTTTTGAAATGCAGTCAGCATTGTACGGATTCTCTGGCATCTCATTTGGTCTGAAGCCATTTAAGTATACCAAAGAAATACATCAGAAAATTAAATAGGATATCTTCAGAATTTGAAATGTCCAAAAAAAGTTAATTTAAACCGCTTTGATATATACTAATACCTGTTTTCCACCTTTCAAAAGATGCAGTTGTTGAATTTTTATAGCGTCAGTACCTACCCAATAAGAAGGCCAAAGTCGACCATCTATTATTACTTATAATAAAAATAGCTGACCCGGCGAACTTCGTATAATTCGGGATAAGAAGTATCCTATGTCCTACCTCGCAGTATGAACTCAAATCATGCCAAGTTTCATTCGAACCCATTCAGTAGTTTCGGCGTGATGCGCGACCAAGATACAGACAGACAGTCAGCTATTTTTATTATAAGTAATAATAGATGGTCGACTTTGGCCTTCTTATTGGGTAGGTACTGACACTATAAAAATTCAACAACTGCATCTTTTGAAAGGTGGAAAACAGGTATTAGTATATATCAAAGCGATATATACTAATACCTGAACTCGCACTCACCAACGAAACACGACAGCACAAACGCTGTCATTTTACGTTGATTTTCTGTGCGAGGGTAGCACCACCCCGGTCGAGCCGGCCCGTTCGTGCTGAAATCAGCGTGGCTCTACTACCTACTTTATCCCGAAATTCAGCACGGTTTCCAGGAGACAGGGGATGAAAGTCAAAATATGTACTTAGTTGTTCAATTCAATAACACATAGTCCGATTTCATTCATTCTTTTTTTACTAGAAAGAAAAAAATAAAAGATAACGGGAAAAGTCTTTTTTGTCTACGACTGTACACTGCCTGTGGGAAGCTGAGACAGATATGTAAATATGGCGGTACGAAGTTCGCCGGGTCAGCTAGTTAAATATAAATATGTATTTAGGGACTTTAAACTCTTCTAAATCAACGAATTGTGTTAAAATGTTAGTTACATATAAACATAATTGACAAAAAAATATTAGATGACATTTGGAACAAATTTATTTGATAACAGCATCAACAATAAATACAAAAGACCTTATACCTAATAAAATAGGTATATAAAAAGATACATTGAAATAAATAGTCAGTGTTTTATGCAAGTAGGTTGTGTATATTAGAAAAAAAAACTTAATATAATGTTAAAATCTTTGGTAACAATTGCTTTTAAAGCTGGAGTTTAATAAATTTAAGACCTCCTACACACCATGTGGTGACTGGTTTAGGACGTGCGAGTATGCAGCAACCCGCCGGCATGGTGTGTAGTGTACATCAATATTTAACAATTATTGTGTTATCCTTGTACTTTGGATTTTCATCACTTTAAAAATGTGAGAACCTTTCTTCTCATAAAGATTCAGTTTATGGTTTTCGTTACTCTTAATATTTTTTTATATTAGTTCTTAAGTATTATTATAACATTCTGCAAGTGACCAATTTTGCTAGTGGTTACATTTACTGTACCAAAGACTAAAGTTTTATTTTTAATTCAAAGTAAGCGCAGTCAATATTGTACATTATTGTAAATAATAACATTTCTGATACTAGTGAGTAATTCTCTCAATTTAGGCTAAGCTATTTCATATAAGCGAGCTGTAGACATGAATTAAGAATCTAATCAGAAGATTTATTAAATTATTTGCGATAGTTTTACTCTTCAATGTGAATGAAAGTCGTATTTTCAACGAATATTGTGTCAGCTTTACGTATCTCGGAAGGTGGTAGGCAGAATGGTGGCGGATGGGACCAAAAACCATTCTCTGTGCACACTATGGATGACTCTCCGACGATTTCATATCCATCTTTACAGGTGTATATCATAAGATCTCCCACTGGGTACTTGCCGTGTTTGATAGTAGATTCTGATAGTAAACGTCCATTGTCAGGTATGAGCGGATCCGGGCAGTATATTGCTGTTGACAATAATGTTGTAAGATAAACACTTAGTAATTATCGTATGACTAGATAAACGAATTTTATAAAGAAACACTAGCATTTGCCCGGTGCTCCGTCCGCGTGTATATCGGTTATCACAGTAAAGAGTAGCCTATGTCCTTGATCAAAAATCAAAGTATCTCCATGCGAAATTTTATTGAAATCGGTGCAAAGGTTCAAATATTTTATAGATGTCGTAATAGCAACGCATTTCTTTTCCACTAAAATTTCTTCGGTTGCAACCCAATGGTTAGATCGGACTCAAATCGCCTAAGAATCTCACGCGCGTCGTCTCGGGTATCAGTAGCCGGGATATCAGGTTTGTCCTAGAAAGGAAATCTTTGGTAGCCCCCAAGCAACACTGATTTTGTGATATAGACTTACGTATGCAATGTGGCACTTCCCCGGACCATGTGCCGTCCATCTCACATTCCAGACCAGGAGGTCCAATAAGACGATATCCCCACGCACACTGGAACACAGCCCGCCCACCGAAGGAGGAGTTATACTCCACCACGCTGAGGTGGGGGCCCAACGTCTTTAACGTAGGGCAGAGTGTTTCCTCGCATGTCGGTGGCAAAGCTGACCACTGACCTGGAATTACATGAGATAAGAACAGCTTTACTACGTAGAAAGTATAACCTGAATGAAAATGGTATAACCTAGTCTGGTCAAAATAGTGGGAGCGATGTTGATGTTGTGTCGTGGTATAATTTATATTTAATATCATAATCTGTGTGTGATAAATCTAATCATCTTTATTGTCCTAAAGGTTTTGAATTTAGAACTAGTCTTGTTATTGTTATCTTTAACATAATTATTTATATACAGGGTTACTGGTTAAGTCGACCTATTCCCGTGGTAGTTTACATCGTTTCTGACCGATTTCAATATGAAACACCCTATCCTAAATCTAACCGTTTTTGAGATATTTGAATTTAATTGTTAAAACATATTTTGAATATAATTCTTAATTCATCATCACTCGAAACTGAATTTAACCATAGTATAAGTTCCAGGGTTCGACATAAAATAATTTACGACCAGACACTTTTAAAATGGCCTTTCAGAAACAGCTTTTGATGCTTGGACTTATGAAGGACGGAGATCGTTCTGCGATCTCCGGCGCCTAGGTTGTCTGCGATACCAAGGCATTTCTCGGACCTGGTAAAATAATTCTAAACCTCTCCCGGTCGAGTGCAAATGCCCCTACAGTCCGGTTTATGAAAAAAACCTTCTGACATGTGAAAGAGAAACTTCAGGGATCAATCATGATTAAATTTTGACTGCACGGATGGCGTAATGACTAAGGGCTCCCACACATAACTGCGCATTCGCAACGCATCGTAAATATCTGCGAGCTCGCACGAATGCACCGCAAGAACTTCCGATCTGAGTCGCATCGCGCATTCCTGCGATATTACGTCACACTTGTTGACTACATTTTAGTCCGTCCTGGGACAGCGTAAGGGAAAAACGCAAAAAACGAAACGAACAATCATCAAACGCACGGGAAGATCAAATTAATTCACCTTCTACTAATAATAATTTATTTCACCTATAGCGCAATGTCAACGAAAGAAGAGTTAAATGTTACCAATTAAAATGTGAACAAATAATTCAATTATATTTTACTTTACCTAATATTCGGTCCCCGTATTTCCAAAGGCATAACAGGAATTCTTACCTTGTACGATCGTTTTTGTAGAGATGCGACATAAGATATATATTTCTAGCGAGGGAGTTGTTGTTTGTAAAAAAAAATGGTGTTACCTGTGCCCATACAGGTGAGTATCGCGGAACCATTGAGGTGGAATCCTGGTTGGCAGCTGAAGTGAGCGGAGTTCCCAAGACGTGTTCCTTGTGTGAACTGTCGGATGCGCGTAGACGATACGATTATCGGCGGACATACTACGTCTGAAAATTCAAGAATATTCCTGCATTGTCCAACATTTACTTACAGATGGGCATATAGTGAAAGCATTTCACAAGTCTCACAGCTCTAGTTTAGACAAAAAGGGCTGTACCCTGCCTCCTCTGGCTATTAACACATTTTCTGTAAGTACCAATGTATTGAGTAGTTTTAATTGCAGCAGATAATAATGTATTATAACTACCCTAGTTAATCAAATATACTGCTCCAAATGGTCCCAATAAGATGTTCTTTAGTGACACTAGTGATTAAACTTATCACAATATTTATTATCCGAAAGTTGAAGTGAAATGTTGCACAATTATGAGTTCTCAAGCATAAAATGTATGTAATATATATTGAATCATATTAGAGCTGATTTATAAATGGTCGAAAATAGTAGTTTTTTTATATCTTTAACTAGATTATTAGATGATTAAAACGCTTGTTGTGCCTATCCCTAAGCTAGAACGGGTGATGTATCGTACATGAACAACTGCTATCGATCAATCTCATTTGCAGCAATACTGTCAATAATTTCGGCGGTAGGTGTAGAAAAAGATAGACATGTCGTAAATTTCAAATTTATTATTAATTACCATTTATTATACATTTTGCTCAATTCTATATTTTAAAACAAGTAAATACAATTAAATCAGTGGTACTCACGTTTGCAACGTATTTAATGTAATAATTAGACAATTAATCCACACCACCTGCCAGCGCATCGCTTTACAGTGCTAAACTGCTATATTGAAGAATGTCACAAATCAGTGATTTAATATCGGCGCAGAGGACACTCGAGGAGACATTTTATCAAGAAGATGTCAGACCTTGAGTCTCAGATTCAGGGTGCTGGTCCCGCCAAAGACACCGTAGCTAAGGTAGCGGAGGAATTTCGAAGCTTTCGTGAGCTGATCTTCTCGATGCTAGGCTTGCTCCGGAAGCAGATAGGTGAGTGCTCCAGACAGATCGACGCCATTGAAACTAGACAGCGACGTAAATCCCTTATTTTTTTGGGTGTTGAAGAAGCTGAAAAGGAGGACTGCAAGGCTGTGGCGCTGCAAATCATCAACAACCGCTTAAGCATCACGAGCCGCGTCCATCGTGGTCTGCCATCGACTTGGAGCGGCGGATGGGGAGCGTCGGCGGCCTATATTAATAAAGTTTTCTTGTGTAGACGATAGATCATCGGTATGGAATGCGAAATCAGGACTTAAGGATTCTTCTATCAGTGTTAAGGAGTTCCTCACAAAAACCAAGCAATCCATCTTCGCCAAGGCTAGGATTCATTTTGGGATCTCTGCTAGCTGGACCCAGAATGGCATCATAGTTGTCAGGGCCCCAGGTGGTATCAGGCACAAAGTTACGACCACCCGAAGGCACAATCGGCTTCCTCGGGTCCCAGTGGCCGTTCCGCGGGAGATATCAGGTCTCGTAAACACCAAAATAATTAATCACTGACACCTAACTTTCCTTTTGGTTATTTCAGTTCATTTTTACCTTTTATTTTAGTAAATTTAATCTTACAAACTCTAAATGAACACTCTGTGTAAACAAAACTCCCAGCTAATTTATGTAACACAATAGGTATCACAAATTGTTTTGACTTCTGCACTTTGTTTTGTTATTGAAACGACAAAATATTAATATACCCTCTCTGTTCTTATGTGACTTAGCAATTGTATGCAGTGCATTACGAATGTTATCGTAGATTAAATATGCAATCGTTCACTCATTTTACTCACTGCTTTGTTTTGCATTTGTACTGGTAACTTTTATAAATGTATCTTGTGTTTTAGTTTCCTGTTTAAATTTTGTATTTTTTTTTCTCCTAGTGATGTAAGCTGGCGGGTGGTGCAGGGATACATACGGTGTACCAAAACATTTGCACATTGATAGGTATACACATATATTTTAATATATTCTGTTTTATTAATAGATTTTATTTTTGTGACTTTTATATATTTACTAGCTGTACCCGCGACTCCGTCCGCGTGGAATAGTGGCTTTGGGCAGCAGTTTTCGGACATTTCTTTTGGTTCATAAACACCGTCATTTGAGTGTTTAGAATAATCGAATTTAAAGTAATGCTTCTCTATACACGACATTAGACGTATAGCCATCGGGGATCAAAGCATAGAGGTTGCTAGGATTGCTAAGACGTGACAGAGCTACATAAAGCTGATCGTGTGAAAAACAGTTAATACTTATTTCTACACCCACAACTTTTAGCGTACCTATGACCGTGAGGTTTAATTAATTGTCACCGCGAAACATAGGCTCACTGGAAACCGGACTCGTTTAAAACTAAACGGAAAGTGGTTTGGGATGAGAGGAATCCGAGGAATAAAAACACTATCACCTTTACCGCACCCTGTTAACATCTTTGGTCACTTTTAATCTGGTACCGTTGCAACGTTTTGGCGGGCTTAAATATTTAAGGGGCATTATGGGTACGCCGACTTTTAAATTAATTTTATAAGCTGGTAGTCCAGTAGCACTGAGGGATCACGCGATAATGCATGAGATTCACGATCGATGGACAAACGTGCCTCACGCTGTTCCCTGTTCTACCTACTTCGAGTGGCCATCATTCGAGAACGATGTGAACTGAATCGAGATTCTCGCTGAGCCGAAGTTTCTGTAGCACGAAACCTGGCCTGACGTTCCTGAGATGCAGTGAGAGCCTCATGATCTTCTTCGGATTCCTGTGATCAAACTAATCTCATCCTTTTAGCATTCCTGCTGCACTGGGAGAGGTTGGATCTTTTTCGAGGCATTCTTACAATATACTAACACAACATATTTTAGTAAACACGTACTTATCATAAACAACTAAATTATAAATACTTACAGATTATTACACAGTTTCATTTTTTACAGTTTAATAACTATTATGACGTGTCAACCCAATCTATTAACTATCGAAAACAACCAAAGGTGTTATCTGTAAGTACTTCCTGGTTTTAGAAAAATACCGAAAGCAAGTCAAGAAAAATAACGTAAGTTATATGTATCACTGACCTTTTTTTTACGTGTGGAAATACCCTCGGACCGTCACCCCACAGGGGTTTGCGGCGGGGCGGTGTGTCGGACTCGAACCGACTAAAACCACACGGTGTGCCACTCTGCGCCTGAGACGGGAGGGACCCGGGATCTGCTGATATTAATACATCCAAATTCCTCCCAGCGCCTGCCCGCACAGAAGCGGGCACCGGCGGCGGACTGGGTCCGAGTGGAGGTCGTCCTCCCCGACCTTCTCCGCCACCTCCATCTGGGAGATTACATCTTCGCAGAAGGTTGTGACCGCGGTAAAACTGCTGCGAGAGATCTCCTCCGATGACTGCAGTGAGGGCCCGACGCTGCGGCGCCCAAGCGGAGCAAACCATCAGCGTGTGCTGGGCCGAGTCCTCACTGCAGTCGCAGTGGTGGCAGGTGGGACTCAATTCCCTCCTGGCGACCAAGTGCAGGTACCTTACGAAGCAACCGTGCCCGGAAAGGACCTGCGTCAGTCGGAAGGAAAGGGTCCCGTGCTGCCGCCCTGCCCACTCAAGGATGACCGGCTGGAGAGCCTCCACGGCGGCAAAGCCAGCACGTGGAGTCTCCAGCTGGAACGACCATCTAGCCATCGTGGCTCGACGGGCGGCTTCACACCACTCGCGTACTTCGGGCGGAGGGCGAATGCCACTCTCCGATACCAGCCATACAATACCACTTCAGCTACCCGTCGATAAACTTCGGCGAGCACTTCCGCCTCCAAATCCCACGGGGGTGTTCCGGCCAGGGCGCAAGCCGCCTCTCTTGACACCGTGCGGTATCCGCGTATGGCTCTGACTGCCAATACCCTCTGAGGCCGCCAGAGGCGGGCCTTATTTAGGGCAGTCAGAGCCGCCACCCACACCGGTGCACCATACAGCGACATTGACCGGACAACTCCCGTGTACAGGAGTCGCGTTGCGACGCTGGCTCCACCCAAGTTGGGCAAAAGTCACCCAAGAGCGGAGGCAGCGTCGACCAGCTTTGAACCAAGCTGTCGGAAGTGCTCGTCGAAGAGTCACCTACCGTCGAGGATCAGGCCCAGATACCTCATCTGGGCCCGACGATAACACTAAAATGGGACCACACGGGAAGCACCAGCTTTCAAATAAAATAGAATCAACAAAATCGGTTCACTCGGTCGAAAGTTATGAGGTACAAAAATAAAAAATAAATAAAAAAAATACAGTGGAATTGAGAACCTTCTCCTTTTTGAAGTCGGTTAATTACTAAATAAA
Source organism: Diaphora mendica (assembly GCA_949125395.1). Lineage (NCBI taxonomy): Eukaryota > Metazoa > Arthropoda > Insecta > Lepidoptera > Erebidae > Diaphora > Diaphora mendica. Next base: position 8,984,497 of record OX421312.1, on the reverse strand, counting down.
ATGGTTTTTTTTTAAACATAAAAATTAGAAAATATTTTAAACTAAATAAGTAAATAGGTATAAGGTTTATAAAAGAATCAAGAACTTGAAATCAAACTAACCTATACAAAATAAACATACTACTCGTATATGTATTTACAAACCCTATAAACCCTAAAGAAATATGTCCTTATTAGAAACGACTAAATTGTAAGTACTTACAGATTGTTACACATAAAATTAAGAAATAAAAAAAATCAAGAAAAAAAAATAATGCTCTCGGCGCGCTTTATATACCGGCGTGGTCGCGCAGCCTTTTACAATCTACAAACGTCCAGCTACGTGATTCTTTAAATTGGCATAACTTTTTTATTTATGAACCGATTGACATGAAACAAACACTAAATGTTAAGTGAAGCTTACCACAATATATTAGTGAAAACCGCATTTCAATCGGATAAGCTATTTCTGAGATTAGCGTGCACAAACGCACAGACAAACAGACAAACAGATAAACAGACAAAAATTCTAAAAATCATTGTTTTGGGTTCTATTGCGTTCATAAAGCCACCCTATAATAGTTTTCCTGAGATATCTTCCATGTACAGACAGCGACCAGTTACGATTTTATTATATGTATAGATAATTTATTTATATATATGTCATCAGATAGTGAATGTTATGTTTCCGCATGTGAATCTGAAATTGATTTAAGTAATGAAAGTTTCTCCTCCGTATCAGATACTCTTGGTGGTGTTCTACGCAACAAATTTAATTTTAACAGTAAGCACCTATTTAACGTATGTCATCTAAACGCCCAAAGTGTTCCTAGCCACTATTCAGATTTGTGCGAGGCGTTCTGTGATGTCAATGTTCATGCCGTCCTGGTTTCCGAGACTTGGCTCAAACCACATCTTCTCTCTACCTCTTACTCTCTCCCGGATCGGATGGAGAGGATTGACCTACGCAGTGACTTTTTTCACAAAATTATTTCAACTTCGTCTTCTGCGGCCGCTGCTGAGTACTTATTCTTAGAGGTTTGTGTTGGGGGCGTTAAAACAGTCCTTGGTGTCGTCTACTGTCCCGCTTCTGTTGACTACTTCACTGAATTCGAATCAGTCCTTGAATCCTTGGGTACAGAGTATGCTCATCACGTCATCATGGGTGATTTTAATACCAATCTCCTAGATCAAAACTCCCGTCGTTCCTGTAAACTCCAACTCCTTCTTGAGTCGGCCAGCCTTAATATTCTGCCATTACATGCCACTCACCACAACAATAACGGCGAGGACACTTGGCTCGACTTAATTATCGCCTCCAATCCCTCCTTTGTTTCCTCTCATGGTCAACTAGACGCTCCCGGATTCTCACATCATGACCTGATTTTCCTCTCCTATATCCTTAAACCCTCATAACCCAAACCCAAAATCCTATACAGGCGTTGCTTTAGGCGAATGGACATCGACAAATTGTGTGATGATGCTTCACGTATTGACTGGACATCATTGATCGACTGCACTTCTATCGATGACAAGGTACATATATTTAACGAACTAGTGACTAAGTTTTATGATACTCATGCTCCGATTAAAAAGGTTAGGGTAAAACGACCACCGGCGCCCTGGATGACCAGGGACATACGGGTGGCCATGAAACACCGAAATCGAGCCTTTAGAACTTTTAAGAGGGACCGTGTCGAAGTCAACTGGCAACTATATAAGACTGCAAGAAATCGGTGTAACCGGATGATACGGAACGCTAAACGCCGCCATATTCTAGATAATATTTCTTCTTCCTCTCCTGCCGACATCTGGAAGTTCCTTGGGACTCTCGGTATCGGCAGATCGCGGCATATAGACTTTCCACAATCAGTTGGTCTCGATTCCCTGAATCAACATTTTACTACATCTTTTAAATTGGACAGTCTGTCTGAACATAACACCCTCAATTACATCAATAGTCTACCGCGCTCTAACTCAAGTCCTTTTCACTTCGCTCCAGTCGCAGAAGGAGAAATAAAGAAAATAATCCTATCTATCAAATCCCAAGCGGTTGGTTGTGATGGCATTAGCCGGAGAATGATCACCACATTAATAGTTCACCTCCTCCCTGCTATTTCCCATATTATTAACTTCTCCCTCGTGTCTGGCACATTTCCTTCTGTGTGGCGTAAGGCGTATGTACGCCCATTGCCTAAAATTCCTAATCCGTCTTTTCCCGATCATTTTCGTCCTATTTCTATTCTTCCTTTTCTCTCCAAAGTGCTAGAAGCCTGTGTCCACAAACAGTTTTCTCGCTTTACTTATTGTAACAACCTACTCAGTCCTCTTCAGTCTGGGTTTCGACCAGGCCATAGCACAGTTTCTGCCCTTCTTAAAGTGACTGGCGATATTAAGGCGGGAATGGAGAATGCTAAGGTTACTACCGTGGTACTGATTGATTTTTCCAATGCCTTCAATACTGTCAGTCATGAACTCCTCCTTGCTGTCCTATCCCATTTCTCAGTTTCTCATGAAGCGCTGGACTGGTTCTCCTCTTACCTTCGGGATCGTCAACAGTCAGCCAAGATGGAAGATTGTTCCTCTAGCTGGTCTTGTCTCCATGCTGGCGTCCCCCAAGGCGGTATTCTTTCACCTCTTCTGTTTTCAATCTTCATTAATCTCATCACGTTAAGACTTCGGTGTTCCTATCATCTTTATGCTGATAACTTGCAATTATATTATCAAACTGATTTGTGCGATGTATCGTCCGCGATCTCGATCGTAAACAGTGACCTGGCGGCCATTAAACACTGGTCCGATATGTTTGGCGTATCGGTAAACCCAAACAAATGTCAGGGTATCATCATCGGAAATAACCGTCGCATGAGCCAGTTAGACCTAGCTTCACTTCCACCACTTATTTACGATGGTATGGTTATCCCATACTGTAAAAGTGTGAAGGACCTCGGATTGTACATCGACACAACTCTCTGCTGGCAAAAACAAGTTGCGTCTGTGTGCCAGAAAGTCACGGGCTCGTTACGGACTCTCTATAGGCTTAAGAACTTTCTGCCAGTGAAAACCAAGGTAATGCTTGTCCAGACCCTAATATTCCCAATAATCGACTATGGTGACGTGTGCTACTTTGACCTGAATGCAGATCTGCTCAATAAGCTTGACCGTCTTCTCAACAATTGCATTCGATTCGGTTTCAACTTACGGAAATATGATCACGTGTCCGAGTACCGGTCTTATTTGAAGTGGCTTCCAATTCGCCAACGTAGACAGACACGGGCATTAACTACCCTTTATTCTTTACTCTTCTCTTCAAGCTCTCCTTCCTACTTAACTACTCAATTTCAGTATCTAGGTTCAAACCACACTAGGAACCTTAGGTCTTCCAACAACCTACTTCTACAATGTCCCACTCACCACTCTCATTTTCTTCACTCAACCTTCTTCGTACAAGCTGTCCTACTATGGAACGAGCTCCCTCTCGAGGTCAGGATGGCTAAAACTAGGCAAAGTTTTAAACACTTGTTGCGAAAACCTATCCTACACACCTTATTCAATCCACCTTGATATCATCATGCTCTCCATTTAGAAATTATATTGTATATATGTTATATGTATGTATTTATATACGTATTGGTATGTATGTATATGTATTAGCATGTAGGAATAGGTATTTAATATGTATTTGTTATGGGTATCTACATAAATTTAAAGGTTTGATTGTTTCTTATTGAGAAATATATTTACATTTTTAGTTTTGTGCATCTACCGTGTTTTGGCTCTGCATCAGCCTAAGGTCGACTGGTAGAAAATGCCTACGGCATTAAGTCCACCTTTGTCACTGTTAATGTGCATAAAGTATAAATAAAAAAAATAAAAAAAAACATATATTTTATGGATTCTCTTGTAAATCTGTAATACGGTGTACAAATAAAGAGTTTTTTAACTATCTATCTACTGGCCATGTAGTGGAAAGTTTTACTTTTAAAAACTGAACACCGTTTTTATGCCTCGATAACGGGCCGTCATCCAGTTTTGATTTTAGATCAGAACTATCAACGGATATGCTGTAGCAAAAGCTATTACGTACATCTGTACCGTATAAAACGTTGTTGGTATGCTAATCAAACCAATAGCGTCAGATGGGGACAGGAGCTCTTGGACAGCTACAGGTTGTCGTATGAAGTAAGACAGGGGGCTGATCTCTTCCGATCTATTTAATACGTTTATAACTGATTTTATCGTTGAGCTAAGCAGCACCCTATTGGGGCTAAGATTGGATGCCAGATACGTCAACAAACTTAGCTATGTGGATGACATGATGCTTCTCAGCACCACGATAAACGCATCTAATTTCGATTTGTGGAAACTTAACATTCAATGTTAAAAGGACAAAGATGGTATTTAGGTCCGGAAAGGGACCTAGAGTTTTCAGTCTGTTTCTTGATAAACAGTCTATCAAACTAGTGGAAAGCTTTAGGTATCTTAGCCATATTGTTATGTCAAATCTGAGGGATGACAGCTATATTTAGCACTAACGGAGGGCCTTATGTGTTGTAGGTAATATGATCTGAAGAAATACTGTAATGCCCGTTTTCACCAAAGTTCCCTAAATTTAAGGGACCACTTAGAGAGAGTTAGGTAACCCTTAGCGATATTTTCGTTTTCACCAACCTTTAGGGGTTACCTAAGTGCTTAGGCGTCTCTTAAAATTTAGGGGCTCGAATGTTAACCACCTAACCAACCCCTAACAAGGTGATAAAGAAACTTGACGTGCGTTTTGCTTACAATTTTTGAAATGGAGGAGTTATGGGATGTTTCCAATACAATGAAATAATAAATAATCCTAGTTTATTCAATATATTATCGAGATAGACCAGCTTTATTTACAAAATATGGCGTTATAGATTTTGTTACAAGATTTAGGTTAACCAAGGGATGTTATTTATTTATTAAATAAAACTGAACAAATATTGGAATATCCTGATAATAGGCAATACAAGCCCATACACTACTTATACACATAAACATACACATATACTTTGGCAGGCCCATACATAAAAAAAAGTTAAGTTTCGCTTTTTTGCAATATGTTGTATTTATAATAATGTTATATATTTTTCTAAGTAGTTGTGTAATTTTTATAACTACCAACTTTAAACTTTTACTGTAAATAAAAGTGATTACTTCTACTCGAATATTAAACAGGTAGTGGAGAAATAACAAAAAATAACACGGAACATTTAAAAGGAGACATAGCAATTACATATTATTTACTTTATAACCTCAACGACTCGCAGTCGATGTGACACATGGTACATATTTTAATTTTGGCAGTTGTCAGTTTTGAGTTTGAGATTTCGAGACAGAATAAAATTTAAAATTAGAAAAAAATGTGTTTAATCTATAAATTAAACAAAAACATATTCTATTTCGTATTGTATGTTTATTACTTAGTAATAATAATTTATTTAATAATTTAATATAGAAGAAAAAGACAATTGACATACACTTGCGCACGTTTACGGTTTTTGAAATCCCTACACAATAGGAGACCCTTAATTAGGTGTCTCTATTAAGGAGTAACCTACGTTAGGGGGTTCCTATTTAAGAGTTTGTTTAAGTATAGTTGGTGAAAACGGGCATAAGTCTTCTCCAGATCTTAAAGTGACATTATTTCGCGTCCTTTGTCACCATTTTAAACCTGTTAACTTTGGGCAGATGGTAATAGGAAATCAATTAATAGCATTCGAGTTGCCTACAACAATATCTTTAGGCAACTCATGGGCCTACCACTATACTGTAGCGCTTCCGCTTGGCTATATTATAATTTGGTAAAAAAGAATATTTGATATATATAACATCATTTCTTTCCTTGCAATCAGTGGTAGTCATTGTGTGATTTTTTTGTGTGAAACATTGATGTGCGTACACAACGCTGTAACAGAAGTTACACATTAAATGGGACAACTGTAAAGCTGAGTCTCCACAGAACAAAAGTTGGCAATTTTTGTGTTGTCAACTCAACCTTTTTTTGTGTTGTCAAATTTCGGTGGAGACGCGCCTTAAGACTCTCTTGTTTTATGTGCACAGACGTCAAAACTCTTCACCAATCATCGTCATCAACAATCTATAATAGTCGATGGCAGGACATAGGTTTCTTCTTAGAAAGGAGATTTAGGCCTAACCACATTGGACAGACGGGTTGGTATTGGTTGGATTTGTGTCAAGATTTTATCCCCTTTGCAGTCCTGTCTTGCGTAATTTGCTCCCTTATGCGGATCTTACGACACCTACCTGAAGAATTGGGGTATTACTCAGTATTCTTAATCTCTTAAGAGGGGATAATACCCATAATTGGCTAGTTAGTATTTAGTGGGTTAGTAGCATAAGACTCACTAACAACTTTAACGCTGACGGTGTTGGTGTGTCCGCCTTGCGATGTGCACGTGTATTGGTCGCTATGACGCACCGACATCTTATTCAACGTTAGCCTGTAGTGTGTCTCTTTCTCGCCTTCCTCCGTGGACCACGCTGTAAGATAAAGAAAGTATGCATATTTACTGCTTTAAAGTGACTTTCAAAAAGGAAAAAGGTATTCAAAAGCAGCAGCAGCGAAAATAGAAGTCTTTCATTTATGAACCGAATTTGAAATTTGTTAGAGTATATTTGTTTGGCCCTGTTCACAACTATAGAAAAGAGTTATACTCCTAAAGATAAAATTAAAGAATGAAGAATACAATTTATTACAATTATTTTATGCACATATTTAAATATTTAGACAATAGGCAAAGTATATTTTTATAGACGTCGCAACGGTGCTATTCATCGCAGCAGTTGTAAAGTAGAATGCAAAAAGGGGAAAAAATACGAGAATAAAGAATTGTGTTTTATAACAACATCTTAACGGTAGATATTACATGAAATTAATCAGAATCAACTTTCGTCAAACATATGAAAGCACCGATTTTCTTACATTATATCCAAGCATCAACTTTCTTATATTAAACGCAAACACCAAGTTTCTTATGTTATATGTTAGCATAGACTTTCTTAAATACACATACGCAAGCATCGATTTTCTTATATTATACGCTAGCACAGATTTTCTGATATTACATACAAGCATCGACTTTCTTACATTATACGCTAGCAAAGATTTTCTAATATTATAATTATATGCAAGCATCGATTTTCTTATATTATACGCTAGCACAGTTTTTCTGATATTATAATTATACGCAAGCACCGATTTTCTTCTACTTTTATAAAACGCAAGCATCGACTCTCTCTTTTACACAAGTACCGACTTCCTTTTATTACACGAAAGCTCTGAATTCCTTGCATTATATGCCAGCATCAGCTTTCTTATATTATACACAAGCACAGACTTTCTCATATTATACGCAAGCACTGACTTTCTTATATAACACAAAGTCACCGATTTTTTTAATATTACACAAAACCACAGTCTTTCTTATATAATTACGCAAAAAGGAACTTTATTTTATGTACGCAAGCACTTTCTTATATCCAACTAACAGTCGCTTAGAATACATGAAAGTATTAGACGAGAAAAATTGTTTTGACGTCATAATATATTAACACAATAACACCAGTGGCTGGTAATCGAGAGGATTGATTGCCGCACAGACAAAAAAGTCTAACTATTTATTAAGAATCGCTATTGTTTCATGATTACTGTTTTTTTAGATTTTTCTTATAGCTTATTCACCGGCGCAAGCATAATTTTTTGAATTTGAAATATTATATTGCAACTTTTTGGAATGCAAAAACGTGAGATAAATGAGATAAATTATGCATTGTATAATGTATAAGATGTTTCTATAAAAAATGAGTTCTTTTCTTTCAATACAGTCATAATGGTCACTTAATAGTCCATTCGATAAAAGAGGCATTCCTCCAATTCCACCAGTTTCCTAAACAGAATCATTATTCTGTTTAGGAAACTCATTTAGATCATTAGTTTGCTATGTAGATTGTCAGGGCATAAATACTGTTATTAAAACCGTGTATTTCTAAATTTATGGCAACAACGCTGTGTCCTCTCGCATAGCAGCAGCCGTATTTGCTAGTACAGCAACAAGAAAAAAACCTGTCATCGTGTCAATACCTCATTATACATTAATAGACGGAAAGAGAGACCTGGAGAATCAGTCAAAAACTGAATAAGAAAAATATAAAAACCCCGACAGATTTCTTCTATCAAAACTTATTGGAATGTCGCAGTTCAAAGGAAAACAATTATAACGTATTAAATATTATCACTTCTCTTCGACCTTTATTTTAGCTAGACATAGATTAATATTCATATAGCCTAATAAGCTGTTGTCTTTGAATTGACGTTAAATGATTGATCGCTAGGTTTGTATAAACAGCGATGCTTTTACTATTTCCTCTAAATTTTTACGTTTTTCGCTCCAAAAAAAACCTTCCATGTGCCTTAACGAAATATGAAAACACATATTGGTATAGTAATATTCGAGTTTCGCGCTTAGCAACATATTTAGCGCTTTTTATTTATGATGTTACATTTATTACCAGAACTATGTTGTCCCAAGGCTTGCGTCCAGCTCCACTCTGGTTCGCCGAGGGCCCGTGGCGTCACACAATCCAGTCCAATCGTGCTGTCCGGGTACACGTAGAGATCACCCGTTGGCTCAACCACTGCTGATCCACTTACAATAGTGTATTGAATCGTTGGTGGTGCATCACCTGGTGACCATAACATTTCCACTATTAGATTATTATTACTAGAGCTCAGTCAAGTCGAACTCATTGGAAACCATCTTATAGTTTCAAAAAAGACACTATAAGATTTTTATATTAAGATAGCATTTTCAAGATATTTTATCACACAAAGATTAATGTCAAATATCGCTGGGTGACTAAAATAGTGAAAGAAAAAAAAATGTTTTCGACATCTAACACAACGCCATCTAGTCTCAAACTAAGCAGAACTTGTATTATTATTATTGACTGCCTCGTTGGTCTAGCGGTTGGCGTGTGCGACTGCTGATCAAGAGGTCTCGGGTTCGATTCCCGGGTCGGACCAAATGTTTGTATGATCTACAAATATTTGTTTCGGAGTTTGGATGTTTTCTATGTATAATATGTATGTATTTACAAAAAAAATGTATATAGGTATTTGTATCAGTTGTCTAGTACCCATAACACAAGCTCTGCTTAGCTTGGGACTGGATGGCGTTGTGTGTTAGATGTCCGAAATATTTATTTTATTTTATTTATTATGGGCACTAGACAACTGATTAATACAGTTTTTTTATTTTATTTAATATATTTTACTTTCGGTGTATGATTTGAATGAGGAACAATATTGGATCTCAAGACTAAAACATATCGTGCAACGCGCCTTACAAAGAATATAAATTCGTCACCTGTAAAGTTGGTGACGATTGTGGTCGGTACACACTCAGGCCACTTTGGTGTCCACTCCCCGTTTTCACAATGCAAAATATTGTCACCTTTCATCTTGTACAAGCCAAAGTGCTTACAACGGGACATTATCACCGAACCGTGGGGGAAATGAGTGTCTTTCTGAAAATTATAAGAACAAAATATTAATTACAATACTTTTATTAATACGTTATTCTCCAAAAAAAGAGGCTAAATACATAAAAGTTAAGGTCGGGAATAAAAAAACAGACAATGACTGATGATGTCAACTACAAAATATTCATGTGGTTTCTTCATGTAAGGATGTTATTTGCAATAAATATTCATGTTTCACAAGAGACGGTAGGTATACAGTGACTATATTTAAAAAAAAAACAAAAGAAATGGAGAGTATCTAAGGATTTAAATAACAACTTTTTAAGTTAACGTAATAAAAATACTAACTAATTATTATATACAGCAACCCGGGCCACCGAACGGAGGGGAGTACCCATAGCGTCTTTTCCCGATACAAAACTGTTATTTATTGCGCGAGGGGAGGGAGGGGTATATTCCGACACGCACATTTTAAACTCACGTACAAAAATAACATCAAAATAAAACTCACTTCTATAGATGAATTCTTAAAAGATATTGCCAGCAATGGATGATCGTTCCGATACAAGCATTCCCGTAATATAGGCTGAAATCGGCCATCTGTAAACATAGTTTTTTCTTATTATAAATAGTTATATTTTTAAAACAGAGGTGCCAGTGAGATCAGTGGAGGAGTGGAATGAAGGTAAAAAAAACCCTGCTGGGACACAAATAGGTCTGCTCGACGGGAGCCGATATAACATGGTCTCAAAAAATTATGTATTTCGTTGCGATTCGCGTAATTGTCGAAGGTGACCTACCTATCTGTTAATTTCCCACCCTATACCCAAAAAAAATGTTGGAATCTCACACTCGGTTGAGCTTCTAAATATTCTTTTGACTATGAGCGGTACTTTTGAATTTTTTGTGTTAACCGTACTTCATCCATGGTATGACTCATGGTTCAATTTACGAGTATGTTCTTAATGCAGCTCCATTTAGACGCATTCCTACTCTAAACTTCCTATTACTGACTGACTGACTGAACTAAAAACTATTTGCAGATAGTAGAGAACATTTTTTCATAATCTCCTTCACAATGATGCACATAACGATTTTTGATTTTAGACTGACAGTACAAAAAACCTTTCTAAATCCTTTAAGAGCTTGTGTAGGCAGGTGTAGGCTTCAGAAGATATATAAGTATATTTCCTTACTGGTGCTGTCTACTCATTTTCAAATAAGTAAATGGAACAAAGATTGGATTCAAATTTCATTGTTCTTATTTGTGTTTAACTATTTATGAATAACCTTACTATTATTAAATTTATAATAGTACATTCCCAAATTTAAGGAAGGAAAAGTGCTTAAAAATAAAATACATAAATATTGTTCAAATACTCAGGTGCTTATGTACGAGAGCTACGTAAATATATAGATATACACATCCTACTTCCTTAATTCATTGTTTTGTGTTTTCATGGACATGAATAGAATTTGTTTCATTTAAATTTGATTTCTTTTATATATTATTAATTATTATTGTTTCATTACTAATGCTACATTTTATAAAAGACTTATTTAAGTGGGGGATCAACTTGGGGTGGTACCTTTTTCAAATCATCATACAACCTAAACGCTTTAACCACCACACCCATCCAAGCAGAAATTACTTTTAATTTTAACACACTTTAATTAATACTTTTATTTTAGCCTTATAAACAAACAAACATATGGGTGTATACTAACTTTTAAACTTTCGCGTTCCATGATATAATAATAATTATTTTAACGGGAATTAACGCGATCCGAATAGTCAGCCTGTGACCACGGCCAGTGCAACCTGGTCGAAACGTCAGGCAAAACAGAGGTATGTAGTACCTTGAAATAGTGATCGCGTTAATTCCCGTAAAAATAATTATTATTATATGGGTATATGTTAATAGCCTGTCTTGCTAGTCACAGATAGTTAATATATAAACCTAAGGTCTCACTGGTTAGAAATCTTAGTTTTTAATGTAAATGAGGCTTTTAAATATCCAAATTCAAGAAAATAAATGTTTTGTTATGTAATATAGTATGTAGTATAGTTTCAGTAAATAGGTAGATTATTTGATCACACTGTCAACTACAACTTACCTGGTGTACTAGAACACAGTGGGCCCACCCAGTTGCCATCAATACATTTAATCTTACATATGAGCCTCTCGTTCAGAGGTCCTATTAGACCGGGGAATTTTACCTGAAAATAAATACAGCATTTATTATCCATACTAATATTATCCATTTATATTTTAAAGTAACTCTATCTGTAACACTTTCAATACACAATTACTGGGATGATTTCAATTAAATTTGCTATAGTGATACTTTGATTCTTGAGGAAAGGAAATAGGCTAATTAAAAAACCGTCTTAAATTTGAATTTCACAACGGTTTTATTTTGACAGTATCAGATGAAATCCAGTATAACAAAGACAACCTTCATACTATATTGAACCCAGGCTTCAACTATTAACCTCTAGAGATTGAAACCTATGTATATAATACAACAGTATCCTGTATAACAAGAATGGAATCTATTGATTCAATGACATTGCCATTATTGAGTGTTCAAAGGTCTTTTATATTGCAGTGTACTATTATGTGTTAACATTCTATATATCATACATTTATGTTCATTATTCAATTCAACAAAGGAATTACAAGGAATACAGAAGACAAACATATTGTGCTTATTGCAACAGTAGGTTATCTAGCATCGTTTTAAATACTATAATATTACGTACATAATTTTATTGTGGAGTTAAGTTGTACTGAATATTATTATGGTGTGAGGTGATGGATTAAAAATATGGATTGTCATCACCTCTTCTCATCCACAGGAAAAAGACATATTTCTTAGCGTTCCATGGATTCACCGTGCGGGTGCCAGGTCCATCACGTGATAGATGGGGGCAACACATGGGACTTCGACAGTGCTTGGGAATTGCGACCCAGGTTTAGGTTTAGACAGGACAGAAAGAAAGACCGAAAACGCACAGAAGAAAAACTTTTAAACAAACCATACAAACAAACAAAGGCCCTTTTTTTAAATAGAATATCGGGCAAATGAGCAGACGTATCGCCTGATGGTAAACAATTACCGCCGCCCGTGGACACCAGAGGCGTTACAAGTGCATTGCTGGCCTTTGGAGGATGGAGGTAGGAGTTGTGGTATGGACCTCCGGTATCCTCACTCACTCAGTGAAGCACAATGCAAGCACTGTTTCACACCAGTTTTCAGTGAGGCCGGCTCACTCCGCTCGAGCCGGCCTATTCATACCAAAGTGTGGCTCTCCCATTTAAATTTAGTAGGTCAAAACCTCCTTTCTAAGGAGTGGTCTATGTCCAGCAATGGACTACTAAAGGCTGTTGATGATGATTGTGATGTATTATAAAGTTCTCTTAGATATAAAATTGTTTCCTCGAAAATTTGCTTTATAAACATCTTAAAAATATAACAACATGGGTATGTGTTTTAAACATACCTCAGATATCTTTGAGAAGTCAGATCTAAACCTTGTTACATCCAAATTTGAATCTAAACTCTTCACATCTGGCAGGGAACATTTGAATTCATCTATGGAATAAAAAAAACAAGGTATATATTAACCATACAATAAAATTTATTTGCATCTAATATGCATAAAAAAATCCATAAATTATGTATTATAAAGTACAACCATTACCGTCTTCATAAACTATCTGAGTTTAAAATAGATTTGGGAATCAATCAATGAACAGTTCAAACAGACATATTTTTACAAAATAGCAACAGTTTCTATTGCTTCTTTAGGCATTTGCAAAACTGTCACTTCTGTAGCCATAATTGTATGAATCTTCAAAATTAAAAGAATAATTTCACTTTGCTCAACACTGATTATGAGATTCCAGCATACAATACCACACTAAGAGTAACTAGTGCAGTACAGAATATTATCAGCCTATCATGATCCAGTTTTGGCTTCGGCTGGGTGGAGGTACTTCCTCTGATGAGTATAGTATGTCATGCAGTGGATATCAGCGGCTTCCTACACTGAAAATCGGTTGGGAAAACTCGTAATACTAATTTGTATGAGCATTTAATGGTTTAAATGGCAATACTTATTTTTTCTCAATTAGGAGTTCGCTTAGTCCTTATATTTTATAGGAAATATTACCTACCTTGCGGCAAAGTTACATTATCTTCATTTTCGCACAATATCACAGGTATAAACAATACGAATGGTGCGATAATCATGTTTATAAGTAGTAGCGCTTACCACTTTACCACATTGTGGAAATTAAAAATCTATGTGAAATTAATTCATGTTCCTGTCAAGAATTCTTATTAATCCGTTACTTCAAAACCTTTTTTACTACAAAAAGTAGCTTCCTTCTGATTAATTAAAATTCTGACTTCTGTCTGATGTCTGACATCAGCACGACATCGGTGACATGACATGACATGAGTCTATGAGTGAGTACATGCCGAGGCCGCACTACGGCTAAACCGCCGCGGTTTTTAACCGCCTGATTTTGTGACTAAGGAAACGAATGGCAGTGGCCGCACTGGCGGTGTTTTACCGCGACTGATTTTAAAACCGCGACAACCGCGGGCGGTTCTGCCAGTGTTGCCAGAAGGTTACTTTTGTAATGTTTCAGGTGATTTATCATCTCTTGGTTACTTTTAGGTTATACAAAAAATGCTGAGAGACTATTTAGCAGTATGAAAATATTAAAAAAACAAGCAGAGAAATAGAATGAGGTTAAATCTTTTATCTACTATATTTAGAGTACGCTGCGTTTTTTATGGAATAGGGGGCAGAATACGAGCAGATGTATCGCCTGATGGTAAGCGATTACCGCCGCCCATGGACACCCGCAACACCAGAGGCATCACAAGTGCGTTGCCTGCCTTTTAAAAAGGAGTACGCTCTTTTCTTGAAGGTTCGACGGTCCATTGTATTGTATATTTGTTAGTGGTTTTCTGGTGGTTTAATTTCTAAAATGCTCCAGTGCTCATCTACTTCTTTAGCCTCTTCAAAAAGCAGTCGGTAAATAAGGTAATAAACATAAAATCTATACTGTGATAGAAAACATTATGTTTAACAACTTTAATTGGTGGTCCGACTGGGTTCTGGACCCAACCCAGAGGGTGGTCATGACCCCCCCCCCCCCTGGATCCGCCCTTGTTGTATTTTATATATATTCGGCATTCCTTTTAAATTTAAAAATCACACTAATCACACTAATATATAAATGCGAAAGTTTGTGTGTATGTTTGTTACTTCTTCACGCAAAAACTACTAAACAGATTTGGATGAAACTTTACAGTAATATAGCTTATACATCAGAATAACACATGCTACTATTTGCCGCGATAAACGACATACACGCGGACGGAGTCGCGGGCAACAACTAGTAGAAAATTAAGCAGGATCAGACCACATATAATGTTAACAAGATTTATTATTATTATTTGAGGACAATAAAACTCTGCTCTGTGATAATCTTCACTTTTTTCCTAAGTAATAGAAGAGTTTGTGAAAATGAGAAGGAAATTCGCAATACTATCTTAGGTACAGATAGTCATTAAATTTAACTTTTATGATAGTTGTCTACAGATGTATTTTACAAGGAAAAGGCTATTTCACAGCTCTATCTATCCACGTCTGTTTCTACCGCGGTTTTTAACAGATTCTGTGCCACAGGTGGTATGGAACAGAAACCGGTCTAATGCGAGACGCTTCCAAGAAAAGTACCTACCACTCGGCAGCTAAATTTTAGCCCGTCTCCCTATGTCATAGTCATAACCGAAATAAGATTACAGAACAAATAAAATAACTTTTCAGAATGTATGTACTTTATTACATACAAATTCACAAGCTAGTTTTCCTACAAAACATTATTAATATAAAGCATATATAGGTAAACGAAAGGCACTAGATAAGAGGTAGGTATTCAAGCTAACATTTTTGTTTCGAATTGTCGCATTTTAGCCAAAAGTAAGGCGTATACAGGTAGGTTCTTATTTTTTTATATAAAAGAATACTCCCGTATTAGGTATATACATCCTGAGTACTATACAAACATACATGGAACGGACATAAAGAACACCCAGACTCAGAATAACAATTTGTGGATCAGACAAAGTGTTGTCCCATGTGGTATTCGAACTCACGACAATCGGCACAGTAGAAAGCGGCGTGGCGACCGCTTAAACCACTACGCCAACCGTGCAGTCAGTTATATCATGTCATGTAAAGATAAAAATACTTAATTTACAAGAAATCTTACCGAATCAATTACTAAGGTATATACTAGGTATTTTTTTTTTTTAAAGACAAGTCCCGCACTAGGAATAAATCTTGTGTCGCGGGGACTTTACAAACATACATGAAACGGACACAAAGAACACAGAAGTTTGAATTGTTTAGACACTTTAGGTACATGTATTAACAAGCGATGTTATAATAAGTATGAGCCTCATCTCAGGTAGCCTGTGACCACGGCCAGTACAACCATAACATTAAGCAATTCAAAATATGTACCTACCTAATACCTTGATCGCGTTATATCGCTGCTACATACATTAATATAAATTTGTATAAAAACTATAAAAAAAACTGTTCTATTGGTACATCGATGAATTTTGCGTGGGTTACGTCGCTTTCATAGGCATCTACAATAATATATTCTTAAATAACATTAAAAAATTACATATAATTGGTCTGAAAAGTAAGAAGACAATTAATATTAAAAATCCTAGAAAAAAGTCATAATAACACGCAATAACTTTAATTATAAATATTCCCAAAGAGTAATACGACAATGTAAAAAAGTGATAATAAAAATATGGTGTTAGGAGGTCAACATGACAGTGGAAAACAGTGGGTTTATAAAATACATTACAGCGATTAGTATCACATAGCGCTTTGGATCCACCTGATATACACCATTGGCATAATACTATGTACTTAAAAACCCGATTAAACAATGAACGAGACTTTCAAAATAATGGATGACAACATTAGATAATAATTAGCCAGTAGTCATCCTAGTAGACATGAGGAGACAGAAGTTAGAAATTAATTGATAGTGTCTTGACTAATAAATATGCAGTAGGTACAATACCAAAATGACACAAAGTACGATTAAATATATTTCTAAAGAACAATAAGGACTTTACATGGAACCATAGGTTAAATTAGAACACAAATGAAAGGTGTGCCAAATTCTGCTCGGGACCGATGAAGATAGTCCATTTTGAGTGGGTCATTCTTTTTTACATTTTCATTCCTTTATAATTTCGAGTGTAATCTCGTGACTTTCGCGATATTGGTTCCTTGTTAGAACCTTGAAATAAAGAAGTATTTTACTCCATCGGGAGATTTTTATCAGTTGCGACACTTGCGACTGGTTTCAAAGTAATTGAGCCTTTGAATTATTGGCCTTGGTTACTCAATTGACACTTACTAATAATAATACAACAACAACAACATTTGTACGTAGCAATCTTTAATCATAAATGCGATTGCACCTTTGTGTGTTTTTAATAACGTATGTATTCTGGGAATGTTCGACACTTTGAATCAGGGATATTCCGGTTAGGGTTAACCTAACCGAAATAATCTGTTATTAACCCTTTTGGATATGGGTTAACCTAAATTTAGGATTAACCTAAATATGTGTTACCGAATTATAACTGTTAACAGGAATAATCTAATACAGGATTATTACGGTTAACCTTAACCGAATTTGATATAGGTTTCTGGATATTTGTAGGTCCGTGATTCATTTTTCGTTACAGTCGTCGGTGACGTTCATTATTTGCGTGGAATGGGAAAAGGGGATAACAAGTAAATTTTTTTTCACAAGAGATCAAGTAAAATTGATTAATTTTCGAATCGCGTCACGTCGTAAAATAACCGAAATCTTGGGTTAACATCTATCATTTGGGTTAACAATTTCAAAAACATAAACCCTTTAATTTGGGTTAACCCTATTTGTTTGGGTTAAAACAATAACATATATAATCTGTTAACCGAATCGATGAGTAACCCTTTGAAACGGTTACAGATTGATTCGGTAACCGTTTATAACGAATACCGTTATGCATGGGTTTTCCGATCCCTGCTTTGAATCGGGATCTTGATCAAAATGTGATAAGAGACTTACCACGTCGGTGTCTGACGCTGAACTGAAAGGTCTACGGGGGCCTACGGGGTCTGATGAGACTAGTCAGACGTTCTCAAAATATAGAAGTTTGTAAAATAGTTTACCCTTTAAGAATATGACATCCTTTATAGATAAAATTCCAGACCAAATAAGTAAAAAGCAATATAGATAATTGAAAAATAAAATTGTCGACCGTGGAATAAAATTAGCCTTTTCAAACATTAAACTACCTATGTTGTTATTTGTTTGTGCAAACTGGTCGTGCTTACTGTAATCGTAATCAGTCCAGGCTAAGTAATATTTATCAGGATGCATTAAGCATGGTTTGTTTTAAAAAACGGTTTAATTTACATTATAGGTACTTTGACTTTTTGACTGAACCAATTCTAAAAAAAGTTCGAATTCAGAGTCAAGTCAAGCCTATCAAAAGCTTAACCACACCCCACACACTTGTTATATCAATGATATAACAAGATGTATTATGACTATGACTGTTTTACATTTACAGACTGATTCAACTACAAAAAATCATTGTTATTGCTGATTAAGATCGAGTAAAGATTCCAAATGACAAACACAACACAGAACTGGACATCTGCTCTGCTAACACCTTCGCAATGCCTCGATATAACTCCCTATACCGTTAGGTAAACGTAAAGGCTGAAGCCTGACTTAAAGGCAGCTCTTGTAGGGCTTGTTTGAATACGATGTGTGTGGCCAAATACACGGACCTCTAGTTGTAAGTTCACAACAATTTCCATTTTAACGGCAATTCTTTTAACCGGGGTGCTCTAAAGCCTGATGATATAGGATACAATCAAGTTATTAGCTATTGTTTTCTTAAGAAAAGTATTATTTACGTGTCTTGACAAATGTTCATTTATTTGCTAAAGTCAAATAGGCATATATTGGTGTTAAAACAAAAGTTATTTGCAGATACTCCTAAATAGAGCTTGGAATATCGGATAGGCACAACTGGAAAATAAATACTATTGTAAATCTAATCAGTCTTACACTTAGGCACCGCATATTCACAACATTGAAAATATTTTATCTTTCTAAAGCTAAGAATGTAAAGTTTAATCATTATAATCATATATATTTAGATAGTAACATTGTAATGTATAGAAAAGCATTTGTTAATAAATATGTTTTTAATTAATTATCAAAAGTTACTTTTAAAAAGTACCTAATCATTTTCGTCTAGAATAAGCTATAACTTTATAAAATTCAATATGACTTAAGCATGGCATAGAGAAGAGATTTTAACTAGTAGTATTGCACTGTATTTGCAAGCAGGTATAATACTGGATTAAAATGTTGATACCAAAAGCAGCTGAGCTTTTTAGGGTCAATTTATACTCGTACTAGCGCAGAGTCGAAGCGCATCGAAGCGTCTATCCAAAACTGAACATAACAAATTCAACCTTAACTCCACAGCGTAACGCACACACTTCTTCTGAAGAATGCGCGCGCACCAATCAGCGATATTTTTTTTAAATCTCAGAAGCAATGTGTGCGTTACGCTGTGGAGTTAAGGTTGAATTTGTTATGGTCAGTTTTGGAAAAACGTTTCGATGTGCTTCGACTCTGCGCCAGTATAAATTGACCCTTACTCTGAATGTTAGTCATAAATGCTACATGCTCATGTCAAAGTTTGTAATATAAGCACCAGGATTATATTAATAGCACTTAATGGCACTGGTATTAATCTTAATAATAATAAATCCCATAATGTGTATTTTAATTACAATATAATTATTATTTATAGATATTGGGACAATGTTGGGCAATACATTTTTCTACATGATTTAAAGGGTATTTGTAAGTGGAAACGGTAGTAAAACAGTATAAAGTATATAATATAACATAATCACAATTAATAGATACGGAAAAAAATTGTTTATTTATCATTGTAAAAGCAATCTTTTAGTCAATTGTTCCTTAACCAGCACTAGAGAGACATCTGACTTAAATTAATTGACTGCTTGAATGTTTGATTATTTACAATGTGGATAGTTTATTTTTGTAACACAGCAGGCTCATTAAAAATATATCTTTTACTTACACAGAACTTACTAACTTATACAGAAAAAATATTTTAGAACCTAAAAAAATATTACGTCAATTTAATACAAAACTTGCTTACAAAGAACTTGGCTAAAGTATAGAATGCTATTTAAAGTACAAAAAGATGTAGTCATTTGATTTTAATGAGTCACATGACCGAAGCAAATTGTCTCAACTAATTAATGAATAGTACAAAATGTCGGTACAATTGTGATGTACCTACGAGACATATACCTAATTATTACTTTATAAATCTATAGCAACACTTGATAAGTCCGCAGAGAAGTCGGATCTTATCTAACTGTGGTAGTGGATCAATGTCAAAGAATGTAATTCACCTTGACAGTTGACTAATTACAGTTGATATTACTATCTTAAAGATGTTGGATAAAATAGGTTGAGGTATTAATTAAATAACAAACAGCCCATATTATGTAAAGTATTCAAGATTGAAACAGGCATTAAAAAAAAAAGTTACATTTACAATTCACATATCACTTTTAATACGTTTTGTATTTAAATCCATAAATTCCTGTTTTCATCAATAATTGTATTCTTATTCTACTCACATATATATAAATATTATTGGAAAAAAAATATAATTTAACTTAGCATAAGTAACAATACACGTAAGTAACAATATATAAGGTAAGGAAATGTTTAAGAGTAATTAAAGTGTATCCAACTTATATATAAATGCATGGTCTAGTCTTTTGGATGTAGTAGAAAATATTTGATAACTAAAATACTATCAGACCATGACAAAGAATAAGGCAGTAAGATTCAAGAAACATTTACTTAAAGCTATAATATAATACATAAATGCAAATGAAGAACAGATCTTACAGTTTTCCAAAAAAATCACAACAATTACTAAACTTATTACTATTCTGAACTCTCAGATCGAATAAAAAAAGGTAGATATAGTGCAGTTTCAAGTAAACACACGCGTTAACGCACACACATGCTAAGAAACTACGCTACTTTTCATCAGTATTGTATAAGTTGTTGATACTTGTACGATACTACGACAAGTAGCATATTTAGTGCGTTAACGCGTGTGTTTACTAGAACTGGAACTACGCTACTTTTTTTGCTTCAACAAGAACAAGGCCGTGCGTTATACACCTTTTTTTATTTGATCTGAGTTTGAACTCTGTAGAATCTTAAAGACAAAGATGGAAAATTAAGTAACTGGTGTGAACAATTGTTCAAAATTAATAAATAAGGTTTTCTACCTTAAAAAGAATAACACTAACATCACTTTTATGTTGCAACTCCCTTGTATTTTAATTGTGAAAAAAGTACATGACATATGATCAGTAAAGTTTCAATAGTGCGGAAGTCCTTTTTTTGCAGTTTAAACATTTTGACACAGTTCAATAGAGAAATCACACATTCTTAAGTCATAAATGGAACAGACATACTTATAAGTTATAAATCCTTTCTGTCTGGTTACTTATAACTGATTCAAAGCATCAAATATTTCCATGGAACCGTCACTGTATTAGTGATTACTGTTTAGACATTGTAAATATACATGGTCAACACCTTATAAGTCACTTAATTGGTTAAGGATTTGTAAAATGCAAAGTGATCCATTATGTTTACACTTTGAGTTGACAGAACACGAACTGAACGGAGAAAACAAGTACATCTTTATGTTAACTTTAGTGACATAGTTCATTTTGCTTTGCTATAAAATTATGACTACACACTTATGACTTATGCACTGTTAGAACTACTGACAACATATGGAAATAAGTTACAAATTCCTAATAATATATTTAGGAGCTCAAGAAATAACTCTGGTATTGCAGTTAGTGCATATCTTATACTCACAGATATGCTATATTGGTGGCAAATTTTATCTAACTGGAATGTTAAGCACTGACAAAATGTAAGAAATCATTTGCTAAGCAAAAAACAGATATAACCTTTCACTTACATACTTTAATAGATGTGTTTTTTATTACCCAAAATGCCATGGAGTAAGGTGGCAGCGATATATGGTTACCATATTTCAACTGATGAGGTTTGAGTTCTGGCAATGAATCTTCATAATATAGAGGCCAACCGTTCAACAGCACTGTCTTAGTTCTTCTATTATTAGAGGGAGCACTCAGTATGTACTCATCAATATGTAAATTGTCACCATGCAATGCTGTACCGTTCAACAAGAATCTAACCTTCTCCATTTCTAAATTAATAGCATATATAGTTACAGCTGAAGTATCATTGGTATATTTTCTGTTAGCACAGTGTGCATACATTCTTTGGTAACGGGAACATTTACAATCTACATGCAATACTTTCTCTCCTACAAGTTTTTTGTACAGAACACTGATCCACCAGTCCGGCAAAGGCTCCAAGTTTTTGTCAATCAAGCTGTAGTTTCCCCCTATTAAACTCTGTCTGACTACTGTAGTGATATTGTACTTTGATGCCAGACCTAACTTATCTAACCAGAGGGGACTTCCAGCATACGAGTTTGACAGACCAGCTGCTCCTCCTCCATGGGAACTGCTCGTCTCAGTCAGCCACATAGGCATATGCTTATACTTCTTGGTGTGATTCCTCATTGTTTCTATTTGAGTTTTTAATAAATCAAATGTATCTGGATTCCAAAAGTCTTCTAATGTAGCAGTTCTGCTGTTGAGATAATATTGGTGCCATGACACAGAATTAATATACTTAGAACCATGTTTCAAAAAATCTCTCATGTATTCCAAGCAAGAAGGGCGCTCAGGTTGAGGTCTAGTGGTGTCTGGCCCAATGAGGGAGGAATTTTTATAACCTGAGTGATTTAGTAGCTTACGAAGCTTCTGGAAATCCTGAGCCAATGTGGTAGGTGTCAGGCTTATATTGAAAACATGTTTAAAGGAATTAGGCTCATTGCCCAGCTGCCAGTCTATATTATAATCTCTTGCATTCGAGTAGTGTAAGAGTTCTTTGGCGTTATGTTCATTCCATCCATTTTCATCACGAAGAAGGACATTAAATGTAAAAAGCAATTTCAGATTTGTGGCATTGACAAATTCATTTATTAGTGTCCATTCATTACCAGTCATAATAAAGAATGGCAACACATGGTTTTTACATAAGCTTCTGATGGGAACACACAGTGAATTAAGGTGGGGATTCTCATTGCACTGGTTGCAAGTCATAGCTGCTACTTCCTTTTCGCTGAATATAAGGCGGTCAGACATGGTGCCGCCTAGGCGGAGCCGCGCCGGCGCTAAAGCTCTAGCTAATTGTCGAAATCGTGGTTTTTTGAAGTCTACTTTCTTATAATTTTCTATTTCAGATGTATCAATACCTATACTAAGGAAACTTTCAGGCATAGTATAGTGTACCTTCTGGTGTTCGTCGATTGTAATGAAGCATCTCTCTCCAGAGTTGTATTTCACAAACAACACCATCAAAGCCACGTTACAGCAGAAGGCTATAGCGCAAGCGGCCACTAAGCTCTTGTTAGACAGCATTTTGGTAGCACTAAATAAACATTGTTATTTTGCAATTGACGTTAAATGTACACTGCACCGACAAGACTGTGCAAGACTGAACCAACCAGACACCAGACACTGACAGACGCTGCCAGACAGGCACAGTCAGACAGTGCAATCGCAATCTGTCATCTGTCTTTGATTTACGGATTGAGGCATTGGCATTGGGCATTGGATTGAGCCAATGCCAAACAATAGTGATGTGCCTACACGATGGAACAGATATATTAGTATTACACAGATAAAAAAAAACTGCAGATAACGACTCCCTGTACCATTTTAATTTCAGATATCACATTGAATCTTCAAATTGCTCTGGTTGGTAGATTTTTATTTTATTTGGCCACTAATTTCTGAAAACCTTTTTTATACACTTTTTATTAACTTCACCTTTCTGTTTGTGACCGACTCCTTCCTTTGGACTTAATTTTGACCCATTTCTAACGGTCAGATTTCATTTAAACTTAGTAGACTTGGTTTGGTTTTCCCGGGCTGTCCCACACCTAGCATCTTGATTGCGCCATTGCGCATCTTAGATCATCCCAGAAGCTTAGCAGCCTTTTCAGGTCGCAACATGTTTCCGGGAGTGATGTTGATTGGAGGATGTCTGCCCGTTGATCTGCCACGCCCCACACTGCCACAATTCTACAATCTGTGAGAACGTGCTGCGGCACACATAGTGAATAGGCGCTTGTTTAGGGGACAATGTCCAGTTAGGATCCTGATATCGTCCCTTTTCAGTTTGATCGGGTTGCGGACTAGGCTTTTTGATGCCACTGGAACGGCACTTTTTGAAACTTAGTAGACTTATCGAGGCTCGATGACAATACATATACAATACGTATATATATATACACAATAAATAAATAATAGTTCAAAAAATCTACAGAAACACGCTTTTATATATGAACCAAACTAAAAAGAAGAAAATAATATTAATATTTTTTAAGCTCAATAGGCCACCCTAAATTGCGTGGTTATTTTAGGCGATTCACACACTGCTCCGCGCTCCGTCGCCTGACGCGGAGTGGCAGATTTTAATATTGTATGCAAGTACTTCGATTAGTATAGCAACAGTGGTGGATTTACCACTAGGCTGAGTAGGCTGGAGCCTAGGGCGGCGAATTTTAGGGGGCGGCAAATTTTGACGAATTTTTTTTTATACAGAAATTATAATGATTATATTACAAACGGAAAAAAAAAGTCTTAACAATTTAATAAAAGAGACACTGTATTATGCAGTGTACTAAATACTCTCAACTTTAATACTATTTTAAAAATTACTAAACGCTTTGTAAAAAAACCTTTGAAATTAAGGGTTTTTAAAACATCTCCATAGCAGTTTAATATTACAATTAAAATGACAAATTTTGACTAACTTCCTGGTCCTTTTTTTTTTTTTTTTTTTTTTATGTATGGCCCGCCAAAATGACTCTACTCTGCCTGATGGAAAGCATAAGCAGAATCCAAGAGTGGCGGTCACCATACTCACTGCGAATGCAGACAATGCAGTATGGCGACCCACACCATGGCGGCCTAGTGATGCTGCTGCATCTTTTAGTCTAGTCAACAAGTATGGAACTTGTTGACTAGACTATTTGGGCCTCCGGTCTCGCACTCACCAACGAAACACGACAGCACGAACGCTGTCATTTTACGTTGATTTTCTGTGCGAGGGTAGTACCGCCCCGGTCGAGCCGGCCCATTCATGCTGAAATCAGCGTGGCTCTACTACCTTGAAACTATTGAGGGCGGCATGAGGTCCTAGAATGCACCGCACCCCCAGTTTCACCGGGCGGCGGAGAATTAAGTTCGAATAGACATTTTCATACCTGGTCCTTTTCGCCGCCTCTTTCTGCGCGATATCATCTTCGCAGAAGGAGGGAAAATATCTACCGCTACCGACCATGGTGCGGACCATGGTGAGTACCACAGTTGGCAGCGAGAGTTGTTCTCCGATAACTGCATTGATTATTCAACGCTGCGATGCCCAAGTACTGGCACACCGAATCAGCTAAATACATCGGCCAGGCGGGATTCAACTAACTCCTAGTAACCACGTGCAGATAATTCCCAATGCATCCGTGCTCGGAAAGAACCTGCTTTACCCGGAAAGAATCCCAAATGTATATTTTAGCCAACGCGCACACCGCATGCGTAGACACGATGTGATGTCCGCGTATCTCTCTGACCAACAATACTCTCCAAGGGTGACAAAGGCGCGCCCTACTCTGGGCGGTCAGAGCTAGCGTCCACACCGGGGTACCGTATAGCGTTATCGACCGGAGAATTCCGCGTACAGCCTTCTCACGATGCTCGGTTTACCCAAATTGGGCAAAAGTCGCAGAGGAAACCAGCTTTTGAGCAAGCTTTGGAAAGTGCTCGTCAAAGAGCCAACTACCTTTTAGGAACGGGCCTTTCAGAGGTCCCAACTCTCCGGCAGCTTGCAGCTCTGTCAACGATTGGATTCGCCGTCAACGTCGTCTATGCTGGTGATCAGCCCTGTTCCGATCTCTTTCAGCGGTCTCTTTCTGGTGCATCCCATCTTCACAAATAGAGGCCACTGCGCCCCAGTCCTTCAATCAGCATTGATTGCTGGTGGGAACAGGTCTCGTCCGATATGGTCGACTTTGTTGTTCAGACGCCCAGTGGAGTCCCAATCAGTAACGCAGTGGTGGTATTGCGCCACCTCCTCGCGTTCGATCTCATCCAGATACTCAACTAAGCAACCATGCCCATCTGCGTCATCTGGTAGGTAATCCGACCGGCCTCCCTGCCTACCTAAGCTTCGAGGTTAGGCAGATAGGCACCAACAATTCGTTGACGCCCATTTTGTGGCTGCTCCAGCCACGCGCGCCATTGTGCCAAGGCCTATTAGTGAGCGTTTCACCGCATTTCAAGCTCGTCCTGGTCTTCCCTGCTCTTAACCCGGCGGGTAGCACGAGTCTGGTCATAGACCTTCGCGTCCATGTCCACCAGGATATCAAAAGGCGGGAAACGAACCAGGACTGTCGCCACCCCTGATGAGTTGGTGCGGTATCCTCGTACGATCCGAATGGCCGCTACCCGATTTCTTGATTGAGCTTGGCTCGACAGCAGGAGGAGGCCGATAGACGCTTAGCCCATATTGGCGCTCCTCTAGATAGTAACACCGCACTAAAGAACGGGCCTATACTCTTTGCACTGTAGCATGGTGCGGGTGACAGTTACCTGTACGACGTTGACTAGAACATTCTGGTTGGTTTAATTTAATTTACTACAGTTATTAATGATTTGATATATTGCGAATGTGGTACAGCTGAAATATGTACTAAGTTTGTAAATCGTACGTATGTACTTTGTAAATCGCGGCAACTTTCAAGAGTGAAAATGTTACTGAAACTGTCACCCGCACCATGCTACATGCCAAACAGTATAGATACATTGTTTGGGATTGGACCGGTACGAGGACCGAATTGAACACGATTGAGGCGATATTTTTTGTGACGATAGCAGAAGCAGGCCAGGGTTTAATCTTTAGAACCTGGAAGGAGAGATTGTGGTCACCATATACTAGGAGACCATCAGTAAACCGTAGATGGCTCGAAATCTATCAGGGTACCAGAAGTTTCCTATCTAAGTTACATCTAGTGCATGTTAATGCACTAGATGTAACTTAGGTAGGTTAGGGCTATTACGGTGACTGAGACACAACTGAGACTTATTCCCCCTCCCCCTAAACACCGTATAGCATTACTCGGTTCGATTGCGACACACTACCCATGAAAACTCCTGTAGAATGATGGCTTGCAATGGTTTCCACATGTGAAAAAGGTTATTGAATTGCAGAAGTGAGAAGGGGCGGCAAAATTTTAATAGCCTACTGGCGGCAAATATGTAAATCTGCCACTGTATAGCAAACTCGCCCGGTCCCTCACACCGAAAACGTGCCACGGGCCCACGGCGCGGGAGCACGTCCCGCTAGCAGATTTTGTCGCCAGGCGCGGAGGTGCGGGCGGACCGCTGCAGGAAACACACTGTGCTCCGCAGTATCGCGCCTGTTTTCGTGCTTTAAGGACTTGTACAATTGTATATTGTTTTCTTATGTCCTTTTAATTCAGTACAAATGAACCATTTCTCGATCTATTTCGTAATAATTATAAATTCAAAATTTAAAAAACCCCCTACTCAAGCACTTAATCGAGTAATCATACGCCAATGATATTTTTGCAGACAGGCGATTATTCTTCCCCACTTTCACCCCCATAACTTTTAAACGACTCAACCGATTTTCATGATACATGTCTAAGAACACTCGCACGTAACTCACCTTTCATACAAAAAAATCTAAATTGTTGGTGCCACAGACAGACAGACAGACACATCAAACTTATATATATATATTTTCGTTGGGGGTTAAAAAAGGATGTATCCAATATTATCTTCTATTAGGTCTACTTATTTGCTTATACAAAAACCATATTGCTAAAACAATTGCAGCGTTTTGAATGAGTTCAGTATTGCCCATTGTAACGTAACTAACAGCACGACGACCAAATGGAAAGTAACCTTTAGTTTGGTGCGGGCCGCGTATAAAGCCGTCAGGCGCGGAGGCGCGGTAAAATCTGCTCGAAGAGGCAGATCTGTTCCTTTCGTCGCCGTCGCCGCGCGCGGGATCTGCTGCCCCGCGCCTCTGCGCCTGGGCGCGTCGCCAATGTGTGAATCGCCTTAACTCTCTTTTTCTTTCTCGAACTTTCGTGATATATTTTGGAATTTCATGACAACATGTTAAAAACTAAAAAATGATAATTAAAACAAGCAGTTTAAGAAAAAAACTTATTAAGTAATGAATATGAATCAGTGGACGGTATTGAAGATAAGGTTACATGATATCACTTCGATAAAATATTCATATTAGCTAGTACAGACAAATATTCGTTGTATCCATCCTTTTCGTCCTTGGCAAATAATTACAGTCTGTAGCACAATGTTTCAATAGGTATTCAAGGGTGAAAGCAGTTAAAAAGTTATTTCGTGATAAAACTTTTTCTTTTTCCATTTAGGACGCATTTGGATATCTAGTCGGCAACTATAGAATAATTTTATGTTATTACTAGCTGACCCGGCGAACTTCGTATCGCCATATTTACATATCTGTCTCAGCTTCCCACAGGCAATGTACAGTCGCGGTCTCGGAATCTTTATTTTTTTCTTGTACACAAACCTTGTCCTAACAATAACGAACACTTAAAAAAAAGAATTAGTTAATTTGGTGCAGTGCAGCCGATCGGAAGTTATGCGCGTACCTACACTACATACATTTCAGCGATTCATTAGATAAAGCCTCTTATAGTATCTATATATTATATATACTTATAATAAAAATGTAACAGGTCTAATTCTGTACATTAAAGATATTTTGATTTTTTTTCTATAATCGATACTGAAGCCAAAACAGTATTTTTTTTCATTTTTGACTGTCTGTCTGTCCGTCTGTCTGTCTGTCTGTATCTTGACCGCGCATCACGCTGAAACTACTGAATGGATTCAAATAAAACTTGGCATGATTTGAGCTCATACTGCGAGGTAGGACATGGGATACTTTTTATACCGAAATTCAGCACGGCTTCTTGGAGAGAGGAGATGAAAGTCAAAATATGTACTTAGTTGTAATTCAATAACATATAGTCCGATTTATTTCATTCTTTTTTTGCTAGGAAAAAAAAATATAATGGGAAAAGTCTTTTTTTGTCTGCGACTGTAGGTACACTGCCTGTGGGAAGCTGAGACAGATATGTAAATATGGCGGTACGAAGTTCACCGGGTCAGCTAGTGATATAATATATCTATCTATACTTATAAAAAAATGTAACAGGTCCAATTCTGTACATTTAAGATATTAAGAAAAAAAAATACTGTATTTTTTTTCATTTTTGTCTGTCTGTATCGTTACCGCACATCACGCTGAAACCACTGAATGGATTCAAATGAAACTTGGCATGATTTGAGTTCACACTACGAGGTAGGACATGGGATACTTTTTATCCCGAAATTAAGCACGGCTTCTTGGAGAGAGGAGATGAAAGTCAAAATATGTACTTAGTTTTAATTCAATAACATATAGTCCGATATCTTTCATTCTTTTTTTGCTAGAAAGAAAAAAAATAAAAGATAACGGGAAAAGTCTTTTTTTTTGTCTGCGACTGTAGGTACACTACCTGTGGGAAGCTGAAACAGATGTGTAAATATGGCGGTACGAAGTTCGCCGGGTCAGCTAGTGATATAATATATCTATCTATACTTATAAAAAATGTAACAGGTCCATTTCTGTACATTAAAGCTATTTAGAAAAAAAAAATACCGTATTTTTTACCCGGAAGTTATGCGCGTACCTACACTACATACATTTCAGCGATTCATTAGATAAAGCCTCTTATAGTATCTATATATTTTATATACTTATAATAAAAATGTAACAGGTCTAATTCTGTACATTAAAGATATTTTGATTTTTTTTCTTTATTCGATACTGAAGCCAAAACAGTCTTTTTTTTCATTTTTGACTGTTTGTCTGTCCGTCTGTCTGTCTGTCTGTATCTTGGCCGCAAATCACGCTGAAACTACTGAATGGATTCAAATGAAACTTGGCATGATTTGAGTTCACACTACGAGGTAGGACATGGGATACTTTTCATCCCGAAATTCAGCACGGTTTCGTGGAGAGAGGGAATGGAAATCAAAATATGTACTTAGTTGTAATTCAATAACACATAGTCCGATTTCTTTATTTTTTTTTGCTAGAAAGAAAAAAGTAAAAGATAACGGTAAAAGTTTTTTTTGTCCGCGACTGTACACTGCCTGTGGGAAGCTGAGACAGATATGTAAATATGGCGGTACGAAGTTCGCCGGGTCAGCTAGTTTTAAATAATTTATTTATTTATGCAGGAAGTCCTGCAAACATATTGCACAAGGCGGACTTAATGCCACAGGCTATATTATATATATTGTTACTAGCTGACCCGGCGAACTTCGTACCGCCATATTTACATATCTGTCTCAGCTTCCCGTCACGGACAAAAAACTTTTTTCTTATACACAAAACTTGTCCAAAACGAATACATAAAAATAATAATATTTGGTACAGCCGATCGGAAGTTATGCGCGTACATACATTTCGGCGATTGATTTTTATATATATAGATACGCTGATACTGAATTTTAAAAATATTATCTAATAACATTACCATTTACTTGATTAACCATTAAATTTAATTAAAATGATATCCATCCTCAAACTGCCTGGATGGATATTGTAACGCGTCATAAGACCTATGCGTTTCAGACACACGTTTCAATTCATTGTTCCGACGATGAAGCACGATATCTCTAGACTGCAAATTTTCTCCAACAACGACAATAGCAACTTCGTCGATTGTCGGTGAATTATACCTCCTTGTATGCTCACTAGCAGATGTTTTGTCAGCTCTGATTATATAGTATGGCTGTCCGATGGCATACGGTCTAATGTTTTTCACCGAGTGAGTGAGGATACCGGAGGCCCATACCCCAACCCCTCCCCAAATCCCTTTCCCCATCCCCCAAAGGTCGGGAATGCACTTGTGACGCCTCTGGTGTTGCGGGTGTCTATGGACGGCGGTATCGCTTACCATCACGTGTACGTCTGCTCGTTTGCCAACTATACCATAAAAAAATATAGATATCAGATCTCACGTAGAGCCAAGCTTCTGAATCTACACGCCCTAACTCTACGAACCCTAACTTCACAAACTCTACATCTCCGTAAAAATGTATGGCTTTGTCGTCTAAATGTTGATAGGATTTCATTTCGTTTGGTAAGTAGCTTATGTATTTTTAATTACTTATTTTTTATCCTTTTTTGGAATATATTTCTTGTAAGTACATCTTCTTTATTCTGTCGAAAAAGTCCGTATACCTAAATTTTAACATCTAGCATAAAAATTACTGAAAGTCTCATACAAAATACCACCCCCAATTTTGGGGGTTGGGGAGCAAAAGTAATAGGTTTCTGATTTTTTTTATTGCTTGTATACTAAACTTAGTTTACACACCAAATTTCAGTTCTCTAGCACTTCAGAAAGTACCCTAACAGTTTTAATGTTCGTCAGTGTGTCAGTGACGAAATCGGTGTATTTTAGGTATCAATAAAATGTAAAGTATCGTAGCTATGCAATTGAAACTTTGAATGTTTAATTAGTCTATTATTGACACCATATCCTGAGAATTTGGACTATCTGGTATATCGGAAACCAAAGCTATGAGGGTTCAAAAAAACGACGAAGCACTTCGAGAAAAGCAGTTGTTATATTTTTGGATATTGGCCAAAAAATGTTAAGAGTCATTTCCCACCCCAGAAAGTAAAGAGCGTAATGGATCTGGTGGTGGAACCAACTGTGGCAATTTTACTTTACCACCAGCACAACATAATCCAGATTCACCGTTGTATTTTAACGCTTTACGATATTGACAAATAATTGTCATTTCCCCAATTGTCACGGATTTGTCGGCACAATAATCTACTTGCGGATTCTACAATCCGCGATTTCCACTACTGGAATGCTACTCGTTCCAGGTTCACAGGAGCACTGTTTCTGCGGTACCTCTCGATTTCATTGCGACGTGCTCGCTGTTGTTGTGTTTGGTGTGCCCGAACGCAATTCTGCCATAGAAATACTAATGTTATCATCATCGTCTCTCGCTGGTCATTAATGCGGATTGCACGTGAGGTAGCTCGTCACACATTTGATTGACTTCGACGACCTATGTCAGTTCGTCTTTGCCTTGGCATTTTCAAACAATAATAGTAAATAAAATTCTCACACACAGACAAACTAATTGATAGAAGATTAAATAAGATTCTCACACACAGACAAACTAATTGATAGAAGATTTTAATAACGGTAATAGAATGACAGATACTTTACATGCCGTAGTGCAAAAAATTGCCTGTGTTTATACCTTTCGTCTAACGTTCGACAGACGATTGACATCAATAATTTTTTTCGCATTCCAACAAAACAGCGTTTTGATTTTAATAACAGTGTTATCTAATTTTGTTTGTGATAGGTATGACCTCTATGGATATGGCTCAATAAAGACTTTTTTATTTGCATTCTAAACAGTGACAACCATCAAAATATGTCAATACAATGACAAAAATTTCATTTTTGAATGAACCAACAATAACAACCATCAAAATAATAATATTAAAATACGCGATAATAATATATAAATAATATGTGGTGTCTATTTAAAACCCGTAATTTGATTCGTGTAATAATATATGGTGTCTATTTAAAACCCTTAATTTAATGAGTGCTTTAATATGACAGTCAAAAGTGTGACAGGAAAGTTGGTAGAACAGTTTATATGGGCAAAAGGAAATTGTTGTTTTTATTATCTTTCTCGCAATTTTCCATATTTTCTCATCGTTTAAACCTTTCCTGAACTACGACAAACATTTCAAAACCTAAATCAGCTAAATCGGCCCGGCGGTTTTCGAGTTTTAGCCAGACAAACGAACAGCAATTCATTTTTATATATAAGAAAGATATGCAATAATGCTGTGGTTTTGTACAGAGTATATTGTACGTGGCCTTTGTGGTCTGTGAATACACGCAATTCCGCTTTTGTTTTGATTAGTATATATTAGGGCTGTCATCTGTAAAATTTGAAAAACAGGATAAAAAGTGCAATTTCCCCCGATTTTGGACTTCAAAACCTGAATACACCAACAGTTTTTTATTTATTTAATTCAGTCACCTTTAATAGTCAGTGACAAAAAGAAACTTCACTAAGTTGGTTTTCCAAACCAAAATAAACAAATGTCTAACTAATAGTTTATCTCCTCCATACATTAAAAGTTTAAACGGACAATATATTGCAAGACACTATTATCTTGAGTAGTCGTGTTGCAGTATTTAATTTGGGTTAGTGCTGAGAAAATGCCTTTTATGCAGTACCATAATTGTACTACTTAATTCAATAATCCATAGCGTGTAGCTTTATTCGATAATCCCTGGCCAGCGCTTAGGTTAGGGGTTATTACAAGCTTTTTATTAACTTGCAATGTATGTATGTATACTTGTATGTTCGGGTGGAATCTTGCAACTCAATTTTGAAGCAGATATCTTCAATCGATTTTGCTGAAATTTTGCAAGCTTACAGCGTGACAATACAATAATATAATGACATGGAGCTGATCTGATGCTGGAACTGTAAGGTGGCCATAGGAACTCTGTAAAGAAACGTCGCAATATCGTCGAGTTTGGACTCGTTTGATTCGTCTCGAGGCATTCCAGTAAAAGCTTGTTTTTAAAAAGCTTTTTAATTTAATTTATTATTCATGCGCTTCTTGTGAACTGAAGAGATTCTGGAGATTCCTCTAAATTTTGTATTACAACAAGTTTACAGATGAGTGATACTGATATGAGTAAGTTCTTCACCCATTGGTTCATATAAAAATGAAACAACAATGATAGTATAAATACGGTTTATTATAACTACAGCGGAATGAATGTCGCACAGATATTTACACTAAAATAATTATATAGATAGTGAATATAACATGCTTACAAATGAAATAAATTTATTTTTCAAACATAAAACTTGAAATAGATTCCAGTGAAAACTGACAGACAGATGTATGGATAATTACGTAGCATATATAATAAATTAAATGACATTCTATCACACCGAGTTCGCTGAAACGGTAATGCAATTGTTCCTGTATTAATTCCTATATTACTATTGATTACATGCCTACAATATATGCATAACGCACTACAATGTGCATAGAAAACAGGGAAAAAATATTAGGCCGGATTCACAAAATAAAATATAAACATATAAATAATAATATCCTATGTATTTAACAAAACTCCTTTACAGCACAACAACATAAGTAGATAAACTAAGTACAAAAGACTCAACAAATATTTACTTAAATGACTCACATTTTCTTACTTAAATCTATAAGATATTAGATCGACTTCATTTCAATGGTATTAAAATCTGGAATTAAATTGATTGTGTATAAGTTAAAATGTAAACGCCTGCATTAAGTCTTATTTATGACCGTTCTCCCAAAGGTACTGCCAATTTTGAAATCAGTTCACATCCGTATTAAGCGGGGAGCGGTGCTGCTAGCTTAAATAATTTAGAGTTCGTCATGCTTAGGTCCGGAGAACTCTTCATGACTGATGAAGCCATTTTTGTCTTTGTCCTCGTGCTGGAATATCTCTTCGACGAGCTTGTCATGACTCTCTAGCATCTGCTTGACATCTTCGCTCATTTCGGCACCATCGGACGGCACCATTTGCTTTTTCAAGTAATCGCTAACCTGTAAGCAAATTAAATATTTTTTTAGAGAGAACTACATTCTATTAGGTTTATTTTTTTTAAAGTCTTTGCTGAATGAAAGAGAAAGTTAGTCCCCTTAACCTAACCTGTAATCTATCTAGTTTTATTAGAGACTAGCTGAGCCCGCGACTTCGTCCGCGTGGAACAGTGACTTTGGGTAGCAGTTTTAATTATTAAGGCTAATATTATTTTAAAAATAAGACACACTTTTCACTGTTAAAAACATATTTAAGTATTTATATAAGTACATAAAATTAAAAGTATTTTGTATGAGCTTATTTCGACATTCGACATGGCCAAGGCTTTCAACCTGTTCTTGCACCGTTCGCTTCTCTCCGACCTCTAAGCATTCGGTCTGCCTCCTAGAGTCGTCTCTAGATTGACTCTTTTCTTCATCAGCGCCTTCGCATTCGGGTTCTTTGCGACGGACGGCGCGGCCTCTGTTTTTCTGGAGGTAAACGCTAGCGTACCTCAGAATTCGGTCCTGTCGCCCAAGATGTTTCTTCTGCATGTCAATGACATATTAGCCCTTGGCAATATACATTGCTATGCAGACGGTAGCACAGTGCATGGGCGATATTGTGGATACCCTGCAGCCAAGATAGTAGACGTTGAGGAAAATGGATAGGAGCTTGTCGCTGAGCTTGACCGGGTTTTGAACCGCATTTAACAATGGGGTGATGAGAATCTGGTCCAGTTCAACGTTAAGAAAACACAGGTGTGCCCGTTCTCTACCAAAAAGTCTCCGTTTCTTCCCCTCCCCACTTTTCAGAGCACTCAACTGCCACTATGGGATAAGCTCGGTGTCCTGGGCATGGATATTTGCCGAGACCTCAACCCACGGGAGTACATCGAGGGCACCACTAAGGCAGCCTGAACAGGGTGAGATGGTTTTTCGCACCCGAGCATTTGTGACTCCTTTATAAGACCCAGGTACGCTCGTCCATACTGTTCTCATCTTTGTGATGGATCTAGGCATTGATTTTCTCGATCTTTTGCAGCGGCAATCAGTCCGCATTATCAACAGTCCCAATACTACCGATTCCTTTGAGCCTCTGCAGTTGCGGAGAGATATCGCCTCTATGGCAGTCCTCTACCGCTTTACCATGGAGAGTGTTCTGAAGCGTGCTTCCAACTGATCCCACCTTCTCCCTTCCTCTATAGAACAACACGTGCTGGTCTTGGAAGTCACCGCCTCAGTCTTAGAAATACGCTCTCGAACCAAACGGTTTGGTTCTGCATTGTCTGCTTTCACAGCGAGTATGGTTGCCTCCACTGTTGGATTCTGCTTGAATTTTCCCTGTCTGAGCAAATTCTCAATTTTTTCAATTTTAAAATACTACGTTTTTGATTTGCCATCCTTTGTCAAAATATAGTGATTTAGCTGATTTGATACACGCGATTGTGCTGCCCATTTGAAAAACATGTTTTTTTTAAATGAACTGCAACTTTAACCGTCTGTCTTTGGGCTTTGATAATTGGTAGTGCAAATGTTGTTTTCAGCGGAAACTGCATTCTTTTAAATTGAAATTGCAAATAAGTTTGAATTATTGGAATACGGGGAATTGAAACATTTTCTTTTACAATGTTGTACCCCAGATGTGTATTTTGTAGCCGTGTACCATTACATATCTTTGTCGCTCAAGATTTCTTATTCATAGGACTGGAACATTAACTTTCAGTCTTAACTTATGGGAATGCGCTCCTGATGATTCTAAAGATTTAAAAAACTTTATGCATAAGCTATGATATGACTGGTTCAGTTTTCCTTGCATTGTTTCCTGAGAGGTATTCGTTAACATCTTCCTCCACGTCTGACATGATCCGTTCGTTTATTTGATAACTGTCTCATTAGTCGGAGGATCAGAATAGATATTATTTTTAGATCATGTGTGCTATCATATACTCACTCACTCACGTCTCAGTGTAATCATGTCGTTACTGTCATTTGGCATACAATCATCTCCTATTTTTAGAAGAGCATTTGCATATTGACACTGCTCATAAATCATTGTGAAGTTGTACTCGCATAATTGTAGTAAGACAAAACTTTTTAACATGTTCCCATAATACATATGTTTCATACAGGCATTTATTTCATCTTGCGGCGTACCCCTTTTGCTTTTTTTTGTGTTTAAATCCCGCCGGATACTTTTCCTTCGGATTTTTTCACGAAGAAAATTATTTGAATAAACAAAAAATCATGTAAACAAATCGAATCCTAGTGAATAATAACGAATTTGTAGTAGCAAAATTCAACATCCGCATGCGGCACAGTCGTCTGCCCTCACATGTCTGCCCGTTCGGGTAAGCACACTTAAGCATATTGTGATAACTCAGTAAATGTTACATCTGAATAGCTCTAATATTTTGTCTCCTGTCCCAAACTCATAAAGCATTTTCGCAAACCTTGCATCATCATCATCAGCCTATCGCAGTCCACTGCTGGACATAGGCCTTGCCTTGCCTTTCCTTCACAAACCTTGCATATTTCCATACAAACTTTCATCCCCTATTGCTATTTTACCTTGATGTTAAAATTTTATTTATTTTATTATAAATTTAATTATTATCTTATTATTTTATGGAAGCCTTCATGGATAGCCTTTCTCGATAAATGGGCTATCTAACACTGAAATAAGTTTTCAAATTGGACCAGTAGTTCCTGAGATTAGCGCGTTCAAACAAATAAACAAACTCTTCAGCTTTATATATTAGTATAGATGTATTTATTATACTCTTCTAAGATCTAATACTCATAATTAACAACACAATTATTTAGATAAAGATTAATATTACGCATTATGTTGATAAAAACTCTTTGGCAAAAAACTCATTATTAGGTACCAACTCTTAGCGTCTTATACTCGTGATAACTTCTAAACGAAATGTCGGATTGGGATGAAACAAAAAGTATTTTACTTCTACATAAATACCCTTGATAACATAAAGCTTAATTTGGATAAGGATTAATATTACGATACACATTTAACGTAGTTTCTTTCTTCAGACGATTTAATAATTTTTTCGAACACAAAAGCGGTTATTGTGACTAAACCATGATAGTTAGATATATGCTCTCGCGGACTTTTTTGTAGATCTTAATGGGCCCTACAAATCCGTAATACATTATTTTGTTCTATTGTCAATAGTCTTTGCAGCGCACGCAAAAATAGGTTTTCGATTTCACACCTTGGGTTAGAAAATAGCAATTTTCTTACGGATCCCTAATTTTTTTGAAAATAAAATATAGCCTATAGCCTGTAACACCGTAATTTCAAAATTAGAAATATATTTTTGTACTAGTAGAGACCTCTGTGATCGCAGAGTGTAGTCAGGCTCTTTAAGGAACTACATAGTTGGTTCACGGATTGTACGAGAGATGGCAGTAAATTAGGCATTATATAAATTCGATCGATTTAGGTTTTTGAACGAAAGAAGGAATCATTTAAGGACGAAAGTTTAAATGTTACTTTTAGCTGTGGTGGGAGAATGGAAAAAGTAGGAATAAACTTCTCGAACAGTCGATGGATTGCTTATAAAAGGAATTTCTTCCAATTTGGGAGCCCTTTTCTTTCCTGAGCGGTTCAAGAAACATTTCTTTATAACCAATTCGTTAATAGTTTTAATATATTTTGTGAAATCATCCCGTGTGAAGCGGTAAGTGGAAAAAAATGTTTTTTATTGTGTTAAGTCTTTTTTTTTTGGTTCTTAAACAATACTGAGGTATTCCATTCTTCCTTAGGGTCGTTGGTTAGTACTGAATTGTACTGCAGATTCACAAAACTTTGAAGATGCCACGAATGTGGAGTATCTTGTGTGAGGTGAGGCAAGGACATAAAATTGTTCATGGCCTGCAAGACGTGGCTCCCCATACTAGGGAGTTTGTGATGAGGTTCCAGGCTTGGGGAAGATGGCCTGACCGAAGTCTAGGCCAACTGATGTGCTGTTAGTGAAGGTTACGTACCTTATTTTCATTATGTATTATTTAGTTATGCAGTAACTTACCCTCTAGTTATTTTAAGATTTAGTTTTAAGTTATATGTAATGTTAATGTCTATAGTATGATATTGTGGTTTATTGTTATTGATATGTAATGTGTATGTTTTTTTTTTGAATATATGTTGTGAATATTTGTAGTTGCCTTTATCTGAAGTGACCTAATAGGAACCTACCCACACACACAATTATTAGTTATCTTTTTAGTAATTTTTATTTGATGAGTAAGTATGTATGATGAATATTAATTTGTTGAACGGCGCCCTGGGACTTTTTGCTCTTCTAACTGACTGGGTCGTGCCGGTGGTAGCATCCCCTGTTCAGGTTAGGGGACTGCAAGGTCGAACCCGCCTCCTAGGTCGGTTGATGGTTGCAACATGTGATCTGCATGGTTGGACCTGCCGCCTAGGTGGGCAATTGGTTGCGACTTGCGAACCTCCTGACAGGTTTGGGTGTTACAAAGTGGCGACCAACGTTTGGCTAGCAAACCAAACTCTTGTGTGTTGTGTGTGTGCTAGGTGGTGTTCCTGTCACTTCAGAAAATCCGTCCGAGACTCCCCAGGACGTTAATTGGTTGTGCGAGTGCAGCACGCATGTAAAAAATTTCTCATTGCATTTTTTCAGCCCACTGTATCACCATCCTTGCGGCATGGAAAAGCTTTGAGCAAAATAAATTCCAAATTATACTCTAAAATACATCTGCACATCTTTTGGTAAGTTTCGAAAACATTTTTGGCCAAATTTATTTATTTTTTGATTACTTTACTGTTTTTTATTTTTGTATGTTTGTCTGTCCCTCTGGGATTTTTATAAACCACAGTTACACAAATATGTTTCAGTAGTATCTATTTAACTTTGTTAGGGTATTTTATCATATCTTTATACCATACTACCTACTTATAAAAATGTAGGGGTATTTTGTTTTAATTTTCACTTTGCTGTCTTTAAACTTAAACTTTTAAACTTGTACAATACTTGTAATTGTTGTATAAGTAATGTTAATAGTACATAATAGCTTATATGCTGATAATTTTAATTAAAATATTTTGTTTTTAATGTAGGTAGAAAAATTTAAAAATTTTCTATTTCTTAAGATACCTTATAAGTTAGTGAAAATAACTTAAAGGTTATTGTTAACAGTATTGTGTATTATTGGCCTGGATTTAAGTCTTTAATAACTCTGATGAATAGCTTTATGTGCTATAGAGTTAAACTTTAATATTAACTGTAAGTTAATTTCTTTTTTTATACAGCTTTATGTGGTAATGACTAAACTATAATATCGTGTTTTACAAATGTATTTCAGATATATATATTTTTTTGTAAATGGTTTTATGTGCTGAAGTCTATTGTGTGTGTTATAGTGAACCACATCATAATGTAGCAATCTTTTATCTATGCAAGTATATTCCATTCCACTCCTTGCATAAGACCTAAGGCAACATCAGGATGTAGTTGGGGAGGCAGTACATATGTTATCGCCTCGTTTCTACAAGTACTAACAGAGGACTTATTTAGTCAGCTGTTACGAACGAGAACAGGTGCACTGGACGGTGTCTATAGCGTATTGTTCCTTCATTTAGGTATAAGGTGTTGATTAGGTATAGGATATAGGCAGTGCATAAGTTGTCGCCTCGTTTTGCAAGTACTAACTGAGGACTATTTATGTCCGCTGTTACGAACGCATTCAGGTGCTCCGGATGGAGTTTGCAATGTACTGTCTGTATTTATGGAAAGGTTGTATGTGTTTGATGAAGTAATAAGCAGTTCCATTTTAACATTCAATAGCTTTAGCAATACATCAAAGATAGTGTCGTAGTAACTTTATAGATTCTTATTGATTTTTGTTGGTTTAAGTTGCAAATTTTTTTTTTGATTAAGTTAAATTTTTTTAACTGAACTAAGTTAATTTTTTTTCTTTCTCAGATTATTCCTTGCGCACACTACGCAAGGAATACTGTGAGGGAGGGGGTGGTGTAACACCGTAAT
Source organism: Diaphora mendica (assembly GCA_949125395.1). Classification (NCBI taxonomy): domain Eukaryota; kingdom Metazoa; phylum Arthropoda; class Insecta; order Lepidoptera; family Erebidae; genus Diaphora; species Diaphora mendica. The sequence goes on along the minus strand of OX421312.1, from coordinate 8,943,865 downwards.
TTCAAAATTAGAAATATATTTTTGTACTAGTAGAGACCTCTGTGATCGCAGAGTGTAGTCAGGCTCTTTAAGGAACTACATAGTTGGTTCACGGATTGTACGAGAGATGGCAGTAAATTAGGCATTATATAAATTCGATCGATTTAGGTTTTTGAACGAAAGAAGGAATCATTTAAGGACGAAAGTTTAAATGTTACTTTTAGCTGTGGTGGGAGAATGGAAAAAGTAGGAATAAACTTCTCGAACAGTCGATGGATTGCTTATAAAAGGAATTTCTTCCAATTTGGGAGCCCTTTTCTTTCCTGAGCGGTTCAAGAAACATTTCTTTATAACCAATTCGTTAATAGTTTTAATATATTTTGTGAAATCATCCCGTGTGAAGCGGTAAGTGGAAAAAAATGTTTTTTATTGTGTTAGTCTTTTTTTTTTGGTTCTTAAACAATACTGAGGTATTCCATTCTTCCTTAGGGTCGTTGGTTAGTACTGAATTGTACTGCAGATTCACAAAACTTTGAAGATGCCACGAATGTGGAGTATCTTGTGTGAGGTGAGGCAAGGACATAAAATTGTTCATGGCCTGCAAGACGTGGCTCCCCATACTAGGGAGTTTGTGATGAGGTTCCAGGCTTGGGGAAGATGGCCTGACCGAAGTTTAATGTCTATAGTATGATATTGTGGTTTATTGTTATTGATATGTAATGTGTATGTTTTTTTTTTGAATATATGTTGTGAATATTTGTAGTTGCCTTTATCTGAAGTGACCTAATAGGAACCTACCCACACACACAATTATTAGTTATCTTTTTAGTAATTTTTATTTGATGAGTAAGTATGTATGATGAATATTAATTTGTTGAACGGCGCCCTGGGACTTTTTGCTCTTCTAACTGACTGGGTCGTGCCGGTGGTAGCATCCCCTGTTCAGGTTAGGGGACTGCAAGGTCGAACCCGCCTCCTAGGTCGGTTGATGGTTGCAACATGTGATCTGCATGGTTGGACCTGCCGCCTAGGTGGGCAATTGGTTGCGACTTGCGAACCTCCTGACAGGTTTGGGTGTTACAAGCCTTCCTCGATAAATGGACTATCCAACACTGAAAGAATTTTTCAAATCGGACCAGTAGTTCCTGAGATTAGCGCGTTCAAACAAACAAACAAACAAACAAACAAACAAACAAACTCTGCAGCTTTATAATATTAGTATAGATGTTCAATATGGTATCGATTATTAGGTAATGATGTAAAATATAGATATACATAAACCTATCTTATCGGTCGAACCAATATACAAATTAGAAGTTTAACGGGTAAGCACTATTATGTACCTAAATATTCAGTTTTTTTACATTTTCGTAGGTTCCGATCTTTCTGTTCTTAAGTGTTCATGCTATATATTAATGGTCCGAGAGACCACACCCACAACAATGGAGTGAGGCTTAAATCAGGAAGGAAGCAATCTTCAACAAACTATAATTAAGTAGGTATCTCCTAAATGACTATCGCATTACAAAGTAATCTGTCTTGCACGAACAAAGGCTAGGTGTGAGAGCATTCTCAAACGCTACTTTTAGAATAATTGAATTTATAGTCGTGAGAAACGAGTTAAAATTATACACTTGGTTTAAATTATTATGACTCTTGCTTATTCATAAACGCATAAAAACTTCTAGCATGCGTCGCGTTCGGTCTGGTAACGTTAAAGTAGCTCGCGTTTCTTTTGTAAGTTCATTTTCTTGCAGTACTTTCTTCGAGTTGCATTACACGAAAAAAGTACTTAGCTATCGAGTGTGGTAATTGGGTTAGGTCTGGCAATAAACGTTTACTCCGAGACCAAGAGCAAAAATAGCGTAACGAACCCCTAACATCCTGAATTGATAATTATTTAAAGTATATATAAGGTATATAATTAAACAATCGGAAATTTCATCTGTATTTGCATAATGTGTCGTGCATACAGAGACCTGACTCTATATTCTTCACACCGATATAAGAGAGTTCAAAATCCAAATAAAACAGTACGTTACGATGACATGCAATATAGGCAAATAGCGCATGCATTCTCAACAATTTGCATGCAATACAATTGCATGCAACGCATGCGGTTATTAAATATAACACCATGCGTTGCAGATACACACCATTGTTACACAACATTATTACATAACATTTCTACTGAGTCACGACAGATGACATACTTTTTATTGTATGCGTATGTCAAATGTGTTCGTTACAACATTTAATTTAAATAATGAGACTATTTTCTATGTCTTTTGTCTGTAATCGAATTAATGAAGTGTGTTGAATACAACTAAATATTACAGGCAGAAACTCTGTAGAAACACTAATAACGTCTTTACCAAACTTTTATATTTATAAATATTATTAATAAAACATGTTGGTTAATTTTCAGTAGGTACATATACAGATTTACATCGGCTCATTTCTAGGATGTTCTTTAGTGTTGTAAAGCAAAGATGGTGAATGGTAGCGCACGTATGTATGCACGGGAAATGTAACTTTTTGTAGTCCAATTCCATTAGAAATTATTAAAACCTCAAAAGAAGAGATTATTTAGATTGAAATGGTGGTCTAAGACGCGGATAGTAAAAGACATTGCAGAAATACTTTCATTATTTGCACTAGATTACAAGAGTAGTTATCGAGTTCGTAGGTAGGTACTAACTACAGTTGTATTCTTTTAATTAGGTACGTACATATGATTTTCGTTATTACGATCATTCTAATACTACTGTAATACATATATACGTACTATATACAATCCCAGAAACTTATCAATTGCCTCTAAGTAGTAGGTAATTTTCTTCTCAAATCTATTGTACATGTCTGCCTAAGTAATATTGGTCTATTTTTAGTATTCGTTTCCCGTACAATTTTCGATGACGGCTTGAAAATATTTAAAATTGATTAAAAACTCAATATCCAAATAAAGTCTAAAATAAAATTTGAGCAATTGCAGTAGCCCGGTGAGAAAGGATGCTCCGATTTCAGTTGAAAACGCATAAATTATTCGTAAACAGATTTGCTTAACTACTTATTCACTTCATTATAATATTTTGAAAGTGTCGATACGGAATCTAGATGCCTCAGCATTGATAAGTTAACGGGAATAGTTAACACCCAGCGCCTGCAACCGTCCTCCACCTAAAGCTGGGACTAACCTCCTCTCGAGACAACTCCCTGTCTCCATCGGTATCCATGGCTTGGAACGCTAACTCTATACTCACTTCTTCGCGGGAAAGCATGTTGTCCTTGTCAGCATCGATCTCCTTGAATACGTTGGTGGTAGGGGGAGAGTCACCAATGTTGATAAGTTCGACCTCAAAGTGTAAGACAGCGTTAGGGGGGATTACGTTACCAGCGCCGCGCTCTCCGTAGCCCAAAGATGATGGGATAACCAGTTTACGTTTCTCGCCTGGAATGTGAAATGTACAGTATAAGTTCATTTATATACCTAAATGCTATGCTATGCTTATGCTTTTTAAAGTTCGTTCACTCTGAACTTAATATATAATGTACCTAAACTCTGAAAGTAGTAGTTTATTTTTATAAATATTGTATTCTTATATTCCAAGGACAGCCGACAGACAAAACTGTAGTACGAATACATATAAAGAGTTGTGAAATTTGATGTACAACAAACTCTGTACGAAGTTGTAACTGGGCTGAAAGAGTTCTCCAAGTTGCGATTGTACAATCCATAAAACTGTGTAACCTCCGAGTACAAGATCTCTCCAACTTAACGCGTTGAAATAGTTCAGAACGTATTGCGCTTTAAGTTTTATGAACAAGCATCAAATCTTTCGGTATTGGCCTTCGATCAATATTACTGATCGAAGGTATTGGCATATCTTTGTTTGTAACTAACTAAAGGAGTAAGGAAACCCATAAGAAGGATAGAGATATTAAATATCTGTTGAAATGTGATCCAATAAGTTCAGGACAGAGGACATACAAAAGAATTTTAGAGAGCATAAACTAAGAGTATGAAGTTGTCAGAGGAATAACATTTTTGATGAGAAATAAATGGAAGGCTTCGATGAAACGTAACTACTCAAACACAGGTTAACGGATAGGGGAAGGAGTCTCATTGATGCAGTTTTTCTCATATTAAAGAACTATAAATTTAGAATATTTTTCATCATTTGGCAAATTTGCTGGGTGAACTTACCAACGCCGTGGTATGTCAGACTCGAACTGACAAAAACCATAGGAGCCTCAACTGGGTCTATTGCAGGAGACTCAAATGAAGGCACAGAGAAGAACAAAAGGGCACAGAACCCCTGCAGTCTTAGGCCATCTGATAAACAGGTGTGCAAATCGTGGCGTAAGGGGATCCTGGTCCCCTCAGACACAGAAGAAATAATCAGACTCAGCGTACTAGTGCCGGGATGGAGTCGAACCCCGATCTCTGGCCTAGCAGTCAGAATGCTTAGTCTTATACCGAGAGGTCCATCTAATCCTTATTGCTGCCGATAAAGTTATTAGTTGCATTCTCTAAGATTTTCCATTTGTGGGGTGGTCTGTCTTCGCACTTGAAACCTACTAAACCTGTCAGAAAAGATGATTCTATTACTTACCGACACACATGTCCAGCAGACCCTGGTCCCATCCCTTGATCACTTGACCTACGCCGATTTGGAATGTGAAGGGCTGGTCGCGATCGTAACTGCAACAATAGAAAAAAAAAATGGAACTATTTTTCTGAAGTCATCGTTTACGCATTGACGACCTTGAAAAACCTTATTTATAGTTCATGTTGCAAAAGTCACTCTTTAGGATCACTATGGTGGATATTGGTACACTTAAATTAAAAAGAGTTTAAAGTGGAGGCTATTAAAGTCTATAATTAATCAAGAAGAAATATAGATACTGTTTAATTATGTTAGTACTTTCGCAACCGCATTCACGAACAGATGTAGAATATGGTAACTGCATTTTAATATAAAATATGACAATCTTTTAAAAAAACTAGTGGTCACCCAGTGTCCAAAATTCAACCATGATTCATTTATTTATTTTTTGTTTATTTTCAATTAGCTTTCTGCACTCCTCCTCCATATAAATCCTCCAAAAAAATTCGTAAAAAGGGGTAAGTATAAAGTTTACGCTTCACGCAAACTATATAAATGATACCGACGTAAAAAAAAAAACATTAAGGTTATCATTTCAAAAACCGAACGTGCCATAGACTTGATGCGGAAGATTATAATGCACCCATAAGCTTTATAGTTTTATACGTAACGTAGCCTCGGCGTATTGTCCATATATTTGGCCAATGTGACCGGAGTATCTGATAAATCGTCCGGTAGAACAACACTATCATGTAGGCCCTTTGTTCCCCAAGCACAGTTTGGCGTATCCATAACGGTTTATCATTCTACTAGCAGAACCAGTGTATCAAAATTACTGATATCATCAGAGTATAAATTAGTTGATTGCGATTATGAAAACATAAGTTTCAAGCTTTCTGTTACACGTTTATTAACTTCATCTGATCCTGTATATTTAAATGACAACCTAAACTTATTACATATACCTTGGTCAAAAATTTTAATGTTTATTTTTCATTTAATGAAATTCCAAAGTTCATCCACACGTGAACTAGGTACCATCAAGTATATTTTTAAATCTTTCGACCCTCGGACTCGGGCTCTTCGAGACCTTTTGCCTTTAAAAAAAAGGAGGGGGGGGGGGAAGGGGGATTTTTTAAATAAATAAATGTGCTATAAAGTTGTTGAATATCTCGCAAGTGGATACCTAAATGAACCCCAAAAAAACGTCATTTTATTTTAGCACTATGTCGACACGTGGTAAATGTCTATGCAAAGTTACATCTATCCAACACTAACCGTTTAGAAGGTAAGTTGAGGACGGACGCACGGTTGGACAGATGGACTGACGGACATGACGACACTATAAGGGTTCCGATACGTGAACCCTAAAAATGATCACTTTTTATACCGTTTCGCTATTTATTATTGTACAGTTTATTCAGAATACCCAATATCTAGTGCATTATACAAAACGATGCTTATAAATATTAATACGATATGAATTTTTGAGAGCACATTGATTACAATTCCTTTATTGTAGTAAGCTCAACGATTTATATTTGAAAATATATTTTATGAAAAGGTCTAAATAACTTACAAATGTTATAAAGAAAATATTAAATATTCGGTACATAAAAGTTTAGTTAATATATTTGGTCGTAATTATGATAAAATATAACATGGTTTAAAAACTATTGTTATCTATTATATAGCTGATAATAAACTACTTTCAGATTTGAAATAAGAATACGTCCCGGTTGAAAAAGCAAACTTTAAACATCATTCTTCAATATTAGGTTAAAGTACTGAGACACAAATATAACGCAGATTTTTAAAAATACGGTAAGTATAATTAACAGTGTACAAGTATTTGTGCGAAAATGATATATGCATATTATGCTTTGGCAGACTCTCAATGCAAGACAATCCGATTCCTCTTCGGTAACCAGCTTTATTATTTCATAATAACCTATTTAAATTTTTGTTTCAGATCGTCATTCTATCTTTGGAATAAATTGATTAAAACTTTTTCCGCTATTATACAATTTAAATGTAGTAGTCAGTGTCTCAAAATGAAACCAACTGCTTAATAGATTATAATAAAACATTCCATAATTTACTGTTTCATTCGCATTGTACCACAAAATACACTTGATTTGATATCGTTTGAGCGGCATACTATATCAAATCAAATTAGGATCTCATTATTACACCCAGTCGCTCGAAACCTGAAGCTTTTAATTTCAATTTAAACTATACAAAACAATACCGACTCAGTTAAATAAAATTAGTCCAACTACTTATGTAAGAAAGTGAAAAAGAGACAAATCCAAGAATAATTTAGAGTTCCTACCCCTAAATTATTCAGCGTATTGGCTAAATATAAACAGACAAGTCTCTTTCCATTTATTATTTTGCTTTCGATTAAATCTTATTGTAAAATATTTTCAAGTAGTTGTTGCCCGCGGCTCCGCCCGCGTGTATGTTGGTTATCGCGGCAAATAGTAGCCTATGTGTTATTCTGATGTATAAGCTATATTACTGTAAAGTTTCATTCAAATCCGTTCAGTAGTTTTTGCGTGAAGAAGTAACAAACATACACACAAACTTTCGCCTTTATATATTAGTGTGAAGTGTGATAAGGTGGTCTCGTCCTAAAGATGATTAATTGATTATAAAATGCATTTTCTCTTTGAGCTAGTAGTTAGTTTCGATTCTGCATTGAGTAGGGAATCTATTCCTATATTATATACTTATTCGTTCAGGCTCAAAGGTTTTCCCAAAATGTCTCTTGATTACATATACCTTACCTGAATTGTACCCTTTGTATAATATATATATGTATTTCCAAGAAGACATACTGGGAAATTGATATTCTGGTACCTATATATGTGTATATTTTGGGAAAATGCGTATTTTGTTGAATTGTAGAGGTTTAGGATTATTTCCTGCAGAGGGAGCCATGATCATCACCATCTTCTTACCATTTGCTTAGCCTTATGCTATAAAAGTTATATATGTTCTGTATATATGAGTATGACAAAATATTTCTACAGAAGGAATGAAAATTCATACACCAATGTCAGTTTATTGAGATATTACTTTATTCAACTTCTTGTATTGTGATTTTTTATTGCTACTCTCGAATTCTGGTGGTTTTCCCTTATAATTACGATCCAGTGTATAAATCTATACAAATATTATAAAGCTGAACAGTTTGTTTGTTTGTTTGAAAGCGAATCTCAGGAACCGCTGGTCCGATTTGAAAAATTATTTCAGTGTTGGATAGTACATTTATCGAGGAAGGCTATAGGCTATATCATTACGCTAAGATCAATAGGAGCGGAGCACCAATGAAGAATGTTTCAAAAACGGGGGAAAATTGTCACGCTACGGGTAATAGGAGACGCAAACGAGGTTGCGAGGGAAAACAGCTAGTAAAAAAATAAAACGACGAAGGACTTCATACGTTTACTTTCCTGTTAGTGTTCTAAGAATCACAATTTTTAGTTGAAGGTGTCGCTATGTCGCCTTCTTGGTCTTTGCGAGAAAATTTCATACTTCATATTATATGACAGAACGTAAAATACGACAATAGCACTTTTTTATTAAATCACTAGTTGTCACATTATATTGACAACTTTAGTGGTGCAGTGTAGGCGTCTGCGACTGCTATGCTGCGATCTCGGGCTCGATTCCTGGGTCGGATCAACGGAGTTTGGGTATTTTTTTTGCACCTATAATATGCATGTTTTTTATAAAAAAAAAGTATACAAGTATTCTATTAGTCAATGTAGCTTTAATGGTACAAACTCTGCTTCGATTGAATTTGATTAACTAAAAAATATAGTGAATGCTTGTGAATGTTGTAGTTGCAGAAAGAGTATTTACAGGTATTTACTAATAAAGGCTATCAAGGCTTAAGACTGTAGTCCTTGAGCGTGGGAATTTGTGATTGAACACCCACATTCATATTTTACATGCACACAAACGCATCGGGCACTGTTGCATACTAACCCTGGCAACTAATAAATTTACTTTCGGTTTTTTCTTCTAGTTTTTTCTACAGAAGGAATGAATGCCGGGGCGGTACTACCCTCGCACAGAAAATCAACGTAAAATGACAGCGTTCGTGCTGTCGTGTTTCGTTGGTGAGTGCGAGACCGGGGGCCCAATTAGTCTAGTCAACAAGTTTCATACTTGTTGACTGGACTAAAAGATGCAGTAGCATCACTAGGCCGCCATAGTGTGGGTCGCCATACTGCACTGTCTGCATTCGCAATGAGTATGGTGACCACCACTCTTGGATTCTGCTTATGTTTTCCATCAGGCAGAGCAGAGTCATTTTGGCGGGCCAAACATAAAAAAAAAAAAAAAAGTTACATATTCATTAACTGTTCGCCTTTGAAGAATGTTTAGAATGTCCTACAAAGCATGCAATGTATCTTAGTCATATCGGAAAGCCCGCGGGCTTTAAGTAACTCGTCAACGGCCGAGAATGGGGTTCAAGTGTATTCATTTTTAAATTCATTTCATGGACAAATAATATATTTTTACACAGTATAAAATTAAGTCGCTCGCGCTATCTGTCAGCTTAGATCTTTTATAGTAATCAACGTTATGAAATAAAATTTGTATGATATATGTTATATTAATGGAACATAATGTTAATATTTCTTAAAAAAATAATTTTTGATCGCTTTTATTGCTCATATTGACTAAATTTTACTACATAGATGTACGCCCCACTTTTTTCACTTTTTGACAAAAAACGACGCTGAAAAAGTATGAAACAAGTTCTGAAAAGCCGTAGTCAGGCGTTTTTAAGAGTTATGGTACGTTTCTATTTTAATGTAGTTTTTACTTTTTTTTATTTAAAGTGTTTTGGTGTAGTGATAATAATGATTTATATGCAAAGTATATTTCAAATATCTAACATTAGAAATATAAAAAAAAAAGAATAAATACGAACAAAGTCACCAGCAAATGCTAATAATACCTATATATATATTTGAAATGTACAAGTAACACACTTTCCAATGATACCAAACACGGCATATTTATCTCAAATTATTTTTTTAATACAGTACTTTATGTCGGCTAGAGGGCGCCACATTAAATTGAGTGACACGTCATATAGCCTATAAGCAGCGGACGATCAAGACGCTTCTAACGATACCTCATTTATCCAGTTCTAATCAGTAGTTAAGGAGCTATGAGGGAACAGATGAACATACATACATAGCCTGTCAAAATCATAACCCTCTTTTGGCTTTGCCGTGGCCGGGTAAAAAAAATACTTTTTTTTTTTTTTCTCGTACATCTTACACACAACGCCATCTAGTCCAAAGCTAAGCAGAGCTTGTGTTATGGGTACTAGACAACTGATATAAATACATATATACGTATTTTTTTGTAAATACATACATATTATACATAGAAAACACCCAAACTCCTAAAGAAATAAGAAATAAATAAAAAAATACAGTTAATTTATAAACTCCTTCTTTTTTTTAAGACGGTTAAGAAACAAACTATTTGTCTTAAAATTAATATTAAGAGTGTAAATGTTTGAAATGGAAACTTCCATATATATATAATACTAGCTTTTACACGCGGCTTCGCCCACGCAGACTTTCATCCCCTGATTTACCCCCTTAGGGGTGGAATTTCAAAAATTCCTTTCTTAGTGCTCACTTACGTTATACCATGTGTCCCAAAATTCAACAATAAGCGGGCGCCAAAAGGTAGACCTGCTCATGAGTACATAAGGAAAAATAATAAAAAAAGTATAACTAGTTTTTTTTTTGGTTACAAGAAAAATTTAGAATTTGAAATTTTTTGAATTTGAAAATTTACACCCTTCATGATATTTTGAACGACCACGATGACAATTTTTGTGTAACGTTTTTTGTGTAAAAACTGCGGGAATTTGGTGTTTTTAAGAGTTGTGGTGAATAGTAGCACTATTTAGGTACAAGAAAAATTTTCAAAGAAATTCTAAATTTTTCTTGTAACTAAAAAAAAAACTAGGTATTTTTTTTTTTTCCTTATGTACTCATTAGCAGGTCTACCTTTAGGCGCCCGCTTATCGTTGAATTTTGCGACACCCGTATAAAGAACCTACATGCAAAATGTCAGGATTCTAGCTTCAGCGGTTTGGGCTGTGCGTTGATCTCTGGGTGTGTCAGTCAGTCAGTCAGTCACCTTCCTCTTTTATTTATATAGATTACAGATATCAGATAATGTAAGGGATAGAGCATCTATTGTTTTACAATTCACCAATTGATTAAATTCGAACTTAAGGGATGAATAATAATGGAAATGACGTAAAGTGTAGATGGGACCTTTTTTACAATTTTTGTCTGTCTGTCTGTTTGTTTGTGCCGGCTAATCTCTGGAACGGCTGGAGCGATTTTGACGGGATTTTTACTGATAGGTGATGATATAAGGAGTAACCGCGGTTGGTGTAGTATCGCGGGTAAGACCGTTTGGCTAAGCTAGTTTTTTTTTCAAAAAAGACAACTCCCGTATATATCTAATAAATCCTGTGTCGCGAGGGACTTTACAAACATACATGAAACGGACACAATGGACACCCAGACTCAGAACAACAATTCGTAGATCACACAGTATTGTCCCATGTGGGATTTGAACCCACAACACCTGATACAGTAGGAAGTGGCGAGGCAACCGCTTAAACCACTAGACCAACCATGCAGTCAAAAATACTATAATTTTAAGGTCTTTCATTATTTCAGTAGTAGTTATTCAATTCTAACAGAAATCACAAAAAAAATTTTTTTTTTACTTTTTTAAAAACAATTTCTCAAAGTGTCTCGGTCTGTCAGTGTCTTCAAAGTACTCGTCAAGACAAATCAAACGACTCCAAACTCGATAGGTTTCGTCGTTACAAAGTTCCTATGACCACCTTCCAGCTCCAACATCAGATCAACTCCATGTCATCATAATATAGCATTGTCACGCTATATACATAATATCTGCAAAATTGAGTTGCAAGATTCCGTCTTAACAAATATAGTTAGATATATACATAGCAATTTAAAAAAAACTTATAAAAATAAGTTCTGTGTTAATAAATATACTAATTTTTTTTTTTGAAATTAATCTTTAAAAAAATGAAATTAAATTCAAGAATACAAATTAACAGTTACAATTCGACACTCACTAGCAACCCACCCTAAAACTTGTCATTTACGTATTATGGAGTCCGTGCGAACTACAAACGGACGTGGTGTCACCTTGAATATTCGGAGGGCACTGAATTTTTTGAGCGCGATAATACTTATTTATTGCAATTTACGGGAGACGATATCTACGTACTAAAATGTATGGAACTTTTGTCGCTAAAAATGAATGATGTTTAGCCTTAGATTATGGCTTTTTGGTGAGAATTAATAAAAAACTAAAACGGTAAATCTTTTCTCCATACTTTTTTCTCGCGAAATAAGAAAAAAATACATTTAAAATAGAGCACGAAATAGGACAGAGTGTGCTAATTAAAAAGGTCGATTTCGATGATTTTGATCTTTGTTAAGGCTTTTTTTCACAAAAATAAAGAATTATTTTATAAATGTCACTCGGTACATTGGTAGACTGATTTATTAAACTACTGAGATTTTTTTTTTAGTGTCAACTAATGAATTGAGTTGTTTGTGTTTTGAAAACTACAAGTGCCTTTTCGCGCGTTTTTAGGGACGCGCCCCTTAATAACAATATCGCATTGCATGTATGAGTGCCGTACAAATTTATTCGGTTTTTAATTAAAGGTTCAAATTACCGGATTAAGCTTACGGTGTCTGCATCGGAAATTGTTGCGAACATATAATTAGTTCGTTACAAGCGGAGCATCTATTTTCCAGATATTTCAAAACTCTACAGAGTTAACAAACAATTTAGAGGAATAAAGATAGTTTAAATTGTGTAACTTTATACGTTACCCACTTAACTTGTTTGTAGAATTTGTACGCAACAATCATGTTTTGCTTGTCAACGAGTTTGCCGACAATTGTGGTCGAAAATCGATAAATATTAAATGTTTACCTAAACAGTTTTTTCCCGTCAATTGTTTACACATGAACGACACAAGGAGCTTATATCAACGGTTTTAATATCGGGTTAGTATAGATCGTATGCCTTTGATCTGAAAGAAAATCGTGTAAAATCTGCAAGCCTGGACGATTGTGTAGGCGAAATAATATTTTATTATTTGTAAGTACATCTTTAACGGTCTTTATTATTCCTTGCCGTATTTTTCAGGTACTTTCTTTAAGTTCTGAGACCTCGTGTATAAACAGGTCTGGATGGGAGGCTTTTAAAAAGCGGTTATAACCGTTATAACGTTCGAAGTATAAGTTTATGGGAGTCATAGAGAAGAGATATGTGAATACATTTATTAAAAATGTTTTAATTGGGCCAATGAAAATACTCTATAGCCTATATAGTATTTCAGAGTTCGCTGATAGCCTTAAATGTAATGGTTTTCAAAACGAATTAAAATACAACTGTATTTTAATTCGTTTTGAAAACCATTTTTAACCGACTTCAAAAAAAGGAGGAGGATTCTCAATTCGACCGTATATACGTTTTTTTTGTGTGTTCGCGGATAACTTCGTCGTTTATGAACCGATTTTGATGATTCTTTTTTTAATGGAAAGGAGATATCCCAACGGTGGTACCATGACCATGACACTAAGGTCTAATGATGGAATCCAAGAGAAATCGAGTCGAACCTTGAAGTCGGTTTTTATTTTGTTAAAATTTTACTTGTTGTTGTTGTATTACAGTGCAACAACACTCAAAAAACAGACACTAAATCCATTTATACATAAAAGTGTAGGTATAAGAATATGTACATGCAATTTCGTCGCTTCGAAACATTCTAATGAATCAGAGATCTCATGAACCCAGCATTGACAGATAGGATACCTAACTAAATTAATAAATCATTCCTCTCCGTTTGGACGCATCGGCAATGCATGGCTATTAAATTGATGATGCAATTTCAACTAACGTACTAACGTAACCTTAAATAGATTTTAAAATTAAGTTTTTATGAAAAAAGTCAGTTGAGTACGACCGTAATAGTGTTTACGAATGTGTTTTAAATAGAACAATTCTCGCACTAGGAATGCTCCTTTGAGCTGTGTTGTGAAACGCACACAAAGAATACCTAGACTCCGAACAACAATTTGTGGACAACACAAAGTATCGTCTCATGTGGGGTTTCAATCTACGACATTCGGCGCAGTAGAATGCTTAACCACTTCGCCATTTTTGCAGTGATACAATATAAACTACTTATAAGGATATTACGAAACTGTGAACATATTTTACACCGAAGAGAATAAGAGAAGTATCAAGGGACACTGATTTACCATCCATCATTTGACATGACAAGTATGGTCACACGTTGTCAAATCATATTTGTTACCTTATATTTATTAGGTACATTCGGAGGAGCCGTTGTCGTTAGTTTATTCATTCCATATTAGATCAGGGAAGCGTACGATTCATTAGGACCACTATTGTTCAGCTGTTAAACGGTCTAATCATCTATCCATTATTGTATTTGATAGCCCGGTAAGACAAAGGAACTAAGACAAAAAAATAATGTTCCGTTATTAATGTAACCGCCATTTGAATACGTAAATAATTCTAATAATCACATTTTTTAACAAAAAAAAAACAGATTTCAAGAACTGGACCAAATTGAAATGGGAACACACGGGAAACACAAGCTTTCAAATAAAAAAATATCAAAATCGGTTCACCCAGTCGAAAGTCACCGACTTCAAACAGATTTTAGGTACCTAGCACACATTATAATACTAACATTTAAATGAATAAAGAATTAGGTATAGACAAGAATTGGCACATAGCAATATAAGAAAAGCCAGTTTATTTTACGCTTTTTAGTGTTTTTTGGCAGAGAGTTTTCGTTGGATGTTTTTTGGAAGTCGGTTTTTTTTTTATAAAAACTTTTTATTTTTCAGTTTTTAGTGCAAACAATCGTAGGTAAGTAGTAAGTTGAACTATTTCATAAAATTTCTGTTGATGCAAATAACTTCAGTGGTTTAAATGTCAACCCCTATTTCACCCCTAGGTATAGATATCCAGAAACGCTACGCAATACGTTAATACCCAACTTTATCAGTAGCCCAAAAATAAAGTTTCACGTTTCTAACTTAAAATACACGAACTTTTATACAAACTTTCAACCCCCATTTCACCCCCTTAGGGGTAGAAATTCCAAAATTTCTTCCTTAGTGGGTGTCTACTCAATAAAACGATCCATATGGATAACTGAAAGAATAAAAATTAAGGTCTATACGTACGTGTAATATTAAAATCATCCTCTAATCCCTAACTGTTGAAGAGTTTAACCTTCTATCATCAGCTCACCTAAATAACTTAAAAGTATACGACTAAAGGTATTTAGATATGTATGAAATTGAGAGAATTATCCTCCAACTCCTAACCGTTGAGGAGTTGTACCTTCCACCTTCCATCATCAGCTTACCTAATAATTTGAAAGAATACGACTAAAGGTAACACACATACATATGATATTTAAAGATTTATCCTCCAACTCCTAACCATTAAGGAGTTGTACCTTACATCATCAGCTCATCATCATAAAATGATGACTACCAGACGCAAATACCGGTGTAACTTCAGAAAATATACGAAAAACATAGTATGTGCCTAAAAAAATGAGGGTTTCTCTCGATTTTCCTGGGATCCCATCATCAGATCGTGATATGGTGGCAATGGGACCACTTTGGCAGCGTACCCTTTAGAATACAAAAAATATTTTCAAAATCGGTCTACAATTGACATAACAAAAAATACATACAGTGGAACATAGAACCTCCTCCTTTTTGAAAGTCGGTTAAAAATAACCTAGTTTACTTCACTGGTAATGTATTAAATCAATAGTTTTTTATCACATATAATTTATACACACATAAGAAGTTTATCGATAAGTACATTACAGCCAATTTTGAATATTGCATTCAAATGTCCTAACAAAGATCTGTTTTGCGTAACTATTTACATATAACGTATATGTATGTAGGCTAAGTAGGTAAGTTTATGGTCAACTCTCAAGCAACTATGTTTGCGCTGCACTTTCACTCCTCACATCCTGATGTTACGTAATTACTTTTGCGAAGAGACTTGATCATATATTAAGCAATGTACCTACAACTTCAGTACAAATAACTAACTAACTTAACTTTTATCTAGGAATGTAATTTAAATTAAAAAAAAAAAGTAGTTTCAAACTCCACTTATAGGTATATCGTGAGTAGCTTGGAAATAAGTTTTAGTGTAATCATGTGAAATTGGACATGTTAATGTAAATTTGGCTGTTATCTGAATATTTAAGTCAGTTTTGATTTATGAAATCACTGAGCCCTATGCGAAGCTAGTCTAAAAAGTACCATTAGTGTATATATGAAGTATTATATATATATATATATATATAGTATTATATATATATCATATATTAAGTGTTATACCATCAGCTACCTTCCAGTGGAAGTCCTGTCAATAACCCAAAGTCAATCCGCAGCAGTTCCAGAGATTCAGAAAAAACAGACAGACAGCAATTTTAAAAATTGCCTTTTTTATGTAAGTACGATATATACTTTCATAAGCATTTAGTGAGCTGCTAGTTTGAAACAGAAACTTCAATTTTATTAATTTGTATAGATTAGTTCCATGGCCAAAACAAATAGCAGTGACTGCCGCTTAGTTTGTGTGGTTTGTGAATGACTACTGAAAATTAATTATATAGAATATCAGCACGGATCTGAACCCGATGGAGGATCTGGATGGCACTTAGAACGAGCTCGAATGTTGCAATGAGACGACGAGAGAGTGTTTTTCTAAAAGACCTATTTCTTAGCGTTCCATGGATTCACCGTGCGGGTGCCGGGTCCATCGCGTGATAGATGGGGGCAACACATGGGATTTCGACAGTGCCTGGGAATTGCGACCCAGGTTTAGGTTTAAGGAGCACTCCTTACGACGCGTCAACGCTCACCTTCACTGTCCGCCGTGTTGCCCCCTCTCCTCTACCTAACCATATTTGAAATGAGCCTAGCAATGCCGCAGACAAATGATATGCAATGACATTGATGTGTTGTATGTGAATAACGTGTTTATTTATTTACGGCAAAGGGGTAGACGAGTCTGTTGATGGGAATTGCAATTCGGTTTTCACAAGCACGGCGACCAGCCCAATTGTGCCGAAGCGTGGATCTTATTTTATTTTCAACTCCTCCAGTTTCCTTCCAAATAATTTCGTTCCGGGTTGCAAGACAGTTTAATTTATTAAATTTTTTTTTTTTGGATTCCCGAGTTGGTGTTCGTGGGGCACTACTGTTGATCCTCGTGCACAGGAATTATTTATAAATTAGTCTCTAAAATAAGACTAAAAGAGAGCATTAAAATAGAAATCTACGGGATTGCTACCATGTACCTTTTTGTTTGTGAGTATCCGTCATCAGTTACTCCGTGATCATGGCGCTTGCAACAGCGCCGAAATATCGGATACTCACAAACAAAAAGGTACATGGTAGTAATCCCCTAGATTTCTATTTTAATGTTACTGACCATGAAAGTTTAAAACAATATAAAAGAGAGCAATAAGCAACAACAAAACGACATATTGGTTGCCGTAGCGCTTATTTTGGGTAATTTTTGTATTACATGTTTTTCAATCATTTTTATTAATTGAACAACGATCTTCTTATTATCTCTCTGCCGTAAAGAAGAGAATATACAAAAAGTTAAATAAATGTTGAAAGGACAACAAAAGTGCACAGCATCCAATTAGAAATGAACTTGAACTCTGCGAAATACGGCATCACTTTCTATACTTTAATGTTATAAAGCTGAAGACTGTTTGTTTCTTTGAACGCGCAGGAACTACTGGTCCTATTTGAAAAATGCTTTCAGTGTTGGATAGTCCATTTATCAAGGAAGGCTATAGGCTATATATAATCACGCTAAGACCAATAGGAGCGGCGCATCAATGAAGAATGTTGCGAACACGCGGCGAAATTATTACGTTACGGTCAGTAGGAGACATAAATGACGTTGCGTGGGTCAGCTAGTTAGTAATAAAACAGTTAGGTTCATTGGAAGCCATAATTATGTAATTGCAAGTATTTTAAGGTTTAAATCTATTGCGCATCGATTCGTTGCACTATTATAGGACTCATTAAAGTGCACCGCGAATAAATATTGCGAAAGTAGGAAAACACGGATAGCAGATTGCAGTTAATGATTCTCAACCTTGTGCACGTAATTGTAAGAATATGTGAAAACTTCATTAGTATATAATACGCATTTTAAATGATTTATATGTAAGAATAATTAAACATACGTTTTAAGAATATTACATCCATGCGTGTTGCGAATTTTTAACCGTGGCCTTCGCAGTTTTGAATAATTTAATCTTGTCTTTCAAGGTAAAAATTATTGTTGACACAAGTTCCTAGATTTTTTAAACTACTTACTTATAATTTTCCTATCAGACAATCTCCTAAGGCTAGTCGTCGGTAATTTCCACAATTGTCTGATTACATGATTACATAAAAAATATGCAACAAGCACCTTCAGACTTCATTACGGCCACCATACTTATGAGATGGCTTAATGGCAGTGACAAATAATGTTGATACTACAACGCCTCTTGTCCACAAGGTCAATGGTCCGACTATGACAGACGATTTCAATATTTGCATTTATCAATACAAACCTTTTCAAATTGAGCTGTTTGTAGAAATGTAAATAATATGTCAAGATCGGTATTTTTTTTTATTTTGTTACATAATGAGTCCGAAATACATTATATATAAAATTCTCGTGTCACAATGTTAGTTACCATACTCCTCTGAAACGGCTGGACCAATTTTTATGAGGTGTGCACATATCGGGTAGGTCTGAGAATCGACCAACATCAATTTTTATACCCCAATTTTTTTATGGCAAAACAACGTTTGCCGAATCAGTTAGTAATAATATTATATAAACCTATTTATAACAAAAAAGTTACAAATTTGACTGATAGTGACAGATTACTTGCGTTTAAAGAAATCAAAAGCAAATGAAATTATTTTGTAGCTATAGACATAATTAAACTTAATATATATTTTTTATTTCAGTAAATATAGTTTGAAATTTTTTTGTAAAATCCTTTTCTTTTTGATATAATCTTATAATTGTAACAACAACATGAAAAATAAAATAACACTTTTTTTATGCAAACAAAATATGTTAGATCTTTGCTCCCAAACTAGGTTTATCACCTGTGACTTGGGAGCCAGACTAGTTGTGTGACTTGAGTACAATCATTTATTTACTATAGGTAACAAGAATAGCCGCTAGAAATATAGAAGCGGGGGCACGACCGTGCCCCCAGATAAATCAGAGAATAGTAAAAAAGCAACTGTCTCTGGAATAACACATGAAGAAACAGAAAAACAGCAGTTCATTGCTTAGACTGTCTTGTATGAAAAGCGCAACGGCAACGGTTGAAAGCATTAGAAAGCTCTCGCTAATAAAGCTTCTAAAAAAAATAAAGCTAAAAAATATTCTCCTACACCATAGCGGACCATGCCTATACTGGAATGGCTGGCAGTCCACAACTGTGCGGTTCTCTAGAAACTTTTTGCCTCGCACAACAAAACTGTGGAATGAACGGTCACCTGCGGTATTCCCGGACCAATACGACCTTCAAGAAAAGAGCGTACTTCTTCTTAAAAAGCCGGCAACGCACTTGTGACGCCTCTGGTGTTGCAGGTGTCCATGGGCGGCGGTAATCACTTACCGTCAGGTGATACGTCTGCTCGTTTGCACCTTATTCAATAAAAAAAAAAACTGAACAAAGGAGGGCAGTCGTCTAGTCATTGCACTCTACTATCAACATGTTTACGCATATTCCGCTAAGCCGATCAGACTCGGATTGCGTCGGAAAGGCCCTAGTGGATTTTCACGGGCTATGCCCCTTTTGTGTATTGTTACTACATAACAGATTGGAATAAAAATTATTACGCAGATTGTTAATTTTTAGGTATGTTTATTTTTTTACAAAAATATTAAATAAGAATAGTGTTTTTTATTGCGGGTTATTCTAGAAATGAATGTTAAGTTTTAATAATTATTTACGTAATAATTTGATGAATTTACGAATGGTTATGTGTTATCACGTTTTATGTGAGAAAGTTAATTTGATATTTTATTGAAGTTACGCTATGCTAGCGATGTAAAAAAATTAAATACTTAGGAAGTAGGGCGCAATATGCGTTATGACGTTATGAGTCGCGCAAAAATTATGTTATTGGCCCAATTTCGTTTATCCTTTCATTCGTAACTAATTTCTATTTAAATATCAGAAATTTATTATTGCACAATGTCACTTGGCTAGGGTTAACTTTGCACTAAAAAATATTTTTAATGACGTCGAAAATGAACATGTAAAAATTACATGGGTCCGGTGAGCCGGATGGATAAATCGGGTAAGCATCGATTTAACACAAGAATATTGTAATACGAAACTATAATACAGTCGTCATAAAAAAAGCTTCTGTATATCTATACTAATATTATAAAGCTGCAGAGTTTGTTTGTTGGAACGCGCTAATCTCAGGAACTACTGGTCCGATTTGAAAAATTATTTCAGTGTTGGATAGTCCATTTATCGAGGAAGGCTATAGGCCATTTTCCAAAAAAATTAGGGATCCGCAAGAAAATTGCTTTTTCGTAACCCAAGGTGTAAATACGAACACCTATTATTGCGTGCGCTGCAGTAACTATTGAAAATAGAACAAAATAATGTATTACGCGTTTGTAGGTCCCATTAAGATCTACAAAAAGTCCGCAAGAGCATATATCTAACTATCATGGTTTAGTCACAATAACCACTTTTGTGTTCAAAAAAATTATTAAATCGTTTGAAGAAAGAAACTGCGTTAAATGTGTATATTAATATTAATCCTTATCCAAATTAAGTATTATGTTATCAAGGGTATTAATGTAGAAGTAAAATACTTTTTGTTTCATCCCAATCGGACATTTCGTTTAGAAGTTATCACGAGTATAAGACGCTAAGAGTTGGTACCTAATAATGAGTTATTTGCTCAAGAGTGTTTATCAACATAATACCTAATATTAATCTTTATCCAAATAAATGTGTTGTTGATTATGAGTATTCGATCTTAGAAGAAATAAATAAATAAATAAATACATCTATACTAATATATAAAGCTGAAGAGTTTGTTTGTTTGTCTGAACGCGCTAATCTCAGAAACTACTGGTCCAATTTGATAACTGCTTTCAGTGTTAGATAGCCCATTTATCAGCTAGTTATTTATAATTATGGCGGATATCCTACTAATATTATAAACGTGAAAGTTTGTAAGTATGGATGGATGGATGGATGTTTGTTACTCTTTCACGCAAAAAGTACTGAACGGATTTGGATGAAACTTTACAGTAATATAGCTTATACATCAGAATAACACAAATGCTACTATTTGCCGTGATAACCGACATACAGGCGGGCGGAGCCGCGGGCAACAACTAGTAGTTGAATAATTTGACATATAACGTTTAGTATATCTTAAGTTATAAATGGTCGAATGAACATTAATAGTGCGTAATTGCACCGCCGGAACTATAATTTAATTGCAGACGACCTCTCACATATACACTCGCATCAAGTTTCCTGCTACTGGAACCAGGAATACCGACTCACCGTCTATTGCCATGATTGAAATTAAAGTTTGAATTTATTTTTCTCAAACATATACTTTTCGAGAATGTTTAATGGCTTAGTCTGTTATTTATAAAATGTTGTTCAGTCCGTATATAAAAGAGTGAATTACATTTTGAAGTCCATATTCTTTGGCAATAAGTAAAAAAAAATCTATAATATTGAAGAGTGCTTGCAAAGTCTGAAAACACCATCCCGCATTGTTTTTTTTTCTTTTTTAAGTAAGATACCTATAATTTAAGTAAGATACCTATAAATATAAATAATCGTATTTTCACAAAACAAATTACCCAAAAACTGATCTCTTCAAGTATAAAATAACTGGAGTAGCAGACGTCTCGTCAAAAGTGGAAATATGTATTTTATTTTGAGCTCATTAAACGCCACTTACTAATGCTTCTTCAGATTTTGAACGTTGGCGCTGTAATCCCTTCTAAATAAGACAGACAAATTATTTACTGGCATGTGTAAATATTCTTTTCCTGGTACAAGAAATTAATAGCGCAACTAAGAGGAAATCACAAAATCGATCGGTATACCTTATTAAATCCAACACATCGCAAAAGCGAATTTAGTTAAATTTCACTCGTATGCTGATTGAGCTAAAAACACCGTTTGTCGTCACCGTACCAAACTTTTTAGCTGCCAAAATGACTGCCCTGCCTGATGGAAAGCATGAGCAGAATCCACTACTCTATCTCTTCGATTTGATAAAAATCGATGCTTTAAATAACCTTGTTACTTGTCTAATAAGTATGGCTAAATTTAGTGCTCGCTTGTGTGTTGACCAAGTTCTTCAGTGTTTTAGTTTATGTTAGCCTTGTTGCAGACTACAGTATACATAAGTTAACGGTAGTTGTTGTGGCTGCACAACGACGCCTAGACCAAGTTCTTCTCTTCATATAAATAATTATCTGTCCCGTGTCGAACTTCATTAAACTTTGCCATGTCTATCAATTTACATGAAAATTTTGAATAACTTTATACCTGTACGTACTCACTCATCTACTTATACGTAATTTGCGTGAATGAAATTGTTGGCTGTCTGTCTGTTAGACACGCGAATTTGCTTGCTAATAACACAAATTTATAACGATGGTTGCGAATGTAATTACACGAATATCGGCGCATTCACATGCTGTACGTTCATTTCAGGAATTTATTTAGAAATTGATTCGCTTTAGAATTTGAATATTTGTGAGGTGTATCAATCAACGGATTATTTGGAAATAATTTTTAACGCGGGAAAAACGTTCAACTGGACGCAAACCTCTTAGTATAGGTTCAGTAGGTATATTTATCTAAAATAGATTTTCCACCGTTTAAACCTTCTCTGGACTACGACAAACATTTAAAAACCAAAATCAGCTAAATCGGCCCATCCTTCCTCGAGTTTTAGCGCAACAAACGAACAGCAATTGATTTTTATATATAAGAGAAGAAGATTACTTTAGTGTGCGTTGAGTGAATTATAACTTCTTAATTTATTTTTCAAGGAATTGGCAACGTAAATCACATATTTACTATTGGGTCGAGTGTAGTGTGTATGCACCCACTTAGCACTTAGTAAAATATCTTTCACAGTGTGCGGCCTGCATGTACGGTGTAATTCCTTTCTCGGAACTGTACACTCACCTCATCGCACCGGTGAGAGTTACCTCCTCGTACGAGGAAGACATTACCCTTGCGTTTTCACTTAGGTATACTAAGAGAATTTAATTTTTTTTTAAATGTACTCTGTATATCTTAATGTTATTACTATCAATGACTTCGTTAGCATTTTATTCATAATTTAGAGGCCAATTTATAAATTCAACACAGACAACAATCCGTTATTCACTTTTTCACGTCATTATAGGTACATTAAAATGTTATTGGCTTCTCGAGTGACATACAATCCAACTACATTGCAGGGTTTTTGGTTGTCGACCTAGATACTTGAGGGGGTTATTACAAACACAATTTTTTAAGATGAAACCCTAACTATTTTTGAGATCCAATATCTTAAAAATGGTTAGGTTTAGGATGGTATTTCATGTAGCACATTGCTGGTCGTAGGATATGGTATTTCATAGTAAAATCTATTAGTAATAAAGACTAATACAACTTCTTAAAGTATCTAGATCGATTTTTCAACTAACCCTGCATATAGCACTAATACTTTGATGTCTTGTGATAAATTGTGTTTTATTATTTTTTCAAACACCTTCAGTTTTCTATACCTCGCTATCCGCAGTATTTTTAATATTTTATTTTATGTCTAGGATTTAAAATATTCGTTTAAGAAAATATTGGAACCATTCATCGTAAACAGTAAACAGGTTAAAAAATAATTTAAGATTTAACACTACGATCTCCTCGAACTCGTCCTGGAACATCTAATGTTTACCCCCAACTCTTTAAATTGGCAAGATTTTTGCGTTTTAGATAAAGTACACATGTATTTATTATTCACAGCCCTTATTACGAACACTCAGCGAAGTTGACGGAATGTAACGAATCTCTAAATATATTGAATAGGTCGAGGCATAAAAATACATATTAAAAAGCCTATACCACGTCTTACATGAGAGCATTCGAAGCGCGGGTGGTGATGTTGAATTTTTCACACCCCCTCGCCAATCCAATGCGCGCCGTCACCCCGCACTTAATAAAATATTATCAGGGTAGACTTCGTCACATTTCAAGAATATAGACTTTAAACTACCATTGGCCCTAATTCGGGATACATTTTTATTTAGAGCAGAATACTTTATAAAGAAAATTCAGATGCTTTGATGTGTTCGTTTAGTTAATTTAATGGAGTTTATAAATTAAAAAATAATAATGAAATAAACATATTCGTAAATAAAGACAGACAGTTTTAAAGCTGTCAGGCGTATGGTATAGTTCAGTACTGTCAACAAATGAATTGAAAGTCATCATTCAGTGGTTTTAATATTGAACTGAATTAATTACGAGAATGCAGAGCGACGTGTCTGTCAGCCACACTTTGGCACACACACCTGCCATTGTTAACTGTAGTGGTATTTTTTATTTCGTTTGATTCCCAAAGTACTTATCTATTTAGTTTTGTAATTGATTGTGACAAGAAAACAAATACGCCAGAATCTTAAAAATATACCTGCACCGGGTAAAAAACTAACAAAGAATCCAATTGTCTAGTTGTGCGACTTTGCGTGTTTGAGTTTTCATGGATGATTGCTTTCGTACAATTTTACTTCTACACATATGAATAAAGAATTCACACCTTCCAAGTGTTTTGACGTGATATTTAATACATACAAATACATACATAGGTATAACATCTGTACGTCCAGCTGCTTCGGCTGAAATGATGATGAGAGTGATGATTTGTACATACATCGCAAAAAGTATAATAATACACCTCAAAAAAATTGTTTTAGGCGAATATCCGCTTCTGCGCCATAGGTACACGTATTGCATTTTCTTTTACCTACTGTAACTAATCACATCCTAATATAAAATAAAAATTTCTGTAAATAAAGCTTCAACTAGGATACGATCGGGTTCTACAGGGATTTAAGTTTTAGCATGACTTTGAAAACAAAGAGACAAATAATAGTGTAAAGGATTTTTTTGCAATTTCTTGTAGGTCTTTCGAAACTTATGAATCGTTTCAGTAGAACTTCGTAATAGGTTATAGTTGGACACTCGGAGATTTACAATTAAAGTAAAAGTTAATATATTTATTCACAGTCATCGTGAAAACAAATTTAATACTTGGAATATACCTATATTTCATGTGGTATAAATATTTGCAATTAAAATTTAAAACTTTCCCTTTCTCTACTGGCACAGTTTATAACATCACATCATATTTAAATCACACAGTCATAAATCTATTGAAATAAATAGGTATATCTTCGTGGAAAAAGGTGACAAAATAAACACCATTATTTTTGGCATCTGTCCTTCGAAGAGCACAAAGAAATAACAATATTCTAAGACCAGATAAGAATATTGGATGTTATTGACTCCAAATATCGTATGTGATGTGTTCATGACAGGCTTTCAGGTGCTCTTCCGAGTCCCGATATGTACATGAAGTCTTCGCGAATATTTTTTAATCAACTTACGTATTATTTGGTACAAGCTACTGTTAAAATATATTAAGGAAATACATTATACAGGCGTGAAAGGTATTGGGTTAATTGTAGTTTTAGACGTTTTTTCTTGTATAGGCAAAATACAAGTTTTGGAAGCAGTAGATAGGTACACAAGGGGGAAGTCCCTCCCTAAGCATGATAATAGCAATAAGAGTACAACATTGTTATAGCAGACTGGATAAATATTTACCTGTTGAATTGTGTGAAAGTTTTTTATATTCCTAGAAGTAGTAAGCTCCTATGTTTTTATAATTATAAAACTGTTCTATCTTCACAGACACCTCTATATAAGCATTGTTACTCTTGCTGCTGATTGCTGAAGTTTTATTATAATCACTCATTTGAAAAAGTATTTTGAAGTTATATTTTAATTAGGACAACCTGATATGCCTTAGTAAAAAACGTGATATAGGTAGGTACATTATTTTGTTAATTTGTATATATATGCATATTATTGCCTAATCTCTCCCCGGTCTTGTCGGATAACCGTCCCATTCGCTCATGACAGTGAGGAAACAGAGAGTGCACCTGTAATATCTCCTGCGTAGTTGGTTGGTCTCCGTTGAGACTGGTCGCCGTGAGCGAAATCGGCTAGGAGAACATCATCATATGTATATTATATTCAAATAACATTTGAAGTGTTCAGTACTTTTAACAAAGGTACTCTCAAGGTAGTAGAACCAAGCTGATTTCAGCACGAACGGGCCGGCTCGACCGGGGCGGTACCGCGGTACTACCCTCGCACAGAAGATCTACGTAAAATGACAGCGATCTTGCTGTCGTGTTTCGTGGGTGAGTGCGAGACCGGAGGCCCAATGATGAAGAAGCATCACTAGGCCGCCATTGTGTGGGTCACCACGCTGCATTGTTGCATTGTCTGCACGAGCAATGGTATGGTAACCACCACTGTTGGATTCTGCTTATGCTTTCCATCAGGCAGAGTAGAGTCATTTTGGCAGTCCCATACATAAAAAAAAAACAAATCAATAATACTATTTTCTTTCTTTATTTTTTCGATGACAGTTCTAATTTGATAGTTGTAGTGTTGTGACCAAATAAGTAATGATATCGATCGCATATAAATATTATGTTTTGAACAAAGACAAATACAACAAAAACATTCAAATATATTTTTGCAAGCTGGGAACACTCCAATGACCCACCACCATTTTGTGTTTGTTTTAATCTGTCACTCGCAACAAGACGTAAAACGACGTGACTAAAAACGTGTCAAATTATACATAATAAGAAAGTTGAATATTGTTTGTAAGAAAGGCTACATCTACACCATGCTCATAAAATAGAAAGTTAACTAAGTTCAAATGCAAATCTGAAATCGAGTACGAGTCGATATAAACTGGCCGGCGAATGAGTACTTTTCATTTCAATACACGTTTTAAAACCAACATTTCTTTGCTGGCACCACAGATAAAATATAATTTTTGGAATACTATCATGTCTTTCTTTTGACATCACAAAGGTTGTGCATTAGTTTATATTTTATATGTCTATGGCTATGATCTGATAAGAACTTAAGCGTGGAACTTCATTTTATTTACATTCTGTTTTAAAATTTTTATTAAATTCTTAAAGAGCGGTGTAGCTTTCCAGAGATATAAGTATATATTTCTAGCTATATTGGTAAAAGTGAAATCTTTCAGATATTTAACCAAGGCTGGCATACTAATAATTGGGACTTAAACAAATTATGCGTGTTCTACTGAAATGTTACAGTAAATAAGTAGTTTTTCTGAGAAATAAAGTTCTCTAACCATATTTCCTAGAAAATATTAAACAGTTCGCTTCCATTGCATTGAATGGCACTATACTATAATGCCGCTGAATTGAAGCGCGCAGCAGCTATGCAGTAAGAAAAATAATGACACTCCGTAATTCCAAGAGATGAAAATGTCAGAGTTGTTAACTCAACTACCTCTTAGAGAGCAAACAGACAAGCAATACTGTGGTCATATTCATAACACAAAAAATATTTGTTTCGTGAACACTATTTCTAAACTTGTGTTACAGTACTACCCAAATAAAATAAACATTATACTTAACTCAAACCTGGCACAGCTTGTGCTTAATATAGCAGTACGTAATCTTTTTGCCACGCCTGTTGGGGTAGAGTTACAATCTGTCAAGATATATATACGAGTATCTTTTCGGAGGTATGTTTTGGACCCTAAGGGCATATTAATCAAAACATTATTAGTTTTATGATGATGAGTAACTCAGTGGCAACATGATACAACGATTAGGGAACAATATTTATTACTACTTCAAGTGCTTATTTGTGTGATGATGAAAGCGGTATACAAAAAAAACACACACACACGGCAGTCATGAGGACGGCCGACAAAAGTGAAAACTCAAACTATAAAAAATAAAATATATAACAGTTGTGTAAGTTCACGTGAAACGAACCTGTTTGCTCTTTATATAAAATGCGCGATAAAAAGAAGTAAAAAAAAATCTAGCTCATGGAAAGCGTTCGGTGGCGATGAGGAGAGTTCCATGATTTTTTGTTCACCCAAAAAGCGCTCAACACACCTAAAGAAGTTTTCACTTCTAAAACAAAACTTGTGGAAAAGTCTAGTCTTTCACATTTTGGATTATTAAGGTTGTGGTTTATTATAACTACACTAACCAGATGGTTTAGTAAAAGGGCTGGTTTGTATTAAACCACCGACTTCAAAAAAGGAGGAGGTTCTATGTTCCACTGTATGTATTTGTTTTATTAGATATCAAGTCGACGATATGACTTTTGGCCGATTGAGTCTTTTAAATATTTTAAATTGCATAATATATATTGCCGGTTATTCATAGGACTTCAAAAGAACGAAGACGACAAAGACGTTGGTCCCTACTTAAAAAAATATTAATACCTATTACGTATTATTAAGAAAAACCACACCCATTTTTTTGAGTTTCATACACGGTAATAGGTACTTAGACGAATTTTCGGAGGTAATACTCCATCGAGTTCTTTTATGAACAGATAATATGTGATATCAGGTCTTACATTAAATTTGCTGAACAATAAGGAACACAACAATAGAGATAATGTAAGGGCGATAATGTATCCGACATTATTATGTGTACATATCGTTACCATCGTGAACACAATTACAGTGATTTTCGTGTTACAGTTCTATTATAATTATGTCGCTACATTTTTATAATATAATATTTTATTCAATAATGGTGTTTTATAGAAATACGTAAACGGACTTTTAAACTCTCCAAAGGTACCTAATGTTTTATTGAATATCTTAAAATTATTTTAGGTGAGTAATTAAGTAATTAGCTCCTACAAATTGCAATGTTCGTAAAAATAATATCTGACCAATTCAATGACTTTTTTAAACTTTATTGTGTTAGAAGTCGATATTACTTAAGCGTTGCTAAACGCATTACAAACACCTATAAATAGAACATTAAATTATGAAACATAACTGTTTAAAAACAAAGTTATAGAAGACGATAACGTTTCGTTGAATTTTTAAAGCCACGGTTAGTGTAGCAGATGTGGTAGCCGATGTACTCGCACAATACGAAAAATTTAATATTTATAGTCGGCGAAACACCTTGTTTTGCCACGTTATGAGACATTGTGGGATTGGACAGCAATGTTTTGGAGGGATATCGTTGTCCTTGGTTGACAAGCACACCGGCGTCATCTACCATACGTGTAATTGAATTCTTTAACATATGAATCATTCATATCGTATGAATTCTCTAATAGTAACATTAATCTATACAATGAATACCTTCGCAGCCTTCCGACGCCTATACGTAGGTAATATTCTAACACCATGTTGATAGGTTATCTAAATTAATATAGCAATGATTTTAATGGCTTTCGGAGTACTAATGTATCTAGCCAGTCTAATCGCCACAGAGGAGTTTGTGCTATATTTTAAGACGACAGGAAATAGCCGTGAAATGAACACGTCTCTGGAAAATTGTTGTCAGACTTCGGTTAGAGCGCTAAGGAGCAAATAGGAAGAGTTAGCGTTTCATGTTGTTTTCAGACGAAGTATTTTTAGTTCATTAAATTGTAATTTACTTGACTTGTAAATCAAGTTTTAGAAGTTCTATTTAGAAAAATCTTATAAATAGTTTTAAGTTGAAAGAAAATCGAAAAAGTAACTTTTAATCATCAAGTGTTCCAGAGAGCTTTCCAAAGAGTTTTCTTTATGAACGTCTGTAAAAGTCTTTAAACTCCTTTAGTCAGAATAGTTGCCACTGCGTGCTCCTTATTTTTTGAAGCAACTTAGGATTTAAAGTAACGTAAAAACTAAGTATGTAATATATTTTTAAATTTAATCCTTTCTGATAAACTCAATAATCCAATAAATATTACTAAAATATTCACCTAGCCAATGGTTTTTCTTAAACAGCCATAAATAAGAGGCTATTATCGCGTAAGTTCGTGACTTGGAATAACGTTCATACGTTGTCCTGCCATATTCGAACCACAGCGAGCTTTTCTCTCGACGATATTTCATCGTCCATGTGTCCGCTTTTAGTCACTAACAACATTACCTTAACTGTGTCAAAAGACTTCAAAAGACTGTCGATAGCTAGTCATACAAGATGCGGGATAAAGAGACGCGGATAAAATGATAATGTTTATAATATTTTCAACTGTGTGCATTTTTACGAGCCGTTTTATCGGATATTTTTAATTTGTTCGTAAGTTCATAGCGCAAGAAATGTTGTACATTTCTTGCGCTATGAACTTACGAACAATATCATTCATACCGATTCCCGGGTCGGACCAAAAGTTAGTTTCGGAGTTCGGGTGTTTTTTTATGTATAATATCTAGGTATTTACAAAAAAAGTATATATGTATTTATATCAGTTGTCTAGTACCCATAACACAAGCTCTGCTTAGCTTGGGACTAGATGGCGTTGTGCGTTAGATGTCCGAAAACGAAATATTTATTTAACATACAAGACTGCTTTTCCTAAGAATTTGGAAGGGGAAAATTATAAGCGGGTAAAGCGCACGACAAGTTTAAACTCTCTGCCAGTATCATATTATATCCGAAGGAATGATAATTACACGAAATACAAAATAGTGTTCAGCGATGTGCCATGTAGGCCTGGACCAATGTCGAGTCAATTTTCCTCATTGCACAGCATACTACTGTTACGTGTTACTTTGCAAGAAAGACTTTCTCAGATGCACCACTTTCACTCAGTAGTACATATTCGAGTAGATCGTTCACTGTCACTTCGCTCGGACAAATCGATAATAGTCCGGCTGACATTGATGACTTATCAGATGATGTGTTAGCCACCTCGTAATGCAATCCGTATATTGCATCCAGTTACCGTACAGCTTAAACCACTGCCTCTTCCCGACAGTATTACTATACATCGGTTTAGAGTTATATCAAAGTTAAGAAACGTGCTAGTAAAACGTGCACTATGTCTGCTGCACAATGTACCTTTTTGATTGATTTACGCACTCAACAGGTGTATACCAGTCCGATGTTATTACAGGAGCGATTAAATCATTCACTTGCAAAGCCTCGACTTCCTGTAGATGGACTCTAGCCGTTGTTGATTGATCCGTACGGACCGAGCAAATACGATCTTTGTAGTCCGTCTTGACTATTAAACGAGTGTAAACCTACTCAGTATTTATCAACTTTTTTATCCCCACTATCTTTTATCTTTTGAATATGAAGTTTTTTCTATTTTAACTAAGTTTTAAAATAAAATAAGCATAGATAGATGCATCTTAATTAACCCTAAAAGCAAATTACGTAAAGCAGTTAAGTGATTTCAAACTAGTGAACGAAACAAATGTGACGAATGAGTTTAGTCATCGAGTGATTTAAGTCACTTGATAACAATGAGAAATATACAAAATGAAATAGCCACAAATAATGTACAAAAAAAAGTAAGTAAATATTTTCAGCTCTTATTCATTTTTACGAAAAGGGCGTTTTCACAATACGTATGATAAGAAATATCTTCATCGACCATCAATAGTTTTTCAGACAACTAGTATCAATATTATAGTATAAGTGTTTTGATGCAGGCGTTAGAGTGTACAGGTTCCTCGGCAACAGGCAGTTGAATTCACACTTCCATGTCTATCCTTATCATCAAAAACCATTTCATACTATTTGCGTGCCCTTATGAATAGCTTTCTCTTTCAACATAGTTTACGGTACGGTTGCTGTATACTTTCCGTCAGTGGGGCCAATATATCGATGGAAAAATGCAGACGTTTAATTTATTTTTGTGTACAAAGGTACGGGTGTTGACATTTTATGGAACACATTGTTGAAATTAAAAGTATTTGAAAAATAACATTATTTCAGTGCACAGTTGTGGTTCTAATGCAATTTCAATAATAAATTAAACGGAAGCTGCGATGTACGAACTGTATGGATGGTCGTAAAAGTATATAGAGACATTCCAACATGCGACCAAGTTATGAGTCGAGTGGCGATGCATCTTCCAGCTTTGTTAATATATCATTTCATCGTAACCAAGTGAGACAGACAAATTGCGCACTATGTTATTTAATATTTATTGAACAGAAGGGTACCCGATCAATCAACTGAAGAAATGAAAGGCGTGAAGTTATTTACCTTCATTGAGATATGAGACGACGATCCCTGAGTTTGTTTCGTCCTTTCTTCTCAGGGCTAGTCCAGTTAGGAAAGGCCAAACTCAAAAGTGTACTTGTTGCCTAATTGCAGAATAAATAATTTCTGATTTATACAGATTTTTTTAAGTAATGATACGGAATTACCTTAATCTGTTAGACTGTTAAGACCGGTTATAGATTATAAGGTCGTGTTGTGGTTTTGTAGTTTTAGGTTTTGTCGACAGCTGATAATTTTAACAAATTGATCAATTTTGAATTCCATATTTATTTATTTTATTGACACAATGTCAAAAAAATCAATATAAATGTATGTATGAAGAATAACATGAACTTAAGCGTAACTTAAGTGCAATAATTTTTAGGCAGCATGTGTGTAGGGAGCATATTATTGGCTTCGCTGAGTCTAGATTTTAGGCACGAGTTGCGCTCCTGCGGTTAGACTTTTAACTACATTAATAGTCCAAGCTCCCAGAGCCGTAAGACACAACTTATTTTCTGAAGCATATAACTTTCGGTTCTCAGTAGTCTCTTGTGTACTTTTTAATACCTGAATGTTTGTGGAGCTTGCCCGGTGACACCTACGCAGGTACCAGGTGACAAAGGTAACTAAAAATCAGAGTTACTAAACTTAAATTTTTATGACTGATTTTTATATATGTTTTGTAAAATATTACTCTGAAGTCATATAAAAAAAATCAGACGCTTTCCATGGGCCAAAACTTTTATCAGACGCTTTAAAGGTCTAAGAAAAATAAATGAACTTAATTTATTTTTAAATGTCTGATTTTTTTATATGTTATTAAGATAACTATTACAATGTAAAAAAAATCATCGGGTATTGTTGAAAATAAATCTGTAGCATCGACATCAGGCTTATCCAGTACTGATACCACTAATAATGATGAATATACAGCATCTACCTCAAGTCAACTAACTGATTTTCTAGCTCCAGACTCTGCTATAGCATCAAACTCAAGCCCAGCTAGTATTGTTCCTGAACCCATTGTAATACCTGAGCCAGCTGTTGAATTAGAATCAGTTGAACCGGTCCCATCTAATTCTGAAGAATCTTCCGTGGCGTTTGAGTGTGTTGATGAATCCTCTTATAATGTTGCTTTTGATAGTAATTCAAGTGCAGAAAATCACACATCTATATATTGTGATCAAAAGACAAAAAGACACAAATTAAAAAGACTGTGGTTGTTTGTTATGCACAGACCACTTCACTAAAGTACCGTCACCGTCAATAAAGTACGACATTACTGTAGTACATAATTCCGAAAAAAAATATGGTAATTTATAGGCGTGAGCTGTCAAAAAGAAAATAAAGTAATGGACAGAGTATAGCATTGCATGCGTCTGATAAAAACGATTTCTTAAAGAAATTGAATGAAGAAGAGGAAGACTTAGCGGAGTTAATTATGAAAATTCAAGATATTGCCGATTCAATCATATATTATCACAGTAAATGTCAATTGCAGTATTCTTATAAAATATCATCTCGGAAAAACACAAATAAAACATCCTGTCATGATCTTCGTAAACTTCATCAAGCTGTTTTCATCCAAATTTGTAATTTTACACAAGAAAATATTATAAATAAAGGTCGGTGTTACTTTCTTACGTATCTTCATAGAAATTATATTGAGCTTTTTAGAGAGGAAGTAGAAAACTGTGAAGAAGTGATGGGTAATTTTACTCCACAAAACCTGGAGAGTAAAATTAATAAAGAATTTAAGAAAAAAAAAAAAAATTTTTTACGTGTCAAAATAAGAAGGTAGTGACTTCTAAATATATTACTGCTATTGATGATAACTTGTTAGAAATTTTAAAAGATGAAGATATTCTCAATAAAGCTGCTTTGATACTAAGAAAGTCAATATTAAGATATTTTACTCTGAAGCGCATCCGCATAGTGCTCTCGCGCTTATACTCATGGTTGAGTAATTTTTGTGTTTAGGGGATGTTTGGTCATTGCAATTTGTCTGACTGATTAAATATAACATTGTAATAGTTATCTTAATAACATAAAAAAATCAGACATTTAAAAATAAATTAAGTTCATTTATTTTTCTTAGACCTTTAAAGCGTCTGATAAAAGTTTTGGCCCATGGAAAGCGTCTGATTTTTTTTATATGACTTCAGAGTAATATTCTACAAAACATATATAAAAATCAGTCATAAAAATTTAAGTTTAGTAACTCTGATTTTTAGTTACCTTTGTCACCTGGTATCTGCGTAGGTGTCACCGGGCAAGCTCCACAAACATTCAGGTATTAAAAAGTACACAAGAGACTACTGAGAACCGAAAGTTATATGCTTTAGAAAATAAGTTGTGTCTTACGGCTCTGGGATCTTATTCTATAGACTATGAACCACAGTGTAGTTGGTTTAACTACAAAGTTTCTTACAAATTTTATTGATAACCTAATACTGGAGTTCATGACTAAGGATGCGTTACATAAACTTAGATGTATGAACAAACTTAAACACTTGTTAAAACATTATTGTATATTGTATAGTAACACTTGTTGAAAAAATAACTACGAAACATGATTGTTAGAACAAAAACCATATTTATCAATGAAAATGTAGCATCGGTGTACACATGTCAAACTCAGTGAAATAAATACCGCAATAAAACCAGGTAGCGGTTGAAAAATCGGTACTTATTACAAGAACAGCTCCTGTCTGTACGCCTAAGCTATATATCTTATGTTTCTCGAAACCCAACGTATAGCAGGCTCATTCTTTATGTTGGAAAAAACAACCACAACATAAACAGTGTGCAAAATAACCGTTCATCTTAAACATTTGTCAAGAGAGGCTTATGTTAACTTAGAACGGCTAGGGAAACGAGTAACGTTGGAAAAAATGCTAACCCTTAGCCTTACGCATACGTTGAGATATTTACCTGTTTAAGAATATGCATGCTTTTTATTGCGGGACGAGAAAACTCGACACGCGTATATCTGTTTAAAATAGGAAAACTTCTAGCGTCAAGCTTTCTAGCGACTAAATCTTTGAACGCTATTAAAGTAGTTAATTCAGATTCTCGAGAAACTTAACTAACATCGTAACTGAGGATGTTAGTTAAGTTTAACGTGGGTTTCTCATGGGTTATCAAAATACAAATTATTAGGAAAATTTGTCTTTGGAACTAGAAGAATACAAAAAGTTTGATTTAATAAAATTGTTTCATCCGTTGTAAGCAATGCGGTTAGGTTGATTCAACAGCCCGACTTTGCACCAGCCACGTTTACCAAGGCACACCCCGTAGAAAAGTGTTCTTAATTATTTACGCAGCCACCGCACTTAGTAAACGCGTCGCAAGTCACGGTGAACAGGATAATGTTCCAAGCTTTAATTTTTCCTAACTTCTGGTTTTACAGACCGTTATTTTTTAAATCAACGGCCACGGGGACGCGAGTGCCAAAAGGATCCGAAATTCTGTAGCCAATCGTCCGCAATAAAACAGGCGAAGATCGCAGCCTCAAACCACGTTCGTGTATTATTCAGGGAGGGTGGAGTCGAGCACATGTGTCCACTGACAATCCACTGCTCGCGGAACTATTTTTTTGGTTTTACATTAGCGTAGTGATATTGTAAAACTTCGTGTTTATTTCCTTATAAAATTATCGACCTTACACGGAGCGACCCATGGCACTAACATATTCCGAGATTTACTTAAATGCGATGCTAGGAAGCGAGGTGAGTAATGTGAGGCACGTAAAACATCCTTGCTTTTAAGATATTGAAGTGTAAAATATTACACGTTACGCATTCAGATATCTGGCAGTAGGTCCATAGATATGTAATTTTATTATTTAAGTTCCACCCCCGGGACGACTTTGTTTCCTAAAATAGTAATTACCAACTATTTTGATCCGCTTAGCAGTTAAAGGGTTGATTCGTAGCTTTAGGTTATAAAAAACAACGTAAAAATTAAACCATTACAATGTAAAATGATCATATTTAAAGGATTTTCCTCAGTCAGCTGTCCCCGAGGACGCGCCTGCTAACTTTTTTGGAGCGACTATAAACAGTGA
The DNA here is from genome assembly GCA_949125395.1 of Diaphora mendica. Lineage (NCBI taxonomy): Eukaryota > Metazoa > Arthropoda > Insecta > Lepidoptera > Erebidae > Diaphora > Diaphora mendica. Next base: position 8,907,664 of record OX421312.1, on the reverse strand, counting down.
ACGACTTAATTATAAATTATTAACGAGTAATACAGGACAGGCACAGCAGAGTTGGCGCCAAGGTCAGCGAGTGCCGAGGAACGTTGATATCTTGGTATTATGTGTACCGCTGTTTAGTTTTCCAGTGTCTGTTGGGTGCTAGAGCGGCTTGCGGTTCAGGCTCGTGCTTGAAAACAACGTAAGTATGTGAAATATGAAAGAGCTCGGTAAGTTTTAATTCTGTCGATTCAACTTCTTGGATGGCACGTGTTAATAATTCAGAGAGTGGTGGGGGAGACCGCATCGTTACTGGTACGCCAGGAGGTTGCGGTTCTGCAAAAGATATATGGTAAACGGAATGTGCATTTACAATACTTGCTATTTTTACATACTTTTCAAAACTTTAAAATAAACAAATATAAATAATATTTATATATATTATTTTTTATATTTACTAATGTAATTTATTATTTTTGACGCTTGTATGTAAATATTATTATTGTTTTTTTTTAAATTATGGTTATGTACATAGGTTTCTATATTATGTAATACAGGTAATATTATTAATTTCGGCTTAAGACTTTAAATATACTACCGTCAGTATCAATATTTACACGTATTGATACAGCATATTAACACACTAGAAATTTGCAAATAGATAAACGGCTTGGTAATTTACTAGTTCTTGTATTGCGTCTTTTTCTTGATTTAAAACTTTTACTAAAAACAAGATCTATGGGCAATTTATTTTAATTGAAACTTTAAAAATTTCACTACATAAATTAGTTTTCGTCACTGTAGTAGTTCGTCCAATAAACTGTACTGTACATGTACAAAAATTACATTGCTGCTTTGTTGCTTCAAACACAGCAAGTTGGCAAATAGCTCGCACGTTCTTACAAATATTTATAGGGTAAAGGTAAAACCTCTTTGCAAAGAAGCGTATTTACAATGTCAACCTCTCATTCATTATTGTGATGTTGTTTATAAAATGAAAATCTAAATGGATGGAATTGAGCACTTTTATCAATCATTTTTATCGCTGCTCGGAAACTGTAGTCCCCCGTGTTCCGGCGTACGAACAGATTACAATTTCAAAGGTACTTGTGTTGCATCTTTTTTAAATTATTGTACCGAGTTTTTATCACGGTTTAAAATCAATAAAGTTCTTGCTAAAGTACATAATTGATTATGTTAGGGATTCCATTAGCTGTGTAACTTTTAATTACAACTATTTACCATTTACTCCATGTTCTTTTCTACCTTCGTATAAAAATGTATTTTAAAACCTGGGACTACCAAATTCATTCACCAAAATAAAATACTACATTTATGATGAATTTTTCATTTTATTTTCATTTATTGGTACTTTACTGCACATAAAATGTGGAAAAGGTGGATTTATTTCCGTGGGCATTTTCTACCAGTCGACCCTAGGTCGATGTAGAGCCAAAACTTGGTACCTAGATACAAACAAATTAAAAAATATTTTATGACAAATTATATAAGATAACATTTAAACAATACTCATGTTACAACAATATGTACAACATATTTATATAATAAATACGGCTCATCCAGTTTAGGTAGCACTGTATAGATACGGTCGGCGGGTGTATATGGTACAGTTTACGAGTGTTGCTCGCAACTTCTCTACTGAAGCCGTGTAGCGGATCGCACGTGAACCCAGACGTCGATTACCTAACGTGTTTTCTTTACACTACACAAGGTAAACCTACATCGTTTTACTCACAACCCACTTTGGACGAGTTAAATTTAAATGTAAGCTCTGTGTGGCCATGTCACTTTCCAATGGACTATGTACTTGCAGAGCTAATCCTGGTTTTCTTGCAATATCGAATGTAGAGATGTTTGCAATGACAGTTACGGTGGAATACAAAATTCGTAATTCAAATTTAAATAAACTATAGTGTCAAACTTTACAATTTATGATTTCTGAAATTAAGAAACTCATTTAATGGTGTTTTGTTATTTTTATTAACTTAACCTATTTTCAAAGTCACTTTATGTTTTTAAACGAACTCTTACGTACAATGCTTGACATTTACGTGCATTAAAAAATTAAAAGGTCACAGAACGACGTTCACTTTTTTTCTGTTTTCTCAGTTGATTGCAAAACCTCCTAAAAGTCATGTAATCGTTGTGAGACCTGGCTATTTTGATAAACTATTGTATTTGTTTAAAATTGTTCATTGACTAGAATCGTGCTAGTCAAAAACTAGTTTTAAAGACTTGTTTGATTATCATACGAGTATTAGAACACTTACATAATATACATTTAAACGTTTTAAAAGAATGTATGAATATATATTTTTTTTCTACTTTTAATTTCTGTGATAATTAAAAATGGCATTTCTATAAACTGAAAAAAATATTTATTGTTCCTTCCCTTTTATTATAGTTTTGTTTATTATAATTTGAACTATAAACAAGTAAAATTTTAACAAAATAAAAACCGACTTCAAGGTTCGACTCGATTTCTCTTGGATACCATCATCAGATCTTAGTGACCTTATTATGGTACCACCGTTGGGATATCTCCTTTCCATTAAAAAAAGAATCATTAAAATCCATTCATAAATCGCGAACACACAAAAAAATACATATACGGTCGACCGTATAGGTCGAATTGAGAACCTTCTCCTTTTTCGAAGCCGGTTAGAAAAGGGACAATCATTAAAATAATGTGTAATCTTGAGGATATGGCAAATTTTGGTCACACATGACTACAGGTAATTAACAAATTACTACCTACGCGGTGTCCTGTAGTTTTATTTTATGTTTGTGATAGGAAGAGTAATAGAGTATGTAACTTATTATGTAAACATTTCTTTGAACAGAATTTTCTGCCAACGCGTATTGTTCTTCATTTTAAAAATACTTAAATCTGACAAAATATTTATTAGTTATCAATATCATAATTATCTACTACGAATGTCACTAAAGTTCCAAAAAGAAATTTCAAGTTAGGCATTAGTAGTACTAAGTTACTAATAACTTATACACATTATTTAATAGTGTAAACATGTACCTAATTATTTTTGCAAAAACATCAATATGTGATCCAGGAAAACAAGTTATCTCTCACAACTGTAGGTTCCGTACACGGCATCTTTACCCGGTGCCGTTATGTCTAAAGTATCGTAGCTACGTTCGGCAATAAACAAGTTTCGATTCGAAATGGATAGCTTGTATGTATTTTTTTTCAATATTAAATATTAAAGGGCGGCAAACCTCGCCCGCGCTATAAAGTTTGGCCCCTATGTATCACCTGGGCCTTCGCATCTACCCGCAACCGACAATCTTATTTTATTGCTTAGTGCTGCGTTACGCAACTCAATAATATATCGATACGCATTGTGGTTAATTCGATGTCTTGTTTAAGTCTTAGACGATCAATTATTGCGTAATGCATCATAAAATTATATTTAAAAACAACGCAATTCAAATCGGTAATTAACCAAACCGTTGTTACGTCTTCGATTCTACAGTAATATGTTACTTTTCACCACTAAGAGATCTCAATTAAAATGCAACTCTATAGTCATGGAAACGAAATATACACGCAAGTGGTGGTATAGAAACAAATTGGTAGCATCTCTAGCTCGGCAAACAGGCAATACATTTCGGCACCCATTTCCTACACACTTGAATGTTTGCAATTTAAAGAAAGACTCGACGTTTGGCGTGTGGATAACACGGGTGAATGTAACATAGTGCACAGCCTACTCCGCACGCGTTCATCCGGCTCATATCCGTGAACAACGCACGTAAATCGGTTCAATCTGTATTGCGTACATCTACACTACACCCGAAAGGCCACACGGGGATCTTTGATGACAGTCCCGGTCCCATACCGGACTCACTATAAGTGTTAGACTGTTCTATTTTTATTCATTTCAACAACTGCTTGATAATAGAGTATTAGCCAGCTCCGAACATTGTGTTTTAAAATAAAGAAAAAGCAAGGAACCAATTTAGTAAACTGCTACTGAATCTGCATTGTTCGTTAGCAAAGGAAAACTAATTATTATTTATGTAGAAGTATTTTTGTATAGTGTACTTTTTGCAACAGTCTTTGTATTCTTTTGGAACCCATTAAGCAATGAGCAGAGTATTTATCCATATAAGAATTAAAGTTTTCAACTTTTTGCTTTTATGCATCAACAAACGGGATTTTTTGAGAGCGAAAGCAGGAAATACTTGAAAAAAAAAACCACTAATCATAGTCTCTAGTTATAAACAGTCCTATTACGATTGAAGAGGTCTATCGATTTCTCGACGAATAATTAAAGCATCAAGAATTTTTCTTTAAGGGTTTTGTAATCTTTAAGTAATCAGGTAACGTACATAACAGAATTTGATAGATTAAGAACCAGATTGTTTGAAGTCTGTTAGAAAAAAAGCTAGAGCTGTTATTCAAGTCACCTTAGGGAAATAATGAACTTTGATAAGGAAATAGTAGTTCGTTAATAAGCACGTACCTCGGCTATGCTCTCAGCCGCCGGCAGCACCCTCAACCCTGACGCCATCTAGCAAAAAGCATGCATCTGAATTTTTAATTCACATCAAGACGCATAGCCATTTAATTCGCAGTTGCAGTCTTTCGCCAGCTTTTATGAAGGAATGCTTTTTGGTAGAGGCGTTTAGGCTAGCGTTCTGGGTACGTGTTACTAACGAACACTGAAACAGAATCATAAGTCGCTGGAAAGCCAAAAAACATTAAAAAATCAACTTGAAAGAGTAGCTGTTACTAAAAAATTGAATCTTACACTACTTATTAGATTTTGTCAAGAGTCAAACATATTAGATAGTACTACAACTAAGTTTACTTGTCGTTCACGTCCTTTGCGATGTAAATTGCTGCTCAATAGGGTTATTTTTCCTTTGTTTTCTTGACTGGTTTAACTATGGGTTATTCTTATTACAGACCCTCGAACATTACATATATATATATATAATGTAGTTTTAAACTAGATGTATTCATTTCAAAAAGGCTTTAACATCGTTAACTTGTCTTTCCTCCAAGCACTTGTGGATAAACCGAATTGCTTAGTTAAAGTTTATGGATAGAGAACAATAAAAGTTAATTTGTGTATAAGAAAATACACGGTTCCTGTGGGATATGTCTATTAAGGTTACCCTCTGAACAAGTCCGAACGATACCGCTGTAAATAGCTGAGAAAGTTAAACTGGAACGCGCGATACTTAAAGTTAACAGTTCAAAGTCTTGTTTAAACCAAAACTAGGTGACAGTTTTGGCGTGTATAGTGATTAAGTTTTTGATAAGGAACACTTGTAGGTACATTAAGACACAAAAGTTAGTATTTTACTCATTAATTTTAAGAGTAATAAAAACATAATGGCAGTGGTTTATCAGTTTTTAATCTCGAGGTTATCAGACAATGTCTTAATTTACATATAAATAATGCCGTATCCATTTAATTAAAGAAAATAGGGACTTGTATATTTACCATGACACTAAAACTGAATCGTCTTACACCTCGCGATCTCTTTTGTTTAGCAGATGGACGCGTAAGAAACTGTTAGACATACAACTAGGCAAATAACAACTACAAGAGAACTTATGTACACAGCTCCGATTTAGTTCAAACAAACTTACAAAACTTTCAACCGCTACAAGTTTGACCTTGCGTACCTCACACAGTCTTTTTAACCGACTTCCAAAAAGGAGGAGGTTCTATGTTCCACTGTATGTTTTTTTTTTTATTTTTTTTTTATGTATATTCACCGATTACTCCGTCAATTGTGGACCGATTTAGAATTTTTTTTTGTGTTCGAAAGGGTATGGTCCCGAGGTGGTCCCATTGCCAGCATATCAGGATCTGATGATGGGATCTCAAGGAAATCGAGAGGAACCCTAATTTTTTATAGGCACATACTATGATTTTCGTATATTTTCTGAAGTTACACCGATATTTGCGTCTGATAGTCATCATTTTATGATGATGAGCTGATGATGTAAGGCACAACTCCTTAACGGTTAGGAGTTGAAGGATAAATCTTTAAATATCATATGTATATATGTAACCTTTAGTCGTATTCTTTCAAATTATTTAGATAAGCTGATGATGGAAGGTACAACTCCTCAACGGTTTGGAGTTGGAGGATAATTCTTTCAATTTTATACGTATCTAAAGACCTTCAGTCGTATACTTTCAAGTTATTTAGGTGAGCTGATGATAGAAGGTCAAACTCTTCAACAGTAAGGGATTAGAGGATGATTTTAATATTACAAGTACGTATAGACCTTAATTTGTATTCTTGATGATAATATTTGATGAAATAGTTCAACTTACTACTTACCTACGATTGTTTGCACAAAACACAAAAAACATCCAACGAAAACTCTCTGCCAAAAAAACACTTAAAAGCGTAAAATAAACTGGTTCTTCATAAAGTGCCTATACCTAATTCTTTATTCATTTAAATAGTAGTATTATAATGTGTGCTAGGTACCTAAAATCTGTTTGAAGTCGGTGCCAAGTGACTTTTGTAATTGTTCGTTTGTATTCTTTTTGGCTTAGCACCGACTTCAAACAGATTTTAGGTACCTAGCACACATTATAATACTACTATTTAAATGAATAAAGAATCGGTCGAAGAAGAAGGAAAGAGTCGGTTTTTTTTTAGGGCTCCATATTGGATTTAATAACCAACCCCCCTTAGGCCAAGTTAATTTGTAATTTGAAATTAACAGCTTTTTACTAAATGGAAAAGAAAATGTATACGGTACTTGCATAAAAAGCATTTTTTTATCTGTCTATTTATTCCGGCTAATCTTAGCAACAGCTGGACCGACTATCACTGTCACTTTCAGATAGCTGATGGTATAAGACGTAAATAAGGTTACTTTTTCTTGAGACTCTCACCCTGCAGCTTTCCTCGCAGTTGTTGGTGTGCCGCGGGTTACACTGCGGGGCTCAGCTAGTCGTTAGTAGGTAAATGTATGAGAATGAAGTCATCTCAACGCTAAGTCGTCTGAGAGAGAGAGTCGCCGTGAAACACTTGCATCTTGGCAAAAGGGCCTCACCCGTGAAGACTCGTGTTTCCTAGATGAAGTTATGAAAACTTGTATTATCATTACGAGCTTTGATGTATTCAAACCAACCACCGCAAGCGGCAAAGTTATCATTACCTATAATTCCTATAAGTAAATCTTATGATTGCTCATTTATCAAATCTAATCGCAAGTGTTTGTTTAGTACTGATACCTAATCGGTAAAGCGGTAATCACTACTCACACGCGTTCTACATTCTATTGACCTTACAATACGTGTTTGGTAGGCTCAATATTTCATTTTACAGTTACCTTAATCACTATAAGCAGAAATAAGGTAAAATCTTTAATCCATAAGATAATATAAGCTAATAAGTTTTATATGTAGGTAATATTTAATAACTGTGATTCATCATCAGCCTATCGCTCTCCACTGCTGAACATAAGCCTCTCCAATTGATTAGGATACACAATATTACAAGAAAAATTTTAACAAAAATATAAACCGACTTCAAGGTTCGGCTCAATTTCTCTTGGATGCCCTTATCAGATCTTAGTGTCCTTATCATGGTACCACCGTTGGGATATCTCATTTCCATTAAAAAAAGAATCATCAAAATCGGTTCATAAACGACGAAGTTATCCGCGAACACACATAAAAAAATATATGAAATATATATACGGTCGAATTGAGAAGCTCCTCCTTTTTTGAAGTCGGTTAAAAAAGCAGACAAGTACGAGTTTAACTAACACGCCAAGATGTGGTATGGAGGTATATGATATTTATATGAGCACAGTTTAGTTTGTTCTCACACGATAATGAAACTTTGTAGTTCTAAAAATACTTCCCATATATCAATGTGCGTCACTATCAAACTGCCGAGAGCAAAATGTAAATTTGTAAATGCAAAAAATATTATAGTAGAGAAATCTACACGTACCTGTTCGGCGAAACAACTACACACACAGTTACGACGTGACCAAAAAATAAGTAAAAGTGTGTTAATGTGTTTGAAGCCATAAGTGTTCGTAATATATCGGACATACTGCGGATAGAGAACGGATGCTTCGTCGAAATTCATGTCAAGCGTTTTGTGCATGCACCGTCGCCGTCGTGCCGTGAGTCGGGTTCGACATGCTGTTGAGGTCATGTCCTAATCACAGGCAACGTGTCAGTACTTCGTCCACAAGAATCGCGTGTAAAACTCGTCTTAATCCTGAATGTACGGCTCCAAGTTTTGTTATACGGTTATCGGGCCTTGTTAGTAACACTCCGGTTAACTCGCGATAACAGAGTATTATCGTAACTGCAGCGCAATTGATATGACCAAAAAAAAAACTAGAACTTTAAACGTTTAAAAGCTTTGGTAACCAAGCGAGAAGAATTCTATTCTCCTTCTTCGCAGGCGCAATCATTAAATAATAATAGTTGGAGATAGCCTTTCGAATTCAATTAATATTAAATAAAATTGCTATAATCCTAATAATTACTGATACGTCTTTAGAACTGGTCAGATTTAATTATTCTAGGCTTTCACTCGATGTTGAAAACATTTCGGAGATCTCGCATCTTTATGCAATTTAACCTCAATCTTTCTTTCTAATATTTCATAATAGTGAAATTTATAAGAGTAAATAGGGGTAAACCTTTTTTGTTCAAGTATCGTTCTTATAATAAATTTGCGTATAGTCATGAGGAAATCAACTTGATGTCCTTCACCAAACCAAGACTGCCCACGACCGCCCACGACCAGGATGGTTGCGCTCTTTCGGGAGGCATTCGTTCAACAGTGACGGCGATAGGCAGAACGAAAACAAACATTTGGTTTTCTATAATTAATACATAATAAATATTTTGGACATCTAACACACAACGTTATCTAGTCCCAAGCTAAGCAGAGCATGTGTTATGGGTACTAGACAACTGATACAAATACATACTTTTCTTTTTTTGTAAATACATACATATCATACATAGAAAACACCCAAACTCCGAAACAAATATTTGCAGATCATACACACATTTGATCCGACCCGGGAACCGAACCCGAGACCTCATGCACAGCAGTCACAAACGCTACCACTGCGTCGAAGTATGAATCTCCCATAAATCGCACAGTCCGAAAATAATAAATATGTACTTATTGATGTTTGGTTATTTTTAAGTGAGCACGTTTACCTTCATGAAATGCAGTCCTCACAGAAATATATTACCTGTAATTTAGAAAATAAATTTATTAACTCATTGTTAACTAAAATTATTTATGTAATATTCAAGAAAATAACACACCACAGTGCACAGTAAAATAACAACAAAAATCTTTACTTCCGTTTCATGTCAACAAATATGTTTGTTTGGTTTCCGTAAAGTTAGGTACGTACATAAAAAATTTGCACATTTATAAAACGAACAGTCTTCGGCCACGTCATGTATACTTAATCATTCGGACACGGAATATGTTATCGTAAAGCGTGTCATATTTGCGATTAAATGAATGTGGTATTAGTGTTATTTTTTAAGAAATATCGTGATTTGATTGTCGAAAAAAAATCGAATTAACTCAGTTAGTTTTTTGAGAAAAAAGTTTGGTTTTAGAGGTAATGTCACAAGCCCAAAGAGACGGCAAAAAAAATCCATGACGTCACTGTAGCATTAGGTAGCGTAGATATGTATTATTTGATATACATTATTTAGTTATTTACCAAATTCTATTTCAAAACAAAACAAAAAGTAAGAAAAGCAATACTAAAAAGAATAGTGATTTTGTAAGTACGCTATGTGTTCATTCTCAGTGACACATTTACGCCTATAGAATAGTTTAATTAAATATAAACCAAGGAGTCCGACACAATACATTCAAATACACCTTTGTTAATAAACTTATAACAATATCATACTAATCGAGAGCCAACAAGACGCATTGTCTAGCAGGAATTTCTTAAATTGTTTCAATATTAATTATTGTTGTCAATATATTATGTTGCTATCATGTTTACAATACGTAATTAAATTGGTTGAATACATAAATAATTGATGAGAAATATGTAGGTAGGTAGTGAGGTACATTTTGAATAGTTCTCATAAGAAAATGTAAAACGTTTTACCAATTTAAACCCCAGTTAGTTGTGCCAAATACCATCACTAGCATTTATAACCATGAAGTGAGATTGAAGACGTGTGAATTATTTGACTTTAGGATGCGGTGTCTAATGATGGCATACAACTAAAAATAATAAGGTGCCAAGAGAATGTTTTTCCCAAATTTCATGTTCTCTGGCACGTAGAAGTTTTTGAGATACCTACCTCTTATTCACCGTTGATCAAAGCAGTAGATAAGTATTACATGAGTACTTAGTGACCCTGTTTAGTATGTAAATTCATAAAATGGAGGAGCCTACCGTGAATAACTAGGTGGCGTAAAAGCTGAGCTTGACGATTCGAGCCAGAATTGTATAGTTACATATGCTCTCGTGTAGAATCGAAATTACGAATTATCGCGGAGTGAAAACTCGAAGAAATAGGAAAGTGAGATAAGCTGACCTCACACTAAAACGTTATTTCAAAGAACTAGCTCAACAAGAAAATGTTTTGTAGGTACTTTTAGAGAAATACCTTCTTTTTACTCTGTACGCTGCAGTCAGGCAATTACAAAACCAGATTTTCTTGGTAAATGGTGGTAATGGTGAGGTTGTTTAGATTTAAGTCTCATATTCACTTGTCATCTTTTGATGTGGTACACGTTGAGCTTGAAGCTCAACCATCTCAACTTTAACAACAAATCGCCGAAAGAGCCAGCAGCGATTGTTTTGTTGATAACGGTACCGATCTTTTATTAAAATAGGAAAAAACCACGTTCGGTTAGACATTATCTATAAAAGAACAAAAAGGTGTTCAATGAAATTAGTAATAGTGAAAAGATCTTCCCGAAACTACCCGAATGTTAAAATAAATATTGTATGGGAAGAAACAGCAAGCCGCGTATCATGTTTTACGCCCTGCTGGCAACGTCGACGGGCATATTTAGAACAACTACAAACTCTGCTGATGGTACACCGTAGAACAGACATCCGGGCTTACAGGATCAGACAGATTATTAACATTGGCACTTAGTTTCGTATCTAAAACAAACAATTAACGTGTCGTGAGACGTTTGTTCAAGTAGTGGTCAGTAATACCTAGTTTTATCTGATGTGGGTATTTCCAATTGGGTTTTTTAAAATAATATTGTTATTTGAGCTATAATACGGCCACGTCAGTTCTAACATTTGTAACTCGGTTATCGAGCCTGTAACACCGTCAATATAACTAATCAATTACACGCAGTCGTTAATGGTTCTTTGATTATACTCTACTGTTATATAAGTTCACATTTTTACCATTTGAGTTTGTAAATAAATTGAATGCCGGATACAGTTAGGTATGTGGAATGGAGATAACACAAAAAATATTATAATTGTGATAAACGAAAAGTTAATGTGTTCACTTCTAACTGCCTACAAATTAAGTTAACTTTGTTTATAACTAGTTTTTTGTAAGACCTATATTCAGTTATAATCATAATTGTGAATCCAGTACTGCTATGGCACGGTGACGATTGCGTCTCCCAAGGTACCTAAAAATTATTTAATCCTTAGAAACGAAGTTTTTACTCTGAAGTTGTAATTATAAAAAATTACGAATGTGAAATCATCTAAGTATTCTTGTTATTTTCGTTAGAAGCGCTGACCAGAAAAATTCAAGTTCCAGTCTTATCCTACAGCACATTTATAAAACGTAAAACCAAATGACAACAGTTCCTTCGAATTGGGGCGTAAAAAGGCTTACACTGGGAACAACGTGAGGTTTTATTGGTTTTCCTTAAAACGATACTTTAAATATTGAAGTTGTAGAAAATCAATGCTCTAGAAGAGTGATAGCGTCACCTTCCTTTCGGTAAAATGTCTTCTGGAGCTCGAAAATTTAATGTGTAATATATACCAACTCAGATGCTTGCCAGGTAATCTGATTGCGAAAAAAAACGTAAGAAAAAAAATTGATGCACGTCACTGTTGGTAAGGAGAATGAAATTAAGTTTTATTGGCAATGTATCCAATAAACTAGCAACGGGTTTATGAATTAATGATGATGACCTCTTCCAAGGAGTACGGAACGTCAACTTGGGTCTTTTCTAGCCACTTCGTGAATGTCTTGAAAGATGCTTATGTTTAGGTTTTACACTATCTCTCTTGACGTAACTGTATCTTGATGCAACAAATGCAGTCCATTCACGTATATGTGAACATAACTTTGACCAAAACTGCCATGTTTAAAGTCAATTTTATTATTTTTAAGAGTTAATGATTTGACAACAAAGTCGTAAACGTTTAAACCGTGCTAATTTCTACAATAAATAACTCCTGAGTGTTTAAAGAGCACACAGGTATGAAGATGATTGAATCAGCGTCCCTGCTATCACAATAATCGTGTCGTGGGAATGATATTACGCGGTAACTTGTTATAAGTCACGATCCAATAATACCTTCATAAAACCCATTTAGTTTTGTACTAAAATAAACAACATTTTTTATGTCTTACTTGTATATTTTTTTTACTATTTTAAGATTATAGAATACTACTCTTTCAATTTCCAAAATTTACAAATCTTTCATTTTATTTCCTAAAAGTCGGTAGATTCAGTTCTAGTTTTATTTTATTTAGTTTTTACACGTCACGTAAGAGGTTATAAGATAAATGTAGACATATCGTCGCAGGTTGGTACTTTCTCTGGCGGGTCAGCGTCATAGAGTGAACACACAATAAATTGTGAAAGTACAGTAGGGACGCTTTCTTCTCTGTGCCATACGATGTGAAAATTCTTGCACGTATTTAGTTTTAGCTATAGACGAGATTAATACATAGTGCACCTAAACTTTTAGTAGACTAAATCTTAGGCATTTATTACAGGCTCTTTATTAAAAGCTTTAAAAAGGCTAAAAAAGGTTTCTGTATACTTGCCTTTACATTTAATAGTTTACTGTTGGACATGCTACTTTATTCTTGCTCTCATAATTATTTTATATTTATTCTCAATTTTCGAATCCAATGACAAAAATATGTCATTTACTTGATGGCAGTAATGTTACAGATGGAGAAAGAGATACTTGTGACACAAAGTGCTGCAATCGTATCACCGACATCACCGTATTATGTTTTAATGGCAAAATTCCAAACTCACAAATTTAAGTAACAAAGAAAAATAACTACTATTCTTGTTTAAATTGGCAACGTCAATTAGGAGCGTATCATTGAATAGCATATTTTCCTGAAACTAACATGTTATCGTTTGTTATTAGAAGAAACCCAATATGGAAAGCATAATGGTTGGCTAATGCCTTTTTGTAGCATACGTTCTAGTTTCACGAGGGCTCGATGAAGACAAAAGCGACAACGACATTTATGACACAATAATAAACGATAGGAGAATTGAATGAGCTATCAAGTCGTTTATATAAGAAATGTAGGCAGCTTTTAATAATAAAACATTTTATTGTTTGTTTACAAAATTAGTTCGAGTAATAGTTTATTTTCTTCCTTCCATTTAAATCAGTGTACAGTTTTAACAAACAGCTCTGACATTTCTGCCGTATACAATGTACAATTAGCGATTGAACGAGAAAGCTTACGACTGTTCTTGTACATTACAATTATTGTTTTCTAAGGAAGCACTGGAGCTTCACATGAACAGACTAGGCTTTCAATATCAGAAAGGAATGTTCCACCGTCTGTGCAACTGGTTTTGACAATGAGTACAAACTTTAGAACAAGTATTTTAATTGAATTGTTCATGTCCTGTTCATGAATAGTCATAATATTTTTCTTAAGACTTCGTGCAACGTTGTCATATTTTATTCAGTTGTGTAGACGGTGGTATAACTTTAATGACACGATGTTCAAGAGAATGAGATCATAATCAAAGTGGACCCACTTAAAAAGGCATTATCTGCCCACGTCAGTCTGATTTACTCAAATTAGGCATGTCGTAAAAGAAAAAGCGTTTTGTGTTAAAATATATTTTCATTTTGTATACTGTATCTTGACTTATAGATGGGCATGTTGTTCTAGGAGTCATACCTATACTAAGCATAAAGTCGTGGGTTCCTTTCCTATTCAGGATAAATATCGTCTGGATGTAATTTATCGATGATATGTATGTACATATGTATGTATGTACATATGTATGTATGATATGTATTTAGAAAGTTTTACGTGTATCTGTAGTCTGGTTACCATAGCACAGACTGCCTAGTTTTGAATCAAACGATCGAGCGATCGTGTTCGAGGTCATTTTTACTTATCTTGTATCATATTCAGAGACTATAAAATTCTTGAGTTGCTAGCTGATTCGACGTAATCTGTTAAAGTAATTTATACATGTGTAAATGTAATGTACATGTTTGAACTCTACTTTTTAAGTATAATGTAATGACCACAACTACTTTGTTTATACAAAAATAAATTAAATCAAAAGCATATGCACCATGAATGTAAGGGAAAGTCAAACTGATTAGATAATTAAGCCCTCTGAGTTTTAGTGGACTAACACAAATAATAATAATTTTTTGCATAAAATACAGTGTTTAGAATATCCAAAGAGATTGTAACAATGCTACAAACGGTGTTTACGATCAGATAAATAGGAAATTGCGGAATCATAATTACATTTATCAAAAATCTTGAGAGAATAGTAGCTTTTGTTTTAGTTGCCAACAATGGTACTAACGAAATATATCCTCTGAACAATACATCGAATACGTTGAAAATAAAGGTCGAAAGGTGATTCACACGTTCATATACATAATGAATTATTCAATGGATCTAAAATCATCTACGAAATAATTTCTGCAAATATCCTCACACATTTCACACCGCAGTCTGATCACGAACTAGGCAGTCCCTGTATTGTGGTAACTAGACCGCTGATCTTGGACTTATTTCTAAATACACACATTATCATCAGCCCGCTGAAGTTCACTTGGACATAGGGCCAAAGCACACCACAGACCTGGTCTGTTGCTTTTTGCGGTCAAAATGCCGCCGGCCCTCTTACGCAAGTCGTCTCGCCATCTGGCCAGAGGGCGCCCCACCCTTTGTTTGACAAGACGTGGTCTTCACTCAAGAACACGCTTATTCGGTTACGGTTATCGGTTCTGCAATATATATGACCAGCCCATTGCTACCTCAACCTACCAACTCTAGAGCTATGTCGTTTATCTACGTTCCTCATTTTGTACTTCATAGAGACTCCGAGCATAGCTCTTTCCATAGCAGCACCGTACGTCATAACACAGAGCACACATTAGTTGAAGTCTTTCGTCTTTATGCTCTGTGGCATATCCGACGAAAATATGTGTTTCAAATTCCAGACCAACCAAATCTCTCTGTCGGCTTCCTTTTCGAAGTTGTATTTTTCCAACTGCATTAGTTGCCCGAGATAGATACATACCTTGACAACTTCGAGAGGCGTGCCAACAATGATTATCTACTGGTCCCGGAGTGACGAGGTCATTATACCTACATGATCTTCTACAAGTATATAGTTGTACAAAATGTAGAATACATACCTAAATATTATAGATAAATTAAAAACAGACGAAGCCGACAAATGATCGAGTTCCTCACAGAATATTTGTCCTGGGTATAACTGTATACTACTCTAACAGTGATAATAGCGTACCAGAATAAGTTTATGTACTCCTTTATTAACTTTCGCCATACTGTAATTAAAAATATATATCTAAAGCTACATAATAATGATTTAATAAGCAGAGAGATTTTTTTTAAAAGAAATTTAATTACCTCAGCATATTACGCTGCCGCAAAACCGAGGTGCTCTATGTTGCCAACCCTTAAGTGAACTCGGGCAGAATATTATAAAGCGTAAGTATTTCAAGCTAGCCACGTCAGGCAAAATAAAACAAATCAGTGTGCTGATTTTTTTAAAGGTATGGTTGACATCCATGTAATATTTATATATGCATTTATAATACACTAGCTGACCCCCGCAACCTCGTTGACGTCTCCTATTGCCCGTAGCGTGATAATTTCCCCCCGTTTTTGAATCCGCTCCTATTGGTCTTAGTGTGATGTCTGATGATATATAGCCTTCCTCGATAAATGGGCTATCTATCACTGTTTTTTTCATTTCGGACCAGTAGTTCCTGAGATTCAAGTTCAAGCAAACAAACAAACTCTTTAGCTTTATATATATTAGTATAGATTAGGCAGAAGCTTTCTTCTGCCTAATCTATATTAATATATATAAAGCTATATATAATACTAATATATATATAATTCGCTGCTAGTCAAAAGTGTGAAAAATGAAAGCGGACTGGAGAAGACCGGGATGGTTTGCGCTCTCTGGGGGAGACCTTTATTTAGCAGTGGACGGCGATTTGATAATATACACTTCTCTAACTTCTTATCAAAAATTTTAACTGATAATACAATTCATTCTAATATTATAAATTCGGAAATAACTATGTATATATACGCTTTTCAGCTAAATCGCTGCACAATGTTCAATTAAATTTGAAGGACATAGCCTACTTTTTATCGCGACATACACGCAGGCGGAGCCGCGGGTAAAAGCGAGTATGTAATTTAAACTTTTAAATTTGTAATTTTTATCTTAGAGGTGAAACATTTTCTTTTAATTTCAATGGGAGTAACTTTGAATATAACAGTTAATTAAAAATACACGTAAACTGTGAGGTTGAGTACCAAGTTTATTTTGGGACAGTTTTTTGTGGCGTCGATAAAAAACTTAATGCATCACATAATATTATTATTTATTTAGAAAAGAGTCCTATGAGATAACAGTTATGTAAATATTGCAATAAGTAGGTATATTAATAAAAAAAATAAACTAACAGTCGAAAATGTACAATATAAAAGTGTAGAGACATATATATTGATGCATTTCGCGATTTGTTTGAAATATAGTACATATACATGCATGTGCTCTCACGTGTGCCTAAGCTTTGTACTAATCTTCTACAGCGAGCGAGCGATCGAATCCACATCGAATTTTCAAGTTTTGAATAAATGAAAAATGACCATTGTTACTACGAAGGATTTAGTTGGTCTATTCGTGTTTACTTAATTAATAACTTGGTCGTTGCCGATAATCCCTCCATATTGACAAATTAATTTTCTTTTATGATAGGGAGTTTTCCATTATATTTCTATCAATAGATCTTGCGTCGTCGCTTACGACGCGACGGTGAGCGGTCAACATAAATATAAAGTAATCAAAATTATTAATGAAACCGTCTGGAAACTGCACGGAAGCGATCCAATTTATTACTTTTTACGTTAATGTATGATCACGAATTTTATATTTTAAAATTGCCGGGAAGGCCACGGGGCGACGACTTGAGCAATCGAATGCTTTATATTGTGCTATTGTAGTCTACATTTACGGTGTGTTAAAATAATAAAATAAAATAAATACATCTAAGGTTCTTGCTCTAAACGACAGCAAAGAAAACTATTGTAAAAAAATCTATTATCAATTTACATATTTAAACTAGTGGTGGCCCAGTGGTCGAAATTTGACCCAAGTGGTCGAAATTTGACCATCATTAGGTAGGTCAATTTTTTTAACTGTTTGCATATCTATATAAACTTTAACTGTGCTAAATTTCATACTCTTCCTATTGCATAATGTTCGTACGTTCGTTGCTTCACGTATTAATATATAGATTCCGAAATTGGAAACTATGACATCTAGTAGTTTCGGAGAGATTAGCTCCTAAGCTACCGGATAATCTGAAAAATGTTATCATTGACACAGACGTTTCAAAAGAATGGATGGTCCTCTTCTAAATAGAGAAAATGTTTAATGCTTTGTTCGATCATACTCTAATCCTCAGCAAGATCCTTTACAATTTACATGAATGAAAGCTCTAAAACTTGTTTGCCGATTAACTTATTGTTACTTCTTATAAAAGTATAATATGTTTTAGTTTTTGCTAAAGCAAATTTTGCATTAGCAAATTTGAAATTACCAACAGTATTTCTTTTGAGCATCAACCTTTTACTTTTTATTTACTAGGAGAAATAGCCTTCGTTAATTAATTATACTTCCACATCAGATAACTATAATACACAAATTCTTATTATATCTTAATATTACAATACATTTTTTTAGATATTAACCTAAAGAGAAATCTTTAAAACCTCGTAATGAAATTAAATTTGCTTTAAATGTGGAAAATTATTTAGTTATCACGTAAATCCTACTAATATTATAAACGTGAAAAATTGTAAGTATGGATGGATGGATGGATGTTTGTTACTCTTTCACGCAAAAACTACTGAACGGATTTGGATGAAACTTTACAGTAATATAGCTTATACATCAGAATAACACATAGTGCTTGTCCACGTTGACTCGCGGGCTCGGTCGCGTGCGCGGTCACGAAATATCAATTGTTCGATCGAGATATCCAAGTGTTCACGTACGGAACGCACGTGCGGTCTAAGTAGCGATTGACGCGCGCGGTTCACTCGCGACGTCAGGTAAGTTCAACCAGTCTGAACATATCGCTCGCGCAAACGCCTGGTGGCCAATGTGAACACGAGCACGCAACGTATACCGCGCCTGCAACCGCTGCCGCGCCCGCAAGTTCCTACGCGTAGGAACGTGCGGACGCGGCAGCGGTTGCGGACTACGTGAACAAGCACTTATGCTACTATTTGCAGCGATAACCGATATTTACGCGGGCGGAGCCGCGAGCAACAACTAATTAAATATAAATGGTTTAACATTTTGTGAAAATTAAATTATTAAAATTAAACGACTACACCAAACTACGTATGATCTACCTACTAAATTTATACCTACTCATCATATACATCATAGATATCAACATATCGATTTATGTTCCAAAAAGGTTTAAATTTAATGAATTATGTTCGTTATTTGACCATCAGGCAATTGTCTATTGTAATTTAATGCACCTCGCTTGATTATGGCACTTACGTGCTCAGTTAAAATAATCATGTGTTTTACATATACCCACATAATATATTGTTGCTGATCGTCCGCTGTGTTCAGTGTTTCGCAATGCCTTGCTATTTGATACATTATTATAATTGTTATTATAATGCAACGCTCGACGTTTATAATATCTATACTTAAAATTTAAAAAAGTGTTTGTTTCTATGTTGAAACGGACTTATCTCTGGAACTACTGGTTTAATTTAAAGAAAATTCTAAGACCAATAGGAGCGGAGCACCAATGAAGAATTTTACAAAAACGGGGGAAAATTATTACGCTACGGGCAATAGGAGACATAAACGAGGTTGCGTGGGTAAGCTAGTGCATATTTTACTGGCCTTAAAAGCCACAAAAGATTATGAAGAAGCAATAGATTGCGAAACATATCCTTTAATTTCTTAATCAAACCCGGAACTGTATGATACTGTATAGACAGATTATAAGTTGTAATTGGGATTCAACACATTAACAATACAATGAGACAGTAAAATTACATATGATGAATTAAATTTCTCAGAGAAGTACTAAAGTTCAATAGTCTCGAAACTATATAATGAAAGAAATTAAGTAATTAAATTAATTCATTAAATTAACACTTAAAATAACCACTATGGAGGGATATCTATAAAGGACTGCAGTGTTTAGTGTTGATCAATTGAGTGCTGAATATCATTTAGTGCTGATAAGGATTGTTAAATACATGGCGAAATTTCTGAGTTGAAGGAGCTGGTGTAGTTAACATTGGGTTCGTAGTTAATATTAATATCAGTTGTCTAGTACCCATAACACAAGCTCTGCTCAGCTTTGACATACATATATGGCGATGTGTGTTAGATGTCCGAAACACTTTATTTATTAGGTTAATCGTCTATTCCTTTTTAAATCATAGGTAATTTTAAATTTGCAATATCATTGTGCCTATAAATGTTTATAAAGAAGAGTGCGAAAACTTCCATTTAATTTAATATATCGTTACCAAGTGCAATGTAACATGAGCCAGACGAAGACCAGTCTAATAAATACTACACCTCGGCGAGTAAAAAGCTCTATAAACAGTGTATATGAGAGTTCATAATCCCTATTATTAACTGTAACGTGTTTTGGCACTTGAAATGACGGGCCATTAGGCCTGAGAGATGTTTACCTCAGTCTAACAACTTTAATACTGCACCGACACTAAACTTGTTCACAACATGTTTGTGATACAACTTAAAATGCACACCCACTTCGTCCAATGATACCTTGTTTAGTTAATCTTTACAGTAATTAAAGTAAAGATAAGAAAGTCGCAGATTAAAGTTAGGTGAACTAAGATTCTTTAGTAGTGATAAGTTTTCATATGGTTTGTTATAAAAAGGGAATATGCATAAAAAAATTATTTGACTCAAATATTGTTTTCTAGATTCTTTATTGTCTTTACAATATAATACTTATGGTATTTTTATTTATTGATTATTTAAACCCAGAAAATATTAAAATAAAAAGTGAAAATTAAGGGAGGTAAATTCAAACTTACAAAACGCGTCACTATTGGTCGAAACGAAATGTGACGTCGATGGTCACTTCATCGAAATTATCGGCGTCGAAATTCCTACTGTCTTAGTAGTGTCTGTGAGAAAAAATAACTTCTTCCATCATTTTTATAGCAATTAAAACTGTAAATAAGTATAAAGTAACTGAAACACTGAATAGTAAACAAACATGAAATGACAATGACGTCATTGGTCATGTCCAAAAGCGCGCGCAAA
The DNA here is from genome assembly GCA_949125395.1 of Diaphora mendica. NCBI lineage: Eukaryota > Metazoa > Arthropoda > Insecta > Lepidoptera > Erebidae > Diaphora > Diaphora mendica. Next base: position 8,886,850 of record OX421312.1, on the reverse strand, counting down.
ATGGCGGTGATATCGAATCGATCTAGCCAGGATACATATTTAGGAAATTTACCAAAAAAAAAACTCGGTCGTTCAGTTCATTCAAAGACTATTTTTTTCAAGTTTCTGTAAGTTGGTTTGTTGTATGATTCAATTTTACACTTATGATTCAAGTTTTAAATTGTTAAAGCTTACTTTCCATTATTATATTAATGAAATAGATGGTACATAATTACGCAAGTAATCACTTGTCAACGAAACGTCCCCGAATGACATTCATTGTTATTTACTTTATAGCAATTCGTGCGACAAGTCTTTTGAAAACAAAATAATTTAATAAAACTTAAAGTTATTTTATCTGTATTTAAATTAAATAAAGATTTGACTATGTTTTAAATAGTACCACCGCTACAATACATGGTTACCTTCCTACCTATGGAAGGTAACCTTACCTTATACCTACATACCTAGAAATCTTGGAAGTTCTTTTAATAAGTAAGTTCAAAATTTCATATGTTTAGCTTAAATATTCATTTATAACCATGAGTCAGTCTAGACTCTAAGTCCATTTAAATATAATTTAATAAAAAAATATGTTTAGTGATTTGTCCTCTCACCAGTCGTGCGTCATTTTATGATGTGTTTTTTAGTTTCCTTATATGCGTTCCGGAATATTAATGTTTTACCAATCAATGTATTCAACTACATAGGATAGACTAGCGAGAGTCTGGCAAAGGAAACGAGTACAGTAGTTTCCTATTGCCAGACTTTCGCACCCGTACTGCAATTGGTGTTTGGAGATTGTTATCTGTAGCTCGTTTGTAAAAAGTATTCGAACTTTGTTTCTAAAGCCATAAAATTGTAAGTTCATTCTGTTAATTAAATATACTATCTTTGATGGCTCCGCCCGCGTTTATGTCGGTATTCGCGGCAAAGAGTAGTCTCGTAGTTCTCAAGAATTTCCATGCAAAATTTCATTGAAATCGTGCAATGATTTAGCCTTGAAAGTGGGACAGACAGTCGAAGTTACTTTCATAATAACATTAGTAAATATAAAGGATAAAGACAAAACGATCATCGGGCTTGTATTAAGATACGTGTATAAATCAGTAACAATAACCATTCTCATTGTAAAGGAAAATATTTTATGTAAATAGTAGTACGGAGTACAATGGTATGTTTTTATTGCACAAGTCTCGTAAACATAGTGAAATTCATTCTCCTTGCGATTACTCCATTGTTTTAGATAATCAAATGCACTTTCTCGTCTAATAGTGTCAAGTAGTACTGTCACAGACTTACTATCACTGATTTGCATGTGAGTCTGTGTATTTGACGTCAATCGCGGGAATATATATTACTAGCTTTTACACGCGGCTTCGCTCACGCAGACTTTTATCCCCTGATTTACCCCCTTAGGGGTGGAATTTCCAAAATTCCTTTCTTAGTGCTCACTTACGTTATATAAAGAACCTATATGCAAAATTTCAGGATTCTAGCTTCAGCGGTTTAAGCTGTGGGTTGATCTCTGGGTATGTCACTCAGTCAGTCTGTCAGTCAGTCAGTCACCTTACTCTTTTATATATATAGATAGATATAGACCTAGGTGCGGCATTATCACGCCCTAAGCAGCAACAGATTCAGGCTTACACCCGTCTTATGTCATATCATAAAATTAAAAAAAGACAATAAAAAAAGTTAGTGTAGCCGACGGTCTCGGACCAGTAGTCCTTGCTCCTCCATATTGTATGATAATCTGGGAAAAGTTTAACTTTTTAGTAAACTTTGTGTCTGCTATAGCAGTGCTGAAATATACTACTAAGTCACAAGAATTCCTCTATTAGATTACACTAAAAACCCAAAGTCGGCAAATTGAAATATATACACACAGCTTTGACAGTTTCTGCACTAAATTACGTTTATACCTAAGAATATAGGTACTTTTAAAGAGAAAATATAAGTAAATTATTGTAAATTGATTTAAAAATGGTGTCAGAACATTTAAGACAATAGTTGTGTAAATTATAATGTAGAAATTTTGCTAAATATGCGGATATATTGCGCATAGATTTATATAATCACTAGCTTTTGTCCGCGGCTCCGCCTGCGTGTATGTTCGTTATCGCAATGGAAAGTAGCCTATGTCCTTCCTCAGGAATCAAATTTCATTGAAATCGATGCAGTGGTTTATCCTTGAAAGAGTGACAGACAGACAGAGTTACGTTCGAATTTATAATATTAATAGATCTTTTCGTATCAGTCAGTCTCATCTAAAATATATTTCGAGTCGGTTTAAAATATCGATTTGAGCCGGTAACGTCGCTCATTTCTAGAGGAGAGAGGTTTCCTTTCCACGGAATATAACTGAAATAAGTAAATGTTCAGTAACGATGTGCGAATAAGTTAAGAATGTATACAATTAAGCGCAAAATTTTACACGCGCATCCATAAACGGTAATAACAAAAGTTTTGTCTTGCTTAAACAAGCTAAGTTTTCTTAGTTAATCACAAGCAACGCCTGAATTTCACATTCGTACGTAATATTAGAGGATGTGTATGGTAAGATTAATTAATTATGATTATTTGCTTTGGATACCACAAAAAATTACAAGGTGAAAATTAGTCAGTACAAGAACTTTCGATTTCTTCGACGGACATGTATGAATTCGTCAGGTCTAAACCGTTTGCAGAATATTTGTCAATACAACTCTCAAGTTGTATCATTTCTATAATAGACAGTCACTGTATAATAATGCAAAAAAACGTAATATCACTGGGGATCTTCATCACCTGAAAGGCAAGATATCAGACCACGAAGCCATTACATTTAGAAAGTTAACAAGGATTCAACGTCAAAATTAGACTTCCAAGATTAACTTTTTTTTAACAAACAGGTAACAGTATTGTAGGGGCTGATTTACATATTTTTATTTCCTCTATTACGTTTATTAAGATTTGCTGCGTTACCGCGGAAGAGTGTTTGTATTCTAGATGTCATCGTTGAATATTTAAATTTTAAGGTCAGTATATGTTATATTTCTGTAGGTTTGTATCGTGTAGGTACTGTAAATTATGCCTTACCTTTCTCATTTACACCTTACTCAGTTTTTTTGCTTTAAGTGGAACACCATGTTGTAGCAAGAAATTTAAAAAAATTATACATTTGGTATTTCAATTTCGTTATATTATTCAATATCGATATATATTCTTGAATCTAAGATCCACTGGCATTTAAATATTAGAATAATTATTAGTTAATCAAGTCAAGATGCGTAGAATCTATACTAATATTATAAACGCGAAAGTAAGTTTGGATGGATGGATGTTTGTTACTCTTTCACGCAAAAACTACTGAACGGATTTGGATGCAACTTTAATAATAATAATTTATTGATTCATAAATAATTACAATGTTAACTTAAATATAATAGTCAACTGAACATTGGGATCATGCTAGAATGTTAACGAGTCAAACCAGGTGTCGCAACCAAAGCCCTTGCTAAGTAATAAGATAACTTGTATTAAGGGCCCGGTCCACGCCCCTGCCATAACTTAGGTAAGGTAACATTAAAATTAACGTTAAAGCTCATATTAACAAATATTTAGTTATAGTACAAACTGGTGTTTTATCTTACAGTGGACATTTATATGGTTGTGTGTGTGTGGGTAAGTGCGTGTGTGTGTGTATGTGTGTGTAAGTGCGCGTGTGTGTGTGTGTGTGTGTGTGTGTGTGTGTGTGTGTGCGCGTGTGTGTTTGTGTGTGTGTGGGTGTGTGTGTGCGTGTGTGTGTGTGATGTGTGCAGGCGTTTATGTGTGTGAGAGTGTGTACCTGTAGGGATTAAGATGGATTATTTTCAGATTGATTTTACAGTAATATAGTTTATACATCAGAATAACACATATGCTACTATGCAAATAGTAGCGATTACCGACATACTCGCGGGCGGAGCCGCGGGCAACAACTAGCAAAACTATATATTTTGAATGGAATTAAATACCTAACTAAAATTGCTAAATCGCAAATTTAAAATCCACATAACAGCATCGAGAACTACGAACGTATGTGCTACCGACACGGCGATGCTTCATGCATGCTATATATTTAAACTAAAACATTGTAAAAACTGCAAAAGTGGTACAACAAACAGACAAGTAAATAAAAATGTGGGTTAAAATTAAATCCAATGAAATAGTATTCGTGGCAATTTCTATTTCTATAGAAACCGGTTGAAAATAGTCAGTGATGAATATTTGTGAAGGTACTTAAATAAAAATCAAATATCGATTATTTCAAGTGGCATGCTTCCTCATAGGCTTATTTTAGATACTTGAAGTTTCATCTTTATCAGATTTGTATTTGTGTGTATCTTTAGAAATTAATGTATCGTCAAGCTATAGTTTTGGAACGTATAGGAATCAAGAGGAAAATAAGTATTATAGTGTCATAGAAAATGTTATATCTTGTATGATTTTTAATTCACATTTACTTTCATTGAAATAAAAAACAGTTGCATCAATTTTTTATTAAAATTTAAAAAGAAATTAAGAAATAAAAAAAAACAAACAATTCTCTACTCCACCCCAATCTACTACTAATACCTACTGTCTCATGATTTAATAAATAAAAATTCAATAATTATGAATAGAAAAAGCAAGCGACTGCGCAAAATAAAAACTACTTCCTCAAATAAGCGGCCAAGTGCGAGTCGGACTCGCCCATGAAGGGTTCCGCAGCAGCAAGTAACATAATATAATTTTTATTTTATTTTTATATGTGTGTTGATTGAATAAAAGGTAAAATGCAGTTTACGATTTATGACGTATTAAAAAAAAAACTACTTACTGGATTTCGTTCAAACCAATTTTCGGTGGAAGTTTGCATGGTAATGTACATCATATTTTTTTTTTGTTTTATCATTCTCCTATTTTAAAAGTTACAGGGGGGGGGGACACACATATTTTACCACTTTGGAACTGTCTCTCGCGCAAAATATTCAGTTTAGAAAAAAATTATGTTAGAAAGATTAGAAACCTCAATATCATTTTTGAAGACCCATCTATAAATACCCCACACGTATGGATTGGATGAAAAATTTTTTTTTGAGTTACAGTTCTAAGTATGGGAACCCCCAAAATTTATTGTTCTTTTTTTTATTTTTGTGTGAAAATCTTAATGCGGTTAACAGAATACATCTACCTACCAAGTTTCAACATTATAGGTCTTATAGTTTCGGAATAAAGTGGCTGTGACATACGGACGGACAGACGGACAGACAGACAGACAGACATGACGAATCTATAAGGGTTCCGTTTTCTGCTTGGCACGGAACCCTAAAAATGATCATTCGTTAATATTTAGACATTATTGAATACATTTATAAAATATACAAATAATACACTTTAGATTTGAAGAAAGTTTTGCGAGGGGTAAATCTGAAAATAAATATGTATTAAGAATAGTAGACTTTTAAAAAAGTAGGTATTTGTTTAATTACCTTCTTCATTTACATTTTAAGAATTTGAAGGAAATTCTAATCATAATTTTTGAATTTGCAATTTGATGTCAGTTTTACTATCGACTATTGATTTAAAATCAATTTAAAGACACAAATTACTGCATTAAAGTAATAATTAAATGACTTATTTTTCTATTAGTACTCATAACTTCGTAACTCGCAATAAAAACATGATGGCCGAATTTAATCGGCAATAATTTTGTTTTAATTATTGACGACTAAATTCCGCCATTTTTGTTTTTTAACAGTTTAATTTTATCGTACCCAATGACACTGTTGATTTTAGGCGTACGAGTCAACGGATTGATGACGTTGTTAAACAGCCTACCTACTGAGTGTTGTAGTCCAAGCTACCTTTTTTGTGGCCTTCGATTTTAACAGAAAACAATTTCCCGGTGAAGTTCAAATAAGTGAACAAATACCAGCTAAATGCAAAATAACCTTTTAAATAGCAGTGAACGATGCCTGTTCGCAACACATAGGTACATAATAATCTTGATTACGACCAACCATATTATGTCAGTGATAAGAAAACGGACAAAGAATTTTCTTCACTAAAAATAAGTAGTTAGGTTCATTAATACATTTTGGTAAGTAATTAAAATAATCTTAAATAAGCTCTTTATCTCGACGAAATTAAATCGCAGAAATTTCACTTACCTGGAATCGAACTTTTGACCATCGTTTAATGTGCCCGTGTAGTGCATGGTCAGCATATCGCCTTGTTTGGACTTGGTGGTGCAACCTTCAGGGACGCTCACAACGTCGACTTTAAGTTCGGTGACCTCGGAACCCGCTAAAGTAGCCCCGGCTAAGGCCAACACCGCAAGCACACAGCGCAACATCATGACGAACTTACGAAAAGTTATATCGGTTCAGAAACAGGAAAAGCGTGCGCTGTCGTCTGCGATCGGTGTTCAACTGTGCGCCACACCAACTTGGAACTCGAATAAAGTTTACTGTTTGCCGCTATTGTGGAACAAGCGAGTAGCTATCTCTCTTTACCGCGTTCCGTGCAATGCAATAAAACGAGACATATGTAGTTTTATCAGACCTACTGTATAGGTGACTATGACGCGTCGCCTCGTAGTGCTTGCCACGCGAGCGATGACGTGATCTTTTCGCGCCGTGTACAGTTTTACCCGAAAGTTGCCAACATAAGAAAACAATTTTTAATAAATGATTACACAAAAATGACACAAGGGGACAGTGTTTTAGATTGAAACGACTTCTTGTTTGTTAATTCCCTAAACATTAACCGATTTTACGTTGTTATTTTTAATTTGTTTTCTCAAAATGTTGCCACGCTTAACTTACTTATTTTATTATTTAAATCTTTACAAATGGCTAATATTGCAGGCAGTTTGTGCTAATTCCTGTTTGTACATTATCACGCATATAATGGCAACGCATTAGAGACTCCCTGAGTTTTGGATACCAACCCAACATGGCAGTGGTAACATTCCAATACGTGATCCACTTGTATGATTATGCGTAAATTATAAAAAAGTTCAAAACATATCAACCACTAAAGTTTAGATTTTCGAAAATCATTTGAACATTTAGTCTTTAGGTAGATGAAAACCATCTTATCAATTAATTAAAACATATAATATAGGTATAGTGTGGTGAGCTTGTTTGCAAACTTAAATTATCGTTTTTAACATAATTTGCAGGAAATGGTTGCGTCCAGTAGCAATTAATTCAGTTATAGTTGAGTATAAGTTACTTTGAAGCACTCACCTGCTTTCTATCGCTGTACGACAAAACCCTACAGGTCAGAACTTTCCAGAACTAGTGGTGAAGTGGAATAAGGGGGTCGAACATACTAAAACAAAATAGTGTACCAATAATTGGGTCAGGACCCGTCAGGTTTACCCTAAAAAGGAAATTAAAGAAGTTTTCGGGGGACTCCGGCTTTATACTTGACAAGAGATTCTTAACCCCGGTTTAATCAAGAGTTTATTCGATTTCATTTAAACTTTTTAGAATTATCAAGATCCGATTTGAATACAATTAATATACCTAATGTAGTTAAAAAATACACTTTTAAACTTTATTTAATTGTCATATACTTAATTACTACACTTACCTACTAATTAGTACAGAACTATACTATTATACAATAATAATAATCATTTATTCAGACCACTTTGTGTCCATTTTGTTAGATACAGTAAAGCTTATTCTATTGTTAGTAAAAGTAATTTTTCTTATATAGATCAATCATCACAATAAGATAAAATCAAATAATATAAATAATAATATAACATTTAAATATTAAAATCAAATAAGAACAATTAAAATATGAAAAAGAATAATAATTAGCCATGAGCCGAATGTGGTTTCAACCGAATACGAAGTTCGGCCGAACATTCGGTAAAAATTCTTATTTTTTTCATTTTAGTTCGGTTCTTTTTACATCGCTTTCTCAGGTGCGACAAGTTCTAACTTATTTTAAGTCGCACCTGAGCGTGTGTGCATGTGCATGATGAATGATTGCATTATTTAGCGAGAACTATTGAAAAAAAAATTTTTACAGTCAGTTATCGACAGATAAAACGATTTCAATTACGACATGTGATTGTGGAGGTGCATCAATCTTGTCATGTTTTTTGAGTTTTACTGTGCACTGGCTTGCAGCATTCTAACAGAATTTGTAAGAAATCCTAAGCGACTTTGTCAGAAACAGGTTTATATGAACAAAAACGTAAAAGACTCCTGCCAGAAAAAGCTGAATCCTTAGTGTTTTTGCATTTTAGCTCCTGGTCAATTTTAAGTACTTGTAGGTGGTAATACTTACGTAATTTTATTTTCTATTATGATTGAAGTTGATTGATGAAAGACTGGATAGATAATATCAAATTCATGTTTTTAAAATAACATTGTAGTTTTAATAAGTAGAAATTGTAGGTAATAAATAAACGACTATGATTATGAAGTGATTGTTTTGTTATTTGATACAAAATAGTAGAACCGAATGTGAAACGAATTTCGGCCCATCCCTAATAATAATTAAATTCAATCAAAATATTTTTCAATTTATATCAAAATTAGTTAAAATAAAAAATAAAAACAGACTGATAATTAATAAAGTAAAGGCCCGTATTCACTTTGATTAGTGCGAGTGCAAGTGATCAATGATTGGTAGAAAATACGTGTGGACCGCGAATTCGCTATCCACACGTATTTTCTACCAATCATTGATCACCTGCACTTCACACCTGCACTCGCACTCATCAAAGTGAATACGGGCCTTATTATCAATCACTGACACGCACACACATAATTATATGCAGTCTAGACGATCCGCTACCATCTTTAGAATGTTGTTGGGGCTGCGCTGCCGCTGCCACGAACCCTACGCAACAAGGAGCCGCACCTTTTACGCATTGAAGCGTAAAAACAATCTACATGGTAGGCGAACATACCTGACGCACTACAGAATCGTGGTAGCCCCATCAACACCCTAAACGCATTATTATATTGAACTCGGAGGGCAGTATAGGATTTCTGAGTATATACAGCCCACAGGCTGCACGTGTAGAAGGATGTGCAGTATGAACGAAATAGTGTCGTTTTCACTTCTAAGGAACAACGAGCTAACCGTCGAGCTATCATGTTCGCTCTTACAGCCAGCGCCCTTCGTTCTCGTTCTATGTCGTCATTCGTCCCTGAGGCCAGAGGTCAGTATATGTCCTAGGTACTTGAAGTTATCAACTCTCTTCAAGGCTGTGCCGTTGAGCTTAATTTTCGGAAAGTCACTTGTGTCACTAACCCCAAAGACCATGACTTCACTTTTCATGGCGTTGTATAATAAACGATGCTTCGCAGCATAAGCCTCACAAATAGCCACAAGCTTCTTTAGCCCACAAACAGATGTACTCAGCAACACCATATCGTCGGCGTAGCTAATATTGTTAATGCTAACCCCATCTATATGACAGCCGACAAGAGTGCCACTGAGAGCGACAATCAGGTCGTTCATGTACAGGTTAAATAGTGTCGTCGGGACAACCCACCCGGTCTCACCCCACACTACAATCCATAGGATTGCGACATGGTTTCCGACCATCTCTCGCTATTAGTCTGGTTTCCATACCAGTACTTACAGATGTTAATAAGTTCATTCGGAAGATTTGTATTTTCAAAATTTTGCCAGAAAGTAGGTATCATAAGAAATCAGGTTGAAAGCTCTAGCGAGGTCGAGAAAGCACGCATGTACAGGAGTCTCACGCTTTGTATAATATCTAACGGCATGCTTAACAAACTATACCGCACTTTCAGTTGATAGTCCGGCACGGAAACCGAACTGGTTATCGTGAAGTTGGATGCGTTTGATCAGTTGTGAGTTAAGCACGCCATCAAACACCTTGGATATGACCGTGGCAAGAGAGATAGGCCTATAGTTGTTTCTATCTGAAAGATCAGCAGTTTTATTTTTAACTATAGGTAGATATAGCCGTAGTCACACGTTACGTAGAAATGTACCATAAATAAAAAAAAGGTAAATATGGTTTAAAAATACCAAGGAGCATGCTTTAATGAATAGTCGAACTAAACATTTTAAAATAATTCATATTATAGTAATAAAATAATTAACAAAAAATAATTACCTACTATTATATTATCGTGAAAATAGCATAGGGCTCAGATTACAAAAGAAAGCCAGATGGAACGTTCTTGTCAAATAACATGACGCCGATTGATTTATTTTAGTGTGAGTGACAGTCGGTGAGACACTGTAGGAACACGTACATCTTTGTGTGTGTAATGATACCATACACAGTAAAAAAACCCCGATTTTTTTGATAAATATTAAGATTGAAAAAAGGGTATTTTAATATTAAAGAATTCTAAATATTATGGTTTTTATTTTAGTTACTGTTACATACTATGCAAACTCTCAGTAACCTTTATTTTGCACTAACTTTTTATAATATTGTCGTTTTGCGTGTAAATTTCGTGTAAAAATTATAAAATGCTATAATCAATTACTTTTACCAAAAGTACTTGTAATGTATGATTAATATTTTTTTTATATTCTGCGGATAAACGGTAAGTACCTGAGAATCAAGTTTTGTACTATCGGTTATTCTCAATCATTCAATTATGATGTGAAGCACAAGTTAAAGACATAAAACACATCTATTCACAGAACAGAAATTTGTAGAAACATCCATAAATTGTTTGTATGTAATAATTATTAGAAATAATTGTATGTATCACCAAAGAATACTTTCAGATGAGGTTAGGAACCAAGTCCCTAAATATAGAAATGAGGTTCACTAATGTCTGAATGGAATGGACCAACAAGTAATCTCCCTAATTGAAGGGAAAAAAATAGACAAAAACTGATATCACAGTCGAGCTACGGTTGAGGTTTTGTGTTCCGACACAACAATATAATTATCGGGTTAATAAGTAATTATAGCAACCAAATAATCTGTATTTACCTGTAAAACGATATTCCAACTTCTTTTTTTTTGTTTTTGGGAACTACTCTTAGTGTTTAATGATGCAAGAATGCGTTTTGAAAATAAAATTAAAAATCACTCGTGAAGTGTACACAATATGGCGGTTTGTCAAACACTGCCGCGAGAATGTATTCGCTTTATAATTCATATTTACTTTGTAGATTCATTGTCTTGTTCTTTACGGTCTATCTGGCTTTCTTTAGTAATCTGAGGCATAGGGTGTCTAATGCCATATCTTCGTCCCATTATTGAACATATCGTGCAGATCAAATAATTTCGAGAGCTGATTTATCGAGCACCCCTTCAATTTTTAGTTCGACTTAATTAAAGCGATTTTTATTATTCTATTATATCTATAGTTAGTATTATTTCTCAAAATTGACAATTCGTCTTGTAACAGGAACTATGCCAAATATTCCGTATTAGGATAATAGAATTATTCAAATATAGATATAGATCGACCAATGTTACGAATACTGGGGTCAATACCGGGTCAACATCGACTGGTATTCGATACGGTTGAATAAAATATTTCTAATCCACCCGTTTAAACTGTGAGTGACAATACATCTATATCTATACTAATATTATGAACGCGAAAGTTTGTAAGTATGGAGGGATGGATGGATGGATGGATGTTTGTTACTCTTTCACGCAAAAACTACTTAACGGATTTTGATGAAACTTTACAGTAATATAGCTTATACATCAGAATAACACATAGGCTACTATTTGCAGCGATAACCGATATACACGCGAGCGGAGCCGCAGGCAACAACTAGTTAAACAATAATTCTATTCCTGTGCAATAGAATTGAAATGACACACTGTTATAGACGTACTTATTACAATGTGTCAAATTATTTAAGACTAGGTTTTGCTCGCGGCTCCGCCCGCGTTTATGTCGGTTTCGTCCATCATCCAAAGCCGTTCAGTAGTTTTTGCGTGAAAGAGTAACAAACATACATCCATCCATACATCCATAGGTACTTACAAACTTTCGCGTTTATAATATTAGTAGGATAGGATTAGAATATTCCGAAAGGTTTGCCATTTGATAGAATTTTCGATATCAGTAGAGAGTCGAATTTATGTTAGTGGGATCCTTACTATGGACAGTGTGTGATTAAGTATTAAATAGTTACTACCTTTTTGTAGTTTTGTGTTTAGAAAGATTCGAGAAAAAATATGTAAATTTAAGCAACGGTAATGACCAAATCTTTGCAGTTGTGATCAAATAATCGCGATTTGAGTCCTGCCCAGGAAACTACTGACGTGCACGCTTTTCTAACACAAGCTGAAACCTTAGTTGAATTAATAGTAAGAAAAGTTATCCATGCGTGACTCACGATAATATTAAAAAATAATACAAGCTTTAGACTTTGAATAAATAAGTCTCGGTTTTGTATGCTTTTTCAAATTATAATTGAATATATATAAATTGTCGCATATTATAATTTAATAAAATTTTAGAAAAAATCTGATTGCGTAATTAATAACAAGCTTTTGTAAATTAATTAAAAATAAATAACACACACACACGTATTTAATAACTGGGAGGTGTGAATCCGAAATAACAAGTAGAAAAAAACATGCAATCGAATTAAGAACCCCCTCCTTGCCTCGAAGTCATTTCTAAATAGAACAAATCCCACCAAAAACATTTTCATATAAAATGTTGCCAAGACGACTGCATATGGCTTACCCTGTGAAAAAGATATCAGATCTCATGTAGAGCCAAGGTTCTGTATGTACACGCCCTAAATCTACCAACCCTAACTTCATAAACTCTACATCTCAGTAAAAATGTATGGCTTGGCTGTTTCGTTACTTCAGAAACTAAATATTCGTATAACACATTACTTCAGAAACTAGATATTTGCAAACACAAAAGGCGTTCATTTCCCCTTCGTGACGGTATGGTAGCGAAACGGCGAAGCCATACATTTATACTGAGATGTAGAGTTTATTAAGTTAGGGTTGGTAGAGTTAGGGCGTGTACATACAGAACCTTGGCTCTACATGAGATCTGATATCTTTTTCACAGGGTAAGCCATATGCAGTCGTCTTGGCAACATTTTACATGAAAATGTTTTTGGTGGGATTCTTTCTTCTTTCAAAAAAGTCCGTGTACCAAAAATAAAACCTCTAGCATAAACATTTGTGAAAGTCTCATACAAACTTCCACCTCCCAAATTTGGGAGTTAGGGGGCAAAAGTATATTACATATAATAGGTTTATGAATTTTTCTGTTGTTTGTATACTAAACTTAGTTCACATACCAAATTTCAGCGGTCTAGCACTTCAGGAAGTACCCTAACAGTTTTGATGATCATCAGTGTGTCAGTGACGACATCGGTGTTTTTCAGGTATCAATAAAATCTAAAGTATCAGAGCTTTGCCATTGAAACTTTGGATGTTTCATTGGTCTATTGGTAACATCATATCCTGAGAATTTGAACGATCTTGTGTATCGGGAACCAAAGTTATGAGGGTTCAAAAAAACGACGAAACACTTCGAGAAAAGGTAGGTAGTGCCCTTGCGCTTCGCTTGGCTCGTCTTGGCTCTTCCTACATCTTCATTTATTATTCTGCGGCTGTACAATCTACAAGTTGATACATTATATAGTTTATTAAGTTCGTAACCGTTTCTGACACATTTCATAGTAATCAGAGTACAAATGTTTGTTTAGATTTACATCTGTGCGTATTCATAAGAAAGCCCTTGGAACGGCAATTGTATAAACTCGGTTCAGGGAACGCGAATTGGCTGCCGGCCGTTTTAATTGCAAATTGTCACATTGAAAAGTCTAGTGATAAATCATCCGCTTCGGAAGCGTGTGATAATCGGTCAGAGCGAGCGACCTCGTAGAATCGAACTTGCGCGAATGGTCAGCCACTGTTTGATTGTATAAACTTAATGTAAAAGGTTAGGATTGGGAATCCTCACGATACTCGAAGTGATTAACGGTTGTGTGGTGTGTGACAAGATCTGCGTGGCATCAAAAGAGGTACCTCTCTCCACTGCGCAGCGAACACCAAAGGAAGACACATAAAGGACACTCATGAGTACCTTAATTAATATAAATTTCTTTGTAGCTTAAACGGGTGTATCGTATAAAGGACAGATTTTCGACTGATCTTGCTTTCGTCAATGGGCCCGCAGAGGCTGGTGACGATTCCTTAGTTTAAGGAACGAAACCTGGTAAGGAAATTAAACACATGCCATCATCATCATCAGCCTTTAATAGTAGGACACAAGACTCTCCTTGTATTATAGTATTTGTCGGTTATTTCTGAATATTCCAGCATCAGATCAGTTCCATGTCATTATAATATTATATACGCTGTATACATATGCTTGCAAAATTTCAACAAAATCGGTTGAAGATATCTGTTTCAAAATTGAGTTGCAAGATTCCACCCGAACATACAAGCATACTTACATATTATAATAGGTATATGGATTCTCATTTGTGATGTAGGTAACGTTCATCCAAAGATTGAATGTAAAAGATTGTAATAAACAAAAATTGGTGTGCAATAAAGCTTAAATCATTGATTGGGGAAAAAATAAGTGAAGTTACTGAAATTGCAGCAAAAATATGATGTTGCACAAACAATAAATTGTTGGAGACATAGAACCTCCACAATCGTTCTTTTGTAAGTTGAAACTTGAGTCTAGTTCCCTGTGCTGTTCTCAGTTCTTTACAAATTCTGTGAACAATAATTTTGTGTAAGTACTTGTTTTATGTACTTTGCAGCTCGTTAGTTTCTTCTTACATGTTGGTCAATCATACTTTACATAATAACTTTTTAAAAGAAAGTACTTATAATTAATATAGGTATGATTTCAAATCAATACAATTAACACTATTCCACAAAAAATAATGTTGATCTATGTAATTAAATAAAAGTAATTTAAAGTATGTATGGTATGGTATACTCACACATGTGCACTAAAACGCAGAAATATGCACATGCATGTCAATGAGTTCTAGATACAAATTATAGTCGTGGTAATTTAATATGCTTTTTAAGAGCCGGGATCTATTAGGCATTGCTCTCGTTATTATCGTTAACAGCCTTTGATAGTTCACTGCTGGACATAGCCCTCTTGGTAGGAAGGAGGCTTTGGTCTGCTATGCATTGCTTCACAGATCTATAATTCAAAGATAATATATGTATTAAACTACTAGCTAAGCAACTGATTGACGCTTCTTGCGACCAGAAGGCCGGCCTTTTTCTAGCACAGAGAATCAGCATTGCCATTCAACGTGGTAATGCTGCCAGTCTTTTGGGAACGCTACCAGTAGGCGAAGATGTGGAGTTTTTTGACGCTTGTATGTAAATATTGTTATTGTTTTTTTAAATTATGCTTATATACATAGGTTTCTATATTATGTAATAAAGACTTTTATGTATTGAACTTAAATATAGCATTATACTGCAACCTTTCTTAATCTTGAGATTAAGTAAATATTTTTACTTAAATAGTTATGTATTTGTCTTATCCCCCGACATTGCTTTGCGCGAAAGAAATATGCTATAAAGGGAAGTTCGTTTATGTTTATAATACGTGTAACAAAGAGAGTAGACACTTAATACAGTTAATACCATTTATAACTTCGTACGTGTCCCAATACCAATATTTCGATAACATGGTTAAAGGTCACTCAAGTGCATATTGTAACATTAAATTACAAGATACAACGATACGTAAGTGATAATAGTATAAAAATATGATTTTCGGAATTTTTGTTATACTGTGTCAGTTTAATTAAAGCCGAGGATCGAATCAAGTGGCAAGTGATTGGATGATAATGATGAATTAAATTTAAAACACTAGGAAATTAAAAAAACAATGAAAATGTTTACAATATTTACTTACAATTGTCGAAAAGTTCTTCGTTGCCACCAGTTGCCACGATGAATGATGAATGCTAAGTCTCTGTACTAAAAAAAGGCCGGCTTTCAGTTGTTCGCCGACCCTAAATGTTTCAAAAATGTCATTACTTGTAATAATTATCTTGATACTAGCTGTTGCCCGCAGCTTCGCCCGCGTGTATGTCGGTTATCGCGGCAAATAGTAGCCTGTGTTATTTTGATGTATAAGCTATATTACTATAAAGTTTCATACAAATCCGTTCAGTAGTTTTTGCGTGAAGAAGTAACAAACATACACACAAACTTTCGCCTTTATATATTAGTATAGCTGTAGCCCGCGTCTTTGCTCACGTAGAAGTTGATTATATGTATTTAATTAAAACTGTTTAAGTATCTATGAATAATTTATTCATGCTTTTAAACGTATTTATTTATTTATAATCAATAGTCCATTAAAGTCGACTTTCATACACACTTTCGCCCCTCTTTTAACTCCTTTACGAATAGAATTCCCATATGTGCTGCTATGTATTCATTTATTTGTGATCAAAAGCCTGAAGACAAAGTTTCAGGCTACCAAATTAAAAAATGACGGACTTCCAGTCTAACCTAGGGATAGAATATCCCGAAACGCTTAAATACGTATCTCATCATCATCATCGCAGTCCGCTGCTGGACATAGGCATCTCGAATTGCACGCCACTGTGCACTTGGTTCGATCCTCAGCTTCTCTCATCCAGCTCCTGCCAGCCGTCTTGGGCAGATCATTATTCCACCTGGCCTGTGGACGTTCTACACTACGTTTGCTGAGACACGGTCTCCACTCAAGAACCCGTTTACCCCAACGGTTATCAGTTCTACGGCTAATATGGCCAGCCCACTGTCACTTCAGCTGGCTTATCCTGTGGGCTATGTCAATGACCTTGGTTATCTGCCGGATCACCTCATTCCTGATGTAATCCCTTAGATAGAGAAACGTTGAGCATAGCACTCTCCATAGCACGCTGAGCGACTTTAAACTTATGAACCAGCCGTGTCCACGTTTTGGCACCGTATGTCATGACAGGTAGGACGTACTGATTGAAGACTTTCGTATTTAGGCACTGTGGGATTGATGATGAAAAGACCCGACGAAGTTTCCCAAACGCTGCCCAACCCGGCTGAATTCTCCTGTGCTCCTCGTCCTCGAAGTAGTTTCTACTTAACTGCAAAGTCTGTCCGAGGTACAGGGTTCGAAAATATCCGATATTTATAATAAATATCAAAATATCGGATATTTATAATATATATCCGATATATTATATCAAGTTTGATATAATATATATCCGATATATTTTATCAAGTTTGATATATATCAATTTTGTAAGCCATATTATCATTGTATTGTATTATTTATGAATACTATTTGCATATGTACCATACCAAAATTATAAAAAAAAAGAACGAATTTGATTTTAATGTTTTAAAATATTACAAATAATAATAATATCTTTATAATAAAATCATAAGTAGTAGTAGAGGTAGTAGAGCCACGCTGATTTCAGCACGAACGGGCCGGCTCGACCGGGGCGGTACTACCCTCGCACAGAAAATCAACGTAAAATGACAGCGTTCGTGCTGTCGTGTTTCGTTGGTGAGTGCGAGACCGGGGGCCCAATTAGTCTAGTCAACAAGTTTCATACTTGTTGACTGGACTAAAAGATGCAGTAGCATCACTAGGCCGCCATAGTGTGGGTCGCCATACTGCATTGTCTGCATTCGCAATGAGTATGGTGACCACCACTCTTGGATTCTGCTTATGTTTTCCATCAGGCAGAGCAGAGTCATTTTGGCGGGCTAAACATAAAAAAAAAAAAGTCTTTAACCGACTTCCAAAAGGAGGAGGTTCTCAATTTCATCGTTTTTTTTTTTTTTAATGTATGTACATCGATTACTCCGTCAATTGTGGACCGATTTTGAAAATTCTTTTTGTATTCGAAAGGGTATGCTCCCCATGTGGTCCCATGGCCACCATATCAGGATCTGATGATGGGATCCCAAGGAAATCGAAAGAAACCCTCAAATTTACGTGAGCGCCTGCAATGAAGTTAAGAGCAATTGTCTGCATGTCTTCATTTTCTGTAGACATAATTTAATTTTAAATGAAAAAAAAAGCGAAAAACAAAAATAAACTTCGTTTAAAAAAACCGACTTCAAAAACTAAAAAGTATAAAATAACTTAATTTGTATGTGCTACCTATTCATAGGTTTGAAGTCGGTGCCAAGCCGAAATGTAATAGTAAGTACCGCACTCGCCGCGCGTGACCTTGAGCGGGATTTCTGTTCTTCGCGTTGAACAAAACAACCGAAGCGTCGGTGACGTTGAAATATAGCGAGTGTGGTACCTAATATTATATTTTCTTGGCACTGACTTCAAACCTATGAATAGGTAACACATACAAATTAAGTTATTTTATACTTTTTAGTTTTTTTTAGTTACCAAATCAGTCATCAGTCATTCGTAATAAATTGTAAATTATTATCAAATAAATTATAAAATCATCAAAAAATGCAGTATTCATAATACTCGTAGTGCTTTAGTTTGAAGATAAAGGTAGGTCATCTTTCGATTCTGAGTCTGGACTGGATTATAGGACATAAACGACATTTTGAATCATATCATCCGCTATCATCATGAGAAGGATCCGAAATCCAATCTAATTTCAGCTAGCATTGATATACAACGAAATCAGTTTGATATATATCAGATATAAATCGGATATATATCTTAATATATATCCATTGATATATATCCTCGAACCCTGCCGAGATACCACATATATTTTTGAACAACTTCGAGAACGGCACCGTGTACCACAACCGGTTCCGGTAGAACATGTTCGTACATACGTATCTACTCATTTTTAATCAGTAGCTTAAAATTAAAGTTGCATGTTTCTTACTTTAAGAATGACGGATTTCCAGACTAACCTATATACGCAATTTCAACCCCTCAGGGGTGGAATATCCAGAAGTGCTGAAATTCGTATCTACTCATTTTTAATCAGCCAAAACAGAAATTTTCATGTTTCTCACTTAAAAGATGACGGACTTCCTTACAAACTTTCAACCCCTATTTCATCCCTTTACGGGTATAATATCCAGAAACTCCTAAATACGTATCTAATCATTTTTATTTTGTAGCCCAAAAATAAAGTTCCATATTTCTTATTTAAAAAATTACGGACTTTCGTACAAACTTTCAACCCCTATTTCACCCCTTCAGGGTAGAATATCCAGAAACGCTTAAATACGTATCTATTAATTTTGTATCAGTAGTCCAAAGCTAAAGTTTTATGAATCTAACTTTAGAATTGACGAACTTTCATACAAATTTTCAACCCCTATTTCACCCCTTTAGGGGCATAATATCCAGAAACTCCTAAATACGTATCTAATCATTTTTATTTTGTAGCCCAAAAATAAAGTTTCATATTTCTTATTTAAAAAATTACGGACTTCCATACAAATTTCCAACCCCTATTTCACCCCCTTAAGGGTAGAATATCCAGAAACGCTTAAATACGTATTTACTCATTTTTTATCAGTAGCTCAAAACTAAATTTTCATGTTTTTCACTTAAAAAATGACGGACTTCCTTACAAACTTTCAACCCCTATTTCACCCCTTTAGGGGCATAATATCCAGAAACTCCTAAATACGTATCTAATCATTTTTATTTTGTAGCCCAAAAATAAAGTTTCATATTTCTTATTTAAAAAATTACGGACTTCCATACAAATTTCCAACCCCTATTTCACCCCCTTAAGGGTAGAATATACAGAAACTCTTAAATACGTATCTAATCATTTTTATTCAGTAGCCCAAAAATAGAGTTCCATATTTCTTATTTAAAAAATTACGGACTTCCATACAAACTTTCAACCCCTATTTCACCCCCTTAGGGGTATAATATTCAGAAACGCTTAAATATGTATCTATTCCTTTTTAATCAGTAGCCCAAAAATAAAGTTTCATGTTTCTAACTTCAAAAATGTCGGATTTCCAGACTAACCTATGTACAAAATCACAACCCCTATTTCACCCCTTAGGGGTAGAATATTTAGAAACGCTTAAATACGTATTTACTCATTTTTTATCAGTAGCTCAAAAGTAAAGTTTTATGTTTTTAACTTTAAAAATGACGGACTTCCAAACAAACTTTCAACCCCTATTTCACCCCCTTAGGGGTAAAATATCCAGAAACGCTTAAATACGTATCTTCTTTTTTTTATCAATAGCCCAAAAATAAAGTTTTATGATTCTAACTTAAAAACTTACGAACTTCCATACAAACTTTCAACCCCTATTTCACCCCCTTAGGGGTAGAATATACAGAAACTCTTAAATACGTTTCTAACCATTTTTATTCAGTAGCCCAAAAATAGAGTTCCATATTTCTTATTTAAAAAATGACGGACTTCCATAGAAACTTACAACCCCTATTTCACCCCCTTAGGGGTGGAATATTTAGAAACGCTTAAATACGTGTTAACTAATTTTTAATCAGTAGCTTAAACGGAAAGGTTTTATGTTTCTAACTTAAAAAATGACGGACTTCCATACAAACTTTCAACCCCTATTTCACCCCCTTAGGGGTGGAATTTCAAAAATTCCTTTCTTAGTGCTTACTTACGTTATATAAAGAACCTACATGCAAAATTTCAAGAGTCTAGCTTCAACGGTTTGGGCTGTGCGTTGATCTCTGGGTATGTCAGTCAGTCAGTCACCTTACTCTTTTATATACACACATCAAAAGTGTCTAGGGATCAAGCATTTTTATGCGGATTTCTTGAGAGTGAGATGTGGCTTTGGCCCTGGCCTGCTCAGTCGCCAGACTTGAACCCGATTGAGCATGCATGGGATATGCTACAGAGAAGAGCTCTGCCGAATATGGAGGGTATCCAGTCGCAAGAAGACCTTTTTTTGTTGTTGCAACGAACATGGGCGGCCATTCCACAGCGTGATTTGGATGAACTCATTTTGAGTATGCCAAACCGATGTTCTTGTGTTAGTGTTCGCGGTAGAAACACGGATTATTAATTGTTTAAGTTACCTAATAAAATTTTAAAGAAAACTGTTATTTCAGTCTTTTTTTCTAACTTTAATGTTAGTGGTTCAAATGTCAAAAATCCTTTTATTAGGAAAATGGCAAATTTCTTTATTAATGCAAAGGTGACTTGGTTTATCGTTACTGTGACAAACGAAAACACTTTATATGATGAATCCTTAAAGAAAATTTTAGTTAATATCAATCAGGAGAAAAGTTATTGCAAAAATATATGTTGATCCCTAGACACATATGTTGATCCCTAGACACTTTTGATGTGTGTAGTAGTATTATAATTTGTGACTTCAAACAGATTTTAGGTACCTAGCACACATTATAATACTACTATTTAACACGTTCGCAGCGGCCCTTATTTATCTGTATTTTCCATTAGTGCGTTACGAGGCCTTTGAAACCTCGTTCTAAATAAACCCCACCGCCCACAGGAGACAAAAATCCTTTTTTTGGCGCCAAAAGTCGAATTTTACGATTTTTGTCGCTATTATTATTATCAATGAGTTGATTAACCTAAATCTGCCGCCGCCTGTGGGCAGATTATTTAGTTTAGATTCTATAGGTAAAATAAAATGTGGGGTCTTATGTACCCCATACCACACTGAAAAAGGGCAGTTTTTCATATTGTTTAGTGATGGAAAATGAAAATATCGATTTTATTTAATTGTAACTACAATTACTATGAATGATTTTTATTAAAACAGGTCAAACAATAATATTTTTTGCAACCGATACATTCTGTGAGAATTTTCTTTACTTTTTTGTCAGCCTCACGACTTGATAAGAAGGTGCGAAGTTTTCCGTAGCATCCTACACATCTCCTCTTCTTTAATTCCGATTGACAAACACGTACTCGTCTAGCTTAGTGACAATTACCTTATAAACATATAAATTATGTTACATAAAATAAAATAGTCTCACGCCTGTATCCCCGAAGGGGTAGGCAGAGGTGTATTATAGATACACCCTAATTTCGCCAATTAATTTTAAGTCCCACGTTTACTGGGCACGTATTTACCAGTCTCCGTGCTGCTACTAGGAATTTGCTTACAGAAAAACCCAATAACACTTTGCCCGACCCGGGAATCGAACCCGGGACCTCAGGCACAGCAGTATAAATAATGAAATAATATCAAAATACTTAACACAAGGAACAAGGATAGAAAGCGTTATTATATTATAATCTCTAACTATACATACATACAATACATTACAGTGTATTTATTATATTATATATTGTATTTATAAACCATATTTCAAATATACATAGCTGGAATTCATTTATTATATTTCCACATAATTATTTCACTTAGACTGAGTATAATTTGTAAATATTGATTGGAAACTTACCTGTTTTTACCGCGTGAAGCTAGTGCGGGGGTACGAGGTGTTCGCAACCTCGTAACGCACTGTATTAAATTTTTATTTATTCAGTGCGGTACGAGGCCTAAAAAACCTTGTATTAAGGTAGGTATACCAAAAAACTCGGCATCATTAGCACATCTCAGATATATAGTTATCTCCTTCCTAGACTGAACCAGACGGAAGTTACGCCTCTCGCACGACAGAGAAGTTTAAGTTTTTCCTTACCGCTATAACGACGAGACACGGACGAGGTGTTTCAAGCCTCGTTTCGCACTGAACGTGTTAAATGAATAAAGAATTAGGTATAGGAAAATTTATGAAGAACCAGTTTACTTTACGCTTTTAAGTGTTTTTTGGCAGAGAGTTTTCGTTGGATGTTTTTTGGAAGTCGTTTTATTTTTTTATAAAAAGATTTTATTTTTCAGTTTTTAGTGCAAATAATTGTAGGTAAGTAGTACCTAAGTTGAACTATTTCATCAAATTTCATCATCAAGAATACAAATTAAGGTCTATACGTACGTGTTATATTAAAATCATCCTCTAATCCCTAACTGTTAAAGAGTTTTACCTTCCATCATCAGCTCACCTGAATAATGTGAAAGTATACGACTGAAGGTCTTTAGATACGTATGAAATTGAAAGAATTATCCTCCAACTCCTAACCGTTGAGGAGTTGTACCTTCCACCTTCCATCATCAGCTCACCTGAATAACGTGAAAGTATATGAGTGAAGGTCTTTAGATACGTATGAAATTGAAAGAATTATCCTCCAACTCCTAACCGTTGAGGAGTTGTACCTTCCACCTTCCATCATCAGCTTACCTAAATAATTTG
This sequence comes from Diaphora mendica, assembly GCA_949125395.1. Taxonomy (NCBI): domain Eukaryota; kingdom Metazoa; phylum Arthropoda; class Insecta; order Lepidoptera; family Erebidae; genus Diaphora; species Diaphora mendica. The sequence continues at coordinate 8,863,688 of OX421312.1, read as the reverse complement.
AAAGAATACGACTAAAGGTAACATATATACATATGATATTTAAAGATTTATCCTCCAGCTCCTAACCGTTAAGGAGTTGTGCCTTACATCATCAAGGGTTGTAGGACAGACAGGTTGGACAAGGTTGCTACAAATTAGATCCCAAGACACCATTCCTAAACTAAGTATAATTATGACAGTTGTCATTGAACAGAATGTCAGGAAGTGTAATGCATTCAAAATAAATTAATTACATTATTGCTGTTTGAAATAAAAAGTTCATGTAATATGTTTTGCAAAAGATTTACGAGATAATTTGAAGATAGCATAATTTTTAATTAACATTAAAAGATCAGATTATATGATTACCACTGTAATTTAGTGCATTAAATTTAAAATCTATGGGTATGTATTTGATTGCACCAATGGCGCCGTGGTTAAAGCGATCACTTCACCGCGTTCTACTGTGCTGAGTAATTTGGGATAAAATTCCGCATAAAAATAACACTTCGTGTGATCTCCAAATTGTTGTTCTCTCTCTGATGTTCTTTTTGTTACTTTCATGTATGTTTGTTTGTAAAGTCTGCCGTGACACAGGAATAATTCAATCGTGGAAGTTGTTTTGTGTGTAGGTAATCTATATCTATACTAATATTATAAACGCGAAAGATTGTAAGTATGGACGGAAGGATGGATGGATGGATGTTTGTTACTCTTTCACGCAAAAACTACTGAACGGATTTGGACGAAACTTCACAGTAATATAGCTTATACATCAGAATAACACATATGCTACTATTTGTCGCGATAACCGACATACACGCGGGCGGAGCCGTGGGCAACAACTAGTATTACAATAGTTTTATGACAGTCAATGCGTCAGAATATCTCTTCCGCTTCTAATAAAATCGCTTCATAAACTAAATAAATGCAAGTGGCAGCCATCTGAAAGGACAGCGGTTCCTCTATTATTCAAATATTAGTCTTCGGGTACGGATTTATTTTATACTAGTTGTTGCCCGCGGATCCGCCCACGTATATGTCCGTTATCGCGGCAAATAGGAGCCTATGTGTTATTCTGATCTACAAGCTATATTACTGTAAAGTTTCATCCAAATCCGTTCAGTAGTTTCTGCGTGAAAGAGTAATAAACATCCATCTATCCATCCATACTTAATAAATGTCGCACCACAGTACAGTATAGTTTTTATTAAAATTCATTAGCTATTTATAAGTGTTCATTTTAATAAACAAGTAACTATTATACTTAACATAATAGAAACAGTGTTACTTGCACTATAAATTTCACTCACATTTGGGTGGCAGGCACCTACTTAACTATTCTAATCCTAATTAGTTTTCTATTAGCAATATTAGATTAAATACAAGTACATCTAAAAAACTAAGCAATGGTATCCTCTACATTAGTCTTTAAAATCAAACCTCAACCTCTGGCCTAGCAGTGAGGATCACCAGACTAACTGGCCCACCTGGAAAGTATTACAACTGTAAACTCCTGCAAACTGAAAGTTTTACAAAACAACTAACCCCAATTTCAAACTCATTATTCTTAAAAACGAATAAAAAAACATTGTACTAATATAAATTTCACGTTTCGTGCTTAAATTATGAATAAATATGACTAGAGTTTGCGGTATCCAACTGTCTGTCTCAAAATGAATTAAAGTCGTCTCTAACTCCCTTGATATCAGCTGTCAGTCACTCAATCCTGTCTAACATATAATGAGATTACAAACCTTATAATTTTTGTGATATTTTTTGCCTTTATTTAAGTAGGCGTTGTAGGAGTGTAAATATGTAATGACATGTTATTTTTATTGTGGTTGAAAGATCACTGTATGATTAAACCCAACAACTTCACACATCAGAAACAAAAGGCGAGCGGCGTGGCGGTCTGATCTGAAAAACTAGGCAGAGTCTGACTGCTGACAAAACTTATTTAGGTAAGTTAAATTTAAAATTCACATTTAAAAAAAAAAAACATCACCGAAAACGTCCACTGGTGGACACAGGCCTCCACCAAGGCGAATAAATTACAAATCCTACTTTTTTATGAAATAGGGGGCAAACGAGCAGACGTATCGCCTGATGTTAAGCGATTACTGCCGCCCATAGACACCCGCAACACCAGAGGCGACACAAGTGCGTGGCCGACTTTTTAAGAAGAAATACGCTCTTTTCTTACAGGTTTGAAGGTCGTATTGGTCCGGGAATACCGCAGGCGACAGTTCATTCCACAGTTTTGATGTGTAAGGCAGAAAGTTTCTGGAAAAGCACATAGTTGTGGACTGCCAACCATCTAGATGATGGGGATTATTAGGGATGAAACTCCTATCGCGTGGGACGATGGCGAAAAGAGGCGAACAATTCCTCGGAGCCCTCCCCATAGTAAATGCAGTAGAAGATGCACAGCAAAGCCACATCCCTACGCAGCACCAGAGAGTCTAGCTGAATTGAAACTTATCACTCCACCTGGCCTGTGGACGCCCTACACCACGTTACCATTTACTTATATTCAGTGAATATAATTTATTGATCTTGTATACATACAAGACTCAAGTATTAAAATACATTTTAATACTTTTGAGTCAGTCTAAATTTTTCGATTTCTCTCCTCTTCTTCACAAAGAAAGAAAAGTCTATGTGACCTTGATAATACCTGTTGTTCTTTATGTATCGGTCTTATTGATGATTTCCACTGAACGGATCGCATCGCATCGATAAATCGTGTACACAATCATTAATATCCTTATTGACAAGCCGCTCACAGCACCTTGGACACGGGGCTCTTCCGCAACACTTCAAAAGTATGCTAATTCGCGCATTCAAAGCCAAAATTTAAAAAAATACAAGGAGACCTATTCGACCAGGCACTTTCGAATCGTTACATTGATTAGTCCAGTTGTGCGGTTACAAAATGTCATTCCTGTGGAAGAGAACCGATAAGAACGTGCAATCGTGATCGTCGCTACATACAGCTACATTCGTATCCGATCGGAGTTTTTCCGATTCGATGCGATGTGATTCCACTTGGTGGAAATCATTCTTTACAGTCCTATTCTCACGCAACAACAGGTGTGCTGAAGGTCATCCTTTGTAACTGCACTTGGAGTCATAAAAGGGACTTGTAGCATTGTAACAACAAGGTTATTAAACTAGATTGTTACACACAATCTGATGATGAACACCGAGATGTTTCTGAACGTTTACCGCGGAGCCATTTATCATGGAATTTCAGCCAGTGCGTTTGAGGTCTTTTCGAGGCTAAGTTGAACTTTTTTACAGTGCGTTTGAGACCTTTTAAACCTCATAAAAAGTTGTTTCCAAAAAACACGTTAAATACAGCCCATATGTGGCCATATTGCTTGAAACTCTACTATTATATAGTTAGATGATTGTTAAAGTGAAATCCGGCTTCGCCCACGGTTATCACATTTCAGTATTGAGTAATAGAAAAATACTTCTTCCTTCCAGTTCCTGGGATCCAATCATGATAGAACCCTCCGTTCCACAAACAGCCTCCTTCTTTCATGCCCCTCCCACACTTCTGCATGCGTTCATTCTTCCTTCCTCATACAATCTGTCCTTCTCTGGAATGCCCTTCCCAAAGAAATCAGAATGGCACCTAGTCGTAACTCATTCAGGGTCAGGGTGCGGGCTCTCCTTGCCGGAAGCATGGCGGAATCATCACAAACTTGATATTTATTATATTGGTATGTATATGTATTTGTATTCATGTGTTTTATGTATAACTGTATGTGTGTATGTTTATATTATGTATTTTTGTATGGTTGTTTAGATTTATCGTAATCCATTGTTTTTTTTTTTCTTCTCTTTTTTTCATTTGTTTCTTAATTTTAAGTTTGTTATGTCTATTTTAGAATCCCTAACCAAAGTGTAGTGCACCTTCTCATTCATTTCCACACCACCCGACGGTAGACTGGTAGAGAATGCCTGTGGCATTAAGTCCGCCATTGTACATTTGTGCATAAAGGTTTTAAATAAATAAATAAATAATAGAAAAATATATTTATGACATATGTTCTGCCTCGCATAGCATTGATATGAAGTTCAATTTGTGTCTCGACTAGGGATGGGAATAAAAGAGAGTCGCAGTTACGATAACACAACAGGGCAAGCAAAAGGCTTTGGCATACTGGACACAAAAAAGAACGATATATAAAGACATTTTCTTATTTTGACGTTTGGCAAATTTTGACGTACTTGATTTTATAATTTTTTTGCATATTTTCTTCACTTAGCTTTACGGGTAGCAAGTTAGAATATGAAATATTACTCAAAGATGAGCACGGTCTGCTTGTTTAGCCAAAAATATTCAAAGAATCAGGGGAATACGCCTGGCATTGGTTGCAGTTATTCTCTCGTTTGAATTTTTGAGATGGTGCAGGCAACATGGGGTTACATGAAATGCTTGGATTTTGTACTCCTATACTTTAGAGGACACTCTAATGTTTATCAGTACTTGGGCAGACGACGAATTTGTTGTCTTGTTTAGTCTAGTGACAGATTTTCCGGTATTTCTTACTGGGGGTAAAATATCGAATTTAGAATCACCATCGGTGTCATTCTCTGACTTGCAGTAGATGGAGCGCGAATTTGAATATTTTTCAAAATGTTTACCTTTTGTACAGGAGAATTTCTGCAACACTTTCCATACTTTTGTTAAAATATTGAAAAGTTTTGAAGAATTTCTTCAGATTACCTTCATCCGATCCACTTCACGAATCTGAATCGATCTATAACACAAAAATCAATGCGCTTCCGTATCGAAACTTTTCACAACACTAAACTAGGATGCGCGGCGTCCCCACCGTCCGCGTCTCATTCCATGCGGCTATGGGTGCCTGCAATTCTTGAGGCGGATTAGACCTCTCTTCGCACTAGACGAAATTAATTTCAGTTCAGTGCGTATGGGATCTATTAAACCTCATATAGTTATAACTGCACCGTGACCCCAAGCTTCGTAAAAGAAACAATTTTATATATTTGTCTCGATTGTACTCATTGAAATGTTAATATAGTCGCCAGTCACCACCCGCACAAAGTGAAAGAACGCGAGTTTGACAGCCGCACCTGCGAGAAGTCTCGCATGTGGCTTGTTCGACCTCATAACGCAGTAAGCGTGTTAAAGTAGTACTTTCTTTGAATATTACATAAAAATAAACCCTTACTTTCGCGGGTACTCATAGGTAGCTGCTATATAACATTATTGACAGTTAAAAATCTTTTTTTCTCTTAAAAATGTGACTAAAGTCATGATTTTTCGTACTTGTTTTACTTTATTATAATAGAGAATATGCATGTCTTTTTTTTATTTCTTAATCTGATCATGGAATGGAAATGGATGGAATTGTTGTGGAAGTATTAAAGCTTGTGCATGATTATAATATGGATGAGTTGGTTTCTCTTTTTAACATATTTTATAAATCTGACAATGTGCTTCCTGAAGACTGGCTCTTGTCACTATTCTTACCATTACCAAAGAAGTCAAATGCGAAAAACTGTGGTGAACATAGGATGATCAGCGTTATGAGTCATTTCCTGAAGATATTTCTGAAAATCATTCATACAAGAATTTATAGGAAAATTGAGGAAAACATAAGCGAAACACAATTTGGTTTTAGAGCAGGTTTAGGTACTAGAGATGCTTTAGTGGCTGTTCAAGTTTTGGTTCAAAGATGTCTTGATGTTAACATGGATATTCATATGTGTTTTATAGATTTTGAGAAAGCGTTTGATAATGTCAAACATGCTAAATTGATTGAGATATTAAAAACAATTACAGTAGATAAAGATGACATCAAGTTTATTGAAAATTTATATTGGAAACAGGGCGCTAAAGTCAAAATTGACAACATGTTAACTAATGAAGTCAAAATTGAAAAAGGAGTTAGACAGGGGTGTATTCTTTCACCTTGTCTATTTAACTTATACTCCGAAATGATTTTTAGAAGTGCCTTTGATGAAGTGGAACTTGGAATCCGTGTGAATGGTAAATTAATACAGAATATCAGATATGCCGATGATACCGTCTTGCTGGCTGCCACACCTGAGGACCTTCAAATAATGCTACAAAAATTAAATGACCAACTTACAGACTATGGACTTAAAATAAATATTGATAAAACTAAATATATGATTGTTAGTAAAACACCAAATTTAGAACCGCAAACACCAATATCCTTAGAAAATATTACAATTGAAAAAGTTAATAGTTATAAATACCTGGGTTCTTGGCTTAATGAAGATTGGGAATCAGAAAAGGAGATCCGGGCAAGAATTGAAATAGCCAGAAACACCTTTCAGAAAATGAATAAATTACTAACTAATAGGAAACTCAATTTGAAATTAAGATGGAGGTTGGTGAAATGCTATGTTCTTCCAATCTTGCTTTATGGATCAGAAAGCTGGACTCTAAAGCAAACATTGCTTGAGAAACTCAGGGCCTTTGAGATGTGGATGTACCGCAGAATGCTGAAAATCAAGTGGACTGACAAAGTGTCAAACGTAAAAGTGCTAGAAATTATGGATAAGGATTTAGAGGTGGTAGAAACAATTAAGAAAAGAAAAGCGGCGTATTTTGGGCATATATATAGAAGTAATAAATATGACTTCATAAGGCTGATAATTGAGGGGAAGATTGAGGGTAAGCGCAGTAGAGGTAGAAGGCGAACATCATGGACGAGAAATATAAGAGACTGGTTGGATGTGGAAAGCACAGATGCGCTAATTCGCATGACTGAAAACAGGGAGGCGTACAGACATATGGTCGCCGACCTCCGGGGTGGAGATGGCACTTAGAGAAGAAGAATCTGATCATATAAGTCTCCATAACATAGAAAAAATATAAATAGGTTTTAAAATAGTCAAACTAATTTTCAAAATTTTAAACACCGACTAAATTTGAGCTATTCAAACGCCGCCATTTTTCGCGCGCTATTGACATAACATATGACGTCATTGTGATTTCGTGTTTGTTTACTATTGGGTGTTTCAGTTATTTTATACCTATTTACAGTTTTGATTGCTATAAAAATCATGGAAGAAGTTATTTTTTCTCACAAACACTGCTAACACAGTAGGAATTTCGACGCCGATAATTTCGATAATGTAACAATCGACGTCACACTTCCTTTCGACCAATAGGACGCGTTTTGCAGGTTTGAATTTCCCTCCCTTAATTTTCACTTTTTATTTAATATTTTCTGGGTTTAAATAATCACTTAATAAAAAAAATACCATTTATGTATATTGTAAAGACAATAAAGAATCTAGAAAAAATGTTTGAGACAAATAATTTTTTTATGCATATTCCCTATTGTGTAAGTCATAAAATTTTTGGAGAAATTGAAAACTTGTTTTCTTTACTTATATTCAGAAAATTTTCTATAAAATAGTGTAACAAACAATATTTTAGGGTAAGGTATTAAGTAAATAGACACACAGAAAAGTTATGAAGCAAATTTATGAAATGGATCAAACGGCTCCGACTAAAGTGCTGTAGTATGCCCGATGGCATGTATTATAAACTGCGGCGGGCACAAAGCAACACGGTAGGGATGCATACGCGGTACGCATGCGTTCCCCTCTGCTAAAGTATAAGCCCAAACGGGCCTACTTTTACATTTTCATTTTTTCATATGAAATAGAACCTGGATTCGTTATTCAGAACACGACGAACAAGAATCTATTGAAATTAATACAATTTAACACAAAACAACAAGAAAAGCGCACTAGACTATGATATGTGTATACAACGGGATGAAATAATACTTGAAATAACTAAATAAATAAAATGTGTTGCGACAGGTGTTTTACTGGTACTCTTTAGATAGACTATGTTTGGTTAACCTTTCGTGAGTTGGTATTTCTACAATAGTTATAGATTTCTACTGCAAGTATTATTGTACGTGTAATATTAATAGGCTGATCCATACTTTTGGGCAGATGTACCTATATAGTGTAGGTATAGTACCTAGGTACCTATATTTAAAAATTAATTCAACACATTTCTTAATATGTGAAATAAAAGACACAGCTAAATGTATTGTGTGGGATACATCTCTGTGATCTTATGTAATACCTATTTTTAATTTGAGATCATAAGGCACTAGGGCAGTAACTGTTAAAAATCATAAACAAATATTTCGGACAACTGACACATATCGCCACCTAGTTTCAAACTAAGCAGAGCTTGTACTATGAAAGCTAGATCGAATGATAGAATACTTGTTTACCAAATTTTTTGTGTAAATAAGTAATATTGTTTAATCTACCCACAGAAAACACCCAAAATTCATAACCAATACTTACAGATACCCTTTTTTTCGACCTGGTAATCGCAACCGAGATCTCGGCATAACAATCGCAAAAGTACGCTACCACTTCTTACTACGGTCGAGTATAAAAGATGGTAGACATTGTTTCCGTAAAGAATATCGTTGACCGAGCCGAAATCGTATGCGTTCAGTAGCACGACTGAGAAAGTATTATGTTGTCTGCCTGGATGTCGGAACCTCGGAACCGGCCTATGTGTCTGCCTTTTTAAATATGTGTATCTAATGATAATATAAATAACATATATAATTTTCAGCTTTGCTAAAATAAGGTAAATTTCATGAAATTTTCGCAGTTTTGATATGCTATAACAGCTATAGCAAACTTTTTGAGTTCAAGATACATCTAGGAAGATAAAAAATTTTGGAGGTACACCATAATTAAAAAATATCTTTTAAATAATAAAAAACAATGTTTCTTATTAGTCACAAAACGATATTTTTATTTTACACTTTAAGAGTTATGTAAGAGTTAAAAATCCTAATTCACATAAATAGGTCATTGCTCCATTCCAAATTATGTTCATCCAAATATTCTTCCGCTGCTTTAAATTTTTCTTATCTAGTTTTATGGTTACGCAGTCGCAGACCAAATAAAAAGATCTCAGAAATTACAGAATAACAAATAAAAAGTCCTCAGAAATCAGAACAGACTTGTCTGTAAGTAAATTCTGAAAGCTGCAGCACTTTAATTAGGAAGGGAAGAATAGAAATAGGGCGAAAATTTTCAGGAAAGGAAGAATAAGAATAGGGCGAAAATGTTCAGGAAGGGAAGAATAGAAATAAAGTGAAAATATTCAGGAAAGGGTAGAATAGAATTAGGGCGAAAATGTTCAGGAAGGGAAGAATTGGAATACGGTGAAAATGTTCAGGAAGGGAAGAATAGGAATAGGGTGGAAATGTTCAGGAAGAGAAGAATAGAAATGGAGCGAAAATTTCAGGAAGGGTAGAATAGAAATAGGGTGAAAATGTTCAGGTTGGGAAGAACAGAAATAGGGCGAAAATGTTCAGGAAGGGAAGAATAGAAATGGGCCGAAAATATTCAGGAAGGGCAGAATAGAAATAGGGTGAAAATGTTCAGGAAGGGAAGAATGGAAATAGAGCGAAAATATTCAGGAAGTATAGAATAGAAATAGGGCGAAAATGTTCCGAAAGTAAGGGACTACTCTTCTTGGTGAGAGGGGTGACGAAGGCCTTACGCTACTGCCATCATGCTCCACAGCATTAGAGCATATAGATAGGATAATATTTTTGATGTTCTCAAAAGACAATAAAGAAAATTCAAATGAGTCAATAGCGGGATACTTAGTTTAAAGATCCGGCGTAGTTGTGGATGAGAAATGACAATCGATATCATTCTAACTAATAGTGTTTTTGAACTCGGTTCTTCGGAGAAGAAGGTAAGGAGGAGCACAGTAGACTACACCTAGAATAACGCTAACTCTCTCTCTTGACCAACCCACACTTAGTAGACATGAACGAAACAAAACGTCTCCCTAGTGCTTTCGCGTAATTAACATGTGTGCACCTAAATATTTTTCTTTAGGCCGTCTATTTTGGTTTGTGGGATAACCGTATTTTTCCGAGGCACACCAACAGATGACCACGACACACAAGTGTGCCGCGGCACACCCTTTGCGAACACTGTGCTATAATTATAGTAGGAACCGGAATAGGTGTCTGCCATTTAATCTTTACATATAAAAAGACATATATTTTAAGATATCAAAACGGCAGACATGCTAAAATAACGTAAATTTGCATAATTTTCATGGTTTTCGACTTCTGGTCACGCCCAAAGGAACCCTTGATGGGAATAGTGAAACCCCATTTCACCTACAGCAGGTCAAATAGTATACCTAGCATTAATATGAACTTTGCTACTATACCGTAAGTCTGCCGAACGGTGGCTCTCAGTCTATGAACAATGACAGCTAAAATACTTTTAAGCGAATATTTTAAATTTCCAAAGTTCTATCCGAATATTTTAACGCTGCCTCTTATGACGTGAGCAGACAATGTTATCCGAAGAGTCGCTGTATCCAACTTCAATCACTTTACCCCGTGCGTCGATCTCGGAGAAGTATACCTAATGAAATGTTCCCCGCGCGTGATCAGGGCCTTTTATCGATAATAATTAATACTGAAAAAATATTTGCTCTAGGTAATTATATATTTTAAAGTTGTATGGACTCATTACATAGGTTATCAATATACTAGTTTTAACCCGCAGCTTCGCCCGAATATTTGTGTGGTAGTCGTCCCTACCTGTATTGAATAAAACAAATAATAAACCGATTATCTTCAGCGTCGACATTTGCAACCGGAGCCATGGCTTCAACTGAGAGTTTGTACAGTTGTATATTCCCTACTCAACTCAAGATAACTTGACAGGTAGCCCCACATGTGCAGGAAAACCTGTCGGGAACACCATAGTTTAACAGACATGCGCCTCCAGGCTGATACGATAGAAGGATAAGAAAAAAACTCTTGACGCTGCTACCTTTGCGAGTGCGGATGGCTAAATAAGTTCTTCGGAGAAGAAGGTAAGGAGGAGCACAGTAGACTACACCTAGAATAACGCTAACTCTCTCTCTTGACCAACCCACACTTAGTAGACATGAACGAAACAAAACGTCTCCCTAGTGCTTTCGCGTAATTAACATGTGTGCACCTAAATATTTTTCTTTAGGCCGTCTATTTTGGTTTGTGGGATAACCGTATTTTTCCGAGGCACACCAACAGATGACCACGACACACAAGTGTGCCGCGGCACACCCTTTGCGAACACTGTGCTATAATTATAGTAGGAACCGGAATAGGTGTCTGCCATTTAATCTTTACATATAAAAAGACATATATTTTAAGATATCAAAACGGCAGACATGCTAAAATAACGTAAATTTGCATAATTTTCATGGTTTTCGACTTCTGGTCACGCCCAAAGGAACCCTTGATGGGAATAGTGAAACCCCATTTCACCTACAGCAGGTCAAATAGTATACCTAGCATTAATATGAACTTTGCTACTATACCGTAAGTCTGCCGAACGGTGGCTCTCAGTCTATGAACAATGACAGCTAAAATACTTTTAAGCGAATATTTTAAATTTCCAAAGTTCTATCCGAATATTTTAACGCTGCCTCTTATGACGTGAGCAGACAATGTTATCCGAAGAGTCGCTGTATCCAACTTCAATCACTTTACCCCGTGCGTCGATCTCGGAGAAGTATACCTAATGAAATGTTCCCCGCGCGTGATCAGGGCCTTTTATCGATAATAATTAATACTGAAAAAATATTTGCTCTAGGTAATTATATATTTTAAAGTTGTATGGACTCATTACATAGGTTATCAATATACTAGTTTTAACCCGCAGCTTCGCCCGAATATTTGTGTGGTAGTCGTCCCTACCTGTATTGAATAAAACAAATAATAAACCGATTATCTTCAGCGTCGACATTTGCAACCGGAGCCATGGCTTCAACTGAGAGTTTGTACAGTTGTATATTCCCTACTCAACTCAAGATAACTTGACAGGTAGCCCCACATGTGCAGGAAAACCTGTCGGGAACACCATAGTTTAACAGACATGCGCCTCCAGGCTGATACGATAGAAGGATAAGAAAAAAACTCTTGACGCTGCTACCTTTGCGAGTGCGGATGGCTAAATAAGTAAATACATAAGTAAATAGCCACCACTAGTATACAGAGCCAATGACTATATAAGCCGATAAATAACCGATACCACAACATGTAACAAGGGAAGATGCCTCTATAGAAAATAGCATAGACAAAAAAAAATTGACGAACATATTCTTTTCCTGTAGATTATATATTGACCTATCGTAATCATATCTTATAGAGAGAGTGTTCAATTGTAATATCTATATGGTCATTGTTTTATTTAAACAAAAAAATAATTAAACTATTGAGTATGCGGTTACAGATGCACGCAATCAATTTCCAAATTGTGTTATTACATTTCGTGGTTGAATCTAACTTTAGTACAGCTTGCTGTGGCATTACTACTTACCAATAACTATAAATTCTCAAAATTAAAAAAAAAAACCCGACATAATAACCTGAGTTCCCTTGAAAAAGTAAAAAACACGTTAATGCGCTTTCATTTGAGACCCCACTCGATGACATCGGGGGTTAAAAATACTATTGATAGAAGTTTATTTATGTTTTTGAATAGTGTGCCAGTTTTATTACCTACCTAGTAATATTACCTGGGTATTTCTCAAGTAACACATTATTCAGTTGACTTCGGTGGCTGATTATTTTTTTCTAAATTTCAATATATTAGTAAGAAATTAAAAAACTATATTTTATTTGGAAAATATCTATACTGGAGGCACTCTTATTGGATGAACGGTTACGAAGAAAGTTAATTTTTAAAAAATGGCGTCCACCGAAATCAACTTTATTTTCACCGAAATCAAAAATGTTATTCATGTTTTCAAATTATTTACATATTAGTTCTATAATTAAAAAAAAACGTATTTTATTATAAATTTAGCAAAACTAATACTGTTAGGGGACTTCTGATATATATTACAATAAAACAATTATTTTATCAATTACACGTTGTTTATTACGTTACATAAACGTATTTGTAATACAAGATGTATAAATTACATAAATATTTTGTGGTATTTCAGTCTACGTATATTAACTTTGCTATCTGGCTTTTTATTAGTCTCTAGAGCCGGTCTAGCAGTCCAATGTCTATAACGGCCTCATGGACGAAAGGCAATAGCGATGGGACCAATCATCTAAGGGGCGCTACCTTTACCAGTTCTTTCCATCTATTCGCGGACGGTTGTCGAGGGAATAGCTCGAGGGTGGATCACTGTGTCGCTCAATTTCTCACAGGCCAAGGTAACTTTAAGAGCAAACTACACTCTTTTAAATTAGTCGATTCACCTTTGTCACACATTGTGGCAACGCTCAACACCTGATGCTAGCAGTTAACAGTCAGCTCATCATGTCCTCTGGGAATGTAATTTTTGGTACAATGAACGTAACATAATGCTATTCAAGCTTACAATTAACGTCTGGGGCGGTATACTATGTCGATCTTGTGTTAACTTCGATGAATTTCTGTGCGTTTAGGCTATTCTACCATACATACTATAGTAATCGAATAAAGCTCACTTAGGACCCATAATTTTCTTATCCGTGATATTTCCCGGTTTGAAAAAGGTGTCTGCCTATTTTGACTTCATTTTGTCTACCTCTTTACTAAATAGGGAACTGGTCTTTTATTATTTCCAACTCCTCCGGTTTTCTTCTGATTAGTTTCGTTGCGGGTTCCAAGACAGTTTATTTTCCCTGGGACTTGCCGAGTGTCATAACTCGGTGTGTTCGTGGGTCACTGCTGCTGATCCTGGTGTATAGGAGTTACAGTGGTGGGTGAGAGGGCGGGATTGGTCCCATTAGCCTTTAGAGTCAAAGGCAACTCCCTATCACTCATAAGAGCTGGCAACTCCAGTCTGTGAGTTTGAAGCAAAACTGTGGACACAATGGTACTGACAATTCTCGATAAGTCTTAATACGTTGTGTTAAAGAAGATGAAATGACTGACTGACTCTATAGTAATAAACTACTGAAGGAACTTGATTGAGTGCTAAGCCGAGTCCTTACTATCGGTGGCATTAATTGGTGTTGTTATGAAAGTTTCAGTTGAGATTGTGAAGTTATCAAAGGATCATCATTTGTATCGACTACTTCTGGTATGACAATCAAATCTTCTTCAAGGCATTTCAACTCTCTGAGCCTTTTTTCCGATAATGTTTGTTCGAAGATATTCTACTCCTCTCTCTATGTATCCGTTGTTAACGACGAATTAATTCACTAACAGGCTTTCCTTCATATCCCTTTCATAATAACGCTTCCTGTCTTTTTCCTTGTGTATTGCGTAAAGTTCTGGATGACTCTTGATTCGGGCTTTCCGACGTCTTAGCCAATCTTTTCTTAGCCAAGTGACCTTGCTTAGAATCTGACATAATGACAATACTAGAACAAGATAAATATTTTATGATTTACGGTCTTAAAAGTTAGTAGAAGGTCGATACATTTAGTAGAAGGTGGACATATTGCCACGGAAAACACCGAATTCAATACCACTTCAATACCACTGAAATCAAAATATTAAGGTATTTTGTAAATAACTTAAAAAATAATTTAAAATGCTAATATTTACAATTTCTACTAAAATCTATTACATGTAATGTATACTATTTTTATATTTTAATTATGATAGTTTAAAGTATACATGAAAAAAAAGGGTTCGTCGAAATCAAATTTTTAGTATACCAAGCCAGCGAAAACAGTTACTTACCTCTATAAAAAGGTGACCATAAGACGTACAGCCATGGTTTCTTCGTTGCTTTCGCGACACGACTGATACTTCAGCAAACGCCAATAACTATCCTCACAGACAGTTTAGTTTAAGAAATATGAGCAGATCGGTGCGCGCCACTGATATCAACTCAAAACGTCGGACGTGTATACAATCTGTTGTATCTTCTCTATTGTTGCATATATTAATTTAATAAAAATATAAAATGAACAAATAACTATTTGGTCATTTGTTAACACATGCAAAATAGCGTAATTTGTTAGAGAAAAAAAATAAAAAAATAATTTCCGCTGCAACGTAGGGTTCGGACGCGCCACCGAGGTCAATATTTTAATAAGTTTTATTTTTTAATACTTACTTCTAGGTACTTAATTTATCTAAAAAAGGACATAGGCCCCCCCTATTATTTTCAAATTTTCTATTACATATAAAAAAATTGAAATAGTAAGTAATCACTAACTTTTAAACTTTCGCGTTCCATGATATAATAATAATTATTTTTACGGGAATTAACGCGATCACTATTTCAAGGTACTACATACCTCTGTTTTGCCTGACGTTTCGCCCAGGTTGCACTGGCCGTGGTCACAGGCTGATCCGCCTGTGACCACCGTGTGTGCACGTAACAGAGGTACTTAGTACCTTGAAATAGTGATCGCGTTAATTCCCGTAAAAATAATTATTAGTAAGTAATCAATTCAAAGAGATTTCGATCTGGACACGTTTTTTCAAGCGTTCGGAGAATGACCCACCTACAGAATCGGTTACGCTACACTTTCTTTGTTAATGGTACTATCGAGTAAGCTGGACGTTTCCACATGACTGCCAAATACTGGGTTTACAATTAACAATGAAGGCGTATAAAATGCTCGTTTGTTGGTAATAGCTGTTCAGTCGCTAACGTGATATGCTGAAGTGCTAGAGATATGACAAGATAAGTTTGATCTCTAATTTCAATAGATACTGTACCTGCATATAATTTTTTAGGTTGTTATTTATTTAAACTGTTCGATAAACTATTAAAGGACAATTCTCTGTTTTTGAAGATGGACAATATTGGATTTGTGATTGATGAAAATTTGCCCGTAGTTAGAAATGTAAAACTAGATCATGACAATTGTTGTGTAGCCGTGTATCGGAGTGGGAGCGGTTTCCACACCCAGGCGCCTACATGCAGTGGCGTTTGTGGCACTGTCATCCCTGAGTATGGATTGTGAGTATAATGATGTTGATTAAAACAAATATACCCCAATAGAATTAACGTTATACAAAAAATAGCCCGCCTTAAGTACCTACTTTAAGTCTTCAATCATAGTCTGTTTGGGTGAAAAGTGAAAATGTAAAAACACCTTTTCACACATTCTTGAAATTAAACGTACCTATACTTTTATCCCACTATTTAATGAACTTAAAATTTCTATCTGACCGCCTACGCCCTATGGCTTTATCAAAGGTTACTAATTATTTTAAATTATTTAGGTACATCTGAAACATAACACTGTGTGTACACAATATGTGTACCTACCTAATTACTGTGGGTACTCAGAAAGGGTGGGGCAGAATTGGTAACGTAAAAAAAATCAGTTAATTAGTTATTAGAATAACAAGTTCCACCAAGTGTAGACAATCAAGAGTGGGTATAAATTATACATTTTTATGTTATATTATGCTAATACACACTAAAATATCTCAAATAACATCAATTTTTTATCGAATCTATGTTCTCAGTACCTAAACTCATAATCACACTCACATCGTAATCAAGATTCTAGATTTCGTGACACTTCCTAGATTTTTGTATTGGGAAAATCCAATTTACAGTTCTCCAGTTTGCTCTAAACTAGACCCTCACTACTCAAAATATAAGCATTAAACATTTGTACAGCCGAAGTTAGACAAATGTTAAAAGATAATAATTTTGATTAGTTATGTAGTTACTTTTCTTACACATATAAATTATTATTTGATGGTCCATGATTTATTTTCGGTACGCAAATGTGTTATGACACTCGGGAGACCTTACACACGGCCGTCTGATAGTCTGATCCCGAACTACACAGAGCCAGGAGCATGTATGTACGACAGTAATCGGTCTACTGATAAACGTTCTTATCGATTACCAAATACACATTCGTCACATATAATACACATACATCTTGTGTAATAGAGGTCAGTGATATTAATATAATATCTTTGTACCTGTGCATAAACAATCATCTGTCGTGTCAAGTCGTGTGTGATTTGAGATCAGTTGACAGCATCCCTGAACAAATTACTAAAAGCTCTTCTAGTCATTAAAATAGAAATCTACGGGATTGCTACCATGTACCTTTTTGTTTGTGAGTATCCGATATTTCGGCGCTGTTGCAAGCGCCTTGATCACGGAGTAACTGAAGATCTTGCGGGTGGGATGTTATTGGCAGACATATCGGTCTACCCTCTTTCGCAGTCTTTTACTACGATCGCCCCCGGTACCACTGTTCACTAACTCACTATTCACTCGTAATTGTTCTCGACACACAACACTCACAGTATCTGATCGCGAAACTATATTTTGTTGATTACGCCGGTTTTTGCACATTCGAATCACGGGATTCCAGACATTTGACAATTTGAACCCATCCTCACGATTGAAGTTTTTGTGTTTAGTAATTTCAATCGCTTCCCTGACCAATCTAGGTATGTAGTGGCGTTCTGTCGTAATTATCTGTGGGTTATGAAATTCAATCCAGTGATTTGGGCCCGAGTCAATCAAATGCTTCGCGATAGCCGATTTCTGTTGGTCGTTGTTTTTGACCGCTTTTATGTGTTCGTTCATGCGGCACGCGATGGTACGCTTAGTTTGGCCGATATATGAACTCCCACAACTGCAGTCGATCTTGTAGACACCAGGCTTCTCCAAGGGGAAATTGTCTTTTGGGGATCGGAGACATTGTGCCACTTTTCTGAATGGAGTGAAGACAGTATTGAGTGAAAACTTATTCAGTACGTTTGAGATCTTGTCTGTCACTCCTTTTATATAGGGCAGAAATGCTGGTTGTCTGTCTACCCTGTCCCTTCTCTGGTGATTGACTTTGTGTCTAGGTGGGAACTTCACCCTATGTCCATTGTTCCGTAGGACGCACCGAACATGCTCGAGCTCCTGGTTTAGGTTTTGGTCGTCACACAAATCATATGCTCGATTTGTCAATGATGTAACCACGGAATCAATGTGTCTTGGGTGATGATGAGAGCTTGCATTGAGATAGCGGTCAGTATGAGTTGACTTTCTGAAGACAGAGTGGCTCAGTGAACCGTCGCTCCGCACACCGATTTTTACGTCCAAGAACGCCAGGCTTCTTTCTTCCTCTATCTCGTAAGTGAAGTTAATTTTCGGATGGATGCTATTTAAATTTGTCAGATGGGACTCCACATCATGCCTGTTTCTTCGCAACACACAGAATGCGTCGTCAACATACCTTTTCCACAATTTTATCTCAGAGGGTGCCGTGGCGAGTGCTCTTTCTTCAAAAAACTCCATCCAAATGTTTGCAACCACCTACATACGAATTAGCGAAGCACGTAGCAAAAGCCTGCGACTACGTACGCATGGAGCTAGTTATTTGCAAATAAGTTTTAATTATATTCGGAAAAGCTAGATACATTATTAGTACACCTCCACACCATCTACAGAGCATACATTACGGCGCTTGCGCCGCATCTATCTCTCGCTGGCTGTGGGACTTGCTGTGGGAGTGAACATGATGGTAGCGTGCTGATGCTGCATCGAAGGCTGCTCTCAATCACGTCGGGGTCACCACTGTGTAGGAACGGGTGTAATGTCCCTCCAACACAAAGGGAGGATCCTCCGACCAGGCAAGGAGATCATGCCTGGCGGGCCAACTGCCCAACGGTTGATGTCATCGGTCATCGGTGTAATCCATAAGGGTTCTGTTTTTTGCCTTTGGCACGGAACCCTAAAAATGACGGACTTGCACACAAACTTTCAACCCCTATTTCACCCCCTTAAGGGTAGAATATCCAGAAACGCTTAAATACGTATCTACTCATTTTTAATCAGTAGCCCAAAGATAAAGTTTCATGTTTCTAACTTAAAAAATGATGAACTTTAGTACAAACTTTCAACCCCTATTTCACCCCCTTAGGGGTAGAAATTCCAAAATTCCTTCCTTAGTGGGTATCTACTCAATAAAATGATCCATATGAATAACTGAAAGACAAATTAAGGTCTATACGTACGTGTAATATTAAAATCATCATTCACGTCCCCTGTGACCCCCCCCCCCCCCTGGAACCGCGCCTGCTTTCACAGCGTCATGTCCTATGGTATACTTATTTGGAGCAAGGAGGCTGATATTGAAACGATTTTTTATCCTTAAAAAACGAGCCATCCGCTCAATATACAATTTAGGTGCTCGAGTCTCTCTTCGAGAGTTGAGAAAATGTCACATCTCAGAGAATGATTTGAAGTAAATTGGACCCATCGTCGTCTCATACTGGGTTATATTTTCGTTCGGATATCTGAATATCATTTAACACAAAACGCCATTTACGAACCCGGGAATCGAACCCGAGACCTCAAACACAGCTGTCGCATACGTCAAAGTTGTGGCGACTTCCACATACAGCGCAACAGAAATATACTACAGCGCCATCTACCGCAGATGCACTGAACTACGGTGTAACTACACAAACTACCAATCCTGCATCGCGCAATAGAAGTTTTCGCGTCGATTAACATACATACAACATCCCAACATCAACCATTGGGCAGTTGGCCCGCCAGGCATGATAACCTCGCCTGGTCGGATGTCCAGCTGTGGGCTGTTAAAGGCTGTTGATGATGATGATTTATATTATGGCTTGTGTCGTGTTATGTGGATCATTTGAAATTATGAAATATATTATTACTATTGAATTTATACAGGACATAATTTTGTTTAACTTATAGACGGAGAGCTCATAACGAATTTTGAGAAGATTCTTTAGGCAAGCTGAAATAGCAAAAAAAAAAAATTTCGTGAATTGGCGAATCCAGTCCTTTCCGACTTTTTAATAATTTCCTTAGATTGTAATTTAAAATAACAATGATAAACCTTTACAAACAAAATTCTATCATAAAAAATTTGTAAGCAAAATCTGCTGCGCGCTCTTACGGCTGCGCGTAAGACTTTTTTATCGCACTTATTCACAAACTTCATTAACGTTCGGGAACTGTTTATAACCGGCAAAATCGTCTGGCTATTTGCAGGTATTAATGAAATAACTTAATGAATACGTGATATAAATTTCAGATTGCCTAAGCCCTAAAGAATGTTTTTTGGGAATTTAAAAAAAAACTTTTGAAGTTGTCTGGCTATACTTAATAACCGATAAAAACGTCTTGGTTTTTTTTTTATTCTAGAAATAATAAATTGAAAGAGAAAAAAAATTCAAGTTGCCTGGCCTAAAACATATGCCTCTGTGTCTCTGACTGCCTCGGTGGCGCAGTGGTAGCGTATGCTACTGCTGTGCTTGAGGTCTCGGGTTTGATTCCCGGGTCGGACCAAATGTTTGTATGATCTGCAAATATTTGTTTTGAAGTTTGGGTACTTTCTATGTATAATATGTATTTACAAAAAAAGTATGTATGTATTTACATCATTTTTTTGAAGCTTTTTTTTGCAAATGTTATATGCTGCGCAGTAGCGAAATAACCGCTAACTCGCTAAGAGACTTCCAGGACTGGATTCGCCAATTCACGAAATTGTAATTTTTCGCAATTTCAGTTTGCCTAAATAAACCTCTCAAAATTCGTTATCAGCTCTTGGACCATTAGCTATATTAAAAAATTATCGAGAACAGTTTACAATTGTTTTGGAACAGTGACATCTATTATTGTACTAAAGCATCCTCCAACTCCAACAAAACTGCTTTCAAACTTATCCATAGATGACGCTACTCTTAGTAATAAATACACTGTACAGATGACGCTACGGTTTTGAAAAACATCGAATATCAAAAGTTTAGGAACATACCAATTTTTCCATTACGCAAAAAGATCCCCTGTATTTAAATATCTTTCTATAAAGAAAAAATACAAGTGTTTAAGTAACTGTAAACCGCTATAAAAAAATATACAGATATTTTTTAACAAAAAGTTAATTTGATTTTTGCTCAATTAACCAAATGTCAAATTAATTGTCGTTTCGTTTCAAAGACGTCCGGGATTCCGTGTCCGTGAATCTTTTGTTTTGGTTCTTTCTTGTATTAAATCGTAAAAACTTGAAATAAAAGTGCTACACAACACACAAAAAAATGTATCCACATACTAGGAGTAATTGCCAAGATACAATAAAATGAGTACCTATCTAGCAGTAATAATAACGACAAGCAATAGCACTGTCAATTGAAGAAATTCAATTGTACGCTAATTTGTACGCTATTTAGTACGTTAATGTAGGTATTGTAGTTTCCCGGTTTAAAATTGTATAATTGACACATTTATATACGCATGCGCCTACAATTTATCGCGAAGTTAGCCACGGCTGGTTCTACCTCCGCGCTCCGGTCTGTCAGTAGATTCCAGACGGACGTCGGACTATTCCTTTGCCGGTTTCTCACTGCTGCAGTGCTCTGAGGCTGATCGGTTGCGCGACTTCGCTAAATCTATCAAGAGAATAAATTAACCTAACATAAGAAGGAGCAGAGACCGAGAACTCTATAGGTAAGTTAGTTTTAAGTTTTAAAGTCTGTAAAATAGTTTACTGTCAATTCTCTACGTTAATATTCGTAACTCAGCTGTTCAC
Organism: Diaphora mendica; assembly: GCA_949125395.1. Taxonomy (NCBI): domain Eukaryota; kingdom Metazoa; phylum Arthropoda; class Insecta; order Lepidoptera; family Erebidae; genus Diaphora; species Diaphora mendica. The sequence continues at coordinate 8,842,173 of OX421312.1, read as the reverse complement.
GTAACTAGGCAATAAAGTTGAGACTGAACTCCTGTACTTTTAAATTAACAGAATGCAGTTTAAGTGATCATATTTTTCTTGTTTTTTTTCTGGCAGCATGTTATTAGTGGCATGATATTAATTTTGCTAAAATAATGTTATTTTTTCTTATTTCTTAATATAAGTTGGCATGCATCGGGGTTTCCTGAATGGTGGTTCTTACATGTCCTTGGGGCAAGTATACCGTGATACAACGGTGCCTACCAAACAGAATAATGTAAGGAAAATTTTTCACCTGGGAGGGGCAGCTAAGAAGAAAATAGAACCTTTTTTTGATCAATGCATGACTGAAATGACAGAAGCGCTGACTGAGTGAGTAATATATTCTTGCTTGAGCGTCATCTTTTATCTTTGTTGAACTGGGCACAGCAGTGAGCTTGTAAACTTTTTAATTTTGGCATTTGTTACTTCATTCTTTGTTTCTGTACTGAATGTGTTTCAATGATTATGTTTGCTACTTTCTTAGATAGTTAAAACTTTATGTAATCCTTTGTAAAACTTTACTGATGTCTATTTTCATAACGACTAAACTAGCTGATAAACTTACATTAATTAATTAATTAAATTGTCTGCATTTCTGTTGTATAGAAGTTATAGATGTAGGGTATAACCATAGAATTATAGCAATGTTTGTATATTCATGAAACATTTGTCAACACCCTATGTAAACAGGCACATAGCTAGAAATTAAATTTATTTACATACTTAGCTGAAAAATTCTAAATTTAAATTTATGACAGCACTATGGCTCAGCTGATATTGAAAATAGCTCTTATTGTTTGTTTTTATTTTTAAACCTTGCTGTAAATAAAAAATCTTTTTTGAACAGTAAAGTGATTTCTTCTGTCCAGATATAATATATATTACAATATTATATAAAAGAAGAAGGTGACTGACATACCCAGAGATCGATGCACAGCCCAAACCGCTGAACCTAGAATCCTGGAATTTTGCATGTAGGTTCTTTATATAATGTGGGGGAGCACTAAGAAAGGAATTTTTGATATTCCACCCCTAAGGGGGTAAATCAGGGGATGAAAGACTGCGTGAGCGAAGCCGCGTGCAAAAGCTAGTATTGTATATTTAAAAAACGGATAAACATACAGAGCAATACTCCCGATTTGTTGTCGTGTCGTAACTCGCGCTAGTCGTGCGTAATATATAGACATAAAATTTTACTTCAAGACAAGGACAAGTGCGGCGCGGGTGGCCTTGGTTATTTCTACGGCGGGTTAACAGTAGTTACATTCATTCCAATCTAATTCTGCTTAAATTTTCGTTTAACAAAGGGACTTTGTAATACATAAATAAAATAAAAATAACACATTACTTATACTGTGCTACCTATTCACAGGTTTGAAGTCGGTGCCAAGCCAAAATGTTATAGTAGGTACCGCACTCGCCGCGCGTGACTTTGAGCGGGATAGCTGCTCTTCGCGTTGAACAAAACAACCGAAGCGTCGTTGACGTTCGTCTCGAAATATAGCGAGTGTGGTACCTACGATTCCATTGGCTTGGCATTGACTTCAAACCTATGAATAGGTAGCACATACAAATGAAGTTATTTTATACTTTTTAGTTTTTGAAGTCGGTTTTTTTAAACGAAGTTTTTTTTTAAACGAAGTTTGTTTTTATCGTCTATGATATGAAACTAATCCGAACTTTTCTGGCTTGAAGCACGGGCATTGAGCATTACCTTTGAAATTTTGTTTTGCTTATCAAAAACGGAAGTTAATTTATAGCGTATCTAATTAAATTACTTCATTTATTGATTAATGTTTTAACATTGCTCTAAAGTAATTGTTAGTTGTTCTGTTTTTTTATTCGAAAACAGTTGCCAACTACATACCTATATATTATTGGATAGAACTTGTAAGTTGTACTTAACCAACTTTTAAGAAATATCACCGTCTTCACTGCATTACTTTCTTTAATTTCGCCAGTGGGGGTAGAATTTTCTCTTTTTGAATAAGATCAAACTTAAAATACACTCTTCCAAGTAAAAAATAATTTCCTTTATTGGTTCATTAATAAAAAGCATTATTTGTTGCTTATTTCTCCCATCCAGCCAGGGTCCCCCTGCCCTCCAACCATGTCTGCATTTCTGTATTAGGATACTATGAATGAAGTATCTGACAAATTTTCAGAATGCCTCTAGTACCTATTCCAAAATGTCTACCAGCTCTCCTGCCATGAGCCTGTATACCTAACTAAGAGGAACTACGAAACGTTTCAGTAAGAATTCAGTTAAAATGACTTCTACAATATAGTTTTTAATGTCTTTTTAACAAGAATAAGTTAGTTAAACTTTAACCCGATTCCGGAAAAAACTTGATAAAATTTACACAACCTATATCACCCGGCAAATACATATCTATTGACACCTCATTGTCCTCCATTAAAAGTTCTTAAAAAAAGTCCGCGACAGCATATGTCTATCTTTTAAAGTGGGCTCACAAATACCTACTCACAATAACCTTTTTTACGGTAAGCGCATTTGTTCATGGTTTAATAACATTGCGAGCAATAGGAGACACTGACGAGGTTGCGTCAATTAGAATAAAAAATAAGCCAAGTCGATTTTCACAATGAATTATTCTAGCTACGTGCCTGTTACCACTTCACGGCTCATTATACTGTTTGCTATATGCCCTGCACATTTTCAGAGATTCATTTGAAGACACTGAAAAGCAATTACACAAAATGCCTTTCAACGCTGAAGAAGCTTCGCTTCTCGGGTAAGTTTAATAAATAGTTACAGGTAAACTTTATTAATATTATGATTTATATACATGTTTTTAAAATAAAACGGCCTTTAAATCCACATTATTTTTTTGTTGTACCAACATAAAGTCGCGTTGATGTAATGTTTTCTCCACATTATGACGTTGCTTTTTCTAGACATCAGTGACTACCGACGCGGCGTCGTCTATAGAAACTTTTAACTCAAGACTGACTGAGGTCTCCATTTCTGCCCACTCCTTTCGGCTCTAAAATTAGGAGAGGAGAGTATCCTCTCTAAAATTATATTTCGCGGATAAATAAATACAATGAAACAATTAACTCCGATTGAATATGTATATGACATGACTGGTTAATGGGCTCTGTTTTGTATCGTACTTGTTCACAATATCCATATTATAATATATTAAACTTTATGAAATGTGAACACACACATACTCACACTTGATAATTTCCCTTTATTATTATGAAGTTTATTAAGAAATACATATAGAAATTGATGCGTATACTTATTTTTTTAAATAGGTCTACTGACTTTAAGGAAAATAAGAGACCCAAAATCTCAACTACCGTGTCAATGTTCGACAAAGGACAATTTATTCATTGAAACTACTAATTCAAAGGCAATTCAATTTAATGTTTCGACTACCTAGAACTTACAAACCACAGTGGAAACTAAGCATGTTCCACGATAATTAAGTTAGTAGTTTTTTTTACATGCGGTATATATGCCTCATATTTCTCATAAAATTGATACCTGCAATACAAATCGTGCCTGGATATCGTATTACATTTAGAGGATTTTCAACTCTACACCAAACAAATTACGGTCAGTTTGAAATAATATGATAATCTGATCTAGATACAACGCAATTTGCAACATGCACAACCGCATGCATTTTCTGTTTAAAGCATTATTTCAAATCGGTAGGATTTGAAATAATGCTTTAAACAGAAAATGATGGCCTGTAATAACCTCCTTGAAACAGTTCCACCTTAGTTGGACTATAAATATATAAATAGTAAAAATGACAGCGACATGAATGTGCTAATCTGAATACTTGATACCTATGTTTCTTTAGGCGTTGCGTGAGTTTGTTTGAACAATTTATTCACACAAGGCTCAACCATTTGGAAACGGGCGTTTTTGATCGATATTCGCAGGTCCGTTTTTTCAATTGTTTGATTTAAAATGTTTTGTTAAATTATATTTTAGGGCTCCCACACATAACTGCGATGCTATGCGGCGTAAATTTCTTGCTGAGAATTGGGTAGATGACTGTATCGTTAATAAATACCGATGTCTCCTTCATTAAAACGAATATTACTAAAAATCTTGGAAAATATAATTATTACAGCTTTTAATTTCTACTACAAATTTTAATTAAATAAACATTGAAATATATTGCTCAATTGGGTAGTCTAAAACAGTGACGTCACAAGTTTGTATTTAGTACATTTTTCATATAAAGTTATCGTTTTGACAGATGATAAAAAGTAACTAATTTGACTAAGGAGTCATCTACCCTATTCGTGTGCTCTCGCAGATATTTGCGACGCGTTGCAAATTCCCAGTTATGTGAGCCCTGACTTAGAATTATCATTGTGGCAACTCTGTGTGTGTGCGTTTATATGATAAAATAGTCGATGATTTGCATCAGCCATTGGCATGCCTGACCGGAGTACCACTACCTCACAAAACCGGTGTTCCGTCAGCCAGATTCTCTTTGCCTCCTCTTTTATTAATTCAAGGGGCAAGGGCAGAGGGGAAGAATGTAGAGTACATGAGTTGCAGTTGTCCATGAGCGTTGATAGTCATTTACCATCAGGTGATCCGTCTGCTCGTTCGCCTTTTATACCATAAAAAATATTTTGTCAATGCTTGAAAAACTTAAATTAAGAATCGATGAAAGTGTACCGCCATTGTTTTGATTACATGGGGTGCGATTAAAACTTCTTCAATGAATAATATCTGTACAATACGCGGTGAAATAACATGGCATACACAAGGGGTAACACCCGTGCTTCACCTAGGTTCTTCACTTATGTGAAGCACGGGGACTACGTATATAGGGTCCCGTGAACCAACTGATGCCGTTAATGTACAGTTATGATTTAAAAGATATTTACCATTCTTATTATTAGGAATTAATGTACATTTACAAGATTTTTATTATTTTATTAAAATTATTATCTTTTCATATTCAGTTTATTTAATTATTTATTAAGTTTTATGGTGCAGAGAACAGAAACCCTTGCCAATTGTTGTGCATAAAATTGATGAAAAATAAACTCAACGCATCTGCTTAAGTTTTTTGTTAAAAATATACAACATAAAACCAGTTAAATTAAAAAAAACAAACAAGGAAAATATGAAAAATAAATAAAATAAAATTTGAAATTAATAAATAGAATATCAAATTGAGGACGTTGTTTTTTTTTTATTTTGAAGTTGGTTATTTTTTTTTTGTAAATATTGTACTTTTCTTCATTTCTTGACTGTACTAATCATAAGTTGGAGTAAGGGAGTCCGTCCCCAAAAAATAACTAATTTGATATTTTTAATAAATAAAACATAACAAAACTATAATATACCCGTGTGTTTCTGGATAGAGCAAAAAGAAAATCCGTGTAATTTCCTCCGGCGTGGCGTCGGTTTTGGTGCGTCCTACTTTTGGTATATGGAATACATGTTTATTTTATGGGTCATTCTTTTGAAGCACATTTTTGTCTTTTAATATATCTTTTGCTAGTGTTTATAATTACTTTCCAAAAAGTACGATCTTATGTCACTTTGGTTACGTGAATTCATACGTGTGGCGTACTGAAAGTTCCTGGAACTATCTACTTAAAACTAAAACCGGCAACGTACAAGACTCTGACTTTCCGAGCTATTGCTTACATTCCCAATTATACTTATATATATTTTTGCTCATATTCCCTTTCAGTAAACTCCTAATTTCCCCATCTGATTTCTGAGACCAATATGCTTGCCTCGTATCCCTCATACGTTAGTGTGACAAAATTATAATTCACAAAATTAGGGCAATTAATACGCTTCTGTCGACCTCTTCGATGATATCATCGAAGATCATCGCCTATATAGACATTCCCGCGTATATATACACACTCTCGCCTCTATAGGCGAGAGTGTGTATGTATATAATAATGCAAAATACTGATATCCAATCATGATTTTAATTTCGAAATTTCGTGGAAAAGCAATTTCATTTTGACGACCTTGTAACACATTCCATTTATCGACGAAAATATTCTTAATATCACTAATGTCGTGATTTTGTTTATTGAGTGCCTTTTGCAGCTGGGAAAATAACAAATTAAGATATTGCAAAAGAAGACGTTACGCGACCTTCTTACTTTGAGTATATTTAATGAAATGGCTAACATTTATTTTAAGAAAAAATAAAGTTACTTTCGCCCAAACATTGTATTGGTCTAAAATATAAATTCCGGTAACCACATTTAGATCTTCAAAGCTATAGGAAATGTGAAAGGCTTTGCTATGCTATTAAGTTCGTGATATTTTTTGACAGAAATCAGTGTTCTGGAAATCGTATTATGGTAGGTTTGCTGAAAGAATTTAGACGAAAGTATTGTACAATTTGTTGTCAAGGGTTCGACCTTGGTTATAAATACACGTGCCATGTTACTTTATTACCCCACATGGCAAATATGACCTACGCGGGAAGAGATGTGCTTGTTGAACCGAAATACGTAAAGTTGTTACGTGTAAATCACGTTATGCGATCGGTGCAAATTCTGTGTACACGTAAATTTGTTACTTCGACCGCTTGTAGTTGCCAACATTGTGGATTTAATCCCTAGTTATTTTGTTTATTTTCAAATATTATTTCAAGAACCATGTTAACTTTCACTGGACTGGTATCACTTTTTTATCACTACAGCCTAACTTTTGCTGCAATTTTCATAATTTTGGACTTGATTGCAAAATCTTATTAACAATTTAGGCTTTTATATTGATGGATATAAGACATAATTCAAATCACTTAATAAACGGTATTAAATACCCCTGATTTGCCTGACGTTTCGACCAGGTTGCACTGGCCGTTAATTCCCTTAAAAATAATAATTATTATATCTTGGAACGCGAAAGTTTAAAAGTTAGTATAATTAAAATCGTCCTCTTTTTACAAGCTTTTATTCAGTTTCACCTGTCCCGATGTTCGACTGTGATCAAATCTTGCAAGTTAAATTTGAACCACTTCCCGATTTCCGATTGAGCTGAAATTCGAAATATACCTTTAGTTCTGATGACAATGCAATTATAATTATATAATCGGTATTATTATTAATCCAAAATAGCCGCCGTAACAATGGCGGCGTACATATTTCTGAACAACCGACCCAATATGGGTATCAAATAAAGTATGGTTTAAAGTATTTTTTTTATTAACAAGTAGATAATAAAAGATTGTTTTAAAAAAAAACATTTTAAATTAATCACTTGATAAGTATGAAATCATTATACCGGGAGAGCCATGCTTTGAAACCTATGGGCCGGTTCGGCCGGAGTGATGATACTACAGAAAAGCAGTGTTAGGCTATTATGTCGTAGTTTATGATCCAGTGCGGTCACAGAAGGCACCTAGTTTAGGTAAGGATTGGGGGGAGGTGAAGTTATGGTATTCAAAGACTACTGACGCACTTTTGGATATTCACTTACCATCACTGCATGCATGCACTGGCTGTTCGTTTCCCCTTATGCTAAAAAAATATTTAAAGAAAATAATGTGTAAACATTCAATTATTTAATATAGTACTATACTACTTCAAAACATCATACCATCACCATACTATTTAAATGTTGAAGCGCCATGGCGGAGTTTTTTGTTCAGGTGTACTTTTCCACCTTTACCAGTACCATCGGTACCTTTCCCAGTACCATCGAAAAGATCATGATAACAAGATTTTTCAGTATTACTCGTAAATCTTTCTCTCTTCTTAAGATTCGAGTAAGATTTTGGATCATTCACTTAAAATGTCGATTTGCGAACCAAGAAAAGCTTTTTATGTACTAAAACCAAACTTTATCAGCTATAAAATATTATAACGTTACAAATATCTAAAATATTCATTCTATTTTCGATGTCAATGAGACGGGTCCTGATTATTCTAAATTCAATAAATATTCTATTTGCTATTGGCTAATCGATCCGGCCGTACGCAATTGACGCCCTTGCGAGCACACAGAAATCGGGTTTTATTTATATCTATTTCTTCTGTAGCTGTTATTATAATTTTATGTTCATATAAACTTTACTCTATTTCTATTTTTGTTTTTTAAATATCTATTTTTAAACAAACCTTTGGCCTCGTAATACATACTATTTCAATACATTTCAAGCGATCAGCAGTATTTAACCAGATAATATCATAGTCATCATCAACAGCCTTTAACAGTCCACTGCTGGACATAGGCCTCTCCATAGAAAGTTATAGTGTTATGTGTATTTTTTTTTTCAAAGTGGTCAAAAGTTTGCTAAAGCCGAAGCAAACAGAACCTTATATTTTCTAATCTTTATCGAAATATATCGACATGCGTCCCTCCATCGAGCCCCCCTTTAGTTTCAAACAAAATTCAATTAATTCACTTTAACTTTTAAAAAGATCACATTTTTTAAACATCGTCGAAAATCATTACTTTCTAAAAGAAAATATCTTGTAAATGTTCAGCTGTCTGCGTTTTTGTTCAGAGGTTAATGGAATAAACGTCAGACAATACCAAGATTTTAGTATCTTCAGCGATTCCATTTACGAAGACATGATACGATACGGCCTACGATATACATGAATATACAACGAAAATAGAGCTCTTAGCTTGGATCTGTCCCCAAGGTCCAAAGAGATGTCTACACTCTTTATTTTTGGAAAGCAAAGAAACTATTTCTCTTTGAATTTGACGCAACCACACTTATTGCAATTTAGCCGGGAAGAGTTGTACACACATGTTCTGCGAATCAATATATCGGAACATTATGTGGACGTACGTAACCTATCGTTATTGTCATGTTGACAATGGATAATTAAAAGGCAATCTACCAGGGTCGGTAGTAGTGTGTCATTTCCATATTATAAAAATTAATATGGTAGTTTGCTACAATATCAGCTTGTTATTAACTTACAACGTCGTTTGTGCCACTTTATTTCTTGAGTACTGTTCAATAATTTATATTAACTGTAGGAAAATACGTGCCCAAATACTTATCTTTTTAATTTGATAATTTTTATAAACTAAAGTCTTTATCGCGGTTTACATAAGACATACTTTTATAAGACTATCAATCTCTTGCGTAACAAGAGAATGCGCTAATTATAATACTTTCCATTTTTATTTCTTACTAATTGTTGCATAAATACTGATATATTATCAGGCCCTAAGTAGTACTCCAGCCTCATAGGCCTGTACCGCGTTTGTGACTTGTATTTGCGTTGTGGCTCCTTGTGATGGCAATAGTCACTTCTCATCAGGCGATCTGCCTACACGTTTGCCCCTTTTCCATAAAATTCTCCCCAGTAAAAATGAATAAAAGTATATTTTTTATTGCTGGCTAAATTAAATGCGTTGTTTTGTATATTTTCAATAAACTCCAAAAACACTAAAAGAAAGTAACTAAAAAGACAACGACTGCCTCGTTGGTCTCGCGGTTGGCGTGTGCGACTGCTGATCACGAGGTCTTGGGTTCGATTCCGGAGTCAGACCAAATGTTTGTATGATCTACAAATATTTGTTTCGGAGTTTGGGTGTTTTCTATGTATAATATGTATGTATTTACAAAAAGAAAGTATATATGTAATATTAGTATCAGTTGTCTAGTACCCATAACACAAGCTCTGCTTAGCTTGGGACTAGATGGCGTTGTGTGTTAGATGTCCGAAATATTTATTATTATTATTTAACTTTAAAATTTCTTTAGAAAATCAGATTAAATATTAATTGCTACTTAGTTTTACTTAATTTAGAATAAGTTATACAAAATATAAATAAAGTAAAACCTAATGCCAATAGTAGTATGAAATTAGATTGGGAGAAAGCTCTTCACCCAATACATTTCCTAAATAAAATAAGGATACTAATGTACAACGTATGTCACCTTGTGCCTATGTTACTGTTACTTCACGTCGCCGAACTGAATATAAAACAGGAGTCTGTCCTCGCTTTTTACATAGTCATATGCACGTACTGTACAGTGTACAGTTATACTGCCAAACCATCATTACTGTGATTATTAGGAATCTCCAAAGCAATGAAAAAAATGACTACAGGAGAATAGTGTGAAGATCGTGAAATTAAGCACTTCCCAGTTCTTTCAGCGTACCTCGTTACAAGACTGAGTGGATTTGTAAAGTAGTAAAGTAAATTAGTGTTAAGGCGATAGTTTGGTTGATAGGGCATTGGTTGTGCTAGGTACAGTCGTTCAGAATTGAAACTGGCGGCGCTGTTGTCCCCGACCTATCGTCCTGGCTTTTTGCCAAGAACCCCGGTCGATTCGGTGTACCCCGCGCGGGGAAGAGGGCTTTGTCTGGGTAAAGCTCCAGTCGGATCCTATAGTTCGACCTCATTTTCAAACGAATGTCTTACTTTTACTTTTAATATGAATCAAGCCTTACAAAGACCTCAAAGCGTTTCGGCGGCACTAACTATCACAAACTGTCTTTAGGTTCATGTGACCCTATGTTGTTATTAGGAACCCTCTGATGTTGCAAGTGTCCATGGGTGGCGGCAATCGCTTACCATCAGGCGGTAAGTCTGCTCGTTTGCCCGCCTAGTACATAAAAAAGGAGGCTGGTGTAAATATAAGCCATGAACTTCAGTGTATACTAAGCATCATTTATCAGTTCGTTTGGACGTAGGTGTGGTGTTCTGAGTAATGTCGCTGATTGTCCTCGACCTACCGCATCGTTATAAAGGTGCGACAGGGGATATCGCGGCTAAGCTTTCACCGCTCTCATTTCGTTTAAATTAAAATACACCGATAACTATTGTTTATTCACGATGCTACTTTTAGATTTTACCTTGAAATAAGATCTAAAGAACACATTTCCGACTACAAATTAGTTACCTACTTGAGTTTGAGGTTTCAAATTATTGAATTTATGCACTAATGGTCTCTTAAGGTAATTGCTTATTAAAATATTATATGCCATTTTCGTAAAATTATTTTGTATTTCTTCAAGAGCAATAATATTTTCTTTTCTCAAAAACGCAGCATGCGCTCCATTGTTAAATTTATAAGAAATGCATAGCTACATACTCAAATATCTTTCGTCACGATACATACATATACATACTGCCTCGTTGGTCTCGCGACTGCCTCGTTGGTCTCGCGACTGCCTCGTTGGTCTCGCGACTGCCTCGTTGGTCTCGCGGTTGGCGTGTGCGACTGCTGATCATGAGGTCTTGGGTTCGATTCCCGGGTCGGACGAAATGTTTGTATGATCTACAAATATTTGTTTCGGAGTTTCGGTTTTTTCTATGTATAATATGTATGTATTTACAAAAAAAAGTATATATGTATTTGTATCAATTGTCTAGTACCCATAACACAAGCTCTGCTTAGCTTGGGACTAGATGGCGTTGTGTGTTAGATGTCCGAAAATATTTATTTATTTATACCTATAGTCCCGGAATATTAGTCAAATGAGGGCAAGAATCTCGGAATGAGAACTAGTCGGCTGTAAACTTGTATAAACCTTTATTTTAACGACAGATATTCCACGGTCAAAGGTAAACAAAAACGTTTTTTACACATTTATTGCATACATCTCGTTTCCTATGGGTTTTGTGCTATTGTATTTTTAATAAATACTGTAGAGGATTAAATTCTCTACAATTTTTGTCTAAACATTTTTTTAATATCTTGAACCATTTTCGAGATAGAGGGCAGAGCACGCAGTGTTTAACTATTGAGAGTATTATTCAAGGTCAACCTGTAGTCCTGATTGAAAACACGCCTCATAGTTTATAAATTAATGAGAAATATATAATTCTACATAATTTGCATTTATGCATTATTGCATATATATCAACTATTACGTTATGAATAATATTTTTTTCATTAGATCAGAATTTATTTATTTAATCAGGGGCGCCGGCTTTTAGAAAACCTCATGGGTGCTCATTTGATGACTCGAAAAAGTGGGGAATTATGAGAAGAGAAATGCACACTGGTCGACCGACAAATAAATAAATGTTCTACTGTCCTACATACTGCGTAGGTACTTAATTAAAAATTATGTTTGATAAAACTTTAAAATGAAACCTATTTAAAAATGAAACTAGTTTTTATTATCAAGAAATATTATAAATTAATACGTAACCTACCTGTACCTACTAAATGAACACGACACAAAATGTAATTGTACTCTACGATACTAAACTATTGAAGGTATGCACTACAGACAGATTGTTTAATGAAATGAATATGATAAATGAAATGTAATCAACTTTAATAAACTGTTTTAAGAACGACAAATTTAAATATTTAACAATTTTTTTGTTTAATGCGAAAGGATTCTGACGAACTCGTTAATAAATAATAATTATTATATAAATAATAATTATTATTTGTTAACGATGCGGGCAACGGATGCCAGTTACTGTTGTTATAACGGTATTAGTTATCAAAATGTTAGTTATGACAATTCCAGTGACGAAATGTACCGCCGAACGGTCATTTTCAGCATTATGGAGAATAAAAAGTTATTTGAGGAGTACTATGACCCAGCCAACACTGAAAGATCATAGATAGTGCATGTAAACCGAGAAATAGCAGATAGGGACAATGTACAATGTATGTGATGTTGTCTCAATTTATCGTTAATAAATAATATGTGATGTTGTCTCAATTTATCGTTAATAAATAATTATTATTATTTATTAACGATAAATTGAGACAACATCACATACATTGTCCTGGTCTCAAACTAAGGTTTTTCCTTGTACTATGGAAACCAGGAACAATGAAGGTACCACAAACACCCAGACCCAACATAAATACCTGTTTCATCCACAAACATTTGTGTTGTGCGGGAATCGAACCCGCGAGCCTTGCGTCTCAACCGGTGCTCAAGCTAAACGGGTCGTCGGGTAATGAAAAAACGCCCATCCATCGTTAAAGGTCGATTACTGATCTATTTCTTGATGTCTACTCTCAGGGGTGCTTTGCACCCACTGTTAATTTCTAATGGGTGCTCGAGCCCCCGAGCACCCACGGAGTCGGCGCCTCTGCATTTAATAATACTTACCTACTCGTGTAATTATGAAGTTATTAAGGGAAATACTTAAATTATATTTTTAGTAGTAAATAATTAAGTACAATTGGAATTGCTTAACACAATATTCTGAAACTGCAAGAATGGTTGTGGTTCGTGATGTGGATTCAGGAAAGCTGGGGTGCAGTGCTCTTTAGCTTGTGGCCAGTGTATAGCCAGCTTGTCGTAACGCATCACCATATCAGAATGATATCAATGAAGACGATACTCTTGACCCCGAAATCCTGGAAGAGCTGGAGAAAACTTTCGTTGAAGACGAGAACACAGAGTACCTACCTAATTCGAAATTTTACAGCGATTGGAACACGACGATGATGAAGAAGAAGAAAATTCAAATTAGAACTTGTAGTTCTTATTATTATTATTTTTGCAATTTCTACGTTAATAAATGTATGAAATGCAATTTTTCATTAAAACATTAATTAAAATTTTAATTATTTTCTTTTTGTTTAGTTAGGAAGTAATTAGTACCTATATATAAGATTACAATTCAAAATAATAAAGTACTTCCCTTAACTACTTTATAATTACACGAGCAGGTATTAAGTGAACATATAGATACTGATTTATTGAAAAAAAGAAAACGTAATAATAGTAAATAAAAATGCAAATTATTTAGAATTATATATTATTTCTCATTTATCATTTATAAACTATACGGCGCGCGGCTATATATTTAGAAAGTCAAATTAAAGCTTTATATAAGTTTATAGCCAACTACTCATTCCGAGGTGAAACCTCTAATACTCCTTTTTTTTTTTTTTTCATCGTGTGGAAATCCCCTCGGACCGTCACCCCACCTGGGCTTGCGGCGGGGCGGTGTGTCGGACTCGAACAGACTAAAACCACACGGTGTGCCACTCTGCGCCTGTGAAGGGAGGAATCCGGGAACTGCAGTTATTAACACGTCCGGACCCCTCCCAGCGCTTGCCCGCACTGAAGCGGGCACCGTCTGCTGGTATGACTCTCAATTTAGGCGACGTACGGTACACGCGTACGTCGCCCCCTCGCGGGTGGCCACTAGAGCGGATGGAGGGGAAAGCCCGTCCCGACCATCCGCAGCCACACTCAGGGCGGCATGAGACGCTGATAGGCGCGCCTCCGCCGCCCGGTTCGCCGGCGGCGGATTGGGTCCGAGTGGATATCATCCTCCCGGGCCTTCTCCGCCGCCTCCTTCTGCGAGATTACGTCTTCGCAGAAGGTTGCGACCGCAGTAAAACTGCTGTCGCTACCGGCCATGGAGCGTATGATGGCCGGTAGCGAGAGATCTCCTCCGATGACTGCAGTGAGGGCCCGGCGCTGCGACGCCCAAGCGGGGCAAATCGCCAGCGTATGCTGGGCCGAGTCCTCACTGCAGTCGCAGTGGTGGCAGGCGGGACTCAATTCCCTCCTAGCGACCGAGTACAGGTACTTCCCGAAGCAACCGTGCCCGGAAAGGACCTGCGTCAGTCGGAAGGAAAGGGTCCCGTGCTGCCGCCCTGCCCACTCGAGGATGATCGGATGGAGAGCCTCCACGGCGGCAAAGCCAGCACGTGGAGTCTCCAGCCGGAACAACCATCTAGCCATCGTGGCTCGACGGGCGGCTTCACGCCAGTCGCGTACCTCTTCGGGTGGAGGGCGATAGCCATACTCCGCCCGATATTCAGCCACCCGTCGATAAACTTCGGCGAGCACTTCCGCCTCCAAATCCCACGGGGGGGTCCCGGCCAAGGCGCACGCCGCCTCGGTCGACACCGTGCGGTATCCGCGTATGGCTCTGACCGCCAATACCCTCTGAGGCCGCCAGAGGCGAGCCTTATTTAGGGCAGTCAGAGCCGCCACCCACACCGGTGCGCCATACAGCGCCATCGACCGTACAACCCCCGTGTAGAGGAGTCTCGTTGCGACGCTGGCTCCACCCAAATTGGGCAAAAGTCGCCCAAGGGCGGAGGCAGCGTCGACCAGCCTGGGACCAAGCCGTCGGAAGTGCTCGTCGAAGAGCCACCTACCGTCGAGGACCAGGCCCAGATACCTCATCTGGGCCCGAACCGGTACGAGGACCGAGTTGACCTCTATGGAGGCGCCGGCGGGTGGACCACGACGGGGCCCATGGAACAATAGGGCCTCCGTCTTGTCCAGGGCCACCCGTAATCCCAGCGCCTCGATGCGCCCAACCACCAGAGAAACACCCCTGGTGGCCAGGCACGCCGCCTCTTGGAAGTTCGCCCCCCGGGCTGTGACCAACGTGTCATCGGCGTAACTAATTACGCCCAGCCCGGGGGGGAGACGACCTCTCAGGACCCAGTCGTACCCCACGTTCCACAGGAGTGGTCCAAGGACAGACCCCTGCGGAACGCCGCACGACATGGGTCGCCGTCTCAAGACCCGGTCTCGGTCCTCGTACACGACGGTACGCTCCTCTAAATAGTCTGCCACTAGCCGCCTCAGGTACTCTGGCACCCCGTGGTAGTGGAGTGCTTCCCTGATGCAGCTAAATGGCAGACTATTGAAGGCGTTGGCGATGTCCAAGGACACCGCCAACACCACGCCGCCACAGCTCACTGCCTCTTCGGTCAAACCTCTAATACTCCTGGACTAATATTTGGATATACAACGGTCTTGCAAAAGTACTTGGTTTTTACAGAGGATTTATTAGTCAATTACTATGGTGTTTACCTTTAGAACATTTCTATAAATATGACCAATGCAAAATCTCTTAGAAAATAAAATAATATTATTATATTTTTTATTACTAACTGATATTTTTTTAAATCCATTAAAAACAACAACCCTAAGGACAATTTTTTTTATGGAATAAGTGGCAAACGAGCAGGCGTATCACCTGATGGTAAGCGATTACCGCCGCCCATGGACACCCGAAACACCAGAGGCGTCACGAGTGCGTTACCTACCTTTGGGGGATGGGGAAGAGGTTGGGGTATGGGATTCCGGTATCCTCACTCACTCGGTGAAACACAGAGCAAGCACTGTTTCACACCGGTTTTCTGTGAGGCCGTGGTATCACTCCGGTCGAGCCGGCCCATTCATGCCGAAGCGTGGCTCTCCCACGGTATAATACGGTATAATAATATAATAATTAATGAACATAAACTCAATCTTTTGCCAATATTAATATAGGGCTCCATCGTATTTATAACTAGCTGACCCACGCAACGTCGTTTGCGTCTCCTATTGCCCGTAGCGTGATAATTTTCCCCCGTTTTTGAAACATTCTTCATTGGTGCTCCGCTCCTATTGGTCTTAGCGTGATGATATATAGCCTATAGATAGAGCTTCCTCGATAAACGGGCTATCTAACACTGAAAGAATTTTTCAAATTGGACCAGTAGTTCCTGAGATTAGGCAGTACAAACAAACAAACAAACTCTTCAGCTTTATATGTTAGAAAGAATATAGATGTATTTATTATACTCTTCTAAGATCTAATACTCATTTATTTGGATAAAGATTAATATTAGGTATTATGTTGATAAAAACTCTTTGGCAAATAACTCATTATTAGGTACCAACTCTTAGCGTCTTATACTCGTGATAACTTCTAAACGAAATGTCCGAATTTGATGAAACAAGAAGTATTTTACTTCTACATAAATACCCTTGATAACATAATGCTTTATTTGGATAAGGATTAATATTACGATACACATTTAACCATGGGCGTAGCCAGCCATGGGCTCAGGGTGGGGCAGAGGTATAAAACAATATGAACTTGAAAACTACTTAGTCTTGTCATAAATATTGTTACAAAGAAAAACAACTTTTTTTATTGTACGTAACATTTATTACTATTACGGTGTGTGAGTTTAATACATTAATATAAAACCATAAAAAATATATAAAGCTTATTAGAAGTGGTCTCCATTGGCTGTAATACAGTCCTTTAAACGTTGAAGCCGGTTATCAATGCAGTGCAGCACGCACTCTTTCTATGGGAAAATTCTTCACTGCCAATCGTATGGATAGTTTTAGGGATTCCAAATTATCATGGCGTTTAGAGCAAGCCTTATTATCAAAAAAATCTAAATCCAGTGGATTAAGACCAGGACTAAATGACGGCCAGTCTTAAGCTCTGATGATCAAGATTGGCCGGCCCGGCACCGAGTCTTGCTGAAAGGACCATTATTGGCTATTGAACATGGTGTTGTTAAAGGGCTTTTCTACCTTCTCAAGAATGGTACCTTGATGCACTGGTGCCGATGTTTTGATACCGTTTTCACAAAAATATAGCTCAGTCTCTCCTTCATAGCTAAGCTAGTACTCTGTTGACTAATTGGGTAGCTAATTTAGAGCTTTCAGCATAAATACGATCATTTTGTTTGTTGAAATATTACTCAATTGCAAAAAAAAAACTCATACGCAAACAAAAATTTTATGTGACCTCCCTTTGCGTACCGGTTAAGTAGTTCTTTTGATTTTACCACCCTCATCTTTTTTAAATTATCAGTTAAGAAATGACCAGTGCGTCTCTTATAGGCTGCAAGCCCAGGGTCATCTTTTAAAATACGTGACATGGTTATAAGTGATATCTTCATCTCACTCATCTCACAAGTCTTTTGCTTTTGGACAGGATTCCTTCGAATTCTTTCCCTTACTGCTTTGGTCGCCTTTTTCGTACGAACACTATATGGACGGCTAGATCGTTTTCTGACACAAACAGAGGATGTTTCATTGTACCTATCAATAGCCCGGTACACAAACATTTGACTAATATGAAGCGTATGGAGGATTTTAAAAATTGTATTTGGCTCCATACCTACTTTATGTAATGCAATCACAGCGATTCGGTTCTCTTTATCACCTCACTCCATTTTAATATCAAAAAATATTTTTCAATAAATTGACGCGAAAATAAGAAAACACAATGAACAATCGTATAAAAATGACAGATCCCAAAAGAGAACAATTCAAAAGTAATATAATGTTTATTCTTATTTGTAACAGTATTTATGGCCAGACTAAGTATACCCGCGGTGTTACCCCTGCCGATACGGTTGCGGCCTATATGCCCATCGTGTTGCTGGACGAGGCGGGAAAATTGTTTGAGAAGAGACTCTCTGCCCGTATCGTCCGGCACCTCTGCGAGGTGGGCCCCGATCTGTCGGACGCTCAATTCGGATTCCGAGAGTGGCGTCCGACGGTCGATGCCGTGTTGCGCCCGAAGGCCGTGACCGAAGAGGCAGTGGGCTGTGGCGGCGTGCTGTTGGCGTTATCGTTCGCATTCATATTGCCAACGCATTCAATAGTCTGCCATTTAGCTGCATCAGGGAAGCACTCCACTACCAGGGCGTGCCAAAGTACCTGAGGTGGCTAGTGGCAGACTATTTAGAGGAGCGTACGAGGACCGACATGGCGACCCATGATGGTCACGGCCCGGGGGGCAAACTTCCAAGAGGCGGCGCGCCTGGCCACCAGGGGATGGTGGTTAGGCGCATTGAGGCGCTCAGCTTACGGATGGCCCTGGATAGGACGGAGGCCCTATTGTTCCATGGTCCGTCCCCCGGCACCTACATCGTGGACAACTCGGTCCTCGTACTGGTTAGGGTCCAGATGAAGCCTGATCCTCGAAGGTAGGCGGTGGCTCTTCGACGAGCACTTTAGACAGCTTGCTCCGAAGCTGGTCGACGCTGTCTTTGCCCTTGGGCGACTTTTGCCCAATTTCGGTGAAGCCAGCGTCGCGACAAGACGGCTCTACACGGAGGTTGTCCTGTCGATGGCGCTGTATGGTGCACCGCTGACCGCCCAGAAAAGGGCGCGCCTCTGGTGTTGCCAGAAGATATTGACGGTCGTGGACAACTCGGTCCTCGTACTGGTTAGGGTCCAGATGAAGCCTGATCCTCGAAGGTAGGCGGTGGCTCTTCGACGAGCACTTTAGACAGCTTGCTCCGAAGCTGGTCGACGCTGTCTTTGCCCTTGGGCGACTTTTGCCCAATTTCGGTGAAGCCAGCGTCGCGACAAGACGGCTCTACACGGAGGTTGTCCTGTCGATGGCGCTGTATGGTGCACCGCTGACCGCCCAGAAAAGGGCGCGCCTCTGGTGTTGCCAGAAGATATTGACGGTCAGAGGCATATGTATCGACCGAGGCGGTGTGCACCTTGGCCGGAACTTCCCCGTGGGATTTGGAGGCAGAAGTGTTTGTTTGAGTTTATCGCCGGACGACTGACATCCCGGCGAAGAACGGCTTTCGCCCTTCACCCGAAGAGATACGCGAGAGGCCTGAAGCCGGTCGTCGAGCCACCATGGTCGTCCCAGCTGTAGACTCCACGCACTGACTTTCCGCCGTGGAGGCTCTCCAGCCGGTCATCCTCGAGTTGGCAGAGCGCTAGCACGGGACCCTTTTTTTCCGACTGATGCAGGTCCTTTCCGGGCACAGTTGCTTCGGGAAGTACCTACACTCAGTCGCTACAAGGGAATTGAGTCCCGCCTGTCACCACTGCGATTGCAGTGAGGACTCGGCTCAGCACACGCTGGCGGTTTGCCCCGCCTGGGCCTCACTGCAGTCTTCAGTGGAGATCTCTCGCTACCGGCCGTCATACGCTCCATGGCCGGTAGCGACAGCTGTTTTACCGCGGTCACAACCTTCTGCGAAGACGTATTCTCGCAGAAAGACGCGGTATGCGTGTACCGTACGCCACCTAATTAGAGAGTCAATCTGCAGACGGTGCCCGCGTCAGTGTGGGCAGGCGCCGGGAGGTGTTCGGATGTGTTTATAACAGCAGTTCTCGGATCACTCCCTTCTCAGGCGCAGAGTGGCACACCATGTGGTTTTAGTTGGTCCGATTCTGACACATCACCCCGCCGCAAACCCCGGTGGGGTGACGGCCCGTGGGAATTTCCACACGTAAAAAAGATAGGTACCTTACAGGTCAGAGCCACCCTGCCCCACCGTGGCTACGCCCATGCATTTAACGTAGTTTCTTTCTTCAGACGATTTAATACATTTTTTGAACTCAAAAGCGGTTATTGTGGCTAAACCATGATAGTTAGATATATGCTCTCGCGGACTTTTTTGTAGATCTTAATGGGACCTACAAACCCGTACTACATTATTTTGTTCTATTGTCAATAGTTATTGCAGCGCACGCAAAAATAGGTTTTCGATTTCACACCTTGGGTTACGAAATAGCAATTTTCTTACGGATCCCTAATTTTTTTGAAAATAAAATATAGCCTATAGCCTTCCTCGATAAATGGACTATCCAACACTGAAAGAATTTTTCAAATCGGACCAGTAGTTCCTGAGATTAGCGCGTTCAAACAAACAAACAAACTCTGCAGCTTTATAATATTAGTATAGATAACCATTGCAGAGTACGTCTAAAATTTATGGCGATAAAACGAGTTTTTTTGTTCAAATAGTAATAATCTAATATTTTGTCAGGTTTCCCTCGAAAAATATGTCGTACATCCTAGTGATGCGAATTTTATCCCGAGATCAGGTGTATTCACATGTGTATAAGTTCTCTTGAGGCGAAAATATCTGTAAAACTGGAAATATCAGTCGATTCAATACACACCGTAAACAGCATTGACTATCAACTAGCAATATACATATGTACGTCACTCTAATACGAACGTTTCCAATCACGCGAACAAACATGAAAGTTACACTAAAACTAAATTAGAAATTCCAGCTTTTGAACGAGTTCACAGATACTTTAAGTGTAATGATTCTAGTGTTCGAAATTAGTTCTAAAACAGCTACCTTTTACCCACAAATTTTTGTTGGAACATTCGGTAGATACTTGATCGGGGCTGATTGTCGATGAGGGTGTATGTCCGAATTAAACCAATTTAACACGGTGGGTATGCCATACCACAGCTGAAATAGCTGATTCAGCTGGTCGTTTAGCGAAGGACGACCTAGCGCTAGGCGTAGGTTTGTTCAACAGTAAGGCCATACTAAAGGTTTCCTTTATTTTTACGCGGGTAATGCACCATACCCTCCCACACACGAAGGACGTGTGTGGGACTCCCGACGAATCGGTCTACCCACTAAACCCCGCGGCGGCCTACCTCGGCAGTCGGGAAGAGCTCCAGGAGTGCATCAGCGGCTTCTGGAAACCCTCCTGCCGTACCTCATGACTGAGGTACATCCCGGGGTAACCATAATCACCAGGGGAACCCATAATCGCAAAAGCATGCTGTGTTGTAGGCAGGCGGGACTGGAATCCCTAGACTTGCTGGCACCTTGAAGTCCCCATACCTATGTCTGGTAGAGGGCTTCATTTTATTTAACACATTAGATATACAGTATTTTTATATTTCCTGATCCTATTACAATAAAATATTGAAAATAGTATGATGAAATTATATAGAGGATAGGCATGAAACGTGTTTTTTTCCCACCGTGATTGTATCTCATTTGATATCATTTCATCTAATTTTATACTGACCCAATATAACCACTTCATGGTACGCACAAGTCGTAAATTCCAATTTTAACGTTTACTACACTGCTTTATGTAGAAGTTTTATTTGTACATACGTTATCTCATTTCAATAATTGCATGCATTTTCAAGGGTTTTATGAACTACCGGGTATACTTAAACGTATTTATCATGAGTCTGGTTTAAGTTCCTGTTTATTATTGTTAAGTTCGCATGTGTAGAGATATATTATTTATTTAAACGTGTTTTTTAAGTGATTGTCTCTTTGTAGTTTTTTTTTTAAAGTCTAGTCGTTTTTATTAAAAGAAATAAATATTTAGATCAAGTATCTTTCCAGGATTCTTGCACAGATTCCTAAACGTCCAAAAACATGTCCCAATAAATATGTATTTGTACTGTATCATAAATAAATACGATTGTATACTTCACAAAACCAAATGTCACAAAACATCTCGGATTATAAAATTATTATAGCTTTTGATTACTATTAGGAATTTAAATAAAAGAAAAACATTAAAACATATTGTTCAATTGAGTAGCCTAAGCAGTGACGTCACAAGTTTGTATTTACTACATTTTTCATACAAAATTGACGGTTTGACGGATGATAAAAAGTCACTAATTTCACTAAGGTTTTTTTTTCGCTTTTTCATTTCACTCAAAACTTTGTAAAGTGTTAAAAAGTAAAATACGATTATCTGATCAATTGATGAAAATCCTGTTTTCAACCATCCATTCATTGCAATATAAATCTGCAATATGCTAAATTTACACTCTGAAGCAAAGCTATCGTAAAAGCACTCACATTTACAACTTTTATGAGGGTGCCACTGAGTAGATATCTCTCTGACAAACCGGTATGCAATGAACTCAATACATGTTACAAACGTTCTATTTCTGAGCTAAACTAAAGCGTAAAACCGTCACACCTAGTCTAGAAAATACAAGGTAATAAGAGGAAGATCTGATTGTAGCGTACATATAGAATATCAGAAAATTCGAGAAGAATAGAAAAGAAATGATATTAACTCAACGTTTTATTTGTAACACTCTTGAATTAGGCATTTATGCATTACAAAATATAGCCATCTGGTCGTTGTATTGAACAGATTTACTAATTGTTATCAACCATTAGAAATCATTTAACAGACCCCAATTACCCACTTAAGTTATATTTCCTTCTTACTTTTCTTTTCCTATATTTCCAGCTGTAATTAAGGTATGCGGTTTCTTTTGGCCTAAGAGCACTCCCTAGAACAAGCTTTTTCATTTGAGCTTTCGTCTACCCAAATTGGTTGAGTTAGAGGGAATCTAGGTGTGTAATTTACTGTTTTATTTTTGTAAGGATTTCTTAGCACTCATTTAGTGTTGGTGTCTAGTGTGGGATCAGATTTTTTTTATTGTTATTATTTGACTCTTTTTCGTAATGTAAAAAAAACAAAAGCATAAATTCATGTCGCCCTTAACATTTTAGGTACCTATTCAGAAGTTAAGCAATTACTGTCCGAAGTTTATATTTTTCAATTTCTCTACCGGTTCTGATACCAAAGAAAACGATGGTCATCTAAGATAACTTGATTCTTGTGATAAGACTCTCTGTAATTTTAACAGCGGTTGTTTCTTCCTATGCTAAAAATATCTTCCATTTATAAAAAAAAAAGCTGTCGATGTCGGTCCTGCGCTTATCTCTCACAAGTTTTGTTGAATAGCGGTCCGATCGGATTATGACAGTGAGAAAACAGAGTGCACCAATATCTCCTGCGTAGTGGGGTGTAGTTGAGACTGGCCGCAGTGAGTGCCGTGATCGAAATAGGCTAGGAGTTTACAATTTGGGGGATTGATCAACATTAACATGTTACACAAATATATAAACATACGTATATACAACGCTAAGTTATTACTACTTGTTAGTTTTATTTATGTATTTTAGTAATCTGGGCGTAAAACATTTACAAAGAACTACAAATATGTGTAATGCATCAAATAGCAGCTGAAGCGCACTGAGTGAATCACGAAAACCTGAAGTGACTAGAACCTATACAATATACATCATACATAGCAGTTTATTCAAACTCAAATCAATATAAAAGTACTAAGTATGGTAGATTAGAGAGACTCAAGATTAGAACGTTTCTTGCTAAATATTCAAATCAATAACAGTTGTTATACTATCGCAGTATATTTACTCGTACTAGATGTTTCTCGATCCCTTGATCTATATATATAAAAGCGAAATACCACTCACTTATTAATCACGAAATCTCAGAAACTATAACACCTACAAACTTGAAATTTGGCAGGTAGGTTCTTTATGGGATGTAGACATCCGCTAAGAACCGATTTTACGAAACTCCACCCCTAAGGGGGTAAAACAGGGGTTGGAAGTTTGTATGAAAGTCTTTTGTTTTTGAAGTAAGAGACTTGAAATTTAAAATCTATGCTCTATGGATGGTGTGGAGGAGTACTAATAATGTATCTTTAGAAATCAACCTTCTTTTGGGGTGAAAACGGGGAATGGTAGTTTGTATGAAAGTCTTTTGTTTTTGAAGTAAGAGACTTGAAATTTAAAATGTATGCTCTGTAGATGGTATGGAGGAGTACTAATAATGTATCTTTAGAAATCAACCTTCTTTTGGGGTGAAAACGGGGGATGGTAGTTTGTATGAAAGTCCAATGTTAGTGAATTTAAGTAATTATGGCAGAAGGATTTTAAATGGTATTTCAGTATAAGAATTATTGAAAAGAACTACTTACTATATATATATAAGGAGGGATGTTTTATTTAAAAATTATGTGCAAATAACTAACTCCTCGCGTACGAAGTCGCAGGCATCCGCTAGTATTTTATATGCAATCGTAGACGACATATTTGCTTAATTCTGAATACAACTGTAACCACGTCTGCGGTTTTCAATCTTAATGGACAAATGTTCCAGCATTTTCTGCTTTAAAAATCTCAGTAGAAAACTGAGGCTAGAACTTTATCCGATAAATGGCGATAAAGCTCTTGCTTGTCCTATTTGTCTTCATATTGTGGTCGTAGACTGTCAGTACTTGAATGTGATTGTTTTGTTATAGTGATCTGAAGCACACTCTTTATAACTCGTGCCACTCAGGTCTTCATAACATTTGTTTATCGATATCATTTTCTTATTTATCTTCCAGAAAATGTCGTTTAGTAACTTTACTACACTATATAACATTTTCGCATTTAAATTGCCGAATTGCTACATTTAACTTAGTTCACATTAAATCGCAAATACCTTATTATTTATTTGAATAAGCTTTGTTTTTCTATAATACTTGTGGGGAAGGGACGATGAAAACATAGGAGAATGTATACGTACTACTTTTAAATGTTTTATAATTGCATATACCTATTAATCAAACCACGACTTCTTTTCGATGAATAGGACAAAAATTATCCGAAACTTCTTCTCTAAAAATGCTTCAAAATATTTACTACAAAATACAACAGATTTATCTGCTGGACGATGACCATCCACACTTCTTGATTACATAACTGAATGCGTGCCTGACCCGTACCCAACTTTTTGATTTCTTTATGGTAGATCGATCACAACATTCACAATCACAATACGTATAGGTATTGCTACTGTAAGATATTTGTTATTAAGTCTTTGTAACTCAGTAATGATAGATGCATGTATATAAAAAAAACTTTATTGTACTATAAGAAAGGACTCAAAGTACTTCAAAAATTGCATAAGATTTAATGTTTGAATGGTACGAGTCTAGGTAGTGTGCCCACGGGCTCAAAGTTGATGTATTTTTTCATTATTCCACTTGATTGACTTATTAGCTAGAAAAAAAACGTTCTTAGGTATTCTCATTCACAACGCAGATATTATTATAAATCTATCACATTAAATAATTTGTATGGTTATCTATGTTAAATTTGCAAAAGCATATTATAATCAATATATTGCACGTATATCGGTTATCGCAAAAGAGTAGACAATGTCTTTCTTTAAGAATCAGTTCAGAATCAATGTCGGTTTTCTCCCGCATACGCGGGGATAATAAAAAAGTTAGGTTTGATTTTTATAATTTTGTTTGAAACGATATTTAAGGTTATATTTTCCAATTTTCCTTGAAAATCCTTGATAACAAATCGTTATTGTTTCAAATAATCTGCTTTATTCCATTGTATTGTAAACGATTGTTTTCCGCGAACTTTGTATTTAACTTTGGCCTGATTGGTGGTTATTCCAATAAACTTTTAATTAACCAACTAGGTACGCTGTTACTACTAGTTTGATTTACTTCCATTTGTGAAAGTGTTACATTGTTAATTCTCAGACTAACTTTATGTGCATATATTGTAGTTGTAACGAAGGGATCGATTCAAATAAATTACAACTTTTTAGTGTCACGTCCACAAATAGCTATTTTTACCTTTGTCAAAAAATATAAGTGTTGATATGTACTAGGTACTAATAAAATAGTATGCAATACGTTATTTTGGATAAACAAAATGATTCCAAATGTCAATTTCTTGTAAGAGCTTCGTATCGAACTATAACCATAATGTCTCTCTATACATAAAACTTAATTTAAATTATAACAAGGAAATCGAAATATGATTTCATAGGAGAAACTGATGACAACATTCTGTTTAGAGCAATAGTAACTGGCTAAATTTAACCATAAGGTAGATTTAACTTACTCCATAGTACTAATATATTATATCCATACTAATATTATAATTTCGATACCAATTCTGTCTGGAAAGCCGGGTCTCCACCGAACAAAAGTTGTAAATTTTTGTGTTGTCAACTCATGTTAGTGACAAAAGTTTCTGTAGTTTCCTTGTGTTGGCAACAAAAATTGTCAACAAATGTCAGTTGGCAACCGTGTTTCCGTTTTTGGCGGTAAACGTCAAAAGAATACGCTTGTTGCAGTTTTTTATTGGCTCTGTGGAGACGCTTAGTTCGAATGTTTTTCAAATTGTTGGCGACTCGGTGTAGACACAATTGAAACAAAAGTTGGCGATTTTTTTAAGTGTTGCAAACAATTGGAAACACTGAAATTGCCAACAATTTTGGTGGAGACGCGCCTTTACGCTTTCACGGCTAGATCACTAAATCGATTTGGATGAATTTCGGTAAAGTAATAGATTTGGCCTTGGAGAAAGACAAAGACTACCTTTTTTCGCAATAACCGATATAGGTATACGCGGGCTCAGCCGAAGACTCCAGCTAGTAGTTTATAATAATAATTGCTTTATTGCGTTTCATTGTAAATAACGAAGAGGCATTTCGAGTAATAAAACATTTTAAAACACATCTTAATAAATACTTATAAAGTAATTATCAGTAACAACTATTAGACAATTTTAACTACATATTTAAATATTTCTTAAAGATATAAACCGTTCAATCAATCAGTACAAGCAGTCCGCTTTTAAAAATCCATACAGTGGAACATAGACCCTCCTCCTTTATTGAAGTCGGTTAAAAATAGGCATCTCCAACCGTGCGCCGTAATGTATATGTAAACCCTTCCAGCATTCAAAAATCCAGTAGTTCTGATCTGCGGGAGGGTTTACATGCATTAATTCACAGAAAGTAACTTTACACCATTCTACTATTCAGAGTTGCGAACGATCTGAATCGGGTATCGTTCTAGTGCTTGTAGTATTCAAGACTTTAAAGTTTGAATGCTTCCTCTACTCAGATCTCGAGAAACTATTGAATACCTGCGATCTAACCACCGGTCTCCGGTCGCAGTCTCCTGTCTCTGTCGCTTGTCTCTGTCGCGGTGCGAACCGCCACCTTTACATGCGGGAGGTATTTCTGCGCTTTGCTCCACTATCTCATATCGCAAAACGACAATGATGAAATGCACGAAATGGTGTTTGGCTTAAAGAAAAGGTGTCTTTACTAGGGGACGTAATACGAATCATTATACTGAGGCGTCTTCCGTATAGTAAAAAATACTAACCAAACCTAAAAACCAAATTTTAGTCTGAGTAGCGGTAAGAATTCATATACGTAACGCTAATATTACGTTTGCAAAGCCTCCCGAATTACAGAACTAAAAGCAGAGTGCCATTTAATCCATCAAACGACTTGTTCAATCGCTTAAACATTTGCACAGCTCTGAACTACTGGAGTTCTGAACACTGGAAGGGTTTCCCTGCGCCGTAACCCTCGGGTTTCCATCTCTTGCATCTTATCTACAACAGCAATCAGTTTTATCCCATAGCACTGAAAAACACATTAGATAGTTTATTTTAATTATTTACAATTTCAGATATACACATGCATGTGAAAACTGATGAAAGACAAAAAAATACTAGAAATTTTCGCGTACAATACAAACTTCATCAAAGGCAGTTCGATTTTTTTTGTATATATGGCCCTGCCAAAATGACTCTACTCTGCCTGGTAGAAAGCATAAGCAGAATCTAAGAGTAGTGGTCACCAAATTCTTTGCGAATGCAGACAATGAAACAATGCAGCATGGTGACACACACTAGGGCGGCCCAGTGATGCAGAAGCATCATTGGGCCTCCGGTCTCGCACTCACCAACGAAACATGATAACATGAACGCTGTCATTTTACGTTGATCTTCTGTGCGAGGGTAGCACCGCCGCGGTCGAGCCGGCCCGTTCGTGCTGAAGTCAGCGTGGCTCTACTACCTTGATTCTTACATTAATACTTTCTACTGTCAGTGTAATGTCGTTATTCAAATTTTTTTATCTCAAAGGCACTGTAGTTGAAGCATTGGTTCTAAGTGACTCCTGGACGTGCACTCGTGACAAAATTCCTGAGGTTTTTACGATTTCTTTTTAACATTAAAAAGGTGGTTCCACTGAAACTTCCAGTATAAAAGAAATATTTCTTGATATAAAAATATTTGTTTATTAACCGACTTCAAAAAAAGGAGGTGGTTTCTCAATTCGACCGTATATATATTTTAATGTATTTGGTCGCGGATAACTTCGTCGTTTATGAACCGATTTTGATGATTCTTTTTTTAATGGAAAGGCGATATCCCAACGGTGGTACCATGATAAGTAGATACTAAGATCTGATGATGGCATCCAAGAGAAATCAAGTCGAACATTGAAGTCGTTTTTAGGGTTCCGTGCCAAAGGCAAAAAACGGAACCCTTATAGATTCGTCATGTCTGTCTGTCTGTCCGTCTGTCTGTCCGTCCGTATGTCACAGCCACTTTTTTCCGAAACTATAAGACCTATAATGTTGAAACTTGGTAAGTAGATGTATTCTGTGAACCGCATTAAGATTTTCACACAAAAATAGAAAAAAAAACAATAAATTTTGGAGGAAGCCCATACTTAGAACTGAAACTCAAAATTTTTTTTTTCATCAATCCTATACGTGTGAGGTATATATGGATAGGTCTTTGAAAATGATATTGAGGTTTCTAATGTCATTTTTTTCTAAACTGAATAGTTTGCGCGAGAGACACTTCCAAAATGGTAAAATGTGTCCCCCCCCCCCGTAACTTCTAAAATAAGACCATGATAAATCTAAAAAAAATATATGTTGTACAATACCATGCAAACTTCCACCGAAAATTGGTTTGAACGAAATCTAGTAAGTAGTAGTTTAATACGTCATAAATCGTAAACTGCAATTTACCTTTCATTCAATCAACACAAATATAAAAAAGAAAATGTTACTTGCTGCTGCGGAACCCTTCATGGGCGAGTCCGACTCGCACTTGGCCGCTTTTTTTTACATAAACTTAAATAAACGACATGATTGTCAACGGACTTACCCTCCCGTTTATTTTTTAAAATTAAAGATGGCAACTACTAATATCGTTCTAAACCAAACTAAATTCTGCATTCTAATTTATATTTTTCTTAACAGCATGGACGATATAGAGTTGAGGAACGTCCAGCTGCAGTTTCCCAGTTCTCGTCGCTTCAGCGGCGAGGGGATCTGCACTGAGAAACGTGTACACACAGACCGTGGCGATATCGTCGTGGCCGTGCAGGGAGACCGCTCCAAGCCGGCTATCATCACCTACCACGATCTCGGGTTGAACTGTGAGTATTTCTAACCTTATCACCTTTAAAAACTGTTGTTCGTGCTGTGTCCTTTCATGCTAGTCGCACTCGCGGTTGGTTGCAGGTAAGTGGTGGGCAAAATTTAGTTTAACAGTAGGTACTTCTATATAGATAAGCAACCAGTGTAAAAAACATCTTACCCTCCCTCAGTAGACGGTGTCCTTTGAACTATAGCTTACTTGTTAGCTTATTCATTATAAAATGAAGATTTTTGAACCTATCAGCTCCGTTCATTTGTTGGTACGCTATTTATCGACATGAGGAACAAAAATGAGAAAAAAATGTGATCAGATTGTTAAAACAGAGTGCTGTAAAGGCTCTATAGAGCCTAGTCGTGTTGTTTTTTTTATCACCTGCAAGAGCTTAACGTGACGTGAGCCACGTACTATGCAGGCGTGTTTGAAAAGCTCTAAAAGCACTATTTTTGATTGGATGTGGAAATCTCTTTTGCATAAAACAATTTTTTTTTAAAACCATCATTGTGTTTTCTTTTAGCTTTTTACATATAATTGATCAGGAAAAGCGATTGTTACCATTATACATCTATTGTATGTACATTAAAATTTACCTCGTGGAAACGTCTCTTTAATGTTTAATTAAAGCGATATTCAACACCTAAAACCGCTGCTACATCCTTACCCAGTGTAAAAAGCCAGCCCAATCTTTCGAAATGGCAAAAAAGGCCTTTTAGCGACATTGTCAAAACAATTTAGTCGCGTCAAATGATGATGTTTTGTGATAGATATTTCCATTACATTTTTATCTATTATAACTACTAAAAATAAATTTAGTTAAATGTGGGTGTCACTTACAGTTTATATTTCTGTACGGTGTAAACTACTTTCAGCACGATTTAGTACCTTACAATTTATTTGAAAGATAATACTTTTAAACGGCAAAATATTTCTTCAAGTTTAAATTCTGATCCTTGTAGTCTAGTTTCTATTTCAGATCGTTACATTAATTTTTATAATTAATGGAATTGCTTTATCTGAGTTTTGACATTAAGTTATTTAGTCGATATTCGCCCACTACCTGAGTCTTGACGCTTCTTGACTAAGACTTCTAAGACAAGCGATCTTGTTATAATCCGAATAGGTGTGTACTAACTTAAGACAGAACGCTTATATATATAGATCATGTTTGTGTTCAAAAAGCAGGCAACATGGGTTGAATCCATGCAATCTATTGAAAACACAAGGGCCTGTGGTAGTAATGGGAGTTCATATTGATCAAAACCTTTTCTTCGGTCTGCAACGTTAGGAAGTAAATATAAGTGTATCTGCAGTCTTTGTGAAGGTTACATAAGCTTCTCCGGTTACAAATGAAATTGCGCTTGCAGAATCTCGTCTACTAAAAATTCTTGTTAACGTAATGTAATTATATCACCGAAGATACTTAATAAGCACTTTAAATTTTTTGTATCCACTTTTAGATTACGCAAATTCGACTTCGTGTCTGAATATCTGAAAAAACTCAACTGGCTACACGTATACTTACGTCGAAATATTAATATATTTGCAACATTAAACATTACATTACAAGTTCCAATAATACTCTAAATCTCAAAGTACACTTTAAACTAAAACACCACATATTTTTAAATCGTCTCATCATGTTGGAAACCTTAAATTTAAAAATGCTGTTTTCATAGACAAGTAAAATACTATATAATTCGTTTCTTTGTGAAAACAGTTGCTACAAACGGGCAAAGACTTCAAAATCCTCTTATTGATATCTAAATACACAAAAACATTGAGTAAGTTTGTGTACGCATCGTTCAAAAACAAAAAAATCTGCATCGATTGAGCTTAAATTTTAACGCGATATACAACCCACATCAAACATTTGTTTGTCAGTTTTGTTTCTTATTTCATTTTTATTATCTATGCAAATAGTATGTGACACAGCGATGCGTGGCAGACTAGTACTAAATAAATACTACTATAATATTACCTTTTACTCAAGTAACTAAATTAATTTATAAATTCCCTGTACTATATCGAGTTTGTCTTCACTGCCAGCCGCTTTAGACGAAGTGCAATTAAACCCTGCTCGCCGCTGAGGCAACCGCTAAGGCCTCACTTACGGTTCGTATTCACTGTCTAGAAATTAATCTGAAAGCTTCATTTACACTAACTATATTTACACCCATTAAAACTAAATAACACTTACACGAAAATCATAATATTAGTGTGTGAAACCACACATAACACACTAACGAAAAATTGGAATACATTCCTTTAGTAAAATCGGTCCGTTCAAATCAAAAGTACTTTCACTTATTGCATACAAAACGGCAATTTCATAGGTAAAGACCTATTATTAATTGCATTTCAACTAGTTCATTGTTATTTGTACTATATAATTCTACAATTCAATTCAATACTAATTATAATTCAATTCATACTTATTATAATACAATAACATTTTAGGCAATAATTAATATAATATTTCTAATCTTCGACATTGGCAACAGAATGATTAGTTTGCCGTTTGGCATAGGCATCCCCTAGGCTTTTCCATGTCTCTCTGTCTGCGGCTTTTCTTTGCCACGTTGTTCCAGCTTACTTTCTAATATCATCCTCCCATCTTATTCTTTGCCGCCCTTTCCTTCTTTTCCTATCTCGAGGGTACCATTCAGGTATGCGGAGGCTCTGAAGGCCAGCACTATCGCATTATTGCGGCGACCGCAACGGGTGCTGGCCATCAGGATCATAAGGGGGTACCGCACGATCTCTTTTGAGGCGGCAAGTCTCCTGGCTGGAACTCCACCATGGGACCTGGAGGCGAGAGCCCTTGCGGCTCTTTATCAGTGGCGCAAGGAGGCGCGGGAGTTGGGTAGGAGTCCTGAGTCTCGAGAAATCGAAAACCAGAAATCCCAACTCCGCCAGGTCCTCATGGAGGAATGGAAGGAACGACTTGGGCAACCAAGCGCTGGGCACGCCGTTATTGCGGCGGTAAGACCCGTTATGGAGGATTGGCTCGTTAGGCGTCACGGGACCCTCTCATACCGGCTGACGCAGGTGATCACTGGGAAAGGATGCTTCGGAGATCACCTGTGTCTGATCCGTAAAGAGCCAACGCCCGAGTGCCACCACTGCGATGGCCAGATCGTGGACACGGCTCTCCACACGCTGGCAGAATGTTCGGCATGGGGGGAGCCGAGGCGTGATCTCGTAGCGGCCGTCGGGGTGGGGGTTCTCTCGCTCGGTAATATGATTGCGGCCATGTTGCGGAGCGAGAGCGCGTGGAACTCCGCCGTTTCCTTCTGCGAGCAAGTTATGCTTGCCAAGGAGATGGCGGAGCGGGACCGGGAGAGATTTAGAACTCTACCGGCCCGCCAGGCCCGGGAACGGGCCAGGTACCGCAGGCGACTCGGGCGCCGGAGATCTCAGAACGATCTCCGTCCTCCATAAGCGCAAGCCTGAGGGTGACAGATGAGGCCATCTGTCACCCTAGCAGAAGCAGGCTCGGGTGGAAGCGCGGACGCGGCAGATCGCAGCATCCGCGCCCCAGGGGAGGGTAACGGGAACATCGGGGTTCCCACACGGTAGGGGGCTGTCTACGAACCGTAGGTGGCCCGAGGTACGTCGGGGTTCCAGGGCTTTTCTTGCTAGGGTACACCTGGTCCCCGGCTTCTAGTACCCGAGACGGCGTGCGGTTTTAGTCGGTTCGGGTCCGACATGCCACCAGGAGGTGGTATCCGAGGGAATTTCCGCAGGGAATAAAAAAAAAAAAAAAAAAAGGGTACCATTCAGTAACGTCTTTTGTCCATTTTCCCTTTTTGCTTCTTATCATATTATGGCCTGCCCAGTTCCATTTAAGCTTTTTCACCGTGTAAGTGACATCTGTGACTTTTGTCTTGTTCCTTATATTTTTAAGTTTAATTTTGTCTTTTAACTTAAGGTTTAGAATGCACCTCTCCATTTTGTTTTGACACACTCTGAGTGCTCCACTCTGTTTGTTAGTAAGGGCCCCGGTTTGTGCTCCATTAGACATGGTAATATGCATGAGTTGAACACTGCAGTCTTGTCTTTCAGGGGTATGTGTGGGTTCTTCATGACTTCCTTTAGGGTCCAGAATCTTTTCCAAGCTTTATTTATTCTGATGTTTATTTCTTTCTGCATTTGGTTTTCTGGTGCAATGATTTGTCCTAAGTATGTGTATTCATCGACATATTCTATTTGATTAGAGTCTAACAAAATTGGTGTTTTTCTATGATTTGTCATTAGCTTTGTTTTGTCTAGATTCATATTCAGACCCACACTTTTGCTTTCTCTATCTAATTGCGTAAGCATTGTTTTTAAGCTTTCTTGGTATTCGTTAAGCAGAATCAGGTCGTCTGAAAATCTAAGCTGGTTAACTTTTCGCCATTTATATTTATTCCAAATGCCTCCCAATGAATTTTTCTAAATATATGCTCTAGTACAGCTGAGAATAGTTTTGGTGAAAGGGGGTCACCTTGCCGTACTCCCTTTTTTATTTTGAAGGTCGCCCCTTTCCTTTCCGTCTGGATTTTGGCAGTTGATTCCTTGTATATATTTTTATTATCCTGATATATTTTAGATATATTAGATTAGATTTAGATATTAGAGATATAGTGTAGGGCGTCCCAAATGTGTACATGTTTCTGAGAGTCAAATGCCTTACTGTAATCTATAAATGCCAAGTAGTATGTTTTCCAGTACTCATTGCTCTTTTGGATGATTTGTTTTACGACATGAGTATGATCCATTGTTGAAAAGTCGCTCCGGAATCCAGCCTGTTCTTTCGGCTGATTTTCATCTAATATTGAGCTAATTCTGTTTAATACTACCTTCGCAAATACCTTATATAGATTGGAGATCAGGCTGATCGGTCTATAGTTATTTATTTCGGCCTTGTCACCTTTCTTATGGAGCAATATAATGGTCGACGATGTCCATTGTTGTGGTATAATTTCTTCGGTTAGAATGTCGTTGTATATACTTGTAATAGCATTTACTATGTAGTCTATGCATCCTTTTAGAATTTCGTTTGTTATTCCATCATCTCCAGGAGCTTTGTAGTTTTTCTGGGACAGTATTGCTGTTCTAACTGTGATTTCTAATATTGGAAGGATATCCTCTTCGTCGTCTTTCCATAGGTATTTAGTATTTATGTAGTCCACGTCATCGTATAAATTGCTATAAAAAGTTGTTGCTATTTCCGTAATTTCCTGTCGTTTTGTTTCTTTCTTATCAGATGTCTTGCTTTTTATGGATGGAATCCAGCAGGTATTCTCTCTCAGTTCTTTGAGTGCTTTCTTTATGCCTCCCGATTTTTCAATGTAGTATTGAATAGTTCTATTTCTAATTTGTTTCCTATGTGTCCTAATTTTTTCATTTATTTGTTTGCTTAGATGCGTTATTTGTGTTCTATGCTGTTTCTTATTACTCAATAAAGTTTTCCTGGTTTCAATAAGATGTCTGGCTTCGTTCCCAATTTTATCCATCTTCCTTTTTGAGGTATATAGTTTTCTAGATATCTCCTGGAGCGCTTCCTCTAGTATATTATATTTTTCTTGAATATTTTTTCTCTTGTTGATATTTAGTAAATTATCTTTCAATGCTATCAACAAGTTTCCTGGAACGGGGAGTGGGATTTGGTCTGGTGTAATTCCTTTCTTGGTGTACTGTCTCCTCTTTTTTATCTCAGTCAGGTGGATTGCTCCTCTTACCATTCGGTGATTTGTGTTGACGTTGAACTTATTAATTATGTTAATATCTTTGAAGAATTGGGGTTTATTAGAAAATATGAAATCTATCTCATTCTTCACATTCCCGTCAGGAGATATCCAGGTCCATTTTTTTTTTTGGAAAAACTATTTAGGATCTTAAGATTATGTGCCTGTGCCAGATGTACTAGTCTTTGTCCATTATCATTTCTTTTTCCTGTGCTGAATTGACCTAGTATGCTATCTTCGTTTGTTAGTCTTTCACCAATCTGGCCATTGAAATCTCCCATCAGGACAACTGCTTTGTGTGCACCTGCAAGTGTCTTGTCCGTATGTGTCTTGCTTTCTAGGAGGCAGCACTAGGGGGTTTTCGTCTCTTGCCCCACGGTTACCAGCCGGATTGGGGCGGTTTTTCTTTTCCAAATGCTCTTTGCTTATGTTTGTTGTGTTTGTGTTTTTTCGGTTACCAATGTCTCGGGATTCCTATGCTTTTGGTTTAGTTGTTTCAGTCACAAAATGGGATCTGGACCTCATGCATGCGAATGGGTCGAATGGGTTGCTACCGCCTAACACACGTTTATTTTGCTGTGTAGGTGATAAAGATGTTGTTTCGTTTGCTTTTGGTTTTATTACAATTTTATTGTTTTTAATGTACACGTAATTTCCCTTTTCCTTCTCTCGGTGGAGTTTTTCTTGTAATTCTTTGCGTTTCTAAGGTTTCTTTAGAAAAGTCTTCAGTAATGTAAGTTGGTGTTGACATTATCTTTTTATTTTTTAGAATATCGATTTTGTTGTTGTATGTTGTGAGAGTAATTAATACAGGCCTTGTTTTTCCACTCGTTTGTCTTCCAATTCTGTGTAATTTGTTTATGTCATAATTATCAATTTTTATTGGCAAAATTTCAAACAGTCTTACAATGTTGTTAAATAGTTGGGTATAATTTGTTTCTGTCTCGTTAAATCCGTGAATTATGATGTTGTTCCTTTTAGTTGCATTTTTTAGGGAATTGATTTTCCTATTTAATACTTCGATTTCCAATTTTAAGGTTTTGTTTTCTTGGATTAATTTTTGATTTTGAAATTTGATTTTATCATCTATGGTCACCACAATTTTTTCTGTATTATCCTTTATCAGGGTAGCTTGTTTTTCCATTTCTAGTTTCATCATATTATACAGTGTGGATATTGACATTTCTTCAGCCATCTTGTTGCTATTTTCACTGAGCAATAATTAAACGTTTAATGTTGTTATGTTGGCTGCTTTACAGAAATGTCACTATTAGCGAATGGGAGGTAGTTTGATTTTTTTTCCTTTTAATTTATTGTGGCGTTCTGCCTTTTTATTGGTATTATGCGAACTTATCTATGACTTGCTGATATTTGAGAGCTGTTCAATGAGGTTATGTTTACTGAGTATTTCACTATTTATTGTTGTAATCACAAAGTTTCTCACAATTTTATAACTTATCTTGCTTGTAATGTAGTCTTGGTTAGTTTAATTCACTGTTTGTTTATTTTTGATTTGTTTACACTGAGTTTATAATTATTTCATTCGGAGAACACTGATAAGCGTCAGCACCCTTAGAATACCGGAACCGGAAAAAAAAAGGTCCATTAGGCCCATACAAACCAATTTTACCCAATTTAATGTGACACGATCAAGGCAGGGGTTCCTGACCACCCAATAACCTTGATTTGCATCCACATGCTATACAATTCGATTGAAAATCTAGTCAATCTGCGTGAAATTACGCAGTGTTTGGGGTGTTTTTTTTTTTTTTGGAACGAGGTTCCTTATGGGGCGTTGCGGAGGGCCTAGCCGGCAAAAAACTAGAATAGTTATTTTCTTTATACTTCGCATAGAACTTTCATATATTTTTTTTTATAAATCATTCTAAATAAAATAAAGGTGTTAAAACAATTTTGTGGTTTTAAAGAGCGTGAACGAAAAATTTAGTATAGCGCCATCTATACGGCATTAATTTCGTGAAATAAATAATTAGAAATGATTGAATTACAGATATTGATGATTTTTGATAAGGAACTTCGTTCCTATCTGGTGTCCCATGACGCAACAGTTTTTTTTCCTGGTCAAAGAATTCAAACTAGAGGCATTTCACCTCTTTCGATATAATATAAAACAAAGTAACTCACAATTGTCCTGGTGTATGCTGCGTCGACATCCGAAGCGTTTAGGGGCACTCCTGTGACGCTGGTGTAGTGTACAAAGATCTACGCAGGCGTAGATCTTTGTACACTACACCAGATAGTTTATAATCTACACCCGATCGCGGCCTCGCCGACCGAAAATTATACTAAGTTTATACAATGGCCGTTCTGAACGGCTTCAAACTCTTACATTTATTTAGACTGTCAAACCTCGATGGCCATTCAAATCCTCATCGAGAGCTCAATACCATGAATTTCAACAATTAAACCGTTACCGACCGCCGCTCTCAACACAAACTCGCGCAATAACTCGACAAACAAAAACTCGGCACTTATAATTACGCCCCCGGCGGGCAACAAACTATCAATACACTCCCAAGGGGGAGGATTTATCATTAAAGTAGAACTAAATCATTACACGTCCATGCGTGGCTACATTTCCCGAATCTTTTTTGAGCGTTCGATCTACATAGCGAATGACATTTTACCCGGGCAACTTACCGGCATGACATTTTACCGGCTTAAAATGTCACTTTGACATGCCCTAGTGTTGCCAGTACAACAATCTATTTTATAAGTTCGGTTTCGAACAGGAACTGTCACTGTGAATTCACTTGACCTATCATGACTGGGGACTTGTAGCTTTTGTCTCTGTTTTCCATAATTTTAAATTTATTTAAATTATACTCATTAAATAAGAACGTTAGCCGTTAGCTCTTCTACGTGAACAAGAGGCACTTTAAATTACAATTACCAAGTGCTCAATATTTACCTACAAACGGAACACAAAATCCCTTTTATAAGTCTTCAAACTCCCTGTAACGTATTTAGAAAATGAATAAATATCTACATATTTAAGATTGAAGTCATTGATATTGTAATCCGATTCATTCGTTTAAAGCTTACCTACCCTAACAAAGGTATGTTATTTTTAAATACCTGTAAATTTTTAACGATTCTCAACTTTCTAAATTGGATGATGGTTGTACACAATACGCGTGTTCCCAAAAGGACACATCAATAACAATGTACAAAGTATTCCTGGTACCTTTAATACCCAATTAATTTCATATGTAATATTTCTTAGAACAGCACCTCTTGACGATACAAACGGCTTAGGCTAATTAGGAAAATATAAGATTAAATATTTCGAAATTCGGAGTATTTAAGCTATATAAATACATTGCCAACATTGTTAGAAGAATGGTAGTTGAATTTATTCGGCAGTAGAATTTAGGTCTCCATTTTATAGGACTGTTTAGGACGGGTCTCGATCCGGGAATAGCTGAAATGACAAGGTCCGGGTCTTCCTCAGAGTGGAGTGCCTAAAGCCGGTCATCGGGGTGGGATTACCTGGGATACTCCTAGCTTCTGCGTCCCAAAAAGTCGGAGATCCGTAGTGATTATTCACCCCGTCACCAAAAATAATAACCCAAAAAGGTTTCAATTCTAATAAGACCTGTATTGATGACGAAGATATTCAAACGCCTTTTACAGCTAGCGTAAATTACGCACAGACAACAAAATATTCGGTATTTAGGCATTATACTTGTCGAGGCCGTGACAATCACGAAGGTACACGTAATCTTCAACTCGTGCTAATGCGTCATGATTACCATAAATCGTTGTCAGCCGGTAACCCGTATTTTGAGCGCTATAACATATTGTCACAAAGCAGTAAAATTGGGAAATATTGTAGGACTACTAGTAGGTTTTATATTTCGAATTCTCAAATTCTTTGTCTAAAGAATAAAATTTGATTATTTGAAATCCGTAATGAAAAGTAACGGTTGTATTATCATCTCCAGTTACAATGTATCTGCCATCTCCTTTGCAAGCATAGCTTGTTCGCATAAGAAGACTGCGGAGTTCCACGCGCTCTCGCTCCGTACCATGACTGCTTTGATGTTACTGAGCAAGTGAATCCCCACTCCGATGGCCGCCCCAAGATCACGTCTCTACTCCGCCACTCCGCCCACGCCGGGCCGGTCATTCTACCAGAACACGAGAGCGCCGTGCACGTGGTCCGGTCATCGCAGTGGCACTCAGCCGTTGCAACTGTTGAAGCAGTTTTCTACCATCACTATTGTTGGCGAGAAAATCTGTAGGCATGAATATGTCATATTAAAATGTTGTATCTGAGCTTTGCTATTCATTTTTTTTGTTGTTAAATTTTCAAAAAATGAATTATATTTAGATCGATTTATCACCTCCGAAACTCCCTGCATACTATATTTCATGAAAATCGTAGCCCTTTCGGATCAGACACAGGAGATCTCCGAAACATCCTATCCCAGTGATCACCTGCGGCAGCCGGTATGAAAAGGTTCCGTGATCCCTCTCCTTCATAACGGGTCTTACCGCCGCAATAACGGCGTGCTCGAATGTACATATGTTCCCCAGAGTGAGTGCTAAGTCGTTGTCTGCGATATAAAATATGATGTATTGCTCCAAGCGATGGATGAATGCGGCATCCGTGGGCTAATGAACGAATGGTTTAAGATATCTTAGCAACAGAAAGATACGTACGATAATAAAGGAGTCGAGGGAAAGGAGGCTTTTGTTGACCTGGGAGTGCCGATCGGGTCAGTGTTTGGGCCCGTGGGCTATATAATGTTAACAGTATTGCTAATGCTGTGAACAGGTGCCAGGTGTATATGTATGCAGATGAAATTTGCTTACTCAGACTTAGAATATACAACAAGACTTGGAGAGTATAACGCAGTATTCTGTGCGGTATTATTCTGAATGTATCTAAATACATGCATATCCATTCTCTTTACAATCAGCGAGCTAAGTATGTTATAGAGACCATTTAATAATAATAGGATACACATATGAGTGCTTACACGAAAAGAAAATCAATTGTAACTGTAATGGCATACAATCAGTAGAAACATACAAATATCTGGGGTTGACTGTGGATAGGCATTTCAACTTTAAACCACATGTAAATGGCGTTTGCAACAGGCTTAGATACAAATATCTGGGGTTGACTGTGGATAGGCATTTCAACTTTAAACCACATGTAAATGGCGTTTGCAACAGGCTTAGATCAATACTAGTTAAATTTTTTCAGTACATTCTAGAATCAAACTCACTTGTACTTGTTCCACTATTTTTTTTTTTTTTACACCTGACCGGTTTCGCCTTATGGCATTCTCGGCGAAACCGGTCAGGTTTTTTTGATTCAGGGAGTTTGATTCTAGAATGTATTGCAACAAGTTCCATCAAGTGCCGACAATCGAGAGTATAAATTATATAAATTTTTTCAGCTTAAACATGTCATTAATCAACATACAATGATAATGGTATAACTATGCTCTTGCAGACTCAATACTCAGTTATGGGCTTAATGTATATGGGCGGACATTTATAACATATATAACAGAAGTTAAATGTATACAGATAAGGCTTATAAAGTTACTTGATAAGAATGTTAAAACCACGTGCAATAATAACTACGAATTACCTACTGTATTCCATATGTAAAATATTTCCCGTAGATTTGAAAGTAGAATTTCTCATAGCTATCCACCAATATTATACAGATAATCACAAAATTAAAGTTGATAACCCATACAATAACCAGAAATGTAAAACAAGGAAACTAAAAATTATTACGGAGAAAAAATGACTGAATATCTAGTCCCAAAAATATTTAATAAGATAGCAATACTAAGAACAGAAAGCAAATTAAGTTAAAATAATCTATACTTCTATACTATTATATAAAAATGAAAAGTTTGTTTGTTTGAACGCGCTAATCTCAGGAACCGCTGGTCCGATTTGAAAAATTCTTTCAGTGTTGAATAATACATTTATCGAGGAAGGCTATAGGCTATAATATATATCATCACACTAAGATCAATAGGAGCGGAGCACCAATGAAGAATGTTACAAAAACGGGGGAAATTTTTAACGCTACGGGCAATAGGAATCGTAAACGACGTTGCGTGGGTCAGCTAGTATTAAATTAAAGTTAAAGGGTCTACTACTGCTCGGCGATGCACAGTGGATCAAAGTCCCGATTTCGTGGTCAAAACACCCATATTACGTATATAAGGGTTTTCAAGGTCGCTGATTACGAATCTGATGTCCGATTTGAAAAATTCAAAATGGCGGCTCCAATATGGGATTTCTATTAATTTGACTGAAATTGGTTACTCGGGGGTTTTTGGGATCGCTGATTACGAATCTGAAGTCAGACGTTCGAAATTCAAAATGGCGGATCCAAAATAGCGGCCAAAACTGTTAATACGTTGAAAATATGAGGTGAAATCTCATGTAATTTAGTTTTCGAGGTCATTGCTTACGATTCAGGAACTAAATTAGTGCAAAAGCATCATAAAAGTATTGTAAAATTGATGTTATCAATAAAAAAAAACAGAAATCTGTAATTATTATTTTTAATTTATGCATTTTTATGAAGTAACTTAATATGGGTAAAGTGGTAAAAGATTAAGTAAATTTCAAACATTCTTCATTATTCTTTAGAAACTTTTCTTGGCCTCTATTTGCTGCTCTCCATCTCGATCGAAAATTTGCAAATAACAGCCCTAAC
The DNA here is from genome assembly GCA_949125395.1 of Diaphora mendica. Lineage (NCBI taxonomy): Eukaryota > Metazoa > Arthropoda > Insecta > Lepidoptera > Erebidae > Diaphora > Diaphora mendica. The sequence goes on along the minus strand of OX421312.1, from coordinate 8,800,189 downwards.
GACTTTTCATCCTCGTGTACTTGTATTACATGTTTGTTTTTTTTTTATTGTATCTTTCGAAACGTCAATGACGAATTTCTGTTCATTTTTATACTGTCTTTCACCATAAAGAGAACATCCTAGCTTAACAATTACAGATTTGGAGATTTGAAAGACTCTGTAAAATACCAATAAACATGTACAAAATTAAGTGATATAATTCAAAAATTATTTTTATACTTAACAAAACTATATACTAAGTATTTAAAATCCATTAATATTTCAGATTTTCAGATTTCTTACTAACATAATAACAGTGTTATGCCTCAAAATATACTAAAATAATTTATTACTACTTAATGATAATTTTCTAATTCCTCCGCGTTCCTCCATCAAAATTAGTCTCACTACATAAGGAGCACTCCTGAGCAGCTAGTTTTTTATTATGTTATATTTAACACTATACACATCAGTTCGTTGTCGAAACAAGGCTGAGACTTGCTAAGACATTTTTAAAAATCCATTAGAAAATCGATTTTAGATAAAAAGTGTAATTTTTTTTATGTTTACTGGTCACGAGATTTAAATATTACAAACATAAAATCAGCAATAAGTTTGCATAACTATGTATTAAACATACCTCCAGACATTGATTCCATTTTGCCGAATTTCAATTGAAATAGTTTTTTCAGTTTCACAGCACTTCAAAACAGGCAAGAATTTGTCGACGCGTACACTTGTTTTCTGCGTAATGAGCGCAGGCTGAATGTCGACCTATGTCGAGGCGAGCCTAGAGTAGGTATATACCTGTCCGGTCCGGAATTTTGTTCTAGGACTATCCGTAAACAAGATCTGAACGTATATAGGCGAATATATACAACTCAAAAATTTGAGTTTTGACCACGAAATCGGGACTTTGATCCACTGGGCGATGGTGACAGCGATGTCCGTTCACGCGGTGCAATTGCTCCGTACAGTAGCTATTTAATTTGGTAATACATTTTGTCGTACATTATTCAATATATATATATATTTAAATATGGTTTTAAGTTGTTATAGAAGTGTATACATATTTAGTTTTTATGTTAACGAGCGTATCTCGCCAACAAGCTGTGTAGCTTGGCTAGGAATTTGTTTATGTTTATTTAAAAAAATATTGATTATTACTAAAAAAAATAAGGTCCAGATGACAGCGCTATGTGTCGCATCGTCTGTCTAAACTGTCTGGTTAGTAAATAGGGTTCACACTACAGTGTGATTACGTAAATGACAGGCTTTCAAAGGCTATCAAAACTATCTGGTGTAAGCTCTATTCCTGAAACTTCGTGTGGTATAAATAGAGTCTAGTTCAATATGAACTTGCATGTTCCTGTTCGGAGAAATTCTCAATAGTGGTTCGAAAGCAGAAAGAAACATAATTAATACTTTGTTGCTACCTGTAGGTAGTACCTTTGAGTGTATGCGATGGGCCAAGGATTATACATGCCACTATTAACATAATAATAGTATGCTACACTCACAGAAGTCACATGTATATAACATCATCTGTTTGCTGCTGCATCTGCAACGCTTCCACTTATCATTCCCTCTCCAGAGTAAGGTCATTTAACACCGATTTATCTGTGAGACAGTGCTATCACTCCGGTCGTACCTACGTGCCGAAGCATATAATAAATATAAATATTTTTTCGGACATCGAACACACAACGCCATCTAGTCCCAAACTAAGCAAAGCTTGAATTATAGGTACTAGACAACTGATATAATTACATATATACTTTTTTTTGTAAATACATACAATATACATATTATACATAGAAAACACCCAAACTCCGAAACAAATATTTGCAGATCATACCAACATTTGGTCCGACCCGGGAATTGAATCCGGGACCTCAAGAACAGCAGTCGCTAACGCTACCACTGCGCCACCGAGGCAGTCAAAACTAAATAATACGTGGCTCTCATTAGCTGCATTAGAAAACGCTCACGAACCAAAAAATTACGAACCAAACACGAGCTGTCCGAACTCTCGTGTCCAGGACTGCTTACTAATAACGCGATTATAAAGCGAACAAAGGCGGATGAGGTTATTCCATTTTTAACCGACTTCCAAAATGAGGAGGTTCTAAATTTGATTGGTATTGTTTTTTATGTATGTACACTTATTACTCAATAATAAAAATCTTCAATCAAAATGTCAAAAATATTCAATTAAAAATTTTTTTTTTGGTATTCGAAAGGGTGTGCTCCCCATGTAGTCCCATTGCCACTTTATCAGGATCTGGTGATGGGATCCCAAGGAAATGGAAGGAAACCCTCAAATTTGTTAGGCACGTACATGATTTTCATATATTTTCTTAAGCTATTGCAGTACACCTTTAAGTGTTTACCTAGGGTTTACCTTTAGGTACACCTGGTAGTCATCATTTCATGATGATGAGCTGATGATGGAAGATACAACTCCTTAACTGTTAGGAGTTGTAAGATAAATCTTTAAATGTTATGTGTATGTATGTTACCGTTACTCGTATTCTTTCAAGTTATTTAGGTGAACTGATGATGTAAGGTACAACTCCTCAACAGTTTGGATTTGGAGGATAATTTTCCAATTTCATACGTATCTAAAGTTGTACCAAATACACGAATAGAGCATTAGTTGTATTCTTTCAAGTTGTATAGATGATCTGACAGGTAAGGTTAGAAGATAGATGGAACTTTAAGATACCGATCTAATAACTGGTAGTCATGCAAAGCTATTAAACAAACTATAAAAAAACATCAAAATAAAATACCCTGCCTAGAAAGTCTAAAAAGCAAAAAATAAAAAAATCTTCGTTAAAAAAAAACCGACTTCAAAAACTAAAAAGTATAAAATAACTTAATATAGATTTAATTAAATACACCTTATATGCAAACCTTTAATATTGATGAAACACTTTTATTTGCATGTGTTACCTATTCATAGGTTTGAAGTCGGTGCCATCGGTTTCATATACCGTCTACTTTTGCACAAAGAAAACTGAAACTGATATATATTTCATACAGCAAGAGTGAAATAATTTATATGCTTGATTACATAGAACTAAGAAACCTGCGATCTTTTGATTTATTTAATCAAAAGCTCTTATATGAATCATGTTACTAAAGCAAAATAATTTATAGTGTTTTTCGTTTCCTTTCTCTTTAAAGAAAGAATACTGATTTAGTACTGAAATAGTGTTTGCAGTGACGCTAACAATTGTAGTTTTATATGTTACTAGCTAGCTAGCTACTAGCACTTCGTTGGGCGGTAAACATTTTTTTCTCCGACTTACTTTGCAAATTCACCTACCACGAAAAAGTCTTTACACTTTTCGGGTTATTATATAGCCTATGTCACTCTCAAATAACGTAGCCTTCTATTGGTAAAAGAATTTTCAAAATCGGTTCAGTAGATGCCGAGATTACCCCTTACAATTTAACAAATATACAAACACACAAACTTTACCTCTTTATATAATAGTGTAGATATACTTAGTTCGTTAAGACTATGTTATCGATGAGCACCCTGACTATACATACTTACCTATATTATAAATGCGAAAGTAACTCTGTCTGTCTGTCCCGCTTTCTCGGCCAAACCGCTGCACCGATTTCAATGAAATTCAGTATGGAGATACTTTGATTCTTGAGGAAGGGCATAGGCTACTCTTTACTGCGATAACCGACAAACACGCGTGCAGAGCCGCGCGCTAAAGCTAGTTCTCTATTAAATTATCACAGTTACTATAGTCTGATTTCATAATTTCTTCCAAAGGTGGTATTTTTGCTTTAAATTTTCATTTGATTAAAACGTAGGAGAGAAAACAAAAATAAGTACCTACAACTGAAATGAGAAGTTCGTCTTTTTTAAGTCGTTCTGTAAAAAGTAGTAAAATCCATTCCGAATGCATCCGACTGCTCTAGATATATTCAAAACCTCAAGTGAACATGCTTATTTAATTAAATCTAAATACACATATATTACATTTACTTTTACATCTAGACAAGATCACTAAAACTTAGACCGACAGACCTATCGTTTTTTTTTAGAACAATAATATATATTAACACATGAATATACATAAAATCAAAGAAAAGAGTTTCTCGACAAGTTAAATTTAAAAACCTAAAATAACCTGAATTTTTAACTTTAATATTGATGTTATTGGAAGTCGGTGCTTGAGACCTTACAAAAGGATATTGTGAATAATCTAGTAAAATTGCCTTAGCATTATGCTTTATCTAGGTATAATATAAAACACGCCATTGCTTCGTAGCGCAGTCAGGCTCGGAAATTTAATATTGAAATACCTGAAATAGAAATAAATAACAATTTTCATATCCACGCAATTTGCGTTAACATAATGCTTTAGCTCAGAGGTTCTCAAACTTCTTTGTCTAGCGAAGCACTTGCAATATTTTCCTGACATATGTATATCCCACATTCATATTAAATTTGTTTATCTAACTTACTACTTACGAATAGTGTTTTGTCACCGGTATCTTTGTAAGGTATTCAACATTGTTTGGACTTCTGAGTAACTGGGTTCTTTTGCTTAAGAATAGCCTAAACTGAAGGCGCAATCTCTCTAGGTAAGATTGCTAATACGTTCACATGGATCTCTTGTGAGACGAAGACCTCTTCTTGTTCTGAGAGTCAATCAAAATAACTTTGAGTATCACTGCTTAACCTTGTTGGCAAATTATTTCGTTGCACATGAGCTATGAGAGTCCGATATTTTATAATGTTAAGTATTTCCAGTAAGCTGTGCAGTACATAATTCGAACGGTTTACTAGGTGCAAGTACTTGACATTCAATGTAAAGCCGAAGCTTTAATTCCATTCCAATTAAATTAATCGAAAAGAGAATCAAGCTTACCCTGTATTGTAGTTGGCCTTACGTTTTATAGGCTCGCTACCTCGCCTACGAGTATATATTTTTGAATCAGAACTTTTATCGTAAAATTTACGCACACATTTTGGTCTGTTAATCATTAAGTACTTTATGTCTTTGGTAACTAATGGATAGGTAGGTATGCATTTCGAAGAAGTATTTGAATCAAGTAAACACAGACTCTTGAGGTCTTATGGATGTATTGCTTAATACGAATCTTAATTAAAGAAGCCTTCAGTGGTTCCAATTGCTAATCACACAAAAGCGACCAATCAAATTCAAAGAGAACTATAAGTCATTAAAGGAATCAATGATCCAAAGAACATAAAAGAGAATCGTATCTAAATAATCGATACTCCGACTTACCAATATTAAATATGCGTAAGTAATTTTGTTGGTTTATTTTCTTTACCATTATTAATTTATGGGCCGGAGATTACTGTAGGCTTCATTTATCTCGGGTAAATATCCAATTATAGAAATATAGCTACTAGAATATGATTGTTATTTTAAACTCTTCTAGCAATGTTGTTTTAGAAGTTAGCATAAAATGCGTAGTTACTTTGGATCAGGTCAGCATAAACCAAACCGTTCAATTCAAGTTTTTAGATCTAGTACCACACAGGATGTTATTCACTAAAGCCAAATATAATTCTAAGCCGGTGCAAACGCCTGCATACACACGGAAATATAGAGTATGAGTATAAAGGTTTATTCTACATTAAAAAAACTGCGTGCAACTAAAACCAATACGCTAAAAGTGAAATAGGAAAACTACACATTTCTGCTCAAATTTAAAACCTAAAATTGTTGAAAAAAAATTAGCAGTACCAATGAAAATTGTATTTATTGACTAAATGATGAAGTCTGTTTTCGTTTGCATGTACATTTTGTAAATGTTTATAATCATTATATTCTCTCTTTTAAATATCTCACTCGAATGCGTAAAATTTCCCAAACGCCAAGCCCATGGCTGCTACTGATTCCGAATGACGTCACGCTCTTACTACTTCTGTGACTAGGTAATTTAGATAGAACCACCATAAGAACTATATTTTGTTATTCATAAATAGTCTTATAAATTCTACGTACATATATTATAATTACTATTTAGGGGAAAAGAGAATGAATTTAATTATAAAACTTCATGTAATGCTGTCTGAAATTTGTTAGTGAAATAATGGGGTACAAATAGCAATAGTTACTTAGTTTATTCTGGTTTCACAATCATTATTGATGAATTTATCCTTTAACGTAGTTAACATGTGGATGTACTTGTATCACTCTGTCGGTCAAAGGTTTAATTAGCGAATGTTTTGAATTTAATTAATTAATTCATTGGATTGGAAGTATATTACACTAGGCTTATTTTATCGGTTTAGGATTTTACAAAACTGTTTTTTTTATGCAATAGGCGGGCAAACGAGCACACGTATCGCCTGATGGTAAGCGATAACCGCCGCCCATGGACACCTGCAACAACAGAGGCGTTACAAGTGCGTTGTCGGCCTTTGGAGGATGGGTTTGGGGTATGGGCCTCCGGTATGCTCACCTACTCGGTGAAACTCAGTGAAAGCACTATTTCACATCGGTTTTCTGTGAGGCCGTGGTATCACTCCGGTCGAGACGGCCGATTCATGCCGAAGCGTGATCGCGCGAGCGGCAACATGTGTGATACCCAAGTGATTATTCAAAACTAGCGACCCGCCCCGGCTTCGCACGGGTGGATTTCAGATGCCCCCGCCGACGACACGATTTGTGCATTTTAAATCTGTAATATCTTCGAATATATTCATTTAAATTAGATACTGTAAAGGGCCATTTTGATCTATATTAAATGCACAATGTATTTAATTTACTTAATTGTATAAGGATTCATTCTGTATTGCTTAAAATCACTTCGTAAATAAGCCATTATTTCTCGTAAAAAGAAAGGAATAAAAAAATGGTTGTTGTGGGTTATCCCTAAGAGATAGACATATACCGTCGCGGACGTTTTTGTGTGTACAATACTGTAGTACATTATTTTGATCTATCTCGTCGGGTGCAACCAGCGTTTGCAATGTAAGCGCAAAAAAATGTGTTTATTTGCTACATCACATTAGAAACCTCGAAAATTAACAGTGTTCCCATACTATATTATGCATTTATTATACATAAAAACCTTCCTCTTGAATCACCCTATTAAAGAAACCCGCATCAAAATCCGTTGCGTAGTTTTAAAGATTTAAGCAAACAAAGGGACATAGGGACAGAGAAAGCGACTTTGTTTTATACTATGTAGTGATGATGGTGCGAATCGCCTCGTGAAATACAGAAAGTTCAGCGGCTATCTCTCTCAAAGTTGAATGAGGATTTTCAGACACTATTTCCTTTACTTTTGCGATGTTGACTTCAGTTGCAGACGTTAATGGCCTACCAGAGCGAGGCAAATGACATCTCGACCGCTTTTGAACTCATAAGCATGTGTTTTTGATAAAGTCGATTCACCGTAAGCCTTCTGTAACATTTTCAGGGACTCCAAACACGAAATTCCATTGGCGATGCAAAATTTAAGACAAACTCTTTGTTCGATGTTTTTGTCCATTATGAAATTCGCAATACACACTAGAAATGATAAAACTAAAAACAGTGTATTTAATATAAATAACAGATGCAACTCAAACTCCGCGCCAAAATGGAAAACAGTTGTGCCAATCTAACATCAACAAAAAAAAAACAATAAACTGAATTTGGAACCATAAACAAATCGTCCATTCCCGATACTTTTTTGACTGAATGTAGACCTTAAAAAAGTTTTGATCACAATATGAATGATGATAACTTTACCAGTATCCTTTCCCCACTTCCATAAAGTCTCTTCTTTTTTCTTCTAACCCCTCCATATATAGTGTTCTTTCGAATTTTATTCATAATAATAACATTCGCCTTTAAATTGTATAAATATTTATATAAATATTAATATTTACGTGCCTGCTATTTAATCAAAATATTTAATGTTATGTATGTAAGTATTATAATATATACACATTCCTGATCCTGTTAACTTTGTTCCAAATTCCGTGAAATTGCCTTTTCGCGATAAATTGTTTCCCTAACTTTACTTTGTGTCATTCTAAGTTCAAATGCCAAAAATAAAACTTGACGCTGGCAAATGCACAGAAGTGCGAGCCAAGTTCCCTGCCAAATGGGAGGAAAAAAAAATTTTTTATTCCAAATCTTAAAATTGACAAAAAAAAACTATTTTTTTTATTTATTATTAACATTTTAATGAAAGTTAGTATTTATTATGGTTTCGGGGGCGGTAAATCAATCTAGCTAGGATTTATTTATACAGGGTGGATATGACAAAACGACATTTGACGAAACCGCGGGCCATTCAAATATGTCTGTTGACTTTGGGATTGTTAAATTTATTTGAAAATTTAAATTAAAAAAATGAAATTTTCAAACAAACTAAATGCCTAAAAATATTAAAACCGATAAGAACACCATTTGCAATTTAAGTTCACTAACCTGCTTGCATATGATTACGAGTACAGCTGAGCGCCCGCACGGTGCTGCTGTGCACGCGCGCCTACCTATTGTAATAATAATTTACATGTATTTACACAATCACAATATTTCACAATAATATCACAAAACATGAAATTAAATTAATTATTATTTGAATTTTTAAATTCTCAATGAATACACAGCTCGTATCTTTTAATAATGTAATTTTTTCGCAACTTTTCAAATTAGTAAGTAACTAACAAATAGCTTTGCAAATAAGTAATAACAAAAAGTATGTCTTACGGGCAATGTCTTACAAAAAGTATATATCGTCGATCTAATAAAGCCTGCACTTACTTGTATTTAAAGGTTTTCGCTTGTTTTTTTAGAACTTTGTGAATAGATCTATGGCTTACTTACTTGAAAATGACGAGCAGCTGTACGCAAACTACATATCAGTGTAGGTAGGTAAAGCCAGAGCGGCGTTTCCTCGGCATTCTCCATAAATTAATATCATATCCGAGTATTCACTAGCCGTATAACCAAATCGAGGCATTGTTTCATTTACACTCACCCAAAGTAATCGTTAAATAACAACTAAGTACTAACAAACCTAACTAATGCCCCCTGTCACTATAAAAGCAGTTTTTCGCACTTATCACTTTAAAATACCTATTATTAATAATCAAAACAAACAGGACATATAGCTTTAGCGCCGGCTACTTCAAACGTGCAACGACGCAATCGACTGCCAAAATGTGCAACACGTCACAGGTTCGCGTACTGCGACACACTGACACTGACCTACTAATCAAATGCAGTTTTTTACGTTTGAAATTAGAAAAGGATAAAAAAGATATTTTCGGTTGACCCTTACTCTCCCGTGATTCCTTCCAGCAATACCTACCTATTGTTTTTAACTATTTTGTGATTACGTGTGTGAGGGTCTTATTGCTCAGACATAAGGTATATTTTAGAGTGACAATTATTTAAGTAGTAAGACCTAAGGTGGTTAACCCGTTGATAATCGCGTTGCATTGAACACATCGTGTAGTAATTTTCATAAACGAAAAGTAGTGTCCTGTGGCTAAACTACTGAACCGATTTTATTGAAACTTTGTAGGTGGACTTGTAACGTGTGTAGGTATACCTAGTTAAAAAAACACTTGCTTTGTGGTATCCACCTTGTAGAAAATTTACCAAAAAGAAATATACCGAGCATAGCTTGGTCATCCAGGTAATAAAGTAAGTATGGGGCGCTGGATTCGAAGATGCTAGTGGTTTTTTTTTCTGTCACGTAAACTTTTCTAGGTAAATGAGATATAACACAATTTTAATGCATCAAGAGGACGATATATTATATTGCTGTAATAAGTACTTCGTAGATATTTTAAAAGTACAGTTGTTACGAAATTATCTATTTCAATAATCGAATAACAATTCATTACAATATTGTAAATTTGAAAGTAATTATGTCTGTCTGTTACGCTTTCGCGGCTAAATCGCTATACCGATTTAATTTGGTTGAATTTTGCTATGGAGGTCCTTTGATTCTTGATATAGCTACTATTTATCGCGATAATCGACATACAGGCGGACTAGCCCGCTATTAATTACTTAATTCTTAATATACTTTGCTTATATTACGCTTTTGACGATTCTTGCTTCGGTGTTAATTCATTATATTTAAATTGTGTCGAATAAATACAGAATTTCTAAGGCCTGGAAAACTTTGCAAACATTCGATAATGAGCAGAGCCTTCCCATCTAATCCAATACCTTCCTGTTTTTAATATCGGTTATCTTTGAAATATTTTAAATATAAAAATTTGATGTATTTTAATTAAATTTCTTAATAGACCTGTTATGGTAGTTAACGAATACCTAGTATTTACTTTTAGCTTTGCGTTTGTGTGGTGTATGACAAGTTAAAAATCGATGCTAAACGGCTAAAGGCCGTGCTAAGTATCAAATCACACGTTACTGTTAATAAGTCAGTCAGTGAATAAGATACAATTGTGACAAGATGTTTGTTTAATTTTAATCTTTCTTCTCCTTTAGTCTCCGCTTAGAAGCGTTATTTAAGATTCTTTTTTTATGGGATAGGAGGCAAACGAGCAGACGGATTGCGTGATGGTAAGCGTTTACCGCCGCCCATGGACACCCGCAACACCAGAGTCGTTACAAGCACGTTGCCGGCTTTTTAAAAAGGAGTACGCTCTTTTCTTGAAAGTTTGAAGGTCGTATTGGTCCGGGAATACCACAGGCTACAGTTCATTACACAGTTTTGTTGTAAGTTTCACCTTTTTACCGCCTCTACAACTATTCGCAGCATTGACAGGCATCGTAATTTTTAGTTAATTTTCAAATACTTTGTACTGCACTGTTTGTTTTTACATACATCAGTCAAATTAATCAAGCTCGATACTGTGATAGAACTAAGCGCAAGTGTGTTTCCAATGGCACTGTTGTAATAGCTCTGCTAGTAATAATAGGTCTTTACCTATGAAATTGCCGTTTTGTATGCAATAAGTGAAAGTACTTATTTTTTCAAACTTTTTTATTTCTGTTATTCGAAGTAATCACCCATGCAATCGACGCATCTTTGCCAACGCATTGGCAATTTATTGATGCCCTTCTTGTAAAAATCAGCTAGACGGGAGGCAACAAACTCTTTAAAGGCATTTTGTACTGCCTCTGGGGAATTGAATTTTTTACCCACTAAAAAGTTGTCTAAATTTTGGAAAAGTAATAGTCGGTAGGTGCAAGGTCTGGTGAGTATGGCGGAAGAGGGAGAGCTTCCAACCCCAGCTCTTGCAGCTTGGAGACTGTCTGTTGCTCAGTATGAGGTCGCGCGTTGTCGTGAAGGAGCAGTGGGGACGACCGATTGACCAAAGCTGGTTGCAGATGTGCAAGCTTCTCCATCATTCTCTCCAGTTCTTAACAGTACACATCTGCATTAATGTTCATGCCGTTTTGTAAAAAGCTTTGGTGAATCACACCCGCACTAGACCACCAAACAGTGACCATCACCTTTTTAGGGGTCATTTTTGGTTTAGGGCATTGCTTAGGTGCTGAACCAGGGTCTAACCAACTTGCTAAGCGCTTTTGATTGTCGAACAGAAGCCATTTTTCGTCGTACGTAACCATTCTTTTAAAAATTCCTTCATTTCTTTGCCTGTTGAGCAGCGCAAGGCAGCTCTCGACGCGTACGTTGCGCTGGCGATCGTTAAGGTCGTGGGGCACCCATCTATCAAGCTTTTTCACCTTGCCAATTTGTCGCAAATGGATCAATATTGTTTTGATGCTTACATTAAAAGCTGCTGCTAGCTCAGCTGTAGATTGTGTTTCGTCAGCTTCCACAATCGCCTTTAATTCATTATTGTTAACCAAAGTCTCCGGACGACCACGAGCTTCATTTTTCAAGTCAAAATTTCCAGAACGGAACCGGGAAAACCAATAACGGGTTCTGCGTTCGTTTGTACAGTTCTCTCCGTAAACGTTTTTGATGTTACGTGCCGTTTGTGCCGCGTTGGTGCCAAGACGGAACTCATATTCCATAATTACACGAATTTTTAAAGTATCCATTATGACGAAAAATGTTCAAATGTAATGAAAATACAACGCTAATCAAAAAACAAAAGACTGAGTTTGTAAATAGAATGTCATGGTTTTAAAACAAAATTAATTTGAATTTAGAATACAGAGCCATTACAAACTTTTTTTTATTTGAAATGACCAGTACTGAAGAACGGCAATTTCATAGGTAAAGACCTAATATTTATAGTAGTTTGGCTTCCTTTAATATTATAGATGCAAACGATAATTGATGGGCGACTCTTGATTACTTAAAAATAATTGTAGGTTAAATACATAAGTTTAGGTTTCATTGAAACTAGGTACTTTAGTATATAATATAGGTAAATACATATCCGAATACTGATCATTTCATAGACACTCACTTTATTCCAAATTAATTACAATTTTTTTTTCTTTGTTGTTAAAGGGACTATTGTGTCAAATCTATATTTATTATGTTTAAGTGACTCCAAAACCTTCGAGTAGGCGTAAGTCTGTCACTGCCAATTCAGATATCGCTAGCCATTTCATTTCTATTAAAAGTCGTTTAGTAGTTTCAAAGTTATAATGACATTTGTGTCGGAAACTGACGATTTACCAGTTTTAGGGCACAAATTGTAACAAACTGTTGAAAAGAGAACTTCTTTGCGAACTTTTTTTTAACATTCTTCATAAAGCAGAAAAATATTGCGATGTTAAAACAAAGCTGATTTGTACCTGAAATTCCGGATTCATAAAATTTCCGTTAAAACGACTCGTATATTTAAAATCTGCATACGCTGTTTAGCTTGTAAGCCTTTTTCAATAAATACATTTATTTAAGAGTAGTTGTTACCCGCGGCTCCGCCCGCGTGTATGTCGGGATTAGCGGCAAATAGTAGCCTATGTGTTATTCTGATGTATAAGCTATGTTACTATAAAGTTTCATCCCAATCCGTTCAGTAGTTTTTGCGTGAAAGAGTAACAAACGTCCATCCATCCATACTTACAAACTTTCGCCTTTATATATTAGTGTGATTAGTATATATATAGATTTTATTTCAATTCTAGTTGTTGCCCGCGGCTCCGCCCACGTGTATGTCGGTTATCGCGGCAAATAGTAGCATATGTGTTAATCCAGGGTGTCAGCTTCCTGCATACCAAATTTTATCCAAATTGGTCCAGCCGTTTGCGCGTGAAGAAGTAACAAACATACACACTCAAACTTTCGCCTTGATAATATTAGTGTGATATACATTTTTTTAAATATACAATTCTGTGAACGATTTAATAATAATTATGTACTATAAAGCATCGATTTGGCTGTACATGATAAAGTTCCTCTTAACTAACACTCGAACAGTATCTGAAACTTTGAATTGTCTTCACCTGATAATTTACAGCCGTTAACGAAGAGCAAAGGGCAACGATCTTCTACATACTTGTTTCTCAAACTCTTTATATAACCTATTTATATAAAGGACTAGTGGTTGCCCGCGGCTCCGCCCGCGGCTCCGCCCGCGTATGTGTCGGTTATCGCGGCAAATAGTAGCCTATGTGTTATTCTGATGTATACGCTATATTACCGTAAAGTTACATCCAAATCCGGTCAGTAGTTTTTGCATGAAAGAGTAACAAACATCCATTCATCCATACTTACAAACTTTCGCGTTTATAATATAAGTATAGATATAGATAAACGTCTTCATTATCAAAAAGGGATTGAAATATGATAAAAAAATACCATGATCTAAATTTATAAACCTTTAGTTATATTTTATTAGATTATGTAATGTGTAATGTTAATGTGGTTATGTCCAAAAACATATATCAAATTGACATCATAGCACAAATCAATCTGTATATGAACATAATGTAAAAATACTTTGTCCGAAAAGCATCAGACTTGTGTACCCATTATCTGTTATTCAAAAAGATTGAAAATACATTACCAAAGCACTTTTTGAAAACAAGTTCAGCCATCTTTAAACAATACTGTGTTAAGTGTTTTGGTAAATAAAGCATATTATGCGATAGCAACAATTGCTGTTGACTTTTTGTCTTTTTTTGAACACCCGAACATTCATAACAAAAAATAAATGTTCCATTAAATCGGTAAAAAATAGCAGTCAGTAGGTACTCCGATAAATTCAAGATCAAATCTATGTAAGCAATTGTATTTGATTCAAAATCGACGCATCTTCTCAATATCATGAATACACAATAGGTTCTCTTAGTGTATAGGTCATTAAATAGCACTTGTATAAACATCATAATACTGGTAGTAAAAACATTTTTTATCAGTTTTGAAGTCTCATGATAAATATTTAATATTCTAATCAATGTATTATTGACAGTTTCGTTTGTCATCCATTAATGCCATTGGTATTTCTAAAGCAAGTGAATTGATAAATGTACTGAAGCATGTAATGATACTTTTAACATAGCCACCTAATCTTCGACTGCAATTATTCAGGTATACTCATGTATATGCATGATAAGCGATTTATGCTAATTATCTAAACAACATAATGATAAACTAGTAGGCGAAAATTAAATATTTACGTATAACAATAGTGTATTAGAAAATAAATGTCATTTGCAAGATTTGTAAGAAATACTTGGTGCGTTATCCCTTTAAACCCCTAGCTTAAATATCTCATAAAATCCAGTTACGTACTGATGGTTCATTTATCGAAAACACGTTACTATTGCCTACGGTAACAGTTATTCGCCTCCCTTGTGAATTTATACCTAGTCTACCAGTTCAGGTACGGGTGCAGTAGGAATAAATTATCAGTCTGCATTACTGCATCACCAAGCTGATTACCAAATTTATTTATATAAACTTTGAGTCACTCATTGATTTAAAAATAGCTGCGGTTCGCTTACCTGTAACTTTCCTAGAAAACAGTAAATTACGGAATATAGATAAATCTTTAACGCTCGCTGGAGCGTATCATTTAGATAACTACTGTTTGTGAAACTTTGAACTCTGCGGCTATGTTACGCTTCGGTACAGCCTGTTGTCGATCGTAATTTTGCAAGACGATATTGATAAATATTTTCTGGAGAGAATCACAATATTAATTTCTTAGAAACACAAACATAATTTTCATCTTTTGTTGTTCCACATTTTCTGATGTGTTTTAGATCATATTCTTTGTCGTCTTTTTCGATTTGGTTAGGAAAAATATTTTTAAGAACTGTATTACCTTACAGGTAACCACCGCCAGAACTACTGCTCTATTTCTTTTGTAGAGAAGGGCTGATAGAGCTTGCTTTATCATCAACAGCCACTTCTGGACATATATTTCTAGACCCTAGATATGAGCATAACTTTTCGCAAATAGGTATGTTTTCCAATTTCGACTGCGTTTTGAAACGTTTCGGTTCTTAAGGAGAATAAAAAAAATAAGCCAAACGGCGGATAAGACTTTGTTAGGTGGACCATTTGAGGGGGCCACAGATCATGTCGTCCAAGTCTCTGTACCAAAAACCGATGTTTAGTAAAAAAATTACATTGCAGTGCATTATTAAAGTAATTATTATGGAAAGCAAAAGTTTAAAAGTTAGTTAGCTGTAAATGTAGTATTTCCTATTTTAGGACACGAGAAATGTCAAACAGTCAGGTTGGTAAAATACATGTCATGTAGTTTATAGCAAGCTGGGCTCGCAAAATGACAAGAACAGAACTCGAAATTAGGCATCGGAAACGTGTTGGAAATTTAACAGTGTAACGCTTTAACATACGATTACCGCGTTTGTACGAGTAAATAGATTGACAAGTTTATGTGGTAGATATATGCGGTTTCAACAAAGTAATTAATTTCCTTTATAACTTAGGCAGTAACTAGACAAACAAGCAGTTTGCTTAATCAACCCATGAAGAGATCTACCTCACACATAAATCTAAAGGATAACGTTCTTGTAGTGTTGTTCCTAAACCAAAACAATGTGCCTTTAGAAACAGCTGCTTTCATTTTGCGTGTCACTAACTTATGAAAAGTAACTCGTATATCGAAACGTAAATTTCAGCATAAATCAGACCGATTTTAATTAATGAATACCATCACTTGTGAAGCTAACTAATGGATGTGCGCAGTGAACTATTAAATTCGATTACTTTAATTAGTAATAATTTTTCTCTGTTGGGCAATTTTATTCCAATATAAAAATGTTGTTAACTCGATAATAAGAACATATTCTAAACCTATGTTAAATAATGTTCACACATGTATTTTACAGAACAAAATCCGACCAAGAAAATGTAAAAATTACAAACTTTTGAACCTTTGCGAATAAGGTAAGTTATTCAATCAAACTCTGACCTACAAAGAATCGCAACAATATGAAGGAAAATATTTGAGCACCATCACTTTGCAATTTAGTCAAATAAAGTTTTTCATTTTCTGAAGCAACTTCGATGGTTTCGTTAAAAAATAATTTTGTACGGGAAATTAGATCTACCCTAGAAAGACCGGTGTAGTATCGAAAAAAGAACATCTTTTGCTCAATTCTGTACTTTAATAATAATTTTGCATGTGTCTAAAACGCACGTATTATAATGAAGGTAAATTCGACAGTTTTCAACAAACGTTATGAACGATTTACCAGAAGCCAAAAATCTATTTATGGTTCATGGTGAATACCTAGTGCTGCGAATATGTTGCTAACAACCCTGGACATATTTCTTACAAACGTATACAAAAGGTGAACAAAAGATAAAATATAATTAGACAGATCCTCTTTGTTATAACATATCATACTTGACGAGGTAGTCTTTTGTGTAAAGTGGCAGCCTTTCAATAAAACTTAATCTAGAAGCTATTCAACAATATTAACTTTGATTTTTACCTCGCTTCTTGTACGACAGGATATTACACAAAAGATTGTTACTAGAGCTCATATTACTGCGCATCTCGTAGCCAATATTGCTTTTAAATTTCACTGTACTATTTATTTTAAACCTGTCAAAGAAACAGCTACTTCACTCTGCTTTATAAATACAATGTTATGACCATAGAGGTATTATAGATAGAGTGAGGTATTATAGATAGAGTAGGGAAGACATACGGCTGCCTGTAAGCGGAAACGTCCAACGGTTAAAAAGAGAGAGTAGATCGCGGTAGATCCATCTGTCTTTCGCATGCGCAGTAAAGGACTGATTGTTATTATGACAACCTCGAATAATAAAATCAAATCAACTTAAATACCTTATAAAGTATTTAAGTTGATTTGATTATACACACATCAAAAGTGTCTAGGGATCAACATATGTGTCTAGGGATCAACATATATTTTTGCAATAACTTTTCTACTGATTGATATTAATTAAAATTTTCTTTAAGGATTCATCAAATAAAGTGTTTTCGTTTGTCACAGTAACAATAAACCAAGTCACCTTTGCATTAATAAAGAAATTTGCCATTTTCCTAATAAAGGGATTTTTGACATTTGAACCACTAACATTAAAGTTCGAAAAAAAGACTGAAATAACAGTTTTCTTTAAAATTTTATTAGGTAACTTAAACAATTAATAATCCGTGTTTCTACCGCGAACACTAACAACACAAGAACATCGGTTTGGCATACTCAAAATGAGTTCATCCAAACACGCTGTGGAATGGCCGCCCATGTTCGTTGCAACAACAAAAAAAGGTCTTCTTGCGACTGGATACCCTCCATATTCGGCAGAGCTCTTCTCTGTAGCATATCCCATGCATGCTCAATCGGGTTCAAGTCTGGCGACTGAGCAGGCCAGGGCAAAAGCCACATCTCAATCTCAAGAAATCCGCATAAAAATGCTTGATCCCTAGACACTTTTGATGTGTGTATTTTATGAAGTAATAAAATATATATGCATAACAAAATACAGCACGACAGATAGGTACCGCGATCGTCTCTCTTTTTCTAACCGAGGAGAAGCTGGAGGCCTGGCTCCCCTGCTCTATCTATAATACCTCTATGAATATGACATGCTGAACAAAGGCAAGAAATTCGTTGCAATTTTGATTTAAGTAAATCGTGGTCCCTAACTTTGCAACAGACTGTGATATCGATATCTGTAAATTTTCCATTCTCTATTTTCTCTTAGAATGCCTGTTTCAAATTACGTAATGGTTTTCTTTAAAGCGGAATGGACCTCTATCATTTAATAGTATTTGATCGAAACTGTTTCTAAATACTTAATTGATTTCATAGTTAAAAAAAGCGGCCAAGTGCGAGTCGGACTCGCCCATGAAGGGTTCCGCAGCAATAAGTAACATAATATATATATATTTTTTTATATTTGTCTTGATTAATTGAAAGGTAAATGGCAGTTTACAGTTTACGATTTATGACGTATTAAAAAAAAACTACTTACTAGATTTCGTTCAAACCAATTTTCGGTGGAAGTTTGCAGGGTAATGTACATCGTATATTTTTTTTAGATTTATCATACTCTTATTTTACAAGTTGCAGGGGGGGGGCACACATTTTACCACTTTGGAAGTGTCTCTCGCGCAAACTATTCAGTTTAGAAAAAATGATATCAGAAACCTCAATATCATTTTCGAAGACCTATCCATAGATACCCCACTCGTATGGGTTTGATGGAAAAATTTTTTTTGAGTTTCAGTTCTAAGTATGGGACCCCCAAAATTTATTGTTTTTTTGTTTTTTATTTTTGTGTGAAAATCTTAATGCGGTTCACAGAATACATCTACTTACCAAGTTTCAACATTGTAGGTCTTATTGTTTCGAAAAAAAGTGGCTGTACGTAACATACATAACAAACATACGGACGTACAGACAGACAGACAGACATGACGAATCGAATCTATAAGGGTTCCGTTTTTTGCCTTTGGCACGGAACCCTAAAAACATTTTTGTCACTACCATTTGATTGTCTTTATTCCTAGTTAAATTTTGTCTAAATGCGCATTGAACATTAATCCTCATGAAAAACAATATACCTCATTATCTATCTATCAGTATATAAAATAAAGACATTTTTAATTTAGCTGCATTTTTATTAGAAACTATTCTAAATAAATAATCTCATAAATATTCAGGCTCACAATAGAATTATCAAAGAATCAAAACATTACTTTAATTTAAACGGCAACAGTATTTTTGTTTGTATTTCTACTGACCTGTGTAAATAATTTTAAATTTTAATAAAAAAGAACCGTCTTCAAGAACTGTTGAAGAAATTTAAATGGGAACACAGGGGAAGCACCAGCTTTCAAATAAAAAAAGAATAATCAAAATCGATTTACCCAGTCGAAAGTTATGAGGTATTTTTTTTTTTTTTTTTTTTTTTTTTATGTTTGGCCCGCCAAAATGACTCTACTCTGCCTGATGGAAAGCATAAGCAGAATCCAAGAGTGGTGGTCACCATGCTCACTGCGAATGCAGACAATGCAGCATGGCGACCCTCACCATGGCGGCCTAGTGATGCTACTGCATCTTTTAGTCTAGTCAACAAGTATGGAACTTGTTGACTAGACTAATTGGGCCTCCGGTCTCGCACTCACCAACGAAACACGACAGCATGCTGTCATTTTACGCTGATTTCCTGTGCGAGGGTAGTACCGCCCCGGTCGAGCCGGCCCGTTCGTGCTGAAATCAGCGTGGCTCTACTACCTTCCATATACAACGGTCGGTAACAAACATAAAAAAACTGTTGAATTGATAACCTCCTCCTTTTAAAAAAAAAAAAGGTTTTCGGTTAAAAAGATCCATATACTTCCGTTCTGGAATATTTCAAGCTTGTAGTGACGCAGAAAAAGTTACATAAATTATATCTATATAGAAATATTATTCAAAACTTTCAATCAGCGTAACGATAACATCACAGACGCAAAGGTCGTCTCGGTTTCGCGTAAAATGAGAATAAATTAAATGATGGACAGCGTAACTTTACAACAATTCGCTCCATTGGATCAAGTAATTACTGATGAAATACACCTTCAGTGATAGATGGGACTGCGGCGAGTAACGTGCAAGCATCCTTTATATGCGGTCACCGCTGGACAAAACTACTACATTCGCAGGCTAACTACTACATTCCTGGTTGCTCGTTTCTACGTATTTTTGAACATTAACCCTGATTGCTTCGTGGAGTATGTGAGCGATTTATGGCGCGTAATTTTGCCTAGTGTAGGTAGATTAAAGAAGCAATGATCTACGTGAAAGTTCTTTAATACTATTACTGATGTAACGAAGTGTCCTTGCATAGATTTACTAAAATATATATAGTAGTAGTTGAAAGTAGTTTTAATAACAAATAAAATTGAAGTACTTTCAGAAAAATCATCAATGGTCTTATTTAATAGAGTATGGTCGATTAGTTATATTATTAAATACTAGCTATTTTACGCGAATTGAAATCGATGCAGCGGTTTGGCCGTGAAAACGTGATCGACAGAGTTACTTTCGCATTTATAAAGTATAAGTAAGAAAGTATGGATTATTGCCTCTCTAAGTTACCGGTGCTAAAGCATTCTGCAAAATAAAGAAGAGTTTGATAAATCAAAATAATTATGAAACTGGCTCAGGAATTTGCAAAGTCCATTTATCTGAAACATCAATATAGAAAGCTAACTATAATATTAGTAAGTAAGTAAGCGAATAACATTTACGTCAAATATATTTCATGTCCTTCGACGCATCCACTTTTCTTCTAACACTAATATAACTGAAGATTAAAGTACTTCCGATAAGCCAAGGACTAGTATAAACAAAAAAACGAAAATAACTCGCGTAATTTTCTTTGAGGCAAAATGTCTACGCGTTTAGAATATCTTTATGTATGATACACAGATTTTTCGGGTAGTATATAGAAGGGATAACATGATATTATTACCGTCCTGATATTGAAACGGATACTTGTCAGGGACACCGAGTCCGTGAGTGAATGAGACTTTTTCACTCATTCACATCTAATGCACATTCAGTAGAGCTTCCAAGAACAGCTGAAAAGGAAACGCTCTGACAAGTTTATATGAGTTTTAAAACGCGTGAAGAATACAAAACACATCTGTTGCCGTACATTTGAGTTGTTAGAATAGTACGAGTATAGATACTGAACTTCGTGCTACCAACTTTGTAGTCTATACTTAATATATAAAGCTGAAGAGTTTGTTTGTTTGAACGCGCTAATCTCAGTAACCGCTGGTCCGATTTAAAAAAATATTTCAGTGTTGGATAGTACATTTATCGAGGAAGGCTATAGGCTATATATCATCATGCTAAGACCAATAGAAGCGGAGCACCAATGAAGAATGTTACAAAAACGGGGGAAATTATTTACGCTACGGGCAATGGCAGACGTAAACGACGTTGCGTGGGTCAGCTGGTATATTATAAAAAGAAATATAATACCGTTAAAGTATTAGCATTAAAGAAAATAATGAATGTCTTTTTAGAAACTTCTTATTAGTATGTGGATATTGACATCCCTTGACTAAGATGAGAAGCCGTTTACGAAAATTACACTTATTCTTATTACCTTGAGCTACTACTCCACTGGAGTGACGCAAGAATATACAAGATAAAGTTGTCTAACTTTACTTTCCTATAGTTGCCTTTTATCGGGAATATCAGTGCATGCCTCTGGAATGAAGAACGTGGAGTTTGCATGAGATTTGGGCGCGTCTTCAGAAACTTGAAAACTCTTTCCCTGTGTCACGGACTACTCAACAGTATTATTTGTAGGTAATATAATTTCAACAGTAACATTTGGAATACATAAAGCAATTTCAGTGGCTGGCAAATTATGCATAGGGACTCTGGTTTAATTCAACTCAATTGGAGCTTGTACTTAAG
The DNA here is from genome assembly GCA_949125395.1 of Diaphora mendica. NCBI lineage: Eukaryota > Metazoa > Arthropoda > Insecta > Lepidoptera > Erebidae > Diaphora > Diaphora mendica. The sequence goes on along the minus strand of OX421312.1, from coordinate 8,778,422 downwards.
TTGTATTATACTACTTCTAATACGTAATAATACCTTTGAATTACTAGATGTGTTGGAATAACTCGACATTTTTAACCGACTAATAAAAGGTTCTCAATTCGACCGTATATATGTTTTTTTTATGTGTGTTCGCTGATAACTTCGTCGTTTATGAACCGATTTTGATAATTCTTTTTTTTAATGGAAAGCAGATATCCCAACGGTGGTACCATGATACGGACACTAAGATCTGATGATGGCATCCAAGAGAAATTGAGTCGAACTTTGAAGTCGGTTTTTGTTTTTGTTAAAATTTTATTTTACCTCATTACTAGTAAAAATTGAAGAAAAGCCGAGTATTTAGTTCAAACTAGCTGTGCCCGCGACTCCGTCCGCGTGGAATAGTGGCTTTGGGCAGCAGTTTTCGGACATTTCTTTTGGTTCATAAACACCGTCATTTGAGTGTTTAGAATAATCGAATTTAAAGTAATGCTTCTCTATACACGACATTAGACGTATAGCCATCGGGGATCAAAGCATAGAGGTTGCTAGGATTGCTAAGACGTGACAGAGCTACATAAAGCTGATCGTGTGAAAAACAGTTAATACTTATTTCTACACCCACAACTTTTAGCGTACCTATGACCGTGAGGTTTAATTAATTGTCACCGCGAAACATAGGCTCACTGGAAACCGGACTCGTTTAAAACTAAACGGAAAGTGGTTTGGGATGAGAGGAATCCGAGGAATAAAAACACTATCACCTTTACCGCACCCTGTTAAAATCTTTGGTCACTTTTAATCTGGTACCGTTGCAACGTTTTGGCGGGCTTAAATATTTAAGGGGCATTATGGGTACGCCGACTTTTAAATTTATTTTATAATCTGGTAGTCCAGTAGCACTGAGGTATCACGCGATAATGCATGAGATTCACGATCGATGGACAAACGTGCCTCACGCTGTTCCCTGTTCTACCTACTTCGAGTGGCCATCATTCGAGAACGATGTGAACTGAATCGAGATTCTCGCTGAGCCGAAGTTTCTGTAGCACGAAACCTGGCCTGACGTTCCTGAGATGCAGTGAGAGCCTCATGATCTTCTTCGGATTCCTGTGATCAAACTAATCTCATCCTTTTAGCATTCCTGCTGCACTGGGAGAGGTTGGATCTTTTTCGAGGCATTCTTACAATATACTAACACAACATAGTTTAGTAAACACGTACTTATCATAAACAACTAAATTATAAATACTTACAGATTATTACACAGTTTCATTTTTTACAGTTTAATAACTATTATGACGTGTCAACCCAATCTATTAACTATCGAAAAAAACCAAAGGTGTTATCTGTAAGTACTTCCTGTTTTTAGAAAAATACCGAAAGCAAGTCAAGAAAAATAACGTAAGTTATATGTATCACTGACCTTTCTTTTTACGTGTGGAAATACCCTCGGACCGTCACCCCACAGGGGTTTGCGGCGGGGCGGTGTGTCGGACTCGAACCGACTAAAACCACACGGTGTGCCACTCTGCGCCTGAGACGGGAGAGACCCGGGATCTGCTGATATTAATACATCCAAATTCCTCCCAGCGCCTGCCCGCACAGAAGCGGGCACCGGCGGCGGATTGGGTCCGAGTGGAGGTCGTCCTCCCGGACCTTCTCCGCCACCTCCATCTGGGAGATTACATCTTCGCAGAAGGTTGTGACCGCAGTAAAACTGCTGCGAGAGATCTCCTCCGATGACTGCAGTGAGGGCCCGACGCTGCGGCGCCCAAGCGGAGCAAACCATCAGCGTGTGCTGGGCCGAGTCCTCACTGCAGTCGCAGTGGTGGCAGGTGGGACTCAATTCCCTCCTGGCGACCAAGTGCAGGTACCTTACGAAGCAACCGTGCCCGGAAAGGACCTGCGTCAGTCGGAAGGAAAGGGTCCCGTGCTGCCGCCCTGCCCACTCAAGGATGACCGGCTGGAGAGCCTCCACGGCGGCAAAGCCAGCACGTGGAGTCTCCAGCTGGAACGACCATCTAGCCATCGTGGCTCGACGGGCGGCTTCACACCACTCGCGTACTTCGGGCGGAGGGCGAATGCCACTCTCCGATACCAGCCATACAATACCACTTCAGCCACCCGTCGATAAACTTCGGCGAGCACTTCCGCCTCCAAATCCCACGGGGGTGTTCCGGCCAGGGCGCACGCCGCCTCTCTTGACACCGTGCGGTATCCGCGTATGGCTCTGACTGCCAATACCCTCTGAGGCCGCCAGAGGCGGGCCTTATTTAGGGCAGTCAGAGCCGCCACCCACACCGGTGCACCATACACCGACATTGACCGGACAACTCCCGTGTACAGGAGTCGCGTTGCGACGCTGGCTTCACCCAAGTTGGGCAAAAGTCACCCAAGAGCGGAGGCAGCGTCGACCAGCTTTGAACCAAGCTGTCGGAAGTGCTCGTCGAAGAGTCACCTACCGTCGAGGATCAGGCCCAGATACCTTATCTGGGCCCGACGATAACACTAAAATGGGACCACACGGGAAGCACCAGCTTTCAAATAAAAAAGAATCAACAAAATCGGTTCACTCGGTCGAAAGTTATGAGGTACAAAAATAAAAAATAAATAAAAAAAATACAGTGAAATTGAGAACCTTCTCCTTTTTGAAGTCGGTTAATTACTAAATAAAATGGTTTTTTTTAAACATAAAAATTAGAAAATATTTTAAACTAAATAAGTAAATAGGTATAAGGTTTATAAAATAATCAAGAACTTGAAATCAAACTAACCTATACAAAATAAACATACTACTCGTATATGTATTTACAAACCCTATAAACCCTAAAGAAATATGTCCTTATTAGAAACTACTAAATTGTAAGTACTTACAGATTGTTACACATAAAATTAAGAAATAAAAAAAATCAAGAAAAGAAAATAATGCTCTCGGCGCGCTTTATATACCGGCGTGGTCGCGCAGCCTTTTACAATCTACAAACGTCCAGCTACGTGATTCTTTAAATTGGCATAACTTTTTTATTTATGAACCGATTGACATGAAACAAACACTAAATGTTAAGTGAAGCTTACCACAATATATTAGTGAAAACCGCATTTCAATCGGATAAGCTATTTCTGAGATTAATATTAAAAAAATAAAAAAAATGCGTTCGATTGTTAATGTAATACTATTGCCAAAAAATCGATCCTTAAGGAAGACGTAGAATAGCAGCACGCTAGGAATTAGAAAGCGGCCAAGTGCGAGTCGGATTCGCCCATGAAGGGTTCCGGAGCCAAATGGCAAAAAACGGAACCCTAAAAAGGACAGTAGACTTATAACGGAAATGGCCGACGGTATTCAGTGATGCGGGCGGGCGGAGGAGGTTTGGACGAATACCGGTTATTATCGAAAAGAGCCGAACCTGAATGTTTCATCGTCAGTGAGATTGAAAAACGTTTCATTTTTGCAGCTCGTATGGTACAAATAACACATATAGGCATTCCAGTAGCCAGTACCTTGCTTGTATAATTTTATTTTAAATAAGTTAAAATAATAATGAATATATATAGTAGTAGAATATATAATAAAATGAAAAGATAAAGTTTAAAATAGTAATGAACAGTACACTTGGTCCTTAATTTTCATTCGTACTTTTCATTTGTATTGTTTAATTAGTGTTCCTAAAAAGAACTGGCAAAATCTTACCAAAGTTGTGCTTGAACAAAATTATATTTATATATTAATAATAAAACATATAGCTATTAATAGCAAAATTACACAGCATTCCAATGATAAGTTCTAAGTTGCGGTTAGACGAACGTAAATGATGAAACTGTATTTGTTTCTTGATAAGTAAAGAACCCTAGAAATTTTGCGTAGAAATATTAAAGTCCTACACGATAGTATTGAAAATGTCTATGAAGTAATTGAAAATCGAAGATGAGGAACCTAAGTCACCGAATTAACTAATTAATAAAAATAATTGTTTCGAATACAAAAAAAAATTTCAGAGTCGTTGCACAATTGACGGAGCAATAAGTGTACATACATAAAAAAGCAATAAAAACATTTATAATATTTACATAGAATGACATAGAAGCGTCAAAAAATTTCTGCACATCATCGTGTATTGGTGGCGTTCCCAAAACACTGGCAGCATTATCACGTCGTTGGTGTTTCTCCGATAGCTTTAAACATACTAAATGCAATAAATTACTCCCTTAAATTTTAGGCAAATAGTTACATAGGAATTACATGCACTTACACCCATTTTAGAAAGTTGGTACAGCTTTCAAAACTTTTACTCTTTTCGTATTCAATCAATCATCATCATCAATACATATAATAAAATCGTAATTAGTCGCTGTCTGTACATAGAAGATATATCAGGAAAACTATTATAGGAGGCTTTATGAACGCAATAGAACCCAATACAATGACTTTTAGAATTTGGTCTATTTGTCTGTGCGTTTGTGCGCGCTAATCTCAGGATCGACTTAACCGATTTGAATACGGTTTTCACCGATCTGTTGTGGTTTGCTTCACTTAACATTTAGTGTTTGTTTCATCTAAATCGGTTCATAAATATAAAAGTTATGACAGTTTGAAGAATCACCGCGATATAAAAAAACCTTTACGCGGGCGGAGCCGCAGGTAAAAGCTAGTGCTAAATAAAAATCTGTTATATTTAATTGTATTTAAGTTATTAATTGTAATATCCAAAACACTAAACTTTCAATTTGAAATGTCATTGAAGTTAAACTCTTACATCAGTTCATGTTCACAGACTTTTTTTATATAAAGTGTAAATTCATAGCCGCTTGAAGCTCAAACGGAGGCAAGGAGGTACGTTTTCTTGAGCTTCAATCAACTGTAAACCTTCCGAAAACTCCGTTAATTTATTATTGCAATTTTTCACATTGCACTTCGTTTTCATTTCTCCAGTAGCATATTTTATTACTCCATAAAGGTTATGCAAAACTGAGAACAAATTCATTCTAAAAATAATTTCTTATTGAGTCTTTAATATGAATGTTTATATTTCTTGTGCACTTCAGATGTAGTCAAAGCAGCTGTTTAATTTGATATTTCTCGTCAGAGCACTGGAATATTAATTTAATGTCCATTCTAGTTGCTATCATACAGAAACACTCTCTCAGGAATTATGGTGGTTGTTCTTCTTAATACAATAGCATTTGATCATTTCATTTGCATTGCATTTTGAGATTCGTGGCACTTCAAACTGCTGTTCAAAGCCTGCTAGCGACCAGCATCGCGAACATGCAAACATGATATTATATAAGGCGATTTCAAAAGTACTGCAATGCGATTTAGTAACAGTAGCTTTCTGGAAACCGTACATGATTTACAATGTGCTTACAATTATTTATTATACCGCTGAACTTAACGATTGTACCCGTTCTTCTTAAATTATGTTTTAAAATAACTGTTAATTTAACTTATCTCATGTGTGTAGAGGAAATCTAATAAAAAGTTTATGTAAACAAAATAATGTTTATTAATATTTTGTGATATGAGTCTTATGCATTTTGTATTTTTACAGACGTCTGCTTTCAACCCTTCTTCAACTTCGTCGACATGCGGGCTCTCTTGGAGAGCTTCTGCGTGTACCACCTCAATGCGCCCGGTCAGGAGGATGGTGCGCTAAGTCTGCCTGAAGAGTGAGTACTTAGCCTCTATCCTTGTATCTTGATAGAAGAGAAATTATTTGTAACTAGTTGTTGCTCGCGGCTCCGCCCGCGTGTATGTCGGTTATCGCGGCAAATAGTAGCGTATGTGTTATTCTGTAATAATACTGTTTCATCCAAATCCGTTCAGTAGTTTTTGCGTGAAAGATTAACAAACATCCATCCATCCATATTTACAAACTTTCGCGTTTATAATATTAGTAGGATGTAAAATGTTTATACAATACTTGTCAGTGGCAAATACTATATTGTTTCATACATGATAGTGTTTCACAAATGTGAAGTGATTAGATTTTCAAATATTGCTTGGGGACTAGAAACGATAACCTTAATTGAGTTGTTCTAAATATATATTGAAGCCAGCACAGGCTCTGGATTTAGCTCTTTTGATGTAAGTTGAACTCGATTAAATTACCCAACCCTGGCCGTATTACACACAGACATTAAAATGTATTGTGTCTTTATTAACACCGAACAGGCGATAATGATATTAACAAGACCTACCCACTTTGTCATTATAGAACCGTTATACGTTCTAAACAGATTACGTAGTATTTTTAGAGATTTACAAACATCTTTATCACATTGGAAAGTAATTATTATGATAATGATTTTTAATAACACGGTTTCTACACTTTCTACATTTAGAACTCGTTAAAAGGTCAGAAGAGAACTTATTCATTTACTATTGTATTTTCTTCTGTTTTATAACCTTTATAACATAGAACAATGACAGGATGGGTGACATCCCGTGGACATGTCTGTTTCGTTGCTCGTGTCCCCTCACAAAATATCCAACGGTGTAATATACTGTATCCTTTGCTGGTAAATGATAACACCGGTATGGTAAACTGTCCTAATTCTTTGACATTTAAAGGCTAGATGAAATTCCAGGGTTTTTTTTTCTATTTGGTTGAATATTTAAAAGTTAGAGAAATTAAGAGACGCAAGGAGTTGACAGCTGAAGTGTTTTTTTTGTAACTTATGTTGTCTACTCTAGGAAAGACATAGGTTGATTGAAAACCTTTGTACCGACTGTTGTTGACTTGTTTGTTGTATTTTGCAATATATTTAGTAGACAATACGTTTGATACAGTTAAATGAACTGAAAGTAGGTACTTTTCATCCTTTGATCCCTGGAGTTTCTTCCAGTAGTTTATTTAACCTATTGACATTTTAATCTCTCTAAGTAAGTTTTTGATATGCTCTCGATTTAACAGATTTTAGTTTAAAAAGTTGCCATATAGAATTAGTTGTCAGTTTTAATATTCGTTAAAACATACTGGATCCCTCTATTTGCCAATAACAGACAAGTGAAAGCAATTTTCTCCCAAAAAATAACATATTTTTATTAAATATTTTTCGAATTGTTTAAATCACATTTAAGGCTGCTGTGTGATGTTACTACAAATTTTAATAGAAAATTGCTTAATTTATTTATTTGAAACTAGCTGACCCGGCGAACTTTGTACGGCCATATTTACATATCTGTCTCAGCTTCCCACAGGCAGTGTACAGTCGCGGACAAAAAAAAAACACTTTTCCCGTTATCTTTTATTTTTTTTCTTTCTAGCAAAAATAGAATTAATGAAATCGGACTATGTGTTATTGAATTACAACTAAGTACATATTTTGACTTTCATCCCCTCTCTCCAGGAATACGTGCTGAATTTCGGGATAAAAAGTATCCTATGTCCTCGTAGTATGAACTCAAATCGTGCCAAGTTCCATTTGAATCTGTTCAGTAGTTTCGGCGTGATGCGCGGCCAAGATACAGACAGACAGACAGACAAAAATTAAATAAATTACAGTTTTGGCTTCAGTATCGATTATAGATAGCCCTCCAAAAGAAATTTTCAAAATATCTTTAATGTACGGAATTGGACCTGTTACATTTTTATGATAAGTATAGTTTAAAAAGAACTTCGCTCACTTTGCTATGTACTTTTTATAATTATTTCTTTTCATCCGTAATACTCAATATTCTATTTTCGTTAAACTAAAAATACATTTACAGGGGAAGTATAATCGGTTTATATGTATGGGTGAACAGAATTTATGATTACTAATAAGTAAAAAATTTATTTTTCTTTTTTGAATACCTATTAGATTTTTATCTAAAAATAAATAAATGTCTGTAACGGTAGTACGGCGATCATGATAGATTCTAATTCGTCAAAGTATCAAGTAAATAAACTAAAAGGTTACTCGTAAATATTAAAGGAAATTGAATCTCGGCGTAGGTAGTAGGTGTAAAGTAAATAATTTTTACATTGATATCAATACCGAAAACGTAAAATGGATTCATTTAAATATTTTTGGAAATCCGAAATTTAATTAATAATGATAGATGGTTATGCCACAGTAAAAGCAAAGCTATGTCACAGGAATAGGATACAAGAGTGGTTAAACCTAACAGATGGAATCTGAACTCAGAGACATCTATCTGCAAACTTGGACACACGACAGAATTAATTATCTGACACGAGTGTCAGATTATCATTATGTACATTGAATGTACAAATTCTATTATGCCAAGTAATATTTCACAATCTTGATTTCACAGAATAATTAGAAGTTAACATACATTAAAAAACAAGTAACTAAAAAAAAAAAGTAGGACCTTAAGTCAAGTCAATCGTTATTACATATAGTGTGTACTTAACTTAAATACACTACCGCTAGTAAAAACACAAGAGATTTACAGCGTCAAATTACGTACTTGTGATGGTTTTTTTGAAAGCTGCAATATTTAACCGTATGTAAATTGAAAACGCTGATTATTTTAATAAACTGTTGTTCAATATCAACTTCATATAAACACGTCAAGGAGCTAGAAAAAAAAAAATGCAAAAGTGCAAGAAATATTTTTGAATATAAAATAACCTCGATGATCTCTAAAAGAGCTATCGGCGCATCCATATTCATTAGGATTGACACTGAACAAGAGCTAAAAGCTAGTATTTTTAGTTAGTATTTTTACATGCATTGACATGTTGTGATATTCATGCAACTGCCATAGCATATTATGAAAGTGACACTGGGTATATAAAAAAAAAAATATATATATGAAAATTTAAATTTAACTATACACTACACGATGTCAGGTTTTTCATTTTTATTTTTTACTTAAATTTAAGTTAATGTTTGTGTAGCTGAAGCTCAAAACATTGATGTAGTTACATGTTTTCATTATGTCAAAGGAAAAGCACACAGCATTTGATGTTTTACTTTGGAGTCGACTTATACAGTCCTATTTTATTTTTGTATTTAACTTCTTCACAAACTTACCACAGGAACGTATTTCACTGTTGAGACGGTATTTACAAACAATCTAATGTGTAAAGTAAATTTAAGGGGGTAAATCCGGGGATGAAAGTCTGCGTAAGCGAAACGGCGTGTAAAAGCTAGTTAAGTAATAAACCTACTGCCTTATTTTAATATCGTATCGGTATCGACCTCATTAAATGTTTAATATAATCCAACGTACTGTGTTGTTCGGTAGGTACCTACCCTACAATAAGTAATTTTTAAATGTCTAATGTACCTACTCCGTACCTACGTGCGTACTGAGTAGACGCGGGCAAATTAAAGGTCAATGTGATGTGAGTCGGTAATGACATTTGCACGTTTAGCTTGCTATGTACAGCTTGAAGCATCTCGCAGACGCAGCGGTGGGCCCACTCTAATAAGTTTGGCACCGGCTTCAAACAAACCAAAATGTACCTAGGGCTTTTATAATGTTATATACATATTAGAAGTATTATGTACTGCAGCCAATAATCTTTTGTCATTGAATTTTAAAGCCAGTTTAACTTTCTTTTGGAAGTATTTATTGTTAAGACCACCATTGTCCAAGGCAATCTCCGCTGGGGAGGAAACGTAAAGCCCTCTTACTGTTCCCGCTTACGTTATGTAGTTAATTTTATATCTTTTTTTCAATCTTTCTCGTGTAATATCAGAGTGAAAGTAATTTTTTTATATGTATTATCTGAAATGTTATAAGAAGCTAGTCAGTAAGTATAATCTCGTACTGTGTGTATTTTCTTACACGCAAAATACTGTTCTCTTTAGTTAAGTGCAAGCCGTCGACTTATGTTTTCATATCAGAAAACCTTTCGTTTTACGCTCCTATCAACAATCTTTTACAGCTGCTTGAGCTGCTACTTTTTACGCGAGCCGATCTACATGGTGTCGTTTCGTAAACTTCAAACTTTAAGATATTAAAAGACAATTATTTTTGGCATCTGTTGTGCGTAATGTAGATCTACTTAAATTAGTTTATTATACACAGTTCAGTTACTGAGCGGCTATTTAAATTTCAGTGATTAAACTGTCTTACTGTCTGTCTGTAGATACTCTTGTCTGTCTTAATAAAAAATATAAAAAATATTTAATTAAATTATTATTTGTTAACATTATTTATTTATATTCATTCAATTATAAATTACAGGGTATCCACAGAACAATAATCAACGAAAGAACTACTACTTAAAAGTAAAAAAATATATTTGCAAACTGCTACGAATCGAAGCTACGCCTATTCTACGTGCCACTTTTCCAAATTGAAAATTGGCGACCTAAATTCAAGAACTATAACAATTACAGAAAAGAAACGATTATATGTTATCTTACTATCCTGATCTAAAGCTCATGTTAAGAAACGGTTAAGCCTCGTGAAACACTTAGTTAACTAGCTCTAATGCGAGTATTTCGCACCGTATTTTTAAAACTAACTGCTCCCGACCAACACAGCATACACATATTTGTGTCTAGAAGAAGTTTTGTTGTTTTTTATTAGTGTCCAGGTTTTATTGCCATACGTAAGTGTTGGTCTACCAGCTGTAACACATAACTGTTCCCTTCATATTATTGGAGTTTCTTTTTAAAAAAGTCAGAGAGACGGTGCTCTGTAAGTTATTTCAACTTCATTTGAACAATCTTCGGTAAGCACAAATTGTACATGAAACGACTTGTTAGTTTGAAGCCGAGTCGAGATTATTTTTATCAAATGTTTTATTTTATTAAATTTTTCTTTATAGTTACTGTTGTTACGTCAAATTCACACGTTGGCATTACACTACTTTTTTTTATAATTTTTATATTTTTTTATAAATACATAAATAGTTATAAAGAACTACCGTTATTTATAAATATTTATGAAATACTTGTTTTGCTCTATAGACGACGATACGATATTTTTACATTCATAAATGCCTGACATTTACTTATTTGCGGTTCCTGAGATTAGCGCGTTCAAACAAACAAACTCTTCAGCTTTATAAAATTGGTATAGAAGTATAGACATAGGCACATGCGCTCGAAAAATATTACCCTCCTTCAGATGCATTCGGGTAAAATAACATATTTCAATCACTATAACAAAAGACAATGCTCTAAGGCCAATGAATCTTTGAAATATTACTCTCATGTTTTTAAGGCGTTTTGCCAGACATTTATATATTACTCTCTGAGGTTGCGCGGTCGGACTGACCAATAGTTTCGTGTTATCCAACAGCAGTCACTATCTCAATGATGAATTAACGCGTACATGCTTTTAAACTATTTGGGTGGAAGTCAGATAATTGATTAGACACAACAAACATTACCCATTTATTTATACCTACCTATATTATCTCTGATAGCCCCTTGAAGCGTTAAAAAATACAATAAAGTTATGCTAATAACAAAGTTTTTATGGGAGACAACCATTGTATATCAATGGAGACAACGAGATAAAGGAAAATAAATAAAACTTTGAAGAATTCCATTCCATTTTATAAAATTTTTAACCGACTTCCAAAAGGAGGAGGTTGTCAATTTCATCGGTTTTTTTATATTTTTTTTTATGTATGTACATTGATTACTCCGTCAATTGTGGACCGATTTTGAAAAAAATTTTTGTATTCGAAAGGGTATGCTCCCCATGTGGTCCCATGGCCACCATATCAGGATCTGATGATGGGATCCCAAGGAAATTGAAGGAAACCCTCAAATTTACGTGAGCGCCTGCAATAAAGTTAAGGCAATTGTCTGCATGCTTTCATATTCTGTAAACAACATGTCCGAAATATTTATTTATTATTCTATACAGTATGTTGTATGTTACCTTTAGTCGTATTCTTTCAAGTTATTTAGGTGAAATGATGATGAGAGACTTGAGAAAGACTAAAAAGCGAAAAAAATAAAAACTTCGTTTAAAAAAACCGACTTCAAAAACTGAAAAGTATAAAATAACTTAATTTGTATGTGCTACGTATTCATAGGTTTGAAGTCGGTGCCGAGCCAAAATGTAATGATGATGAGAGACTTGAGAAAGACTAAAAAGCGAAAAATAAAAAAAAAACTTCGTTTAAAAAAACCGACTTCAAAAACTGTAAAGTAATTTGTATGTGATACCTATTCATAGGTTTGAAGTCGGTGCCGAGCCAAAATGTAATAGTAGGACTCGCCGCGCGTGACCTTGAGCGGGATAGCTGCTCTTCGCGTAGGACAAAACAACCGAAGCGTCGGTGACGTCGTTGACGTTCGTCTCGAAATATAGCGAGTGTGGTACCTACTATTACATTTGGCTTGGCGCCGAATTCAAACCTATGAATAGGTAGCACATACAAATTCAGTTATTTTATACTTTTCAGTTTTTGAAGGCGGTTTTTTTAAACGAAGTTTTTTTTTAGTCTAAATATTTTAACAAATATTTGAAAAGTACTTAGATAATAATTAAAAGGTATTCTTTTAGATTTTTACCTATCTTGAAATTCCAGACCTTACATAATTAAAAGACTTAGAAGTCGCATTCTTTTTTCTAGAAAGATTCCATTGTGTTGACGCGGCTTCATCGTGGCGCAAGCTATGTACCTTCATGCTTCGTTGCCGCCCCTCTGCATAGTGTCAGTAGATACATGATTTTACGCTCGAAATCTTTTATTTGTTATAAATGTATAAATTCTCTGTCAATAGTGAAGTGGTGGGTGAAATGAAGAAAAGGTCAACAAACAAAAACAAGCTTTAGTTTTTTTTTTATAAGCAACAGTGAAAAAACCAGCGCGATAGTTAAATTTCATTTTATTCAACGTAAAACAAATCATGTAATCTTTCTAAGTTATATTTATCTAGCTGTTGCCCGCGGCTCCGCCCGCGTGTATGTCGGTTATCGCGGCAAATAGTAGCCTATGTGTTATTCTGATGTATAAGCTATATTACTGTAAAGTTTCATCCAAATCCGTTCAGTAGTTTTTGCGTGAAGAAGTAACAAACACACATACATACTTTCGCCTTTATATATTAGTGTGATTAAGCTGAAGGGTTTATTGGTTGATATTTGTTTACTTTAAACGCGTCATTACTGGCACTATAGAAGGACTAGTAATTGATAAGTTCAGAAACATTAAAATTCACTTAAAGTCGTGTAAATTAGAATAATAAAAATCGTGAATGAATGTGACTTTAAAGCACTCGTAGCAAAACGGAATAGGTCAAGTTACGCTTGGGGCAGCCTTAAAGAGTGCTTTTTTTGTATTTTCGCTGGCAATGAGGCCGTGCACCGCCTTCGCGTTCCGTCGCCGTAATGAGCACTGTGGAACGCAATAACTTTAAACAGGTCGGGAATTCTGGCCATTTGCGACACTCGGCCGTTGCACCCCTGTTGTAAGGGTTAGGCAATCATAGAGGGCCATTTTTGAAGAATTTCACTTATTGAAATCAATTACGCTTCAACCCTCTTCAACATTTTAACTTATGTTTTTATCGTTGAATCTGTTACACTTGTTGTGTAATAGGTCTCTTAACAGATTATGATAAAGCATCGTGGTGACATACTTTATATTGTATTTATTACTCAACAGATCCTCAGAAAATTATATGTGGTAGTTTTTACCAAGAAAACCACAGGAATGAGGTGGTCCTGTCTAATTACAATAAAGATATAAACGGCTGCGCGTCAGCGGCCACTTCAAGACACTGCAGTCTCATTCCCGTTCATTCTCCTCCTCCTTCTCTAAGTCATAAGTTTTGTACCGGTTTCTCTCAAGAGAACATGGGTATTAAAAACTAACTCATGCAACCCAAATCTACGCCATACGCTCATATAAATTTCTCATCACAATTTACATTTCTTGTAAGCCGATGGACTTAAAAAGATAACTCCGATTCCAGTCAGAAATAAGCATTGTCGTAATGAAGGATACGCGTAACAACACCACACTCGTAAGTATCACCACAGTTACAACTGCACAGGTAAAACTGTCGTGATACAGTTGTTTGGCGCGTGATACAGTTTTATCAACCACACGCACGGTGTTCAGTGTACAAGCCGGCCTGCGCAGGCAAAACTGTGGTGATACTTGTGCGTGTGGTAGGCCCTTTAGATAACGAGCTCCTCTAATTTTAGCCAGCTCGACAAGGTCGGATATTTTCGATTACCTACCATACAGTATCCACTTTTCATCCAAGTTCCGCAAGCTTTGATGCTATTTGTTTTCGTTGTCCGCTGAGTTCAGATATATACGAGTCTTCGAGTTTTTTTTAATATTCGTCGTATATGAATTCATTTACGTGCTTTACTTTGATGGCTACTGTTGTTATGGTTTTCAAATTACCATTCATTGACTACGGCTCATTACTATCCAAATTTATTCATTAAATGACCCAAAATTATATCGTGTGTTTACTTCCTGTGGTGGTGTCCATGACACGGCGGTGCTCGTGTGCTGTTTTTTTTAATTTTGCGCTTAAAAGGCTTTTGCTCTGTCCACTCATAAATTTTGTTTTTGACAGTTTAATAATCAACAAATTCTATGTTTTAGTAGATGTTTTAAACGATTTAAAAGACACCTTAAATAGTTAATTTATGTTACAAGTATTCCACTTGTTAAATATATTGTATTTTCTAAGGCGGCGCGGCGGTATCCATTAGGTCCCTAAGCTCTACTATACGTTGTTGAGCAAGTGACGCAAATGCCAACAAAGACAAATAAACAAAGCACAGAAATATATTTCTTGCATTTGCTTTAATTGCAGCGAAATTAAATGAATTTTCATTGTTTTATTTCATCCCCGGACATTAAGGTCTTCAATTTATGCGTTTTACACGTAAATTAATTTTAGAACAATGAATCCTGTTACATATTGCAACAACGTATTATTATAATTTAATTATTAACATTGTATGACAAGCTATCTAATATACAGTACACCACAGGTGGGCTTATACTTCATAATACATTAGTCCAACGTGAAGCTGCTTCAAGAATATAATACTTTATTTATTCAACCTTGTCCCGCATATACGTGTACTGCAGATCGAAACCTGGTACATGTTTTATGTTAAAGCAATAACCAGTGTCAGTTGAAATGTCACTGTATGAACTTACATAACATATGAACTTCTATTGTTTCCGCCAATTGAAAAAACTTTTTACGTATCAGAAACCTTCAGGTATGAAGTAATAGAAAATCCAGTTGGTAAAAAAGCATAAAAGCACATTAAAATTCAACAATTTTAAGAAGAAATACCAATTTTAAACAATTTCTTTAGATCAAATCTATAGGAGCGATAGAATATAACACTAAAGTAGGTCAAGCTTTACACATTTAAAACACACGTTAAAAACTCAATCTCTTATGTCTGGAGGAAAGTATACAGCCTGATATGTTATTGACTAGACATGTATTTTAACATTGAACTATTGTTTCTTCGAAGGTTTTGGCAACGGCGTATTAATCGCCCACGTTTACTAGCTGTGCTTGCAGTTATAGACAAGTGTACTCACTACAAACAGTAAATAATACAGATTAAACTTTGAATAGAAAATATAGACAATCAGCCAGCAGCTATGTTTTATAGGTGTGACTATGTATCTCATTGTCTAGGTGACATGATGCATTAACTCAATTCTCGATTTCTTTTTAAAATAACACGATTTTCAGACCTCAGGTGTTGCAAAACATTTTCTACATAAATTTCCTTATTTGATTCTTCTGTAAAATTAATTTTAAATAAAAAGTTCTAGCTATTAATGAGAATGAGTCACAAGTTGTTAATCTTATTTTCTTCTAAAGGCTGTTCACGGGAGCGAATAATAAAAAGAACAGTAAAAACAACAAAAATGGCGCTCATTCCTGAAGTATTAGTTGCTTTAGTCAAAGTAATACTTAGTCTAAAGCAAGAAAGGGAAATGCTATTTTTATTTTCTCCTTTAATAATTATTTAAGTGAGAATGAATCGAACAGCTCAGGCACAAAAAAACATTGAATATTTGCATTAAGTTCCTGCTCTTGAGTTAAAGTTATTGGCGAAATATTTGCTAAGTAGTATTGAAATTGTTAAAGCGCATAATATCTTAGCCCAATAGACTATCGGCTTAGAACCAACTTGAAACTTCGAAGTATGTCTGCCGAAACCCCATCAGATTGTAAAGGACTGGTTTGAATGGTTATGAATAGAGAACTACATAAGTTAGGACATCATTGTAAAGTTGTCAACTAATCGTTTTTCATAGAATTCACTTTGTGTAAAAGCTCTTTTCTCATAATTGATCCTTTACGTTCACGATATACGTTTCACGCTTTCGTTTTCGAGAGACTAAATACCTGAACGACAGAACTGAAAGATGCGTATGATGGCAAAAACCTATTTAGATACTCAATATAAAAATGCAGCCTCTATTCCCGCAGCAGCTTTTGCGATTCAAATATCGTACTATCATTATAAATGTTTTTAAAAATTCAGGGCAATCTAGGTAAAGTCGTCTCACAATTTTTTTTCATAAGTGGTAACTTAAAATGTTAGCAGTTGGAATTCCGATGGAGTCTTGCTTTTGATGGAATTATTGTTTTTTTCATTTTATTAACTTTTTTAAAATATTTCTTTATTTACATCCAATTTTTGTGTTAAAATAAAATGTTTTTTCTTTCTTTCTCTCTATCTATAGTAAAAATATATTGTGATCCAAAAGCTTTCATCTGTAAACAGTTAAAACATTTTAAAATAACTGGGCTGTTTATTCTTTACTAATTGATCAATTTGCGCTGTTGTTTTTGCTCCGAAGTTATTAATATTCAATGTTTTGTAAAAGACAGTCTATAAATTCAAGTACAGGTATATTTTGAATTTAATTATTTCTCTGTGACTGAAATTAAGCGCTATTTGTGTAAACGGTTTCGAAACGGTTTCGTTGACTCATTATCTGAAATATTATTGCATGTATGGTGAACGTTGTAATTAAATCAAAATTTAAAAGTAATCGATGCCTTAGTTATAGTTGCAATTATAGTCATTATATATGTTCAAAATGTACCCTTTACCGTAATCTTAGATTTGCAAAAAGCTTATTTTGAAGCACAGTACGATTATCAAAGATATTAATAAGAGTTTTAGCGTTTTTTGAAGAATAAATTACTCACTTAGTAGATTTATTTTGATAAATAACATCCACTTTTAGATTGAAAGGGGGTACTTTTTTGTATTTCAGTGTGAAACTATTCCCAGAGTAGTCTATACAATTTTCAGGCACAATGCTTGACTCGGACAAAGCTTATACATAGTTCGAAATAGGCTTTGTCGTCAATCCGGTAAACTCCCATTTGATCGTACCTTACAATTGTAGGCGAATTAGAAACTTGTTAAATCAAAAAAGGTGTGATACTGTTTGTAAATATAATCTATACTAATATTATAAAGAGGTAAAGTTTCTAACTTTGTATATTTGTAGGGAATAATCTTCGGAAGTACTGATCCGATACTGAAAATTATTTCACTAACAGAAAGCGACACTATTCAGGAGTAACATAGGCCATATTTTATTACGATTAAACAAAAAAAAAATACATCACAAGAAATTTACGCCAAACGAAGTGTGCACTGATCGGCTAGTTTATAACCTATTATATAGTATACTACTATATAAAAGTAATTAAGTAGTAGTAACAATAATTTTTAATACAAAAAATTGCGAATTCCTGATAAAAAATTTGCTGGCATTTTTTATTAGCATCTATTGATGAAAAATATTTAACAAAAATATAAAAATTAAATTCCTCTCGAGACAAGATTAAGCGAATATCGTGTCTTGATCTTCAATCGATTATTCTTGTCTTAAACATTACTATCTTTTTTTGATTACATTTCTTATACAAAAATACGCCACAACATCAGAACTTGCTATCAGTGATGTCTGATGGAAACCATAAAAGATCTTCAACAGGTTTTCCTTAAAAATAAATTATACGAATATTTTATTAAAGGAGTCTTAAGTTGCTGCCATCTCCGTCACGTTTAGCCTGTCAACGCTGTTTATTTCTTTCAGAAGTGATTAATGGTCCCGGTTTCCATACGTGATGTTATTAATAAGCATATCGTTATTACAAAAAAACGTCTTGTGTGACTGTATTCTTTTCAAAATTGTGTTCCAAGATGTTTAAAATTTATGGCCATAAACAATACATTATTGTATATAATATAAGCAATATTTTAGCCAATATACCCAAAAATTTAACAATTATATACGAAAAGCTTCCTCAAGAATCACTCTATCTATTGGTAAAAACCGCATTAAAATCCGTGCAGTAGCTTTAAAGTTTATCGTGAACAGACCGACAGACGCGGCGGGGGATACATTCAACATACTCGTAATAAACACACAAATTGTAACCTGAGTTATATCTCAACAAAAGAGCAACGCTACTTTAGGCTGTATTTTCTACAAGTTATTTACAAGTTTTAATATACAAACAATATTTATTACATTCATATTTTGAATAACAGTTTTTTTAAACGGTTTTATTTAGCTTGAGTTGGTTTTTTTGTTTGGGTCAAATATAGTAATTAAAATTTGACCCCCTTGACAGATTGATCTGAAATTATGTACACGTCTTTGGTTCTGGTGACAATACAATTCTGTTTCATTGTAAATCCAAGATGGCCGCCTCTACAAAATGGCGGTTTACAAATTTTGTCACGACTACCTCAATATGGGTATCAAATGAAAGGGCTTGACTAATGGGACTAATCCCGCCCACACGCCCACCACTGTAACTCCTGTACACCAGGATCAACAGCGGTGACCCACGAAAACACCGAGTTATGACACTCGGGAAGTCCCAGGAAAAATTTAACTGTCTTGGAACCCGCAACGAAATTAATCAGAAGAAAACTGGAGGAGTGGCTTGACTAGTAGAACTCAGTTCAATATGAAAACAAATTAAAATCTAAGATGGCCGACACTACAAAATGGTGGTTTACACATTTTGTCACGACTACCACTATATGGGTATCAGATGAAAAGGGTTGACTAGTAGTATACAGATGAGAAGTACTATGTAATGAAATAAAAAACTAGAAAATAAAAAATATTTTCAAGGTTCAAGGGTTGATTGAAAATAATGTACTAAAAGCTAAAAAATATTTGGTAAAAAATATTCGGTATGAAATCGTTGGGCCCATGTTTCCATCCAGTCATCTCAGTTTACGCTACGCTCAACGATTTTATACCGAATATTTTTTTTCCAAATTACTTTTTAGCTTTTAGTAAATTATTTTCAATAAAAACGATTAATATAAATAAAAATTTACATCTTTTTTATTATTCATTGCATATATGGATGTTAAATGCTGTTGATGATTGATGATCGGATCGCTATGTTTATTGCACATTGAAACCACGAGAGAGCTTTTATTTGAGCTTCTTCATACAAGTATATCGCAGAAAAAGAAATCAAAAGCAACTAACGAAACATTAAACTGTTCTTTCGTTTCTTTTGATCTTACAGTACACCAACATATCCCTCCTTCCCCCTCCTTCCCCCTCCTTCTCCTAATTTTAAGGTGGTCACCAAAGGCAACGTATTCAGAACTCATAAGGTGTCACCAGGTGGCATGACATACCATTCGGTACCAAACATTTAGTACGTAAACTATTTTTATTCCATTGTTTATATTATGTTGTAAAAGGTATTTATAAATATGATTTTAAAAGTAATGAAATTAATACTAAAGTAGTAATAAAGAAAGTCCTATCGGTCTCAAAACAAATCAATATCCTCGAGAATTAATGACATCATATGTACATAATGACTTCATTAAGTATAATTGAATCACGTAATAATTGCGTATAATTCCAGCGTGAAATTAAACGCTTATAAATGGAAGTAACAATTCACATGGGAACCGATCGTTTTAAAGTTGATGTGAAGTCGGCATGGATTCAAATTAATTAAATGTAGGTTGTCGCAAGTATTGACATTTAGTTAAAAGTTTATTCCGTGTTCTTACGAGCGCGAGCAAGTCAGGGCGTGCGGGTTGTATTGATTTTTTTTGGACGGCACGCCATTAACTTGGCTGAAGTACAACTATTTGAATAATGCGTTCTTGTACCATATAAGGTTTTTTTTATTTCTCATATCTTAGTCTTACGATTATAGTCAATATAGTATACCAATGTATATTGAGTATTTCGCGACTTCGGACATAACTCTAACTAAACACACAATTATAATTTAGCAAATAATGCTTAGAAGAAAACTTACATGAACTTTTTACAGCTTTAGTTTTTAAATTTTGATCTCTACGTCAAGTAGCAATGTTCAGAGCGTCTGAAACGTTTTTATTAAACCCTCGACGCAAAAAGAGGGGTGTTATAAGTTTGACGTGTTTGTCTGTCTGTGGCACCGTAGCTCGCGAACGGATGAAGCGATTTCAATTTAGTTTTTTTTTGTATGAAAGGTGAGTTACGTGCGAGTGTTCTTAGATATGTTTCATGAAAATAGGTCGTCAAAAAAAATGAGTCGTTTAAAAGTTATGGGGGTGAAAATGGGGAGGAATAACAGAATGTCTGCAAAAATATCATTGGCGTATGATTACTCGATTAAGTGCTTGAGTAGAGGGTTTTGTAATATATAAGTTATATAGATACATCTACGACTTTATTTAAATATTTTAAATACATTTTTTTCTTATGTCAAACTCGTATGGAAAATTTTACGTAGAACTGCAAAACTAATATATATAAAATATCTGCCGGGAAAATTTTCAATAAATTTTCCTCTTACGAAAAATTTCATATCGAACGTTACACAGGGATCTAAAACTTTATTCCAATATTTTCAATGATTTTTTTTCTTACGCAAAGCTCGAGTGGAACGTTTTAATATGAAATTACGAGTTAGTTCAATACTTGGAATAACATTCTGTATTCGAAAATCTTGTATCGAAAATCTAAACTAGATATTTCTAAAAATAATATATCAGGCCATTCACCATTTGTCAGTCATTAGTGCATGTTGTATATCTAACAATTATAACCGAGTGAAACACCACGTTTTCAAGGACGACTGTTATTGACCCTTGTACAAGTCATTGCCGTTTAGCGTTGTGAGGGAAGTTATTCAAAGTTGTATACGTTACCGTCAGATTGTTAAAACCGTTAGATTGTAATATATCTCGCGAGATTGTAAACTGTCTAAATATTGTGAACCGTAACATATTGCTATCAATTTAACGTATTATTTATAGTTAGATTATAATTTATATGCGACGGATCGCATCTCGCCTGCTGATTGGTTGAACAACATATGTCTCGCGCCGTCATATTCGTTTTTTCATTCGTTTGTTGCCGAATGTCAAGTATTTTAGTGATTGTAAATTGATTTCATGTTGAAAATACCTCACAGCTTTAGAAATATTTACATTCAATTGTTGTGGTAGTAAAATGAATTTGTAATTACTTAAAGAAGTTTTAACCTAACTCTACTTTTATTTAACTAAATATCTATTTTAACTCTATGGCCATAGAACATCATAATGTAAGACCGACCAATCAGGGACAGTTGACAATTTGACGCGTGAGTCACGTGACAGATTGTGACTTAACGGTTTTACTTCGATACATTATAATCTAACGAAAAATAGTTCGTTAAATTGTAAGTAGTATGTCACATGTAATCTAATAGTTTTTACAATCTTACGGTGACATATAAATATATTACAAGCCTTTTTTTCAAGGCACCTATCTACACAATGGTATAATATTGTAACTATGTTTAACAAGAGGTTATGATGAGTAGACATTCCTATCCTTACAAAGTTATGTTTACATAACTAACCGTCCTAAATCTCAGCTTCTGCAAGCCATCTTTATTGTTCTACTTAGACCCATGGGCGCCAAATAATTTTAGGCAACCCTGCCGCATACTGTGGATAATGAACAATGTTCCAAGGAAACACGTTCTAACTACAGTAGCAAAATACATAAATATAAAGGCGCAGATGTTGCTGTAATTATGATAATGACCATAATTCGCGATTTAATCTGAAAATTATATATATGTAGGTATAGAATAAAGACAGAACCACTGCTTGTTTATGTCACTAGATTTCTGCAATCAGTGATATGGAATCCTTACGGGTCTGAATGTTCCTCTATATAAAATAGGTCTGAGCAAAGACGCATGATATTTCGAGAGCGATTAAGAACTCTTGATCTTCTAAATTTATTTTGTCTGTTTTTCCCGGGCAAAACTTAGCCAGGCGGGGTTCTTAGTCATATTCATTCCCAACTTATTATGTACCCGAGTCCCCATCATAGGCCCACTAGTGACGGAACACTTTATGATTTTAATCGGTTCGATTTCCAAAGAACTCTGAAGACTATTCAAAAGACATCTTATTCCAAAAGTTTTACTCCCATCTTCGCTCTACGATATTTTCAGATAACCGAAGGCACAATAACAGCGTTAATAATATGTATATACCTAATGGTTATGTTATGGTAAAGTTATAATTCACTAGCTTTTACACGCAGCTTCGCTCACGCAGACTTTCATCCCCTGATTTACCTTAGGGGTGGAATTTCGAAAATTCCTTTCTTAGTGCTCACTTACGTTATATAAAGAACCTACATGCAAAATTTCAGGATTCTAGCTTCAGCGGTTTGGGCTATGCGTTGATCTCTGGGTATGTCAGTCAGTCACCTTACTCTTTTATATATATAGATTAGTGATGATAAACATTTAAATTGATGTGAGTTGCCATTGAGGTGCTGGAGCGAGCCAAGTGCAAGAGAGAACTGATGGCTGTTATAGCGAAAAGGAAGGTGGCCTTCTTTGGACACATACAAAGGGGCCCGCAACATGAATTCCTTAGGCTTCTGTTAGAAGGAAAAATACCTGGCAGGAGGACACCAGGTCGACCACGAAGGAAGTGGATAGATGATATCGTGGTCTGGACCGGACTGCGGTATCGCCAACTAAAGGAGGCCGCTCATGATCGCGAGGTGTACCGTCTGCTGACCTCCAAACTTCATTTTGAGGATGGCACCCCATGATAATGATGATGAGTTGCCATTCTGAGACATTTGTCGTAGGTAGGTTAGTTTTCATTTGAAAACCATTGCAAAACTTTGAAGTAAAATCAATAATTATAATGGATAATATATTTTTTTTTATGAAATCGCTGTGTAATAAATACTATAGTCAGATTCCACAATCTCAATACAAAGAATTACCCACGTATTTCTTCGGTTATTTTTACTAATATATTCCAGAAGAGTAAAATGTATATTAAAGTTAAAAAATACTGAGTTTGCTCCCACGCTAACATTTATTTATACCCAACAAATCTAACGAACAAAGGATCATTAATAACCACTGCGGAATGATAGGCACTTGTCAATTAGTTAATCAAATGTAAATAGCGAAGGTATAAATTAACAGAAAACAGTAATAACTTTTCCTCCCGGTTTCGCTGGCATAGTAATCATTTTTCCATCTTTCGGGATATTTTTTTAAATTAAAAGTCTTCTATTAATTAAACTACATCTAGCACGTACAGACCGCATAGTGGATTTCAGATTTTCATAGGCAAAGAATAAAATATAATGTTTCTAAGTGCAATTGCAGTCAAGTTGTGTCACATAAATGAAAGTAATTAGCTCGAACATCTGTAATTATGTCTTGCTTGGTTAGGGATAGGTCAGATGTAATGTAATTAGTTTTTAATTGCAGTTACTTGTTCTGTGTATAAGTACTAGCTGACCCACATAATTTCGTTTGCGTCCCCTATTGCCCGTAGCGTGATAATTTTACCCGTTTTTGAAATATTCTTCATTGGTGCTCCGCTCCTATTGGTCTTGTTGTGATGATATATAGTCTTCCTCGATAAATTGGCTATCTAACTCTAAAAGTATTTTTGAAATCGGACCTGTAGTTCCTGAGATTATCGCGTTCAAGCAAACAAACTCTTCAGCTCTATATATTAGTATATAGATTTAGTTGAAGTTCATGTCATGATCAATCTTGAGTTTAAATAGTTATAGGAAAAGTTTCAGTATTGAAAATAGTTACATTAAGGTTAAAAGCGCAGATAAGAATTTGAATACCAACAAAATTTTAATAATCATTATTATTTTTTTATCTGTAATCAGAAGCACATCTTGTGGAACATTATAAAAAGTTTAGGTTCATTTCACTCCGGCGGCCTTTTTCGTGCATAAAAAATCATTGAAACGTTTTCGTTCTTACAGCGAAAGTATTGCAGTTAACCTAATTGCTACCTAACTTACAGTACAAAAGAAAAGTATATTTGTTTTAGCAAGAGATTTAAAACGACTAAAAAACAATGTTCAGGTCCCTGCCCTACATTCTGACCGAAATCATAGTTAACCTCTGATTTCGGACTACGTGGGTGTGACTATAACAAAATCAATAACGAGCTAGATATCTTTGGCATATCCATTTATAAATTCAGGAACCATGTCCTCTGCAGAAGTAACTCCCATTAAATAATTATTAAATTACTTTCTGAGGTTTACAATTTCTAACGGGGGTCTTAATCTATCTATCTGTCGATATTATGCAGCATTATACCTATATACACTGTAGGTATACATTTTTTAATAAACAAAAAGTAAATATTAGTTGGAAGAAAAGGAATAACAGTAATGCGAAACAGTGCTGTCGTGTTACGTTGGTGACTGCGAGACCCCAGAGTCTAATGATGCAGAAGCATCTCAATAGGCCACCATAATGTGGGTCACTATGCTGCATTGCCTGCATTTGCAATGAGTATGGTAGCCACCACTCTTGAATTCTCCTCATGCTTTCCATCACGCAGAGTAGAGTCACTTTGGCAGACGCATACATAAAAGAAATAAAAAGCCACGTCGTAACTCAAAAATAATACTTAGTTAAGTTTCAGTAAAAAAAAGCAAATGTAATTTTTAATATAAAATATCAAGAGCTAAAATATCATACTCAGTAAATGTGGATTAAGTTGTTTGGTATAAGATTTAGAAAACTCATATCCATTAAGGATTTGAAACTTGACATACATGAAGTACATTTTGAAAATTGACAGCAAATAAGCACTGCTTTAATTTTAAAGTAGCAAAAGTTAAAGTCTAAGGCATTACCCTTATGTGAGTCGAAATCGAAATAATTAAATGTAGACGCGCGACCACACCACTGATGTAAACATACGCCGTTAAGGAGAATCATGTATTAGATAATACTTCTGTGTTGACATTTCAATTATATATCATCAAAGGAGTTGGAACCAAAGGTGACTGGGGTGTACGAAAGCTATATAAGGAAACTAATTAACTAAACATTCGGAAATAGGTATCTTGTCTTGACAACTACCATAGATCATGATGATATAATAGAGACTATTAATAATCACAGAATAGGTATATCTATTCCCACCAAAAACATAAATGTAAAAAAGGAGAGCCAAGTTCAATACAAAAATTATGCTTGGCTGTGGGCTTCGTTGCAAAAAGAATGGAGATGTAAATGAGTGCCAAGTTCTATGCAAAATCCAAATATGTATTTAAAGGAACAAAATAAAATTATGAAAAAGTATTGAACTCTATTTCTTTGCTTTATTTGAAACCTATAACAATTGCTGTTATTTAAAAATGTGAGATCTTAAAGTAGGTTAGATTTGAACGTCTGAAGCTATATTTGCTGCCTAATAAATAGGGGTCCATTCAAGACAGGTGATAGTTAATACTACTAATAACTCTTTCAAAGAGTTTCGCCGCTTCGTTCAGCAGATAAATCGTGTAAACAGCTCGGTCCAGCTCGTCCTCCATCACGTCAAAGTCGACCACGTAATTGGATCCAACTGTAGCAGAGGGTCTGAGGGACTACCCTTTCCCTATATGGGATATCTAAAACCTTAACTGCACGTAGAACTGCTGTGTCGCATCTTATACCCTGATTCTTCGACTTCCCTACATAATTATAAATAACTAGCTGACCCGGCGAACTTCGTACCGCCATATTTACATATCTGTATCAGCTTCCCACAGGCAGTGTACAGTCGCGGACAAAAAAAGACTTTACCCGTTATCTTTTATTTTTTTCTTTCTAGCAAAAAAAGAATGAATGAAATCGGACTATGTGTTATTGAATTACAACTAAGTACATATTTTGACTTTCATCCCCTCTCTCCAGAAAACCGTGCTGAATTTCGGGATAAAAAGTATCCTATGTCCTACCTCGTAGTATGAACTCAAATCATGCCAAGTTTCATTTGAATCCGTTCAGTAGTTTCGGCGTGATGCGCGGCCGAGATACAGACAGACAGACAGACAGACGGACAGACAGACAAAAATGAAAAAAATCACAGATTTGGCTTCAGTATCGATAATAGAGAGCCCTCCAAAAAAATTTTCAAAATATCCTTAATGTACAGAATTGGACCTGTTACATTTTTATTATAAGTATAGATAAATATAAATATTTTCGGACATCAAACACACAACGCCATCTAGTCCCAAGCTAAGCAGAGCTTGTGTTATGGGTACTAGACAACTGATACAAATACATATACTTATACTTTTTTTTTGTAAATACATACATATTGTATAATATGTATGTATGTAAGAAAACACCCAAACTCCGAAACAAATATTTGTAGATCATACAAACATTTGGTCCGACCCGGGAATCGAACCCAAGACCTCATGATCACCAGTCACACACGCCAACCGCGAGACCAACCAGGCAATTCCTTTCGTAATTTGTACTGTTGGAGTATTTTAATATATTTGTTTGAAAATTTCTTCTTTTAATCCACCGCCGCACCAAATGGATCATTAAAATGTAACGTTGAAATGTTGACACTTTTAAAATAGTGTCTTTAAAGTAAATTTCGTTTATTGTAACAATAACTACATCTGATTAGTTATATTGAGAAAATATTTTTAAGGAAACTTAAACTAAGCTTCCTAAACAAGGAAAAAAATACAATCAGAAAGGACAATGGAAAGTAAATTTAATTTTGCTTCATACAAGAGTTCAAAGGTTAGACTTGGAATTTAATTTGGGTCATAACTGAGCTTGATGACACTTAAACAACGAGAAAAACAAGGAAACTTCGTCCTGCAACTTAATTTTAGATTTTAAGAGCGCACGTGTTTGTCACTTCAATAATGAATTAAATGAAATTAGTTTCCTTCAACTTGATGAGACCTCTCACGAGATTTCACTTTAAAGTTTTTAATTCTTGACGTTCTTGTCCCTGTTAAATTATAACACCGATAAATATATGTATACAAAAATTGGATCACATGCACACTAGGACTTCTGATTAAATGTGATTTATATGTACTTATCTAATTTCATCTCAATAGCACCTAACCAGCAGAGCAGAAACACAAGTGTATTATAAATAAATAATATAGCTGTGTGTAAGTTTGTGATAAACCCTAATTTCCTTTGGGATTGGGACGCAATTACAAAGGAAATTCTACAAATGGATCTAGTCTTTTACTCGTTTTCTTCTAACGAGTTTCGAAAACAATACGAATACTTTATTCTACCTAGTTGGAAAATTCTTCCTCTAGCATTTAGAAATTGCTTTATATTCATTTTCATTTTCTCGATTCTTCGAAACCAATCATATGAAACTAGATACTTGAATACTTAAGTGGCTCAACAACTTTATTAAAATTTATAACATAAAGGCTAAGGACACCTTGTGCTATCAAATCATGTCGTTCTCATGTTTCACATAGAAATAACGTTATAAAAATGCAAAAGTAGGCAAGAGGTTTTTTGTATATCAATGCAAGGGACGGAAAGATATGATGGCTAAACAAAGACATGTGTAGCGTGTTTTCCGATACGTGGACATATTTGTATGCTTTTGCATATATTATATAGAAGTTAGAACATGTTGTTAGAACTGAGAGTATCATTTAGCTCTCAAACATTTGCCCATGTAAAGGTAGAAATACTTTTACCAAAAAGCTCTTGTACATAAATTACTATTTGTGTACTCAAACGTTGCTAGGATACTAAGCGACAATGAACTCTATATGTATACTGTACGTATTTCTGTCTGATTGCAAAACGGTTCCACGTTCATTGTTACTAAGTAGGTTGACTATTACATGAATAGGTTATCATGCCGTCTATAACTGGCGCATAGCAATTACAAGACATGCAAACGTAGACGTTTAAATTTAAACTTTGTTACGGCATAAAGTAAATCAAAAGTTACTCCTGAGACTGTTTCCAAATATATATCAAGTATGTATTAAAATATAGTATCTAATAACCTCTGACAATAAAGACAGCTTAACCTTTAAAAAGGTTAGTAAGATTTTGGTAAACCCTCGGGTATATTCAATGTCTGTACTCCTTCTAATGATTACCGTTAGTTTGTTCACTCGTTTACTCCACAAAAGGATTTAGATATATATACTGTCCCCCCACTCTCTATGATTCATTAGTTTAGGGTACTTTTGTGGTTTGATGGAATATTAAGGGTAAGTAGGTAAATGTCTATGTTACAATAAGTTTTGGGTCGCGGTACTCTAATACATACATAAAGTCCGACGCGAACGGTGAAATTAAGTGGATAACTTACCAATATATATTTCTAAGAAAACAAAAATTTTAAAATTTGATTTTTTTATGTAAGGGCCCACACAAAACTGCGAATTCGCAACGCATCGTAAATATCACATTCGTGCGAGCTCGCACCGCAAGAACTTCCGATCTAATTCGCATCGTGCATTCGTGCGATGTTACGTCACACTAATGCCTTGATCACACGTACCGAGTAACCGGGCGATACAGTAAAATGTTTCTCGGCCGAGACAGTGTAGTAAGCGAGTAGCTGTTCACACACGTTTTGAAATAAGCACAGTCAGTTCAGTCCTATTGAGACTATAATTCGGACACGATGGATCGTAAAAATATAATTAGAAAATATACAAAGTTACTCATTTCACTATTAGTAGAAGAATTAAATGAACTGTTGGAAAAGGAGCAACGCCGCATTTGGACAAGGCCATGGACGTTGAGAAGATTTAGTTAAACACTGTTTTTAATTAATTACGAGGTAGAAGATCCTGCTGAATTCAGAACGCTTTTAAGAATGGATTGTTTTAAACAACTGCACTCTTGTGAGTGCAAAGAAAAAAATAGAAAGAAATAAAGTAGTGCCATCTAGTAAAGTCTCAGAGTGGAGCAAAAATATTGTCAATAATGCCTTGATCACACGTACCGAGCAAATTGGCGAGACAGTGCTCTCGGCCGAGTACTTGGTACGTATAAACATAGCGGCGCGCCGAGTGCACGGTCGAGTGCTCGGCCGAAGGAATCGGCGAGACAATAGGTCGGCTGCCGTTCTGGTTACTAGACCGAGTTACCACCCTCCCGCTTCCCCGCTCTGTCTCGGCAGGTTTGAACGTGCACCGTCTCGCTGCTCGCAACTCGTTCACATGATTGTCACGTCGCCGCACGAATTCGTATCGTAGCAATTCGTCGCATCGTACCGTATCACTTTCATATGCATTTAGTGAAAAGCTGTTCATTTGAAAATTACAGACACTTCAATTTTATTTATTTTTATAAATTGTCCCCGTAAAGCTCACCAAACAAATATTCTCGTAGCAGTTGTTTTTACCCGACTGCGAAAGAAGAAGGGTTATGCTTTTCGAGTGTATATATGTATGTATGTATATTTCTTTGGCACGCCCTAGAGCCTAAACGGCTTGTTGTATTTAATGTGACTGGTGTCAATAGATTCGTCTTAGTCGTGAGAATAACACTAGGTACATCAAAATTAAAAAAAAAACAAAATTAAGGATTTTTGGCGCCAAAAAGTAATCAAAAAAATAAGTGTATTCAAAATACATCAGTGCGGTATCAAAATAAAGACTGTTTAACGATGATTACGAATATATATATTATAACTTACTAGGTGTGCCCGCTACTTCGTACACGTGACATTTGAATTTTCAAGTAATTCGTATTTTTTTAAACCTTCCCTGGACTACGACAAACATTTCAAAAAATCAGCTAAATCGTCCCAGCCGTTCTCGAGTTTAAGCGAGACAAACGAACAGCAATTGATTTTTATTTAAAAGAAGAAGATATGTGTTATTTAAATAAAATGAATTTAATGAAGATGACGGGTCGGGTTTTTTTAATAATTTTACTTGTCCCAATACTTTTATTATTTACTCTACAATACTTTTTTCAATTAGTGATAGTTTCACTTAAATATGTAGGTACACATTTAAAAAGAATTGAATGATAAATATTAATTAAATATTGACACGTAGTCATATTTTGGGATATCTGTCTTTCTTCGACGATTTTTACCTACACACTCATCGCTCTGTCTTTAAAGATAATTGCTTAACTGAAATCCATTACGTTGTTAAACTAAAATACACCGCAATTAAGAATTAAAAGGAAAAACAAATAAAAACAACACTTAAATTCCATGATTCTAGATCAGTCTACAATTACTATGCCAATCATATATTAACGTAAAAGCATGTATCTTTAGACTGCCAGACGCCTCCGTTCAATCCCTGACGTCCGTTTACCATATCAAAATCCATTCAGTAGTTTCCGAATTCATAGAGAACAAAGTGGAGGACTTTGTTAAATCATGTAAGAATGGTACTATAATATTATAAATGCGAAAGCTTGTAAGGATGTGTGTGTGTGTGTTTGTTACTCTTTCACCCAAGAAGTATTGAACAGATTTGGATGAAACTTCACAGTAATATAGCTTATTCAGAATAACGCATAAGCTACCATTTGCCGCGATAATCGACATACACGCCGACAGAGCCGCGTGCAACAGCTAGTATTGATTATAAATCCTGAATTCATAATAAATTAATGATGTTAAAGTACACAAATAGAAGTTATGCATATCAGTGCTAAACATGTGATTTCACAAGTATTTTTGAATATATTAACAAAGTCAACTTTAGAACGCAACTAAAATATCTAACCTAAAAACTATTTTATCCAGGGCCGTTGGACAATACTTAGGTACCTATAATACTTACCTATTTGACATAGTTTTAAGTCGAAAGCCTCAGGTCAAAAGCTATTTTGAGTACAACATAGCTCTGTCTAGAACATTTTCCATTGATCTAGCTTAGATATTTCCATTCCATATACACTCAGGTAAGTCACATAACTAGATTAAAAGTGACATGTAACCTTACTAAGCCGTAATGTGTGCGTAATAAACTGACAATGAACAGTCTCCCACGTAAAGGGTAGGTAGGTGAATAAACTGCATTAATGCGGTGACGCGACAAATCGGCGCCGACCATGAGTGACATACGATAACGTTTCTCGTATTAAAAAAGTTTTAGTACCATACTGAAGCGAAACCAATATTTTTTACACTTTGACTACTATGATTGATAATATGTATAAGTATATAAATATAATAATATACTTATTTATTTGTTGGATATTACCACATCCAACTTCAACTTCCTTCAGAAGACGACTGATTCAATTTAGCTTGATTGATGGGGCGTAGAATGTTTTCTTATTCGCGTAATTTCGGTTTTACTAATAAAAGTATATTGCCTATAACCTACTAATATATACCTAATTGTTGTTGAACAAAAACACTAGGTGGCGCCCAACGTGGATCGCGTGAAGTCACAGCCACACTAATTCGCTTACGGTATATTGTAGTGAGTACATCTCAATTATTGTGTTTTTCTAAATCAGTCTGAGATGGCACCGTTATTTATAGGTAACTTCTATAAAACTATCTACGAGTATAACAAAGGCATATTGTTAAAACTTTTAATGTTTTTTTCGATGAACATTAACATTGGTCTTTAAAACATTAGGTTTGATTCATCTGCAAGTTTATAGTTAGTAGAAACGAGACATTACGTGCGTTATTTGGATAAAGTTCGACTTTATTTTAAGGTAGAATGGAATCGGCACTGGGTCTCGTACCGCAGTGTTATGTAAGAGTGTGCCGCTCGATATAGACCGTACGAACTACATGACGGCGGCGCGATGGCTACGGGCTGTCGACGTCTGGTCATACGGCCGCCTATCCACTGGGACTTTGAAAATCACTCATTGCAAAATTGTTTGGGATATTCGGGCAGTACTACATAGTTTGCGCTCAGTGCACTGCAGCATGTTAGACATGCGGGTAGACCCCATGACTATCAAATATTTTCGCGTAGAATCAGTAGTATGTTTGGATTTTCACATGATATTGATGGTGAATTATATTCGTTATTACAAAACAATCCAGATCTGCTTAAATCTTCATTAGTATAATATATATACTATATATTATGTACCTAGACTGAAATCTAAAAAAAAAAAACAAATCCAAGCCTTAAATCTGACATTAACTAGCAAATTATCTTTCGATGTTTTTTTCCAGATTATAACAGACATTTCAGCTACAAAATAAGATATAATTTATGCACAAAATAAACTATTTGGGTCCCTCCCTTATACTCTCAAGTCAGCTAGTTTTAGCCGCCGGTGTTACTTTAGGCGCGTCATCACGTTAGTTGTAAATATAATCTTCCCCTCTTCACTTTCAACTAGGTAACCGGATAAGCAGACCAGCAATCATAGATGCGTTGAGGTTACAAATCCAGAAGTACAAAAATACAATAAAATTATACCTTTCACAGTCCGTTGTTTTGTAAGTTAAACAGAAAAGCATTGTACTTGCAGTAGGAATATAACTAATTCATTTCCACCGCAGTGTTGTGTAACTTCAGCCTGCGCCAGCAACACTTTGTTTTGTAACTTTTTGTTCGC
Organism: Diaphora mendica; assembly: GCA_949125395.1. Taxonomy (NCBI): domain Eukaryota; kingdom Metazoa; phylum Arthropoda; class Insecta; order Lepidoptera; family Erebidae; genus Diaphora; species Diaphora mendica. The sequence continues at coordinate 8,745,668 of OX421312.1, read as the reverse complement.
ATCAAATAAATACATATTTTAGTTGTATAATATTACGTGGCAGGGAGATATGGTAGTGCAAAGTTCCCAAATTTTTGTTTAGAAATGCAAATATTAGGTGTTTAAGTTAGGCAATCATTTTATGAATTGTTCAACTAGTAAACGCTAGTAAACATAAATTCAAGGATTTTTCTTTCTGTTGGCCCTTCAACCGCTATTATTTTTTTCATGCACCATCCACCCCTGGAGATACAAAATTGACACACTTTTCCCGCTTCAATCTACGCCTTTGTGATATTTCGATGCTTGCCTGTGATCGGGAGAACGAATAACAAACTTTTGCAACCTTTATATAGCCAGCAGTCAGTCCAGACGGAGCATTCTACCAATGTGTAAAATGCCACGGTGCAGTCACCGAAATGGTGGTCCCACGACATTAGCACCTGGCCAATTCAAAACAGATCCTGAAATATATCATATCTATCTAAAATCTTTAAACGAGCAATTCTTATATAAATATAATCTGAATCTTGGAAACGGCTCTAACGATTTTCATGAAACTCAGTCCGCGGAATTCATTGGCGATAAATTAATCTAGCTAGGATTAATTTTTAGAAAATTTACTAAAAAAATAGGTATCTAATAATAATTTGTACATATTCAGAATTACGTGACAAAAACTATAAATTACATAATATTTAAAATTAATTATAAGAAAAAAGTACCACAACAATTTGTTTCCACTTTTACAAGGACACATGTTGTTGAAACGTTTTCTTGTGCCGAAACAACGTAATTACTTAATTTACCGTTTAGTGTTAAGGCAATGGTTTGACTTTTGGATAGCATATTAATCAATAATAGAACTGTTCGATGCTAAAAGCATTAGTCTTTATTCTGGTTTATAATAGTCATATTTGTTTCAGTTATGTCTACCCTACCATGGATGAACTTGCCAACCAGCTGAACTACGTGCTGGGCCACTTCGGAATCAACTCCTTCATTGGATTCGGCGTCGGTGCTGGCGCTAACATTCTTGCTCGTTTTGCCCTAACTCAACCCAACAAGGTAAGCTTTATAAACATTAGATGGAATCACATAACAAAAATAATACCCAATACCATGTCAAACATCCTGTTTTAACATTTTTATTCTTTAGTATACTAAAATTTTATACATTGGATAAAACATAATGACACAGTAGGTTTTTCTGCTTTTGGTTTTCATCAGACTGCCTCGTTAGTCTTGCGGTTAGCGTATGCGACTGCCAATCAAGAGGTCCTCGGGTTCGATTTCCGGGTCGGACCAAAGTGTTTTATGGGGTGTTTCTTACAAGAAATTCTTAATAACAGCCCTGAGTATGGCGGTGTTTCACGCCCGTGCCTCGGTGAGCACGATGTACGATCGGTCCCGGTTGCCATGAACCTCTATGGCAATCGTTACTGGGAAGTCAGTGCCCTCAAAAATACTGACAACTAGTTCAACCATCGAATTCAGTTCGCCCTCAGGGTTGCGGAGGTCCGATTCAGTCGCTCTGTGGAAAAACCGATATTCAGGTAAAACCGGTTGAATAATTTATTTATTTTATACTTTATGCACTTTGTTCGTCGGCGGACTTAATGCCCAAGGCATTCTCTTCCAGTCAAGCTTAGAATTGGTAGCCGACCCAAAATAATCTTGTGAATAGTAAAGTCTAGGAAGATAAAGATGTTGGTTTTCATCAGTCTGTAGGCATTAGAGACTGATCTGAATATTATTTTGCACTAAAGGTCTTCTCGTAAGCTGGAGTTGATAAAGTTGATTACTTTGATGTTTCTAAATAGATAAGTACATCTATACTCTATATACAAATAAATAAAATTGGAGTGTCTGTTTGTAATATTAAAATAACCGTTTTTACTAAATGCATATGTATACACGGCACATATACCAAAAATATATTTTTTACAATTTTTGTCTGTCTGTTTGTTCCGGTTAATCTCTGGAACGGCTGGACCGATTTTGACGGGGCTTTCATTGATATGTACCTGATGATATAGGGAGTAACTTAGGCTACTTTTTTAGACTAACTTGGCCCAAGCCAAGCAGAGCTTGTGTTATGGGTACTAGACAACTGATATAAATACATATATATACTTTTTTTTGTAAATACATACATATTATACATAGAAAACACCCAAACTCCGAAACAAATATTAGCAGATCATACAAACATTTGGTTCGACCCGGGAATCGAACTCGAGACCTCAAGCACAGCAGTCGCATACGCTACCACTGCGCCACCGAGGCAGTCGATATTATGTTCCTCTGACCTCTTTTTCTGAAATTAAGTTGAGTGGACTTTAAACCAAGACCATGATCTGGTTACTTAACTTTCCAATGTGTAAACCTGTGCCACTACACTAGATACTCATTATATTTAAATAAACTACACACATACACAGGAAAATGATGATGCCCATAAATATAGTCACGTATTTTCTTTAGGTACATCTCAGATCAAATAAAAAAAAAAGATCTGAAAGGTACACACATACAGATGCTAAGATAAGATGTAAGCTGTGCTCAAATTCTAAGAGCTTTATGTTTAGCTCATAAATAGTTGTTTTTTTTTTATCCCGGTAGCCTTAAATGAGAAATGAATTATGGAACGAGCATAGCCGTAATTTGTTACGACACAACGTATCTTGGATAGACATGCGGAGTTCGAGGGTAGTGCCTCAAGCACGTACAACTTTCGAAAATCTATTCGTACCGGCGATTGTATAAATCAGCAAATATATGTTATATATAAAATTCTCATGTCACAATGTTAGTTACCATACTCCTCTGAAACGGCTGGACCGATTTTTATGAAATTTGGTGTGCATATCGGGTAGGTCTGAGAATCGACCAACATCTATTTTTTATACCACAATTTTTTTTATGGCAAAGCAACGTTTGACGGATCAGCTAGTATCCTATATAATCTCATTCAAAACCAAACAAAACTTTGCAAATATATAGAAATTAAATAATTTTTATACAGTTTTAGATCAGTCTGGCACAATTTTCTTGACGCAATTCTAGGTCAGATCCCCTATGGGACTAACGTAGTCTGACACTAATTATTGAAATTCACCAGTTACATAGATACTTAGGAAAATAGTTTCGCCACTCACTGATTGTTTTTCTGATTGACTGATTCTGTATGTACTTTGTTTATAACTTTTCAAAGATTGGCGTGGAGGAAGATTGTAAGTAATCTCACCGGGTTCCTTGGTAAAATTATTGTAGGTGTTTCACTCGGGTAAAACCAAAGTATTACCAAGAATCTAAGCAGTCGGTGACACAACATCCTACATCTTACCAGTCTCCCGTCTATTCCTACTAGAGACCCATCGTTTTAATAACAATGTGAATAAAAAGTATCTCTTATGGAAATTATCCGTGATCCGAGGTATTTTATGATTATTATATGACTAAATCACACAAATATTTGTTCTACTTGGACAAACATTTGCCATACGAGCTGAGTATAATAATTTTGAATTCATAATGTGAATCTCCTTTAGGCTAATATTAATCCGCATGATATTAAATTCTGAACAAAGACTTATATTTACTTTATTATCTTACAAAACGTGTTTATACATTTTCTTTAAGGAGTTTACCAAAAGTAGGATTTATTGCGATTACAATAAAAATTGAAGAGAGAATTGTAAATTCCAATCAATAAATAAACATCTTTCAATCAAAGAAATGGTTTAGCACTGCAATGTAACATCACTGCTTAAACCAAATAAATTTATACGCATTTTTTTTTCATCATACTCCAAACATCAATCAAATGAAACTCAACTTCAGTAGATTTAAAAAACCATTTTTAATCTAAATACCATCGAAAATAGCATGTTAAAAAATAAATTTTCCCAACGAGGTTACTGTTTGCGAAAAACATAAAACACGGCAGTGACTGCATAAATATTAAACATCATTATTTTCTTCATTAAATATAAGTAGAAGAACATCACAGGGACGCACGACCAAAGCAAACATGTAGTATTTCTAAATAAATATTTAAAGCACTTATTGCATATGTGAATATTTTTATTAAAATATAAATGCATTTTTTTCTAAGTGTGCTCTAATAAAGTTTCTTTGTGATTTTATGAGTATGAAGAATATTTTTATTAAAATATAAATGCATTTTTTTTCTAAGTGTGCTCTAATAAAGTTTCTTTGTGATTTTATAAGTATGAATAAAATGGGACTATAAAATTATTTACGCAGTTTGTTTATCTAGAACACGGGACTAAAGTGCAAAAGGGCTTTGAAAAAGAATAGCCCATATTTCTTTTTTTATAAGACGTAATAATCTAATAAGAAGTTCAATACTTAAATAATTAAAGATAGGAATTTCAACAAGGCTAAGAATTAATATTTTCAAAATTAAGGCTATATTCCATATTATGTAACGAGGACAAATTATATCCTTGAAGATATCCTTCTCGTTATTAAGATCGGCGAAATTTTTATTAAACATGCATAACTTTGGAAATAAGGTGACGTATTATTATAAATAACGGAATTCCTTGTCATAGCCCAGCAGAGGCGCTCATAGCCCAGTTGCACTCGGGGTAAGCAACGAGGCCGCGGTCAGTACCTGGATAGGTGAGCGCTAGTGGCACTATACCATGAGCGTCGCCGTGACTCGGAGGTTACGTTAAGCAGTCGGTCCCGGCTGTTATCGTAGGATTACAGTCGTGAAGCTTAGTTGGAGGCCTTTGAGCGGCTTAAAAACATCCAACGGCAAGATTATGTAGCCACAACGTTGTCTTGCCAGTCCCCAACCCGCACTTGGCCAGCGTGAGGACGTATGGCCTTAACCCTCTCCTGAGAGGAGACCCGAGCCCAGCAGTGGGACGTTATGGACTGTTGATGTTGATGTGAATTCCTTGTCATAATTGTTGAATGAAGAGGAGAAATTTAGCATAGTAACGGAATTGTAATTTATAAATTAACTGTTTGTTGAATATTTAGCTAAACTCACAACGATGTTTTTAATATACAGACGTGGGTCTGTTTATTTCTTTAACAAAGAAACTTAATGAAAACACCAACTACTGTAGTTTTAACAAAGAGTTAGTCTTTAGTTCTGTTTATAGTAATTAGTTTGACGTTTCTATTTAACGCTTAAATCTGTTGTACCAAAAGTTCTTGTTGGCATAAGTGGCATAACACAAGTCGGCAAATTATCGTTTTAGTGGTAACCAGTGTGATATGTCATACGAAATAACCGCTTAAATAAAAAGGAAACGTACGAAATGGCCAAAATTCGACTATCAGTCTAAATTAAATACCTAAATATTAAACATTGATAAAGTATTAAATTGTGAAATCATTATTAGAAGGATTGGTGCCTAAGTATCAATCGAGAATGTTAACATGCTGAGACTGGTCCATATTAATTTGACGTTGCCAGAAGGTCTGGTGATAAATCTAAACATTCAAAAGAGAATCCTTTAAAAAAAAAAGAGAGCAACAAAAATAACAAGTCTAAGCTCGATATATTAAATTCTAACGCGTCAGTGTCAAACGTTTTCTTTAGGTGTATTGAACGTATATTTTTTAGGGTTCCGTAGCCAAATGGCAAAAAACGTAACCCTTATGGATTCATCATGTCTGTCTGCCCACCCGTATGTCACAGCCACTTCCTTCCGAAACTATAAGAACTATACTGTTGCAACTTGGTAAGTAGATGTATTCTGTGAACCGCATTAACATTTTCATACAAAATAGAAAAAAAAAACAAAACATTTTGGGGGTTCCCCATACTTAGAACTGAAACTCAAAAATTTACTTCCAAAGTGAAAAAATGTGTGTCATGTAACTTCTAAAATAAAAGAATGATAAAACTAAAAAAAAATACTATAGACATTACCATGCAAACTTCCACCGAAATTTGGTTTAAAACGAGATCTAGTAAGTAGTTTTTTAATACGTCATAAATCGTAAACCGCAATTAACCTTTAAAAAAAAACACTATTGTTAAAACATCGATCAAAGTTACAACGAACTACAAGCACTTTTATATTATGTTACTTGCTGCTACGGAACCCTTCATGGGCAAGTCCGACTCGCACTTGGCCGCTTTTATTAACTAGCTCACTCGACAGACAGACCGTCTAAATTACAAAAGGGCAAAATTGAAAAGCGTTTTCGCTTCTCACAGAGTTTGTCCACAACCTATGTATTTTATTTTCCCTAAACATTTAAATAAATATACAATACTAGCAACTCGCCCCGGCTTCGCACGCGCTCTTTACGAAAAAATTAATATAGCTTTTGTAATCCCGAGAAATATACTCCTCTCATATCGAACAGTACTAGTGAATTTCCCTTATAACAATAGAATTGGTCGTGGCATTCACGTGTTGATTACAGTCTTGCCAAGGTTGTTCTCATTGAGCATTAGAGGCTGAGTGAACGCTTATCACACAGATATAGGTCAAGGTACGAAGTATCTAACATACGCATGATAAATAAAACCTCAATAAAAAAAGGATATTTACAACTCTTCTTTTGTATTGAAAGTCTATGCTTTGAAGACAACTAATGGCTCCCACACATAACTGCGAATTCGCAACGCATCGCAAATATCTGCGATCTCGCACGAATGCACCGCAAAAACTTCACGCCGCATTGCATCGTATCGCAGTTATGTGTGAGAGCCCTAACACATCTCTAACACGGTTGTCTGGTCCCAAACTAGGCAAAGCCTGTACTATCGTAACCAAACTGCTGATAATCATACCTACTTATACACACATCAAAAGTGTCTAGGGATCAACATATGTGTCTAGGGATCAACATATATTTTTGCAATAACTTTTCTCCTGATTGATATTAATTAAAATTTTCTTTAAGGATTCATCAAATAAAGTGTTTTCGTTTGTCACAGTAACGATAAACCAAGTCACCTTCGCATTAATAAAGAAATTTGCCATTTTCCTAATAAAAGGATTTTTGACATTTGAACCACTAACATTAAAGTTCGAAAAAAAGACTGAAATAACAGTTTTCTTTAAAATTTTATTAGGTAACTTAAACAATTAATAATCCGTGTTTCTACCGCGAACACTAACAACACAAGAACATCGGTTTGGCATACTCAAAATGAGTTCATCCAAACACGCTGTGGAATGGCCGCCCATGTTCGTTGCAACAACAAAAAAAGGTCTTCTTGCGACTGGATACCCTCCATATTCGGCAGAGCTCTTCTCTGTAGCATATCCCATGCATGCTCAATCGGGTTCAAGTCTGGCGACTGAGCAGGACAGGGCCAAAGCCACATCTCAATCTCAAGAAATCCGCATAAAAATGCTTGATCCCTAGACACTTTTGATGTGTGTATATTTCTAAAACCATACACATTTATAGGTAAACTAGCGACCCACCCATGCTTCGCACGGGTGGATTTCAGATGCCCCCGCCGACGACACGATTCGTGCATTTTAAATCTGTAATATCTTCGAATATATTCATTTAAATTAGATACTGTAAATGGCCATTTTGATCTATATTAAATGCCCAATGTATTTACTTTACTTAATTGTATAAGGATTCATTCTGTATTGCTTAAAATCACTTCGTAAATAAGCCATTATTTCTCGTAAAAAGAAAGGAATAAAAAATGGTTGTTACGGGTTATCCGAGATAGACATATACCGTCGCGGACTTTTTTGTAGTACTTCTAAGGTGTACAATACTGTAGTACAATATTTTGATCTATCTCGTACGGTGCAACCAGCAGCGTTTGCAATGTAAGCGCAAAAGAATGTGTTTATTTGCTACATCACATTAGAAACCTCGAAAATTAACAGTGTTTCCATACTATATTATGCATTTATTATACATAAAACCTTCCTCTTGAATCACTCTATCTATTAAAGAAACCCGCATCAAAATCCGTTGCGTAGTTTTAAAGATTTAAGCATACATAGAGATATAGGGACAGACAAAGCGACTTTGTTTTATACTATGTAGTGAAGCGCAAAAAATGTGTTAATTTGCTACATCACATAAGAAACCTCGAAAATTAACAGTGTTTCCATACTATATTATGCATTTATTATACATAAAAACCTTTCTCTTGAATCACTCTATCTATTAAAGAAACCCGCATCAAAATCCGTTGCGTAGTTTTAAAGATTTAAGCATACATAGGGATATAGGGACAGAGAAAGCGACTTTGTTTTCAACCGACTTCAAAAAGGAGGAGGTTCTCAATTCGACTGTTTTTTTTTAAGTTTGTTACCTCATAACTTTGGACTGGGTGAACCGATTTTGATGATTCTTTTTTTATTTGAAAGCTGGTGCTTCCCGAATGGTCCCATTTAAATTAAGTCCAGATTGAAATCGGGGGTAATCACTACATACTATGTAGTGATTACCCACACATAGAACAAATAGTCGTGTTCATCACACAATGATTTGTACTGGGTGGGATTCGAACCCAGGACCTCTGGTTTAGCAATCAGGATTAATAACCACTGGAGCAACAGGCTCGTCAGAAATAGATAATATGTAATCTATACTATCTATACTAATATTATAAAGCTTAAGAGTTTGTTTATTCGTTTGTATGAACGCGCTAATCTCAGGAACCGCTGGTCCCATTTGAAAAATTATTTCAGTGTTGAATAGCACATTTATCGAGGATGGCTATATATCATCACGCTAAGACCTATAGGAGCGGAGCACCAATGAAGAATGTTACGAAAACGGGGGAATTTTTTTACGCTACGGGCAATAGGAGACGTAAACGACGTTGTCTGGGTCAGCTAGTAACTTATAATTCTTGGAATATCCTAACATTCAATCCTACTAATATTACAAACGCGAAAGTTTGTAAGTATGGATGGATGGATGTTTGTTACTCTTTCACGCAAAAACTACTAAACGGATTTGGATGAAACTTTACAGTAATATAGCTTATTATCAGAATAACACATTTTGCCGCAATAACCGACATACACGCAGGCGGAGCCGCGAGCAAAAATGTATAATTTATAAATAATAACAACAATATTAGGTACCTATCTAAAGATTATGCCTGTATTCAACTTGAACGTGGTTTCTACTGAGAATGTTCCGGAGACTTTATCCGGTTTTAAAACTCACTACGATTACCTACGTATATTTCAATTGACAGAACAGGTGTTTTCTATGATAGACATAGTTAATAAAATAAATATTTCGGACATCTGACACACAACGCCATCTAGCTTCGAATTAAGCAGAACTTATACTATGACAGGTAGATTAACTGATAGAATTTTTTGTATAATCGTTTTCGTGCACAAATTTGGTTACTATAAAAAGGTTATAGTGACCCAACCTCAAAAGATAGATATAATAATCTGTTGCGGACTTTTAAATATTTTATAGGGTAACAATTTTATTATTTCGTATTTTTTTTTTGTGAAACTAAAGAATTACGTAGCGCACGCAATGGAAGCTCTCAAAAGGAATAATTTTCCACCATTTTTGAAACATATTTCATCGATACTCCGTTCCTTTTGCGCGTTGCGTGACGACATATAGCTTATAACCTACCTCGTTATCTGGGCTATCTAACAGTAAAAGAATTTTCTAAATCATGCCGGTACTTCCTGAGATTAGCGCGTTCAACCAAACAAACATACCCTTCAGCTTTATAACAAGTAGAGATAGAAAACACCCATACTCCGCAACAAATATTTGCAGATCATACACACAAATATTACCTACTGCAATTCGAATAGAATATTTGTAATATTTTAATCATAGTGTACGTTAGTCATAATCGTATCCAGTTTTACCAAATAGAGCTGTATTATCTGTTTACGTTGAGAATGGTTCTTGTGAAGTTCTACTTAAACGCGACATCTTCAAGGCTTAAAGATTGAACCCGTAAGGCCACACATTCAAGAGTTAAAGATCGTCATTTACGATCTTTACCTCACGAGTGGGACTTCCTCCTCAAGACTCATCTTGAAAACAATTCGAACGCTCTATTACTCATTTAAGTGGGCTACTTGACGACATCTGGTGCGGTCCAAAGCATTACGTAAAAAAAGTCGTTGCTCATTTCTTTCTATCATAAAAATAAATAGACAACTCACGCATTAGGAATAAAAATCTTATAACGCAGGGGACGTAACAAACGGACACAAATAACACACAGATTGTTGTATTATGGAGGTAGAAAGCAGTGACTGCAGTGAGCACTAGGCAAACCGCATTATGAACAGTACTATATATCTTACGTTTTGTGATAATTTAATGGCTAGGAAATGCTAAAAGAAGTCCACTACTACTTGCTCAAAATCCATTTATTATTGAGTTCACTTTACACATTGTAGTGAGATAAACACGGGCGCATGGAGACCTTCAACGCTGTTGATTATATTGCATCCGGCCCGGGTTGTCTTTATTCTTGTACTACATATCCATTACACGTATCCTTAAGTAATTGGCACTTCACACAGGTTGTGTTGTGTGATATTTGTAATACATTACAATATGTACCTCGTTGCTTTGTGTACTAACGGTCAAACAGTATCTACAAAGCTCACTCACGCTACTCAGTTACAACAGTATCTGGTACGCGTGGTGTCCTAATACCTTGTACAACAATAATGCATTATACATTGAATTTAAGAATTAAAAAAACGGAGAAAGGGCTGAGGCCTAATAACTGTAAGCTAATTCTAACAAAAAGTGCAATGTATACTAGGTACAGGTTTGACTGCCTCGCGTCGGTGGCGCGGTGGTAGTGTAAGCGACTGCTGTGCAGTGTACTTGACCAAATGTTTGTATGATCTACAAGTATTTGTTTCGGAGTTTGGGTGTTTTCTGTGTATAATATGTATGTATTTACAAAAAAAAGTATATATGTATTTATATCAGTTGTCTAGTACCCATTTTATTTTTTAACGTGTGGAGATCCCCTTGGACCGTCACCCCACCGGGGTTTGCAGCAGGGCGGTGTGTCGGACTGTTGGTCGGTTGTCTAGTACCCATAACACAAGCTCTGCTTAGCTTGGGACTTTTTTTTTTAATGTTTGGCCCGCCAAAATGACTCAAATCTGCCTGATGGAAAGCGTAAGCAGAATCCAAGAGTGGTGGTCACCATGCTCACTGCGAATGCAGACAATGCAGCATGGTGACCCACACCATGGCGGCCTAGTGATGCTGCTGCATCTTTTAGTCTAGTCAACAAGTTTGGAACTTGTTGACTAGACTAATTGGGCCTCCGGTCTCGCACTCACCAACGAAACACGACAGCACGCTGTCATTTTACGTTGATTTTCTGTGCAAGGGTAGTACCGCCCCGGTCGAGCCGGCCCGTTCGTGCTGAAATCAGCGTGGCTCTACTACCTCCTATAAATGATATATATACATATATATCCTATATATGATGACTAGATGACGTTGTGTGTTGGATGTTCGAAATATTTATTATTATTGTATTTCCACACCACCCTACGATAAACTGGTCGATAATGGCTGCTTAAATCCTTCATTGTACATTTTGTGCATAAAGTTTAAATAAATAAATGCCAATATGGGCTAACTAGTTTTTGCCCGCGGCTCCGGCCGCGTATATGTCAGTTATCGCAGCAAATAGTAGCCTATGAGTTATTCTGATGTATAACCTATATTACTGTAAAGTTTCATTCAAATCCATTCAGTAGTTTTTGCGGGAAAGAGTAAAAAACGTCCATCCATCCATCTATACTTACAAACTTTCGCGTTTATAATATTAAGTAGGATATACTAGACTCAACAAACGAAATAAATACTTATTATAAGTTCAATTACAAAAGTTTAAAAAAGGCATTTATCAATGGAAATAACAAACGTCAAAAATAATACGGTTAAATCCCAAAAATATATATTTGACTGTTATAAAAGAGACACACATTAACTTAACAATCGAGTTATTGATGTACATTTCAATTCTTCTACATTTTGCTAATGCTCTCATGTCTAACTTCTATTAAAGTGAGTAACATTTTCAGGTTGATGCTCTGGTGCTAATTAACTGCACATCAAACCAAGCTGGCTGGATCGAATGGGCGTATCAGAAGATGAATTCACGCTCGCTCCGCTCTCGTGGCATGACCCAGGGCGTGCTTGACTACTTGATGTGGCATCATTTTGGCCGGGTATGCATTCTTTACAAGTGTTATATAAATACTCTTTTTTCAGAAAAAGTAACAATTATATTGCTAATGCGACGATTGCCTCCGTTTCTTTATCTAAAAAAGTGTATAAATTAATTTGATGATTAATTATTATGTGCATATCAAACTTTTATTTGATTTTCAACATAAATCAGGTCCTGTTTTTTAAGTCTCTGTAACTACTCGCTGGTTAATTAACATATTGTAATTTGTTAAATACAACTTTCACTAACTCTCTTATCACGATGTATTACAGATATCTTCACTTTGAGTGAGATGCAGAACCTGAATTAAAAAATAACTTGTAATTATTATTTATGTTATTTTAATATTTATGTAGCTGCGCGATGCGTACTTCAGTATGTTTATTCATATTATCGTTTGCTTGCGATTTGTCTGTGATTTTCTACATTTGCTAAATAGGTTTCAAATTTCTTTCGAAGTTCGACCTTAATTGCAAGAGTTTAAATGTTGCCCATGCAGATAATGGTGCTTGATTCAATTAGAAATGTAACTTTCCTACAATCCATGGCTAATGAGTCGCTCGGCGAGCTTGCGAGTAGTTTGGCAAATTCAAAGTTTTACGTACGCAAACTTGATATCAACTTTATATTTACACGTAAATGAATGTACATGCCAAGTTATTTTAAATATTTTCGTACTCTAAACTCTAATTCGATATAAATTTTTAATTACCGTTATCGTACAGTGTTCACAAATTATTTGTAATCAACTCATCGATTTCAATTGGATCAATTGGCTGTAGCGTTATTTATCCCACATCTTTATTCGCGTAATCAAAAATGTGTCATCAACATAAATGCTCCTTTTTGGCCAAGCACTTCATAACACAGTTGAAGTTTACTAACATCAATAAATCATATCCCTATTTCATTGTCGTAGTACCCCGAGGAGCGCAACTATGACCTCGCTCAGATGTACCGCGCGTACTTCACACGCAACGTGAACCCAACAAACTTATCGCTGTTCATTGATGCGTATGTACGCCGCACTGACCTTGGAATCGCTCGAGAAACCGAAACGATCAAGGTGCCCGTGCTGAACATCACCGGCGCTCTCTCGCCACACGTCGATGACACCGTCACATTCAACGGCCGTCTCAATCCTAACAATTCCACCTGGATGAAGGTAAGTTTTGATCAAAAGTATCGTATCAGTATATGTAAATTCGGAGATTTCAGTAAATAGGCATCCCACCAAAAACATAAATGTAAAAAAGGAGAGCCAAGTTCAATACAAAAATTATGCTTGGCTGTGGGCTTCGTTGCAAAAAGAATGGAGATGTAAATGAGTGCCAAGTTCTATGCAAAATCCAAATATGTATTTAAAGGAACAAAATAAAATTATGAAAAAGTATTGAACTCTATTTCTTTGCTTTATTTGAAATCTATAACAATTGCTGTTATTTAAAAATGTGAGATCTTAAAGTAGGTTAGATTTGACTTAGCCAATTTAATAAGTCTAACTTAAACCCAAAACCCCCTTTCCAACGAGAGGCCTATGACCAGTAACGTATAGTGAAGTAATAGATGATGATAAACGATTGTAACCTTATATATTAAGGAAGATATAGGGACTAGCCTGTTGGTCCTGTGTTTAGTGATCCCGACTCCGGTGAAATATGTGTTATGTTAAAATTTTGACGCAACGCTAATTTTTCTCGTCACCCAGCCTAATATTTTTATCAATAAGAAGTCCTTTCACATGTTAACAAATGTATACTATTATTTTTGTTAAATAACTTAAATTACACAGCATAAATAACTACAAAACTTCTGTACTCAACCCTACGAAAAAAATAATTCCCAAACCAATTTAGTATTCAAAGTGTTTCGCTATTATAATATTAATCTTGGCTATTTTGTAAATTTGGCGAAGAATCTTAGTAATTAATAAAGGAAAAAGTGTAGCGAGTGTAGTAAGTCAAATTTATAAGAGTCAGGCAGTGGCGAAAAAAAAATTAAAAAAGGGAAACGGAATGTTACAACTCGTTAATCTGTAAAATTATCCGAGGTCTCGCAAAGGAAAAGTTTTGATTTGAAATGGTATTGGTTTCCAATTAATTTTGAAAAGTAGTAAGGTAAATCCCTATTTAACTTACTACTTTTCATAATTACCCTTAGCAGAAGCATTTCAACAGCAGACAGAAGGTTTACATTGTACCTCCTTGAGACAGAATATCTACCTCTTACTGTTTCTGTTTCCAAAACTGCTTGTCTGTGAAGAAAATAGTAAATAAATAGTATTATCTTTGCTAAAAAAGGTAAATGCAATAATAATCCGGCAACGCACTTGTGCTGCCTCTAGTGTTGTCGGTGTCCATGGGCGGCGGTGATCGCTTACTGTTTTTAAATTATTTGTTGAAGGATAATAAAAACTTTTTAAGTAAATTTTTATTCCGACATGATGTCTTCTTTGGGAATCCTGGAATTATTTTGATTCTGATTATATTCCGTACGTAAACCTAAGTCCCCAAAGTATAATTGCGTCCATTTACAGCGATGTTATCCTTTATTTTTAACGTGTGGAAACCCCCTCGTGCCCTCACCCCACCAGGGTTTGCGGCGGGGTGGTTTGGGACTAATCGGTCGGTAGTCGGCATCGTACCGACTAAAACTACTCGGTGTGCTACTAATAAAGGAAGGAGCCGGGAACTTCTGTTATCACGACATCCGATCCCTTCTAGCGCCTGCCCGCCGGCGCGGGCGCCACCTTCGTGTAAAACTCTCTATTTAGGCGACGTACGGCACATGCGAATGTCCGAAAAGGACCTGCATCAGTCGGAAGGAAAGGGTCCTGTGCTATCGCCATGCCCACTCCACAATGACCGATTGGAGAGCCTCCACGGCGGCAAAGCCAGCACGCGGAGTCTCCAGCCGGAACGACAAACGAGCAATCGTGCCTCGATGGCGGTCTCACGTCACCCGCGTATCTCTTTGGGCGCCTAACCCCCCATATCATCTCAGGACGCAAGAGGCGTGCCCTTTTCTAGGCGTCACACCGCCACCCACACAGCGCCATTGAGTGGACAAGTGGTGTCAACCGTCGAACGCCCCGCTCGAAAACTGAATTGGGCGTCCGACAGATCGGGGCACACCTCGATGGACGAGGCTTTAAAATTGGCCGAGACCGAATCGGCGGGTCGTCCCGGCTACTTAAACAGGATCCGCTTCCCGCTCTTCCAGCACTCAGAATCCGGAAAGCCCGGACACCTAGCTAGCGAACAGCAACGTTACCCTATACCCACCCGTCTGGCCATCTTGAAACGGTACGCCAAGACCTCCTTTTTTTTATGGAAAAGGGGGCAAACGAGCAGATGTATCACCTGATGGTAAGCAATTACCGCCGCCCATGGACACCCGCAACACCAGTGGCGTCACAAGTGCGTTGCCGGCCTTTGGGGGATGGGAAGAGGGATGAGGGGAGGGGTTGGGGTATGGGCCTCCGGTATCCTCACTCACTCGGTGAAACACAGCGCAAGCGCTATTTCACACCGGTTTTCTGTGAGGCCGTGGTATCACTCCGGTCGAGCCGGCCCATTCATGTCGAAGCGTGGCTCTCCCACGGTGGGAGAGCCTTTCTAAGGAGAGGCCTTTGTCCAGCAGTGGACTGTTAAAGATGATGATGATGATGATGACAGCAAAGTTAGAAAGAACTAAAGCTAATGTAACATGTATTTAAACATAATAATTTCAGATCTCAGACTCCGGCATGGTTCTCGAGGAGCAACCGAATAAGATTTCCGAAGCATTCCGCTTGTTTTTACAAGGCGAGGGCTACGGTAAGTAACCAAGGCGGAAATCGCGACTAGTGTACAGTTCCGATGCAAGCTTAGCTTTGCATTGCAGTTCGAATGTCTTGTCGTTGCACTTTACACGCCTCAATAGATGCAATAAAGTACTGACTTCCAAAAATGTGTACATAAACGATTAGAATATTTAAGATAGGTCCATAAGAATAAATGCCTAGAAAACTAACTTTTGATACAACTTTAATGAGACAAGATAATGAAGAAATAATTCTAATATCAATAAATAAAATATTGTTACTTGGCTCTTTAGACTTTTGTATTTTTTTACAAAATAAAATGGGAATAAAATCATTGTGGGTGTGGATATTAAAAACACTAAAAAAAAACTTAAAAATAAAAAAAAATCGGCTAGATTTTGCAAAAAATATACGGAAGAATAAAATAAATATTTTACTAGTCCTTTGTTCATAAATCAAGTTAAATGTTTATGCCGTCCATATTAATTAATTAATCCACATTGATAAAATCAATTTATTTGGAATTTCAATATAAAAAGTAACACATATAATATTGCAAAGTCAATGTGACTTTTAATTGATGAATGAAATAAAGAGTAATGAATATTAAATTATATAAGAATTTTGGTTCATTAAATTTTAAAATGTATCTATTTTTTAATTTGTGTAAGCCCGTGCAATGAATAGCGTCGATTAAATTATTAATTCGATAAGTATTCAATTTAAAATGTTAGTGAAAAGTTAATATTTCTGAAATCGCTAATTGAGTGTTAATTCTGAGAGAATATTGCATCTGTTCTGCAGCTTTATGTAAATAACCGATTATATTATTGTTTTTGTTAATAAATCTAAATATAATTACAAAACATCCTAAACATTTAGTTCCGTAAATATTTTATTCTTTATTATTATATTTTAACTTCTGTATTTTATTTATTCAAAACAAATATTTCCTTCTACTTACTACAGGCCTTAAAACCTGAATTCATTTCTTTCAAATCTTGTCATTACTGTTTCCCTGTGTGTAGTACCAAACTAATCTATTTCTGATGTGGTCTGAAGCCCTCTTTATTTTCTATATTCGCCCGATTACGTTTGAGCCTGGATATGCGATAGCGTTATGCAGTTCCTAAGAGATTGGTATGTACCTTCCTTAGAGCTTTTAATCAGCTTGTATTACCTATATTTAAAGTACATATTATGTTATCCTTTAATATTTTGTTCAATGTTTATATGTATTTGTGTATACATATGTGTGTTTGTTTTTATGTAAGTTGGGATTATTTAATATCTTTATTAAAATCGCTATTTACTCATTCAAACATTCTAGGGCTTTGTTTTAGCTAGACATATATTTCACTTACACCAATCATGAATAGTTTAAGTTAACTATCATTATGTTATTCAAAGTTTATAATCGTTTAAAATATTCAAAATTAGGCCTTCGTATTATTAACTTACCTGTATTTTAGGCCATTCTTTTAAAAATTATTGTTGTTTAATATCTAAGAAATATAAAAGATAGTAAACTTATCACAGTATTTAATAAAGTAATCTAAATTCTTTTTATGAAACCACCAACCACATCACGCCATTTTGTTTCTATTGTCTATTTTGTAGATCTATGTTTCATGTTGTTTTGTTTATAACATTTTTGTAAATTATGACATGTTTCTAATTTCGAAAATTTGCTGCACATGAAAGGTACCTAAGGCTGCAGTGTAAAATTATATCTTTAAATTACTATTAGATTTAAAAACTGGAAGAGAAAGATATTACAAATGTTACTTTAAATATCGAAACGCTGTTTTTAATGTCACAATTCACAAAAATGTTTTAGTAGTCACATAGTATTGCAATTTATTTTTTAATTTTTATTGTTTACCAACCTGTAGCTGTTTTAGCACTACAAAAAATGAACCGTTGACGTACAGTATCAGCGTGCTGCGTCAGCATCTAGCCAGTATGTTATCGTTAACGAGCTTGTAACCAAAGTAAGTGTTCTTTTGTAATGTCTAATGCATGGAAGCTCTTGAAACGCAATTATGTAATGACAAAGCTAAACAACATTTTTCTACGATTAACCTTCACCCATCGGACTCATTCATGACCCCAATATTAGTAACATCTAAACAGAGTTTAACGCACGCATGGCGTAGTGGTTTAAATGGTCACTTAGCCGCTTTCTATTGCGCTGAGAGTTGTGGGTTCAAATCCCACATGATACAGCACGTTGTGTAATCCACAAATTATTGTTCTGAGTTTAAGTTTCTATGTGTGGGTAATGTATGTATATTTGGAAGCCCCCGCGACATATGAATACTCCTAGTTAAAACTAAGTGCAAAGGATAACCCCTGATTT
Organism: Diaphora mendica; assembly: GCA_949125395.1. Classification (NCBI taxonomy): domain Eukaryota; kingdom Metazoa; phylum Arthropoda; class Insecta; order Lepidoptera; family Erebidae; genus Diaphora; species Diaphora mendica. The sequence goes on along the minus strand of OX421312.1, from coordinate 8,727,323 downwards.
ATACACATTAAATAAACAGTATTTAGCTTTTTTAATGACTCTTAATGTCGTTCGTCATATATACCAAGCCAAGTGACATAAATCAAACACCCACGGGTCCTCCCATTGTCTATAGGGACCTCCTAAATATTTTTCGGGGACTGCATCAGTAAATTTTTACTAAAGTAATAATGCGCAGATAAGCGACGACAACTCTAGCAAGAATTTAATAATGCAAAGGTATTGGATTCTCATGATCACATCAATTTAAATGTTATAACATTACATTACATAACACAACCTATAGGGCTAAGTGCATGAAACTTATAACAAACTATGTAGCTGAGTGCCGCGGTGCTACCCACGTACCCCAGTTTAAAAAAGCAGCCTAAGTTACTCCTTATATCATCAGCTACCTATCAGAAAAAGTCCCGTCAAAATTGGTCCAGTCGTTCCAGAGGTTAGCCGGAACAAACACACAGACAGACACAAAAATTGTAAAAAATGTTATTTTGGTATATGTATGTACCGTATACCTTATACATAAATATATGCATTTAGTAAAAAGCGGTTATTTCAATATTACAAACACACCAATATTATTTATTTGTATACATACATTATATCACCGTGGTAGAGCCACGCTTCGGCATGAATGGACCGGCTAGACCGGAGTGATACCACGGCCTCACAGAAAACCGGTGTGAAATAGCTTGCGCTGTGTTTCACCGAGTGAGTGAGGATACCGGAAGCCCATACCCCAACCTCTCCCCCTATCTCCCCCCCCCTATCCCGCAAAGGCCGGTAACGCACTTGTGACGCCTCTGGTGTTGCGGGTGTCCGTGGGCGGCGGTAATCGCTTACCATCAGGCGATACGTCTGCTCATTTGCCGGTCTATTCCATAAAAAAAAAACATACCTATAGATGTATAGATAAATATATACGAAAGTGTGTTTGTTATATTTTAAATGATTTGATACTAAAACTTAATCTACTAACTAATTAAAAAAACACTTTCATTAACGTGTTTTAAGAATGAATTTTAATATAATGCCATTCCCTAGAATCACTCATTTTTACCAGACTAAAGGCCCGTAGTTACTTTGATTAGTGCGAGTGCAGGTCATCAATGAGTGGTAGAAAATACGTGTGGAAAGCGAACTTGCGGGCCCAAAGGGAAGGGTAATAGTTTTGGCAGTTTATGTATGTTTGTACATGTTCCACTGTAGCGACTAAACTCCTGAACCGGTTTTAATGAATGAGGTGTCAATAGTTTCGTAATAATGACAGGCTAAATAAATATTGTCAAAAGGTTTTTAAACTTTTTCTTGTTCCATTTACGAACTGAGTGAACTAGAACTACGAGAACTAAAAAAATTTAGAACTTTTATGTGATTATATTATTTTACGGAAATTTCAAAATCTTCCTTTAAATGGTCTGCTAATATTTTTTTGTCTAGATAGTTTCTACGTTCGAATATTTTTTACGTTGTATAGCATCTTAACACATCAATAGTTTTGGCAGCCATGTCAGTATGTTCCTATATTAGTCCGGTCAATTTAGACATAACAATAGTAGTCAAATAACAAAAATTCCCACAGAGCCAAATATTGGTGGAGAACTGGGGTTTATCATTATAAATAAAGTTTTAAAAATCCCCATCGATCCCATGTGTGCTTCAAAAGTTATTCGAGGTCAAAGGTCGAAATTTGAGGTTTTTTGTTTTTTTTTCGAAAATGGTAAGTTTTATCAAAAAGAAAACTTAGACAAAGTTGTAGATCTTAAAATTCTCTACAAAAATGGTCTTCATGATTTTTCCTAAGAGTTACCATTCCTGAGATATCGTGATTCTAAGAGTCATATTATACATGATATGCACACATTTCCACGCCACCTGTGAGGTAGTGTACTAAGGTCAGTCTTGCTCAAATATCCAGTTGAGTACAATAGAGGAAAATTCCTGTGATTTTAATGAAGACACCAATGACTCAGTCACATTTGAACAACTTATGAACATCTAGCAAGAAGAAGAGGAAGAAGAAGAAATTGAAGAAGACATGACTGTTGAAGTAGACTTTCAAGATCTGATTAAAATATCTAAAGAAATCGCAACAATAGTTAACCCAATAATCAATAGCAATATCAATAATAAGGTAATATCTTACCCTTAAATTATCCTAAAATTGTCATGACAGTTAGTGGAGTAGGCCTACAGGGGAAACCACGGTAAAAAAACGCGCCGAGTACACTACCTCACAGGTGGCGTGGAAATGTGTGCATATCATGTATAATGTGACTCTTAGAATCGCGATATCTCAAGAATGGTAACTCTTAGGAAAAATTAGGAAGACTATTTTTGTAGAGAATTTCAAGATCTGCAACATTGTCTAAGTTTGTTTGTTGATAAAACTTATCGTTTTCGAGAAAAATCCGAAAAACCTCAAATATTGACCTTTGACCCCGAATAACTTTTGTAGCAAACATGGGATCGATGGGGATTTTTAAAACTTTATTTATAATGATAAACCCCAGTTCTCCACCAATATTTGGCTCTGTGGGAATTTTTGTTATTTGACTACTATTGTTATGTCTAAATTGACCGGACTATATGAGTGACTAGCTGACCACGCAACGTCGTTTATGTCTCCTATTGCCCATTCATTTGTTACAAATAATGTGATAAATGAAGAACCGCTCGACCGATTTTGTGCAAACTTCACATAAACCATCTACTAAATAGTCCGAACAAAGCCTAAACATTTAGTTTAGATAAGTTAGCCCGTTCTTGATTTATAAAATTACAACGAAAAGTGGCATTAATTTGTATATTATACCTACTATACATTACTTCCGCATACAAGTACTTGCGGGGGTTAGTTTCATGTGATATATGAATCATTACATTACAGACGCTTATCAACATAAAGTGGATGATGTTTTCTATAATTTAGTAGAATAACCTATTTGCAATGCTACAACAGGTAAGACAACTTAATAAACTCATTGTGATTTTTCACGGAATGTATACGCAGAATAAATTTAAAACATCGACGAGATTATAACCACGATAGTGTTTTTTATGTATGGACTTGCCGAAGTGACTACTCTGCCTCTCTCTCTCTGTTATTTTGTTAATGTCTCGAAACAAGTTTCTAATTAAACGAATCTTCAGTTAAATCAATTAACAGTCTTAGGTTTAGGTAAATGTCGACACAACTAACTATAGTGCATTTCACAAAAAAATATTCATAAATGTACAAAGGCCTAGTCTTTCCTATTCATCTATTAGTCATTGGTTACCATCTTATTTTTCTTATAATAATAGCTTTTGTGATGATTATTCCAGTGGCACCGCTGTCGCCCTCCAAGATATTCATGTTCCGACGCCTGAGTGATGCCAGCCGGCGCCGCCGCCCCTGCCGCCACTCGCCGGTTATCCGCATCACTGAGAATCCGATTTCGGAAGCTGTGGTTTGCTAAAGCCTGAGAATACCGCCCTACTTCACAGAACGCTCATGGTTCCGCCTACCAACATATGTAAGACTCATCTTCATGTGGAACAACTATAACATCCAATTAGCAACAATCTACGAAGACGTAGTACTTGAGAGCATGCCAGATCCTCCTTATGATAACCCGAGTTCTGATATCCCTTAGGTGTTTTAATGCTGGCTGTTCTACGTCACACTTCTATTGAAAGTGTTGACTTGTGCGTTCGAGAGGGCGGGGTGAGGTAAACCTCACAGCATTAATGTTGCTTTGTCAACATTATATCATTGTATAATTTAAGATAATTTTATTGGAACATTCAAATATGTATATGTTACCGTCAGATTGTCAAAACCGTTAAATTGTAATCTATCTCGCGAGATTGCAAACAATCGAAAGATTGTGAAATGGTATCGACGAATCGCAAGGCGCACGCTGATTGGTCGAACAGCATATGTCCCGCGCCGCCATATTTGTTTGTTAATTCGTCTTTGTTGCCGAATGTAAAGTATTTTTGTGATTGTAAATTAATTTCATGTTGAAAATACCTCACAGCTTTATTAGTTATATAAAATTGTTGTGACAGTAAAATTAATTTGTGATTAATCAAATAAGTTCTTTCTTAACATAACTCTATGGCCATTGAACGGCCTACCGTATCCCACCAATCAGAGACAGTTGACAATTTGACGCGCGTAAGCGTATATCACAGTTGACAATCTATCGATAGTTTGCAATCTCGCTTGGTAGATTACAATCTTTTTCACGGTTTTTACAATCTTACGGTGACATATACATATGATATATAATTATACCACTATTGAGCGTCGATATCTTTAATTTCAATTTATCGTACATGTTCTTATGTATATATTGTATGTATTTGTTACGCGATGGTGTAAGGAAATTAACTCGATTAATTTGTAACTAGGTGTAAAGTAATGAAAAGTAATATAGTGAGCGAAGCGTGCTTTCGCGTAACAATTTCGATGGGGTCACGGTTTGCACAGTGGCAGTGTGCGATACTGGGCCAGTTGTCGAACAGTGACAATTTGTGATGTAATGTGCCAGTATTGTAATTGTGACGTATAGTGGCAGTACGCGATATTTTGCAGTACATTGATCATTGTGTTACACATTGTCAGTGTCAGAAGCGGTGTATTACAGTGGCAGTGTAAGTACGCCGCTACTTGGTGTGTGGTAATTAGTAGCTCACTACATGCAGCACAGCGCGCACGCTTTGCCGTCGCTGGGTGCTATGCTAAGACCAAGATAGGTTTCGAAGTTGGTTAAATAAAGATTTGGATAAAATACTTTTTATTTTATAACTTCTATTCGATTAACTTATAAGAACATTTGTTTATTTTAAGGCCTACTGTGTGTTTATAGTTGTAATTAAATGTTGTATTTATTCAAGTAAATAATATGATCGTCGATATTCAGTATTATTTGTTTTTATTTTAGTTGTAATATATGATTTAGTGTTATATAACCGTAGATGCGTAGGTATGTGTCACTGCTTTGAGTAGTTCATCTAATTATGATATAAAAGTTATAACAGTAATATTGTGCAAAGGCTTCGGTAGATATCGTTTCTTTTACTGAATAAATATTTATTGAGTATTATATAAATGTAATTTACGAATATAATATTACATAATAGAGGATTTGTGCTTAGGTGTTATGCTAAGTACTCACATACGGTTTTACTCGATCGAGCAAACATGTCGAGTAAAACCACGACACGGGCTTTCGTCCACACATTCAGCATTGATAGATCGAGTGACGCGTATTTTGGCTCGAAGCGAACCGTTGAGCCAAATGATGTCTGTTCAACAAAGGAGACGGTGGCTACATTTAGCAAGTCTAGCAATTCTTAATTATAAAAGAATTAAAGAAAATGAAAAGGAGAAACGTAAAGGAGATCGAGCCATAGAGCCGGCTCGATGCGAGCCTTCGAGTTGTGAGTTTTGCAGTCCACACGTAAATTTTTCCTCGTCTTGGAGTAAAACCATCGAGTAATACCGTATGTGAGTACGGACCATTAGAGAACACGTTGTGGCGCGGATAGTCGTTCAATATCATGAGCTGCACGTATTATAGACTTTGAAATAATAAAAAAAACGACGATCCGCTGATAGATGTATGTTACGTAATAACATATATATATATATATGTATGTATGGTGTATACATGACGGACTGCTTCTATTCAAGAGTCACTAAGCGAAAATATATAATAAGAAACGTACTGGTAAATTCGTTACGAGCAGAGCTCGAGTTTTGTGTTTGAATGGAAGAAGGCCGGCCACATATTAAGTATAATATATTAGATGTTCTAAACTTGATGTTTACGATGTTGAAATGTTTCTCTTAATAATTGATCAGTAGATGAATCTCAGTAGAATGAGTACGAGGATATGTTCACAAACCACCGAGTATGGCGTGACGTCATACGTTAGTAGCACGCAGTCACACGCATCGTACGTCTACGATGTTGCTTAATAGACGTACAATAATTACAGAACGTACTTTAATTTATAGAATTCTTGTTGTAACAATCATTACTGATTTGAACTGTAGATGTTCTATTTAGAGTCATTCACAATGGCATTCGTGTGAATTTAATATGGATCTATTAAAAGTGTTTTATAAATGTTGTTTCATTTTTCCCAATAATGTTATGATGGAAAATTTTCGACGCGACTAGCGTGCTGCGAGCCGAGCGGCGAGTGGCAACCATTGCCGTATTCCTCCCCAGAAGGAGCGCTCGGCGGAACATACCTAAACTGAGAAGTGGAACCCCCCTGACAGGCAGGCCCATACATAAAAAAAATTGACGCAAGTAGATGAGTTTATTAAAAAGTGTGTTGGTTCTTATTAATCCATTTTAAAATTTCTTGCATGTTTTTTTAAATTTTCCATCAAAAATATGGTGGTAAGTAAATTCCTAAAGTAAGCAACTTAATAATTGTATTATAGGAACAGAATACTTATTTCTAATACGCCAAGACAAACGTCTACGTCCATCAGACACAGACAAGTGTCTATGTCTAGTACCTCCGACATACTACAATGCACTCAACCATTAGACCACGGAGATTAAAAACGTATTGGACCAATTTTTAGGTTTTTATTAGGACCAACCTCAAATTAAATTAAACGTCTAAAGAATTCCAATGGTATGTTGGCACGCGTAAATTACCAGATTTAGACAGCGATGTAACCACTTGTTCGCTTTACAACAGATTCTATCATTCGCGCTGATTTTATTAACACTTCATTGCCATAGCATTTAATAGAAGATATTTCACAATAATCGTATCGTATACTGATGTATATGAAATATCTTTGATAACATTGTGCGCAGAAAGCAGCTCGCCACAATACCTAACCAGATTGACAATAAACAGACTACAACGTAAGGATGTGAAATGGAAGAAAAATAAAACAGCGCACAACTAGTGTTTGACTTTATATATTTTAATGTAGAAGATATCAACAAAAGTGTCCAATATAAATCAATTTGAATTTTACATTTATTAACATATTCCAATAGTTTATAACTAAACTATCTCTAAACGAATACTTATTACTAGCGATGTCTTAAGCGCGTAATGGAGAGATGGATTATATAAAATAATGTTACATTTATTGATTGAATAAAAACTATATAATACATTTATATAAAGCAGTGTAATCTATAAAAATGTATATGATTGAAGTGTGTGATGATTTGGGTAGGTGTAAGCAGTACAAACATCTTAATGACATTAACACACATACATAAATCCTACACAAGTGAGACGACTACCCTTGACACGAGCTTAAAGATGTAACACGTAAACACGTAATACCGAGAGCTCAGCCCTTACAAGATTTCCCTTCAGAGGTATGATGCAAAATAGCTTTAATAGTAGGTACAAACGATCATCATCATCTCACCACCCTTATCTCGACTTTATTTGCTTCGGTGCAATGAGTTCTTTGCTTCCATTCTCATCTATCACTTTAAAAGACAACTCCCGCACAAGGAATAAATCCTGTGTCGCGGGGGACTTTACAAACATACATGAAACGGACACACAGAACACCCAGACTCAGAACAACAATTTGTGGATCACACAAAGTGTTGTCCTATGTGGGATTTGAACCCACGACACTTGGCGAAGTAGGAAACGGCGTGGTGACCGCCAAACCACTAGGCCAAACGTGCAGTCAAGTCACTTTTCATATCCATATCACTACTTACTCCCTTTCTGGATTCATCATTTTTTTCTTATGTCATTCCCAACTCTTATATTGCCATCACCTTGTTACAACGAGCCCAAGCGATGCAGCTGGCATTTGCTGTTCCATCCATGACGTGGTAGCAAGACCGGAAAGACGGCCGAAATCACAGAACATGTAATCGGCTTTGGTTCTGCTGATTTATAAACCAAAATCATGATCAACTCCAGTCTTTGTTGCCATATTTTCAGTCTGCGCTGAACCTAGGAACCGTCCTCACCGACTAACAGCACGTCGACTGCAAATAGCATACACCATTGTGCCCCTAATATCCGATGTTAGAGCATTCATAGTAGGAAGAGGCATACCTCTTTTCCCAATAATGTAACGGTGTTTTTTTTGTGTTATGATTTGGCCAATTGTATCCTAATATAACGACTGATTTCCGTCCTTCAGATGAATGAAAGTTAAACCAAATGTAGGCTAAAAGCCGAATCCTGGTGCAAGCCAACAGACACTGAATTGGTCGGTGTTACCTGCAACCGATCTAACATGAGTTCTAGACTCTCTGTAGGTACATACCACGAATCAATTCCATCATTCAACACTCCTCGCATCATTCAACATTGCGCTCTATTCGTTCGTCCATCTGTACCTTATATTCTCATCTTTTATTAACACCTGTTTCATCTTTTATACTACTTACATGCATGAAATCTTTCGCTTTCGCGTTTATAGTTCAAGCCATAACTTGTTATAATGAAATGTCTACGTTTAACTGTTCACTTGTATATTATTCTACTATATATTGATTCCTTGAACAGTAGTTACGGAATCAAAGATTATCTCATCAAAAACCTTTAAACGAGCTATTTTGTATTCAAATTCAGAGATTCAGATAATCTGAATATGATAGCTAGGATTTATTATAAGAAAATTCTAGATCCTTTATTGTCTTTACTTAAAAGGTATTTTTTTTAATTTAGTGATTACTTAAACCCAGAAAATATTAAATAAATAAAAAGTGAAAATTAAGGGAGGGAAATTCAAACTTACAAAACCCGTCACTATTGGTCAAAACGAAATGTGACGTCGACGGTCACTTCATTGAAATTATCGGCGTCGAAATTCATACTGCGTTTGTAGTGTTTGTGAGAAAAATTAACTTCTTCCATGATTTTTAGAGCAATTAAAACTGTTAATAAGTATAAAGTAACTGAAACACTGAATAGTAAACAAATACGAAATGACAATGACGTCATTGGCCGTGTCAAAAGCGCGCGCAAAATGACGGCGTTTGAATAGCTCTTTAGTCAGTGTTTTAAATTTCACTTTGAAAATTCGTTTAACTATTTTCAAACCTATTTATATTTTTTTCTATGTTATAGAGACGTAAATGATGAGATTAAGAAATTTAAAAAAAACGTGCATATTTCCTATTCTAATAAAATCACAAAAAGAATATACATGGACAAAGATAGTGTTTTATACTAATGATTGAACTACAACTATACACATATTTTAAATATGTCTTAATGATAAAGCAATAAATATAAATAATAATAATAATAAATAAATATTTCGGACATTTTAACACACAACGCCATCTAGTTCCAAGCTAAGCAGAGCTTGTGTTATGGGTACTAGGCAACTGATACAAATACATATATACTTTTTTTTTGTAAATACATACATATTATACATAGAAAACACCCAAACTCCGAAACAAATATTTGTAGATCATACAAACATTTGGTCCGACCCAGGAATCGAACCCGAGACCTCATGATCAGCAGTCGTACACGCCAACCGCGAGACCAACGAGGCAGTTAAATATATTACTTTAATAAAACCATATCTGATTACATGAATCTACTGCAGTGGTTAGTTGAACTACACTCATTAAATATTGCAGTGCGGCAACTTACTGTGGTGTATACCATAATGTAACTAATGGAGATAAATTATAATCAATAGAATGTAAACTTTATTTTGACATGATTTAGGTATAATTTATTTGTTTCAGTGGTATCGAAACACGTACAAATAACAAAAATAATTTCTGACTATGCCTTACATGTTTTTACGAAATGTGAAAACTGTTGCAATGATTAAATATTTGTTCTTGTGTAATAAGCAATACTTAAAAAATAAACCCTAATAAAATTCCCCGTTTCACCAGTTTACTGACGATTCAGATAGCTTATCTGACAGATAATTATACGTCTTCCATATAAATTATGTCAAACTATCTGGCAGATAAGCTATCCAGAACTCTATCAACGATTACAAAAAAAATACGTAATCTTTAAAAATACATATACCTAACACTATCGTATCCGTTTAAATGTACTAATCAAATTAAGTGCGTTATACGAGGGTTGCTATTGACTGCCTCATTGTTCTAGTGGTTAGCGTAAGCGACTGCGGATCAAGAGGTCTAGGGTTCGATTTCCGGGTCGGACTGCTGTTGGATTTTCTTACAAGAAATTCTTAATAGCAGCCCGGAGTATGGAAGATGGTGGTGTTTCCCGCCTGTGCCTCTGAGAGCACGTTAAGCCGTCGGTCCCGGTTGTCATGAACATCTATGGCAATCGTTACTGGGAAGTCAGTGCTCTGAAATATACTGACAATTAGTTCAATCTTCGAATTCAGTTCACCCTCAGGGTTGCGGAGGTCCGATGCCAGTCGCTCCGTGGAAAAACTGATATTCAGGTAAAACCGGTTGAACTAGTAGCCGACCCCAAATCTTGGGAATAATAAGGCTAGGAAGAAGAGATACGAGGGTTGTTATTACTTGTAAGTACATACAAACATTAAAAGCAAATGCTTTGACGATTGCAAACTGTGGTTTTACTCAGCATTCACATTACTCCGCGATTACAGCACCGATGAACTCCAATATATCCAAGATATACAACCGATATTTACTGGGTTCCTGCCCCCAAGTCAAGTTGAAATTCTAACGTAAACGAGAATACAAAACTAACAAAGGCACGTGAATGACGTCTCTCAAAGCTAAGTCACGTGGTCAAAACAAAATATTAGCCAATAATACAAGAGAATAGAGGCAACACGTGCATCTTGACTAAAGGAGCTGGTACCTCTTACATTTAGGTTCCTTATTTCTCAATATTTAAACTTATGTACATACATAGATGGCTTATTTTTCAATAATCACAAATCTACTAAATTTGTTCATAGATAGTTTTGAATATAATCTTTTTTCTACATCGGTGTGTTAATATATGATCATGTCGTTCTTAAATCAGAAAACTAAATCAATGTTTGTATTGTTTGTGGGTATTTTATACAAAACAATACATCTTGCCAGGAATACAGCAACAGTAGGTACATTGAGTATCTTATATTCAGAAAAGAAAGTTTCAAAGAGACTAGAAGATTAAATTTACGCCAAAAAACGCTGATATATTACCCATAGATGAATAGCTTTAGAAAACAGTATTGAATTCATTATAGAGATTGTTTTTCAATATTTGATATAATGTTTAATTTTTCGTCATTTTTGATAGTCGCTTATTTTTAATAAAACCAAAGTGAAAAATATTATTATTTTTTCTTGACTAATATACAATATAATACAAAACGCTAACTAATCTTAGTCAATACAATGACTTTATCGCTATCCTCAATACTTGTCAGACCAATTAATGGACGCGCCCGAAATACTTAAATACTCCAAAGTCTCATTGCAATGGAATGAAAAATAAAATAATAAAAAACATAACAATAAACAATGAAGATATTTTTTTTATCCTATAGTACTAATAACTCAGAGTAAATACTATACTTGTAACAATTATTTGTATTACAGATAACAATTGTTACACATTAGGATCGAACTAATGATGATCCTGCACTCACTGTTGTTCTAAATATCCACTGCACCACGAACTCGTTTTTTAATAGCTCTTTGTAGGAACCATAATGTAGTAGATTGGTGCATACTCATGAGAATGTCCTGTAGGTGTACAATACAAAATATGAAAATTCTATTTCCCTCTCCCATAAAACGAAATAGTGGTAACGCGTTCTAGATATTTCAACGTTTAAGCCTTCAAACGTGTTGAATTCATTACACACATGATATTTTTTTATATATATTGCCCTAATTACACAATGTAAATAAACTTAACCCATTTAAGAATCGGTATTAAAAGTGCTTTAGCTACGGAATACTAAGATCAGAATGATTGATATGATGATGATCAGGGCGAGGAATATATACACCTTCTTCTTCCTCAGCTTATTCTGAAAATAAACACAATCACCTTTAGCCAAACAGTCAGTTTAACTAGTAAAAATATCTATTGTGTAAACGTCCGTGTGGTGACGGAATAAGAAAGAGTGTCACCATCCGTATTTATCCCTTGGGTGTCGTAAAAGCCATCTAAAGCCGAGACTCCACCGAACAAAAGTTGTCAACTTTGTGTTGTCAACACGTGTTGGTGACAAAAGTTCCTGTAAAGCCGAGTCTCCACCGAACAAAAGTTGGCAATTTTTGTTGACAACTTTCGGTGGAGACGCGCCTTTAGGGAGCAAACTACGCAAGTCAACGAACTGCAATGAAAAGGAAAACTAGACACAAACTCTATGCCAACACGTTTGGTCAGCGTGGTATAGTACGGCAAAACCCTACTGTCCAACACTGGACATAGGACTCTGCCTATATCTAGTGGACTCTTAAAGACTATTAAGATGATTGGCTGACATATAATGTTTACAGCCATTACAAAACCACCTGTAAATGAACTCTTTACTATTACATAAAGGCGCGTATCCACCGAAATTGTTGGCAATTTCCGTGTTTCCAACTGTTTGCAACTCTTCAGAAAATCGCCAACTTTTGTTTCTATTGTGTCTACACCGAGTCGCCAACAATTTGAAAAACATTCGAACTAATTGTCTCCACAGAGCCAATAAATAACTGCAACACGGAAACACGGTTCCCCACATTTGTTGACAATTTTTGTTGCCAACACAAGGAAATTACAGAAACTTTTGACACCAACACGTGTTGACAACACAAAAGTTGCCAACTTTTGTTCGTGGAGACTCGGTTTAAGGTTACATGCACTTGTTAAAGTAATGTGATGGTTCTAACCTTGTAATTAGCCGCCTCCCTTAGCTGTGTGGTGCCAGCTTCCACATTCTGTGTCGCGTACTCGACACTCGACTCTATGGAATCGACTACCTCACCCTGAGAGTAGATCATTGTGCCCAGCTCCTTGAAGATCTGGTTTACGTCCATTATATCATTCTGAAAGTAAAACGGTAAAACAAACATGCAGTTACATCAACAGTTCTGTGTATAAATATTAAATAAATATTTCGGACATAACACACAACGCCATCTAGTCCCAAGCTAAGCAGAGCTTGTGTTATGGGTACTAGACAACTGATACTAATACATACATACCCTTTTTTTTTTATAAATACGATCATTTTATAAATAGAATACACCCAAACTCCGAAACAAATATTTGTAGATAATACAAACATTTAGTCCGACCCGGGGGAATCGAACCCGAGACCTCATAATCAGCAGTCCCACACGCCAACCGCGAGACCAACGAGGCAGTCAAATTAAGCTTAAAGAGTCTTCAGATTTAGACATAAATCTAATAAAATAGTACGTGTGCAGGCTCTGTTAGAAATTTAATACTCTTTATTAAACTTATTATATAACATATTATTTACATTACAAATTTATATTATTATTAAGTTCTTTGTCTATCATCATGCTTTTCTCTCGTGTGGAAACCCCAACAGGTCATCACTTCAGCCCAGAAGAGAATGTAGTGGTATGTCAGAATAGAACCGACTAAAACCACATTGTGTACCGTCAGAAATGAGTCTATTACAGGGGACCCTAACAAGGAAACCACCGAGATACCCTGCACACTTAGGCCCCCTGATAAACTAGTACATAACTACTTCATAGAGTATGGGAACCCTAACATCCATACAGAGGCGCGCTTGTGCTAGAAGCTGTATCGAAGGACAAGGTAAGACCAGTCCAGAATCTATTGCTTATAATTTATTCTTTTTTATTTTATTTTGACATTTTACACACAACGCCATCTAGTCCCAAGCTAAGCAGAGCTTGTGTTATGGGTACTAGACAACTGATATAAATACATTATATACTTTTTTTTGTAAATACATACATATTATACATAGAAAACTCCGAAACAAATATTTGCCGATCATACAAACATTTGGTCAAACCTGAGAATCGAAACCGAGACCTCAAGCACAGCAGTCGCACACGCTACCACTGCGCTACAGAGGCATTTATTACAATTTATTGGTTTATTGATTCACAAATAAATAATTGTATCATTGTATTTATCAACTTATTAGGTTGCGTTGTTTATATTTTCCTTTTTCCTTGTTTAGTATCAAATCTATACTAATATTATAAAGCTGAAAATGTTGTTTACTACTGGTCTGATTTTAAAAATTATTTCAGTGTTAGATAGCCCAGTTATAAACGAAGGCTAAGTATCAATAAAATATGTTGCAAACACGGGGGAAAGTCATTCCTCTTGAGAGCTTGCATTGCGTACGCTACGTAAACGGTTAAAACGGTTGTTACTCTTTGAAAGTTCTAAAAAAAGTCTGTGACAGCATATTCTCATATAGGTATCTAAAACCTTTTTCAATGTAAACGATTTGTTCACCCTGTGTAACAGACGAGGTTGCGTGGGTCAGCTAGTACTTGAAGTAAAGCAGTTTGCTGCCAACCATTTTCTAACTTTGCCTTCTTTATCTATACTTATATTAAAAATGTAACAGGTCCAATTCTGTACATTAAAGATATTTTGAAAAAAAAATTTGGAGGGCTCTCTATAGTCGATACTGAAGCCAAAAGTGTATTTTTTTTCATTTTTGTCTGTCTGTCTGTCTGTCTGTATCTTGGCCGCGCATAACGCCGAAACTACTGAACGGATTCAAATGAAACTTGGCATGATTTGAGTTCATACTACGAGGTAGGAGAGAACGTACGAGGAAGTATACTTTTTATCCCGAAATTCAGCACGGTTTCCTGGAGAGAGGGGATGAAAGTCAAAATATGTACTTAGTTGTAATTCAATAACACATAGTCCGATTTTATTCATTCTTTTTTTGCTAGAAAGAAAAAAATAAAAGATAACGGGAAAAGTATTTTTTGTCCGCAACTGTACACTGCCTGTGGGAAGCTGAGACAGATATGTAAATAAGGCGGTATGAAGTTCGCCGGGTCAGCTAGTTTTATAATATAAAACTAATTACAAGCTCTCGCCAATGTCTCGTTATACGTCGTCATCCTACGCGACAGGAGTAAGGTAATCGCGATAAAAGTAGCCTATGTCCTTCCTCAGGAATAAAAATATCTCCATTGGAAATTTCATTGAAATCGGTGCAGTAGTTTAGCCGAGAATGCATGACAGACAGACAGTTACTTTCGCATTTATTAATATTAGTATGGATAACTTAATTTATATGATATAACTAAGTCAAACTTTGATTGAAGTAAATATGACAAGGTATCTATGATAGGGATGTAATTGTTTAAAACTATGGTATTTATATAACTCATTAAGTTTATCGTAATCAATGTTCGCGTTTAGTTGATACCCCGTATTTATAGGAGTAAATCAAAGCGTTCGATGCGGCTCTGGAACTAATATATCCATTGATAAGGTTTTTAAAAATGAAATATTTATAATGTGGCCACTTTATGGTAGCCATTTTACAGGTCTATTTTAAAAGGTACACAAAAATTGCTTTTACCGAAACAAAAAGTTAAGAAAATGTTACCTATTCCAAAAGAGCGCAAAAACAAAAAATTAGGCGCTCATAGCCCAGTTGCACTCGATGATTAGAAACAATCACCGAGGGTGAGCAACGACGGCGCGGTCATATCTGGATGGGTGACCGCTAGTGGCATGTTACCATGAGCGCCTCCGTGATTCGGAGGTCACGTTAAGTCCCGGTGGGTATCATTAGATAACAATCGTGATGCTTAGTTGGAGGCCTTTGGGCGGCTTAAAAACATCCAACGGCAAGACTACGTAGCTCTCGTAGCCCCAACGTTGCCTTGCCAGTGCCCAACCCGCACTTGGCCAGCGTGAGGACGTATGGCCTTAACCCTCTCCTGAGAGGAGACCCGAGCCCAGCAGTGGATCCATACAAACAAATATTTGCAGATCATACAAACATTTGATCCGACCCGGGAATCGAACCCGAGACCTCAACACGCATACGCTACCACTGCGCCACCGAGGCAGGTTAACGTATCTTATGTAAATTCGGACTAAGATTTATAAATGGTAAAAAAGGCAAAGGGCAGACAGGTCACTTAATGGTAAGGTCCTACATCTGTCCATGGACACCTAACGGAGAAATAAACATACATATTCTTCAGAACCATTTTATACATAACTAGCTGACCCGGCGAACTTCGTACCGCCATATTTACATATCTGTCTCAGCTTCCCACAGGCAGTGTACAGTCGCGGGCAAAAAATGAATTTTCCCGTTATCTTTTAATTTTTCTTGTACATAAACCCTTTCCTAATAATAACAAACACATTAAAAAAGAATTATGCCGATCGGAAATTCGGAACTTCCGGAAACTTATGGAACTTTGCAATATAATATGTATAAATCAGGCACGTAGGTATAGAAGGTCTATTATCTGAGTGGAATATTCAACATTAAATTAATACTTATCATAATTTATAATAAAATTCTATTCAAACTTTTAGCTATCAGAATTATGAAATTATAAAAGAATTATGACGATCGGAAATTATGCGCGTACATACATTTCGGCGATTCATTTTTATATCATAAATAAAATTCTCGTGTCACAATGTTAGTTACCATACTCCTCTGAAACGGCTAGACAGATTTTTATGAAATTTGGTGTGCATAATCTGAGAATCGACCAACACCTATTTTTATATAACATTTTTTTTTATGGCAAAGCAACGTTTGCCGGATCAGCTAATAATAATATATAGATTAGGTACATAAATACTACCTAAAGTATAGTTTACCAATACCAATAGAAATGTGAATACCTCAAGCGACCTGATGTCCCTCTCTCTTTCTTCCAGCTCGACGAGATTGCGCTCTGTCTCCATGGTCAGCTGTTCCTGTTGCCGAGCGGTAGGTTCCCCGAGCTCCACCAGCTCCTTATTACCGCTGCTCTGACCTATAATAGCACATTTAATGTTTAGTGATATTTTTTATGGTATAGCCGGGCAAACGAGCAGACTTATCGCCTGCTCGTTTGCCCGCCGAATACGCCGAAAACGAGCAGATTACCGCCACCCATTGACACCTGCAACACCAGAAGCGTCACAAGTGCGTTGCCGGCCATATCAGTATTTTTTACAAAGGTATTATTTTTCACTTCGATCAAATATATCATAGCAAAGGCATAAATAACAAGGCATAAAACAACAATATGCCTTGTTTCGCTCTCGTTCGCTTGGTGGCCGCGCTCGTGTTTAAACAATTAGCAATTAGCAATGTGCGTAGTAAAAACTTGTAAAAATTACACTCTAAAAGTGCAAAAGAAGGATGGAATATCATATTTTCAGTATGTCTATCTTTAATCTAACATATTGGTGTATTTTCGTTATGCTTTAAGGCTAATTTTATTAATATTTTGATAAAATTCGTGATTTACATCGGCTTCTAATGTGCGCATCTATCCCTTTCACACTCACGGGCGATGCTCATAAGAGAAAACTAGACAAGCCTAGTGCTAGCGAACAAAGTCAGTAGGATAATGATGGAGTCGCCTTTACAATTATTTTTTTAGGTTAATTGAAGATTTGTTTTTGTTTTCCAAAATTTGTATAAACCAAATGCATCTAGTGCGGTGTGTTCCAACCATTTTTGTGAAGATGATATGTATACAACAGAAAAAGAATTCAGGAGAATAAAAAAGACAGCCTAACCAACTTAGTTAGCCTAACTTACTAAGAATATTTAACCGACTTTAAAAAAGGAGGTTATTAATTTGATCTGCATGTATGTATTTTTGTGAAAATTGCAAACAGTTGATTATCAAAATTTAAAACTAAATGTATGTCCGTTCGTAAATAACTTAAAAACATTTCAGTTGGAATATAAAATATATTTGATGATTACAGTTTAGGTACAGTCCAACTTATGGAACAGTGCAATATAATATGTATAAATCAGGCACGTAGGTATAGAAGGTCTAATATCTGAGTGGAATATTCAACATTAAATTAATACTTATCATAATTTATAATAAAACTCTATTCAAACTTTTAGTTATCAGAATCAAAAGAAGAAATAAAAATAGTGTGAAGAATTCATTATTTGTTGGTCCATCCAACTACCGTATTTTTTTTTTATCGAAAAGCAACTCCATTTTTTCCATGTTCCAAATAGAAGCGATAAGACGCGAACACACTATTTAATGTCAGTGGAATGTAACTCTCGTTATTCTTTGTACTATTATGTGCTTTATTGTAATACGTTAAGTTTAATTTTTCAATACATTTGTTTTTGGGCATGTGTTGTTTTATTTCTGATTTTTGAAAGAGTCATAAAATTTTATTGTCCTATCCTGTCATCAAACTAAAAGGTAATATGTAGTAAATTTAATATGGATTTATTTCCGTCCGTACGTCAATTGCTTAAAGTTAACATTAGGTTAAGCTGTATGCCAGTTCAGGACTTTTTTCGCTATATCTCAAGTGGTATACATGTACCTAAGTACGTATTGAAGCGTGGACAGTATTTTGTTTAGTTTTGTATGGAACTGTGCATCTATAATATATTTGATCGAAGATTTTTCAACAATATTCGAATCAAATTTCTAGCAATTCAATGAACATGTCTAGAAATCTTTAAACACTATATAATATTGTTTATAAATCTAGGTTATACATTTCGTTATCTTACCATACAACGTTTAGTATATACCGATACCTAAATTTGAAAAAAAAAACCTTGGAAGTAAGGTACAGTCATTTTTGACTTATCAACTGATTGTTGGGCGCTTAAAATAATGATTGTTATTGTTTCTATCGTGTTACTAGTAACTTATAGAACAGGCCTCATTTATAAATTGTAATTTACCTCATGTAAATAAGCAGAGGAAAACCATCTGTGACATTTCTATAACAACTTATTAATTACGAATCCTACTAATATTATAAACGCGAAAGTTTGTAAGTATGGATGGATGGATGTTTGTTACTCTTTCACGCAAAAACTACTGAACGGCTTTGGATGAAACTTTACAGTAATATAGCTTATACATCAAAATAACACATAGGCTAATAATTGCCGCGATATCCGACATACACGCGGGCGGAGCCGCGGGCAACAACTAGTATACTATAAACTACTCTGCCGTGGTAATCGAGGCGAACATTCCAAATAAGCAACATAAAAATCGCCATCTTTGCGTTACTGAAATCTCGATTACTAATGCAGTACTGCAAATAGTAGCTATAAATAGATAGTAATGCATTCAGATTTTACTGATTTCTTTACTATTTACCTTCTTTTCAAAACTAGAGTTTTTTTATACTAATTTTATCTGCTTCGAAAGGTAATAGCAGTAAATGTAAGTATGTAATAGTAAGGCTAGGTCACTTTTAAGGAACATAAACAAGGTTCTTAAGTATAACATACTAAACATTAACATTGCAAATAAGATATTAAATAAATAAATAAATATTTCGGACATCTAACACACAACGCCATCTAGTCCCAAGCTAAGCAGAGCTTGTGTTATGGGTACTAGACAACTGATACAAATACATATATACATTTTTTTTTTGTAAATACATACATATTATACATAGAAAACACCCAAACTCCGAAACAAATATTTGTAGGTCATACAAACATTTGGTCCGACCCGGGAATCGAACCCGAGACCTCATGATCAGCAGTCGCACACGCCAACCGCGAGACCAACTAGGCATATTATTGCTAATTCTGTTGTTGCGTCAGATTACTAAACTACAATTTTTCCAAATGTCTCTTATCTTCGTAAAACGATTTCCAAAATGCTATTTTTCTATGTATGTGTTTAGATGACGTCAATTTTCAATGTGACATGATTAAATTTTAGTAAATCTTCGGCGTTTAGAACGTCGACAAAACTTACATTTTAGTAGTTTAATTTAGAGTATTTTTGAACAAAAGAATTAGCACCATTGTCTATCGTATAACAAATGTTATACTTACTACCCATTGCAAATGGATCGCCAAGAGAGAACGATTGTGCCTTCTGTTTCTTGACTTCCTCTTTAGTCTTCTGTGCTGCAAGTCTTTGCGTCGCCTATGGAGTAAACAGATAATTATTTATCAATTCAACTGTATTCGGTTGTTAATTTTTTATATATATTTCAAACACATCTCCCGCATTAGGAATAATCCTGAGTCGCGTGGGACTTTACAAACATACATGAAGCGGACACAAAGAACACCCAGAGTCAGAACAACGATTTGCGAATCACACAAAGTGTTGTCCCAAGTAGAATTTGAACCCACGACACTTGGCGCAGTAAACAGCGGCACGGCGACCGCTTAAACCACTAGGCCAACCGTGCCGTCAAATGCAAAAGATGCAAGAGATTTGATTTAGTTTAGTTTTGATGGGTGAAAGAGCTATTTTAAACAGATATTAAATACTAGCTTTTGCCTACGGCTTGGCCGTGTATATGTCGTTTATCGAGACAATAAGCATGTTACATAACTATAAATTCTCAAAATTGAAAAAAAAACCCGACATAATAACCTGAGTTCACTTTAAAAAGTAAAAAACACGTTTGCGCTTTCATTTGAGACCCCACTCGATTATATTTTTGCACACATTCGGTTATTCTTCTCCACTGTCACCCCCATAACTTTTAAACGACTCAACCGATTTTCATGAAACATGTCTAAGAACACTCGCACGTAACTCACCTTTTATACAAAAAAAAAACTAAATTGAAATCGCTTCATCCGTTCGCGAGCTACGGTGCCACAGACAGACAGACAGACAGACACGTCAAACTTATAACACCCCTCTTTTTGCATCGGGGATTAAAAACTCACGCAAATCAAAAGGATTGAAGGAAACAAACACTTCAAGTATGTGTACCTGTGACAAAAGTACCAAGGACACATGATTTCCAGATCAAAAGTGTCTAGGGATCAAGCATTTTTATGCGGATTTCTTGAGATTGAGATGTGGCTTTGGCCCTGGCCTGCTCAGTCGCCAGACTTGAACCCGATTGAGCATGCATGGGATATGCTACAGAGAAGAGCTCTGCCGAATATGGAGGGTATCCAGTCGCAAGAAGACCTTTTTTTATTGTTGCAACGAACATGGGCGGCCATTCCACAGCGTGATTTGGATGAACTCATTTTGAGTATGCCAAACCGATGTTCTTGTGTTAGTGTTCGCGGTAGAAACACGGATTATTAATTGTTTAAGTTACCTAATAAAATTTTAAAGAAAACTGTTATTTCAGTCTTTTTTTCGAACTTTAATGTTAGTGGTTCAAATGTCAAAAATCCTTTTATTAGGAAAATGGCAAATTTCTTTATTAATGCAAAGGTGACTTGGTTTATCGTTACTGTGACAAACGAAAACACTTTATTTGATGAATCCTTAAAGAAAATTTTAATTAATATCAATCAGGAGAAAAGTTATTGCAAAAATATATGTTGATCCCTAGACACATATGTTGATCCCTAGACACTTTTGATGTGTGTACATTGGGTTTCAAGATGCCGCCCAAGAAGGATACCAAGGCTTCGGCAAAGCAGCCCCAGAAAACATAGAAGAATAAGGAAGGATCTGATGGCAGTAAAGTCAAGTAGAAGAAGTGGTCAACAGGCAAAGTACGCTATAAATTGAACGATGCAGTTTTGTTCGACACGGCAGTACAAGTTGATCACAGGTTCGGGGCTCACTTGCGAGACGAGCACTCGCCGAAATACGAGAAAAAGTATTGATCAAACAGGTAATCCAACATCATGGACAGGTACACAGGTCTACTTTATTACAGTCACACCAAACAGGTAACATTGTAAAGAAAAGAAAAAATAATATGATTAAAGCTTTGGAGGAATGCACTTTTAGAGACTACAAACTTTTAAGTCGGCCGTTGGCTTTTAGCTTATTTGTTGGCCGATACGAAATCGGTGTTTTTTTTTAGTTTTTTTTTATGGTATAGGTGGAAAACGAGCAGACGTATCACCTGATGGAAAGCGATTACCGCTGCCATTGTACACCCGCAACACCAGAGGCGTCACAAGTGCGTTGCCGACCTTTGGGGGATGGGGGATGTGGCCTCCCCTCCCCGGTTAGGGTATGGGCCTTCGGTATCCTCACTCACTCGGTGAAACACAGCGCAAGCACTATTTCACACCGGTTTTCTGTGAGGCCGTGGTATCACTCCGGTCGAGCCGGCCCAGTCATGCCGAAGCGTTACAGTGGGAGAGCCCCACTGTAACGTGTGCGCACTGTCATACATGTTCATACTGATTATAAACAGCCCGAATAAACTATGGGCCGATTAATTAAACTATGGGCCGTTAGGGAGGCACACGGGAAAGCTAAAGAAAGTTTTTATCACTGGTGCTCGCATGGAAAACCCCATTCGGGTATATATTATAATGAAATGTGTGAGGCAAGGAAAATTTTTAAAAACCGCTTAAAGTGGTGTCAAAACCACGAAGAGCAAGTGCGTATGGATATTTTAGCCTCACACCATAAGAAAAAAGACTTTCGGTCCTTCTGGAAGGCTACGAATAAACTTAATATTAAACCAGCTGTTCCTGTGTGCGTCAATGGCGTGAATAGTGCCACCGAAATAGCTAATATGTTTATGGAGCATTTTAGAGTTAAGTCGCCGCTGGGGCCCCCGAGTTCGGTGATCAATGCTCGGGCTGGTAGGAAGGTGACCTTTACATGCTCTGCAAAGGAGATACATTTATTGATAAAGTCAATGACAAGAGGCAAGTCGCCCGGCCATGACGGCTTGAGCATTGAACACTTACAACATGCCGCCGGGCCCCACTTGCCGAGACTGTTAAATACGCTTTTTAATCTTTGTGTTGGGCATTTTTACTTGCCAGGGGAAATGATAAAAACCATAGTAATACCTATAGTTAAAAATAAAACTGATCTTTCAGATAAAAACAACTATAGACCTATCTCTCTTGCCACGGTCATTTCCAAGGTGTTTGATGGCGTGCTTAACTCACAACTGACCGAACACATCCAACTTCACGATAACTAGTTCGGTTTCCGTGCCGGACTATCCACTGAAAGTGCACTTATAGGTAGTAGAGCCACGCTGATTTTACACAAGCCTTCCGAATGAACTTATTAACATCTGTAAGTACTGGTATGGAAACCAGATTAATAGCGTGAGATGGTCGGGAACCATGTCGCAATCCTATGGATTGGAGTGTGGGGTGAGACAGGGTGGGTTGTCCTCGCCGACACTATTTAACCTGTACATGAACGACCTGATTGTCGCTCTCAGTGGCACTCATGTTGGCTGTCATATAGATGGGGTTAGCGTCAACAATATTAGCTACGCCGACGATATGGTATTGTTGAGTGCATCAGTTTGTGGGCTAAAGAAACTTGTGGCTATTTGTGAGGCTTATGCTGCGAAACATGGTTTGGTATACAACACCATGAAAAGTGAAGTCATGGTCTTTGGGGTCAGTGACACAAGTGACTTTCCGAAAATTAAGCTCAACGGCACAGCCTTGAAGAGAGTTGATAACTTCAAGTACCTAGGACATATACTGACCTCTGGCCTCAGGGACGATGACGACATAGAACGAGAACGGAGGGCGCTGGCTGTGAGAGCGAACATGATAGCTCGACGGTTTGCACGTTGTTCTTTAGAAGTAAAAATGTCACTATTTCGTTCATACTGCACATCCTTCTACACGTGCAGCCTGTGGGCTGTATATACTCAGAAATCCTACACCGCCCTCCGAGTTCAATATAACAATGCGTTTAGGGTGTTGATGGGGCTGCCACGATTCTGTAGTGCGTCAGGTATGTTCGCACAGTACCATGTAGATTGTTTTTACGCTACAATGCGTAAAAGGTGCGGCTCCTTGCTACGTAGGGTTCGTGGCAGCGCCAACAACATTCTAAAGATGGTAGCGGATCGCCTAGACTGCTTATATGTCAATCACTGCTCCGCAGTTGCCAATGGGATTGCGTGACAGTGATTGACAATATTTTATACTTTATTAATTTATCAGTCTGTTTTAATTTGAATTTTGATTTATTTTAATTTAAATTGATAATTATTTTGATTGAATTTAATTGTTTTTCTTTTCTTATTGTAATTGTTTTTATTTGATTTTAATATTTAAATTATTTAAATGTGTTATTATTATTTATATTATTTGATTTCATCTTATTGTGATGACTTTTACTAACAATAGAATAAGCTTAACTGTATCTAACAAAATGGACACAAAGTGGTGTGAATAAATGATTATTATTATTATTAAAAGTTTGTAGTCTGCGGGGCCTCTCACAGGTACTAGTGGTCGCCCAGTATTCGAAATTCGACCTTTTTTTTTTAACTTTCCACTCTCCTCCTATTTGAAACTTTAACTGTGTCAAATTTTATACTCATCCATTCGCATGATTTTCTTAAAAAGGTTTACAAAGTTTTTGCTTCACGTAGTAATACCTATATATGGATAATGGGTCGTTACCATTTATCATATACGATGCTTTTTTTTATGTATGGCCCGCCTCTACTCTGCCTGATGGAAAGCATAAGCAGAATCCAGGAGTGGTGGTCACCATACTCACTGCGAATGCAGACAATGCAGCATGGTGACCCACACCATGACGGCCTAGTGATGCTTCTGCATCTTTTAGTCTAGGCAACAAGTATGGAACTTGTTGACTAGACTATTTGGGCCTCCGGTCTCGCACTCACCAACGAAACACGACAGCACGAACGCTGTCATTTTACGTTGATTTTTTGTGCGAGGGTAGTACCGCCCCTGTCGTGCCGGCCCAACCGTGCTGAAATCAGCGTGGCTCTACTACCTTTAGGCTAGCATAGCACTTGACCAGATACTTAAGTGCAATTAATTAGACACCATCATTTGTTGCTAGTAATAAACGCGTTATGAGAATGGTTACATTTTCACAAACATATCACATCTCAGCCAAATGACGTCTACTGTTGAACATAGGCCTTACTCAAGTCTACATTAATAAAATTGTGCTGGCACATTGTCACATTTTCGGCTCATAATTCAATTTTATAAACAACGCCTAAAAATCGTATATTCAGAGTGTTATCAAATGAATAATCAAATGAAACCTGGTTTTCCTGGTTTACTGATTGATAGTATTATTAGGCGTAAATGATTAAACTCATTTGCTGTATACTGGTATGAAGCAGAAATCGGTCACGATGGTGCCTACCGCCTCATAAATGCTCTTCCAGGATTTGGAGTGGTTACCTTACTCATTCGGTAAAAAGCAACCATAAATTGCTAGTTTTCTAAGAGGCAGCGGTATCACTGACCTCTAACGGCCAAAGCGTGGCTCTTGGAACGTTGAAAAATTTAAAATTCATATCCATACTAATGTTATTAAATTGAAAGTAACTGTAAGTCTGTCTGTCTGTCCGACTTCAAAGAAAATTGGTATGGAGATAGGTACTTTTATTTTTGAGGAAGGACATATTCTACTCTTTACCACGATAACCGATATACAAGCGGGCGGCGTCGCGGGCATATGCTAGTAATACTCAAAAATATAATGCTCAAAGCATCCGCGACTGACCGTGACCTAGTACGTAGATATCCATTTTTTTGAAATTTTATCCTTAAATAAAACCGATTTCTTAATTTAAATCATCAATGAAAAAACTTTAGACTAGTTTCAACAGTTACAAGAAGTGTTGAATTATCAATTCTCGTTTTTATTAAACCAGTCTCTATCTAAATTCGAGATGCTTATATAAGAATTTATGCATATTTAATGTGTTAATTTTATTCTTCGTCTAGACTATCGTCTATCATACGTGGTTACTTTGTTACGGCATAACCTTTTTTTTTATGTATATAAAATGACTCTACTCTGCCTGATGGAAAGCATAAGCAGAATTCAAGAGTGGTGATCACCATACTCATTGCGAATGCAGACAATGCAGCATGGTGACCCACACCATGGCGGCCTATATAGTGATGCTTCTGCATCTTTTAGTCTAGTCAACAAGTATTAAACTTGTTGACTAGACTATTTGGGCCTCCAGTCTCGCACTCACCAACGAAACACGACAGCCCGAACGCTGTCATTTTACGTAGATTTTCTGTGCGAGGGTAGTACAGCCCCGGTCGAGCCGGCCCAACAGTGCTGAAATCAGCGTGGCTCTACTAACTACCAATCAATATCTATATCCAAAATCTACTACCTAACAAAAACCTTGTCCTTTTCGTAACTCATTTGGGTTCAACATAATAAAAAAAAATCTTCCATTTTACTTTATCATTCATCAACTCTCAACCTTTATTTTTTTTTTTTCAAAATTTCGTACGACTCAATACGTCGTCGACGTCCATTTCAATTGAAATACAAATTTCTTTTATTTTGCAACACTTCATCAACCCTATTTTGAATTACTTGACTTGGATTTTGGAATTGCAGGAAACAGCATCATTGTAATACCTACTAGGACTCTCTTGTGATGCACTTACCACGCCCCAGCGCTCCTAGTTTCATGAGTGTCTGTAACTCTATGAGCGCCTAGAGGCTTAGGAAAAAATGCACAAGAGAAAAGTTTGTTATTAAAACATATTATATCGTATAGTATTATATCGATACTTATAGCCTTATGTTTTGTAATGTCATAGGATAGCTTTATTTTAAACTAGCTGGCCCACGCAACGTCGTTTACGCCTCCTATTGCCCGTAGCGTAAATATTGCCGCCGTTTTTGTAACATTCTACTATTCTATTGGGAGAGCCACGCTTCGGCACGAATGGGCCGGCTCGACCGGAGTGATACCACGGCCTCACGGAAAACCGGTGTGAAATAGTGCTTGCGCTGTGTTTCACCGTGTGAGTGAGGATACCGGAGGCCCATACCCCAACCCCCCTCCCTATCTCCCCCCCCCATCCCCCAAAGGCCGGCAACGCACTTGTGACGCCTCTGGTGTTGCAGGTGTCCATGGGCGGCGGTAATCGCTTACCATCAGGCGATACGGCTGCTCGTTTGCCTGCCTATTCCATAAAAATAAAAAATAAACTTTATTGGTGATCCGCTCCTATTGATCTTAGCGTAATGACATATAGCCTATAGCCTTCCTCTATAAATGTACTATCCAACACTGAAAGAATTTTTCAAATCGGACCAGCGGTTCCTAAGATTAGCGCGTTCAAACAAACAAACAAACTCTTCAGCTTTATAATATTAGTATAGTTTTCACGGTAATATTTACTGTTAATGGTTAATTTAAGAAAGTTTTAATAAAAAAAAATGTGTATCTACAGCTGCCGCTAATCTTATCAGAACTTTAATAGCTGAATAATAATAATTTTGATAAGCGTTGTAGATTTAACGATTTCTTATTGTTAATGGTACATTTATATAAGCTAAACGTTTTTAATAAAAAACTAAACATAAAGTTTCATTAAATTTATTTATAGTGTTATATGAAGACACACGTCGAAATAAAAATCGTCGAAAAAATGTAATTTCTCCCTTATTTTTATACTAACGACCCGGCCCGAATTTGCACGGAAATCTTTGAAATTCTCGGATTTCCTCTACTATAATAAGTATGTATTACACATATAAACATTGCTTAGTTTTAAATATCTAAGCGAACAGACAGCGGAAGCAACTTCATTTTATACTATGTAAAGAAGCTGTCATCCCATCACAAAGTTTGTTACATATGTTATAGAGGTACTTCCTAAGTATAGAAAAGGACAGGTCATATATAATTACAATTTAAAGGCAATTGATGATGATACATACCTGAAAAGAGCTGAGTATAATCATGTACTCATCGCTGAGCCGCTCCCTAGAAAGCTTCTGTGCGGGCTGGTCTATGGGCAGCTTCATCAGCTCCATTATGAGAGAAGACGTGTCCTTGGCCAGCTTCTGAGTATAATTCTGGATTTGACGCCTGTGAAATAGATTTACATTTTATATATTGATGTTGTTCAGCTAACATGGGATATATCGAGCCTATGAATGTTTTTAAAATTAATAATTAATTTTAACTGTTCTTTAGTCTTATCATCTATATGGAAAATCTGTACATTATTTATTACAGTAACAACTCAAAACAACAATTTATGGAATTTTCGTCTAATTGTCTGTGTTTTTCACTAATTTCAGAAATGGCTAACTGATTTGGGTGCAGTTTTCATTCATGTATTACGGTAAACTTCACTTCTTATTTAGTGTCAGTTTTATTTAAGTTGGTTTACAAATAAAAAAAATATATCAGGTTAAAGAATCACTGTGATAAATCAATATTTGGACTCAAATACAGGTGGAGCAAAGGTGAAGCAGGCATAAGGTAGATATCAGTAAATTTTATCTAATTTCCGTTGAAAATAAAGTAGAGACAGGCACATAATTTTTTGTACTGGATGGGAATCCAAACCAACGTTGCAAGACGTCCCGATTTTCGCTGGACGTCCCGCTTTTTGAATCAAAATTGTAATGTCCCGCTTTTTGGGATAACTGGCCGGACGCCCAAAGTGAAGTTAGTTAGCCGTAGTGCTATATCGTCAATAAAATAGTCAGGCATGAAACAAAAAATTTCACCATTACATTATAAATAGGAAAAGCCATTTTTTTTTTGGTCACTCTTACTCATGTGTTGTATATGTTTTATTGCTTTGTCCCACTTTTTTTCACTAAAATGTCTTAAAATCCCGATTTGACTATAAAAAAATCTGGCAACGCTGATCCAAACCTATAACCTTTGGCTTAGCAGTCAGTGTCCGTAACTATTAGACAGGTCCATCAAATAAGCTCTCAAAGTATAAAAGGTTTTATACTGATTGATTTTATATATTTATCTGTAACTCACAGTTGATTGCGGAGTTCCTGCGAGTCCTGTGGTGTCTGCAACTGGTTAACCATCTTTGACATGGATGAAACTGAAAATAAAACTCACTATTAAGATTGCATACACTAACATAGCAGAAATTAAAATAGTAGTTGTAGTAGTATACAAAGTTGTTGACTGTTACTTGATTTATTTACAATGGATTTATAGAATATCAGTACTTTTACTATTATTATAAGCATTTTATTGGGAACTAGCTGAACCCTGAAGTGTTACCCGCGGTTATTCTCGTACCGCGGGTTACGCAGCGGGGCGAAGCTTGTCTAAAAAAAAGTAGCCTACGTTACTCCTTATGACATCAGCTACCTATCAGTAAAAGTCCCGTCAAAATCGGTCCAACCGTTCTAGAGATTAGCCGGAACAAACAGACACAGACAATTTTTTTTTAATGTTATTTTAGTATATGTACCGTGTATACATACATATGCATTTAGTAAAAAGCGGTTAATAATACAAACAGACAATTCCAATTTTATTTATTTGTATAGATATAGATGCTCAGTGTGCCTTCTGGCAAAGGCCTCGGGCGGTTTCCACTGTACTCTATAGAGAGCCACTTTCCTCCAGTTAGGCCCCACTAGGAGCTTTAGATCATACTCCCATCTTCTTTGTTTCTCTACTCCTACTTGCCTCTACTCTGTTGTAACTTCTGTACTTAAGCGATAGCAAATATGATGATGAAAATATTGTTCAGGTCAAAATAGGAACAACCAGCCCTTTAAGGCGGCCCCTAGACGATCAATTATATTGCGCAATATTACATATTGTACAATATTATTGACCGGTTAGGGCTAATATTGAAGATTATACAATGATTGAACAAAAGTTCTAGTGAGTTTAATTATTATTGAGCAATATTTTTTTATTGCATCGTGTAGGGTCAATATTGTACAATATTTTTTAGTCTTTGTTTCGTTTTGACGTAGTACACATGCGAGTGATGAAAAAATGGTTGACTAAGTTATTAATCAAGAACTTAAGGAAAGAGAGTTTATCGTCGAATGTATTTAATAATATAGACAATTAACGTCTCTGTGGAATGTGAAGAATAAAAAATGCTGGCGATCAAATATTGTTGATTAAATACAAAGAGATGTTTCCACAGGCAAGCAAAGATGATGTGAAGAAAAAGTTCAATTCTTTGAGAACTCTATCGAAATACTATTCTCTGACTGAACACAAAAACAGTGCACAATATTATATTTTGCAATATAATTGTTTGTTTCTAGTCAAAGCGCCTTCCAATATTATTGCCCAATAAAATATATTGTGCAATGTTATTGTATCGACTAGGGGCCACCTTACACATCCTAGGCCTTGAGTATGTGCGGTGTCTGTCTGTCCATGTGGTGACGGATTAAGATTACGGAGTGTCACCACCCCTACTCATCCCATGGGTGTCGTAAGAGGCGGCTAAGGGAGAAAGCTATGCAGCACAACATCACTGTAGAGAAAGGGAAGGCTTGAAACAAACTTTTTTTTTTTAACGTGTGGAAATCCCTTCGGACCGTCACCCCGCCAGGGCTTGCGGCGGGGCGTTGTGTCGGACTCGACCCGACTAAAACCAACCCTTCTGGCCACCGTGGTATATATAGTAAGCCAAAACCTCTTTTCTAAGGAGAGGCCTATGTCCAGCAGAGCACTGTCAAAGACTGTTGATAATGAGGCCTTGAGTATAAGTGTGTTGTAAGCGAGTACTATATTGATTTATTATTGAATTGTTCAGATGTTAACATCAACATTCTTAAACAATGACATGAACATTGAAAAACTATAACAACAGTGATGTTTATTATAAATGCCACTAAATCAAAATCAATGGTAGGTTCAAGAACATTTTTAACCGACTTCAAAAAAGAAGGAGATTATCAATTTGAATGTTTTCTTTAATATTTGTAACCTCATAACTTTCGAGTTTCGACTGGGTGAACCTATTTTGATGATTCTTTTTTTATTTGAAAGCTGGTGCTTCCCATGTGGTTCCATTTCAATTTGATTCAGTTCTTGAAGTCAGTTTTTTTTTTTGTTACAATTTGTGATTATTTTTTGTTAATTTGTATTTATTTTTAGTTACAGAAAAGTTTTATTCATAATTTTTTATCTAATAGAATTGTGTGTTTCTGTTGTGTATTGTTGCATGATAACTAAAATAAATCATTTCAAAACAAATATATTTTACTTGTTATGATTAGATATGACAGCTATTCTTTGAAACTGCATAGGATTGCTACACCAAGTGAAATTTAAATTTAAAAAAATAGGGCTTCAAAAGTTTAAGGAACACAAACATATTATAACACAACCAATGCCTAAGAATTGTCTTCAGAACAAGATATTTTCTAAACTGAGTGTATGAGCTATATTTATATGACATTTTGGCTGGCAATTTTACACTGTTGTTCTTTAAATGAGTGAGTTACCAGAATGTAAGGGAAAATGCCTCTGAACTCATTTCATTTCCTTATGTTATTTAGTGACTAATGTTGTGAGGTAGGTAGGGTGGCTATTGGACTATCCAAAGAGAGGGGCATTCTTTCAATGCTTATTCATTATAGCTGATGATAACTTCTATACAACTCTTGTTTTTCTTCACTTATAATCTGACACTAGAAAGCTAGAAATTAGATCACTTATGAAGTGTGTTATTTTTGTTATATGCATATGAATGTAACAGTCCAAAAATGCAGAATTTTATTTCAATCTTAATTTTTGCTGGCCTTTGGGTTGAAACTTTTTCACATAACAACATCCATTTTAGCATCGTCATTAGGCTGTCAAATAAACAATGGGATGGGAGAAATACAAATGACTAATAACAGACCAATCATGTTTAGTAAATAAGTGCCAAGAGATATTGTCTGATAAAAATTAGATAACCAAATAACAAAGGTGAAGTAAATACCATTCTGGGATATTTTCTTTATGTTGCTGGTGATTGTCTGCGTGAGCCGCTGATAATTATTGGCAGCCTCGTTGTAAGCTACACCTCCTTGATAAGAAGACTCCATGGCGATATTTTCAGCTAATAAAATGATACGTACGTTAAACACAAACCAAAGTGATAACTTTAAAAATATACAAATTTTGTTTTTAAAAGACTTACCCGTAATCAAATTATATCTTAATAAGAAATAATTAAATTGTGACGCGTTTATGACGTACGCTACTATTTTTCCAACTACGAAAGAAAATCACTACACTAATAATATCCGGTATAGGCAAGCGAACAAAGCAAAAGATAACAAAATTGAAATGCAACACTAAACAACAATATATTGTGAAATCTCTTCGTTCTATTCAACACAACACGACAAGAGAAGTCAGTAGTCACAAACAATATGTAATGTCAGTATGGTCACTCAGTATCAATCAGTCATCAGGATAAACCTTAGAGCACACATATACGGAGGGAACTCTGAACGAGCGGAAAGCGTGATCGGAGTGGAAAGAGACTGAGTTTAGTTAGAGTCTGTCCCTCTCACGTCAGCTTCTGATTGGTTGATGTATTTTCCACCAAATGAGTCATGCAAATTGGTAACTAATCAGAAGCTTGTATGAGAGAGACAGCAGACTCTAACTAAACTCAGTCTCTCTCTCTCTGTACTCCGATCTTATCGTGATCGTTATGCTACGTTTACATGCGCGCGAGGATTGGCAGGCGCTCACATGCACTCACACGTTGGCAGTGCTGCTAACTTAGAGACTTTTCCACTAAAACTGGTGGTTTGAATCCTTCATTTAGTGGCGAAATATTGTTTTTGTGGCTGGTGGATTTTTCTAGCGGTTTTTAAAAATTTTATTTTAATTACTATAACTGCGATCACTCAGCCACTAAGTATCTTACATTCAATTCAATTGAATATATCTTTATTGTGGATCATAGGTAGGTACATAATTAAAGATGTTTCGTATACATTGCGGTCAGCACGTCCCGCCCAGTGGGCATACAATAATTTCATCTCTGTCAAGTTAAATAACAATAAGATTATTATCGAATATCTTATTTAAGAAATCTTTACACATGCTACCCGTTAATAACAATAATTTATTTTTTATAAATATCTAGTTATATTTACTTCTTTTAATATTCAGTTTTTTTAAATAATTCAGGTAACTTCTGACAAGACCCTGCAACACTGCCCTGAGCGGCACCAACCTCGCGCCAACGTGTAAACGCATCGCAAGCGGCGAGCGCACGCTTCCTTTGATCTGTGTTCAAAAACCGACACCGACTCGGGTCGGCAACAAGCTATCACAACCTTTTTTTTTTTTTTTTTTTGACGGGGGGAAATACTCATGGATGTCCTCCGCCCTGGGGAAAGGGGCGAAGGGGTCTGTCAGACTCCTACTGACTAAAACCCCCCGGTGTTCCGTCTCACACCTACGCCGGGGATCACGGGAACATAAGAGACAACCGCGATCCCCGACTGGTGCCGGCCCGCCGCTGCGGGCCACATCTCGTCAGCGAGGGAGAGTTTCCCTCGCGACTTCAAGAGGGGCGCGCGGGAACACTACGCGCCGCCACCTCGGGTCCAGTTGGGGGGCGACGGACATCCCCAAGTCCGCCACCCCTGGACCCAGTTGGGGGGCCGGTGGAGGGCAGCGTAGGCCCTCCCCCGACGCCCGGTGCGCCTGCTGCGGACCGAGAGAGAGGTCAGGATCTCCCTTTCCCTTTCCGCAGCCTCCTTCTGCGAGATGACCGCTTCGCAGAAGGACACCAACGCGTCCCAGGACTCCTCGCCGTCGACCATAGAACGAACTACGGCCGGCAGCGAGAGGTCACTGCCTACTACAGAGATGAGGGCACGGCGCGGCCCCTCCCAAGCAGCACACTCTGCCAGCGTATGCCGCGCCGTGTCCTCCCGACAGTCGACGCAGTGGTGACACCGAGCGTCCGGCTCCCTGCCTATGCGGCACAGGAACCTCCCGAAGCAGCCATGCCCCGAGAGGACCTGCGTCACACGGAACGAGAGGGAGCCGTGCCCTCTCCCGAGCCACAGGTCGAGCACTGGCCGGATGGCCTCGATAGTGGCGAGGCCAGCGGAAGGGCTTAAAAGCCTGTCCCGCCATTCCGCCACCAGGACCTCGCGCAGCTGTGACCGGCGCAGCTCGATAACTCGCTGCGTCGGTCCCACGCCGCGGGCCCGCGCGTCCTCACGCCACCAATGTAGTGACGCGAGGACTTTTGCCTCCAGGTCCCAGGGCGGAGATCCGGCCAGCACGCAAGCCACCTCGAAGGAGATCGTGCGATAACCCCTAATGACTCTGACGGCCATCACCCTCTGCGGCTTCCGCAGCACGGTGATTGAGCCGGCCGTCAGGTCAGCCGCCCAAATCGGGGCCCCATATAGGGCCATCGATCGCACGACCCCCTCGTACAACCACCTGCAGGCGGCGCTCGGGTCCGACACGTTGGGAAGCAACGTTGACAGTGCCCCCGCCGCGCCCATCAACTTGGGTGCTAGCCGCCGGAAGTGGGGGCCGAAATCCCACCGGCTGTCGAGCACCAGTCCCAGATATTTTAGGGTGGACTCGACAGCGATGGTAGCCCCCCCAACCACCATGTGCAATCCAGGCGGCGGCGCCCGTCGGGAGCCATGAAAAACTATGGCCTCCGACTTGTTGAGGGCCACCTCCAGGCCAAGGCGCCGTATGCGGCTCACCACCTGTGAGACCGCCGCCGTCGCTAGCAACGTTGCTTCCCTGTGTGTGCTCCCCCGGGCAGTGACCAGCGTGTCGTCGGCGTAACACGTCAGGTCCACACCCGGTTGGAGCTCGCCCCTCAGCACCCAGTCGTAACCGATGTTCCACAGCAGTGGGCCCCAGACCGAACCCTGTGGAACACCGCACGACATGAGGCGCTGGTGTCTGCCATCACGTCCCAGATAGGTGACACACCTCTCCGTCAGGTAAGCCCCAACGATGCGGCGGAGGTAAGGAGGCACCCGATGGTAGCGCAGTGCCTCCCGGATACAACTCCAGGGCAGAGTGTTGAAGGCGTTGGAGATGTCCAAGGACACCGCCAACATCACCCCGCCCCGGGACACCGCTTCCTCCGCCAGGTCTCTCACTCGCGAGATCGCCGTAATGGTGGAGCGCCCATGCCGAAACCCGAACTGGCACTCGGCCAGGTCCGGCCCCTCCTCGCACAAGTGGCGGACGAGGCGGGCTGCAACTATCCGCTCGAATAGTTTTCCCACCTCGTCCAGCAGCACTATGGGCCGGTACGCGGACGGCGAGTCCGCAGGGCGCCCCGCCTTAAGCTATCACAACCTCACGCAAGTTCACGCAACCCAAGCCAAACAGCTCGTTTACACGCGTGTGTATGTGGAGGGTTGTCGAGGCGTGCCACGCATGTAAACGTGGCATTAGAGGTCGTTAGAGGGATCTAAATATGTATGCTCCAAGATATAAACCCAATTCTGCAACTTTTTGGTATTTTAAATTATTAATAAATAACTAATTTAAGCTTGGTGTACACGATTTTCAAACTAAAGTATTTCTTACAAAAATGGTAGTAAATACATGCATTTATGTAGTGGTAGGTACACAATTAATTTTAATACTACATAGATATGTGAAACTGAAGAGAATATAAAAAAATGTAATTAACTTCATTAACTTAACATCCCTTAATCATCATCAGTCCGCTAGAGCCCACTACTGGACTTGTAGGCCTCTCTTAAGGCATATTACAGAGCCCGGTCTGTTGCTTTTCGCATCCAGACACCGCCGGCTGGCCCTCTTCTCAAGAATACTGTAGGGCTAGTCCATAAACTTAAAGTTGCCCAACGAGCTCTGGAAATAGCTATGCTAATGCAAAATTAGGAATGAAGTGATCCGTCAGAGAATCAAGGTAACCGATATAGCTCTGAAAGTTAGTAGGTTAAAGTGCCAGTGTTTTGGTCATATACGACACTGAACCGATAACACCTGGAGTTAGCGTCTTCTAAAGGGGAGACCGCATCTTAGCAAACGTTGTGTGACCCCTGGCCAGATAGCGGGATATCTAATAATTATTGAATTCTTCATAAAATTGATTGTCTTGACAGATTTGTCGAGCGAGCGAGCACACGAATTATTTTATTAAAATACTTTCTCCATTCGGTCTCCCGCAATTTTCGAACGGCAACACTGATATTCATTCTTCTCTCTTTCTCTTTACGCCACAATTTACGTACACCTACAATAGTGTTTTAATTTAGAGATGTATACACGTATATATCTGTAGCTGTTACTGTGTATTTGTCTTCGTGTCCTTACTCTGTTTTTTATTTTTATAAAAAGTAAATGATAATTAGTCCCTAAATATTCCTTCGTAAAGTTTATGAACTGTTTAATTAACGTATAGCGTATGTTTTACTTACAATTCTAGTGACAAATACAATGATCTCAGTACTATCTGATTTGTGTATGGCTTGATCGTGTCACGGGTGTTACATATTATAGTGACTGAAGTACATCGAGATAAAACTAAATATGTCGAAGCTGGCAGTCAGTCGTCGTGATGTACGGTAAACTACGAGTGACAGATGAGGATGATGGGTTGTTGATGTTACCCCATTGACCGAAGTTCGCGTCCAATAATCACTACTCCATACCTCAAGCCATTGTCGAGAGTTTCGTTACTAGTTCATCTAAGTCATTCGTGATCTTTTTCGCTGTTCAACATGAGTTGGCTGCACCGAGACCTGGAAACAATGGACCCTTCCATTTTTATGCAATATTCGCCTCCAACTGCTGGACTACCTCAGGAGTCGAAGCTGGCGACGTACATGGTACAGTATTTGACTTATAAGCTTAAAGATGTTAATTTTTTAAAGTTATCAATTTTTGTTTTTCGTATTTTTTTTTAGAATCATACTACTTCAACACCAACAAGGAACCTGAACCAGGCACTGGGCAAACTAAGCCTTGAGTCTTCTCCAACAGCTATAAGAAAGGTGAATTTTTTTCTGTTTTTCTGAATTCTACATTACTATAAGAGAACTCTAACAATGTTTTTGTTTTAGGTGGTAATTACTGAGTTTGTCCCAATGAACTACTACAGTCAACCAGTACCCTGCCAGAGTATCCTGCCAGAATCCCCTGAAAGTTCATCTCCTTCAACACTGTCTACTGTTCCCAATACATCACAAGTTCACCAGGTAAATAATATAGCAACTTTTGCCAAACTGGACATGTTTTGTTGCTTTCTCTCTATTAGAGTGTTTGGAGTGCTGTTTGGCATAGACTTTCTCTAATAGTCTGCATTTTTTTCTGTATGGGTTTAATGTGGTCAATGGGTTAGGAATCCGATTTACTTGTTTGTTCCATTTTAAGAGGCCAATTCCTTATGCTAGTAGTACTGATTTTATAGTTTTATTAACTAACTTCTCTCTGTCCTCTGATTTTACATAATTTTCATCCTGTCAGCTGAGGGACAAGGTCTCAAAAGTGTATGTCATGGAGGGAACAAGTGTTGAATGTTTTTTGTGTAACAGGTATTGCTGCCTAGCAGTTTGCTTTTAGATATCCATTAAGGACTACCATTTATTCTGATTGTGAGCAATTTGTTTATTTATGAGCTTGTTTATTTAACCATTAGTGCTTTTATTTTCTAAAGTTAAACTACCCTCATATATAGATTGTTTGAGTCTTCCTCAATTAAGGCCAGGTTATCTTTGGATGTCTAAAAGTATGTAAGCTTAGGCAAGCAATTGAAACTTTAGATATCTAAAAGTATGTAAGTTTGGAAAAGTAATAGATATTTGCGCCAAACATTTTTTATTAACATAATATATTAAAGAACATATTATTCTTTCAGTTTAAAAAATGATGTAATTGATATGAGTAACTTTTTCATTACAATTTAAATATTCCACTTAAGAATCTAGTAAAATGATAATTCATAAGATGATAGAATGATAATTATTAAGATTTGTATCTGTCGTTTCCACGAAATAAATATCTTAGTCTTTTCTTGGCTACAACTTGTACAAAACTACTTTTTAAACTTAGGTAGTTAGAAATCTTTTTCTTTTTGTAGGAAAATGTTGGTGGTACAACATACTTCTATTCAACCAATTCGGATAGCCTGAATACTTCTGGAGCCCTTAACTCCTCTGCTTCTATTGGTAAGTTTATATCTATATGTAATAATATTTTAAAGCTGTTGAGTTTGTGTGTTTGGTTGAACCAGCTAATCTCAGGAAGTACTGGTCTGATTTGAAAAAATCTTTCAGTGTTAGATAGCCCAGTTAATGATCACGCTATGACCAAAAGAAGCAGATTAGCAATGAAAAGTGTTGCAAAAATGTAGAAAAATTATACCTTTTGAGTATTTTCATTACGTGGCGCTGCTTAAACAGATAAAGTTGCACAAAAGCAATATATGAAAGAATTGGTGGAACCCAAGTATAAAAATATAAATAATATTTATGTATAACTAGCTGACCCACGCAACGTCGTTTATGTCTCCTATTGCTCATTCATTTCTTACAAAAAATGTGATGAATGAAGAACCGCTCGACCAATTTTGTGCAAACTTCACATAAACCATAATAGTCCGAACAAAGCCTAAACATTTGCTTTAGATAGGTGAACCTGTTCTTGAGTTATAAAATTACAACTAAAAGTGGCATTGAGTTTTACATATATTGATATTTTAAGTTGAACATATTATATATTTTTTGTTTTCATGCTATAATATAATTATTATAATATGTCTAAGAGGAAAAAAAAGAAACTATGCATGCAACATCACTGCAGCGAGGAGGAAAACTTGAAGCTAATACTATAGCAATCTGTCTGGACAGAGTGGTAAGTAGGCCAAAGCCTCCTTGCTAAAGAAGAGGCCTTTGTTCAGCAGTAGACTATTAAGGCTGTTGATGATGATGGTAACAAAGGTTATATATAAAGGATATAAATGGAGAAGATGTGGGAGAGCCACGCTTCGGCATGAATGGGCCGGCTCGATCGGAGTGATACCACGGCCTCACAGAAAACCGGATTGAAACAGTGCTTGCGCTGTGTTTCACCGAGTGAGTGAGGATAGCGGAGGGAAGGGTTGGGGTATGGGCACCCCAATCCCTCCCCCTATCCCCCCGATTTCAATGAAATTTGGCATGTCGATAACCGACAAACAAGCTGGCGGACCCGCGAGCAATAGCAAGTTATCGTTGAGATTCTAAACTCGTAGTTGTAGGCAGTGTTAAGCCGGGTCTCCACCGAAGAAAAGTTGGCAAGTTTTGTGTTGTCAACACTTGTTGGTGACAAAAGTTTCTGTAAAACTGAGTCTCCACCGAACAAAAACCTTTTTTTGTGTTGTCAAATTTCGGTGGAGACGCGCCTTTACAGGAACACGTGTCTTAAAACGTGACAGTTGTTTGTTTGTGTAGATCAATAAAGTAGACGCGGGCGTTAGCTTTATTGTAGTATGTTACTATTTGCAAATTGGCTGAAGCAAACCAAGCTCAAGGTCTCAACGTGTCGATAAACATACCTAGTAGATAGATACCCTATTGTCATTTGAACTTTTGTAGAAAGGGAGGATTCAGACCTAAAGTTACTAGTCTATCAACTTAATTTATTCAGTCATCTGTACTATTGTTATTTCCTTTTTGATAGATTAGTAGCGAAATAGTGATGACGTTACAAATTCCCTCAGATCAAATAAAAAAGGTAGATAACGCACGCTACTTTTCGTCAGTATCTTAAAAGTATCAAAAACTTGTACGATACTGACGAAAAGTAGACGTACTTCGTAACGCGTGTGTTTACTTAGACCTACACTATTTTTTTTGCTTTAACAAGAACAAGGCGGTGCTTAATCTACCTTTTTTATTTGGTCCGAGCAAATTCCTGATTTTAATGAAAATTATGATCAAATTCATTTTCAGAACATTCATTTTCATTTTCGAAACATTTATAAAATAGAGCCTATTAAAAATATATGTATAGACCATATTAACGAGGTAATTTAATAAAATAAGTAATGAAATAATTCATTACATTATTTCATCCACGTTTAATATCCATATCCGCTAATGTATATAAATGGGAAAGTAACTGCACCGATTTCAGTGAAATTTGGCATGGAGATGCTTTGATTATTGAGGAAGAACATAGGCTACTCTTTATTGCGAAAACCGACGAACTAGTGGGTTCAACAAATGCTAGTTTTAAAATAAGTTGAGACTGAAAGATATTACTCTAGAAGATTAACCTAGAATTTTACGATTTTTGGCGAAAAATGCAATTCAAATTATAGGTCAAATGGAAGTTTTTCATACTGTTTAAGAATAATATATATCGATTCAGAAACATACACTACCTTTACCACTCCACATAAAAAAATCTAATCACTACCTACATATTATAAAACAAATTCCTCCGCCGCGTCTGTCTGTTTGTTCGCGATAAACTCAAAAGCTACGGCACGGATAGAGTGATTCATGAGGAAGGTTGTCTTATATAATTTGTTATTTTTTTAGTATATTGTATAAAATATAAGGTTAATGTTGAAGACGTCGGAAAAAATTAAGCTGCACAAAGTGCACAACTTCTCAGAGTAGCATAGGCTATATTAAATGTTCCGTAAAGAACCCGTGCGAAGGGTGGTATTTATATACGTGAAGCAAAAACTTTGTACCCACCCCATTGCTAGAGTAATATATTTCATAAAAATACTTTTAGTTTTCAATTCCGTAACTCTGAATTCTCGCATGATTACGTTCTCAAATAATTATTAATTAAAGGACTGGGCGTAAATTTTCAATCGGAACGGTGCTTGAATGTGCTAATAAATTGTTCAACAAAGTCTTCTACATTTTTATATTACTAAAGGTCGCCCGGTTAGACCACGACGACGAAAACATTCGACCATCATTCTTTTTTTTTTAAAACTTTCTGCACTCCTCCTCCATATAAAGTTTAATAGTGCCAAATATCATACGCGTCTGTTTTCATAATTTTCGTAAAAAGGCCAAGGGGTACAAAGTTTTTGCATCACGTTTATAAATTACCAAGTAATAGAGGGTAATCGATATAATCATTATAGTCTCCAATTAGGGCCTTATAAAATCTAGATATCTTGTTTATTGTGATCCATCTCTTTCAAGATTTTAAATATAACATATTTTTTACATTTGTCTTCAGGGGCTGCAGAGGCGTGCCTGAGCGGACCAGTGGGCGCGGCATCGCCATACGCCACACAAATATATTCTGGAACCCCAACTCATATGGGACCCATGACATCTAAAGCAGGTATGTATTTAAATTAAATCAGATTTAATTATTGCTGAAGTGTGTAATAACTGTAACATTTTCTACCTTTTGTTATGATTCACTCTGTTCTACAGATTTTTTACAATTTGTCTATCTATAAAATTAAAAATGTGTTGCTAAGCGCATGCGCAAGCTCGAGAGCGGCTATAACAATTCGTCTATTTCTTTTCATATTTTCTTTAAGGCACCGGGAAGCGGGAAGAGAAGTAAATTTAAAATTATTTGAAAAAATTGTAAAACCAACAGAAACCTTTTTTTTTATATCAACCATAGAGCAAATCAAAGCGCCTTTCCTGTTAAACATTTGAGGTTATTCAACATAAACGAAAAAAATCTATGACTGGGAAAAAGTGGTGATTTTGAAATACTTTTTAAACGTTGTCTATTGCCCAATATGACAGACAACAACTTTTGACAGAAAGAAGTCTTTTGACGCAGTTTTATAAATAAAATAAGCTTCGATACTAGAATCCATCACCACGAAGATATTAAATCATATCTCTAGTGTATTCATTAGTAGAGATGTTCCAGTATCATCCATAGACTTATTTCATTTATAGACACATTTTCATTTGCTCGCGTTATAAACTTAAATATGCAGTAAGATCTAAGCTTGGCATTCTGAGATTTGTACGCAGATGTTACGAATTAGGCTTGCGACACCAACACGCGAAAAGCTTGGAGAGAAGCACTAGTATTCTCTAATACTTTTAAGAATTGTTCGCGTTTTTGGTGTACTTGATGCAATTTGTTAACTCAAGAAATTATTTGTCGCAACAATGGGATAGACATGGAATAAAATCACAGTCACCTGTATTAATCATATGATTTTACCTACATAGCCCATGATAATAATTCTCGTATCAAGGTTTTGCTCACGAAGAACTACAAAAATATCTAACCGATTTTCACCTTTATTTTAAACTAGATGTTGCCCGCGGCTCCGCCCGCGTGTATGTCGGTTATCGCGGCAATTAGTAGCCTATGTGTTATTCTGGTGTATAAACTATATTACTGTAAGGCCCTTCATACACATTGCTGCGCAAATCTTCGATACTCAACGATTTTAGTCTCCAAGCGACTACCGTCATATAAATCTATTGAGGTTCGTCCACGAGTCACGTCGCCTAGTGTACGAAGGGACTAAAGTTTCATCCAAATCCGTTCAGTCGTTTTTGCGTGAAAGAGTAATAAACATCCATCCAGCCATACTTACAATCTTTCGCATTTATAATATTAGTATTGATGTATGTTTTGCTGGCGTCACTAAGATAGAATAGTTACAATTCGCTTAAACTAATAGAAGCCGTGCATGATTGAAAAGGGACGCAGATGAAGTTGCGTGGGTCAGCTAGTATATCTACACAATTCCGTTTGGTTATCAATTCGACGGTTTTTTTTTAAATTTCTTTTGTTTGTTAACTCATAACTTTCGACTGGGTGAACCGATTTTGATGATTCTTTTTTTATTTGAAAGCTGGTGCTTCCTGTGTGGTCCCATTTTAATTTGGTCCAGATTGAAGTTGGTTAATTTTTGGTTAAAATTTGTGATTTTATTATCCTCTATGCCTATGCCATACAAATATTCTCGACCATTATCTGTAAGGTGGTAATTATATTATAAATGCCGTGGGAAAGCCACGCTTCGGCGTGCATGGGCCGGCTCGACCGGAGTGATACCACGGCCTCACAGAAAACCGGTGTGAAACAGCGCTGTGTTTCACCGAGTGAGTGAGGATACCGGTGGCCCATACCCCAAAGGATTGAAGTCGGTTAAAAATACTAGATTTAGGTAAAATATTCATCAAGCTCCATTGGCAACAACTATTCTGTAACTTACATATTTGCGTGATTTTCGGTTAAAAATAGAACTAAAAATCACGCCTATACAGGTGAAGCTAAAAGCGCGTTATAAATCATTTGTTTAGTCACAGTTGACTGTGATTTTTATTCCATTAATACAATCCATAGAAATATAATCACTTGTGTACTAATTAACAACACTAGATAATGATATAAAGATTTAACTGCGAAATGTCGTTGTATCTGAGCAATGACTTGATATAGAAATAGGCAAATGCGAGTTAAAAATTGTGTGTGCGTTACAGGTCCAAAAATTTAACGATTATATTATTAATAATAATATAGTTTCGAATTTACAAACAAATAGATGAAATGAAGTGCCTACGATTTCAGTGTTTCGATTGTTTAATTTGTGTAGATAACAATGTAGGTATAGATAAGAAATTGAATTTGATTAAGCTTAGCGTTGTGGAAAATTATTTCTAAAATGTTTTTCATTTATTATTGCTTGCGTTAAGATATTTTTTTTAATTTCTGGTGTGGTTAGTGTTATTTTCAAACCAACATGTTTAAAAATAACAGTAATGGTCAAAAACGAATGAATGGACAGGTACCACGTTCAATCGTGAATCTGAATCTTGAAAGGGTCAATTTAAACACACAATATATTGTGCACTCGATTTAGCCATTTCCCAGAAGTTCAAAAGCACAAGTACGCACAAAAGCACGTAAGCACAAAATATGTAATACATATAAACAATTTCTTAACTACAATCTAAGTATAAATAGCCTTTACAACCGAAGTACTTTTAAGGACCCTTATCTACAATCATGAATGGTTTGGTTTAATTTTATATTTGCAATACATGTCTGACTCTACAAATATTTAGTTTAATCCAAGAAGGACAACTGATTAGAACTTCTCAGGATACAGGTTTTTATCAGTTGTGTCAACTCCATGCCTTTTACCGTGGGAGAGCCACGCTTCGGCATGAATGGGCCGGCTCGACCTGAGTGATCCACGGACTCTCAGAAAACCGGTGTAAAATAGTGCTTGCGCTGTGTTTCACCGAATGAGAGAGGATATGGGAGGTCAATACCCCAACCCCTTCCCCTATCTCCCCCATCCCCCGCCTCCATCCCCCAAAGGCCGGCAACGCACTTGTGACGTGTTGCAGGTGTCCATGGGCGGCGGTAATCGCTTACCATCAGGCGATACGTCTGCTCGTTTGCCCGCCTA
The DNA here is from genome assembly GCA_949125395.1 of Diaphora mendica. Lineage (NCBI taxonomy): Eukaryota > Metazoa > Arthropoda > Insecta > Lepidoptera > Erebidae > Diaphora > Diaphora mendica. Next base: position 8,683,150 of record OX421312.1, on the reverse strand, counting down.
TTACATAAAAAGAAATATATTTATTTATTTATTTCAAGTTCTATTCAAGGTACAAAGAAAATACTGTTACGAATAATAATAATCTTCAAGTCTTATCTGCGCACACAAATACACACAGGCTTCTTATCGATCTCCTGAGGCAAGGAATAATGGACCTTATTTCTATATGCATAGTGTCGGATATCGATTGGTTGTTGCCTTTGATTATTATTAACTTCGATTATTTTTATTAGCGTCTTTACGAGACGACTCTCGTGTTTTATCGTAGGTTCTAGAAATGTAGGAATAATAATTATATGAGTATAAATAGAGCGTCTCGCGGACCGCAGAGGACAGTACAGTTTTAGCTATAGTGAGATAAACATCGAAGTGATATCAGCGATCAACCTAGCGACCTTGGCGACCTTTAAGGATTGTAATTCAGAGTAGTATTGTGATTTTAATAGTGGTTTTAATAAAGTCTCTTTACCACGTCAAAAGGTTTCTTTCTCAAATAAATCGAACCCTAACACGTAACAATATTTATTCAGGAATACATTTTTGGTGGATATGGTCACCGCTTTAGGAGCTAGGCGTTGTAGAATTAAAATATCGATCGTAAGTTGTAACTGAGTATATGCGTGTATCTTTATTATAAAATTGTTCGTATTATACATACAATTTGTCTGTACACTTGGCGGTGGAAGTACGGAACACGAAGATCGTATTGTCCCATCACAGGGAACCCGGGACTTCGCGAGCATTATCCCTGATGCACGGCGAGTATATAAGCTGCGCTAGACGGCCTGTGAATTTTTGGTTCGTAATTGCTAATCTGGGGTATAATAGATCAATGTGTATACCAAGCGTGTGGATGCGTCGAGAACTGTTTGCCAAACACCCTTTGATTTGTAAATAAAAACCGACACCGACTCCGAACAGTGGCGAACACAAACAGGTACAGGCAAACACATACAAACACCTATCTCATATCATATCACAAACCTAACTCTGACCTAACTTAACTCTGGCATATCCTAACTCTGTTGTCCACCGGGGTATGCGGCAGGGTGATGCGACAGAGTCAGGTCAGAAATAGGTTCAATTTCTCTCTCGCATCACCCTGCCTCAAACCCCGGTGGGCAACAGAGTTAGGTTATGTCAGAGATAAATCAGGTTAGGTGATTAAATCATTTTTTTTCTGATAGTTGGATTGGTAGGGGAGGATCTACCTCAGGACTAGCAATTTGTCCCGATCTTACTCTGATGGATTATTACGTGTGTGTGAGCCTGGTCTATGATGTCTCGCCTGTACCAAATATTGTAGGTTTAAGGATCCGCATAGTTAATGCCGCAAGTGAAATCAAAAACTCGTTGTCTAGTGGTGTTGTAAAAACTCAATTAAGGACAAGAATGCGTGCTTGCATTAGAAATACGGGCTCACACTTTGAAAATCGACTGTAAATTTATGTTTAGACCGCAAAATAACTACATTAAAAATTACGATTTTTCACTTACTCCCGATTAAGTTCATTTACTCAGCCATTTGTCAACGTATTTAAATTTTTTATACCTCGTTGGATAGCTAATAAAACATACTTGTTTTTAAGTTATTACGACGTTAAAATTGTAAGGTGATTTTTTTTAATAAAATTGCATTTAGTCATAAGAAACAGTAAAATGTATAAATTTTTTTAGATTCCCTGAATCATTATTCACTAACGGTACTACATTTCTGTTCTTTTTTTGTGTTATTATTACGTATTAGGGTGTTAGCAAACTAAAAACACCAACAACAACCATTAAATACCCAAGTGTTTGTTTTAAGAACACTTTGAATTAGCGTGATCCACTTTTCTTAAAAAAAATAGTTTTTCCATTATATTTCCAAAACGGTACATTTTCGACACATTTACCCGAGGACAATTTCATAGCTAATGATCTCTACTATCACCCCTTAAAGGGATTACTACATGTTACCAGTAACCCTGTATAAAGAGGTAAAGTTTGTGAGTTTGTGACGTTTTAGGGGGTAATCTCTGGATCTACTGAAACGATTTTGAAAATTATTTTATCGATAGAAGGCTGCGTTATTTAGGAGTGACATAGGCTATATAATAACCCGAAAAGTGGAAAGAATTTTTCGTGGTAGCTTTGCAAAGTAAGTCGGAGAAAAAAATGTTTACCGCCCAACGAAGTGGTCACGGGTCAGCTAGTCGGCTATAAGTACATACATGGTGCGCCGTGCGAGTACGTAAAATCAATCTACCTACTCCGGTCATTAGTTATAACACAGAAAGTGTTCAGGTGTGTGTCAAATTCTGATTATTTAGCTTTCATTGTGATGTGTGAGTTCGAGGAGGTTGCTTATTATTTACCTACCATTTTATCGACTGACTAACGGCAGCCTAATTAATGTTGAATTATGTTTTGAAATGGTGTAACAGACAAAGAAATCATTCTCACTCAGGCACAACAACTATGTATGTGTACCTGACAAGGTTGTACACTTGCATAAGAGAGCTAAAACACGCAAATGTTACCTGCATTCGGAAATAGCTGTAGAGGAAATATTTGGAAATCACACGCAACTCTCCCCCTCTAATTCATCACTCAATAGGACTAAATGCGTATAAGTCACGCACAAAACCACCGAGATAGATTCAAATAGAAATATTCATGCACACAAATAGTGCCACTATCAACTAGGAAGTTTAGAACTATTTCGTCTTCTGATGGTCTCAATCGCTATAATAACACATTGTCCTATCTAAGGAATATAACCTTTAAGACTGTAGTCCTTGAGCGTGGGAATTTGTGATTGAACACCCACATTCATATTTTACATGCACACAAACGCATCGGGCACTGTTGCATACTAACCCTGGCAACAAATAAATTTACTTTCGGTTTTTTCTTCTAGTTACAGATTCATTAACTGTTCGCCTTTGAAGAATGTTTAGAATGTCCTACAAAGCACGCAATGTATCTTAGTCATATCGGAAAGCCCGCGGGCTTTAAGTAACTCGTCAACGGCCGAGAATGGGTTTCAAGTATACCTATTCATTTTAATAATTAATTTCATGGACTAATAATATATTTTTACACAGTATAAAATTAAGTCGCTCGCGCTATCTGTCAGCTTAGATCTTTTATAGTAATCAACGGATTTTAATGCTATGTTATGAAATAAAATTTGTATGATATATGTTATATTAATGGAACATAATGTAAATGTTTCTTAAAAATATAATTTTTGATCGCTTTTATTGCTCATATTGACTAAATTTTACTACATAGATGTACGCTCCACTTTTTTCACTTTTTGACAAAAACGACGCTGAAAAAGTATGAAACAAGTTTTGAAAAGCCGTAGTCACGCGTTTTTAAGAGTCATGGTACATAAGTTTTCACTTTTTTTTATTTAAAATGTTTTGGTGTAGTGATAATAATAATTTATATGCAAAGTATATTTTTTAAATACCTAACATAGAAATATAAAAAAAATTGAATAAATACGAACAAAGTCACCAGCAAATGCTAATTATACCTATATATATATATATATATATATATATATATATATATATATATATATATATATATATATATATACATATATGTAGGGGCGGCTGAATGGAAAAACACCTTCGGAATTCGTTCTTCTTTATTTTTATCACCACAAGCAATTATTACACGTCTTAGCACCTTAACCGCCATTTGCAAGAGCGCGAGCTAGTGTTGCCATTACACAGATAAAAATTAATACTACTCGATACTTTCTTTTTTTCTACATCTCGGCCATTCTGCTCCTTTGTCAGTCTGGCCCTAGACTGACCTTACACTGAATTACTAAATTTAACTATGATAACGACTTACTTCTGAATCAATACAAAAATGAATTTTAAAATTAAAAGTACAACTTCATCGCTATTCTAACTTCACCTTTTTTTTTTTTTACAATGCTACAACACCATATGCTCTCCTTAACATAACAACAACTATCACTCTTTGTTTCTTATCTTACTTATTCTAAAACACAAATAAATTGTTTTTTTTTTTTTTAACCATCTTTAAATAAGTAGGTACTTTATATTAAAAGTTAACAAAATACTCAACTTCTGAAAAGTAACAAGTTATCATTTCTCAAATTAATTTAAAGTCTAAAGCTAGCTTACTATCTTGTTTAATTTTCCTGTTATTAAATTACTTACAAAACTATTAGTTGCCATTTAATTATTTATCTTACTAGTACAGCAAAAGCTCTTCTCCAGCTTAACAATAACTTATAATAATACAATATTTTCTGTTTAGTAATAAACTCTGGTATTAGTATTTGTTTTTTAATTAAACAACTAAACTACACTATTTCACTCATATGATAACAACAAAATAAATCACTATATCTAAACATTATACCATGACTTTTTTAACTTTTGATACAATAGTTTGGTTTCATAGTGTATGCACCATCGCTCAACATACTGACATCTTCAAGAGGTTTGCATCAAAGAAGCTGATAGATACCTTAAGTTCATAAAAGTAAAATGTTATTCAAAATCTACTTTTTCTTTCTTCATACCATTATCATCTTTTCAAATTCAATTTAATTTAGAATAAAAACTGACTTTAAATATTAAATAATAAACTACTATTAACCGCACTTAAATATAATTGAATTAAGGCCATCTCTTCATATAGTCAACACCTGAAGTGGTTCTTACTGGCCCTTCCTTACTTCTGTCAATCTTTTCTACCTCATATCGATCCTTGCCAAGCTCTTTCACTATTTTATATGGTCCAAAAAATTTCTGTTTCAACTTTAATGCGTTTCCAAACTGGGTTCTCTGTATAGCTACGATGTCACCTTGTTTATATTTCTCTCCTTCCTTACGCTTCTCATTAAATGTTTTCTTATTTTCTTCTTGAATACGTAAAATCTGCACTTTAGCCTCTCTTCTTAAGTTGTCTCTTTGTTCCATAAACTCCTTTCTGCTTTCTTCTTCTAAGAATTCTAAAATTGTTATACTTTCTTTTAATTTCATTTTGGTTCCTGTCAGTAGTTCAAAGGGTGAGGTATTAATTGATCTTTGGTAGGTGCTGTTGATTACTCTCTGTAGTTTGCTTACATATTTATACCAATGTGCAGGTTCTTCAATACACATTTTAGACAGAGTGGATATAATTATCCGGTTCATTCTCTCTACCTGCCCGTTTCCACGAGGTATACCAGTCGTTATTGTGATGTGTTGGATCTCTTCTTCTTGACAATATTGTCTAAACTCACCTCCTGTAAAAGCTGTTCCTCGGTCTGTCACCAAGCGCTGGGGGTTCCCAAAGTCTTTCTGATGTAATTTTAATTTTTCAACTGTCTCTTTCGCTGTCAAAGTTTTCACAGGGTATATCCAAACAAATTTTGTGAATCCGTCTATAACAGTAAGAATGTGATTGTACATTTTTCTAGTTTCATCAAGTGGTCCCAAATGATCACAGTGCAGGGTGTGGAGAGGTAGGTCACCTTTGTCTATTGGATTTAAAAATCCCTCTTTTTTTCCTGTCTTTCTGCATGCCAGTAAACATGGAACACACATAGTTATTGTTTTCTCAATTTTTTCATCTAACTTAGAAATGAAATAATCATTCTCTATAATTTCTTTAACTTTCTTCTTGCCAAAATGCCCAATACCATGAGCTTTCTTTATAATTTCCATGTCCATTATCTCTGGTATAACTAGTTTCTTCTCTACTCCTTTGTAAATGATTTCATTTTCCAAAAAATAGTCTTGATACTCTTTCTCCTTTAGCACTTCTCTTATAGCTTTTAGTTGAATATCGTCTTCCTGTGCTTTCTTTATTCTTGACTGCAACTCTAAATTAACAAAACAAATGTGTCTACTGAGTGAATCAACATGCTGCATCTTATCACCTGTCCTATGTTCTATTTTAAAGTCAAAGTCCTGTAAAAACAATATCCATCGTGCCACCTTAGCTGAAACATCCTTCTTATTAAGCGTCTTCTGGAAAGCTTCGCAGTCAGTCACTATCTTGAACTGTATACCTAAAAGGTATCTTCTGAACTTTTTGACACCTTCTATCACTGCTAATGCCTCAAGTTCATAACTACTGCACTTCTGCTGATCTTCTGTAGTCTTTCTACTTAGGAAATGTACTGGATGCCATCCGCCATCTATTGGATCTTTTTGTAACAAAATTGCAGAGTAACCATGTTTAGATGCATCGGTGTGCAATTCTGTTTCTAAATGCAAATCAAAAATTTTTAAAACAGGTTCACTACATAACTTTAGTTTTAAATTCTCAAATGCTATCTTTTGTTCTTCATTGAAACAAAAGTTACCTGCTTTAATTAAGTCTGTGAGGGGTTTTGCTATCCTTGCATAATCTTTAATAAATTTTCTAAAATAAGAAGTTAAACCAATGAAGCTATGAACTTCCTTCAAATTCTTCGGTTCTGGAAAATTTAAAACAGCTTTTGTTTTCTCTGTTGAAGGTTTGACCGTTCCATTCTCAACAATGTGCCCTAAATATTCAACTGATGTTTGGAGTAGCTGTGTTTTATTCCAATTTATTTCAAGTCCATATTCAGCTGCAACATTCAACACCTCCCTTAGTCGCTGTATTCCCTCGGTCTCATTTTCTGCTAGAATTATGACGTCATCGATGAAGATTAAGACTATGCCCTTTCTTATAAAATCAGAAAAAATTATGTTTATGTAGCGAGTAAAGTATTTCGGGCAAATACTGAGTCCAAATGGTGCTCTAAGAAACTCATACTGTCCTTCAGGGTTACTAGTGACAAATGCTGTGTACTTTACGGAACTATCTTCTATTGGCAAATGAAAGAAACCATTCCTTAAATCCAGAGTGCTAAACACTTTTGCTCTACTTAATTTATCTATGTGGTCATTTATCACTGGCAGAGGATGTTCATCTTTTATCATCTTTTGATTAATCCGCCGGTAATCCACACATACTCTTGTTTTTCCATCTTTCTTCTTTACTAACACTAAAGGACTTGCATACTCTGAGTAACTTGTTTGTATGATACCTTGGGATAACCATTCTTCAATCTGCTCATTCACCACTTTCTCCTCTGTCAAAGCCAATCGTCTTGGACGTTGCGAGACTGGTACATCATCTTTTAGAACTATTTTCAACTTGATTGGGGCCTCCTTCACCTTCAACGGCTTATAGTTTTCAATAATTTCCTTAACTAAGGGATTAATTGACAAAGCATTTTGTTCATCTAGGTTGGAAAGCATACACAACTGGTATTGACTATCATAAGAGTTTGGCCTCACTTCAACTTTACCTTTGTCAACAATGAGTATAGTGTTACTTAAAAAAGGTTGACCTAGAATAACCTGATAGGGAATGGCACAACTGGGTACAACATGAAAAGATGTAGTATATAAATGGTCATCTATCAAAATATTGGTGGTGAACTTACCCTTAGAAACCACCCTTGAAGATCCCAGCCCAGTGAGAGATGTCATATCGCTCACGAAGTCGTAAACATTGCCTGAAATTTGCTTATACCAATCGTCGCTTATTAAGTTTACCTCACTTCCCGTATCTATTAAACATGGCACCGTTCTATTACTAATTTTAACATTTTTTATAGATTTATTTGTCGAAATATCATGTTTAAAGCCATTGTTTACACTAAGAATCGTGTTTTGGTTATGTTGTATCACCGAACTGTCAATGTCACCAACTTCACTCGAGTCCGAAGCGCCATCTGTCGACTTTTGTACTATCATAGTTTTGCGTGCCGGATCCACACTGCTAGACATTGCTGTTGTCGTTTTACACTGCGTACCTATATGACCGTACAAATTACAACGAAAACACTTAATGCCCTTGGAACACTCACTAGCAAGATGTCCTAATTGACCGCACTTGAAACAACGTTTCGTTCCCGTAGTCACAGGTTTTACACTCGAACGTTGTCGGACAACTTCCTGCTTCTTACATTTGTTTTTAAATGTTTCGTACAATGTCAGCTTTTCTTTTAGCACGGAGTATGAAGTGACACCATAAAGCAGCAGTTTGTTTGATTCGTAGTCATGTATCCCGTCGATTATATACTGGATCGACACATAGTCCGGAAACTTAGCCCTTTTTCCTAGCTCCTTCATTGCTAACATGTACTGGTAGTATGTTTCATCGCTTCTTTTCTTTCTCGAGCTCATTATTTCGTGCATTTGCTTTGCATTAATGCTCTCTGGGAATTCTCGTAATATGGCTGTTTTTAACTCTTCGTAAGTCTTGAAGGTTTTTTCACTTCTCAGCCACAGCTCTGCTGTTCCAGCAAGTGATCTTCTCGCTATAATTAACTTTTGAGTCGCCGTCCACCCGAAAATATCAGCATTATCTTCGATATCTTGCGTCCATTTTGTTGCGCTGTACGTCATGTCGTCGCCGGTAAATTTAGGTATTGAATCGCCTATTGTAACCCCATAGTTCGTGGTATTGCCGGTCTTTCCGTCGTCTCCTGGTTGGTTTGTCATCGTTGATTGTTGTAGTGTATTAAAATAAAACTTTTTTGCGTCTTCACTACCGCGTGGTTAATGTCGTCGTTACGCCGCCGGTAATCGTCGTTTTTCGTAGAAATAAAACTATTAAACATTCAGCCCAAATGCTCGTATATCCCGGGCGAGAGATTGTAGGGGCGGCTGAATGAAAAAACACCTTTGGAATTCGTTCTTCTTTATTTTTATCACCACAAGCAATTATTACACGTCTTAGCACCTTAACCGCCATTTGCAAGAGCGCGAGCTAGTGTTGCCATTACACAGATAAAAATTAATACTACTCGATACTTTCTTTTTTTCTACATATATATATATATATATATTTGAAATGTACAAGTAACACCCTTTCCGATGATACCAAACACGGCATATTTATCTCAAATTATTTTTTTAATACAGTACTTTATGTCAGCTAGAGGGCGCCACATTACATTGAGTGACGCGTCATATAGCCTATACGTAGCGGACGATCAAGACGCTTCTAACGATACCTCATTTATCCAGTTCTAATTAGTAGTTAGGGAGCTATGAGGGAACAGATATACATACATAGCCTGTCAAAATCATAACCCTCCTTTGGCTTTGCCGTGGTCGGGTAAGAAAATAAAAAAATACAGTTAATTTATAAACTCTTTTTTTAAGACGGTTGAAAAACAAACTATTTGTCTTAAAATTAATACTAGCTTTTACACGCGGCTTCGCCCACGCAGACTTTCATCCCCTGATTTACCAGCTTAGGGGTGGAATTTCAAAATTTCCTTTCTTTGTGCTCATTTACGTTATATAAAGAACCTACATGCAAAATTTCAGGATTCTAGCTTCAGCGGTTTGGGCTGTGCGTTGATCTCTGGGTATGTCAGTCAGTCAGTCAGTCACTTTCCTCTTTTATTTATATAGATTACAGATATCAGATATTGTAAGGGATAGGGCATCTATTGTTTTACAATTCACCAATTGATTAAATTGGAACTTAAGGGATGAATAATAATGGAAATGACGTAAAGTGTAGATGGGACCCTTTTTTACAATTTTTGTCTGTCTGTCTGTTTGTTTGTGCCGGCTAATCTCTGGAACGGGTGGAGCGATTTTTACTGATAGGGGGCCGTTCAAGTATTACGTAAGCAGATTTATTACAATTATTTACCCCCCCACCCCCCTTGTCAGCAAAAGTAAGCAAAGCTCCAACTCCTCCCCCCCCATGCTTACGTAAACATTACTAAATAATTTAAGGTTGGGACATCTAACACAACGCCATCTAGTCCCAAACTAAGCAGAGCTTGTATTATGAGTACTTAGGGTTCACTTTTTTTACAAGAAATAAAGTATATTTAGTTCTGAAAAGAATTTTAAACAGTATTTTAGGAAAATGAACAGTATTTTACATAATGTTAACTAATTTCTTAGGCACGCCGTTATTGCGGCGATAAGACCGGTTATGGAGGATTGGCTCAAGAGGCATCACGGGACCCTCTCATACCGGCTGACACAGGTAATCACTGGGCAAGGATGCCTTGGAGAGCACCTGTGCCTGATCCGCAAGGAGCCAACGTCTGAGTACCACCACTGCGATGGCCAGACCGTGGACACGGCACTCCACATGCTGGCAGAATGTCCAGCGTGGAGCGAGCCAAGGCGTAATCTGTGGCGGCCATCGGAGGGGGGTTCTCTGACTCGCTTACATGATTGCGGCCATGTGGCGGAGCAAGAGCGCGTGGAATTCTGCCGTCTCTTTCTGCGAGCAAGTTATGCTTGCGAAGAAGATGGCGGAGCGGGACCGGAAGAGGTTTAAAACTCATCCTTTCCGCCAGTCCCGGGAACGGGCCAAGTACCGCCACAGACGACTCGGGCGCCGGAGATCGCAAAACGATCTCCGTCCTCCATAAGCGCAAGCCTGGAGTGACAGGTGATGCCACCAGTCACCCTAGCAGAAGCAGGCCAGGGTGGTGGCGCGAGTTCTACATAGTGCTCGCGCCCTTTCCTAAATAGAAAAGGAGCATCAAGGTTCCTACACAGGAGGGGGCCGTCTACAAACCGTAGATGGCCATCGGGCCATCTACGGTTTGTAGACGGCCCCCTCTCGCCCCCTCTCGCCCCCTCTCGCCCCCTCTCGCCCCCTCTCTCCCCCTCGCATGAGCGGTACATCGGTACGTCGGGGTTTCACCACCAGGGGTGCACCTGGTTCCCCGGCTTCTAGTACCCGAGACGGTGTGCGGTTTTTAGTCGGTTCGAGTCCGACATAGCCACCAGTTTGTGTCATCCGAGGGGATTTCCGCACAAAAAAAGCCTAACTGATTTCTGCACATTTTGTACTTTCGTAGTTGTATGACATTTTTTAAAATTTGCTATAGTTTTTTGGTATAACTTGTATTTGTCTATTTGAAACGACATCTTTATATGAAACAATTCAACTTTGGTGAAAGAGGATCAACGTACCTATTGTAAGCAAAGCAAATTAATGTTTGTGATACAGACAAAACATTAATTTGCTTTGCTTACATTTTGCGTGCGTCAAATTGACAGTCTTAACAAAACAATTGACTAACGGAAAAAAAAATGGTTTTAAGAATAGCACGCGGTAATTTCCCTATTCGGTTCTAAGCGAGTAAGCATCATTCGTGGGAATCCCCAAAAATGTGTTTCGTTTTAAACATTGACAATGTGTAGGTGCTATATGTATAAATAAGTAAATAAATACTGCTGACGTAATCACCATCTAGACCCCCCCGCCCCCCATGTCATCAAAAATAAGCAAAGCCAAGACCCCCCCGCCCCCCTATAGTGTTTACGTAATACTTGAACGGCCCCTAGGTAGCTGATAAAATAAGGAGTAACCGCGGTTGGTGTAGTATCGCGGGTAAGACCGTGGGGCTCAGCTAGTTTTTTTTTTTTCAAAAAAGACAACTCCCGTATATATCCAATTAATCCTGTGTCGCGGGGGACTTTACAAACATACATGAAACGGACACAATGGACACCCAGACTCAGAACAACAATTCGTGGATCACACAGTGTTGTCCCATGTGGGATTTGAACCCACAACACCTGATACAGTAGGAAGCGGCGAGGCAACCGCTTAAACAACTAGACCAACCAAGCAGTCAAAAATAAAACTGTAATTTTAAAGTCTTTCATTATTTCATTAGTAGTTATTCAATTCTAACAGAAATCATTAAAAAATTTTTTTTTAACTTTTTTAAAACAATTTCTCAAAGTGTCTCGGTCTGTCAAAGTGTATTCAAAGTACTCGTCAAGACAAATCAAACGACTTCAAACTCGATAGGTTCCGTCGTTACAAAGTTCCTATGACCACCTTCCAGCTCCAACATCAGATCAGCTCCATGTCATCATAATATAGCATTGTCACGCTATATACATATGCCTACAAAAATTCAACACAATCGGTTGAAGATATCTGCAAAATTGAGTTGCAAGATTCCGTCTTAACAAATATAGTTAGATATATACATACATAGCAAGTTAAAAAAAAACATAAAAATAAGTTCTGTGTTAAAAATAAATACTAATATTTTTCTTTGAAATTATTCTTTAAAAAAAATAAAATTAAATTCAAGAATACAAATTAACAGTTACAATTCGTCACTCACTAGCAACCCACCCTAAAACCTGTCATTTACGTATTATGGGGCTCAGTGCGAACTACAAACGGACGTGGTGTCACCTTGAATATTCGGAGGGCACTGAATTTTTTGAGCGCGATAATACTTATTTATTGCAATTTACGGGAGACGATATCTACGTACTAAAATGTATGGAACTTTTGTCGCTAAAAATGAATGATGTTTAGCCTTAGATTATGGCTTTTTGGTGAGAATTAATAACAAACTAAAACGGTAAATCTTTTCTCCATACTTTTTTCTCGCGAAATAAGAAAAAAACATTTAAAATAGAGTACGAAATAGGACAGAGTGTGCTAATTAAAAAGGTCGATTTCGATGATTTTGATCTTTGTTAAGGCTTTTTTTCACAAAAGTAAAGAATTATTTTATAAATGTCACTCGGTAGATTGGTAGACTGATTTAATAAACTACTGAGATTTTTTTTTAGTGTCAAATAATGAATTGAGTTTTTGTGTTTTGCAAAACTGCAAGTGCCTTTTCGCGCGTTTTTAGGGACGCGCCCCTTAAAATGTTTATTTCCATTCTTATTTCTTTTAAGTGCAGTGATTTCTCCTCTAAAGTACAACGCTAAAGTAAACGCTATTTCTCCACTTCCAAAAGTAATGCCTCTATACGTATTTTGTCACCAGCATTAACTTATTGTTTACTAGCGACCCGCCCCGGCTTCGCACGGGTGGATTTCAGATGCCCCCGCCGACGACACGATTCGTGCATTTTAAATCTGTAATATCTTCGAATATATTCATTAAAATTAGATACTGTAAAGGGCCATTTTGATCTAAATTAAATGCACAATGTATTTAATTTATTTAATTGTTTAAGGATACATTCTGTATTGCTTAAAATCACTTCGTAAATAAGCCATTATTTCTCGTAAAAAGAAAGGAATAAAAAATGGTTGTTGTGGGTTATCCCTAAAAGGTAGACATATACCGTCGCGGACTTTTTGTAGTACTTTTTAAGGTGTACAATACTGTAGTACGTTGTTTTGATCTATCTCGTAGGGTGCAACCAGCATTTGCAATGTAAGCGCAAAAATGAGTATTTGCTACATCACATTAGAAACCTCGAAAATTAACAGTGTTTTCATATTATATTATGCATTTATTATACATAAAAACCTTCCTCTTGAATCACTCTATCTATTAAAGAAACCCGCATCAAAATCCGTTGCGCAGTTTTAAAGATTTAAGCACACATAGGGATATAGGGACAGAGAAAGCGACTTTGTTTTATACTATGTAGTGATAGTGTGGTATTCTACCATAGAAATCGAGAGGGGAGTAAGTTAGAAAAGGCTGTTTTGAGAAAAAAAACGCGTCCTCGCCATTACCACGGCAGTAATAACTAACAATGAATAAATAGTTCTTAATTGTTAAAGATAACAGGTGAACTAATAAACAAATACCTATACGTGAAGTTTGATGATAGTTTCAGGAAGTTAAACCATATATTTTCGTCGGATATACCACAGAGCCTGAAGACGAACGTCTTCAACCAGTGCGTCCGCCCTGTAATGATGTACGGTGCCGAGACGTGGACTTTGATTAATCCAGAAGCTCATAGTCGTTCAGCGTGCCATGGAAAGAGCTATGAGTCTCACTGAAGGACAAAATTCGTAACGAAGTAATCCGTCAGAGAACTAAAGTGACCGATATAGAACTGAAAGTTGGTTATGTCGAAGGACAGACAACCGCTGGAGTAAGAGTGTTTTAGAGTGGAGACCGCGTCTTGGCAAATGTAGTGTGGGACGCCGTCTGGCCAGATGGCGGGATGACTTACGTAAGAGGGCTGGCAGCGACTGGATGCAGAAAGCAACAGATCGGGCGGGAGAGGCCTATGTCCAAATGTGGACTGTAACGGGCTGATGATGATAGTTAAAACAATTATAAAAAAGGAACCATAAATAGGTTCCATAAAAAATCGCGAGCTATTTCCAGAAGACGGTCACTTTCAATGTCATTATTGTATTGTGATTCTAGCGGTCACGCCAGTACACGAGTACTCATGACATTAACATAACGTTGTGCCAAGTTTACGATATTCAAAATTGAGATAGGACATGGTTTGTTGCATTCAGCGAATTACAATACTAGATCTAGGTTATAGTCTCAAACGTACATTGATTTTGATGTATTATGCATGTTTTGCAGACAGCTTGAGGATCTCTCAATGAATTTAGTTATATTGTTGATTTGAATTGTAAACGTAAAATGCAGTGTTTTTTGCTAGACTGGACGGCAAACACAGGCAGATGGATTTATTTAACCGTAGAATCAAAGGTAAAATAGGTACCTACCTGAAACACAGAACGATGCGCGACGTAGGTTTATAAAGTAGATACCCACTTGATCGGCGTAAGCGTAAATAGCACAATTTATATTATGTATTCACGTTTTTTGACGTGACAACGTATTATAATTCAATGGAGCCGGCTGCACGCACGAAAAAACATGACTCATGCGGCGTTACCTGACGTCATGCAGCATTACCTCGCTCTGAGGCGTTCCATTTAAGGTTTGAAGTGCAAGCGAGAGATAGATGCGGCGCTTGCGGAACCCTTGTACCTGAAAGCACAAAAGAAAAAGCAATATTTATAATATTATATTATTAATTATTTATGAGTGCCGAGAACACAAAACTTTTTACCATTAACATTAACCATTAAAATACGAAAGTTAATACATACCTTTCTTCGTCGCCTGGAAACTTATGATATCTCAGCTCCTTATAAATTTTCGAAGAAAAACTACAATTAACAATGACAAAAGTTGTATGTGCCATATTTATAACAATATCGGCTTTCTCTATGCGCGACGCGACAACCCTTCGCGGCAGGTCCTCTCTGACCGCGGCTAACAGGGGACGCGACCTCGCCCCACACTTACCGCACGATTGCTCTCTAGACGGCTAATAGGCAGTAGACACTACAACGATTTATCGTAGCGATTTAACTGTGCAGTTCGTTTGTGCAGTTTTATCGATAGTGTGGACGGAAATTGGTTCAGATTTTTCGATTTAACTGTGCAGTTCGTTTGTGCAGTTTTGTCGATAGTGTGGACGGAAATTGGTTCAGATTTTCTTTTATCGATAGTGTGGACAGAAATTGGTTCAGATTTTTTGAAAATCGCTACGATAAATCGTTGTAGTGTGTACCGCCTCTAAGCAGAACCTCTGTAGTAATCCTTCCTCTGTGATAGTAGTAAGCATTGTTTACTTCATGACTTTTTTTTGACGCAAGAGTGCCGTGCTTTGGCACATATTGGCCGACTCAACCGGTATGGTGCCTCTTTAGGCCGCTTTAGGCTCTTTAAAACCGGTGATAAGCATTTATTTCGTTGCTTTTTGTGTCACGTGGTGGTTTAAACGATTACCCCTGATGTTTGAACCTATAACAATAAAATTTAGTTACATAGTCATAGATTATTGCCAGTTTTATCCTGTTTGAATCTAATCAAGTAATCAGTAATGGTATTAGACTGGACAAGATAACGTCTTAGATAACGTTTAAGACAAGTTATTGCAGACAAAACGCAGTTGCTTATACATTTTGTAGGTTATCCGTCTTAAAAGCAAATATTTCGATACTATGTTCAATTAAGAATACTATTCAATATTCACGTACACAAACTGATATTGGTAGCAGTGGATTCCATATTTCTGTTTATTATATTACACAGTTGATGCGCTGATTGTTGTAGGTTCAAACCCCACACGGTACAACACTTGTGTGATCCTCAAAATGTTGTTCTGAGCCTGTGTGTTCATGTGTACGTTTGTAAAGTCTCCAGCACAGGAATATTCCTAGTGCTACAGATGATTTAAAAAAAAATGGTTACGGGAGGCCTAAATAACTCCGGCGGTGTTCGTTCCTTGTATCTCTTGAATTGCAGATATGGTGGA
This sequence comes from Diaphora mendica, assembly GCA_949125395.1. Taxonomy (NCBI): domain Eukaryota; kingdom Metazoa; phylum Arthropoda; class Insecta; order Lepidoptera; family Erebidae; genus Diaphora; species Diaphora mendica. The sequence goes on along the minus strand of OX421312.1, from coordinate 8,667,075 downwards.
GGTAGTAGTAATTAGCAGCGAGTGGCCGATTTGCTCATTTGGCCCCGATATCTTCCTTCTAGCGTTATTATTTCCAATATTATTTGAGGTCAGATACGAGTTTAACCGGTTTTACCTGAATATCAGTTTTTCCACCTAGCATTTGGCATCGTACCGAGCGAGAGATCAGTAAACTCGTACGACACGACCTCTGATGCTCCAATACTCTTTCGATCGAAATAGCGATCGAGCAGAATCGGGGGTCAAAGGTGTTTGTACAATCTCTCGGCAGAAGCCACCTGACAAAGTTGACCACAGCAAGTGGAGAAGTTGTTGCTTCCAAGCCGGCCGTCCTTTCGGAAGTGGAACGATTCTTTGGCGATTTGTACGCTTCGCATGCATCTCGACCTGATCCCGAAAATGAGGACTCTAGAGCCACATTAATACGCTACTACACCGAAGATCTGCCAGATGTCAGCACTGACGAAATCGAGATGACTCTTGGACAGCTGAAAAATCTAAAAGCCTCTGGAGAGGTCGGCGTAACTACAAAAACTGTACGGCCCGTACGGGTTAACCTCCGTACGGGCCATACCATTGCATCAAGGAGTGAGACAAGGGGACATTATTTCCCCGAAATTGTTCACAAATCCAATGGAGAATTAGTTTAAGACGCTACACTAGAAAGGACGTGGCATAAATATCAATGGCTAATACATCTCTCACTTGCGATTTGCGGCGATATCATTATCATGGCAGATACGCTGCAGGACCTACAACAGATGCTGAACGAACTGGCTGACTATTCTGTGCGCTTCGGCCAACGGATGAACTTGGACAAAACCAAGGTCATGTTCAATGAACATGTACTACCGGAATCGATCGCGGCACACGGTGCTGTTCTGTTCAAAAATATGTGTACCCCGGGCAAACTTTGCAGTTAGGTAGAAACAACTTTGAGGACGAGGTGAACAGGAGAATTCAGCTGGGTTGGGCAGCGTTTGGGAAACTTCGTTGGGTCTTTTCATCGTCGATCCCACAGTGCCTAAAGACAAAAGTCTTTAATCAGTGCGTCCCACCGTGCGTGCGTACGGAGCCGAAACGTGGCTACTTACCGCACGGCTGGTCCACAAGTTTAAAGTGTGGTATGCTCGGCGTTTCTCTGAGGGATCGCATCAGGAATGAGGTGATCCGGTAGAGAACCAAGGTCATCGACATAGCCCAACGGCAAGCGTAGCAAGCTGAAGTGGCAGTGTGCCATATTAGCCGCAGAAGTGATTACCGTTGGGATAAACGGGTTCACGTTCACAGGCCAGGTGGAGTGATGATCTGCGCAAGACGGCTGGCAGGAGCTGGATGCGAGAAGCTGAGGATCGAACCAAGTGGCGTGAAATTGGAGAGGCCTATTTCCAACAGTGAATTCCGATAGGCTGATGATGACGATGATCTGCAGTTTCTTACTTTCTCATTCTTATATTTACTATCGTAAAAATACTTTATCTATAGTTAATATTGGCCTGTCTATCTAATAATAATAATCTATACAAATAAATAAAATTGGAGTGTCTGTTTGTAATATTAAAATAACCGCTTTTTACTAAATGCATACGTATGTATAGACGGTACATATACCAAATCATTTTTTTTTTCAATTTTAGTCTGTCTGTCTGTGTATTCCGGGTAATCTCTGGAACGGCTGGACTGATTTTGACAGGACTTTCACTGGTAGGTAGCTGATGACGGTTGTAACTTAGGCTACTTTTTTAGACTAGCTTCGCCCCGCGGCGTCACTCGCGGTACGACAATAACCGCAGGTAACACCGCGGGACTCAGCTAGTTTTAATTTAATTATTATTATTTATTTATAGCCTTCCTCGATAAATGTACTATCCAACACTGAAATATGTTTTCAAATCGGACCAGCGGTTCCTGAGATTAGCGCGTTCAAACAAACAAACTCTTCAGCTTTATAATATAAGTATAGATAGAAAACACCCAAACGCCAAACAAATATTTGCAGATCATACAAACATTTGGTCCGACCCGGGAATCGAACCCGACACCTCAAGCACAGCAGTCGCATACGCTACTGCTGCGCCACCGAGGCAGATAAATATACATATACGAGTATATACAGTACGGGCTCCTTCTAGTTTATATGTATACTAGCAACCCGCCCGGCTTCGCACGGGTTCTTTACGGAACACATAGCCTACGTTACTCTGAGAAGATATGCTGTTTAATTATTTCCGACGGCTTCAACAAATTATCGTTATATTTTAGCCAAAACGCTACTGCTGCGCCACCGAGGCAGATAAATATACATATACGAGTATATACAGTACAGGCTCCTTCTAGTTTATATGTATACTAGCAACCCTCCCCGGCTTCGCACGGGTTCTTTAGGGAACATAATATATTATAGCCTACGTTAATCTGAGAAGATATGCTGTTTAATTATTTCCGACGGCTTCAACAATTATCGTTATATTTTAGCCAAAGAAACCTTCATCAAGAATCACTCTATCTATTAGTAAAAACCGCAAAAAGTCTGTGCCGTAGCTTTTGAGTTTATCGCAAACAGACAGACGCGGCGGAGGACTTTGTTTTATAATAATAGGTCTTTACCTATGAAATTGCCGTTTTGTATGCAATAAGTGAAAGTACTTATTTTTTCAAACTTTTTTATTTCTGTTATTCGAATTAATCACCCATGCAATCGACGCATCTTTGCGAACGCATTGGCAGTTTATTGATGCCGTTCTTGTAAAAATCAGCTGGACGGGAGGCAACAAACTCTTCAAAGGCATTTTGTACTGCCTCTCGGGAATTGATTTTTTTACCCACTAAAAAGTTGTCTAAATTTTAGAAAAAGTAATAGTCGGTAGGTGCAAGGTCTGGTGAGTATGGCGGATAAGGGAGCTCTTACAGCTGCTTCACGACAACGCGCGACCCCATACTGCGCAACAAACAGTCTCAAAGCTGCAAGCGCTGGGGTTGGAAGCTCTCCCTCATCCGCCTTACTCACCAGACCTTGCACCTACCGACTATAACTTTTCCAAAATTTAGACAACTTTTTAGTGGGTAAAAAATCCAATTCCCGAGAGGCAGTACAAAATGCCTTTGAAGAGTTTGTTGCCTCCCGTCCAGCTGATTTTTACAAGAAGGGCATCAATAAACTGCCAATGCGTTGGCAAAGATGCGTCGATTGCATGGGTGATTACTTCGAATAACAGAAATAAAAAAGTTTGAAAAAATAAGTACTTTCACTTATTGCATACAAAACGGCAATTTCATAGGTAAAGACCTATTATGTAGTAATAAACATTTCAGTGATTTCTATAACAATAAACTGAATAAAAAATTGAAACTATGTACTAAAATGTGCTACATATAATGATGGACGTCAATAAAACTGCTTTATATGCTGTTTGCTAAAAATAGTTGATATTTTCTGTTCTATTTAAATTGTCAGAATGAAACGCAAATAGTTAGGGAAAAAACAATGTTTACACAATTGCCAATGCTATTTTTTCGTCTCGAACCCAATATTTGCGATTCATAAAGGATGTTGTGCTAAATGAGATTGAAAACATTCAATCCCGTATAATATTGGCTCATTTTTATGCGGCATAAATGCACTATATTCAAATTTTAAACCAAAACTGTAGCTGTTTCATGATCATGCAATTCTAAATTTTTTAAATTTTGAAATAAGCTCGTGGTGTATATTGAAGTCTTTGCGTGGTGAATATTATTATCAATATATCAGCAAAATTTACATGTCTTTTCTATATTTATCATAAAAATGATTCTCTATTGTACTAAGGTCTAGCTGCGTCATTCTACATGCCAGAGACTATTCGCTCGGAGATTTACCAGAGAAATGATGATGTGTTTTTGCAGCCAGACCTACGCCAATATCCAGGTACGTACCAAAACTCTTAAAAAACGTAATACCCATGTATTTCGATTGGCATCGTCTACGGCTTGCATACGACTGCACTGTTGACCTAGTGGTTTAAGCGGATGCAACACCACTTTCTACTGCGCTAAGTGTTGTGGGTTCAAATTTCACATTGGACAACATTTTGTGTAATCCACAAATTGTTGTTCTGAGTCTGGGTGCTCTACGTATGCTTGTTAAGTCCCTCGCGACACAGGATTTATAATATTCCTAATGCGGTAGTTATTTTTATATAATAGTAAAAAACATGTCAAAAATCATTTGATCACCAATGTTTTATGAAACTAATCAACATAACTTTAAATGTGGTTTTTATCTAGATGCTCATGAATCGATTACACTCAATAATAATTCTTAACTTTAATGAAAGTCCTTTTTCACCGACCTTAAAAAAGGAGGAGGTTGTCAATTCGACCGATTTTTGTTTTTTTATGTGTGTTCGCGGATAACTTTTTTTATTTTTTTTATAAATGTTTCGGACATCAAACACACAACGCCATCTAGTCCCAAGCTAAGCAGAGCTTGTGTTATGGGTACTAAACAACTGATACAAATACACATATACTTTTTTTTTGTAAATACATACTTAATATACATAGAAAACACCCAACTTCGTCGTTTATGAACCGATTTTGATGATTCTTTTTTTTAATATCATAATGGAATTCTAAGAATGATTTTTTATTATGTAAAAGTGTTATATACTGCTTAATCTTCCGCAGATCTGCCCGAAAATGTCGAAATGTATTCCGAGCTGACTCCCCTAGAAGGAATAGCACCTCACTCGATTGCAACATCGTATCGCGCCATCCACCGCCAGACAGGCGAGCACTATGCTCTGAGGCGCCTTCACTCCTACTCGCCCAGCGTGACGAAACGCCTCGAAATGTGGAAACAAATTGATCACCCCAATGTTGTCAAGCTTCACGACTGGTTTACTACTAAGGCCTTTGGAGATCATTGTAAGTTTCGATGCCTTCATATTTTAACTATATAATTCAACAGGACTTCAAATGATTACACCTTAAAACATTCAAAAAACTTGAATCTTATATGTGGGTAACAAAGTGTATTCACGGTATTGTCTATAAGTATAGGAAAGATTGGCGTTAAATTAATCTCGATATTAGTGACTGTGGTAAGCCACGTACTTAGGTAATTGCATTTTTTTTAAAAAGACATTATTTTCACAATTATTTTTTTTTACCACTTAAAATACGTATAAGAATGTAGAGTGTTGCTCCTCGTATGGGTGGCGTAAGAGCCGATTACGGGAGTAAACTACGCAAGACAGTAGCACCGCAAAGAAAAGAAAAAAATTAAACAAACTTCTGGCAAGCGTGTGTCTAGTAGTGGGCTAGACGGTTCATGAAGGCTTATCTCAAACAGTTGTTAACACTTACAGGTTGTTCTCATACCTAGAAAAATACCATGTTTGTTACAATTTTATAGTCTTTTCTGAACGTGTAAAACAATTTCTCAAAAACAGACAGATATTGGTCTAACGATAGATTTATTTTGTTACTTACCTACTAAAAAAAGGTTTTGTTCAAAATAGTATTTTTCGTAGACTCGTAGTAGTAAGTATATAATAGGTCTTTACCTATGAAATTGCCGTTTTGTATGCAATAAGTGAAAGTACTTATTTTTTCAAACTTTTTTATTTCTGTTATTTGAAGTAATCACCCATGCAATCGACGCATCTTTTCCAACGCATTAGCAGTTTATTGATGCCCTTCTTGTAAAAATCAGCTGAACGGGAGGCAACAAACTCTTCAAAGGCATTTTGTACTGCCTCTCGGCAATTGAATTTTTTACCCACTAAAAAGTTGTCTAAATTTTGGAAAAAGTAATAGTCGGTAGGTGCAAGGTCTGGTGAGTATGGCGGATGAGGGAGAGCTTCCAACCCCAGCTCTTGCAGCTGCTTCACGACAACGCGCGACCCCATACTGCGCAACAGACAGTCTCCAAGCTGCAAGAGCTGGGGTTGGAAGCTCTCCCTCATCCGCCATACTCACCAGTCCTTGCACCTACCGACTATTACTTTTTCCAAAATTTAGACAACTTTTTAGTGGGTAAAAAACACAATTCCCGAGAGGCAGTACAAAATGCCTTTGAAGAGTTTGTTGCCTCCCGTCCAGCTGATTTTTACGAGAAGGGCATCAATAAACTGCCAATGCATTGGCAAAGATGCGTCGATTGCATGGGTGATTACTTCGAATAACAGAAATAAAAAGGTTTGAAAAAATAAGTACTTTTACTTATTGCATACAAAACGGCAATTGCATAGGTAAAGACCTAATATATTATGATTATATTATAAAAAACATAAAAACGGTTATGTTTTTTATAATAAACATAACCGTTTTTATCAATACGATGAAAAAAAAATACTCGTGTTTTCAATTCCATTTCTTTGTCTTGAACTGATAAACAAATGATAAGTCGTATCAATATATACATATCAATCATTTACCCATTTTGAATTCGGAGAGAGGACATGTATTGTTGTTATTGTTATTATATTGTAGTCTTTGTTCTATCAATAGTTATATCGGACACTTCCCCGTAGACATAACCCTCTCCCAATTTACATTGTAGTACTTGAACACTCCACCAATAGTCCCACGTTAGAAATATTTTCAGTCGGAATAGTCTGATTTTACTAACAAGTAACCGTCGTTTATCAAACATCAACAGTCTTAAGAGTCCACTGCTTAGGTATAGGGCTGTCCTTAGAAAGTAGGTGTTGGTCTACTAAACTCCGCTGACCCTACAGGTTCGTAAGTGGTTTGTTTCAAGCCTCCCTTCTTTTTGCAGTGCAGTTGTCCTTTGTAGTTTGTCCCCTTACTCAGCTCTTACCCACGGGATGAATAGGGGTGATGACACTATTTTTTATGGAATAGGCGGGCAAACGACCAGACGTATCGCCTGATGGTAAGCGATTACCGCCGCCCATGGACACCTGCAACACCAGAGGCGTCACAAGCGCGTTGCCGGCCTTTGGGGGGATGGGGTGGGATATAGGGTGAGGGGGATGGGGTATGGGCATCCGGTATCCTCACTCAAGTCGGTGAAACACAGCGCAAGCACCATTTCACACCGGTTTACTATTAGGCCGTGGTATCACTCCGGTCGAGCCGGCCCATGTATGCCGAAGCGTGGCTCTATTTTTGATCCGTCATCGCGCGGAACGTTGTTGCAGCCGTTATATTTATGAGAAATACATTTATTGTTTGACATTCACGTTAGTAGAGAAACCCTAATGAAAAATGTATGTGAACATAGACGCGACAAATTGTCTATGTTCGCGTATCGGAAATATATAAAATTGTGATGTTGTATTTTAGGTCATTTTTGGATTACAAATGTAACAAATACCATGTTCGGATGAATTGCCAATAATTCTGGTACTGTTCAAATGTAATGATTTTTTTATTAATATGTGACATACATATCAATGGTTTTCAAAGCAATTTAGTAAGAAATATTGCAAAAATATAACGCCATACAAGTTCCACAGTAATGATATGGAAACACATTACTAAAGCTAAAAAATAACAAAAACTTAAGCGTGTATGAACAGTCTCGTTGGTCTAGCGGTTGACGTATGCGACTGCCGATCGAATACCGGGTCGGACGAAAAAGTGTTATTGAGTTTTTCTGATTATAGAAATACTTAATAATAGCTCGGAGTTTGGAAGTTGGGGTCTGAACCCCCGTGCGTCGGAGAGCACATAAAGCTGTCCGTCCTGCGCCTGATCTCTCCCCGATCGTGTCGGTTAACCGTCCCATTGGATTATGAGAGAGAGGGAACAGAGAGTGCACCTGTGTTTGCGCACACGCTTATGCACTATAATATCTTCTGCATAGTTGGCTGGTCTCCGTTGAGACTGACTGCCCTGGCTGTAATCGGCTAGGAGAGCATTAATAATACATTAAACAACATTCCTATACCTATATGTGCAAATATTCGTCAGCACATACCTTCTCGGTGATATAAATATCGAGAATATTGTATAGCGTCAAAGTAACTGCGTTGTTGCCTCCGTTTCATAAATATAATGCGTGTTTTATATACGAGGACTGCATGCAAAGTCATATGTCGAATCGAGTCGTGACCTCTGCCTGCAGCTCAAGACCCAAATGTGACGCATTTTATCACATAAAAAATTATAATTCCTTGATTATGCAGTCATGTTACACGCAGTGACTTTGATCTCATACTCTGATAAATAATACTGCACTAAATTCATAAATTTGTTTTCTTCGGAATAAATTTATTTCACTGTTTCTTATTTTACTGTAGAGGGGCCTTTAGGCCTGAAACATTTCTACATTTACAGTCATTACTTGAAATATATAGATATTACTTTAATAACATATACACACATCAAAAGTGTCTAGGGATCAACATATGTGTCTAGGGATCAACATATATTTTTGCAATAACTTTTCTCCTGATTGATATTAATTAAAATTTTCTTTAAGGATTCATCAAATAAAGTGTTTTCGTTTGTCACAGTAACGATAAACCAAGTCACCTTTGCATTAATAAAGAAATTTGCCATTTTCCTAATAAAAGGATTTTTGACATTTGAACCACTAACATTAAAGTTCGAAAAAAAGACTGAAATAACAGTTTTCTTTAAAATTTTATTAGGTAACTTTAACAATTAATAATCCGTGTTTCTACCGCGAACACTAACACAAGAACATCGGTTTGGCATACTCAAAATGAGTTCATCCAAATCACGCTGTGGAATGGCCGCCCATGTTCGTTGCAACAACAAAAAAAGGTCTTCTTGCGACTGGATACCCTCTATATTCGGCAGAGCTCTTCTCTGTAGCATATCCCATGCATGCTCAATCGGGTTCAAGTCTGGCGACTGAGCAGGCCAGGGCCAAAGCCACATCTCAATCTCAAGAAATCCGCATAAAAATGCTTGATCCCTAGACACTTTTGATGTGTGTATGAGTGTAGAAAACCTTGCCACACAGTTGCGTCCGCGTTAATAGTCAATCTACTGCACCTCATATGAGGATCTTAGCGTTATACGTAGCCTCATAACCTGTCAAAATAATTTAAAAAAATCTGATCTGTAATAAGGACACACAAGCAATCAAAAATAATCTACAGATTCATTACATCTATATATTAATTAACATTCCATTAGAAAGCTGAAGTGGCAGAAGCCATATTAGTCGCAGAACTGACAACCGTTGTGGTAGAAAACTAGAGTGGAGACCGCGCAAAACCGTTCGATCAGATCAAAGATATTTAAATCGTTGAATAGCGGTCACAGTATATGCACTTCGACGTGTCATTGAACAAAACTATACTATGATCACTCAAATTATGTCTCCATAATGACAAGTCTCACTCTGACTACCAACTCAGTTTAACCAATAGAAGGTCCTTTGCCGAAATATATATATCGGAATCCTAGTTCACGTAATAAATAAATTACTGCTGCCCTTTATATATCGTCTGTCAACAAGTACTTTCAACGTGTCTCATCATCCATTCTCACAACAATTAGATAAGATAAATTATTGTTAACGTTACAAGTGCAATTTCATCAGAAATTGAAACACCTTATGTGGTGCAATCATCGAATAAATTTACTGAACATTCTACATACATAAATATACGTAGGATTCATTAGAACTTGACCGATTCCAGCTTTTTTATCGTCTAGAAATATTACTTTGTCACAAAGTTCTAACGGAATGCTGATGTACATAAATAACTAATGTTTCTAATCTAACATAGCAATATAATATATATATATATATATATAATCTATATAATAGACTACAGTCTGTTTTAAAATAGGGACCAACCACAAAATTACTGAACCTGCAGATATTAAAATGTTTAATGGTTATAAAAAAAAATCATGATCTGCAATTATATTTACCAACACTGATAACTATAAATGGATTAAATAGAACACTATCAACACAAAAATATACCAAATTATTTGCATAAAACGCGGAAATTAATATAGATAACTAACTGTGCCCTTTTTTTTGTGTGCGGAAATCCCGGGGGATACCACCAACTGGTGGCAATGCTCCACCCACGCCGGTCATTATGCAGCGTGTGGAGCGCCGTGTCCAAGGTCTGGCCATTTCAATGGTGGCGCTCAAGCGTTGGCTCCTTGCGGATCAATCATTGAAACGAAGATGTATAGTGTGTCAAAATTTGAGCTCAATCGGTTTAGAACTTTTTGACACAAAACAACATAACGTTATCCATGCTGTCTGTGTCTGTAAAAGGATTTCACGGCTTAACTACTGCTAAATTTGGCATAGAGATGCTTTGATTCTCGAACGACTTAAATATCAACTACTCTAGACAAGCTAAACACAATCTTCCAAGCAAAATGTGTTGGCATAATCAAAGCAGCACAAGTGCATCCGTGCTTCAAGCTCTGGAAAACAACAAGATGACTCTGCCCTCATCAAGGAATATCATGACAATTTCCAGTCCATTGCAACCACAAACAAAATTACCCTGCAATGGATAAAAGTGCATATAGTAACTCAATGAGTAACGACGCTGCAGACGAATTGGCCAAAAGGGGATCGGAAACGACAGTTCGTGGACCGTAACCACTACTATCCTTGCTCCAAGCCCAAATAAAAACATAGCTGCGCGCCAATACCGAAGAAAAACACAAAACCGAATGGTAAAACAATGTATGCTGATGAGCTTCTGGGATGATCTAGGATGGTTGGAGTAGGAAGATGATAAACCTACGTACAACGGCCCAATCAAGAAGCTAAGTGCGGAAGTAGTCCGGTAAAACAAACTTTGATTCTTGAAGAAGGTATAGCCTACTCTTTACCACGATAACCAACATACACATATCATTATCTACTAATAAATCTTTTGCTACGAATCATAAGATTTTTTTATTCGTAGGTATACTATAAAGTGAACTACACACATCAAAAGTGTCTAGGGATCAACATATGTGTCTAGGGATCAACATATATTTTTGCAATAACTTTTCTCCTGATTGATATTAATTAAAATTTTCTTTAAGGATTCATCAAATAAAGTGTTTTCGTTTGTCACAGTAACGATAAACCAAGTCACCTTTGCATTAATAAAGAAATTTGCCATTTTCCTAATAAAGGGATTTTTGACATTTGAACCACTAACATTAAAGTTCGAAAAAAAGACTGAAATAACAGTTTTCTTTAAAATTTTATTAGGTAACTTAAACAATTAATAATCCGTGTTTCTACCGCGAACACTAACAACACAAGAATATCGGTTTGGCATACTCAAAATGAGTTCATCCAAACACGCTGTGGAATGGCCGCCCATGTTCGTTGCAACAACAAAAAAAGGTCTTCTTGAGACTGGATACCCTCCATATTCGGCAGAGCTCTTCTCTGTAGCATATCCCATGCATGCTCAATCGGGTTCAAGTCTGGCGACTGAGCAGGCCAGGGCCAAAGCCACATCTCAATCTCAAGAAATCCGCATAAAAATGCTTGATCCCTAGACACTTTTGATGTGTGTATATACGTAAAAACTTGAGCACCGTATCAAAAACCTTTTTTTTTCGTTTCTTTTAAGAAAATAATTCATTCGGAAATTTAGAATTCTTTTTATGGAGGAGTAGAGAGAGACAGTAAAATAATTCGTGTTTCTCTTGTTGTAGCCATGGTGTTAGTATACAGCTACCACCCGGCGTGCGTGACATTGATGAATAAGTATTTGTGCGGTGGCCCCGGCAATAATGTTTCTGATGCGAACGGAGCTTTCCACGACCCATTTTCCTCAGACCCCGATGCTCCGCGACCCTACACTCATCAGGTTTGTTATTCCTATTTCAACTATTAAATCTCTTACCTCGTTTATCCTTAAAAAATCATTTTAATATGTTTTAGAAAAGCTTACTCCGCCCTATTTAACTTTCAAGGATTTCCGAACCAAAGGGTTCTTACGAGCGCCTTTTACTAAGATTCCTCTGTCAGTCTGTCACCAGGCTGCATCTCATGAACCGTAACAGCTTCTGTTAACAGAATTAAATAAATATTGAAGTGGGGCTCCGATACATATAAATGTGTTTTTTTTTTGGCATTTTCTGCTCATTATTAATAATGGCACCAGGTCGACGCCTGCAATATTCTCAGAATATTTAGTTGTATATTTACTTAAAAATTAATAATTAATCAGATTCAATTTAAATAAATATTTATTGAGGCTTCTATTCAACAGACGTGTTTTTTTTAGTTTTTTGTCAATATTATAACGGCTACAGGTAGACGCATGAAAAGTATAGGTAATTGTACGGAACTCTTCGTATGCGAATCCGACTCGCACTTGGCCGATTTTTTTTATTTCACCCTTTTAGTCTTGGACCTTACATACATAACTATTTAGCTAATAATTTTTTTCCTTTTAATTTTTTATTGTGTATTACGCCATTTAGACGTAAACGGTTATTTTATCTGTAGTACCTCCGATCGCGATAGTATTAATGAACTGTTGCTCATTTAAAGTCACTAATACTCGCATGTACAGAAAAACGCCATGCTCCGTGCGGTGGCTTGCGGTGCGTTGTTGCCCGAGGCAGTGTTGTGGAGCCTCCTCGTACAACTGACAGCAGCCCTGCGAGCTGTACATACGGCGGGGCTCGCCTGCAGGTATTATTCTACAGGTTTATTTGAACAGTCATTTCAATATATCTTTATTAAACAATATTTAAACCAACATTGCTCTCAGAATGTAGGAAAGAAAGGGACCAACTTATGATGATTGTCCTTTCAATTCACATTAGAAGTAGATTTTATTTTATAAGTTTTTTTTATGGAAGAAAGGAACAGGCGTATAACCAGATGGTAAGTGATTACCGCCACCCATGGACACCCGCAACACCAAAGGCGTCACAAGTGCGTTGCCGACCTTTGGGGGAGGGGGATGGGGGGGGAGAGGTAGGGGTATGGGCCTCCGGTATCCTCACTCACTCGGTGAAACACAGCGCAAGCGCTATTTCCCACCGGTTTTCTGTGAGGCCGAGGTATCACTCCGGTCGAGCCCTCCCATTCATGCCGAAGCGTGGCCCTCCCACGGTAGAAGCTTACAGTTAAATTTACAATATACATATAATATTACTTCTCGATAATATATGCCAATTAAAAGCTTCCGCATGTAGAAAGAAGGCAGTGCTGTAAAATATAATAGAATGTAGATTATAATAATAATAAAGCCTTCTATTTCCACGCTCCTTATATTGAATTTAAACTAACATTTTACTGCAAAATATATTAAAAGGTGAGTTTAGGGCATGGCTCCTCTCCGGTTATAGGCCTCCTCCAACTGTTTCAAACAGTTTGAGGAATGTAGATTACTAGAACAATATTTCTGGTTCATGAAGACTTTGATATTATTTTTGCTATTATAGAATAAGTCAATGTGTTCCAAATGGTTTAAGCCCCTTAAACAAACTGGAAACTCGCGGTAAGAAGCTATTATACCGATAATTACTGTGGCAAAATGGTACGTGGAGTAGGCTATTGGAACGTACATTTCTAGTGGGCACATTAAATGTAATTTTGCAAAGTAAATCAGGACAATCTAGCTTGCTTTGCGCTATATTTTTTTGACTACAGAACTCAAGGTGGCTGCGTACATAGGCACAGTAAAGTATTTTTATTATTTTTATATGCTTGGTCTGGAGACGCGAATTATAAAACTCAATGCTTTGTCAATAATGTGTTCGATGTTGCTTGTCAAATAGTAAATCATGCAAAACACCAAGGTCCTGATTAAGCCAGTCGAATGAATTTTATAATCCTTCAACTTGTAGGCAAAAGTGAAAATGTTACGTTTCCGCGTTAAGGTGATGGAGAAACATTTGGATACATTTAAGTTCAATTTGTTACGTTCACAACAGATGTCTAATCTATTCAAGTCTTCCTGAAGAAGTAACGCATCCGGAAAATTATTAATAATGCGGAATTTTTTTATGTTATCAGCAAACAATAAAAATTTAGAATTTTAAAAAAAAGATGCTATGTCGTTGATAAATAAGACAAAAAGGAGTGGTCCTAACAATGATCCTTGTGGTACGCCCGACGGGATATCTACCCAGCGGGAAGTACAGTCATCCAGAACAACAGCTTGTGTTCTATCAGTGAGATACAATGTAAACTATTTCTAAGATTTCCTTTTATGCCTTAACCTGCCATTTTTCATAATAAAACCATGTGATCTATTTTATCAAATGCTTTAGTATAATCAGTAATCAGTATAAATTGCATCTATTTGATTATTGTTATCCATATTACTTGTTAAATACTCATTAAATATAACAAAGTTGGTGGTGGTTGGTCTACCCTTGATAAAACCATGTTTTCGAGAATAAGTTCACTTTTTAAACATTCACATGTTTGATCAAAAACTAATCGCTCTGAAATTTTAGCTAGATGACAGGTGCTCCACGCAAAGTGTTTTTCCATATGAGGTCCGACCTCATATGGAAAAACACTTTGTGTGGAGCACACACAACACTAATTGCAGTAGAAAACGGCTTCGCGACCGCTTAAGCCACTACACCATTCACGCAGTCAAGCATGTATGTGTGTAATGTACGCTAAGGACCATCCTTTGGCACCTTAATGTTTAAAGTAGATATCTAGGTGTTTTACGTTATTGCTATTGCTAACAAATTAGTAAAAACACATTTTACAACAGGGGTCTGGATCCGACGAAAGTGATAATGAATGGGTGTCGCGTTCGAATTGCGTGGTCTGGCGTTATCGACGTTCTACATACCAACGCTAATGATGTAGCTCAGGTAAATATATTTATTTTTATACACATCTACAAAGCCCAAATACGAGAGTAGTTTGAATGTGAGAAACCCAATAGAGAAATCCTATATCTAAATCTCAATCAAGTTACAAATCTATAGACATAAATAAAACTGAAGTATCTGTTTGTAATTTCAAATTGACAGATTTTGAATACACTGTAAGTACACCACATCATAAATATATTTTAACAATTTTTATCTGTCTGTTTATTCCGGCTAATCCCTGGAACGGCTGCACTGATTTTGACAGGACTTTCACTGGCAGATAGCAGATAGATTTTTATTTTAGAAAGAAAGTCAGTTTACTCGAAAACAAAATTAAAACCAATGAAATAGTGAATAATTTCCGATTCAAAGGAAACGAAAACTGAGGGTAATGCCGCGGGGCACAGCTAGTGTTGAATACAATAATAATATTTATCAATGATTAATTCTTATTTATTATATACATGGCTGTCTTTCAAACACATGATCCTTACAAATTCTGGCAATACCAGATAAGTCTTTTCAGAATTACTGTACCTTAATTTCATAGTAAGATTTTACTGCCTCGTTGGCGCAGTGGTAGCGTACGCGTCTGCTATTCATGAGGTCTTGGATTCGATTCCCGGGTGGGACCCAATGTTTATATGATCTGCAAATATTTGTTTCGAAGTTTGGGGGTTTTCTATGTACATATAATATGTATGTATTTACAAAAAAAGTAAAATTTGTATTTATATCAGTTATCTAGTACCCATAAAACAAGCTCTGCTTAGTTTGAGACTAGAGACCTTGTGTGTCAGATGTCCGAAAATATTTACAAGTAAAATGTTATTCCTTTTTCTCGTAGGCTCAGCAAGATGACCTTACAGCTTTAGGTCGTCTAGCCCTGTCGCTTGCCTGCCGCACCATCCATTGTGACAACCTAGCTGCGTCAATGGAATTGATCTCCAGAACTTACTCGGCGGACCTTAAGAACCTGATACTGTATGAAAATTTTTTTAATTTACAATTGCTGAATGTCAAACGAATTTGTCGAATTTCAATTTGGTATTTTAGTATAACGGATTTTTAGTTATTTCTTTTGCCAAACTCAAGTATTTATCCTATTATAACCTATCCGGGTTATGTATATTAATTACCTATCCGGGTCTTTGCGCAAACTATGCATTATTGATGACTTGATGAGTGGTTCATAATACGAACCTACAGTCTAGGTGTCAATGGGTCATAAACAAAAGCTATACGATGTTAGTAGAAAACTAAATCTAAATCATATTAGATAACTAAAATCCGTAAAACTGTTTTTAAATGTTAGGTGTCACTCTCTTTCATATACCTAGTAAAATGTATATTTCCCTTTGATACATCGGATGTTACTTACAGTGTTGATTTTTTTTACATTTTTTTAATCATATTTTATAATTTGAACGCTAGGTACTGCCTGAACGAATCGGTATATCGGACCGACACAGAATTGGCAATCGCAACTCTTAACTACGTATGTTCATGGATTTACCTTCAGTTTTATGTAAAACCTTATTGGTCGTTATATTTGATAATTTTACTTTAGTTCCTTTATGTTTATGCTAGAAGTTGATGTTTTCGTTGTAACCGCCAACACCCCGCTCCCCGTTAGGACAGCTTATTCTGTAACCAGAAGGCTTTGGATGTCAGCCCGTCGCAACTTTTTACGTGAATGTGACAACATTTTAGATGCTTGTACTAATATTGGAGAACCACGTTTGTTTGTTGTAACGCTGTAATGTATTGAAATCCATTAGGTATTTATTATCTACGTCGACTGCACGCCGCTCCGTCACAGATCTCATGCCGATGATAGGTGCAAGGTTTTACACACAGGTAATTTAAACGCTTCTTTTATACGTTTGTTATTTACTATATGTTCGTTTAAGGTTGTTGCAAGTGTGTAGTGTGTGTTAGCTAGACTAGTGCACTGTGTAAGTGGTAGAATACTGAGCACGATTGGTAGTACTTGAACTTGAAGTAGTTTTAATATATTCGGTTTAAGGACCCCTTTCTGCGATCCAAAATGTAACGCTCGCAGTAGTTTGAATCGTTCTACCCCCTTTTGGAAGGTCCTACTTTTTATGCGTGTGTTACATATTTTATGAGATAGTCTCTAATCTATTTTCGTTTTAACCGCCTACGCAAACAACTAAATGTTAATATAACGTAAACACTCCAATTGTGACCAAAACAGTAAATGAAATGTTGATATGAAGCGGTGAGTTAGTGCTTTTTTTATGTAACAAGTTAAATCTTACTTAAATTCTATTTTTGCACCTAACGCATCACATTTTTACATCACCCAAATGTTGATTGGCAGAGAATGCCCCATGGCATAAAGTCCACCAATGTACAAGATGTGCATTAAGCATAAAAAATGACAAAATAGGGGCAATTCGTTATGTCAAAATCTTATAAAATGGGCTAAATATCTATAAAAACATGTTACATTTTGGAACAAAGGCAGAAAGAGGGCAAACACCGAACAGACCAATTATAAATATAAGATTTGAATTGTTGGGTTGTATAAAACCAAATTATGACCGTGTGCCTTTTAAGCTGTGTGTACACAGTAACGAGAACAACGAAGACAGCGGTCGACTTGGTGTTACAACAAACCTGGTATTTTCGACCTAATTTTAATGGTGAAACCGCTCGCTTCTGAACTCCTTGTGTTTTTTTAAAACAAACATAAGAAATTAAGTTCATAAGTCCGCAGCACTTGTTGTGAGTGTAAAACAGTAAATACATATTACTGTAACGTGAGATAGATAAAATAAAATTATGAAACTCACAGCCATTTTCGTAACACAGACAAACCAGAAATACATATTAAGTAGCTTAAAGCTAAACCGGAAAGGGTAAAGAGTGTACTATTCTTCATAAATCCCATTAATAATATTTACCTACTTCGTATTACTTACATTTTTTTAAAGTTTCAAAATTATTTGGAATCAGGGCCTAAGGCCGACGCTTATACAGGACATAAATATTTTAAAATTCTAAACTTTTGGTTTATTCATGAAATGAATACTCTATAAACTAAGAAAAAAAATTACTAAAATTTTTGGGTAATAAGAACAAATCTTAATAAGAAACTATTTATCTAAGTTGAAAGGAAACAAGTACAATTTTAACAAAATAAAAACCGACTTGAAGGTTCGACTCAATTTCTCTTGGATGTCATCATCAGATCTTAGTGACTTATCATGGTGCCACCGTTGAGATATTTCCTTTCCATTAAAAAAAGAATCATCAAAATAAACGTCGAAGTTATCCGCGAATACACATTAAAAAAATATAAATACGGTGGAATTGAGAACCTCCTCCTTTTTTGAAGTGGGTTAAAAGGTCTATGTCCAGCTGTGGACTAATAAAGGTTATTGAAATAAAGTGAAAAATTTATGAATAATTCGTAATTAGTAAGGGCTCGAAGGGCGTGGAGTTCATATACAAAGCCACGGTGGTTTCAAGAATATTAATCCAATTAGTGATATTAAATTTAAAAGAAAATTAATTTCATGTAAATGGTGCTCGTAAGTAGAGCACCCATAATGCCATGCAACAGACATGCAATGTTGATAGAATTAATGTGTAAACAAAAATACCAATCTATTAGCTGTGGTCGCTCTACAGGCGATCAGCATATCGCCTTATGAAAACCCGATCAAAAAACCTACATTCTTCATTTTCTTCTTTGTAAATTAATATAATTGTATATAGTGCTATGAAGGATAGTAAAAAAATCGTTCTAAAAAAGTCAAAAGACATGAAAAAATATTAAAACGAAAAACAAGTAAAAAAGGATATATTTTATTTATCTGTAAAATGTGTATAATATATTTAAAAATGATCATTTCCCATAATGGTCAGAAATCAATGTTTTACACAATATCTACGAACCGCACCTTTTGGCCTTTAAATAGACAGACAACTGATTTTATAGTCTAATACCACATTTACAGTACCTAATTATTGAGCATTGATAGCGCTCCAGGCTCAGAATGAAGCCTGAAGGCGGTATACTCTTTCCCACGTAGTTATATCAACAATAGAAGACTTAAAACGAAAATATATACAAGTATTTTAAAGTATTAATGTTAAAATGCATGTTTTATTTTAAGTAACATAGCTAGTTTATTGTTGATTACTCGCGACATTAACTATCTTATTTAGAAAACCACATAATCACAAATTTTAACAAAAAAAAAACGCCTTCAATCTGGACCATAATTTGAATGGCACCACACGGGAAGCACCAGCTTTCAAATAAAAAAAGAATCATCAAAATCTGTTCACCCTGTCGAAAGCTATGAGGTAACAAATATTTAAAAAAAAAACAGTCGAATTGTAAACCTTCTCCTTTTTTTAAGTCGGTTAAAAATCACGAGATCTTTGGGTCCATGGAAGGAAAGTAATGACGGTTTCTTCCTCGTGACATGTCTGTTTCGCTTTCAATATCGTAACGCAACGTATCTTATTGACTTGACCATTATTCAGCCGTGAAATCCTTAGTCTCAATATAATACATTATTTGACTAACCAATATTCCCTAAGTATTCCAACATTTGTACTCATATCGTGCTCATTTAATTTATCGAAAATACAAGAAAACCCTTAAACATTCTGGTATGATTAATGGTTATCATTAACTTTTACGGTCTTTGATTGACTGAATCACAGATTCTCAACCCGAACCTATATATTTATAGAAAGCGAGCCGTTTCTTTGTTTTTTGTATAATATATAATTCAATTGTGTCTTAAATAAAACAGGTAGAGGCGTTAGAGCGCCGTGCAGACGTGTTCGAAGACCAATTGGCTCGTGAAATCGATAATGGAAGACTGCTTCGTATATTAATCAAGTTGGGAGTTGTCAACGAACGTCCCGAGTGAGTCAAATCTTATTTTCTCGTTTAATAAATGTAAGTTTTAGAAATGAAATCCACTAGGTATCCATTGGTCCATAATTATCATATGTGAAAAGTACATAATTCACAAACTAACCCACCTACCTTTTTTTACTGAAAAGCAATGGAGTTTGGTCAGTTTAAGTATGTGGTATGGC
This sequence comes from Diaphora mendica, assembly GCA_949125395.1. Lineage (NCBI taxonomy): Eukaryota > Metazoa > Arthropoda > Insecta > Lepidoptera > Erebidae > Diaphora > Diaphora mendica. Next base: position 8,647,206 of record OX421312.1, on the reverse strand, counting down.
TGTTATGCATGTTATCCATCTGAAAATAAAATGATAGTCACAACAAAAACAAGAAAATTCAGACTTCCTTATTTCGATTAGAAATTTTTCCGCTTTATTTTCCTTTTTTTGGTCACTTTTCTTACCTTTATCATCCTAGTTTAATAAGGAACTGTAATCTGCTATCTGAAAGTTTCGCATCTGACTTGCTGAAATGCAATACTCTTATTCAAGAAATATATCTAAATACACCACCGCCAAAAAAAATAAAACGATTTAATGTAGTCCTAGTTTAGAAGAATGGTTTTAATTATCTAAATACAATAGTAAAAGAAAAACTATAGCTTTTCTTTAAACATTCATTACTTTTGAATCGCATCGAAAATATCCGCAAAGATACGTTAATGCGACCCAAACCTATAAGTAATGTCTGTCTCGGATCAGGTTATTTGAAAAAGACGGAAAATAACATCAAGATAAAATTTATAAAATAAAATATTACATTCTACATGAAGTTGGCGCCAGAAGTCTGCCCATCTGGCGTAAACATAGATGCGGTGTAGCGTACGTTGTCATCTTGTCACCTGAGATCTGCGTTATGACTAGATCAATTAAATTCAGCTGAAAGCACAAAGGACCGCCAACCTCTCCCGTAATATAACCTCAGCCAAATGTAAACAATGGGAATTTTCCAGAAATCACTTAGTAAACAACATGCTCTCGAAGTGCCGTTAATAGATTTTATTTGTTTATTTAATTCACCTTTTGTTTTCGCTATGGGATCCTTTATAGAGAAAACTTAAATTCTTTTACATTAAGGTTTGTGAAGCCGTGAAGGTGTCTAAAGGGCGAATAAGACTTCTACATTGTGAACACAATGCTTCACGTCAATATCAAAATGATATTAGTATAACATTTATAGGTATAAATTATTTGGCTAACACAATATTTACAGGAATTAGAGCATTGTGTGTGTACTTACACACTGTTTTTTTATAATTGTCAGAATCGGACCGAATGAACCCAAGGATTCCCCAGGATTATCCACTTACATTGCAGTCCACTTATATTACGGAGATTTATAGTCCTCAAAATATAGCTTGATCTCTTTGGCAGTAGTGATAGAGCTACATTATATTTATTATCTTACTAGCTTTTGTTCGTGACTCCGCCCGCGTATATGTCAGTTATCGCGATAAAAAATAGTCTATGTCCTTGAAGTATCCTTTAAAGTATCTCCATGTCAAATTACATTGAAATCGATGCAGTGGTTTAGCCGTGAAAGCGAGAAAGACAGACATAGTCACTTTCGCATTTATAATATTACTATGGATTTATAAAATATTGCACTTAATTTGTGATGAAATTATACGATAATGTAAATAATAATGATATTATATATATTATACTATATATTATGAAATTATGATGCAATAGGCAGTCCACTGCTATAATAGACATAGGTATTTTCCATTGCACACCACTCTGATGGATAAAATGTAAACTGACACCTGACACGTAAAGAATGAAAATATATTCATACTGCCTCGCTGGTCTCGCGGTTGGCGTGTGCGACTGCTGATCATGAGGTCTCGGGTTCGATGCCTGGGTCGGACCAGATGTTTGTATGATCTACAAATATTTGTTTCGGTTTGGGTGTTTTCTACGTATAATATGTATGTATTTACAAAAAAAGGATATATGTATTTGTATCAGTTGTCTAGTACCCATAACACAAGCTCTGCTTAGCTTGGGATGGGACTAGATGGCGTTGTGTGTTAGATGTCCGAAATATTTATTTATTTATTATTATAGGTGATACAAAATAAAATCACTTGTACAAAACTACTTCGTCCGTTTCGTAGTCATTGGTATGTATATTTCAAGGACTGTAGTAACCATATCTTGGAGTACATGAATCAAAAATTACTGGTTAAATACTGAAATGTAGATGGTATTGAAATTTGTATGAATACCTACACATAATAAATATCTCCTGTGATAATCTTCGTGCTGCGTATTATCGTCTAAATATGTAATAGTTATTTACAAATAGTGAATGCTTTGTGCACAGGATACTACAAAAACAAAATGTTTCTTACAACACGTTATGTTGAAGCGTAACAAAGAAAACACAAATAGCTACGCTCTTTAAATTGATCTTTACTTCAGCATGACTCTCGATGCCCCACAGATACATGATTAGAATACATACTATGATGACATTTGAATGTAACTATGTGTTAGAATATATTTAAAATGCAAACACCATTTGTGTTGGTCACTTTATCACCTCAATCTAAGACACAATGTCTTAGATTGAGGTGATAAAGGCATGTATTTTACAGTTACACCAAGAGTAAAACGCACGCATATATACTCGCTCTTTCTGTTTAGAGTTGATGCTTTTTTTAATTCGACAGCCTGCCAAAGTGATTCTACTCAGCCTGATGGAAAGCTTAAGTAGAATCCAAAAGTGGGGGCCACCATACTCACTGCGAACACATACAATGCAGTATGGCTCCTACACTATGACGGCATAGTGAGCTGCTTTTCACGCCCTGCTTTTCACGACTAGGGATCCTTGTGAGAAGGAAACACGTGCACTGGTAGCGAGTACCAGTTTTTAACTGCTTGGCACAGGAAGGAAGAACTAAGCGTATTTCTACAGCGGTTACTACCAAGGCCAGCACGTGAAGTCCTGTGGGGGAAGGTAGAAGGTGGGACTTGGAAGAGCTCTTCAGAACACTCCATAGTAAAGGCGGTAGAGGAATGCCATAGAGGCATTCAACCGCTTTTAGTGTTTTATACATTTTTATGTTATTCCAATCATATCTCCATTAGGCATCAAAGGTCACACTTAAGGTTGTTTACCTTGTGGGATAAACACAACCTCTAATATTAATCAATGAAACGAATTACTTTAGATGCTTTTTATTTATTTTTATATATAATCGATGTATTGTCAACAGGTTGAATTTGGACCCATCATGGTCGGAAACGGGCGACCGTTACATGTTGAAATTATTCCGCGATTACCTGTTCCATTCAGTAACAGCGGACGGCCGACCATGGCTGGACCAAGCGCATCTCGCTCACTGCCTCAATCAGCTTGACGGGGGAACTTCCGAGAAGGTATAGTATTAAACAAACCGTACATAGAGCACTTGGTATCTAGAAGAGCTGATATGCTATCTAACTGACTGACCGATCTTGCTGTCTGATTTGATAAATTAATTCTGGAGTGTGGAAAGAGATATGGGTTACAACTGAAATAGGTATCGATTTCATGTTTCCTTTACCTTGAAAAAAGTGAATGGCATACTTCGATTGCGCCCGAAATAGAACAGTTGTCAGAAATTATATTACACGATAGAGTGAGCTTCTTCAGTGAACACTTCCTAACGTATGCCACCCACATGCATTGGTTTGATTGTTTTATATAAATTGTTTGGTTTATGTGCAGTTTAAAATATTTTGACTTTTGTATACCACGATAATATATAAAAATATTATTTGTAGGTGGAGCTGATGTCTCGCGACGAACAAAGCGTCCTGGTTGTGTCTTACGCAGAGTTGAAGCATTGTCTTGAACAGGCTTTCGATGAAGTTATGCAGGCTGCTGCAGGCGGCTCCTAGTTGACGTACGTCGTGTACGGTTACACATTGCAATAATCAAGTTATAATATACAACGGCTGCCTTCACCCATGTCGCTCTAGAGCCGACATGTACACTTGACGTGTAGCCACCACCAACTGTATAGTCTATTCGTTTAGATAGTGTCGGTACACCCGCACGCAATTGTGGTTATTGTTGTGAAATACCAATACGTATATTAATTCATACAACGGCGTAAACTGACAAATCATACTTACTTGTGGGTGTACGCGGCAGGCGGGTTCTTTAATTTTGTGGCGGCGGCGACTCTTTAACAAAAAGCCGCACGTGGTACGGCGGTGCGATCAAAGTGACCGTATCTGAACGAATTGACTATAACGTGGTCTCATAATTAACGCAACAACACATCGGTGGTAGCGTCACGTCTAGAGTAGAAACTACGTCTATGTATCAAGTGTTAGTATGCGTTATATGAGCATTTTTTAAGATGTCAGTAGTTTATAAAGCAGTTATATTTGCTACCCTAATTGTAATGTGAAGCCGCGGGGCCCGTTCGTGTTTAATTCTGTCATCCGCGTATATTCAATATTTTTGTAGGAGCATTGCATTTATTGCTGCTTTCGTACAATTTGTATGGTGACAGTTATTACACGAGCGGTGATATCATTTTTATTAGGTATATCCTCTTTTGGGGTATATGATCATAGGGATAACCAAAACAGCCAGCTCTTAGCAGTTGGAGTCAAACGTTATTTTCCGTATCCCTTAACGGCTCTCTCGCCTAGTCCTTGTGTAACGACTCGATAGAGCCTGGAGCAATTATTTCAAGTGTCCAAGATCATTTTCTTGTTTTCAATTGTAACGCGATCTCATTTTTGAAGCGATCTCGACCCGATTCAAGAAAGCTTCTTGATAACAGCGCAACATTACGATCAGATCATCTACTTTTATAATTTGCGATGTCGGTTTTATTTCTTGATAACATTTTTTTATTACATCCACAAAGCTTTAAGTGTGCGGTTATAGTTTTGCATAGGGCCTTTCGATGTACCATAATGATCAGCCGCCTGAACAAACGCCACAAACATTCCAAACTAACAACAAACGATGAGAGCGATCAAATGACTGTATTTCAATTGTGAATTGAACAGTCGGTACTGTGATGCAGCGGGTCTATCCGCTGCTTTGTTATTAATGTATCGAACAATGACTTTACACCTACGCTTTTGCTAATTAACGATTACACAGCAGTTTTGTATCACACGAAGGAGCTTCGGTACGAACTCTCTCGACGCCTAAACTTAAGCCTTGCTGCGTTACTGAGCAGAAGCGATCGTGTAAAGTTTGTCAGCTTAGGTACTGTTACGTCTCGTAGATCTGAATTTGTACGCGCTGCTAGAGGGCGGTGAAATGCAACGTACCGGGTGTGTTAATGTTAGCGAAGATCAATGTGATCTCAATAATAAAACTATGGCAATAAGTAAGTTTTTATATGGCCGCGGACGTGCAGGAGCCGCCCTCAAACCGATATGCCAATATGGGAAATAATATTTTTACAGTAATGTCGCTAAGCTGCTTGTTTTCTCCAACGTATCTAACGTTTTGGCAGACCCATAGTATTCCAGGATATCAGTTCTATTTACCAACTCATTTTTTTTTTCGATCAAATAAGTGATTTCGATCTACTCAAACAAATTTGTTTAAAAACTATTTAAAGGATTCGTAGAATATGTGAACTAAGTATATATCATGAGATTTCTCATTTTATTATCTATTACAATTATATTATTTATTATAATCTCTTTAACTATGTTCAATAATATTAGTATCAACATTACGTTTTTCGACTATTTTAGTTTTTATACATTATTTCTGCGAAATCTTTGGATACTACAAGTTTAAATCCGGTCCACTTTGTTCCTTTTGTGGTGACTTACTAATAATAAGCAGTAAGTTACCATATTTTAATTTTATGAACCCATATTTGGGTGAATGATAAATTACCTTAGTAGGTGTATTTATGTTCTGATATTTATTTTAATAATAGGGCATCGTTTTATTGAAAATGCAAATTCTGATCTATGTAGAGATGAACATTCTGAGAATGAATATTTTGAGATAACTATAAGTGTATATCTTTTTCTAATAAATAAAACTTTTAAATTATTATGCTGTTTTATTCATACCTAAATTCACCTAATCGCACGAAAGAACTGAAAGTAAGTCACTAAGAGTTTCTTCATCGACATCAAATTGACTAAAATAACTGTTAAGATCCATGAAACAAATAGTTTTCCATATATTAAGGTGCCGTGATTCTTCAAGAATCAAAGAATAAACGACTACTTGCAGACTTGCTCCCGAACTATATACTGCGGTATACTTACGATTCTTTACTTTACCGGCCAAATACAGCATCGGGAGTCACGTCATTTCTTATTTTTTATTTAATAACCTGCCAAAGTGACTAAGCCTGATGGAAAGCTCAAGCAGAATCAAAGGTCACGTCATTTCTTATTTTTTATTTAATAACCTGCCAAAGTGACTAAGCCTGATGGAAAGCTCAAGCAGAATCAAAGAGTGGGGGTCACCATACTCATTGCGAAAGCAGACAATGCAATGACAATGGCGGCAAATTAAGTTTAGAATAGGGATGAATGACAGAACTCAGAACATCGACTAGAATTGACTAGATCGACCTACGCTATGCTGTAAAATTTCACTTCTAACAATGGGCACAATAGATCAAAAGTGATTTTTTTTTCTTAAAAGTTATAGAAAAGACGGTAACGACCCCTTTGCTAAGTTGCGCTAAGTTTTTATGTAGGTATACAACAGCGCAGATTAAAAATTTTATTCTACTGACTTGACAATTTGTTATTGTCACAAGCAATGATATTTAATATCATTGGTCACAAGTCATATTTTATTCACCCCACAATCTCTCAATAGGAATATTTGCAGATAAACAATAAATATGGATTACTTGCAAACTTTCCTTGGTAAACGCTCATTCATGAGCTTGCACTGTTGATGAATTACCTAGTACGTACCTGTCGTAAGTACCTATGTACTTACGAAAGGTAAGGATAAATCATTTTTTACTGTTATTTGGTGACATCATGGCACATTTTTTTTTATTAAACATCATGCACTGTAGGTGCATTCGCGGACTTAATGCCTAAGGCATTCTCTACTAGTAATTTTTTCGGTGATACAGAGAAAACTGGAAGTAGGTGCATTTAGGTTTTGAGTAATATGTATATCAAATAGGTACACATATATATGTAAACTTACCATACACTAGACATGTCATAATACATATACTTCCCTTCGGATCTCCAGCAAATTGGGGATTTCGGAGGATCAGGAGTATGTGGTGTTTCCACTCAAAAGCACTCTGAGCTGACGGCCGTTCTCAGGCGCTCTCCAGGGAGAGGGCCTGACCATATGATTTCAGGTTCCCCCGAATCGACGTTGCACTTTACTAGTCCTTATACCAGGCCTCTAAGATATTTAACTAAGAAGTAATTTTCGCAGTACAGTTAATTTATTTATTAATTAATCTAGATAAGGCATGTGTCGGTAGATCTTGCATACCTACCTAGTCTTCTCTACCTGAACGGACAAACAGCTCTAACAGGGGTTAATAACCGTGCATTTTTGGTTTAAACGATTCGTCAAGGTTGACTTAAAGAAGAACGAACCACGTGTAGGACGGCCCACACAGGTGAATAATGCTGAATTGAAGGATTTGGTGTAAGCCGATTCGAGTCAAACTAGCCGGGAATTAGCGGCGTGGTTTAACGTTACCTTACCAACAATATTGACTCATTTGCATCAAAACAGTAAGTAAGTAAAAATATAATAAAATGGGTGCATCATAATTTGACTGATCTACAGAAATAAACGCGTGTTGAAACTTGCGTTGCCTTCTAATGGATGAATGATAGTATATATTTTGATTATATTGTTACGTGTGAGGGTTCGATAGATTTGAGAAATAAACCTTCTGACGTGTAAAAGAGACTTTATTTAAAACACTCTAAAATCACAATATCACGTAGAAATCGCTGCGAAACGATTAATCGATATTCGACGTTATGAATATTGGTGTATGGTTCCTTATTCCGTGCCTCAGGATATCAACGAGAACTTTCTGTGTGTGTTGTGTGCGTGTAGACGTCTCGAACGTTTTTCGCGAATAATCTTTCTTCGCAACAATATAAATATGTTACATTTTTTTTAAAAAAAGAGTTTATATTTCAGTACTAATCGGCAATTTCATATTTTACCCCTAATACATTAGAGTAAGTATTTAACCATGTAAATTTATTACAGTGTATGCTATGTCACTCACTAACCTTTTACATTACAGAATTACATTCATAATATACCTACATTATTGAATAGACAGTTGATGCAGCGTAGGCGAGGACATCTAAGTGGGAAAGGTACCTACTCAACGAGAGAGCAATAGATTAAACTTTCATGCCCCTGGCATAAAAGTTTAATCTATTGCTTTTAATGTCTACAAAAAAATATAGAATAAAACTTTTTATTCGATGCAATGGTTTATTCTTATAACAATATAAGTTTTCCAAGTTAAGTTAACCTTGGTACTAATCTGATACAATAAAGACATTTATTATCATTATTGTAATTCTGTTTTGGAAACTAGTTTCCAATGTAGCCAAAAGGACTGAACTTATTATCCACAGCATTGCGATTAGCCCGCACTGAAATTTCTCCAATCACAGCGCCGATCGTATTGCCGTATTTGCCGTCTAGATCGAGTTGACGTGACGTACCTAATCGCCTCAATCACCTTCCGATGGACATTGATTACCTTTCGCTCATGGACCTCTGCAAACTTGGGAGTCATAGAGCGTTGCTGGCGTTTGAGGTGAAAGTACCTACCTACTCTCTCTTCTTGAAAATGAAATCATTTATTTTTCACATAGTTTCATTTAGTTTAGATTTAGAACAGGTGTATTCACAATGAAAACATTTGCATGCAGACCATCTATTTAGGAACTGGTGGCATGTGAAAATGTGCTTTATTTAACACTAGCCGACCCGTGCCCACTTCGTTGGGCGTTAACCGTCCGCTTTTCTTCGACTTGATTTACAAATACTATTATTTTTAATTGAATTTTTCGTTCAATCTTAATAAAATATGGCCTATGTCACTCCTGAATAGTGTCACTTTCTGCTAGTAAAATAATTTTTAGGCTTGGACCTAGATTACCTACCTCCTACAAACATACAAACAAAGTTAGAAACTTTACCTCTTTATAATATTAGTATCTATAGATACTTAGTATCTATAGATACTAATATTATAGCTTAGCCCCACGGTGTTACCCGCGTTTGTAGTTGTAACCGGGGCAACGCTGCGGGGCGAAGCTAGTCTAAATAAAGTCCCATCGAAATAAGTCTAGCCGTTCCAGGGATTAGCCCAAACAAACAGACAGACAAAAATTAAAAAAAAAAAATTTTTTAATATATGTACCGTGTATGGTATACACGGTTCTGTCTGTTTGTAATATTAAAATAATTGCTTTTTACTAAATGCATATGTATAAACAGACACTCCAATTTTATTTATTTGTATAAATTATATAGAAGGTAGTAGAGCCACGCTGATTTCAGCACGAAAGGGTCGGCTCGACGGGGCGGTACTACCCTCGCACAGGAAATCAACGTAAAATGACAGCGTTCGTGCTGTCGTGTTTCGTTGGTGAGTGCGAAACCGGAGGCTCTATAATGCAGAAGCATCACTAGGCCGTCATGGTGTGGGTCACCATGCTGCATTGTCTGCATTCGCAATGAGTATGGAGACCACCACTCTTGGATTTTGCTTATGCTTTCCATCAGGCAGAGTAGAGTCATTTTGGCGGGCTATAAATAATATACCTTCTTTTACATAGTTATATTGATTAAAGTATAAATTTCAGGTAAAATTTCTTGGTCACAAATTAATTTGGTAATCGTCATTCAGTTATTAAACTTATTAATTAATATAATTTATACTCTCGATTGTCGGCACTTGATGGAACTTGTTGCAATACATTCTAGAATCAAACTCACTTGTACTTATTCCACTATTTTAATTTAACTTTACACCTGACCAGTTTCGCCTTATGGCATTCTCAAAGGTTATGGTTACATAAAATATTTTTACATCTAAAACCTAACAACTGTGGGTACATAGAAATATCAGTGTGCCAGTTTAAGAAATTCTCCCTGAAAAATAGGGAAATGTAAACTTATAAAATTATATAAAGTAAAGATATGAAATTTCAAAATCTGAAATATTATTTTAATAAGTAAATTCGATAAAACGATAATCATAAAAAAATAGATGTGAAATGTTAATGTCCTCTTATATATAAATTTAGTGTCCAAATTTGTATTATACTGTATGTCTATTATACTACATATACACACATCAAAAGTGTCTAGGGATCAAGCATTTTTATGCGGATTTCTTGAGATTGAGATGTGGCTTTGGCTTTGGCCCTGGCCTGCTCAGTCGCCAGACTTGAACCCGATTGAGCATGCATGGGATATGCTACAGAGAAGAGCTCTGCCGAATATGGAGGGTATCCAGTCGCAAGAAGACCTTTTTTTGTTGTTGCAACGAACATGGGCGGCCATTCCACAGCGTGATTTGGATGAACTCATTTTGAGTATGCCAAACCGATTCTTGTGTTGTTAGTGTTCGCGGTAGAAACACGGATTATTAATTGTTTAAGTTACGTAATAAAATTTTAAAGAAAACTGTTATTTCAGTCTTTTTTTTTTTTAGTTCAAATGTCAAAAATCCCTTTATTAGGAAAATGGCAAATTTCTTTATTAATGCAAAGGTGACTTGGTTTATCGTTACTGTGACAAACGAAAACACTTTATTTGATGAATCCTTAAAGAAAATTTTAATTAATATCAATCAGGAGAAAAGTTATTGCAAAAATATATGTTGATCCCTAGACACATATGTTGATCCCTAGATACTTTTGATGTGTGTATGTCTATTAAATTACATGTCAAAAATTAATAAAGTCATTAAAACTACAATCTACTAATACTACTATAATATAAAATATATATATAAATATAAATACTATAATACTACTAATCAAAAACTACAATCCGTCCAAATTATTCAAACTCACAAATGATGTAGACGACATTACTTGAAATATTTTAGTGGAATAAGTACAAGTGAGTTTGATTCTAGAATGTATTATTAATTAATAGCAAATTGCAAAGTAGCTAGTTAAACTAAAATTAGAATGGTAGGTTAGCACATTTTTTTAGATAATCCAAGGATAAAAATTTGCGGAGATTGCCATATAATATACCATATCCTATGCTTTATCTATACTAATATTATAAAGCTGAAGAGTTTGTTTGTTTGTTTGATCGCGCTTATCTCTGGAACCGCTGGTCCGATTTGAAAAATTCTTTCAGTGTTGGATGGTAAATTTAACGAGGAAAGCTAAAGGCTATATATCATCACGTTACGACCAATAGGAGCGGAGGACCAATGAAAAATGTTTTAAAAACGGGGGAAAATTATCACGCTACGGGCAATAGGAGACGCAAACGAGGTTGCGTGGGTCCGCTAGTTATATATACTAATATTATAAAGCTGAAGGGTTTGTTTGTTTGAACGCGCTAATCTCAGGAACTGCTGGTCTAATTTGAAAAAATCTTTCAGTGTTGGATAGTACATTTAACGAGGAAGGCTATAGGCTATATATCATCACGCTAAGACCAATAGGAGTGGAGCACCAATGAAGAATGTTACAAAAACGGGGATTTTTTTTACGCCACGGGCAATAAGAGTCGTAAACGACGTTGCGTGGGTCAGCTAGTAATAGATATTGTGTGTGCACAACTTCTCAGTTTTCAGATTTTCTTGACTCATCTCTGACTGCAATACGGCATCGGTTCCATACAATTTCAATACATACAGGGTGTCCGGTGGCAGAATTAGGATTTAAATTTCGAATTGTTCTAATACCGTTGAGCGGAGAGGTGGGAGGGGGGTCGCGTTCGCTTCGTCATTGGTGAACAACGTGCGTTCGCAATTGAAGCGTATTTTAAAGCTAATGATTCCTGTGCTGTTGCTCGTCGAAGGTTTTGTTCGCATTACAATATTCGACGTTTACGTGATGCGCCAAGTGAAGATTTGATTCGATTGTGGGTGCGGAGGTTCAGGACAACAAGTTCAGCAGTGAATAATCCGCGACCGGGACCTAGCCGAACGTCGAGGACTGATGCCAACATTCAACTTGTCGTAAACAGTTTGCGCGATAATCCACGACAGTCCGTGCGTAAAAGGGCTGCTGCTTTAGGGCTCCACAAACGGTGGTGCACGAAATATTGATAAAGGATCTCTCTTTTCACCCCTTTAAAATCAAATTGTGCAAGCGCTTAAGCCCAATGATTACAATTTGCGTAAAAGTTTCTGTGAAACAATGTTGCAACGATTTCGTACAGTGAACACAATCTTTTGGAGTGACGAAGCCCATTTTCACTTGAATGGATGTGTTAACAAACAGAATTGTCGATATTGGGCACCTAAAGGACAGAATCCACGTTTAAAACATCAAAAGCCACTTCACAGTCCCAAAGTAACGGTTTGGTGTGCACTATCAAGCAGTGGAATAATCGGGCCCTATTTTTTTGAAAATCACCGAGGGCAAGCCATTTCTGTGAACGGTGTTTCTTATCGGCTCATGCTTAACGATTATTTTCTGCCAACCCTAAGAGAACATCCTGCCTACAGTTCACACACATGGTTCCAGCAAGATGGTGCCACACCACACACTGCCGGAGAGACCATGGCGCTTCTTCGTGATTTCTTCCCTAGCAAATTGATTAGCCGTTTTGGTGACATCCCTTGGCCACCCAGGTCGCCGGATCTCACCCCCATGGACTTTTTTCTGTGGGGTTACCTTAAAAGTAAAGTCTATGAAACAAATCCAGCGACCATTTCAGCAGCAAGAAAATATCGTTCGTGAGGTTAATGTCATCCCGACGTCACGTCTCCAGCGAGTGGCGCGGAATACTGAGGTCAGATTCCAAGAGTGTGTCCGACGTGACGGTCAACATTTAGACGAAATAATATTTAATAAATAAAACCCGCATTTCTCTTTATTTTAATAATTATTGAAATAAATTTATATCCTCTTTAGTTTTTTTTTTTATTTAAATTTGAAATCCAAATTCTGCCACCGGACAGCCTGTATTTTATCCATTATCCCGCAATGCCGTACGAAAATCAAGTGACAAGGAGGAGAAATCGAGGATTGCTACCCTTAGAGTTTGCTACCCCCTTCCCTTCATCAGTACTCAGTTGGACAGCTTACAAGTGACCCTTGATATATTTTAATATTAATAAAAATAAAGGTTGGTGTTGTTTCAGGTCGAAAACTATTTACTTTATATTTATAATTTAATAGTTTAATTAACTAACATTAATTGAGAATATGTTTTTTTAGGTTCCTTAAAAAAAACAATGACCAAAAAATAATACGTAAATTATAATACTTCAAGAAACAATCAACCATGTACAAAAGTAACCGTACTACTTTGATTGACTCCAATTCCAATTTTTATACTGGAGCAGACATTAAATTCTCTTAATTTATTGTCTGCTCCAGTATTAAAATTATTAATATTATCAGATGTTCTTTGAACTTTTCCCTGCAGCAGAGATAAAATTCAATAGCTTGAAGAATGAAATACTTGTATCATTGATGATGACATTGAAACGCAGAGCAAACGGTACCTTTATTTATGCTTGTGGACAAATATATAGATACATCGATATATCGATATTATATTTACAATGTATCGATATTTTGTTCGATATTTAATATTTAGAAATATCGATGTATCGATATAAAATTCCATGTATCGAAAAGGTATAAAATCGATATTTTTCTAGACCAACTTTTTATAAACTAATAAACAAAATAAAAAGACCCCCGACACATATATGACTGCACGGTTGGCCTATTGGTTTAGGCGGTCGCCACGCCGCTTGCCAAATCGCCAAGTGTTGTGGGTTCAAATCCTACACGGGACAACACTGTGTGTGATCCACAAATTGTTGTTCTGAGTTTGGGTGTTAATTGTGTCCGTTTATTCTTCGATTATTCTTCCCCACTCTCACCCCGACAACTTTGATTTTCATCAAACATGTCTAAAAACACTCGCCCGTAACTCACCTTTCATACAAGAAAAAATTAATCGAAATAGCTTCATCCGTTTGTGAGATAGGGAGCCACAGACAGACAGACACGTCAAACTTATAACACCCCTCTTTTTGCGTCGGGGGTTTAAAAGTATTTTTTGTTTTTGGTTGACTCGATTTGCTGCTTTTTAATTTGGTTTGTAAGTTGGCAATTCTCTGTCAAATCATACCGATGTATCTATATTTTTTTATAAAAATTTCAATATCGATATTGAGATTTTCTAAAAATATCGATACTTTTTCACATTTTCGACATCCCTACCTATATGGCGTTTATTCTAAAGGCGTGTCTCCTGCTCCCAAAAATAACAAAACAAACTAAAGAAACGTTTTTGCAAACCATGTCAGCAGACCATTGCCGTCTCCTGCGACTTTAAACAAACGTCACATAGGAACATTTTGATGTTCGTATGTGACGTAGGGATACGGTGACGATTAGAAAGTATCGATACTTATTGACTAGGAAATTCCATAATTTATTTTTATTTCTTAGCATAATTGAATGGCTCATAACGCTGATGTTAGGTAACCTTTTAATATTATTTAAATTGTATTTTATAGTATAAATATGAATAATATTAGTATTAATGTAAGTTCAGTTCCTTATCTTTATACGAGAAGCATAAAATGAAAATAAATAAAATGTATGAATAAGTATCAGCTACTTAATTATAACGAAAATGATCACTGGTTAGCAAGTGGATAACATCCGATTTGTAAATCAAACGATTAATCTTTAACTCCGCAACGACTAAAATGAAGAATGTTAAGTGGTAAATGCACAACCCTATGTTAACAAATGAAATCGCCCTCCCCCCTTGCCGGCGAACACGGGGATGTTTTCCGTCCGCTTCGGATAACGCGTTTGCTTGTTAAAAATAACAAAACAGTTAGGCCACGCCCATATTTTGATATATATGTACTACGGCTAAACCGCCGCGGTTTTTAACCGCCTGATTTTGTAACCAAAGGAAACTAATGGAAGCGGCCGCACTGGCGGTTTTTTACCGCGACTGATTTTAAAACCGCGAGTCGTGACCTCCTACAGAATGGCTTGCGGGAAAAACCGCGAAACCGCGGGCGGTTCTGCCAGTGTTGCCAGAAGGTTACTTTTGTAATGTTTCTGGTGAATTTTCATCTCTTGGTTACTTTTAGGTTATACAATTTTATGAAATAGGGGGCAAACGAGCAGATGTATCACCTGATGGTAAGCTATTACCGCCGCCCATGGACACCCGCAACACCAGAGGCATCACAGTGCGTTGCCTGCCTTTTAAAAAGGAGTACGCTCTTTTCTTGAAGGTTCGACGGTCGGAAGGCAAATGCTGCTTTGATTATAAAATTCCAGACTATTGTATTGTATATTTGTTAGTGGTTTTCTGATGGTTTTAGTAGTTGAATCTAATGGAGAGCTGGTTTATCTGTTGGCAACACTGTTCGCGGTTTTTAACCGGCTTCGGGCGGTTTTGCGGTTTGGCGGTTTAACCGCTAGCTGGAAAAAACCGTAGTGTGGCCTCAGCCTAAGCGTATAGTCGTACATTTGAAACTTGTACCTAGCACAGGTAACACTAATCAATATAGAACACAAGCTGTCCCGTTCTCTCAATCTCTCATTCATTCATTCATTAGCCAGTAAATATTTTATTTATCTATGCATTCGTTCTCATTTGCTATTGAAATGTCATGTCAAACGAACAGTGAACACTGAATACAGTGTAGTGTAATAATTCTAAGAGTGTAAGTGTATTTCAGTGTAGTTGTAAGCAATAGGTGTGTGAAATACATGGAGAGATCTTAGAGTTTCTGTTTAAACGCGCACTCTTTAAACACGCCTACATACTAAGTTTGTTGGTATTTTATCACATGTAGGGGTGGAAGGACCACAGTCTTGTTCACAGAAGAACAGTCTTGTTACACGCGTTGCCAGCGGAGGCTGCGTCATGAATCCGGTGTGCTTTAACGGAGGGACTCATAGACTAATTCATGAGGCAGACCAATTAATATCCAACATAGAACGTGGATATTCCTTTAATAAATATTACCCGCGTAAGCGCCCTGAGCGCCGTTTCGTTACTGTCCGCCGCGAAACACTTCAGATAATATGGTCTCGGATTCTAGGGTCAGGTCGAAGCACTTACGATGGTGCACTAGACATAAGAGATATCAAGGAAGTGAGAGTGGGCAAGTCGTTTAAAGATTTCGAGCGGTGGCCTGATGAGACGAAGAAAGTCGAAAACTCGAAATGTTTCACCATTTTTTTCGGGAGCGAATTCAAACTGAGAGCAGCTTCGTTTGCAGGTATTCAATGATTTGTAAACACATCTAAATATACAGAAACCACCGAATTGTCACATAAATTTGTTGGTGTAAATTATTCTGACTGTGTTATTTGTTATGACCAGTTGTTGTATATTTCAAGACTTGCATATTTGTGTTTGACTCATTGCTGAAATTTAACTGTTTTGGGTTTGCAGCTCAAACGGACAAAGAGTGTGAGGCTTGGGTTAAAGGGGTTACGTTTCTGATCGATGAAGCTTTGAAAGCCTCATACCCTTTGCAAATAGAACGATGGCTGAGAAAAGAATTCTATAATATTGAGAATGTAAATGAAAAGTAAGTAAATAAGAAAGTAGTGGTCTTTTTATTATTAAAATATGCTTAACCTTCAGTAGGACATCCTTGCAGATATGGCATACGGAATAATACAAATAAATTTTAATTCTTATCAAAATTTTTCTTGTCAACTGTAAATTTATTTCTAGGTGAATTTAATAAGTGAAATATTTAGTTCAAAGAATATCTAATTTTAAAACATTTTAATTTAACATGAGTTGAATTCTAAAAATTACAATTCTTACATTTTTTTTTCTCTATAGCATCACATTGAAAGAAGTTAAGGCATTTCTGCCAAAGATAAACTGCAAGATATCAACCAGCAAATTACGAGATTTATTTCAAGAAGTAGACACCACTAAAAGAGGAGAAATTGGTTTTGATGATTTTTCTGTTCTATACCAGAAGATAATATTTGATTTGAATGTAAGTTATGTTTTGTACTGCTTACAGTAATTTTCTACATAAAACAATAATAAGTAGCTATACCTTAAGCATTTTACTGCACATTTGTAGCAATGCAAGACATTTTTCAAAAGGTGACTGTTTCAAGAATTCTTACCTGGTTCTCTAAATCTCATGCTACATACACACATCAAAAGTGTCTAGGGATCAAGCATTTTTATTCGGATTTCTTGAGATTGAGATGTGGCTTTGGCCCTGGCCTGCTCAGTCGCCAGACTTGAACCCGATTGAGCATGCATGGGATATGCTACAGAGAAGAGCTCTGCCGAATATGGAGGGTATCCAGTCGCAAGAAGACCTTTTTTTGTTGTTGCAACGAACATGGGCGGCCATTCCACAGCGTGATTTGGATGAACTCATTTTGAGTATGCCAAACCGATTCTTGTGTTGTTAGTGTTCGCGGTAGAAACACGGATTATTAATTGTTTAAGTTACCTAATAAAATTTTAAAGAAAACTGTTATTTCAGTCTTTTTTTCGAACTTTAATGTTAGTGGTTCAAATGTCAAAATTCCCTTTATTAGGAAAATGGCAAATTTCTTTATTAATGCAAAGGTGACTTGGTTTATCGTTACTGTGACAAACGAAAACACTTTATTTGATGAATCCTTAAAGAAAATTTTAATTAATATCAATCAGGAGAAAAGTTATTGCAAAAATATATGTTGATCCCTAGACACATATGTTGATCCCTAGACACTTTTGATGTGTGTATTTTGAAATGTTTCTCTAATGGAACTTCTAAATTATTATATTACCCGTTCATTAGTTGTATCCTAGCAGAATAATATTTCTTGCTAAAACTAATTTAAGTACTAATAAATGAAATAATTGTATAGTACTTTAGTATTACTTTAGTAATTGTTAATATACATTTTTTTCTACCTAGAACGTCCATGACATCTTTGATAAATATTCATTATACTGTAAAAATGGCTCAACAATCACTCTTCGAGAATTCCAAAGTTTCTTGCGCATTGAACAACATGATAAACTTGGCGATGATGAAGCTAAAGCATCCCAATTCATTAGAGATTACCTCAGAGACCCCCAGCGAGACATATATGAACCATACTTTACATTACATGAGGTAAGTAATTAAAATTTAAATACTATAAATAACATCATATATCAGCATAGATCGGAGTAGGTAGATTGATTTGGGGTCAATGAGCTGGCACATATATATAAATATGGATTTGTCTCCGGGATTTTGAAATTAATAAGATTTTTTTACGAATTTCAAATGTTGAAATGTGTAGGATGAAGAATATATCATAGGAATAAGAAATATTTAACCCTTTTGCTGTCTCTTTAATAGTATACAGGTGATCGGCCTTCTACTGTAAAAAAAACTATGGCATGTTATTTATGCCACTCGAGTAAAAATGTAGAAAATGTAAAGTGGATGATTTAGTTATTTTTTTATATATTTTGTTACTTCCCAGTTGAAAAAGACCATGTGGTTTTTATGTACTTTAAATATCTTGATGTGAAGGTATGGCAATTGCAGTTATTCTTATAGATTCGCCTATTAAATTTTTTAATAGTATTTTAACGTTTTACGTATGCTTTAAATGCATTTTTCTTGGCAACGTAAAGTATTTATTGTTCGAATCTGTGATTTTTATATATTATTTATTTACTTTACAATTGAAAAACAATACGTTGTTTTCATGTACTTTACATAGATACGCCCATTCAAATCATGATGTTACGATATCGCAATATCAGTTTATTCTTATAGATTCGCCTATTAAATATATAAAAATAATTAAATATTCTAATAAAAATCTATACTTACCATTTTTCGATCGAGTCGCGAATCTCACATAAATCATTATAATAGGTAGTAGACTTTTATATAAGTAAGTTATAGATTGTTTTTAAATCGCAACAAACTTAATTAATTTAAAAGGAGTATTAAGTTATTATATCAAGGCTGAAACAGTCGAAAAGTGGATATCACGTTATCACGATATCACAAAGGCAAAATCAAAAGACACATTGAAGGCGCAGTACATAAAGGAACGTTTAAGAAGCCGCAACAACAATTTTATTTTAATTTAATTAAGTTTAAAAAGGGTTATCTATGTTATGATTTCTAAGACTATTCATGGTGTGAGTACGTAAAATCAATCTACCTACTCCGATCACTGTATATCAGGCAGAAAATATAAAAGAAACATAAATCTGTCAGAATGTTAACTAGAATAGACATAGGAATATTAAAGAAACTATTAATTTCCAGTTTATTGAAATGCTCTTCTCTAAACAAAATTCTATATGGGACAGTAAGAATAATGTTGTCACTCAAGACATGACCAAACCATTGTCTCACTACTGGATATCATCCTCTCACAATACGTAAGTATTATTATATATACCAGTGCATTTGTACTGTAATCATAGAAAACTATAATTTTCACCTAACAATCCTTTCATTTTAGGTATTTAACAGGTGATCAGTTTTCTAGCGAGTCCTCTCTAGAGGCTTATGTCCGATGTCTAAGATCTGGTTGTCGTTGCATTGAACTCGATTGTTGGGATGGCCCTGATGGCACTCCATTCATTTACCATGGTCACACTCTTACTACAAAAATCCGATTTATGGATGTACTGCGAACGATTAAAGAGCATGCGTTCGTCGCTTCTGAATATCCCTTAATACTCTCGATAGAAGATAACTGTTCGTTACCACAACAGAGACGTATGGCGAGCGCTTTTCAAGATGTTTTCGGTGAAATGTTGTTAGTTCAACCCTTTGAGAAAAACGAAACATGCTTGCCGTCGCCACATGATTTACGCAAGAAAATTATCCTTAAACATAAGAAATTACCAGAAGGTGCTGAAGAGAATTCCTTTGCTGTTCGTCAGGAGGAAGGTAAAGATCTTGATCTGAGAAATTCCATTAAAAATGGTATTTTATTGTTGGAAGATCCTGTAGATAAAGAATGGAATCCGCATGCTTTTGTTTTAACAGAAAACAAGCTTTATTACACTGAGCATTACAGTGCTCAAGGAGAAACTGACGCCGAAAGTGATGGAGAGCCAGAAAGCGAGGCTTCCAGTATTCCTCAAGACGAATTACATTTCGCTGAATGTTGGTTCCATGGTAAACTAGCTGGAAATAGGCAAGAGGCTGAGGATCTTTTGAGAGTACATTCACATCTCGGCGATGGAACCTTTTTAGTCCGGGAAAGTGTTACGTTTGTTGGCGACTATTGCTTATCGTTTTGGCGTCAGGGCAAAGTCAATCATTGCCGTATCAAGTTGAAACAAGACCGCGGTGTTACAAAATATTACTTGATTGATACAGTATGCTTTGATAGTCTTTATAGCTTAATCACGCATTATCGGCAACATCCATTGCGTAGCCAAGTGAGTACTATTTAATAAATATGTATGCATTTTTCAGTTACTTAGATAAATACTGAGTGTGGATTGAGAGCTTATTACTTAAATTATATTGTGTTTTTAGGAATTCTTGATAACTTTGAAGGAACCAGTGCCACAACCGAATAAGCACGAAGATAAAGAGTGGTATCATCCCTATTGTACTCGTGCTCAAGCCGAAGAGCTGCTTCGCAAGGCAAACACGGACGGTGCATTTTTAGTACGACCCAGCGAGAAAGATCAATCATCCTTCGCCATAAGCTTTCGGTATTTACCAAAATTATTATTTCTGCCGAACTTCGAATATTATAGTGTACTTTACTATGTCTCGCCTAAATCGGTTAACAGTTCTGTTCTCCATTTTCAATAACTCCGTAATATTCACACAATCAATGATGGCCTTATTGATGTTTCTATGTAAACAACTTAAATTGCGACCATTTAAAACTGAAATGATAAAACAAGAACAGAAGATTTCTGGTCAATTTCGTCGCCCGGCTCGTTCAATGCCTTTTTTTTTATGGAATAGACCGGCAAACAAGCAGACGTATCGCCTGATGGTAAGCGATTATCGGCGCCCATGGACACCCGCAACACCAGAGGCGTCACAAGTGCGTTACCGGCCTTTGGGGGTTGGGAGGGGGAGAAAGGGGGAGATATTGGTAGGGGGGGGGCCTCCGGTATCCTCACTCACTCGGTGAAACACAGCGCAAGCACTATTTCACACCGGTTTTGAGTGAGGCCGTGGTATCACTCCGGTCGAGCCGGACCAATCATGCCGAAGCGTTGCGCGTGAAATTGCCTCCTGCATTTCGACACAAGACCTGGTGCTATCTAAGCACAAAAATTTTAAAAATAAATGAATCACGATCGATATTTAACCAGCAAGCGTTCTTAAATTTATTTTTAAAAGTAACCGAGGCAAAGGTTTAGATAATAAAATATGTCAAATTAGATAAAAACGTATTAAGGAGTAAGTGTTATATTTACTTTAGTACCTAAGAGTTTTCTTCAGTAGTTTATTGTAAAATAATATTAATGCCGTATCGGTCTGTCTATCTGTGTTGAAACTTTTGTGAAGCAATTAGGGACACAGAGCATCATTCTGGTATTAAAGAATAAATTCACTGTCATGCATTGGAAACGAACGACGGTCGGCTACGTTTCCTTCAGACGGTAAAGGTTGCTCACATAGATTGTCATGAAACATAAAGACTTTTTAGAGCTTCAAGAGAACATTAAAATATAAATATTCTAAAACGTCCTAACCTTAGCAACTGTTTAGCAGGTAGCAAGTTGGTTTTGTAATAAGAGTTTGCGTAATAACTGTTATTTACTACTAGCTTTACACCGCGGCGTTGCCCCCGGTTGTTGAACCTTGGGTAACTCCACGGGACTCAGCTAGTATACATACGTATATGAAAATTCTACTACTTAAATACCATTTGAAATCTTTCTGCGATAATTATTTTAACTTCAATAACATTGGACTTTCATACAAACTACCATCCCCCATTTTAACCCAAGAATGGGGTGGATTTCTAAAGATACTTTATTAGTACACCTCCACACCATCTATAGAGCATATATTTTAAATTTCAAGTCTCTTACTTCAAAAACATAGAACTTTCATACAAACTTCCAATCCCCATTTTACCCCCTTAGGGGTGGAGTTTCGTAAAATCCGTTCTTAGCGGATGTCTACTCCCTATAAGGAACCTACCTGCTGTATTTCAAGTTTGTAGGTGTTATAGTTTCTGAGATTTCGTGATTAATAAGTGAGTGGTATTTCGCTTTTATATATATAGATAGATTTACATGTCCGATTTTGACTTGGCAACAGATACTCACAGAGCAGACAATACATGTACCAGAGAATTCAGTGGTATTGAATATTATCTGTGCAACCTCGTTTATCACAAAAGAGTTGTAAATATATGCCTGTTATAAATACAAACGTAATATAAACCACTTTGGTACAAAGTAACAATTGCGTTTGTAATTCAGTGAGCCTTCTGAAATCCAAACTAGAGTTAACGAAGAGAAAGATTGACGTAAATTGTTAATATATTCAAATTGCTCCGTTTATATCAGTGCATTCACTTTATTTGCTTAAGCCTGATAATGAAGTGATTAGATATTTTTGTTGACGTGTATTTTAGTCTGACTCCACTAGCTTAATGTGTACTTTACGATTATTTAGTAAATATCGTAAAAAGATAAAAAATATCTAAATCAATCATTTCGGCTTACCAGTCAACTTTGACGCACTTTTAAATCGAAGATTTCTTTTAAATTAAACTGTCATTTTTGCAACATCTGGTAACAAAACACTACGTTAGTCATGACAGGCGACGGTCATAGTAGGTATTTAATTTCTCTTTTTGTGTGCAGTGGGATTCTACCTACTACCTAACACTGAAAACTAAGTGGGTTTATGTCTAGAACTTTGGAGAAAAGGTCTAGACATAAACCCACTTCGAAAAAATATGCATCAGTAAACTTAAAACTGAATGAATACCTAAACGTGGGATGTTTTGTCTCATTTCATTTTTAGAGAAATTATAAAAAGTTAAGTTAATGTATATTTATACTTAATTATTCTTTGATAAGTTCTAGTAGATACATATAGAAAAAAACATAGGCGATTTGTTAACTGTTATCTATATTACGTGTGTGTGTAATGTTTTGATCTTATATGGTCCGTACACACATACGGTATTACTATAGAATAATTTTTACTCGTCTTGGAGTAAAACTATCGAGTTTTACTCCAAGACGAGTAAAAATTAACGTGTGCACCGCAAAACTCACAACTCGAAGGCTCGCATCGAGCCGGCTCGATAGAATTAAATAGAAGTAATGTCCTTCGCACTTACTCGAAGTGAGCCATCGAGCTTGACGCAAGCGTGTGTACGTGACCGCGAGTGGCGCGAGTCGAGCTTCAGTCCGCCGCCGCCGTTGACAATTAACGTAAAAACTGTTGTAGAACCTCTTTTATAGGATATTCAGTCATCCTTAAATAAATGTTATAATGTGCGGGCCAAACTTACTAAATGTAGCCACCGTCTCCTTTGTTGAACAGGCATCATTTGGCTCGAACGGTTCGCTGAATACTGAACGGCGAGCCAAAATAATTATGCGTCACTCGATCGATCAATGCTGAATGTGTGGACGAAAGCCCGTACCGTGGTTCTTACTCGACATGTTTGCTCGATCGAGTGAAACCGTATGTGAGTATACCCCGAACCAATCTTTATGACGGCTGGGAACTTCGCCCGTATCGATGCGCAGCATACAATTTTAGGTATCAGAGGGAACGTACAGGGGTGCGTGTGTAGACCAATACACGGCGTATGTTCCTTGTGTGTGTGACTTATGTCCGTACGCTCCACATGCACTCATAATCTTGTTTACGTCCAGTCGAGTTGTTAATAGTCCTGAATTGCTTCGTAACCTACTTATTTTGTCTTTTTTTTTGGTTACTTGTTTTATTATTGACTGTTGTCTAAACTACAACAGTCAGTGTATTTTACGTTAACTTTTCAATGGTTACATATTTGATGTGTCGATTAAAATGACTCGCGGACTGTATAAACTTCTAAGTCAAGGTCATTTATTTCTGTAAATAGGTTTTCACAAAATACTTCAACTTGCTAGAAAAAACCTTTAGTATAATTAAATAGAATTAGATTAATATTTGAGATCATATTTTATTTGCCTCGAACAACATCTCAGAAATAATTATTCGGTTTATAGTTGGATAAGAATGGTAGGAACCTACTCATGTTTTTATAAATTAATATGCTAAAAAATAAGTACATGTATTATTAAATTTCATATTATAATTATATTCAGTCATCTAATTATTTTAGACTTAACTGTACCTGCGCCGACCTGCTTGCGCAGCTAACTTCAGAAACGTCATAAAGATTGGTTCGGGCCAGTGTTGGCAAAAAGTTAATCCGATTAACGATTAAAAATTACGATTAAAAAGTTAATTGCAAATTTTGCGATTAAAATTAATTAATCGTAATCAGAATTTTCTTGATTACGATTATTAATCACGATTCAAATTTATAATTAATAGAGAAAGTTTGAAAAGGTTAAAAAATAAAAAAACTTACATAGCTTATCAAAATTTTTTGGTCCTTTTTTTGTCTTAATTATAAAGTACAATGGACGGCCTTATTGCTAACAGTAATTTCTCCTATGTATGTACATGTATGCAGGAAACAGCGGTAGTTGTAGGTGTACACACAAACATACATACATATGTAAATGTATGACTAAATATAATTTTTTGTTTTGTTTTTTTATATTTGTGTTGATTAATTGAAAGGTAAATATCGGTTTACGATTTACGAGTATGACGTATTAAAAAAAACCTACTTACTAGATCTCGTTCAAACCAATTTTCGGTGGAAGTCTGCATGGTAATGTACATCATATATTTTTTTAGTTTTATCATTCTCTTATTTTAGAAGTTACAGGGGGGGGGGGGGGGGCATGACACATTTTACCACTTTGGAAGTGTCTCTCGCGCAAACTAATAAGTTAAGAAAAAAATGAAATTTGAAATCTCAGTATCATTTTTGAAGACCTATCCATAGGTAATCCGTATGGATTTGATGAAAAAAAAATTTTTGAGTTTCAGTTCTAAGTATAGGGACCCATAATACCCCTAAAATTTTTGTTTTTTCTATTTTTGTGTGAAAATCTGCGGTTCACAGAATACATCTACTTACCAAGTTTCAGCATTATAGTTTCGGAAAAAAGTGGCTGTCTCATACAGACAGACAGACAGACATGACGAATCCACAAGGGTTCCGTTTTTTGCGATTTACTACGGAACCCTAAAAATGACAGCTAAGACTCCAAATCGAAGAAATATATGATTCCTTACTCATCTAGCATGTAATCTTAAAGCTTTTGGCTTCAAATATAGACTAAGTTTTTTTTTTGCCTGTCAATAAAAGTACTTTAATCGGCTTAATCAAATTAATGATTAATTTTATTATGATTAATATTTTAATCGCGATTAATTTCATCACGATTAAGTAATCGATTGAAAAATTAATTGATTAATGCCAACACTGGTTCAGGCTATACTTAGCATTACACTCACTAAATAAAGTATTACTTTTCACCTGTTTCGAAGAATACGGTTTAGGTAAGTTGACTATCACATCATCACATCACACTAATATATAAAGCCGAAAGTTTGTGTGTATGTTTGTTACTTCTTCACGCAAAAACTACTGAACGGATTTGGATGAAACTTTACAGTAATGTAGCTTACACATCAGAATCACACATAGGCTACTTTTTGCCGCGATAACCGACATATAGTTATAGCTAGTATTTAATAAAATAGAAAATAAAACTATTTGCAATTTTGGTGAGGATAAATCAGATGCTGCCATAAAATTTTCTTTTTACAAGTTTTTATTTAGTTTTACCCATCACGATGTTTTTCTGTAATCAAATCTTGCTAGTTAAATTTGATCCACTTCCAGAAATCCGATTGAGCTGAAATTTGAAATATACCTTTAGTAATAATCTATACTAATATTATAAACGTAAAGTTTGTAAGTATGGATGGATCGATGTTTGTTACTCTTTCACGCAAAAACTACTGAACGAATTTGGATGAAACTTTACAGTAATATAGCTTATACATCAGAATAACACATAGGATAACCGAAGTATACGCGGGCGGAGCCACTAGTAAATAATAAATATTTGGACTTCGAACACACAACGCCACCTAGTCCCAAGCTAAGCAGAGCTTGTGCTTGGGTACTAGACAACTGATATAAATACATACATACTTTTTTTTTGTAAATACATACATAGTGCACATAGAAATTATCCAAACTCCGAAACTAATATTTGCAGATAATACAAACGTTTGGTTCGACCCGGGAATCGAACCCGAGACCTCAAGCACAGCAGTCGCACACACGCTGCTATTACGCCACCGAGGCAGTTAAGTGTAGTTCATATGACAATGCAATAATATAATCGGTATTATTATTAACCAAAATGGCCGCCGTAACATAATGGCGGCGTTACATATTTCTCAACAACTTACCCAATATGGGTATCAAATAAAAGGGCTTCAAGTTATTTCTTACTAAGAAGCAAGAAGTAATAAAAGATCATTTAAAAAAAACTTTTTAAATTAATCACTTGTTCTATACGTAGCAAGTTGTATGTTTGTTTATAGCCTGTTATCTAATATGTGGAAAATTGAACATTTTGAAATTTCGCAAGTTAACATCTGAGAACTCTTTTTTCACTTTCTACAATCCTTTCTGGAACTTAAATATGCCAAATCTGATACTCCTTTGTGTGTTTAACGCTTAGATCCTTGTCTTTTACGCGGGGAATAATAAATAAATAAATTTTATCATTCATAGATCTACTTTGACGGTGGCTGACCTTTTGGTGACTTTCAATATACAAATAGAAGCAACATCTATGATCTCGAAATAATGATTAATCGTTATCAAATGGTTTTGAATTTTTAATGACCCACGGACTGCTATTTATTATAATTATATAGTTTTATCTAATAGATGCCATAAAGTTGTAAATATACTCTACTGATAACATCAAAGAACTTTAACAAACCCTCTTGGAAACTAGGTCTAGCAATATCAGAAAAGTAATAGATTCCTATTTCATAGATATTTTTTTTTGGACCTAATAAATAAACCATTTGTTTAAATACAAAAGATGTATAAATAATTCTTTATAACGCCAAGTATTTAATTTAAAAAAAATCATGTTTGATCTCCACTGTCATGGAACGCGACGAAACTTTTAGTACATTGATGAATAGCTGACGTCATGTTGAATCCACGTACTCTACGGGCGATGTATCTTGTCGAGCCTGAACATAGGCTCTTCGAACTTTAGCGCATGTACACTCACACATGTTTAATCGATATTTATTTAAATCGATTGAAATTAAGTCATAAAAATATATTTATTTTCAATTTTATAAGAAGGTATTAAATTTTCTCAAACAGTCGTTTCTCAACGTTAATAGACGTTAATAGATAACTGATATTTAAGTAAATGTCTTTCAATTGAGAAAATAAAATTTTATTAGTTTTTTTTATTAAAATGGAAATCCTGTTTATTGACTACAAAATCCACTAATATTTGTAAATCTATTTCGTTAAATATCTTATATAAACAAAAATCAATAGCTTCTAAATAAAACTAATCCATTACGATATTTGATTGAATAAAGGGTCGGTTGTGTTTACTTATGGTCAATCTCTAGCCTAGACCACCGCCCCCCGTACGTCGCCTCATGACACCATATTGTTCCTAAAGAAAGTTATTGCGCAACCTTCTGCGCGAAGTTCAGACTTGCCAAGATACGTCGGCCGTATAGTATGGCTTTGTATTGAGAACTAGCTGATCCACGCAACCTTGTTTGAGCCTCCTTTTGCCCGTAGCGTGATAATTTTCCCCCGTTTTTGAAACATTCTTCATTGGTGCTCCGCTCCTATTGGTCTTAGCGAGATCATATATATCCTCTATCCTCGATAAATGGGCTATCCAACACTGAAAGAATTTTTCAAATCGGACTAACGGTTCCTGAGATTAACGCGTTTAAACAAACAAATTCTTCAGCTTTATAACATTAGTATAGATTAAAAATGTAAGCTATCACTAGCAGATTCGTAATAAGAAATGTCTATTACTCTAACATACATCCAATGTCCAATCCACTTTCTTTCCTTGTGATAGAGACCGACCGTATCGCCGGTTCAGCGTCGAATTTCGAGTAACCGACAAAAAAATGACAGCTGTAAATTTTGGAATAGAAAGTCAAACACATACAAGGCAATTGTTACCAGTGCCACATGTTACGTTTCCCGAAGGGGAAGAGCCAGAAACAGTTACCAAGACACCGGGCAGCAAAACCGATGCGAAGTTACTAAGATCAACTTTCGGCTCAAAGTATGTATTCATCCGGACAAGCGGTGTTGTCAATTATATGTTAATGAATATTTTTTAATAGTAGCTTTATTATTTCAAAGTTATTAGTAATAGTTTTTAGAGGTCTTCACCCGTTACACTTATGAGATCTTGAAATACGTTATGAAAGAAGAGGTAGCCATTGTGTTACATTTTATCGTTGTCGCATTATTTATTTCGCTTCTTGAGTTTGCTTTGGGTCTTGTCGTAGAAATTATTTATAATAGCGAAGTCCCCGTGCCTTTAATGGAACGTTTTTTTTTATTTTTTAGACTTATCAATGCAATGTGTATTAGTAGAAAATTTCAACTTTGCCAACCTTTTTCCAATTTTATTTGTTATTTACTTTAGTCCCAAAACGATCACGTACGGTTGAAATGTGTCATTTATACATAACTAGCTGACCCGGCGAACTTCGTACCGCCATATTTACTTATCTGTCTCAGCTTCCCGTCGCGGACAAAAAATTTACTTTTCCCACACAAAGCACACAAACCTTGTCTTAACAATAACGAACACTTTAAAAAAAATATTATTTAGCCGATCCGAAGTTATGCGCGTACATACATTTCGGCGATTAACTTTTATATATATAGATAGATGCGAACTCAATAAATACCTGTGGTTTCTGGGGAATGAAACAAATTTCTATAAACAAATAACATTTGTATCTATGGTTACGATACGGTTCTAAAATAAGTTAATTAAAATATTTTCAGTAGCAGAATTATTTTAGTAATGCTTGATTGATTTAATTTTACTCTAATGCCAAAACTATTTTATTTTCTTTTACTATATACTGTGTTTATAAGTATTCCCATATTTTTTTTGTACACGAAGATAACACATTCTGGAAATAGAATAAATTACGAAGATAATACTTACATGTTATGTAATTATGTTTAACCGAAACATTATTTTGGGAATAAACGACTCCTCCTTTGATGATGTACTTAAAAATGAAAAAGCATATAAAAAAATAATTATCCTGGTTTAAGCACACTGACCCCTCTCGATATTATCGAAGTATTGTTTCTTAATTCGTCGCTAGATTTGATAAACTATTTGTTTTGTTTCATAGTTTCAGTTTCCTATTCACCTGCCAATGCGTCGTAATGATAATATGATATCGTAGACACATAGTTTTAACCTGTCTCGCATTCTATATTTAAAATGTTTCCTCTTATGAAGTTATTACTGTCAAGCTAATTTTGCGTAAGTGGCTTCATTTTGATGAGGGGCCCACCTTCCACCTTACAAAAAGCAAGTAAGTAACCGCGGTTGTTTTGTACCGCGTGTAACACCGCGGGGCTCAGCTAGTATATATATATATATAATAGCTTGAAAGTAATAACTTGTAAAAAAAATGCCGAGGATCCCGGACTATTATTGCTGTTGTAGACAAATAGTTTTAATGACGAATATCGTTCAATAGGATATATTTGATTTAATTATATATTTTTTATAATTATATAGTTTTTACTGAGAATATTTTCCGTTTGTTATTGGTATAATGTTTATATCTTATCTTAGACATTATTTTTTGTGTGTCCACCATTACTTATACAATATTCTATCTTTCTGTTCGATCCCATCTAGTTTCTCATAAATAAAAGTGTTTCTTGGCTTCATACGCTTTTCTTGTAAGTAGTTATATAGTATAAGCGACATTTTATATCCAAATAATGTATTCATAGGATACTGGCATTCGTCTGACTACCTTTAAAAAAAACTGACCACATATGCCCATTCTGCACTTGGAATTGATAAATTTGGAGTGCTAAACATAGCCTTTTGTATAAACAATGGTTGGCAGCCGCTAAATTGATAGCTTATGTTGAAGCAATATGTTTTCCACGAAGTGGATGGCATACATCGCGTTCTTAGATATCCCATGTACATTATATACCTTAACAGTAATTGCACCAGGTGATGGGACAGTGCCAGTGTCATCAATTATTTATGCAGGTGAAGGTGTTGACCTATAAGTCATGCCCTTGCTGTTATTCACATGACCTGAAAATGTAACTCGTGTAGTTTTAATTCAAGAACGGGCATTCATTTATTGTTTTGTTTAATGTTCGTTTATTGTGAAGTTGGTTGCTTTTATTTACATAGTAGTCTTGTTTAGACTTAAGGCTGAACTGAATGCTCAAATGCTTTAATAAATGCGTTGTTTTAGGACGGAAAAAGAAATAAAACACTGTAGGATTAAATTGGAAGGTCGCCTGTACACCATTGGCACAGTCAAATTTGAGAGCTTAGTGGAACTCGTGTCGTACTACGAGAAACATCCGTTGTACAAAAAAGTCAAGTTGTGGTTCCCAATCAGCGAGGACATAGTCAGGAGGATCATCACTGTAAGTATGAAATGTTTGATTAAGTTTTATTTTATTATTGAATTCTTTTATAATTTCGAATTAAAGTACATAATATTTCTCATATCACCATACTAGGAGCACGCTATGATGGCCGTTTTGACGCTTGTCAAATCATGAAGTCTCGTATTATTAGTAATTACATTTGAAGGAGCAAATTCTTGTTCTTTATTGTCAATAATAGTCATAAAATTAAACCTTTTTAATTGATATTTCACTCAATCAAACTTCACATCACTTTTGTAATAGGTCAAAACGGCTATCATAGCGTGCCGGTAGAGTAGCTAACCCACGCAACTTCGTGTGCATCTCTTTACAATCATACTCGGCTCCTATTGGTTAATGTGTGATGTTAACTATCATATCTTAGGCACGCCATCAACACATACACTTAAAAAAACGTGAAATTCAGTTAGATAGTTTCAGAGTTCACCGTCAGCAACAAAATGACAAAAGAACTATATACACACATCAAAAGTGTCTAGGGATCAACATATGTGTCTAGGGATCAACATATATTTTTGCAATAACTTTTCTCCTGATTGATATTAATTAAAATTTTCTTTAAGGATTCATCAAATAAAGTGTTTTCGTTTGTCACAGTAACGATAAACCAAGTCACCTTTGCATTAATAAAGAAATTTGCCATTTTCCTAATAAAAGGATTTTTGACATTTGAACCACTAACATTAAAGTTCGAAAAAAAGACTGAAATAACAGTTTTCTTTAAAATTTTATTAGGTAACTTAAACAATTAATAATCCGTGTTTCTACCGCGAACACTAACAACACAAGAACATCGGTTTGGCATACTCAAAATGAGTTCATCCAAACACGCTGTGGAATGGCCGCCCATGTTCGTTGCAACAACAAAAAAAGGTCTTCTTGCGACTGGATACCCTCCATATTCGGCAGAGCTCTTCTCTGTAGCATATCCCATGCATGCTCAATCGGGTTCAAGTCTGGCGACTGAGCAGGCCAGGGCCAAAGCCACATCTCAATCTCAAGAAATCCGCATAAAAATGCTTGATCCCTAGACACTTTTGATGTGTGTATATTAGATAGATATATCAGGCATATAATTTTAAATGCAAGAAATTCTCGATTTTGTTATATTTTTTTTCCTCTGAGGTACCTCAAAGTTCTTTAACATAGTAACCGTAATTAAGATTTTAGTCCCTTGCGTTTTTAATTTAATAAAACTACTATCTATGTTGGTTTGCTTTTTAATTTAGTAACGTGAAAAAATTGACCATATCTTATAATGTCATCTTCCTCTATAATTAAAATCTAAAGTACACTTTATAAACGCAAATAACTTTTATTAAATTCATATCATACCTACCTAGAAATAAATTGTACGAACATTTCATATTTAAAGACCGATTTTCAGTCTCTTTTAATTCTAGATTGTCAAGAGAGTTTAAGTCGAATACTAGAATTATGAGTCCATAATTCTAGTATTCGACATCGCAAGCTATTACGAATGCATCAGCTTAATGCAGGTAGACTTCTGAAGGTCCTGACCGAATTACAGGTCGTATTACTAGAAGGCCGGGTCCTTCAAACTTTAGTCTTCAAATTAACCCTTGACCTGATATTAAAGCTTGTTTGATTAATTTCTGCTATAATAATACACTATATACTTCTTTTCTTTATCGGAACTACCTTTATACTTTTATGACTAAAGTATCGATGTAAATAGAAAATAAAACATGTTTGAGAAAAATAATTAAACTTAGAAGATAGTTTTACTTTTAATCTGTTTTGTTTTAGAGTTTAAAAACCAAACCTTTCGAAGGCACCAGGCATAAAAAAATACTTTTTTTTTACCTAGATTAGGTGACCTTACTTATAAGGTTTTAAATCGGCTACAGTCTTTTTGAATTCGAAGTAATCTCACACGAACAACAGACGTAACTTCTCACTGTTCAGCCAAAACCTTATTGGCCAAAATTTTATCAAAGAAGTCTTGTTAAAATTCGTATTTACCTAGTCGTTTTAATGCACGCCTTCAATGTATCTGCCTAGTTGAATAAAGTTCGTCAATTGGGCGATTACTAGAACTATTTCTTCGTACAGTGCCGGATGCAGCCTCCCTATCTTTTAAAGCACTATTTAATTAGAACCGCAGATTTGATCTCTCTTAAACATTATGCATATCCCTCATAGGAACCTCAATAGTTAGTTAGCTGTGTGTGACTTCATTTTAAGTCGTCTTTCACAAGTGCATTCACAAGTTATCGTATAAGATTTTGAATAACGGGTAAATTATTTTTACAGCTAACTATTCAGATATCTGGATCCGCGAAATACTAAATCAAATTATTTCGTAATAGTATTGATAATACTTTTTGTTATATAAAAATAAAATAACTCAAAAATGTAATACCTATTATATATTATATTATTTAATGGAAAGGAATTGGACAATGAAACACAATAAATGTTATTCACCTTTGTTGAATCGCTATCCAAGTAGCCCCGTTTCGAGGAAAATCACTTATAGTTACATTGTATACCAGTTATAAAAACCTTTTTGAGACGAGTTCTTTAATATGTAAAATTACTTTCATGGAAATCACGAGTCACGAAAATGAGTTTCCCGAAATGGTCTTTAGGTTTTGGAGAAATCCTAGTATGGCTTCTCTGTTTGTGAAATATTGACTGTTGTTATGTAATGAGAAATTGACTGTTTTGAAACATTTATACAGTAGATTTTTTACATTTAGTTATGACTCTTCGTTACATCTAATCTAAGAGTACCGTGTGACGTTTCATACTTTTTAACGCAAAAAAACTTTGTATAAGTAACACACACTATCTCAATAACCTTTTCTGTAAAACCATGGACACCATTTATTTTTATTTTATCACAAGATATAATTATTTTTAATAATTTTCGACTGTTTGTGCTTTAATGGCATTTTGATAACTATTTATTTGTTATTTTTTAATCAACACAATATGAATGTAAGATAACTGCACTTAACGGATATTGATACAACGAAAACTTTTTTTGTCTCAGGAGCCGGACGACGCCTGTGTCTACGCCACTCCAGGGTACATGGATCCCACTTCATTCACCTCAAAGGTATATTTTTGTTTAGTTAATTAATCAGTCAATTCAAGCGTACATAAGGTCAGAGTTCAAGCCCTTTTTGTTTAACAGTTTTTCCCTGTAGGATTTGATTAAAACAGTAATAGTCCTTAATTTATCAAATTGGTCTATTTACGTTTTATTTTATGTATAAGCCTCCCAAATTGACTCAATCCTCCACGATAGAAAGCATAAACAGAATCCAAGAGTGGTGGTTACACTCTCATTGCGAATGCAGACAATGCAACAACGTAGCATAGTGACCCATATATGGGGCCTATTGAGATGCTTCGGTCATTATGTTCCCGGCCTCGCATTCACCAATGAAACACGACAGCACGAATGCTGTCGTTTTAGGTTGGTCTTCTGTGCGAGGGTAGTACCACCCCGGTCGAGCTGGCCCGTTAGTGCTGAAATCAGCTCTTAAGATGTCATCGAAATATAATGTTTATTACTGTTAAGTAATGCTCATAATACTCGATTTTAAATCAGCCCTTATGATACTTGGAATTGGTCAGATCGAGCCCTATATCAAGTTGCGTATACGCGTTTATGTTTATTTATAGCCAGCCTAGTAACAGTACAGATCCGTGAAAATGACTACCATGAGTTCGATGTTGTTGATAAAATAAGGCTTGGTTTAGGTTTTTCTTGATTACGGTTAGATTTGATTATCTCAACTGTTTATGTGACCCGTAGTAATGCCCATCTTGTAGTTGTAATCATTACATGTGCCTAATATTATGGTTGTAAAATGTAATTTGAAAGTAAAAAAAGTGACCGTATAGGTCACATTGTTGAAACATTCTAGGCTCCGAGATTGTAGTTACAAAATATTAATTCAAATTTTCCTCCAGGTGACGGTCAAAGCTTTGTATGATTATCGAGCTCGTCAAGAAGACGAATTATCTTTCTGCAAGCACGCTATCATTACAAACGTTGATAAGCCAGACGAGGGGTGGTGGAGGGGAGACTACGGTGGCAACCGCCATCACTGGTTCCCAGCCAACTATGTGCAGGAAATTGTGGTTCCTCACATGTCCGACGGAACTGTTAGTAACTGTATTAATATGTTTTTTTTTTATTTTACTTATACTTGTTACTGAAATTCGTAGTAAACATGTAGAACACAAGTAATTATTATGACAATGTAATTTCATTTTATTGATTCAAAATTTTGAATGACACCATTAATGTATGCAACTTTTTTTTAATTAGTAGAAATTGAAATGTATGCTTTTTTTAGGGACTCGAGAACGAATCTGCAGCTTTGGGGTCGTTACAAAAAGGTGTGGTAGATGTGTTAGGCGCTGTCGTGGAGCTGGTTGTGGGTGAAGAAAGTGGCTCGGCAAGGTGGCTAGTGCGCATTCAGAGCCCGTCTATGTGTGCTCCTTTTGACATGGCCGCACCGACTCGCGAGATCGCTCTAGAATGGCTCTCTGCCATCAAGGAGGCGGCCTACAGCGCCAGCGCTCGCTCTTTACAACATCGCAAAATGGAACGCTCCTTTAGGATTGCTAAAGAAATGTCAGACCTAATTGTCTACTGTCGATCAGTCACCTTTAGTCAGGAAAGAATCCGTACCAAAGGCTTTATTTACAATGAAATGTCCTCCTTTCCGGAGACCAAGGCAGAGAAGCTCATGTGCCAGCAAGAGACGGCCTTCTTTTTGAAGTATCATACTATACAATTGAGCCGCATCTACCCTAAAGGCCAGAGAATCGATTCGTCTAATTACAATCCAATTCCTTTCTGGAATGTTGGTTCCCAGATGGTGGCAATGAATTACCAAACGCCCGATAAACCTATGCAAATAAACATGGGGAAATTTAAGGAGAATGGGGGCTGTGGCTATGTCTTGAAACCAGAATTCATGTTTGAAGATTACAATCCGTGCGATAGGAAGAGTATCGAGAAGAAAGTGAGGCCTATGACAGTAATGCTTCGTATTATTGGAGCCAGGCACCTGAACAAGACTGGACGTGGTACCGCGAGCCCCTCCGTTGAGGTTGAGATCATTGGAGCTGATTATGACAGCGGCATTAAACTGGTTACCAAGACTGTCTGTAAGTATC
Source organism: Diaphora mendica (assembly GCA_949125395.1). Classification (NCBI taxonomy): domain Eukaryota; kingdom Metazoa; phylum Arthropoda; class Insecta; order Lepidoptera; family Erebidae; genus Diaphora; species Diaphora mendica. Next base: position 8,611,305 of record OX421312.1, on the reverse strand, counting down.
AACTTATAAGAACAAGATTTATGAACAAACAAGTAGATAAATATAACAGCTACTAAAATTTTCACTAACTCAGGATTTTAAATTTTACCTTAAAACAGAATTTTATGCATAATCTGAATATAGCTGGCAGACCACCCCAATTTGAGCTATTTTCATGTTTAGGAGCAAACGAGACTTCGCGGTTATTTGAGATTGAGGTGAACGCGTATGCTCTTTAGCAAATTCAAGTCTTAGATTTGAACGTGATTGTTGTTACCGGCTGATATTTTGTGTTGCTTAGTCTAAGAGCTTTTGTTTTTTTTTTTTGGTTTTTGTGTTATATGCTTCTCATATGCGTAGATCCGATCCGATCTTGAACAGAATAATATTTATCAATGTGGCGATCCTTGAAATCTAGACACGGACAATGCTTTCAGGGAGATAAAAATCTTATCTTGGTTAACATTTCTGAACCTAAAATTGGGTATTAGTCATTGGGTCTTAATTTTGCATGTAAAAGATATACATAATTTCAAGAGACTGATTATAACGCATACGAGGAATTTATCTACATTCAATGCACTCTATTTTTACTAAGTGCAAATCAAAGTAATAATAGATACGGCATTGATATAGTTAATATTAAGCCGCAGGATACTCGATTACATCGCTTAGATGATGGCAGTATGTGTGCAATCCGGTGCTATCTACCAATTTTATTTCAATCGTGAAGGCCAAATAGTCGTCTTTCTTTGTGCTCCTTGTTTGTGTTTTTCTTTTTACTTTTAGCAAGAGCGTGTGCTTGTCATTGGTATTTAGTCTTTGCTGTTGCTTTTATTCTTCGTCGTAAGTTTAAGTTTCTTGCCAAGTGTGAGAATCAGTTCTCACATTTACCTCTCGCAAAGTTGTGCAATCAAGGTCCCAATGGCTTCATCAGTTTGTTAGCGATGCCTGGACGGCTTTCAGATGTAGCAGGTCGTCGGCGATCCCGAGATGTAGGTTTCTGACACTCACTCAAATTTTTGAACTCACGACTTAAAAAGTTGGCTAAGAGGACCGCGCGACATTGCTGCTTTCCAGTTTCTGAAAAATCTGATGATACCTCTGATACTTACACAGGTAATGTTACAACGGAAATAACAATTTTCATAAGATAATAAATTAACAATTGCATATTTAATCTACTTAATCACGGTTTTATGTTCCAGTGGGTGTGACCGATAACAAACGTTATATGTAATCGATAATAATGATTTATAATCTATATATATAAAAGCGAAATACCACTCACTTATTAATCACGAAATCTCAGAAACTATAACACCTACAAACTTGAAATTTGGCAAGTAGGTTCCTTATAGGGTGTAGACATTCGCTAAGAACGGATTTTACTAAACTCCACCCCTAAGGGGGTAAATCAGGGGGTGAAAGTCTGCGTGAGCGAAGCTGCGTGCAAAAAGCTAGTGGTATATTATAATTCTACGTTTATAGTAAAGTAAATAGGGTTTGATAGGCCAAAAGTATAGATTTAGGGTAAAAGATCAACCAAAAAGAACGAATACATTCTAGAATTAAAATCACTTGTACTTATTCCACTATTTTATTTATGTTTACACCTGACCGCACCCCGAAAACGGTCAGGTGTAAACATAAATAAAAAAGTGGAATAAGTACAAGTGATTTTAATTCCAGAATGTATTGCAACAAGTTCCATCAAGTGGCGACAATCGGGAGTATAAATTACAAAAAGTACGAACATAGGAAATACCTACTTAATGTTTATGCATTAAAGAATTGCAGAAAGTTTTAGTTAATATGTCGAATAGAGTATTTCATTTCAATGCAATGAAAAAAAAAACAAAAGCTCTTCAAACATCTCTTTCCATTAATCTTATTTATTTTAGTAATGTGAATTATTCTACAATGAACTCAACGTTTCATCAGTTTATAAATAAGAATAAAATATGATATGATATTATTTACGTTTCAGCTGATAATGGAATTAACCCGATCTGGAACGATATTTGCGAGTTTGAATTGGCTAACCCAGACTTGGCTCTGATACGTTTTCTCGTACAAGACGAGGACATGTTTGGCGACAGGAACTTCATCGGACAGGCCACATTCCCCGTGAAATGCTTGCGCACCGGCTATAGGAGCGTGCCCCTCACTAACGGATTTTCTGAGGAACTAGAGCTGTCCTCTCTGCTCGTCCATATATCTTTCATAAACGGCCGTTAGAATAAATTAGTAAATATCCACATTTCCCTACAGCTGGGCTATGCTTTTTGTGACCAAAAATTATCGGATAAATTAAAACAAACTCCAAGAAAATTGCTGAACATAGACAAAATGAGAACGATATGTATACTATGAAATCTATATTTTTCTTTTGAAATAATTTATATTATTCAATTTTTCGTTTTGCTCTATACATGTTATTGAGTAATTCTATTTTAGATTTTAAGATGTAATCTTTCCTATATTGTATATTTGTTTATGAATATTTTACACTAAATTTAAATATGTCGGAGATTACCATTGTATTCTCGAATATTTAATCGATGGGAAAGTTTAAAGTATCGAATTAAGTAACCTTGGTGCTTGATAGTGAGATTTTTGATACATCTCGAATGATGAACTAGTGAGATTTTTTGATATATCTCATATACAAACTCGTTAAATGATTGCTTTAAACTGAGTGCTCTTAAGTACTGAAATCAAAAAAATAATGGAATTAAGTTTAGTGAGGTCCTGCTTGTAATTGTCACAATGAATTGATAATGACCATCACATTTACAATAAAAATTTTAACAAAATAAAAACCGACTTCAAGGTTCGACTCGATTTCTCTTGAATGCCATCATCAGATCTTAGTGTCCTTATCATGGTACCACCGTCGGGATATCTCTTTTCCATTGAAAAAAGAATCATCAAAATCGGTTCATAAACGACGAAGTTATCCGCGAACACTCATTAAAAAAAACATATACCGTCGAATTGGGAACCTCCTCCTTTTTTGAAGTCGGTTAAAAATAGTATTTAATACTCTTTTGAGTGCGCAGTTGAGCTTGGTATGACAAAATCGGAATGGATTAACATCACTTGAAATTGAAAGCAAACGTGTATATATATTATAATGAAAGTTATGAATTAATCAAAAACACGTTAAATTGACACAGAGAGTGTCCATTTTAACCACACAAACGAAAAAAAATCTCATAATTATTTACTTTAAATGTAGAAGTACACGTATATAAAATAATCAACGTAATAAAATCCAAACAAAAATTACAATTTGTAGCATAATAGGTATATATGTTAAGTATAATTATTATTGTTAATCTGTGTGCAATATGTATAAGAAAAGAGGTTTACTTGATAAGTTCTTTACGACATTATATCCTATCAAATCCTATGCCTGCAAGTAATACAGATTATCTATAAAAGATTATGTAATGAAGGCCAATAGTAACCCCGATGTAAAAGACGAAGTTATTTGCATACACTTTTTTGATAAAACAGTTAACAGCTTTACTAGCCTGACAGTATAACGATATAGTGGCTTCTACCGCGGTACAATAAAATATTAAAACTAATAAAATCCATAAAGTTCAATAAAAATAAGAGAGAGATTAAATTTAGATGAAAATAGTTACAATTTTATAATATCAAGTAGACCTCTAAACATTTAAACGTATAAATACTAAATGTTACTCTAGTAAGGTCAAACTTACCCCTAGTTTGAGATTTTTACGAAAATATTTTCAAGTTCAAACAATTAATGATTGAATCGATAGCTAATTAAATTAACTATACATTATCCGTTTTATGACAGTACTTTAAAAAAATTAAGCCGTTGCCAAATCATGAAAAAAAAATTAGGAGGCTTTTTAATTAAGTATACTTAAACCAATAGATCATAACCTTCATCATAAAATAAAACGGTTATCATTGATTTTCAAAAAAATAGAACGTATTTAAAAATGATTAATATTTATAACTCGTTGACCCGGCGAACTTCGTATCGCCATATTAACATATCTGCCTCAGCTTCCCACAGGCAGTGTACAGTCGCGGACAAAAAAAAAACTTTTCCCGTTATCTTTTTTTTTTCTTTCTAGCAAAAAAAGAATGAATAAAATCGGACTATGTGTTAACAACTAAGTATATATTTTGACTTTCATCCCCTCTCTCCAGGAAACCGTGCTGAATTTCGGGATAAAAAGTATCCTATGTCCTACCTCGTAGTATGAACTCAAATCATGCCAAGTTTCATTTGAATCCATTCAGTGTTTCGGCGTGATGCGCGGCCAAGATACAGACAGACAGACAAACATTTAAAAAATTACAGTTTGGCTTCAGTATCGATTATAGAGAGCCCTCCAAAAAAAATGTCAAAATATCTTTAATGTACAGAATTGGACCTGTTACATTTTTATTATAAGTATAGATCTACGTACTTCGCGATAAAGTTGAATTTTATAAACTTACATAGTAACCGTCACAAGAGCCAATAAGTTAAAATTAAATCAATTGACTGAGTACACCTAGTTTTATCGCGCCAAATATAAAAAAGCTAACTACATACCTTAATAAATATGCATATTTCGCCCTAAGCAGAAAAAAGGTATCCAATTTTTCTTATTGAAATTAGCAAACCGGTAAATAGATGCTAAATGATTTATATATAAATTTTAGTTGCCAAACAAGAAATCGATCCTTAACTTTCTTTGGGTATTATATATACTGTCAAAGAAAACTACTTTAAGCTCATACAAGGGGTACAGATATATATAACGAATTATTCGGTATACACTTATGTAGGTACTTTAAATGTTTTCAATGTTAACTGTTTAAGTAGTTGAATGTGTAAAGTTAAACTCGTAGATTATAAGATACCTAACGTTCATCAGGTAGCATGCTCATGGAATTGGAACAATTTTAAAGGGTTCTACTCTTTTAAAACAATGTAGTGAGATTTTTGAACTTTAATATTAAATTGACTGTAGGTAAGGAAGCGAAAACGCACAATCATTAGACTGGAAGTTTTTGGAGATTGCAACTACGAGTAAATGTTTTAATGACGCGATTGATTTCGTTTCATATCTTGACATTATTTTTATTTATTTTTTTCTTTTAAGCCTAAATATAGGGCCCAATTAAATTATTTTGACTGATTTTATGTTCAATATGTAATTTAAGTTTATCTCATCATCACCAATATTTTCTTCATCGGGGGATAATATTTCTGTTTGTTATAATTTCACATGATAAATAGATGGTTATATTTATATTATCCTTTAAGATCAGTAGCTGGTTTATTAGTCAGGCTTTATAATGAAAATGATTTGGATTAATTGAGCTGCTTAAAATAAATAATCATATTCCCCTGAAAATATCCTCTTACGATTTGTAGTACACTTATTAAGCATCACAAGTCTGCTAAACTAAAAAATATTAACTTTTTAAACTGTTAAAACAAACTTAGTAATTTATAGTGTTTAAAATTATAACTATGAATGTAATTATAAGATGTTTTAAATGTTCATGTAATGGATGTCTAGAGGAATATTTAGAGAAAAAAAACTTAATTGTGACAAGTGTATTTATCAATTTTGCATTCTAATTATGGCATTTAGAATTTTACATTTCCTTAGTAGTTCTAGATGAACTCATATATATTGCTCACAAGAATGAAATCTATATAAATATTATAATACACTCAAATGTTAAACTAATCATTATAGAAAGTAGGTAAACAATTCCACTATAAATGGATTTCTGCATAATATTTTTAAATTTGCATTATTATATGCATATCTTTAAAATTGTATTAGATATTGCAGTCCAGATACTTGGCCGATTTAATTAAAAAGAAAAATTCTCAATAATTTTATACATACATACGTATCGTATATAATATGGAATCACATTAGAATTAGGCATACAGCACACTGCATGATGTTTTGAGCAGCATTACGGATTTAATCTGTCATTTTCATTTGAGTGTAACTTCAGCTGTGTGTCTCGAATACCATACTCTGCCCATTCAGGCTATTATGTCTTTCACAAAAATCTGTAAATTAAAATAACATTTTAGTTCAAGATTTGTGCAGCTACTTACAATATTAATGAATCTTTGTATCCTTATTATGTATCTCTCTATCTAATAATTATAAAATTAGTTATGTATTTTTTTGTGCTAGTTGTCTTGAATATACTCTTCAAATGTTTTAAACTTGATATACCGTGTTAGAAGTAAAATTCAAGTTAATTAATGTGACTTTTAATATTCTCACACGTATCTCAAGAATTGTAGGTAGTGGGCAATGTAACAATATATTTGTATTTACTATCGACAAACTTGAAACGTAACCCACTTTGCCGATAAATCGTTTGAAACCGTCTAAACAACAAAGATTTCCCTCCTTTACAGTGCACGCGCACTTAGGACGTTTTAAATACCAAGCAAGTATTCTCTGTGTAATTAAATGACAGATAACATGTTCGTTGCCATGAAAATGCATATTTACGCAAATTTCGACCTAATTGTATTTGGATGTCTGTAAGAAAGTAAGCTATTGCCTCGTTACCAGAGGCGTTTAACACTATTAATGCTGACCTGCGTCACATTGCTGAATGGAGTCATAATAATGGACTCAAGGTTAATCCTGTTCAGACGCAGGTATGTGTTATTGGCAGTCTCAGGATGGTTTCAAGAATTAACTGGACACAACTGCCCCAAATTCTATTTGTTGGCATCACCTTTGAGATTAGCACTAGTGTCAAAAATTTAGGGATCTACATAGCCAATACTTTAAATCCTGAGGTTCACAGATACAAGAGGTCAGTCGAAAGATATTTGCTTCTGCCGGGCCTTTGCGAAGATTAAGTAATTTTCTTCCGATTACAACTAGGGCTGCACTTGCACAAGCACTTCTACTTCTAATTCTCGACTATGCCATTGTCAGCTATCTGAATCTCACTGAAGCACAACTTTATAAGCTTGAGCGACTACAAAATCTCTGTATACGATTCGTATTTGGCCTACGAAAATATGATTAAGTCTCTGAATTCCGTCAAATGCTCAAGTGGCTTCCAATTAGCTCTCGCCGGAATACTCACATCCTTATTTTTCTCTACAATATTTTGTTCAATCGCAGAGCCCCCTTCTACCTCAAAGAACGATTCACGTTCCTTAATGACACACATGAAAAATGTCTAAGGTCATCCGAAAATTTGTGACTGGAGATGTCTCTGCATTCCAAAAAATTTTACGACCAGTCTTTCACTGTTGAAGCTGTACGCTTGTGGAATGCACTGCGGGTAACCACCACGCAAGCTCAAACAATAAATGCATACAAGAAAATGGTTAACGAACATTATGCATCTTAATTAAGACAGTCACGAATTAGGGTATGCCGCAATTCTTTTTTTTTTATGTACATTATCTAGTTATGTATATATGTATGTAGTATTTACATGGGTAGGTGTGTATGTATAAATGTATATTGTGTGTGTGTGTGTGAAATATTTATATATGTATGTTGTTCATCATATTCATTAGCAAATAATATAATTAATTCAAATCTCATTGCAGCGACAACTACCACTATACATTTTGATCCGTCCTAAGGTTGCCTGGAAGAGATTGCTTTAGGCAATAAGGCCGCCCTTTGTACACTGCGTCTCACATTTTATGAAGTCTCTTCTAACTCTGTAATATTACGGTGTGCAAATAGTTTTCTATCTTCTATCTATCTATCATATTCAAATATAAAAACATTCGTAGCAAATAGAATTGCTGAAATCCTTGATCTTACTGATCGTACATCTTGGCGTTACGTTCCTACTGACGTAAATCCATCGGATTTAATCATATTCAAATATAAAAACATTCGTAGCAAATAGAATTGCTGAAATCCTTGATCTTACTGATCGTACATCTTGGCGTTACGTTCCTACTGACGTAAATCCAGCGGATTTAATTTCACGTGGTGTAAATGCATGCCAGCTGCGTGACAATATCATGTGGTGGAAGGGTCCGTCTTACCTGTGCAATGATGAGTCACAGTGGCTTATACTACAACAAAACAAACCTGTTGAATTACCCGAAGTTAAAATTCATTACATTAATTTACCTGAGTCTACATTCGACTTTAACTACTTTTCCAATGGTGGGTCATGATTCAAATTTGTCGATAGTACAATGTTCGCGGACCTGTGTGTACTGTACCTAATAATCACATCTATATCTATACATCTATACAAATAAATTAAATTGAAGTGTCTGTTTGTAATTTCAAATTAACAGCTTTTCACTAAGTGCAAGTTTAGGCGATACTTACATCTATTTTTTTTGTCTGTGTTTGTTGCGGCTAATCTCTGGAACGACTGGACCGATTTTGACGGGACTGATAGGTAGCTGATAATATAAGGAGTAACTTAGGCTACTTTTTTTAGACTAGCTTCGCCTAACGCCGTTGCCCGCGGTTGATGTCGTTCGGACTAAGCTAGTACTATATATAATTAAAGTCATCCATAACTGAATAAGTTTTCTTATGTTACACGTTTCTGAACGTTACACAGTTTTGTGTATCTACCCACTATTCTTTTTACGTAAATCAATATAAATTATTTAGACATGTTCTTTTTAATTTAATACTGTAGGTATATTTAAATATTTGTGTTTGGTGTCTTAAAAAATAAAAATTAATTCAGTAACCTGAGAAATATGTATTTTTATTAATTTACCTTTGTTAAACATTAATTCAGGAAAGAATTTAAAAACATGAAGATAAAGTCTGATATTAGATCATTTCATCATCCTAGATAGTAAAGGTGATGTTGTAATAAATAATCCTAAAATTTATCTTAATAAATCAAGACAAAGAGACCTTTATCTCCGAAACAAGAATTTCTTTCAAAGAAAACATAATGGGGGAGGCTGCATAGTTTCCTTGTAAAAATAGGAAATCGGTAAGATACATAGAATGTCATATTACATTCACTAGCTTTTTTATCTGTCCCCAAATTTATTCTATAGCGTAGTTCATTCACGCGAAGTTATTTACATTTGATACCTTCTGACGAGAACATTAAAAATTGTTTGCATTAATTTTTTTAGTACATTATTAATCACTAGAGTAAATTTTTATATCCTTGATTTAATTTCATTTGTAAAATAACACTTATTCATAAGCTATCGTCTAACAACAATGTCATATGTTTCTAAAACACTTCAATGGCCGTACTGTTTGAGTGTCAATAATAAGTGTTTTGCTATTTCGGAACTGTAGATTAATGTTTCTATCTAGGAATGTGATAATGAATAGTTTTCAATGGCGAAAATGGTTTCTTTTTTTGATCTTTGCCGTGTATCGAAGATTAGATACCGTCGATGGTAAGTAATCTAAATCAATCGCTACTTTCTTAGACGTTGTTTTAAGCTTTTAATTTTATGTCCTTATTTGTAGGTTTCTAATTCATAGTCTACAAAATTCATATTTTTAAATGCTGTTTACATTGTTGTTGAATTTTATATTGTGGTCAATATTTTCTAGAAAACGTTAATAGGAATTGGAATAAGTACCTACTTTCAATATGTATAGGTTGTTTTGAACATGTAATGAAATGTTTAAAACAGAAGTTTAGAAGATATAAAACAAAGTCAAAAGGTTTTATTGTTGAACATAGCATATAAGTTAAAAATTATTCTTTGTCTAATAGGGTTACTTTTGACAACAATAATAAAACTGTATTTCAAATTTTATAGCTTTTACTAAATTGTTAGTAAAAACCAGTCATTATTAGTGACACTTTTACACATATTGACATTTTACATATTTAAATTCTCTGCAAAGGTCTTGAGGTTGATTTATTATAGAGAACCATTTTTGGTAGGTTTGAAATGTTACTGTAACAGTGACAGATGTCCGAACTTAACATGTGAGACTGATGGATTCTGCTATGCCTCCACCAGTATCGAGCATGGTGAACAGAAAAAAACATACCAGTAAGTATTATTATAACATTTTACATCATTGATTATGTAAAAACTAATTTATTTTCCAAATTATTCCAAATAGTAAACCAAGGCTTTACTAAATGTGGATTCCATAATTCAGAAAGGTACATATTTTTATTCTGCTGAATAGCATGATGAAAATTTCCTTATAGTATAATTGGCAAACTCAAATCAACACAAACATAGCTATTGTTGTGCTATATGACTCACAGGCGTAATTCTAACCTATTTCTATTAAACGATTGACCTGTGTAGTGAGGTGGTCTTAAGCTGTATGAACTTGAAAAGTGCCTTCCCTCCTGAAAATCCAATAGAATGCAAAAAAGCAACAAAGTATTGCTGTAATACTGATTTCTGCAATTCTGATGAAATTGTCCAAGAAAAATTGTCCCAAGTGCTTCAGGCCACGGCAATGGGTAAGCTGTTCTACGCACCTGATGGCGTGTGATATATCTATTTTGATGATGCAGATTTTGAGTTTGTTTGATGTACTATTAGAATCATTTAATTGCATTGCCATTTCCTATAAGTTTTGTGTTGAGATGCCAATACTCTAACAACATCGCTTATGAATTAGTGATTTGAATATGTACCTACTAAGCTAAGAGAACGAGAGGCAGCAGCTGCCGAGAGACATACTTAGTATGACTTGAATGATGTGCCGTACTCCTTAACAAAGTCTATTTTTCGAGTGTGTGTTGTTTGCTTTAACCTACTAAACATAATGTATGGTGATTCCACTTGCGGCGCAGCTGTATCGAGAAAAAATCACTGATACCCATCGAGCATCCCTTCAGTTGCTCCACGACGAAAACTAAAAATGATTCAGTGGTGATAGAATGTTGTGATTCACCTGACATGTGCAATAAAGACCTGCCTCTGGAACTGCCAACGAAGCCGCCAGGTAGGAGCGACGTGGAGGTAGTGCCCTCGATGTGCCCTGCTAATTACTGCACTCTAGCTTCCTGCTGTTGACACTTCGATGCTCGCGCCCATCATACCAAACGCCTAGCGCAAAAATACGAATCGAGAATCAGCGCGGGGCTATGGTACTTACTGCCTTGGTATATGGTGCGAGACTGCATGGCTAAAAGATTTAATTTTTCTTTGTTTTTGTATAACCAAGTTTTTTTCCTTAGACCGGCATTGATCACCGAGTAGGGCTTACATATTCTATATTATACTAATGTGGTAATTTGTGGACCTAGATGTTGGGACCAAGAAAACATATTCCCACCTGGTGACCAGCCTATTTGGTGCCGTGAACATGAACTCCCCGATAATATAACTTGCTGCGCCACGGACTACTGTAACCGTGAACTGTTTACAGGTACGGTATTCATTCGGAATGTGTCGTCAGGGCGCGCTGTCTGGGTAGCTTACATTGTGATGTCCACATCGAATGTATAATCGAGTTTTATCACGTTAAAAAAAGGCTCGTAAAAGCGCCTAAATATCATCAAAAATCAAAATATTGTTAGATGCTCGGTAACAATCGTGCATGCGAATGTATGAAATATGCGAATAATTCGCTTCTCGACGAGGACGTTCTAGCGTCGTCTTTGAATTTTCGTTCAACACGGTGTTTAACGAAACACTATAGGTACTCGTAATAAAACCAAAAGATTTTTGGATAAGATTGCATAATGCTTTGATTTTAAATAGGATAGGTTTTGAATACTGAATGGGACATCATCCATTATAGCGACAGTATATTAAACTAAACGGGAATCATTGCAAGAAGGCATGATGGGAAAACATCCAGATCCTGGTGCCATAATATGACTAAGAAAATTATTCATTACAGAAAGTTTAAGATGAATGTATAGTTTTGCGACAGGCGATACTTTATAATGCCGTAAGTGATCATGAGCCGGTTTTGCATTTAATTTAAGCATGTTCTTACTAATCGCATGTTAATATTTTTCTAACAAACGTTTTCGCACGTCTGACAATCGGGCTAGCCTAACCACACAATATTAACATATTCTTTCCTAAATTTAAGTAGGCTCCTAATTTTAGTTTAGACAGCACTTGTCGATGTTTTTTTTACTTGTTAAGTGACCGACCAATGTATTTAACAAACTGAAAGCGCCGTTTAAGTAGATTTATTTGAGGTTGTGATTGCTGGTTTAAAATTAGTATCAATTGGAAGGCAATTATTGTTTGTTCTCGAAGTTTACTGAATGTACGCATGTTCCACTTAGTCAATAACAGGTATATTCGATCAAAATAATAACGATGTTATTTTATGTTATTACGTGAAAATTTATTTATCTATTAGCATTCTATTCAAAATGCGATACGATCAATTTTAGTAGTTATTATTATTTATAACTTGTACAGTACTTTTTTTGCTTTTGTATCTAACGCTGCTTGCTTGTGTGGGTGTTTTTGCGCTTCAATTGGTGTAAGTGTGTAGTTTTTGAAAATCTATATTTAAATCAGAGGCTGTAAATATTTATTCCTGTTCATTTTAAAATTAATTAAATTATAAGTTTTTCTGTATGATGTATTAAAGGGGACTATGTCATTGTAATCATCCCACTTGATGTCTGGGTATGTGGAACTGTTACCATTCTCATTTATTATAGGTCATAAATTTTCCATGTAATAAACATTAAGTGTTTGTATAGATATAGCAGTGTATGAATGGGGTGTTTTATGCTAAACGGTTTTTATATTATTGCGCAATGAGTGAGAGCATTTAATTTGAAATTTGAAATTTGCAAATTTGAAAAACTTTTGTTTGACGATGTTTCTTGTGCATTATTTAAACAACCGGTCATATTAAAATTTTCCGAAGTCAGCATTTAATCTTTTACGTTCACGTACAGTCAGGACCAAACAAATCCAATATCTACATATGTAAAGTAATGAACAAATGATTTATTAAAATCAAATCATTAGTGAATTAACTAACGAGACGCAGACGAGGTAGCGTGGGTCACTTAGTAACTAATATTATTGTTGAACATTTCTTTGCTTTTTGGTTTAAACACATACATACGGTAATTGCAAATATATCCGGGGTCCATCCAGACTGTACTATGTAACCTGTATCTGTAAACTTGACGACGCCTGAGGGAGCTCCACGACTCCAACCTATCCGTCACCGTAGTCATACATTTGTGTAAACCAATTTAGGAAGCACTCAGAACTAGTTATTTCAAGACAACATCGTCAAATTATAACGCACGTTTCCCGGTAGGTCATCGATTGTGACGTACTGGGAATCTTGTGAACTCAGTTTGAAATTAGCCCTCCTACAAAACATAAATCCGACTCAAAATCTTATACTAAACATCTATGAAACATATATTAATTGAACAACGTGTTAATACATATGCCTTCTGAACAAAGACACTGGCACGACCGCAACAGCATGGAAGGTAATGCCATGGGTGATGGGCCTGATGGTTCTGGGAACATGTGTGGCTATTAGTTTTTGGTGGGCTAAACGGTCCAGCAAAGATGGCAAAGGCCTCAAACGACCGCCCTCGAGAACGCCTTACTCTGAAGACGACTCTCCTGACATCATACACCCTATGATAAGAACAACTACTATAAAAGATATGATAGAACTGACAACTTCTGGATCTGGTTCTGGTAAGTACCTTTCTTTGTTTATTTTTTTTATTTTTTGGGGTTTCTTTAAGACTCGATGCTTTCAAATCTCACTTTCTTCTTAAAATATTAAACCGTCAAAAACATTCCAAGTTTATAGCTAAATAGATTCAAGGCGAATTATTGGCTATTAGGGGTCAAGTTTAAACTCCGTAGATTACTCAATATACTATTATATGTTTAAAGAAACTTCTTACTCTAATGATTTGATCGATCTGTGCCTACTACATTGTCATTTATGCTAGTGAGTTCGAATACATTGTCTTCCTTCTGTTTCTAGCACGAAATTTAAATAGTGACTGCTAAACAAAGCTACATGCGGAGCTTTGTAATGTAACCTGATACATATGACTTTGGTCTTCCACCCTTATGATATCGGTGAAATGGAAAATAAGGGAAGAGAGTGGTGAAAATATAATTTTTGCCACAAGTTAATTTCATTCTTAAATAATGTAGTAAACGATTGATTAAACTCTTAATAATTTTACAGGATTGCCTCTTCTTGTTCAGCGCTCCATAGCACGACAGATACAACTAATGGAAATTATCGGCAAGGGACGTTTCGGTGAAGTCTGGCGCGGACGTTGGCGAGGCGAGAATGTTGCAGTCAAGATTTTCTCCTCCCGCGAGGAATCCTCTTGGTTCCGTGAAGCTGAAATATACCAAACGGTCATGTTACGGCACGAAAACATACTGGGATTTATCGCGGCTGACAATAAAGGTAAGTTGTACTGAAATGTGAATCACGTTTCGAGTTGTAATGTTGAAGTTTCATTGCGATTCATGTGAATTTCACTTAACTCAGCAGATTTCTTTGAAGTAATGGTTGTTTATGTTACCATCAGATTGTCAAAACCGTTAGATTGTAATATATGTCGCGAGATTGTAAAAATGTAAACTCAAATATTGTGTGCATCTCGCGCGCTGATTGGTTGAACAGCATAGGTCCCGCACCGCCATATTTGTTTGTTAATTCGTTTTTTGCCGAATGTAAAGTATTTGTGTGTACAAGTGATTGTAAATTGATTTCATGTTGAAAATACCTCACAGCTTTATTAGTTATACAAAATTGTTGTGACAGTAAAATTAATTTGTGATTAATTAAAGAAGTTCTAATCTAACTATGGCCATAAAACGGCATACTGTACGACCGACCAATCAGGGACAGTTGACAATTTGACGCGCGACAGATTTTGATTTAACGGTTTTACTTCGAGACATTATAATCTAACGAAAAATAGAACGTTAAATTGTAAGCAGTATGTCACAGTTGACAATCTTTCGACAGTTTACAATCTTGCAAGTTAGATTATAATCTAACAGTTTTTACAATCTTATGGTGACATTTATATGGCTTTAGTTACCACTCTATGTGACCAATGTGACCATTTTTTCTGTTCAAAGAAAATTAGGAGACGTCGATTCATAAACTATAATAGATAATAATAGCGTTCATTTTAAAAGCTAAATATTCGATCCTAAAAAACCTTGAGTCTTTTAAATAACATATATGCATCGAAAAACTTCTAAAAGAAAAAATAAATGTCTTGTAGAAAAATAATAAGACACTCAGTAGGTCAAATATAGGTAAATAATAATACAATGGTTGTTTTAATATTGAAAACATTAAAACTAGTTTACAATTACACATATATTGTGTCATGTCATCTACTAATTACCAGGCATAGACTTCTGAAAACCAACCTATAAATCCATGGTTTTCGTCTTTGTCATAGCTCGGGACCGATTATATGCAACATAAAAAACTTGTTATATGCATGAAAAGTGCTTGAAATATGCATGAAAAATGGCAAAATTCCACGAAAGTTGGCAAAATATGCAAAACTAAATGACTAATTTTAGGAATCAAGATAGAAGAAACGCTAGTTTATATTTTTAATTGCAAAATCAGCATACAATAAGTAAATTATCCTTTGATAGGATAATAGGTACAAAAACATTACATGACATAAAAAATATTTAATATTATTTTAAACGAATCAAGTATTATTCCAAATATTCAGTGTTAAGATTGAGTCTTCGATCATTTCTTCAAAACAAAAGACGAAATGAGATCCTATGCGACGTGAATCCGACCAGTCACAATTTTACTCATTAACTCTTATATTTTGTGACTACTAAATTTGGTCGGATTCTGGATATAACTTTTTTTGCATTTCGGAATGTAGGCTAAGTGTACTGAACTCGGCAAAAATTGAAAATGTACCGATAAAATGCATCTTAATTAGATTTTAGGTAAGATATTTTATTACCGCTAAGAATTGCTTAAACATGCAAATGCGTATGCAAATATGCAAAAGCATATATATATAATCCGGTCCCTAGTCATAGCCATTCCTGCTACCTTCGTTGAGCTGTCAATCCATCAAGCTTACCTTAACTGATTACAAATTTTGCTTCACTTAGTTAATTCATACATTATATTTATTATTACATACAACAGTAAATATAATTAGAATCTGTTCATGGTCTTTCCAAATTAATTGCAAGGGACTTAAAACGAAATATTAAAGACAAGTTTTTGATTAGTGTTCTTAGAATATAAGCTGTTAGTTGACATTCGATCTCCGGAAACGTGTCGCCATGTTGTGTATATTCGATGTGTAAACACTAAGACAGCTAAGATGTTTACGTATAAAGAGCGCTACCTGCGCTACTTAGGATTTACTGATTAGAACGCATTCATTCTTTATATCACCAAGTTATTGAAGACCTTAAGCCAAAAGAAAAATTCCCTATTCTTAAGGCGTGTCTCCTGCTCCTAAAAATAACCAAATAAACTAACAAAACGTGTTAGCAAACTATGTTAGCAAACCATTGCAGTCTCCTGCGACTTTTAAACGAACACGAACATCAAACATAGGGACACGGTATCGAATAGAAAGTATCGATACTATACTGATGAGTAGCATCGAAAAAAGTAACGTACTCATAAAAGTATCGAAACGAAAGTATCGATACTTCAAAGTATCGAGTACTTTTCTTACCGAGGCCTAATGGCGAGATTTTTTTTGGTTCGTCAACCAAAAGTGATGACGGGTTTATCAAATCATTCCATGCAAGCCAAGTCCCCCTAGCCAAGTTAGAAGGGTTCTTCTTTCTGCAATCGTTAATACGCCTATATTATATCGATAACCCCTTAATTCTCGTGTGTCATTGGCTAATACTTTGTCTAAGATTAGCCAATGATATACGATAATTTAGGCGTTAACGATTGCAGAAAGAAGAAAGCTTGCAACTTTTTTGGGGGGGCAGGACATAAAAAACAAATGTCGATACCGTGCGTGACGTAAGGTCGCAAGTTTTAAAGATGATCTACCCATTTAAAACTTAATTTATTAATCGATACGATACCTGTCCAAAAGTACTCATTGAATAAAAGTATCGAGTACAAAAGTATCGGTATCGAAAGGGAAAGTACTCGAATCGTGGGTGATTTTCTCAAATTAAAAAGTTAGACACTACGATAGTACGCCACTTTTTGTGAGAGTTTTGACTTGAGTGCATGAACTAGGACCAGATCCGAAATGTCTAACAAAATAGTTATTTAATTTTGGAAATAATTAAATGGCTCATAATGCTGATGTTAGGTAAGCTTTTAATATTATTTAACTTGTCCTTTATAGTAAAAATATGAATAATATTAGTATTAATGTTAGTTCAGATCAGTTTCATTATACGATAAGCATAAAATTAAAGTAAAAAAATGTAAGTGTAAGTATCAGCTATTTAATTATAGCGAAAATGATCACTGGTTAGCAAGTCGATAACATCCGATTTGTAAATCAAAGCGATTATTCTTTAATGCAACGATCCGCAACGATTTAAATGAAGAATGTTATGTGGTAAATGCACAACCCCAATTTTAGCAAATGAAATTGCCCCTCCTCCCTGCAGGCGATCACGGGGAAGTTTCCATCCGCTTCGGATAACGTTTTGGCATGTTAGAACTAACAAAACAGTTAGACCACGCCCATATTTTGTTAGATGTTCGAAAACAAACAAATATCGCAGGACCCGTTTAGTTTACTGTATCGTAAATAAATACCTATGTCTATTTTATTAAAAAGAATATTATAAAACATCTCGAAAAATATAATTATTATAGCTTTTCATTTCTATAATAAATTTTAATCAAATAAAGTTTGAAATATATTGTTCCATTGAGTAGTCCAAAACAGTGACGTCACAATTTTGTATGTAGTAAAATTTTCGTTCCAAAGTTATCGTTTTCCCAGACGATAAAAAGTAACCAATTTGACTAAGGTGTCATCTACCATTTTGTTATTAATCTCATATTAACTTAGCTAGCCTGCGTGTATGTTGGTTATCGTGGTAAACACTAGCATAATTATGTTAGTTG
The DNA here is from genome assembly GCA_949125395.1 of Diaphora mendica. Lineage (NCBI taxonomy): Eukaryota > Metazoa > Arthropoda > Insecta > Lepidoptera > Erebidae > Diaphora > Diaphora mendica. The sequence goes on along the minus strand of OX421312.1, from coordinate 8,593,285 downwards.
CTGATAACGTAACATTCCATTTGTTTTTTGTTTTTTAAATCAATTTAGTGGTTTAGGCGTGAAATCTTAACAAACAAACTCACATTCGATTTTGTTATATTATTAGTTGTATAAACTTTCGGAAGATAAATTTTTCTATTCGTTTATTTTAAAACTAATGGGAACAATACATTGAGAACTGTAGAAGTAATTAAATAATCTTTAAAATACCACGGGGGTTTTGTAATGAACGATATGGGTCGATAAGGGTCGTCAATCGATATTTCAGTTCTAACTTGAACTACGTCACTAATAAATAACTCGTACTCATTTAATAAATGGATACGAAATGTAACTTGAGTTAGTATTTATTTTCAGATTGTTTCTATCAGAATTGTAATATTTAAAAAAAAAGTAAATCTATCTTTATCTTACTCAACAAAGTTACAAGCTATAAATTGTGTTTATAAATAAAATATATTTTTACAAGCTTTTTATTAACTTGCAATGTATGTATGCTTGTATGTTCGGGTGGATTCTTGCAACTCAATTTTGAAGCAGATATCTTCAACCGATTTTGCTGAAATTTTGCAAGCATATGTATACAGCGTGACAATACAATATTATAATGACATGGTGCTGATCTGATGCTGGAGCTTGGAGATGGCCATAGGAATTCTGTATAGAAACGTCGCAACATCATTGAGTTTGGACTCGTTTGATTCGTATCGAGGCATTACAGTAAAAGCTTGTTTTTAAAAAGCTTTTTAATTTAATTTATTGTTTAAAGAACTTTTAGAAACTTTGTAAGTTTAGAGATATAACCTTTGTTCACAAATATACAATCAAATGCCGAACCTCCTACAACTTAGTAACTTTAGTTTATAAAGTAGCTGACCCGGCGAACTTCGTACCGCCATATTTACATATCTGTCTCAGCTTCCCACAGGCAGTGTACAGCCGCGGACAAAAAAAAGACTTTTCCCGTTATCTTTTATTTTTTCTTTTTCTAGCAAAAAAAGAATGAATAAGATCGGACTATGTGTTATTGAATTACAAATAAGTACATATTTTGACTTTCATCCACTCTCGCCAGGAAACCGTGCTGAATTTCGGGATAAAAAGTATCCTATGTCCTACCTCGTAGTATGGACTCAAATCATGCCAAGTTTCATTTGAATCCATTCAGTAGTTTTAACATGATGCGCGGCCAAGATACAGACAGACAGACAAAAATGAAAAAAATTACAGTTTTCGTTTCAGTATCGATAACAGAGTGCCCTACAAAAAAAATTTTCAAAATATCTTTAATGTACAGAATTTGACCTGTTACATTTTTATTATAAGTATAGATATAGACGATATTTTCGGATTTTGTGCTATAAAATTGATTAAATTTGTTATTTATACCAATATTATAAAGCTGAAGAGTTTGTTTGTTTATTTGAAGCGCTAATCTCAGGAACTACTGGTCCGATTTGAAAAAAAAAATTCAATGTTAGATAGCCCATTTATCGAGGAAGGCTATATATATATATATATCATCACGCTAAGACCAATAGGAGCGGCGCATCACTGAAGAATGTTACAAAAACGGGATGAAATTATGGGTCCGGTTGTCAATACCTACTAAGCAAAAAACCTATGTAGTAAATAATCCATATCGCATATTCTCTACTTCGCATTATGACTAAATCGCATAATGAAATAGTAGCAAAATGCCCACTTTTTGGGGTTCCGTGCCAAAGGCAAAAAACGGAACCCTTATAGATTCGTCATGTTTGTCTGTTCGTCTGTCCATCCGTCCGTCCGTATGTCACAGCCACTTTATTCCGAATCTATAAGAACTATACTGTTGAAACTTGGTAAGTAGATGTATTCTGTGAATCGCATTAAGATTTTCACACAAATAAAAAAAAAAAACAATACATTTTGGGGGTAAACTCAAAAAATAAATTTTCATCAAACCCATATGTGTGGGTCTATAAATAGGTCTTCAAAAATGATATTGAGGTTTCTAATATCATTTTTTTCTAAACTGAATAGTTTGCGCGAGAGACTCTTCCAAAGTGGTAAAATGTGTGCCCCCCCCCCCCCCCCTGTAACTTCTAAAATAAGAGAATGATAAAACTAAAAAAATAAATGATGTACATTACCATGCAAACTTCCACCGAAAATTGGTTTGAACGAGATCTAGTAAGTAGTTTTTTTTAATAAGTCATAAATGGTAAACCGTAAATAAGTTTTTTCGAAGTTTCTATGGAAATAGGGTTGTCAAAAAAAAAATGTGTATGTATGCTTTAGATACCATATATCTATTAAGTTAGTTAAATAGGATACTTGTATGACTGTGTTTGTGTTATTTGTGTATGTTATCACAGTTCCTTACAGTAATATAAGCATAGTGAAAAAAATCGTTAGCAGATAAATTACTATACATAGTTAAATCTTTGTGAATTCGTTTTACACTTTTGAAGTGAATTTGTTTCACAAAATAGAAAGCCCTATTGCTGTTTTATTTTTCGACAACATTTCATACAAGCCGAGTAGGTCAGGCTCTAATAAAAACATACAAAATCATGATGAATTCAAATAAATTTCTATATAATCTCCAACATTAAGTTATTATCACATCTAAACCTTTAGAAAAGTGGGACGATTGCCACTAAAATAAAACCACGGACTTGAGTGGTAATCTAAAACCAAAATTTTAAAAATAAATATTTCGGAAGTCCTCTGTTTGAAGCATCTGTTTTTTTTTTGTACTAATAATAGTAACTGCAACTTAGAATCTAGGATTTAAAAAAAAACCGACCGTAGTGATATGCCTCCGAAAAAAATTATAAGCAAAATATAGGAAAACTTTATTTGCACGAATTAGATTAAGTTTATATCATAAATTACGAATTATATATTAAACTTTTAAAATAAATTCGTACATCGTAAAATACATCTGGATTGTGATAAAAATATCCAATTTAAAAAAATGCCTAGTTATAGAGATAAAGTGCTTTTATGGTTTCTAAATGTCTATGTCTGTCTGATTTTTATACGTCTCTAACTACGCGAAATATTATTTTAGTAGATATAATATGTTTTTTCTTAGATAATTATCATAAAAATATATAAAGCTTAAAAACTGTGTATGACTGCCACTGAAATAATACCACGGACATGAGAGCCAATCCTAATGCAAAATTTTAAGATTCAATAATTGAAGTCCTGTGTTTGAAGCGTCTGGTTTTTTTTTGTGGTAATAGTAGTCACTACTACTTACGGTCTGGTATTTAAAAAAAAAAGTGGCCAAGTGCGAGTCGGACTCGCCCATGAAGGGTTCCGTAGCAGCAAGTAACATAATATAATTTTTATTTTATTTTTATATTTGTGTTGATTGAAAGGTAAATTGCAGTTAACGATTTATGACGTATTAAAAAAAAACTACTTACTAGATTTCGTTCAAACCAATTTTCGCTGGAAGTTTACATGATAATGTACATCATATATTTTTTTTAGTTTTATCATTCTCTTATTTTAGAAGTTACAGGGGGGGGGGACACATTTTACCACTTTGGAAGTGTCTCTCGCGCAAACTAATCAGTTTAGAAAAAAATGATCTTAGAAACCTCGATATCATTTTCAAAGACCTATCCATAGATACCCCACACGAATGGGTATGATGAAAAAAAAAAATTTTGAGTTTCAGTTCATTGTATGGGGAACCCCAAAATTTATTGTTTTTTTTCTATTTTTGTATAAAAATCTTAATGCGGTTCACAGAATACATCTACTCGCCAAGTTTCAACATTATAGTTCTTATACTTTCGGAAAAAATGGCTGTGACATACGGACGGACAGACAGACAGCCAGACATGACGAATCTATAAGGGTTCCGTTTTTTGCCGTTGGCACGGAACCCTAAACAGCGACCGTGATGTGATACATCAGAAAAAAAATAAAACAAAAATATAGGAAATCATTTTTTTGTCCGAAATAGATTAAGTTTATTATATGTTAAGGATTATAATTTTTTTTTTAATTAATCAATACCAATTTCTTTATTACAATTCAGATATATTTTAGGTACTCATTTATTTAAAAATGTTTAATATCTAATCTTAATATATTATAAACTTAGTCTTTTTCGGTAAATTTTTTTATTTCTATATTTAGTTTTTTTTTCTGAGGCATCTCATCACGGTCGCTTTTTCTTTGAATACCAGATTAAAATTTTTAGTTACCATAACGATTACCAAAAAAACCAAATGATTCCAACACAGGACTTCAGACATATTTAATTTTAAAATTTTGGATTGCCACTCAAGTCCATGGTTTTATTTCAGTGGCAATCTTCCCAGTTTTCTAGAGACTTATATGTCATAATAATTTATTTACAGATGTACTTGTATATAATACATCCGAATTGTTATAATAAAACATCCAATGGAAAAAATGCTTAATTATAGATATAAAGTGGTTTTATGGTTTCTTTAGGGCATTTCTCGATTTAAAAATTTCTTTGACCACGCGAAATATTATTTTAGGAGGTGTAATATTTTTGGATTGTTACATAACATTCAAATTTAAAATCTAGGATGACTGCCTCTGAAAATAAAAACAGACATGAGTGCCAACCCTAATTCAAAATTTTTAAACTGAATTTCTCGGAAGTCCTGCATTCGAAGCATCTGGTTTTTTTTTGTGGTAGTTATAGTAACTGCAACTTATAATTAAGCACTTAAAAAAAATGCGACCGTGACTAGATTAGCCTTAGAAAAAAAAACTAATCATAGAAAATATTTTTTTTCTCCTGAAATAGATGAACTTTTTTACTCTTTTTTAATTAAATTAGTGCCTGAAATACATCTGAATCTTAATAAAGAATCCTCCACTTGAAACAATGTTTTATTATGGAGATAAAGCGTTTTTCTGATATCTATGGACATTTCTCGATTTTCTAAATTTCTCTAAAACTAATAATAGAAATTTTTTCGGGATTTTAGTAGAAGTGTTGTTTACCTATTACCTATCTAAAATGCAAATAAAATAAGATGTCCGCAATTGAAGGGAAATAATATACTGTGCCATGCAGCCTCAGATCATATTGCTACCTCCGCCGTGTTTTGCAGTAGACACCACACGATATATATGATACTCCTCGCCGATGCGCCGCCTCATAAATTTTACAGCCGCTATACCGAATAGTTGTAAAAACGAAACAAAAACGAGAAATGTGTGCTTATTATTTTTATGGAAGTGAAATAAAATAGGAATGATTAGTTTTATTGTTTGTAAAAAATTTAATAAAAACTTACCCTTAAAGTTTGATTCATCCTATCACATAATATTTGACCAATCTTCCTCCGTGAAATGTTGGTGTTGTAGAGTCGGCTTCAAATGGAGATTTTTGATTTTTTTTCTGAGAGCAATGGTTTCTTTCTTGCTTTACAAGCTTTTGATGTTGCTTCAGCAAGTTTTCTTCTTACTGTTGGAGCAGTAACGGTCTCTTCAATTTCCTCGGACAGAGCAACAGCGAGCGTACAAGAGTTTCCACGAGAAAGGTCCGAGATTTTTTACGAGATTCCCAAACGAGTTTTCTGTTCTGGCGCTTAGCAGACACACATTTTCTGCCAGCCCTTTATTTACATGTGAAACAGTCTACAAACCGTTTTATAACAGATTACACTGCGCACCATGAACATTTTACAATTTTAGTAATCTTTACTTGAGACTAGTGGTAGACCAATTGCATGGTTGGCCTAGTGGTTTAGGCGGTCGCCACGCCTCTTGCCAATTCGCCAAGTGTTGTGGGTTCAAATCCTACACGGGACAACACTTTGTGTGATCCACTAATTGTTTTTCTGCGTTTGGGTGTTAATTGTGTCCGTTTCATGTATGTCTGTAAAGTCCCCCGCGACACAGGATGTTTATTCCTAATGCGGGAGTTGCCATTTAAAAAAAAGACTTCCTTTGTTTGTGTAAAACTGCATTTTTATTCGTTTCTTTCTGTTTTGTTCACCAGATAATTTACAGCCCATAGAAATAGGCTATGTATTGCTTTTAATTATCATTTAAGGACACTGGCAATAGTAAAATACTATATGCAAATTTTTTCAATACTTTTTTTATGGGGGCCTATTACTTTTGGCCAAGACTGTAAGACATAAAAATAAATTAACTAATTGTCAACCCATCTTTACTCAGCACTTTGAGGGAACCAGATTTATAAATTATATTGTGTTTACCCTGCGTTTATGAATTATAAAGTTTATTTTTTCTTACTTATTGAATTATTATAAACAGTGTTCTATTGTACATATGTATTACATGATATTTTATATCTTGTTGTGTTAGATAACGGTACTTGGACCCAATTGTGGTTAATCACGGACTACCACGAAAACGGTTCACTATTCGACTTCCTGAGCGCAAGAACCATAGATTCAAACACGCTGGTAAAGATGTCTTTGTCTATTGCTACTGGACTTGCCCATCTGCATATGGACATCGTCGGTACTAAAGGTAAGACGTATAATATGTACCTTCGTGTTGTCAAGCCTATATTAGATCACCGTAACTGTAATGAAAGTAACCCAGACATATACAAGCTGCATCTGAATTACTTGCCAAATTTAGCTATTAGGTGAGTCTTATAAAGCAACATAATAGGCTTCATTATAATAATGTGGGTATTCAGACTACTTATTATATATTTAATCCAATTGGTAAATTACGCTAAGGCAATTTGTTATTAATGAAGCTCTTGTCTCTTTTTTGGATAATATTTTTTTACCTATTCGCAGTACCATTGCCTTTTGATCAATACCTACCTAGAACTTATTTGCTCTTGTGGAGTTTACTGAGCTCTCGATTCTAATCAATAAACAGGTTTTTGACATTGTTCTATTTCAATTGGATTTACACGTCTATTGGTATTCTGAAATCAACGTTTTGTTAAATAGAAATTGTGGAACCCAACTAACATCTCCTTTCCGATATTTTTCATCAGGTAAACCGGCCATCGCTCATAGAGACTTGAAGTCCAAGAACATTTTAGTAAAGAGTAACTTGACTTGCGTGATCGGTGACTTGGGTCTCGCTGTACGACACAATGTGCCTAACGACTCGGTGGACGTACCCTCTACTAACCGGGTAGGAACAAAGCGGTATATGGCACCTGAGGTTAGTATACTTTACTTACATGGACAAAAGTTTTACTAATTACTTAAGTACTCGTTTTGTTAGTTCTTTTTTTTTAATGGAATTGACGGGCAAACGAGCAGACGTATCGTCTGATGGTAAACGGTCACCGCCGCCCATGGACACCTGCAACACCAGTGGCGTCATAAGTGCGTTGCCGGCCTTTGGGGGGGTTGGGGTATGGGCCTCCGGTATCCGCACTCACTCGGTGAAACACAGCGCAAGCACTATTTCACACCAGTTTTCTGTGAGGCCGTGGTATCACTCCGGTCGAGCCGGCCCATTCATGCCGAACGTTGCTTTCCCACGGTAAAATGAATCAATCATTTGAAAATTGTTAAGAAATTAGAAATGGGCTTAAAGAGCGTCTGTAGATACTTAAAATCGATCGTATTGTCAAGGTATTTTACTCAATAATTACATGCTATGAACTAATTTAATTATGTATTAGGGGAATTAAAGCGCTAACGACAGGTATTTATTAAGAAGTAATGACCTCTGCTCACTTTTATATTATATCGACCATGCTGAAATATCATACATTATATTTATAATATACATTTTTCTCTTTATGACGAATTTCTATGGTTTATTAAACTTAGTGCTTTTATGCCGACTTTTTCAATTCCAATAAAATTCTGTCAAAATACCTACCTTAAGCCGAGTCTCCACCGAACAAAAGTGGACAACTTCTGTGTTACAACACAGAAGTCGTCAACAACTCGTGTTAGTGCAAACGTTTCTGTAATTTTCTTGTGTTGGCAACAAAAATTGTCATCAAATGTTGGGAACCGTGTTTCTGTTTTTGGCGGTAAACATCAAAAGAATACGCTTGTTGCGGTTTTTTATTGGCTTTGTGGAGACGACGCTTAGTTCGAATGTTTTTCAAATTGTTGGCGACTCTATGTAGACACAATGGAAACAAAAGTTGGCGATTTTCTGAAGAGTTGTAATCAGTTGAAAACACTGAAATTGCTAACAATTTCGGTGGAGACGCGCCTTTAGACTCTTTTCGAAATTTTACAATTGGATTTGATTTTGCCGACCTTTATACATTTACTAACAAAACTTATCTCCATTTCGCCTTATTGCATTCAGAACGTATCGTAAGAAAAAACAAATTTTTAAAATATAATATTAACGTGTGAGATGAGATACATTTTGTGTGTATATATGTGTAGTGTATGCCTATGTGTGTTTAGCGTCTCGTATAAATGGATCAACGTCGGGTTCTTTTAACTTTTAAAAATAGGCAAGAATATCGGTGACCGGTAGAGGTTAGCCTTGCATACGAATCCTATCAGATGGGTAGAAACAATTGTTTACTCCACGGAACTAACCTACTGTGATAATAATACCACTTCAAAAAAAGCATGTAACTCAAACTGACACGCATCCTTCGCCATGTTGTTGCATTTAGCTGTGCTCGCCAAATATATGCCCAGATCAGGTCGCAAACTAACATAACACTACTATAAGTTGACATTGACCAACTTTACAAAGTCCGTGATATTAAAGACCCGATGTTTTTAGGTTCTCGACGAGTCAATGGACGCCCGTCAGTTTGACCCTTACAAACGTTCAGACGTGTACTCCTTCGGTCTGGTGTTGTGGGAGATGTCGCGACGTTGCGGTGCAATGCCTGATGAGTATCAGCCTCCCTACTACGACTGTGTTCCACCTGACCCCTCCCTGGACGAAATGCGGCGAGTCGTCTGCACCGAGAAGCGAAGACCCAACGTTCCTAATAGATGGCATTCGGATACTGTAAGCAGAGGTCACATTTCTATATGATGCTGTTAGGATTGATTTGTCTTAGTTCTTTTTTTGCAAGTTGTAGCTGCCAAAATGACTGGTCTGCCTTATGGAAAGCAAGAGTAGAATCTAGGAGTGGTGGTCACCATCCTCAATGCGAATAAGGACAATGCAGGACATGCATGGTGACCCACACTATGGTGGCCTAGTGAGATGCTTGTTCACGCCTGGCTTAAAGAACCCGGGATCATAGCAGGCTCATATTCAAGATCGTTTTATAAATATCTTATTCATCAATAGCCCTTACTAGTTCATTATTACTTTTATATCTGGGGAAATTACGATAAAAGAGCTTTTTTATATTACTATTTAATACATATTAAATATTTTTAGGCCACATAACATCGAAAACTACATTTATTTACGAATAACCATAATCAACATTTATAAAAACCAATGCCATTTTTCGTTGTAATTTTATAACTCAAGAACGGGCTCACCTATCCAAACCAAATGTTTAGGCTTTGTTCGGACTATTTAGTAGATGGTTTATGTGAAGTTTGCACAAAATCGGTGGAGCGGTTCTTCATTTATCGACATACACGCTGGCGGAGCCGCGGGCAACAGCTAGTATATATATATGTAATAGTATACTAGTATATGGCTCTTAGTACTACAAAATACTTAGGTTCCGCATCTAATCTCACAGGAAACATCGACAGGAACGAAGCGTTGCATTCCGATATATTATTTTCCTTATTATATTTTAACACTCGGTGCGTTGTTGAAACAAATAACCGACAAATATAATTTAATACGTAGGTGCTGTCGGCGATATCCAAGGTGATGAAGGAATGTTGGTATCAGAACCCTGCTGCTCGGCTGACCGCGCTTCGCATCAAGAAGACGCTTGCCAACATTGGAACCCCCGACTATATCAAGTTGTAAGTTCAATAATTCACAAAGTTCCTATACACACTATCCCAAATAATGTTGACAGGTACTAAATGTGTATTCAATACCGTTGCACTTAAACCAATATATAATCTATAAAGAAAAGTGCGTACTCCTTCTTAAAAGGCCGGCAATGCACTTGTGACAACTCTGGTGTTGCGAGTGTCCATGAGTGGCGGTAATCGCTTACCATTAGGCGATCCGTCTGCTCGTATATGCTCTCCTATATCATAAAAAAATACATATACTGGTGAAGTTGCACATTTCTAACTACTTTATTTCTTAACGAGGTGAAAAACCCTAATGTTTTGGGTTTGGTCTGTCAATCTCTTACCGGCTAAACTATCTTGAGGTTCCTCTGCTTGCTAATGCTCCAAGTTTCTAATTCATGATGTGGTTCACTGTTATCAACAAATTCAATGTTCTGCTGTGATGTGTCACATCACATATTTCTCTATGAGCTGCCTATCAATGCTATACTTTATACCTGTCCCTAAATTTTAATTTTCGTACATATTTTTTAAGCTATTGCATAGCTTTTATCGCGGGCTTTGGGGCCTTTGTGCAGAAATTCCGTAACGTAACAAAAAAACCTGACACCCGAAGCTCGCACGGATCGAGACGACCTGCTCCGAACGACGAATCAACGAATTGTGTCCGAACGACGAATCAACGAATGTTTCTGTCTCTGTTCAGACAGAAACGAATCTGTGTCACTGTCACGCACGAACATACTGCTTAAAAAAATATATAATTGCATAAGTTGATAAAAAATGCTATGCAATAGCTTTACCGCGGCAGTCCCCGAGTGCCACACGTGTTTTTTTTTTTAACTTAATTATTCCAAAACACATCCTTAATGTTAGTACTGTTATTAATTCGTTTAGTACGTATAGAAATTAAAGTTTATTCGCTCTGAATTTTGTGTCTACTAGCTTTTGCCCGCGGCTTTTTTATTTGAAAGTTGGTGTTTCCCGTGTGGTCCAGTTCTGACAATGCCATCCATGAGAAAACCATACAAGTCTTCAATTTGTATTAAGTATGTGCGCGACAAATTTACGAATAACTAAATATCACGCTGACCGATTTCGATGATTCTTTTTTATTTGAAAACTGGTGTTTCCCGTGTGGTCCCATGTGGTTCAATTTTCTCAAGTTCTTGATGTCGTTTTTTTTTGTTAATGTATTATTTGAAGTCGGTTAAGAATACTAAATAATATTTGTGTGTGTTGTACATAGTTTGTGTATTGATTTTTGTATAATGTGTAGGGATGTCGAGCTGGATGATATAAGGGTGTGAAATTTGGACACGAGCACCGACATAACCGACCGATAACCGGCTAGTTCTCCTCGAGCGAGTCAACACGTCTGCTGACCCTACCTCTTAGATCATATTCGGGTAATATATAAAAGGAACATTTATTATGTTATATGGACTTGGAAGTTGTAGTGATATTTTTTCGTTACCAACTACGTATGTTTAAACTTTTTTTAGATATCCCGATTCCGTTTATTGTGCATAATAAAATATAGATTAGCACTTTTTTATTTTTGTAGACTATGTTTTCTGTGATATAAAATGAAGTCGCAGCTATTGTTATAACTATAAGTTTATTGTGTTTGTTCATTAATGTAATCGTAAAGCTGTAGATATGGCTATGGATCATTTAAAACTGTTCTGTTAATAATTTCATTATGATTAGTGATTACTTATTTTATCTAAAGACGTTATAACTAACTTTATCGTTCATCGACTTGGTAAAAGAAACGTATTTTATTGCGTATTTGTATTTGTAAAATATGTATTTTGTATTTATGTATTTATAAGCATTTAATGATAAAGATAACATCTATATCTATAGGTATTTTGAGAATTGAAAGCAATTGGAAAATACCTAACTGTTATAAAGATGGAATGGGCCTATTTAAATTTGTTATTTTTTTGTGAAGACTGGGCAAAGCATCGTAGAGTTTGCAATAGGAACACTGATTTCCTTAATCAACTAAGCAGCAAGGTATATAAATACACATATATACATAAATACATCCATAACTATATATGGAAAAACAGTTGATTACTGAAAATAATTGAAACTTCAGACAATACAATTAACGAGTTGAGTATGTAGAAACAAGAAGAAGTGTTGGTCTTGTTATAGTAGTAGTTATAAAAGACGTGGCGTGGGATTCATTAATCTCTTAAAATGAGGACTTCCGTAATCTGTACCATGCGATATCTGCGTCGTGTACGGTCGACCAAAAGCCATTAGCCAACGTATGACTTAATAACAGTTGGAGTCTGGAATAGCCTGAATACCGACTCAGAGAAAAAGTTCTGAGGATACAATTAAACAATAAAATGAACCGTTGCTTTGCTCGTAATACTGTAGACAAGTTTTAATAATCTATCATACCTATATAAAAATTAATCGCCGAAATGTATGTACGCGCATAACTTCCGATCGGCTGCACCAAATTAAATAATTCTTTATTTTATGTGTTCGTTATTGTTAGGACAAGGTTTGTGTACAAGAAAAATTTAAAAATAACGGTTTTTTTTTCGCAACTGTACACTGCCTGTGGGAAGCCGAGACAGATATGTAAATATGGCGGTACGAAGTTCGCCAGGTCAGCTAGTAATAATATAAATATATATATATACTACCAGCTTTTGCTCCCGGCTCGGCCCTCGTGTTTATCGGTTATCTTAGTAAAGAGTAGTCTATATCTTTCCTCAAGAATCAAAGTATCTCCATGCCAAATTTCATTGAAATCGGTGCAGCGGTTTGACTGTGAAAGCGGGACAGACGACAGAGTTACTTTCGCATTTATAATATAAGTATAGATTATATTATATTCTTTCAGTATATGAATACATTCAATACATTATGGGATTCCCTAACATCTACGCTAGTAAAGACTGTGTTGCAGGTGTTAGTATAAATAAAACAAATATATTTCTTTTACTGTTGTCGAGAGAAAATAAAGTCCGTTTCTCTATTTTACACATTATCCTCTTTGTAGGAAATTACGGTTATTTAGTAAAATTCAGTTTCAGAACCGAAACATGATTAATAATGTTTTTCTGCAACAAGCCCTACATTGACTTCAATTAATTTTATATCGTACCTCGGGTTATAATTAAATACCATTAATACAAGTGTTATACTGAACAACTTAAATCGAGAGCTCCGTACATGGAGGAGATCCGTCTTGAAATAGGAACAAATAAGTTTTGTGTAATTGCGGAAGTCTGAGCTCGTACACAAAATGTAAACAAACTTTGAGAACTTATTTGAGATGTTCATTTTAGCACACAAGCGTCTCAAACATAAATGTAATTTAAACATGTTAGAATTGGACCCAGTTAAGTAGAAAATGTGAAACCTATTTTCTTTCTTAAATTGAGTGCCTTTGTATTTAGGCCAATCTACTAATGAATTATGGTGTCTGGATACCAGTATGGTGGCTGAAGGTGAGCTTTTCTCCTCAACAAGATCCAATTAATGTAATTTAAATGACGTTTATGCTCTAGACTCGTGTACTCTAAGGCTATGTATGAGAGAGTGATTTAAAATAATATTAATACATCAGTAAGGCACCTATTTTCTTACTTGTTCCAAAATTGGAATCGTTGAGAGATATTTGGAATTAGTATATAATGATTGCGGTGTTTACACCCGTCGACTATGACCTGTACTACTTACCTATGTGTATGCGTAAGGACTTTGATAAAATAATAAGCACGTAGATTTCATACTTTGTGTAACGTTACATATATAGTAGAGTTAATATTTTTATTTATTATGTTTTTATTATATTTGCTAATCGCCAGCGACACGCGCGTTTAGATTATATATCATATACCTCTGTGTTAAATTACGTACAAATGATTGTTTGTTGTTCGTGAATAGTTAAAGATATCGTTCGGTAATGTTCAAATATGTGTCGTGTTTTGATAGTTACTATTTGCTATCATGTAAATATACAGTAGGCCTGCAGTTTCCGACAATGGTTTAGCAAAACCGTGTCGCGTTTTCAAATTTTTAATGCTGCCGACTCGTCTTTTGAAACAAATACTTTGTAAGTTGACAAATTAATGTACTTATAAAACAGTAAGATTAAATGTATATTCTACATTGTAAGTTTAAGATATTTATATTAATTTATACAGCTCTCACACGATTGTCTGATCCGGAGCTATGTAGATTCTATACTATTGCGACCAGACTGCCCATGTGTAAGAAAATTTACCAACAGTAGCACGTTCATATTACAAGCAATCTGTACCCAGAAACAAAACTAATAATTTTGCTAATCATAGGTCCTTGAAAGGAATCATACCTACGTACCACCGGTTTATGTAACCACGAGATCCACATGACCTCAAAAAACCACGATCATTAATACGCATGGTGTTTATTATGATATGTCGCCATTTATTACTTATAAAAGTGAGTGAAAACTTAGGTGTACTACAAACACGTCCTAACGTGTTTGAACTTACATTGGCGATTTTTAATTACCGAGCTATGATAGTACATGCCACGCATGTTCGTTTAGACCCCGAGTCTATTAACAACCACTATTCTTCGTTGTTTTAAAAAACTTTAAACAAATTCATCAACAGAAAACATAGAGACTGAAAATAGTTGGCCTCTTTGCCTTTCGGTTTCACTTCAAACATTCTATAGTTTGTGGTTCAAGATACATTTTGTCGTCGTCTATTTGCATACTTATCTGTGAAATAGCCATTATATTATTTTTTGGCGTTGGTGAATATTTCATACATTTAGGTTTAATTGCCACACATTATATTATTGTTATTTACAGAAAAATAATTCGAAAACAGACTAAATTGACTGCTCAAGTTAGAATTAAAAATTTAGAAGGAACAACACCTAATAATAAATAGGTACAGACAGGTACATCATAACGGATTTAAATTCCAGACTGCCAACAAACGTATATACCTCAGTAGTGCGACCTAAACGATAGCATTTCATACTCTGGCAGTTTCGTAACACGTAGATTGTCCCTATTCCACGTATTTAAGCGAAATTTGTGTGGTTATTGAAGTAATGTAGACTTCCGACGACTAGTTACCTCGTGCTATTCATAAATTAAGATATTATTCTCATTGCTAATATAGCTAATGTTATTTTTATGGGCAAATTTTATAACTTTACATAACATTAAAGCAATAATAATAATAATTGTTGATGAAAAATCAGAAATTACAAAAAAAATTTATCACGGATTGATCCAATATCATTTTGCTAGCCTGATTTTTGGATTTGAAATGTAAACTCTAGAACTAAGAACAATTGATTTCATTTCTCTAAAGAGGTGACGAGACAATATTGAGTTCTAAATATATACATGTATTTACTAAGACACCTTTGTGATGAACCTGGAGTCTGAGTTTGGGCTAGTAAAGCTCTTTCAACAGATCTCTTGGCTTTCTCATTCCAAACAGTTAAACAAAATCCACAAGTCGTTGCAAAAAAAATCTCAAATGGCTTACTTAGATTAAACTTATACTTTTATACTTATAATAATAATATATAAATAAAAGCTAAACTACCCAGTGACTGTTTACATCTGTGACTAATACATATATCTACCAATGTCAAATTAATTCTTATTATCTCATAGAGAAGTATTAATTTCTTTTGAAAGTTTGCTCGCGTTAGGTGTGAATAATAAAGTGCTTCTGAATTACTGGTGATCAATATTTTTATCTGAATTATTTCATAAATGTTATCTAAAAATTATCTACATACTTTGCCCTTCCCAATTTATGGGTGTTATTTTCAATATACTTAGGTTGTGCAAAATTACTTTTCTTGTTAATCGGTAAAGATTGAAAACAGTTCTTTGTATTCGTTTAATGTCTTTAAATAAAACCAATGGCTTTAAAAAAGACTCTGGACGCCATTGCGACTGTGTTTGGAAACCAGCGCCTTAATAAAAAACAGAAACCTGATAAATTAATTTAGTTTTATTAAAACAACCCAGAACACAGATGTTTTTTCTATTAGTTTGTATTTTTTTAATAAAAGCATTTTTTTGTTTTGCATGTACACGAATAAATTAAATAGTGAATACTATATTCAAGGCCAATTATATTTCGTGACTTGACAATGAAAGCATTTTCAGTTATAAAAGTATGGATGCAAACTAAAAATGTAGAAGGCAAATTAATCTTCCATATCCATTGGAACCTGGTTGCGATGGTGTCCGGAACCAAATCTCTATATATAGTGGAGAATAGTAAACAAAATTACCAAATATCTTTACGGGATGGAAAAATAATAATTATTATCATTAGATATATATCTTGGTAAGGATAATATGTGAAACAGGTGTGACCAGCCTATATCTATGTCTTATCTGATTTTACTATTTTGTACTAGAATTAATTCATTTACTAAGTGCTACTATAGGTAGTTGTTTTTTATTCGCAAAATTCTTATTACTCTCATGGCCTGTCTGTCGCGTGATGAACCTTATATTTAATGAAAAATATGCCTTTTTAATTGTAATGTAAGTTTGTAATTCTGTTTTAATATTGTATTCTAATATGTTTGTAATATTTTCAATCATAATTCCATTATGTTATGGAAAATACAAATATTTAACTTTAGTGTTTAGAAATTAGCATAACGGAAGCATTTCGTATGTTATACAAGTAGCAAAAGAAAAAGAAGCGTGCTTAGTGTTAGCCATCAGAATTCAGTCTAAACATAAATAAGTCCTAGTAGTCCATCACTGGTACTCCTGGTCCTGTGAACTAGGACCTACTTGCTATGACACAATGAGGTTTGGAGTGGCTACTCGTGTCATGACGGTTTAAAGGTGCTACACTCGCGAGTAGATCCGAGAAACAATACAATTTTCATCAATCGACTTTGTCTTGTTTTCGACCAATCTTTGCATATAATTTAGTAATCAAATTTTCGAAAATCAGTAAATACCATTCATAAAACCCATATACATTTTAACTGAACGTTATATAGATCTTTTCCTATCATTGAATATACCGTGTAGCGCCTTTAACTTAACTAGTAGGTATGATACGTATCGTTGCGATACAAATATTTTAGATTTTATAGATTTTAGGACGTCAAGTTCAAATTGTTGTCGTAAAGAAGAAATGTACAAGCATCAAACCTTTGGTTTGAAATTATTTGATGAGCAATACCAAGAGAGTACAAGTAATGTTTTACTGAAGTGCAATAACTAAACGTGAAAAAAATGCAGCATCATATCACATGAGCATACGAATTGGATGATTTATTCCAAATAAGAATGATTTTATGTAAATACCAATGTTTAATTATCCCACTGCGTAAGTTTTCTCAATGCTTATGGAGTGGACTAATTATTGTAATATAATAAAATAAAACAAGTGTTTTTTATAATTTTGACTTTTATTTCATTACTTTTCATTACCAATTGTCAGTAATATATGAATATTTATATTACCAAAATCGCAATTACTTTATATTTTTATGAATTTCATTTATTTATAGGTAGGTATGCATTTCGTTAGCTCTATTATCTACTTTGTATACTTTAAATATCTTCGACTTAATAGATAAGATGATACAATAACACAATATGTGTCATCTTATTGCAACCCCATCAAGTACCTTATATCTTTACCCGATCATGTTTACAGATTATTTTCACATTTTATAAAACTGATTATTCTACTTATATCAGAAAAAAAGATCGGAAATTACTAAAAAAATATATGAGTCATGAATTGATCCAATATCATTTTGTTAGCCTGATTTTTGGATTTGAGATGTAAACTCTAGGAATCGAATGGGTAGTTGCAGGTATTGTCATAGATAATAAGAAAATTTATTTAATTTCTCTAAAGAGGTGACGTGATAATATTTATAGATAGATAGATAATACTTAATTTGTACACCAGGGTTTACAAACAATATACAATCCTAATTAACAAAAGAAAATATGATTTACAGAGGGCGGCCTTATTCACGGAGCAAATACAAAGAGGAGAGGGCATAAGCGGATAGCTCCCGACGTCATAGCGCTTGACGCGGCTCATGATTGAAGACTGTCAACGTTAATCTTCTAGAATTGTATCGAACAATCGCAAATCTTTATATTTTCTCGGTATAAACCCCGCAGAGATGGAATTTCCAAAATTCCTTTCTTAGTGCTCACTTACGTTATAAAAGAACCGCCTTTATGCAAAATTTCAGGATTCTAGGTTCAGCTGTTTGGGCTGTGCGTTGATTTCTGGGGTATCTCAGTCACCTTCCTCTTTTACATATATATAGTAATTGTTGCGGCTTGGGAACAGTCCTTATTATTATTCCTATCCAAATATCGTTACCTAACTTCCCACTTCCAACTCCCCTTGCACATGAAGCGAATTCTGATCAGCGCCATCTAGTGCGCGAACACTCAAAAAAGAGCGCGAATGGCCGCGTAGCTCGTTCACGTTGTCGCTCGTGAAAATATCTAAAATAATGGAAATAGACTGATCTCAATTGTGAAAACCGTGTACATTTCGTGTGGAGTGTGATCCCCTGCCTGTGCTGTGTGGGACTCTTGTCTGAACCAACCAAACGTGCTCTGATGAACCGGGTTCGTGGATGTGCCTCCGATTGGTGAGTCCTCCCAACCTTTTCCCGTTTCTGAAGCTGTTCGTTTGTTCCTGCTTGATATCACTGGATTTAGACATACGCTAGAAAGGTGCCTTATGTTACCGCCCGCTGTGAACCAACCAGCAATAGCTCATTCATCAACATACAGTAATAGATATATAGCGTCCTCGATAGGTTAAACAATAATATAAATCAAAAATATCTATAAGTTTTTTCTGGTTAAACATTGTGGCGACTTACACATACAACACAAACAGAAACATAGGACAACGCCATCTCCCGAAGATACACTGAACTTCGAAGTAACGCACAACACGGAGTAACTACCAATCCTGAATCGTGCAATATAAATTCTCGCGCCGATTAACATACTATATAGATTTACTATATAGGCAATTAAATCTGCTAGCAATGAAACGAAATTAGCGAATCTCGAGCGCCGGGTGGTCGCCGTTCAACAGCCGGGCTTGACGTACGCCGACAAGCTTAGGCTTCGCTTACCACCTGGATCAGCCCCGTGTCCGGTGTCCGCTGAGGCACGCGTATCTAGGCCGTGTGTTATTGCGTATCCTACTACGGAACGTTCAGCGGACTATGCAACTTCGTCAGCTACAAAAGAAGCTCTCATGAAGGCTATTAAACCTAGCGACGAAGGTTTTCAAATTGTAGGCGTCAAAAAAACCGCAAAGGCAGGCGTCGTGTTGCGGGTCGCAAATGAACGGCAGCTTAAAAAACTAGAATCAGTAAACGCCATTAAATCTGTAGGCTTACGCTTAGAAAAGCCGAAAGGCCGAAGGCCCCGTATAATTGTAAAAGACGTGCCCGGTTCTATGGAGGATCGTACCTTCCTAACAGCTTTATATCGTCAGAATATCAAGGACGAATTAAAATTAAGCGAAAGCGATTTTTTAAAAACAACCAAAATTGTCAGGCATCGTAAACTGGAAAACGGACGTCAATGGATAGGCTTAGAATTAGAGACAGAGGTTAGGAAACACTTGGCTAGCACAAAAGATAAATTATATATAGACTGGGCCACATGTAGGTTTATAGACGACTTAGAAGTAGTTCGTTGCTTAAACTGTCAACAATTCGGTCCTTTTTAAAAAAATTTGCACTATTAAAACAACTCCTACGTGTGCTAATTGCGCGGCCAGCCATGATACAAGAGCTTGCCCGGATAAGGACACACCAGATTTTAAACCGAAATGCGCACAATGCAGCCGGTACAAATAACCATGTGACCATCGATGTGGATCACAAGACTGCTCCACATATAAACTTAAATTAGAGCAGCTAATCCTAAATACTAATTACTGAATAGCTTATACAGTAGTAGTTGTAGTACATTTTTAATAAAATGGATAATATCTCAATAGGCCAGTTAAATCTTCATAATGATAAAATAGCCACGTCAGAATTAGATCGCTTAGTTTTGGAACAAAAGTTAGACATTGTCCTTATACAAGAGCAATATCAAAGAGCTCAATTGCGGAATTATGTAGTATAACTAGATGGCCGGTCGCGGGCTGGGATATATGTTGCAAGTTCTAATTTTACGGTAACGTCTTTGCGTAACCTTATGACGTCACACTGCGCCGTTGCTGAGATCTCATCCTCTACCTGTAGGGTTTACGTCGTGAGCTGTTATTTTCAATTTTCACATCCTATTGATCCTCATCTACATCATTTACGTTTCGTTTTGCGGTCCCTCATAGGACACAAAATTATCATTGGCGCTGATGTCAATGCTTCTTCTACTTTATGGTATGGCAAATTGCGTGCAGCTGACATGGCTCGTCACTGTGCGGTTGAAGATTTTATTGCGGAAATGAATCTTACTATCCACAATACCCCTGATGCACCACCAACTTTTTGCAGCCCAATGGGTGAGTCTTCTATTGACGTGACGCTTACGCGCGGCGACGTCTCGATATCTGGATGGCGTGTCCTACCGGACGCATCCTGTAGTGATCACCGCTTAATCGTGTACGAATTCATACCAATGGTTGCACAATATCCACAAAGAACTCCTTACAATTTTAGGTATAAAACTAAAGGGGCAAATTGGGCTTTATTTGGTTCACTCTTTGCAGTACATGCCAAAGACTTCAGTGGCAGTGGTCTATCAGCTGAAGAAAGCGCAAACATATTATCAGATACTTTCACATATTGTGCTGATGTTTGTATCGGCCGTGGATCTATCACTAACACTCGTAGATGTGATTGGTGGAATTATAAATTAGTCGAATTACGTAGAATCTATCGGAAAGCTCGTAAAAAACTAAATGACATTAAAAAGCGTAACGTAACAGGAGATATTTACAATAATGCTCTTATTGCTCTTAGAGTTGCCAGGTCTCATTATAGAGCTGCTGTGGAGAAATCAAAGGGAAATTTGATACGTAAACTTGTTGATAAACTCGATAGAGAGGGTCCTTGGTCACCTTTGTATCATGAATTTAAAGCAAATAGATCAATCGACCTTGCATACGTACAGAACATCAAAATTAATAATAGTTCTACTACAGGAGTTGAACAAACCACAGAATATCTTTTAGAATCACTTGTGCTTGACGATCGGCCGGAGGATGACACGGATTATCACCGACAAATTAGGCAGTGGGCTATTGGTGACGAGCAGATTTCCCTAGTGGCCGTTTGCGGAACTAACGTAAGACAGATACTTCTACCTGACAGTTTAATATACAGAGCGAGTGCATTGTTATTTTAAATTCTTTCTACAATGATTTCATTGATAGACGTCTACGGAGTAGTAAAAAATACTTTAAGACCACTTCGTGAGGGTGATCAGTATTTTTAAAGTGGAAATTGGTGACGAGCAGATTTCCCTAGTGGCCGTTAGCGGAACTAACATAAGACAGATACTTCTACCTGACAGTTTAATATACAGAGCGAGTGCATTGTTATTTTAAATTCTTTGTACAATGATTTCATTGATAGATGTCTACGGAGTAGTAAAAAATACTATAAGACCACTTCGTGAGGGGGATCAGTATTATAAAAGTGGAATGTTAACGTGTATACGTATTTTTATCTGTCATACGTTAGTTCTGCGACTTGCCGCTAGGGAATCTGCTCGTCACCAATTGAACCACCATTGTCTCCAATGTCTGACTTACCATCTTCAGACGAATTCCTCAGTATTGTTAGGTCATTACCACTAAATAAGGCTTCGGGCGACGATAAAATATCAAACAAAATGATAAAAGAAGCTTGTAAACTTTCGGGTGATACGGTTTTAACAGTTTTTAAACGTTGCATTGCGGAAGGAGTATTTCCTAGTGTTTGGCGGTGCGGTAATATTCGAATAATACCAAAAAGCGGCGATAAGCCGCCGAACGATCCTAAATCCTATCGACCCATAACACTGTTACCATCGCTGGGAAAGCTTTTAGAGCGTCTTGTAGTACCACGACTTCTACCGGGTGGAGTTAAATTTCATAATTCGGCTTTGCGTTAGGAAAATCGACAACTGATGCGGTTATATCTGTTAGGAACACTGTCACCGAGTCAAGTTTTCAATACGTTTTAGGCATCTTCTTAGATATATCTGGCGCCTTTGACAATGCGTGGTGGCCCATGCTATTGCTAAAATTAAAATTAAGAGGTTGCTTTAAAAATATTTATTCCCTTATCTCCTCGTACTTCTTACAAGGTACTACTAAATTGAGACTTGGGCACCATTCTGTGTCGAAGGAGCTTACGATGGGGTGTCCTCAAGGGTCAGTGCTAGGACCATACTTGTGGAACATAGGCTTCGACTATTTTCTGGCAATGCCTGTGCCGTCCGGATGTACCTTGAATGCGTACGCGGACGACGGTTTGTTATTGATAGAGTCGGATACTAGAACGGGGCTTGAGAGGCTGGCCGGTGAATGTTTGGCCCTAATATCTCGGTGGGGTGGGCGTAATCGGTTGACGTTTGCACCAAACAAAACCTTCCAGCTACTTCTGAAAGGTAACCTCAAATCACCGCCGTGTATTAAATTTGAAAATGTTACTATTAAAAATAAAATCTCGGTTTGTTATTTAGGATTGGTTTTAGAAAGAAATTTTTCATTTATTGAACATACTAGAACAGTTAATGAAAAGTCTAAAAAGAGCATCGAGATATTACGTACTACGTACTAGAGGAGCCACTCAAAACCAATTATATGTTCCGTTTATATTTGAATTAAAACTAAAAAGCGCTGCAGCGCAGCCAAACAATAATTAGTAGTCTAATCCAACAGTATTAACAAGCAGCGCTCTATCGCATTCGAGTTGTAGTTTCCTCGCGAGCGAAATGTCATAAGCGCCGTGATTTTCATGGCGCTTACGCGTTTTGGCCAACGAACTGTTGCAAAGATTCGCTTTTATAGAGTAAGCGCCAAACAAGAAAGCAGAACGGATAAATAGCTTTATACCTACGAAGCTTTATTAGGAAATTCACTTTGAGTAAATAGTACTTTTCAGTTTTTTTGTAGAATTCATCGAGGTATAAAATATAAAAGCCGAATATTCAATTTTTAAATTATACTTTAATGATAATTTAAATATAATTATTGCAAAAAAAATGTTATGGGTTATTTACGAAGCTATTTTTAACAACGTATTATTTTTCCTTATCCAATTAAATACGTTAAATACGTTGTGCATTTAACGTCAGTTAATTCTACCTAAATATCACTTCTGTATGTTTTACTCTAAGTACTCTATGTCGAATCAGGCAACAATGGCGTCTTAAAATATTTTGTTCGTATTTAATTTTAAAACAATTATATCTAGTTAATTACTGGTGAAAAGTTATTCCTTTGTTTTTCTCCGTATTCCTTGTATTATTAGTGCAATATCTCAAGACACAAAATGGCATAATTCACGAGTTTTAGAACGTTTTTAAATGTAAACAATCACACGCTTAGGCCACCGCTTCATCAGAGTGTAGCTAGCAAGCGACTGAAGGAAGTGCGGCGCATGCGCCGCAATTGCATGGAACACCGCACTAATGAGTGGCGTCTTCTCTATACATTATATCTCGATGAAAAAGAGTTTCTTTGCACTGACGAGGATATCAACTGCGACATGGGGTCTGTCATATAATACACTAAGAGATCTTAAATGGAGCTACTTATTTGGGTTCTATTTGCTATGGTGCTCCTGTATGGGCAGATAGGGCGACTGTAGGCGCTGTCCGTCGCAAACTGTTACAAGGCCAACGACCTGCATTGATTTTCTTGTGCAAGGCATATAGGACGGTTAGCACTGAGGCTTTACCGGTGTTGGCAGGTGTTCTTCCGGTCGATCTCGAGGTGCAAAGACGTGCAGCCATGTACTATTCCACACTACAAAACATGGAATGCGATTTTTTGGGCATACGAGACCGCGGTAAAATCATAAGATTGTTTCAACAAAAATCCAATGTCTATAACGACCTCTTGGATGAATGTCAGCAACGATGGGACGAATCATCTAAGGGGCGCCGCCACCTCTACCAGTTCTTTCCATCTGTTCGCGAAAGGTTGTCAAGGACATGGCTCGAAGTAGATCACTGTGTCGCTCAATTTCTTACAGGCCACGGTAACTTTAAGAGCAAACTATACTCATTTAAATTAGTCGATTCACCATTGTGTCAATGCTCAACACCTGATTCTAGCTGTGAATAGTCGGCTCATCATATCCTCTGGGAATGTAGTCTTTGGTACAATGAACGTAACATGATGCTAAATAGCTTACAAATGACGTCTGGGGTAGTATATTATGGGGATCTTGTGTCAACTGCGGTGAATTTCCGTGCGTTTAAGCGATTCTGCCATAGATACTATAGAAATCAAATATAGCTCACTTAGGACCCATAATATTTTTATCCGTGGTGCTTCCCGGTTTGAAAAAGGCGTCTGCCTATTTTGACTCCATTTTGTCTCCCGCTTTGCTAAGGAGGGAAGTGGACTTATTATATTTCCAACTCCTCCAGTTTTCTTCTGATTAATTTCGTTGCGGGTTCCAAGACAGTTAAATTTTCCTGGGACTTCCGGAGTGTCATAACTCGGTGTTTTCGTGGGTCACCGCTGTTGATCCTGGTGTACAGGAGTTACAGTGGTGGGCGTGTGGGCGGGATTAGTCCCATACAAAAATACTATATAGAAAAATCCCAACATCAACCGTTGGGCAGCGGCCCGCCAGGCATGATCACCTCGCCTGATCGGAGGATCCTCCCTTTGTGTTGGAGGGACATGACACCCGTTTATTTAATTACAAGTAAATTACAAATGTATACATAACTGTTTTACTATTTAGTATATCGATATTATGTTTATTTCAACATTTAAGATCTTCTGTCATTAAAATATTGTGACTTGAAAAAATAATTAGACGAGTTTGAAACTAGTATAAAAATCCAAATATGGACAGTCGTCGTGAACATGATGAGTTGATGGACCAAGTATCTCCTGACTCTGCTGATGCAGAATGTATGTTCTGTTACAACCTTTTTTCCATGGATAAAAGTGGAGAAAGCTGGATTAAATGCTTAATGTGTGTACTTTGGGCACATTATGATTGTTCTGGTCCTGAGTTTGATACTTGGTTGGATCTGTGACTTTTGCAAGTGAATTAAGTATAAATGAAAGAATACTTCTTTCATTTATACTTAATTACTCACACTATATGTGATGATCATTTATTTGATCTCATAGATATTTATGTCTATTTTTGTTATTTATATGATGATTTCTGCATAAATTCCATATATGGGTACCTATTCCATATTTGGTTACTCAACATTTGTCATTTTGGTTTTTGTGTTAGATTTTAATTTGATAACAAATATACATATTTGATTAAAGGCTGTTAATTACTACATATAAATGTATGACTGATTAGTAATTACATTAAACTGTTTTAATTTCTATGAAGTTTTTTTTTATATCCCTGAAACAAAATGGTATTCCATATTTGGTGACTTTCCTCTACACCCAATCATGTATTTTCTCTGAAAGGGGTAGTGTATGATCCGTATGCCAGATCAAGAAACTCAGTACGTAATAAATATAACTATATTGATATATAAAAAGACTTCGCCGTTAACATATTCATAAATCATGGAGTATAGAGGTAAGGAGTACAATCTTTGATGGGCTCTTATGGCGAAAATTGTCCATCAAACATGACTAAATAATAGTTCGAGAACCGACCACATAGGCGCTAAAGTGAGAAGAGTGTATGATATCGTTTCAATTCTTTTTATTATATTGTGGTTTAAAAATTAAAAACTGCGTAGTATCCTGCTCGACAAATAATATAGTTCTATTTGATTATCTTTTCTAATTCTATAAAATTTACACTCGTTGCACAGCGGCGTCACCTAATTAGTGCATTTTGGCGGATACTTTTTTATCTTCTAGATTGTACTCCTTATCTCTACACTCCACATCATAAATTCACAAACAATGGGAACCTACAACATACGAAAAAATTCGACAATTATTTATCTAAGTACCTGTTATTGTAATATCTAAAACCTTTTTTTTTTCTTCTCTCCAATTGTTTTGTATTGAAATTATTTGATGTATTAATTGACATATCTTGATAATTTAATGTGTTTCTAGTTTTAACCTAAGACATTTCTGTTTCTAAAAGATTTGGTAGGACATAGACATAGTGTACCTCTAAAATAAGCATAAGATCTGTAACTAACCTATGTTTCCGCAAATAATCGATTGATTGATTGATATAAGTATTGTGTGTACACATCCACGTCTCCTAGAAGAGTTTAAACAAAATTCACGACCTCATTTTTTTTTCGTTGTCCGCTTAACGTGAAATGCCCCCATAAGTTTCTGTTTGCGTTGTATGTTGAAGTCACCACAGTTTTTAGTCAGAAAAAACCTTTTTGCAAATTTGTATGTGCGTTCACCAATCTGAAGCTTGCGTGAGAGAGACAGACTACCCAAGCTCCGTCTCTCTACTCCGATCACGCTTTCCGCCCGTTCGGTTATCCCTTCAGATATATATGCTCTAAGGAGTAGAGAGAGAGAGATTCAGCTGCCCCTCGAGATATTTTTATGCTCTAAGGCGAAGCCAGAAAAAAAAACTATTTTGTAAGACATCATCTTAAGGCGCGTCTTCATCGAAATTTGACAACACAAACCGTGGGACCGTGGGAGAGCCACTCTTCGGCATGAATGGGCCGGCTCGACCGGAGTGATCTACGGCCTCACAGAAAACCCGTGTGAAACAGTGCTTGCGCTGTGTTTCATCGAGTGAGTGAGGATACCGGAGGCCCATACCCTAACCCCTTCCCCCATCCCCCAAAGGCCGGCAACGCACTTGTGACACCTCTGGTGTTGCAGGTGTCGTTGGGCGGCAGTAATAGCTTACCATCAGGCGATACGTCTGCTCGTTTGCCCGCCAATTCCATTAAAAAAAAGGTTGACTACACAAAAGTTGCCGATTTTTGTTCTGTGGAGACTCGGTTTTACAGAAACTTTTGTCACCAGCACGTGTTGACAACACAAAAATTGCCAACTTTTCTTTGGTGGGGACAGGTGGGGACCCGGCTTTAGAGTATAATTATATAGCTATCATCACAGTGAGAGATCGTTCTCACTTGTAGTGTGTCGTTTAATCGGGTGTCGTAGCCTTCGTTCTCACTACGGTTAATAATCGGTTGTCGTCCACCAACCATACCTACAATAAAAATACAACAACTCTGCTGTGTGTGTGTGCGATGCGTGTGTATGCGATCGCAGACGTACGCGCGGACGGAACAAGGCACAAAACAAAAAGATATAAGTAGAAGTGACTAGTAGGCGTGGCGCGCTTGCCACTAATAAGCGTTGCAACGCATACCTTTATGAGTTGTAGGTATTTTGTATCATAGTCGTGTTACAATGCTGCGTTGAATAGGTCGTCCAATGAAAGTTCTTTTTTACGCCACAATGCAGTACTGTTCTGTTTTACAGTGTAAAAATGATAGCAGAAGGAAAAAGATTGATAATGGAGGTGTTTCTTACCATCTGTAGGTACAATTTTATATGTTTTATCAATAAAATCTTAAAATTTTATTTAACTGATAATTGACTAGAGATTTAAGCTAAACTCTTCCTTATCCCATTCACATAAATCTCAATCTGGTATGATCGGGTCTTATCAGTTTTCAACGTTATTCTCGTATTTTCTATTCTACTCGATTAGTGATGTAGCCAGGTAAGATGTTAGCTTTATCGATTTGCATACTTTTAAACGTGTTATATTTACTTACTATAATAATTATAAATTTTACTTGTTTGTTTACGTGGCCTTGAAAGAAAAACACTTGTTTTAACCATTGAATATCCATACAAATAAGTATATAGTAAGAATATATATATATAATAAGAGTGTCTGTTTGTAATATTAAATATTTATATCCGCTTTTTACTAAATGCATCTGCATGTGTAGGTACACGGTACATTTTTTTTTTTACGGAACTGGTGGCAAACGAGCAGACGTATCACCTGATGGTAAGCGATTACCACTACCCATGGACACCCGCAACACCAGAGGCGTCACAACCGTGTTGCCGACCTTTGGGGGGTAGGGAGAGGGAGGAGTTGGGATATGGGCCTCCGGTATCCTCACTCACTCAGTGAAACACAGTGCAAGCGCCATTTCACACTGGTTTTCTGTGAGGCCGTGGTATCGCTCCGGTCGAGCCGGCCCATTTATGTCGAAGCGTATACCAAAATCACATTTTTTTTTAATTTTGTTTGTCTCTCTGTCTGTTCCGAACTCTGACTCAGCAGTCAGGATCGCTAAACACTATACCAACGGGTCGACAATTAGACGTATTGCATTTTTGTTCATTGCAGTCAATAAAATTTATGATATTGATACCATGTGTATTTCCTATAAAACTAAATATGAATACATACTGTGCCAGATATTAATTATGTAACCACTGTTTTGAATTTTGTTAAGTGGCTAAACAGTCTTTATTAAATATAATATGATTATAATTCAGATTCTTAAAATTAATAAACATTATTATGCAAGTACTTATTTTTTTTATTTTTTTATGTTTGGCCCGCCAAAATGACTCTACTCTGCCTGATGGAAAGCATAAGCAGAATCCAAGAGTGGTGGCCCCCTTCCTCATTGCGAATGCATACAATGCAGTATGGAGACCCACACTATGGCGGCCTAGTGATGCTCTGCATCTTTTAGTCTAGTCAACAAGTATGGTACTTGTTGACTAGACTAATTGGGCCTCCGGTCTCGCACTCACCAACGAAACACGAAAACACCATTTTTTAGCTTCTTCACCTTTATAATGTTACCTCCTCAGATATCATCATTCATGTTTTTTATTCTGCTCCGTCCTATTACAACAAAAGTTAGGTATCGATATTATTGATAATATTGTAATATGTGCCACAACACTAAGCGAGTAGCGGTAAATATCGAAGAATGACACAAATATCGAATTTATTCTTATAGTGATTAATGTTATAATTGCGTGCATTTAGAATAACGCCATCTGTTTTTGAATAGCTTGCAATGAAGTATTCTTACTTTCAAGATTATGAAACGTTGTAAGTTCTTCTTACGCTATGGCAAAATAACTGTTAACATTACGCGATAGGATATATTATCAAACGTGTGACTTTATGTATTGTAGGCTAGTTTTGAGCAAATAAAAACATCAAATCAAAACAATTCGTTAGTAGTGTGCAGTAATAAAATTGTGCTTTCATTTGTTTGAGTTTGGCGACAGTCGTTCCGTTGTAAATTAAGACACATAACATTTCTACCTATTCTTTATGTTCTGTGGAACAAGGGGTAGTGGGGGACGCCAGCAGTCAGCACGACACGCGACAAATGTGAACAGCGCCATTCTTACTTATAGGCGAGCGAGCGAGATACGACGACACGATTTTTTTCCGGGCGTAGAGGGCTGGCAAAATACACAACATTTATTGTCGTGGACTACACAAAATCGGTCAACGATAAGTGTGAATAGCTTCATTTATATAAAATGTTCTGCCACTGGAACCTCCGATTAATATTCGGACACGATACACGACAAGTGTGATCGGGGTACCTTGGATAAATAAAAAATAAATGATTAGCTTCGAGTTAAAATTCTAAACAAAAAGTATGTAGCAAAGTGTGTGTTCCACTATTGGCCACTATTACATATCCACTGATACAGATTTTTTTTGGAAAAGTAAAATAAGTGTAAATGGAATAATCGACTACGAGTACTAGCTGACCCACGCAACATCGTATACGTCTCCAATTGCCCGTAGCGTAAAAATTTCCCCCCCTTTTTGTAATATTCTTCATTGATGCGCCGCTTCTATTGGTCTTAGCGTGATGATTATATAGCCTTCCTCGATAAATGGGCTATCTAACACTGAAAGATGTTTTCAAATCAGACCAGTAGTTCCTGAGATTAGCGCGTTCAAACAGACAAACAAACTCTTCAGTTTTATATATTAGTATAGATTTTTACCATGATATAATTCATAAATCATGATTTTTATTATGCAAGTATTCCTTCTGGTATTCCGGTATTGGTCATTGGTGTATGTTGCTTTTTCTTCTATAGCAACACCGCGCGTGTGCGCTAATGTTGAATCAAAGTGCTTCATTCTACCGTTTAGCCGTGTTTTAAAAAATAATTATTTTAGTTGTGTAAAACGTTTAATTTACTAATTATTTCTTGCAATAAATAAGTTGTCAAATTTTATTTTTAATAATTGGACCTCCCTTCAAGCGTTTCTTTCGTTCTTTGACACATTTTAGAGACGCCATGTTTGTCACGTTTTTGCCAGTGGTGAATATATATAGCCAAAAACATAATTTGCAGTAGCGTCACTGTGTGCAATTATAAATCAGTGTTATAATTAACATTTACAATGAGTAAAACTTTTCCCAAACATAATAAAAAGCGACGTCGTCCGTCTTCTACCGAAAGTAACTCGGTAAGTTGCTAACAAATTCCCGCTCACCGCGGCTTTGTCGTTTCTTTTTTAATAATAAGTTCGACCTCACGCATAGTTTTTGTGTTACGCTGCGACTTACTTTGAAATTCATCTATTACATTGAATCTACATACTACTTGCCAGCGACACATTAGCTCATGCGATGTTTTGCCCTACAACCATGCGTTGAAATATTAACAGGTGCTCAGAACTACTCAGACGTACTCAAAATTATTTCCTTATAGCATCATTCACTTGATAAATGCTCAAAAGAGCCCGTCCGAGTCCTTACATATACACCTAGTGTTTGGACAATGATAAGATAATGAATTCCTTATACATACAAAGACTTACGTGACAACCTTAAAATTTGATTTTCTCATTCAATCAAAAGATGCATTTTTTAAGGATTTAAAAATAAAATTCTAATGTACCTACATCATTACTGCTTGACATTGGAAAACCTTACAAAGAGTTTTGTGTTTGTGTTTTGTTTTTGAAGAAGTTTAATTTTAGTAAAACTGTTTGATTTTCTAAAGGTGAAGTACCAATGCCTTAACATAGCTGTGCGGCCAATTCTAACAAAAAATGCAAATGATGAAAATGTGCTTATACATTTGTTTTGGATAATCATGTTCACTTTGTACAATAAATGGCATGTTAATAAAAACGTATCTATAAGCAACTCTAGCTATGCGTGTGGTTCCATAATGGTTCCATTCTGTTACACACTTTATTACCCTATTCTGGAACACTCGGCCATATATAAAAAAGTTATAAAGGCAGAACTCCGCATCATCACCTTCAAAAGCCTTTAGTAGTTCACTGCTGGGCATAGTAATGATATGAAAGTCATAAGCCCTATCACTTTGCTCATTAACTTTTGATATCTTTGTCATTAATATGTTTTTTTGACACCATTTTGCCCAGTTATTATACTATCACACTTTAATAACAAATTGTATTACTGGCAGGGTTATGATGCAATTTAATTAATTTAGGGTGTACTTTGATTCACAATTTTATAAAGCTCTTGGTTGATTTGGGCTTACTTAACAGTTTTAAGCTTGGCGATATTAGTCTTAAGATTAAAAAGAAACATGATGTTTTCAAAGCATTGCAATGCAAATAAATGTGACTGTAAAAACTCTAACTGCGGTATATCTAAGATATTTCAGAAAACCTAAGATTTACCAACTAATGGTAAAAATCCCAAACCATTTATGATAATCTCTTATTTTCAAAGTTTTACCACCATTCACTTGGTAAATCTCAGGATTTGTGTCATAACATGTACCTAACTATTAAAATTAACAAGTCACAAGTACTTTTTTATTTAATCACAATGGTAAGTTTAGAACAGTGACCTGATGAATAAATGATTTTCATATAATGGTTTGCATTATTACCATAGGAGTTGGTAAATCTTAGGTTTTACATGAAAATCTTAGTATTTACCTTAATTTGTGGTTTTACAGTATCATATATACTAAGTATGTTGTTTATTTTAATAAATTTCAAGAATATTTGTAAATGCAGCTATAAGAAACAAAATCAACCTCTGTTACTCTCGTAACATCTCGTATTACTGTGTTAACTTTAATCTTATCAGTAAAATAAACAAATAAACAAAAACTAATTAATTAGGTTATTGAATGAATATTTTTTTTGTAATTTTCTCCTTTTTTTACTATTGAACTTTTAAAATGAAATAAATAGACTTGTTCTGAGAAATCTAGAATTTGTTTAAAAAAATATGATAGTTTCATAATATATATACACACATCAAAAGTGTCTAGGGATCAACATATGTGTCTAGGGATCAACATATATTTTTGCAATAACTTTTCTCCTGATTGATATTAATTAAAATTTTCTTTAAGGATTCATCAAATAAAGTGTTTTCGTTTGTCACAGTAACGATAAACCAAGTCACCTTTGCATTAATAAAGAAATTTGCCATTTTCCTAATAAAAGGATTTTTGACATTTGAACCACTAACATTAAAGTTCGAAAAAAAGACTGAAATAACAGTTTTCTTTAAAATTTTATTAGGTAACTTAAACAATTAATAATCCGTGTTTCTACCGCGAACACTAACACGAGAACATTGGTTTGGCATACTCAAAATGAGTTCATCCAAATCACGCTGTGGAATGGCCGCCCATGTTCGTTGCAACAACAAAAAAAGGTCTTCTTGCGACTGGATACCCTCCATATTAGGCAGAGCTCTTCTCTGTAGCATATCCCATGCATGCTCAATCGGGTTCAAGTCTGGCGACTGAGCAGGCCAGGGCCAAAGCCACATCTCAATCTCAAGAAATCCGCATAAAAATGCTTGATCCCTAGACACTTTTGATGTGTGTATGTGTATATATATAAAAAAACAGAAAATTTAATATGATTGTAATGTTAATGAGTTTTTTTAAACTATTTACTTAACATTATTGAATTGCTCTCTTCCTGTATATTTTCACTAAAATACTTTTTGTCATTTTTTCCAGTCATTTGTCAAGAATGTAACATCAAAAGTATCTGGCTTTCTGCCTGCTACAATTGCGAAGTGGTTCAATTCAAGTCCTACAAATGTTAATGGGTCAGTTCCAACTGCTGAAGCAACAGATTCCTCAACAGATGATGAGGGCCCAGAGAGCCCAAGTGTATCACACCCGCCGCAGGCAAAACGGATGCGTTTCAATCCTTCAACCAACTTAAATCATTTTAGTCCCTCAGATGTATGTCACTTTTTCTTCAAATTTCAAGTTAGGACTTTGCTTTTTGACTTGACAAACTTAGACCGAATTTGGAAATTTAAACAATATAAACATTTAACACATTATTCAAATTAAATCAATTGAATATATTGTTCAAAATTTCATTAAACTATCAAAAAGAAAAGTTCTGATGATTATTCTATTTTATATTCTATTATATAGAGTGCTAAATCTATTCAGAATATTGATAACTAGATAATTATGTTAAAGTAACTCAAACTACCTTTACATTTTAGGCAAATTGCACTACAAGTAATATTGATATCACTGAAATACCAGTTGGTCATTTTCCTAGTACTCAATTTTCAACTAGTCGGAACAACGTTACTCTTACACCAATACGGAATGTACATGAAGCATGTGTAACAGATCCTAAAAGGGATAAAATTGAAAGAGAGAATACAACAGCAAAATTAAAGTCTATACAACACACAGTTGCAAGCATAGGACAATCAATTGCTGCCAAAAGAAAATCCATTTTTGAGAGAACCGGTAAGTTCCAATGCTGTTTCTGTTCACATGTATGATTTATTAGATGATATAATATTATAAGTTAAATGTTATATTTCAGCAAAACCAAGCGATACAAAAATTCTGTCCTACAAGCCTTCTCAGTTGGGCTCACCATTCTACCCAGGCAGAACAGTATATGGCGGGGCCGCATCCTCTTATATAAGTCAACCTAATATCCAACATCGTGCTGTGGCATTGGTAAAAAATGACAATAAGTGTCTAATTGATAGTACTATGTCCACCTCTGCCCGCCGTATAATGGATTTGCTAGAGTCTTATTCATCTCCATTAACAGAAGCTCGAAGAATGCCTCAGTATACAAAACATGATAGTTTCAATACATCATCAACAGCCTCGGCCAGTGATAATAAAAGTCTTAGTAAGTACGATATTCAAGAAAGCTTCGTCTAATAAATTTATATAGAAAAAATTGCACCATTGAAATTAGGCTATTCATATCAATAGATTTATTTTCATTGCAGACATGATCAGAAATATGTGATATTATTGTCACTATTTAAATTTCAAGGGTTGAGCAAGACCTGTGCATTGTGTTTTCACGTTACTCATAAAACTTTTTTTCAAACCTTATTGAGCAAAATCCAATTAATTAATGGGTGCAGAACAATCTAATACACAAAAATGATGGATTTCACAAACAAACAAATCTCAAGTTACTTTTCACCCTCACTACAGTGCCAACCACCATTGAGTTTATAAAATTATGCTCATTTTCTGTTTATTTACCTAGGTCATATTAATGAGCTTAATAAACTTGCTCACTAAAGACTTAAAATATTTTAAACTTCGTAAGCAATTATTTATCTTTGAATTATTTATCATTACTGAAATAATTGTAACAATTTTTTTCGTTTTTGTTATGTAGCATACAAAACACAGGAACTTTATGTGCCAGGCATCGCTTCAATTATGCGTTATAAACAGAGATCGCGTCTGATGAACACTACAAAGGCGGCTCGTCAAATTATAGCATCGCATAGCAGTGCATCAAGTTATCCTTTACCATATCCAACTCCAACAATCAATACATCTGACACAAACAATACAAAACAAGACGGCCAACAAAGGTAAGCACAATATATTTATTTGATTTTCTTAATCTGTTTACTACTTAAGGGTGAAAAATGGTCAAATTATTATTCAAAGTTCAAAGAATGTTTCAGAAAACTTATATGCTATAAACTAAACAAATTATTTACTGAGAAAATAAGCATTTTTCACTATTAAATCACAAATTATTTTCGTTAACCTTTTTTAGTTTGATTAGTTTTTTTCATTAGTATAATAACAAACTCAAATCTAGGCATTCATTTTTCACTTGTGACATATTATAATATGTTTACATATTTGAAAAAGAAACTGCCGAATTACTTATGAAATATCGACATACATCCATATTTAGGAACAGATAGAAATAGAGTGTATTTATTTCAGTACTGATTAGTCTTGCTTCTATTTTTTCAAGATTATTATGCCTAACTCTTACATGATTACATGTTTATTCATTTATTTATTACAGACTAGAAATTGAACCGACTAAGAAAATGGTAACCAAAGTGAAAACAAGAGTAGCGCGAACAAATAGAGGGCACCAAGATCAAGATGAAATGGCCACCCCTGTGAAATTACCTTCTGCCACTTTACAGATCGACCAAAATAAACTACCCAAGTTTTCTTTTGATAGCCCAGCTATCACAAATTTGCCAGCTTCATCGACACCAAAAGTAGTTTTGCCTGTTCCTAAATCAATTGAGACTAAAAAAAATACTGAAGTAACTACAAGTAAGCCTGAAACAATCACTAGTAGTATTTTCCAATTTTCTAATCCTATTATAATATCAAAAAATACTCCTGAGCTTGATATGCCACCTCCGAAATTCAGTTTTGCGAGTCCTGACCGACGTGTTGATGGAAATTGTGCTAGTAAAAGTGATGATTCCTCTGTTGTAGGTAAGATTAAAGAAATAGATACATCTACTAAAGCAAAAGATTGGGCCTGTCCAGACTGTTGGGTCAACAACAAGTCAGAGGCATCAAAATGCGTCTGTTGTGGTTTCAAGAAAATTGAGGTCGCCAAATGTTCAGTCTGTAAGCTTGCTAATAGCCAGGCACAAAATGACAAATGTGTTAATTGTGTAAAGATGGCCAGTCCATCATTACCTAAATCAAGTCAGTCTTCAAAGTGGAAATGTGACGATTGTTGGGTCATGAACGAGGACCACTTACAGAAGTGTGCGTGTTGTGGTAGTAAGAAAACGACCGTGGCTAGCGAATCGGCAAAGACGCCAGTGCTAGCGGAACCAGCTAAGATGCCAACTGTTAGCAGTGTCAAGCCTATTCCTGTTTCTAAAATAACTACTTTCTTTGGATCAAATGATCAATCTGATAGCACATTTGTAAGTCTTGCCAAAACTCAGAAGTCAGATAAATGGGAATGTTCTAGTTGTTTAATCTGGAACGCAAGTGACCAAACTGTTTGTGCTTGTTGTGGTTCTAAGAAGGACTCTAAAAGTCAAATTCAAGATAATAAGTTTAACTTTGGTCTAAAAACCGACACATCATTTAAATTCGGAATTGATCCTCAAGCTGAACAAGCTGCTAAGAAGTTAGCAGTACCAACACCTGAGCCTGTATTGAAAGAAAAATCTGAAACAAATAACAACGTGTTGGCCGAAACACCAAAGTTTACATTTGGAATACCTGCCAAGAAAACAGAAACAAAGCCTCAAACTGTACCAGGTATGCCCACAGAACCTGCAAAATTCAGCTTCGGCGTAGCAAAGAATACAAGCACATCAATGAACAAATCAGAGCTTTCTCAAAACATTGACGAAAAGAAAGAAGGGCTGCAAGAAGTTCCAGAAGTGAATTTTGCATCTGCAATAGAAGAGAAACAAAAAGTTGGAGGATTATTTGCTGTTCCTGTTACAAAAGAAGTTGAAAAAGATAAGTCATTAATACCAGCATCAAACTTGTTTACTTTGCCAGCAACTGAGCCAAAGAAAGACACACCTAACAATCCAATGTTATCTAGTGTTGAGACAACGGAAGCACAGAAGACTTTTACTTTTGGTTCGCCTACAATAAGAGTAACTTCCAATTTGTTTGGTACACCATCAACTGTAGGTAGTTCTACAAATATGTTTTCATCACCTGGGCAGAGTATTGCAGTAACTACGAGTACAACATCATCAACTGTTGGTAGCTCTATTAATCTGTTCTCACCATCTGGTCAGAGTGTTGCAGTAACTACAAGTACAACATCATCAACTGTTGGTAGTTCTGTAAATCTGTTTTCACCAACTGGACAGAGTAGTACAATAACTACTGGTACAACATTATCAAATGTTGGTAGCTCTATAAATCTGTTCTCATCACCTGGGCAGAGTACTGCGGTAACTACGAATACATCATCAACTGTTGGAAATTCGATAAATCTGTTCTCACCACCTGGGCCGAGCAGTGCGCTATCTACGGCTACATCAATAACGCCTCTCGCGGTACCATTGGCACCAGCACAAAAAAGTGAAACAGCTGGTGCATTGCCAGCTCCTGCGGCACCAATTTTCAGTTTTGGAAGTAATGGTGTTAACAACTCAATACCGTCAGCAAGCTCTGTGTCAGCCGTGGCACCTGTCGAGAAACCTAAATTTCAATTTACTTTTGGGAGCAGTAATCCTAAAACGGAAACAACACCATCATTATTAGTGCCCTCTTCTAACCCGCAATCTTTATTCAATTCCAATTTTGCGACGTCAAATGAAAATAACTCCAAGAATAACACCTTTAATCTAACTTCAGGAAACTCATTAGTTTCTATCAATACTGTAGCAAGTGGCACTTTAGGTGGTAGTAATGGAATTTCCGCCACAAATGGCTTGGTTGGCAACACCATACCAGGAAACACAATTGTGGGCAATGCACTTTCTGGAAATGGCATATCAGGAAATCTGTTGGCTAGTAACACATTTGGATCGAATAGTCTAACAAGTGGAAGTGGCGTTGCATCAACGCCAACTTTAGGAGGCACTAATGGTCTGCCTGGAATAGCCCATGCTGGTGGTAATAGCTTACAACCCAATAATGCACTAAATAATAATACATTGAACACCAACCCACCTAATATTTTTGGTAATACTGTTCAAAAGGAGAACATGTGGAACCCAACCTTAAACAACAGTGCCCCTTCAACTAACTTGTTTGTTCCGAACACGACAACGAATAGCCTTCAGAAACCATCAACTTTCACATTCGGCTCGTCTACACAGTTTAACGCTACTGGCTCATCTCCAGCTTTTGGCAATAATAATGCTACGTCTACGCAGAATATATTTGGAATGACGGCTAATCAGAATATAAACACTCAGCCGAATCTTTTCTCGAATCCTGTTTCAAATCAGACCCCAACGCCTATGTTTGGCTCTCCTCAACCGAACATTAATCCTGCACCACAATTGGGAATGTTTGGCACGTCGAATATTAGTGCGACGCCCGCATTCGGAGCACCCAGTGCTTCGCTTCCTTCGTTCGAGGCACCATCTATAGCGCCGGCACCTACTGCAACATTTTCCTTTGGTGCTCAAGCCGCATCTACTCCTGTTTTTGGATTCGGACAACAGGTATTTATTATTTTAATATTTTATGAACTTTTCTCAACTAGATGTCTTAAATGGTATGACTCATGCCAATAATACTGACAGCAGTCAGAACAGAGATGATTCAGTTGTAATGATGACAGCCATATTTAAATCCGAAAATCATCAATCAATCGAGAAAGCATTATTCAAATTCTGAAAATATTATTCGATTTTATTTGTGTCATTCAATCTTTTAAATTAAGTTGGCCCTTGTCCATATTAATGAATCTGTACGACGTATAATATATAGTTTTATGTGAACTTGTATTTTTTTTATGTTTGTGTGATCGAGAGTAGAGAGAATTGAATTGTGAATGTTTTTTGTTACGAGAATTGTATTTCAGGCCTAGAGAATTAAACGTTTCTCTCTCATCTAGTAGTACATACACAATATAAAAAGAAGGGCCCTAAGTGACAAAGATGGTGAATTTTCAGCAACCGCAACAGCAGCAGGAGCAGGCACCTGGTGTGTACAGTTTTGGTGCAGCACCACAAGTTCAATTTAACATGGGCACGGCATCCAATCCAACGCGACGAATACGCAAAGCTGCTCGCAGAGCACAACGATGAATTCCTTTTCAGCCATGAAATTATTTGGGAACCTCATCAAGCATATGACAGTATGTATGTATTATAAATAAACTGCTCGTGTGTCGACCTGTGAGGACGATTCAAGCGCCGCATTAAATTATAAGTTAGCTAATGATTATTTTTATTTTGTTATTAGGCGAATAAATTGTGACATACACTGGTTAAAGAGCGTGGTCGTGAATTATTTTAAAATTGTTAAGTAGTATTTCTTTTTAGTTTTTATAGACACTCGTTAATGTTTGTAATTAATCAATATTTAAAATAATGCACAATAAAGATCACATCTTTAGATTTTTTACTGGATATCACACTTTGAGCGATCATAGCACGATTTGTGAGTTTTTCTTCTTATTATATTTTTAATAAATTGTTTTAAGTAAGAGCACATTTTTGTCTAATACCGTGACGTAATTAATTGCCTTGTTTGCAAGTTCAGCAACTTCATCAAGTTACACATGTGGATTATGTTGCAAGTACATACACATCATAACTTACGCTTGGTACATATTTAGTGAAATTTAATAAGAGGAACGATCGAAACAATCTACGAACATCATACTTAATACCGATGTTCGTAGTTCGTTTTGATCACCATGTACATATTTTAGATATTTGTATATTCATAAAAAAATTACCCGTGTGAATGCTGTTCACTCCAAAAGTTAAAGTGGAACCACCTAAAATCCTAATGATTATTCAATTTCAAACATTAGAATGTGTAACTGGTGTACTTTCCAAGATAATGTAAATAAGAAACGCTTGCAAATTTACCCACAGGTTTCTCGAAAGCTGTAGGCAAAGCTTTCCATGACCTAGGTACTGATATTTAAGATAGATTATATTCAGTCATAACCCGTTTACATATCTTTCACATTTGAGAAAAGTAGTAATCAAGTAGGGTACAGCATCTACCATAATTTGTATTGCATAACATTTTCAGCAAATTGAATGGGTAATGAATGAACTTAATGATTAATGAATGATATAGTGTAGCCCTAAATGTGCACGAATATATTTAGAAAAATAACTTCTATGTAACAGCAAAATGCTATGATGCCTTTTGGAATCCAATGATTCATGTATATACCAATAGACTTATCCAATGCCTTTATATATAATGTGTACGTAGAAATTTATGTAAAGCAATTACTAACAGTATGCCAATTTATGAAAGTAAAAAAACTAAATTTAGAGATTTACATTGAATAAACCATATTCTATATGCAAAAATAAGCTTTAGCATTTCCATTTCAATCTATATCTATATATATAAAAGCGAAATACCACTCACTTATTAATCACGAAATCTCAGAAACTATAACACCTACAAACTTGAAATTTGACAGGGAGGTTCCTTATAGGGTGTAGACATCCGCTAAGAACGGATTTTACTAAACTCCACCCCTAAGGGGGTAAATCAGGGGATGAAAGTCTGCGTGAGCGAAGCTGCGTGCAAAAGCTAGTTTAATATACAATAGAATACGAGAGAGATACATCAAGTTCATAAAAATAAAAATTATATAGATACATTAAGTAGACACAAACGCCCAACGCTAAGCTTATTTCGCAATATGTTAGTTACATAAGTTCATTGCCGTATACAGCACACGTGCTTTTTGATTATAGGGAATATGCATAAAATTGTTATTAGACTCAAATATTTATTTTATTTTATAACTTTATTGTCTTTACAATATACATAAAAGATATTTTTTTAATGTAATAATTATTGAACCCAGAAAATATTTAATAAAAAGTGAAAATCAAGGGAGGTAGATTCAAACGTACAAAACGCATCACTATT
Source organism: Diaphora mendica (assembly GCA_949125395.1). Taxonomy (NCBI): domain Eukaryota; kingdom Metazoa; phylum Arthropoda; class Insecta; order Lepidoptera; family Erebidae; genus Diaphora; species Diaphora mendica. Next base: position 8,552,439 of record OX421312.1, on the reverse strand, counting down.
GGTCGAAACGAAAAATGTGACGTCGATGGTCACTTCATCGAAATTACCGGCGTCGAAATTCATACTGTGTTAGTAATGTTTGTGAGAAAAATAACTTCTTTCATGATGTTTATAGCAATTTAAACTGTAAATAAGTATAAATAATAAAGGAACTGAAACACTGAATAGTAAACAAACACGATATGACAATGACGTCATTGGCCTCATAGAATAGCTCAAATTTAGTCAGTGTTTTAAATTTCACTTTGAAAATTAGTTTCACTATTTTAAAGCTTATTTAATTTTTTTTATGTTCGAGACGTAAATGATCAGATTTAGAAATAAAAAAAAAACATACATATTCCCTATTATTTTAAGAGGTACGTAGCATAGTAGGATAGATGTTCTATTTACATCTTGGTAGGAAAATCGCTGTAATAATAACAACGGTATTACCTAAGTAGTGTCAGTCATTACGCCGGTCAACGAGCTGGTAACTGAGTTGCCTATTTCAGATGAATAAAAACATATGCTATTTAGTATTTGTTATTGAAAATTGGTCCCAAGTATAGTCTAGTTTTGAAATAAAACAAAAAAAAATAATACCTTCACCCATAAATTATTATAAAAAGGTGAAAACGTGAAAATATAGCTAAAACGTCAGTTTACGACCACAAGTGATCTGGATTAATACGCCAATAATGTATAATTGGTTTTAAAAATATTTTTAATTTTATCTTTTAATAGAGTATAATAATATAAATTAAAATTGTTGACAAAAATATTTCAATTATGTGTTTGGCTGTTTTTTCTCATTTTTATTTATGATTACTAAATAAAATGTAAATTATTTATATATTTTGATTTCGATGGGGGCTCGTGGCTAAGTAGTATTAATCGAAGTATCCAAAGGAGAACGACAGATCCTGTACCGCCAGCAATATATAATAGACGAGCTGTTGCCTACGGCTTTGCCCGCGTGTATGTCAGTTATCGCTGCGAATAGTAGCCTATGTGTTATTCTGATGTATAAGCTATATTACTGTAAAGTTTCATCCAAATCCATGCAGTAGTTTTTGCGTGAGAGTAACAAACATACATCCTTCCATACTTACAAACTTTCGCGTCTATAATATTAGTAGGATAATTATGAGACTCATATCATTTATGAAGTTAAACGTCCTATTTTCATGTGATAATCATATTTTTAGAACTTTGCTAAAATAATGTATTAGGGCTCGGCCAAACCTGCGCGTCAGTAACGCGGGAAGCGGGACGCGATGCGGAAGCGTTTGCAACGCGAAATTTATCTATCATTAGTATCGGTGCCGATATTTATTTGCCTTCAAACACTCGTGTGATATTATAATAAAACTTGCCTAATCACACTCATGTTTTAATTGCATCTCATGATGCAACAGTCTCTTAAATCCATTTGAAATTCCGACATTCGGACGGAAAGAATACCATATTTTGCCTTTTTTTCGTAAATGCTTTAAATCTTTGTTTTTCAAATCATATATAATGGTATATCCTCTCACTGTGTTGATAAACAATCTGTATTATCTTCTGTTGTAGTCATTGTGGAACGAAATAATTACTAATAAAATTGTTATTATAAATTTGACTGCACAGTTGGCCTAGTCGTTTAAGCGGTCGCCACGCTGCTTTCTACTGTGCCAATTGTCGTGGGTTCAAATTCCACATGGAACAACAACAAACAAACTTTGTGTGATCCACAAATTGTTGGTCTGAGTCTGGGTGTTCTTTGGCGACACAGGATGTATATTCCTAATGTGGGAGTTGTCTTTAAAAAAAGAAAGGTAGGTTTCTCGCATGTACACACGTCTGACCACTAGACGCGTGCGTCCCGCTTTGCGGACGCTGCACTTCCGCTTTGTGGTCGTGTAGGTGTGCAAGGTAAAAGTAAAGCGGACCCACGCAACCCCGTTTGCGTCTCCTACTGCCCGTAGCGTGATAATTTCCCCCCGTTTTTTAAACATTCTTTATTGATGCTCCGCTCCTATTGGTCTTAGCGTGATGATATATAGCCTATAGCCTTCCTCGATAAGTGGGCTATCTAATACTAAAATAATTTTTCAAATCGGCCCAGCGGTTCCTTAGATTAGCGCGTTCAAACAAACAAACAAATTCTTCAGCTTTATAATATTAGTATAGATCGCGGTAGCGTCCGCCGCGCAGCAGACGCTACCGCTTCGCAGACGCTTTGGTTGCGCAGGTTTGGCCGAAGCTTTAACATTCTTGAACTTTTTGAGAATAATTATCTTTTCAAAAAGTTGTTACTACTGCAATAACAAAACGCATTCCTATGTTTCCCAAACTTGCCACCCTTAAAATTTGCTTAGGTGAAACTAGATGACGTTGTGTATCAATGTCCCAAAACATTTTCAAATTATTTTTAACCGACTTTAAAAAAGGAGGAGTTTCTCAATTCGACTGTATTTTTGTTTATGTTTGTTACTACAGAACTTTCGACTGGGTAAACCGATTTCGATGATTCTTTTTTTGATGCTTCCCGTGTGTGTGTGGTCTCATTTCAATTTCGTGGACCATTAACAAAAAACGGCGACTTCATGAACTGGAGTTCTTGAAGTCGTCTTTTTGTTAAAATATAAATTACGTGGAAATCAAGATAATATTTACATGGAAATTTTATGAATGAGCTCACTAGCATTTACTAGACGAGCATTTAGTAGCCGAGCAACATTTTTTTGCGGATCATGAAAATCACAAGCGAATGCTTTTGATTTTAATAATATGGTACGTAGTATGCCATCTAGTCAACAATGACAACTCGTTTGTATTAGCAAATGATAGCTAGCTTTCATGTCTATCGACTTTAGTACAGCCTATGTATTACATTGTAAACTACAATTTAAAATAACTTTTTAATGCAAAGTTCTAATAATATGAGAATCTAAAATATTATTCTTAGTGATATTACCAGCCATATAAATTCAAACAATAATCCCTCTCCTGAGATACGCTTGGCGCGGTACAAAAGTCATATACGTACATGACATTGTCCTTCCATTAAAATCAGTTATGCGCTTTAAACGTGAAGCGTAACAGATGATGTTACTTATGCATTTATAATATTTTACAATCTTAAGGAATAATTTTGGACATAAAAAGTATTTTATAAACTTCCCCACAACTCAAACTATCTCCAAATCAAATGCCATCTAAATCGGTTCAGCGACCATCGATTCTTTGTACAAACTTTCCTCTCTTTTCAGTTCCTTAAAGGATGCTTCTATGATAAAAACTAGGCTATCTTTTCCTGAGATTCTCTCTCTCTGAGATCTCTATTCCAAAATCCACATAAATCGGTTTAGCGGATAGAACTAGAAAGACTTTCGCATACATAAAATTAGTATGGATTACATTTAATAATGATGCCGGACGATGGTGATACAATGTTTTACAGTAATTAAGTTTATGGCCATTATCTCTCATGATAAAATATGGTGGCCGCAAACTGATGGCTTAATTTGACTTGTGTTGGTTAATGATCACTTTTTAGGCTATGAGTAATTTACTTAAATTTAAAAAAAAATGATTATTGCCCTTTTACAATGCTTTACCCTAAGTTGTAGAATACATGTGCGAACTATTATGCCGATGCAAACAAAACAAAATAATGATGTATTCGTCAGACTGCGACTATATGGTCGCAAACCTTAATGACAAATTGGCACTTCGGTTACCAACCATCGAGTTTTATCTTAATACTACACACAAAATTAGATACATATAACTTAGTAATGACAGAAGCTTAACAATTGCTCTAATGAAACACAAAATTATTATCTATGAGCGCCGTGCTCAATACTTTTTTTTTTTAATTATTATCAAAAACACCAAGTCATCTCGCATGTTGACCACTTTTGTTTTTTCGATGCTGGGATAATTCATTTCTTTCAAACTATGTATATTATTATTTGATAACTGTTTAAAAACAGATAAGATTAATATTTTTTTTATGTTACTTGCTGAAGCTATCTTTATTTAAAGGAGCTTAGTCCGTCAAGAGGTCGTCTACTGAAGCTTTTCACAAGCCAACGCTACTAATCTAGATTTCGTTCTTTCTAACTTATTGTTATTTATGCAAAAAATACATAACAATATTAAAATTTATCAGTCGGTTTTGTTTGAAAATGTTAGAGATGAAGTCTTATTTTTCAGACCATCATCATTAATGTAATTCGTATTTATCACAATTCACTTGAAACGCATGATTTTATTGTCGCATATTAGAGACGAAAAGGAGTGACCATAACGATCCCTTACCCCTTAGAATAACTTGTAACTGTTACAAAAGACAGTTTTTAGGAATGGATTTCTTAAACATAACTATATGAAAAGCTATGTATAACGGGAAGTAAAATCGATCTACATAATTTGGATTTGAATAAGGCAGTTTTCAATCTCCGTATTTTTACTGAACAATAAAAAAAGTTATTTATAAATGTTCAAGAAGAAAATTGAAAATGTCAGAACCGTATTTAAGCTACTGAGAAGAAAGAAAAGAACAGAGCAATAATAAATTTACCACCAACTGCCAAACACACGTGAAATAAAACTTAATGTTTTGTCACATAGAAATCATAAAATTCACTTTTAAATTATAATTTAAAAGTGAATTGATTAATTTGTTTGAATACACTTTTTCATTATATGTAATACAATATTTAAAAAAAACATTTCGTCCAATAGCGTCGGTTGTTAAACGGATGTTTAACAACCGACGCTATTGGCACACAGTAAAAGACATTACAGAATTTTTTTTTACATGAAAAGGTTTGTTTTTGTAGTTATTATTTAAGTGTACATCGTACTTCATATAAAAACTGTCTCTGTCTATTCCGAATAATCTTTGAAATGGCTGAAAGAATTTTGATGGGACTTTTGCTGGCTGAAAGCTGATGTTATAAGGACTATTTACTCTACTTTTGGAAATAAGATTAAGAAAAATAGGGTTACTAGAAAACAAAATTAAAATCAATGAAATAGTAAACAACATCCGATTCAAACGAAAGAAAACCCGCGGGTATAGTATTACATATAGTTTATATATAAAAATGAATCGCCGAAATGTATGTACGCGCATAACTTCCGATCGGCTGCACCAAATTAAATAATTATTTTTCTCATGCGTTCGTTATTGGTTAAGACGAGGTTTGTGTAGGTACAAGAAAAATTAAAAGATAACGGGGAAAGTCAATTTTGTGTCCGCGACGGGAAAGTAAATATGGCAGTACGAAGTTCGTCGGGTCAGCTAGTATGTAGTTTATAAAATGTTTTCTTGCAACTACCAAATGTACCTTTTAAACTTTCGAGGCCAGTGAAACCTGGTCGAAACGTCAGGCAAATCAGAGGTAATACCTTTAAATAAGTGATCGCGTTAATTCCCGTAAAAATAATAATTATACCAAATGTACCGTCTCCAAACAGATGCTTTAGTGATTTTATGCGTTCTTTTGATTCTGCAGATGCAAATGCAATTGTTTTTTTTCATATGTGTAGTCAAATAGAACAAGCCAATCATAATTATGTGGGTCGTATTTTAACAGCATCCCTATTTGGTATCTTTTCAACAATATCAATAATTTAATCTTTCAATGGTTTCACACATTTTTATGTCATAACGGAACTGGTTTGTATTATTAGGATAATTGACTAGGCGCAGAAACGGACGGATAGGTTCGCAAGTTACGGTACGCAGCCGATCGTATGCGTCGACATCCTGGCGGACGCGATCGACTGTCGCGACATTGCGGCAATCATTCTTATCCTTTCAGATACGATCCGATGCGAGTCATTTCAAGTAAATCATCCTTATTAACCTAATAACGTAAAATTTTTACTAATAATATCAACCTAATAAGGATGATTTCGAAATGTAAGTTTAGATTAAATGACCCGATGTTGGATTCCATAAATAACCTTAAATATAAATGTAGTATATAATCCGATTTATATTTTATACCACTTTAGCGTTATACAGGCAAATGATATTTAGTTTGTTAATTTACTTTAAAAACGCAAAAAGTAATGCACCAGTTGAGCTTACATTTTGACATGCTTTATAAGTTTCATCAAGTGAGGTTTTTATCTATTTTTCATGTAATTTCACACTAATACAATTTTACTGTACCACAGCGATACATGGCACGGTACAGCCCGTTATTATAATTTAATGAATCAGTATTTTTTGTGATGTCTTAGTATCAGTTTTTGTAAGGCATTGCTCCAGTTTCAAGTCACTATTGACCATTTTACTTGTTGCAATAGTCTATTGTCACATATTGATCTTGTACTCTTATTAGTTTCAAATACATAATGTATCAATTGTACTATATAAATGTAATTACGATTTCTTCTGTCAACTACACCTATTATTTATGTAATTTGTATTACTGATTAATTATTTAAACTTGTGTTTGTATTTCATTAGTATGTTAGTAACATAAAATTGAATTTGTAGTGATAAGATTGATTCCAATTTTACTGTTGTACGATATTTCTTTGCATCGTGAAAGTTTCTAGAAATGTGTTTAGTATGTGTTTATCTAGCTTTAACCAAAACAATACATTATTAACTAAAGGAAAGCTGGTCTTTCGTAAAGAATTAAAATTACCAAATTCGAATTATTCAGTTCTAGGAATTTTTATATGTATTAGCATTAGTGCATATGTATGTAATTTTAACTGAATAGATCCTTCTAGTTATTATAGTGTATTTTAGTGTATAATGGATGGAGTTGGTAATATAATGAATACGTGTGACTGTCATTTTTTTGACACATTGTGTAAAGTTTCTAATAGTTTTGAAACTACAAGTGTGCGTAAGGTTAAATTTTGGTGCGATATGATGTAACAGTATAATGTGATATTTACACAATGTGTTAACTGCCTGTATTGTTGGATAGCCTGTGAGGCGTGCGAACACACACACCCCAAATGTTTCTATGTTTATTGTGTAACTAATGTGACCCGTTTAGTATCAATCTGGGCTCTCACTTTACGTCTATATGCTGATTTTGAAGTTAAGGGATTCATATTTTGTAAGGATAGACATTTTCAAACAAGTTCGTTGAGTGTCATTGTCGTTTAAAAGTGATTCAAATAGTTTCTGTGGTTGGTCTTAAAGGATTGCTAGCCAAATAGTCTGAAGACATTGCTTGTTTGTATTACCTATACTATTAGTGATATTTGTTAAATAAATTTACGTAATGTTTTGAAATCAATACCATAACTCGTTAATAGTTTGTATACATTTCAGACTTTGCTTAATATGCCGTGTATAATTTAAATAACGTTGGATTATGTTTATTATTAGTAAATCATTCAATTAGATCTTAATTTTTTATTTTAAGTTTAGGTGTACGTCTTCGATAAACAGCAACTAAGGCAAAACATTGTAACAGCCGGAGTCATAGTATATTGAAAATATTTGGAATTTATTGAATTTTGGCAACACGTCTGTAGTACTCAAGTGACTGCTACGATATTTTGCTTGGGATTCATGTTGTTGACTGTATATATAGTTCTTAACAATTATGTCAACATGACTTGTAGTTGCATTTGGAACTGTTTTGTCATTACATATTTTTTTAGCACTGAACAACATTTTGATGTGTCCAAATGCTCACTGCAAATAGTCATTATAATGTAAAAATATATGTACTGTATTTAGGAACACTCAGTGGACATAACAATAAACAACTAATGGAAAATTGGGGAGCAAAACTAATTGTATGTCCAACTCTGTTCTGGATGTTATGTAATAAAGTTGATAAATGATAAAAAAATCGTTGATTTGAAAATGCTTTTAGATTTGTTCCTCAATTAATACGGCCATTAAAAAACTAAACCAGCCTTTTTTTCACATCTTGAATACACAAAATCCATCATCACATCATTTCCGAGAGAAATTTGTCTCTCATAGGGCCGACTGACATAACGAAGAGAGTAATCGCGCGCAATTCTCTCAAAAAGACTAGAATAAATATAAATGATGCAGCCGGGCGAGCCTGCTCCTGCCGACACGTACTCACACCAGGTTATCACTCCAGAATCACACACAAGTTTTTTTTTCTAGTTTGTCATACTAATGATTTTTCTACACCATGTATACTATTAGTATACTGCTAGTACAATATAAAATGTTTTTATTAGAACTTGTTAAAAACGGATGGGAGTTTATAAAAACTGAAGGTAATAATTTGAGTGGGGAAAATATGAGTTTATATTATGTAGCATCTATACTTACTATTATATAAAGCTGAAGAGTTTGTTTGTTTGAACGCGCTAATCTCAGGAACCGCTGGTCCGATTTGAAAAAAAAATTCAGTGTTGGATAGCACATTTATCGAGGAAGGCTATAGGCTATATATCATCACGCTACGACCAATAGGAGTGGAGCACCAATTAAAAATGTTACCAAAACGGGGAAAAATTATCACGCTACGGGCAATAGGAGAGGCAACGAGGTTGCGTGGGTCGGCTAGTGTAATATAAGGCCCGATATTTATATTTCATTGGAAATGCAGTTCATTGCCCGCTCTCGTAGTAACAATGTAGTTAATACCTACTTACATTTCATACATAACGTATGATTGTTTTACATCCATATATGTATATGTATGTGTGTATCCACATACATATACATCAGATCATAACGGCTCGAGTACGATAGTTTCCAGAGATGTACTGACGTGCCGAATTTTGAGCGATCGCACTCCTAACTCTGGCGCGCCTGCTATACCTAGCATTTCTACCTTTTTTCTCCATTCTGTGGTACGGTAGACGTAGAAGAATGTGTGCTATCGGTTTTTTTTTTTTTAAAAGACTACTCCCGCTTTAGGAATATACATCCTATGTTGCGGGGGACTTTACATACATGACTGCCTCGTTGGTCTAGCGGTTGGCGTGTGCGACCGCTGATCATGAGGTCGCGGGTTCGATTCCTGGGTCGGACCAAATGTTTGTATGATCTACAAATATTTGTTTCGGAGTTTGGGTGTTTTCTATGTATAATATGTATGTATTTACAAAAAAAAAGTAAATAAGTATTTATATCAGTTGTCTAGTACCCATAACACAAGCTCTGCTTAGCTTGGGACTAGATGGCGTTGCGTGGTAGATGTCCGAAATATTTATTTATTTATACATGAAACGGACACAAAGTACACCCAGACTTAGAACAACAATTTGTGGATCACACAAAGTATTGTCCTACGTAGGATTTGAACCCACAACACTTGGCGCAGTAGGAAGCGGCGTGGCGACCACTTAAACCACTAGGCCAACCGTGCAGTCGAATTAAAAAGTACGTAGACAAGCAAAGTTCTCTTGATTCGTCGAACGTACCATAGCAAATACAAAAGCAACAGCTAGATACGTGAGCATAGAGTTATTACAGATAGAGCCAGGCCTCCAGTCGTACCTCGGTTAGAAAGAAAGAGACGATCGCGGTACCTACCTGTATTTCTCTACTGACGCATGCGCAGTTAGCGCGGAAAAGCAGCATAGCAGTACGATTCGACGGTTAATTGCTGTGATTGGATTACCATTATTAGTTCTTTACTGCGCATGCGTCAGTAGAGAAAGACAGATGGGGTACCGCGATCTTCTCTCTCTTTTTAACCGTTGGACGTTTCTGCTTACAGGCAGCCGTATGTCTTCCCCTCTCTATCTATAATAACTCTATGTACGTGAGCCGCTGAAGTGCACAGGTAACTCGGATACCACAAGCCCACGATTTAAAAAAGACAAATCAAGACAAACACAATGGTAAGGGTTTTGTATCAACTTTACCTATTTATTGCAGCACTGTTGTACTGCTTAGTTTGCCAATCTCTCTGTATGAACAGGAATGCTGAAATTGCGTAGGTATTCTTTAATCGTCACCACACGAACAAGATTAAGGTTATTGACTGTAAAATTATATCAATAACATAATAAAATTGTTACTGGTCGCTGTCCATATAGGGGGGCTTTATGAACACAATTAAACCCAAAATAATGATTTTTAAAATTTTTGTCTGTAAGTTTGTGCACGCTAATATCAGAAACAGCCTTACCGATTTGAATACGGTTTTCACGAATGCTTTGCGGTTTGCTCCACCTAACATTTAGAGTTGGTTTGGTTTCATTTCAATCGGTTCATAAATAAAAAAGTTATATATCAGTTTGAAGAATCAACGTGATAACCGACCTTTACGCGGGCGGAGCCGCGGGCAAAAGCTAGGAATATGCAGGGTTACTGGTTAAGGCGACCTATTCCCGTTATGGGCGTATAGTTAACATTGTTTCTGACTGAGACTATGCAACACCCTATCCGAAATCTGACAGTTTATGAGATATCTGAATTTAATTAGTTTTTACAAAAGAATCTCCATTTTCGGCTGTCAGCTTAGATATTAAGAAATGTGTAAGTCTTATTTTATTATTATTATTTGATTTTTACATGTAAACTAAGTTGTAGACGATTAAAACTAAATAATAATAATTTAGAAAGTTTATTTTTCTTTAATGGATATCTAATTTGTGAAATTTGTAAAAATAACTTTTACAAATTTTTGATAAAACCCTAGGTTTTTTCTTTCCTTTACATCATTTTCTTTAAAATGATGTAAAGAAAAGAAAAACCTACCTTACCTACCTACCTTATGTAAACGGTGATAGGTACCAACGAGTTTAGACTTGTTTCTTGCATTAATATTGTGTACTGTTTTTCTTATAATCATTAATGTTGTGCCTAACAAACATCATATTTGCAAATATGTACTGTGATGCAACAGTTAAAATATCTATATCTTTAAACAACTCTCGAAGAGAGACTTTAGCACCTAAATTATATATTGAGCGGATGGCTCGTTTTTGTAGAATAAAAATCGTTTCAATATCAGCCGCCTTGCCCCAAAGTACTCAAAGTAGTATACTATAAGACATGACGCTGTGAAAGTAGCTAAAATACACTAGCCTAGCTGTGTCCCTATCAGTGAGCTAACGTACCTTCCATACTGCATAAGCTGCCGAACTAAGTCTACCTGCAAGGCTATCTATCTGGGCTCCCCATTGTAGTTTGCTGTCTATTAATGTAATTCCTAGGAATACTGTTGAGTCTACAATACTTATGATTTCATTATTTAGAGTTACATTAGTGCCTAGCTGTTTTACATTTGGCACAGTAAATCTCACACACTTTGTTTTATTTCAATTCAGTAGGAGATTATTCGTTGTAAACCAATTTAATATATCATTTAGTGCCCTATTCACATCGTCAAAAACTGTTTGCTTACGATCGACTTTAAAAATAAGTGACGTATCATCAGCTAATAGAACTATATCAATATGGTAAATCATTTATATATATGAGAAAAAGTAGAGGACCCAGTATAGAGCCCTGCGGAACGCACATAGTAACAGGTAATCCACAAGACCTCGCACCATTTACATCTACCTGTTGAATTCTATCTTTCAAGTAGGAAACAATTAAAGCAATACCATTAACACCATAATGCCTAAGTTTAAGAAAAAACGTGTTATGTTCTAAGCAATCAAAAGCTTTTGAAAAATCGCAAAATACAGCTATCGCATCCTGCAAATTCTCCCATGCATTAAATATATGTCTTAAAAGAGTTGCACCAGCATCAATTGTTAAACGACCCTTTGTAAAGCCATATTGTTCTTTGTGAAATAAATTATTTAGACTAAAATGGCTTTCTAGTTGTTGCAAAATAACTTTTTTTTTTTTTTTACTAATAGCCGGTAAGATTGAGATTGGCCTAAAGTTACTTGGTTCAGTTGTACAACCCTTCTTGAATAAAGGTATTACTTTGCTTTACTTCATCAGGTTAGGAAAAACACCAGAATCAAACACATTGATTGAAAGTTACAGCTAAAAATGGTGCTATACCTATCTATTTTAATAGTTTCTGTTAATTTAACAGAAATCGCCCATATTTTTCCTGTTTTCTTAGAATTAAGAGACTTAAACGTTTTTATAGTATCTGTGGGCGGTGGCGAACCCAGGGGGGGATATGGGGGATATATACCCTCACGAAATGTTTATGTTCAATAAAAAATGTAACGTATTGTCGATTGTTGACGACGACGCGAATTGGTGCCTCGATTCCTGTAGGTAACAACTGCAACGTATGCTGCTACGAACGACGAATCTGACTGCCAGACAAAACAGTCACTTCCTCCCATTTCAAAATCCTATGGTGGATTATACGTCAGCTTGTAACCCCTGATCTTGTCAGGTAGATTACTCACCGATTACGACTCGCGGTAGATATTATAAGACCTCAGGGCGCCGTTAGAATTTTTTAAGAAATTTCAAGTGAGGGTGCCTGTACTAGGGCTCCACGGGAGGCTTCAGTGAAACAACTTGAGACACATACAACTTTTATTTACGTCAAACAAATTACATTTAAAAGTTACTTATTGTAAGAAAAATATTTATAAATATATACAAGGTAGGTAAGAAAAATAAATTATAAAGTTTCTTAGAGATAATCAGGCCTGTTGCTTGGACAGCATTAGGTAGCAACCCTCAGGATCACCTTGCTGACTCGAGGTAGTCAGCCGAAGTCTCTCACCAGCTCAAGGTAGCTTGAGGAGACGTCCAACAGTGATCTACTTGTAGGTGCTAAATAAAAGTAATAATTAAGGATGTTAATCGTTACGTGATCTTCCCTCAAGGTAGGGCAGAAATCTTGAGGAGTGAGCCGTGAGCTGCCAACAATCAAACTTCCTCAGTAATAAATCACGAACCACAGGACGGGTATACTGAAGGTAGATTTTCAGCCGTAATCTATCGACCCTATAAACAAAATTAAATAACCTGAGGACATATTCTACATACTTAAAGATATTAATGAAAACCTTTTTGAGGTTAACTTACCACAGACAGTGGGACTTGATCACTCACAAAACACTACCATCAAAGATATATATATTCACGATAATGAAAACTTCCTCAGAGTTCCAAAGAGAAGATTAAGAATCTTTCATCTGCGATACATCTATTTTTAAAGTCTCATCTTCGAACTTTCTCGATGAAACCCTCATTACTTGACGTGAGAACAAGACGTACAACTACTATACTGCTTGTTTCTATGCGATAAATTTAAAATGTATTGAGAATCGTATGACACACATATGATAATGTATCATTGTTACTAGGCGGCTTAATCTATACTAAAAATCCTTTAAAATAAACGCCACCTGGCGCATCCTAGGTGCACCAGACAGCTAAACAATTTGATCGCGCTCCGCACCTAATTGTAGTTCGAACTACAGTGAACGAGAGGGCGCTGAAAACAAAAATTGTTAAAAGATTGAAATGTTTAACGATGTTACAAGCTGGCTGCTTAAACATGAAAAAAAAAATTTTTTTCAATGATTTCCTCTCAAATTAAAATTTATCCAGTGATAGTTTATATGTTTCTATGAATAAGTTGTTGTGAGCTTGCTGTATCGCAGTGGAAAGTTTGTCAGCTGGTACCTTGAAAGGTGTAACGCAGCAGCATCTATCACCTGCTGAATCTTATCAGCTGACTTTTCCCTTGATTTGGCAGCTGTTTTGTTTTTTTTTTACAGATTGAATATCATTATCGTCATCTAGGAAATGATGAAAAGAAAAGTTATTAGTACGCGTGTATAATAATATGTAATAAAACATGATCGATCAATATGAAAAAAGAATTAATAACTTTTTCAGGTTTAATTAGCAATTTAAATTCATCGATGTCCAAAAATTAAATGTAAGTTTTTTGGAACAATGCAACATGCAACCCTAGCATCGTTCATGTTTCATAACCGATCAAGGCCATACATCTGACAGGCAAACTCCTGCATTTTGCCATATAAATCTTCCCGATCATCGATAGCTCCGACATTTGTACGAAGTATTTCGTAAAAGCTGCAGTTTTTTTAAGCTATTGCATAGCTTTTATCTATGACTGAATCAAGAAATTCCATAACGTAACGAAACAAGTAGGTACACATTACTAAAAATAAAAAACCCGACTGCGTCAATATTTAACAATAAAAACATATAAGTTTTATATAATTACATTCCAAATCACCGTAAAAAATTCTTTATTTTGATACCACACTCGATGTATTTTGAAAACATTATTTTTTTTATATTACTTTTTGGCGCCAAAAATCCTTATTATTTTTTTTTATTTGATGTACCCAGTGTCACTCTCACGACTTAGACGAATCTATTGACACCACTCACATAAAAATACGACAACCCGTTTAGGCTCTAGGGCGTGCCAAAGAAATATACATACATACATACACTCGAAAAACATAACCCTCCTTTCGCAGTCGGGTAGAAAACCTAACAACCGAAGCTCGCACGGATCGAGACCTATCGAGACGAGCTGCATCGAAATCTGTCAAAAACAGACAAAACAGTCTGGGTTCGAGAAAGTATATAGGTGTACCTATAGGTATTTATCATATTTATAATGCTACAGTCACCGCATACATGTTCAAAGAAAAAATAACTGTGAATAAAACAGTGAGTTCCAGGTTTTGACCGCTCGGCACAGAAAGGAGGAACCGAAGCGATGAGTACGAGATCGTATGTCTAACACTCTGAAGCGGTGACTTCCAAGGTCGGCATGTGTTGTCCTGTAGAAGAAGGGGGAAGGGGGGCCCAGTTGGAAAAGCTCTTCAGAACATTCTCCGTGATACAAGCGATAGAGTACTGCGATAGAGGCGACATCTCTACGCAACTGCAGGGGCTCAATGGACTCGGTGGGGTTCGGGACTGTTGACAATGCGGATTGCTCGCCGCTGCAACCGATCGAGAGCGTCAAACAGATAGAGTGCGGCACCATGGCAAAGATGAGATCAGTACTCCACGCACAAGCGAACCTAGGTCTTGTAAAGAAGACACAGATGCCCGGGCGAGAAGAACCGTAACCGATTTTGATACTATCGAAAATGGACGCTACTTACCTTTCCTAAAAAATGTTGGGTTGTTATCACAACCTGCATCTTAATGAAGAAAATTCTGGAAATGCTGCAATCAAATTCGATCGCAAAGTTTTATGAATTTGAGTGACATTGATGAACTTCATATGTTTTCCAACGCCGACTTCCATAAAAGCGTTAACATGTTGTGAAACATAGCCATATTAGCTAATATTAAAACCAATATATCAGTATCAGAACAACGAATCGTTAATTTAGCATTAAAATCGATTTGACAAGCGTAAAAATTCACTATACACAATAAAAGGCCTTTGTACGCAGTCATGGGTAAAACTTACCACCTCTAAGAGTACCGTTAGCATTCTATGCTCTGCTATAGCATAGCATCTGGAGGAGAAGGTAATTTTAATCCACAATCTAGTTGCAATGTAGAAAGGGCTTATGTATAGCACCAATCTGTAAAAAAAGAGAATAACTTAAGATTTCCTCTGAGATGAAAATTTATAAGAGGATTGTTAACATGCTCTAGTAAATACTAATAAAATCAGCTAGCTGTAAGTCAAGGGAAAAGTCAGCTGATAAGATTCAGCAGGTGATAGATGCTGCTGCGTTACAGCTATCAAAACAGGTACCAGCTGACAAACTTTCCACTGAGATACAGCAAGCTGACAACAACTTATTCATAGTAACATATAAACTATCACTGGATAAATTTTAATTTGAGAGGAAATCATTGAAAAATTTTTTTTTTCTTATTTAACTGGCCAGCTGACTTATAATCCACCATGTTATGGTCAGCTGATTTTATTTTTCTTTCAAGATGTTAGATAAACTATAGTATGTAGGATTTTGTAATGGGAGGAAGTGACTGAAAAAACTTTTTTTCTGCATGCTTGGGAGGCTGCCGCTGCCTACCCCACCCACGGAGTCGCAGCTGACGGTCGCAAGTATTCATAATATACATTTCTAATGTATTTCACGAATTTTCGATCGAGAGGGACTTGGTCATGTAAATCTGTCACTGGCTCCTGGTCCAGAAGCAGATTACTCGTATTTCATCTCAAAATTTCTCTGTGCACAGTTGAGTTGCTTTTATCCTTAATGATCTATCTTACCCCAGATCTGGGGCACATTGAAATAGAAGAATAATGCAATGTGCTTTTTCTACATGCAATGTATTTTTTCTAATGCAATGCATTATTTAAAAGGAAGTTAAAAAAAGTATCTGTCACAATTACAAAATAACTGTTTTCATCATTCCTTAACTTCTACCTATTGAAAATACTGCCCGTATTTTTCCTCCTAAATGAAATGGAATTGCTTGGCATGTACCTATGCCTACCCCGTGAATAGGGGAAGAATTTTACAAGTTGGAATTTTACAATTTTACAAGTTGAATTTTACAAGAAATTTACAAACAGAACAGGCGAACTATTAAAGTAATAAACAAAAAACTACAACTGATTTAGGACTTCGTCCCATC
Organism: Diaphora mendica; assembly: GCA_949125395.1. Taxonomy (NCBI): domain Eukaryota; kingdom Metazoa; phylum Arthropoda; class Insecta; order Lepidoptera; family Erebidae; genus Diaphora; species Diaphora mendica. Next base: position 8,535,983 of record OX421312.1, on the reverse strand, counting down.
GTCTCGTTTAAATTATATTATTATTATATACATTTTTTAACGGAATAGGTGACAAACGAGCAGACGTATCACCTGATTGTAAGCGATTATCGCCGCCCATTGACTCCCGCAACACCAGAGGCGTCACAAGTGCGTTGCCGGCCTTTGTGGGATGGGGAGGGGTTGGGATATGGGCCTCCGGTATCCTCACTCACTCGGTGAAACAAAGCGCAAGAGCTATTTCACACCAGTTTTCTATAAGGCCGTGGTATCACTCCTATTGATATAGTTGAAAATTAACGAGCTATTTCAGAAAAACGAAAAAAAATAACTTTAAAACAAGATGGCGGCGAACCCTCTACCGGGATTAGTTCGAAAATCGAGATTTATACTTCCAACCACTCTCCCGATGTTTAAAAAAAAAATGTTTTTTCTATTTCAGGCTAGTTTTATGTCTGTCCCGACTGGACTATGTTTAAAATTTTCAAACTAAGTAAATACTGGTAACGAAATCTCGCGACAAGCTTTTGTATTATATAAATTGTGTAATGACATAATAAGTTGATAGAAAAAGTTTTCAAGGAATACTTTATTTTATTCTTTTTAGAGCATTCCAATAAAAGCATGTTTTTAAAAGTTTATTTTTATTTAATTTATTTTTTACTTTTTAGTTATCGCTGGACAGGTTTCTCAGTCTGTTCAGCTCATTCACATGCATCAATATTGCAAGACATCTACGATCGAACTACCTACTTATCAGGACAAATCCTATAAACATCGATCAACTTCATCGTCAAATCCAGCTCCATCATCAGACCCTGAATACTATCAAAACATAAAGTACTCGTCAAGATGCATCAAACTATTCCAATCTCGATGGTGTTGCGTCGTTTCATTACGGAGTTCCTTTGGCCACCTTCCGGCTCCATGATCAGACCCTGGATACTATCAAAACATAAAGTACTCGTCAAGATGCATAAAACGATTCCAATTTCGATAGTGTGGCGTCGTTTCATTACAGAGTTCCTATGGCCACCTTTCGGCTTCATCATCAGACCCTGGGTACTATCAAAACATAAATTACTCGTCAAGACGCATCAAAAGATTCTTATCTCGATGGTGTTGCGTCGTTTCATTACAGACTTCCTATGGCCACCTTCCGGGTCCATCATCAGACCCTGGGTACTTTCAAAACATAAAGTACTCGCCAAGACGCATCAAACGACTCCAATCTTGATCGTGTTGCGTCGTTTCATTACCGAGTTCCTATGGCCACCTTCCGGCTCCGTCATGAGACCCTGGATACTATCAAAACATAAATTACTCGTCAAGACGCATCAAAAGATTCTTATCTCGATGGTGTTGCGTCGTTTCATTACAGACTTCCTATGGCCACCTTCCGGGTCCATCATCAGACCCTGGGTACTTTCAAAACATAAAGTACTCGCCAAGACGCATCAAACGACTCCAATCTTGATCGTGTTGCGTCGTTTCATTACCGAGTTCCTATGGCCACCTTCCGGCTCCGTCATGAGACCCTGGATACTATCAAAACATAAATTACTCGTCAAGACGCATCAAAAGATTCTTATCTCGATGGTGTTGCGTCGTTTCATTACAGACTTCCTATGGCCACCTTCCGGGTCCATCATCAGACCCTGGGTACTTTCAAAACATAAAGTACTCGCCAAGACGCATCAAACGACTCCAATCTTGATCGTGTTGCGTCGTTTCATTACCGAGTTCCTATGGCCACCTTCCGGCTCCATCATCAGACCCTGGATACTATCAAAACATAAAGTACTCATCAAGATGCATCAAACGATTCCAATCTCGATGGTGTTTCGTCGTTTCATTACAGAGTTCCTATGACCACCTCCCGGCTCCATTCTCCGACCCTGGATACTATCACAACATAAAATACTCGTCAAGACGAATCAAACGATTCCACACTCAATGGGTTTCGTCGTTTCATTACAGAGTTCCTATGGCTACCTTCAACCTCCAGCGTCAGATCAGCTCCATGTTACCATAATATTGTATCGTCACGCTGTTTACTTAGGCCTGCAAAATTTCAGCACGAGCGGTTGAAGATATCTCCTTCAAATTTAACTTGCAAGATTTGACTACAGACAAACATCGGGACAGGTGAAGCTAAATAAAAGCTTGTAAAAATAAGTAGGTATGGAGAATAAAATGTGATTATAGTTTGTGATGTCAAAAGCTATAAAGCTAACTAAGCTAAGCTAACGGCTGTTAGCTCTATGGTCCGTGGTTGCTGGTTATTTCATTGTTCTGTCGTCCCTTTGTCACTTGTATTATAGACAAAACCAGGGTCGTTTAGATATTGACATAAAGTCTTATTGTAGTTGCGATAACACAGATCATTCCATTGAAGTATAGAATTCTATATTCTCATGAAAGCTTCTGTAGCTAAGCTAGTCTAGTAGCTAATCTTCATCTTCTTTTGATGAAATGGCAACCAGCCGGATCTCTCGGGTCAGCTATTTCTGCCAATGTCAAGTGTTTAAAGTCTTCAAATTATAAGTCTTTAAGTCTTCGTCGTGATGAAATTAATGTTAAAAAATATAAAAAACGTGGATGAGATGAATGAATCTTCCGAAAAAACAAAAAACGATCTCCTAGTAGCTAATAAAAGCTACTTAAAAAAAAGATATAGTTTATGCCGTGATTTCATGACTGAATTGATTGCACTGGTGACGTAGTGTTTTATTTTATGGGATAGCGGGCAAACGAACAGACTATCGCCCATACACACCCGCAACACCGCAGACGTCACATATAATTATTATTGCGTTGCCGGCCTTTTAAGGAGTACGCTCTTAAAACCAGGTTTTAGCGATCACCTCGCCGTTTTCTACTGCGTTGAGTGTTGTACTGACTGCACATAGGACAACACTTTGTGTGATCCACAAATTGTTGTTCTGAGTCAGGGTATTTTTGTGTCCGTTTCATTTATGTTTATAAAGTCCGCGATACAGGTGTGTCCGTTTCATTTATGTTTATAAAGTCCGCGATACAGGATGATCTCTAGTACGGCAGTTGTCTTTTAAAAAGTAAGCAATAATTAATTTTAGATACTACAGACCTCTACGTTAAGTTTCGTTCTTTAGTCTTCGTTCTTTCAGGAATTGTGTCAACTATTCATGTTTCACATAGTCCAATGTTTTTCACTTACAAATAGCCGTGTACACATTAACAAATTTTTTTATGGGACAGGGAGCAAACGAACAGACGGATCGCCTGATAGTCCACTGCTAGATAAAGTTCATGAGAGAGACATGCATATTAAAGGCAAATTACACCCAGACACAGAACAAGGAATCGAGCTTTTTACACATTATTTGTACTGGGCGGGAACCAAATCCATCACCTTTCGCAGTTAGGTATATTAACCAAACCATTAGAGCAACAGACCAGTCGTAATTTTTACATTAAATGTGTATATCTATACTAATATTATAAAGCTAAAGAGTTTGCTTGTTTGAACGCGCTAATCTCAGGAACCGCTAGTCCGATTTGAAAAAAATCTTTCAGTGTTGGATAGTACATGTTATAGGCTACATATCATCACGCTAAGACCAATAGGAGCGGTGCACCAATGAAGAATGTTTCAAAAACGAGGGAAAATTTATCACGCATAGGAGACGCAAACGACGTTGCGTGGGTCAGCTAGTATACTAATATATAAGGCTGAAGAGTTTGTTTGTTTACTTGAACGCGCAAATCTCACGAACTACTGGTGCGATTTGAAAAATGATTTCAGTATTAGATAGCCCATTTATCGAGGAAAGCTATAGGCTATATATCATCACGCCAAATCCCCCAAGGGCCGGCAACGCACTCGTGACGCCTCTGGTGTTGCGGGTGTCCATGGGCAGCGGTAATCGCTTACCATCAGGTGATACGCCTGCTCGTCTGCCCCCTATTCCATAAAAAAAACGATAAGACCAATAGGAGCGGAGCACCAATGAAGAATGTTACAAAAACGGGGGAAAATTATTACGCTACGGGCAATAGGAGACGTAAACAAGGTTGCGTGAGTCAGCTAGTCTATTATATACAGGGTTATTGGTAACATGTAGCAATCCCTTTAAGGGGTGATAGTAGAGATCATTAGCTATCAAATTGTCCTCGGGTAAATGAGTCAAATTGTACCGTTTGGAAAAAATATTAAAAAACTCAATTTTTTAAGAAAAGTGGATCACGCTACTTCAAAGTGATCTTAAAACAAACACTTGCGTATTTAATGGTTGTTTTTGGTGTTTTTAGTTTGCTAAAACCCATAAACGTAATAATAACACAAAAAAGAACAGAAATGTAGTACCGTTAGTGAATAATGATTCAGGGAATCTAAAAAAAAATATACATTTTACTGTTTCTTATGACTAAATGCAATTTTATTTTAAAAAAATCACCTCACAATTTTACTTGACACTATAGTGCGTTTCATAGAATAGTCAGGCGCGGTTCCAGGGGGGCGGTCACAGGGGGGATTTGATTAGTGACCCCCCCCCCCAAAATTTCAGGCTGGAACCGCGCCTGAGAATAGTTCCTTTGCCGCCATGTTGGTAGTAACGCAACCAAGTTTTGCCTTTATTACTACATTACCTTACATTACATTAACTGAGATATTCTTAAGTTCGATTGACACAATATAAACTTTTAATATTTCCCTGAGGGCGATGTGGTCGCACAGCGACAAAGCCCTTTAATAAATAAATAAAAAAAATAAAAAAACCCTGAAGAATGTATTCATCTATCTTACTTTGTTTTCTTGCTATGTCAACCTAATGCCAGCATGACGGCAAAGGAACTATTTGATGAAACGTACAATACTATAGCAACGGATGTAATTATGATTATATGGATGTAATTATAATAATAATTTTAGCGTAGGTATCATCAACAGGCATTACCTAAAATTCTCACTCAAAATCTTGAATTACTTCACATGCCTTCGCACTCTATTTATTTGCTTCAAAAAGCCACCATACTCAATACCTGCCGCATTACCCGCAAATTTCTAACATCTTCGTCTATATCATGACACGCCCGCATGACACGTAAATTACCCCTCTAAAAAGGGAGAAAAGTGATAAATCTAAATAATAATTTAGCGTTATAAGATACAATAATATTATAAGTTCTTGGGATATACATAATCATATTATATTAATAAGCGAAGCAAAAACTTTGCATCCCTTTTTACGAAAATTATGCGAACGGAGGAGTTTGAAATTTGGCACAGTTTAATGTTTATATGGAGGCAGATCAAAAGAAAAAACGAAACATTGTCGAAATTTGACCACTGGGTAACCACAAGTATATTATTACTAGATGACCCACGCCACTTTCTCTGCGTCTGTTTTCAATCATGCTCTATTGATCTAAGTGCGATGTTAACTATCGTGAGCAATAACGAGACACGAGAATTAAATTCGTTGTTGTACAAAGGTTGTAAACCTTTGACGATTATTTCGTCAGTGACGATTGTCTGTTTGAAGTCTATTTCAATTTATGTCGATGTTTCTTCTTATCTGAAAATATATCTAAATATTTTTAACCGTGTTGTTAGTACAAGTTCAGGTTAGGCTTGATGTAGCTATGGTTGTGTAATATGTGCACAGAATAATACATATATCACTTACGTTGAAAGAGCGCAATACAATAGAAATGGTTTAAAGGAAAAAAAATAATCTTTCTAATACTGCAAAACGTTGTCTCTATACGTTCATATATCATCCTCTAACTCATACTATATCAAATAAATAACTAGAGTTTATTAAAAAAATCTTTAACAGGTTATTATTAACGACTTGTCAGTTAGTGGTAGCGCTACTTAATCCACAATGAGAAAAAAAAAACAGTCGAATTGAGAGCCTCTTCTTTTTTAGGGTCGTTGGTAATTAATAACTACTTAAACGTGATATCATATCATCATCTACGTTATCATCTACGTTAATACTATAATACTGTAGACTTATATCTTTTACGTATTTCAGAAATATAGAAAATTCAAATTAACAGCTTTTGATGTGAATAAAGTTATGTCGGTATTTAAATCTGAAGTTTGCCGAGCGCGAACCTAATAATTCTTTTATTGCAAAGTTTTCACGAAACAGTCCATCATAGTTTTAGTAGCCCAGTAAACATAGGTCATAACCGACGCAGTAATGCACGCATGCTCCAACTCCGGTGCAATTCTGTAGTAGTGTCCATCACTCTAGATGGCGCCAGTAGTCAACTACCCATGGCGGGCGGAAGGTCCGTAGCTGAATCTCGTCCACACTTCAGTGTTTGGATGCACGTAATTGTCGAGTCTCTTGAATTGAAAATCGCGCTTCGCGTTCGCGTTAATTTTTTCTGGCGCTGAAACTATATAGGTAAGTTTTTATTTAATACAATAAACAATATAAAGTATTGTTATTTCAGTTTTAAAGTGTTAAACAACAAGTTAAAATTTGCATCGTGTGAAGTAAACTTAAGTTTCGGGTAAAGATTGTAATAAATGGTAGTTGAATTTACTATAACAATGAAAAAGTTTTCATATATATTTTTTGTTAAGTGTTTATTTAGATGTTATAAAAGAAGTTAAACTGGTATTTTACGTGTTAAATGGCGACTCAGTTCAATATACAGATTAAATATTTGTGTATAAATCATTTAGATTTAAATTTTAGGTAAAGACACAAATAGACTGTGTAGTATAATTGAACATTTTAAAGTTTGTACAACTTGCGTGTCTCGCGTTAAGCACATAGACATATAACAGGGAGTTAATGGACGTTCAACAGTTTTCACCTTATTTCAGTCGACCAACTGTATTTTAAAACCGTGTCCCCTTTTGTAAGTTCAGGATTTGTATGAATGATACAGATGAACTTGCTATCAAACTAAAGTCCAACTATTTGGATGTAGTTTTTTACTGGTTCTAGAATGTTCTTTTTTGATAAATATATTATTAGATAACAGTCTCCGGGAATCAATTTTTATATCTTTTAGGCTATACGTTCCTTTTAAAATTATAACTAACGTGTAAACCTATATTTTATTGTTTGGTAACGTAACATACAATTTCAGTTCTATAAATTTATTATATCAGTTTATAAACATAGTCGTGGACTCGATTACAAAAATTTTTTTGTAATCTGAGGTCGTAGATACAAAATTTATTCGACTAAACAGATGACCTATCATTAATAAGACCGTTTTTATTCGATACTAGCTGAGTCCCGCGGTGTTACCCGCGGTTACTGTCGTATCGCCGGTACTTTATTTTAGACTAGCTTAGGGGACTAGCAGAGGCGAAGCTAGTCTAAAATAAAGTAGCGTAAGTTACTCCTTATATCATCAGCTACCTATCAGTGAACGTCCCGTCAAAATCGGTCCAGCGGTTCCAGAGATTAGCCAGAACAAACAGACAGATAGACAAAAATTGTAAAAAATGCTATTTTGGTATATGTACTGTGTATACATATGCATTAAGTAGAAAACGGTTATTTTAATATTACAAACAGACACTCCCAAATTTATTTATTTGTAAAGATTAAATAAAAGTATACACATATATGAACTTATATATAGAAATATTAATTTTAAAAATATAAAATTGTGATAATCTGGAGGTAACATATCAATATATCTATATATATAAAAGCGAAATATCACTAACTTATTAATCACGAAATCTCAGAAACTATAACACCAGACTTGAAAATTGGCAGCTAAGCTAGGGGGGCAAAACGAGGGTTGGAAATTTGTATGAAAGTGCTATGTTTTTGAAGTAAGAGACTTGAAATTTAAAATGTATGCTCTATAGATTGTGTGGAGAAATATTAATAATGTATCTAGCTTTTCCGAATATAATTAAAAATTATTTGCAAATAACTAGCTCCATGCGTACGAAGTCGCAAGCGGCCGCTAGTATATTATAAAATCAAAATACCACTCACTTATTAATCACGAAATCTCAGAAAATATAACACCTACAAACTTGAAATTTGGCAGGTAGGTTCCTCAAAGGATGTAGACATCCGCTATGAACGGATTTTACTAAACTCCACCCCTAAGGGGGTAAATCAGGGGATGAAAGTCTGCGTGAGCGAAGCTGCGTGCAAAAGCTAGTGTGTATATAAAAATCAATGCTACTTTTCGTTGTAATTTTATAACTCATGAACGGGCTCACCTATCCAAACCAAAAGTTTAGGCTAAATAGTCCGAACAACAGAATATTTAGTAGATGTTTTATGTGAAGTTTGCACAAAATCGGTCGAGCGATTCTTCATTTATCAGCCGGACAGAAAAGTAAGTCCAAGAAAAAAATGTTTACCGTCCAACGAAGTGGGCACGGGTCAGCTAGTTATTGTAATATAAAGTTTTTTTGTTACATGCATTAGTTTTTGTGATATAGGTACCTGCTAACATATTTTTTGTATCGTTGCATGTAATTGTATTACATGTCTCATGCAATAAGTTTCGCAGAGCGATAAAATAATAGGTTTAAACATGAGCTGTGAAGTGCAAATTAAAAACGTTTTGAAACATAATGAAGATGGACTATCATCTAATCCATGTCCAATTGTCGTAACTAAACTCGTCAATAATTTTAAACGAAAAAAAACTTTGTTAGTTTTTTTCTACAGTCAACTTAGTTAATATTGATATAATTTAACAGCCACATTGTCCAACAAATTGCGTTATACGTTATCCCGGCCCTACGCTCAAAAGCTTTTTTTCCCTGCTAGCCCTGTTAGCTACCACAATTCAAAATTTTCGTAAGGTGAAAGGTGGGCCCCTCATCAAAATGAAGCCACTCACGAAAAATTAGCTTGGTATTAATTACTTGTAAAATTTGTTCCGGGGATCCCGGACTATAATTAAAATGGGCCCACACGGAAAGCACCAGCTTTTAAATAAAAAAATATTCATCATAATCGGTTCACCCAGTCTAAAGTTATCAGGTAACAAACATAAAAAAAAATATACAGTCGAATTGACAACAAAATCTAAAAAAAATATAGATACAAAATTTTATTTCAAATTCAATGAAATACGAAATTGAACCAAACTTTTGTAAGAAAATTGAGTTTATAACTTTATACCTAAGTTAGAAATTCATAACTTTAAGTATTATGTAGTGCCTTAATAATTTTGAAATCTATGATGTATTTGTATTGTCGTGTACGTTATATTCTCGTTTTTTAAATGAGTGTATTGCTGGTGTGCTGAGATAGGATAGTTAACATCACGCTTGACCATGAGCATGAGACGCAGACAGAGAAGCGTGGGTCAGTTAGTTATTATGTAAATTTATTATATCTATATTTTATGTATGTATAAATTTCTATTTCAAGATTGAAAAGAGAGGCAGACGAAGTGACGTGGGTTAGCTAGTATCTTATAATATTCTGGTATATATCCAGATTAAGTTCTAATTTACTTAGACTGTAAAAGTTATGACGGAGTCCCAATAATGCAGAAGCATCACTAGGCCGCCTTGATGTGGGTTACCATGCTGCATTGTTGCATTGCCTGCATTCGTACCGATATAACAAAAAATACTAAAAACCGAATAAAATAAATATTTAAGTGAGCCTGCCATACAACAAACATGACGTAGACGCTTGAAATGTACAGATAATTGTAAGGTAATCCTTGTACACGAGTCCGTTTTGCACTTAGCTGATTTTTTTAAAAGTTGTAGATTATGTTACAGAGAAAATATGAAAAATACTTCAAATCTTCTATGTAATTGTAGCTTAAAACTTCAATTAAAATGAAAACAGATTACATGAGATGTGAAATTTAGAATTTCCGATATCTTTTCGGAATAACTTTTCGCGAAAGGATACTTTAAAAAAAATAGAAAACAGTATACAAAATATACATATATTACAATATACACATAGGTTAATTATATACAGGTGTAATTTGAATTAAATACCGATATTAACGTGTAACAAATATTTGTAGTAGGTCCGAAAGCGAGGGCGTTGAACATACACCTACGAACAGTCTGTAGCCTTTGCTTCAGGCTCACACCTGTTTGCAATCAACACAGTAACTAATTAGTATTTTCTCATTAAGACTAAAACAACAATGGTATACACGTACATTTGTTAGTTTAACTACGGCTACTTCTAAGGCCTAATATTAACACAATCACAAGGTATCGACTCGTATTAAGTTCAACGATATAACTGTTCCTTGAGGTGAATTCAGATTAACATTTTATATTATTATAATTCTTTATACCTAAGTGATTTCACTGACGAAATGATTTCTCCATAAATTTTATGTGTAGGGCTTCATCACATTTTCGCTACAAAGTTGTAGCTACACATGTTTTCCGTGGTCGCTAAAACAATTTTTTTGTAAACTTTATGTAACTTCCATTTAAGAAACCGTAGTAATTGTTTCTTTCTAATTGTGTTCTAATAAAGTTTCGCAACTTAATGTACAATAACGAGCTATTATAATTAAACAAATTCGAATCCACAAAACATAATTACATAATTTTTTCCTCAACTACCGCGAAGCAAAAAGGAAGAGTAATATTTTAGGCAATCTTTTTTTTTATGTACCTTCTAGGGCGGCAAACGAGTAGACGTATCGCCTGATGGTAAGCGATTACCGCCGCCCGTGGACACTCGCAACACCAGTGGCGTCACAAGCGCGTTGCCGGCGTTAGATGGGGGGAGGGCTTGGAGTATGGGCCTCCAGTATCCTCACTTACTCGGTGAAACACAACGCAAGCGCTATTTCACACCGGTTTCATGTAAGGCCATGGTATCACTCCGGTCGAGCCGACCCATTCATGCCGAAGCGTGGCTCTCCCACAGTGATGCATGTTTGTATGTTTCACCGAATTACCGTAGCGCCAACTACTGAACCGATTTTAATGAACGAAGTGTCAATAGATTCGTAATAATGGCCCGGGGAAAAAAAAATAGAAGTGTTTTCGTGGTCGGGTTAAAGCTTTTAAACTTTTTCTAACATTCGAACTAATTACAATTATAATGTTCTTTATATTTTATAAAATCTTCTCATCATTATTGATCGTTGTTGTGTCAGAATATGTTACCTATTTGTGCGGTTTCAATTACAATAGTGACGGCCCACCAATCATCAATTGATTTAATTCGTGAAAATTAGCAATATTATGGCCGTTTTGTATTTCATTAATACTAGCTACATCTAGCGTCTTTTTCGCTATGCCATTGGCTATCCGAACGTTTGATCAAGGTTTACTGTTGGCATTAAACAGTTCTAATTTTTATAACTACACGTATTTAAAATTTCAAAATTCTGGTTCAGGATGTAGAAGATCCCAAGATTTAGAAGAAAAATACTTAAATGAACTTGTTTTAAAAAAGTAGTAATAAACTATAGAGTCCTATACTGAGTGAAGCCCGATAGCTGCTTGGTGTGTTTTATTTTTCTTGCGACACCATATCATCATTAATTTATTTATAAAACTTGTACGTAGAAGTTGCCGTATGGAAATTATGTTCATAATTCCCAAAATGCGGTTAAACGAGAAACTTATTATAACTAAATACACGTAGTTATCAACAACAACAAGTTTATAGTGCAGTCTTTCGAGAATCGATCAAGTATACAATGGATTGTGCAGCTTGCTCTACGGCATGATTGACCGCATGTGCTATTAGGAACCTGTCGATCTGTAATTATCGTATTTGTGAACGGCCGAGTTCTCCTATAAAGTGTCAACGCTTTAATTAAAGACGATGTTGATTTTCTATCATTCATTGTTACAAGTTGTGATGGTGTAAGTTATAGGGCCAAGTAAATGGTTTATTTTTTGGTTGATGATTAATAAAGCTGTTCCTAAATAACATTTATTGTGGTATTTCCTAAACGTAATAATATGAAAAAATATTTATAAAAGATGATTAGCAGGGTTCTTACCTTTTAATTAATTTGTTTAGTACGTACGTATAGATGTAAATCGTATACTCGGTTTTTATTAGGGTTCCGTGCCAAAGGCAAAAAACAGAACCCTTATAGATTCGTCATGTCTGTCTGTCTGTCCGTCCGTATGTCACAGCCACTTTTTGCCGAAACTATTAGAACTATAATGTTGAAACTTGGTAAGTAGATGTATTCTTTGAACCGCATTAAGATTTTCACACAAAAAAAACAATACATTTTGGGAGTCCATACCTGGACCAGTACCATTAGAACTGAATCTCAAAAATTTTTTTTTCATCAAACCCATCCGTGCGGGTGGATAGGTCTTCAAAAATGATATTGAGGTTTCTAATATCATTTTTTTCTAAACTGAATAGTTTGCGCAAGAGACACTTCCAAAGTGGTAAAATGTGTCCCCCCCCCTGTAACTTCTAAAATAAAAGAATATAAAACTAAAAAAAATATATGATGTACATTACCATGCGAACTTCCACCGAAAATTAGTTTGAACAAAATCTAGTTAGTAGTTTTTCTTTAATATGTACGTCATAAATCGTAAACTGCAATTTATCTTTCATTCAATCAACACAAATATAAAAATAAAATAAAAATTACATTATGTTACTTGCTGCTGCAGAACCCTTCATGGGCGAGTCCGACTCGCACTTGGCCGCTTTTTTATTGAATGTTCATTTGTTGAAGAAACAAACTACCGAACTCTTCTTAAAACGACTTAAAAATACGTGGGAGTAGGATGAGGTTCTTAATTTAGTAGTATTCTTTTGATGTCTGTTACCTAAAAACTCCGCTATTTTCATTCCGATTTTTGTTGTCCTTTGTTTGGAATATTAAACCTGACTTTTGTTTGATTAAAATAATACCAATTTTAAGAGTGGAAAAAAAAAAGTTGGTCCCTATAGTGTTGGTTACCATCACTTTGGCAGGCTAATCTATACAAATAAATAAAATAGGAGTGTATGTTTGTAATATTAAAATAAACGATTTTTACTAAATACACAAATAATAAGTACCTATGTATACTCGGTATATTTACCAAAGTATTTTTTTTACAATATTTGTCTGTCTGTCTGTTTGTTCCGACTAATCTCTGGAACGGATGGACCGATTATGATGGGACTTTCACTGGTAGATAGCTGATGTAATGAGGAGTAACTTAGGCTACTTTTTTAGACTAGATTTGCCCTGCGGTGATACTCGCGGTTATTGTCGTATGTACCGCGGGTAACACCGCGGGGTTCAGCTAGTATATTGTATAAACACCTGATGTACCAATAATATGTAACTAACTGGTGTCAATTCCTAACCCAATCTTAATGTTTGTGAGGAAGATTGAAGGATTCCTTTTGAAAGTAGATTAGATACAAAAGATTTGTCTTTTGAATTAACCGATGTATGCCTGTGCATGAACTGACAATTTTTTTTTTTTTATCTCTCAGGGAACAAAGGAATACGGGAATTGGGTTAGGAACAGACAAGTGACGTCACTTATGCTGATACTGAGACTATCGAGCTTTATTCTGTGCTGTGAATGTGGTGGGAGAATAAATTGAAATAGACGGATTTTATTTAAAACTATTTTGGTGTCGTTGCTTGCAACCAATACCACCAATATCTATCTAATGTTTTGCGGTTTTCTGTGACCCTGAATAGCTCATAACTAGTTTAATATTTTTAACCGACATCGGCGAAGTCAATAAGAAGGGTGATGGTTTATGTATGTTAATATGTCCCATAGTAGCGTATAAACTACTGAAACGATTTTAATAAAGATTCGTAATAATATAATAATAGCTCTGGTAACATTATGCTATATTAACTTTGACAAAAAAATGTACTTAAGCGTTTAATGGTTTTTAAACTTTTTCTTGTTACAATATATTATCATCACATACATACATATATAATAAGTATGTATTTACAACAAAAAAAGTATATATGTATTTTTATCAGTTGTCTAGTACCCATAACACAAGCTCTGCTTAGCTGGGACTAGATGGCGTTGTGTGTTAGATGTCCGAAATATTTATTTATTTATAAACCTTACTTTTAATGAGACTTTGACACACACACAGCCTTTATTGCACATTATGAAACGCGATAGATTAAAGCATTTTTTTTAAACTGGCATTTTTGTCTAGTATTGTTTGTTTTCACCTAAAGTAGGTAATGCTTTCCAAGAAAGTTCCAAACTTTAGCATTTATTCATAGTATGCTTATGATCATTAAGTTAAAGCCTCAGCTAAATAACAGTCATTTGTGTGTTTTACTAATAGTTCTTTTATCTATACTAATATTATAAACCTGAAGAGTTTGTTTGTTTGAACGCGCTAATCTCAGGAACTGCTGGTCCGATTTAAAAAAATCTTTCAGTGTTGGATAGTACATTTATCGAGGAAGGCTATATATCATTACTCTAAGACCAATAGGAGCCTAGCACCAATGAAGAATGTTACAAAAACGGGGGCCAATTTTCACGCTACGGGCAATAGCAGACGTAAACGACGTTGCGTGGGTCAACTAGTTTGTAATAGCGAGCTTTTCTTCTAAATTCAATGAATGCACTTTGTTTTAGATAGCATGAGCCCACTAAAGTCATTCTACTCTGCCTGATGGAAAAAATGAGTACAATCCATGAGTAGTGGTCACCGCACTCATTGCAAATTTAATGTGTACTTCTGACTGAGCAACTTTTCAATTTTGATATTTCTGTTTTATACAATACTAATTGATAAATTACTTATACGCTTTGTAAATATTGGTACGAATATACAGTAACATGAGAGACTTTCTCGTATATTACTGTACAAATACTGTTTAAATAAACGAAAAAAATATGGTTGTTAAAATAAAAATATTTCTGCTAAATTCAATTTGTGTAATGACTGAATCTGGGTCTTCATTAGTTATACGTATATGGAACATTCACCTTTTCGTATAATTTGTAAAATGCTGCAGAAAACTATTACATAGATAAGTTAGGGCTAATAATAATCATGAATAATATAATTAAATGCTTTAAAGTCGTATTTCGATCATGTCATAAATATCTATTTGGCAGACTCAAGCTTTTGTCACTGATGAATTTTGTCAATAATGTTTGGTACGTGGAAACCGTGCCCCGGAAAACACGTTAAGCCGTCGCTCCCGGTTATCATGACCATCTAAGTCAGTGCCCTCAAATATACTGACAATTAGTTCAAACACTAACCGTTCAAAAAGGTCCTATGACATTTTTATATCGTATCGTAGCTCGGCATTATTTTAGCAGGGGTCTCCAATAATACTAATTCTAGTGTCTCTACAATAGCTTAGGTATAAATTCTTCTGCAGTACATATAAGGTATAAATTTGCCTGCCATTGGATATTTAATTTACTTGTGCTTTAGGCTGGGCGTCGTTTGGGATCGTCCTATTAAATCTGTGTATTGATGGGAATACAACATACAACGCATAATTAACTTTGAAATTCCCTAAATTGATGAAATTTCATTGATAGAAAAAGCGAAATTTCATTAAAATCGATGCAGTGGTTTAGCCGAGAAAGCGTGACATTTTATAATACTACTATAGAAGTATAGATTATATTGTGATTATCTGTATAGCAGGAGTTAGAGTTTCAAATTGCTGTTTTATAGTAATAGATGCTTGGAATTGACATGAAACCTTCGTGTTATGTGATTTTCGACGGAAACTTTTTTCACATGATACCTATGAAGTTCTTATTTGAAAACTGTGCAACATTCGATTTGCGACTTTCAATTGTTTTTTTTATTCAGCTTATACATGGTCCAAGAAAACAAGGTCTCGCATTCCGAGAGCGGCTCGATGTGACGTCACTATCCAGTTACCACGTGATAGCAACATAACACGAAATGAACCAACCAGAACCAGCGATAGCGATAATGACGTCATGTCGATCGTCGGAATGCCATACCTGGCGTAGTATATTGTTATACCATGAGCTTATACAGGAAAGGAAATAAAAAAAGACGTGTGGCACTCGGGGCTTCGGGGACTGCCGCGGTAAAGCTATTGCATAGAATTTTTATCAGGTTATGCAATTATAATTATTTATTTATTTTTTATTTATTCAGTATGGCTACCATGAATAATTTTACATAAAAACATAAACAAAATGACATAAAAAATCTTCGTGTCCAAGGCAACGAATCTTCCTTGGCGTATTTCAATACGCCTGCGCGGCCGGCTGTTGACATATTCAAGATCTCGCATTCCGAGAATGGCTCGATTTGACGTCACTATCCAGTTACCACTTTATAGCAACATAACACGAAATGAACCAACCACAATGATAATTATCATATAATGTCATTGACCAACCACAACCAGCGATAGTGATGATGACGTCATCTCGATCTCTCTGTCTTCTCGTCACTGTATCTCGGAAAGCCACAGAGACAGACAGATTCGTTGATTCGTCGTTCGCAGCAGCTCGCCTCTATACGTGCGAGCTTCGGGTGTCAGGTTTTATTTTCGTCACGTTACGTTACGGAATTTCTTGAATCGGTCGCCGCGCTCAAAGGCCCCAAAGCCCGCAATAAAAGCTATGCAATAGCTTAAAAATATATGCTGGAATTTCACCACTGGGCTACCAAGCGTAAGTTTTTAATAGACATAGTTAGATGTGGTCCAATGCTAATGCATTTAGATCCAATAATCTATTCGACGTCTAATGACGAAGATTAATAAGATAATCGAAGCCTGCCCGAAGCTCTACCGCTTTAATTGGATTATTAACATCAATGACTGTTGGACTAGGGAACGTTTGCAGTAAATAGATTAAGGTGGTTAACGATATTTACCTTAGGAGATAGTATTAGAATTGTTATCTTTTAACTACAAAGATAAGCCTTACAGTGGGAGATTCGCTTCGGACCACGCTTCGGCATGAATGGGGCGGCTCGACCGGTGCGATCCCACGGCCTCACAGAAAACCGGTGTGAAATAGTGCTTGCGCTGTGTTTCACCGAGTGAGTGAGGATATCGGAGGCCCATACCTCAACCCCTCTACCCCTATCTCCCCTCCCCCCAAAGACCGGCAACGCACTTGTGATGCCTCTAGTGTTGCAGGTGTCTATGGGCGGCGGTAATCGTTTACCATCAGGCGATACGTTTGCTCGTTCGATTATTCCATAAAAAGTAAGTTCATAAGTTGTGTGGTGTCGTGGGACACTAGATAGGAACGAAGTTCATTATCAAAAATACAGATGGCGCAATACTAAATTTTTCGTTCACGCTCTTTAAAACACAAAATTGTATAAACACCTTCATTTTATTTAAAACGGTTTATAAAAATATATAAAAGTTCGATGCGAGTTATAAAGAAAATAACTATTCAGGTATACATTTATTATTATTATTTTTTTATGATAAAAATAAAAAAATAAACTAAACTCTATTGTGCTGCCACCTAGTAATAGAATAGAATAGAATAGAATAATCTTTTATTTGGCCCAACGCCGAGACATAAAAAACTATTACAAAAATAAAATAAACATGAAACTTAACACTAGAGACAAAAAAGAGAAATTAACATAAATAAATTATACAGACAAAAAAAAACGTTTTTTATACATGTTGAAATTATATTTATTATGTGTCTCGAAGCTGGGGCCAAAAAGGTGTCCAGTTCAGGTAAATACTGACACAAAGTTCTCAGCCCTGATTTTCAACTGGGACCGGTCGACTTACCGAAGTCGCCAAACTCAGAAAGTAATTATAGAAAAAAAAGTGATAGAATAAAATAACAAGTTAAAAAATAATAATTGTTTTAATTAATTAATTACATTAATTGTTTACATTTGTTTTTAATACTGAAACAAGTTCTGTCTAGAGTTACGCCATACTTGTTACAAACAACTTACAGATTACTACGCTACTATACTAAATTTTCGTTAGCCAAATATATAAATAAATATTTCTTACATTTTTTCTAAATACATACCTATTATACATATAAAAAATTCAAACTCCTAAAAAACAAATATTTGCAGTTCAAAAAAATATTTGATCCTACCCGGGATTCGAACCCGATCCCTCAATCACATCTTTCTCATACGCTACCATTTTGACACCGAGGCGTCAATCTTACGTTCCGGACATAATTTATCTATACAAATAAATAAAATTGAAGTGACTGTTTGTAATTTCAAATTAACACCTTTCACTAAATGCATATGAAAGTATATACGGTGCTTACACCAAAAAACAAATTTTATAATTTTTGTCTGTCCGTATGTTTGTGCGTGCAACGCTGTGGCGTGCACACATGCCTATATTAAACATGCGAAAGTAACTCTGTTTGTTTGTCTGTCTGTCCTTCTTTTACGGCCAAGCCGCGGCCAAAGAGTATTTAAATCACTTGGCCGCGGCACCGATTTCAACGAAATTTGGCATGGAGATACTTTGATTGTTGAGAAAAGACATAGGCTACTCTTTGCTGCGATAACCGACAAACACGCGGGCGGAGTCGCGCGCAAAAGCTAGTATGTATTATATTTAGAAATGTATAAGTATGTTTGTTAGCTGTCGCGCTGTTAACTGGTAACGGTAAGCGGGTCCTCATAACGCGATTAGTATGCTCAGTTTAGCTCGCATAAATCTAATTTTAAATAATAGGAAACTTTACTTACTTTACTTTACTTTACCTATGAAATTGCCGTTTTGTATGCAATAAGTGAAAGTACTTATTTTTTCAAACTTTTTATTTCTGTTATTCGAAGTAATCACCCATGCAATCGACGCATCTTTGCCAACGCATTAGCAGTTTATTGATGCCCTTCTTGTAAAAATCAGCTGGACGGGAGGCAACAAACTCTTCAAAGGCATTTTGTACTGCCTCTCGGCAATTGAATTTTTTACCCACTAAAAAGTTGTCTAAATTTTGGAAAAAGTAATAGTCGGTAGGTGCAAGGTCTGGTGAGTATGGCGGATGAGGGAGAGCTTCCAACCCCAGCTCTTGCAGCTTGGAGACTGTCTGTTGCTCAGTATGGGGTCGCGCGTTGTTGTGAAGGAGCAGTGGGGACGACCGATTGATCAAAGCTGGTTGCAGATGTGCAAGCTTCTCCATCATTCTCTCCAGTTCTTCACAGTACACATCTGCATTAATGCTCATGCCGTTTTGTAAAAAGCTGTGGTGAATCACACCCGCACTAGACCACCAAACAGTAACCATCACCTTTTTAGGGGTCATTTTTGGTTTAGGGCATTGCTTTGGTGCTGAACCAGGGTCTAACCAACTTGCTGAGCGCTTTCGATTGTCGAACAGAATCCATTTTTCGTCGCACGTAACAATTCGTTTCAAAATTCCTTCATTTCTTTGCCTGTTGAGCAGCGCAAGGAAGGTCTCGACGCGTACGTTGCGCTGGCGATCGTTAAGGTCGTGGGGCACCCATCTATCAAGCTTTTTTACCTTGCCAATTTGTCGCAAATGGATCAATATTGTTTTGATACTTACATTAAAAGCTGCTGCTAGCTCAGCTGTAGATTGAGTTTCGTCGGCTTCCACAATCGCCTTTAATTCCTTATTGTTAACCAAAGTCTCCGGACGACCACGAGCTTCATTATTCAAGTCAAAATTTCCAGAACGGAACCGGGAAAACCAATAACGGGTTGTGCGTTCTTTTGTACAGTTCTCTCCGTAAACGTTTTTGATGTTACGTGCCGTTTGTGTCGCGTTGGTGCCACGACGGAACTCATATTCCATAATTACACGAATTTTTAAAGTATCCATTATGATGAAAAATGTTCAAATGTAATGAAAATACAACGCTAATCAAAAAACAAAAGACTGAGTTTGTAAATAGAATGTCATGGTTTTAAAACAAAATTAATTTGAATTTAGAATACAGAGCCATTACAATTTTTTATTTTATTTGAAATGACCAGTACTGAAGAAAGGCAATTTCATAGGTAAAGACCTAATATTACCTACTATAGCTCATCTTACTTGGTCAACTAGAGATTTAACCGATTTACATTTTTTTTTTTAATTAGTTAAAAAGCCGAATAGTCAGATATTCTGTCGGACATTATTGTTTATTTGTAACCGAGTAGTATACAGGTGAAGGTTACAGATCAGCCCCGGATAGCTTATCTGACATATTGTTTGACACAATTTATATGGAAGATACGTCAAATTATTTGCCAGATAAACTAACCGAAAGTTATCTGTAATCGGTGAAATAGGGCCTTAGTCTCGTTAAAAGCCGAGTATGGAAGTCATTTTAAGTGTTTTTCCGAGTCCTCATAATATGAAGATATAGTGTAAATTACAACTCTAGTATAATTACATCGCACCTATAATTAGTTAAACTATTGATCGCCCAGTGGTCAAAAATTTGGCCATCATTCGTTTTTTTGTAGCTTTCTGCACTTCTCCTCCATATAAACTTTAACTGTACCAAATTTCATACTCCTCCCTTCTCATACTTTTCGTAAAAAAGGAGTGCAAAGTTTTTACTTCACGTATTAAAATATAGTTATACTAAGTAAAACTGATTTCTATTTTTTTAAAATCAATATATAAACGTTATAGACCAAGAGCCCACGACAGCCAGACCTTTGTTATTTTATAAAGGCTGAAAGTTTTTCTGTGCATGACCCCTATATAGGTAAGAACGACCAGCGACTATAGAGTTTGGGTTGTGGTTACTTTGGCAGATAACAGGTACAGGTAAAAAGGTGTATAAAATAGTACCTAACTTTCGTTAAAGTATAAAGCTCAATTTTTTTATATTTTCTTCCGGATAACTTTAGAAATCTCGTCATCCATTGCCAGACACTTAAGACAGTTGCTACCCCCTGCCAGACACACCTAAACTTTAATAAATTATAGTTATACTTTCGTTATAGTATAAAAGCAAATTTTTTAACCGACTTCTAAAAAGGAGGAGGGTCTATGTTCCACTGTATGTACTTTTTTTTTAATTTATTTTATTTTATGTATGTTCACCAATTACTCCGTCAATTGTGGACCGATTTTGATTTTTTTTTATTCGAAAAGGTAAGCTCCCAATGTGGTCCCACTGCCACCATTACTGGATCTGATAATGGGATCCCAGGGAAACCGAGGGAAACCCTCATTTTTTTTCAGGCACGTCAGGCAGTTACTGTCAAGTTCTAGGTAACATAACTACACATGACATTTGAAGATTTATCCTCCAACTCCTAACCGTTAAGGACTTGTATCTTACATCATCAGCTCATCATCATGGAATGATAACTACCAGACGCAAATACTGGAGTAACTTCAGAAAATATACAAAAAACATAGTACGTGCCTGAAAAAATGAGGGTTTCCCTTGGTTTCCCTGGGATTCCATTTTCAGATTCAGTAATGGTGGCAGTGGGACTACATTGGGAGCATACCCTTTCGAATACAATTTTTTTTTTCAAAATTGGTCCACAATTGACGGAGTAATCGGTGAACATACATAAAATAAAATAAATGAAAAGTACATACAGTGGAACTTAGACCCTCCTCCTTTTTGGAAGTCGGTTAAAAATTTAGCTTTTATACTATAACGAAAGTATAACTATAATTTCTTAAACTTTAGGGGTGTCTGGCAGGGGGTAGCTACTGTCATAAGTGTCCGGCAATGGATGACGAGATTTCTAAAGTTATCCGGAAGAAAATATAAAAAAAATTAGCTTCATACTTTAACGAAAGTTAGGTACTATTTCATACACCTTTACAACCTGTTATCTGCCAAAGTAACCACAACCCAAACTCTGTAGTCGCTGGTCGTTCTTACCTATATAGGGGTCATGCACAGAAAAACTTTCAGCCTTTATAAAATAACGAAGGTCTGGCTGTCGTGGGCTCTTGCTCTATTACAAACAGTCCATTTTAGTCTCATGGCAGAAACAAACTGTAAATCACAGGAATCACAACTTAATTTTTTCTGATTGACTGACAGTTTATTAAAAAATAACCTAAATCACTGTGAATTTCGTACTGAATCTGTCATAAAAAACTTTTTATAAAAAAAAAACCGACTTCCAAAAAACATCCAACGAAAACTCTCTGCCAAAAAAACACTTAAAAGCGTAAAATAAACTGGTTCTTCATAAATTGCCTATACCTAATTCTTTATTCATTTAAATAGTAGTATTATAATGTGTGCTAGGTACCTAGAATCTGTTTGAAGTCGGTGCCAAGTGACTATCGCTTAGACTTTTGTAATTGTTCGTTTGTATTCTTTTTGGCTTAGTACCGACTTCAAACAGATTTTAGGTACCTAGCACACATTATAATACTACTATTTAAATGAATAAAGAATTAGGTATAGGCAATTTATGAAGAACCAGTTTATTTTACGCTTTTAAGTGTTTTTTTGGCAGAGAGTTTTCGTTGGATGTTTTTTGGAAGTCGGTTTTTTTTTTATAAAAAGTTTTTATTTTTCAGTTTTTAGTGCAAACAATCGTAGGTGAGTAGTAAGTTGAACTATTTCATCAAATTTCATCATCAAAGATACAAATTAAGGTCTATACGTACGTGTAATATTAAAATCATCCTCTAATTCCTAACTGTTGAAGAGTTTAACCTTCTATCATCAGTTCACCTAAATAACTTGAAAGTGTACGACTGAAGGTCTTTAGATACGTATGAAATTGAAAGAATTATCCTCCGACTCCTAACCGTTGAGGAGTTGTACCTTCCACCTTCCATCATCAGCTTACCTAAATAATTTGAAAGAATACGACTAAAGGTAACATATGTACATATGATATTTAAAGATTTATCCTCCAACTCCTAACCGTTAAGGAGTTGTACCTTACATCATCAGCTCATCATCATAAAATGATGACTACCAGACGCAAATCCGGTGTAACTTCAGAAAATATACGAAAAACATAGTATGTGCCTATAAAAGATGAGGGTTTCCCTCGATTTCCCTGGGATCCCATAATCAGATCCTGATATGCTAGCAATGGGACCACCTCGAAAGCATACCCTTTGGAATACAAAAAAAAATTTGAAAATCGGTCCACAACTGACGGAGTAATCGGTGAACATACATAAAAAAAAATATATATATACATACAGTGGAACATAGAACCTCCTCCTTTTTGGAAGTCGGTTAAAAATATTAAATTAATTTAAAACTATGTTAAAAATAGTAACTAATCAACAGTTGAATATTTGTGAATAGTATAATATGAATATTATAGACCCCGCGAAACATTTTATGTTCATCTTCCTTTATTATATTTTATTTTTAAGCTGATTATATAAAGATGTAGGTAATTCACTACTCTACACACTACAATAGTAAAATTAAGTGTCAAAAGTTAGAGAACAGTTATAAAACTATATTTATTGTAAAAATATTATTCCTCGTATCAAAATGAATTCATCGGTTGTGGAAGGTAAGATCCTATAGTTCTCCCAATTTTGCTCAAGAACACATGGCGGTGACCATGTCCTTCTACTTCGTAAGGAACGTTGGTGATTCGATATCTACCGACTCCGGGCCATACAACCACACGCTTATAACCTGGCGGCTTATCATACGAATTGTTAAAGCCTCGACAGTTTTGCTTAAATTCTTTAGGTTTTATTACTGTATAATTTGCGGGCCCAGGGTCCGATGGTTTCCGAATACACATTGATATATCAACCAGGGTATTGCGACCCCTATGTGGCTTGTCCATTCCAGTCTTGTTCATTTCGCCAAAACGGGACTTTTTATACGTCTCTAAGCACCCTTTTAATGCAAGCGGCCATGTCGCCGCGGTACATTTTTTTGTCAGTTGTTTATCTCGTCTGCCTGTGAAAAGATCATAGGGACCTCTGAGAGACACGACCTTGTTCGACTTTTCAGCTATACACTCCTTATCGAGAATCTTGTAGCGGTCTGGGGCCAGAGACCATTTTGGTACTGTATCTTTAAATCTGCACGGCTCCTCTCTGTCAAAACTGGGAAGCGTTGAATGAGGGCCGTAAGGTGCTTTAAAAGGCTTTTCTTTGTAATAAGTTCCTGGTCCAGGGGTAAAGCTTCTCGATTTGACAGTTCTAGATGTCCTACCGAACATAACATTTAGGCAAGCAGGTTCGTATTTAGGTGGATCTGGAACTAAGTGCCAAGCAGGTCCTAGTAAGGATTTTACCCATCTTCGTCGTGTGAGAATTTTTTGGTTTCTGTATCCCAAGTTTGCAGCCCATTCCTCGAGTTCGCTTTTATACCTCCAGGGATCCTTTTGGGCACCTCTTTTGTGGGTAGCTTCACATAATTCATGTATTCGTATTGGGTTATAGAGGCAAGGATCACAGGCAAGTGGCCGTTCAGTGTACAATCCACTAGGATCCAGATTTGGATGTACAGTAATTTTCCCAAATCTCTTACTACTTGCGTTGAAGGCAACATTTTTACTACCGGTTACCATTTTGTCAAATGAATAAAGTTACTGTATATCTAAAAAAATAAAAATTATACAAATAATTATGAAACGTCATAGTGACATTCTTGACATGACATGTATAATTTAGTTTATGTCATGATGTATATGACATGATTCGCGAACACATTGATTTGAGCATAAATTAATTAATGAACTGACCTTCTTCATTTTTTTTTTTATCATTTTCTTAATTTTATTCTCTTATTACTGGGTTACCATAGAAGGAAGAAACGCTTATAGTAAGACTTTTATAAGTCAGTCGGTAATTCTTAGATTAAAACTCAGACACACCTTAAGTGATTGACATGATGAATGAGACATTGACGTCATCGTAATATCACAATTTACCATGAATTGGTAGCAGTTTGTGTATTTCATTGTTAAGTAAGTTAAGTAATTAATGTATAAATGGCAGAATTTTTACTACTTCAACGTTAACCACCAGGTTTCATGATCAAATCAATCTGTGTTCGCGAATCATGTCATAAATCCATGATCTACTCTCGCGTGTGAGCACAGATAAAAGTCAGTCATTTTTTGTTCTCTCACACCCCAAGCTTCTGTTATTTAGTTTTTTACGCAAATAAATCGGATTATAAACTTGTGATTTCTTTTTATTCAAAATATTTTAAACAAATGAAAAGAGTTTTGTTAAAATGTATTTGTTACTATAAAAGCCCCAATTTTGGTTAATCTTAGGTCAGGATTTACCAACTCTAGTTGATAAATGTGAATATTTATAAAAAAGTAACGATTTTCAGGCTTTTACCATTAGCATTAATACCAAATGCGTTAATGGTCATTGTTCTTAACTAATGATTGAATAACAATGTGCTTGCGACATGTTTAATTTAACATCGTCATTGAGACAAATCTTAATATTTACCATGAAAATGGTAAAAAACAATGATTATAGAACGATTCGGATTTTTACCATGTTTGTTTGTTTGTTTTACCGGGCCAGAGTTTGATTTTTACCATTAAGGGTTGGTAAATCTTAGAATTAACTGAAAAATCTTAGAATTTACCGTATTTTGAGCTTTTACAGTAACGTATACAATGTCGCGTTAAAGTACGTACCACGGAATTAAGGTATTCCTTTATAGATATACTCTCTCCTATTAAGGGATTCGTATCCGTAAAGGTTACTTTAATTCAACCACAGTGATACCACGGCCTCACATTCGTGGGAGAGCCTCGCCTCGGCATGAATGGGCCGGCTCGACCGGAGTGATCCACGGATCACAGAAAACCGGTGTGAAACAGCGCTTGTGCTGTGTTTCACCGAGTGAGTGAGGATACCGGAGGCCCATACCCCTCCCTCAAAGGCCGGCAACGCATTTGTTACGCCTCTGGTGTTGCGGGTGTTCATGGGCGGCGGTAATCGCTTAACATCAGGCGATACGTCTGCTCGTTTGCCCCCTATTCCATAAAAAAAGCTATAAGTAATATATAACAGTTTAAAAAAGTTTAAATCAATATATGTAAAATCAATGCCACTTTTCGTTGTAAATTTATTACTCAGAACAGGCTCACCTATCCAAAGCAAATGTTTAGACTTTGTTCGAACTATTTAGTAGATGGTTTATGTGAAGTTTGCACAAAATCTGTCGAGCGGTTCTTCATTTTTCACATTTCCAACGAAGTGGGCACGGGTCAGCTAGTTACTCATAAAAATATTTCTTCATTTTTAGATTAAGGCAAAGTTAATAATATAAATGTAAATGAAGATATGTATTTTTAAATAAACCTTCACAAATAAAATTTACTCCATGCGGAATAACGTATGAAGTAGCAGTGTTTGGAGATGTTTGTGCAATCCTGAAGAATCAGGAATCAGAAAGGCAATTGTTCTGAATATTGCAAGCTCGCTTCTTATTAAAGGTTTGTAGAGAAAATATTTGTCCGAATATTCAAAGTTATCTAAAATCAAATAATAAGATGATAAAGTGAAGTTGAATTCGATACAATCAATTCGGTTCTAATAATTTGAAGCAATTTAAATAAAATGTAACATAATGAATAAACAAAAAATTATCAATGTGTATTCACTTCACTTCATAAATCGTTTGTTCACATAAATTGCATTTCAAGTCAAACTCAAGTTTCCCGCTCTCTTCTATTTAAGGGACTCGTTCCTCAATAAATGAGAAAGAGGAGCATTTATTGAATCCATCTTTCTGTATTAAACTGATGTTGATACAAAAATGTCTCAGATCCTTTGAAAGTACAACTTATAATACATTCTAGAATTAAAATCACTTGTACTTATTCCACTATTTTATTTATGTTTACACCTGACCGGTTTCGCCTTATGGCATCATCAAAGGTTACTGGCTGGTCTGAGGTATACAACTTGTAAGTTTTTTTAAATCTTCATTTAAGGAACTTAGACACAATTAACTATGATGCTCAAAAAAGAATTCAGTATTTGATTGCATTAACTTGTAAATTAATGCAATCAAAAGCTTTAGTTTTATTTTTGAACTAAACTGTTAGGAAGTTTTGAAATTATTATTTTTTTATTGTACAATGGTGTCACATGAAAAGCAAAACTAAAAGTGAGTAAATGTTTCCCTACATGCAAAACTCGTTAAATTCTACGTCGCACTACATAAAACTTTTTTTGCGGTCCTAAACAAATAATTGCAATCGAAATGTTGACTAACGTGTAAAGGAAATTATTTGAAAACCGGCCAGTTAAAAATATTCTAGTAACGAATCGTACATGTACGAAATATCCAATTAAAAGTTTTGCACAGAACCTTCGGTGTCAAAGTCAGACTCACACTTTCCTGGTTTTGTTTTTTAATTTTCGTACCAGCCTATGAGGCTTATCCGTTTTTATTACTTTTTAGTTGTTGAGTTGTAACCCCAGTCAATCTTTAGTACTAGCTTAATCTAATAGTTTTTATTTAGTACTAGCTTTTTCTGCGATTTCGTTCGCGTATAAGTTTAATTTTAATACTTCGGAAATATAATTTTAAGTGCAAAATTGTGTTAAGTCTTTCTTATACCTGGGAAAGTCTACATAATGTTTTTAGATCGTTGGTTAAATAATCCAAATTCAAAGCGCAATTTCAAATTATCAGTAGGTATATCTTGCTTGTAATATCTTAAATATGTTTGGTGTGTGTAGGAATAAATACATATTTTTTTATTTGTATCAGAGACAAAAGGTCTCAGTGATTAGCCCGTGTGTACAAACTCGTCCATTAATTATCCGAATACATATTCGACATAAAATGACAGAAATGTCAATACAATACAAATATGTACACTTCTTTAATTATATTTCGTTTTTACGTATCGGTTATTTTCGTCATGTAGTTTTTTATGTACTAATTAAAAAAAAAACAATCGCACTGCTTTGTTTTTAAGACCGCAACGTGAAATAGATAAGAGATCAACTTTTTTGAGAATCAAGCTTAAAAATACGAAAGAATATTACACGATATTAAAAATACGATTTTTTAAACATTACTGCGCTAAGAAATACTTGTTAGTTTAATTTACGAGTACTCATATAATAATTTGTAAATAAAATTCGTAAAGTATTAGTCGATTACGAACTTTCAGGTTTTTGTTAACACCAAAATTCGAGTTGATCAGCAGAATTACCTATTTAGTTATACAGAAGCTTGGGATAATGTTTTGAAACTCTGGTCTGAGCTCTTTCTAGTCTGCCACATGTTGTTAAGTAGCGTTTTAAGACGTCTTTGAAGTGTAGATAATTATTACCCCAGTTAATACATACTACCTGAATTGACAAGTTTATTAATCTATCTATCGAACCACTGTGATATGGGATTTCTGGTTTGGGGATCACAGTCCTGCGTTTGACGCGTAGAATGGCAATATCTATGTTACAAGTCAAACGCATCAATTTTATACATCGCAACGCTCTTTGACGTTTAAATATTGTCCATCTGTTACTTAAATATGAGTAACAATCATCTAGTTTAAAGATGTTGTCAAAAAGTTTAAACGTTAAGATAATAACTATACCGTTGTAACTTTACTTTGAAATTTGAATGATCTAAACTTTCTCTACTGGAAAGCCACTTAACAAACATTATAAACCTATACAAAATATAAAAAAACCTCGGTAAAATCTTTACAAGGAGATGTAGAAATGTAGAAAATATAATTATATATTATAACGATTGCTTTTATAACTTCCACTGTTAAGTGGAAATCAAGTGTATTCGAGAGATATCTCAGTATTAAATACACTGAGAAATTCAAAAGTAAAGCCTTTTCATTTACAATTCGTAGTTAATGACTGCAAATCCTGATGCATTGGAAATATTTAGCTCTTATTTATTTAACATGTATGGACTGTTAATTAATAACTTAATGTATAAAGTTATTTTATTCGTTGGGAATAAAATGTAAGAAAGGAAAAGTAATAGATTAAGTGTAATTACATTAATTTCCGTAATTAATGAAATTAGTATGACGTCAATGATATTATGTCTCCTGTGGTTTGATTATTCTTGTCTCTGTTAACCCTAAGTAGTTGATTTTACAGATTTCAGGCAAGCCGATTTCCATGAATCAAACATACCACACACATATAAATAAGTAGGTAAGCTGTTGTTTCAACTGCGCGCCGTTGCATTTTGATATTTGCAGAAATTAAATTGACGAGAAATTTTCACAATTTCAACAGAATTTGAAATACGCGACCAATTGATGTGATTGGTGTCGAATTGAATAACTCACTTTATTCGCTCGAATCAATGTGCCACAATATTTATTCAATATTGCGAGAGAGCAGTAAAACTTTTACAGAAAACTTTTTATTACAATGGTAATGCCCTTTCGCTTCGCTGACATTCTATGGAGAACTAGACCCTCTACAAGGAAATGCGACTCTCATAAATATAGCCTTGTTGATTCATGAAATATTGATTTATGAAAAAGTTAAGGTCGCATGACCTTCTATCGGAATCGACATTCAGTCACGAACTAAAATAACTGAGTTTTAATGTTGCATTTGGCACACGTGGCAGTTGGTTAATTGTTATTCATCATTCAGGTATGTGACTATAGTAAAGACTTCATGATAAGACCTACAACTGTGATTTAGTCGTTCAATAAACGATGTAATATTTTTTTACTTCGAGATTTTTTCCCAAACCTGATTGGGATTGCCTTTAAGTATACTTCAATACGGCTGAACTTTGAATAAAGCAATACCTGTCAAAATTGTGTAGAAATACTCTTGCCGAACTTTATAGGATTCCAAACAAATAACGATTGCCATAGATGTTCGTTTGGCAATTGAGACCGAGCGACGGATTAACGTGCTATCCGAGGCACGGAGAGGTCTCAGTGTATTAAGAATGGTCAACCATCTGAACCATCATAGAATTATCTGTTGAGAATTGCTTCATAACTATGTACATTGGTAAAGTAAATAGCTTTACTCGGGTCCTCTCTCCTGAGAGGAGACCCGAGCCCAGCAGTGGGACGTTATGGGTTGTTGATGAAATAGCTTTTTCAACTTTACCAATAGTAGTACATTCGATGTTTTGACAACAAATATGGCGACTATGTTAGCTCATTTAAATTAAGCCTATACTTTTTTCATTGCATGTTGGTATGAAAACACCTGGTCCCTGAGCAAGTCGAGAGACGAGAGATAAATAAATAAAAAATATAAATGTTTTTCTAATTAAGCCTTGAGTAACAAAGAAACTAACAAACTAACTTCAAAGGATTCAATACATAACGTAACTGGATAATATGTTAACTAAACATATATTATTATGTGTTGCATAGGTAACATATAATTGCCGCAATCAGTTACTTTGTAAAATGATTCACAGTATCCATTACACTTAGTTATTTCCACGTAGAACTTATCGACTATAAATAACGACAATATTAAGCTCTGCAGATGCGTCCTTAATAAGAAATATTCTGAGCTTGGAACAAATTAAGTAAAAGTCTAAATGTCTTTATTTGTATTAAAGTCATAAATTAATAAACACAACAGCAACAACCTGCTTACTGAAATAGATAGGATATGATTATAAGCGCATATATTTTACCCTTTTTAAAAAGCGAGGTATTTCAATTTAAATTAATAAAAAGTATTTCAAAGAATTGAGTTTAATTAATGCGCTACTTTCATTCCGTACCTTACCTCGCTGCAGGCTTTTGCACCAGGGAAATATAATTAGATTAGTGGTTAGTAACGTTATTCAAACAGTGTTTGCAGTGGGAAGAAACGTGATCTGTCTGTGTGTAGGATTTAAATAAATAATAATAATAATAAATATTTCGGACATCTAACACACAACGCCGTCTAGTCCCAAGCTAAGCAGAGCTTGTGTTATGGGTACTAGACAACTGATACAAATACATATATACTTTTTTTTTTTTGTAAATACATACATATTATACATAGAAAACACCCAAACTCCGAAACAAATATTTGTAGATCATACAAACATTTGGTCCGACCCGGGAATCGAACCCGAGACCTCATGATCAGCAGTCGCACACGCCAACCGCGAGACCAACGAGGCAGTCCTTAGGCAGTTTACCTTTAAAGTAATTACTTCTATGATACTGATTCAATGATAGTAGGGAAAATACTTTAAACTGTCCTGTCAGATGTCCGAAATATTTATTTATTTATTATTAAATTCAATGATGTAAACAATTATTATCTATCGTAGTAAGGCTTAGTTTTAATTATTTCTAGACAAATAGCTACTAGCCTTTAGAGAAGTCATGTCATACCGAGTAGTAGAATTAATCTTGTAGAGACGTGATCCACAAGAAGTATGTGTGATGTAAATATTAGCGACAGGGACAGAAATGTGGTGATAAGGAAACGTTATGGACTAAAAGCAGAAGCAGTGACGGGGATTGAAAAGGGCATGCTTCTTTCATGCCACTTAGAGAGGATAAGAATACTCACGAAATAAATTATATAGCGAATCAGTGTTGAAGTGTCAGAAGGGGTAGTCTAAGGCGAACATCTACAGACCAAATTGATTACGTTAAAAAAAAGCCGTGATACATTCCATTATATTTTCGATTTGGTTGTTAAAAAATACAAGTATATACCATGTTACACAATATTTATGCAGTATTTTTTGAAAGGACAGTAAATTTATTATTACGCGATATCCACAACAGAGTACGCGATGTCAAGAAACTACCTGAAATTTGCTATTTATCTGATGATTCGAATTAAAGACTTTCTTATCACTAAAAGAAGATGTAATGACAAGTATTGAAATGGGCATGCTTTAATTTCTTGGCAACTTAGATAGAAATTTGCTAATGATAGAAGGCTCACGAAAGGAATTTATAGAGTGAATGAGTGTTGAAGTGTCGGTAGAGGTCGTCTACGCCGAGTATTGACCAAATTGATTACTTTCTACAAAAGTTCCGTAATGCAATCCAAAATATTTTCCAATTTGTTATTTAAATAATATAGCCATGTTACATAATATGTAAACAGTAATTTGTGAACGAAGAACGGACAATACATTTATTAAAACGCGATATCCACAACAGATTACGTGGCTTTAAGAATCCAGGTGAATTTTCCATTCACAAGATTATTCGAATTAAAGACTTTCACATCGCTTTTTTCTCCTTCCTTCAGCGGTGGACGGTGATAGATTGATTCGACTATTTTTTTTTTTACTATTATCCTTTCCAGGTGTTTGATAGGTGAGTTCAGTCAGTATTGCTTTGGGTGCCACTATTCTATTATGTTTATAATAATTAGGAGAACATAATGCTTGAATGAAAATATATTTCTATTATACTCGTAGATACAAAAGAAAAATAACAGAAACTTTTTAAGGATTTAACGTAAAACATATAGTATTCCCTAAAGATTAAGGAACGCATAGACGTGAAAATATCTCTAATGTAACGCAAACCGGTAAAGTTTCTTGAGAAGGGTGCATAATCGGTCTCTTGACTGCACTTGCTTCCACGTTTATATTACATAAGTTATGTTACTCGATCCGCTATATCTTTGACGAGTTTATTTTCATAACTCTTTTATCCAATAGTATAATCCTTATTTTAACACATTTATAAATAAAGCGGCCTGAATTTAAATGGTTTAACACAGAATTTCGGATAAACTCTGATAAATTAAATTAATCCCGGATAACTTACGTTTATGTTTTTTAACAATGAGTTTTATGATTATTTTTGATATAAATGTTGTTTGTAAAAAAATATAATGTGTTTTTTGTCAGCGGGTGCGCGGAGTGGTGCGGTGGGTGGCCACTGCCGGCACACAGGGTTAAAGCGCCGCGACGTGAGTGCCCCTCGGGTTGCGGCGTCAATCCGTCGTGCGTTACGGTACACTGTTACTTCTAAATTAGGGAAAAGTGTTATGAAGGGGAACCCGAGGTAGTTCCCTGCATTAGTAAATACCGCACCTAAGGCAAAACATTCAAAATCGATGCGAGGGGAAAACAAAAAACGAAGTGCGCGTGCGTAAGAATTGACCCACCCGCGTGTCGCTTCAGAACCGTTGCCGCTTTCGCAAGCCCGCGACCTGTGGAACGCAAGACTTGACTTGTTGCAAACGCCACCTGTTAACTAAATGGAGGCACCGTGAACCTCAGGTGAGTTCCCCACAACAACTACTTTCTCTCCAGGCAGTAGCGAAATTAATAGAAAAAAATTTAAGTCATGTTTTGACGGCCTGCCGGCGCGAGTCAAAGTTGACAAATTACGAGCCGGCGGTTCCGCCGCTAGGTTGCTAGTGCGTATGTTTTCATCCATTCCGCGGCTTGTATGAAATGTCGCGGTATTTGCTCATATTGTACAATTTGATTTATAAAGCGAGTTAAGGGCAGTTATCCCGTTAGTTTAATAATTAAATTCCAAATTAAAACGGACATTTCTAGAATTATTTTTCTCCGAGTCGCCCATCTAAAACCAGTTTATGAGATTCTCGCTTTTGTTAGGTTTCAGTCGGTATTGTCAGTGGAGCTCTAAGAAGGGTGGAATTTAAGCCACTTTATTTTTGTAGAACAGGCAGGAAAAATGTTTGTGATACCTTTGAACTGCGAACAAATTGCTTAAATCATTTGCGAATTACATTTTCTTTAAAAACATTTTTACGTAAAAGGAGAATAAGTTGGTTCTGATTTGGATTGAAGTAACTTTCATTTAGGTTAATGTTTCGAGAATACCAAGTAGATTCTCATGAAATATGAAGTAATGACGTAATAGAAGTTGTAGTGACGAAATTCTCAATACATAGTTCACTTTTTTCGAAATCAGCCTGTTTCTTTGGTATATTTCGAAATGAATATAAATTTAAATCTTAACAACTTAACTTGAACAATTCCTTGAATTAGTAGCGTTTGAAATCAGAGAAATTCCACTTTGAATCATTAAGCAGCGCCGTGGAAACGGAATTTCGATATCCTATTTAAAGACTCGTATAATGAGGGAAATACTGAAAATATACTACTCAACAATTAAACCTGAAAATAATTTATATTTATAGTTTATTTCTATTTATCAATTTTATAATATGATATTATGAACCCTCATTGTGTGGGTTTTGGAGTCCTGAAATACTTTTCTAATTTTATTCATGAAGTGTAAATATGATGAACTCTTCAACAACTCATAATGTCCCACTGCTGGGCTCGGGTCTCCTCTCAGGAGAAATCTAATATAGGCATATTCTTTTCAGTACGCATATGTCTACGCGGAACGAAATCGTTAACCCTACGATAATATATTTTAGCATGTTTGAAGAGACAAGTTGTACACTGGTTTTTCTTCTATATGATATATAGTACTTTCCATGCTGGTTTAATAAGGTTTGCCGACGAAAGTAAGGTACTAGATGTTTTATTCAATGAAGTAAGCAACCGTACCGTACGTAACCGTAGCAAGATAGATAAACTAAACAGTTTAGTAATATTTGAAAAAATGATTGACAAGATTTTGCAGAAAACAACTTAGGTATATTGTATACAAATGTAAAATAAAAATAAAATAAAAATCGTTTATTTGAAACTGTTTACAATGTAGGAATAAACAAAATGGTGACGATGATTACTGCAAAGTATTAAACTGTGACACACCTACCAACGCTCCTTGATAAAAAAGTGAGTTTTCCAAATAAAAACTAAGTATATGTTACAATTAATTTGAAGTTTACACACTTAAACAAAGATTTAGTAAGCGATTTATAAATGTGTGTGTGTGGTCGTGTGTGAAATGTTATGCATCCAAAAGTTTTTCTGTTGCATCATAATCGAGGGATTTTAACCATGCCTCAAGTCGTATCATGAATATAGGTATAATTCCTTAAAAAAATACAAAGAATATTTTGTAGAGGGAAGCATTGCGACTAGCGTTTTAGGTTGTCCAAATGCCTTTACATTTCTGTTATTGATCCATCTTCCTGACGGTTGTCAAGAATCTCCTGTGCATGAGACACATGAGTATTTTCTAATCCATTATGTTTTTGACAGATCCTTCCTATTTTTACGTATTTTTACTATGATAATCAGAGTTTTAGTTGATTGAAGTCTATGTCGATTGCACCTCCGCTTTCAACCGAATCTGAAGATAAGGAAAAGGTAAGGTTTTTTAAGCTAATGCATAGTTTTTATCGCGGGATTTAAGGCCTTTGAGCGCGGCGACCGAATCAAGGAATTCCGTAACGTAACGAAAATAAAACCTGACACCCGAAGCTCGCACGGATCGAGACGAGCTGCTCCGAACGACAAATAAATATCCACTTCATGCGTGACAGAGACAGACAGATTCGTTGACGAGCTGCACCGAAATCTGTCTATCAGACAAAACAGTCTGGGTTTGCGCAAGTATACTTGAACGTGTATGTCCGGCTTAAGCAGCTGTTTGTGAGAAAGTATATAGGTGTATAGGTATCTATAATATCTTTATAATGCCACACTCACCGCATGTGCGCCCCGTTAGTATACATGTTCAAAGGAAAAAAAATACTGTGAATAAAACAACCCGTTCAATGACGAAGACATTCATTAGGAACTAGCTGACCCGGCGAACTTCGTACCACCATATCTACACACATCAAAAGTGTCTAGGGATCAAGCATTTTTATGCGGATTTCTTGAGATTGAGATGTGGCTTTGGCCCTGGCCTGCTCAGTCGCCAGACTTGAACCCGATTGAGCATGCATATAGGATGCATAGGGATATGCTACAGAGAAGAGCTCTGCTGAATATGGAGGGTATCCAGTCGCAAGAAGACCTTTTTTTGTTGTTGCAACGAACATGGGCGGCCATTCCCCAGCGTGTTTGGATGAACTCATTTTGAGTATGCCAAACCGATGTTCTTGTGTTGTTAGTGTTCGCGGTAGAAACACGGATTATTAATTGTTTAAGTTACCTAATAAAATTTTAAAGAAAACTGTTATTTCAGTCTTTTTTTCGAACTTTAATGTTAGTGGTTCAAGTGTCAAAAATCCCTTTATTAGGAAAATGGCAAATTTCTTTATTAATGCAAAGGTGACTTGGTTTATCGTTACTGTGACAAACGAAAACACTTTATTTGATGAATCCTTAAAGAAAATTTTAATTAATATCAATCAGGAGAAAAGTTATTGCAAAAATATATGTTAATCCCTAGACACATATGTTGATCCCTAGACTCTTTTGATGTGTGTACATATCTGTCTCAGCTTCCCACAGGCCGTGTACAGTCGCGGACAAAAAAAGACTTTTCCCGTTATATTTTAGTTTTTCTCCTTTCTAGCAAAAAAAGAATGAAAAATATCGAACTATGTGTTGTTGAATTACAACTAAGTATATATTTTGACTTACATCCCCTCTCTCCAAGAAACCGTGCTGAATTTCGGGATAAAAAGTATCCCATGTCCTATACCTCGTAGTATGAACTCAAATCATGCCAAGTTTCATTTGAATGCATTCAGTAGTTCCAGCGCGGCCAAGATACAGACAGACGGACAGACAGACAGACAGACAAAAATGAAAAAAAATACAGTTTTGGCTTCAGTATCGATTATAGAGAGCCCTCCAAAAAATATTTAAAATATCTTATTATACAGAATTGGAGTTGTTACATTTTTATTATAGGGAAAGATAGTTTAAACCTTTTATAGAATGCTGTGTAACGAAACCATATCGCTACTTAAAAAAAGTGATCAACGCTATCTAGTGACGATGTTGGTACTAATTTGAAATTAGTTAGTATTTTTCATTCACAATATTATACATACTGCATAAATAAAAAATAAATAAATAATTATAATTGCATAAGTTAATAAAAAAATGCTATGCAATAGCTTTACTGCGGCAGTCCCCGAGTGCCACACGTCTTTTTTATATACTTCCGTTTTCATTACTTGTTAACGGTATGGTTTAGGACGATTCGAATGATTGTAAGTCACTACCAGCGCTCATGGATTCATGCAAATCAATAGTCATAAGTTTAAGTTTTTTCCATAGAATCAAAGAAAGGTTGCGCCTCATTCATATAGTGAAAAAAATAATATCAATACAAGTACCAATATTATTTAAAAAAAATGACTAGGGCGTGCCAAAGAAATATACATACATACCCTCGAAAAACATAACCCTCATCTTTCACAGTCGGGTAAAATTGCATAACACTGGTTTTCTGTGAGGCAGTAGTGTCATTCCGGTCGAAATTGCCCCCCTTGCGGAGTTGACATTCTAGAAACGTAAAAGTTATTCAAAAACTAACATATACATCGTCTCAACGCTAAGTCACGTGGTCAAAATAAAGTTTAGCCAATAATACAAGAGAACAGAGTCGTTAGCGATTGTAGAAAGAGATCGACACGAAACACTTGCATCTTGGCTAAGGGCACTCCGAGTCCATATGTTGCAAATAAATATAAACGCAACTAACAAATAAAATGAACTGCACGTTTGGCCTAGTGGTTTAACGGTCACCACGCCGTTTCCTACTTCGCCAAGTGTCGTGGGTTGAAATCCCACGTAGGACAACACTTTGTGTGATCCACAAATTGTTGTTCTGAGTCTGGGTGTTCTTTGTGTCCGTTTCATGTATGTTTGTGAAGTCCCCCGCTACACAGGATCTATTCCTAGTGCGGGAGTTGTCTTTTTTTAAGAAGAAGAAATATAAATAACTAGCAAGTAAATACAAATTTACAAATCAGTACAAAAATGTAATTTCATGTAAATGTTTTTTCTACTTGATGTTTGTAGAAATTGATAGCGGTCGTGACCTTAGTGGCGGGTAATGTTTCAAGGACTTCACAATGTTTATTCGATAAACATAAAAAATGCACACGGTACTTGTATATACAGAAAAGGTTCATACGTAGCTGGCTGTATTTATGTTACTATTTATTTATTTCAATACTCCTGTATTTTTATTAAGTGTACCTTTACCTATATTTTAGTTTTATGAATCAGGTTCGTTAAATATTTTTA
The DNA here is from genome assembly GCA_949125395.1 of Diaphora mendica. Taxonomy (NCBI): domain Eukaryota; kingdom Metazoa; phylum Arthropoda; class Insecta; order Lepidoptera; family Erebidae; genus Diaphora; species Diaphora mendica. The sequence goes on along the minus strand of OX421312.1, from coordinate 8,498,148 downwards.
TAATTCTGATATACACACATCAAAAGTGTCTAGGGATCAACATATGTGTCTAGGGATCAACATATGTGTCTAGGGATCAACATATATTTTTGCAATAACTTTTCTCCTGATTGATATTAATTAAAATTTTCTTTAAGGATTCATCAAATAAAGTGTTTTCGTTTGTCACAGTAACGATAAACCAAGTCACCTTTGCATTAATAAAGAAATTTGCCATTTTCCTAATAAATTGATTTTTGACATTTGAACCACTAACATTAAAGTTCGAAAAAAGACTGAAATAACAGTTTTCTTTAAAATTTTATTAGGTAACTTAAACAATTAATAATCCGTGTTTCTACCGCGAACACTAACAACACAATAACATCGGTTTGGCATACTCAAAATGAGTTCATCCAAACACGCTGTGGAATGGCCGCCCATGTTCGTTGCAACAACAAAAAAAGGTCTTCTTGCGACTGGATACCCTCCATATTCGGCAGAGCTCTTCTCTGTAGCATATCCCATGCATGCTCAATCGGGTTCAAGTCTGGCGACTGAGCAGGCCAGGGCCAAAGCCACATCTCAATCTCAAGAAATCCGCATAAAAATGCTTGATCCCTAGACACTTTTGATGTGTGTATTTGGTTGTATTATCTCTGAGTATTATCTCAGAATAAGATAAAATGAAAGATAAGTTGATATTTAATTATTATTTGATAAAAACACAATTTGGTAAAGTGAGAATTATTTATCAAAAATTTATATTAATATACCAAAACTAAATAATAAACGCATATCTATCTATATATAAACAAATATTTTCTCCAGCATATGTATATAGTGTCAGATAGTGCCTTGATGTTTGTGATGTGATGTTTCATAAAGGGGATGTCTATTTCATCTAGTACATCAATATGTATGTTTGATTGTGAGTGTTTATGTGCTGACATACCTTTTAGCAGTCTTGGTGAAATTTCCCAAACATTGCCAGGATAAAAGTAGAGACCTACCTTTCAAAAAGAAAAACATTATTCTCGAATAAGAGAAACATTACTTTAATTAAAACTAGTCTTTAATAAAAGGATTTACTCGTAGATCTGAGCTACAAAGACTATGTAATTGCCGTTCTATACAAATGAAAATTTCAATTTTTGTAATGGAAGTTCATTGATGGTTTTGTTATAGAAATCTCGGGGCTCTTTTTGTTCTATTTATAGCCCTTTTTCTCGGCATCATCTGAATTGATTATAAAAAAGTTCGGAAAATATGAAACTCAGTTTGATTTAGGATGAATACATATAACGAGTATAGGTGACGGAGAGTTTCCTGCCTTAAGACGCGTACTTTCAGAAAGGTTTTTAAACAGGTGTTAATGACGTTTTGTCCTTTGTACGTTGGCAGAGCAGAAACGATTAAAGCGTTTAGGTAACGTGTGTTCACTTGTGGTTCCTGGTACCACATACATCTTTGAAATGACGTCAGGTCTTTGTGGCGTTGCAGTTGGTGCCACGTTAGCATTGTAAAATAACGACGATAAAAAAACGAAGGAAAGCGTTTTTCTACGACAATATAACGAGCGATACTGTAGAACATTAATTGGAGAAAATAATAAAATAGCCACGTGGTCAAATTTTACAGGGCAATATCAGTAATTAGTTGTGATTGTAGTGTCGTATTTCTTTGTAAGCATCCGCATATTAACCGCATGACTAACGGTAGTTCGTAAAACGAATGTCAGTAGCGCTGAACTAATTAAAAAACCGATGTGTCTAAGTAGGTTTTTTTAAATGCAACTAAGTTTGTAAGCCAAGTTTTTATAATTGCAAGGAAAACAGAGCAACATCTTCATCGCTAAGTTTTTTCTCACCTCTAAGTTTTTTACTTAAAACTTGGAAATAACAGCATTGTGCTGTTTTATTTTGAGTGATGGCAACTGATGTAGGTTTTTTTTCCGAAGTACACACAGTATTTTTTTGTTTATAACTTTGATTTTTCTCTGTAAGTGATTATTGTAATCTTTTGAGAAAATAAATGTCTTTAACCACATCTTCTCGGGGTAAGATAGTCTATGTTATATTTTCTGTAAAGAGCCCGAACGAAGCCGGGGCGGGTTGCTCTTAAGTATAAAATGAAGTCGTTTCCGCTGTTTGTACGCTTAGATCTTTTAAACTACTCAACAAATTTTATGCAGTTTTCAGCAATAGATAGAGTGATTTAAGAGGAAGGTTTATATATATATGTGTAATACATGCATATTATATGATATATATAGAGGAAATCTGAGAATTTCAGAGATGCGTGCTTCCGTAATTAACAGAAAGAGTAAAAATAAAGAAAAAATATATTTCATTTCTCCTTAATATATGAAATATATGTATAACAAAACAAAAATTCTACGACAATATAACGAGCGATACTATAGTACCTATATACATTGGAGAAAATAATAAAATAGCCAAATTTGCAAACGGAAATTCAAACTGTAACTTAACTTCATTTAAAATCCAATTAATATACTGCGTAACGGAATTGGACCCGAAATCTACAAATTACAGAGCCGGCATCGCTTGTAATAACGAACGATTCATATGAGCCTCTATATAATTTGTTGCTCAGGTTTAAAGTTAAATCTTATATATAAAATTATCGTGTCACAATGTTAGTTACCATACTCCTCTGAAGCGGCTGGACCGATTTTTATGAAATTTGGTGTGCATATCGGGTAGGTCTGAGAATCGACTAACACCTATTTTTTATACCCCAATTTTTTTTATAGCAAAACAACGTTTGCGGGATCAGCTAGTAACCTATAATTATTTCAATATACGGTGCTGTTTTTTTAAAGTCAAAATAACCCTCTGTAAAGTTGCAAGGCCAGTGTGATCAAATGAAACTTACGTGAACCTACATACTCACTACTTGACACGGTTTTTAAATCTCCACAATCTGGTTATTTTATTTTACTAATTTAAAAATAAAGTTTATTCCAAAGAATGAGCAAAACCATAGTCGTTCACACTGTGAACAACCATTGTCTTGCTCATCCTTTAAGAATGTGATTGGCATTTACTATGTATAATATGTATGTATTGACAAAAAAACAGACCAAGTTCATGTCAGACCACGCATAGAATAGGGTTCCGTAGTTACACATTTGTTATGATTATAATATATATTGATCAACTTATGCAATTATAATATATTTTTTTATTTTTTTTATTCTGCTAGTTTCTCATTTAATATTGTTCAATAAGTATTTGAATAATAGAGGGCGTTATACCTTGTAGTTGCAAAACAGCTCAAAAGATGGCGCTGACCGGTTTTTATTTATGCAGTATTTTTTTCTTTGAACATGTATACTTACGGGGCGCACATGCGGTGAGTGTGGCCATTATAAAGATATTAGTTGTTGCCCGCGGGTCCACCCGCGTATATGTCGGTTATCGCGGCAAATATAAGCCTATGAGTTATTCTAATGTATAAGCTATATTACTGTTAAGTTTCATACAAATCCGTTCAGTAGTTTTTGCGTGATAGAGTAACAAACATCCATACTTACAAACTTTCGCGTTTATAATATTAGTATAGATTAGATGATAGATACATATACACCTATATACTTTCTCAAACCCAGACTGTTTTGTCTGTCTGTCTCTGTCACGCAGACAGATTTCGGAGCAGCTCGTCAACGAATCTGTCTGTCTCTACAGAGTCAGACAGATTCGTTGATTCGTCGTACGGAGCAGCTCGTCTCGATCCGTGTGAGCTTCGGGTGTTAGGTTTTTTTCGTTACGTTACGGAATTTCTTGATTCGGTCGCCGCGCTCAAAGGCCTCACAGCCCGCGATAAAAGCTTTGCAATAACTTAAAAGAAACAATAACAATATAAAATTATTCCTCTACATCATCGCCTACTGGTAGTTCAATTGTAAGTATATTTATGTTTTACGGTAGAACGTCTACAAGTTCGTTCATTCTATAAAATTGTTGGTCCGTTTAGAAAATAATAATTTCCTTTTTCTTTGATTCCTATGAAAATATTTTTAATGGTAAAATTTGTATCATCCGCACGAATAGCTAAGCTCTTGCGAAGTATTTAATAAAATGAAACGACTCGCCGTTGGCGTGGAATACCCAAATACAATAGCGCTTTTAGGTCTGCAATCGAAACATCGAAAACATTCCTACAATTTCTGTTTATTTAATTTTTTGCTTTTCTTTTTTGTTATGAAACTTTGATATTGCCCCATTAATTTAAAAGTACTGTCTGGATCACAAATAAATATTTAAAATAAACTTGTTTTGCCAATTTCTGGAGTAAAAAAAGACTGTTATTGATCTGGTATAATTGTTGAATTTATATTTACTCAATCACGACTGCCTCGTTGATCTAGTGGTTAGCGTAAGCGACTGCAGATCAAGAGGTCTCGGGTTCGATTCCCAGGTCGGACTGCTGTTGGGTTTTTCTTACAAGAAATTCTTAATTGCAGTTCGGAGTATGTAAAAATAGCGGTGTTTCCCGCCCGTTATGCCGTCGGTCCTGTCGGTGTCCTGTTCGGTTGTTATGAACATCTACGACAACCGTTATTGTGCCTGAACGGTTGAACTAGTAGCTGACCCCAAATCTTGGGAATAATAACGGCTAGGAAAAAGATGATTTATTTATTTTTGTTATGGAGGACTTACAGCTAACATAATAACATTTGCAATCAAGTAGACAACAGTGACCCAATTACAAGTCCGCACCTGTAGTGATATTCTAAACATAATGATGTGAGCGACAGCATAAAACACTTTTTGTCTTTATTGTTATTACTTTAACTTTTAAAAAACTTAAGGTAAACATTTATGACATGGTATTTACTCAAACACGGCCTCCTGAGCCTCGATTCTACGGTGACTAGACTGCTTTCAAACATGTACATACATGTCATAAATAAATTATGTCTAAACACAGAACAAATAATCGTGATCATCATACAATAGTTTTCCTATATGGAATCGTATCCACGAGCTCCAGATTAACAGTCAAGGTTACTAACCACTGGAGTAATAGGCCTGTATAGTTTGTACTCTTAATATTCAAAGTAAACGTGAACGATCGAACCCGATACATGTGCACGATATTCGATAAATGGCTCCCATTTCGTAAGCTGTTACAGACAGGTGTACGTCAATTAATTGGCTTTGTATCATCGTGTGGCTTTGTATCAACTGAAATATCGTAACATCAATATTGCACTGACGTTCCGACTGACACATTTCTACGCAAAACGAAAATGTTATTTTACGCTATTCGTATTTGAAAAGGCTTCATCTAATTTACTACGTAGAATAATCAAATTTTGTATATTTATGTTTTAAATTTAATTATTTATGCACATTTGAGAAAGGTATAACAGCAGATGTAATGTTACAAGCATTTTTCCTAGTCTACTTTTGCGTGGTGTAATTGTTCATAATAGGTGTCCACCACAGCTTCGTCTTTTCGTCTAAATTTATTTTAGCGTAACCCAAATTTCGTTTCTGAACTAAAAAAAAACAGCATACATCAGCTATTTGCCAGTGAAAGTCTTGTTTGTTGACTATTATTTACATCTCTTAACATTTCATGACCACCGATTTAAAATAAGAAAATGGCTTCCCTCAATACATTTTTAACAACAAAAATTTGTTAGTAGTAGTTAGAATCTAAACCTATAATCTTTCTAATGATAATGGCACACTATCGACGATATCGTTTTTTTTTTTTTTTTTTTTTTTATGTATGGCTCGCCAAAATGACTCTACTCTGCCTGATGGAAAGCATAAGCAGAATCCAAGAGTGGTGGTCACCATACTCACTGTGAATGCAGACAATGCAGTATGGCGACCCACACCATGGTCTAGTGATGCTGCTGCATCTTTTAGTCTAGTCAACAAGTATGGAACTTGTTGACTAGACTATTTGGGCCTCCGGTCTCGCACTCACCAACGAAACACGACAGCATTGCTGCTGTCATTTTACGTTGATTTTCTGTGCGAGGGTAGTACCGCCCCGGTCGAGCCGGCCCATTCGTGCTGAAGTCAGCGTGGCTCTACTACCTACTTTTTTTATTAGTGAAGGACGTTTTTATGCAATTGAGGGACATTGAAGAGAACATATAATTTGTTTCGCTTTGAAAGTTTATTTAGCTTTATTCGATGCTTAAAACTTATTTTTATTGTATTTAACATGTTTATAAAAATCATCATCACCTGAAACTATTTGGCAAAATTTGCAAAACCGTCCTTATTGAGTACAAGAATAATGTATATGCAACGAAAAACCTTCATTGCGCAAACGCATAAATAGGTTTTCTAAGGACTTTGCCATAGGCATCACGAAAAAAAACTGTGTTGAAAACTTTAAAAACTGGAACATACTGAAGACTTCATTGTGAAACTATGCAGCCGATAGTAATATGAAGTTTTGAATAAAAAAATACAAGGTTATGGAAGTTATATTATGCATTACTTAATAATAAATGTTACTAAAGTTAAAGTTTGAGACGAGCTACAGACTATCCGCAATCAGCATTGAGACCCGCAGTGTATATTATAAGCGAGACTGCCCATCACGTGGTATGAAAGATGAAAATGCTCGAATTCTATAACTATGATATACCTGGAGGCTTAAATTAATTGTAGCAACCACGTGCGGGACAAAAAGTTGTTAACTACTGCCACTACAGGGATAATTATGATTACCTACTTATGAATTATATAATTATATTCTTCATGAGCGAGAGAGCCATGATGACCAAAGGCTGATTGCCATGGTTGCAATATACTCATTTCAAAACATTTTCATAGAAATCAATTAAAATCAGAAGTTCGCTTATCGGAATCTTATCTCAATTTAAATTCAATATTAAACGCCCACACTAATTATTATTTGTTAAATACTTAAACCACCTAGTTAAATCTGCTGGTTATGATATTATTCGACGGTAAGTGTTGATTTACGTTCATTTCAAATTGTTTAATAGATTTACTGCGAAATGTGAGCAATTTAATTATAATTTCTACGAAATGTTTACTTGTGTAAATCAACTGTTTTAAATTGTTATTTAAATGTATATAGAAGATTAACCAATTAGCACAGTGGTCATCCAAGCTTTTTGCAAGCCGTTATTTAGCCTCAACTTATATTTAACTAGTTAACCCACGCAACTTCATCTGCCTTTCAAAAGTAATAAATTTGCCCGGTTTGTGTAATATTTTTCATTGATGCTCGGCTCCTATTGGTATTTGCGTGATGCTTTATAGCTTAAAACCTTTTTTGATAAGTGTGCTTTCCTATACTAAAATAATTAACAAAATTGGTAAACCCGTTTAGGCGTGATGCCGTGACCGAAGAAAAAAGTAATTCATTTTAATATTTGGATATGAAACTATTAAGTTTAAAATATTGAAATAAAACTAAGAACATAGGTTACAAAACGCTCAATACCATGCTTATAGTCTTATTGACTTGACTGCACGTTTGGCCTAGTGGTTTAAGGGTCACCACGCCGTTTCCTACTTCGCCAAGTGTCGTGGGTTCAAATCCCACGTAGGACAACACTTTGTGTGATCCACAAATTATTGTTCTGAGTCTGGATGTTCTTTGTGTCCGTTTCATGTATGTTTGTAAAGTCCCCCGCGACACAGGATTTATTCCAAGTGCGGGAGTTGTCTTAAAAAAAAGTCGTAATCGGTTTTTAAATGATGAATGAATGAGTCACGAGATAATAAAACGTCAAAAGAAATCAGCCCATTTGAGAACATTCTCCTTTGGAGGCATTGGAGTTGGTTAAATATGTATATGTATGTAAATATGTATATTGTTATGTACGTCATTGTATGTTTGTTGTTAATGTATTACAAATGCTACTCAATATCTTGCTGATCAATGGCGACACTTTCATTAACTACAAGCTGAGCCCCGCAGTGTTATCGGCGGTGCAACAACCGCGGGCTTCTGCTCGCGGTTGTTGCACAGGCTACTTTTTTTCGAATAGCTTCTGCTATTCGAAAAAAAGTAGCCTAAGTTACTGCTTATATCTTCAGCTATCTGCCAGTGAAAGTCCCGTTAAAATCGGTTCAGCCGTTCCAAAAAAACATAGTTCACATTATAAACAACAAAAATTAACTTTAAAAACAAACAAAATGCATACTTAATTCAAACTGACCTTTCATTTAAGAGGCTTTCAACTGTGTAACAAATAGAATAATAAACGAGGGTGACGTCGTATAAAAACAGCGTGAGAATAAATGGAAGTAATTATTTTTTCTGTGCGTTAACTCATTTGATAAAAGTGAAAAAGAACGATGTTTATCTTCTAAAATTAGATGTTTTTTTAAGTATGCGAACTAATTATTTAAAAGAAATGACCTACTGTTGTTTTCAGATAAGGAGTCTTGCTCCTTTAGAGCCACCGAATGTTTTTAAATGTTGTTAGAAGTTAATACAGGGTAATAAATTCGTCATCACATCATCAACAGCACTTAACAATACACTGCTGGACACGGGCCTTAGGAAGGAGGCTTAGTCCTGTTATACTACGCTGGCCACACAGGTTGAAATCGGGGTAGTGTCATGTTCGCATTACTGTTGTGACAACAGTGGGAGCAGACTATGTGGGACAACACTGTTGTCCCACATAGTCTGCTCCCTTAGTCGGCTATTACGACACCCACGGGAAGAATAGGATGTAGATGGGGTGAATAGTCACGGTCTGTAAATTTAATGTCCTACCTCATGGATTAAAATAACTTACTCATTGTTAACCAACTGAGCACCTTTACAACAGCAACCGCGGGTGATGCCGCGGGGCGAAGCTAGTCTAAAAATACTAAGTAACTCCTAGTGTCGTTAGCTATCTCGACGTCCCGTCAAAATAGGCCCTGCCTTTTCAGAGATTAGCCGGTACAAACAGACAGACAATTTTTTTATGTATCTTCTTTCAAATGAATTTAGTGAAACGTTGTTCATTTGGAATTACAAAACAGACCCATCAATTTATTTCTTTGTATAGTTAAACAGTTAACTTTTATAAGGTATCACCAACCTCAACATGTTTAAATTGAATTGAGATGAAATAATAATAAACTGTATTCTACATTCACCCAAACAATAAATATCCCCAAAATAAGTCAATGTATATTTATGTATTTCTATAAAAATATATAATAGAAATCAAGCACGAAAATAGATAATGGAATTTATATGATAGGAAGTCATGACGTCACTTAGTCACCCGATTCGGCATTTATATTTTACTAGCTGTTGCCCGCGGCTCCGCCCGCCTGTATATCGGTTATCGCGGCAAATAATAGCCTATGTGTTCTCGTGTATAAGCTATATTACTGTAAAGTTTCATCCAAATCCGTTCAGTAGCTTTTGCGTAACAAACATACACACAAACTTTCGCCTTTATATATTAGTGTGATGATGACTAGTTTGAACCTGGGTGACGTGTAAAACAGCGTTCGTGATTAAATTCGTATGTCACTGTTGAAAATGGCATGGAGCGTCATTTATCTAATACCTCTAAACGAGCAATTCTTGTATATGTCACTGTAAGATTGTAAAAACCATTAGATTATAATCTACCTAGCGAGATTGCAAACTATCGATAAACTGTCGACTGTGATGTACTGCTTATGCACGTCAAACTGTCAACTGTCCCTGATTGGTTGGTTTTACAGTAGGCCGTTCAATGGCCATAGAGTTAGGTTAGAACTTCTTTGATTAATCACAAATTAATTTTACTGTCACAACAATTTTATGTAACTAATTTTAAAGCTGTGAGGTATTTTCAACATGAAATCAATTTACAATCACAAAAATACTAAACATTCGGCATCAAAGACGAATTTACAAACAAATATGGCGGCACGGGAAATGCTGTTCAACCAATCAGCGCGTGACCTGCGATTCGTCGATACCATTTCACAATCTTTCAACTGTTTTGTTTATTATATAGTTTTCCTAAATTTGACCTAGGTATCGTTTTCGAAAATAGTGTTTTAAATGTATTTCGAAATATAAGTGTAAGACATTTCTCTTAGTTAAAAAGTAATTTATTTCAAAAGTCTCTTTCAAAGCTTTTAAATATAAACTAGAAATTTAATGGAAATGTATGTTTTCCTTTTTATACATTAACAATAAATATATAAAAAAAATGTATTAAAGTACAAATTTGTATCCTGTTTAATATTGAAAAAAAAAGCAATTCTGCACTGGCAACAGAAGGGAATGGTGACGATGGTTCCTTCGGACTTATCGTTGCTTTCAGTCACCGCCAGCTATCTGTTGCCTCTGATCCCTACGCTAGGCAGGTGAACAGCTGTTCGATATATCGATATAGGAACTATCCTCTTTTGTCACTACTCTACTTCGACATTCTATGTCGGAGCCATAAACCCCTAGGCTCCCGATCCTTTCGTTATTCTCGAAGATATAGCCAAATTAAGGTCTCACAGGAATCTCTTTTTAATGTTAAAACTTTTGACAAAATTTATATAGCCCACATCACCCGGGCTATTATAACGAATCTCACTCTACATTTTCCATTTATTAAAAACGGTTCAGCAGTTCAGGTGCTACGGTGGATTTTACGAACATACATAGACTCCCAAAACAAAAAAAACGTTGAAAAAAAATAGTCGAGTAAAAATGATTTAAAGCTTATTTTAGTTACTATACTTATACTAGCTTCGGAGGCGGCTCCGACGCCTACCCTAAGAATCCTTTGATTCTTAGGGTAGGCGTCCATGTCACATATAATTAAAATCGGTTCAGTGGTTAAGGTTAAGCGTTAAAGTGTAACAAACAAACCAACATTCATATTAAAAATATTAGTTAGGATTGCCGGTTGTCTCTTTCATCAATTATTTTTACCTCAGTCATAAGTCATCAGTAATATCATCAATTATTCATAATAAAGAAGTAATATATTTATAGATCCAGTTTGTTATGACGTCTTATTTATTTGATAAATCGTTTGCTTATATAAAATCGTTTGGTAAACAAAATATTACCATTTCAATATTAGCATAAAGCATTATTACCGTACCTGGGCTATTACTTCAATTTCGAAAACCGATACACATTCACAGACGAAAGCCAAAGCTAATTCGTAGAATGTACAAGTACATTGCACATTGGGACATCCAATCTGCGAAACATAATTCAGTCCCGTTCATGTGAAAGGGGATAACCCTATAGACATCAAATGGGCACTCTAGGAATTAACCCATCCTTTGTAACAGGTTCGGACGTTTGACACTCGTAGTCAATTTCATAGAATTTCAAATGGTGAAAGATTTTTTTTTATTGAATAGGGGGCAAGCGAGCAGACGTGTCGCCTGATGGTAAGCGATTATCGCCGCCCATTTCTTGATGGTACACGCTGACTAAGAATTTAATTGAGAAATGCGTTACATAAAAGGTAAAGTAAAATACATAAATCAGACCTATATGATTAACCGTGATTTGACTATTTCTTTTATTATTTTAGGGTTCCGCAACCCAATAATATACTTATAGTTTCGTCATGTCCATCCGTTCGTCTGTCTCTCTACACTATATGTTTTACTATATTATTAAAACTGTAACGTATCTAAATAAAAAAACAACACGCACAAAAGGTTATAAAATAATGAACACTTTGTTTAATCTATCCAGAGCGTGAAAACAAAAATATAAGCTACTAGTTGTTTCCCCTCGGCTCCGCCCGCGTGTATGTCGGTTATCGCAGCAAATAGTAGCCTATGTGTTATTCTGATGTATAAGCTATATGACTGTAAAGTCTAATTAAAATCCGTTCAGTAGTTTTTGCATGAAAGAATAACAAACATCCATCCATCCATACTTACAAACTTTCGCGTTTATAATATTAGTACTGATTTATAAAGATTAAAGTCTTTATTCTTTAGTCTTATTTCTATTTCCATTTCTTTATTTTCGCGATGACAGTTCTAATTTGATAGTTGTAGTGTTGTGACCAAATAAGTAATGATATCGATCGCATATATTTATTATGTTTTGAACAAAGACAAATACAACAAAAACTGGGAACACTCAATGACCCACCACCATTTTGTGTTTGTTTTAATCTGTCACTCGCAACAAGTAGTAGTAGACCTACAATTTCAAAAATTACTACCGGTACAAGCGGCACACAGGAAAATAAGCTTCTTACGCCGAAGAAAAAACGCCAACCACGTCGTGTGACATCGATTGACAACTTCGACGCTGTCGCTATTCGCCGTCATATATATGACTATTACTTGCGCAAATAAATTCCAACATTTAAACAACTTGTTGTTTCTCTACGTGAATGTGGTTTGTTCCATGGCCAAAAATCGACATTTAGCTTGGTTTTGAAAGAAATTGGATTTTCTTATAAAAAATCGAACAAACGTAAAATCTTGATGGAGCGTCACGACGTTGCTATGGCTCGCTGCGAATTTTTGAGTGAAGCCAAAAAGATATCAGATTGGTCAAATTGTATTTTCACTGACGAGACTTGGTTAAATGCAAACCACACAGTATCTAAGAACTGGACTGACGACACCGCCGCTTGCACTAGTTCAGTGCCAATGGGAAAAGGTGAACGCCTTATCATATGCCATGCAGGGTCTACGAAAGGATTCGTGTCAGATGCTTTACTGGCCTTTAAATCCAAGAAAACAGTGGACTACCACGAAGAAATGAACGCAGAGATTTACGAAGGATGGTTTAAAGAAATGATGCAATCTAAGAAATGGTGCAATCCCTGGAAGAACCATCGATAATAATTATTGTGGACAATGTTACATATCACTCCAGACAAATTGATAAAATTTCGACGCAGGACAATAAAAAACAAGAGATAATTGACTGGCTTTAACGTCATGGTGAAAATGTCGATAATACCTTATTAAAAGTACAATTAGTGAATATTTTAAAACTGAAAAAAAGCCTCCCTAAAAGATATATTACCGACGAAATAGCTGTCGAATGTGGTAATTGGGTTCTTCGACTTCCGCCGTATCATTGCCAGACAATGCTTTAGAACTAATATGGGCACAAATCAAAGGACACGCTGCTCGAAACAATACCCATCCCCCTTTTACGGCAAACAAGATGTTAGATTTATTAAAAAATGCATGTGCGGAAGTAAAACATTATAGCGTCGGATTCGGAAATTCATGTGGCATTCGATAATATTGAAGTACAGGAACTTTTAATATATGTTAGGGAGAGCTCATCGAGTGACAGTGACGATTCATCAGATTTTGATTAAAATAAATAAACAATCAACATAATATAATTACATCTTGTAATGAAATGTAATATTAGTTAATAAATTTGTACAAAATTATCCAGCAATTGTTTAGTTTCTTACACTTTGTAAAAAAAATATCGGGTCTGTTATCGTATTATGTTTATCGATAGCTCCATCCCTATGAGTTTCCATCCATCTGCTATAACCTTGTACGTGCGTAGGCGTCATATTTTTATTAAAAAAATGTATACATAATGTAAAAAAGACGCTCGTTCAAGTTTCCACAAAGAGCTGTCATCGAGAAAATAAAGAAATGGAAATAGTATAGTTTATGACCGCGGCTCAGCCCGCATGTATGGAGGTTATCGTGGTAAAGAGTAGCTTATATCCTTCTTCAAGAACCAAAGTATCTCCATACCAAGTTTAATTGAAATCGGTGCAGTAGTTTAGCCGTAAAAACGTAGAAATAGAAAAGTCTAATGGTTTTTTGCCACCCATGTAATATACAAACTGTGTTCCAACTTCATCTTGACTTGCCTGTGTAGATATTGTAGGAACAATGCAACGCTGAAAAATACATGTAAATTCAATTCTTTCTTGCTTGAGAGGTCATTTATTCACTTCGAGTCAATATTCATGAACTTCCTTAATTAACCTAGTGAAAACGAGACTTTATTTATTGCTATTTTTTTAATTTGTAAAATGTTAGCAATAGTAAAAGTTACGATTGTTTTATATGACATCGTCGAATACACAACGTTATATTTTGATATATATTTTACTAGCTGACCCGGCGAACTTCGTACCGCCATATTTACATATCTGTCTCAGCTTCCCACAGGCAGTGTACAGTCGCGGAAAAAAAAAACACTTTTCCCGTTATATTTAATTTTTTTTCTTTCTAGCAAAAAAAGAATGAATGAAATCGGACTATGTGTTATTGAACTACACACATCAAAAGTGTCTAGGGATCAACATATGTGTCTAGGGATCAACATATATTTTTGCAATAACTTTTCTCCTGATTGATATTAATTAAAATTTTCTTTAAGGATTCATCAAATAAAGTGTTTTCGTTTGTCACAGTAACGATAAACCAAGTCACCTTTGCATTAATAAAGAAATTTGCCATTTTCCTAATAAAAGGATTTTTGACATTTGAACCACTAACATTAAAGTTCGAAAAAAAGACTGAAATAACAGTTTTCTTTAAAATGTTATTATGTAACTTAAACAATTAATAATCCGTGTTTCTACCGCGAACACTAACACAAGAACATCGGTTTGGCATACTCAAAATGAGTTCATCCAAATCACGCTGTGGAATGGCCGCCCATGTTCGTTGCAACAACAAAAAAAGGTCTTCTTGCGACTGGATACCCTCCATATTCGGCAGAGCTCTTCTCTGTAGCATATCCCATGCATGCTCAATCGGTTTCAAGTCTGGCGACTGAGCAGGCCAGGGCCAAAGCCACATCTCAATCTCAAGAAATCCGCATAAAAATGCTTGATCCCTAGACACTTTTGATGTGTGTACAACCAAGTACATATTTTGACTTTCATCCCCTCTCTCCAGGAAACCGTGCTGAATTTCGGGATAAAAAGTATCCTATGTCCTACCTCGTAGTATGAACTCAAATCATTCCAAGTTTCATTTGAATCCCTTCAGTAGTTTCAGCGTGATGCGCGGCCAAGAAACAGACAGACAGACAAAAATGAAAAAAAATACAGTTTTGGCTTCAGAATCGATTATAGCGAGCCCTCCAAAAAAAAAAATTCATAATATCTTTAATGTACAGAATTGGACCTGTTACATTTTTATTATAAGTACATTTTTATTATAAGTATAGATTTAACTACCAAAATTTTGAGAAGACAATATGCGAGATGTTTCTTTTTATTTTCATAAATGTTTGTATACGAATAAAGTTTGTCTTTATAGTAGTCATCGATTTTATGCAATTTATCACGAAGTGACGAGGCCCAAAGTCAAACGAGGCGATGTCCAAAATCGTAATCGATCCAAACCGCGTTTGAGGTATGTGTAATTGATCCATTCAGGATAGACATTAGTTAGACGTTTGTAAATGACATCTGAAATTTACACCGATGCTGAGCGTTTACTAGCTTATTAACCAACTTCCAATAGGAGGAGGTTCTCAATTTTATATTATATATATATATATATATATTTTTTTTATGGAATAGGCCAGCAAACGAGCAGACGTATCGCCTGATGGTAAGCGATTACCGCCGCCCATGGACACCCATGGACGCAACACTGAGGCGTCACAAGTGCGTTACCGGCCTTTGGGGGAGGGGGGTTGGGGTATGGTCCTCCGGTATCCTCACTCACTCGGTGAAACACAGCGCAAGCACTATTTCACACCGGTTTTCTGTGAGGCCGTGGTATCACTCCGGTCGAGCCGGCCCATTCATGCCGCTTGGCCATGTATATATAGTCGATAATAGGGAATAACCGGCTACTGCGGACATTTCAAATGTTAAAAAATTCCTAATGACTTTTTTAAATAAACAAACAAATAGTTAAAAGAAATTTTTAATAAAGTGTGGCTTGGTGGCAAGAAATATACATTTCTAGCTAAGAACAAAATATTTTTCTGCTTCTTACGAAGCCTCCCTTTGAGGACTCCTAGAATAAGAGGTGAGGGTAGTTTTAGTCCACCTTTAGCGTCACGCGCTCGGTGAAAAGCAGTTTTTTCTGTGAAACTCATTAACCACTCCGGTCGAAATGGCCAATTTATTCCAAGGCATACCTTGGAATAAATTGGCCTTACCCACAGATTACGTAAAGAAACTCAATAAATAGCGGAACTGCAAGGCAACGGTCAAAGTTATTTAATACAACCTCTTTTTATTTGTTACCAACTGTGATGCTGTCACCCTATCCTATAAATCCTTACAAATAAAGTTTAAATTACTCTTTTTGTTTTACTCACAAATGAAATGGGTTAGTATCCTTTGCTGATACCATTACATCACAAGCGCAGGCCAATTATTGTGTGTTGTTTTGTTTCTATGAATTGATTATTACGTCACGATACACATGCTTCCACTTAGATTATAATTTAAGATGTTTGTACTGATTGTATTACGTGTGTGTACTCATTCTAATCTACATATTTTAATACTTTTGTTCCTTTAAAAATAGGTTTAGAAAAATGTTTTCATTTTAACATAGCTTAAGTAGATTAGTAGGATTGTCAGAGCTTCTTAGATTAGTAAAGTTGGAAACGCAACACTAAGTACTAGTGGGGCAAGATTTTTGTGAAGACAACGATTTTTAAGTACTATTACTACTAGTAGAGTAGTTGTAAGTACTTTAACTCCTTAACTCAATAAAAAAACCCAATCGTGAAGTGATTTTCATGACGATAGGAGTAGGTAACTAATTCTCGATTTGTCCAAGTAGTTGGTTGACGACATTTTATTTTTATTTCTTTATGGAATAGGCGGGAAAACGAGCAGACGTATCGCCTGATGGTAAGCGATTACCGCCGCCCATGGACACTTGCAACACTGAGGCGTCACAAGTGCGTTACCGGCCTTTGGGGGATGGGGGGGGGGGGAGATAGGGGCAGGGGGGTTGGGCCTCCGGTATCCTCGCTCACTCGGTGAAACACAGCGCAAGCACTATTTCACACCGGTTTTCTGTGAGGCCGTGGTATCACTCCGGTCAAGCCGGCCCATTCATGCCGAAGCGTGGCTCTCCCACGGTAAGAGCCTCCTCCAACACATCGAGGTGTGTTTAAATAAATCTTAGTATAAATCCGCTTCACGATTCCAGTACCTAGCGTTGTGTTAAAATCCTGCACGTAAGAATTTTAGGTAACTTTATTTTTGATAAGCTTTGTTGACGAATTAATTATTACATAAACTTTATATTTTATTTAATTATTTATTATTTAAAGTGGTTATATGTTTGTGTCAAGTGCACCTCCGTAATTGTTATAAGTTAGGATACTTAATTATTTTGACAAAATTATAGAATCCATTTAAGCGGAACTCGTAAATCTAAAATTCATAGAAGAAGGTATCGATCAAAAATGGCAACTGTGCTTAAATGCTGTTTAGCTATCCGACGACTCCAACGCTTTATGGATATTTTTAAAATTTAGGAACTATCCGTAAGGGGTCGTTCAAGTATTACGTAAACACTATAGGGGGGCGGGGGGGTAACTGCTTTGCTTATTTTTGATGACATGGGGGGCGGGGGGGTCTAGATGGTGATTACGTAAGCAGTAGTTATTTACTTTTTTACACTTAAGGCAACCCACACATTGACAATGTTTGAAAACGAAACACATTTTTGGGGATTCCCACAAATAATGTATACGTTAAAGTACTCGCTTAGAACCGAGTAGGGGAATTACCGCGTGCTATTCACATATCTACTGTGACTGACGATTTGATGTAGGTATTGTAAAGCAAAGCAAATTAATGATTGTGTACAGTCAATCCGCTTTCGCCAGAGTTGAATTGTTTCATTTAAAGATGTCGTTTCAAATAGACGAATCCAAGTTTTACCAAATAAAAATTATACATTTTGTGGCGACGATGTTATGTTGTTGTTGCGCTGTATGTGGACATACAGCGCAACAACAACATAACATACTACAGCGCCATTTACCAAAGATACGTCGAACTACGGAGTAAAGAAGGAAACGAAGAAACTACCAATCCTGAATCGCGTAATGAAAGTTTTCGTACCGATTATCATATATACACAATCCCAACATCAACCGTTGGGCAGTTGGCCCGCCAGGCATGATCACCTCGCCTGGTCGGAGGATCCTCCCTTTGTGTTGGAGGGACATGACATTCGTTCCTCCACACATTTTATACAAATACGAAGGTACAAGATGTACAGAAATTAGTTAGTAATTAGAAACCTGAATCTATATTCTTAAGATCTAGATTTATAACTGCTCCTCATGAATGAGTAGACAAAACAGAATATATTAAAACATC
This sequence comes from Diaphora mendica, assembly GCA_949125395.1. NCBI lineage: Eukaryota > Metazoa > Arthropoda > Insecta > Lepidoptera > Erebidae > Diaphora > Diaphora mendica. The sequence goes on along the minus strand of OX421312.1, from coordinate 8,479,895 downwards.
TAAATAAGTTTCAGGACGTAATAATTATTATTTTTACGGGAAGTAACGCGATCACTTATTTAAAGGTACCTATTACATACCTCTGATTTGCCTGACGTTTGATTGACAGTCAGCCTGTGACAACGTCCAGTGCAACCTGGTCGAAACATCAGCGCAGGCTACAGTAACAATTAAGTTTGAGCACTGTGTACAGAATAGGTGCCAGTACAGAAACTTGAGGCACTCCCGCCTCTATGGAATAGAACAATGATAGGCAGTTTCCAGACCTAACTTGGAACACCCGATCTTCTAAATAAGATCTGAGAAGCATGTACGCAGAGCGTGTTAATCACATTTTAAGTTTACTCAGGAGACCCTTGTGCCATAGTCGGCAAACGAGCAGACGTATCGCCCGATGATAAGCCATTACCGCCGCCCATAGACACCCGCAACACCAGAGGCGTCACAAGTGCGTTGCCGGCCTTTGGGGGGTGGGGAGAGATAGGGGTATGGCCTTCGGTATCCTCACTCACTCGGTGAAACACAGCGCAGGCGCTCTTTCACACCGCTTTTCTGTGAGGCCGTAGTATCACTCCGGTCGAACCGGCCCATTCATGCCGAAGCGAGGCAGCGAGGCTCTTCCACGTTTATCGTGTGCGTTCCTGCTTGTGTGCCACTGTTGCCTTAATCTCCGTTTTACAGTTATCATTTCCCGAATTTCCAATGTGGAGTCTCGGTTTTGAGTTCCATACTTTATATTGGAAGTAGACATCCAAGCAGCTTTTTGAATAAGATATGTTGTGTAAAAAGCTACCTTTTCTATGTCTTCTTCTGTTTTAAGTGGGATGTGTAGATTAGCATTTTCCTCTAGAAAGTGCCGAAAAGTTTCCCAATCAGTTTTACGACGCAGCGTTTCGGGAGGTTCTTTTAGGATGGTTGTTGTACTTAGTGTGCAGATCACCGGTGGATGATCCGTCCAAGCAGGATTCTATGTGTGTATACAATCCTGACATATATTTTGTGATAAAAATCTAACAAATCGGTCGTTTTGTTGGGATCAGCTGGCTAGTAAGTTGGCTCACATGTTGTTAATATGTTGAGCAAAAAAAATGCATTATGTAACAATGTTTACGTAAGCATGGGGGGGGGGGGGGGTGAGAGCTTTGCTTACTTTTGCTGACAAGGGGGGTGGGGGGGTAAATAATAGTAATAAATCTGCTTACGTAATACTTGAACGGCCCCTAAAGCATTTCTAATATTTGCTTCTCTAAAAACTTAATAATATGAGATTTATTTATAGTATATCTAAGAGATATATTCATCCTTTGAAGCAGGCAGTTTGGCCATGTGGTATTTATAAAAGCTTATAGATAAATGTTAGAGATTGAATTGATTGAACATCACACAACAAAGTATACGAGTGTAAAGGAATACAATATCATACGGTTCGGTTACCGAGTTGAGCGGACTACAATAGAAACGGAATCTAAGAGTATAAGGAGAGCATAGTGTTTTTTTTACATACATCTCCCATACTAGGAATAAATCTTGTGTCGCTGGGATTTTACAAACATGCTTGAAACGGACACAAAAAAATCATTCAGACTCAGAACAACAATTTGTAGACCACTGCTCTCCCATGTGAGATTTGAACCCATATCGCTATGCGCAGTAGAGACCGGCGAACTGACCACTTATACCACTACGCCATACTACGTGCGTATATACGTACTATAATCGATGTTTAAATTTACATTGCCATTTTTCCATCTTCATGCCAATGTTTATCACAATGGTAGGTATTTCTTTGAGATAGATAGCACTGTAAATGTAATTTCTATTTATTTCCGATATGTGTAGGATGCTAGTCTTTGTACGCATGTTTCTCTTTATCGGGCCTGTAATGTTCAGTAGAAAATAGGAATTTGCCTCCGTTTCGAGATGAACGTGTAATGTACGGAATCTAGTACGCCAATAGCGACTACGAAACCCGCTTTCTCCTGCCTCCTAGTATTCAGGTCCATTGATTTATTAGACTTACATTATTTTAACACTGAAAAATTATAAACAAAAACGTCTTAAGTAGAGTGCTCCTTTACTTTGTTAATAATGAATGTGATTCACTGTGCCGTATGCTATTTGATACAATAAAAGATGCCTTACTGGGGCATACTCGTATCTATAACACTATACTCGTATATACGGCTTAAAGCCACTAAACAAAAAGAGATTATACGTGTGTATATGTATATGTGTTACAGTATTTATTAAGAACGATTATATTATCGTTAAATAACAATAGGATTCGAAATCATGCTTAAGTTGAGAATGAAATTGCAGGAAATCTTGATAATTGGAATCTTGATCTTTTATATTTTTTTGTAACTTTAGGTATAATTATACATAACGTAATACAATACTACGTTAACGGAGAATATTTTTTTCTAATAGAAATCGTTAACGAATAAAATTGGGTACTATTCGCTAATATAACATTTAGGTAATGTGTCCTTGGAAATGTAGTGTTAGCATTGTGCGTTTTATCAAAAATAGTATGCTCTTAAAAATTATCAAACTAAAATAGAAGTTATGATAGATTGCATTACAAGTTCAACAAGTCTATAATACATATAACAAAATATAGCGAGATTTCTTAAACTCTTCATCTTAGTAAGAAAATTATTTAAATGTACCACAAACCGCATTTCAAAGTGAGCCTTCGTGACAATAATGCTTGGGCTTAAAAAGTTTTTTTCTTTTTACCGTCAATTGTGGAGACGAGATATCTGAAAAGTGGCACTGCATTTATCCGTTGCTTTTAACGTGGGTATTGCCAGCCATCTAACAGAGATCCCCGCCTTGAAAAATGCTGCAGAATTACTTAATTTCTTTCTGCAAAATACTTATATTAATAGTAAAAGCTTTTATTTAACTAGAAAAGTTTGTGTTTTGTTCAAATGTAGTAAACTGAAAAGCGTTGTAATTTAATATTGCCAATTTCAATGATACCGCATTTTCTTCATTTATATCTGAATTGGTTCATTCATTAAGTAACTTCCAAGATTTGAGTAAAGAAACGAATATACAACATATAGATTAAATGCCCCCTTTTTAGGGCTTTAAAATGATTGTTCAAATCAACCAATCACTTAGGGTACAACAAAATTGACTGTCCATATCTATTTAGTGCACAACCCTGAATTGAAAGGGAATCTTATTCAAACTAAGCTCACCTTTCTGAGCCCATCGGATGTTTATTGTGCTTGTCGATCGTAGGGGCGTGCGGGCGGTACTAATTTAGTGTACATGCACCGGTCAAAAGCTCAATACTCGATATATGTTCCACTCCATCATCAACACCCAGTGTAATATTTAAATGGTTTTATCTCAAACTATAAATATAGAAATGTGTGTCTAGATAGGTGTATTGCAGAATTATTCGTTTAATTACGAAGGTGGATTTTACCGTGGATAGTAACGACTTTATAAACTTTTTCAATTTGAATTGTCGTTTCAGTTCATTTAACTTGTCTGAATTACGTTAAATAATTATTAAAAGCACATATAAAAAAGTGCTACAACGAAAAGTGAACATGAAATCCTACTTCCTACTAATCTGTATCTATACTAATATTATAAACGCGAAAGTTTGTAAGTATGGATGGATGGATGTTTGTTACTCTTTCACGAAAAAACTACTGAACGGAAGTGGATGAAACTTTACAATAATATAGCTTTATACATCAGAATAACACATAGGCTACTTTTTGCCGCGATAACCGATATATACGCGGGCAGAGCCGCGGGCAACAACTATTATTATAAACGCGAAAGTTTGTAAGTATGGATGGATGGACGTTTGTTACTCTTTCACGCAAAAAACTACTGAACGAATGTGGATGAAACTTTACAATAATGTAGCTTACTAGTTGTAGCCTGCGGCTTCGCCCGCGTATATGTCGGTTATTGTGGTAAATAGTAGCCTATGTGTTATTCTGATGTATAAGCTATATTACTAGTGTTTTATATTTTTGCTTAACCTTCGCTATTGCTTGTGAGTGTAAGCGAGATAGAATAGCATATGAGTGTGAGCGAGACATAGTGACAACTCTCCTCTCCATTTTTTTTTGTGGATGCTGTTCGCAGTAAATATTTTTATCTCGTGTTACGTTGGTATGGTTTTCGCAAAATTTTAATTGCCTGGTTTCCTGTTATCATGGATGTTCAAAACAAACTATTTTTTATATACTTTCTTATTTGAAACTTGAAGTTTGATTCTCAATTGCTTTTCCCGAATGTAGCACTATCAATAACGTGAAATATTTGATATTGTGGTTTGCTGGGAATTCGCTGTTAAATTGTATAACATACCTATGACCCACGTGACCCTATAATAGATACAGAAGGCATAGCGCAAGGATTTGTCAGGACCCTCAACAGAAAGAATATAAATTAACTAGCGACCCGGGGCGGCTTCGCATGGTAGGTTTTGAAATAACTGGATTTCTCTACTAAAACTGCAAAGTAAGTCCGTTGAGCAGTTTAAAAGATCTAAAGAAACAGACAGCAAAAGCGACTTCATTTTGTACCATGTAAAGATTAATACACAACCACAACAGTATATATTTTTTGTTTTATTTGCCATTGGTGATAGCGGGGAGGTCCGAAAGTTAGAATCAAAAGTTTGGATACCATATTATTACGTAAACAGGCGTCTGCCAAATAAGCATATAGTAGTTATGACACTCGATGTTTTTATGTTAAAGTATAGTATACTAATTGTTGCCCGCGGCTCCGCCCGCGTGTATATCGGTTATCGCGGCAAATAGTAGTCTATGTGTTATTCTGATGTATAAGCTATATTACTGTAAAGTTTCATCAAAATCCATTCAGTAGTTTTTGAGTGAAAGAGTAACAAACATCCATCCATCCATACTTACAAACTTTCGCGTTTATAATATTAAGTAGGATAGTTCTGATCGACCACCCTTTGAATTGGAGACTTTCGTTCAGCAGTAGACGGCAATAGGCTGGTGATGTAGAAAATGTACTTCTGAGCATCAACAAGTTTACTTTTATAGTAAATTTCTAGGAAGTACGCAGTTACTATTTGAAGGACCTTGAACGAACGTTGCGTCGGTTTGACAACCTATATTCGTTTAAGTTTCGTTACTGCAATTCTGAAAACGAGAGATCAGTTTCATAACTACTTCAAAGTCTGTCTCTCATTTTAGTCAATTTAAATTTAAATGTGGAATCCTTGCTGTTTTCGAATGCGACGGTTTTAAAGTAGTTTCATTATTTCATTCGTTCTATTATATCGTATTCAGGCGTCTTGAAGTACATACTTATACATAAGTATACTTGCACACACTTATCTGCGTCTGTCTGTCTGTTCGCGATAAACTCAATAGCTGATGCACGGATTTTTATGCGGTTTTTACTAAGATAGAGTGTTTCATGGGGAAGGTTTTCGTATTTAATTTGTTAAATTTTTGAGTATATTGGCCAGAATATAACGATACTTGTTTAAGAGATCGCGTTGGAAAAAATTAAGCCGCATATTTCAGAGAAACAGGCTATATTACATTTTCCGTAATGAACACGTGCGAAGCCAGGGCAGGTTGCTAGTGTACATATATGTATATTAGTGTACGTATTGTTAATGTCACACATAGATACATAATTATAATATTTATATATATGTATATATATATACTAGCTGACCCACGCAACGTCGTTTGCGTCTCCTATTGCTCTTGGCGTAAAAATTAACCCCCGTTTTTGTAACATTCTTCATTGGTGCTCCGCTCCTATTGGTCTTAGCTTGATGATATATAGCCTATGGCCTTCCTCGATAAATGTACTATATAACACTGAAAGCTTTTTAATAAAAGGAATTTCAGGTGGCAACAGTTTGCATACTGTTTACCTTACATGTAATACTAACACTATTGTACCTGAAAATCAGATTTTGAAAAAGAGTAGCCATGAGTTTCTTTGCCAGTATTCTTCTCATGAGCTCTACGCATTTTGGAAACTGGAAGTTAAGTTATGGATCATCACAGGAAGGCAGTAGATTTTTGGTGTTTTCGCCTAATTTACCTCGACAATACAGCACATCATGCTGTGGCGTCTGTTTGTGTCTATCTATGATTTTTAACTATAGCTTCAATTTGACGTTCGTGAGTGTCACTTGTCTTAGATAATTATATGTTTTTGATTTGATTTGAAATAATTTTTCAAATCGGACCAGCGGTTCCTGAGATTAGCGCGTTCAATGAAACAAACAAACAAACTCTTCTGCTTTATAATATTAATAGCTGACCCACGCAACGTCGTTTGCGTCTCCTATTGCCCGTAGCGTAATCATTTCCCCCCGTTTTTGAAACATTCTTCATTGGCACTCCGCTCCTATTGGTCATAGTGTGATGATATATAGCCTATAGCCTTCCTCGATAAACGGGCTATCTAACACTGAAATAACTTTTTCAAATTGGACCAGTAGTTCCTGAGATTAGCGCGTTCAAACAAACAAAAACTCTTTAGCTTTATATAATACTATAGATGTATTTATTATACTTTTCTAAGATCTAATACTCATAATCAACAACACATTTATTTGAATAAAGATTAATATTAGGTATTATGTTGATAAAAACTCTTTGACAAATAACTCATTATTAGGTACCAACTCTTAGCGTCTTATACTCGTGATAACTTCTAAACGAAATGTCCGGATGGGATGAAACAAAAAGTATTTTACTTCTACATAAATACCACTGATAACATAATGCTTTATTTGGATAAGGATTAATATTACGATACACATTTAACGTAGTTTCTTTCTTCAGACGATTTAATAGTTTTTTTGAACACAAAAGCGGTTATTGTGACTAAACCATGATAGTTAGATATATGGTCTCGCTGACTTTTTTGTAGATATTAATGGGACCTACAAACCCGTAATACATTATTTTGTTCTATTGTCAATTCTTTTTGCAGCGCACGCAAAAATAGGTTTTCGATTTCACACCTTGGGTTACGAAATAGCAATTTTCTTGCAGATCTCTAATTTTTTTGAAAATAAAATATAGCCTATAGCCTTCCTCGATAAATGGACTATCCAACACTGAAATAATTTTTCAAATCGGACCAGTAGTTCCTGAGATTAGCGCGTTCAAACAAACAAACAAACTCTGCAGCTTTATAATATTAGTATAGATGATATGTGTGTATAAAAATTTACTTGTGTGTGAATAGCTGTTAGGTATTTAGCTGTAAGTATATAATAATATTAGTCAACTATTAGGTATACCTATGTATAATTTTAACTACTACTAACTACGGTAGTAACTTACTGTATGTTAAGTGTACTAAAGGTTTTTCAAGGACTTGTATCTTTAACTTTGTTAAAAGAAGTTTTATAAACAACTTTAGAAGCATTTTTAATATATGCTAAAAAGTTTACCAGGTCTTTGTAGACTTAGGCTGGATGTTAAAATTGTGAATGACGTGTAAGGTCCCACGTCACCACTATTAGAAACTTTTACATAATATTATAACAGTTGCTGGAAAATCATAAATATATTTTCAAAGTTTTTACCTCAAGACTTATTGTTATTTTAATGTTGCTTTTCATAAATTCTCTCATATTTAAATGAATTACTGTTAGTCTTATTAATACTCGAGAATGACTAGACAAATTTTTCTAATTTTATTAAAATATTAGTGCAAGTCCAGGGAAAGTTCAAACAGTGAGTTCAAGTACAGACAATAGGAGTCCTGCATTAATGAAAACTGTTGCGGAAAAGGGGAAAATATATATACCTTTTAGAAATGTAGACTAAATTGGACGGGTCAGTTGGTACTGTATATAATATGAATATACTTTGAAAAAAAGGAAAGCCGTTTAAGCTCAACTTTTTAGTACCTAGCAAGTCGAAAAATATTTAATAATCAGACTTATTTCGCAATAAGGCCGCCATTTGTACATGGTCAATCTATTGATATTTTGATTTTATGTAAACTGTTTGATCTTGTGTAAAATAAAGTTAGTGGCTTGCTGAACCATAAGTAACTCTGTTTTTTTACGAAACAACTCAGATTATTTTTATTGAAAACTAAACTAGTCAATTAACGGTTGAAAAATATATCCTTTGAGTGCTCTCTCGTGTATATTGGAGGGAGATAACTATACTCACTTACAGACTTTATCAATAACCTATCTCCAGTTTTAACTAAATATAGGTTATTGGTCTGAATTTTACCTAAACTAAAACTTGTCAAATAAAAAAAAATAATTGTTTTTTTTTATGTATGGCCAAAATTACTCTACTCTGCCTGATGGAAAGCATAAGCAGAATCCAAGAGTGGTGGTCACCATACTCACTGCGAATGCAGACAATGCAGCATGGCGACCCACACCATGGCGGACTAGTGATGCTTCTGCATCTTTTAGTCTAGTCAACAAGTATGGAACTTGTTGGCTAGACTATTTGGGCCTCCGGTCTCGCACTCACCAACGAAACACGACAGCACGAACGCTGTCATTTTACGTTGATTTTCTGTGCGAGGGTAGTACCACCCCGGTCGAGCCGGCCCGTTCGTGCTGAAATCAGAGTGACTCTACTACCTTTCTTGTTTCTTGTACCTGTTCTTGTTTATCAATTAAAGTATTGAATCAATTACATCTTACGATTAAAAGTCTCTGCTTTCAATACTCACAGTAGTTAGGCATATCTTATATAAGGGATTATTGAATTTCTTGTTAGCTCAAGTCTGTACCTCTCGTGCCTTCATTCATTTTCAATCCTCGTTGATTTTAAGATCTAATTAGCAAGCAAACATAACTAGATTTACTTATTACCGGTACCGACCCGAGCAAACGTAGAAATATAATAACATAAACGTAGATATTTATAAATTGATACGCGAAGCAAAAACTTTGTATTCCTTTTTACAAAAAAATTGGCACAGTCAAAGTGTATATAGCGGAGGAGTGCAGAAAGCTAGAAAAATGTACTATGGTTGAATTTTGACCATTGGGGGATCACTATACTCTGTCCATTACTTTATTTTCTTTTTGACAGTTCAAGAAATTTTGAAATTAGTGACGCCCTCACTCATTACCGATTCGATTTGAAACGAATAGCGATTTTATTTATGAAGAACTTTCAATCGTTTTAATTAAATATTTTTAGTTGAAATATTAATTATGCCCTCATTAGTTTTTTATATTATGTAAGAAATAAACAAAAATATAAATAATAAATCAGTAAATTAGATGAATGAACAGAGTTATTGTTCTTTACTCTTGGTTTGATCCTAAATTCCAAGATTTCGACTTAATTCCTTGCAAAAATTCAATCTTGGAGTCATAGATACAATTTTTATTTCCTTTTTTTATTAAATTTACAGAAAAAATACTTACATGAAGTCAAATTATTTTTATCATATGATCGATTTGTCGTATTTCAAGTACTGTTTTATAGTCTGTGGTTGTTTGTTATGCACAGACCACTTCACTAGAGTACCGTCACCGTCAATAAAGTACGACATTACTGTAGTACATAATTCCGAAAAAAAATATGATAATTTATAGGCGTGAGCTGTCAAAAAGAAAATAAAGTAATGGACAGAGTATAGTTTGTATTAATATATAAGGCTTATTACATTTATCTAAGAAGCATATTGACGTGTATGCTTTCGATCAAGCAGAGTAGAGATGTTTTGGCAGCTAAGATCTAAAAGAACAAAAAAAAACTTAAAGCAGGACTGCCGACAGAAGTGAAATCTCAAAGCTATAAATAAACAGTTTCCTTCTTACCTTCAAGCTTACCTTCAATGAACCTCATAGCCAAGTTGTACTCGGTGATTAGAAACAATCACCGAGGGTAAGCAATGGTGGCGCGATCAGTACAGGATGGGTGACCGCTAGTGGCATGATACCATGAGATATGAGGTGACCGTGATTCACTTTAAGCAGTCGGTGCCTGTTGTTATCATAAGATAACAGTCGTGAAGATTAGTTGCGAGAACTTTGGGCGGCTTAAAAATATTCAACGGCAAGATTACGTAGCCTAAACATTGTCTTGCCCGTCTCGCACTCGGCCAGCGTGGGGACGTATAGTCTTAACCCTCTCTTGAGAGGAGACCCGAGCCCAACAGTGGGACGTTATGGGTTGTTGGTTGATGAAATGAACCTTTTTGCTCTTTAAACAAAATGCATGATAAAAAGAAGTAAATAAAAGCGTTCGGTGACGATGACGCGCGTTCCATGATTTTAGAAAAAAGTGCGTCTACAGAAGTTTTCACTTCTAAAATAGTATGCGAACTGTAATTAAAATTCTGATCATTGTCTACCTTAAAAAAGAACCTTGAACAAAATGTAATTATAACATCCATGGTTTGTAACATGTGTAATATAATATTTTGCTCCCCTCTGCAGTTCGGCACTCTTTATAGTGAGGGGAATATTGTGTTTTAAAATACATGTATCGAAAATGGTTCGTTATTTGATTACTCGTAGTCACTAATTAAAAAGAGTAACCCGATCCTCGCCTCTATTTTAATTTTGCCTTTCCCCATTCACTGATTTACAATGAGTTATTTTTTTTAATTGGAGTATGAAATGTCCCACTCCTTTTTATGTAGTAGTTTTAATACCTGTATATTATTCTTGATTAATCACATACAATCGTTGACTATACACTTTACTTAAATGTTTAAAATAGTCTAAATAAGTTTATATATAAAGTCATTACAATTTATGGGAACTTTAAATAGTTTTAATATAAAATTGCTTATGTGATATTGTGTATATTAAACTAAAACCATAGAAATGTGAAACACTAGAAATAAAATAAATTGTTTAACAATGAAGTAGCTCTTAATTTGCACATTGTTTCGACGCTATAACTAGTTAACGGTTCCATATCCCTGGGATATTTCAGATATGTAAAGTATCTTTAGAATCAGAATTTCATACAAAGCAATTGCTATAATCGAAATCAACACAATGCCAGTCCTAAAATATTAAAAGGTCGTCCGAATATCCTTGTTCAAAGCGCCTGGCGGTAAATTATTAACGAATTCTGAGCTACGCTGTCGTTTAGAGGGATAAATCGGATTTTGTAGAAACTATTGGCCTGAAAATAGGTTTCTATTGCCAATATAGCATGAGTGGCGTTCGGTCTATTGAGATTTTATTGAGACTCTAACTCGGATATCAAGTAAACGGAAAGGAATGTAGCAGTGGCAGGTTGTTTGTGATTAAGTGGTTGAGGGGTCGAAACGCATCCAGTACGTTTCCGACGTGATCCCACTTGAAAACAAACCATTATCTTAGAACAGTTAACGAGAATACTAGTAATGTGTGTCCTACGTTCCTCGTATTCTTTATTATGAAAACTATATGGATAAACTTCACTTAAGTTATTTCAAACTTAACCTGGCTTGTTTCTGTCCCAACTAACCGCAGCATTCCCGGCTTCCTCGTCTAAGTTGAGTGTCGATGTTTTGTTGTAATATTAAAGGAACCTTGACCTCATATCTCAGGTACAAGTTCGGGTAACTTTCTATAGAAATATTTATTTAGCCAATTTGTTCTTCGTTTAATACATCCAAAAGTTGTTTTAAGGGTTCCAATAGGACTTGGACCCATTATGGTTTTGCTAGATCTGTCTGTTGGTAGGTGCACGACCTATTTTAGACACTGTTTGCACTAAAAAACTGTACTTAGAATAATGAAATGTGGTATCTATTATGGCACTAATGTAATTGAAAAACTGTAATTAGATGTAACTGTTCAGATTTTTATCTCGGGAGCCCTATTTAAAACGGCATTCATAGTTAAATTGTAAAAATATAAAGTCTACTTTTAAGTCCACATGTAAAAAGTAACTACAGAACCCTGCAATGCGCGTGGCCCGACGTGCACTTGGCTGATTTTTCTCTGTAGGTATCCCTAATGAATCAAAGAGCCGTGAAATTTTTAGCAGGACTTTGGTGAGGTCTAGCTCCTTAAAACCTTTTGAGTTATACTTTAAATATAACGTTTATACAGCCTAGTGAGAAGTATCATAGATTCATTTAACGCAATCAATTACAATTTCCTTCCGTGTCGTAGACTCTAGTTACACTGGCTGGTTATTGCTACGCCGTAGATAGCCATTGTTAACTGTAATGTTCTCACTGGCGGCGATGGCAAACTATATCGATTCAACAAATAGTCGGTGTGATTAAAGTGTAAAAGAATTTAGTTAAGAATACATATATTTATTAGGAAGTAGTTGTTTTCCGCGACTTTGTCCACGTGATTGTGAAAATAATAAAATGCCATACAACCGTTCTTTTTTATTAGATTAAAAAAAGAAACCTTTCTAACGGGTGCTGCCAGTATAATAAACAAAGATGCCAACATTTTAAGTTTGTAGCCCGAACAGTTTAGTCTCTGCGTTGTTAAACTAGTCAATCAGTCAGGAACAAAAAAACATGTATACTTGTATAGATTATGCAGGCAATTTTTAGATGCTATATATAACGTGACATTTTTGTGAAATGTGGTTTGAAAATATCACGTGGCTCCCATTTGCGATCTGCAAGTTTTACCCTGTAAGTTAATATTACATGCTTTACTTAATATCAGAAAAGAAATATGAAAAAGTGCTTTTCATATTTCCTTTCTTGTAACAAATTTATATGTAGAAGAGTCTAAAAAGATCTGTTTATAAAATAAATTCTACTATCTCTCACTTTCAAGTAACTCTAATAACCGCATTGATCAGAAAAATCTTTATTCGCCGTCTGAATGTACCACTATTGTGGAATGACTCTCTGCTTCTTCTAAATCAAACATCCACACTATTTTAATTGAGTTTGAACTGCCAATCACTGTCTTCAAAGTAACATTTCGCAATTATATAGTACACGCCAGCCTTACGTCTATAACTACACATAAGTATGTATAGTGTCCAAAAGACGTAACATTGTCCATATGCGACGGAAATTGTACTATCGTATGACGCCTTTATGATTTCCTTAAAGCTGAAAATCAGTTACACACCTTTAAACTGACGAGCTCATTCTAGGAACCGTAATTACGTTTTCATAGTGTTATAAGTATAGACAATAGACAGAGCATTAAACTGCTGGAGCTCAGTTCGTGTTTAATAAAATCTTGACTGTTATATTATTTGTTCATAGGGCTCATTGGGGGCGATACAATACTCTCACAGGCAAAAAAAAACAGCTACTTCATTAGGAGTTCAAAAGTTGGTGGTGATGCCTTAGTGAATCCGTCAACATGTGTACAGACCCATTATGTAAATATACACTCACACAAATTTTGGATTCTCATTTTATTTTAAATTTTATGCTTTGTGAATTTGTAAGTACTAGAAGGCAAACTTGATGGACAATAGTTCGTATGGATTGACTAGTAATTGTATTAGTTAGCCACCAACCTAACCTTGCATTTGAACTTTGATATCAACAGAGATTTCACGTAATTTGATCACATATTACTATATGTTCATAATTAATATTATTATGTTCATAATCTATACTTATATACTTATAATAAAAATGTAACAGATCCAATTCTGTACATTAAAGTTACTTTGAAAATTTTTTTTGGAGGGCTCTTTATAATCGATACTGAAGCCAAAACTGTATTTTTTTTTTCATTTTTGTTTGTCTGTCTGTATCTTGGCCGCGCATCACGCCGAAACTACTGAATGGATTCAAATGAAACTTGGCATGATTTGAGTTCATACTACGAGGTAGGACATAGGATACTTTTTATCCCGAAATTCAGCACGGTTTCCTGGAGAGAGGGGATGACAGTCAAAATATATACTTAGTTGTAATTCAATAACACATAGTCCGATTTTATTCATTCTTTTTTTGCTAGAAAGAAAAAAAAAGATAACGGGAAAAGTCTTTTTTTTTGTCCGCGACTGTACACTGCCTGTGGGAAGATGAGACAGATATGTAAATATGGCGGTACGAAGTTCGCCGGGTCAGCTAGTTAATATTATATCCATTAAATATACTGCAGTCAGTCATCCCTTAAAAACGTCTGAATAATTTAAAATTTATAAATACTGTAGTATCGCATGGAATACGTATCTAACAATATTGAATACCTATAATTTCCGATCCGATCTGTTTTTGGCGAACGTTTATTGAAACAAGTAGTTCATTTTAAAACCATTTGTTATACAATTATACAATATTATTTCCGCACGTTTATCAAAGTCATGCAATACCATTGGGTAAATAAATTAGCTTTTGATATTAAACTTCAACAAACTTTACAGCTAAATTTGACGAAATTGCAATACCTATTTGTGAACATTGAGCGTTAGCGATAGATAAATAGAGTGAGATATAAACACATGCCCTATAGCCGCCTAATGAAATATACTATGGTCACATTCCTGGGATATATTTCAGAATTAAAAATGCATTAGGTGCTCTTTACGACCCACCAAGCCTAATAAACTATTGACTTACAGAGTGCTCTTATTTAAAAGAAACTCAATAAAAATAAATTAAACAATAACTTATTAAAAATAACAACTTACACAAAGAAAACCAAATATTAAACGCGTATTGATCTAAAATTTTAAACATCGTAAGATCATATCTATGTGACAGAGAATAGACTTGATTTATTTATAATGAAAATCACGGTGCTATTTTGACACCGGGTCGTTCATCAATCAGCCGAAAGTAATTCATTATTAGATTAATTACCCAAAAGGTAAATGATATCTATCAATTACGGTTTTGGAGTTGCTTGAACTGATTCTGCGGAATAAGTTGTATTGTGGTTTTAAAATGGAAAGCTTATTGGTAAATATTTTGACTTTCCAATGAATGAGGTTTTAAAAACATTAAGAGCTGAATCAGTCATAATAATAGCTTTTCACTTAATGGTTACTGAAAATGTAATAACCACAAAACATTAACGAATATATAACGTAATAGTTCTAATGAAAGTGTCATAAATGTAGGAATTTAATATTCGATTTAATTGTGGAAATATCTTCCAAACTAGATCTTTATAGCTACAATGTTACCTGGTTAAATTACTAAATGGGTTAAGTAGTAATATATCCTAGTCACTTCTGCGTTCTTATTAAATGTTTGTGTTTATTCCTAAATTAAAGTTAATTTTAAACTGCGAAACCATCGTGCGACATGGGATTACGAAATATACCGACGAAACTCGCAGGAATTATATTTGCTTAACTGTGTTTCACGGGCTCAATTTTGTTTTCGTCGGTAATAATAAACCACAAAGGAATTAAAATCTTACTTTATAAATCTGTTAAATCTATTTTCATGAAAACAAAAGTTCGGCGACGCAAATAAAATATCTTCACTTTTCGTGTTTTATTTCTAAAGTGTTCGGTATTAGATATTCAAAGAGAACTTAAACTTTCGGATTGCCAAACTGTCAGACTGGTAACTTTGTTATTTTTGGATACGAATCAATATCATGCTGTTTTTCGCAGTCTTAAGGCATCGAACAACAGTCAATTGTCTGACCTTCACATATTCGTTACACATTGGAACTTAGATACGGTATTCATGATTTAATTTTTTTTTAATAAATCAATATTTATTATTTATTTTTTTACCCTCTCCTGAGAGGAGACCCGAGCCCAGCAGTGGGACATTATGGGTTGTTGATGATTGATGATGGATGTTATTAGTTAGCTATTAAATATTTTTGAATTACTTGTAGTGCTACAGGTTTTTCATTTTAAATCATCGTTTTCAATTCATTTTATATGTGTAATGTTTTGTGAGTGTCCACGATGTGTGCTAATCAATCGTAGTATGTAAATAGTTTACCCGCCAATACCCTATAAAAATCAGTCCATCGCCAGCGTACTCTGTCTACGGTTACCACGGCGGCGCACGTAGGTGAATGGGATGGGGCGCGACACACTGTTCCGTTTTTTTTATCTTTTATTATAAGCTTAGGCTTTAGTTTTGTTTTGTTTTGAGCCTTACGGCGCGGATTGACAGCGACACGATACAAGTATTAATATTTCTTCTTGTCATCAACAAGATGTGAATGATTGTAGCTTCATTTTAATTATTAATAATTTTTATACATTTATATGTATTATAAATCTACATTTATAATATATATAGATTTATATAGATGACGTTTACCTATCAATTGGATTGAAGAACCTATTATATATAATATAAATAAACTTGCTCGATGAACGTTATATTATATTCAACACTCATTGCACTGAGCAAACAGATAGCGTGCAGCTACAAAAAACGATCACTTTTTAGTAAAATGACTGTTTAAATGGTAAGCGCAAAACATAAAAATGTCTGGACTATTTTGACTCATTCATTATTTTATTTAAGGTTATTAGTTGAAGAAGAATACTAAAACTTGGCCGTCATATAGCCAAAAATGATTAAAAAATTGACAGGACAAATTATGCCAGGAGAGTCAATCTAATATTTAAACATTCAACTATTGTACTACGTATCTTGCATATCTATACTAATATTATAAAGCTGCAGAGTTTGTTTGTTTGTTTGTTTGTTTGTTTGTTTGTTTGAACGCGCTAATCTCAGGATCTACTGGTCCGATTTGAAAAATTCTTTCAGTGTTGGATAGTCCATTTATCGAGGAAGGCTATAGGCTATATTTTATTTTCAAAAAAATTTGAGATCCGTAAGAAAATTGCTATTTTGTAACCCAAGGTGTGAACTCGAAAACCTATTTTTGCGTGCGCTGCAAAAAGTATTGACAATAGAACAAAATCATGTATTACGGGTTTGTAGGTCCTATTAAGATCTACAAAAAAGTCCGCGAGAGCATAAATCTAACTATCATGGTTTAGTCACAATAACCGCTTTTGTGCTCAAAAAAATTATTAAATCGTCTGAAGAAAGAAACTACGTTAAATGTGTATCGTAATATTAATCCTTATCCCAATAAAGCATTATGTTATCAAGGGTATTTATGTAGAAGTAAAATACTTTTTGTTTCACCCCATTCGGACATTTCGTTTAGAAGTTATCACGAGTATAAGACGCTAAGAGTTGGTACCTATTATTGAGTTATTTGTCAAAGAGTTTTTATCAACATAATACCTAATATTAGTCTTTATCCAAATAAATGTGTTGTTGATTATGAGTATTAGAGCTTAGAAGAGTATAATAAATACATCTATACTAATATATAAAGCTGAAGAGTTTTTGTTTGTTTGAACACGCTAATCTCAGGAACTACTGGTCCAATTTGAAAAAGTTCTTTCAGTGTTAGATAGCCCGTTTATCGAGGAAGGCTATAGGCGTGATGATATATATATATATATATATATATATATATATATATATATATATATATATATATATATATATATATATATATATATATATATATATATATATATATATATATATATATATTTCATCACGCTATGACCAATAGGAGCTGAGTACCAATGAAGAATGTTTCAAAAACGGGTGGAAATTATTACGCTACGGGCAATAGGAGACGCAAACGACGTTGCGTGGGTCAGCTAATCGCGCTAATCTCAGGAACTACTGGTCCAATTTGAAAAATTCTTTCAATGTTAGATAGCCCATTTATCGAGGAAGGCTATAGGTTATATATCATCACGCTAAGACCAATAGGAGCGGAGCACCAATGAAGAATGTTTCAAAAACTGGGGAAAATTATCACGCTACGAGCAATAGGAGACGCAAACGACGTTGCGTGGGTCAGCTATACTAATACATAAAGCTGAAGAGTTTGTTTGTTTGTTTGAACGCGCTAATCTCAGGAACTACTGGTCCAATTTGAAAAATTTGATTATTATAAATGCGAAAGTAACTCTGTCTGTCTGTCTGTCTTGCTTTCACGGCCAAACCGCTGCACCGATTTGAATGAAATTTGGTACACAGATAGTCTAGAGCCTGAGAAAGGACATAGGCTACTTTTTAATGCGAAAAAGGGGTTGCAAGGGGTTTAAAAGGGGGATGAAAGGTTGTTCTGGGAGTTCACTCGCCACACGCCTGCGCGTTACCTACGTCGGGCGCCTTGACAACGAATAAACAAGGCTGTCACAATAGTAAAAAATATTTCACTTTTTCAATGAAGACTTAACAATGATAGCAATGATATTATATATATATAAATTAAATATTAAGATATTAAGTATATATTCGTCAATCTGATTTGTATGTTCATTATATTAATAGAAATAAATAAGCCAAATTAATATAATTAATTAACAGCGTTTCTTAACTTCAAAATTCTCTACAAAACTCTCATCCTGATCAGCTGACTAATGAGATAGTTATCAATTAATCGAACGGATCATGTCAGGCGTGGAGGGAGATGTTGTCGAGAGACTTAGTAAGTCTTTGGAAATATCAGGAGTGCCTACCCATAAGTTGAGGCTGCAAGTTAATGTTCCAGTACTATTAAATGAGGTATCTTGAGCGCCAAAGCAATGTAATAGTACATGGCTAAATATTACACAACTGGGGTACAACATTGTAAAAGCTACAATCATGACGCATGGAATGGCAAAGAAGATAATGTTTTAATTCCCCGTATTCCAATAATTCCAACTTATTAGACATTTTAATTTAAAATAATGCAGTTTCCGCTGAAAACAGCATTTCCAATAACAATATTATCAAAACCCAAGGACAGATGCTTAAAGATACAGTTTTTTTTTTCTCATGAGCAGCATACTCACGTATATCAAATCCTCAAAATCTCCATATTTTGGCAAAATATGGCAAAAGAAAAAACGTAGTTATTAAAATTGTACTTTTTTTATTTGAAGCTGCCAAAGTGACTATGGTCAGCCTGATGGAAAACTCAAGCAGAATCCAACAGTGGGGGCAACCATACTCACTGGGAAAGCAGACAATGCAGTATTGCGTCCCACACTATGACGGCTTAGTGAGATGCTTTTTCACGCCCCACTTAAAGGCCCCGGGATCATAGTGAGAGAGAAACACGTGCGCTGGTAGTGAGTTTCCACCGTTTGGTTTGAGTTTGAACATGTTATTCTGCAGAGGAAGGGAGAAGGGGGATCAGTTGGAAGAGCTCCTCAGAATACTTCCAATGATACAGATGGTAGTGGACTGCTATAGAGGCGATATCTCTACGCAGCTGCAGAGGTTCAAGGAACTCGGTGGCTTCGGGACTGTTGATAAAGCGGACTGTTCGCCATTGCAACCGATCGAAAGCATCAAGCAAATACTGCTCGGATCCATCACAAAGATGAGAACAGTACTCGAGGTCCCGGCAAATATCCATGCCCAGGACACCGAGCTTACCCCGTAATGGCAGTTGAGTGCTCTGAAAAGTGGGGAGGGAAAGGAATGGAGACTTTTTGGTAGAGAACGCGCACAACTGTGTTTTCGTAGCGTTGAACTCGATCAGATTCTTATCACCCCATTGTAAAATGCGGTTCAAAACCCGGTCGAGCTCAGCGACAAGCTTCTGTCGATTTTCCTCAACGACTGCCAGCTTGGCTGAACGGTGTCAAAAATATCGCCCATGAACTGTGCTATCGTCTGCATATATATATCGTCGTCTGCAATGTATGTTGCCAAGAGCTAACATGTCATTGATATGCAGAAGAAATAGTGTGGGCGACAGGACTAAGCAATGAGGTACGCCAGCGTTTACATCCAGAACATCAGAGGCCGTGCCGTCGCAAAGGCCCATAATGCGGCGCTTATGAAGAAAAGCGTCAACCCAGTGACAGGGTCTAGGAGGCGGACCGAATGCCGAGAGCTTGGAGTGAAGCGAGCGGTGCCAGACCCAGTCGATGTCAAATGTCAAAATAAGACTTTTTTTTTCACTTTATATTTTATGTACATATATAAATACTTAAATAAGTTTTTAATAGTAAAACGTGTGTGTATTAGTTGTAAAAAAATCGGGTGGTGTCGTGGGACATCAGATAGGAATGAGTTCCATATCAGAAATACAGATGGCGCTATACTACATTTTTCGTTCACGAAATAAATAAATCGTTACAGATGGCGCTATACTAAATTTTTAGTTTTCACAAAATTGTCTTAACCCCTTTATTTTATTTAAACTGATTTATAAAAATATATAAAAGTTCTATGCGAGGTAAAGAAAATAAAACTATTCAGGTACCAATACATTTTGTATCATGATTTTATATCGATAAAAATCCTACCTATATTAATAACGCGAAAGTTTGTTAGTATGGATGGATGGATGTTTGTTTCTTTTTCACGCAAAAACTACTGAACGGATTTGGATAAAACTTTACAGTAATATAGCTTATGCATAAGAATAACACATTAGCTACTATTTGCAGCGATAACCGACATACACGCGAGCGAAGCCGCGGGCAACAGCTAGTAATATATATACATATAAGGGAAGTAGTTCGAATAAGGTGTTCAACAAGTCACCAGTTGCTCCTCGCTGTATCACTTTAAATTTTCGAGCTATATTATGCCAACTTTAGGGCCAAGTCCGCCATTCAAACTACCGATTAACGTTTCCAAGTTAGTCCGTAATGACGTCTTTAAACTTCTGACCTCAGAAGGTAGATATCATGTTTCCTGTTGAAGTAACTACGAGTACGTTTAGTTAAGTTACGTTTACCTACGATAATTTGTGTACAAGAGTTTTCAGGGTAATCAAAATTACTCCGTAAATCAACAATATTAATTGTGTACGTAACGCACAAAAAAAAATGTGGCAGTACGAAGTTTGCCGGGTCTAGCTGACCCGGCAAACTTCGTACTGCCACATTTTTTTGTTAATAATTTATACATTTCTGAAAATTCTAGATATAGAAATACGGCGCTATCCACCGGATAATCTAGAAATAGAAATACGGCGTCACCTACCGGATATCTGTGCAACTTATATGCTAAACTGCCATCTATTAGGATTATAGAGAACTAACCGATAAATACATACTAAAGTCGTATACTAAACAAATAAATAGATCACGCAACAATATTCAAAGTACTTGTCTTCTAGCAAAAAAAGAATGAATGAAATCGGACCATGTGTTATTTAATTACAACCAAGTATATATTTTGACTTTCATTCCCTCTCTCCAGGCAACCGTGCTGAATTTAGGTATAAAAAGATCCTATGTCCTACCTCGTAGTATGAACTCAAATCATGCCAAGTTTCATTTGAATCCATTCAGTAGTTTCGTGATGTGCGGCCAAGATACAGCCAGACAGACAGACCGACAGGCAGACAAAAATGAAAAAAATACAGTTTTGGCTTCAGTATCGATAAAAGAGAAACAATCCAAAAAAAAATTCTAAATATTTTTAATGTACAGAATCGGACCAGTTACATTTTTATTATGAGTATAGATAGATAGATATAGGTTATAAATTCAGGCCTTTTCCAGGTATTTAGTATTTACCTTTAATTTTTAGGCAATAAAAATATGGTTATCATTTATTTTTGGTTTATTTATAAAATTCAGAGGGAACTTTGTGATTTTTTTCTATCGATAATCTTTTGAGTAATCGTAATTCACATCACGTAGGACTCAGAGTATATGCCCAAGTAGTGCACCCTAGAAGGAAAACCCTGGAACCCCGACGTACCTCGGGCGACCTACGGTTTGTAGATGAACGTGATGTAGATAAGAGTGATGAACGAAGATCCTGTGTGGGAACCCCGATGTTCTCGTTATTGTCCCCAAAAGGGAAGGGCCGCCACGAGGTCACGCCTCGGTTCCCCCCCTGCCAGACATTCTGCCAGCGTGTGGAGCGCCGTATCCGCGGTCTGGCCATTGCAATGATAATCCACTCCTGGACCTATATAGATGTTAAGTCTGTTGGGTTTTTTAATGTCACTATTTTCGTAACATTTAAAAAGTACAATAAGCATTTTTTACTATGTTCAGCTTGTTGTTCAGTATCAGACACGGAGTTATACATTTCTTTCTTCTTCTGATTTGATCTGTCATCAGCCACCTGAAGAACAGCGACTGTCGCCGCCCAAGAACGCCTGCAGCTCAGCCCCTTAGCCAAGCTGCAATTAATTTGCGCCGACTCTTTTTCTACAATCGCTAACGCTTCTATTCCCTTATATTATTAGCTAATATTAAGTAGTAGTCTATTTAGTAAGTCTTTTCTTGAAGATTGTATCGGTCGTATTTAAGCAAGTGAAATAATGCTCAGTCATTTATTTTATTATTATTACACATACATACATACATATAATTGCATAATCTTTCACAACGTAATCGTTTACAGGTAACAGTTGAACACACTCATTCAATTCGCTCTGCCATGTCAAAGTTTAAACTGTGCAATTGACGTGGCGACGTTTTACTAGAAATTCACTTCAGGCGATATTATGACGATTCGCATATTCAGAAACGTATTCACTGCAGACTGCGGCTTAATTAGTGTTTGCTAACAATACAGTTACGCCACTGCTGGTGAGCGTAAACTGCCAAGTCGTTTAAAAGTTATATTGTCATGACGTATATTCTACGCTTATGTTGTTGAATAGTAATAATTAGCTTTATGTATAGCAAATTGATAAATACATGTAATGTAATTCTTCAACAACATAACAGTTTCCATGGAATTTAGTATGCTGGGGGTTTTGGAGGCGATAAATCGATTTAGCTAGGATTCAGTTTTAGAATGTTTACCCAAAAAATATGCTACGTATGTTTTAAAATTAAACAAATGAAGATAACAGATTTAAAGGTTATTAGTGTGAGATTCAGTATCTTAGCTTAGATCTCAAAATAAATTCTGAAATCGACCGCAATTTACAGTCTAATCAAATCTAATATTCTACTAGATGAATTGAACTACTTTTAAAAGCGGTCTGATTTAAACTGACTTTTTATTAATGGTCACAATCTTATTTCGTACGACATGATGCCACAATCAAATATATAAAATCCCTGTCACGTCATCGCGTTACATTATTGTTATTAATATAATAATTGACTGCCTCGTTGGTCTGGCGGTTGGCGTGTGTGACTGCTGATCATGAGGTCTCGGGTTCGATTCCCGGGTCGGACCAAATGTTTGTATGATCTACAAATATTTGTTTCGGAGTTTGGGTGTTTTCTAGTTATAATATGTATGTATTTACAAAAAAAATGTATATATGTATTTGTATCAGTTGTCTAGTACCCAAAACACAAGCTCTGCTTAGCTTGGGACTAGATGGCATTGTGTGTTAGATGTCCGAAATATTTATTTATTTAATTATTTTAGATAATTATCATAAGTATACTTGGCAGCGTAGAATCTAGATCATGATTTACTTTATAGGGCACATTTAAAGGTAAACTGGAGAAACTAATAGCGAATAACTTAAGCAAGTGAAACACAAACTCTGTCAATTGTAGGATACCGTCTCGAATGGTCAAAGATTGTGTCGGAAGAGACGCTCTACTATGATCACTTCGAACACCACTAAACATTGGGTTGTTGAACTACTTGATGGCTATCAGCGTACATTACGCTCTTTTGCTGATAAGAAGTCAGTATTTGATCCTAATTGTGTGATTTTGTAGTAATTATTTGACCGATACCTATATTTTTAAGTTTTATTAACAAGCAAAAGTAACATTATTTTATTGAATACAAGATATAAATTATACAGAAATTAAATTTATACAATTTACGTCAGTTTTACTCATAGTATAACTTGAGTTATGAGACGGTGATATTTCGTATTCTTAATCCTTTACCGCACGCACAACCAACATGAGCAAGAGCCCACGACGGCCAGACCTTCGTTATTTTATAAAAGCTGAAAGTTTTTTTGTGCATGATCCCTATATAGGTAAGAACGACCAGCGAATATAGAGTTTGGGTTGTGGTTACTTTGGCAGATAACTAGTAGTAAAGGTGTATAAAATAGTACCTCTTTCGTTAAAGTATAAAGCTCAATTTTTTCATATTTTCTTCGGGATAACTATAAAAATCTCGTCATACATTGCCGGACACTTATGACAGTTGCTACCCCCTGCCAGACACCCCTAAACTTTAATAAATTATTGTCATACTTTCGTTATAGTATAAAAGCTAAATTTTTTACGGACTTCCAAAAAGAAGGAGGTTCTATGTTCCACTGTATGTATTTTTTATTTTTTTTATTTTATGTATGTTCACCGATTACTCCGTCAATTGTGAACCGATTTTGATTTTTTTTGTACTCGAAAGGGTATGCTCCCGATGTGGTTCCTATGCCACCATTACTGGATCTGATGATGGGATCGCAGGGAAATCGAGGGAAACCCTAATATCTTTCAGGCACGTACTATGTTTTTCGTATATTTTCTGAAGTTACTCCAGTATTTGCGTCTGGTAGTCATCATTCCATGATGATGAGAACAACTATATATGACATTTGAAGATTTATCCTCCAACTCCTAACCGTTAAGGAGTTGTACCTTATATCATCAGCTCAACATCATGGAATGATGACTAAGATGACGAAGTAGCTATCCACGCAAGGGGTGTTTGAAGACAAACGACGGTTTGCCCACAAAAGATGTTCACGGTCGGAGCATTAATAAAAAATATTAGCAGTTTTTTTTCGACGCAGTGGACCCGTAGCAGTAATTTCGCTAGAAGACCGTAGAACAGTTACTGGTGAATGGTATAGCGAAGTTTATCTGCCTCAAGCTTTCGGGAAGTTGGATAACGAGCTCCCAATGAGCGGCGTCCGTGGCATTGTTTTCCACCAAGATAACGCGCCCGCACACACAGCTGCTTTGCACACTTTTTAAAAATATTTTGAAAGCTAGTTCACGCGAATGCTTTGATATTTTGAAAAGCAGTAAATAAACTTTTTTTTATTATTCTAGCTATTTTTCATTTTACTAACTATTTTTGGAACAGTATATTAAACTACTAGGAAAATTAAGTGCAGATTATTAAATGTCATGTTATAATAAAATTTCCAGCACAATTACTTTTACTATCCATGAATCACACAACTCTGTTTAGCTTCAAACTAAGCAGAGCTTGTAGCATGACAGCTAGATTGATTGATAGAAAACTTGAGTGTACTTATTTTCCAAATAAATAAACACTTAATACATGTAGAAAATACCTAAGATTGAGAAAAATCGTAGTGATTCAAATGCTTTAAGACGTCTGATAAGTCATTGGTGCTTATCACAATATCTATAGTGAAGAACAAATTAAATAGCGATAAACTTACTTAAAAAAAAAACAAACACCAAATCGGCTTAGTAACCAAAAGTGTAGTTTTACAATGCAACAGATATTTGGGGAGCGTAACGTGATATTAAAAATATATTCGCTATTCTGTACCGATATCAAAATTTCTGTTTTCAATCTCTGTTCATTTTAAATACCAATTACAGAAAAGAAGCTAAAGTTTTATATACGTTGTATTATAAATATGTATGTAAAGACCTTTTGGAGATGATGAAAATAACATAATCCATACCAATATTATCATTTTCATGGCTAAAACACTGAACCGATTTCGACGAATTTCGGTATAGAGATAGATTGAACCTAGAAGAGGCACAATAGCTACCGTTTGTCGCAATGATACACATACACTCGGGCGGAGTAGTAAAGCTAGTTTTTCATGTACAAAGTACTCGTGGTAATGCTATACTAGAAGTATCTCATTCAATTCAAGTTTAATTACCTATACTATAAAGAAGTGCATTTGGATAGTAGGTAGTAGGTACCTTCTAAGAAATACATTTAATACACCAACAGAAGAAAAACCAGTTGCAAGTTGTCTTCTAAATATTACACATGCTAAATCCTTGACTCTACAAAGTCGCTTAACATGACATATCTATTAACTTACATATAAAATTCTCGTGTCACAATGTTAATTACCAATTACCATACTCCTCTAAAACGGCTGGACAGATTTTTATGAAATTTTGTGTGTATATCGTGTAGGTCTGAGAATCGACCAACATCTATTTTTTATACCCCAATTTTTTTTATGGCAAAACAACGTTTGCCGGATCAGCTAGTATTGTATAAAAATGAATCGCCGAAATGTATGTACGCCCAAAACTTCCGACCAGCTGCACTATATTAAATAATTCATTTTTACTCCCAGTCCCGCTCCGCCATCTCCTTCGCAAGTATAACTTGCTCGCAGAAAGAGACGGCAGAGTTCCACGCGCTCTCGCTCCACAACATGGCTGCAATCATGTAACCGAGCGAGAGAAACCCCACTCCGATGGCCGCCACGAGATCACGCCTCGGCTCGTCCCACGCCGGACATTCTGCCAGCGTGTGCAATGCCGTGTCCACGGTCTGACCATCGCAGTGGCGTCACTTAGGCGTTGGCTCCTTGCGAATCAGACAAGGGTGCTCCCCGAAGCATCACTTCCCAGTGATCACCTGTGTCAGCCGATATGAGAGGCTCCCGTGATGCTTCTCGAGCCAATCCTCCATAACGGGTCTTGAGATTACCCCTACCACCTCACAAAGTTACAAACTTTAAATCTTTATAATATATATGTATAGATTAAATGAGTTGGTAGTTAGTAAAGCGTTTTAAAAAATGACGTTATACAGAGTATTTAAAGAAGTTTAATATATGTCTTGGTAGAAATAATTACCAGTACAATAGTACTGGTAATTATTTTGACTATAAAAGTTAAAGCGTGCGTTGATCACATACCTTTATTCCAACTGGCTGTAGCTTATACATTGAAACATCATTAATGAGAAATGAGGAACAGATCTGAAGCAAAATATAGAAGAAAAAACCTCGAAGCGGTGTGTGTCATATTTTAGTGCTTGAGTCTTTGAAGTCAAAGACAAATCTTGTGTCAAAACACAAATCAGCTTAACATTTATACCAAGATCTGAAAAATTATATTATTTCTGTACCCTAATCTTTTCTTTGTTTATTTATAGCTACTTGCTTACGGCTTACTTCACAGTACAATAAATTGACACAAAAAACTTGCTTGGCTTCAAGAATTGAATTTTCTCAGAAAGTTATTAAATTTGCTCTCGAAGAAATTAGATAGGTGTTTACATATGAAATTGGCTTTTTGTATGGGACGAACATAAAGTCGTTTCTTTTTGTAATATATATTTAATTAATCAAAGTATGTACCATAGTTATTTATGCACTTTTTCTATCTCATAGGTAGTTCATTGACTTTACTAAAAAAAACATTGAGGCGAGAATCAATAAACTCTCTGAAGACGATTTGGACTGCCACATCAGAGATTTCTTTTTCCTTGTAAGAAGTTATCCTAATTTTGGAAAAATGGTAATCTGTCGGACCAAGGGAATACGGTGGATCCAATTGTAGCTCCTCTAGTTTAGCGGCCGTCTATTGTGCAGTGCGTGGTCTATTATCGTACAGGATCCACTTTTCATCACAGGTAAAGACCCGATTTAAAATCCCTTCATTATTGTGCCGATTGGGCAGTGCGCGTGTTTACTGGTTCGCTTCACTCAATTCATGAGGCTCCCACCGTTTAAGCTTTTTATTTTCCTTATTTGCTTCAAGTGGATTAAAACAGTTTTAGCACTCACAACGAAGCCTGCAGCCAACTGTGAAGCGGTTTGCGATGGATCCGCTTCCATAATAGCCTTTAAATCTTAAAGCGACACCAGCGCCATACACATGGTTAATCCTTTGCAGCACTAGCGGCACAGTAGAACTCTTACTCGCAAATAAAGCGACATTTCAAGTTTTCCATTGTGCAAGATGAACGACGCCAAAGAATAAACTAAGGAGGAAAAAACAAATGAATGACTGTTTTTGAAACTTAAATATACCAGCTAAATGGATTTATAACTTTAAATTTGAAATTCTTAACCAAAGAGGATATATTTCAGATCAAAGTGGCCAGTACGACAAACCGCCAATTTCATATGTAAGGACCTAATATAAAATTATGTTTACTTAACTTTTTTTCTTTCTTTTTTTTTTCTTTCTTTAAAAAAACAACTCCCGCATTAGGAATAAACATCCTGTGTCGCGGGGCACTTAACAGACATACATGAAACAGACACAATTAACACCCAGACTCAGAACAACAATTTGTGGATTTGAACCCACAACTAGAAGTAAACTTGTATTAGTAAATATCAAATACCAATATTATACCTAAACCAGTACAGTTTTGGTACTCAATAATATTGTCAGATATTTCTGCCAATCTCAATCAAAATGCCCTTCAATATTAACTTGGTCTATTTAATTTTAGTCTAAAACCTTGTACAAGAATACGGAATGCAGTAGCAACTTTGAAAATGGAAGCCAGCCGTAAATAAATCAATAGTCTGAGTGTTGGGTGTTGCTTTAATCTCATAACGAGATCACAACTGTCTCAGAGGTGTGTTGTGTAAACTGGTGTATTGGCTTAGGTAATTGGAATGGGATAGAGCGCCTACCATTCAAATGCTGGTAAACGAGGTTTGTGTGAAGGGAGAGAATATAGTTCTTTAAGTTATATGTGTACAAGCTTAGTAATATCTTTCCGGTTTATGTTAATGCATTATGTTGTGGGTGGAAGTATCATATCTGTGATATATCTGTGAATAAGAATTTTTTTTTCCGTGTCTAAAGTACGATATTAAAAAGGGGAAAGAGCTCTTTACAAGATAAATAAGAAATGAGTTAATATAGTCAGTGTTAGAAGTGCTCAAAATATCATGGTATTAAATATGCCACACATAACTGCGATGCGATGAGATGCGGTGCGGCGTGAACTTCTTGTGGTGCATTCTTGCAAGCTAGCAGATATTTGCGATGCGTTGCGAATTCGCAGATATGTGTGCCCTAATCTATTATTTATAATAGATTCTTGTGTCACTTTGTTGTTCACGATGAACTCTGAAACTGATGAACTGTTGCTGGTGTGCCTAAGATAGGATAGGTAACATCACAGAGACCAATTGGAGACAAGCATGATTTTAAAAAATATATGAAAAACATAGTACGTGCCTAACAAATTTGAGGGTTTCCTTCGATTTCCTTGGGATCCCATCATCAGATCCTAATATGGTGGCAATGGGACCACATGGGGAGCATACTGCATACCCTTTCAAATACAAAAATAATTTTCAAAATCGGTCCACAATTGACGGAGTATTCAGTGTACATTCATAAAAATAAAAAAAATAAAAAATACCGATGAAATTGAGAACCTCCTCCTTCCAAAAAATGTAAATGAATATCTAAAATATAAACTTTATATAAATTCAAGCTAAGTTCGAGCTAAAATGTTGACTTTACTTAGGTATTTTCATTCTTTAATTTTATTGTTTTAGAAATAATATCAAGTAAGGATATCTTTTACTTAATGAAAATGTCGAAAAAATACGGTTCTGGTTCGGATAGGAATTAAATTAAACCATAGAAACATGCTGACTGCGGAAACCCAGTAATTGGATTCTGTTTGCACCCTTAGGGCATAATACAATATATACATACTAGTTGTTGTCCGCGGCTGCACCCGCGTTTAAGTCGGTTATCGCGGCAAATAGTAGCCTATGTGTTATTCTGATGTATAAGCTATATTACTGTAAAGTTTCATCCAAATCCGTTCGGTAGTTTTTGCGTGAAAGAGTAACAAACATCCATACCTACTAACTTTCGCGTTTATAATATTAGTAGGATATAATGCTCGTGTCACGTTGTTGATCATGGTGAACTTCGAAACGATTTTCGATAGGATAGTAACTATCGGTATGTCAACTGTTCAGTCCTCTCGCCAATGCAGCGATCACCTTGTGACGTTTGAAATACCTATAGGCCCATGTTATAAGCATACAATCACTAAACAAGAAACCACTGGCAAGAGAAATGAACCACGGCTGTGTCACTGTGTTCTAATCTAATTCTCGGCGTTCCAAGAGATCTCTTGGGTAGTTTCCTCTCTGCTTTGTCTTGGTACGTTCACACAAACATGCTCCAAATGCTGTATATCTTTCAAGGTATTCGACTTACAATAAACTCGTTTCAGCTATCGCGGACGCGCCCATTTACGTGACTACAAAACTCGCGAGTCCCAACTAGACCACTTATAACGGAAAACCACTAAAGGAACCGAGTCGACAATTAGCTACAATACAATTCAATTCACTTAAAACCGGCAGTCAATTACGAAGCTCTTGCTCGACCGATTTTCAAGAAGCCTTTCCAAGTACTTACTTTTTTAACCTCAAACGTCAAAACGTCAAACAAGAAAAAGTGACAATCAAAATGTTGACATTAAGCTTAGACCGATATGAGTGGGGCATGATTGAAAAGAGATGCAAACGAATTTGTATGGGCCAGCTAGTGGTTTATACAGAACTAGCTTTGCACCGCGGCGTTGCCCCCGGTTGTTGTACCTTGGGTAACACCAGGGGGCTCAGCTAGTATACATACCTATATGATAAATTCTACTACTTAAATACCATTTGAAATCCTTCTGCCATCATTATTTTAACTTCAATAACATTGGACTTTCATACAAAATACCATCCCCCGTTTTAACCTCAGAATGAGGTGGATTTCTAAAGATACATTATTAGTACACCTCCACACCGTTTATAGAGCATACATTTTAAATTTCAAGTCTCTTACTTCAAAAACATAGGACTTTCATACAAACGTCCAACCCCCGTTTTACCCCCTTAGGGGTGGTGTTTTGTAAAATCCGTTCTTAGCGGATGTCTACACCCTATAAGGAACCTACCTGCTAAATTTCAAGTTTGTAGGTGTTATAGTTTCTGAGATTTCGTGATTAATAAGTGAGTGGTATTTCGCTTTTATATATATAGATTAACTATATGTTATTATGTTCTTACTATCATTATTTCTAAGGCTAGTGCTTGGTAGACTTGTCAATGGTCTTAGTTGTTCAGTAAATATAAATAAACAACTGCTGGTATACCTTCTGATAATAATTTAAGACTTAATTGATTCTACACCGAGTATAATCTCCTTCATCCCAGCTCGTCTTTCCATCTTCAGCTTAAGTGTGCCAAACTTCTAAGTCACTAAAGGCTAAATCTTCACTCCAACATGAACAGCATGACTTTCAAACTATGTACTTTAGAAGACGGCTGCGGAACTTAAGTTGCGTTTTCGCTAAAGTGGCGGGAAAGCATGCAAGAAAATTTATATTAATCTTATTTGAATCAAATTTTTTCTGCACATGATTATTTAATCTTAGAAAGCACAATATTATATACACTTCAACTGCCATTAAGAAATAAAAAACCGGCCAAGTGCGAGTCGGACTCGCGCTCGAAGGGTTCCGTACCCATAATCTAAATAACTAACAAAAATGAGCAAAAATACTTTTTTTGTATGGGATAAATAAAATTTTATATTTGTTTTATTTTATTGTAATTATTTATTTTTAAAGTGAATAATATATATCTTTCTAAACATTCTGTGAATATTTCAACCCTTGAAATATTTACAGAATGTTTGTTATTGACAAAAACAAGAAAAAAAATCACGTTTGTTGTATGGGGGCCCCCAAGAGCCGCCTTAAATATTGATTTTATTCTGTTTTTTAATATTCGTTGTTATAGCGGCAACAGAAATACATCACCTCTGAAAATGTCAACTGTCTATCACGGTTCATGAGATACAGCCTGGTGACAGACGGACGGACAGTCAGACAGACGCACATAACTGTGGCAACTTCGACATTTATACAAACAAAGATGTACCACAGCGCCATTTATCTGTCTCATGACTAATCTACTAATCCTGTATCGCAGTATAGAAGGTCCCGATTAATATTTATATAACTTTCTAACATCAACCGTAGGGTCACGCATGATCATCAAGCCTGGCCAGGTGATCCTCTTTTTGTGTTGGAGGAACTTTGACACCACCTGTTCCTCCTCATTGCTTCGGCTTATGTGGGTCAGCTCTAATAGAATGATGCATGGGGTCATAGAAAACCAGTATCAAGTTATTCTTGCGTTGCTTTTCCCCGAGTGAGTAAGCTTAACCGAGGAACCTCATTCAGGGGTGGGGGACGGACTATTTGACCGCTCAACTCCTAACCTATTATATGTATAAAATTATCGTGTGTAGTATGTAAGCAGATTTAAGTATGCTTTGGTGATGAGACTGATGCACGGAAAAACTCAAATGAGTTTATGTGGCATCTTACATTTAAGCTAAAGTGTGTACCTTGTATTGTTACAATAAATGATAAAAAAAAAACTATGTATAAACTTTATTAAAATTTAAAAACCCCCTACGCCAAACATTAAATGCCTTACATTATTTTGGAAAAAAGCTGATACTCTTACACTGCTGGGCCGATATTAACCAAACATAGCTAAGAACCACCGCAACAGTCGAGCAGTGTAAGAGTGTCAGCTCTTTTCCAAAAATATGTAAGGTATTTTTGGCGTATGATTAGGTACTCGATTAAGTGCTTGCGTAGGGGGCATATTAACATTTTTAATTTTAGATTGTTTCCTCTTTATTCACCATTTTGTAACTGTTTAACTGTCACTAAAGTCTCCCAAGTATTTCAAGACCAAAGTCATTCAAACCGGTCCAAACCTTCTTCAGTATTAGTGAGACCGACGAACCGTAATTCATTTTTATTACGTAGTATGTAAGTAAGCATTATATATACATTAACCCATGAAAGAAATGGGTGTACGAATAGAACTCATTACCATTTGGGCACGGGAAAAATTAAAAATGAAAATGTGAAGCAAACATTTTCCCCTCAAATCTGCAGATATGATGCCCTTTTACGAGCTAATGTAGCTTGAACAGGCATTTGTAATGGACCTGCATTATTCATTGAGCGGCAAACGAAGGCTCTCTTCATGCATTTAAACATCATATAATGTACCATTTAAAAATATAAAAAGACGTTTTATATAGATCTATAGAAAGTTCTGAATGGATCATACAAATAATATAACTGTTTAAATAGTGTGGCATTATGATTTAAGCTTATTTGAATTTTGAATTAACAAAATAGTTTAACAGCATTTTTATCAATAAGGTGATCAAATAGATTTCTTAGAAAACTTAATGTTCTAGTTTGTTAATTGGTCAGTTATGACATTTAAAAATCTATGAAGGTATGCCACTGCATATTAGGTATTTATTTGTGTAATTTTTTTAAATATACTACGTTAAAAACACTTTTTTGTGAAGTCTGAGAGAATCCAAACATCATTCGAAAAAGTATATTACTTACCAAAGAAGCGTTGAAGATAGATTTTTTTATGGTTTCCTGTATTACGCTCTTTAAGAATTAGATTCTGCTAGACACATACATAATTTCTTTTTCAACTCCACAATATTAAACGTAGTCGGGGAAATAAGTTTATTACACAAATTCCTCATCCACCTACAGCGTTACAAGATTTAAACGTGAACCTTCTGGATACTTCATACCTATTGGAAAAGTTGAACCAAATCTTTTTATTGCAAAACTATTTATCAGTATTTGCATGTTATATCGTCAGTGTATGCATGTAATCTATACTAATATTATAAAAACGAAAGTTTGTAAGTATGAATGGATGTTTGTCACTCTTTCACACAAAAACTACTGAACGGATTTGGATGAAACTTTACAGTAATATAGCTTATACATCAGAATAACACATAGGCTACTATTTACCGCGATAACCGATATACATGCGGGCGGAGCCCCGGGCGACCACTAGTATTCTTTATAATCTTATATAGTTAATTCAAAGCGCTGCACGAATTTATTTGAAATATATATCGTTAGATTAGAAGTTAGTTAGAAAAACTATTTCGAATTCTGTAATCATCATCTTCCTAGCCTTTATTATTCCCAAGATTAATTGAGGGTCGGCTACTAGTTCAACCGGTTTTATTTGGATATCAGTTTATTCACGGATCGAATGGCATTGGACCTCCGAAACCCTGAGGGTGAACTGAATTCGAAGGTTGAATTTACTAAATGCATCTAGTAAATATATTTAGCTGTTAATCTAAAATTACAAACAGACACTTCAATTTTACATTTTATTATAGAGTTATTGGTAGGTACGAACTTTCGATACTTGTATCGAGTTATTTTTTTTAAAAGACATCTCCCGCATTAGGAATATACATCTTGTGTCGCGGGAAACTTTACAAACATACATGAAACGAGCACAAAGAACACCCAGGCTCAGAACAACGATTTGTGGATCACACAAAGTGTTGTCCCATGTAGGATTTGAACCCACAAAACTTGGCACAGTATGAATCGACGTGGCGACCACTTAAACCACTGGGCCCACCGTGCAGTCAAAAGTTTTTTGTGTTACACGAATATACGTCCTTAAAAAGCTTTTATTCTATAAAACTAAATTACAACATCTAAAATAGACTTAGTTTGATGATGCTTTTGGTTTCTAATATTTACAATGTACTGAAATCTCCAAAATCTGTTCATTGTATGCCAATAACAAATTTAACAAAAAAAGAAACCGACTTCAATCTTGACCAAATTTAAATGGGACCATTCGGGAAGCACCAGCTTTCAAATAAAAAAAGAATCAGCAAAATCGGTTAACCCAGTCGAAAGTTATGACGTAACAAACATAAAATACAGTCGAATTGAGAACCTCCTCCTTTTTTGAAGTCGGTTAAAAATAAAGAGTATTACTAAACCTAGAAAAAAGTAAGTTGGGGTAAGTTTTAAATTTGCTGTTCTTGTGTTTGCCGAAAACATGTATATATCAGCTTTAGAAGCGCTAACATGTCCGCGGTTCCTGCCTGTCTGTAGCCCGGACAGTTTGAAGGAAATCCAACAAGTTTAAAGAGCCTCTCGGAAACTGTATCCTATTGTTTCCTATAATGTGAAATTCTAAACGTTCTCATAGAACAATAGCTTTTATGAAAATATTCGTTCACCAGTTTTTAAATTTTAATTTTGAACACAAATTGAAGAGCGTCGAGCTACGACGGAGGTTTATAAAAAATATGTTCGCAAAAAAAAGTACACTACATATTTTTACTAATAAATAAGATTAAAGTGTCTGTTTGTAATATAAAATTAAAAACTTTAACTAAATTGATATGAGAATATATACGGCACTTGCATCAAAAAAGCAATCTTTATAAAAATTGTCTTTGTGTCTGTTTGTTCTTGCTATCGAGAGCTAATCTCTGGAATGGCTGGACCGATTTTGACATGACCAACTTTGGTATAGCTAGCTGATCATTTAAGGAGTAAATTATTATGCTTTTTTTAGACTACGCGGCGTTACCCGCGGTTGTTGATGTAAAATTACAACAACAACTAGAGTATAATTATCGGGAGATCTCTGTTACAGTAGGGAAATATTATTATTTAGAATACTGAATGTACTTGTTTTAAAGGTGACCAAGTAAGCGCGCCTAAATTATTAAATGATCCCGCGTGTATATAATAAATATGATGCACAAAATTATTCGAAAATATTGTTATTTTTTATGCTTTGTATATTTTTTAAGGAAATTAGGACATCTGATTCGAACAGGTGGAATCTTGGTGGAGCGAATATTTGCATAATTTTGAGAGTTAAATGTAAATCTTGTATGTTTTTCATTCTTTATGCTATAGAAGGCTTACGAACGG
Organism: Diaphora mendica; assembly: GCA_949125395.1. Lineage (NCBI taxonomy): Eukaryota > Metazoa > Arthropoda > Insecta > Lepidoptera > Erebidae > Diaphora > Diaphora mendica. The sequence continues at coordinate 8,444,300 of OX421312.1, read as the reverse complement.
ATGTTTCACCTGATGGTATGTGACTACCGCAACTCAGGAGATACAAGTACGTTCCGCTACCACCCCTTTATCCCCCTCAGGGGCTGGGAAGTATTGTGTCCGGTAACCTCATTTTCTCTGTAAAAAGTAACAAAAGTATTGCGTCGACCCGGCCATTATATGCCGAGGCAGCCCTCCTCGCTAATTTGACATTCTACAAACGATACTAGAAAACCAACAAATTTATGTGAATGAAACGCACCTTGGCTAAGGGGCTGGACTCTCCCGCGTATAGTCCTAGTATCGTCGACATTTTTTGTAATATTTTTTTGGACATAATAATGAACCTCTATAATCTACCAGATCTATACTAATATTATAAACGCAAAAGTTTGTAAGTATGGATGGATGGATGTTTGTTACTATTTCACGCAAAAACTACTGAACGGATTTGGATGAAACTTTACAGTAATAGCAACTTAGCAACATCAGAATAACACATAGGCTACTATATGCCACGATAACTGACATATACGCGGGTGCAGCCGCGGGCAACAACTAGTAAGTAATAAAGTAAACAACAAATAGGAAAACTTAAACTAGGGAAGTACGATTGGCGGCCTTATCGCCCGGAGGCAATCTCTTACAAGCAACCATCTACTACACAACGCCATCTAGTCAAACTTAATGGTATTGATGTCACATTAGAAACTATTTTAAGAAAACATTTTACTGTGGTATTAATTCTGAATAATGCATCCGATGTACGAGTATTCTTATTCATTACTAAAGTTGTTAAATTTTTATAATTGATTTTAATATTTACCTAAATGTACAGCAAGCGGTAGCCCCGTGCTCTTGTAGTAAATCGAGCGGTGTCTAATGGAATATGAACGCTCGAGTTGAACGACAAGATTCAAATTCGCGTGCAACTTTGTCAAAGTTGAAAACTTTTTATGCCTAAACTTGACTTTTGTTCGAGAGTGACACTTCTGTACGACAGTACTATTAATTATTCTGTGGTACGACGAACGTTGGTTCCTCTGAGCTTTTTCTGATATTAGGTTGAAGGCTTTACTTTTTTAAGGATTTTTACACATCATGCATATACCCGAGCCCAGCAGTGGCACATTATTGGTTGTTGATGATGCATATTTAATTCTGAATAATATGGGAACAAGTTAATTATTATTAAATAGATTATCAACGAGTCAATATGCTGATTAATCCTGTTAAAATCATACTAATTACATAGTATTATTTATAAACGCAGTAAACTCAGTAAAGAACATGTGAACGGTACAGTACTTACTGCGTTTATGAATTGCGCGGCAGAATAAATTTTAACATTATTTATTCATTTATTCAAATGTGGGTATTAACTTAATAAAATTGTATGTTTGGTTTGATGTTTAACTAAAGTATTATATAATAGGATTATAACATTCATGTACTTCATAATAATATGTTAGCCTCATAGCTTTTCGAAGTTCAAGTTTATTGCCCGGTGCTCTTCTAAAAATTCCCGAAGGACTAGGTAAAACCTGTGGAGTTTACATGGAAATATTACTCATTGCAGATATATTAGGTAATAGTTGTTGCCCGCGGCTCCAGCCGCGTATATGTCGTTTATCGCGGCTAATTTAGGTAGCCTTTGTGTTATTCTGATGTATAAGCTATGTTACTGTAAACTTTCATCCAAATCCGTTCAGAGTAACAAACATCCATCCATACTTACAAACTTTCGCGTTTATAATAATATATTAGTATAGATATTTAGAATATCCCCAACTGAATTTCTGTTAACAGTGTAGTGAATTTAGTTTCTTAGAATTTGAGGAAGGAGATCTCAGAAATAGCGAGTTTAGCATAAATGAATGTCCATCGATTTTTAAATGAACTCAGCCTGGGATATAGGTTTGTTAAATGTTTTTATACTTTCACATCATCATATTAACAGCCTTTAGCAGTTCACTGCTGTATATGAGCCTCTCCTTTATCCAGAAACCAGATTATGGTCTGTTGTACGACACTGGCCAGTCAGGTAGGTATAGGGTTTGTTTTAAGCTTTCCTAAATTTCGCAGTGAGGTCGCAGCCTAGACTGTTTTCCTATTCGCCTCTTACGATGCCCACGGGATGAATTGGGATGGTGATACTTTTTATTGTGTTTCTATGTATAATGTTTATGTATTTACAAAAAAAGTATATATGTATTTATATCAGTTGTCTAGTACTCATAACACAAGCTCTGCTTAGCTTGGGACTAAATGGCGTTGCGTGTAAGATGTCCGAAATATTTATTTTATTTATATTTATTTATTCTTAATATGTCACCACATAGTTTCAATAATTAGAATAAGAACAATTTATTGTAAATAATTATGCATGAAAGAATTATGCGATAAGAATATATTATATCTATAATTAATCAGATTTAAATCATAAAATGTATAACACACTTTTAAGGAGTTCTTAGTAGGATTTACGACATTTACACGAATAATTACATGGCTGCTGACATCTTTTACCATTTAACACTGCGGATACTTGTATGGTTTAAAATCTTCATGTCTTAGGTGGTGTATTTTCTAATACATCTCTTGATCTAAAAGATTTGAAATTGTCAAACTAATCGATTTCGCATCGAGAACTCAAATAAATATTATGATATTCTGTTTCACTGTTATTTACCTTATTAATTTATCTCGACCTCTTTAATTTCCGATTTCTCGAAAATGACCTGTTCAAATTACATGTGTAATCGACCTACTCGACCTGACCTTGACCTAATAAGGTCATTGTTTAGGTAAACTTCCCACTCCATTCCTATCGTTTCCCTTCTATCATCTTAGGTTCTTGGATTTCTTTTAATGTAACTATTTGATGCCAAGTAATACATAGATTTGATCCCTACTTAGTAAAGGGGACAAAATTAATATAAATCGTACGTATGTATTTGGTTGCGATTACTACGTGGTTTGCGGGATTCAGTTAACAAAACAAACAAGTCCACTTATTATCCATTGATTTCAAGCGGTTGTACAAAATCAACAACGATGATAACACAAGCAAAATTGAATACAATATCTAAACTTGAAGGAAGGAAGGGGACCAAGGAGCCACCTACAAGGCATTGATGGCTCGGAGTCTGTTATACTCGTAGTACCAGAGATTTCCTTTCTAGGTTATACGTGGTTCGTACGTTTGTGTGGAGTTTTAGTCGAATCGAATCCGTCATAACCACTCCACCGGCTGTATAATGTATGCTACGGGTATCGTGGGGATTTGCGCACAAAAAGGAGTATATAAAGTTACAGGAAAAACAAGTAGAAATATTATAATATACACTATTTACTATTTTACAGAAATATATCTTACATTTTTGGAAGATTTGTTTAACTACTTAATACTAAGATTTTACTGCCTCGGCTTCATATTAAATTAGCTAGTATCCAGGCATCCATTACATTACAAAACGTTTGACTTGGTTATAAAATCCGCCTCACCAAAACTTAAATAAAATAGTGTTTTAAATACGCCCGGTATTAATAAATACTATCGTATTATTCACATTTATTCCATTAAATCCTCTTGAATAATTTCAATCAAAATAACAGCGCGCGAAATATGCCCGCAGCCATGTAACTAAATTGTTCACTTGTAGCCACTCAATTAAATTGTTTATTAAAATAAAATCAAGCTAATAGGGAGAACAAAAGTTTCATCGAGAGCCCAGATAGCCATCTGTTGTTGTTTATTCTGGCTCTTAAACAGTCTTTGCTTTTAAACACGAACAAAATAGGTGTTTTTGCTCTTTGAAAAAAAAAAATGTTTTATAACTGAGAACTTTATTTTCAAACTGAATCAGAAAGAGCTTTTATTATTTGAGAGGGTATACCACTTTTTGCTCTTTTAAGAATTTGCGGAAAAAAGCACTGTTAAGTAGGAAAATTAAGCACTGTATTTCTTGTCGTTTTACCTCCTTCTTAAAAGCTAAATTGAAGAAATTAATGTATACTTATGATGGCTAAAAACGAAAAAAAAAAGCTATTTCAGATCAAGAGTAATAGTCACACAACAAAAAAAAATCAACAATAATTTACGATTACTGACATGTTTCTATTAAAAATGCAGAATCAAACTATCGTTTGGTATAGCATTGGTCTTATTAGTTACTAAACAATACTTAAGTTTCGACGAAAAGACTTTATTTGTACATAATTTTAAAAACGGCGGTGTTATTATCAAGTGCAGTTTCTTCCAGGCAATCTTAGGATTGAACAAATGCTTTGGAGAAACAATATCTACATATACCAAAATGAATGAATTGAGTCCATCTTTGGCCTTGTAAAATTGTTGGTATGTTACCTTTTTATTTTCTATTACTTTCTTTTGCTGCCAAAATAAATATTTTTATTTCTTTCTTTTCTTTCTTTCTATAGCAGATGACGGAAGAATTGATTGATTTAGTTATCTGTGATCTATCTACATCTAGGTAACTACCTAGATGTTGATGGATTATTGGAGATACAAAGCGAGGTTTAGGAAGTAGAACTTTATTCCATGTTTTACTGTGTGGAATATTAATAGCTTTCACCTAGTAATCACAGTATTGAAACCAGAGTTTCTGAAATAGACCTATAAATCTTTCCACTCAGAAGCAATTTCAGTTTTCTTTTCGTAACTCTGTCTCAGTTTTTTTACATATATGCATTTTATATTTGTCCATGTATATTAAGAATGATGGTACCACTATTCTCGTTTTCATCAGTACGGTAGTATTTATTTCATTTACGACTAATGTATTCTAATTAACGAAAGTCACTCAGTCGTAAGGAATGTTATTTTATAATCTGAATTAGCTTTAGTATTAATAGGTAAAAACATCAATTTATTATTTTGTATGTGGAAGTAAAAGCTTAAATCAAAGTATTTTCTAGTTTTATGCGTTAACGTATTTTAATCGATCAATATGGAATTTGCCATACACGTTACTACTTACCTAAGGGACCTAGCTGTCAAATTTAACGATTATCAATAATTTAGGTAAACTAAAATTAATAAATAATCTATGAAATTAATTATACCACGAATATCTAAAAATAGCAATTGTGTCTTTATAGTTTTTAGTCATGAGAACTGCCGACAGAAGTGAAAAATTAAAGCTATAAACAAAAAAAGATGTAATGCAGACAAAAAATCTAAAAACTCGGTACAATAATTTGCAGATCACACAGAAAAAAAAAGAATAGAACACTCGAAGTGGGTGGACACGGCGAGGTAACCGCTTAATCCAGTGTATTACTGCTTTACTCACGTCTTACTGTTAAGACTAATGACATATGACGATGAGTAGCCGGCATTCAACAGCAGCGTAGTCAATGGATAATCACGACACTACGCGTGAAACCACATTAAGCTTAGCTAACCACGACGCAGATGCTTCCCGTAATCTGTGGTAAAACTAAAGGCGTAAAAAGTCATATTTGGTACTTTTGAAAACAATCTTGAGTAATAACTTCTGCTCTTAAACCCTACATTTTTACTGTTATATCATTTTATCATTTAGCTATTCCTTTCAGTAGTAAGATCTGAAAATACGAAAACAATGCTAATATCAGAGGATGATTTTATCCAAACCTTTGAGCAAACTTAGCAAGTGATTTAAAATTAATATTGTTATTTTATTGTCGACAGCGTTGGCCGCGATGCCGCGCTGCTACATGGTCAAGAAAGGAATTATCCGACACGAGGGGGGGCCCCCACCTTGCAGTCCCACAGAGGCGAGCGTTGCACCACCCTGCTACAGCCCGGCGGAACACTCGGCTCTTACAGGTAACTTCATAATTACTTTCCAAATCACAATACTTAAATAGTCTCACTTACATCAAATTCGAGCATATTTCATTTATTTTAGCTTTCTACGCTTCTTCTCCATGTAAACTTTAACTGTACCATTAATTTTCGTAAAAAATTGCACACAGTTTTGCTTCAAGTTTTAATAAATAGATGTGATACATGTGGCTACGAAACATTCACACAAAGTCATTTAATTTTATTATAAGTTTCTAGAAAAACTGTATGATGTGGCTTGGCTTTACAAAGATACAATCAGCGGACTTAAAATACGTAATTGAAAGTGAAAAAATACTCAAAATAGAAATAGCAAGAATGACTGAAAATTGAATTACGAAGCGGTAACAGCTTTTTTGCACCGACAACTTGTCACACAATATTTACAGACAGTTAAGTGAAAAATTGGTTGAGCATAATATATGTCGAAAGCATTTTTAAATGTTAAAATTACAATGCCAATGCAAAATGAAACTTATAGTTACGATCCACAGATTTTGATCGAGAATGAACTTGATTAAAATAGTATAACAAAAGGTCGTTTTAAAATAAACTTTTTATTAAAATACTATGATAAAAATTCATTATTGAAATTTCATCTTCATTCAAATTGAAAACGCCAATTAATATATTTATACGAACATATATTTTATAAATGCCTACAATGTTACATAACGAACCGATAATTAGTAAATGTTATTGTTCATTGAGTTTTGATTCGTAAACTGCATTAAAACGATCGGTTACATATAGAACTTGGTAATTACTAAATTTGTGTTTTTTTAAATTATCCATATGAGAGATATTATTAAAAAATGTAGCATAAAATTAAAAATGTATCATTCAGAGGGTTACCCGATAATTCAAACAAAAGTAAAAACCATGGGTGCAACATGAGTAATGAAACTGAACTATCATCTATCTACAATTTCCTAGTTTGGTTAGGTATATTTATTAACTTAACAGTAAGAAGAAGTTCTTAAGTTTAATAAGTATTGGAACATTTTACTCCTGTTATTCTTCCTCTAAAAAGTTTAGATTTTTGCAAAACTTTATGGACCGCATCGTAATAAAGCCAGTTTCAACTGTTTTCAAACTTTACCAAGTTTTCCAATTTGCTGTAGACTGGCTTAAATACTGTGTATATATCATCCCTATTAGGACACATAATTATTTTGCGTTAAACAATGTGCCCTCGATACCACTCACATTCTAGTCGTAAGTCAGACTATGGCTGCGAACTTTTGGTATGTAACCATTATATGACATTATTGCTAATGGAAATGAAATTAGTCTCTAGAGTGTAATTCAATTTTGCAGAGAGCCAACTTCTAAGTATTGTCATTGTGTTCGAGATGTGCCTTCATCTATGGAATCACTCAAAGGGAATCGCAAATTTGAATACTGGACGTTGAGAGATCGCCTTTCGTATACTACACATGAAACAAATGTAAAGATCAAAGCTTGTAATAAAATTCGTTCAATATTCATTTCCGATCTACTGACAAGCTCACATATTATGTTATGAATGGTATTGTCGAAGTTAAGTAGTAAAATATTGCTAAAAGTAGTACCTATAATAATAATAATTCATCATTCATTCAGTGTCACTGCTAGACGATCCTCGAATTCCTTTTTTACATTGACATGTTGGATGTTTAATATTTTACCAGGATAGTGACATTGTTGAGCACGCCGTTATTGCGGCGGTAAGACCCGTTATGGAGCACATGTGTCTGTTCCGCAAGGAGCCAATACCTGAGTGCCACCACTGCAAAGGCCAGACCGTACACACGGCGCTCCACACGCTGACAGAATATCCAGCGTGGGGGGAGCCGAGGCGTGATCTCGTGACGGATTGCGGCCATGTTGCGGAGCGAGAGCGCGTGGAACTCCACCGTTTCTTTCTGCGTGCAAGTTATGCTTGCCAAAGAGACGGCGGAGCGGGACCGGGAGAGGTTTAGAATTGTCCCGTGTCCGCCAGGTCTGGGAACGGGCCAGGTATCGTACACGCCTCGATTTTCGCATGGAAAAAAAAAGGAGAGTGACATTGTTAGACCAAGAACAGATTTTAATTAAACTTTGAACGATTATTTTTTACAAGAAATAACCTTCTTATCGCACTTAATTCTATCAATAAGTACGACAGCGATGTTGACATTAAACGTCAATATTAAACGTCTATTTTCAGCATGTTACATCAAGCTACAAATCTCCTAATTGGACAGTTATATTTGAAAATACTACGAGTATATCTAAGTTGAAAGTTTATTCTTGCGTGTTCTGTGCTAGTGTAACGGATGGCAAGTGGAGTGTGTTGTTTCTACATTAATTCTATTGTCACAACAAACGAGAGGGAAACAAAGCTCTAGTTTTCTGCTGAATACAAATAGATATTACATTTGAAGGTGAAAAGCACATCAGTGCAATAGGTACAGTTGGGCAAACAAACTAAGCAACATTTGCAAGATCATTGTCGGCTTACGTTATTCTCTGGACTTATTTTCTTTTCGATGACACAACAATTTTCACTTGTTTACACGTACCTCGTTTTTGTCGAATAATTCTTACACTGCACTGATTTAAAAGTAATTATGCATCACAATAGCAGCGAGGGCGATACAATTGAACGAGCTCTTAATTGCATCACCATTTTTATTCGATACTAGCTGAGCCCGCGACTTCGTCCGCGTGGAACAGTGACTTTGGGTAGCAGATTTAATTATTAAGGCTAATATTATTTTAAAAATAAGACACACTTTTCACCGTGTAAAAACATATTTAAGTATTTATATAAGTACATAAATTAAAAAGTATTTTGTATGAGCTTATTTCGACATTCGACATGGCCAAGGCTTTCAACCTGTTCTTGCACCGTTCGCTTCTCTCCGAGCTCTAAGCATTCGGTCTGCCTCCTAGAGTCGACTCTAGATTGACTCTTTTCTTCATCAGCGCCTTCGCATTCGGGTTCTTTGCGACGGACGGCGCGGCCTCTGTTTTTCTGGAGGTAAACGCTAGCGTACCTCAGAATTCGGTCCTGTCGCCCAAGATGTTTCTTCTGCATGTCAATAGCAAATGCAGACGATAGCACAGTGCATGGGCGATATTATGGATACCCTGCAGCCAAGATAGTAGACGTTGAGGAAAATGGATAGGAGCTTGTCGCTGAGCTTGACCGGGTTTTGAACCGCATTTAACAATGGGGTGATGAGAATCTGGTCGAGTTCAACGTTAAGAAAACACAGGTGTGCCCGTTCTCTACCAAAAAGTCTCCGTTTCTTCCCCTCCCCACTTTTCAGAGCACTCAACTGCCACTACGGGATAAGCTCGGTGTCCTGGGCATGGATATTTGCCGAGACCTCAACCCACGGGAGTACATCGAGGGCACCACTAAGACAGCCTGAACAGGGTGAGACGGGTTTTCGCGCCCGAGCATTTGTGACTCCTTTATAAGACCCAGGTACGCTCGTCCGTACTGTTTTCATCTTTGTGATGGATCTAGGTATTGATTTTCTCGATCTTTTGCAGCGGCAATCAGTCCGCATTATCAACAGTCCCAATACTACCGATTCCTTTGAGCCTCTGCAGTTGCGGAGAGATATCGCCTCTATGGCAGTCCTCTACCGCTTTACCATGGAGAGTGTTCTGAAGCGTTCTTCAAACTGATCCCACCTTCTCCCTTCCTCTACAGAACAACACGTGCTGGTCTTGGAAGTCACCGCCTCAGTCTTAGAAATACGCTCTCGAACCAAACGGTTTGGTTCTGCATTGTCTGCTTTCACAGCGAGTATGGTTGCCTCCACTGTTGGATTCTGCTTGAGTTTTCCCTCAGTCTGAGCAAATTCTCAATTTTTACAATTTTAAAATACTACGTTTTTGATTTGCCATCCTTTGTCAAAATATAGTGATTTAGCTGATTTGATACACGCGATTGTGCTGCCCATTTGAAAAACATGTTTTTTTAAAATGAACTGCATCTTTAACCGTCTCTCTTTGGGCTTTGATAATTGGTAGTGCAAATGTTGTTTTCAGCGGAAACTGCATTCTTTTAAATTGAAATTGCAAATAAGTTTGAATTATTGGAATACGGGGAATTGAAACATTTTCTTTTACAATGTTGTACCCCAGATGTGTATTTTGTAGCCGTGTATCATTACATATCTTTGTCGCTCAAGATTTCTTATTAATAGGACTGGAACATTAACTTTCATTCTTAACTTATGGGAAGGCGCTCCTGATAATTCTAAAGATTTAAAAAACTTTATGCATAAGCTATGATATGACTGGTTCAGTTTCCCTTGCATTGTTTCCTGAGAGGTATTCGTTAACATCTTCCTCCACGTCTGATAATACATATGTTTCATACAGGCATTTATTTCATCTTGCGGCGTACCCCTCTTGCTTTTTTTTGTGTTTAAATCCCGCCGGATACTTTTCCTTCGGATTTTTTCACGAAGAAAATTATTTGAATAAACAAAAAATCATGTAAACAAATCGAATCCTAGTGAATAATAACGAATTTGTAGTAGCAAAATTCAACATCCGCATGCGGCACAGTCGTCTGCCCTCACATGTCTGCCCGTTCGGGTAAGCACACTTAGGCATATTGTGATAACTCAGTAAATGTTACATCTGAATAGCTCTAATATTTTGTCTCCTGTCCCAAACTCGTGAAACATTTTCGCAAACCTTGCATCATCATCATCAGCCTATCGCAATCCACTGCTGGACAGAGGCCTTGCCTTGCTTTCACAAACCTTGCATATTTCCATACAAACTTTCATCCCCTATTGCTATTTTACCCCCTTGATCTTAAAATTTTTACAAAATTTAAATGACATTTTTATTTTTATGTAATCAACAGCCTAAAATATAAAGTTTAAGATTTTAGCTTAAAATGACGACACTGTCATTTTAAGCTAAGCTATACACTGTTTTGTAATTTGTCTTATTTATTTCTATTAATATAATGAACATACAAATCATATTTATGAATGTATGTTGGTTGAAAAGGAGAAATATTTTTAATGAATTTGACATCCTTATTTACTCGTTGCCAAGACGCCCGGTGTCACCAAGGTAACGCGCAGGCGTGTGGCGATTGAACCACCACTCTTCTATACAATCTTTCATCCCCCCTTTCAACCCCTTATTGCCTTTTTTTCGCAATAAAAAGTAGCCTATGTCCTTTCTCAGGCTCTAGACTATCTGTGTACCAAATTTCATTGTAATCGGTGCAGCGGTTTGGCCGTGAAAGCAAGACAGACAGACAGACAGTTACTTTCGCATTTATAATATAAAGTATGGAAGTATGGATAGCCTTCCTCGATAAATGGGCTATCTAACACTGAAATAAGTTTTCAAATTGTACCAATAGTTCCTGAGATTAGCGCGTTCAAACAAATAAACAAACTCTTCAGCTTTATATATTAGTATAGATGTATTTATTATACTCTTCTAAGATCTAATACTCATAATTAACAACACAATTATTTAGTTAAAGATTAATATTAGGCATTATGTTGATAAAAACTCTTTGGCAAATAACTCATTATTAGGTACCAACTCTTAGCGTCTTATACTCGTGATAACTTCTAAACGAAATGTCGGATTGGGATGAAACAAAAAGTATTTTACTTCTACATAAATACCCTTGATAACATAATGCCTAATTTGGATAAGGATTAATATTACGATACACATTTAACGTAGTTTCTTTCTTCAGACGATTTAATAATTTTTTCGAACATAAAAGCGGTTATTGTGACTAAACCATGATAGTTAGATATATGCTCTCGCGGACTTTTTTGTAGATCTTAATGGGCCCTACAAACCCGTAATACATTATTTTGTTCTATTGTCAATAGTCTTTGCAGCGCACGCAAAAATAGGTTTTCGATTTCACACCTTGGGTTAGAAAATAGCAATTTTCTTACGGATCCCTAATTTTTTTGAAAATAAAATATGGCCTATAGCCTTCCTCGATAAATGGACTATCCAACACTGAAAGAATTTTTCAAATCGAACCAGTAGTTCCTGAGATTACCGCGTTCAAACAAACAAACAAACAAACTCTGCAGCTTTATAATATTAGTATAGATTTATTTGATGGCTTTGACATATAGTCCGGGATCCCTGGAACCAATATTACAAGTTATTACTATCAAGCTAATTTTTCATGAGTGGCTTCATTTTCACGAGAGGCCCACCTTTCACCTTACAAAAAATTTCAATTGTGGTAGCTAACAGGGGTATCAGGGACAAAAAACTTTTGAGCGTTGGACCGGGATAACGTACCACGTAATTTGTAGGACTATGTGGCTGTTAAATTATATAAATATCTAATCAAAATGAAGCCACTCACGAAAAATAAGCTTGATAGTAATAATTTGTAAAATTGGTTCCAGGGATCCCGGACTAATACGGGCTCATAAAATATCACCATCTGCCCAGTACGGTAATTAAATGGTTTCGGACATATCTTAATGAAGTTTTTAATAAATAATTAGAAGGGTTTAAAGAAAATTAAAAATGAAGTGACTCTGAAGTGATAAGCTGCAGCTTGTAAAATGTGTAGTGAAATAAGCAACAGATTTTTTAAACCTAAGTGTGCCATATGACTGCTATTTTATCACATATTTATCGTAGCAATATTTCAAGTCTCACATAAGGCAGGGACGACCTGTTGCCGTAAAACATATTTCGTAAATTTCTGAATTACGGGCTTCACACAGAAATTGTTAATAAGAATCCGAATATAAAGCCCAACCAGAAATTTAATCTCAAACCCTGGGACTAAGGACAAATGGGGTAAATTTATCTTCTACCCGAGATAAGTATATAGATGTACAGAATAGTTGGTATACATTAACATTATAGAAACAAAACGGTCTAGGGCTCTGCATATCTTTTCGGTCTCTTCATCTCGCCTTATCACGTTACTTCATAGTACTAATGAGATAAATATAGACATGGAAAAAGCAACTGGTAACAAGCCAAACAATTTGTAGTTAAATGGATCCCGAATTTTTATACGCTATCAAAGTGAAATGTAACAAACCGTTTCAGGAATACTACGTAGGTACTAAGTATTGCCATAAATATTGTTCCACAGAAAGATCTTTAATATCAACAGTATTTATGGGCAAATAAAGTATAATTATACAAAATAAGTTTTATATTTTAAAATACCTTCTCATTACTTTCTACTGTGCTGAGCGTTGTGGGTTTGAACTCAATATGTCATGTGACAACACTTTTTGTGATCCACAAATTATATATTGTTTTGAGACTGTGTGTGTTTGTAAAGCCCCCCCGCGAGGACATAATTTAATGCAGGAGTTGTCTTTTTATATACTTTTTTTATTTTTTTCATAAACACGACACGGGAACATTAGTGGGAGGGAAACACGTGCGCTGGTAGTGAGTTCCAGTGTTTAACTGCTCGGCACAGGAAGGAAGAACCAAACTGTTTTAATGCAATATGCATTCTTTATGCGTATTAGAAATATTAAGCATGATCGAAGACTGTGATTCACTACTCTTCTTTAATTATAATAGTTCTACAATTATTCATTTCAGAACGTAACACAAAATCAGCTTACAACATTAAGTCCCACATACTCGTAGTATACATTCAATATGCTAGAAATACCGCGTGTTGAATTATTAACAAAATAGGTATTGCTAATTGTTTAATACAAATAACCTTCTGCTCAATGAGAAGAAAAATAAATTTATTAAATTCTCTACACCAAACCTTAGGCATGTTACAACCAATGTTCGATTGAACGGACTAGAGTTGGATCCTGTGGAATCTACTGTATTTTTAGGTATTACTATTGACGCTAAGTTACAATGGGGTCCCCAAATAGAAAAACCATCCGGTAGGCTAAGCTCAACGGCTTTTGCTGTAAAAAAGATTCCACATTTAACTGATGTTGATACAGCTAGAATAGTTTACATCAGTTACTTTCATAGCATAATGAGTTACGGTACTCTGGGGTAACTGTGCAGATATTAATACCATATTTGTTTTACAAAAATGCGCCGTACGAGCCATTTATAAATTAGGCCCTCGAGTTTCTCTCCGTTCCAAATTTAAAGAGATATTCTGACTGTATCCTCACAATATATATATACGAACATTTAGTTTATGTTCAAAAAAATATATCAAAGTTTCCTAAAATCAGTGATGTTCATTCGGTAAATACCAGAAACAAACATAATCTTAGTGTTCACGTCACTCATCTCCACAGAGTAGGCAACTCGTTCATGGGACAATGTATACGCTTTTACAATAAACTCCCTATTGATATTAGGAATTTGCCATTAAAGAAAAAATCGAAGTTATCCGCAAAGGGGTATTATACCATAGCAGAATATCTTGATGATAAAACCGCCTGGGATTGAGCTGCCCATTCTGCACATGCTGTTTATTTTGAGTGTTTAAATTTATTTTGATGTGACGATAATTTATAGTTTGATACAAATTTGTCAGAATGAGGGTATCCGAATAATAAAAGTGTGGTTCCGTGATCGGTAACAGGACACAGTTTCTCTTCAGAACTCGCGACGACCATATCTCTTGATTGTGACATGGGTCACTCCTGAGTAGTGGTAGTAGTTTTCTATTATTTGATTTGTGATTTATTGTATCTCTGTATTTTATATCGTGTGTACGAGGCGGTATTCACCTGTGGGGGTATTACTAGCCTAGGTGGCGAATTCCACAGGGCACCACGGAGGAGTGAGCGTTGCCCCAACCCCCACGTGGGGGTTGCTGATGGTGTTTAAGTTAATTCGTATCCGTTTAGTAGTGATTAGTGTTTGGCTTTAGTTCATATTGGCTGTATCTGTGATTCATATGCTCGTTTAATTCGTGTGCCCTCCGACAAATTCATTTTAAATTATTGCTATTGTTGACATTTTTTTTAAATTATTAATTTTACTGATTATTATAATTGTGACTCAAATTGTAATTATCGTATTTCTTTTATTGAAATAATGTCTTTTGCATATTGTCTGGACTTTAAAAGAGACGGTGATCCCTGAGTTTGTTTCGTCCTTTCTTCTCAGGGCTAGTCCAGTTAGGAAAGGCCAAACTCATCTGCTCAAAAAAAGTTTAACTTGCAAAAGTGTTCATCTAACCTAATTGCAGAATAAATGATTTCATTTCATTTCATAACCGAACCGTTCGTGCTTCGAACTTGTGTACACACGTATATAATACAGATATTTTGCGTTTATGTAAACATTTTGGGTAAGATAATATGAAAGGGATACGTTTGTCTCTACTGAAACGATGATATTTTATAGCTATGGATTAAAAGTTATAGATATATGTCAGTACTGGTGATGTCTTTTTGGTCACCATAACTATACGCCTGCGATAGACAAAACGAAGTGATTTTGTTATAGTATAGGGTCAAAAGACCGGCGTGTAAATTATTACCTCCGCCTATTAACACTTGCCACTCATTATCATCTCCTTCCCCTTTTCCCAAATTTATTTGAAATCAGTGCAATAAGTTTTCTTCTTTCATTATCCTCTATCACTCATCGGTTTACTGCTTAATCTCTTCTTGTCCATGTCCTCTTTCACTGTTTTTTCTTTTTTTTTGGACATCCTCTACTCTTATATCCGTTGACTTCCACACTTACAACTCTCTCTATCTCTTTTTTTACCGACTTCAAAAAGGGAGGAGGTTCTATGTTCCACTGTAAGTTTTTTTTATGTATTATCACTGATTATTTGACTGTCCTTTTCAGAATGTAGGTTAGACCTCCGATGACCTCATTCACTCAGTAAAAAGAAACAAAAGTTAGCCTAATTTCTAGGTTTATTTAATTGCCGGTTTTCTCTCGGGCCGTCGTATAACTCAGATCGAACAGGCTACGTGCGCCGAAGCTTGGTTCTCCCACGGCAACGTAATTATAATAGGTCTTGGAGCTGCTGAGCTGGGGTTGGAAGCTCTCCCTCATCCGCCATACTCACCAGTCCTTGCACCTACCGACTATTACTTTTTCCAAAATTTAGACAACTTTTTAGTGGGTAAAAATTTCAATTCCCGAGAGGCAGTACAAAATGCCTTTGAAGAGTTTTTTGCCTCTCGTCCAGCTGATTTGTACAAGAAGGGCATCAATAAACTGCCAATGCGTTGGCAAAGATGCGTCGATTGCATGGGTGATTACTTCGAATAACAGAAAGAAAAAAGTTTGAAAAAATAAGTACTTTCACTTATTGCACACAAAACGGCAATTTCATAAGTAAAGACCTATTTTAACCAATCACGTTCCGTTTCTCCATTGCACTACTTTTAATTTCATAATGGCTTAAATAGAGAATATGATTTGTATATTATGTGTGCGAGAAGAAAGAGTTTACATTTCCATTCGAAGGTCATTGTGTAACACATTGAATTACATTAATCGTACTTCTCCGTATTCGTATGTATATTTCGATTAAAAGGGCTGAACCCTTTTAATTCTGCGAAACAGCGGGATAACAAAGTACCAACCGTTTTGACAGGCTTTGTTGGTGTGTATGCTCAGTATGTTTATTGGTATATATGTACACATGTACGTAGCTAAATTAATCGCCTGAGGACTAGAAAGGGTTCTCCGTAATTTTTCCGCACGTGTATGCTATTATTTCGTATAAATGTACCCTATATATGAAACAATCTAATACATCATTATTCAATAGTTAGAATGAATTATATCTTTGGAATTAAGTATAAAATAAAAGGATTTACTAGAGTCTGAAATAATTTGTACTTTACTTTGTATTTACTTATAGGTGTTTATTTTTGTAGCATTCATTTATAGCTCTAAAAATATCTATATCGATGAAACATATGGTTTTAACAGTTCACCAAATTCATAATATAAAACCTCCTTGCAAGATCTTCTCAAATTTAGCCATTTTTCAATACTACAGACCGTTCACCATAAGATGTCCCCTGCCTTCGGGATTGGTAGCATTGCCAACGGTGTTGCCAACAATATATGTACCTTTTACCCCCCCATTATCTTGTATGTAATTTAAAATTATTGTTTTGGCTTATGTTGCTCTAATAAAGTTATACTATATTTAGTTATACTATATAACTATTTTAGTTTTTTAACCGAGTTCAAAAAAGGAGGAAGTTCTCAATATGACTGTTTTTTTATGTTTGTTATCTCATAACTTTTGACTGGGTGCACCGATTTTGACGATTCTTTTTTTAATTGAAAGCTGGTGCTTTCCGTGTGGTCCCATTTCAATTTGGTCCAGATTAAAGTGGTTTTTTTTGTTAAAATTTGTGATTATCTTCAATATCTTCAAAGTACAGATATCGACCTGGTATATTTTTATTATATGACTAACTAATATACAGCTAGCTAAAAGTCTATTAAGGTTGTAAATGATGACACAATTTAAATTTTATATTATTTAATGATTTCATTTTTCCTGACAGTAAGTATGGTCGAAAGGAACGATTCCAGACATATCACTGTCACTTGCATATACGTCGTCATCTGACGTATCCGAATCTGTGCTGCTGTCATCTCCTAATTCAATTATGAGTTTATCCGTAATATTATCCATGCAGCCATCACGTTCATAAAATTTGTCTTCTAAATGTTTTACGTGTTCACACTGTTTTTGCCAATCCTGAGGAGTTATCGATGAAAAAGCTTCTTCAGTTAACTTCACGATATTACCAGTTTCTTGGCCGACATTATTGCTAGCTACTCGTCTCTTTAACAGACTCCACATAAACTCAATTGCATTTAAGTCACAGTGATAGGGGGGCAACCTAACCGCTTTATGGCCATGGCTTATCAATAATTGGTCAGCCTCATAAATCGGCGCTTCTTTGTGTTCTTTTATAATTTGATAAAGCTCTGCTTTCAACATTGTTGGTAAATAAGACAATCCCTTATTTGTAATCCATTCTTGCATTTGGAGTTTTGAGGAACTCATAGTAGGTGCTTTATTCACTTGTACTGTATGATAGGGAGCGTTATCCATGACGACTAATGAGTTCGGAAGCAAATTGGGTATAAGTTTCTCTGAAAGCCATTTCATAAAATTTGTTCTATTCATATCGTCATGGTAGTCCCCTGATTTACTCTGTGATTTAAAAATCAATTGAGCATTAGAAATGAACCCCATTTCTCCACCTGCATTAACAATAATCCATCGCGTTCCAGCAGAATCACTTGTTAGTACTCCGTCCTCGTCACCTTTTTGCCAACATTTTTTCACTGCATATGATGCGTGAATGTATGTTTCATCTAAGAAAACTATTGGCCGACCTTCTACACGATTTTGTCTCATAGTATTGATATACTTGCGTCTCCATGCAACTATGTCGTGTCTTTCCATTAAAATTTTCCGCTTCGAACCACACTTTTTGTACTGAAATCCGATTCCTTTTAAAATTTTCCACAAAGTCGTTCGACCTCCACCAAAGTTTATATCATTCTTTAATTCTATAAGTAATTTATTCAAGGTAGGAACAACTTTTCTGACAGTATACATTTAATGGATTTTATTTCTTATTGCGCATAAATCGAAATCATCAAGATCCACTGTTTTACGTTTTTGACGATGTTTTCCAGGAGACTTGAGTTTTTGAGACGTAGAGGCAGCAACTTCACCTTCTTTAGATATTCTACTCACGGTTTTCTCCGACATGCCTGAAATAGACACATAAAATTTGTATCCTTTCATAAAATTAAATATTTTTATAAACACAAGTAATGACAATATTATCGAAATAAATTAAATTCACTGAGATATGTACTTTTTTATTTTAATCCTTTGTGCCACTTAATTTTTATTACCCATACTAAAGACATTGTGTCTGAAGCTGGTATCCCTATTTTACTAACCTGTCATGGCGGCGACTCGTGCTCGCACTTGATTGAGTCGAATTAATGGGGCTTGGTTTGCCTTTTCTCTCTCACAAAAGGCACGCACCTTCAACACAATCTCTCTTGCACTGCTTTTAAATGGCTTTGGCATGATATATTTCAAGGATATAAATATTAGCACAAAAACAGACAACAACAACAACATCTGACAGCAACTGATTGACAAGAATGACAAGTAACAGTGCCAACATCACGGCAGGGGACACCTTACGGTGAACGGTCTGTAGTTTTACTTATTAAAATCTAATGTCAACAATAATGTGAGACACTTCTAATACTTCTGATTATTAATAGTTTCGTATTATATATTATTTCGCGACGATCTTGACGCCTATCGCAGAGACTGGCCGGAACTGGCCTTGGATAGAGGGAAGTGGCTTGTTGCAGGGGAGGACAACAACGTATCTTAGTGATTCTAACTGCTGACTAAGAGGTATCGCTGAGCCAGTAGTTAGAATCACCAAGATAGTGACCAAACCTCTTGTATACCAAGCCATTTCAGTTAACCTATTAATTTGGCGGTTACGCGTACGGTAAGGAGCATCCTACATAAGGTAATCGTTACTAACAAATAACTATTGATCCTGATACTGCCGATTCTAAAATCACAACTAATGTTATAAATTCGAAAGTAACTCTGTCTGTCTATCCGTTACGCTTCCACGGGTAAACCACTGCGCTTATTTCAATGAAATCTTAAGGAAGGACAAAGGTCACTTGTACCGCGATAACTGACATATGCGGAGTCGGAGCGGTCAAAATCTAGTACCTACCACCATATATTATATCAAAATCAATTCATTGACAAAAGATGGGAGCGATCAGCCCGAACGAGGCTTTCAAAAAATCAGAGAGGAGCGAAGAGAAACTATAGTTACGTAGTTCGACTCCAATAAAACATAAAAGATCAAATAAAACTTTTGTTCGTGAATGGACATTCGGAAAGAAAGATCTAAAGGCAGCACATTATTTATAGAATACTCACCACGTAAATTTAATTTATAAATTACTTTTCAAAATATGACCTTTCACAGTTTTTTAAGCCATTACGATTAATCACCAAGTTAATAGATAACTTATGGAAATAAAAACAACAACAAAAAACTATGTGACGTAACAATTTCCTGCTAATCTTATGTCTCTGACTATTAAAGGAATCGGGTTTATTATTTCTGCTAAATTTAAACTACTTTACTACTACATATTAAAAACTTTGAACTATCACGTTGAATTTGTTTAAATAAAAAGACAAATAAAATAAAGACATCGTCTTGGTTTTCAAATTTCAAAATAACCGCCGAATTGCAAAATTTCAAAGTACCGTGGGAGAGCCACGTTTCGGCATGAATGGGTCCGCTCGACCGGAGTAATACCACGGCTTCACAGTAAACCGGTGGGAAATAGCGCTTGCGCTGTGTGTGCCAAAGGCCGGCCACGCACTTATGACGCCTCTGGTGTTGCGGGTGTCCATGGGCGGCGATAATCGCTTACCATCAGGCGATACGTCTGCTCATTTGCCCCGCCTATTCCATAACAAAAGCCTTAAGAAGGCTACACGTGTCAGTAGGATCAGTACCGACAATGGTTGTAATAACAATGACAAAAAATATTATTTAATAACGGGTAATTTATAGTTTATAAAGTTGTGTAACATTCTCCATTTATTAATACTACTATAGGTGGATGCGAACAAGGCGAAAAACAACTTAAAACTTTATTTCTCATATTAGTGTTGAGGAAGATGGAACTTGTAAAACGCGCTTTGCGACAAATGCCTGCGGCTACCATAAACATCGCAGCTCTGTAAAATGCACTACTCTCGTCTCTAATTTATTTCTATTTGCTGTGAAAAACATTTTGCTCATAACTCTATAACAATAAGTTCACGCAAATAAGGCAGGTACATATAGTGGGGGAACCAATGATACTAAATAAGGATTTTTAGAATTTGAAAGATCGCCATCAGCATCAGCCTATCGCAGTCCACTATTATTCGTGATGGAATGAATAGAAGTTATTATAATTTTGAGTTCTTTGGAATGCCGTTTAGATTTTTAAAAATTTAAGTTTAAGCGCTTTTGTAAAATACATTTCTATAAAAAGTCATAGCATTCACACTTTTCCTTTTGGTTGTCTCTATTTAAAAAAATAATATAAAATTATTAAATTATAAAGCCTTTTATTCGGATTTACAATACACATATGATTCTTACACTACTGCACTGATAAATACATACATGTTTTTTTGACGGACCTATTGTGTCCCACTGCTGGGCAAAGGCCTCTCCTGCAAAAAACCACTTCCCTCTATCCAAGGCCAGTTCCGGCCAGTCTCTGTGATAGGCGTCAAGATCGTCGCGCAATCTTTTACGGGGTCTGCCTCGTGGTCAGCGTCCACCCTGAGGCACCCTGCGTTCGACGACGACCTTGGCCCACCGGTCTGAATTCATTCGACATACGTGTCCGGCCCAGTCCCATTTTAATCTGGCAGTCTTCTTGCTCACATCCGCAACTTTAGTTTAGGAATGTTAAATAGATGTTTAATTTTTCGCGTATTTGATGCTTTTTTCTATTCAATACGACCGCTTAAAAGAGTAAATGGTGAATGAAATCTTTTCTATTCATGTTCAGTGTTGTTGTGATGCGGAATACATGTTGTGAATATTATCTGCCACTTACTACATTTACGCACTTCACAGTTTATTTAATTGACTAGTTGAGCTCTGCGGTGTTACCCGCAGTACAGCAACAACCACGGGACACTCCGCCTGACGAAGCTAGTCTAAAAAAAGTAGACTAAGTTACTCTTTATATCAACAGCTACCTGTCATTTAAAGTTCTGTTTCAAAATCGGTCAAACCGTTTCAGAGATTTTTTAAAATTGCTATTTTGATGCAAGTACCTATGTACTTTCATATGCATTTTTATGAAAAGCCGTGGATTTGAAAAAACAAACAGACACTGCTATTTTATTTATTTGTATAGATTTACTACCCGTAAGAAACAACCGATCGAACTAAGTGGCGTGCAATTGGCCGTCCAACAGTGGACTGCGATAGGCTGATGATGATGACTACCCAATAGAAACCTAATAGAAAGGGTATATCTTTGGCAGTCTATGTATGTTTGTATGTTCCACCGTAGCGCCTTAACTACTGAAACGAATTTGAAGAATGAGATGTCAAACAAAAACAGTTTAATATCTTTCTACAATAAAAAAACTGAGAAATATGAACTCCTTAAATTATCATAAACATGAGACGAATTTCATGAATATTTAAATTTGTATATTTCTGAGGATAACATTCCACGCTCACGGTCTTTTGCGATTATAAAGAAATGCAATGTATCTTGGATATCTGAGAATTGCAAATCATTTGTTGTGGAACGCAATGGAACATTCCTTTCGACCGTTATGCCACCGTTCTGATATGATTTCATACAACATTAAATGTCTGTTAGTAAATATTTTACATTTTGTAACATTTATATTTTTTTCACATTATAAACTACATTTTTACATATGTTTTTTCTCTACTGCTTTTATTTTACTTGCTACTTTTACAAGGCTTTCTTTTGTGTGAGGAAGAGTTTCATAAAATAATACAGCAGCTGCGTCCCGCGGTATTACTCGCGTGTTTTGTTTGTTTTGAGTCGGAAATTGTTCAGTATTTCATTGGTTTCAACTCTGTTCTAAATATTTTGTTACAATTATTTTTCTAACGTAAAAGTAGCCTAAGTTACGTTCAAACTGTTCCAGAGATTCACCGTAACAACAACAACCATTATACAGTTTTTTTTTATGTTATTTCATAATTTTTTTACCAAAAATACACAAAAACCTCTTCGAATTTATATGGGTATTGGTGAGCCGTTCGTATGATTAGTAAATAAAAAATAATACAACATGAACAAAACATCAACAACAAAATATAATACAATCGCAAAATCAGTAGGTACATTAAACTGTATGCGACTTTTTTCACCGTTTTAGAAGAATCTACTTAGAAACCCAAATATGAACCCACATCTTATTATTAGAATAGAATAGAATAGAATAAACTTTATTGTACACCAGTTAAAATAGTTTACATTCAGAAGCTTATCAACTTAAAAAAAAAAAACCATGTACATGTATTCTGATATCATTAACAAATTTCATTCTCGTATTCTAGTAATCGTTGGCCAGTATGAGCTCATCATAAAGAGATACTCACCATGATGATAATTTTAAAGAACTTGCAAACCCACACAACTTCTGCGTCCTTCTTTATTGATGCTCAGCCATTTTTATTCGTAGTGTAATGTTATATAGCCTATAACCATCCTCAATATTTGGCTTATCTAACACTGATAGAATCATTGAAATTGATCCAGTCGTTTACACCTGATGCCTTGCTCAAGGGAAATCGGGTTGCAATTGTATTTATTTTTATAGACTAAATAACCCGTGCAACTTCGTTTGTTTCTCTCAAAAAGAAAACATGTTCATGGTTTTTGCAATAATTTTTAACATGATATTTTATAGCTTATAACCTTCCCCGATAAAAGAGCTATTCATTACTAAATTAGCGAACTTGATTCAACTGTACACGCGTACTACCGTGACCAAGAGATATAAGGATTCATTTTTATAAACAATAAAATATGAAAATTAGCTTTCTTTATATCCTCTTTTAAGAAACTTACAGTACTATGAACTGTACCCGAAGCTGCGTCACCAATGTGAACCAAACCACCTGCGTGTGTTGAGCTGAGTTCTCACGGGATTTAGTTTCCTGCTAGCGACCGAATGCAGACACTTATCAAAGCCCGCAAAGGACCTACGTCAGTCGAAATACCTGCCTGTTTGGGAATGGCCAGTTGGAGATCCAACACGGTAACAAAGCCAGCAACGAGTCATCGTGTCTGGTCCAGCGGTTTTACGTGACTCGCATAACTCTCTGGAGGGGGCCAACTGTTGCTATCTGATCAAGACTTAACCGTACTCTGCCACCGCAAGCTCCAGTAATGGTGACGCCAAAGTGTTTCCACAATCACAAAATTAGGAGTCGGTTTACGTTACGTTATTTAAAATATGCATGTATTAAAAAAACAGGTCACGTTTTCTATAGATTCCGACTTTTTATATGCCCTAACGCTGATGCTCTAATTTTTGGAGTTTTAAGGAATCGTGTAAGATCACTCACTAAAATCACTAGAAGAAGCTAACAAACATTAATAATGTTCTTCTTCTGTATATCATAAATTGTGCAGTAAATGTACACTTTCAGTGCACGTGCTTACATTTTAATGCAAAAGTCAACAAAAGAAAATTTTAATAAGTTAAAATAAAAAGCTTTTTAAAACAAGCTTTTACCGGAATGCCTCGAGACGAATCAAACGAGTCCAAACTCGATGATGTTGCCACGTTTCTTTACAGAGTTCCTATGGCCACCTTCTAGCTCCAGCATCAGATCAGCTCCATGTCATTATTATATTGTATTGTCACGCTGTATACATATGATTGCAAAATTTCAGCAAAATCGGTGGAAGATATCTGCTTCAAAATTGAGTTGCAAGATTCCACCCGAACATACAAGCATACATACCTACATTGCAAGTTAATAAATAAAAAAGGCTTCTTTTTACTGACTGTGTATTCATGAATTCGCATGACTGCTTCCTTTTGGAATTCACACGCCCCATACAATAATGTCCTCCTGTACGATATGAGGACCGATGATAAATGCTGGGGACATGATTCAGTGTTGTGGGCGAGATTCAAAAATATATCTTCATTCGGTCACATGGTGTTTGCTAAAAAAGGGCTGCTACGAATCCTCGTACCAGTTAGATGCTTATCGTTCTAGTGGAACACGTACTCAATGATAACCCATTTTTGCAGTGATCTTTATTGGCGACAGCTCCTTAGCCTCCTATTCCTAAGAGTTGCAATTTCGCTAAGATCTTTACATTCGTAACGTCTGTAACTGTTTGCCACATTGACAAGCTATTAATTAGGCCTATATTATTAAATGAACTCAATTATTAGCCCATAGTCTGTGTGTGACAGCGAAGTATATCTCTCGCAATAATAATCGCATACATAACTTTTTTTTGTCTTAAGGGACTATTAATCCTGTAAAGTTCTAATGAAACTAACATAATTTAAATGATTTTAACTATTATGATGAAATAAATGACACTGAATACGCTGTTGCAAAAACATTTACAAAAGTATGAAAAGGGGATTTTAAACGTATTCAAATGCACCAAAGGAGAAGAAATTCAATTAATTGAAATCTATTGTTGCATCTTTCTTTTCTAACAGATCACTTAGTAAAGAGAAGCACATAAAAGAAAATATAAAGTTGGAAATAACTTTTCCTCAGGCGAGCTCTTTGATACTTTTCACAGTCCAAGTATTTGGTATAATTGAGCCAGTATTTACTTATCGAAGTGCTGATTAAGTAGGATCTGAGATACTAAGTGCGTTTCGAAAATTTTAAAAGCGTTTGCGATTGTTGAAAAATGTTTAGAGAGTTATATCAATAATTTTGTAACGATCTAATGTGCCATTTTGTGTGTTATTGTTGTTTTTTATCTAGTACATTTATGCAAATGTTTAACTATTTTTAGGATTAAAAAGTAGATAATAGACACTTAAGATACAGCAATATTTGTTTTTTATCCGACTACGGCAAAGCCAAAGGAGGGTTATGATTTTGACAGGCTAATTATGTATATATGTTCATCTGTTCCCTCATAGCTCCTCAACTACTTATTAGAACTGAACAAATGAGATATCGTTGGAAGCGTCTTGATCGTCCGCTGGTTATAGGCTATATGACTGACGTGTCACTGAATCTAATGTGGCATCCTCTAGCAGTCATAAAGTACTGTGTTAAAAATCAATTTGAGACAAATATGCCGTTTGTATTTATTTGATAATTGTGATATTTCTATGGTATTTAAAATATACTTTGCAAAGAAATTAATATTACAACGGCACCAAAACATTTCAAATATAAACAAGGAAAAGGAAAACCCAACTACGAAAAACAACGCTGAAAGAGTATGAAACAAGTTTGAAAAGTCGTAGTCACACGTTACATAGAAAGTAGAAACGTACCATAACACTTTAACAACGCGTGATTACGGTTTTTCAAACTTGTTTCATACTTTTTCAGCGTCGTTTTTTGTCGTAGTTGGTTTTTACTTTTTTTTATTGTTAAACCTGAAACTCACAGTATACACAGATAAAATACAAAGGTGGAGAATGTGAGGATAGCTATCAACTGTAGTTTATCTGTGATCTTATACAAGTAAATAAATGTACTCTAAATTAAATTGATTTTTAGGTTTTTCTATTTTTTAACTTACTAATATTCTTAGATATCACTAACTATATATAGCCAATCCATAGGGTTTATCTGGGCATAGGTGAGTCGTTCACATGCTTAGTAAAATTATACAATGCAATAAAAATACGGTATAACCAATATAAAAATACAGTCCACTTTCTTAAATCAACCCCATGGGTAAAATACTTTTTGAATCTATACTTGCAAGTTTTCAAACTTGTCCTGTGTAAAATTTGCAAATTTTCAGTTAACTTGTTTAAGTTATACGAGATCAAATAATCTGCAACTCTTGTTTCGTACAGGTCGTTGGTTTTGGGCAGTACAAATTTATTTTTAATAGAGACTGATCTCATGAACCCAGGTCTATTTATTTTAGTTATCGCCTCAGTCATAGATAGAAAAGTATACCATCAATGACTGCTATTAAAGGATTTTTTTTAAATTAATTGACTTCATTCCAGACTTGGGTTTTTTTAAAAAGAGAGAGTACTACTTTGTAGTGATCCTAATTAGGTTATTTCGCCAAAGGAGTTGGTTTGCAAACTATCGCTGTAAGCTTATTGAATACCCCTGATAAAATTATCTATAAGTATGTTAAATCCCAAATCGAATCTTATTATCACTACTTTCATTTTAATCTTTAGATTTATGTAGATACGAAATTTTTCCGTAATTACCTTTAGCAGTTTAGTTCTAAGTTAGTTTTGACTAAGAAGTTTTAATTCCACTTCTCTTCAAAATGTAAGCTTTGAAAGTATATTCAAGTATACTTGATAACATAATGAAGTCAATTTTGAACAGCTCTAACTGAACAAAATAAGTGACTGTCTTTTTTAGTGATGGGGAATTATCATATTGCTCAAAATAAATAATTTTGCGTTTAAAATATTATTAAAGGATATAGACTACATCTGTCATTAGTAGAAAATTCTGGGTAGAATATTGTTTTGACCAACATCGGATTCAATTATGAAACTAATCGATCCGCAGTTCCAAAAAAACACACACATGTTAACGAGCAGTTCAGAAAATACACACATACTGGATACATACATGTGTTCATATCTCCTGTATTTACAGTAGATATGAACATACACATAAACATTATTATGACAAAACAAACTAGAGCAACGTTGAGGTTTCTGCCTAAATCAATTGGAATGTACATATTGAACATAGTAAGATATTCCAGGTTTACGAAGATCGCTGAAATTGAACCCAACATCCTGAAGCTAGAGGAATACTAGCGGTTCATTTCCTAACCATTGATCACACTACAATAGGTACCAGAAGGATTTGGTATTGGACAGCGTGAATTTGGTGTTATTTTGTTTTAAGGGGTATATGCGAAATTAATGTTATAAGTATACACAATAATACACATACCTATTATATATCAGTCCATAAAACAATTATATTTTTTTAAAGAGTCGTTTATTTGCTTTGGGATGTTGATATGTTTTTGTTTTCTGTTATCAAGTACTTATGAAGTTCTTAACAGATTGTATAAAAAAATCATCTACAAAAAGCGCATTACTTGAATTCTATATTTTACTAACTGACCCCGCAAACGTTGTTTTGCCAAAAGAAATTGTTATAAAAATAGATTTTGGTCGATTCTCAGTCCTACCCGATATGCACACCAAATTTCATAAAAATTGGTCCAGCCGTTTCAGAGGAGTATGGTAATTAACATTGTGACACGAGAATTTTATTTATAAGATAATGATTTCTACAAAAATATTAATTTAATACGTTTCAGTTTGAAGTATATATTTAATATGTTACTATTTGCATGTTTCTTTTATCAACTTTTCGTTTTCTTTACTAGTATCACTGAAGCTTTAGCAATTAAAAAATTGTGTTAAATCTTGGAATTCTCAACTGCACTTTATGATTTAGAGACTTCTTGAAAACATGACTTTCAAACTCTATTCCAAGACATAGATAATACCTTTCAAATTATATAAAGATATGAAGTCAAATTTGTAAAATTAATAAATAGAACTTGATAATCTATCTATATATATAAAAGAGTAAGGTGACTGACTGACTGACTGACTGACTGACATACCCAGAGATCAACGCACAGCCCAAACCGCTGAAGCTAGAATCCTGAAATTTTGCATGTAGGTTCTTTACATAACGTAAGTGAGCACTAAGAAAGGATTTTTTGAAATTCCACCCCTAAGAGGGTTAAATAGGGGTTGAAAGTTTGTATGGAAGTTCGTCATTTTTGAAGTAAGAAACATGAAACTTTACTTTTGGGCTACTGATTAAAAAAGAGTAGATACGTATTTAAGCGTTTCTGGATATTCTACCCCTAAGGGGTTAAATAGGGGTTGTTATTTCGTATATAGGTCAGTCTGGAAGTCCGTCATCTTTTAAGTTAGAAACATGAAACTTTATTTTTAGGCTGCTGATTAAAAATGAATTGATACGTGTTTCAGCGTTTCTGAATATTCTACCCCTAAGGGGGTGAAATAGGGGTTGAAAGTTTGTATGGAAGTTCGTCATTTTTTAAGTAAGAAACAACAAACTTTATTTTTAAGGTACTGATTAAAAAAGAGCAGACACGTATTTAAGCGTTTCTGGATATTCTACCCCTAAGGGGTTAAATAGGGGTTGTTATTTCGTATATAGGTCAGTCTGGAAGTCCGTCATTTTTGAAGTTAGAAACATGAAACTTTATTTTTAGGCTGCTGATTAAAAATGAATCGATACGTGTTTCAGCGTTTCTGAATATTCTACACCTAAGGGGTGAAATAGGGGTTGAAAGTTTGTATGGAAGTTCGTCATTTTTAAGTAAGAAACAACAAACTTTATTTTTAAGGTACTGATTAAAAAAGAGCAGATACGTATTTAAGCGTTTCTGGATATTCTACCCCTAAGGGGTTAAATAGGGGTTGTTATTTCCTATATAGGTCAGTCTGGAAGTCCGTCATGTTTGAAGTTAGAAACATGAAACTTTATTTTTTGGCTGCTGATTAAAAATGAATTGATAGGTGTTTCAGCGTTTCTGAATATTCTACCCCTAAGGGGGTGAAATAGGGGTTGAAAGTTTGTATGGAAGTTCGTCATTTTTTAAGTAAGTAACATGAAACTTTATTTTTGGGGTACTGATTTGAAATGAATAGATACGTATTAAAACGTTTCTTAATATTCTACCCCTAAGGGGGTTAAATAGGGGTTGAAAGTTTGTATGGAAGTTCGTCATTTTTTAAGTAAGAAACATGAAACTTTACTTTTGGGCTACTGATTAAAAAAGAGTAGATACGTGTAAGCGTTTCTGGATATTCTACCCTTAAGGGGGTGAAATAGGGGTTGAAAGTTTGTATGGAAGTCCGTAATTTTTTAAATAAGAAATATGAAACTTTATTTTTGGGCTACTTAATAAAAATGATTAGATACGTATTTAGGAGTTTCTGGATATTATGCCCGTAAAGGGGTGAAATAAGGGTTGAAAGTTTGTAAGGAAGTCCGTCATTTTTTAAGTGAGAAACATGAAAATGTAGTTTTGGGCTACTGATAAAAAATGGGTAGATACGTATTGAAGCGTTTCTGGATATTCTACCCCTAAGGGGTGAAATAGGGGTTGTTATTTCGTATATAGGTCAGTCTGGAAGTTCGTAATTTTTGAAGTCAGAAACATGAAACTTTATTTTTTGGCTGCTGATTAAAAATGAATTGACACGTGTTTCAACGTTTCTGAATATTCTACCCCTAAGGTGGTGAAATAGGGGTTGAAAGTTTGTATGGAAGTTCGTCATTTTTAAGTAAGAAACGTGAAACTTTATTTTTGGGGTACTGATTTAAAATGAATAGAAACGTATTGAAACGTTTCTTAATATTCTACCCCTAAGGGGGTGAAATCGGGGTTGAAAGTTTGTGAGGGAGTTCGTCATTCTTTACTTTTGGGCTACTGATTAAAAAATAGTAGATACGTGTTTAAGCGTTTCTGGATAATCTACCCCTAAGGGGGTGAAATCGGGGTGAAATTTTGTAAGGATGTTCGTCATTGTTTACTTTTGGGCTACTGATTTAAAATGAATAGATGCGTATTTAAACGTTTCTTAATATTCTACCCCTAAGGGGGTGAAATCGGGGTTGAAAGTTTGTAAGGAAGTTCGTCGTTCTTTACTTTTGGACTACTGATTAAAAAATAGTAGATACGTGTTTAAGCATTTCTGGATAATCTACCCCTAAGAGGTTAAATGGGGGTTGTTATTTCGTATATAGGTTATTCTGGAAGTCCGTCATTCTTGAAGTTAGAAACATGCAACTTTATTTATGGCTACTGATTAAAAATGAGTAGATACGTATGCACGAACATGTTCTACCGGAACCGGTTGTGGTTCACGGTGACGTTCTTGAAGTTGTTCAAAAATATGTGTGGTACCTTGGGCAGACTTTGCAGTTAAGTAGAAACAACTTCGAGGACGACATGAACAGGAGAATTAGGCTGGGTTGGGCAGCGTTTGGGAAACTTTGTCGGGTCTTTTCATCGTCAATCCCACAGTGCCTAAATACGAAACTCTTCAATCAATACGTCCTACCTGTCATGACATACTGTGCCGAAACGTGGTCACGACACGGCTGGTCCACAAGTTCAAAGTCGCTATGGAGAGGGCTATAATAATAATAATGATTAATTTTTCTCATCACAAAAGCTCAACGTTTCTCTAAGGGATCGCATCAAGAACGAGGTGATCCGGTAGAGAACCAAGGTCATTGACATAGCCCACGGGATAAGCAAACTGAAGTGACAGTGGGCTGGCCATATTAGCCGTAGAACTGATAACCGTTGGGATAAACGGGTTCGTGAGTGGTGACCGCGTCTCGGCAAACGTAGCGTAGAACGTCCACAGGCCAGGTGGAATAATAATCGGACGGCTGGCAGAAGCTGGATGAGAGAAGCTGAGGATCGAACCAAGTGGCGTGCAATTGGAGATGCCTATGTCCAGCAGTGGACTGCGTTGATGATAATGAGATACGTATTTAAGCGTTTCTGGATATTCTATCCCTAGGCTAGACTGGAAGTCCGTCATTTTTTAATTTAGTAGCCTGAAACTTTGTCTTCAGGCTTTTGATTACAAATAAATGAATACTTATATCAGCATTTATGGGAATTCTATTCCTAAAGGGGTTAAAATATGAGTCGAAAGTGTGTGTGAAAGTCAATTTTAATGGACTATTGATTATAAATAAATACGTTTAAAAACGTGAACACAGTATTCATAGATACTTACACAGTTTTAAATAAATACATATAATCAACTTCCACGCGAGCAAAGCCGCGGGCAACAGCTAGTTTATATATATACTACTTCATAAAGTTGAGAATGAAATAGAATTTGTACTTTGGATTTTTTTGGACTACTCCCGTATTTAATTATTCCTGTGCCGCGGCGGGCTTTACAAACATATATGAAACAGACACAGAGAACACTCTGACTCAGGACAACAGTAAATTGATCACACAAAGTGTTGCCCCATGGGGTTTGAACCCACAATACTCAGGGCAGTAGAAAATAGGATTGCGGCCGCTTAAATTACTACGCTACCTGTTTAGTCGTACTATTTGTATAATCAGTCTGAATAAACTTTACATAGTATAAAATGAAGTCACTTCTGCTGTTTGTTCGCTTAGATCTTTTAAACTACTCAACGGATTTCAATGCTGTTTTCACCAATAGATAGAGTGATTCAAAAGGTTACTATGTAGAATAATTTACAACACCAGCCGCGGGTAACTCCGCGGGACGTAGCTAGTAGTGTATGTGTAAGCTTAGTTTGGACTATAGCTATGTTTGCATTGATATAACAAGAACTATTAGATAGTTAAGATCGACCAGCTTCAGGATAAGAGAATATATTCTTTTATATTTTTTTTTAACAATATTAGAAACATCCTACTTCACTCTGATATATAAATGCGAAAGTTTGTGTTTATGTTTTTTACTTCTTCACGCAAAAACTACTGAACGGATTTGGATGAAACTTTACAGTAATATAGCTTATACATCAGAATAACACATATGCTACTATTTGCCGCAATAACCGACATATACGTGGGCGGAGCCGCGGGCAACAGCTAGTATATAATTATAATAATATGATAAATGTGAATGTAAGTTTGTTTGTTACGCTTTCACGCGAAAAGTACTTAACTGATCATCATGAAACTTTGTACACATATGCTTGGAGATATTAGAAAAAACATAGGATACTTTTTATTAAATGCGAGCGAAGCCGCGGGTAAAAGCTGGTAGTCTATTATTTTAGAGTTACCGGCAACCCGTTATTTTCTCTTTTGATGTGAGATAACTCTCAATATAGCTTGTTGATACGATCCAACGGCTTATACCTCTGGGAGTGAAACTAAAACGGTACAAAACAAACAATATCTTCAGGGAGAAATTTAATATTTTCATTGAGCCTTTGTACAACACTTGGCAGAGTACGCTTAGACAACTATTGTGTATTATTAATGCGTGTCGAATGAGAATATGAAGCAAAGGACCAACGTAAGGCATTGTAGGCTCCCAAGAAGACTGAGTTTTTTAAATATGTTTGTAAAATTCTTTTGAAACATTGGACATTTTAAATATCAACATATAACTATATGGGTATTAACGTGATCAGTATTTATTGTAAACCTTTTGAGAGTATTGTCGCCACTTTTTTTTTTTTTTTTAACGTGTGGAAATCCCCTCGGACCTTCACCCGCGCCGGGGCTTGCGGCGGGGCGGTGTGTCGGACTCGAACCGACTAAAACCACACGGTGTGCCACTCTGCGCCTGTGAAGGGAGGTATCCGGGAACTGCAGTTATTAACACGTCCGGACCTCTCCCAGCGCTTGCCCGCACTGAAGCGGGCACCGTCTGCTGTTAAAACTCTCTATTTAGGCGACGTACGGCACACGCGTACGTCGCCCCCTCGCCCGTCCCGACCATCCGCGGCCACACTCAGGGCGGCATGAGGCGCTGTAGGCGCGCCTCCGCCGCCCGGTTCGCCGGCGGCGGATTGGGTCCGAGTGGATATCATCCTCCCGGGCCTTCTACGCCACCTCCTTCTGCGAGATGACTTCTTCGCAGAAGGTTGCGACCGCGGTAAAACTGCTGTCGCTACCGGCCATGGAGCGTATGACGGCCGGTAGCGAGAGATCTCCTCCGATGACTGCAGTGAGGGCCCGGCGCTGCGACGCCCATGCAGGGCAGATCGCCAGCATATGCTGGGCCGAGTCCTCACTGCAGTCGCAGTGGTGGCAGGCGGGACTCAATTCCCTCCTAGCGACCGAGTACTTCCCGAAGCAACCGTGCCCGGAAAGGACCTGCGTCAGTCGGAAGGAAAGGGTCTCGTGCTGCCGCACTGCCCACTCGAGGATGACCGGCTGGAGAGCCTCCACGGCGGCAAAGCCAGCACGTGGAGTCTCCAGCCGGAACGACCATCTAGCCATAGTGGCTCGACAGGCGGCTTCACGCCACTCGCGTACCTCTTCGGGCGGAGGGCGATAGCCATACTCTGCCCGATATTCAGCCACCCGTCGATAAACTTCGGCGAGCACTTCCGCCTCCAAATCCCAAGGGGGTGTTCCGGCCAAGGCGCACGCCGCCTCGGTCGACACCGTGCGGTATCCGCGTATGGCTCTGACTGCCAATACCCTCTGAGGCCGCCAGAGACGAGCCTTATTTAGGGCAGTCAGAGCCGCCACCCACACCGGTGCGCCATACAGCGCCATCGACCGGACAACCCCCGTTTATAGGAGTCTCGTTGCGACGCTGGCTCCACCCAAATTGGGCAAAAGTCGCCCAAGGGCGGAGGCAGCGTCGACCAGCTTTGGACCAAGCTGTCGGAAGTGCTCGTCGAAGAGCCACCTACCGTCGAGGATCAGGCCCAGATACCTCATCTGGGCCCGAACCTAACTTCAAAGAGGTAGTAGAGCCACGCTGATTTCAGCACGAACGGGCCGGCTCGACCGGGGTGGTACTACCCTCGCACAGAAAATCAACGTAAAATGACAGCATGCTGTCGTGTTTCGTTGGTGAGTGCGAGACCGGAGGCCCAATTAGTCTAGTCAACAAGTTCCATACTTGTTGACTAGACTAAAAGATGCAGTAGCATCACTAGGCCGCCATGGTGTGGGTCGCCATGCTGCATTGTCTGCATTCGCAGTGAGCATGGTGACCACCACTCTTGGATTCTGCTTATGCTTTCCATCAGGCAGAGTAGAGTCATTTTGGCGGGCCAAACATAAAAAAAAAAAAAAAAAAAAAAAAAAAAAAAAAAAAAAAAAAAAAAGAACCGGTACGAGAACCGAGTTGACCTCTATGGAGGCGCCGGCGGGTGGACCACGACGGGGCCCATGGAACAATAGGGCCTCCGTCTTGTCGAGGGCCACCCGTAAGCCCAGCGCCTCGATGCGCCCGACCACCAGAGAAACATCCCTGGTGGCCAGGCGCGGCGCCTCTTAGAAGTTCGCCCCCCGGGCTGTGACAAGTGTGTCATCGGCGTAACAAATTACGCCCAGCCCGGGAGGCAGACGACTTCGTAGGACCCAGTCGTACCCCACGTTCCACAGGAGTGGTCCAAGGACAGACGCCTGCGGAACGCCGCACGACATGGGTCGCCGTCTCAAGACGCCCTCTCGGTCCTCGTACACGACGGTACGCTCCTCTAAATAGTCTGCCCACTAGCCGCCTCAGGTACTCTGGCAGTGGAGTGCTTCCCTGATGCAGCTAAATGGCAGACTATTGAAGGCGTTGGCGATGTCCAAGGACACCGCCAACACCACGCCGCCACAGCTCACTGCCTCTTCGGTCACGGCCCTGAGGCGCATCACGGCATCGACCGTCGAACGCCCCTCTCGGAATCCGAATTGGGCGTCCGACAGGTCGGGCCCTACCTCGCAGAGGTGCCGGACGATGCGGGCAGAGAGTATCCTCTCAAAAAGTTTACCCGCCTCGTCCAGCAACACGATGGGCCTCTAGGCCGCGACCGAATCGGCAGGCCGTCCCGGCTTCCTCAATAGGACCAGCTTCCCGCAATTCCAGCACTCAGGGAAGCGTCCGGACGCCAGGCTAGCGTCCAACACCTCCCTGAGGCGGTCCGACATATGGTCGAGGGCTCGGGCCATCACTCGGGCTGGAACCCCGTCCGGCCCGGGGGCGGTGTTCTTGGAATGGATCCGAAGAACAGCCGCCCCAACCTCCGATTCCCTAACGGGCGGCACATCGTCCTCTCTACCCCCGTCATCTATGACCGCATAGGCCATCGACGGGGGGAGTATTGTCGCACCTATATTAAGCCTAGTTGGAACGCATGTATGTTATTCGCTGTTTAAGAGTGACTATAAAATTTTATATCATAAAATGTAAGGTATTATGATTTTTCTTTAGATAACTTTTTCGCATCTGTTCGTTTTCATAGATGTAATTTAACTTTGCAACTTTGGAAATCATTTTTATGAAACAGACCCCATAGAGGCATAGAATATAGAAAGTCTCTGGGTATAGAAATAGTTTTATCTCTTGCAGTATTCCCAACCTGTGTGTATTTAATGGTGAACGTTACACCAGCGCATATAATACCAACAACCCAAAATAAAGCACAAAGTTTTTGTTATTACGATTAGTTTTTTAACTCGTCTTTTAAAAAATCATATGATAGATCAACAACTGAAGAATATTATAAAGCCAAATGTCGGCATTTGATGATTTCTTACCATGGGGCTTTGTCTCAATATGAATAAATAACTAGGCAAAGAACTAAAAAAATACTTATTTCCATATTCCTGAAGAACAAATAAATTGTAACGATCAAGGAAAACCGATGCCACATCACATAAGTGAGTTTTAAGTTGAAGGCTCAATGATACTTCAATCCAGAAAATCGATATCTGCTGGGAAATAAAGGTTTTCGATTTGCGGACGCGGGGCTTATACACATTAGATGAAGCTGCCTCATCCCCGAGAGCATCGAATTCAGAACATTCGGAATTGAATTAAATTTGTTCAGAATTACTGTCGGTTTCTGTATTCCTTTGAACTTTATAACAGACGACTGTTGTTCAATTGTAATACAAATACGAATTATGTATACAGATACATTTATTTGGCTTAGATTCGTAGCAACGGTGATGGAGCTTGGTACATGTCAATTTCAAATGGGAAATAAAATGAAATTGAATTGGTTTTTAGGAATATATCCACTGAGCATAGTGCCTGGAAAATCTTAAAAGTTTGACGTGAAAACGATTAAGGCCCGAGTTACTATGCAATTGTCGAAGTGCTGAGTGAGAGCATTGGCCAATGTTCCAGATGAATAAGCTCAGTAGAGCCGAGTCAATGGAATACTAACAGATTGAAATACAGCCTTTGAAAAAAACAAATTGGTGAGAATAGTCATCAGATGTTCTGTTAATTTGATGAAGTAAATCGAATTTAAGGTAAGTTTATATTTATCTGTAAAACACATCATCTCACACTCAATTAAGAAAATATTGAAACAATACAAATTATGTACTTTATAGGTCATAAATCTTAGAAGAAAATTTTGCTCGTCTCTCAGCTGACTCGATTACATTGCCTTGTAATATTGAAAACCTTTTCACGTAAATGAACGTTTAAAATTTGTGTCAAGTGCTTTACACGGGTTCTGATAAATCTTGGACACAACTTTTATTTCTTTCATGGTACGACATTACTTTATGTTTCTTAATAACAATAATATTTTAGACATCTTACATACAACACTGTTTAGTTTCAAATTAAGTAAAGTTTGTACAATAAAAACCGGATTGACTGATGGAATACTTAAATTGAATTTGAAGTGTAAATGGAAGGTCAACCTTTTTTAACTGAATCTGTGCGATAGAATAAAATCGAATCAATTAAACAAAAGACAGTAGGTATTTATACGTAGGTTGATCTACGGGGAAAGCTTCCATGCTATGTTTGTACGTGGATTAAGGTGTCGCTGAACTCGCAGAGTAGCCAATCATGGTAAAGCAAATATTACGACTCTCCGCATATTGTGTTGCCCACGAGCAATCGCTACGTGATATTTCCTTGTATTTTACAAGCTGCTTATTAACTTGCAATGTGTGAATGTATGTTCGGGTGGAATCTTGCAACTCAATTTTGAAGCAGATATCTTTAACTGATTTTGCTGAAATTTTGCAATATGTATACAGTGTGATAATACAATATTATAATGACATGGAGCTGATCTGATGCTGGAGCTGGAAGGTGGCCATAGGAACTCTGTAAAGAAACGTTGCAACACCATCGAGTTTGGACTCTTAATTCGTCTCGACAAGTGCTATTAGGGCATTCGAACAAAAGCTTGTTCTTAAAAAGTTTTTTAATTTAATTCATTTACTGTTCCGTTTGTGGCGTTAGAAAAACCGAGCAAGTGTATGACTGACTCGCGCACGAAGGGTTCCTTAGCATTATCTATCTATTTTGTGAATATTTCAAGCGTCTACCTGCTGCCGTTATTAATATCGAGCAAAAAATGGCAAAAAATCACGACTGTTGTATGGGACATCCCCTTAAACATTTAATTAATTCTGTTTTTAGTATTTTTTGTTATAGCAGCAACCAAAATACATCTGAAAATTTCAACCTGCTGCCGGACGGACGGACAGACAGACGGACAGCGGATTCTTAGTAATAGGGTCCCATTTTTACCGAATTCGGAGCCCTAATAAAGAAACTCTCAAATTATTAAGAACTATTTAATTAAAATTATTATGAAATAGCAAACTATAGTTCAAAATAATTAAACTTTACTTTTTGAGTAATAGAATGAAGAGAATACTTCAACTAGTAGAATTTGGTTCTCAAGGTAATATTAAAAACTGGCACAATAAAGTAACTTCTTTCGAAGTTAATGTATTTGGTATTCGCTCGGGAATTTTCTAAACAAAGTGAATTATTAATGTTATAAGTACAAGTACAATGTAAGCTATCAATATTGCTCATAGGTTGGGCTGTCGTGTTTCTTTTGTTAGTTTCACGATCTAATCACTGCTATAATATTAAGCAAATATACATTTACACCTGCATTTTGAAATTACTGAAATATAACATAACTTTATAATAACTCTTAGATGATGTTAACATATATTTTGTGAAGCAATAGTGTTGTTAGCCTTATATATTTTACGTAACAATTGCTTCATTTAGTAGCAAATGGCAGTAGGGGTCCGTAAAAAAATGTTCGTATCTGATACCATTTATAGGCAGAACCTACATCTATTTAAATTGTAGTGTCTTTAGGAGGTGAGTCAAACAGCGGGTGGAGTCTGATGGCGGGGTCTATAGTCAAAGATATAAGTATATATTATAGAAGACATTAATTACACAACACTACACGCTCTGCGCTAGTATATTTCTGCCGGCGCGCCTTCACCGCATCACAGTCTTGTCCCACCCACTGTTTGCCCTAATCTTTATTACATTTTCTCTCTTTGTCAAATATTTTTATTTGATAAATGATATGATAAATAATCGCATTTAGCTAAATCTGGGATATATAAAGTATGGAGTGTGGGATAACATTTGTACCCCCGTAGTTGTCAAATAGTACATAATTCTTGCAGCTGTGTGAGCGGGCGCGTTAGCTTGATGAAAAAAAAATGCCACGGACGCCACTCCTTGGGCGATCGCTGTCCAACTCCCCGAAAGCTTAAGGCACACAAACTTCGCTATACCATTCATTAGTAACTGTTCTATGGTCTACTAGCGGAATTACTGCTACTGGTCCACAGCGTCGAAAAAAACCACTATCATTTTTTAATTAACGCTCCGACCGCGAACAACTTTTGTGGGCAAATCGTCCTCTTCAAACACCCATTGCGTGGATTGCTGCTTCGTGAGAGGATCGTAGTATATCCATGATTCGTCAGTTGTAAGAATTTAGGATACGTTTTGCGAAGTTCCTCCTTCGAAGTTTTCTAACATAAATTTGCACCAATCAACGTGACGGCATTTTTACTCATTGGTGAGAGAATGAGGTATCCATCGCGAAGCAAGTTTCCTAACTTCAAGGTGTTCATCAGGATGGTGAAAACTGCCTGTGATCCAATGTTTAGTTCAGCCTGTATCTCTCGATGTATAAAGATATGTATGTATATTCTCTCACAATAGCCACTCTATCCTGATGACGTTTTGATGAGTTACTGTAGTTAGTGGTCGGTTAGGTATGGGGTCATCGTTTAAGTTCTCTCGACCACGTTGCTAACGCAGGAGCAGACTCACCAAAAGCAGCTTGTAAATTTTCTTGAGATTCCTTGAAGTTTCATCATCATCATCAGCCTGTAGCAGTCCACTGCTGGACATAGACCTCTCAAAAGGAACACCACTACCTTGAAGTTTAACCCACGTTTATAATCATAGAAAATCATAGCACAAAAAGCTTCCCGCGAGACGTCCATTGTTGCAAAGAAGAGTGACAGATAATCTTTAAACATATTTAAAAAAAAAACTACACATAGGTAGGCCAGTGATTTTTACAAAGGAAATGTTGAAATTAGCCGTCAATCCAAAATAGTTTCGTGAAAAAAGAGATTGTATTTATTCTATGGCTATCAATTTTCGGAACAACCTAGGTATAAGCCAAGACTTACTATTAAAAGTATGCACTTATCAGATGACTCACAGAAAACAGATTCTCCTAAAAATATTGAGTGGTAAAAAATTGTATGTGTGAAAAAAATATTAATGATTCTGTGATTGAAAAATAATAAAATTTATACTATTTTCGATTGCAGACCATTTAAATTAAGTTGTAATGACAATTAAGCCAACAAAAAAAGTAGACCTTCTAATGGGAAGCGCCTTCATTGCTCTATAGGCGACTCAATTTTTTCTTCTGTACCCACCCTGAGAAGGACTTTCATTTGAATAAAAATGACTGCCATAATATTAAACTTATTTATTCTATGCTACTAAAATATATATTGTCTACTCTATTCGGTACCATCTCAAGACTAAAGCACTAATGGTGCGTGGAAATAATGTGTAGTAACTAAAAAGTTTGAACTTTATCTAAAACACAAAAGATATACTAATACATTAAGGTACTTGTAGCGTAATAGACGACAACTATTTGTGTCGGGAGCGTAAGCTATCTCTTAATAATTCAAGTGAACCGAATCCCGAACGAGACGGGAACTGTCGAAGACTTAATGAGTTATTCACCGGTGAAGTTCATAAATTACGTGATCACTAAGAGGCTGTGTAGTTAGTTTAAGGGCTTATAGTCTTTATTTATGCTCTTAATTTTCGCAACGATGATAGCAGGCAACAAAATAACAGGATAATTTTCTACTAACATAGTTGACACTGTAACACAGATTGTCATTCCGTAGGTTTCGTAACAGTCGACTATGGAAGCAAACTAAGCAGGGTAGGTACTGCAAAAGAAAGAAAACTTGAAATTAAACCTACTTATACTAACCCGTCCAATCAGCGTGATATAGTAGGTCAAAAAGTCCTTTCTAAAGATAGGCCTATAATAATCAATATTAGACTAGTAAAGTCTGTTGGTGATGATAATAACAAAGGTATTAGAGCCACACTGATTTCAGCACTTCTTTCACAGAAGACCAATATAAAGTGACAGCATTCTGTCGTGTTTCGTTGGTGAGTGTGAGACCGCAGGCCCAATGATGCAGAAGCTTCACTAGGCCGCCATGGTTTGGGTCACCATGCTGCATTCTTGCAATGTCTGCATTCGTAATGAGTATGGTGACCATCACACTTGGATTCTGCTTATGCATCAGGGAGAGTAGAGTAATTTTGGCTGGCCTATACATAAAAAATATTGGTTGTCTGTAAACTCGGTTTACGGACGATAGTTTAACGTGACAACGTCATAACAAAACATTGATGAAATGATGCAATGAATACAACGACGTACAATGTGCGTAACGGTATAAATTCGGTTAAAAAGAGCAAGGAATTAAAATATTGCTTAATGTATTCTCGATTTTACAATTTACATAAAATCTCCTGACTGTTGCGAGTATAAGCTAACATGGCTGAAAGTTCAAATAACATGTGCAAACAAAATCCAATCACTTTATTTAACGGCGCCTTCCTCGCAGCTTGCAATTTTCAATGGAAGGTGTGAATACGAGAGCGAACGTCACGTGAAGTCACACTGTAAGTTACTATATAATTCATACTTTTACTTTGTAAACTCCTCAATGTAGCGTGTTCGATTATTATTTTATGTGTTTGTCCTTACAAGTACCTGGGTCGAATATGGCCAGCCGGAAAATATAGCCACATATGATTCTTCCTAAATCCAAAATTAACAATCTAAACGGGACCATAAATTAACGCTACTGTTGCGTGTTACCTATTATAATGGTGTACCTGTGAATGTTCCCGCGCGCCTGCTAGTCGCCCAGCGTCCATTAAAGTGGAACATGCTGTTGAGGTCATTAAAAACAGTCTTTGAAGATAATGACATTATGAAGAAACCGGCATGCATTATTGATATTGACGAAAAGTGTTGCCAGTTTAATTTGCACAAATTACCAGAAGTTTTAGCTGAACGTGGATCCAAGATAGTAAAATGTAAAACCAGAACATGGCGAAAATGTCACAATAGTTTCACATATGACCATGTTTACCTCACCCGTCGCAAATATGGCTAATTTATATTTTTTTTAACTGTT
Organism: Diaphora mendica; assembly: GCA_949125395.1. NCBI lineage: Eukaryota > Metazoa > Arthropoda > Insecta > Lepidoptera > Erebidae > Diaphora > Diaphora mendica. The sequence continues at coordinate 8,402,500 of OX421312.1, read as the reverse complement.
ATAGTACTGTAACTGTTGTTTTATGTATTTCTATTTCTTTGCCTTTATTGTAAAGATACATATCCACACTTCATGGATATGTGCTAAAACTTGTTTGTTTTATCTTCTTTATTATAAAAAAATGATGAAAAACCTTAAGGTGGCCATATTCGACCCAGCTACCTTATATTTATTTACAGGAAAAAATATCTAAACATTTATTATTTTGTGTGTAACATATTTAACAAAAACCCGTATTTAAAGAATTTTAATATTATTTTATTTCCTTATCACCGTGCAACCATTGCCGGATATGAGACCCTTCAATAAAGAAATATATAGCTACAAATAATAATAGATTTGAATCTTTGATACCCATACTAAAGAAGTCATGGGGAAAGATAATTTATCATCCTTTTTCTCTTAACTGATAACCTTTTTGGTCCGAGAGCTGGTACCATTTTTTGAGTAGGTATTTGAGGCAAGCTGAAAATTTGTCACAGACCTCTCCTATTATACCCCAACACGGAACTGTAGACCTGGCTGGTGAGTAGCGGGGCAAAATCAACCCCCTCCCCCTCTGGCGAGGTCACGTGACTTACAATAGCCAATGTATAACGATATACCTACTTCGCCAGTTATAGCACTCTGAGAAACAGTGCTCACGTGGGAGACACAAGCCTACGTAATCATCACTATCGCTGGTTGTCAAAAATTTGTCCCGTTACTCACCAGCCAGGTCTGCAGTTTCGTGTTGGGGTATATTAGGAGAGGTGTGTGACAAGTTTTCAGCTTGCCTCAAATACCTACCGAAAAAATGGTACCTGCTCTCCTACTATTTTTACTTTTTGCTGATAAAGCACATCTTTTGTGCAGATTCCTATCAGCTTTGGAATCATAATATTATATTCAATTCAATATCCGTGACGATATCTATATTTTTTATGGGATCTGGAGCAAGAGAGCAGACGGATCGCCTGATGGTAAACGATTACCGCCGCTCATGGACACCCACAACACCAGTGGCCTCACAAGATTGGTATTAGTGTTGTATCAATTAGGTATATTTTATTTTTATCTTAAATCAACGTTCTTATAATTTCTTTATCATACCATAGTATAAAATCTTCTTTGTTATTCAGCTAATATTAATAGTCGCAATATAGGATATCATATATTCATGAATTCAATGAAAATGAATCATGAATCTTCGCATTTATGATGAACTACACTACATGTGACTATTTTTGCCATTAATTTAAAAGTCAAAGTAAGAAAGAATTGCAACTACTTTTACTGACATTTGGTTAAAAGTTAGATAGGAAATTATTTTGAGAATGAACTGTGGCTTGCCTTCTTAAAACAGATAGATAGATGATAATAGATGTAAATAAAAGTTTTACAATTACAACAATGGTTAGTAGCCTTTTTCAGTCATCACGAATTCGAGAAAATAAAATAAAACCTACTGCTTCAAAAAAAAAAAAAAATTTAAAATAAACGTAAAGACATAATACATAATGTTAATATAAATTAAATTGCTGCACGTTTGGCCTAGTGGTTTAACGGTCACCACGACGTTTCCTACTTCGCCAAGTGTCGTGGGTTCAAATCCCACGTAGGACAACACTTTGTGTGATCCACAAATTGTTGTTCTGAGTCTGGGTGTTCTTTGTGTCCGTTACATGTATGTTTGTAAAGTCCCCCGCGACACAGGATTTATTGCTAGTGCGGCCGTTGTCTTTAAAAAAAAAAAAAATATTTTTTTTATAAATTTATTACAACTTGTTCATTGGCGGATTAATGCCCAAGGCATTCTCTTCCAGTCAACCTTAGGATGATGTAGAAATGTAGTAAGGTAGGTCAGGTAGTCATAACAACTATTCCTTGGCTTAAAGTTCTCGCTATCTAAAACTGATCTACTTGGTTTAGAAACTATCTTGATAAGCCCTTACAACTTTAAGATGCTTCACGTAAACTCAGGTTATGTTAAATTGTTTGATCGGGTAAAGTTGTTTGGTTAATCTATACAGCGTATTTAAACCCATATTAGTTAGTGTATTGGCCTGACAATTAGAGGTAAGCTATCAGTTCGTTACTACTACACGTATTTTGTAACCACATTCTCTGTCGTGAACTATTTTCAGTGGTTGTCGTGTATGAATGTTTTTTGTTACACAGTTAACATTCTGACTCTTAGTGATAGAAAGGTGCCGTCAAATATTGCAGGAAGATTTTAACAGACATTCTGTTTCCTCAAAGGAGACAGAATATCCAAGAATAGTCTCAAATTGAATATCTCAAATTGAATATCTCAAATACTTATGTCAGTTCAAACTCTCCAATACGAAAATCTGAAACTTTTGGAATAAAACTTATGTGAAAGAAAATGTTTTGCTTAATAAAACAGGTCCTTTTTTACAAAGATAACATTATAATCGTACTAACGAGAAAGTATGTCTATTAATTATGTTCTTTGTTTCCACCTAAAATTGTTGCTCGAAATTGTCTGAAACACGATACTTGATTCCCCTGAGACGCCCTAAGTGGTTTATCTCACCGAAAATGAAAAAGTGGCATCTCTTCCATATCAGTTTTCAACTATGAATCTAATTTGTAACTTGTAACATTGTTAGCATCCAAATAAATTGCAAAAAACCTTTTATCTTATTTAATACCTTTCGACGAGCAAAAATTATATATATAAACTAGCAACCCGCCCCGTCTTCGCACGGGTTCATTATGGAAAATATATTATTGTCTATGTTAGAGAAGATGTGCGGCTTAATTTTTTACGATGTCTTCCATAAATATCGTGATATTTAGGTCAATATACTCAAATATTTAACAAATTATATACGAAAACCTTCCTCAATAATCACTCTATCTATTGGTAAAAACTGCATAAAAATTGGTGCAGTAGCTTATGAGTTCATCACGAACAGAAAGACAGACGCGGCGGGGGACTTTATTTTATAGTATATAGAGATATAATATGATGTGAATCTCGGAAACGGCTCCAACGATTATTATGAAATTCAGTATGCAGGGGGTTTCGTGGGCGATAAATCGATCTGGCTAGGATTCATTTTTAGAAAATTTACCAAAAAAAAAAATACCGAGCAAAGCCAGGTACTATCGGTCATCCGGGTACGTTATATAAATTGGTAAAGTAAAAATTGCTTACTTTCTTTCGAGACCCCTCTATCTGTTTTCTCAACTTTTCGGTTTTTAGTACAGTCATTTGGTGCTAAAAAAGAGGGTTACCTGGAAAGTTTTTCAGGAGTTTTGAAAATTGATGGTTTTATAGATTTCGACGTGCGCTTTTCGAATTTTCAGTTTGACACCTTGTATCTCTGCCGCTCGCACCGCCATATTGGAAAAAGGTCCTCAAAAACAGCTTTCTGAGAATAACTCCGTTCCAGCTCAATTTACGATAAAAATAAGTAGTAATAAATTAAAGTAGAGAAAATTTCCTACAATTAATGTAAGTACCTTTTTTGTGAAATCAATAGTTTCAGCGTACGAGAGCCTCAAAGTCAACTCCAACACGCGTTTTGGCCAAATGACTTATATCCACACCACCATGTGGTAGAGTAAGTGGTTTTTTTTTTGTGGTATCCTCAGCTGCCCTAATCCACTTGTAATGAACTATTACAAAATTTAGCGCATTCTCCTTTGCTTTGCTATTCTTGATGGACCAGGTTTTAATACTTTTTCTGAAAATCTTTTATTTATTTATTAATTTATTAATAGGAAACTCAACAGCTTTTTTTATAATAATCATGACATATTTACATGTAATAAAGATTCTAATGCCTATTAGAGAGTTTCACGACATGTATGGCTTTGGCTGGGATGGTGATGTTGACGATTGAAAATATATCTATAAGTCAAACCGGTCAAACGGACAGAGAAGGAGAACTCAAGATTCACATGCGCGGGCTTTGAGAAAGGAGTTTGCTCTTTTCTGGAAGGTTTGAAAATCGTATCGGTCCTGAAATATTGCAGAAGATAATTTATTCTATAGAATAGTTGATAAATCATCTACATCCTAGTGTTTATAGGGCGTAAGCCTCTCCTTAGGAAGGAGATTTTGTTTAAAGTTTTTTGTTTATTATCAACAAGATTATTATTTATTATTATTTACAATTTTTTATCAACCGATTGAAATAAAACAATTACTAACTATAGTTTACCGCAATACGTAAGAGAATAACAACCAGAAACCACATCCAAATCAGTCAAGCCACTTCTGAGATTACAGCGCAAAATAACACAGTACAAATAGACTACAGTTCTAAAAACTGTTGTTTTGACTTTTGTAAATACCATAATGTTCAGACATCGACGTCATACACTTTTCTTAAACGTATTTTTTTTTTTTTTTTTTTTTTTTATGTATAGCCAGCCAAAATGACTCTACTCTGCCTGATGGAAAGCATAAGCAGAATCCTAGAGTGCTGGTCACCATACTCACTGAGAATGCAGACAATGCAGTATGGCGACCCACACCATGGCGGCCTAGTGATGCTGCTGCATCTTTTAGTCTAGTCAACAAGTATGCTACTTGTTGACTAGACTATTTGGGCCTCCGGTCTCGCACTCACCAACGAAACACGACAGCACTGCTGCTGTCATTTGACGTTGATTTTCTGTGCGAGGGTAGTACCGCCCCGGTCGAGCCGGCCCATTCGTGCTGAAATCAGCGTGGCTCTACTACCTATATAAATATATATAAATATATTTAATTATATATTATTATATTATTATAATATTAATTATATTATATTAATATATATATTTAAAAATATATAATATATAAATCATAATAGCACATATCAATCAACACGATACTAGTATCAATAAAAAATATAATTAGAAATCTAAATACCATTTACTTAAAGATTTTATATGAACATGAAGGCATTAAGGATGTCAATTTTGATCAAACAGAAGTCAAGTTAGGACAGCAATGTCATTCAATGGTTTAAAAAAAAACTTTCACGACGATTTCCAATACTCTCGTTGCTCTAAAGTTTTACTGACAGTAAAAACCATCGTGTGCTTTCAGACTTAGTCCTTGTTTTGTTTGTTTGTTTTTCGTTTACAATCCATTTCTTAAGTTTATCCTTTCTTGTTCATGAGCTCTTTTGTTTTAACTACCACAAAGATAAATCTATACTTATAATAAAAATTTAACAGGTCCAATTCTGTACATTAAAGATATTTTGAAAATTTCTTTTGGAGGGCTCTCTATAGTCGATACTGAAGCCAAAACTGTATTTTTTTTCATTTTTGTCTGTCTGTCTGTCCGTCTGTCTGTCTGTCTGTAATCTTGGCTGCGCTGAAGCTACTGAATGGATTCAAATGAAACTTGGCATGATTTGAGTTCATACTACGAGGTATACATAGGATACTTTTTATCCCGAAATTCAGCACGGTTTCTTGGAGAGAGGGGATGAAAGTCAAAATATGTACTTAGTTGTAATTCAATAACACATAGTCCGATTTCTTTCGTTCTTTTTTTGCTAGAAAGAAAAAGATAACGGGAAAAGTCTCTTTTTTTGTTCGCGACTGTACACTGCCTGTGGGAAGCTGAGACAGATATATAAATATGGCGGTACGAAGTTCGCCGGGTCAGCTAGTTTAAAATAATTCAGTGTAAAGGTAAGACCTATCAGATTTTTCAAACACGCTCTTTAGTATTGCCTCGGTGGATTCAAAGCGAATAATACGTGGAACAGGTGAATAACCAAACATATTTTTATTCTATTTTATTCCAATGAACACAAAATATAGTACGTACTTCCTATTTAGTTTTCGTAGAATTTTTGATTCAGGTTTGATTTCCTTTGTGTATTTTCTTTTTATTATGCGATACATGGCTGATACATTCGCATTAACATTCGGTTCCGCAGATTATGACCTTTTGTGATTTAGAATTTCTTAAATTGAACAAGTTAAATTAGAAACATACCATTCAACGAGATTCATCTGAAACCTAACCTAAATACGTTAGCTTTAAGATTATATTGTTTAAGATCAGTAATTGACATAATAATTCGCTATTTAAATATTATTAAGTAAAATAACAAATACAAATAATAAATACACGGTAACTTCAACAGGTAAGCCTTAGAAATATTCGTCGTATTTTTCACACGCTCTTTTTTTGCAATATTTGTTGTAACACGGAGAGTGATTTATCAAATATATCTATTTAAAGAAACGAAAATTAATTTAAACTTTTTACTGTAAAAGAAAGTTGTCTTATACTCTCAAAGAAAACATTTTCAACTTTTGATTTCAATATCGTATTACTGGCTCGCACACAATGCTAAACCTCACCAAAGTGTTTGTAAACATATATTCCTGGCAGAATTCATGCACTTTTGAAAAAAACAGCATAAATTAGTTCGAGGGAATTACTTTTTGAAAGTTTTTGATAGACGAAGTTAAAGAATTCAGACTTAGAGTTGTATTGTTGGAATGAGATAAAACTTGTAAAGTCTGTAAGTTTGTACCACGTGTCCACGTGTTTACACACAATTTGATGCTTTGAGTTTTGAAGGTGTAGTTTACCATTTTATCGTCAAGCGAGTCGTATGCTTGTTTGTCAACCTAATTGTGTAATTTCGTTCTCTTTATATCTGTTCTAAGTGGAATTTGAATTAATTAGTTTTGTATGGTATTTACCAGAAAGCCAAGTACTTTTTATTTTCGAATTTTGATAATATTCACAAGATCCAAACCTGAACTCGATGGGTTAAAATTACTAACAAAATGCAGTCTGACTTGACTGACGGAGTTACAACCACTTTGAATCAGACCTTATATCTACTGAATAAGTGTTTTAATCTAACGCTATTTTACCGTGAAGAAAATTATCTAACATATTTTTCAGCAGGACATACATTTTAAATATTTTACTAAACTCACTGCTACTCTTTATACTAAAATTAGAATTTTATTGATTACTTAAATTTATTGAAATTCTGTTCATCTAAACTTACTAATAAAAAACTGCCTGTAACATTAAACTCCAGTTAATCATACAGTAAATTTTTGTTTCTGAGCCATGAATGTTTAATTCGATTATATTAACTACAAATCTCAAATGAGTGATAAATTGTCCATCCAACTCCACGCTTCGCTTGGAGCAAGATAGCTCTTTCGTTGTGTTCTGAACATCCTGTGAATAAATTAGATGTTATTGGAACGTTTCGACTTGACTGTGCAGATTGTTAACAGGTGATTCATTTTACATTTTGTGTGTCCATTTTTGAAATGTTACATAAATAATGTGAAGAATAAAGTTACCTCAACTTTAAAGTAGCACTAGTCCCTATTGTAACTAATTAGCTATTGTTTTTAACCTTTTTTTATTTAATATTTTTGTGTACGCCTTTGGAAATAATGCATTAAAATGTAAACTAAAAATAACCTTATTTTCAGGACTGATAATTACTTTTAATAATATGTATTTCGATAGTGATATTTTAATGACTAAAGTTTGAAATTAAATAAAGATAAAAATATTGTACTTCATCTATGTTTAATTGTTTTGTGTACACTACAAAAACTTAAAAAGATTTGTCCCTATTGAGATCAAATTTTTATACAGCTACCGAAATTGTTTTTATCTATTGTTGGCGTCAGTTTGGTTTTTCATATTTCATCAATGCAACTACGATGTGCCATAGTGACACGTGGCAGCGTACAACTAGTAATAGTGAGTATATATAGTTCACTTGGAAGATCGCTTTTTTGTTTTATCGAAAGACGGTCCCCATTTCATCTCATCCACATATTTATGTTTTTTATCTTTAATTTCATCACGACGAAGACTTGAAGACTCAAAGACTTAAGATTTGAACACTTTAAATACAAGTATTTTAAGGCAACGAGCTAATCATCTCGTCATCGTTGCCATCTCATCAAAAGAAGAAGAATAGTTTACTTGTTTTCGCCTGCAGCTCCACCCCCGTGTATATCGGTTATCGTGGTGAAGAGTAGCCTAAGTCCTTCCTCGAGAACCAAAGTATCTCCATGGGAAATTTCAATGAAATCGGTGCAGCTGCAAAATTAGCACTTATGGGAAAAAAAAGAAAATATAAGAACTGTATTTAAAAAGTGTTGACAGTATTATTTTTGACATTTAAACTGTACTATTTGATAATCTACTTAGAACATAATTTTTAGTGGATACGTTGCGAGTATCTTGTAACAAACCAATGATAAAGAAAGATAAAATATTAATTATAAAAATGTGCTATTAATTTAGACTGTATTTTTTATCAGAAGCAGATTCCTTATTGTATCGTTTTACTTATTTAGCCTTAGAACTTAGGGACAATTATTCTTTTATACTCACTGCCGGAGCCAAATTACTTGTCTAAAAAGATAACTCAAATATCTTTGCAAAGAAATTTCATTCTACTTTTTCAAAGAAACATTATAACAAATAAGCCCTCATTAATAATAAAGTATGTATATTATTAATGTTTATACTGAAATAAATAATCACAAATTTTAACAAAAAAAAAACCGACTTCAATCTGGACCAAATTTAAATGGGACCATACAGGAATATTGAGTTATTCGTTAATTTGTCGCGTACATACATAATGCAAATTGAAGACTTATAATATGGTTTTCTCATGCATGACATGTCAGAACTGGACCAAATGTAAATGGGACCATTAGGGAAGCACCAGCTTTCAAATAAAAAAAGAATCATCAAAATCGGTTCACCCAGTCCAAAGTTATGAGGTAACAAACATAAAAACAGTCGAATTGAGAACCTCCTCCTTTTTTGAAGTCGGTTGAAAAGTAGTACTTTTTCTCTAGACATAGCTAATTTAAATTTTATTAATAATTACGTTTAACCCTGTAATGTGTTCGCATCTCCTTAAGTGATCCCAAACCCAATTGCTTATAAATTTTAAACGAACATTCCGTAATTTTAACCATTACTTCATACTTTATCTTGTGACTCTAAAAATTCAGTTAATTTATTTTGAAATTTATATATATATATACAACTGGGTTTTTTATATTAACCAACGAGTATTTATACAAAGATAGTTATTGCTCGCGGCTCCGCCCGCGTTTATGTCGATTATCGCAATAAAGAGAGTCCTTTCTCTAGAATTAAAATATCTCCATGCCAAATCTCATTGAAATCAGTGCAACAAATTCATTATTTATCGATCTTCACATAGGTATCATATTCCTTCTACCCAGTGTAGTGACAAAAAATTGAAATGATCAATATGGCGTTCTAATAAATATAATATAAATCGTTATTCTAATATATGTATAATAAATATTTTTATATAAGATTTTATGTCGTGTTTTTGTCGTATACAAAAACGTATACGAAGTCGTAATGTTTCTGTTGCAATCAAGTATACGTTAGGCAGCTAACGTATACTTGCTTGCAACAGAAACATTCAATTTTTTCTGTATTGTGGCCCGCTCTATTAACTCGTTGCAACCTCTCGACAATGCGTAATGATTTGTACAATCACACTATGTGTAAAAATTTCATTTTACAAACTAAAACATTAGACATTTTTCTTATTATACTCTGAATGTGTTCTTATAGTTGCTTTTATTTCACAGAATCGCGGAATACCGGGTATACAGAGCCGTGGATCGTCGAATATGCAGACCTGCGTACAATCAACTACAATGAATCTCGCTATCTGTATGGAAGTGTACACACGACTGATTATGAGGAACCTCGTACTACAAAGTATGCGGAGCGTAGTACACCTGAGTATGTGGAGATACATAACGAGTATACAGAACCACAGCCATCTCAATATTCTGATCCGACTGTTGAATGTAAAGAACAACCATTGCCCGAAAACGACGAACCACTTGTACAGCACCGAGGACCACATACAGAATATAAAGAATCGCGTACAGATTATGAGGAGTCGAACACGGAATATGAAGAGCCGCATACGGAATACGAGGAGTCACATACGGAGTACGAGGAATCGCAGACGGAGTTTGAGGAAGCAAATACGGAATATGGACGTCCAACCCCTGACTACATTGAGGCGCATACACCTGAATATGAACCACCGGTTACTCCTGAATATGCAGAGCCTCGTATTTCAGAATATGCAGAACCCCGTACTCCTGAATACGAAGAGACGCACACAAATTATGAGGAACATCTTTCAGAATATGCGGAGTCACATGCGGAATATAAACAGCCGTACCCATCTAAATACGCAGAACAACGTACCCTTGAATACGCAGAAGAACAAACAAGTGAATATACAGAAAAACGTGTACTTGAATATGCAGAACCACGAACACCTGAATATGCAGAATCACGAACGTCTGAATACGCAGAAAAGCACGTGCTTGAATATGAAGAACCAAGAACATCTGATTATGCAGCTAAGCGTATATTTGAATATGCTGCACAACGAACACCTGAATATACAAAACAGCGTACGTTTGAAACCGCTAGACCGCGAACTCCTGAATATGCAGAAAAACGTGTACTTCAATATGCACAACCACGAACGCCTGAATATGCAGAACCTCGAACGCCTGAATATGCAGAACAGCATAGACTCGAATATGCAGAACCAGGAACACCTGAATATGCAGAACAGCGTTCACTTGAATATGCAGAACAGCGATCACCTGAATATGCGGAACAGCGTACATACGAGTATGCAGGGCAACGAACACCTGAATATGCAGGACAGCGCGTACTTGAATACGCAGAACAACAAACACTTAAATATGCAGAAAAACAAAACCCTGAATATACAGAACAAACAATACCGGAATTCACTGAACAGCGTATACTTAAGTATCCCGAACATACAGAACAACAAGCACCTGAGTATACAGAATCTCACTCTGAACCTGAGGAACCGATTACTGAGTATCCTGAACAACGCTCTGAATTTGCTGAGGACAGTACAACCGACTACCCGGAGACTCGTGTCAATAGAACGGATGCAGGAGGCAAGTATGCAGAGCTAGGAAGAGGACCGGTGTCCGAGCGTTCTGCGGCGGATACTGAGGCGGCACATGAATTACTATCACTAGCACAAAGTCTGCCACCGCTTCCACCTGCTACTGTCGTTACCGTACTGCATGCACCAGATCCCACACCACTCCTTCCGGTTTATACTTACACCTTGCAACCTACTAATATCTACATTCTAGCTGAGGAGCCCACAGAGCCTATTTACCACACTGTACAAGCTGTGACACCCCTTCAGCCTGTTGAATTCGTTGATACGCAAATCAGCTACGTCGAATATCAAGAAGCACCTCCCCCACAACAAATAGTTAATTATCAACCAGAATACAAAGAACCCGAACCAGAACTAGTACCACAGTCGGATCTTGTATCAGAACCGGAACCCGAACTAGGACCCGAACAGGTGCCGGAACTTGAATCTGACTCGATTGATAGTGAGCGTGATACACAGCATATTAAAGAAAAGATAGCAAAATACAATTGCAACGAGTGTGGCAAACGTTACGCTACATCGTCCAACTTATCGCGGCACAAGCAGACACACCGTAGCCTCGATTCTCAGGCAGCAAAGCGGTGCGGCGAGTGCGGCAAAGCCTATGTATCGATGCCAGCACTTGCTATGCACGTACTAACGCACCGCATGGGGCATGTGTGTGGCGTATGCGGTAAGCAATTCTCTCGACCGTGGCTCTTGCGTGGTCACCTACGCTCTCACACCGGTGAGAAGCCTTACAGCTGTGCGTCATGCGGCAAAGCGTTCGCAGACCGCTCAAATCTACGCGCCCATCTGCAAACTCACTCTTCTGACAAGAAATTCGAGTGTTTGCGTTGTCGTAAGACATTTGCACTTAAAAGCTACTTAACCAAGCACCAAGAGTCCGCCTGCGTGCGTGACGACGGAGAGTCAGAGTAGGCGCGTGCACTACACATTGCAACGAATGATTTCTCTATGAACTTCTTTACACCTTTATATTAATCGAAAAGAAAATATTTTATAGGATAGATTCTCGTAGTCTCGATACGTCGAATGAATAATAAGCAATAATAATGTACCTAAATTCGTTATGGCTCTTACCATAATTCAAAAAGGAACACAAAAAAGTGAATCGTATTTTTTTCAATTATTAGTCCGGCAGCAACGGAAGTAATCGTGTCAATTTGTGGCAAGAGCCTACAATGTTAAATTATAGTCTAGTGTTTATTATACATAGTAAAGGTAAGTTAGAGTCGCACTAATGACGTGTGGCAAAGTTAGGTGTAGTTACGGTGATACGTAGAGACTTAATGAAACCGTCGAGCTGTGGTACAAAGAGAGCAATAAAGTAACAAGCGTAGAGTCACAGTGATAAAGCGCACGAATAGCGTGCGATTCGTAGAGTAGCTTAACGCCCGGCGCGCCGGGAGGACCAAACTGTTGCTCGGCCGCCGCGGCGCCGCCGCTGACACACTCGCCGACACGAGACAGTACGAGTCTCACGGTAACCTGGCTGACGCTCCATCGTAGCAGAACGGACAGGGTAACCGCAAAATTTTCTAAAATTTCACTGTTTTCGGTATTTGTTTCTGATCAATATTTTCACAGCTGTGGATTCACTATCCATCTTCAATTTAGAAGAAACTTTGCACTAACTATTTACAACATGGGACGTATGACCCATGTACCTACCCACCCAGTCGTATAGTTACTGCAGTTTTTGACGTAAACTAGCTGTTATTTTATAGTCTTAACTCACGACCAAGGGATAAACTAAATTGGATCATAAGAGAATTCTCCAATATGTAATTACGTTTTGCTTGAAAAGTTACCGCTTAATTAAATATAACTAGTTTCATATTTGATTTCATTTATATTTGCTATATGTCTCAATGAATTGTTATGTGTACTTACAATACAAAACTATTTAGTACCATTATCGTCTATTCCTTTCCAGATTTTATTTGCAGTCATTCATCATTTCGTGGCTCATTCTTTGACAGTCATATAGTCTGTACCAATGTTTCACGCAGTCGATCTATTAATTTTTGTTCTTATTCTCATTACTTTTAAAAACTCTTCTTCTTCCATATTCTTAATTTTAAAAGTGTTATTGTGAACTCTAGTGAACTGGCATCTTAATTACTATAGATAAGCTTCATTCAGCACCTAAGAAATTATAAGTAATGATTTTCGATCTCTCGTAATAACTTCCATTGAACCTAACTACTATAATAGTAATATTGATATATCGAGATATGCTTCGCACTACAATTCTAAATTCCTTCATACTGTATACTAAAGTTTAAACAAGATTTCAATCAATAATTCGATACGTTAATGAAAATTGGCAGACTTATATACATATATAAAATTAATTCCTAGTAGGTATAATAATATTACACGTCACTTGCGTTTACACATTTTACTTATTTCACTTTGTAACTTTTTGATTTCCATTGACAAATATGAGTATATTCCATTAAAACTAAAACCTCTTTTGTTTGGTTTAAGAATTATTTATTCTTGTATATCTTACTGGTTAATAAACACAGAAAATAATGGTACTCAATTGTTATTATGACTTTGACTTTAAAGACAGACTTGGCTTACAAATGTGTACTATTTTTTTTTACTTTAAAACAATGTATTGTACACCAAAAACAGGTACCATGTGATAAGTTGCGTAAGTAGTCTCGGTTTAAGATTAAAAGTACAGCGACACAACAAACTAAGAGTATTATAACATTCTGAAATATCAATCTTTTCGGATGATGTAATTGGATCACTCTCTTTATATCACATTAGACATCTATATTTATCACATTTTTACAACAATGTTAAATTTTGCGTATTTATAAAATAAATCATGTATAATACATTTGAAACTAGATTGTTCACGTCAACAATCCCTTTCTCTGTCCCAACATTGACATCAAATCGTTAGATTTTAGAATCGCACGCGCGGTTGTTATTACCCTATTGCGTACATTTACAGTTCTACTTAGATTGTAGAAGCCTACTCTACTCTAGCAATAGTAAGATTTGAACATTATGGGTCTCAACGTGGGCCAAGATCTCTCTCATTCTAGGTTTTAATACATCAGTGATCTGCAAAAAACGTTATTCTTGCGTCTGATTACCAATGTTTACGAGTACTAAGTTTTATAAATACAGATTTATGGATTTTTTTTATCACATTTACTTATTGTATTTAGACTTAAAATAATTTACGACCGTCTTAAATCAATTCAATCGCTGTTGTAACGTTTCAGTAATAATAACAGTCGAGCACTGAATTTATTTTTATAATTTTACCTCGAATAGCTGCTGTTTTAATTAACTATCTCGTAGTTTGTAAGTGTTATTATTTATGGAATGGTGGTGATCCCATAAAGGCAAAATGATAAAACAATGAATGCGGGCAATTGGAGATATAGTATTTTTATAAAGTTACATTTTATTGTGAATATTTGATATTTCACTATGTCTTTCCGTTGTAGTGACATTTTAAGCTCATTTTAAATACACTTAATTATAATTAAAATAAGGTTTACGATTCACTGTCTGTTTGACGTTCAGCACATACAAATAGATATTGCCTAATAGTCAGTAATATAAGGTAAGGTTACTTAATTAAAATGCAACTTATGTCATGATTGATCTCATTATTATGTAGGATTATATTCATTTGTTATATAAACTAAATACTTCTTACAAAATCTAGTTCAATTAAAAAGCTATTTCTGTGTTAAGAAACTCATTACCTCTAAGGCCTGTTTCACACTTTCTATTGTCATTATTTAATAAATACTCGGTACCTCTTTTTGTAAACTCGGAAACCAATGTTAGTAACTTCTATTTATTTAACATGAAACAGATATTTTATGTTAGGAAAATTCCATAGTGTAAATAGTTACAGTTTTCTGAACATCATATTCACGATAAACTAAAGACTTTTCATTTATTTGATTTGTTAGCTGTTTTATTTCTCTTTAGTTTTTTAAATACTTTGTCTCATGTACAGGTATACCGGTACGGTAACCGGTATAAATTACCAATTTAAACTTCGATAATTCAACGAAAATCGTAAGGATTATAAAAAATATTCACGTTATGCAGATTTGAAAAAGATTAGTTCTAATTTATTATGTTTGCTCAAAGTGTATTGTGTAAAAGTGGTGAATATCATCACTTTTACTTTAGGCAAATGTACTGTCGCAGTACCTAAAATATTTGGATCTCTGAAATTATTAATTGCGGCAGTACTATCTTTTTGTAATAGCAATGTAGATTGCATCACAGTAATGGATAGTTTTCATATCTTTTCTCTTCCGTCAAGTCCATTTGGTCATCTTTGTCAATTTGAAAACAATACTGTTTAGGTGATACACTATGTTCCTTCTTCAGTAGTAATCTGAACTTGAAACTTTGCGTTCTCATACGTTAAATAATAATTCAATTGTCTCCTTATTATAAAAATACAAACCTAACTGTAAAGTCAAGCCCTGCTCTGATTTCCAACTCAGTAACGAATTGTTCAGAATAAGACTGTTAGAAGGAGCGTTGGTTTATATTGTTATTAGAAATAATTAAATTGAAGTTGATACGATCTCAGGTTAGGCAACGTCTTCCAAAACTCATATGTCTCTCTATGCTCGGTAAGCGGTCAATCCTCTCTAGCTGTCCTATAAAATGCCAAAAGAAATGTTATATTTTCTAAATCACTTAGCGTAACGTATGTAAAACTTATAAACAGTAGTCTTTTAATGACTATAGACTATTTTCGTGTATGTAATCTACAAAACACAGTTACGGTAACGACGACTGTTGTTTGAAATAAAATAACAGATTATCATTCGTAAGTATTGTTATTGTTTTTAGTTTTAAGATACATCAAATTAACAGAAATCGAAACACGTTAAAGTTTTCGATTAGGTAAGAGTTAGAAGTGTAGATTTAAATAAACAGTTTTTGCTAAATATTTTCTAATCTAACTAATTAACTAACAAGTTTTCGTAGCTGGCATATAGTTTAAAAGATAGAGCACCAAAAAGTTAGATTACTAAATTAGCGATTGCGGAAAGTACAATCGATGCAGGCATCATTCACTGTATTGATTTCAGCTCACTCCTATATGTCGGCTATTTACTTAATTTGTTTACAGAATAAGGTCACATGGTGAAACGAATTTACCATACATAACAAAAGTAAAAAAAAAAGAACAATATGTGACCCTGACCACTATCTCAAGTACTGGCCATAATTTACCAAAGATATCTAATATAATTAACTTGATCAATCTAATACCTACCTGTTTACATAATTTTCTAGCCATTAATTAAACAGTCATTTTTAATGTCAATTAGTAGTAAACGAAAACGTAAATTATTTTTCGTTGTCAATCTAGTACTTAGGTTATTAAAAATTATTTTCTTTTGTGCTAATTAAATATAAGATATCACACTTCGACGCGTACATACATTAACCATAACTGCAGTGTAGGCAATATATACTATCATAATTTTAATTGATTATTGAACTATTAGTGTGAGTTTTCGTAAATTCCCAATATAAATTGTTTTGACAGTAGCACCAAACAGTCTTTTACGAAGTTTTAAGATACCATTTTTCGGAGAATAGTTTTGCAAGAAGTAGTTCTTAAGTATTGAAAGCAATAAAGGAAAAGAAAGAAAACAATTACTATTAATGCGGCGTATTTAAACATTTAGGGATACAATCGTGTGAAAAAGGCCGTATATGAAGAGCCTGAAATCTGCTTAACTATAGAGCTAACTGGCTGTAGTCAAATACTTGGTACCTATGAAATTTAATAAATTAATATACAAAAAAATCAGAAAGCAATACGATTCGTACAATCTTAAATTACTTTTAAGACAAAATTTTTACATAAAACTTTTTAACCAGTTATTGCGGATAAAAATATTTAGTGATATGAAAAAATGCATATTTACCAAATTACTTATACGAGTCTAAATTATAAAATTACGATTTAATTAGCCTCTATTAATTGAAATGTCTATTAACATGTTTTTATTGCAATTGTAAACTCATAAAAATTGTAAGATTCGCTTTGCACCAAAGCAACATCAAGGTTATATAATATTTAGATAAGTATAATAGTTTATACACATGTTAAACTACTTTATATTTAATTATTTAGTCAATTTGGTTCTTGTTTTTATCAGTATTATGTTAATTTTTTTTCATTAGACTGACAACGCCATGTTGATATTTTGTCGTGTTTTTAAAACATGTCGGCCTAGCCTATAGGGTAGTTTAAGATTGGGTGAGTAATTGGGATTAAGCTTTGAAACATATCATTGATGACAATAATGGTGGCGTCAAAATATAACATCAATTGACATTGAGAGTGGAAAATGACGATATTTGTTTTGGAAAGCTATATAAAACCCACCCACTTACTTGCAGTGTATATTACATTCCATTTTAAGCAAGCAGTGTCAGAACGTAAAAGAAAAGACCTTGCCTTTTAGGATAGGCTGAAGGTATAAATTATGTTCAATATATCTAATTATATATCGTAACTTAATTATATTAAAAAATAAACACACAGACACATATACATATTTTATAGTTTAAAATAAAGTAAAGATAAAAATACTTGTATTAAAAAAAATGTTTCGGGTCACTCGCTGTTAGATGATCGTCGGATAATTCAACTATTTATTATTAGTGTTTAATTTTACCCACCGCTCGTGTATAATGTGATTAAAAGTATAATGAATGGTGTAAGCTTCAATGAACCGATTAAATGCCTGAATAATTCGTATAATAATCTTTATCGAATTCACGCCCGACAGTTAGTGGTTTATGAAATTTAAATCACCGTCGCGTCGGCTGTCGGAATTTCTTCCAATGGACTACTCAAAGCTTGCCTTTTAAATGAAATGCATACACGTTGCATGCCGAGCCGAAAACGTTCGTTTGACTGGCACAAAACGATTCAAAAATACTTTTAATAAATTTTGCGTAAATGCTCGGTTTTTAGTACTGAATATCTCAAAAAATTTTGTAACTAATAATGGCTAAAGGGGACTAGTATGGTAATTTATATTTATATATATGATAATAATTTAAATGAAAGCAGACATTAAACGAACAGTTTATTTTAGATGTGAGAAAAAATAATAGATATTTTTATTTCTCCTAAACTTTTAACCTTTACGTCGTCAATTTAGTGTGTTATTTAAGCAATAAACATACTCCAAATATATGATGTAGTTTTTGTACTGTAGAATTGTTTTTTAGCGAAATTCTTTATGATAAATAAATATTTTAATAAATTTAAAAATATTTTGTCACTTAATTTAAGTAAATAAAAAAGTGCTCACGGACGATCATCTTAATAAACTATTTGATTAAAGAATACAAGTATTTAACAGCATTTAAAAGTAAACTACATAATTATTACCAAAAAAAATGTGTATTGTGTGTGTATGTATAACTTAACCGTTACTCTAATTAACCGTTTTAATATTACGTACAAAAGTAATTTAAAACCTTTATATAGTTATTTTCAATTTTAATACAAGTTCGACTTCTTTACTTTAAATATATGTCATAAAATCGCATTTCATAATAAATATTTTGCTGACTGTGACATATATGTTTATAGATTTCTTTAAAAATACATCGAAAATCGAATTTTTTCACCTATATTTATTTATAAAAATATAATCGTATTTACTTAAAATATATTAAAACACCCCAAAAATTTACGGCGAATTTACATTACAACGACTGTTTACATAAATTGAATAAAAATTACAAAAATTAAAAATTATACCGTTTATATAATATTTAAATGCATAAATAAGTGTATGTATGCAATTACCAAAACCAAAGTAACTATTAGCAAATACGAATATTATGGATCGAATGCATTTCTATATTATTGATACTGTTTGGCATTATATAATTCATATTAAATTTAATATCATAACTTTTTAAACTTGTTTCGTAAAAATGTTTTTTGTTGATGCATTGTCAATCTCATTAACAAAATAAGTTTTTAAATTAATATCCATTAGCGTAAGCGTAATGTATTTTTATAATTTTTTATTTCTTGTCCACGTTTAAAGCTATAAATTGACTTTAGAACGTCGTTAATGACGCTCCACTTCATACCGCGATCACGTGTTAAATGCGAAATATTTATGTATGTATTTACATTAATACATTTTAACTAGGTATTCAATTTTTTAATAACACCAATAATATAGTTAGTACTAGTCGCTTTGTAATAAACTGAATTCCTTTTGTTTGGAATTTGCTTGCCTTTTGTCATTGTAAAATAGTTAATATATTCATTAATTCCTTAACAAATCAAGTTACATATTGTATAGAATCGTTTTATTTGTTTCTAAAAATACTGTAATTAAATATTAGTACTATTTCAAATGTTGATCAACAAAATGTTCCGTAATATACTGTGAGAATAATGGTTGGTCGCTAAAGTACAAGTGATATTGTCGGTATTCATTTCTTCGCAAACTTTATTTACGTATTTTTTAAAGTAAAATTAATTTATATCACAAATTGGCTTAAATTGACGGTATATTTTTTTTATTTATAATTAAGGAAATTACATAAATCTAGCAGAATTTTTGAATTGGAGGTCTTATATTATGTAACGATCGAAAAATATAAAAGAATGCTTTATATAACAATTAATCATTTGTATTGAATCGAATTTTCTTTTCAATATTGATATTACAAAGAATACTTTTTCCTTTTTGTAAATTTTATTATTCGGGAGCCCCAACCATTTTTCCCCAGGGAAGAGTTAGTATAGAATTTTTATTTCTAGTACTATCACAGCACTAAGTCACTATGTTTTAAGTTAAAAAACTTGAACAACTGATGTGGCAGCAATAACATTATACCGCTTATAGCTGTAGATACCAGTTAGCCTGTAATTCGATAAAATAAACTTGTAGTACACAGATTGGTGTTTCATTTTTATATTCCCTCATTTATCCACTGCAAATTCGAAAGTAAATCTGTCTGTATATCTGAACAGCGAGATAGGTTGGACCTTGGCGAAGGACATATGCTATTTTTTGTCGCGATAACCAATATATACGTCCGAATGGAAAAACAAGGCAAGGATGCAGGCAAATAAAAATTATAAGCGCAACAGACAGACGTCTCTGCAGGGGATGCACGTAGGCAGAAGAAACGCCGCAACACATTCTCACAGAATGTAGAAGTGTGGCAGATGAATGGGCGGACATCCTCCAATCAACATTACTCCCGGAAACATGTAGTGACTTGAAAAGGCTGCTGAGCTTCTAGGATGATCTGGGATGGTTGGAGTAGGAAAATGACAAATCTACGTACAACGGCCCAGTCAAGAGGCTAAGTGCGGCAATAGCCCGGTAAAACAAACAAACCGATATATAGGCGGGTGGTGTTGTGGCCAAAAGCTAATCATCTACATATATTTATATCTATTTGGCAATAGGCACAGTTATAAAGAGTAGCGTGTGTTTTTTCTTAAGAATCAAAATATATCCGAGATAAATTCCATTGATATCGGTACAGCGGTTTCACGGTGAAAGCGAAACGAACCGCTCTTATTATACTGTCTACATTTAGTATAGTAAGACCTACTTGGGTTGTTTTGGCTACTCAGGATGAATTAATAATAATTTTAATAATTTTAATTTTTTTCCATTTTAATAACAATTTCATTTTAGTTAAAGTATGGTTTGTACATATAAAATATATACTTACATAAAATCTAAAACCACTGCCTTCAGAAACTAAATTCTCTGTATTAAAGAAAAAGTAGACCTAAGTTCTTATTCTTACTGTTTTTATCTTAATTTGTGACTGCTTAATATATGATTGAAAGTTGTCCATTTTACTAGAAATAACAGTACTTCCCCGAATCAACATCGATTATCATACAAACACCATTACAGCCTTAAATAGTCCACTTCTGGACGCAGCCTTAGAAAATAGGTTTTGGAGTAGGTCATCATCGATATTAAATAGGTCCTCCAAAGATTGTATCAGCGCTTTTCCAACTTTCAAATGTTGAATGTCTGAGACCAATTTTACGATCATTAATAACCGTGGGAAAGTCAAGTCTCGGTACAAGTGGGCGGGTCGGCTCAACTGTTGTGATAGAAAGAAAACCAGTTTTAACAATTTTTTTCTTGTTTTCCACCTTAGTGAGTATGAGATTATTGGCACCCCAAGCTCCCTCTTGATCTAAGAAGCAAGGGAAGGAGGACTAAAAAAGGTGTAGTGAAAGGTATTATGATTCTTGATAATTCAGATTTCAATAAACATCCGTAGTCGCTTCCTACTAAGTGTCCAATCTGCACTTTTACTTCCAATACTCCAATAAACTCGAAGTTAATATAATTAACGTCATTGCAGTACGTAATGGTATTAATTTTATAATAATAAATGTTGAAGCTGCCATCATTAACTTTTAACTTGCTTCTCGGCAAATGAATATTAAAATTATAAAATGATTTTTTTATTTTGCAACGGCACGATATTAAATAAAGTTACTAGAAGATAATGGAAGCGAACTAGTACCTACTTTGTTTAGTTGCTGGTTAGATCCAGAATAGCATGCAGAATTAATTAAAAATTGAAAATAAAATGTTCATTTTGTTAATTAGAAGAATTCCATAGAAATAAGCCACTAATTACCTTTATAAAGTGTGAATAATACTCAAATGAGTCTTTGAATAGTGCAGCGGACCGACAAACACTGAACGACAAGCAAGCCGATTAGCATCGATCAGTACTTAGTTGTTTTTATGCGTGTTGCAGTCATTTTATATTTCAGAAAGTTTACTAAATGATGTGTTCTTTAAAATGTACCTCTTTTTACCTTGACTGTATTATAACACTTGGCTTACTTATTTCGCTAAATAGACAACCAAAGCTTTATTCTACACAAAGAGCTACAATGAAAAACTCAATTACAGAATGAATGATCTGTGGTCCTAACACGGAACTTTTAAAGTTTCGTCAAATCCGTTTATCTGATCGTCCCACCTAACTGTTAGTACTGTTAGTACCTGCTTTCACTGCTTTGTATAAGGTAAATATATAGCCAAAAAAAAAAAAGAATCTGGGTGATACTCTGAACTACGATACCAAGTTACACGCGTGGCCCAACACGCTGTTTTTTATTTTAATATTTATTTTTATATCGATCTTTTGTAGATAAAACAGATATTTAGCTTAGGAGTGGATGGCTTTGTGTTAGGTTTCCGAAAAATATTTATTTATTTATTTACTTACAAAAGTCTAGCAGAAAGACGTCCACAGGTAGAACTTCTCAAAGTGCGCCACTACAACCGGTTCAAAATCCTTTATCTCTTATTGATTGTGTATAGTTTCCCAATTAATTTATTTTGAATCTAATTTTTAGTATATTTTGCAAGAAATTATTATTTTTCTTTTAAATGGCTCTCCTTAATTGACCTCTACCGTTGCCCAGAAGTGAACTATTAAAGATTGTTGATGAGTATTTTGTAGACGTATCCTGAAATAGCAGCCAGTAAGCGCAAATTTTGACATGCCAGGAAATAAAATATAAAACAACCTTTTATTTAAAAGCCATCCTAAAAGTTATATTACCGTGAAGATAATTTTCTAATTGGTTAATTGCGTAAAGACTGTAAAGAGTAATTGGTTTGAAAACAAGCAAATGTTTAAAAAGAAAAGTAAAAACTAAAAAAACACACGCAAAAATATATAAAACTAGCTTTTACCGCGGCTTAGCTCGCATTTAATAAAAAGTATCCTATGTTACTTCTAATACCTCCAAGAATATGCGTACAAAGTTTCATGATGATCGGTTAAGTAGTCTTCGTGTGAAAGCGTAACAAACAAACTTACTTTCACCTTTGTAATATTAGTGTGAAGTGTGATGTACTGTGAGAATGTCTCGAGTTAACGAAGAACTCGGCAGTGCTTTTCTTATTTTTCGTTTTTCGTTCCGAAAATTTCGGTGTCGGGTCAGCCAGTAACTAAAAAGTATATGAAATTTTGCAACTTGTGAAGCAAGACATGCAAGCTATTAGGATATAGCGGAGGCACTAAACATCCGACCGCATGACAGTTTTAAATCATTTATAAAGCTCAAGCTACTCGAAGATGCTCCACGTTTGAATGCTTTATGAATTTTGTTTTGCATTGGGATTTAAAGATTGTCTGATTAGTGAAATGGTGCTGACAATAATCAAAATAAATTACTTGCAAAGTTTCTCTTTTTCTGGTCAGCGCTACATGTACGAGGATCTTAGTCAGCGTTTGGTTGCACCTGGATAAGAAATGTTGAAAAGTTTTAAAGCATTTACTGACGTGACAACGTCTAATAAATGTATGAACGCCGCGCAGGCTGCATGCACGAAAAGGATGACTCATTGTCCAGTAACGCTCATTGTCCCGATATATTTATCAAAGTTTTGTTATGATGTTGTCACGTTAAACTGTCATCCGTAAACCGACTTTACAGACAACCAATTTTTTTGTTTGCAGGTTTTTATTGACACTTGTTTCAGTGTTTGCAAAACACTCTTTGTATTCAAAAAATTGAGGTTAAATGTGTTTAAGATGCTCCACAGAGCTGGTATTATGCTGAGTATAGAATGAATGTGAGCAGTAGGTAATATTCACCAATAGGTACTATATTAAAACATTTAAGGCCGAATTTTACGAAGACTTTTCATGTGCTAAAATAAAAAATAAATATTTATCACTCCTGAACGTGCCAACTTGCTGAACGAATTGTAAATCACTCATACATGATTTATAACACCTTTAGAAGGAATTCACGGGTAATCACATGTAAAAAAGTTTGACAAATTGCTTATTTCATAAATTTCTCCAAAAAATTAGAGGCCACACGAGTAGGTATAAGAGTTTGTTTACAGTTTTCTTTTTATTTTCAGTGATATTGTCCTGACTAGATTGTCCCTTTGATGCCTCTTACGACAAACATGAAATGAATACTTCGTTTTCTTAATCTGACACCACACAGTTGTTAATTATCAATACTGAATATTAATTTCAATTTCTTATATTGATGATGATAAATATCACCTGTTAGGAGACATTCATTCAAGCAACTCTCTCATCTGATCCACCCTTGCCATAAGTTCAAAATTCACATAATTTATGTTTTGTAATAGTTCATGGAACTACTGATAAATATTATTATCTTACTCCATTTTCAAATAATTTTCATCTTAAGCTAACAGTCGACTTTATATCAAACTTCCTCGAGAAAGTAATCTTTTTCATTTTCATTTAGAGTTAGGAATACCGCAAGCTTTAGATGAGGAAATTCGACCTGTACGGTAGTTATTTTGATGAATATGTATATTAGTCCTGGGATCATAGCGTAGACTTTGTAAACTCACTCTGCATCTTTCAGGTACTAAGGTACAAAACTTTAAAATAAATAATCGAGTTAAAATAATGGTAATTCGAACAACGTGATAAGTTTTTCTTGAACAAACGAAACTGATCGTGTTTCGGTACCATGGGAGTGGTAAAACTTTTTTGTTTAGCGATTTTCTACTTGGTACTCCTAAATTTTGGTATTTGCATTTACTCATAAAAGTTGCTTATTAGTCGCAAAACGTATACTATTAAAAGAAAGCGCTAAAGTACTTTTGGAATAGACTTTCAGCTGCAATCTATGGAGTTATTTGGTTCACCTGTGCTGCAGTATGTCTTGGCTTAAGAAGAAGAAAACTAAAGCATAAACACTATTAACATAGACATCATGTGTAAATTTAAGATAAAAAGTAACTATAAGACAACCATTGTGTCAGTACTACCCAATTAGATTGTCGAACTAGCTAAAGCCTTATTTTGTGGGATGTATAGGCTCCAAAAACATAAATTTGAAGTATTCAGAATTGTTATTATTAACATAAGCTCACCGTATTACATCTGCCTCCAAAAGTGAAATTAATATATTTTCTTTACTGACAAAAAATATTTTTAGTAAGAATAATAATTATAGTGAAAGACGCGTCGCACAAAATCCCCTGGTATTACAACACAATTCAAATTTTAAATTTTGTTTGTTAATAAGAATAAAAGTAAAAATACATTATGGAAGAAATCTCCTCGACTCTATAATTCTGTTGTTGCGCCACTAAATTAAAAGTTCTCTAAATTTATCTTGTTTTAGTAAAACTATTTCCAAAATGCAATTCGTGCAAATGCTATTGTGTGTATGTATTTAGAAGATGATTATTTTTTGTATGACATATCTAATACATATTAGTCAATCTTCGACGTTAAGAACGTCGTCATTTAACATGACAATACCTACTTACTTTTTGTGATTTTTATTTAGTTTAGAGAGTTTTCGAACAACGGAATTAGCACCAATATAATATGTAAAAATATGTAGGTCTCGCTACGGTATTTTGCGACCTAAATCCTTTTTAAAATGTTTGGACCTGTCGACCGTCTAAATACCAATTACCGCTCAAATTTTGCTAATAGGCGACGATGAAATTCTGGTCTTTGGCAAAATATATAATATAATATCATTTATTATGTTAAAACATATCGACATACCTACTACACGAAAGGCAGGTTCGTTTAGTCGTATATATATACCGAATTTTCATTTGATGAAGGGATTTTTTAAACTGAGGCGGCAACTGAACCTAACCCTCCTCATATCACTTACACCTATATTTGTTGATGAGTCTCTTTTAAACGCCTTATATCTACTACAGCTCTATAAATATAACTTCTCAGAGATACATTTATCTTAGGAATGAAGTCGTTCCCATGTCGGTCAAATTGTCACGGCAGCAACGGTAGCTAATAAATACTTGAACCCATTCCCGTCCGTGTCGTAAGGAGGATGAATCATTCCTTAGATGGAAAAATGAAGACGGTCAAGGTAAAGTCACAATTTGTGCCTTTAATGTGACAAAGTTATTTATGAAGCTTGGTTGCGACAACTACTTATGGAGGTAAGATACTTCTTTTGGAGGACGGCGACGGACGTTTTAATAACATTTTGCCGTAGGGAAATTACAGAGTCATATTGTTAATGACTGATATCGATCAGAGTGTTTTGCAACGAGAGATGTCTATGTCCAGCAGTGGATTGTGATAAGCTGATTATAACGATCATTGTTAATGTTTTATTGCGGTTGAATGAATCTACTTTGTATGTACCAATTCTCTGTAAATAGAACACATTAAGTACCTTTAACACAACAAATCTGAGATAAGCTGACAGCAATGGCATTCTGTTTAAGTGTAATGCTGTGACTTAATTCACACTTAAACTCTTTATTTAATATTCCCATCAAAAACTTAGTCTTTACAAATAATATAATTAGTCTTAGTACATGATTAAGAACTCCAAAGATCTCACCGAAGATGACATGTAGGGAATAATGACGTAATTCTTATCATACAAATCTTAATTCATACGTCGGGCATACATTCCTATTCAAAATTAGTAGTTTTATAGATTGCTTTTTATACATACTTTGGTCAACAACTGCTCAAATGGCGTAGTGGTTTAAGCGGTCACCACGTCGTTTTTACTGCGCTGAGTGTTCTGGATTCAAATCCCACAAATTGTTGTTTTGAGTCTGTGTGTTCTTTTTGTCGGTTTCATGTATGTTTGTAAAGTTACCCGCGACTTCGGATTTATTATAAAGGTGGAACATGTCTTTAAAAAAAGAAAGGAACGGTTTAGGTAATAGTAAGTGACTATTGGCGCCCGAGAACCAATGCAATTCTAGAGTCACAAGTGAATTACTGGTGTTTTTAAGTACCACTACGCTTTTTTTTTAACGTTTGAAAAAGGTACGTACAATTTAATTACAATCGATATTTTCGAAGTGAAAACTTCTTTAGTCGCGTTGAGCCCTTTTTGGTAGGGGAAAGTCTTATGAGTTCGCGTCACCGCGTTGCCGCGTCACCGACATGATGATTTAAACATTATGATATTTCAGTTCAGCCCACGTTCAGCAGTGCCCTTCTTGCGGCTGATATGATTATGAAATTTCTAATTTTACACATTAATTTTACAAATAACATTCTCAAGTTATAAGTTATCACTCCTATCGGCAGTCCTTATGACTGCCAATTTTGTTTTTTTAAATATACTTCAAACTTATACAGTACAATAATAATTTCATCTAGTAATCTAATTAATATTACATTAATAATTCACTCTATAATAACATCACTATCGGTAGGCCCTTTGACATAGACCTCCCTTAATTTTTCCATATTTTATCTGTATATATATAAAAGCGAAATACCACTCACTTGTTAATCACGAAATCTCAGAAACTATAACACCTATAAACTTGAAATTTGGCAGATTCCTTATAGGGTGTAGACATCCGCTAAGAATTGATTTTACGAAACTCCACCCCTAAGGGGGTAAAATGGGGGTTGGAAGTTTGTGAAAGTTCTATGTTATTAAAGTAAAAGTTATTATAGCAGAAGGATTTTAAATGGTATTTAAGTATTAAAAAATGTGCAAATAACTAACTCCACGAGTACGAAGTCGCGAGCGGCTGCTAGTATACCTATATAATATACATACATATAATATTTAGGAATCGGACGTTCAGTGTGATCACCCACTTGTCCGAGGGTCTCTGAATATTGTCTTTAAAACTGAACGTGTCCATTCGATGAAATCCAGGCTCCAACTAACTATGATCAAAGCCGCGATGGGATCTAAAAAGTCCCAGACAAATTTGGAAAACCGATTTTCTGCCATGGAAACCCACAACCTTGAAAACGTGGTTCGGATTCTCAGGGAATAAGGTACGAGATTTAGTGAAAAATATTGTTGCGCCTTCGAGAAAATTAGTCTAGAGCAATCTACCAGTTGCGAGAATTGAATTGAAGGCGCCATCTAGTGTCAAATAGCGCGCAACTGTGGAGTAACTCTGATATTCGACGCTAGATGGCGCTAGATTACTCACTCTGGTAATTTCTGTTTAGTGTAGAATGTTCTATCGAATATTATAGATCTTTCTAGGGTTTTCAAAGCCATATATAAGCAGATTGGGTTACCCGTACGAGTCAGTATTGTTTCACGATACAGCGGAGTTAACATCGAAGCGATCTTCTAGTGCGATTAACAAGTGACATAGCGAATTATTATAGTAAAAGGGTTGTAAATAAACAGTGTGTTATTTTTTTGGTAATTAACCGACTATTTTTCATTATTTAATACCCGGCTCGTAACAATTTGGTGTCAGAAGTGGGATTCGAACCCACACCCACAAAGTGGCTCTTACAATTTAAAAATCCTGAAGGACAAGTCGCGAGATGGATTGAGTTACTACAGGAATATGACTTCATGATTGAACATCGCAGTGGAAAATCACACGGTAACGCAGACGCATTATCAAGAAGACCTTGCCCTGAAGACTGCAAACACTGTGCCAAGCAAGAAGTAAAGGAAGCTGTTCCTATAAGGACAATAAAGACGGACCTTAGCGTCGAATGGAAGGAAAGCCTACAGCAAGCACAGCAAGAGGATGCAGATATCAAACCAATTCTCGAGTGGATTAAAGCTGAGACTCCTAAGCCTCACTGGAGCGATGTTGCATCGCTGAGTTCAACCACAAAGAGTTATTGGGCTCAATGGGATAGCCTAGTCATCCAGGATGGAGTCTTGTGCCGTAAATGGGAAAACGCTCGAGGAGACAGCTGTCATCTGCAAATGGTTGTCCCTAAAGCTAAGATACCAGTGGTTCTGCAGCTCTACCATAACGGATGTTCAGGAGGTCATATGGGAGTTAAGAAGACATTGTTAAAGATAAGGGAGAGATTCTACTGGATTCATTGTCGTGATGATGTTGAGGACTGGTGTCGCAAGTGTACTAATTGTGCGGCCGTGAAGGGACCTCACACACGTAGCAGAGGTCCATTGAAATTGTACAATGTTGGGGCACCCTGGGAAAGAATTGCAATAGACGTAGCGGGACCATTTCCTGAAAGTGAAACTGGAAACAAATACTTCATGGTTGTAATGGATTACTTCACTAAGTGGCCAGAAGTTTTCGCCATTCCCAACCAAGAGGCATCAACAGTTGCAGACAAATTAGTGCACGAAGTCTTCTGTCGTTTTGGAGTGCCTTTAGAAATTCACAGTGACCAAGGAAGAAATTTTGAGTCTCAAATATTTCAAGAGATGTGTCGAGTAATGGGTGCTCACAGAACCAGAACCACCTCTTATCACCCACAATCTGACGGAATGGTGGAACGATTTAACCAAACACTAGAGAGGTACCTCGCAAAAGTTGTTGAAAGTAGGCAAAAAGATTGGGACAAACACATCCAACCGTTTCTTCTGTCATACCGAAGTGCAGTCCACGAAAGCACTTCAGTAACACCAGCTTTTGCAAACTTCGGAAGAGAACTACGATTGCCTGCAGACTTGATCACTGGAATACCCCCTGACACCCCGCGAAGTATAACGGAGTACGCTAATGACTTGCGGAACAAGATGAATGACATTTATGAGCATGTCAGACAATCGGGCCAGCAAATGTCTGAGAAGATGAAAACCCGATATGACCGGAAAGTGAACAATAAGGGCTTCGTAGAGTGTTCTCTAGTATGGCTCCATAATCCAGTTCGCAGTAAAGGGAGATCTCCAAAGCTACAAGCCAAGTGGGAAGGGCCATACCGGGTGGTGACAAAAATCAATGATGTTACCTACCGGATACAGAAGTGTCCAAGAGGCGCCCCAAAGATAGTTCACGTAGATCGATTGGCGCGATACTATGGAACTGATTATGCTCGGGACGAGCATGTCTTAGGAGGGGGCAGTGTTGCGCCTTCGAGAAAATTAGTCTAGAGCAATCTACCAGTTGCAAGAATTGAATTGAAGGCGCCATCTAGTGTCAAATAGCGCGCAACTGTGGAGTAACTCTGATATTCGACGCTAGATGGCGCTAGATTACTCACTCTGGTAATTTCTGTTTAGTGTAGAATGTTCTATCGAATATTATAGATCTTTCTAGGGTTTTCAAAGCCATATATAAGCAGATTGGGTTACCCGTACGAGTCAGTATTGTTTCACGATACAGCGGAGTTAACATCGAAGCGATCTTCTAGTGCGATTAACAAGTGACATAGCGAATTATTATAGTAAAAGGGTTGTAAATAAACAGTGTGTTATTTTTTTGGTAATCAACCGACTATTTTTCATTATTTAATACCCGGCTCGTAACAATATTATAAAAGTTCTCAATTTTTCTAGAATTCTTTTTAATTTCAAAACTTTAAAAAAAATAGATACAATTTTTTTGCATTTGGATCCCTTAGAAGTGATGGGCAGCCTCCGGTGTCGGCTTATCATTGAATTTTGGGACACGTTTTACATGTTTTAATAGCACCGTGTTTCTAATTTAAAGCATTTTTGTTGTTTGGTCTTGGCTTGAGCAAGCCACCATTCCAACGTATTATATTTGACTCGAAACTCATGAAATAAAATAAAATTTAAGATAAGATGTTCTCCTAGCCAATTTCAGCCATGGCGGCCAGTCTCAACCGAGTCCAGCCAATTACGTAGGAGATATTATAGTGCACAAGTGTTTGCGTAAGCACAGATGTACTCTCTGTTCCCTCACTCTCACTATCCGATGGGACGGTTATCTGTCAGTCACCTGCCTGTTCGCTATGTCATCAAATGCTCGCACTTTGAGGCAGGCACGCATTTTCATGGACCATCTTCTATTAACAGACACTTATTGTACTGACTGCAGCGTCGGTGTCATGCTCTACACGTACGCTTGCTAGGTTCATTGCCTTTCAATGAGTTAGTTTATTGTCATCGATAAACCTATTTTACGGACTACTCTACATGCCAAAATAGCAAATTGGTAGCACAAAACACAAACTTGACAATTGGTTTACATCCGATACAAACCTCGATATATTGAATTAAAGCGCGCAATACCACGATCTGTTTGCAAATGAGCTGAATACTCGCGCCTCGGAATATGCCATAACTTATTTACAAGCAATGTGAAAATTTTGAATGGAAGTGTGAACACTGAGTGCTTGAAATTTCAATTTTCAATAGGAAGTAAAACCACTGGTACTTAATAGTTTTACTACTTGCATTTTTACCATTACTTATGAATTTATTGTAAGTGTATTTATTGTAACGAGAACAGATGTCCCTCACAGTTTGAGTGCTTTCTATGGTTTATATGTCTGTATTTACATTATAAAAGTATTTATGTATTTTACAAGCTTTTTATTAACTTGCAATGTATGTATGTATGCTTGTATGTTCGGGTGGAATCTTGCAACTCAATTTTGAAGCAGATATATTCAATCGATTTTGCTGAAATTTTGCAAGCATATGTATATAGCGTGACAATACAATATTATAATGACATGGAGCTGATCTGACGCTGGAGCTGGAAGGTGGCCATAGAAACTCTGTAAAGAAACGTCAACATCATCGAGTTTGGACTCATTATTAATAATGAATTTATTTAAAACACTACGCGATGTAGCAGACAAACAGACCATAATGTTAGTATATGAGGCCTTGGCGCAGTCAATATTATCCTATTGCATCACTACCTGGGGAGGAGTTTGTAAAACAAAAATTATCACTCTTGAAAGAGCTCAAAGAATGATACTGAAAGTAAGTCTATCGAAACCTAGACTATTTCCTGCTTCAAAACTTTACGAAGAAGCAGAGGTCCTCACGGTGCGCCAGCTTTACATAATGCTATCTATACTTCATAAACTGAGTGACATACCAGAGGATAGAAGAAAACACATAGCTCAAACTAGAATAAACTACGCGGTATGTAAGACTTTTGCCGTAAACACCTCTTTTGCTCAACGGTTTTTTCCATACCGAGGAGGCATGCTGCTCAACAAAATACATAAAATGGTTGCCTTACCCAACTACTGTAAAACTGAATGCAAAAGTAAAATACTTAAATGGTTACAGAAACTTAATTACTCAGAAACGGAAGAAATCCTAGAAGTGACAATATAGACTGATGTGTACAATATATACTTATATATAGATTACATTCTATTACAATTATAAACATTACATATTTTATTTACATTAAGTTCAAACATCATTTAAACGACAACTCACTCACACGCGAACACACACACAATAACACACACACGCACATACTACACTCACACTGCACATGCATACATTTACTATTATTAACACCAAAAAATGTATACTCATCCACAACAATCGTGTACGATTCTCACATGTTGACAATCTAGTCAATGTTATGAATTGGGGGGCCTGGAGATCTATAGCACAGGCCTCAGCTTAGTTTAGACTCCAGATCTCCCACAAATTACGAATTACTTGTAAACTAAAAAATCTGTCAACTGTATACTGTATACATGATGTAATTTGTGGAGATAAATAAATGTTTTATTATTATTCTCTTTATTACATTGAACAAACATGTTAATTACATTTTTAAATATAAATATAAAAACAAATACATTTAAAAATATAAAAAATAGTAGACCACCGACTTCGGGTACAGGGACCAAGAAACCGGTGGTTAGGGCTCCAAAGACAGAAACCTCCTCACTATACGTGCCGTGTCAAGGAGGACTGCTTTCTGCATCAGACCCTTGATCCAGCCCTCCAACGTGAGCCTCTTAAGATGTTGGTCGAGGCTCTTGGCTATCAATCCGTGAGCAGATACGACTATCGGAACAATGATCACCGAATCCACATTCCACATATCGACAGTCTCGTGAGATAAATCCAATTTTTTTTTTTCTTTTTCTTATTATTTGATTCGTCTCGAGGCATTCCAGTAAAAGCTTGTTTTTAAAAAGCTTTTTAATTTAATTTATTACTTATGTCACATACATAATTATATTCTTCAACCTAGCTTTCTTAGTAAAAGCTCTGCTTAGTTTGGAATTTGGAACTAAAAGGCGTTTTGTGTTAGAGGTACGAAACATTTTTTTTAATCAACAATGTAACTAAATCCTCGATAAAACAGATTCCTTAAATTGATCCGGTTAATATTAAATGTGTTACTGTGAGACTAATTAAATGTCTGTGTCAAGCTGTAAAAGGAAAGAACGTTGATTAATCTGATTGTAATCGTCCGTTTGCCTTAGCCAGATGTTTACCGAATATATCGGCAACAGGTCTTTGCTGGAGTGTGAATTAGTACTGGAAGGATAATTGAAATAGATAGTAGTTATTATTTAGCTTTTTTAAACATAATATTTTTGAAAGAGAAAAAACCTACCTATACCTTTTGAAATTTTTTTTTTTTGGATACCTTATCAGATCATTTTTTTTATTTATTTTTATTTGATCTGAGGATACCTTCCATATACATATGTACATAGTGACGTGGTATTTTAAAAATATGGTTCAGGAGTCATTATTATTAATATCTTTATTACTATTTTGTCCACTGATCTAGCGGTTTGGGTATGCGACTGCAAAATCAAGAGGTCTCGGGTTCGATTCCCGGGTCGGCCCAAAAGTTTTATTTATTTAATCGATCAACTGCTTACTGCACTTACAGTTTGCCCGAAACGTACAGTGAGCCATTACAACGACAAGGTGTTACAAATATGATAATTATAATAGATGCTTATGTCATGTCATATGAATTTTAATTTGTTCGAATTCAGTTCGCCCTCAGAGTTGCAGAGGTCCGATGCCAGTCGCTCTGTGAAAAAACTGATATTCGGGTAAAACCGGTTGAGCTAGTAGCCGACCCCAAATAATATTATAAAGACTACGAAGATGATGACTATTGTACATGCAATTATTTTATTACTTACATTTACTATTACTATATCCTTCTTTCTTAGCTGTACCTAAAGCTAGCCAATCACGGGCTTCAGCCAGGAGGGTTGTTTCGCTAGCTACTGTTGGTGTTTGCATATATAGTATAGTACATTTTTATTACCATTATTATTACTTACTTATAATAATGTTTTGTATGACTATGCAAACGAGGAGACAGTCGGGCTAATAATCATCTGGTAAATCGGGACAAATTATATTATCATTTGCTTGATTCAACTCACAGTTTTACTACTAAATTATCAATAATAATAATGAATTTGTCAAAATGTATTAATTACAAACAATAAGATATTACTGCAACATAAAAAATGATAAATTTACTTTAAAACATTCAGTCATTACTTCATTTTCAACTGTAATGCCGATTTCTTCCAAGAATATATACTTTGAATTGGAATTGGTATGCAGAAGATTAAATAAGTTACACAGTCCTCTCGGTATGCTTTGAGAGAAAGCGTCTAGTTGCTGTTGCCTTCAGTTGTAAGCGTCGATTGTTTTTACCAGAGTTGCAAAGTACCGTACACAAACTATTCCAATAAACCAAGTACTCTAATCATTTATGCAGACATAATTATCGAAATGACTGTTTCTATTATTAGAAACAGTATTTATGAGGAATTGGTTGTTAGTT
This sequence comes from Diaphora mendica, assembly GCA_949125395.1. Classification (NCBI taxonomy): domain Eukaryota; kingdom Metazoa; phylum Arthropoda; class Insecta; order Lepidoptera; family Erebidae; genus Diaphora; species Diaphora mendica. The sequence goes on along the minus strand of OX421312.1, from coordinate 8,367,987 downwards.
GTTGGTGTAGGGTGTTAGTTTTTAGTAGATATTTCCGCAATCATTTTTATTTATTTTTACAGTTTAAAAAGACAACTCCCGCACTTGGAATAAATCCTATGCCGCGGGGGACTTTACAAACATACATGAAATGGACACAAGGAACGCCCAGACTTAGAACAATAATTTGTGGATCACATAAAGTGTTGTCCTACGTGGGATTTGAACACACGACACTTGGCGAAGTAGGAAACGGCGTGGTGAACGCCAAACCACTAGGCCAAACGTGCAGTCTTTGAAAATGGAAGTATCTTTGGATAACATAATAACTTGACAAATATTATTCTGTGCCTGCACTATGGTACCGCTGAGACACATGCTTAATTGAAATATATAAGTATTATATTAATTAAACACAGTCATAAAAGAAATATTCGTGCTCATCACCTAATTATACAAAACTATATATAACGGAATGTAAATGCTTTGCGCCGTGCGTTTAAATAATATAGGTGGACGACCATCTGGACCCGGCCCTTTAGTTAGATCTAATGACAACAGAGACTTTTGGATGATATTTTTTTCAAGGTAAATATCGGCAATACAAGAAGACATTTGAGCAAGTTCATTGGGGGGCGACCAATTCTGAGAGTCGAAGGTAGAAGGTTCATAAACCGAATTAAAGAAGGTGGAAAATAATGAGCATATTTCCTTAGGATTGCTAGAAGGTATATTTTTGTAATACATGTTTCTGTTTTCAATTCCCTTGTGGAAAAAGTTTACAATGAAAACATAAATTTACAAAGTACAGTAAGTTCTAAGTAACATTTCCTAGTTTAGAGAGTCATTCCTAGAGATTTCGTGTATCTTTGTAATCCACAGGTCTGATAACAATTGAACATTTCGGTCGTAACAACCCGCCACTGGTTGATATTGTACAGCAGTATTACGAGCAACTAGTGAATGGCTTTATTATTAAAACGTAGTCGACGGATGAAGCACATTGTGCAATGGTGTCAGCATGCAGCTTGATGAAATTAGTGAATTGCGGAACGACCAGAATAATTTAGCTAGTAAATTTAATTTAACATTGGAGCAAACAAGAGAGCTTCATGTTAGAACAAGATTTTCATAGTTGATGCTCAATATAATGTATACTCGGAGATAAGAGATCACAGACTTTGGTAAGACCGGCCTTTGAATTTTATTTCTAGATTGTACTATAGTTTTTAAGTATGCAATAAAAAGTATATATCTATCTAGGTATCTCCGATATAAACTCATTGTTAAGGATGGCATAGACATCGCTGTACAGCCGTTTCTTAACAAAGTAAAGAATTATTTCTTTGGTCAGTATACTAGTCTACATTGTCGATAGTAAAGTTGTCACATTACAATAACATAAAACTGATGTTGCCAGCCACGGAACTATTCCACTCGCTATTGATATTACTAACATTATGAAAATATTCCTTCGCCTATATACATAACGAAACTATATACGTACGTAAATATACATCTGTATCTATACAGTATATTTCAAAGCATTGATGAAAACGCCAGATCATTTTGTGGTCAAAAATCTTAGGTCGATAAATTCGTCGATTGATTTGAAACACAAATATTGTGACCAAGTGGTTGCTGTTTGAAGTTTGACTTTATATGAAAACAAAGTGTAAATCCAACCGAGAGGCAACGATACAAACTGCAAACAATAACAAACTTGCAATCCACAGTCCAATGTTATAGAAATGTTTAGTCAAACTTTGGGACCGCTACATGTAGCTGACTAATAATAGATTGAGCTTTAAATAGGTGATTCTTGTTACGCAAATAGAAAGTGCCATAGTAATAAATACACATAATTTAATTCACGTCAACTCTCTCTCTCTATATCATATAAAGTATTAGATCTACATTAGAAACTCTGCAAAGCAAATTTGTTTCAACCGTGGGAGAGTCACGTTTCGGCATAAGTGAGCCTGCTCGACTGGAAGTATACCATGGGCTAAACGAACACCGGCTTTAATTCTATTGTGCTTTTCATCAAATGTGTGAAATTGCTGAAACCCAAACTCAACTCAACAAAACAGGGCAGAAGAAGGAACTTCAAGAGCGGCAACGTATTTTTACCGAATTAGGGAGGATATTAAAAACGAAAACTTCCCTGATACTAGAAGGGGACCTTAAAGCGCGGCAACGCACTTATGATTATATAGGGGGGTCCATAGCTGCTACATGAACCGGTGAGAATGGGGAGCTGGTCTAATTCCCAGGCGGTTAAGTTGAAAGCGATGTCATGTCACAAATAACCGTCCCATCAGATTATAAGAGTAAGGGAACAGAGAGTGCACCTGTTTTTGTACACTAAACTATCTCCTGTGTAGATGGCTGGTCTACGTTGAGACTGAACGCTCGTGACTGTAATGGGCTAGGAGAACATCTTGACTAGCGTTGCGGTTATACATGGACTACGGTAGCCACTAAGTTTCTAACTCTAAGACTGAATGCCCAAATGTTATAATGTTTCTTCTATTTAGGTAAATAAAATTACTGCTGAACTGGCTACATGGGAATTAAAAACCTACAACACTCAGCGCACCAATAGCAAGAGACCAATTAAACTACTACTAATGACCGAAAAATCCTATGACGAAAACGGTTGAAAACGGCTGAGAAGATGAAAAAGGCTTACGTTAATTACGGAAAAAAGCTTAAGAGATTTACGTCATTTATGGAGCCTACTATACGACCCTCAAATATTTACTTACCTACATAAATAAAATATTTACTAAAATACCAAACAGGACGTAAATCTGTACAATGCATACATTCGCAGAGGGCCTAGTGTCACATCAAGTCGTTCCCAACGGCAAGCGCGTTCGGCACTCCGATTGGTGAATATTTCAGTTCGGGCCAATCGCAACGCCGAACGCGATCACCGCGAGGATCAGTTAGAAGTAAACTTTTACTCTACGGAAAGTAGTAGTAGAGTCGTAGTAAAACACTGCTGTTAGGATGTCACATCATCACTAATTACTAACTGTAAGTATGTTTGAGATCGTCACTATGACTGTCATTGGTTCGTCTGTGATGTACGAAATTCTTTGACTGTAATTGTCGTCTAAGTATTAAATTTAGGCCATCCTGAATAAATTATTTAATCAAGCAACCAAACATAATTATTACCAATAGGAAATTAGTAAAACTAGCGACTAATGTCAAACTGTCGAATATACTAATTATAATAGTACACCGCTACTTCTCGAAGTTTGTTTACGATACAAAATTTACTTAAAGGTTTAAAAATATTTTAGTCATGTTAGTTATTGACTAAATAAATTGAATTAAAAAGCTTTTTAAAAACAAGCTTTTACTGGAATGCCTCGAGACGAATCAAACGAGTCCAAACTCGATGATGTTGCGACGTTTCTTTACAGAGTTCCTATGGCCACCTTCCAGCTCCAGCATTAGATCAGCTCTATATCATTATAATATTGCATTGTCACGCTTTATACATATGCTTGCAAAATTTCAGCAAAATCGGTTGAAGATATCTGCTTCAAAATTGAGTTGCAAGATTCCACCCGAACATACAAGCATACATACATACATACATTGCAAGTTAGTAAAAAGATTGCAAAATACGAACGTTAATATATAATACCCATAGCAGTACGCATCCGCCTGGATGTAAAACACAAATGACGAACTCGGAACTCGTAGCCAAGTTGACATTCTACAAACGTAAACTAGAAAATCAACAAATATACATTTGTGGCATACGCCAATGCCAACGCTAAATCAAGTGGTAAACACAAATATTAACTAATAATATAAGAGAATTGAGATGGCAGCAGTTGTAAAGAGAGAATTGACGCGAAACACTTGCATCTTGAATAAAAGGGCAGGAGTCTACAGTTGTATTTATCGTAAACACATACCAACACGAAACTCATCTGCTTATTTGCACATTATATTATAAAAATAATCATATATAAGTATTTTCTTTTTATTAAGACAACGTTCATGTAAGGAATATAGCCTGTATCACAGGGGACTTTACAAACATACATGAATACTAAGGACACCCAGACTCAGCACCACAATTTGTGGATCACACAAAGTGTTGTCCCATGGGGGGTTCGAACTTACAACACTTAGCACAGTAGAAAGCGGCGTGGTGACCACTTAGCCTACCACTGAAAGCGATATAATAACACATTAATCATCTAAAAGTAAGAACAACAATGGAAATCTATCTATGTGTCTTTTAAGCAAATTAATTTTCGTGACGCCTGGTAAACATATTGTCAGGTGTACAGAGAAGCACTTATTATCCAGAAAAAAATAATTTATTCAAAAGCAAGAAAACAACTTTAATGTGAGCAAAGACGTGGGGAAAAACGAATCATATCATATTATATTGTAGTTCTTCGAATACTAGGTACTATATTATATTATACCTAACGTGAAAAGATTTCGCAAACCGGGCGTCGACGATTCGAGCAGAAATTTTAATTTAAAAATCGCAGTACGGTATATGTCTCCATGTTTTAAGTACTCTGCAATGAACTCAATGTACAAAGTTTGTTCTAATCAAATCGGTATTTTTTTAATAATTAGTTATATTTTTAAATAATTTAAGTCTGTAATGTCTAAATAAGTTTAACTAACACGCATTTTTAACACTGATTGTTTTAGTAAAGCTTAAAAAATATATATGTATTATTTATTTGAAAACAATATTAGTATCTGAGAGAAGAGTTCTAAATAATTCTAAAAGTTATGTATTTATAAAACACAAATATTTTCCAATGAATCTGCCAGTAATATTTTCAATAGTAAGTTTGAAAAAGAGTAACTGTATTATAAGGTTGTCTTATCTGTAGCCCTTGTGAGCTTGTCCGCCATTCATCTTAGCTAGCTCAGTAACAATACACGTCATGCTTTATTAAGCTGACCTTGTACAATACAGAGAAAGAAAAATAAAACAGATTTCATAAAAGTAGTTTTTATACACTTGACAAAAAAAACTAACTAATAAATAAGATCCTTCCCTGTTTGAACTTTGAAATTGAAACTTTTCCAGAACATGACAAGTTTAACTACTTATAAGTTAGTTTGATCAACGATGCACACTTACATACAGATACTCAAGAGAAAATTGTTTGTGTTACTTATTCAAAACAAAGTTGTGAAAAGTAAATAAAAGAATACATCGCGCGAGCTCGAACGCTACGTGCTTCGCGCGGCTCGAGCTCACCTACGTAATCGAGCACGTCGCGTGCGCTCAGAATTCGTCCACTGGTTGATCGTATATGGGGTTCCGTTCTCGCCCGTCCAGAGTCGCTTAAAGTTGGCGCGACTTGCAAAGTTTGTATGGTATGGTGCGATGCTATCCGCCGCCCCCATCGATCGAAGTAGCGGCGCGCGCAACACCCCGCGCTCTATATAAGTAGCGACCCCCACACCTAGTTACCACAACCGCAAGAGGACGCGCGCGATCACTCGCTAGCCGCTCGCCCGGGGCGCCGCTCTTTCTCTTTTTCTCTCTTTTTCTCTGTTCGTCTGTCTCTCGCTGATGCGGTCGCGCTGAGGCCGATGCGGGCGCCGCCATGCCGCGCTGCCTCATGGCCAAGAAGTGGAAGGCGGCCCCGGCGGCGGAGCTGGCCGATGACTCGGACGAAGAGATCGACGTGGTCGGCGAGGGGCGCGGCCGAAGCCCCGCGCCCGCCGCCACCGCCCCGGGGCCTTCGCCCAGAGACCCTGAGCCGACGCTCCTCTACAACGGTAAGCATATTTTTTACATGGCATGACTATCACTGATCCGCGCTTGGCGGTCGCTGTGTCAAGGCTTAGGTCACAACTGGCACCTGAGGCCTCGACACCGCCTACTGCCACGCGACACGGTACATAGGTAGACTAAGTTTGAAGCTTGCTGCGATTGGCGGGAGAATTGTCTTGCGAATTCATTTACATTTTCTTTCAGCTATGCGATTCTTAGATGTCTTTCCTGAAGTAATTTTATTTAAAATAGCAAGTAAACTTCTCTTCCTTGAGGAAGAATCTCCTGTGTATGTCTCTAAAGAATCAGAAGTTATATTAATTGAGGACACAATACGATCGCTAAAGACATGTGGTGAAGACATAGTTGAGCAACAGTTGCCGGGCTTATGATAAAAGCACATCACTATTGGCAGCATGCCATATCAGACGGAGCGCCTGGGGACCTAGATGGCACGAAAATGCGTAACACATATTTCACTCCCTTTTCCATTATACCTTAAGCGGTTACGTCCTAAATAAATATTGACTCGTGTAGAAGTAGTTGCTTCTTGTCAACAGTTTCTGTTTACTCAAACAATTTCACTTTTCAATCACATGATACCCTAATTTTAACTTAACCACAAACAATCATATATCTGCTAAATCAATCGTCTGCTCTTCTACTTCATGATGGTTGACAAAGTACGAGTAACACCGTTTGTATACTGTCAGGCAAGCTGTGTATAGAAAATTACCAGCTAAATGACTGTTAATATACGACAATACTGAACGAATACTATATTTTCTCATTATCTAATCTTAAACTGTTTTAAGATAAAGGAACCCTTAATCAGTATTGATAAATGAAATACAAACATAAAACATTAGATTACCCACGTGTCTATTAGTATAAACAAATACATTGACTTAATTAACCTTATTCCTTTCTCAACTTCAATCAATACCACTCTACACAATTGTATGTAATAAAGAAATAGGCCTCGTGTATATTACTATGGGATACTTCAATGGATAAAATATAAAATTCACCACCACCAAAACAAAACTATTCTTCAATTTATAAAAACAAAATATTTGACTATAAACCACCTTTAAATGGTAAATGAATACATGGAGGCGGGTATTCAGGAATACTCCTAAACAATGATGATTTATGACTGAGAAAACAAACAATTTATTTATAAGAAACAAACTACAGACTGACTAGCGCAGTTATATCATCTTGATCATCATCATCTTTAACTATCACCTTTAACAATCCACGACTGGACATAGGCCTCTTCTTAAAAAAAAGTTTTTGGCAAACTATATCATGTTGGCCAGGCGGATTGGCGTGACGAGTTCTTGGTTACTCATGTGTTCATGAGTAACCGGTTCTATTTATTTCGGTTTTATTTCCTCAGATCTAGTGTTCTAGATCTGAGGAAATAAAACCGACATGGGTAATTATTAATATCAAAGGTTATTCTGAATAAAACTTAAAACCCTTACCCACCAGCGGGCAGGATTTCACCAGGAGCGAAATTAGCCAATTCTAGTACACGTGTTTACTCCGAAAAATTTTTAAACTGACAAAGTGAATTCACCTTCCTGCCTTCTTCCTAGTCCACTTTTTGTTATCAAAATGGACTAGCGACTAGTAAACACAATTGATTTTAAACTTTTTTTTTAAGTATCATTGACTTTATTGCACCTACAACATGATGACAACTTATATTCTTCACTAATGATTGAAAAATATCTTGTTCTACCCTTAGTGGAGGTAATTTTCCTTTAGGCTTAAATGATACTAAATAAGAAGTATATCGTACCAATTAAAAAAAAATGATCAGTAATGACGAGGTTCTAATGAAACATTCATCAAAAACGAACTGGAAACCTTCAAATAAAAAAAGGTTATATTTTTCAATCTCATAAGTCAATGAAAAGAAGTTCCAAAACTGTTTATTTTTTTAAATTTTAAAATACCGAGGTAAAATTTTCTATACGTTTGGGTAGAATTTCGTACGGTGTGTTTCAGTAAATATTTAATACACGATGATTCTGAAATTAACATTGTGTATTTAGCAAATCTGTTGCCTTGAGCGATAAGTGCAAATATTGACACTATTTTCCCGAATGTTAGTTCAAATCACAAAACTCACGTTTGAGAAATAACTCCGAATAAAAACTGTGCGATTGCATCGTGCTCAGTGGAATACACTTTGTTGTGTGATTGCTACTTTGTTTTGTTTCCGAATTGGTTATTCTACATTTTTTTTTTTCACTCAATTGCTTTGAAATGTATACCTACTGTCTTTGTTTATTTCCATTTCGATTTTAATTCAAACTAATTTGATTTTTTTGGTCATGAATACTTTGTTATTTATTTTACATTTTGAGCACATATTGCGCTGCTTATTTATTTACTTTTTGAAAATTATAAGCCAAAGTAAAAAGCAAAAAAATGTTGCCTAATAGTTAGATAGTGAGATAATTAATTAGTAGTTAATTATTTACTGAGATAGTTGGTTAGAGTCAAGACAAGTAAAAGCCTGTTATAAAGAAGGATGAATTGGTAGAAATAGGATAACATTAAATAAAGTCAGCAGCATAAATCCCTTGCACCAATGCAGCTACTGCAGCTTAATCTTACTTTAAAGATATATCTAATTATAAGTAACAAGTTCACCAGTTTTCATAGAACCTTAAATTAATAAACTTGAATCTAATCATTAAAAGAACATTATTGCACAGACTTGATCGTGTAATGGTTGCTTGGCAACGGTTAACCAAAACTTACAAGAAACTTCTGTACTCCTACATTCTTACTGGGTTACTTGAAAGCGAACGCTAAGCAATCATTTGTGACTTGTATGGAAGTATTTTTTTGTATTATAGCCTTTTATGTCCTTAATATTGTGTTAATATATCATAAATTCAATCCCTTTAATTACAAAATATAATACAATACAAAAATAAAATTATACATTGAATAAAAATATTTATTTAAAATTACAAATATTATATAATTTTTGTGTTAGATTATTATTATTTAAAATAAACTTAACTGTTAATAAATTGTATTATATTGATTTTATTTAATTAAATATTTATTAATTAGCAATCCATGCCCACCGCCTTGTATATTTCATCTATCCATCTTTCTTGTGGTCTTCCTCTACTTCTCTTATTAACGGGTCCAGTCCAAACCATAGCTTATTTAGTCCATTTTTGTTTGTTCATCCGAGTCTGGCCACATACCAGCCTACTTCCACTTTTGTTTTTTACAATGTTATAAGGCGTCTGTAACATTTGTTGATATTCTAATATTCGTACATCTGATCTTGTCTTTTAGTTTTATATCTATAATGCTGAGTTCCGTTGTACTTACTTACATACTTACATACTTGTAATTCATTTTCCGTTTGCATTTTAAATATCCAGGTTTGGCAGCCATATGTGAGACATGGTAGGATACAGGTGTCCAGAACCAACTTCTTTAGTTTTACGGAGAGATTTGATTTTAATATTTCTTTGTGGCTCTAGAACTTACTCCATGAATTACTAATTCGCTAAAAAAATACTAATTTAGTACTACATGGAAGATATGAAGGCTAAATGGAAAACGAAAATTACTGCTGCTGCCAAACCCTTCAAATATTAACATCGACATCTGATCTTTACCAAACCTCTCTGATGGAACTGTAATGGGAAAAAAAACACAAACAAAAACAAATTTCTCCTTTTAAAAACAAAAGCACCATCGCACTGTTTGTCTTATATTTGGTTTTAGACCATTGATATACAAAAAACCCACAGGGTATTTGGGTTTTTTGTATATCAAAGTTTTAGACATAATTTGATGTGCACAACAGTGAACTCATCTAAAAGTTATATTTTCTTTAGCTTGGCGTTGTAAGAAACAAGAGTGTTCTCTTGATTCTTAGAACGCCAAGCCAAAATGTACCTATCTTGCTTAGATTATTAGGTGGAAACAACATTGTATCGATCTACCACTTTTTGCACAGTTTTCACCTGCAGATGGGCTTTAAAACTGTTCATCATCATCAGAGCTAGGTTTTATTTGAAAGTTGAAAATCTAATCAATATTTTTTCACAAAAATCATTAACTTTTAAACACAACGACATAATACATACACATGTTACGTAAAGTTGGGGTCGCCGAGAATATACCTAGTAATTTATAAAACATTTTTAAGAGGTTTGCAAAGCCTTATTTTTCAACATACTATATTCATTGGCGGTAATCAATCATCTTGTATAAATTACCCTATGAGCCAGGATGACTTAACAGATTTTACCTCGTTGTAGTAAGGGAAGCAAAAACATATTTTTAAATATTCTCAAGTTCTGAGATTGTCTTTAAAAAATGTAAAAGTACTTACATACTAATATTATTATTTCGAAAGTAAGTCTGTCTGTCTGTTTCACGACTAAATCACTGAACCTATTTAGGTGAATTTCGCTATAGAAATAGATTGGGACTTGGAGAAGAATATGGGGTATTTTTTGATGCGATAACCGACATATACACGGGTGGAGCCTCGGGCAAAAGCTAGTATAATAATAAAATTACGGGTGGCAAAGCACACGCTATCAAGCAGCAAATGTCAATAGACGGCAGTAGTTAATTGCCATCAAGACGTCTGACCCGTCTGCTCGTGTCCCCCCATTCGTCATACTAGCCTTTATTATTCCCAATGTTGCTTGGGATCAGCTACTAGTTCAAACGATTTTACCTGAATATCAGGTTTCCCACGGAGCGACTGGCATTGAACCTCTGCAATCCTGAGGGTAACAAATTTCGAAGGTTGAAATTGTCAGTATATTTAGGGGCACTGACTCATCGCATCGATTGCCATATACGTTTATGCCAACCGGGACCGTCGGCTTAACGTGATATCGGAGGCACGGGCGCACTCTCACACCGCTTAACTTCCATACACTTGGCTGTTGTTGAGAATTTTTTGTAAGAAAAATCAACAAATACTTTTGGCCAGACCCGGGAATCGAACCTAAGACCTCTTCATCGGGAGTCGCATGCGTTAACCGTTAACAAGTAAGTAAATATATCTGAATGCTTTTTGGAGGTTTCGATTGGATGTTGGCTGTTTATCGTAAGTCTATAAACGCGGGTCTATAAAGACGAAATGGTTAAGAAATAGTATTTTCTAAAGAAATATAAAAATTAACTTTTTTTTTATGAGCCTGTGTCCCACTGCTGAGCAAAGGCCTCCCCTGCAACAAGCCACTTCCAATCTAAATAAAACGTAAATACGTTTTAAAGAAATTATCTTTCAATTCATCTTTAAACAGTTTATAAATCTTAAAATACCTACTCAGTTATTAAATCGAATCGAATAACACCGATCAAACTGTCAGAAAGGTAATTACAGAAGAGAAAGTTCTAGCGATATCTAAGAATAGAAGTCTTCGGTCTTTAGCTTTTAAGCCGTCAGTTTTTATGTTTTATCTTTTAGTTATCAACCTTCTTGCTTATTTTTTTTTCTCAGTTGGAATTTGAGATTATTTAAATAAGGAATTTCGACTCTCACTTGAGCTTTGAATTGCCTGGTTTTCCTCCTATCCTATTTCATAGTAGCGAGTTCACTGAAAAACTTACTACTTGCCCATGTAATTAAGTTTCATTTTGGATTTATTTTTAAGATTTTTAGACATTAAGACATTACCGGAGCGACTGAGTTCGCAACATTTTTTATTTTGTTAATCTCGGTTTTGCGGGCATGCTATCCATCTAGATAAAGAAAAGAAAAAAAGCCTTATTTAAATACAAAATATTATCACAGTGGCGGTTACATTCTGTGTACTCTGGTACAGGAAATATTTGTCACATAATCATTACATCAACGGCTTTTTGAAAATTATTTTACCAATAGAAAGTCACACTATTTATGAGTGTCATAGACGACATATTAATCCGAAAACATATTATTTGCAGATGCGTCAAACACGCGGGCAAACTATTATTATTTTATTGGTTTGACAGCCTCTGTGGCACAGTGGTAACGTATGCGACTACTGTGCTTGAGGTTTCGGGTCCGATTCCTGGGTCGGACCAAATTATGATCCGCAAACATTTGTTTCGGAGTTTGGGTGTTTTCTATCTATAATATGTATGCATTCACAAAAAAAAGTATATATGTATTTATATCAGTTGTCTAGTACCCATAACACAAGCTCTGCTTCGCTTGGGACTAGATGGCGTTGTGTGTTAGGCGTCCGAAATATTTATTTATTTTTCATTTTATTTATTATACTAAAACGAATAGTCCTCACATAATAGAGTAATGAAATAAATGAAATTGGAGATACAATTTAATAAACTGTAGTTTCCAAAGCGTGTTAAACGTGCAATACGAAACGAGAGAGCTCTTTTATTAATAATCGATCCAGGGTACATCAGCCGCCGTTACATGAGGGGAGCATGCTGGTGTAGCACGTATACACGTATTGAAGTTAGATACATACGTTGGCAACACGTTACAACCCTTTCCTCAGGTACATTGTAGCCCGAAGGGATAATTGGTACAAAACTTGCCGCACCCACTGGTTTCGAAACGATTTATATTTTCTAGCAGTTCTGTGTTAACATAAGACAAAACAGTTTTTTATCAAAATGTATTAAAGATAAGGTATGTTTGGTTTCAATGTAGTTTATGATACTGATACTAAGGTACGTGGGTAACTGGACCCATGGTCTCAGTTCTTCGCGGTTCCAGTTGCCTCTATTGTCTTGCAGTGAAATTTCTGAAAAGCAAAATTTAAGAATATAATCATTAGACCTAAATGTAATCTATCTGATTTTTCCCTGAATTATGATTACAATAATCCATGGAGATAGGCTCAGGTCAGGATAGGTCATATTTCCAACTCTATGACGCAGTAGAAAGTTTGATGAGCAACAATCAGAACAAAATATTTTTAATTAAACTTGAAAACTACAAAATCCTTTTCTGAAACATTAGCTAACGGGGAACTACAAATTTTAAAGATCAATTGCATACTACGTGATAGGGCTTCATTCTGACACTTGAACACAGAGCGTTCCCTTACTAGGAGTCTGGCCTACGCAACCTCGTTTGCGTCCAAACTACCATCCCCCGTTTGAACCCCAAAAGGGGGTTGATTTCTAAAGATACATTATTAGTACACCTCCACACCATCTATAGAGCATACATTTTAAATTTCAAGTCTCTTACTTCAAAAACATAGGACTTTCATACAAACTTACAACCCCCGTTTTACCCTCTTAGGGGTGGAGTTTCATAAAATCCGTTCTTAGCGGATGTCTACACCCTATAAGGAACCTACCTGCTAAATTTCAAGTTTGTGGGTGTTATAGTTTCTTAGATTTCGTGATTAATAAGTGAGTGGTATTTCGCTATATATAGATTTGGACTTCCACATTGACGGTATGAGTTAGGTACTCTTCGTTTAATCAGTATAATTATCACTGAGGAGGACAGATATACATAAGCTACTATTTCAACGTATTACAGTAAACCTATATACAGGGTTTTACTCTAATATTAAAATGTCCGTAGTATTCGTCGTAAACAAATTTCCAAAAATAGCGATATCGCGGGCGCGTTAAAATACGTCATTTAACATTGAGGCCTTTTGTCATTTGACAAGTAACAGATGTGATCGAAAAATTTACCACTGGTAAACTTTTTAAGCCCATTCCACCGGTTTGATTGATTCGACAACACTTCGGGAATACTCGAAATTTTCAGTTCTTTTTAAAACTTCGTAATATTTATATTATTTTTTTACGAAGGATAAATTTATTCCCCAAGTTAAAAAGGGCGTGAAAAGTTTAGGACGAAATCTATATACACTTGATTGGAAATAAGTTTGTTCAACAAACATAATTTCTGGAAAAGTTGTTCATTTGAGAAATATATTGTAAAATGTTTTTTAATCAAAAATAAGTCTCAAATACATCGAGCATTTTATAGCAAGTGTGACATAACATCGCTTAACTGGGACTATCTCGTTCGTTACGATAATGGGATATGAACACTGCGTCATTCCTTTTGCAATCTTTTTCCGATATTACGAAGTTCATTTTTTGCTTTTTTTTTCTCTTATACGATTGATCGTCTTACTTACAATTAACATTTAATTATTGAATCGATATTTCAGAAGAAGAAAAAGACTTATTCTAGAAATAAAAAAACGCTTGCATTCATCTCTCAATTTTATTCTTAATGTTATTTTATACTAGCTGTTGCCCGCGGCTCCACCCGCGTGTATGTCGGTTATCGCTGCAAATCCTAAATATCCTATGTGTTATTCTGATGTATAAGCTATATTGCTGTAAAGTTTCATCCAACTCCGTTCAGTAGTTTTTGCGCGAAAGAGTAACAAACATCCGTCGATACAAACTTTCGCATTTATAATATTAGTAGGATAGGATTATTAAAATATGAAATTTTATCCTTTAATATATCAACAAAGACTGAAGAAAACTATAGCAGCTACTGATTTTTATATTGTTTTGAAATGAATGATGAGACCACTTCTAGGAGTTCATTTTTTGGTGTTGCTAATAAAAACGTTAACACTAGACGTTGAAATCTTATGATTTAAACATTAAACAATACAAGAAATTTAATTTAAAGCTTTTTTAAAAGAAGCTTTTCGTTTCGAGGCATTCCCTTTTTCATCAGCTGATCAGCTCCATGTCATTATAATATTGTATTGTCACGCTGTATACCTATGCTTGCAAAATTTCAGTAAAATATGTTGAAGATATCTGCTTCAAAATTGCGTTGCAATATTCCACCCGAACATACAAGCATACATACATACATACATACATTGCAAGTTAATAAAAAGCTTATAAAAATGATCTACCTTCAGCAATGTCATAGTGTGTAATACACAAATGACAAAATGAAGTGACATTTAAAAACACAATGCAACGACGTTATTAAATCATCTATGTATATATGAAGCTGAAGAATATGTTCGTTTGAACGCGCTAATCTCAGGAACCGCTGGTCCGATTTGAAAAATTCTTTCAGTGTTGGATAGTACATTTATCGAGGAGGGCTATATATCATCACGCTATGACCAATAGGAGCGGAGCACCAATGAAAAATGTTTCAAAAACGGGGGGAAATTATCACGTTACGGATCACGTATAGGAGACGCAAACGAGGTTGCGTGGATCGGCTAGTTAATAAATATTTTTTAAACTTTGATTCACCTATTTTCTGTTTTAGAATCTTCACTAATAATTTAGTCTGTTGCGAACAGGTTTCTGTGACTACCTGTGTAAGCAACTTTCAACATGAAAAGGTCAAATTTTCCCGGCCTGTTTAGTTGGGTTCTTATCTTACTATGTCTGTACAACGTATTCAATATTCTCTTTCTTTTTTTAGCGTTTTATCATACTCTCTAAATAATAAAGAGGAAAATAACTCTGGAATTATGTCCTCTCTCCTTATACTCTAGGATATTTATCATAGAACAACCCTTCCGTTAATCAAAATAGTGGTTTAGTATTAACATTACAGTCGGGACTTCACCGTGGGAGAGCTACGTTTCGGCATAAATGGGCCGGCTCGACCGGAGTAATACCACGGCCTCACAGAAAACCGGTGTGAAATAGCGCTTGCGCTGTGTTTAAACGAGTGAGTGAGGATACCGGAGGCCCATACCGCAATCCCCCTACCCCTCCCTCCCCCAATCCCCGAAAGGCCGCTAACGCACTTGTGACGCTTCTGGTGTTGCTGTCGCTTACCATCAGGCGATACGTCTGCTCGCTTGCCAGACTATGCCATAAAAAATAAACTTAAACTAAAATTATTTATGTAGCAAATTAAAGCCATGAGTATGGGAGTATTTTGCAAGATGGGACGTGATGATGGAAAAAACGAATATTTTTATTACTAACTAGCCGCCCCGACTGACTTTTGTTGACATTATATTTGTTTTTGCTGTTTTCCTGTATGTTTCTTTTTTTTTTTTTATGGAATAGGCCGGCAAACGAGCAGACGTATCGCCTGATGGTAAGCGATTACCGCCGCCCATGGACACCCGCAACACCAGAGGCGTCACAAGTGCATTACCGGCCTTTGGGGGATGGGGATGGGGGGGGGGGGATATAGGGGGAGGGGTTGGGGTATGGGCCTCCGGTATCCTCACTCACTCGGTGAAACACAGCACAAGCACTATTTCACACCGGTTTTCTGTGAGGCCGTGGTATCACTCCGGTCGAGCCGGCCCATTCATGCCGAAGCGTGGCTCTCCCACGGTAAAATGGTTTCTCGCCATTAGAACCTTCCTTGTGCATTTATATATAATAGGTCTTTACCTATGAAATTGCCGTTTTGTATGCAATAAGTGAAAGTACTCATTTTTTCAAACTTTTTTATTTCTGTTATTAGAAGTAATCACCCATGCAATCGACGCATCTTTGCCAACGCATTGGCAGTTTATTGATGCCCTTCTTGTAAAAATCAGCTGGACGGGAGGCAACAAACTCTTCAAAGGCATTTTGTACTGCCTCTCGGGAATTGAATTTTTTACCCACTAAAAAGTTGTCTAAATTTTGGAAAAAGTAATAGTCGGTAGGTGCAAGGTCTGGTGAGTATGGCGGATGAGGGAGAGCTTCCAACCCCAGCTCTTGCAGCTTGGAGACTGTCTGTTGCGCAGTATGGGGTCGCGCGTTGTCGTGAAGGAGCAGTGGGGACGACCGATTGACCAAAGCTGGTTGCAGATGTGCAAGCTTCTCCATCATTCTCTCCAGTTCTTCACAGTACACATCTGCATTAATGCTCATGCCGTTTTGTAAAAAGCTGTGGTGAATCACACCCGCACTATACCACCAAACAGTGACCATCACCTTTTTAGGGGTCATTTTTGGTTTAGGGCATTGCCTTGGTGCTGAACCAGGGTCTAACCAACTTGTTGAGCGCTTTCGATTGTCGAACAGAATCCATTTTTCGTCTCACGTAACAATTCGTTTCAAAATTCCTTCATTTCTTTGCCTGTTAAGCAGCGCAAGGCAGGCCTCGATGCGTACGTTGCGCTGGCGATCGTTAAGGTCGTGTGGCACTCATCTATCAAGCTTTTTTACCTTGCCA
Source organism: Diaphora mendica (assembly GCA_949125395.1). NCBI lineage: Eukaryota > Metazoa > Arthropoda > Insecta > Lepidoptera > Erebidae > Diaphora > Diaphora mendica. The sequence goes on along the minus strand of OX421312.1, from coordinate 8,351,095 downwards.
ATTTGTCGCAAATGGATCAATATTGTTTTGATGCTTACATTAAAAGCTGCTGCTAGCTCAGCTGTAGATTGAGTTTCGTCAGCTTCCACAATCGCCTTTAATTCATTATTGTTAACCAAAGTCTCCGGACGACCACGAGCTTCATTTTTCAAGTCAAAATTTCCAGAACGGAACCGGGAAAACCTATAACGGGTTGTGCGTTCGTTTGTACAGTTCTCTCCGTAAACGTTTTTGATGTTACGTGCCGTTTGTGTTGCGTTGGTGCTACGATGGAACTCATATTCCATAATTACACGAATTTTTAAAGTATCCATTATGACGAAAAATGTTCAAATGTAATGAAAATACAACGCTAATCAGAAAACAAAAGACTGAGTTTGTAAATAGAATGTCATGGTTTTAAAACAAAATTAATTTGAATTTAGAATACAGAGCCATTACAATTTTTTTTTTATTTGAAATGACCAGTACTGAAGAACGGCAATTTCATAGGTAAAGACCTAATATTTATAGAGATAGATTACAGTTTACTGTCAATAATCCTGTCTTATATAATAGCTTAGGTAACGAATAGATTTTTAAAAAAAAAACACGTAAACTTGAAGCTGAAGAACTGCACAATTTACGAATAAAATATTTTAAGAATTATCTATTATAAGAAGACTTTCTAAAGGCGTCAATGTGTCGTGTAGATACTAGTTAGGTACACCTTATAGGGTTTCCTGCGAAGGTGTTTACGTGTCACTTTTATATTTATATGTTGCCGTGAAGTAAAAAATCGGCCAAGTGCGAGTCGGACTCGCGCGAGAAGGGTTCCGTGATTTTTTTTCTCGTTATATATAACGAGCAAAAAAATCACGTTTGTTGTACGGGAGACCCCTTCAATATTTATTTTATTCTGTTTTTTAGTTTAGCGGCAACAGAAATACATCATCTCTGAAAATTTCAACTGTATAACTATCATAAGTTCATGAGATACGGCCTGGTGACAGACGGACAGCAAAGTCTTAGTAATAGGGTCCCGTTTTACGCCTTGGGCACGGAACCCTAAAAGATTGTGTGAGCTTGTTTCGCTACTCTTGTTAGCAGTAGTACAAGTACTGAATGAAATAGAAGACGTTGGGGATTACAGAAATTCATCCATATAATATACACACATCAAAAGTGTCTAGGGATCAAGCATTTTTATGCGGATTTCTTGAGATTGAGATATGGCTTTGGCCCTGGCCTGCTCAGTCGCCAGACTTGAACCCGATTGAGCATGCATGGGATATGCTACAGAGAAGAGCTCTGCCGAATATGGAGGGTATCCAGTCGCAAGAAGACCTTTTTTTGTTGTTGCAACGAACATGGGCGGCCATTCCACAGCGTGTTTGGATGAACTCATTTTGAGTATGCCAAACCGATGTTCTTGTGTTGTTAGTGTTCGCGGTAGAAACACGGATTATTAATTGTTTAAGTTACCTAATAAAATTTTAAAGAAAACTGTTATTTCAGTCTTTTTTTCGAACTTTAATGTTAGTGGTTCAAATGTCAAAAATCTCTTTATTAGGAAAATGGCAAATTTCTTTATTAATGCAAAGGTGACTTGGTTTATCGTTACTGTGACAAACGAAAACACTTTATTTGATGAATCCTTAAAGAAAATTTTAATTAATATCAATCAGGAGAAAAGTTATTGCAAAAATATATGTTGATCCCTAGACACATATGTTGATCCCTAGACACTTTTGATGTGTGTATATTAAATATTAGTAAGAGTTAAAGAAATTAACTATTAATATTCAAATTAAAATAATATTCCGGAGTAATAGGGAGCCACGTTCATAATGTTAATAACAATAAGTGGATTTCAGACACTAAATTTAAACTTTGAGTAGCGAAAGATTTATAACATACTAGCTGTTGCCCGCGGCTCCGCCTGCGTGTATGTCGGCTATCGCGGCAAATAGTAGCCTATGTGTTATTCTGATGTATAAGCTATATTACTGTAAAGTTTCATCCAAATCCGTCCAGTAGTTTTTGCGTGAAGAATTAACAAACATACACACAAACTTTCGCCTTTATATATTAGTGTGATTGACAACTTTAAAACAAAGAATAATAAACAAACATTTTAGCCGCCTATCGGTGCTACGACGATCTACGTACCCTCTACGCATCATCTACACGATATAGCGTGAACATCACTGATGCTCTTTAGAATCGAGGTCTACCTGAATTGAGGGATTAATGCTTTGCCCTTAAATACATTAAAAACATTTTGATATTGGTCCCGAAACTGACATAAGATTTCTGAGTAAATGATAAACGTAGGTATTTTTTCTTACTTAGCACAATAGCAATTTTTTTATTTCCAATGCAAAATATTGAAAATCTTTTTCTGATTCGAAATAAAAAATTTTTTTAGAGTCTATTTAATAAACACGTTCCGTTTTAATATTTAATGTGAGCTGAAATACTTGTAGCCTGTAACCTAAACTAAAGTTTTGAGTCTATATCTTATAGCAATATAAAAAAACCTCATCCAGTTTCAAACTGCAATTAGTACTATCTATAATAGCTATTACGTAGTTATTATGAGTACATAATGCAAAGTATTTAAAATAGAACAGATGAACAGTCTTCTGTTTAATGTTAAAACTTACTAACAGTGAAACTACTTGTTAGATTGAAAAAATAAATACTTGTATTGTATAAACAATACACTAAAGATAAAAACAAGTAAAATTTTAACAAATACAAAAACCTACTTCAGGGTTCGACTAAATTTCTCTTGGATGCCATCATCAGATCTTAATGTCCTTATCATGGTACCACCGTTTGGACATCTCCTTTCCATTAAAAAAAGAATCATCAAAATCGGTTCATAAACGACGAAGTTATCTGCGAACACACATAAAAAAAAACATGTATACGGTCGAATTGAGAAACCTCCTCCTTTTTTTGAAGTCGGTTAAAAATAGGTAAACAACACGCTGCAAGCCTTACAGTGGTGCAATGACCTTCAATAGAGTTGAAGCTTCGGTGAACTACTAGACTTTACTCTAAAATTGAAACTACTCGACACGATATAAACTTACAATATTAATAAACTCAACAGCGTAACTCGTTTATAAAAACTTACATAATTCTACGAAATAATCGTAATGAAATAAAGTGTGTAACCTTTGTACGTGGGATAAGTAAATAAAAGAGAATTATTGTAACACCTAAGTGTTATACTAATATAATAAGATATAAAAGAAGATAGTGCTCCGGTAGCCTAAAGTCAGGGTCGCGGGTATTTCGTCTCAGGGTTTTGATTAATCGGGGTCGCACACGGTTTAGGACGTGCCTGTGGTGGCCTTCGTCGGTGACGCGGCACAGTGGAGTCACCCGACGCTCTGGCCGCAGACTGGCCGCTGGCCGTAAGGTGGCTTCGTACCCCAGGGGGTGAACTGGTAATCCGTGGATGGGTTCGAATCCGTAGGGGACTTGTCCCCGTAACGTGGACGTGAACCCGTAGGGTTGAATGCGAACCCGTAGGGTGGATGCGAACCCGTAGGGTGGATGCGAACCCGTAGGGTGGACCCTGAAGCGGAGAAGGTAGGCGGCCTCAGTAGGGTACCACACACAGCGTCGAAATGCGCAACGAACACCCGTTCAGGCATTCGCTGCACGTTTACAGACGCTTCACAATTACACAATTAAGGAGAAAAATAATACACATAAACAGCTAATAAACAGCAGAGCAAATACTCGTACAATTATTGAATAACGAATTCACTTAAGGTGATTGCGGGTATTTGATTCAAATTATATATTTAAATTAACAGCTACTAAGCACTTTATTAGCCCTGGAGCGGAATAAGAATTATTTAAATTATGGAAGTTAACTTACCGAAATATATTCGGGTCACGTATAGGTAAACTATTAACAATTTCACAATTAACAGTTGCACCAAGCTCAGCACAACGACGGCAGTTCGGTAGTTTTTAAAGCAGTTTGTGGTTTAAGTTTGTAGCACGAAATGACAAAATCTCCATATACCGACAGCAATTAAATAAGGTACACGCAAATAGTGGTGTACCTACCAACTCGACTAATCAACTTGCGTACAATCGATTATTTATAAATGATACCGTCTAATATATATCTACCACGTTACAAGTGTTATAAATAGTTTTTTTGCAATGAAAGATACTAAAGATAAAATTTTAGACTGATGTTTGACTTCGGCAAATTATCATTGACTTTAATATATCAATGAATATCATAATTATCATGATAAACTGTCAATGTGAATCAATTTCAATAAAAATTTCGGAACAGACCATCTTTCAATCCGTCAAATTGGATTAAGAAGTGATTATAGAAATAGGTTCACAAATAGAGAAGATTTTGTTTAATCTGGTCAAAAAAATTCACAGTTAGAATCAGATTTGAAAAAAAGGTTTTTTTTGTCAGTTTTTAAAGAAATGGCAATATGATAAGATTTTACTGCAACTCTAGATTAAGTAAAAATCATTCGACTAGGAAATGAACAAATACGTACGAGATTAAATCTAAGGTAAACACTGTGGGAATCTAAATATTGACAAGTTGCGTGAGTAAATAAACGCTACCAGGCCGTTCGTATTTTGCGAAGAGCTTTGACAATAAACACGGTTCGTTTAACGTCGAAGGAATATTGTACACAGCTTTTCGAACTCATATTTCCTACTAAAATTACTTTACTATTTTGAAAGAAGTTTGTCACTGTCTTCATCTTTATTTGGCACTAGCTTTTGCGCGCGTCTCCGCCCGCGTGTTTGTTTTTTATCGCAGCAAAGAGTAGCCTATGTTCTTCCTCAAGAATTAAAGTATCTCCATAACAAATTTCATTGAAATCAGTGCAGCGGATTAGCCGTGTTAGCTGGACAGACAGACAGAGTTATTTTCGCATTTATAAAATTGGTATGGAGGTATGGATTAAGCATCACCTCACTCAAGAATACGGAGAGTCACAACTCCAATTCATCTTGTAAGTGTCAGAACAGAATATGTGAGCAAACTAAGAGGGATTACAGCACTGCAAAGCCGTATCACCAGCGTAATATAGCGGGCAAAGCTTTCTTTTCTAGGGAGACCCTATGTCCAGCAGTGGACTAATAAAAGATGCACAAGCATGTACGCCATAAACCTGAAAGAGATATTAAATTATTATCATGATCGTAATTCTGTCCCGCATCGTACTTGATGTACCGTACTAAAACAAAACGAGGTTTCTGAATTGCAACAGGATGCGACTTTTGCCCTACATTCGTATTCGGCTTTACCAAACGCCTCCACATCCATTGACTCCAACGCTAAATAGAGTGAGCACGTTAGTGTGTCCAGTTTGTAATTTTCTAAGTAGGTCAATGTCGGCTACTACGTAGTGCATTTATTTCCGTTCCATTCATTCATCGGAACATCTATATTTATGATTCATTGATATCTGACCACATGTCAGAAATCAATGAAACGTCTGCTTCTATTTTTATTCAGCGATTTTTACACGAGCTTTAATGGAACAGGTCTATGATTTGAAAACAACTTTTTCTTAATGGCGTTACATTACCTCTTTGCACTTCGGTCATACGGTCGCCTGATGGTAAGTAACCACCTTCGCTCATTGACACCCGTAACTTGAGAGTCGCAAGTGCGGTTACCACCCTTTGAGTCCCTAGTCAGGGCTTTAGGGGGAGGTTCTACTATTTCTGCCTGAGGATAAAAACTTATCACTTTACAAAGCGACAATTAACGTTTTCTGTTGCAGAAAATCTCGAGATATTAGATAAGATGTAAATAATATATTATTATATAAAGCACATATAGAGGACGCATTTTACCGTCAATAAGGCACCCTAGGAAACAAAACTGAAAACTTGGAGTTTATTGAAACACTTTTTGTTCAATACACTCCTTGCTTACTGATGGTATGAATCAGTCAATATAATGTAATTCATGATAGAATTAATTCTTTATTGAGCCTTCTTTTTAAAAAAACAATAGCCTAACGTATGTTAAAAGTAAAGTAAAGTATGTTAAAATGCAGAGTGCTAAATCCATTTGTCGAAATTGCTGGCCAATTATGGCGCCTGGCGCATTCCTTCAACAAAGGCTAGTGAGCTTCGGTGAACTGTATAGGCGATTTAGTGGCGAACAATGGAAGCGTCTATTGTGGTCAAACCTCTTGCGGTTAACAGAGCTAGTCTAGGCAGACAGTTTCTACCGGGAAATAAAATACAAATGAAATACTTTAATAAGCTACAAAGTATGCGTATAGTGTTCAAAATCATTTATCCTTTTAATAAAAATAAGTTTTACGGATGATAATATACTTCTTGGGAGTTTTTATAGTAATGAAGGACTTTTGATTGCAACGGTAAGGTTACCGTTAGAATCGATTTTAATGTTAGACTAAAATTGTTGTAATTTATACTTTTAAAATTCTTGTCAACGAATTACTTTTGTAACGATAATATAATACATATGATACATATCTGAAGATTTTACTTTTTTAAATATTCTTAAATTTATAGACATATATAGCTGACCCACGCAACGTCGTTTACGTCTCTGCCCGTAGCGTAATAATTTTCCGCCGTTTTTGTAACATTCTTCATTGATGCGCCGCTCTTTTTGGTCTTAGCGTGATGATATATAGCCTATAGCCTTCCTCGATAAATGGGCTATCTAACACTGAAAGAATTTTTCAAATCGGACAAGTAGTTCCTGAGATTAGCGCGTTCAAACAAACAAACAAACTCTTCAGCTTTATAATATTAGTATAGATAGTTTATATATCTGTCGTGGAATAAGTTAAGAGTTTACATGCTTGTAAGTAGATATACTCTATCCTTACTATCCTATCATTAATACTGCAATTTGTATGAGAAATTGTCCTAAAAATAACCATTTTACTGTCGCCATACAATACTGAACACAAAGCAAATTTGGAAATCATGTCGCACAAAGGCCAGTTCGTTGGGAAGTTTGCCTTTTTGTGATACAAACTTGACGCTCCAAAGGCTTGAATCCCCTGAATAAGGGACGCTGCGACGCTATAATTCTCATTTCAAAAACGAAAATGATACTTTATTGCATTTTTTTCAATTTGTCCACAAAGGATCTAATCGGTTTATACGAGTGTGTAGTTTGTATGGCTCTTCCCGTTAACGGTGCGAGCCGACGTCAAAGGGACGCTTGTGAAAAGTTCGATTTGCAAACGTGTCCAATTGTCGGTGTCCTTTGATCATTGTTCTGTTATAAACGGATTGTGATAATTACTTTTTTCGTATAAATTAGTGGTGTAAACAAATAAATTCATAGTGAGAAGATCGTGGTATAAGCAAAATATTTATGTATCGTATAGAATTATACTGGACTTGAGTTTAATAAAGTGATCATAAAGGGACATTAAAATATGACTTTGAAGTTTTATAACATGGATTGAAAACTGTGCTAAAATTTTTAGATAGGTAAAGTTACATTTTAGAGAATAATGTTTGCTATCATTAAATACCTCTTGGTTGCTGTATATTTACAAGGATGACAGCTTCAACTTTTTCTTTTAAACAAACCCTAGTTCATAAAACCAACTTTTGCGTAGCAACCTCTGTAAGCCATGAGTCTGGTACTAAACTCGTTTAATGTTTTCCATTTAACCCCTTTAACGTAAAAAGCCCTTTTAAACTAGTCGTAAAGCTCTATTTTACCCAGAATAACAAAATGCTAAGGCAACTTACCTCATTTTGCGGTTTCACTTAAATATATCAAATTCCTTTCTCCTTTGATAAAATTTCTCAGTTTCATGTTCGAAGACTGCCACTCTTTTAGGGGTTTTATTACCAAAGCTTTGATGTAAGGTACAGAGTACTTGAAACATATTTTGAAGGTTCCCCTCGCAATCCTTACGTTGTATAATGGCAAGAAATTATACAATAACGACTACACAGAAAGCTTATCCAAAGAAGAATGTAAGATGTATTCTTTGACATAGGAATACCTTTCTCACTGTGAAATATTTGTGAATAATTTTAAAGTGCCGTGAATACGATTTTAACTTTTTAAATCTCGGTGACTTTAATTAACCAAAACTGACTGAAATTGACAAAAATTAATTAATTATATGACATACAATTATATGCATTGACTTTTATAAAGTCGTTTAATGCGTTTTTCTGGTGGTAGTAGAACTGTAAAAGTATATTTGTAAGAGCTATTTTCTGTAGGACACACGCACAGCTTAATCGGTTGGATGAAAAGTTTTCTTTTATACGGGCCGACAGAAAAAATGTAATTATTAATGCGTTTGAATGTCGTATTTTGAAGACTAATGGAACAAAGAGTTACAGGACATTTTAGACGTACCAGGATGTGTACAAAAAACTTTCAACTTTATCAAAAGCGTCACTTTTAGTGACTTTTTCTGACCTGCAATGTTCCAACGCTCGAAGCAGGAATAAAACAATAGCAAACAATAAGAGGGTCGGGCCATTTGCAACTGCCGTGCACAAAGGCACAAACGCTAAAACTTCGTCAACATTTCAAGTTTTAGTACCAATATTATCATCAGCCTATCGCAGTCCACTGCTGGACATAGGCCTCTCCAATTGCGCGCCACTTGGTTCGATCCTCGGCTTCTCGCATCCAGTTTACTTATTTTTTTTTACCAATACTGTCATAAAAAGTTACCAAACTGGTAGGAGTTTGGTAACTTTTTCGTTAATCGAACAAACTCTAAACTACTTCATAGAATAAACAGACTAAAGTCGGTACCGAAATTACAACAAAAGTGTATTATATCCATGATAATATCTCCTTCCCTTGTTCCTAAATAGAACATAATAGGATTCCCCTTCAAACAGACTTCAACGAAAATCACTTTACTAAGCTCTTCATTCAATGTCAGCTTGGTAGGTTTTGCAGTCTCAAGACATTAAATTTTCTCAACGTAAGAAAATCTTTTCCTAATTTATCATAGAATATTAAGAATAAGTGAAAAACTAATTAAGCAAGACTTACACGACAATACTGAGTTATATCTTCGAATGTTTTGCCCTAATCTCAATGAGGATAGTGTTAATTTACTTATCCATACTTATATTATAAATGCGAAAGTAACTCTGTCTGTCTGTCTTGCTTTCGCGGCCAGACTGCTGCACCGATTTCAATGAAATTTGTTACTGCTTTTTAATGCAAAAAAGGCTTGTAAGGGGTTTAAAGGGTTAAGGGGAATAAGGGTTGTATAGAAGTCGGGCGGTTCACTCGCCATACGCATACGCCGGGCGTCATGACAACGAATAAACAAAGCTGTCACCATGATATAAAAAATACAGGTATGACATTCCGAGATACAGCACGAGATGACGTCATCATAACTATCGCTGGTTCTCAAATTTGATACTTTTGGGGAAATTTTACAACCTACTTAATTTAGTCAATAATTAAAATTCAGAAAATAATTTGAATAAGTTTTGATCCTGATTGTGAGGGACAAACTATATAGACTGAGAGTCAGCCCAGAATTACGTCATTTTAGGAAAGATGAAATTTTAAGGGTCGGTAGTCTAACATTTACTCAGAAAGGAATGGGTACTCACTAAGCTGAAAGTGGGGCCGTTTTTTTTTTGTCGGCTCCACCCGCATGCATATCGGTTATCGTAGTAATTTCCGTAGCCTATACCTAAAATGTAGAGATGATTGTATTATATTAATCCATTCTTTAAAAGGGTGTTTCACCTTTCAAAGTTCTGGAAGGGGTTCGATCGATTATGTAGTATTGTTTCTGCCCATAGTCTTTTAGAAGCATTTGCTTCGATCAGAAAAAATATTGTACCGCCTTTTATAGCTCTGCTCCTACAGTTCCGAATAGAACAACAAATCATTTTGTTATATACTATAAATACAAATAAATATTTGAGAATAGCTGTTTAAACTAGTACAGAACGAGACAGACTTATGCGTGTAACGAAGATAACGACATACAGAAAAACACTGACATAGCACGTTTGAGTGTTATCAGTAGTATGAAATAATAACTCCCAACCACCATTATTCCCTTTGTGAATTCTATAGAACAATAAAGTTATACGTTATCATATATTTAAATTCAAATATTTTGTTTGATTATGCACACAAAACAACAACTTAAATGCATTTTCCATTTTTTTTAGATAGAAAGGTGACTGAAAATGTTTCCATCATTTCATGTTATGTTGCTTTAAAGTGGTAACTGGATAGTGACGTCACCCCGTGTAGCTTTCGGAATGTCATACCTGTATTTTTGCTGTCAGAATATTACAACAATATTATCAAAGCCCAAGGAAAGACGATTAAAGTTGCAGTTCATTTTTTTCCCATGGGCAGCATACCCACAAGTATCAAATCCGCTAAATCTCTATATTTTGGCAAAAGATGGCAAAACAAAAAACGCACATGATAAAATAGTACTTTTTTTTACTTAAGGGCTGACAAAGTGACTCTGGTCTGTCTGATGGAAAACTCAAGCCGAATCCAACAGTGCGAGCAACCATACTCACTGCGAAAGCAGACAATGCAGTATTGCGTCCCACACTATGACGACTTAGTGAGATGCTTTTTCACGCACCAATAAATTTCACGCCCCACTTAAAGGACCTGGGATCATAGTGGAAGGGAAACACGTGCGCTGCCTGCGCTGGTAGTGAGTTCCAGTTTTTAACTGCTCGGCACAGGAAGGAAGAACCAAACCGTTTGGTTCGAGAGCGTATTTCTAAGACTCTAAGGCGGTGTTTTCCAAGGCCAGGACGTGTTGTTCTGCAGAGGAAGGGAGAAGGGGAGACAAGTTGGAAGAGTTTTTCAGAATACTCCCCATGATACATGCGGTAGAGGACTTCTATAGAGGCGATATCTCTACGCAGCTGCAGAGGTTCAAGGAGCTCGGTGGCTTCGGGACTGTTGAAAGGCGGACTGCTCGCCGCTGCAACCGATCGAAAGCACCAAGCAAATACTGCGCAGATCCATCACAAAGATGAGAACAGTACTCCATGCAAGAGGGAACCTGGGTCTTAAAAAGAAATGCTCAGGCGCGAAGAACCGTCTCACCCTTTTCAGTACGCCAAGTTTCCGCGAGGCCGCCTTAGTGATGCTCTCAATGTACTTCCGTGGTTTGAGGTCCCGGCAAATATATATGCTCAGGAAACCGAGCTTATCCCGTAGTGGCAGTTGAGTGCTCTGAAAAGTGGGGAGGGAAAAAAATGGAGACTTTTTGGTAGATAATGCGCACACCTGTGTTTTCTTAGCTTTGAACTCGACCAGATTCTCATCACCCCTTTTTAAAATTCGGTTTAAAACCCGGTCGAGCTTAGCTTCTGTCGATTTTCCTCTACGTCTGCCAGGTTGGCTGCATGGTGTCCAAAATATCGCCAATGAACTGTGCTATGGTCTGCATAGCAATATACGTTGCCAAGGGCTAACATGTCATTGATATGCAGAAGAAATAGCGTGGGCGACAGGACTGAACCCTGAAATTTACCTCGAGAAAATCAGAGACCGCGCCATCCCAAAGGCCCCTAGTGCGGCCCTGATGAAGAAAAGCGTCAATGCGAGTCATGAGTCTAGGAGGCAGACCCAATGACGAGAGCTTATCGAAAACCTTGACCATGTTGAATGTCGAAATAAGCTCATAAATATGTACTTATATAAATAAATACTTAAATAAGTTTTTAATAGTGAAACGTGTGTGTTTTATTTGTAAAATAATATTAGCCTCAATATTTAAAAATGCTATACAAAGTCACTGTTCCACGCGGACGAAGTCGCGGGCACAGCTAGTATACAATGTAGAAGAAATCTGATTTACGAAATAGTCTATTCATTATGATTGATTTCCCAAGTACTTACTATCTTTTGAGAATCAATTACTTTAGAGCCCCAGCAAACTGTAGACTTTCGATCGGCCGAAAGTTTGGTTGGCTTCTTAATCAGTATGAAGATGTATGGGAGTGCGTAGGTACACTATAACGATTCGGTATCAGCCGAGCAAAAAAGGCAAAAGTCAACCCGATCGGCCGATTAAAAAGTTTATAGTCTGTGAAGGCTCTTAGAGTATAGAAATGATGTTAGACGTAAATGCCATTAATACATACAACACAGAACAAAAAATATAGGTAGAAATGTTATGTAGGCGGGGCAGGCGCACCGCGAAATAAGTCCAAATACCTCTATTTTGTCTGCTGGCATTAACTGAACGATCGCATTCGCGTTTTACTTTCAACGGGAAAAAACAATAAAACAATCATACATTGCGTATTAAATTCGATTACTAACTACATTGTTTCCACAAGAGTACGCAATGAACTGCATTTCCTGCGTTAATATTTCGATTTATTTCACCCGAACAGATTTAGTGTAAGGCATATTGGTGTGCCCAAATATTTATAATGCATTCGATACCGCAAAATTGTAGATGTCGATGATATTGATTTGTGTTTTTCTTAAGTAGAAAGAGTTGATTTGTTTTATATTAAGATTTTTAACCGACTGCAAAATAACTTTTAATATGAATTTTTTGGAAAGCTTTTTGATGAAATGGAATAATATAAATATTTATTTTAAAACTTAAAAACTATTTGGAAGATTAACATTTTCGGGCCGTCCGACGTCTATCCAAAGTCCATTGTTTTTTGCATTTAAATTTAGATATAAAATATGTACATCTTGTGATGATATAAAAATAACCTCATAATTACTGTTAATTACAGGGTTCTACAGATAAAATATTAAGATAATGTGTGTTACGTCTATAGAAAGTTGTGTCGTGTTGATAAGTATGAAAAGTCAAACTCCAAAATTAGGTGTACATTAGGTACTTAGGTTTTGACAAAACAAATGTCTTATTTTTATATTAACGAGAAACTAGAACAATTTCACTCAATTCATTTCTAAGACAGTGACTTTGATGTAAAAAATTAGGATAGCGATATTTAAAAGTAAGAACTATTTCTTATAGAAATTAAGCAATTTAATTATTATAATCGACAGGACCACATCTCTACGGTGGGTGGGTCATAAAGACGAAGATCCACCTATAAACACAAAATTGCAAGTAAAACTCTATTTATTGCCAAGAGCATAAGGTTGTAGTTTAATATTATATTCATTAAATCCCTTGGACGAATTGGAATAGATTTAGTTATGTGTGTATAATATTATTAATCTTTTATGTGTGCGTCCCGGTGACAAAAGATTACTTACGAAATTACGTCAAAGGCATTTCTAGTTGTTCTGTGACATACAACATAGTGACGCAGTAAATTAAAATGTGTAAGTAATAAAAAAATGAAGTTTAACAAAATAAAAACTTTTTAATATTTCCATTTTTGTTTAATACTTTCCACCTGTGCGGTTATTTCCAACGTTCTAAAGATATCAAGAGTAGGTTCGACAGTTTAAAAATAAATATTGAGTGACATCCCCTTCCTCTGTCTAGACTTTATAATACAATTAGAGGACATTTTATTGAAGGGGAAATAAGAGGCGTTAATATTTTAAATTCCATAAAGAGTTAATGATTTCCAAGAGAAACGGTTGGTGTTGAATGGAAATGCTTTGTTCTAAGATCTATTTTTCTGATTACTTCATTTAATAAGATGAACGTGAAAAAGCATCTCACCAGGCCGCCATAGTGTCGGTCACCATGCTGCATTGTCCTTATTCGCAATGAGGATGGTGACCGCCACTCCTGGATTCTGTTCATGCTTACCATCAGGCAGGGCAGAGTCATTTTGGCACCTAACTATAAAAAAAAAAAAAAAAGATGATATTTTCATAGTAAAAATTAACATTGTTGGGTAAATTATCTGGATTTGACGGCAAATGTTTTGTCACGTTGTTTTAAGAATATTGCATGTCGTATGGCTTATGCAGTCGGCATGCTGCTTCCTAATTCGTTAAATTTTTGTGGATTTAAATCCCACATGGGACACCACTTTGTGTGATCCACAAATTGTTGTTCTGAGTCTGGTTGTTCTTTGTGCCCGTTACATGTATGTTTATAAAATCTCCCGCGACACAGGATATATTCGTAGTTTGGGAGTTGTATTAAAATATAATTTAAAAAATCAAAAGAATACGTTCCGAAAAAAAATAAACAGCTAACTCTTGAAGAACAAACATAAGATCTAATTATTTCTCTTTTGTAGGCCTCACTTAAAAACCAAAACTAAGCGTGTTGTTTCTATGAATAAAATTTTACAAATAAATAGAAATATTACATCTTGTATGATGCAGAATGTTCATTTAAACATTGTACACTATTCAATTTAACTCAAAGCGGTTTAGTTCTCGAGACTGGAGATGCTCCTGAGGTGGCTTTTGGAATGTAGTGACGAGCTACCGAACTCGAAATGAACACTATTCGTTCGTGTAATCCTTTTGAGATGCTGAGGAACACCTTTTGAGATGTAACCACCGTACATTTATAATGAAAAACAGGAGGTTTAACATGTTTTAGTAAGCAAATATTAATTTTAAAAGTTTATTTCATATGTAAAAGGTAGAATTACTTTTTGTACGAAGGATACTTTTATTGTTTTACACAGAATAAAAAATCAGTTTATGTTATTTAGGTATTCATAGAATTTAAATGGAAAATAGAAACAAATTATTGGATGCATCAACTCATGTTTTCAATGTAGGAGATGCAAACTCTTTATAATCACTTGAAGTGATTTAATTAGGGAAGCCTTTGGATGAGGGAGCACAAGACGAGTTGTTGTAAAGAGCCTTGAGGGAAGCTATGTCCATCAGTGGACAGCTTTCAACTGAGATGATTATAATGATTGCTCAGAATAATATCTGTGCAATTTGCGTCACAATCTATAGTCATAAAATCAACTCTTGATTCTTATACACCTACCTACGAAGTCGTTAAATGAATTATACAATGTGAACGTTTGTTACATGTCTATGTAGTGCGAATTTGATTTTTACAATCATAGTAAAGTAACACAAAGTCTAAAAGAATAAGAATATGAGTTTATATTACTCGTAATATGTGTTCATATGGTTGATATGGTTCTTTTTATACTAGGCAAACGTAATAGAACAAGTCAACAATGTTAAAAAATTGGCATTCCAAAAATTCATACACACAGATTAAACAAACAGTAAAAAGTATTTGAAAAGTTACATAAAAATAAATGTGGCAATGGAGGCACACTAATAAATCGATCGAAATGGTGCATTCTATAAAAGATGAATATTGGCACGAAGCCGAGCTCGCTGCGAAAGCTGATAATACGAGGTTAGCGCACTTACTTATGCCTCTTTTAATACTGAAACCTAACGAAATTTATTCAAATTCTATTATAGTGCAAATGGTTTAGGTGTCTCGTAATATCTGTAATATGTTTTTGTATTTATTTACTGAGGTCTGAAAGCCAGTGTATTCTAATTTAGCCTAACGCTGTTGCTTTTGTCGCTTTAGATCGGTAATGATAATAACATCATTTGATTAATTAATAAAGTTCAGACAAAACTAAATTTTCCGGCACCTAATGCAATTATGACCTGGGAGTTAATCATTAAAGATAAGATAAAACTAATTAATATAACAATATAATCATTGTTTTACAAAAATAACGTGATTTGTTTAGTATTATTGTATCATCATCTTAGTCGAAAGATATAGCTTAGCTATAGCCCACTGCTAGATATTATTATTGTATGAAATTCAAAAACTGTGTGAAGCAATAGAACACATAGTGTCTACATTAAATCAATGATTGATTACAATTTTTCATTTCATCTTCCTTTCTAGAGCTAAAACAGACATCCTATTGCGCAAGGAAGGACATAACATATGTAAAACCTTAAATAGTCACTTCAAGCCACTAAAAAGTATTATTTCCTGAACAAAAGAACTAAAATCCTCATACAAAAAGTGTAATTATGACCATGAACTTAAATAGCTAGTACACCGATTTAACTCTTCAATTATAATTTAATTTCTGAAACTAGTTCCATAGAAAACAAATAACAATAATTTATGGAACCTTGCGTACGTCACTTTGTCACTACACTGCGCTAAAATTAAATCTACTTCGCACTGAGACGTATTTAAAATCACTTTAAAATGTTGTAAATATAAAACTCTGTTAAATGCAAAAAATTGTGTACAAAAAGGTATAAACCCATTGAGTTAGCAATCACTAGTTGCACATCTCATTCAAAGAGCTTTCATTCAAAGAGATTAATTTAATCGCCAACAAATATTTCATTTCGTGTAAAAAGCATTCCGGTAATAAAATGATCGGGCTGTCCCGTTCCAAAAGTGTCAATTTTTTTAGCAGTACTTTTTTGCTGTTGCACATGAACGGTTAAATTACATATTGGATTAAGTTATTTCAATCAATTAAATACTTTGTTTTTATATCATGGCAAGGGGATTTCAAAGGATTATGACGGTTAATATCATATCTGTGACAGATTTGAGTAACATTCGGTAGAAATGCCATATTTTGATTTAGATACCCGTTCTTATAAAAATATATTTCGAAAAAGAAGCTAATGTAAGCAGTGAAATATTGAAAGCTTTCGATAATTATGGTGATATATAAATGAACTAATCATTTTGATATCATGCCATAAAAAAATTTTTAGACAACCCTAACATCGATATTCGAAAATGTTAACTACATATTCCCGCGGGAGAATTTTAAAGTGAAGTTTTAAAATCACAGTAAAAAGTAAAAAAATACCTACAGAGCTGAAACGAGCAGACGACTAAAATTCCCTCGCATTCCTCTAAAAATTTCAACGACTCAATTAACTTAGGGGAGACAGATTGTCAAAAACCACTATCGCATATTCAGCGTTGGGGTTCAGTGTGTTGGTTATATAAAAATACAAATTTTATGCTAGGCGGACTATTCTGATGGAAAACATTTTTAACGCACTGAATGATGTTTTAAATTGACTTTACTTACTCCTAAACTTTCTTATCTTTCATGATAAAACTTTTAACACAGGGAATGTAATTATTTTCATTTCGATTGTTAATAAAAACTAAATTCAGTCTCATTCGATTATTGTTGTTTTAAACTTATCCCGAAAAAGTGGTTTTTTCCTGGCCGTAAGTTAATGGTTAGGTTATGTAATAAAAGAGCCAGTTTTTCAGTCTAAGTCTGTGTTACTGTGTTGCTTCAACAGGTTATTTCTCACAAACAAACTTTTCATTTAAAACTCGAACTTCTTTTCAAACAAAAACCATTTTTCGTATACTTTGTAACTTCAAGTCTCAAATTAAAATACCAATTAAATTACATTATGATTAATAAAATTATAAAGCATAATCTAAACTGAGTCATTAAATAAGTGCATTTTGTATTTTGTAGATTTTGTCATGTATTTAGCTGTTAAACTTTCAGTCTGTCGGCCTTGCTAAGGATGTTTTAAGAAAACTTTTTGATAGTCCCAAATCAGTTGAATTAAGTATTGACGTATAATACGAATAGAGTAATTTCTTTACTGTCTATTGTATTAGTGACATCTTTGACATCAGATTTAGATTTAAATCGAATCACATTTTAAAATGAACAGAATAACACAATATTCATAACTAAATAAATATACATACACACATATATATTTTTGCGTTCCTTAACATTTCTTAACATTTTTCATTATATTGCATAACCTACTGATTCCGTTGTAAGAAAATATGTAATCAAATGCATATTATAGTTATTTTTGCAATTTATACCTAAATACGTAATTATAACACGCATACTTCGCCCTTTTTTATTATGTAATAGTGGGCAAACGAACAGACTTATCGCCTGATGGTAAGTGATTACCGCCGCTCATGGACACCCGCAACATCAGAGGCGCCACAAGTGCGTTGCCAGCCTTTTGGGGATGGGAAAGGGATGGGGGGAGGGGCGCCCTTCCTCAACTTCTTAAATATACTTTTTTGGGTTCAATTTCTTTTACTATATTTTTTAAGTAATTGTTTCTGCTTGGGATTTTGCAAGCAGAAACGTATATTCGTACGTAGACCGATCTCCAAATACACACATCAAAAGTGTCTAGGGATCAAGCATTTTTATGCGGATTTCTTGAGATTGAGATATGGCTTTGGCCCTGGCCTGCTCAGTCGCCAGACTTGAACCCGATTGAGCATGCATGGGATATGCTACAGAGAAGAGCTCTGCCGAATATGGAGGGTATCCAGTCGCAAGAAGACCTTTTTTTGTTGTTGCAACGAACATGGGCGGCCATTCCACAGCGTGATTTGGATGAACTCATTTTAAGTGTGCCAAACCGATTCTTGTGTTGTTAGTGTTCGCGGTAGAAACACGGATTATTAATTGTTTAAGTTACCTAATAAAAATTTAAAGAAAACTGTTATTTCAGTCTTTTTTTCGAACTTTAATGTTAGTGGTTCAAATGTCAAAAATCCCTTTATTAGGAAAATGGCAAATTTCTTTATTAATGCAAAGGTGACTTGGTTTATCGTTACTGTGACAAACGAAAACACTTTATTTGATGAATCCTTAAAGAAAATTTTAATTAATATCAATCAGGAGAAAAGTTATTGCAAAAATATATGTTGATCCCTAGACACATATGTTGATCCCTAGACACTTTTGATGTGTGTAGATATACCTATCCCGATTTATTACAGAAATTTAAAGATGCTGTCATATAAATAATAAATAAATAATAAAAATCTTTATTTGGAACTGATAACAAAATTACAGAAACATAAATGTGTTTGATAATGACTGCATTAGTGAAACACTGTGGCGCAGTCACTAACGCCCACCTTTGGATGTGGTGCATACGTTCCATTACGTTACTAATAAAATTACAAAATTACAATCTAATTAAGTTTAAATTTAAGACCTTTACTTACTCTAAATAAAAATAAAAATAAGCTTGTGTTTCAGGATTTTACGGTGCGGGTGTGTATTTGTGAATGTGGGTATGAGTGCGTGTGTTTGTGTGAGTGCGGGTGTGTGTGGGTGCGTGTAAGTGTGAGTGCGTGTGTGTGTGTGGGTGCGTGTAAGTGTGAGTGCGTGTATGTTGTGTGAGAGTACTTGTGTGTGTGAAAGCGTGTGTTGTATTATATAATAGATGCGATCAAGTCTTCAGTGCTTTCGTAGGTTAAACCAAGAAGCCACGCAATAACTCGTGATTTACACTCTAGCATAGTAGTGGGATAGATGTTTAAAATTTTATTCATTCTGTTATACAACGAGCGGGCAAAAAAGTGAAAATGTCGTTTGGCAAGCGTGTTTTACAAAATTCTATTCTGCAAACTTTGTCCACTCTGCGCTTCTTTGGATTTGGAATAAAGGGGAGATTTGCGTGTTGCCGAAGTATGACTGTTAAGAGGAACAGTTTTCTAACTGTTAAAATTTCTAGTTCGTGGTATAGCTGAGAAGTAGCGAACCATATAGGTTTAAACGACATAATTTTTAAGACACCCCTGTGTGCTCTTTCGAGACTAAGGAGTTTGACCTTACCCGCACAGCCCCAGGCCGAAATACAGTATATTTAACGTTACAGTAAAATAATATTTGATACTGACTCTCGTTACATGAAAAGAGTTTTTAGTCTCTTTTTATTTGTACTGACTTATCTTTTATTTCAAAGTTTCTTTTGAAACATGCATAAAAAGTTCAGTCGAGAGGTAACTAAAGCTAGGAATCCTATTCAAAATTGATCTGATCTCGAAAGTTGCATTCTATACTAGTTTTTCTTAGTCAAACTTTACTTTTGTATGAACTGAATTGAAGCTACCTCTCAAAAGCAAATGCATTATTTGTAATGAAAATAGGTACATAGTCTAGTCAATATAAGTAATTTAGTAATATTATTAATAATTTAATATTATGGTATGACACTTTAACATGTAAACAAAACACGATATATATATGACGGCGCACACATATTTAGTGGGTAGTTTTTGAACGAATAATTTTACGATTGACATACTACATAACACCGAGCGCTGGGGAGGCGGCCATGATTGTGAATCGAGTTGTGAGAGAGCGCGCACGCACCCACGTGTTCTGGTGGAATGGTTTTAAATCCGATCAGATCAGAGTAATCTTTTATAATTAAGAGTGTTGAAGATTGATTTGGTGATTGATTAAATAAATGTTGATTATATTTCAAAGTATTTTAGTGATTAACACATCCTGGTCTCCTCGCCCAACTACCCACATTTGTATTATGGCTGACAAATCAAAGAGTGATAATGAGCTGCCCACGGGACCCGCCATTATATAAAAAAATGAAACAACAAGTTGTGGATCGAAAAAAACGTTGTTTCTTCACAGTACTTGGTGCAGTAGAACCACTTCAATTATTACGCCATCTGTTCAGTCAAAACTAAAGCCTGTCGAAAACACATTACTTAGTAATGAGCTTCGTCGCGTGCAATACATTGAAATGTTACGTGTTTACGAATTACGAGTTCTTATCGACCTCTCAAGTGCATGAATCTTTAAAGAAACACTTGTATGGCGTCTAGTTAAGCTACCATTAGTATAAAATTTTCAAAGTCAAATAGCTACCCATTTAATATCATGTCCCCATAGACAGTAATACGTTTCATGTTCGAAAACCACTCTAAAGGATTGCAAGACGAAGTTTAATTCCACGCTGCTGACAACTTTGAGTTGTTTAACAAAATTTAAGCTCGGTATTACACAAAATAAGCAGAAATACTGAAATATGGAATCCCTTTTCAAATGTGTACCGTTTTAATAAGCTATTTTACGGCTGAACTTTGTTTGGACGTGACAGCCGTATGTAGTTTAATTTTAAGTCACGTCAACTACGTACATGCTTAATTTATTTAATTTTTCCACTGAGGAATGATTTGTTTTTCGAAATGAGAAATGATCAGTAATTAATTTTGAAGTCGTAATAAAATGAGTCATTAGTAAGTAGTTGTCATATTGATAAATGTTTTATGAAGTTTTTAAGCTACAAACTTAATTTCAAAATAATACAAAAAAAAAATTATAAAAAAAACCGACTTCCAAAAAACATCCAACGAAAACTCCCTGCCAAAAAACACTGAAAAGCGTAAAATAAACTGGCTCTTCATAAGTTGCTATGTGCCAATTCTTGTCTATACCTAATTCTAAAATTTGTTTGAAGTCGGTGCCAAGCGACTATCGCTTAGATTTTTGTAATTGTTGGTTCGTATTATTTTTGGCTTGGCACCAATTTGAGCACCTATGTGCCAATTCGAATTGGCACATAGCAACTTATGAAGAGCCAGTTTATTTTACGCTTTTTAGTGTTTTTTGGCAGGGAGTTTTCATTGGATGTTTTTTGGAAGTCGGTTTTTTTTTTATAAAAAGTTTTTATTTTTCAGTTTTTAGTGCAAACAATCTAAGTAGTAAGTTGAACTAAGTCATAAAATTTCTGCTGATGCAAATAATTTTAGTGGTTTAAAGACGTATTAAATATCAACCCATATTTAAGGGGTTAGGGATAGAATATCCAGAAATGCTACGTAATACGGTAATACTCATTTTTATCAATAGCCCAAAAATAAAGTTTCACGTTTCTAACTTTAAAAATACGAACTTTTATACAATCTTTCAACCCCTTTTTCACCCTCTTAGGGGTAGAATATCCAGAAACGCTTAAAGACATTTCTACTCATTTTTATGCAGTAGCCCACAGATAAAGTTTCATGTTCCTAACTTAAAAAATGACGGACTTCCACACAAACTTTAAACCCCTATTCCACCCCTTTAGGGGTAGAATATCCAGAAACGCTTAAATACGTATCTACTCATTTTTAATCAGTAGCCCAAAGATAAAGTTTCATGTTTCTAACTTAAAAAATGACGGACTTTCGTACAAACTTTCAACCCCTATTTCACCCCCTTAGGGGTAGAAATTACAAAATTCCTTCGTGTCTACTCAATAAAACGATCCATATGAATAACTGAAAGCATACAAATTAAGGTCTATACGTACGTGTAATATTAAAATCATCCTCTAATCCCTAACTGTTGAAGAGTTTAACCTTCTATCATCAGCTCACCTAAATAACTTGAAAGTATACGACTAAAGGTCTTTAGATACTTATGAAATTGAAAGAATTATCCTCCGACTCCTAACCGTTGAGGAGTTGTACCTTCCACCTTCCATCATCAGCTTACCTAAATAATTTGAAAGAATACGACTAAAGGTAACACACATACATATGATATTTAAAGAATTATCCTCCAACTCCTAACCGTTAAGGAGTTGCACCTTACATCATCAGCTCATCATCATAAAATGATGACTACCAAAAAAAAAACACAGTGGAACATAGAACCTCCTCCTTTTTAGAAGTCGGTTAACAATATTTGAAACTTTAAAACAAAAAGATATTATCAAAGATATGATGGTAAACGAAGCTAAGAAATAACATTTTTCAAATACACGTTGATTCGCGCGTCGTTTAAAAAATTAGGGCGCGAAATAGATAAAACTTTTTTTTTTTTCATATCTACCAACGCTTAATGGCTTTTACACTTTAATTGGCATCCATTATGTATTGGCGAAACCACACACGAGATGAATTCGATAATATATTGGTAAGTGATACTAAACCTCTAAAAAGTTTACTTAATAAATCTTTTTCATATTAATTTAAAAACATAGCAAAAAAAATTTTTCCAAAGTAGTAGAGCCACGCTGATTTCAGCACGAACGGGCCGGCTCAACCGGGGCGGTACTACCCTCGCACAGAAAATCAACGTAAAATGACAGCGTTCGTGTTGTCGTGTTTCGTTGGTGAGTGCGAGACCGGAGGCCCAATGATGCAGAAGCATCACTAGCCCGCCATGGTGTGAGTCACCATGCTGCATTGTTGCATTGTCTGCACGAGCAGTGAGTATGGTGACCACCACTCTTGGATTCCGCTTATGCTTTCCCTCAGGCAGAGTAGAGTCATTTCGGCAGGGACAAACATAAAAAAAAAACTTTTACAATAGACGTAAAGTTAGGAAATTAAATTATTTAATTAAAAGGCTGGCAACGCACTTGTGTCTACAATGAGTGTGAAATAGAAAAAGAAACTGTTTAGATCTGACAACGCTGAGATATTTTAATGTCTTATTTGGATATTTTATTTATAAATTGTACATGAGAGATGAATATGATGAAAAGCTAAAAGTATTATCAGTAATCTTGAGTCTTACTAAAAATATTACAATAATTAATATATATAATATAATCCTATCTACATCACATCACACTAATATATAAAGGCGAAAGTTTGTGTGTATGTTTGTTACTTCTTCACGCAAAAACTACTGAATTGATTTGAATGAAACTTTACAGTAATATAGCTCATACATCAGAATAACACATAGGCTATTATTTGCCGCAATAACCGACATGCACGCGGGCGAAGCCGCGGGCCACAGCTAGTAATATTATAAACGCGAAAGTTTGTATGTATGGATGGATGTTTGTTACTCTTTCACGCAAAAACTACTGAACGGATTTGGATGAAACTTTACAGTAATATAGCTTATACATCAGACTAACACATAGGCTACTATTTACCGTGATAACCGACATATACGCGGGCGGAGCCGCGGGCAACAGCTAGTAACCGATATTTTAAGCTACAATTACCAATGTAACTTTAATAATAAGGGGACTACCTTCTAAGTAGATTATAACTTGTTTATTACTGGATTATTTTAAGATTTAATTGAAAAACTCATTAAAGTTGCCGTAAAGTAGGTACTTATTACATAGGTATAAACAAAACGTTGCGCTTGACAACTCAGCATAATTACTAAATAGGTTTCTGAGTTTTACACAAAGCGAGCTTTTCAGAAGGCTTTCTCATTAAAGAAAATGGAGATAACGAGACAAAGTAAAGCGACAATAAAATCAGAGATCCGCAGCGAATTGCGTAAGCCCACCATTTTAATTCTACTTCCACCCGTTTTCCTCCCAGTTAGCTTAGAAGCGCATTTCGTTCATCGCTCCTATCTTATTCTTTACAAAATTAATTTAGTTTGATCATTTGGCTATAGTCATTCCTAACTTAAACAATGCGACGCAATGACGTCACAGTTTGCTCTATCAATTATAGGCGCATAGCGTTCCCGATAGCGTTCATGGTTCGGGCACTTTGTTTGATTGCCCTTGCCTTATACGTAAATGTGGCACGTAACAGGTTCGCAGCACACATTTAACGTGATTTAACTGGTAAATGCATTATACATAAAATATACCTATTTGATCTGTACCCACCACATATGGGATAATTAAGAAAACTTAACAAGTTATTAATAGCAAATTTTACAAAATGAAAAACAGTAAATTACCAATTTTATGTTTTTAAACAGAAGCCTCTATACTGAAGATTAATTTGCTTAAAATTATTGTCCCTTTGTGGTTCTAAGGGGCCGGGAAAGAGGGTATTAGAGTACTAACCTAATTATGGTACATCCTTTTTTGTTCGTGCTTAGTCATCGACCGTTCATGAAGAGCTCAATGCAGTAAAATTTGTTTCTTACACGCCCGGCCCCATTCTGTCAGCTCCTTTAGTCCTACGAACACTTAACCCATTTCAAGTGTATGATAGAGCTCTATAATGGATATAGGTACTTTATAATTTAGTGTTCGATTATACGTTTAGTTTTATGTTCAAATTTCGATGTTTCCTAGCCAACGAAATCTTGACGAATATAAGCTATTACATTTTATAGCACATAAAATTAAAAATTCAGACAAAGACATATTGTATTTCGTCTTAATAGTATGTACTTGCCATATAAAAAAAATGATGAAAACCGACTGATGAAATCTTAATGCAAAATTATTCTGTAATCCATTCGAAATACGAATATAATAATAATTTATCGTTACGAAAACGGACAAAACAAGAATTAATAAGGACAGAGAATGGAAAATACTCGCCATTTCACAAATAGAACGGCGACGAAGGCAAGAAAACAAAAGGTTTCACAAAAAATCGGAAGCATGTCTGGCAATCGGGGGTTGAACCGAGGCCGTAATCTTTCTCTTCTAGGTCAGATAGAAGCTATGTAGGACGCATATACATATATAACTGCAAAGTACGTATATCATTCAACCCCAGAACGGCACTTCATATACCTATATGTATAGCTATGTTGTCCTACTATAGTACTATAAGTGCGTGCGTGTTAACACATATGTGGCTATATAAACGAGTATAGCGGAACGGTAAGCTGACCGTAATAGAAATTGTCCTCCTAGCAAGTATAGTTTTAAAAAGATGGTATTTCTACTGTACATATTATGGTGGTTTGTGAATTACTTGTTGCCAAAAATGGATCGATATATATATAAATAGTTATAATATAATACTCCTAACATAACATTTTTGAAATGCATGAAAACGGTCTATTAGTATAAAATCAAATGATTGCACTCGTAACAGAAATGAAATAAGAAAGTAATTTGCAGAACTTTATAAGTTATTCAAAAACCAGTCAGAACCCATAAATTGCCTGGTTATAACATTGAATTTGATACTTGAATAATATATATTTTCAACGTAGCAAAAGGTCGGGAAAGTTCAATTCAATAATTTAATACCGGGTATTAGTGCCTAAGTTGCGTAGAGTAGGTACTTGCCTCGGGTCACTTGTAAATAATTAAAAGGTCTTCAAACGACTCAGACATTATCCCGTACTTACTAGGTCTATATTTTACATAAGAATGGTATGCTGAATAATGTACTTAGAAGTAATTAAGTGCTCTTAAGTGATTTTTAGAAGCACATCCCTGATTACGGTTTCATTAAAAACGATGAATTGTGGTACGAACCTTATAAATACATTTGACCTCGCAAATGAGTGCAATTTAATGTTTTTATCCTAAGATCTTTTTTTATTTACACTGAAATTGGTTGATTAACAGCGGGGAAAAGAGGTTCACCAAGGCTTTCATGTTTTTAGTTTTAAAACATAGAAGTCGCTTCCGCTGTCTGTTCGCTTAGATCTTTTAAACTACTCAACATATACATATATACTCAACTATAATGCAGCTTTCAGTAATAGATAAATTGATTCAAGAGGAATGTTTATATATATGTAATACATATATATTTTTTTTTTTTTTTTTTTAATGGGACTAATCCCGCCCACACCCCCACCACTGTAACTCCTGTACACCAGGATCAACAGCGGTGACCCACGAAAACACCGAGTTATGACACTCGGGAAGTCCCAGGAAAAATTTAACTGTCTTGGAACCCGCAACGAAATTAATCAGAAGAAAACTGGAGGAGTTGGAAATATAATAAGTCCACTTCCCTCCTTAGCAAAGCGGGAGACAAAATGGAGTCAAAATAGGCAGACGCCTTTTTCAAACCGGGAAGCACCACGGATAAAAATATTATGGGTCCTAAGTGAGCTATATTTGATTTCTATAGTATGTATGGCAGAATCGCTTAAACGCACGGAAATTCACCGCAGTTGACACAAGATCCCCATAATATACTACCCCAGACGTCATTTGTAAGCTATTTAGCATCATGTTACGTTCATTGTACCAAAGACTACATTCCCAGAGGATATGATGAGCCGACTGTTCACAGCTAGAATCAGGTGTTGAGCATTGACACAATGGTGAATCGACTAATTTAAATGAGTATAGTTTGCTCTTAAAGTTACCGTGGCCTGTAAGAAATTGAGCGACACAGTGATCTACCTCGAGCCATGTCCTTGACAACCTTTCGCGAACAGATGGAAAGAACTGGTAAAGGTGGCGCCCCTTAGATGATTCGTCCCATCGTTTCTGCCATTCATCCAAGAGGTCGTTATAGACATTGGTTTTTTGTTGAAACAATCTTATGATTTTACCGCGGTCTCGTATGCCCAAAAAATCGCATTCCATGTTTTGTAGTGTGGAATAGTACATGGCTGCACGTCTTTGCACCTCGAGATCGACCGGAAGAACACCTGCCAACACCGGTAAAGCCTCAGTGCTATACATATATATTATGAAATCTGAGAAAATTTCATAGACTTCCGTGCGAACCCGGTCCGGGTCGCTAGTATACTCGTATTATAAATAACTAGCTGGGCCCCGCGGTGTTACCTGCGGTACAACAACAACCGCGGTTAACGCCGCGGCGTTAAGTAAAAAAAAACTATGTAAAAAGTATCCTATGTCCGTTTCCTTGTTCTAAGCCATCTCCCCACCAATTTTCAGCCAAATCGGTTAAGCAGTTCTTGAGTTATAAATAGTGTAACTAACACGACTTTCTTTTATTATAGAGATAACAATACATTTCCAATTACTCTGTACATGTTGTAAATAATATTATTTATAAAATCATAAATTATAAGCGTTTTAATTCATGAAGGTTATTTGAAATCAATCTAGAAGATAAACATAATTTAATTTTCATTCAAATTACTTCGACCGTTTCTTTTGAATTTTTCTAAAGACATTTTGAATTGATGATAGATATAAGAAATACAACAAAACATTTGCACTTTTAAGCCTTTCGGTGTCCCGCTATTTCTAAAGTATGTTAGACATTTAAGGGGGCTTTTAAAACGCATGTTTTCCCACTGTGGGAATACAACAGATTCTCTCCATCTGTGCTGGCTTTGTCCTGAAACATGGAAACGAACTCTCCCTTGAATCTTTTTACAAGCGGGACGATAATATTCCGCAGTATTTTGAATTGTTGAAAATCGTTTTAAAATTGGAGCCACAATTTGCCACCGAAGTTTGTTTTGTAAAATTGGAAGGAGTCTGTCCTAATTTCAAAATGTAGCGCTTTTGGACAGCTTGGAATTTGTATTCTGCCTTTTTGGTTAAACTGTAGATAGACGAGTTTTAGTAGCTTGAGTTGTCGCATTGCAGTGGAAACGAAATTTACTAAACCTAATTTTACATTTGACATTTTGAGACCCAGCCACTGTGAAATTGGATTTTTCTCTAACTTTTTATTTTATCTTTAAAGTCATAAGCTTAAGATGTAATTCTTTATTTTTTAAATACAGGAGTATAAATTAATTTTAGTGACAATAATAAGTTATTTACATTTTTGACATTACTTCTCTAATAAATGAAAAAGTATTTTTATGTCAGGGTTTCCTAGATTTGGGTATATTTTGACTTCAACACATAGACTACTATTTGCCGCGTTAACCGACACATACGCGGGCAACCATTAGTACGTAAATAAAATACCCACACAAAAGTATAAAACATAGAACGTTTGATTCGCATTTTTTCTGTGAATATTTAAAAGAGTATTATTAGTGACACTTTCCATTCCTCCGTTCATTGTAAAGACATCTTATTACTTTGCCATTTCTTATTACTCGTGGGTTTGTCAGCTTACATTCAACACTAAACAGATCCTATATACTATTGACGACATAGTTATTCAGACTACCTAAAAACTGTTGAATCCAAAAACAAATTACCCAACTTAGTAATCCGAACAATCTCTTTTCCCGCAAGAGATACATGTGAAATCGCCTTCGCCTTCTCCAAAAATCAATGGAGTACGCAGTTCGCATCCCCAACCATACAAACGTCAACAAGTACCCTATAGTGCCGCTGTAGGGGCGAGAGGCGAAGGGGACGGCATGGGGCGCCTCTCAAAGGGTGAGATTCAACTGGTGCAATGCGGATTCCCCTCCCACACATTTGTTTTTGCTGTTGTTCCAGCGGCAATGTCACGTTTAGTGTTTGTTTCGTTGACTTTGTTTTGCTATGCGTCTTTCTTAATTACGGCACAACGGCGACGTTACTCGTATTTAGTTTTTTGGTTTTATGTTTTTATTGGTTCATAAAATGATATATTGAGAATACACGGGAACCAAAGCAAATTTTATACTGTTCATTTTTTATTTATAGTAGCCTAGTTTAATTAAATATGTACCTATATCGTTATGAAAAGTATGCCTCGAGAAGTGTTGAAAAACGTGTATATACTCAAGTAACGATTTCGATACTAATATTATAAATTCGAAAGTATCTCTGTATATCTGTTACACTTTCTCGGCCAAACTGCTGCACAGATTTCAATGAAATTTGGCATAGAGATAATTTGATTCTTGAGGAAGGACTACAGCACCGCATTAACCGACGTACACACGGACGAAACCGCGGGCAAAAGCTAGTTTTGGACAGCTCTTGTTACTATGTTGCAGTCAAAATACTCCTGTTGTGCTTATAAATAGCTAATTGGTAGATTATATTAGTTCAGGCTTAAGTTTCATAACCAAAAAAAATAGATTACTCCACAACACTAGCTCTACAAAATTTTATAGTTCATAACTATATTTAACTGAAATCTTACTAACTGAACGCTCGAAAAGCACTGTGTGAAATACAAAAATATTTTCTTTAATGCGATGGTATTTCTCAAAATTAATGAAATCATTGAACTAATTTAAATTATTCCTCAATGTTTGAGATTCAGTTTGTATTTATTAAAACGTGAAAAGAATTCTTTGTAGGGTTTTCGAGAAAAATTTGCAGGAATGAGACATTTAAATAACTTCAAGCAAAATAAGTCGTAATATTTTTAATTCATGCAAAAGTAGCTAACAGTTTAGATTTTCAACAAGCTTATCAAATATGTATAAATGTTGACCTATTGTGACCTCTAAACAGTGACGGGTCAACTTACACTGGATATAAATAGCTAAACATAAATTTAAAATAAATAATAAACTTAAATTAAGCTCAAATTTAATGAATCTTGATCGAATGTTTGATCCTCCATTTGGTCTCTTATCTCTCTTATTATTTCAGTACACTTCTTCTTTGAGTACATAAGCACAAACGGGCCGGCTCGACCAGGGTGGTACTACCCTCGCACAGAAAATCAACGTAAAATGATAGCGTTCGTGCTGTCGTGTTTCGTTACTGAGTGCGAGACCGCAGGCCCAATGATGCAGAAGCAGCACATTCTCAATGAGGATGACCAATACTCTTGGATACTGCGATGGCTTAGAACTCTCAGATCACGTAAGACTAAAATTGTAAGTGTCAACATGTGGACACGCAACTAGTAACGATTGCATTTTCATGTTTTGATTTTTAGCTAAGTAATCCTAGTTTTAAATTGAATAAACTGTATTAAAATTTGTAAAATAAATATAATCATGATTTACTTAAAACCTCTGCCTATATAAAGTTTTGCTTGTTCGATTGTACATTATATAGGCATTATGTACGTACATTATTTTTCTTAAATGAAAATGAATAATTTTCTCATAAAGATTATGGTTTTCCAAATAAAGTAATTTGGATGTAAAAAAATAACCGCGACAATAGTACTAATAACCCACGATAACTAACACGCGATTTGTAGAAAACACTTCATCCTAACAATTTCTCGTGTTCAGTATGAAATGTCACGGTCAAACACGCTAGGCTCGCAGGTATTAACACGTTAAGCCTCGGATGACGTCACCACTAAATCTTTTTAAACACGATAGGGCTCTCACGTTATGTTATGATCTTTTTAGAGATCGTACGTTCGCATAATAAAACGGAACTCTTCTAAAATCCCTTGAGCGTCTGTCGGTAAGTTGTTTAGGTTCATTAAATTTCTTGAGACTACAAATCGATTAAGTTTAAGATGTAATATCTAATACAGATGTGCAATGTAAATATATCAATGTTGACTATAGGATTCGTTGAGTCAAATAGCAGCACTAGTAGGGAGGGTTCAAATATGACCATTACCATCCCTCGGAAACGAATTTTTGTTCACAACAACAGTCTACTGTTGGACATAGGCCTCTGCCTATTAAGACCATTAGATATTACAGGACAATCTATAACAGGCTTAACTTCTTAATATGCCAGGTTAAATCCATCAAACAGTGTGTACAAAATTACACTTGCAGTTAGTACCTACATAGTATTGACTGCACGTTTGGCCTTGTGGTTTAACGGTCACCACGCCGTTTCCTACTTCGCCAAGTGTCGTGTGTTCAAATCCCACGTAGGACAACACTTTGTGTGATCCACAAATTGTTGTTCTAAGTCTGGGTGTTCTTTGTGTCCGTTTCATGTATGTTTGTAAAGTCTCCCGCGACACAGGATTTATTCCTAGTGCGGGAGTTGTCCTTTAAAAAAAAAATTGTTACATTGTTACATTTCGCCATCCTCGTCTAACGAGTAACGTTTCTCTTTCATTTTATCTTTGACACCTAGTATTTTTAACAGGTGGCAACCCTAATTTGGGGCGACTTTTTACAGGCTGCAGTATATCGTCATAATTTTAAAAAAATCTTTAACTTTGATGTATATGACATGAATATACGTCATGAACGTATAAATACTACAGAGTAATACCTGCTTACACCTGGCTGATAAGTAGTTGCGGCCGAGTAAGCAACGGCACCCATGGTTTTTTAAATTTTCTAGATACATTACTGTAATAGGAACGATATTTTATTTAACAACAACATAAACTAATTTTTTTGTAGAAAATGAATTACCTTTTTTTAAATTTCAAATATTTGCGGGCACTTTATGACTGGCAACCTGTTATTAATGTACTGTCCTATTCAAAATCGAATGTAGAATTTTGAGTTTGAGTAACTACGTGAAGAATGAATAGATATCGCGGCCGGATCTTAGTCAACATGTTTACCCAAAAATGTTCTTAAATAAGATGTTTTAATTTGCTCTTGAGATAAAAATTATAAACAGATTAGAATCACGGAACCCTCTTTTCGTGATTTTAGATCTAACTTGGTCGCGTTTGGTCTAGTTTTATTCATGTTACGGCTTTACACGTATGTGTATTTACATACATACTCCTTAACCGTTATTTCGATAAAAAATGTAATGTGTATATGAAAATTTTGTACATTCTTCTTTCTTGGTTCAATCTGTTCTCTTATGGAATGCACTTCCTCTCGAGATCAGGATGGCGAAAACACGTCAAGCCTTTAAATACTTGTTGCGGAAACATTTCACAAAAATATTAACACCACAATCCTAAATTTTATCCTTTTCACAACAAAAATATATATAATGTATTATGTGTGAGTAATATAATTACTTAAATATTATGTGTACTAATATCCTAATGATATAAGTAATAATGTAAAATCATTATGTAATTTACATTTGTAAGCTCTCTCTCTCTCGCTCTCGTGCTCTCTGGAAATATGATATACTTGGGATTATTTTATTTAACATTTCTGAACATTGTGCATCTACCAATCTTGGCTCTGCATCACCCTAAGGTCGACTGGTAGAAAATGCCTACGGCATTAAGTCCGCCTGTGCAACAATTATGCATGAAGACTTAAATAAAATAAAAAAAATAGTGGCGTTTCACTAATGTAAGGCTACATTTTATACAGGTTTAATACCACGCTATGCCATACAAAAGCGGGCAGAGTTGTGGGCAAAATCAAGCACAATCAATATTTATGTAAAGCTGATAATAGATCAGCTTTTTAGGGTTCCGTGCCAAAGGCAAAAAACGGAACCTTTATAGATTCGTCATGTCTGTCTGTCTGTCTGTCTGTCCGTCCGTATGTCACAGCCACTTTATTCCGAAACTATAAGAACTATACTGTTGAAATTTGGTAAGTAGATGTATTATGTGAACCGCATTAAGATTTTCACAAAAGAATATAAAAAAACAATAAATTTTGGGGGTCCCCATACTTAGAACTGAAACTCAAAAAAATTTTTTTCATCAAACCCATACGTGTATCTATGGATAGGTCTTCAAAAATTGAGGTTTCTACTATCATTTTTTTTCTAAACTGAATAGTTTGCGCGAGAGACACTTCCAAAGTGGTAAAATGTGTCCCCCCCCCCCTGTAACTTCTAAAATAAGAGAATGATAAAACTAAAAAAAATATATGATGTACATTCCATGCAAACTTACACCAAAAATTGGTTTGAACGAGATCTAGTAAGTAGTTTTTTTTAATACGTCATACATGTTAAAAAATATACACTATTATTAAAACATCGATCAAAGTTACAACGAACTACAAGAACTTTTATATTATGTTACTTGCTGCTTCGGAACCCTTCATGGGCGAGTCCGACTCGCACTTGACCGCTTTTCAGAATAAAAAATAATGCAGTAACTATTTTATATTATAATCTGCTACTTTCGGTTCATCTATTTATCTCATATTAGAAAAAGAAAGATAATATTAAGTTAAAATAACGAATATTTTGTAATGTAATGTTGTAAAATCTCTCAGAAAATCGCACCTCGAATGAATATAGTACTAGTTTCAAAAAAGTTAAATAATAGCCCTCTTGGATAGCAAAAGAAAGTTAGTAGACAGTAAGGTCCCATAAATCCAAGAAGGGAAGGAGACTCTTATTTATTGATTATTAATAATTCTGTATCTATATAAGTAGTTAACTTTATTTTTTACTGTTTTCTTAGTGAACTCCGAAAAGTAATACATGTGCTATTGTAGACGCAATATATATTATGATAACAAGTCTACATAACATGAAAAACTCACGAATTTTAGTAAGAAAGCTCTCATTAAACTTTCCCTTCCCGGGATGAACGTACAGAAAATAACTCTCAGAACGCCGGGTCAATGACTTGTTCAGTTTTTCTTCTGAGACCAGATGAATCGATCTCATTTTGTCGTTGTTTGTCCAAAAATAGATGTGCGTTGTCGACAACGTATAACATAATCGATAACTCTTTTTTGAAACTACTTATTTGAAAGGTTGTCTCCTGCTTGGGAACTATATTTTCATTACATTGACTAAGAAATGTGTTTTTTTACAGTTTTAAGCAATATACACTTGATTTTGGTTTTTCTTCATATCTTCAATCATTCTCGAGAAAATGGATCTTTGCGGACAAATAGAGATACGGACAGACACAGGTGGATAATGAAATCGTTTTGAATTAGTAAATTGAAATTCTAAAAAGACAAAAAATAGTCCGGAATGACTATAATATATTTTGTACACAGCTTTGCTAGCTATATAAAGTTATCCAATAATAAGAAAAAATCCCCATTCTAAGTAAAAATAAATAACCTACTTCTGGCTTAGGCATCAATGATTATTATCAGCCTGCGTTATTTATCATCAGTCATATTTATACACAAGTTGTGTAGTTGTTGTGTATTGTAAATATGTCACAATTTTCCTTTTTTTATCTAAAAGGTCCTATGTTACACACTACGTCAAAGAAGACATCGGTTAAATCATACAGATGATAATAATATAATAATAGGTCTTTACCTATGAAATTGCCGTTTTGTATGCAATAAGTGAAAGTACTTATTTTTTCAAACTTTTTTATTTCTGTTATTCGAAGTAATCACCCATGCAATCGACGCATCTTTGCCAACGCATTGGCAGTTTATTGATGCCCTTCTTGTAAAAATCAGCTGGACGGGAGGCAACAAACTCTTAATGGCTCTTAAAGGCATTTTGTACTGCCTCTCGGGAATTGAATTTTTTACCAGCTAAAAAATTGTCTAAATTTTGGAAAAAGTAATAGTCGGTAGGTGCAAGGTCTGGTGAGTATGGCGGATGAGGGAGAGCTTCCAACCCCAGCTCTTGCAGCTTGGAGACAGTCTGTTGCGCAGTATGGTGTCGCGCGTTGTCGTGAAGCAGCTGCCAATGCGTTGGCAAAGATGCGTCGATTGCATGGGTGATTACTTTGAATAACAGAAATTAAAAAGTTTGAAAAAATAAGTACTTTCACTTATGGCATACAAAACGGCAATTTCATAGGTAAAGACCTATTAGAAGAGAATAGTCACGTTAGCGATTATAGAAAGACAATCGACCCGAAACACTTACATCTTGGCCAAGGAGGTATATCCATTTACGAAACCATCTATATGAAATAGACAAAACATTTAATAATAACAATAGTTTAATCTATATATATATATATATAAATGAATCGCCGAAATGTAGGTATGTACGCGCATAACTTCCGATCGGCTGCACCAAATTAAATATTTTTTATGTGTTCGTTATTGTTAGGACAAGGTTTGTGTACAAGAAAAAATTAAAGATAACGGGAAAGGTTAATTTTTTTGTCCGCGAAGGGAAGCTGAGACAGATAAGTAAATATGGCGGTACGAAGTTCGGCGCGTCAGCTAGTAGTATTATAATTGTTTTCACATCATGTCATGTAAGACAGATTTTTTATTATTCATTCATTTTAATGTTAACTTAAAAATTGTGCGGTTCTGACGATTGCAGAGTACGAAGACACAAATTGTAATTTTATATAAAATTTTGCATGTGTTTTACAGACTCGTACCAGTTGCTATTTGAGCTTTAATTTGGTCAAACTGAGTCAACTACCGTATTCAATGTACAATTTAATGTTAGTTCAGAATTGTGGTTTGTTAAAGTTTCCACAAACTTTATGGAAGTAAACAGCGCATGCTCGTGGGCCGGACGTTGCAAATTCTATGTAATAAGCCGACCAATGACAGGCTACCATCGGCGCAGGTAAATATTCATCTGCTCAAAACACGTGTACCAAGGGCCGCCTACTTCATATTCTGTGTATCTGTTTTCGCTGATAACATAATTTAGTAACTAAACTCATTTTCGAACATTCTTTCTCCTTGCTAGAGTTCGTTTAGGAATCGATTCTAAAGCTACGTATCTCGAGCTTATGTAATTGGTTCCCTTCTTAATCTTATAACTGAAACCTCAGTTAGCTATTCCTTTATAGTTTCTGAAATATATATTAGACACTCTTTGTCAGTGTATAACATTGTAACTAACATGATTTGTGTGTTTGTTATATTAGAATTGTCTGTAAAACATATACGTTAATAAATGGATCCAAAACTATTAAATACGCTTTTTTAAGAAAAATGAATTATGTATTTTATACACATGCATAATTTATAGAATAATTTAGTACAGACATTATTAGACGAGAGTGTTTTTATGAATTGTGCTTTAATCATAATACCATTTAGATTGCTCAACAAGAAGTAAAGAAGCGACCCAGTTTCGGCGATAAGATCCTGAGTACGATACCAATCGCTGCTGTTATTATTAAGTTATATCAGGATTGGGTCGCACGTTAGGATACTACCGTACCGTGCTCACATCTAACAGAAAAATTTAATGTAGCTCGAAGGCTCAACAAGAAATGTAGTCGTATGTAAACCACGTTGCTAAAATAAAAAAAGGAAAATTATTAATTACTGATAACGTGTAGTTACGTCAGTGAGTCTTGGCAAACGTAGTGTGAGACGCCCTCTGGCCAGCTGGCAGCGACTGTATGCAAAAACCAACAGACCGGGCTCTGTGGTGTTCCTTGGGAGAGGCCTCTGTCCAGCAGTGGATTGCAACGGGCTGACGATTATGATGATGATGAACGTGTAGTTGCGTACAGTTTGACACAATCCTACTATTCAGTAAATTATATAACTTATGATGAATAACATTTAACATAATCATCGACATGTGATAAACTGCTAATTATAAACTAATATTTATATACTCATATGTAATATATTATCATGTTTAATATCATTTCGTACCATCCGTAGACTGGCTATGTTAACAGTTTAGATAGTACGCAATTGCTGGTATGTAGGGCTCTACAGGTTGGAACTTGGGTTCACTGCTACGCCACAGGTTGCTCGGTTATTAACGGCTACAAATAACTCTTACAAGGGGTACTCGTAGCCCTTGTGTTAAACGACTTTAACTTTACATAAGGTACTACCGCTACGATTATTTTTAAAGTACAAGTTATAGTAATTAGCTTATGATGGTTTTATTACAGCTTGTTTATTTTAACTAGAATAAAGGAGATAGATTAGATTTGCAGTATAATATAGATCAGTCTTCATATACAACCCATAATGTCCCGCTGCTGGGTTCGGGTCTCCTCTAAGGAGAGGGTTAAGGCCCATACGTCCGCACGCTGGCCAAGTGCAGGTCGGGGACTGACAAGACAACGTTGTGGTTACATAATCTTGCCGTTGGTTGTTTTTAAGCCGCCCAAAGGCCTCCAACTAAGATTCACAACTGTTATCCTATGATAACAACCGGGACCGACTGCTTAACGTGATCTACGAATCACTGAGATGCTCATGGTATTCTGCCGCCAACTGTCACCTATCCAGGTACTGACCGGGCCGTCGTTGCTTATCCTCGTTGATTGTTTCTAATGAGCGAGTACAACTGGGCTATGAGCGCCTCTAGATCAGTCTTAGTACGGAATGATTCTAAAACTCCTCTAATATCACGTTTTTGGCCGTTTGTCTACCTTAAAGAATCTTGTTTCCGGTTTATGAAATATCAAAAAATGCATTGATCTCGAATCGTCTGAGTTAAAAAGGAAAAAAAAATTTAGCATCAGTTATTTTTTCCTATACCAGAATTGAAAATGTTTTTTGAGTTTACAAAATACACATTTTTTGCGGTTAGGTAATTGTCTGTGAAGTAGGTACATGTAGAATTTCTTGGAACTAGTTTACTAACTGAACACTCACTCAATAATCTCGCGTAATAAACTCGCTATTGACATGTTTCTTTTTCACACATATCTTATTTGCAAGCCTCAGACCCAATTTGATTTAGTTTTATCACTTTTTGAACTTTTTTTAGTACCTCTAAATTTGACTTTTCTTTGAATTATACAAATGCATGAAGTGTCTACCTAATTTTGAAATATTAGTTTTTCGTAAGAAAAATCGTATTAAAAACTTGGCTTACCTTAGTAAAAGCAAAGGTTTATTTGTACAAAATGATCGAGCACACGGAATAGGCATATAGTGGTACTAGCAACCCACTCAGGCTTCGCACGGACTCTTTACGGAAAATATAGTAAGGCCTGTGTTACCCCCAAAAAGCTGTGTGGCTTAATTTTTTCCGAAGTCTTCAATAAATATCGTTTAATTTTGTCAATGCATATATTCAAAAAATTGACAAAATATATACAAAAACCATCCTTGAATCAATCTATCTATTCATAAAATCCACATCAAAATCCGTGCTTTTGAGTTTATCGTGGACAGGAGGACGCGGCGAAGGACTTTATTTTATAATATACATATATTGATATTACGACTTCGCATCAACCGTTGAACTGCAGGATAATCCTCTCACCCGCGCCTGGGCCGATGATTCTTCCCTTGTGTTGAATCCTTCCAAACAACAGCCTTTCCACCCATCCGCCGGAAATACTGACTAAAAAATATAGAATATTTTGTAACGTACGTTTTAATATCCTTCATTTTTATTAAATAAGTTTAAATGTATTTAACATTTGGCGACAAACTAACCATTTCTTCTATTTTAATTTTTATAGAACTCATCTATGTCAGTTCAGCTGTTATAGAGCTACTAGGGGACATACAAAAATATGCACTGGTCAAACACCTAAACCTTTTTTACTGCTTTCATAGGTTTTTTTATTCCCTCCCGGGTAAAGTCGTGAGCAAAATTTAATTATTACAATAAAGTGCACATTCAAATCAAATCACAAATCAAGGCATTCTACGGTTCCCTGCTACTCTCGTTACCGCTGCATCCGTCTTTTTTCAAGTTGCATATTACAGGAAAACGAGAGGAAAGAGACACACTTTACACATCAATAAAAGAAAACCC
Source organism: Diaphora mendica (assembly GCA_949125395.1). Lineage (NCBI taxonomy): Eukaryota > Metazoa > Arthropoda > Insecta > Lepidoptera > Erebidae > Diaphora > Diaphora mendica. Next base: position 8,312,463 of record OX421312.1, on the reverse strand, counting down.
CTTGGTGCAGCAACACAACCACGACAGCAGTTCACTGTACCGAACCTTGTTTTCCTTTATTCCATTTAAAAAAGAATGCACTGAACACTGTCAGGCTTTTTCCTTTTACAAGCTTTTTATTAACTTGCAATGTATGTATATGTGTATCTAACCGTGGGAGAGCCACGCTTCGGCATGAATGGGCCGGCTCGACCGGAGTGATACCACAGCCTCACAGAAAACCGGTGTGAAATAGTGCTTGCGCTGTGTTTCACCGAGCGAGTGAGGATAACGGAGGCCCATTCCCATTCCATTCCCACAACCCCTACCCCCCCCCCCCCCTCATCCTCAAAAGACATGGAGCTGATCTGATTCTGGAGCTGGCAGGTGGCCATAGAAACTCTGTAAAGAAACGTCGCAACATCATCGATCGGCATCGGCAAGTCAGACTTTAGGCTTCAAAATATTATCATAAGTTTTAAGAAGAAATGATATTTTAAGTTGTTATAAAATATTTTATGTTGTTATTATATCAATTTCAGGACTGACCATTGAACTTGGCACCCATTTAGATCTCACTACTTTTGTCTTTGAAGTGAACAACCATTTTCATCAAAGCAAGGCTTCTATTTTGTAATAATATTTTTGCTGATTAGTTTTTACAAACTTTTATCGAACTATTCGAGTGTCAAAATACTATGTACATATAAAAAAGCCGCCTTAGTCCATGGTTACAAAGACCTTCAATAATGAAACTGAAACAATGTTCAGTGCAAAAAGTGTTGGTCGCAGCCGACCTTGTCAGGACGTGATGAAGGTTACCACAGAGGCTTTATTATAGCGGGTTTTTGTCCCTAATTATTGTCGCGTCCTTACACTTTAGATTAAGCAAGTTAAAAGCTTTGCGAATGTGTGCTTCAGATATTACGGTTTAAGCTCGCTGTGTTAAGATATAATGTGACCACTTTTGATATGATTTTAAGTTATTTCGTTTGTATCGTGAAAAAATTATAGACGCTAAAAGAGGGCAAGTTTTTTTTTTTTTTTTTTTTTTATCATTGGCCTGCCAAAATGACTCTACTCTGCCTGATGGAAAGCATAAGCAGAATCCACGAGTGGTGGCCACCATACTCATTGCGAATACAACAAAGCAGTATGGCGACCCACACTATGGCGGCCTAGTGATGCTTGTGCATCTTTTAGTCTAGTCAACAAGTATGGAACTTGTTGACTAGACTAATTGGGCCTCCGGTCTCGCACTCACCAACGAAACACGACAGCACGAACGCTGTCATTTTACGTTGATTTTCTGTGCGAGGGTAGTACCGCCCCGGTCGAGCCGGCCCGTTCGTGCTGAAATCAGCGTGGCTCTACTACCTAAGTTATGAAATCTATTAAAAAAATAAATAAACGTTTAATGTTATAGCTAAAATGTATGTAACTGTGGTTCTACTAACTTTTATACTAATTTAGTTCAGTAATATATGCATCGTAAGTTTGTAAATATCTTTACGGGAATTAACGCACTTAAGATACATATTAAGGACATACATTTGAAATGCCTGACGAGCCTTTCGAGCAGGATTCACGGATGGTGGACTTAGTCACAGTCTGATGGTTGTTACTTGTTGCTGTTCTTCTAAACTTATAAGAAGACCTATTTCTTAGCGTTCCGTGGATTCACCGTGCGGGTGCCGGGTCCATCGCGTGATCCATCGCTCACCTCCACTGTCCGCCGTGTTACCCCCTCTACCTAACCATATTTGAAGTGAGCCTAGCAATGCCGCTTTGGATATTCGTTCAAGAAAAGAGCTTACTGAAGCTCTTGGCAATCCAAGGTCTTTAAGCAGGTTATAGAGGGATTTAGCTGGTATACCCCTCGCACCCACTTCCACGGCATACAGCGCAACGACATAACCATTTTTAGTTATTTCGTTGGTTAAGTCAAAGTACTTGTTTCTTTTTAAAGCGTGGTCTTTAGGGATGTTCGTTTCCGGCACCGTGAGTTCTACTAGTACTACACGCTTATTTGACATTGCATAAAGAAATATGTCCGGTCTGGACGCCGAGGCACAGATATCCTCCGGTATTCTGTAGTGATTTTCATACGTGTCCACTAATAATGTCCAGTCACTGGCGGTATTTATAATTGAGTACGGCTTTTGTGTGAGTGAAGTCTTTTTTGTTGAGCCTTCCTTTACAAACGCGATGTTAGTTTTTATGTTTGTTGTTATTCCTTTTTTCGCTCTCGCCAGTGATAAACTCATAGCTTCGCGTATGATGAGTAATACCCTATCATGGCGACGTGAATTATGACCCCGGTCTAATAGCGCCTTACAACCTGTCAGTAAGTGCCTGGCTGTACCTATTGCCGCATTGCACATCGTACAAGCCTTTTCTGTAGCTTTTCCCCACCTTACTAGGTTGCTTTGATCGGGGAGAGTTAATTGAAAGGCGTTGAGGTAGAATTTTAACAGGGCGGGTGACCAATCATAGAAAAGTGTGCGCCATTTCAAAGCTGGTGGGATACAAAATTCTCCTAGAGTTAACCATTCATTCTGCATTTCTAGGTTTATTGCGTACACCTTGTAGGTCTCGTTTTCATCTTGTTGTATGAAAGATTTTGTTATCTCTTTGTCGGTCTGTCTTCTAGCATTTCCCAATCCAACTCTACTTGACTGCGTACCCACCATGATTTTTTTGTGGAATTGGAGCCTTGACTCTAGCTCTGATGCATTATTGTCTTTTGGAAGGGATCTAACGATTTCGTCTTGGGATTTTGACAAGACATGCATATGTGTATACGAGATGCGTATGAAAATGTGACTCGAGGTTAAAATTTCTCTTTAGCCTTTTAACTTAGTTTTTATTTCACGCTTACCTATTCTGTTTTTTTTATTCTCAGGTTACACCGAGGAGCAGCCTTCCACACAATTCACTGCCCAGCTGCCGAACGAGGTGAGCCCGGCCCCCGCCGGCACCGAGCACGCCCCTCAGCCGGCGCCTCAGCCACTATCCTATGCCCTTCTGCAACTCTCCACCTCCGACTCGACAGAATCGCCTTTCCTCCAGGTACAGCTCCAGTCTTCACCTGTCTCCCCCCCTCCGCCACCGGCGAGCGGCAAGTCAATTTCTATGTGCTACACCAGCACCGGCGCCCTACTCTCTTTGCCACCGAAGAAAAAAGATATCTACCGCCCTTATTGCCTCGGTGATCGAGCTGCGCATCTTCACCGTGCCGAGGAAGATCTTAATGCAGCGCATGCTATCCTTGACTTAAGTCAGCATGCAGTCTTTTTAACCACTCCAGCACCAGCACCTCAGCAGTTGGAACCTGTTGCTCCAGAACCACAACCACCGCCGCCTCCTCCGCCACCTCCACCACCGTCACCGCCACCTGAACCTGCCATACAAGAGAGCATCACCGAAAAGCCTCGAGAGACCGTCGCATACACTTATGAGGCATTTTTTGTCAGTGATGGCCGCTCTAAACGTCGAAATTTTGCCAACGCTCCCGTCGAATCTATTCCACAACCAGAGCCTAAGTCGAAGTATACATGTAGTGAATGTGGTAAACGTTACGCGACGTCTTCAAACCTATCGCGGCATAAACAGACTCATCGGAGCCTCGACTCAGTTTCTGCAAAGCGTTGTGGGGAATGTGGCAAAGCATATGTATCAATGCCAGCACTTGCTATGCATGTTCTCACTCACCAACTACAGCATGTATGTGGTGTATGCGGAAAGCTCTTTTCCAGACCATGGCTTCTTCAGGGACACCTGCGCTCCCATACCGGAGAGAAGCCTTATGGCTGTGCACATTGTGGAAAAGCCTTTGCAGACAGATCAAATCTACGTGCACATATGCAAACACATTCCTCCGATAAAAATTTTGAGTGCACGCGGTGCCATAAAACTTTCGCACTTAAGAGCTACCTCAACAAGCACCAGGAATCGGCGTGTGTACGAGACGAAAATTCGTTCGACGAAGCGGATGCACCCGTCTCCGCGTCGGACTAGCCACAAACGCCGACGCAACCAGGGACCGTAACTACCGCTAATGGTTTTAACGTAAACATAAAGTATTAATATGAATTTAGCTTGTTAGCGTAATATTAAAATTTACAGTATATGGAACCTGGAGCGAGAGCGTCGAGCGAGCGCGTACTCGCACGCTGGACGCACCGCTGCACAATCAAGCAACGTTTCGCATACAACGAATTCACGTACGACCCCGTAGAGCCGCGGCCCCCTCGGCCGCAGGCATAGCGTCACACGTCCCATAGCGGTTAACTTAAATTAAATATGTATGTACTCGTCGATAAAATATACCCTTATATACATAGAAGTATTAAAATATGAATGAAACTAATATCTTTTGTAGGTGATTTTTACAACCGCAAAGTAGGTTAGAGAGTATTACGGTGTAAGTTTAGCGTCGAGATGCGAGAGCCGAGCGCTGAGCTCGTCTGTGGAGGTCCGCGTGAAGTCGCGCGCCGCGTCCTCCGTCTCGGTGAGGAACTTGCCAAAACTTTCCGTCCGAAGCTCCGCACGCACGCCGCCGCGGGCGACCGCTGCACCTCGCAGCGCCGTGGCGCCGCGCCGCATAGCGTCGGTCCGCGACAGTGCCTTATGCCCGCCCCCTCGTACCCGCCGCACTGATACCACTGCAACGCATGCATGTAAGACGATAAACAAAGGGCAATAATTACGTAAACTTAACTACTAAACTAAGTTGAAACGGCAATAGGTACCAAAACTATATTACTTTTATACATAATTGCTAGGAATAGGTCAAAACGCAAGGTAAGCTGCCTTAATTAAGGAAATGTTATTAAGGATAATTAACCTTTAAACGGGATTTGGCAATTTAATAAAATATGAATACGCGATTATGACGTGGCTTTGAATGGAATCTTTACGACATTAATACTGGAAACAAGCCATAGTAATTATGTGAAGGGAATCTGTGGATGTCGCGGAGGGATGTGTGAGCGGGAAGGGCAGCGGTCGCACCCTGTTGCGGTGACAGGGGCAGGGCCGCGCACCACAGCGAACATGCCTTTAGTCGAGCGTGTGTTAATAGGTAAAAAGTCAAACGTAACTGGCAATAAACTAACTTAGAATAAGGTAACATTAACATAGGTTTATGAGGAGAGCACGAGGTGCTTGGTGAAAAATGGGTATTCGAAAAGCAATAATAATGTAGTCATTAAAGTCGCGCACCGCTGTCAAATAGACGCAGCAGACTATTTATTAACCCTGTAGCGCTGTGTAGTGTAACTTGAACCGACGCACCGGACTCGCGGGCCGAATTCGTGCGCCTGTCGCACTATGACGCGAGTCGTAGAGAATGTAGCAGCTAGATGTAGGCCAGACTCGACGTGCGCTTCGAGCGAGGCCCGCGCGCCCTACGCCTTTCCCTAGTCTATTAGTTGGTGCCTCAGTCAATTCGTTAGTGTTTCTTTTAACCCAGTCAATTAATACTTTCAAAGAAAGTTCCTGTATTTATTGAAACTAATTATTTTTGGGAACTCACATAAATGCCTTTTGGAAGTGACAAACTACTAGACTTTGAAACCTAATATTTTCATGTCAGATCATTTGAGTTAATATGTCACAGTACTTAAACGTCGTTTAAAACCGACTTTTATGAATTCATAAAACTTAATATTCTCCTGCTCAAAATTGTTTTGAGTATTGATGACTCTTATTGGTAATGAACAATTTGATAAATTAAGACCAGTTCCTTGAGAGGACTGCCTTTAGAGGCGCTAAACTGAACTAGTCATTATATTCCATTTCCAGATACTCCAAGTAGGTGTAGTGCCACAATTTATATTTCTTAGGTACTATAATCTTTCTTCCCTTCGTAATATATTAATCAATTTGATCGCCCACTGATTATTTTAAGGTATTTAATCATAAATATATCGAAATAAATAAATACTGATACTAATATTATAGAAATGTACATGAAAAAACATGATGGCGGCGATCGTAGGGTTAAAGAGTATATAGTTTTTATAAAGTAGGCTATACCAGACAAGGTGACGCGTAAAAAGCAATATTAAAGTAAATCAATAAGCAATACTAAGATAGAAAGTATTCTTTAATTATATAAAAGTGTAGAGGGTTAGTTATTTTGGTGCTTCAGAGTACTTATATTGAAAATTTGAATGAAACGAAATTAACATCGAATATTGAGAAATGTGTCACTGCGACTATTCATTTCTATCCTGCGTACTTGTACTGAGTTGAGTCCTGTTTACCGTCTACTCTCACACTTTCTACTTCTAGCGTGGTAGTCTAACAACTAGTATAGTTTCTTGCCTATTCTATTATTCCTTGTAATACTCCCTTCGAGAAATTCTTTACTATCCTAACTACTAGCTCTTTTAATGACGTTGAGTAGAAAAATCGCAAACTATTGGCTTCTAAGAATAAAAAAGGTAAAATTAAAAAACGAATATATTTTATTCGAATATTTATACTAACGTTATTATAATTGTAGTGGTTATACAGATAGGTACTAACGCGTAATATTAACGAAACCAACTTATACTATACAAAAATATAAAATATACACATTATAATGTAAATATGTCCCCGTGTACCAAATTTCTCTTCTTTACAATGTTTGTAGATGGTAGTATTATTAATGAATTAACTTTATAGTAATAAATTATATATAGAAAACAATGTAGGTACGAATCAGTCCACCTCTAGTCATTATAGATAACACTACAAAATTGTATACCTGTTATTTGCGCACTTCTCTAGCGTTACTTTGTCTCATTATCTAATAATAAAATTAAAATAATAAAAGGATCTACAATAACATTTTCTACTTCAAATAATCCATTTTATATACTCAAATAAATAGTCTGTACTACAATAGTGTATAAACTACGTTAAATAAATAAACAGTTTTACAAAACCAAGGCAGTGAACGTAATGTATATCATGTCTCGATCGGTTAGTCCTAAAATACAGTGATAAAGACAAAATATGTCCAAATTAGCAATACGATAAGCGATAAATTATATAACATAAACTATCTAGTATAATTTCGCATGCTGTAAACGATGCTAGGTTACCTACTGCAGTTGAATAGATAACTATGTCGATTATAAAGTTTATTGAACTTTGAAGAACGAAACAGCATTGTTCGCTATTCATCAAATTGTTTGCAAAAATTATATTGGAAAAGGACGCAAACTACTACTATTTTATTGCTTTAAAACTAAATTGAGCTATTTTTTAGCGTAAGACTCCTTACGCTAAAATCTCTTAATTTAGTTTTAGTTTAGTTTACAAGTCTGATCTTTCCCCACTATTTACTTCATGTGAGAGGAATATAGGACAGAATATTAAAAAAATATATTAAAATTAAATGAGCACTGCTATGCCACTCTTCCCTAAAAATACTTTCAAACTCGGTTTACCGTAAGATCCATCGCTCTATGAGTTCGACTTTCTGCAAAAAAAAATCATCAGGTCGGTCATATTATAGCCAGGAACACCTTATCAACCTTCATGCAATTGAATATGGTTGCAAAATCTATGTTGTGATATTTTTTAATAAAACCAAGCGGTTCTATTTCTGCACAGAATAATAAAAAAGTGACCAATGTTAAAAATTTCAAAGCCCTAGTGATTTACGGCTGTCTCAATCCAGATTCAGGCCTAGTGTCGTTTACAGCAAAATATCTAACTATTTCTAGATAATTCTAGCATAAAGGCCGTAATGTGAGTACGAGTAAGAAAAGCAATAATAATAAAGCAATATTGTTGAATAGATTTAGTTAAAGGTGTAAACGACTAAATTCGGCTGAATATTTAGACTGCGAACAGGTGATATAATGTTTTACAATTTAATCCTTTGTTATTCGAATTGCTTAGAAAAAAGTAATATAAAGAAAAAAGTTTACTAATTTTTTTATTTCTAAAACATAAGACAATGACTATTTTGGAAGGTGTCGTGGTTTTTGATTGATCAATCGATTGAAGTAACGAACACGGAGCTGGTTAAGGATGTACATTTATACAAAAAAAAAATTCATTCAGATGTTTGAAATGTATTATTTGCTGTGATTATCAAATATTTTAACTTTTTTAAAAATAAAACAAATAGTTCGTGTTGCGGGTAAATGTGTAAGTCGTAAAATGGTTAATTGTCATCGAATAATATGACGACAGATGTCGATGTATTGAAAGTCATGAAACTCTGACACATTTAAGTATAAAGAAAAATAAATGAGTATACACCGCCCCTAATAAAGTTAGGTGAAGATATTGTTGTAACAATTTGCTTAATATTTGTAGTCAATATTTATTTACGATTGATTCCAAATTGATAGAATCATTCGTTACAAAAATTTAATATTATTTTACACTTTGTACTTACTATACCGTAAAAAAAATGTTTTTGTTTATTCTGTTGTAATTCTGTCCGAAGTGTTGTAATCGGCCTTAAGTGTTATGAGAGGAGGTACATGTCGTAAGAAACAAGACAAAGACAACAAGTAATACATTCCAAACAAATAGTCTTTTTGCTGTTCTGAGCAATATATACCAATATTATAAACTAATAGCAGCATTTAATTAAAATAAGGAAATTAAAAAACCTTTGATCTCCGTTGAAGTGGTGTTAAAAATATGGAAATATTATTCATTCAAGTTGTAAAAACAACTAGAAAATATCACTCCTGAAACAAGTGTTCCTTAAATGCAATTGAAACGATTAGAACTTTATTTTATAATTGCAATTGACGCTAGTTCTATGAATTATTCATGCAAAATACTCCTCCTTTCCATTACAGCTTACGTGTTCAAAATAAAAAACTTAAATGTAACTAGAAACGGTTGTAAAAAGTACTAATCAACACCTTCAATTACGTAATGTAAATGAATATACAACATTTACACAACACGTTTTCTTAGCTCGTTAGATAACTAATTAATTAATAGGTGTGGTAAATAGCAACGAAAAGCAATTATTAATGTGAAAAGATAGAGAAGCAATACTAAATTTAAGTGAAAAATAATTAATGAGACAACGATAAGCAATATAATCGAGATTGACAACGAATCGTTTTTCATTCGAAATTTATTTGCACAACGAAAATATATTCACAATTATTTACTAACGCTAGGGATTGATAAAGAAAGTATTCGTATTTTAGTTTAGTAAAAAGTAAGTAGACTTTTTATAGTCGATTTTCTCATTTAGGTCGTTATTTATTAATTTTTAAATATAAAAGAAAATATCAAGCCCGGTCGTTGTAATTAACAGGGCTACCGGTTATTATATTTAGGAAAGGAAATTCAAACTAAAAATGGTTTGCCTAAAGTAATGCATAGTATTGTATATGACATCGAATAACTGTATACCTGGGATTCGTAAAGGTTTTATAAAGTTCAAATTGATATATTCTTTTGTAATTTGCCAATATTGGTTTTATATAGCAATAATTTATATATCTCAAGTTGAAATCGTCCAGGAATTCGAATAGTGTTCAAATTTTTACAAAACTTTTCAATATCTACTAAATTTCGGGGGAATAAAATGTTTCTAATCTAAAGTAATTGTGAAATACATTGATAAACAGAAGACAAAAAAGTTTATTCACTGTTCTAACTTTATCTATTTACAAATAGACTTGGCGCTACTGGCAGCCCTGATAATTAGTCTACGAATGAGAAGTCGCGGATAGTTAATTTAATTCTAAGTTCATTTAGTCTAGGCATAGCGTATATAGTAACTCTAGTCTAACTATATAAATATTTATAACTAAATAATCTAGTCGTAGAAGAAATGGTGATTTTTAAAGTATGTGAGGAAAGGTTAGTTACAGAGTTCATTAATGTCTGATATTGAGTTGACCTTATGGATTTTTGTAAAAGTGAACACATGTTACTGTTTTTATTCTTAAGCTTATCTCAATAAATCCTAATAAAATAGGTTTCTTTATTGACACTAGCATAAAATCTTTACAAAAAACCTAATTCACTTTTAAACTTCAACATCCGATTATTGAAATAGATTGTTTACTTATAATCTATGTATTCTAAGTAATTTAAACTTAGAGTATACTTACGATTTTTTCACTTGAAAACTTTGTATTTCTCCCTAACAGATCAACCCGTATAGTCCGGGATCGCCGGAACCAATTTTACAATTTATTACAATCAAACAAATTTTTCGTGAGTGGCTTCATTTTGATCAGACCTCCCCTTTTCCTATTACAAACATTTTCGATTGTGGTAACAGTGGCAGCAGGGACAAAAGACTTTTGAGCGTAGGATCGGGATAACGTACCACGCAATTTGTAGGACAAAGTGGCTGTTAAATAATATAAATATTAGCTAAGCAACTGTTAAAAATCAGCTATTTAGTGTCATTTTTGATGACCTCGTTATCGATACTTGTTGGAAGGATCAAACCATACATTTTGTAGGACAAATATTTTTTTCCAATAAGTAATAATGTTAGTCAATATTTATATAATTTAACAGCCACATTGTACTACAAATTGCGTGGTAAGTTATCCCAGTCCTACGCTCAAAAGTTATTTGTCCCTGCTACCCCTGTTAGCTACCACAAACGAAACATTTTGTAAGGTGAAAGGTGGGCCTCTTATCAAAATGAAGCCACTCACGCAAAATTAGCTTGATAGTAATAACTTGTAAAATTGGTTCTGGGGATCCCGGACTAGTATAGTTACAAACAGAAAAAACTTAAACTTTTTGGAATACTCCTCACTTATTTAACAAATTCTATAATAAAATAGGATCAGTAATATACCCACGATACTAAAAGGAACTGCCGACGTCAAGATTAAAATAAACGTAATTGTTACGTAGTTAATCGAACTATTACTATTCACAAAGGTTACTTGCGTATCTATAAGCGTACCCTTTGTAAGTAACCAAGAACGACGCTAACTTCTAAGATCTTGTAACTTACATAGTTCCACTATAAAGTTACTCAGAGAATTTGAATTCTTGACCGTATTTAACTAATCATAAGCGTAGTGTGTCAATTTTTTAATTCACATATTCCTTCCTATTAAGCAATTATTATGTACCAAAAGTACCTACAGATTTAGTATAAACATTGCATGAAATACATTATTACTATAGTTTAGTGTTAAGTAAAAGATAATTCAAATGTTGCATTTGAAAAGTAACGACGAATTTAGTTGATGTTTAAATTGTTTTGTTTGAGTATTGTCCGGTACAACATAACCAAAGTTTTACCAAAAAATGGTTTAGCCTACCATAAAGCCTCAGATCGAATAAAAAAGGTAGGTAACGCACCGCCTTGTTCTTGTTGAAGCAGAAAAAATGCTCGTAGTACTTTTCGTCAGTATCGATATTGTATCGATACTGACGAAAAGTAGCTTAGTTTGTCGCGTGTGTTTACTTGCAACTACGAGCGTTTTTTCTGCTTCAAGAAGAACAAGGCGGTACTTTAATAATATTAAATAAAATATAAGCATATTAAATAAAATTCCAAACTTGTATGTACCTACCTACATAATTTGTTGATTTTAACAATGTAATAAATCAATCATTCACTTTGAAAGTTCAACTTTTCTTAATTTGTATATTTCCATCAATAAAAAACTATAGCTATTAGTTAAGCATCGCTGCCACTGAAAAACTGCATAGTAACTTTTAAAAGTTTATCGAAGTTTATTCTATTAAGGACGAGAAGGACGCATTAGAACTTTTCAAATGAATGTTTTTGAAAATAAGGAATTTTGTAAATAAACATAGTATTATTTTTACATTAAGAACCAAAAAAAGTCACTATCTATATACATAACAGGTACGTACATACATTATTAACATAAGTTTTTTTTGTTGTACCGACTCTACATATTTACTGTTGACATAAAATTGTTCCTAATTTTCGATAATGTTATTTTTGCACTTTGTTGCTTTTTAGTGTATTACGTTTATTTGTAATATAACGCGTAATAATAATTCTAAGTACCTAGGGTCCACTGCGTTACGTCATAATGTAGGTGTTGCCTAAATAAAGTAAATTGTACTGTAATCATTCATTTTGGTCTTTGTAATCCGCACAAGTTAGAATTGTATCGATTAACCAATTAGTGCTACATTGAAAAGTAATGTTTCATCATCAAAGATCTCACTTGTCTATGGTCCAACAATGAATTACATTACAAATATTTGCTGTGTGTATGTTTATTTCATTAATTGGTCATATCCACTGGATTTTTCGTAAAACGAATTTTTCATACCAACGTCGTTATTATCTGTACATAGGAGTATTTTGTTCACCTCATAAGCATCACGTATTACTCGTATAACAAAATGTCAGTAAAACCTATTTGATTTTTCAATGCAAAAATTGTCGTTGCACAATGTTTAATCAAATAATGGCGGCAGGAACTGTTCCTTTTAACAAATTTGTGTTGCGATGTCTTTCATGTACAGATTATGTTTCGAATTCATTATACATAAAATTAAATTGTATTCTATAAACATGCGTTTTATTTATGATACCATCGACATTCACCACCACATTATGTGCATCTAATAGCGAATCAAACTCTCCAAGCCTGAAATATAAAGACTTATTAAATTAAACGAAATGTTTGAAAAATATTAAAAGGAATCTTCGACAAGGATACTTTTGAGTTTATATTGACTGCTGAGTGACTTCAATGAGCCTAGAGTATTATAATTTGTATGATATCATTAAAAGCTGATAAAAATAATTATCCACCAGAATAAGCAGAACACAAAACTGTTTCATAATATTCCTAATGGCAAGTAGATACTTTTTGGTTTTACACACATCAAAATTATTTTATAAAACACGTAGTACACTTGACATTGACTGGTGTAATAGTTTAAGCGGTCGCCTAGCCGCAACCTACTGTGCCTTATGTTGTGGGTTCGAAGCCCACATGGGACAGCAATGCACACGCAATCCAGAAATTGTTGTTCTATGTCTGGGTATTCTTTGTGTCCATTTCGTATATTACGACACAGGATATATGTCTAGTGCAGGAGTTAGGTATCCTATCAAAGAAAGATTAGTCAGTATGTAATAAATATATTTAGGAGTTAATCATCGTTAAGGAAGACGGGAGAAAAGGCTGTAGTAAGTATATGATAAGTGTAATATATTTATCAGATAAATAAATAGAACTAAAATAGTTTATCTACTGGTACACTGGTACTCGATATAAGTTATAAGGATAGCCTACACTATAGAATTATAAGTGAAAAACATAGTATTCTGTGTAAAGCAGTGCTGAGATTGGAGTCAAGAGTTCCGGGGGTTTTTCTCTGCACTCTGCCTACTTGTCAATAGATAGAACGAAAACAACGCTTATTGGGGAAGAACTGAGGATAAATAAAATAAATAAATAATAATAAAGGCACCGAAACAACAATAACTGAGCGACTTCCAGAACGCAAATACTGATAAGATCACTATTTGTTAACGAATGTGTTGCATTTACTTATATGATTTATCGTCATCTAATCGCAAATCAATATACAACTACTCCCTCATGTGCAATTACACATTATATTTTTCATGGATCGTTAAACTTTTCACGAAAAGAAATCAATTGTTTTGTTTGTAACTCTTGAATCATTTAAAAACATTTTATACCACTGATCTACTTCCATACGATTAAGAATCGCCATCATTCAATAGTCCATAGCTAGACATGGGCCTCCCTAGCCAGTATACCATCCTAGCCAGACACGATGATGACCAGATAGCGTTTTTATGGTTAGGAGTGGTAGATATAAATTATGATTCCAAACTTTAATTTTAGTTTTTCTACATAATGAGTTTATTATGCTTATTATTTAACCGTCTTCAAAAAAGGAGGAGGTTTCTCAATTCGACCGTATATATATATATATATATATTTATTATGTGTGTTCGCGGATAACTTCGTCGTTTATGAACCGATTTTGATGATTCTTCTTTTGTTGGAAAGAAGATGTTCCGACGGTGGTACCATGACAATGAAACTAGGATCTGATGATGGCATCCCAGAGAAATCGAGGGGAACCCTCATTTTTTTCAGGCACGTACTATGTTTTTCGTATATTTTCTGAAGCTACTCCGGTATTTGCGTCTGGTAGTCATCATTTTATGATGATGAGCTGATGATGAAAGGTACAACTCCTTAACGTTTAGGAGTTGGAGGATAAATCTTTAAATGTCGTATGTATGTATGTATGTTACCTTTAGTCGTATTCTTTCAAGTTATTTAGGTAAGCTGATCATGGAAGGTACAACTCCTCAACGGTTAGGAGTTGGAGGATAGTTCTTTCAATTTCATACGTATCTATAGACCTTTAGTTGTATACTTTTAAGTTATTTAGGTGAGCTGATGACGCAGGCGCTATGATGACTAAACCCTTAATGTATTTTGCTTTAAGTAACTCGCCTGCTTCTATTTCATCACGACATTTAAGCTTGTACACGATTCCTATTGCCCCATAGACCACGTTCTCGGTAACAGAAATCTTGCATTTCAACATAATTTTGGAAACTGAGCATACTCAGTTTTAATACGTGTGTAAACCACTAAAGTTATTCGCATCAGCAGAAATTATATGAAATAGTTCAACTTACTGATAATCTACGATTGTTTGCACTAAAAATGGACAAATAAAAAAAACCGACTTCCAAAAACCATCCAACGAAAACTCTCTGCCAAAAACACTAAAAAGCGTGAAATAAACTGGCTCTTCATAAATTGCTATGTGCCAATTCTTGTCTATACCTAATTCTTTATTCATTTAAATAGTAGTATTATTATGTGTGCTATGTACCTAAAATCTGTTTGAAGTCGGCGCCAAGCCAAAATGTAATAGGAGGTACCGCACTCGCCGCTGCCAGATAGCTGCTCCTCGTGCAGCACAAAACAACCCAAGCGGGCAGTAACGCGCGGGCTGACGCGACGTCGTTGATGGTCGTCTCGGAATATAGCGAGTGTCGTAACTACTATTACATTTGGCTTGGCGCCGACTTCCAACAGATTTTAGGTACCTAGCACACATAATAATACTACTATTTAAATGAATAAAGAATTAGGTATAGACAAGAATTGGCACATAGCAATTTATGAAGAGCCAGTTTATTTTACGCTTTTTAGTGTTTTTGGCAGAGAGTTTTCGTTGGATGGTTTTTGGAAGTAGGATTTTTTTTTTATAAATACCAGCAGGTACTTAGGTATCATAAAATGATAATAATACGAATTTATTTACTACTAAAACATTATTATACATAAATCCAAGTTTATAACACAAGATAGGTAATTATAAATTCTAGTAGGTACATTATCTAAGTATAACATTGCGTTGACTTCTGGTACCCTAACAATATTTAACTTGTGTCAAGGTAGTAAAGCCGCGCTGATTTCATATCATATCATTTCATAGAAGATCAATCTAAAATGACAGCAATAGTGCTGTCGTGTTTCGTTGGTGAGTGCGAGACCGTAGCCCCAATGATGTGACAACATCTCAATAGACCGCCGCGCCATAGCCTGGGTCACCATGTCGCATTCTTGCATTGTTTGCATTCGCAATGAGTATGGTGACAACCACTCTTGGATTCTGCTCATGCTTTCCATCAGGCAGAGTAGAGTAGAGTCATTATGGCAGGCATTATGCAACCACAAACCAATGTCAACAAGTTTTCAATTTCGTCGTACGTTTTAGACATGAGTCAATTAGACACTTTATTTTTATATTCGATCCTGGACACATGGTATATATTGTATTCTTCATTTATGTTATTATAAAGGCTACTAATAGTTATTTAGTGCCTTGCAGCCAGTGTGCCTACTACTACAATATTTTTGCACAGACGAGGGGTTAAAGAAACATATTGAGCATGGAAAAATAATGCCAGCTATCAATCAATCGATATTCGAAATTAGATCTTCCTTACAGATCTACGCTCAGAAATTGTTAATACCACAAGTCAATATTTTTATTACTAACCATAGGACAAAAATATTAAATATTAGGTTTAAGTGTTCTCTGTCCAAATGAAACAATGTCCTACACTCCTACACGAAAACAAATATATATCGCTAGTCCGACAAGAATTATTTTCACAATCGTTTTTCTATTGGTATTCTAAACTTTTGAGCATAGGAGCTGGATAATGTACTACGCAATTTGTAGGATAACGTGCAGGCGCGGTTTCATCCTGAAATTTGGGGGGGGGTCACTAATAATCAATTTAAGTCGAGTAAATTAGACTTTATTACACAATACACAATTTTATTGCACACATTAAAACAAATGGGTATCTTTTTTTTATTGGTGAATCTATTGCGATGATAATATTTGAGACGTCTGGGACAAACTCTGGATGAACACTTAGAGGAGCTAGCTCTGTGGGGGGAGGAGGAGAGACACGAAGGGCGTGTGTGGGACTCCCGACAAATCAGTCTACCCACTAAACCCCGCGGCGGCGTAACTCGGCAGTCAAGAGGAGCTCCAGAAACGCATCAGCGGCGTCTGGAGTACCCCCTGCCGTACCTCACGCGTAAGGTACATCCCGGGGTAACCAGATTCACCCCCGGGGCAGGTCGCTGTTGAGCCTCTCACAGCTCTCCACACTTAGACGACATCCCCCGGCCGCACCGAGGTGTCACCGGTCTAGAGTCGTATGCAGTGACCACATCTCCCATGGATGTGGCCACAACGACTCTCAACCGACGATTGGGGAGCTAGCGGCTTCTCCCGCGCCCCCTTCGTCGCCCGTTTTGAGCGGGATTGGTCTTTTCCCGATCCCTCTCTGCGGACTCCTTCTGGAGCGTTACGTCTCCACAGACTCCACTCGGCCTCCCATCCCTTACTACTCGCCAGCATTGCCGCTATCAATGCTGGTGACAGGTTTCGTTCGATCTGTCCGCAGTGGTGGCACTGTTTCGTAACCTCTCGTCCGATTCTGTTCAGATATTCACCGAAGCAACCGTACCCGGTGATTGAATCGGTAGGTGACACAGTCAGTTCTCTCTATCCAAGCTTTGAAGCTCGTCAAAACGGCTCCGACAGCGCGTTGGCTGGCACAAACCTGGGCGTCGAGCCGTGCTCGCCAAGCCCGTTGGGCTTACGTATGTGCGTTCTGCGGAAGCATTCCGGGCTCATGATCCGGCGCTGTCTCTTCACCATTCCTACTGACAGAACGAATTTCGTCGTAGACCATTGTGTCCATGTCGGTCAGAATGTCGAAGGGTGGAGATCGCGCCAGGATCGTCGCCGCCTCGTACGAGATTGTACGGTAGCCCCATCAATCGCTGCAGACACGCGAGTTTAGCCTTACATCGGGAGGGACTCGACAGTGCCCCATAGACGACCATGGATCGCACGACGACCATATAGAGGCAGCGAACTTCTTCCCGCAGTCCCCCGAGATTGAGAAGCAGACGATGTAGCACCCCTGCTACCCCTCGTACTCGGGGGACTAGTCGCCAGAACTGCTCTTCGAAGCTCTACCGACTGTCCAGGATGAGGCCTAGGTCCTTCATGTACTGGCTCACCTGGACTTCAGTGTCATTCACCCGGAGGTATGAGCTGGGTGGTACCTGGCGCTTATGTAAGCCATGGAGGCGCCACCCTCAGGCCCAGCTCACGAGTTTTATCCACGATACAAGCCAACCCTTGCTCGGCGAGCAGAAGCACCTCCCCGAAGCGTGACCCTCTAGCCAGTATTGCTGTATCGTCTACATAGCAGGCGACACTGAGGCCAGAGGTCAGACTAGTGCGAAGGCCCGCATCGTATGCGAGGTTCCATAACAATGGGCCCAATACAGAGCCCTGGGAAACCCCACAACACAGCTCCCTTCGATTTGCCACTTCGTTCTGATCGAAAACTTCGCTGCCCTGTCGCGCAGATAGGCCTCTATGACGGCACGCGTGATATTCAAGGGCCGCCCTAATCGCGCGCCATGGAAGGATGCCGAAAGCGTTAATAATATCAAGGCTAACTGTCAACACCACTTCCCCTATCCGAATCCAAATTGGCAGTTCGATAGATCAGGGCCCACTCGCGACAGTTGCCCGCTGATACGGTCAGAGATAACTCTTTCAAAGAGTTTCCCCGACTCGTGCAGGTAGGTTGTTACGCAGAGATAGAATCTGCAGCCATTCCTTACTTTTTGAAGAGCACCAGTCTCGCTTCTTTCTAGCCGTACGAACATACCGAGGCCGAAATACTCAGTGAAAATTTGCCTTAGTTTGTCTCCCAGCACCGACAGAGTGATCACCAGCGCCTGACCTGGAAAACACTATCAGGTCCAGGAGCGGTGTTGCGGGAAGCCAGCCGCCATACGGCTTGATCCAGCTCTCCCTCCCATACCTCACACTTGTCGGACCAGAATTGCCGGTCCGATTGCGTGAGAGGGATCGGGGGACTGTCCTGAACCCTTGGACAGAGCGTGTCTGTCTAGCACTCTTCCTAGAAACTCCGGTCTAGACTAGTACCTAGTGTCATCTGAGTCTTTATTGCAAAGCAGGCCTGAATCACGACAGCCTTGGAGGGCAAAGTTGCGCTATCCAGATTTAATTACAGTTTTAATTTATAGGTGTTAAACAATCCCTAACCTTTGATCGATTGAACAATTAAAGAGAGAAAAAAGAGGAGAGAAAAAAATCATGTTCTAGTAGCAGTAGGAAAAAAATACATGTGTACGATTTTGGGAGGGGGGCTCATGTCACCTGTGACCCCCCCCCCCTAGACCGCGCCTGCTACCGGCCATGGAGTGGATGACGGCCTGTAGCGAGATATCTCCTCCGACAACTTGCCCTACCTACCGTACTGCCATCTATATGCAGCACTCGGTACCTTAATTTTTGTGATTTGTGTCCTATGCTGCTGATATTTCCTGTCTTTACCGGCATTCGATTTCAAAATTTTTGAGTTTTTCTAAAATGCATTTACTCAATTAACTAAGTTCATTTTCCAATTAGGTAAATTAACATTATTATACCAAATATACTAAAGCCGATGGATAACTTTTTTAAGCTCGGAAGCTTACCTGGTGGCGAGAAACCTCAATTAAATCTCCCCTATACAAAAAATCCATGTGATAATTGAATATCTCTCCTAATTTTTAACCGACTTCAAAAAAGGAGGAGGTTCTCAATTCGACCGTTTTTTTTATGTGGTCGCGGATAACTTCGTCGTTTATAATCCGATTTTGATGATTCTCTTTTTAATGGAAAAGAGATATCCCAACGGTGGTACCATGATAAGGACACTAAGATCTGATGATGGCATCCAAGAGAAATCGAGTCGAATCTTAAAGTCCGTTTTTGTTTTTGTTAAAATTTCTGTTCCTGTGTTTTTAATCACTTGACGCATTGACACATCTTACGCTCATCAAAAATCAGTGAGTTATTTGCTAAATTGCAACATTTTATTAGGTACCTAATAAATTGAACATGTCTTATAGAACGCCAAATCTACTCTCCCGCCATTACTCCCTAAACTTTTTGAAATTGAATTGAATACAATAAAGGCAAGTGAAGTTCGCGAGTGTGAAGCATAGACACGATGGACATGATCCCAAATTCCAACAGATAGTGTTACCACTACTGGATTTTTAAAATCTACTAGTTAGTTAGTGTTGACAGGAATTTAAAGTACCCAAAACAAGGGAAAATCAAAACGAAATGTTATTCAAAAAATTTAATGATATAAATCTGTTACTTTTTCCTAGCCTTTATTATTCCCCAGGTTTTGGGGATTTCGGAAAAAATACTGCATGATAGAACTTGTTGAACGATTTAAAAAATGAATGAACTGAAGGACTTAAGGAATAATTGTGCATGTGTTCAACAAGTTCAACAGTGTTTTACACGATTGTTGTTGAAATCTCTACAATGTTAGTACTTAGTAGTGTAACTGCAACACAGTGGGGTTAGTGTAAAATAAAAGAGCAAACTTGATAATTTTAGCGTCTTTATTTGCAATTCAAACAAAAAAAATTATCAGTAATCATTTTATTATTATTACATGACATTTTTACGTTTAATATGACTCAAATATCTACAACTGATCATTATTCCTCCCAAAAGGTATGAATAAAACAATTAAAAATATTTTTTAAGTAATGACAAAAGGGAAAAATGTAAGAAAGTTAAACTCTTACTTCATTTAATTCCCTTTTTGGACACTACTATTTCAAAAAAAAAAATATAATAAAAATAAGAAAATATTTATTTAAATAATTTTGATAATATTCCGATATATTACAAGCTAACAATACATTCTTCAGATTAGAATTTTATAAGAAGACCTATATAAATAATATAATTAATGGCTGTAATTTTTTTGTAAATCCTCTTCGTCTCCTTACCCTTTCCCCAACTTTATTTGGTTCAGTGTAATGAGTTTTTTTTTTTCCACTCTCCTCTATCACTCGTCAGTTCACCGCTTACTCTCCTTCCATATATCCTTTATCCATATACTCTTTTAGATATCCTCTTTCACGCGGTCCATCCATCTTTTCTTAAAACTTAAAACTTTCTTCACTACATTTTGCACATCATTATGCATCACATGTCTATACAGGATAACCTTTTGGTCCACAGCTTTCATGCACTGGCGCTACTTTCAATCTTCTAATAATCATTCTTCATCTTATACATTTTAGTCACATCACACATTCATGTCATCATTCGCATTTCAGGTACATGAAGACGTCTCTCATCCGTTTCCTTATTGGTCAAGATTCACTTTCCTTTCACTCTTCTTTCAAACTTTAATACTATTCATGTCAAACATGAGCTCTATTCCACGATAGTTTACATACATAATTTCTGTACATCTCCTTTGCTTTTAAATATTTGTACAAGCAAACTGACACCATTCATTATGGATTACCTTTTCGACGTCTTCCATCTGTACCTTATATTCTTGTCTTTTATTGACACCTTCCCTGTCTCACCTATCATACATCTTTCATTCTTAACTATTTATTTTTTGCAATGCGCTAGAGATCTTTTTTGCTCTGGGATCTTGCAGATGTTTGTGCTGATTATTTTGATCTTCAGCTCTGAAGACTTCTACCGCTTTCTTTGCCTTCTTTTTACATTTGTTATATTATTTTTTTTCTAATTTGTAACTTTTAGTAAATAATAAGTACAAATAAATATAATAATAACATACCATCTTGGTACTCTTTTCAATCACTTCAGTCATATTACACGTTGGGTATGGGGAGAACGCCTTCAATTTGCATCTATACATACAAACTAATTATTTGTATCTGCATGCACTTACTGTGTTCAATACGTACACAAACTTACATGGCCTCGTAGAACCGTAAATATATTTGTTCATTTTGATATTAAAAGGCCCTTTTTAAGGCACATAGCGCGGCTCTACAAAATCGCAACCTATAACTGCATTTAAGACTGAATTATAATAACTCCAAGTATATTATTTTACTAGGATTTTTTTAATGAACAAGTATAGATAATGTAAGTATAGATGCAAATAATGTGCGCCCAAATCCGCGCTATCAACTACGCGGCGATGCGAGTTCGGCGTGATGTTCAATCACAACTACTTTAGCAAATCAATATAAGCCTAACTACATTTACAATATGTCGATATTTTGACTAGCACTTACAGACAACGATGGTTAAGGACTGAAACTGGCCGATAATACATTTAACAGTTAATAATTTCATGTCATCTTATATAAATATCGAGTTGTAAAATATGAAATTTATAAAATAATACATTTTGCGTTCGGAAAATCCTTTGGGAATTGGAAAATACACTTTCAATTCGCCACTTCCAATATAAAAAACACTTAGTACATAACGTATTAATACACTTTGTAACATTCTCTGAAAAAAACTGTATGTGGATCAGACTAGAAAATTATTGTATTGTTGATCTTTCTATGAATTAGAATGATGGCGGTATTCGACCTAAACTTGGTGTAACACCTAAAGGGTTTTGTAATTCCTTTCAATGAAATAGACATTTATGAAATCCAGAGTTATATCATGCGTTTCTACATTTAAAAGAAATCGTAACACTTTAAATGAATTAATAATGAAGTGTGATCTTAAGTACTCATCTGCAAGTATATGCGCTTACGTGATTTATGTGTTTACTATGAGAAAATGTGTTTGGACTTGTTTGAATACAAAGAAGAGAATTTAATTAGTTAAAATAATAATTAATCAATGTTAAATCTTAAACAATTATGTAAACAGTAAGCTAAATTAATGGAAAGGACCTCAACCAGCGTCTACTGTAATAGTTTATCAACTAATCAACCCCTTTAACACCAACGTCTTATATTATGAGACAAAATATTTCAATGTGATTTATTGCACTCCTTCGATTATGTTTAACCTGTAAACTGTCACAATAAATATCAGGCGTTTGCATTGAAAGGGTTAGAACCTTATATAGCACTAATTAAAAATCTATGATGAATTACATAAGAATATGAGTACGTACACATAGTGCCTAATGAAAATCCATTTAATTTATATACAAAAATAATGATCAACTTTTGGATTACGTCAACCATTAAATAGATAAATGTTACGCAGGTAAATCGTGAATATGGAGGTAAATAGAATAATAAATCCCTACACTATTTATGCACCATTAGTCATTTGCTAAATAATAAAAATAAAACCATCTATTTATAAAGAATAAAATAGTTATAAAACAATATGATAACATACATTAAAATGATTCAGTCAAACTAAACTTCATTACTAAACGCGGGACCGATCCACTAGCTTTGTTAATTACAATCCACGACATACAATAACATCAATGAATAAATATATTTTGCACAACATTCAGAATTCCTAACAACGGTCCACGTCATAAATTAAATTTAAATACATAATTAGTAAAAATCGTAAAATAAAGTATAAAAAAATTGTGATGCAGATGACAACCACAGCCCAAATGGTCACACTCCTTGAGATATAATAACTATTGTGTGTCTATAATTATAAAAATGTTAAATATATTTATTTAGTCTAACTAACACTACTAAAACGTATTATTTGGTGGTTACATCTTGTACATAAATTTTAATGAGATTAAGCTTGCGTCGAGGTCAAACAACTTGATGAAATAAATACTTCAAGCTTCCCTCGCACAGACCCTTCTTGACCTGAGCAATATTAGATACTACAGCCAAGTAATAATATAGCCGAATATTAAGCACACATAATAAATATGAAGAATACAATGTCGTTATGTATATAACAAATATATAATGACGGCCGTGCGTGACGTATCGGTGTGACGTGACAATGATCAACACATTAAGAAATTTATTCGCTGATTATGAATATGTACCGTTCTGAGTTGACGGATTTCCCATGGATATGTCATATTTTAGTTAGATTAGTCTATCCAGCTCGATCTGGTTCCAAAGTCTATTCTTATGAATAAAGGTTAGTTCTTCTTGAATATCCATGGTATATATTTTAATTTATGAATATTTCTCCTTGCACAAATACATATTCATATATCAGCGTGGTGAATAGGTTAAGAATGGATTTCGAAGGACCAACTCTACTTATACAAATCAAGCCCTAATTGCAATATGCAACCAAACTCCTAAGATTTAGAACGTTATTTAGAATACTGATCTGACACTTCGCTTAATCCGTTTACGTACGACGGTCTGGAGATGAGAATAGATAATTGAAGAAGATAGAATTCTTCGCTAACCGAGTTACATTTACGAAGAAAGATTTGCCCACAAAGCTTATACTAACTTGTACTTTCTTCGTCAAACTGAAGTCGTTAATGGAAACTATAGTATCCTATGTATATTTAAGGCATGACAATTGTTTATCAAGCACCATAATTAAGATTGTAATAATTGTATATTTTGAGGTAATTGAGCATATCGTTCGTTGATATACAATATTATGTTGTGCTCGCATGTTTCGGTATTCCAGTATAACATCGATTATCTATCTCCAAAACCGGCGTCCTATTCACACCATAATGTTATTTACGCGTTGATGATCTCTGGTTTGGTGGACATACACACGTACACATAATCCGATTCGGAGTCGAGGCGCGCACGGCTGGCCCTGCGTTAGGCAGTTGCCACTTGCCACACTATCAGGTGGCTCTTAGAAGCGCGGTCCGCTAAAGAGCTGTGACCGCTCGACGACCCGTCCTCCGCAATGACAACACTGTCTTCCATTTCAGAGTCGGCTGTAGAAAATATCAACTATTTATATTAGATATATTAACAAAAAAATAATACATATATAGTTATTGATTTATATATAAATAAGTGTACTTGAGAAATTATAAAACCTTATTTTTTGTATTTATATCTTAAACTGGTTAAGTAAAATGACAGAGCAGTGAACTTTACAGTGTCTTGAGCACGGTTTGCACTGTGTATTTTAATACCAGCGCAACCATACCATGAAATCATATCATGATTTCAACGATACAATAACTCATGTGAGGGAAAATAAGTTTTAAACTTCTGTTTAAGAGCCATTTTATCGGGTAAATTTAATAATTCATTATTATGTAAGTGTTTCAGTATACTGTAACGTTGTAACGAATATCAAAGTGCTACATGTTTAATAGAAAGTTGGCATGAATATTATACAACCATTGTTTTTTTTTTTTATTAAAAACTAAACTATGATTGGATTACCAATCATAGTTTAAAAAAATAACCAACTATTGTGCAACTTGCATTTGTAATATAATAATAATAATTAATTAATTTTTAAAATACTATATTATAGGAATAACAAAAAGTGTAAAACTACAAAAGTTTTAGAAATGTTATTTTGTGCCTTAGGTATAGACTCTATGTTAATATTTACATACTGGTATTAGCAATATACACGTTAGCTATTGACAGATATTGATGTTATAATACACATGAAATAAGTACATTCAAGCCAAGATAATAGGCATTCACAATCGTAAACGGATTCCCTCAAAATCTATAACGATTCAAGACTGTAGAAAAAATACACCTGTCGCTGTATATTATAAAATAAAACTACAAATATCCGTCTGAACGCAAGAAACTCGAAAACTACTGAATCGATTTATATAGTGTTTTCATCAAAGTATTCGTGAGAATGGGAAGGTGTAAAGTCTTTGATAAATTTGCCATGATATATTTATGTTTTTTTTAAATTGCGGATAATGAAATGGCTTTATTGGCGTTCACCACGTAAACCATTAAAATAAAAAAAAATAAAAAAATATATACTAATGTGTCGTAAGCGATTGGATTGAAACAGACTAGATCCCACGACACAGGGCATTCTAGTGTAGGATTTACGAATCGATTTACCTATGCTTCTAATTTTTTTTTTGGGACATTATGATATTATCAGTATATAGTTATATGATCACTTTGACAGTGAGCCTTAGGCTGATCTGCTCTAGGGCGTAATTGGACAATATGATTTCAAAGTCTCACATAATCAACGCCGCGCCTAACGCCTAACCTATCCCGCAGTATACTTTTTTTTTAAGACAACTCCCGCTTCAAGAATATACATCCTGTGTCGCAGGGAACTTTAAAAACAT
The DNA here is from genome assembly GCA_949125395.1 of Diaphora mendica. Classification (NCBI taxonomy): domain Eukaryota; kingdom Metazoa; phylum Arthropoda; class Insecta; order Lepidoptera; family Erebidae; genus Diaphora; species Diaphora mendica. The sequence continues at coordinate 8,286,869 of OX421312.1, read as the reverse complement.
ACGTACATGAAACAGACACAAAGAACACCCAGACTCAGAACAACAATTTGTGGATCACACAAAGTGTTGTCCCATGTGGGATTTGAACCCACAACACCTGGCGTAGTTGAAAGCGGCGTGGCGACAGCTTAAACCACTAAGGCCAACCGTGCAGTCGATTAAAGTTTAAAATAACACAGAACGGTTACTTATACTGAAATAAAAACTAAATAGTATTTAACTTTAAGTAACAGTTCTGTGTTATTTTAAACTTGAATTCTATAACTTTAAAGTAAAAAATACACAAAACCCTTAAAGTCGAATAACACCAGTTGTGTTATTTTAAACTTAACGCTAAGTTTAAAGTTGAAAATAACACAGAACCGTTAGAGTGAAATAACGTTTATAAATATAATTACCTACAAATTTTAACAAAAAAAAAACGACTTCCATCTGGACCAAATTTAAATGGGACCATTCGGGAAGCACCAGCTTTCAAATAAAAAAAGAATTATCAAAATCAGTTCACCCAGTCAAAAGTTATGAGGTAACAAACATAAAAAAAAACAGTCGAATTGAGAACCTCCTCCTTTTTTTGAAGTCGGTTAAAAAGACATAATATCATGACTATAGCCATCTGCATTCACATATCAACCGGCCTACCCGCCAACCTAGTACTTTAGTAGCCTTTTCATAATAACATTTATCGGAATTATATTTTAATATTTCATGTATTTAAATAGTTAAAATGCTCTAAACCTTTGTCACATTTTTTTTATAGAATAGGGGGCAATCGAGCAGACGTATCGCCTGATGGTAAGCGATTACCGCCGCCCATGGACACCCGCAACACCAGAGGCATCACAAGTGCATTGCCAGCCTTTGAGGGATGGGGGGAGGGGTTGGGGTATAGGTCTCCGTTATCCTCACTCACTCGGTGAAACACAGCGCAAGCGCTGTTTCACATCGTTTTTCTTTGAGGCCGTTACATCACTCCGGTCGATCCGGCCCATTCATTACGAATCGTAAATGTATAAATTGAAATCGCTTAACTTTTTTGATAAATGTCCTGCTAATTATGAGTCAAACAAGAATTGGGTTTTCATAAAACTTAAATAACTGGGTGTGCCGTGTTCAAAAAACTTAATAAAGTGATTTGTATAGGATTTTACTAAGACGGTAAGAACCTGTTTAATCTATGTATATTTACATATTTGTTAATTTTACTATACACGTTTAATCTTCCTACAGAATTCGCCAGACAGAATTCACTAATCTTACACCGTAGACTACGTACTATGTTAGTAATGATTATGACATATATTATAATATATGATAAGTGGTAATGTTGAAATGTCCTATGCGTGAGTTGTTTGAACATATGCGCTTTGACAGTGAATGTGGATAGAATATCTTCAAAGACTAATAGTTGGAAATATTTGTCATTAAATTTTATTGCACATTGACGAATTGTGTAAGTTACACAATTCAATCTAAACTCTTAATATGTATTTACAATATTATTATTATATTTATCATTGTGGCATTATATTAATATATTGCTCAATGAGATAAAACCTGGCCAAGTTGCAGTTTAGATTTAAAATATAGACATATTCATTTGTCGTATATATTGAATATTATTTAAAACTTTTAAAATATATTTAGATAGATTACCTTTTTTAATTTCTAAGTAAGAGAGAAATATCCACATTGGCTGTCAAGATCGTAAGCCCTCATTGCAGTCGATGGTGAATGCTACATGCACGAGTTAGCTCCCGATGTTACTTGTGGGCAAGCGTACATGCTTTATTCTAAAATTCAACGTACCAGTAGTAAATATAAATTAATTGCTTATTTCTAAGATCAGGTACGTTCAGGACTCTCTTAAGACCTGCCATACAATGACGTGGGAGGCAGTGTCGCGTATGTCATCGGCATGCTCTTCTATAACGGCAAAAAAAAGAAAAACCGGAGAAATTAAAAACATGACCCACTCTGCCTAATCGGGCTGCGTTTTCCACTAAACTGTGTGTTTGTGAGGGTATATTATTTGTTCGTTTTATATGTTAAATTTTATTAATTCAACATGTATTGGAACAGTTTAAACGGCTCGATCAAAATCAAGTTGATAGTTGATTAAGTCAGTAAATGTTGTCCGTGCAGTTGACTAAGTGAAGTGTAGCATATACTGTCCTAAACACAACACAACAAGCAAACACTTGTGAACCATCTCCTTTGGTTAGAACACAGGGAAGACACAACAACACATTTTAGTTGAAAACACTTGAAAACTCAAATCAAACAATAGGCACAAATTCTATATATAAATATCTCGCACCTTTTAACATAAAGTAATTCTAACGACCGTCACAAATCGTGACCCACTTGATGTTTTATGTCAATTTATTTTAATTTAGATAAATAAAAAACAATGAAAAATAAAATGGCATTTAATCACAACATTTTGTGGTTACGACTCGTGACAGTCACAATACTATGCATAGAAGCATAAAAGCATTATTCTAGAAATCTAGTAATACTAAGCGAAGCGTCCTAACGCAATGAACATGGGTCTTAGTCTACACTAGGGTGCATATTGCTTGGTTTGAATACTTTTATCTTATTTGTGACTGTTAGGATTTAATCACTATCTTTGTATCATTTTAAATTCTTCTTATGTCTCAGTAATCAATTATTGAGAATGATTATTTTAAGTTTTTGCTGAATTTGTAGTTATATTTTCTAATATTGGTTATATAGACTTTGTTATACATTTAACACAACAGATTTAATGAAGTTTGTATGATTGTAAAAGCTACTGATATAGTATAAGTTGATAATGTTTGCATTATTTTAGTAATTTTATATAACTGAATAAAATAAGTATATTTTGAAGTTCAATGTTTGTTTGGATGTTTGTATGGTCATGAAGAATTTGTTTTGTGAGTTGATGCGCCTGAATGGATGAGAGTTTGAGCTAGCGTTATATAAAGTATATTAGCTGTATATTCAGTATATATTTACTCATAGCAATAATGACACTAGTAACATATATTTACAAAAGAATGCTATATAAGGTATAATATGTTCTTACCAATATGTATACTGCCTTTTTATATCTGATTTACAAAATCATATTATTATGTCACATATGAGTAAATAGAATGAAACCACAGTCAATATGAACTAAGCAATGTAACGCATATGTAGATAAAGATTTCGAAATATAGTTCAAGACATTACACCAACATTTATGATAACTAGATAAATTATGAATAAGGAGTTTAGAGAAAAAAGTCTCCATATATCTATGATAGATGAGCACAGGTTTTGATTATTTATTTGTTCATAGACGTTGCTTCATCTAGTTATAATAAATCTATGTATACATGTTACTTAGTTCAGATATTACATGAGCAAACTGGTCGTGTAATTCATGTTGCACACTGCATTTTAGTTACGTGTTTCGACGTCCATTGGTTACAGACGGCTTGGTATACCGGTGCACAAATAGCATAAATCATATATAATCATGTGACGTACCTATTCTGAAATCGATGTATCCTTCGCCACCTGATATAACAAGCATGGGAGGCATAGTTTGTGAGTGTCGTCGAGGAGATTCAGGAGTTCGTACAGGCGATCCCATCACTCCTGGTACGGCAACGAAGAATGTCACCGCGTCACGATGTCCATGGAACGAGAGTTGGGCGTGTGCCATTGAACACCAGGGAATGTTGCCGGTGGGACAGGTCGCTGATGAGCCCGCTGGAAACATCACCACGTTGCAGGTAATATTCTTAATGGTTAACTACCAAATTATTTATTTTGAAACCTAAATACATAAAGTCACGCCTGTCTCTTAGAGGGGTAGACAGAGACAATTGATCCCCACTTACTATGGTCCTGACACACCTATTTTGCTTCGTCCATATTCAAAAACTTCGCTAAGGTTTTTTAACATATCTTTACATAAATAAAATGAATTCGCTTCTGCCTTCCTATTAATATATACCTAGAATACTAAATTAAATTTAAACGAATGAAAACTATCAATTTGTAATAAATATTTTACATTTATATGATTTTTATAATACTTATGTACATATATTATTCCACTATTTTAGTAGGTTTACTCCAATACAATAATGAAATGTAACATAAAAATGTACCTTCTTGTTTTGTATAAAGTTTGTATAATGGAATAATATAGCTGTAAGTTTTCCTATAATTGTAAAATAAAATAAATAAAATAAAATAAAAAATACGTGTGGAACTCGGGGACTGCCGCGGTAAAGCTATTGCATAGCATTTTTTATCAACTTATGCAATTATATTATTATTTTTTAAGCAGCATGTTCGTGCGTGACAGTGACACAGATTCGTTGATTCGTCGACACAGATTCGTTTGATTCGTCGTTCGGAGCAGCTCGTCTCGATCCGTGCGAGCTTCGGGTGTCAGGTTTTTTTGTTACGTTACGGAATTTCTGCACAAAGGCCCCAAAGCCCGCGATAAAAGCTTTGCAATAGCTTAAAAACACAATTATTTCCGATTGGGATTCTTATAATTAATTTATTATTATATATTAAAATATCGTCACAAAATTCAATGAAAAACGACACATAAAATTTTAACAAAAAAACCGACTTCAGGAACCGAATCAAATTGAAATGGGGCAAACGGGAAGCACCAGCTTTCAAATAAAAAGAATCATCAAAATCGGTTTACCCAGTCGAAAGTTCTGAGGTAACAAACATAAAACAAAAATACAGTCGAATTGAGAACCTCCTCCTTTTTTGAAGTCGGTAAAAATTAACTTACTTTGAGGTACAACAGCTCTGGAAGATGTCGGCTGAGCTCCAGTAGAATCTCGGCTAGAACCTTCCGACAGTGGCACAGAAATGACAACTCCATTACTCGTTCCGATCCACAGCCTCCCTGAACTGATCAGCAAAGCGGTAATCCTGACTAAAGAGAAGCCCAGCTTGCCAGTACCCAACATCTTGCTAACGTACGGCTCTATATCTACGTCCTTTAGATGTTGGTACGTATGAGCGTGGTACAGACGAAGAGTGGAATCCATTTTGATTGACACCTGGTAAAATAAAACGTGATTTTAGTAAAAAAAAATAATAAGATTCTAACACTATTTAGGGAAGATATTCAGTAAGCATTCATTGGAATTCTAGAAATATATGGATATTGGATTTTATTTTACTTGAAACTGTTCTACAAAGCTATGTCCATAACACAGGAGTCATTTTAATATTAAGTTCAAATATGTATTAACTCCAGTTTCTCTAATTTTCTGTTTACTGTGCTTGATTATCTATTGTTGAAAAAACGTAATGATCAGTTTCAACGCCGTAAATTACTAGATTATATTTTACTGTATATCTTGGAAGGAATGAAATAAATATACAACAATTACCCAAACGCCGTCTCCGTCGCAAGCCATCTGCCTCACTTGGCTCTCTTGTCGCGGGTGAGCTTCTAACGAATGCAGTAGAAGTCGCGACCGCGGTTCTATTACATGCACTTTGTTACGGTATCCGCACCACACCGTACAACCGACCGTGGATAAACAGCGTACTGCAAAAGATTCATATTATTTACCTTGTTTACTAACCAGGTAACAGGTTAACCTTAAAAATAATAGAGTTCACAATTTGTTTACTCATGTGTGTGTGAGAGATTGAGAATACGGAAAGTTGACACCCCTATTCATCACGTCATGCGTCATAAAGGCGCGTCCCCACTAAAATTGTTGGCAATTTCAGTGTTTCCAGGTGTTTGCAACACTTCAAAAAACCGCCAACAACTACACCGAGTCGCCAACAATTTTAAAAACATTCGAACTAAGCGTCACCATAGAGCCAACAAATATTTGCAACAAACGTGTTCTTTTGACGTTTACCGCCAAAAACGGAAACACTGTTCTCAACATTTGTTGACAATTTTTGTTGCCAACATAAGGAACTTGATACAAACCCGTTTGCTATGGTGTAGTAGGCCAAAACGTATCTAAGGAGAGGCCAATGTTAAGCTGCAGACTATTAAAAGTTGTTAATAAAACTTGAACTACCTCGTTGGTCTAGCCGTTGACGTATGCGACAGCCGATCAAGTGGTCTCGGGTTCAAATTCCGGGTCGGGTCAAAAGTGTTATTGACGTTTTCTGATTATAGAAATACTTAATAACAGCTCGAAGTTTGAAAGTTGGGGTCTAAACCCCCGTGCCTCGAAGAGCACATAAAGCTGTCGGTCCTGCAGCTGATCTGTCTCTGATCGTATCGGTTAACCGCCCTATAGGATTATGAGAGTGAGAGAACAGAGAGTGCACCTGCACACACACTTTTGCACTATAATATCTCCTGCGTAGTTGGTTGGTCTCTGTTAAGACTGCCGTGGCCTCAATCGGCTAGGAACATCATCATCATCATCAACATACTACTAACAAGATAGAGAGTAGGTATTTATATTACCTGAGCATTTTGGATCACCGAGGGTAAGAATCCAGTACTGAGTGAAGTCCCATTGCCCGTCGGCATGTCGTGAGAATATAGCTACAGTTCCGTCCGCCAGCGCAACGATACAACGCGACGCACACGCTACTATAGACAGTATAGCATCATTTAGCTTAACTCTGGAAACAAGAGAGATTTTTTTTTATTGTGTATTAGAACAGACGATCAAAACTCATCATATAGTGGGATGTGACTACCGTCGCCCATAGATATCTGAGTGCAGACTGCCTCAAACACAAGAGTCAAAAGCGTTGAAGCCTTTTTAGTTCTTTCCTCTGCGACATCAGGAAGAGGAAATTTAGGCTCCAGTAACTTCACTCTCTCGGTAAAAATGACTAAAGGACAGTAGGTGTGGCCGTGATATCACTCAACATGAGTCTGTCCATTTGTGCCTTATCATGGTTTTGCCACGAATGAGAATAACTTCAATTATCAAACCAATGTTACCGAAAGTATATCAATACGCAAATACTTTTACTGTAAAAAACATCATTAAAAGTCACTCTGCAACTAATAAAATATGGATGTGTTGATGAGTCCAAAATAAATATTTTGAATTGAATTGAATTTGAAAAGTCGTTTGTCTGGTACTGGTTTGATACAATAAAATTCTCTTCTCTAAGGAAACTGAAGTACTATTAACTTACATTATGGAAATATGTAAACATAACCTAAAATATTATGTAACAATAACAAGCTAAAAAGTCCATGTGTTAAATATTATGTATAACATACTTACCTAGCGAGGCATTTTCTATAATTGCCAACTGCAGAGTGTATGTAAAGGTTCCCACTCTTAGTGCCTAACCACATTGTGGCCATCACAGTGGACATCTTACGATCTTGAGACACCTCCGGTCCCTCCTCAACTTTGGATTGCTGTTGAGCGAAAGCCTCTACTCCTGGTTCCGGCGATCCAAGATATCCTCCTGAATAAACTTTTAATTTTAATACAACTAGTATCAGATTGGAAATATATCATTATTATCATTTACCATTCTTAAAAAACGATACATATTTAGAGGATTTTTTTTTTTTTTTATGTTTGACCCTGCCAATGACTCTACTCTGCCTGATGGAAAGCATAAGCAGAATCAAAGAGTGGTGGTCACCATACTCATTGTTCGTGCAGACTATGCAACAATGCAGCATGGTGACCCACACTATGGCGGCCTAGTGATGTTTCTGCATTATTAGGCTAAGCGCATACATACAACTTTTAGTCGAACAACTAAATTGTAGTGTTTCATAAGTTTATAGCAATATATGTATAGAAAGCACCCAGTTTTTTTTATTTTTAATATTATAATATTTAAAAAATAATATCTGGGTCTCTTTTAGCTTAGAATGCAATGTATGATATATTCCACTAAATAATCTGTCACTGAATATGCGATGTACACAATACCTCCTTTTCTTATCTCTTTTAAAATGTATATAAAGCAAAGCACAAGCTATAACTTTATGGTTAAATGGCATTGTTGCTAAGCCTGGCATGGCTAAGCACCTTGACTCGAGCGTTGCCTACAGAAGACTGTTAGATTTGTATAGGAGATAAATGGACTAAAATCGATTGTATGCGCACCTCCATTGACTGAACAGTTTAGTCGATTTAAAAACTGTATATATGCGCCTAGCCTTAGGCCTCCGGTCTCGCACTCACCAACGAAACACGACAGCACGAACGCTGTTATTTTACGTTTAACTGTTTGAGTCGACAATTACAAATCTATATAATATAAAAGCGAAATACCACTCACTTATTAATCACGAAATATCAGAAACTATGACACCTACAAACTTGAAATTTGGCAGGTAGGTTCCTTATAGGGTGTAGACATACGCTAAGAACGGATTTTACTAAACTCCACCCCTAAGGGGGTAAATCAGGGGATGAAAGTCTGCGTGAGCTAAGCTGCGTGCAATAGCTAGTACATAATATTTTTGAACATTGAACTTGAACAAGGATATTATGATATCCCTCCCTTAACTGTCGTTTATAAACTACACACGGATCAAATGAATACAAAACTGCAAAGAGAAGGAAAACTTGAAATAAACCCTATATCAACCATCTGCTTTATAGCACGGTAAATTAGAACAAAACCTCCTTTCTAAGGAGAAGCCTATGTCCTACGGACTATTAAATTTTTAATTATACAAGGTTGCAGCTGGCTCTAATAGATTGCCTCCGAGCGATAAGGCCGTCACTTGTACTTCCTTAGTTTTAAGTTAATTTTATAATTAATCAGATATACAATAAAAATATATATTATTTTTTTACTATCATGTTCCATAGTATTTATGAACGACAGGTACTTTGACTCTGCTAAAAGGTTTTCCTATTAGAACCGTAATTAAAATGAATAATTGCCTATGTAGCCTGTAGTCTTATTCTTTTAATATTCTACTGACTAACTAACTCACAACTACTACTACTAAACATAATCATAATCATACGATGCGATCGAGTGTTTTGTTGAGCAAGCAATTATAAAATCAATAAAATATTGCTGTTCGTTTATCTCGCTAAAACTCGAGAACTGCTGGGAAGATTTATTTTATTTTGGTTTTGAAATGTTTGCCGTAGTCCAGGGAAGGTTGAAACAGTAAAAAAAATTAAAAACTTGAAAATCCAAATGTCACTTGTATGAAGTAGCGGGCACAGCTATTATATTTATATTATTTCAATTTCACTATTTTTGCCAACATTGGGCTATACTCAGTGTATGATTGCAAATTTAGTAAATTGTAGTGTCATAGGACTAGTTACCGTTAATAGGTGTAGAACTGAGCGGTGGGCTACCATGAGCAGCAGGTTCAGGTTCCTCAACGTCCTTGACCACAGTTTCATCCGTTTGTGGTTCAGAGGCTGTCTCTGGCTCATTCACTGGAGTGCTTGGTGGAGTCAGGATTGTTGCTTTTACCTGATTAAAGTTATTCGAGTTATATTAGGTAAATCAGTGCTACAAGCACATTCAAATCTATTGTTAATGTAATTAGAGTTATGGTTCTGTTTTAGCAAAACAGAAGTTAGTATGAACTACTCTCAGAGTATTAGTAAGCTCGTTGCTCATTGGCTATACAGGTTAACATATTGCAACGTTAAGCAATATTAGCCAGGTCAGTCTACCGATGGGTGACCATTCTTAGCACATTGAGTCCGTCCGATGTGTCTACTTATGTAAAAGAACCTAACAGATGGAATGCAATGATTAAGGCGATACCTCGTCTATAAACTAATTTTTACTAAAACCGTTTTGATTATTTGGCTATATTTTTTTAATATATCAACTGCCAAAATGACTATACTATGCCTGGTGGAAAATATGAGAAGAATCCAAGATTGGTGGTCACCATTCTCAATGCTAACGTGGATAATGCAGCATGGTAAATGAACCTAACAGATATAATTCCATGATTAGGGCGATGATACCTCGTGTGAAAACTAATTCTTACTAAAACCGCTTTGATTATTTTGGCATTTAAAAAATATATTAACTGCTAAAATGACTATACTATGCCTGGTGGAAAGTATGAGAAGAATCCAATATTGGTGGTCACCATTCTCAATGCGAACGTGGATAATGTAGCATGGTAAATGAACCTAACAGATATAATGCCATGATTCTGGCGATGTTACCTCGTGTAAAAACTAATTCTTACTAAAACCATTTTGATTATTTTGGGTATTTTTTAAATATATTAACTGCCAAAATGACTAGACTATGCCTGGTGGAAAGTATGAGAAAAATCCAAGATTGGTGGTCACCATTCTCAATGCGAACGTGGATAATGTAGCATGGTAAATGAACCTAACAGATAGAATACGTTGATTAGTACGATGATACCTCGTTCAAAAACTAGTTTACTAAAACCGGTTTGATCATTTTGGCTATTTTTTAGTAGTAGTAGTATTGTTCAGTAGTTGTAGTATGGTGACCCACACTATGGCGGCCAGCCTAGTGAGATGCTTTTTCACGCCACGCTTAATGGTCTCACAAAATAAATAATTAGATTTACAACAACTTACCAGTCGGGTAGTGCCAACAATAACTGCATCTTTATCGCCATTTTCTTCATTAGGATTGTTCTTTTGTGTAATCTCTATAGAGTCGATCCTTCCAGCACAAAACAACGACTGCAACAAAAGGTATATATTGTATGGGTTCGTTTTGAGAGCAACGTAAATATTGCGATTTTATTTATTTAACTACACTAGAAGGGGAAGGGTATTAAGAACAGAACTAATATTTTTTTATATCATAATATGTGATGAACTTACTACGTTACTAGTGTTTTTTTTTTTATCTTTCAAGGATGAAGAAATGTTTTGCATTTCTAGTTAATATTTAAAAATATTTTTCGGATGGACGAGTTCTGAGTAATCAATAAAATCGCTTTCTATATTTTGAGGAATGAGTAACAATTACATTACTATACATACAACATTATCTTATCTTTGACTGCACGGTTGGCCTAGTGGTTTAGGCGGTCGCCACGCCGCTTGCCAATTTGCAAAGTGTTGTGGGTTCAAATCCTACACGGGACAAAACTTTGTGTGATCCACAAATTGTTGTTCTGAGTTTGGGTGTTAATTGTGTCCGTTTCATGTATGTCTGTAAAGTCCCCCGCGACACAGGATGTTTATTCCTAATGCGGGAATTTAGTTTTTTAAAATATATATGTATATATATAATACATAAATGGCCTTTCCCGGAAGTTTCATAACATTTATAAACACTGCCCCACCCTTAAAAGGTTGTAGCATTATGTTTACAGGAGAAATTTTATGAAATATTAACCTCCTTTCTAAAAACTGGCCAATATTCAGGAGAGGACTGTTAACAGCTGTTGATGTAATGTGCGATGTTGTTAAAGGTTATGTAAGTAAGTCTACTAGTTCAATGAGAAACATACCGGGTGACGTTTGTTCTCTGTGACTCCCGCAACTCGTTCCTGGTACTCTCTGTAGTCTTCGGCCACAGCTCCTGGCACCGACGCTACACACAGAATGTGCTTATCCGTCACGGGAAACGATTCTATAACTTCTGCTGGATTGTTTGCGTCGATTATCTGTCAATTATTTGTTTATCTTCAATGTTTTTAAAGTGAAAACTTTAGCAGCGTTGTGCACTTTTTGGGATGGGTAAAAAACTCGCTCGTTAATGTTCAAATTTTCACTTCTCGTTGTTTTTTTTTTCACATATTACATTGGCTGAAAAGTCCCGGGCCTAACACATAGATTGCGCTAGTTTTATTGCAGTCACCTTTTTTTCAGTTAATACTAACCTTCAAAAGACAGCTGTTAGAATTTCATGATATTCTATTCATTAGTTTGTGAGTTATTGTGCTAAGAGTGACGCTACTTTTGTTATTTTCAAAACAATGGATCAAAAACAATTTCGTGTTTTAATTTTACACTGTTTCTTGATAGGAAAAAATACTGTTTAAGCAAAGCAATGGCTTGAAAAGTGTTATGGGGACTCCGCTCCATCAGAAAGAACAATAAAACGTTGGTTTGCTGACTTCCAAACGTGGTCGTAAAGACACCGATGATTCAGAACGCAGTGGACGTCCAAATGAGGCGGTAACACCAGAAAACATAAAAAAAATCCATAAAATCGTTTTGAATGATCGAAAAGTGAAGTTGCGTGAGTTAGCTGACATCGTTAAGATATCAAAAGAACGTGTTGGCTTTATATTGCATGAGCATTTGACTATGAGAAAGCTCTGTTCAAAGTGGGTGCCGCGTTTGCTCACTGTTGACCAAAAACGAGAACGTGTTCATAATTCTGAGCAGTGTATGGCCATGTTTAAACGTAACAAACCGGATTTTTTGCGTTGATATGTGACAATGGATGAAACATGGATCCATCACTAAAAATCATTTGTTATAATAGTAAGAAGATTGTATAATATTGAATAGATTGTATAACACTGTCGCATTGGGCTACGCCTGTAATGATTGTTGTTTTAAAGTGTAAATAAATAAATAAATAAATAATAAATAAATCACTTCACTCCGGAATCAAAACGATCGATGCATATGAAATATGTATCAAACGTTTGAATACTAAATGCATATGACGGCTCGGAATCAGGGCTTCTTAGACAAGAGACTCTTCCATTTCTTTTCTATCGTTTTTTTTTTCTTTTATGTGAGATCGAATGAAATTGTAATAAACTAAAATTCTGCCCTGTTAATCGGGAAGGTAGTAAGTTAGAGACGGTTGTTTCTTGCCGTACTTACTGTTCTGTAATTTACATACACGTATATAGGAAACCTAGATCGAAAAACTTGTTTTACGCACGTTCCAAATAAACAATAAAAAAGACTGCCCGCATTTAACTTACAATTCTCTCGATATCTCGGGAGAATCTTCATTCTTTAATTTATAACTTTAGGGTTAGAATTTTTACTTAAAATTTAAATAATTTTATATAAAAAGACACAATATAATCAGATTATTAAGTAACAACATACAAGTACGGAGTTAATACGGTAACATCTGCAAAAAGGCACGGGCTTTTTGAAAACCTCATATTATTGAAATCAGTTAAATTAACAATAAATTACAAAATTATGTAGTTCCCCTTTTTGGTAAAACATCTAATAAAAATGAGGCAAAGCATCAACGTTAGTAGAAATGGAAATATTAAGAAACGTGGGCCTTTGCCTCTGTTTCTGACAAAAGCAACAAAAGTAAAACAAACCATGACTACGCCCTTGTTCTGGTTACTGGAACAAATCCAAACAAGTGATGACAAGTTTTTTTCTGTGTAATCTACGTTGTGAGTCGATTCGATCTGTTGATTTATTTCTTCTACCTCCGGAGAATGGGCTACTAGTTGCCCACCTTGAGCCTTGCTCATCTCATACGCTAAAACCAGAAAATTTTAAATATTAGTCTTCAATAAATCAGTTCACAAATTAAGAGACCTATGATTTGCAAAAAATAATTGACTCTTGGTTAAAATATATGGGAGCTTTTCGCAACTATTTTTGGTAAAATGTAGTAAAATAAAACATTATACATTACTTTGTTCTTTAATAGAATATACTTTTTCATTCATATCACTTTTATTTGTATAAGAGGTGGAATGGGATATTCGTTACTATAGTTACTTTAAGCTGTTTCGTTATTACGTGGGTTTTTTTTTAATCATTTTAGTAAGTACATTATTGTATTGGTATAAACCTTACGATGTGGAAGAATGTATACGTGAATAAGTAAATAACTATGACACTGAACTGACCTAAAGACATGGTGTTTTCAGTCTTGTCATCCTGGTTGGCATAAAACACACTCTCGCCGATCATGCAGCCGCCATCTGGAGTACGACCTCCATTTAAATTGACGGCAGCTGCGCACAGCAACGTCATACGTGGTTCATTTTCAGCGATTGGCCTGGAAATAGTACCAACTTGTATGGAAAGAATAAATCAAACGTGGAACACGGTAGTTGCTGTGTTTTATTTACTGCTAATATCTTATTTTTTAAAGTGTGTAACAACTCTTTAAATTGAAGTATATATAAGGGAGCGAGAACTTTTTGGTTAGAGACTTATTGTCATCGGTCTGGAGCATAGAAAGAAAACAACAAATGTAATTGTACTGCCTAACATTATTTCGTTCCACGTTCCACTGCCTTGGTCTCAACATGTACTCGTTCATTGTATTTAGTCCGGTCAATTTAGACATTCGAAGTTACCTAAATTCCCACCAAGATGAAAATCGGTAAGATTGTTTAAATTATCATTAAAAACAAAATTTGAAAGTTCCCCATCTTTCCCCTGTAAGGAAAATTTTTTATTCAAGGTCAAAGGTAAAAAAAAATAGTTTTTCGCGATTTTCAGCAAAACGGTAAGTTTTATCATAAAAGTACCTTAAACAAAATTGTAGATCATAAAATTATCTAAACAATTTATCAAAACTTTTTTTCTACGAGCCTCCGTTTCTGAGATATAACGATTCAAAAAGTTTTTTTTTGTTTTACAAAGACAACTCCCGCACTAGGAATAAATCCTGTGTCGCGGGGGACTTTACAAACATACATGAAACGGACACAAAGAACACCCAGACTCAGAACAACAATTTGTGGATCACACAAAGCGTTTTCCTACGTGAGATTTGAACCCACGACACTTGGCGAAGTAGGAAACGGCGTGGTGACCGTTAAACCACTAGGCCAAACGTGCAGTCGAAACAACTTTTATAACTTTTTGAATGGTTTTATATCTCAGAAACGGTGGCTCGTAAGAAAAAAAATATTTATACATTTTTTAGATAATTTTATGATCTACAATTTTGTCCAAACTACTTTTATGATAAAACTTATAGTTTTGCTGAAAATCGCGCAAAACTCAATTTTTTGACCTTTTGACCTTGAATAAAAAAAATTCCTTACAGGAGAAAGATGGGGAACTTTCAAATTTTGTTTTTAATGATATTTTAAACAATCTTACCGATTTTCAGCTTGGTGGGAATTTAGGTTACTTTACTTGTTTGGTCTAATTTGACCGGACTAGTTACCGTATAAACGATAGTGTTCTTAATGACAAATCCCCATTTATTAGACAATACAGTGCAATTTTTATTTTCCAAAGTAGATACAAGGTACTTGTAACAAATGCCAGGACCTATTATTTAAGGCCTCAGAAATTTCCTTAACAAAAAAAACAACTCTCAATTTAAATGTGAACATTTCGTCGTATTAAAGAATTGTGAATAGAAGTTGTTTCACTATAAAATTTCAAAGAGTAAGTATGGGTTTTAAGTTAAGTACGCAATTAAATTGTAATTGTTTTTATAGGGAGGTTACAGTTTACAGTTATAACGAAAAATTGTTGTTCGCGCACTTCCTGTGCACAAAATATTATCGGGATATGCGCAAGTAACTAATACTACACATACAACAGTTGAAGCATGGGAACCTATCCCTTTTGGAGGTAGCAGAGCCACGCTGATTTCAACACGAACGGGCCGGCTCAACCGGGCGGTACTACCCTCACACAGAAGATCACCGTAAAATGACAGCGTTCGTGCTGTCGTGTTTCGTTGGTGAGTGCGAGACCGGAGGCCCAATGATGCAGAAGCAACTCTAGGCCGCCACGGTGTGGGTCACCATGCTGCATTGTTGCATTGTCTGCATTCGCAATGAGTATCGTGACCACCACTCTTAGATTCTGCTTATGCTTTCCATTAGGCAGAGTAGTCATTTTAGCAGGACCATACATAAAAAAAAACTAGTGCCCGTACTTCACCCAGGTGAAGAAGCTAGGGCAAGCACGGGTCTGCTCGCTAAGAGCCGACTTAAGAAACAAATTGCGTAGGACAACAGTACCAAAGAGAAGGAAGAAGCAAACCATAGGGTTTGTTTCTGAAGACGGGTTTGGTATAGACCAAACCCTTCTGGTCAGGGTACAATAGACGGAAACCTTTTTAAGGAGAGGTCAAAACTGAGCAGTGAGCTATTATAGACTGTTGATGCTGAGGATTAAAATTATTTTTTATTACAATCAGACTAACCTGCAGAATACAGGCACTGGAACTGGTACTCCTCCCGAAGAAAGTGATGTACACGAACTGGGACCTTTCTGTCCCTGTCCGCTCTTGCTGGGCAGGCTCCAACCATATGCCTGTGTACGGCCGTCTTCCTTTCGAACATGCGCCCGAACCTACATGCGCACACACGCGATGTGTACGTATTCACATTATATAAGGTAAACTGCCACATTATCGACATTTAGATTTCTCTCAAATAAACGTCACGTATAAAGTAAGTGAAAATTAGAATTAAACTTTCACATTTGTTTTAAATATATCTTTGTACAAGCTAAATCGGACATCACCTATATATATACACTTTTTTTTAAATGCACATTTAATAAATGCTCTCGAAAATTCAATATTTTTTAAAGTAGGATTTATTTTCGATATCTCTTGAAATTAATTGTTATACTTTGATTTTTAACATATGAATTTCTGAACACATAATGCCTCAATTTTAAAAGGATCATTATAAAATAATTGAAATACATTGCAATAAAATCTATATAAGGTGAACGACTGGAATAAAAATGCTGGTAGTGTCAATAACAAGGCAGTTGACGCTATATGTTTTTCAAATTATTTAGCTTAACTCTTACATTTAAAGAACAAATAAATCACTAGGAAAAAAACAAACACAAAAACTAAAAAAACTTACTATTTAATAAAAAATATACTACACATACATATTATGAACTAATATTGAACACATGCGTAAATCTAGTATCACTTAAAGTCATTAGCACTTCAAACTTATGCTTCATTGATTCCACTGAAAACAAAAAAGGATAGGAAATTAGGTAGGAAAAGGAAGAACGAAAAAAAAAAACTAGAATTGACACAACACAAGAGGAAGGAGAAAAGGGTTAAACCTCATTTGCCTACACACATAAACATCATCAATATACATTGTCGCCACTTGAATCGAATGATATACATACTTAAAATGAACACAATGTTATTTCTTTAATAATAATTCTTATATGACGGAAGTAAGAAGGATGCCCAATCTTGTTTTTTATTTTTTTATTTTTTGATTGGCTGATTCGAGTTTACCATTCAGTTCAAAAATAAAACTGATCGTCTGTCAGTGATCGCATAAGAAACAGGCAAACAAAACTGTTAACGTGAGTTACTTTTCCAAGTTTATAATAATTTCAGTACATTTACTAACAAATCATTCTTATGACTCAGAGCTGACTGAGCTCTTTCAAGTAGACATGTATACTCCTAATGCTATGTGTAGCCAATCAAGGTTGAACCTTTAAGCGGAATAGAGGTGAAATAAAATAAAAGCGTCACTGAATCGCTGAAGCTTAGTTGATTGCAGCAAGTATTAGCGTGCAAATGGTTTACTGCAAGAGATAATGGAAAGGATATTATGATAAAAGATGTTTGAAGCGATAATAACGAAGCTAGATATTTCCGAGTCCGATGACTTTAATTTGAAATAAAAGGAGTTTAAAAGTCGGACATAGATGATAGTGCTTTATAACAAAGTGCACGGGCACAAAAGTTCAAAGTGATTTCTGCCGTAGTTCATCATATGCATACATTCATAATACAGTAAATAAATGTAAATACAATATAATAATGTAAATATACTTATAAATGTACTTATTTATACATACTTAATTGCATTATAAACAAAAGATCACTTAACACATCAACTGTTAGATTTATTCGTTTTGTGTTTGTTTTATATGTACAGTTTTTGAGATTCAAGTAAAATACTGTTTTCTTTAAGCTGTAAGAAGAGTCTTATAATAACTATAAAAAAAAACGAAAAAGTCTTTACTCTCAAATTACAAAAAAAAAATATAAAGAGCTCGCATGTTTATTTGCAACAAATGTGTAGCAGGAAAGAAAATAAAATTAATTTAATTTGTGTTAAATTGTATTAGAAGAGTAAAGAGACGTAAGAAAAATGTAGATGTATGAGATGAACAATTTAAAATTATCTATAATCTCGGATAAGGGTAAACTTTGGCTATTCTGGAAATTAATATAAATCTAAAGTAAATAGTCACGATTATTTGACATATAAGTATAAGTCAATAGGTAAATAAATAATAGTATAGGTAAGTAATTGACACGCCCCACATTTTTTATTCGTAACATGGATGTAATAAAGAGTATCTCATAAATTATTATTATTTTTAATGTTAATGCTTTTGGTCAAAATTCTCTGTCTGTCCAAACATTTTATTACCTGATTTTTATTTACAGTTGATGCTAATAATAATAATTTGTATTTCAAATAAGCAGTATGGTTTGATTCCCATTCCTTAAAACCGTAATGACGTAACTTCAAACTCAATTTATGATATATACATGATTTTCTTTATTTATTTATAATTGTCTTTTAGCCTCGACTCCTGATCCAATCAGTAATTAGAATTGATTTTATGCGTTTAAATTGTGTTTGCTTTCGTAACGTATTATTGTAATAAGTAGGATTTGTAAAGCATGTGTTTGGTGGTGTGGGCAGGTGAGTGTTTTGTCATATAAAGCCGTGCTAGGCTTAGAAAGAAATAAAATCTAATTCTCGTTAACTAACCTGCCGGAACTGTTCAGTTCTTTCATGCCTTCTAGAATGATGGTGATCTGTCAGTTGCGTCTCGAAGAAATCAGCCTGGGTTCTCGAGTGACGTAGCGCAGGTTGTGGTGCTGTTACAGCCCGAAGATGAGGTGTGGATAAAGGGCGCTGTGGACGCTCGCTTGAACTGTAACAAGCAGCATTTTCATCGTCAGGATTTTGACGATATATAAATTGTATTAAATAATAACAATACAATTCTAAAAGTTTATTGCCAGCCAAAAATTTGTAATATTTAAATAAATAAATTCATACATATTGTATATTACTAAGAGAGGCCTATATCCAGGAGTGGACTAAAGGCTTATGATGATGATGTCTAATCATGTCAGGATACGGAGCCTACGATCCTAATAGGATTGCCATAAATTTGTTAAAACATTTTTTTTTAATCTTAAGTAAGCTTCAATTTGTATGTCTAGAATTGAGGTACTAGATTGTTGTTGAAGTTAATTGACTTATTGGTCATTAATTAAACATTCAACATACTACTATGGACCACTCTATAGAGCTCAGCGAGTAACCGAGTAAAAAGTATTTCAATCAGAATATAAATGTAAACATTTGGGTATGTAGGGTACCAGCGGGATAATACAATATGAAATTATCTTATACTTAATCCTGATTTGAGGAAAACTACATAAATATAACTTCAGTATTTCTATATAAATCTGATCTTTTATTATTTATTATGAATCTGAGATAACATTGAAATGCATAAAGCACTGAAGACGTTACGGTACGGCAGTTTTCCTATAACTCTATCCTTCGTGAATTTGTCTTTACACGACTAAATCAATATTACAGGGCTATAAAGATTTGTAATAATAATAATAATCAACTACCAGTAATTATTGCCACCGACGTTTGTATAGTAACCGAGACATAGAGCTTAACGTGCTCTCCGAGACATGGAAGATCTCAATGTAACAATGGTCACGCATCGATAAACGGACAGATACTAACTAGATATAAATCTGGTATATTTAGAAAATATGTGTTAGAGAAATGCAAGGATATGTTGATTTATATGTCTTAACTTAAACATGCATAACTCAAACGTAAACACTTAAATAGATCAACTATACATGAACGGCCTAACTTAAATAGTTTGGAGTAATTATGAGCCAAGCTGTGCATAGAATAACACGTCAAAAGCCACATACGCTGAGCAGTTATGCGTGGCACATTAACAACTGCATTGTGCTTTTAGTTGAAATAGTAATTGATTGAACATACAATTTGTATTTGATACATAAAGTAAGAAGAAAAAACTGAATTACACATAGCCGCGTCACATGTACAGTTTTTATTCGCTGATGGTAGCAACTTTATATATAAATAACACAATTTTATATTATTTAACAGCATTGCATCGCTTGCGTATTTTTGTGAGATATCCTACTAATATTATAAACGCGAAAGTTTTTATGAATGGATGTTTTTTCACTTTTTCTCTTTCACGCAAAAACTACTGAACGTATTTTGGATGAAACTTTACAGTATATAGCTTATACAGTAAATAAATAAAATAAATAAATATTTCGAATACACAACGTCTAATCCAAACTAAGCAGAGCTTGTATTATTGTATTTTTGCAGATCTTACAAACATTTTGGTCCGACCCGGGAATCGAACCCGAGACCTCATGCACAACAGTCAAACCACTGTTAAAAAAAACAAAACCTGTAGGTTTTAGTATCTCAGATTTCTGCTAACGCTAAATATTATTGTGTCAAGGCAAACCCCAAATAATATTTATATCAAATAGAATTAGGTTAGGAATCCCGTCGACTGATACAAGTCACAAGACTCGACATAAGTGCTTAGATTGGCAGTTGGACTTCACCGCATTATAATGTTTCAACAACATCACTCTTATGTGTAATTTACAATTTTGTCAACCTTTCCTACTTAAAAATATTAGCAGAATTCGCTTAATGATCATCACCATCTGCAAGACAAAGCACTGCAAAGAAAAGGATACCGTGGGAGAGCCTCGCTTCGGCATGAATGGGCCGACTCGACCGGAGTGATACCACGGCCTCACAGAAAACCGGTGTGAAATAGTGCTTGCACTGTGCTTCACCGAGTGAATGAGGATACTGGAGGCCCATACCCCAACCACAGCCGCTATCTCCCCCCCCCCATCCCCCAAAGGCCGGCAACGCACTTGTGACGTCTCTGGTGTCCATGGGCGCCGGTAATCGCTTACCATGAGGCGATACGTCAGCTCGTTTGCCCGCCTATTACATAAAAAAAGGGAAAACTTGAAACAAACCTTATACCAACCCATCAGGCTAGCGTTTTAACGTAAGTGTAGCGTAACCAAGGACTATTTGAATTCGCTTAAACGAACTCAAATGTGAACAGTAATATTTTCATATCCAAAGCTTTTGGTAAATATACAATTCGTTTTAAATAATTTAAAAAATGACGCACAGCTTTCAATATACAAAACGTTAGTAGTGATATTTATACAACCACTAGTTTTACCCGTGGTTCACGTGTATGTCGGTTCTTTCCCAACAATCGAAGTATTTCCATTCCATTTCATTGAAATCGGTTCAGCAGTTTAGACTTCAAAGCGTATCAAACATTAATCCTTCTTTAGCGTAAGATTCATAATCGTATTTATAATATTAGTTTGGTATATTTTTCTTAATAGATATTTCAACAGATATTTTTTTGTACCGCCAGCTGAATATTTCAGACCAGGAAAGTCTGCAAATGCTTATAAAATTATTTTGTTATAAACTAGCTGACCCGCGCAACTTTGTCTGAGTCGCTTTTCAATCATGGTCGGCTTCTATTGGTTTAAGCGTGATGTTAACTATCCTATCTTAGGTACGCCAGCAAAACACACATAACAAAATCCTGTAAAATCGATTATATAGTTTCGGATTTCATGCACGCGACACGAGAATTATATATATAAGATTTGGCATATGAGTATCACTCAGCTATTCAGGTAAAATATAATCACGCATGCAAAATAATAGAAAAAAACAATATGCAAAAAAAAAAAAATGAGCACAAGACGTAACAAACGCTAGCGTATATATTGTATAAGCGTGACGTAGCATCACATCATAGCATCTACAGTTTTTTACACAGCAATAAAACCTGTTCTAAACCATCTAGAATATTCAAATTGCAGAAAAAAAGTATACACCCAAAAATGGGTTGGTAATCTCATTCCTGAATATTGGTTGCACATTAGAAGACGCTAAGAAACGTAAATACTTAGTAAGAAAAAAGTAAAACCATATTATTTTGTTCTACTTTTAGGTCAGGGCCGGGGCAGTCTGTTGTAATTACCTAAAGAGATTACTAAAAAACTTCCATATGCTTTGTTTATTCTTCTTATCCATTGTGGTGTCGACACGACTGGCACGAACCATCTCTGTCCAGCGGACAGCATCCTGGAGCTCCATGAAGCGTTCCTGAAGCGAGAGATGGGGAAATAGATGAGATGTAATATATCTTAGGAATATATTTCTATATTAACACTAGTGCAGCATATTTGCTAATAGGTACTTTTAAGAGAACACGATTTCGGTACTTTTAAAATTTGACAGATAGACTTCAAATTGTTTACCATTATAACAGGGAATATGCATGTCTTTTTTTTATTTCTTAATCTGATAATTTACGTCTCTATAACATAGAAAAAAATATAAATAGGCTTGAAAATTAGTCAAACTAATTTTCAAAATGAAATTCAAAACACTGACTAAATTTGAGCCTTTCAAACGCCGCCATTTTGCGCGCACTTTTGACATGACCAATGACGTCATTGTCATTTCGTGTTTGTTAACTATTCAGTGTTTCAATTCCCTTAATTCTCACTTTTTATTTAATATTATCTGGCTATCATTGGTTTATGAATATAATATTTTATATCTTTTTACAAAGTTTTAGTTTTCTGGTAATGATAATAAATAAATTGTTAGGTTTTTAACTCCTCTAAAACGCGTATTTAAATGAAAAATCTACATAAATAGAATACCTAGAAAATAATAAGTACTAAAGAATCGTAAACTAAATATTATTCATCAACTTCAGACAACTTGATAGATTCATGAGCCCAGTAATCAATATAATATTGTACTATATTGGTGTTACTGGCAGTTATATTTTGCATTTTTTCTTGCAAATGTATTTGCAAATACATTTTGCTTGCAAATATATTGTGTTGTTGTATGTAATAAATAACATTCAACAACACAATATATAAGTAATACAAGACAATATTCAGAAAGACTGAGGCTTACCTTGTACTGATTCCGTTCCATTAGTACCCTGGCCATCTCGACCCGAGTAAATCTTCTTCGTTGAGCCATGGGGACATCTGCCTCATCTTCATTTTCGCCACCACCCGCGGTCGTGGTCACCGTCTCCTGCCACATAGTCATAAACTAAATGATTTAAGTTCTTACGGTCTTAAAGATAAATGGGCTTTATTTACATGCTAAAGAGGATTTCATAGTCGGAATATGAGCAGACATGAATACAGACAGCCAATGACAAATCCTCACTTATATTTGACAGAATAAAGTTTATAAATGGAACATAAATGTGGAATAGAATATTTTTACATAAATAATATAACCAGTAGTCTAGGAAAGTAATAGGTAATATCAATAGTTGAAAGAAGGTGTAAGGTTTAATAGGTAGGATATAAAATAGGGCAGGGTAGGGCAGGACAGGTATAAGGTTTCCTAAATGTAGAGTAGAAAAAAATCTAAATTTTTTCGTACTTTATAAGGATGAATTGTATTTAGACAAACAAAATATGCTTAATTAAGTCAAAATAGTCAAAAGATATTTGTTTGGTGGCAACATTTGCACTTTAACCTACCTTCAAATGTTTGACTTCCTCTTCCAACTCGGTGACTCTGTCTCTTAGTTTCTTCCTAGCTGAACTTAGGTTGCTGACCTCTTCTCTCAATATCTCCAATTCTCCAGTAAGCTCATCAACCTTCACTATAAGGTCGTCCTTCACAACATTCAACGCATTCTTCGTAGCTAACAGCTCGTTGTTTTCGAGGATAAGATTTTCCACTTCCTTACCCATGCCTGTAAAATTCATAAAAAAGTATTGAAGGCACAAAGAAAGCACTCTGTTATATAATTATGTAATTCGTGATTTATTTACCAACTTTTTAAAATGTTTCTTTTTTAATCATTAATATCTTACAAGACTTTAATTAATAAATATGAACGTATATTTCTGAACTAGAATGTTTTCTTTTTAATTTAAATTTCACGTGTAAGTTATGGGATACTTACTTGGATTTTTTGCTTGTAAAATGTAAGCGACCGTTAGGCAGGTCACACACTTCGCCGCATGCGATAGCAATAACAATTGGAAACGCGTAAACAAGAAACCGATCAACAGAGACATGTATTATATTATAATTAAATAAATGTCAAATTGCGAAAATGCGACGCAGTGTGTGAGACAATCACGGTTTTAAAGTTTGAAAAACAGTTTTGTTAGGTATTGTTAAAAATGAATGAAGAAACGAAATGGTTATTTTTGTTGTAGCAACTATATTAGTAAAAATTATGATCACTTTACATGTTACTTACCGAAATAATTGTCGTTAACTGCAATCATGCGTTGATGCGAATTGTTAGAACGCATGGAAATAGAACGTACAGTATTAGTGTATTAAAATTGTGATTTATTCTATTAATATTAATAAAATACGCTCACACACGACGCCACAATATGTATTATTCAATAATAATGTGACATAACTTAGTAATTTACTTAGTACTAAGATTGTTAAAAATATCGAACAGAGCAACTGAAAGACAAAAAATACTGTAAACATCTGTACCTCGTTGTATTAGTTTGATTAAAATCCGTATACTTATAATAGCATAATTTAACAGGCATTGGATAGTTCAAATATACAAGCACCAAAAGTGTCTTTGTTTTGTTATTTTTAAAAACATACGAGTCGACGTTTACTTATTCATTTACTTTATCAAGAAAATACAATTATGTCTAAATGAATATAATAAATATAGGGCATCGCATTTTCTCTATATCGGGGGATTAACATGTTTATTATGTGGAAAATGCTGGATTAAATATTAACTTCTTTCTACAATATTTATTTTCAATTTGGTTTGGGGATCTTGTTTCAATAAAGAAACCAACAGATGTTTGTAATAGGTATACAAACATCTATCGAGAATTACCAAAGTACTGCCTACGTAATGCTTGAACGGCTCCAAATTCGTATGCGTGGTTGGTATTGGAAACCCAATTCGATTACGAGTTTAGTAAAAAGAATTCGTAAGAAAAAGATACCGCAAGTAACGAAATGAAAACCTGAGACTTAAACTACATAATTTTGCAAAGTTTTATGTAAACTTCTACATCTAAGGGCATGGAAATACAGTGAACTTTAAAGACATTTTCATGAAAAAGAAGTGAGAATAGGAAATAAGTAACATTTGTATAGCTTTTAGCAGAATAACTGGAATACAGAAAGAAGGTTACAGGTAACTCAACCCAGGAAGGGTTCTTCCCCTGATACTGGTAGGGGAGGGTGATTCAAAGTTCGGTAACGAAGTTGCTACGTCCTGTAACCAGTAGGGTTGAATTAACAATTTCTTCACTTTTTAAAGTCTATAATAGATAATAAAAAAAATTGGTATCGTAAAAAAAACAAAGTAAATAGTAAACTAAAAGATAAATAGATATAGTGGCCAGGTGTGTGAGCGAAATTAAAACAAAAAGTTTGAATACACTTCATATTAAAGCAAATTATATAAGTTAGCACCCAATAAGCAATAATTAAAGTAAACGTGTACTTTGTTTAATAATAATTGCAGATTCAGTTTGGTTTTCGAAGAAGATTACTTTATGGCTCTTTGAATGTCAAACTAAAATTTGCGAATTATATTATTGATCACTATAATCACGACTAAGAAGAGTAACTACTTATTAGTAGTAATTAGTTTTCACCTTCATTTATATATGGATATACGAGGAGTATTGTATTTTCGATTTGAAATACCTCTTATCATCTTTTTTATAAACACCAATAGTGACATTATATTTCAACCATAGCCCCTTATTAGTCATCGTAACAATATCATCCCCGGATTAGGAGGCTTAGGCTGGTTTCAGTGCTCGACCGACCGTCGGTGCGTACCATCGGTCCTGACAATACGCAACCGACCGTCGTCGTCGACCAATCAAACTGGCGGGACTAGTACAAATACGAAATGGACGAGTTTACAAATTGTTTAATTGCTGCTTATTGCGTGAAGATGAAGAATTTTTTTTAGATTTAGATTTTTAGATTTCGGACACAATGCTGTACAAACTTCTTCCCATGCCTTTATCTTGGCATCACGGTCTTTGTAAAACACGTGGCTTTTATCCCACAGAAGTTCTCGAAGGCGAACTTCAGTAATAAGCCGTTCGGTGTCGGTGTGTATCATATTTGATCAGATTTTTCTGACGATGATACGCACACCCGTACGGTCGGCCCACCTATCGTATGCACAGTGTAGCACTGAACGCGATGTTCCCATAGCGCGTCGGTCGACCGACGGCACGCATGCGGACGCGCTCGACCGATGGTCCTAGTACGCAGTGCGTAGCAGATTGCGCGTGCGTACGGTCGAGCACTGTTACGACGACAGCACGACTAGGTAAATTTTCATAAATAATGACAAGCGCGACCGACGTACGCACCGACGGTCGGTCGAGCACTGAAACCAGCCTTATAAATACAGACTTTATGTGCATAGAGTTCAATTATTCAATATTAGATACATAAATTTAAAAAGATATATAGATGCTACAAATATAATCAACACAATGAATGTTACGTAAATACAACATCTATGCGTTAATTTTATTTTTGTTGCGTATTTTTATTTGCGTTATATAGTGCACGACGTCGGTCGAGCACTGAAACCAGCCTTATAAATACAGACTTTATGTGCATAGAGTTCAATTATTCAATATTAGATACATAAATTTAAAAAGATATATAGATGCTACAAATATAATCAACACAATGAATGTTACGTAAATACAACATCTATGCGTTAATTTTATTATAACACTTATATACAAGCTAAAATAAAAATATTAAAAGAAGAGAGGACAATATTTTAATTAATGTTATACTGAATACCATAGTCAACCTTCAGAGATAACTGATATAAGATTTTTTTTTGTAAAAAAAAACTCAAAACTATTTTTGGCTCTTAAAATACTCTTTAGTGATGTGTATTTTTACAATGTCATCACAAATAATTACATCAATGGTCTTATAAATCCACTACTCACTATTTTACAAAAGCGATTTTATAGGTAAAGGAAAAAAAAACCTTTTGTTCATTGACGTTGGTTCAGATGTTGTACAGAAGCAAACGTTAAAAAAAGACAACTGAATTTAAAATCAAAAATCAACAAATGAAGTTTCGTACATTTAGGCGAGGCTCATGAATTGATGTACAAATAATTTACAAAAAGTGACCGAGGTGTTGTGTAGTTTATATTTCAAGAAGTGTAGTTTACATTTCAAGAAGCGTAGCGTAATTACACTAAACAATAATTATTTTGACATCAATTCAATGGCCGGAATAGGTAGAACGAATTTATGTACTTCTACTGCATGATATTAAAACATGGACATGCTATTATTCCGAACACAAACAGTCAATGTGCTACCTAACCCTCTTTAATACTGCAATGTTTCTTCTAGCAGAGTCTAGCACGCATTATATAGCGAAATAGGGGTTATAATTTTTTCTCTGATTTACCTCCTAAGTACTCCTAACACGTTTTAATATTTTATGCATATTAATAATCAAAGATTTTATGTCTGTAAAAATGTACTAATGCTTTTAAAAACCCTCTTAAAGGAATGCCCATATTTCAATAATAAATACATTTCAAATCAGACATCGCAAATCATTCTACCTATTCTTCGCTATGGATAAAATAAAACCAGCGTTTTAGCAGCAATGTGTTTGAATGTGGAGAAACACATCTAATTATGGATGATGAAAACAATAGGTAATTGATTTTTTATAATAATCTTTACTATTACTGGTTTTATTTTTAAGATCTGTGGTATTAAAAAGCCTTTTATTAGTGAACAGCTAAAGCTATTGTCCACTATAGACATACATACCACCCAACTGGTTACGAATCCTTTATTAACGATGTTATATCGTACAAAGACAGTCAACATACCATTGCCAGATTTAAAATAGAATTAGAACACCTCATTTATCAGATATTATCAACCCATAACGTCCCACTGCTGGGCTCGGGTCTCCTCTCAGAAGAGGATTATCAGATATAATAGAGTTTTTATAGTTTTGTTTTAGCTATTTAGAAAACAATAAAAGTAATTGTTCTCCTGCAATAATTTCATTACATTACATTTCCTAAAAGTTGGAATTAAGATTGATCTCAGGGTAATAATATAAGATACTTTTATCCGGGATATTTTTTGTGCTTCTTTTTATTTTTTTTATGAGCCTGCTGTGTCCCACTGCTGGGCAAATGCCTCCCCTGCAACAAGCTACTTCCCTCTATCCAAGGCCAGTTCCGGCCAGTCTCTGCGATAGGAGTCAAGATCGTCGCGCCGTCTTTTACGGGGTCTGCCTCGTCGGCGGCGTCTACCCTGAGGCACCCAGCGTTCGACGACGACCTTGGCTCACCGGTCCGGATTCATCCGACATACGTGTCCAGCCCAGTCCCATTTTGTGCTTACTGATGTTAATTAAATACTATTCAATCACAAATCAAATAAAAGTAAACTAAAGAGAGAATCACTGGAAATAAACTCCATCTGTGTTACTACGCTTTCAATGAAATTTGGCAGAGAGATATTTTGATTCTTGTAGAACATAAGCCGCGATAAATCACAGTGAGCGGAACCGCGGGCATAAGCTAGTTTCGTAATAAAAAAAGAATCTACTTCTAGAAAGAAATAAAAGATCTCATTCGAAAACTATAATAGCTTTGCCTGGCAATAGTTTGTTGCTGATTATTCTTTACCCTAGATGAAATATAAAGTTTTGGATGACGAAAATAGATTTTAGTATATTTTGTTGGTAAAAGTACCACACTATAAAACGATAATATGTCTATGTGGACACAAGTAAACACATATGCACGGCACTCACCAGATGATGCGTATTCGCCAGGATGTACCCAACTACCTGTAAAACGGCAAGTGAAGTTTAAATAACATCAATAGGGATAAAACGATACGAGTAAATACAATTACATACTCGATACTTTTCTTCGATACCAAGTACTTTTAGTATCGATACTTTGAAATTAAGTATCAAATATGTATCAAACGACCTGCATTTACTGAAAAATTTAAATTTTTTTTTCTACGAAACCCGACTTCACGAATGCTGCCATTTTAGATAGGTCTTCTGTGGGAGGGTAAGTACCGCACCGGTCGAGTCAGCCGATTCGTGCTAAAATCAGCGTGGTTCTACAACCTTGTTTTTTGCAAATAATATCTTCTTTTCCGCAGCTAATAGACGTCAACTGCTGGACATTAAAGAAATTAAAAAAACAAACACTATGATAGAATTAATTATACGTCAACTTTACCTGTAATATCAGTGTCTTCGCCCTCCACAATTCCTGGATCTACATCCTGGAAAGCCAGTTCTTGGTACAACGTATTACCGCTTCGTTTCTCACTCTTAGTTTGAGATTTACCCATGCTTCCTGCGTTGGGAGGCACTACCGGCGATGTTGCCTGTAACGGCAAACATTAATTTTAAAAACTGAAAAAGATACTGATTTATAGAGAACATTAACTACATCAGTTTAGTTGTAATAACTACGCAGTGATAACAATAAAATGTTACAGTAGTTATTTATTTAAATGGCTGCTTGTCCGAATCTAAAATAAATAAAAAGCTATGAAAATTGTGGGCTTTTGTTTATTTAGTGATAATTGTAGGTCAATACTTAGTAAATATTCATAGATTGGACACTTCATGGATTTGTTACTAGAAATGATTGATTTTACTAACTGAATTTTGATAAAATTAAAAAAAAACATCGAATTCAAGAACGATGAAATTGAAATCGGAGCACAACGAAAGCACCAGCTTCCAAATAAAATAAAAAATTAACAAGTTAAGCACTAGTCGCCCCTACGAATTTCGAAGGGAACCTCGATTTGTCTTGGATGCCGTCATCAGATCTTAGTGTCCTTATTATGGTACCACTGTTGGGATATCTTCTTTTCATTAAAAAAAAGAATCAACAAAATCGGTTCATAAACGACGAAGTTATCCGCGAAAACACATAAAAAATATTAAAAAGAATTTAAAGTCGGTTAAAAAATAAATGCATTAATAGTCGCTACTACATGCCTTTTAATCTTTATTAGATTTTTTTTCGTATTTATTCATGTATTAAGCTTGCATTACTGCCATAATAAAAAATCTAAAACGAGAAGATTCATCTGACTAGACTATTATGGTCGATCGATCAATGCTGAATGTGTGGACGAAAGGCCGTGTCGTGGTTCTTACTCGACATGTTTGCTCGATCGAGTAAAACCGTATGTGAGTACTTAGCCTTACAAACAGCGTGAACAAAAAGAAAGGGAACAATAAGGTAAGGCATAATGTACTGCACTAATTACATTATTATTTAAGTAGGAGTCCGAATTAACACAAAACCATATTTTCATACTAGGCATATTGACAACCTTAGCACATAATTACGTAAAAAAAATACCGATGAAATTGAGAACCTCTTCCTTTTGGAAGTCGGTTAATAAGAAATCCTTCGATCAATTGATCGAAGAAGAAATCCCACGTAGTTTACAACGAATACGAAAATAATTATTGCACACCTCTTTTTAAAGTCAATAAAAAACAAATTGACAGTTAAACTTTTTAAATTCAGATAATTATGTTAGCTGTCATCATGTCCCAGTTAGTCCTACTCTCATTTCACAAATAAAATGAAATGTTATTCAGTTGATTTAATATTTTTATGCACATTATTGTTATCAGTGATGTGGAAAGTGGAATGCATCAAATGTTATCAGTGTTCATCGACAAGACACCGTGGCTGTTTTAAATATAACTTGGACACATCACATTTGAAGGAATGTAGAAATGTTAGCCAGATACCAGCCGTTTGTAGGTCACTGTCGCAGATAAACTACTTCACTCCGGGACAAGACGTGGTAGTGGTGAGAGAGTGTGCATATGTTTACAATCTTCCCTTAACTTGCTTTCAGTCTAAATTCAACAATATTCATTACTCGTATGTGTGCGAATGTGCCGAAGACGGATGCAATACGACCAGTAACGTAAAACAAAATAGGAAGATGATCGTGTTCACGTTGTTAATAGCGAGTATATATTATTATTTTTATGTTTAAATCAGAAATAACACTGTTATATTTATATACGATGTAATTATGCAATAATAAAGTTATAGTCACAAATCTGTAGATTCCATTAATATAGACAATAACTCTTTAGCGCTATTTACATAGTTTGTAATTTGTTGTACCACTGAAAAAGTGAGGCTAATTCAATAGTGCCAACGCACAACTTAGCACGGCTCACACCAGGGTTTTAGAAACTGGTAAAAATTATATTGATCCTCAATTCTTTCACTTTGAACCTATAGATAGCTGATAATGGAAGGAAATGAAAACTCCAGTTCTCAAAACATCGTACACACAGTATCCGATTTATAGGTATGTACAATCAAACAAAGTAATCAAAATCATCTCACTGCTGCAGATTACAGTATGTTGAATGTTCATTTTTTTTATATTACGTAATATAGGTACAAGGAGGCTGACTCGTGTGGTGTACAGTCAGCCCAGAGCTTCAATGTATGCCAGTTGCAACATGTCTCTATATATCATCCAGCAATCACTAGACTCTTTTGTTAACACTACACTTTAGATCCTAAATTGTTTGTACGATACAAGGTTAATTTATCTATTGAAGAGTTTTTTGAGTGTCTCTCAAGCTTGTTCAGCATTTAGATTTAAAACAACTTACGTACCTAAAAACACAGCTTCATTATGATATAGACAACAATAGAATTCTGCATGTGCTAACTATGCAAGCAGTTTGATGGAAGTGTGTAAGATAGACAATGTAAAAAAACAGTTCAGTTTTGTACTAGAAAAGATGAGGATTTAGACCTATTTCTACAAATAAAAAAAAGTTTTGATACACCATCAATTTGTGTACCTACAAGTTTCGAAGAGATTGAAATACAGTTGCAGCTTTAAAACTGACAGGGCTACCGTAAGGAAGTTTCCTTTTAAAAAATGGCATTAACATTTTATTGTTTTGATCCCTTTGCGTACCACAAATGACCCTGATTGATTATTTTATTGGATCAAGAGTTCGGGTCCTTGCCTTCGGACTCCTTGCCCTAGCTCCCTCGTCCTTCTCGTATTATAAAATTCCTTCCAAATCCTAATCGACCAAGTTATATTTTGTCTTTATCGTATCGTGTATCAGCTAGGTGAATATAGTGGAATAACTCTTTATCCTCCATGGTGAACGATTGTGTTTCAAACTAGCTTTTGCCTGCAGCTCCGCCTGCGTAAAGGTCGGATATCGCGGTGATTCTTCAAACTGACATAACTTTTTTATTTATGAACCAATTTAGATGAAACAAACACTAAATGTTAAGTGAAGCAACAGATTGGTGAAAGCCGCATTCAAATCGGTTAAGCCGATCCTGAGATTAGCGCGCACAAACGCACAGACGTTCATAAATATAATAGTTTTCCTGCTTCATCATCCATTTACAGACAGCAACCAGTTACGATTTTATTATAAGTATTGATTGATGTATTGATGAGATTTGGCCGCAGACAGACGGTCGACTATTGAACAAAATAGTCCCAAACCCTTTAAACTGTATCAAAGTATTGTTGTCTTATTTTTGTGCAATTCTTTGAAAAAAATTGTATTTTTGCTATGACTCTCTTGCCTCCATGTTACGATTCTTAAGAAACAGGAAGAAATAGTTACCGTGAATACAATATTTACTGCGAAAAACGGCAAAGTTTACAAGACTCTTGCGTCCCATTTACTTGAATTAAATAGATTGAAAAATATGCATTTGCTACAAATCTACTTACGAAGGACACAACGATACGTATATAAGTAAATAATTTATTAAAAATATTACATTGTAAACGTATAAAAAATATAACTAATGTAAAAAAAATATTTTTTAACATTATTGAATCGACAATAGTCGTAGAATACATCTAACAAAATCCTTTGTTACCCGCGTTATTACAATTAGTCGCACGTTAAAGTATTTTGCGAATATGTCACTCGTGTGAATGACAAAAAAGTTAAAAATATAATTCCTTTTTGCTTAGAAAAAAAAAATTTTTTTTTCCCAAATTAGGGAAATTAGAAATTACTAGTAAATCTAATAATCACTAATATCACAATTGGAATGAGTTATGCAGAAGACAGCCGTGTCACTATTTCGAGTTACGCAGAGTGATGTCATGTCGCTTAGGTGTTGTTGCTGTTCTGTGCATAACTCGATCCAATGAAGAAATAGAATATTAGCAATATTGAAATTAAATATTAAATTAGGAAGTTAAAATTCCTCACATTCCGAATGGCACAGATAGCAGAAATTTGGTCAGCATTCAATTCCATGAGTCTACTATCACTACTGGTATTAAAACTAGTTATCAACAAAGTATCACAATATCTCTCTATTGTTTACAAAAACAAACGGCTTATGATTGTAAACAATCCCATGTAACATAACTTTACTCAAGTTAATGTTGTATAATGTGCGTTAATTCGGCAAAATTTTATGACAGCCTTTTAAAAGATTTAGACTTTGCGTGTTTATAAAAAGTAAGAAAAAAGGTAGGATAGCAACTGTAGCAAATGTAATCTTCAATAACACTAGTTAGTATAGATACTTGACATACTGAAATATAGTGTAAACTCAAGAAATTCCCGATTCTGTGCACTTCGAACTCTGAACTTTTGAGAGAGGTGTTTTGATTTATTTTGTACACAAAGTTTCTACAGAAAATTGTTGACTTCTGTAGACACTGAAGATTATTAATCTTTTTAAAATATTATAATGTCATATCAATTTTAATATTTTAGTAAAACACTACCTAAACATAGTTTACAGTAAACTTTGGGCGAGTGAAACGGGACCTAGTAAATGATTTAATGAATGCACTTTTATACAATAAATGGAAGTTTAGTCCTAAAAAGTGTAATGATCGATGACTACACTGATTTTCTATAATGATAAGTTTTAAATTTACCTTTTTAAAGATATTTTAGATTGGGAGCTTTGTATAAAAGAAGACTTAAATTTTATGTATCAATATAAAATTTTTATAACGTTGGATGAACATCTCAATTTCAAACTAACAATCCCTAGTTAGATAGTAGATAGATCCAGACAGTTCTATTGAAATAAACTTTACAGTACATTCAATATAAACTTTTTAAAGTTCAAGTTAGTATTGCCAATACAGACTTGTTTATTTCCCCACCTGACTCTGTTGTGTAATAGGGTCGGTTTGGTGAGCGCATTCCACAGTCCTGATGGCAGCTAGATCAGATCCAGTAGGCGGTGATGGGGGTGATGAAGACATGCTCACCGGACTACCGGGCATGCTTTCTGTTTGTTCGACAGCATGCATCGAATTTTCTAGAGACGCAAATCCAAATGATATCGGACCTGAAGAAGAGATGAAAAGCTCAAATTAATAAAAGTTATGAATTTACACACGAACATTACAATTTATGCTTATAAACTATAAGGTGTATATATATAATGTAATAGTGACTTTAAAATAATAGAAATATAGAGATATGTTTACTTCCATCCATCCATGTGTAAAATCTACGGTTTTTAGAGCTATACCTACTAATATTTTAAAGCTAAAGAATTTGTTCGTTTGTATTACCTAGTTCCTTTTATGTAATAACTACTTACGTAAGAATTAAAGTAAGTCGGTGAGGAATGGGCATTTTAAAACGCATCTGCGTACTCCTGTGGGAACATAGGCCTGTGGGTACGTTTATTATAAAAAATACCTTTTGTAAACATCACATCACACTTCACATCACACTAATATATAAAGGCGAAAGTTTGTGAGTGGGGTATGTTTGTTACTTCTTCACGTAAAAACTACTTAACAGATTTGGATGAAAATTTACAGTTATATAGCTTACTAGTGGTTGCCCGCAGCTCCGCCCGCCTACACGTCGGTTATCGCGATAAATAGTAGCCTATGTGTTATTCTGATGTATAAGCTATATTACTGTAAAGTTTCATCCAAATCCGTTCAGTAGTTTTTAGGTGAAGAAGTAACAAACATCCATCCA
Organism: Diaphora mendica; assembly: GCA_949125395.1. Taxonomy (NCBI): domain Eukaryota; kingdom Metazoa; phylum Arthropoda; class Insecta; order Lepidoptera; family Erebidae; genus Diaphora; species Diaphora mendica. The sequence continues at coordinate 8,251,791 of OX421312.1, read as the reverse complement.
TCCACACTTACAAACTTTCGCGTTAATATTAGTACAGAAGATACATCAGAATAACACATAGGCTACTATTTGTCGCGATAACCGTCATACACGCGGGCGGAGCCGCGAGCAACAGCTAGTTTTATATATATATATCTACGTATTCAAAGAATTGCCTGCAATGAGTTACTAAGGATAAACGAATTTACGCCAATTTACTTGTGCATGCATTATATCAATCAATTTATCTACTTAAAGTTGTCATTTTTATTTTTGTTACTTCCCTTTTCTTATTTAATTTTTGTTTATTTCTTCTTTTTCACATTCTTTACTAACGGTGCATGTTGTGACACCTTAAAATGTTGTGTAATTCAACAAGCGATTAGTGAATTTACTGTTTCCTATATATGTAAGATTTAAGTTGATTGGACTTTACAGTAATACAGCTTACTAGTTGTTGCCTGTGGCTCCGCCCGCGTGTATGTCGGTTATCGCTACAAATAGTAGCCTATGTGTTATTCTGATGTATAAGCTATATTACTGTAAAGTTTCGTCCAAATCCGTTCAGTAGTTTTTGCGTGAAAGAGTAACAAACATCCATCCATCCATCCATACTTACAAACTTTCGCGTTTATAATATTAGTAGGATACATCATAAAAAAAAAAACCGACTTCCAAAAAACATCCAACGAAAACTCTCTGCCAAAAAAAACACTCAAAAGCGTAAAATAAACTGGTTCTTCATAAATTGCCTATACTTAATTCTTTATTCATTTAAATAGTAGTATTATAATGTGTGCTAGGTACCTAAAATCTGTTTGAAGTCGGTGCCAAGTGACCATCGCTTAGATTTTTGTAATTGTTCGTTTGTATTCTTTTTGGCTTAGCACCGACTTCAAACAGATTTTAGGTACCTAGCACACATTATAATACTACTATTTAAATGAATAAAGAATTAGGTATAGGCAATTTATGAAGAAACAGTTTGTTTTACGCTTTTGAGTGTTTTTTTTGGCAGAGAGTTTTCGTTGGATGTTTTTTGGAAGTCGGTTTTTTTTTATTTATAAAAAGTTTTTATTTTTCAGTTTTTAGTGCAAACAATCGTAGGTAAGTAGTAAGTTGAACTATTTCATCAAATTCCATCATCAAGAATACAAATTGAGGTCTATACGTTCGTGTAATATTAAAATCATCCTCTAATCCCTAACTGTTGCAGAGTTTAAGCTTCTATCATCAGCTCACCTAAATAACTTGAAAGTATACGACTGAAGGTCTTTAGATACGAATGAAATTGAAAGAATTATCCTCCAACTCTTAACCGTTGAGGAGTTGTACCTTCCACCTTCCATCATCAGCTTACTAAATAATTTGAAAGAATACGACTAAAGGTAACATATGTACATATGATATTTAAAGATTTATCCTCCAACTCCTAACCGTTAAGGAGTTGTACCTTACATCATCAGCTCATCATCATAAAATGATGACTACCAGACGCAAATACCGGTGTAACTTCAGAAAATATACGAAAAACATAGTATGTGCCTATAAAAAATTAGGGTTTCCCTCGATTTCCCTGGGATCCCATCATCAGATCCTGATATGCTGGCAATGGGACCACCTCGGAAGCATACCCTTTCGAATACAAAAACAAATTTCAAAATCGGTCTACAACTGACGGAGTAATCGGTGAACATACATAAAAAAAAAATATATAAAAAAAAAAATACATACAGTGGAACATAGAACCTCCTCCTTTTTGGAAGTCGGTTAAAAATAACACATAGGCTACTATGTGTTATTGTGGCGGGCAAGAACTAGTTTGATATAATATGCAAACACGTAGATATTATTTACTAGTGCTAGTTACGCGCTATTTTGCACAACGACGTGTAAGGCCACGTTTTTTAATGTGTAGAAGTGTGTATTTCTATATTAGTTTTTGTTTATATTCAAGTAGACTGTATATAGTATATACCGATCGTTACATCATCATCAGACTATCGCAGTCCACTGCTGGACATAGACATCGTTACACACTATTTCAAAAATGACTCTAACTCCTGAATACAGTCAGGCTCAGGGGTCTTAGCAAAGACGAGTATTGGATATAACTTGGAGGATTTTTTGTTTATTGTGAACGCAAACTACTTTTCCGTGGCCGCGAGATTTCTTATTTGTTTAAGTGTTTTACACGACGTATCATATTTAACTTAAAAAATTAAACATTCAATTTCATCAAGAACAGCTTGTCCCCCTTACTCACTCATCAGAGCCACTGCTGCACATAGGCCAGTAGTTAGGCTAAAACCTCCTTTCTAAGGAGACGTTTAGAGAAGAGGTTTTGGCCAACTGTAGTTGTAAACAATACTAATATTATAAGGGGCATTTCACGTCAAGCGGACTGCGAAAAAAAATGAGTTCGTGAATGTTGTTTATACTCTGGTCAGTTATACTTCTAGGAGACGTGGATGTGTACACACAATATGTTTTTCGTATGATGCTTTATTGCTGAGTTAAAGCTTTTAAAAATTTACTAAAAATGAAGTCTGTTATTTTTGGATACTTTTTATTTGCTTCAATTATTTTGTAAAAAAAACTAAAAAGTATTGTTTCTTATAGTTAAATAGTTGAAATATTTTTTTTTTAAATCGAATTCTAAATTTGATTTTTTACGTATAGTAAACCGGAAGTGAACTTTTAAAATCGATTTTTGAGTAACTTCGACATTTTTTATTTTCATTTTTTTAATCTTGAATTAAAGCTTTATATGTAGTAAATCTTAACAAAAAAAAATTAAAACGTGATCTCCAATAGTTTAGAACCTAGAGTGGTTTTATTAATTGAGAGTGAAACAGTATTAATTACAATGAAGTGTTTTATTTTCAAATTTTTACAATTTTAACATTTGCACTAGCGCTAATGCTTTTTATTACACATACATTTACGTTGGTTGGAAGAAAAGCATGCAGTTTTTGAGTTCCTGGGACGTTGGTATCAGAAGCAAAAACGGGGGAAAATTATCACGCTACGGGCAATATGAGACGCAAACGATGTTGCGTGGGTCCGCTAATTATACATATAATGAATAATTATGTCACATAGATAAGAACGAGTTAAAATGCATTATAATGCAGTCGAATTTAAAAAAAAGTTTTTTAATTACTAATCAATATTGAAGTTATTAATGATGTGAACCTCAGCATTGCAACGTGACGTCATCAAACGTGTCTGCAATGCAGTTATAAGTGTTATAACGCACGCGTCGACACCAGATGTTGCAACATTTGCAATTCATTGTAATCAATGTTCATAAACAATATCTCTAGAAATTCAATGCAAGGAAAACGCTGGGTGTGACTTTACTTCTTCGAAAAATCGATTGTATATCAATTATATCATACATCGATTGTAGACGTACAATAACACTGTCTGTAGTAACACAAATCCTATTAGCGTCTATTTGTTAAATCTTGTAATATTCCGCATGGACGTACTTGTTAACATTCCGAACTAAATATGTACAGATTACGTTCATTAAAAAAATAACATTTAGATAATAGCATTTTTTATTCATAAGGGGTTTCATTGTTACTGACTAACCTACATGTATTTAAAATTATAAATAAGCACGCATCGACATTGAATTATAACAATATTTCTTTGTGTTGTTTTTTGTGATGAGAATAAGGAACTTTAAAAACACGTAGGTATCGTCTTCTATGAGTTATATTGTATTTTTTGCGAGTCTGTAAATGGCTCAGGGCGGTTTAGGTTTGGTGGAGGTAGGCTTTTGAGCAAAAATTTGTATTTATTAACATTTTAGTGGCTACCGAAGTGTCGACGTTGAATTATCAACCGAATCAATGACAATGGTCGGGCACAATAATATCTATAGATCCCACTATTATAGTAAATCTATACTTATAATAAAAATGTAACAGGTCCAATTCTGTACATTAAAGATGAAGAGAGAGAAACATTTTTTGGAGGGCTCTATATAAATCGATACTGAAGTCAAAACTGTAATTTTTTTCATTTTTGTCTGTCTGTCTGTCGGAATCTTGGCCGCGCATCCCGCCGAAACTACTGAACGGATTCAAATGAATCTTGGCATGATTTGAGTTCATACTACGAGGTAGGACATAAGATACTTTTTATCTCGAAATTCAGCACGGTTTCCTGGAGAGAGGGGATGAAAGTCAAAATATGTACTTAGTTGTAATTCAATAACACATAGTCCGATTTCATTCATTCATTTTTGCTAGAAAGAAAAAAAAAAAGATAACGGAAAAAAGGTTTTTTTTTGTCCGCGACTGTACACTGCCTGTGGGAAGCTGAGACAGATATGTAAAAATGGCGGTACGAAGTTCGCCGGGTCAGCTAGCATTACATAATTTATGTTGTATAACAAACTTTTACAAATATTAGAAGTACCTACGGATAAAGATTGTACTAATACACAAGAATTCCAGCTACAGCAACCGGTTCTCAGTTACGGTTCTATAATAGCGTGCCAACCTTATCAGCAATACCAAAATTATTCATTAAAGAGAACAGAAACTGGGTATCTAACAGGCCGGGCTAGACCTTTACAAAGTCAACGAAAAATAAAACCCTCGAGCCTTGTGAAACCAAACTAAACTAAGTTTCGTATACGTACCACTAGATCTCATAGGATTGAGTCCAAGCCTGCCGCGCACTTCGCCTCTATCGCTAGTAGTGCTCATTAACAGCTTTGTTCTCTCCATGTAGTCCACGTGAGTCTTGAACAGCTCGTTGTACCTCTCGTGGAGCTTCGAATATTCCTATGGAAAAAACATTCCATGATAAGATACTTAATCCAAATTATTCGAAGGCAGTTTTTGACACGTATCGAATAAAAGCATATCGGCTGTATACGACTTATCGGACTTCTTCTAACAATATCTGATTGAAAGGGGTTACTATAGTATAATTTATTAGCCCAGTGCACGCATACATAGAAATTTGATAGGTATCAATGATAGCCAAGAAATTAAGTCTTAAACATATAGCGTCAATTTCCTACGCTTTGCTCTACCAAGAATGCTATTAAAAGGTTGACATATAAGGTTAAAAGGTTAGATAAGAATACTAAAGAAACAAGGCAAGTTTTAAAATTGCATGTCCTCGTAGATATAGTTTATTAATATAATTCTTATGTGTAATCAATCGAATTAGCAATCTACGACGCTTACATCGCTTCCAACAATTTATGAAATTCTTATAGAGAAAAAGACATTTCCGGAAATAAAATCAAATTACGTATTTTTTTCGAGAAACTGGTTTTCTTTAAAAGTAGATGGATTTGAAAAAGAAAAATATCAAAACTTATTAAATTGTACTCAATCTTTAATTGACATGGAAATGCTTTTCACATTTGTATTTTCCGCGCGTAAATTGAGGAAAACGCAAGACGCATATTGGTTATTCCTCATGACGTCACGTCGGCAGTGAAAGCCTAAATTATTGCAATTCCGCCAAATTTAAAATTAGTTTTTACTTTATGATAGGTGATCAAGGCAGGGCAGTATCATTCTAAATCAATATTTAAACATTCTGTTAATATTTTGAAATACACACATACCCGTATACCTACTGCAGGAAAAATATATTTGAAGAATTAACTTTTCCCATATGTGTCGACGAGTTCTACGCGGCAACTTCGATCGTATTTAATAATAAGTAATAGTAAATATATATAGTAAATATAAAATAAGTAAATAGTATTAGAACATTCGCCAGATGCTTCGTCTCCAAATAATGTGACCAATCTTATGGTCACATTTCACATTTGGTTCACTGTACTGCGGTACTCCGTAGTACAGTGAAAGATAAATCAAATGGCTTAAAAATTATGAGACAATTTTACTTACTACGATAGTAAACAATTATTTCAAATAGTTATTAACACTTGAAAGTTACTAAACACAACCTGTTCTCGTAAGTAATAAATTACAGACGTTATTGGTTTTCGTTTCCAACTATTACAGCATATATTGAGGAATTCATAAAATTATCTGGTTTATTTATTGGGATGGCTAATTAAATGCATGTGAAGAATGTAGAACTATCTGTTACTGCCTACTCCTTGACAGTAATTTGTTTTTATGGGTTTATTCTATCATCGAATCGTGCATATTATTGCTTAGAGCCCCTTTAGTAAATTACATACGGTTTCTTGTAAAAAAACATGTGAACAAATTGGTCCGAAAACATTTTAACTTTTCATTGATCCGTGAGCTGGATATTTAGTGACAATATTTATTGTTAGTATGTCTTTTTTTTATTTTAAAAGACAACTCCTGCATAAAGGTGCCCCCACACAGCAGTTATATAATGTTAGAGAATGTTGGATATTTTTTTTAACAAATTTGTTACTGATGTTATACAACATCATGTATTGTAGCAAATGTTATCGTGTTACACAGTGTTTTATTACGTTATATAATTGCTGTGTGGGAGCACCCTTAGGAAAATACTTACATCCTATGCCGCGGAGAACTTTACAAACATACATGAAACGGACACAAAGAACACCCAGACTTAGAACAACAATTTGTGGATCGCACAAAGTGTTGCCCCGTGTGTGGTTTGAACCCACTACACTTGCGCAGTTGAAAGCGGCGTGGCGTCCGCTTAAACCGCTAGTCCAGCCGTGCAGTCAAATTCCCATTGAAATCCACTTACTTTTCCTAATGACTAATTTAGTCATTTAGGCGGCTTATATTTTACATTTTTTACAGACTTTAAAATGTGCGAAGCCTTGGCCGGTTTTACACTCTAAGTAAACGAATCGCACTAAAAACTCAAGCCCACTCGAGAAACACTCGGTAAGAAACATAATTCTATTTTTAGACGAGATGAAACTCATGTTAAGTCGCGCCCTATAAAAACGGGTCTCTATATGCTAACAGAATAGAGTTCAGCCTAAAGATCGTGTTTAAAAAGTGTAGAAAATTTTAATTGGAAAAGAAAACTGGCCTCGTTAAAAATATTCGTTAGAATATTATTAAATGTGCCCTCAGTATAACCATTTGACCTGCTTTTGAAATCCACTATCGTATAATATACATATCGTATTATATATCGGTACGTTATTGGATTAGCAAAAGAGGATTAAATTGTTTGTTTTTTTTTCTTGTCCCCAAGTTAAGCTGCTTCTCTAACATTTATTTCTCGCGAAACATTTAGTAAATACTTTTTTGTAAGGGGTAAGTTCTGCTATAGTAGGTCCAATTTACCTGTTATTTCTAGTGATATATTTATCATTTGTATCAAGAAGAAATAATAACTATAGTAGTCCTTAACCTTTGATCGCCCCTCCTATAATTACCCCTCCGTATCGGAATTGGCTAATACAAATTTAGCTAAGGAGTTCTTGGTCTAGTAAGTGCCGTCTATGTGCTGCTTAAAAGAATAACAAGTTTCTAATCGAGTAATACACATTGTGCATACTAACGAATTTTATAAACATAATACATATAACCTTTAAGACAAAAGTTACGATTTTTTAAATAGAGAGAGAGAGAGACTCAACTTAGATTTCTTTAATATTCCTTTAACCGTAAATCTAACCGAATTATAGTTGTAACATTATATAATTTTGTCTCGTCTAGTGACCAGATTTAATTAATGAATTGTACAATAAACACGTTATAATTCTTACCTTCTTTAGCTCATTTTCCCGTTCTTCAAGCCGGCTCGCGTGGTCTAAAGAGTTCTTATGTTTCAGTTCCAACATCCTGACTATGCTATCAAGAGCTTCCAGTCTACCAGTAAGTTCCTTTCTTTCACCTTCGAAGTGGTCTTCTGCCTCCAGGAGCTGGTAAAGAAAAAATAATGTATTGAACAATGAGAGCATTATACGTCTACAATGGAGTCTTAATTAATAGAGTGGATCTTAATTGAAGGACGATTATATAAACGAAATTTCATACATATAGATTTTAACATTTTCAGAAAGTATTTTTTAGTTACTAAACTTCTCTTAAAATTTAAAAAGCAGGAACTTCTTGTGCGAGTGCAAATATATTTTTTTACTAATTATTTTAACAGCTATCTGAATATTGGTCTATCTATATCGTCAAAAGGTTTAAGTCAATAAATTTTTTTTGCGTATTTTCTCTTTCGATCAATGATGCTACTGTTTTTATTCGCACTCACTTAATATAGGTATATTATAATTGAGGTTAGCGAAGCTAGTTAGATACACAACGCACTTTTCGTTACAGGAAAGATAAAATAACACGATTATAGACAAACAAAACTTATTAATATGTTAACAGTCTGGTTGATATCCAAAGCGATTGTATTAAAACCCCGACAAATAACTGGTGGATTGGCATTACCACGCATAGGAAAAAATTAAAACTCATGAACAAGGTTACTGTAACCTTTGAAAATTCAATTAAAACATGAATATATTTTATTCAACAAAGGTTTGAACTTATTTTTCTACAAGACAGGCAAAGCATTTTTTATGATTCACACTTATTCCATTTGTTACATACAATTATAATGATTATCCGAAAAGATCTTTTGTATAATTTATTTTTAGCTACAGTTATGATAATTTATTGTACGGTTTATTCTTTGTTTATGTAGTTCCTAAATTTTAGGCTAGGGGCTTAATAAACCTAAAAAATTTGATCGTGAGCACCGTAGCCTACAGAAGGTTACACTATCATTTTACTAGAGTGCAAATAGTATACCTAAAGAAAGGCTTTAGTTTTGACTGACATTTTACTGTCTTACCTAGTCGACTTCAAAGAAAACGACAAAATTATAGTTTTATTTAACTCAAATTTAAAACCCTGTATCCCGATCAGTTTTATCTAGACAAATAGAATTATTTGCAGTTAAACAGCAGAATCAAATATCGCAGAAATTTGGAATAAGTACTTTTAATCCATACTAATATTATAAATTCTAAACTAACTCTGTCTATCTGTGTCACGCTTTAACAGTTAAACTCTTACACCAATTTTTAATGAAATTTGGCAAGAAGATACATACTTTGATTCTTGAGGAAATAGGCAACTTTTTACCGCAATAACCAAGATATGAAATAAATGCGGGCGGAGCCACGGGCAAAAGCTAGTAGCGACATAAAGCTTCAATGGTACATTATACCTGTTGAAAATTCCGACTCGTAAATCGAAAATCACGGGATTCGTAGTATTGTACGAAAAGTTTACTTTTGAAATTCAGTAAGAAAAATATTTTAATCGCTTTAGGAAATAGTCCGGAACGATGGTCTTAAGTCATGGTTTCGCTAGTTTATTGTCTTAGCTGGATTATAACTGTTAAGATAAGTAAGGTCTGCACAAGTTTCGTTTCTAGCAAAGACACTTAGCAAAACCATGAGTTCAGCTCATCATTCTGAATTACTTTCCCAATGAAACCGCGTTGCCAGATGAACTTGAAAATACCGACTTATAATTTATCGTAAATTAATAAATTAATAATTAATTTATCTAATTTATCGTAAATCACGGGATTCGTAGTATTGTACGAAAAGTTTACTTTTGAAATTCAGTAAGAAAAATATTTTAATCGCTTTAGGAAATAGTCCGGAACGATGGTCTTAAGTCATGGTTTCGCTAGTTTATTGTCTTAGCTGGATATACACCTTGTATAATAATAATGATGACAGTTCTAATTTACATTATGGCAAAGACATAAAACTTTTAAGTAAGTGATTCTAATTAAATCAAGATGGTTCAAATTTGACGCCTAGGTGTTCTTTGGTTATTATAATTAGAGCATAACCATAAATAACGTTTCGGCATAATTAATAACATAAATAACAACTTACAAAATGATTTTTATGATACAAAAATTGCGGTGGATAAGAATAATCGATAAAAATAATTACTGTGTGAAGGTTGTGTCTGTGCCGGTATAGCATTTCTAAATTGTATGAAGGTTTTTTATCGTTTTAATTCCTTTTGTAAAGCGCAGTGTTACCTTTATTTTTATTTAAAAATCTATTTTTCTTTTATCCCAAACTGAGCAGAGCCAGATGTAGTAAGGAATACGTGAAAAAAAAATGTTTACATGCTTTTCTAAAGAATTATGGCGCACGGCACATATACATATTTGGCATAATTTACATATATGTTGATCTTTAATGTAATCTAAGATGTTGATGAAGATGAAATGCACAAAACTAAAAACTGAAGGTAAAAATTATGTAACAATGACTACACATGTGAGTCCAGTCTTTACCTGACGTAATACAAAAGTCTACACGATAACAAGTTAAAGACTGGTAAGTTAAATAATGCTCAGTGAAATAAAATTAGTAATTCCAGTGATGTCTACTACTCGTATAATATTAACAAATAAATTTTGAGTGCACTTTTTAAATTTAGTGTTATTTCTTCTTGTGCAAGTGGCAATCTGAAATTTTGGAGCTGACTCATATTATTATGTTTATTCCATTTTTTTAAATAGAGCCCTTTATGAGAGAACAACGCGTTAGTACTAAAATTTTGAAAGTTTTGCTGATAATTATTCGAAACTTCGAAGAATTTTCAGTCCGGTTAGTGCACCTTTTTTTCTTTGGGGTTTTGTGAAATCTCGGGTTTATACATTAATTTAAAAAGATTTTAATATTATTTTACCTAAACGGAAACTCAAGAAAATCTCGTCCATGCAACGAAGCATAGCAAGATCAGATTTTTATCCCAAATCGCGTGGATCTTCAAGAAATTTAAAGATTAGAACAGAATTACTTTAAGTACCTACATAAAAGATATGAATAATTTCACTCTGATTATATTATGAACTAGCTGTTGCCCGCGGCTCCGCCCGCGTGTATGTCGGTTATCGCGGCAAATAGTAGCCTATGTGTTATTCTGATGTATAAGCTATATTAGTTTAAAGTTTCATTCAAATCCATTCAGTAGTTTTTGCGTGAAGAAGTAACAAACATACACACAAACTTTCGCCTTTATATATTAGTGTGATAATATCACTATGAATATTATGTTTACTAGATGACCCTAGCAACTTTTTCTGATTCTCTTTACAATCAAATTTACTGCCTCTGTAGCGTAGCGGTAGCGTATGCGACTGCTGTGCTTGAGGTCTCGGGTTCGAATCCCGGGTCGCACCAAATGTTTGTATGATCTGCAAATATTTGTTTCGGAGTTTGGGTGTTTTTATATGCATAATATATATGTTTTTACAAATAAAAAAGGTATATATGTATTTATATCAGTTGTCTAGTACACCATAACACAAGCTCTGCTTAGCTTTTTTTTTATTTTTTATTTATATGCATAATATGTATGTTTTTACAAATAAAAAAAGGTATATATGTATTTATATCAGTTGTCTAGTACACCATAACACAAGTTCTGCTTAGCTTTTTTTTTTTTTTTATGTATGGCCCGCCATAATGACTCTACTCTGCCTGATGGAAAGCATAAGCAGAATCCAAGAGTGGTGGTCACTTGCTTGCACCTTGGGACTAGATGGCGTTGTGTGTAAGATGACCGAAATATTTATTTATTTATTTTATCATGCTCGGCTTCAATTGGTCTAAGCGTGACGTTAACTATCCTATCTTGGCATGCCAGAAAAACACACATTTTTTAACAAAAAAATGTGAAAATCGCTTAGATATTTTCGGAGTTTATCGTCAGCAACAACGTGACACGAGAGTTTTATATAAGTAGATATTGTTTACTGAAACTAAATTTGGAAAGAATTATAAAATGTTGGAAGAACTTTGTTTTATAATTACTTCGTCAGTTTATTTGGGACTTCTTTTCGAGTGTTTTGCTTTTTAACCTTTATAGATTACCCATATTATTATTAAAAAAAACTTTTTATAAAAAAAGAAAAACCGACTTCCAAAAAACATCCAACGAAAACTCTCTGCCAAAAAACACTTAAAAGCGTAAAATAAACTGGTTCTTCATATATTGCCTATCCCTAATTCTTTATTCATTTAAATAGTAGTATTATAATGTGTGCTAGGTACCTAGAATCTGTTTGAAGTCTAGGGATGCAGTTAAACCATATTCGCATAACAGATAACGGCCATTGGACGAACGGACATCAGGACAATTAATTGACATGACCCTGTTGTAATCAGAAAACGGCCTTAGAGTTGCGCAGTGCATAAGATCATAACAACGAAACAGCAGACATTATATATATTGATACTCTCTATCATATCTAGTAAAAAAAGCGATACAAATCATAAAATCTGGCTATCTGCATATATTTTAACTATAACGCTGCAAATCCTCCATAGCATGTTAATCTATACAAAGAAATAAAATTGGAGTGTCTGTTTGTAATATTTAAATAACCGCATTTTAATAAATGCATATGTATGTATACACGGTACATGTACCAAAATAACATTTTTTACAATTTTTGTCTGTCTGTCGGTCTGTATGTTCCGGGTAATCTCTGGAACAGCTGGACCGATTTTGACGGGCTGGCAGATAGGTGATGATCTAAAGAGTAACTAACGCTACTTTTTTTAGGACTAGCTTTGTCCCGCGGCGTTACCCTCGCTACGACAATAACCGCGGGTAACACCTTAACGGGGTCGGCTAGTAATTAAATAAAAACAAAGGTTGACTTAATTTATATATATATATAGAATAATTGCACTTTACTCGCGATTGCACTTTACTTAAACTGTTTTCAAAGTTAGTTGTAGTAGTTCAACAATTAGTACGGGGAAATAATATTCTTTATACATTTTTCCCTATGGTCTTACTATTAATAGGATCGAGGATGATAAATAAACATAGGTACTACACTTTAGTACATATGTGAACAATCTAAGGTAGATAATAAATGGTGTTTTAATAATAGAAACAAAGAACCATAAGTTGACAAAATAATAATCATCACACAGACCTCTCCTTAGGAAGGAGGTTTGACCTTCTATATATACCACACTGGCCAGATGGATTAGTATCAGGTTTTTTTTAACACGCTTTTATTAGCTTGACCTGTATGTATGTAACGGAATCTTTTAACTTCATTTTCACCTACTTCTAGAAGTCTGATTAACTTGAAAATTTGGACAGGGATCAAGGGCCGAGGACAATACAATAATAAAAAAAAAAACATCTATTTTTAGGTCGTTTTTTTTGTTTTTTAAATTTATTTAGTGTTCCTTTTCTTTGCAGAGCTTTTTTTCTGCATCTGTTCCCTTAGTTGGTTCTTACGACAATCATGCCACCACTAAAACTGTTAACACTAGTGGTCATTGGGACAAATTTATATTTTTTTTCCCAACCACCACAACCGGAGGTGGGAACAAATGTAAAAAATAAGCCTTATTCTCAATGGCCACCATTGGTAATCGTTGGGACAAAATTTTACATCTGTTCCTAACCGTCTCCAGCGGTGGTAGTCAAAGGATCTGCATTTTTAATTTCATCAAAATCGGTTCAGCCGTGCAAGCGTAACCGATATACACGTTGACAAGGAGACAAACACACAGAGTTACTTTCGAATTTGTAATATGTACACTGAATTGTAGTATTACTAGCAACCTACGCCAGCTTCGCACGGGTAGTTTACGGAAAATATAGCCTACTAGTTGTTGCCAGCGGCTCCGCCCGCGTATATGTCGGTTGTCGCGGCAAATAGTTGCCTATGTGTTATTCTGATGTATAAGCTATATTACTGTAGTTTCATCCAAATCCGTTCAGTAGTTTTTGCGTGAAAGAGTAACAAACATCCATCCATCCATCCATCCATACATCCATACTTACAAACTTTCGTGTTTATAATATTAGGTCTTTACCTATGAAATTGCCGTTCTTCAGTACTGGTCATTTCAAATAAAAAAAGTTTGTAATGGCTCTGTATTCTAAATTCAAATTAATTTTGTTTTAAAACCATGACATTCTATTTACAAACTCAGTCTTTTGTTTTTTGATTAGCGTTGTATTTTCATTACATTTGAAAATTTTTCGTCATAATGGATACTTTAAAAATTCGTGTAATTATGGAATATGACTTCCGTCGTGGCACCAACGCGACACAAACGGCACGTAACATCAAAAACGTTTACGGAGAGAACTGTACAAACGGACGCACAACCCGTTATTGGTTTTCCCGGTTCCGTCTGGAAATTTTGACTTGAAAAAGGAAGCTCGTGGTCGTCCGGAGACTTTGGTTAACAATAATTAATTAAAGGCGATTGTGGAAGCTGACGAAATGCAATCTACAGCTGAGCTAGCAGCAGCTTTTAATGTAAGCATCAAAACAATATTGATCCATTTGCGACAAATTGGCAAGGTAAAAAAGCTTGATAGATAGGTGCCCCACGACCTTAACGATCGCCAGCGCAACGTACGCGTCGAGACCTGCCTTGCGCTGCTCAACAGGAAAGAAATGAAGGAATTTTGAAACGAATTGTTACGTGCGACGAAAAATGGATTCTGTTCGACAATCGAAAGCGCTCAGCAAGTTGGTTAGACCCTGGTTCGGCACCAGCCCTAAACCAAAAATGACAAAAAAGGTGATGGTCACTGTTTGGTGGTCTAGTGCGGGTGTGATTCACCACAGCTTTTTACAAAACGGCATGAGCATTAATGTAGATGTGTAGGTACTGTGAAGAACTGGAGAGAATGATGGAGAAACTTGCACATCTGCAACCAGCTTTGGTCAATCGGTCGTCCCCACTGCTCCTTCACGACAACGCGCGACCCCATACTGCGCAACAGACAGTCTCCAAGCTGCAAGAGCTGGGGTTGGAAGCTCTTCCTCATCCGCCATACTCACCAGACCTTGCACCTACTGACTATTACTTTTTCCAAAATTTAGACAACTTTTTAGTGGGTAAAAAATTCAATTCCCGACAGGCAGTACAAAATGCCTTTGAAGAGTTTGTTGCCTCCCGTCCAGCTGATTTTTACAAGAAGGGCATCAATAAACTGCCAATGCGTTGGCAAAGATGCGTCGATTGCATGGGTGATTACTTCGAATAACAGAAATAAAAAGGTTTGAAAAAATAAGTACTTTCACTTATTGCATACAAAACGGCAATTTCATAGGTAAAGACCTATTATTAGTATAGATGTTACTCTGAGATGTGCGACTTATATTTTTCCGATGTCTCTAACATAATATCGTTTTATTTTAGACAATATACTCAAAACTCTAACAAATTATCTCAAGAATCACTCTTTCTATTGGTGAAAACCGCATAAAAATCCGTGCGTTAGTTTTTTAGTTTATCGGGAACAGACAGACGCGGCGGAGGACTTTGTTTTATAATATGCAGTGATAGAATGGGTGGACGTTAGGCAAAAGGACGCCAGTAGGTACTGTAACACGAAAAACACAACAGTTCATATCTAGGAGTTTGCTTTTAATTGATATTTCTAGTAATACATTTATTGATACAAAAAAATTATCAATTACGATATTTTTATCTATTATAATGCACTTTTGTTTAGAAAGCTATCAGTAGGTACAGGTCAATTATAGGTTCCACAGTTAGGCGCTGCGCAAACGTGTTGCCCGTTGCTACTACTGACCACTGGTAACCGTAGTTGCTGTGTCCGGTGGCGGCAACCGTAAACCCCAGAGTGTAAACCCGGTGGAGTAAGAGCCCGTGAACCCCAGACTTTCGTTATTTTATAAAAGCTGAAAGTTTGTCAGCGCATGCTCCCAACACAGGTAAAAACGATGGACCATTATGAAGTTTGGGTTACCGTGGCTTTGGCAGGTAAACGGTACCAAAGGTGTGTAAAATACCGATCTAATTTCGTCAAACAATAAAGCCTACCTATAGTCGTATTCTTTGAAATTATTTAGGCAAGCTGATGATGGAAGGCACAACTCCTCAACGGTTAGGAGTTGCGAGGATAATTATTTCAATTTCATACGTATCTATAGATACCTTACCTAAATAATTTTAAAGAATACGACTATAGGTAACATACATACATATGATATTTAAAGATTTATCCTCCAACTATTAACCGTTAAGGAGTTGTACCTTACTTCATCAGCTCATCATCATAAAATTATGACTACCAGACGCAAATACCCGTGTAACTTCAGAAAATATACGAAAAACATGGTATGTGCCTAAAAGAATGAGGGTTTCCCCTCGATTTCCCTGGGATCCCATTATCAGATCCTGATATGGTGGCAATGGGACCACCTCGGGAGCATACTCTTTTGAATACAAAAATAATTTTCAAATTCGGTCGACAATTGACGGAGTAATCGGAGAACATACATTTAAAAAAAAGTCGGTTAAAAAAACATACAGTAGAACATAGAACCTCCTCCTTTTTGGAAATCGGTTAAAAATCAGCTTTTATGCTATAACATAAGTAAAATTATAATTTCATGAACATTAAGGGTGTCTGGCAAGGGGTTGCCACTATGTTAAGTGTCTGGCAATGAATAACGTGATTTTTAATAATATTCTGAAGGTACTACCAAAAAGTCGCGCTTTATTATTTGACGAAATTAGATCGATATTTTACACACCTTTGGTACCGTTTACCTGCCAAAGCCACGGTAACCCAAACTTAATAATGGTCCATCGTTTTTACCTGTGTTGGGAGCATGCATTGACAAACTTTCAGCTTTTATAAAATAACGAAAGTCTGGGGTTCACGGGCTCTTAGTCCATGGCCACAATTCGTCGCTTGTTTTCCGTCAGTCTCACGATGTTGTAAGGAAATTTGTTAATGTTGCTTGTCTTCAACAGGTTTTCAGTTACCGACACCGAACACATTAAGTGGAAGCAACTAGACACAAAAAATATTTACGAATGCGCAGGGAGTGGATGATTTCAGACTGGTTCTATAGAAATCAAATATTCATTGGCGGCTTGTATCCGCCACAAGACACAAGAGTTTGCGCTCTCCCTTAAATGGAAGCAACCACAAAATATTATAATAATCGGCAAACTAATGGACAAATTATTACATAGACCAAACATAGGCTACACTTACTACTAAAATGTGTATATTAATGAACTTAAAAAAAAAACGTTTTTAATGCACTTGTACTTTTTATGATCTTATAATCAGAACTCCCTTAGGAACCGATTCGCAAGTTTATGATATCTGTATCATAAACTCTTGCGAATCACAAAGAACACCAATTTGGGGATTAAATCCACAATACTCAGCACAATATGAACCACTAGCCCATTGGTGCAAAAAAAGCACTTGTTACAAATAATTTACTCAGCATCAACCTGATAACTCTGGTTGTGTAACTCAAGTTATGTGAATCAACATAAGCTAAGTCATGTTTTTATAATTTAAATGTTTGTTACAGTATGAGACTTGACTTGTCAGTACTACTACACACATCAAAAGTGTCTAGGGATCAAGCATTTTTATGCGGATTTCTTGAGATTGAGATGTGGCTTTGGCCCTGGCCTGCTCAGTCGCCAGACTTGAACCCGATTGAGCATGCATGGGATATGCTACAGAGAAGAGCTCTGCCGAATATGGAGGGTATCCAGTCGCAAGAAGACCTTTTTTTGTTGTTGCAACGAACATGGGCGGCCATTCCACAGCGTGATTTGGATGAACTCATTTTGAGTATGCCAAACAGATGTTCTTGTGTTAGTGTTCGCGGTAGAAACACGGATTATTAATTGTTTAAGTTACCTAATAAAATTTTAAAGAAAACTGTTATTTCAGTCTTTTTTTCGAACTTTAATGTTAGTGGTTCAAATGTCAAAAATCCTTTTATTAGGAAAATGGCAAATTTCTTTATTAATGCAAAGGTGACTTGGTTTATCGTTACTGTGACAAACGAAAACACTTTATTTGATGAATCCTTAAAGAAAATTTTAATTAATATCAATCAGGAGAAAAGTTATTGCAAAAATATATGTTGATCCCTAGACACATATGTTGATCCCTAGACACTTTTGATGTGTGTATATCTGTATATCGTCACCTTTAAATTATTGTACACAATAATTAGTCCATAATCAGTCGACTACCAGAAAAGGCAATAACATTTCTTTATTTTAGAGCATATATTTTATATAATGTTTAGGTTTACATTAAAAAATAAATAGAGGTCGCCCAGTAGTCGAAGTTCGACAAAAATTCATTACTTTTATTTTATTTTTTCATTATTTCATGTAGACATTAACTGTGACAAATTTTATACTCCACGGTTTATAATATAGGTAAAAATATTAATATGTGAAGAACATTTGTACACGTTTTCGCTGCACATATTAATATACTTAGATAATGAAAGCAAAGAAATAATTATATCATGAAGGTTGTGAACTAATTTATTTTCAGCACAGGCAACTAGCCAATTAGTTTTTCAACTGATAAGAGTTATCAGATAATCCTTTCCCTACAGTCATTAGTAGAATACCTAAGATAATTACTTTGCCTATTTTATTGGCTTTAAACAAATTAATTTACTTTTAATAAGTCAATAATTAATTAAATTTAAAAACTAAAAGATCACCTCCCATGTGAAAAATAAACTCAAATATTCATAAGAATTGACAAACATTTTTAAAAGGAAATTAAGTAGTGAATGTATCTAGCGTGTATTATGTGACACATTATTTTTATAGTCTTCTCTTATTGGATAAAAAATTACTCTGATGCTCAGATCTTATTCACTGCTTTCTTTAGCAATAAGTTTTGTTTTATGTTCTTTACTATTACATGTTTATGTGAAGCATTAGCCGAATTACCTAAAACATAATGTACCACTCTTTTTAGCAACATATTGCAACAGAAGTTGATTAACTTTATTGCTACTACAATTTGTAGACATGGTTGTTGTAATTACTACAGACTGAAATTAAGTAGCTGTGAATTTTTATTGCCCCTTTATTTTCTGGTTGCTTTACACATTGCATTATAACTCCGTCTGAGTTGCTGTTAAGAAGGCATTCTACTGTGTTAGGAATTACTCGGTGATTTTTCGGTGTTATACAATATTCGGTGATTTAAGGTATAATATATATGAAGTTTGGTATGTTACTAAGCTGCAATTTCATGTAGTTTTAGTATACCGGTCTGACCAGTGTGGTAAAATAATAGTGGATTCTCCTTCGAAAGAAGGTTTTGGCACCTCTTTCGGAAGAAGATACTTATGTCTAGCAGTGCACTATTAAAAAGCTATTGATGTGATGTGATATATGTTGTTAAGAAATTTGCATTAGTTAATAAATATGTGGGGTGTTTGTAGGAATTACAACTCAATAATACTATTCTTTTAAAGTTATTAAATTTGCTCTGCTTGAGGTACTTATTACCTAGATACTACCTTAATCTGTCAATCTCTATATGTAGGCGATATCGCTTTTCCCTATTGATTTTTCTTATTATTTACCCTTTTTTGCCGTAAAAGGCAACAGGCTTTACTCTCTACCAGGTAAGTGGAACTAGAATTCTAGTTGGATGAATGTAGTAAACATTTAATAGGTACAGATAGATGTATGAACGCTTGTATGTATGACTTCATGCACCCATTAAATTGATAATAATGTTGACACAAATATAAAAACTCTTATAAGAATCCACTTCAATTCAGATAATCTATATTAGGAAGCCATAATATGTATTGTGAATCTTATTAGCCAAGTAGAATGTATTGTTATTGTTATTAAACTGAGAACTGAGCAGAATTTATAAAGAAAATAACAGAATTCACCAATCTCTATGCTATGCTATATAAAGGTCTAGCCAAAAATAAATTCTAGTACTGATTAATTCAGACTTATTAGAAAAGAGGGACAACACCACTTTAATTTACTAGTAAATAATGATACACTTCACTGAACAAAGTTATCTATAATAAACACAATAATGAATCTTGATACTGTTAAATAAGGTCTAATTAATTATTCATGTTAAAGATCCATCTTAACATCTTGTTCACCTTGGAATTAAGATATGAGAAAGGGTTACACATTCTACTAAAAAATACCTCAAAATTAACTGAACATCTATCAAAAACACTCACAAAAACCACAACAACAACACGTGTTTTATAAACAAAGTTCAGTAAACAACTAAATACATTCTAAGACAACCTTGTGATGCAAAAACAAAGGAAGACCAGCAAGGCCTTCACGCAAATGTATTGTTCACTCACCTTCTGTTCTGCATGCTTCCTTGCTGCCTTCTCTCGCTCATATTGCGTGACCAGCTGTTCGTTATCTTCCCGCAGTAGTTCTAGCTCTACTTCGTGTTCCTGATTTGTCTGGTAGGCTGAGTCCAAACATTCCAACACGTTCACAAGCAATGGCATCAAAGTTTTCACTACATCTTCGTCATACCGAGCAATCATACGTTCAAACTCCTGGTATATGCTCCCTGCCAGAGACTGGACCTTTTCTGACATCACTACGTGAGAGTCTTCATGGGTCCCATATATCGTCTCCGAAGAATCCTCGTAATTCATTTTGGAAAGAAGTTAGAGTACGGTTAAGAAATAAAAAATTAATTCACTAAGACAACGTAAAGACGTCTAATTAAAATTTTCTTGAAGCATGATTATGTAGTGGGTAATATTATTTGATGACGCGATCGATGAGTAGTTTCAAAAGGAAGCTTAATGTGGTATTTCATTTACATTTCGATCATCTCAATCAGTATTGCATTACATAATAATAATAAATAACGCCACAAAAATTACACAGCCACTTGACTGCGTAAATATTGCAGGAAAAGAAAATATGATTTACGTTCACACCATGTCTTGTCTGATTGAGGTCTTTTTGCTGACTGTAGAAAAAAAAAAGTTGACGATGGATGTTGTCGATGATATTTGTTAGCCCTACATTGCTTCCGGATACAATTAAAAGGGACTTTTGTTTAAATAAATTCAAATTACTTATTTTACACATCTTTATAATTTTGTTTTACTGCAATCAAAACACAATTGCATTAAACTGGAACATTGGTTAATAATGCATGCAATAAAATGCACCTACTTAATTAGACCGTTCATACTAGAGAGTTGAGTAATATTTACAAAAAAATGACCAGAAACCATCCAAAAGTAAGAATTTAATAAAAAACAGTATTCTATTTATGATTAATATAGAAATTTTAGGTACCTGTTCAAATTAAAAATTTCGACAATGTGTAGTATTTAACCCACAAACGAGTAAGCAACGTTACTGTAGTAAATTGAAATATTAACTGAATATTGCGTTCCCGCTATTATTACCTATGATTGCACAATGACTATTTGATAGTATTTCCTACATTTGCTAAGTCGGGGTCACCGACTTTTTTTAATTGTTTTAATAAATGTACTTTAAAAATTAATATGGACACAACTTTAGTTTATCCTCAAAAACAACTTTTAATTTTTATTTACATATTTTTAATACGTTAATACTAATATATACATGTATTGTTAATTGTAATGCAATCGTTAATTTCTTGATCTTGAAAACATAACAATTTGACTAAGCTCAATGTTAGTTCGAGTAGCGAGCTAGCGAGATTAGTGGGAATTTGAGTTAACTGAGCTCTCATTTCGTGTTGTTAGAAGTCATTGAGATATCGGTAGTAGGGATTGTCCCTCCCTAGATATGTTTCTCTTTGAAGATCAACTATAATAGCAGAGCTAGTAGCCATCAATAAAACAGTCTCGTAGCTGTAGTAAGTAATACGAAGATGTGACAAATATCTAGTTTTTGCAAAAAATAGATTTGTTTAAAAATTCGATAAATGGCAAAGTAAAGTAAAAACGAGAATCTTAATAACCATTGTAATTTTGTTTTATTCAGAATCACTGAAGAATATAAAACGAGATAAGTTATTCAGATATAAGCAATAAAATATAACAACGAAATGGTTAGTTTTGGAATGTAACATAATATTGGTCCAATATTAGGTATTATTAGCATGTACTCGATATTCTACTTACTTACAACATCGATATCTCTATCATGGAATGTACTAGTGTCAAACCCTGGCTCGATGAAGTTTCATTTTCTTTTTTTTTATTTTAGTCCCACGTCATGTAGGAAGTCGCGTCAGAAAGAAATTGTTGACTTTTCAAAAATTTGTTGTAGCTTTGGAAAATATAATTACAGTTATTGTGGTTTAAATTAACAGGTTAATTAGCAGTAAAGGCTAAGATATTCAAATATATAATATGTTTTAATGTTGTTTATCCAGTGAAACCAAAGATAGGACTCATTCATTCATAACACTAATTTTGAATCAGATTGACTGTACCAGGAGACACGATGCTAGATAAAAAGTCAGTAATTGTTGCGTATCTTCTTTGGCTGTTCGGTGGTTTATTTGGGGTTCACCATTTCTACCTGAGAAGAGACAGACATGCGTTTGTGTGGTGGACTACTTTGGGTGGCTTCGGCATCGGCTGGCTAGGCGAAATATTCCGTATTCCTAGGTATGTGAGAGATGCCAACGAAGACCCAAAGCATATGGAGGAACTTGTCAACAGAATGTCCAGGAACAAGAAGGTAATACATGTTTTTTCATACGTAGTTTAGTTTAAGACACTTTCTAAACCTATATTTAATAAACTAACAATTCTACTGACACCATTAAAGTACAAAAGCTTATTAGTGAATAGGATCTTTGAATTCTTTGATACTATGGCATTTATCCTACTGTAACATGTTTCACATTTAACTTTAAGGTATTATGAAGATTAATCCAAAGTACTTAGGTAACAATTTTTAGTGTAAATGTACCTAGTCATTAGAAACTTTGGAAAATTAAGATGACTTAAATATCTTGCTATTGGTTGCTCTCTCTACAGAAACATTTCCATGTACTGATTGGTTTTAATTGATTAATGAGATATCTTGAATAGCTCACTTTCTAGCTGAGTTTCAAACTTATTTATTATAATTTATCAAGCCAGTGTGGCATAGTAGGCCTATATTCAGCTGTGGATTATTAAATGTTGATGATAATGAATTAAAATATTGATATTAGTATATAATAATTTAGGTTGTAAATCTTTGTCTTACAAGCTGTGCCTGCTACTTCGTACAGGTACACATGACATCTGGATTTTGAAGTTATTTTGAATTTTTCACCGTTTAAACCTTCCCAGGACTACAACAAACATTTCTCGAGTTTTAGCAAGACTAACATACAGCAGTTGATTTTTATATATAAGAAAATTATTGACTAGCTGACCCACTCAACCTCGTTTACTACTCGCATTGCCCGTAGTGAAATATTATCCTCCCTTTTTGTAACATTCTTCATTGGTGCTCTGCTCCTATTGATCTTAGCGTAATTATATATAGCCTATAGCCTTCCTCGATAAATGGGCTATCTAACACTGAAAAAAATTGGCCCAGTACTTCCTGAGATTAGCATGTTCAAGCAAACAAACAAACAAGCTCTTCTACTTTATTATATTAGTACAAGCTGACCCGGCGAACTTTACCACCATATTTACATATCTGTCTCAGCTTCCCACAGGCAGTGTACAGTCGCAGACAAAAAAGAGACTTTTCCTGTTATTTTTTCTTTCTAGCAAAAAAAGAATTAATGTGTTATTGAATTACAACTAAGTACATATTTTGACTTTCATCCCCTCTCTCCAGGAAACCGTTCTGAATTTCGGATAAAAAGTATCCTATGTCCCAACTCATAGTATGAACTCAAATCATGCCAAGTTTCATTTGAATCCATTCAGTAGTTTCGGCGTGATGCGCGGCCAAGATACAGACAGACAGACAGACAAAAATGAAAAAAATTACAGTTTTGGCTTCAAAATCGAGAGTAGCTAAATTTTTTTTTTGGAGAGCCCTCCAACAAAAATTTACAAAATATCTTTAATGTACAGAATTGAACCTGTTACATTTTTATTATAAGTATATAGATAGACAGTCCAATACTGTAACCTGAACTAAATTGAAAAAACATGAGTGATAATAACTTTATTCAGGTATGAAAACCAAAGTTTTGTCTCACATTACACATTTTATTAAAGCCGTGCCGATTATGAAAGCCGATGGTTGTTCAATAATGCTTTTTGCAAATTGATGTGGCTACCTCACCATTGTTTAGCAAAGGGAATTTTTAGTACCACTAGAGTATCTGATTACTTTGTACATGTTGGCATGTCACATGATAAAATTCGATTCTCGATTACATTAGAGTCTCCTTACACCATTTTGATAGCTCTTTCCTAAGTATTGGTTACTTGGAATCGCACGTCCAACCTTGAGCTACCTGCCTTTTAATAAAGGCCATTTGAACCGAAACATAAAAATGAGATACAGTGTCATAGAAGCTGTTTTATTTACAGAAGCTTCTGTAAATAAAAGAAGTTCTTGGGGCAAATAATCCAATATGGGATGATCTTTGTAGTACTTATGACAAAAAAAAAAGAAATTTCTTAAGCAGGTAATACTACTTTAGGACACAAGTACCTTATCTAAGGACATTACAGTGATTAATATGTTCACACTTAGTTTTTTTTAAGCAATATTTGTAGTCAGTGGAAAAACCCCAATAGGATTGATAGCCACAGGAAAGGAACTAATACTTTTAGATATTTTCTGTTGTTACTTAAATTGTTAAATGAGCTGTATTACACTGCAGCCAAGATAACGTATCCTACTAATATTATAAACGTGAAAGTTTGTAAGTAGGGATAGATGGATGTTTGGTACTCTTTCACGCAAAAACTACTGAACGGATTTGGATGAAACTTTACAGTAATATAGCTTATACATCAGAATAACACAAAAGCTACTATTTGCCGCGATAACCGACATATACGCGGGCGGAGCCGCGGGCTACAACTAGTAGAAGTATAGTATGTTTAGTTGCATCTTGAAGATGATAATGAATATACTTCACTGTTCAGTGTGAATGTAATAGTAGTCAAAATAACAACCATTGGGTCACCATCCATTACCTACTTCATTATTGGGTTGGGTCTTACATTTTGCCATTACTATTGAGTAATGATAAAATCCAAGGGTTATAATCTTTAACAAATTGGGACAGCTATGGCAAATGAAATTTTCTTAATGTGTTATATTATATGTGTGTGTATACGAGATAATAATTGCAAAAGAATAACATAACTGACAAACTTAAACACAAATTTTCTAATTCAAATTGTAATTGTAATCTTAATATTTTTTGTGTCACCAGCCACCATTCTCCATGAATCGCTTCACTGGTATGCTGTTGGTGGGGTACTCTTGGGGCCAGATGGTAATGGTCGCTATACCCCCGGACGGCTTCTGGGGCATTAACCTAAGGTACCTGAACCTCCTGATACCACTCGCAGCTGCTCTAGGTGAGAAATCTATATCTACAACACAGTATTATAAAAAGCTAAAATTTGATTTTATGTGGGGAAGATCTTCGAAACTACTGAATCGATTATGGAAACTGCCATTAATATGTAACTGCATCATATCTAAGTGCCATAGGCTATCTATATATGTATATAAAAGAGGAAGGTGACTGACTGACTGACATACCCAGAGATCAACGCACAGCCCAAACCGCTGAAGCTAGAATCCTGAAAATTTGCATGTAGGCTCTTTATATAACGTAAGTGAGCTCTAAGAAACGATTTTTTGAAATTACACGCACAGTAGTAGTAGAAGCCGCGGGCGACAGCTAGTTTAAAATATATTAGATAATGCTTAGTTTAAGATTGGCTCACAAAGCCTAAAACATTTTAGTGCTATTATCATCATCCTAATTTTATTGATATACTAGCGACCCGCCCCGGCTTCGCACGGGTGGAGTTTAGATGCCCCCGCCGCGTCGACGACACGATTCGTGCATTTTAAATCTGTAATATCTTCGAATATATTCATTTAAATTAAATACAGTAAATAGCCATTTTCATCTATATTAAATGCACAATGTATTTAATTTACTTAATTGTATAAGGATTCATTCTGTATTGCTTAATATCGCTTCGTAAATAAGCCATTATTTCTCGTAAAAAGAAAGGAATAAAAAATGTTTATTGTGGGTTATCCCTAAGAGATAAACATATACCGTTGCGGACTTTTTTGTAGACCTTTTTAAGGTGTACAATACTGTAGTACATTATTTTGATCTATCTCGTAGGGTACAACCAGCGCTTGCAATGTAAACGCAAAAAATGTGTTTATTTGCTACATCACATTAAAAACTTCGAAAATTAACAGTGTTTCCATACTATATTATGCATTTATTATACATAAAAACCTTCCTCTTGAATCACTCTATCTATTAAAAAACCACATCAAAATCCGTTGCGTAGTTTTAAAGATTTAAGCAAACATAGGGATATAGGGACAGAGAAAGCGACTTTGTTTTATACTATGTAGTGATGTCCCGGATGTTAAGATTTAATTCTTGTACGTCCCAGAATAACCAAGATTAATTCTGTCTGATTTAATGTTTGTTTGATTTATGTTAAATGGCTCGTTAATATTTATAGCCAAGTTCACCCTCAAGCCCCTTTTTGGTCTTCAAAGACCAAAAAGGAGCTTTAGTGTGGCACTGAAAACAGTGCAGTTTTTCAAGTAGTTCTAAATAAATAAATATTTTCGGACATCTAACACACAACGCCAGTAGGTACGTACTGGTAGGTAGGTATCTACCTACGTAAGTAGATAGGTACTAGACAACTGATATAAATATATTATATACCGTTGCGTATGCTACCACTGCGCCCACGAGGCAGTCAAATGGCCGGTATAACTGTGTTGCTTGACTGTCCTATAGCTCTCTGTATTACTTATTTTAGGCGTATGGACTGTTGGCAACGTTGGACGGGAACAAGGCGGATTCAAGTGGCCCCTAATTGCAGCGTACGCAGTCTATCCAATTCGATATTACGTCTACGACGAGACCGTGTGGTTCACCTTCATGGTCCTCGCTTCAGCGCTCGTTTTTGACTCGTTCTGCAAGGAGTGGAGAAGAACGCCAAGGCGGAAACATTTTGCAAAGTAAGCATTATTATTTTTTCCCATTAGAAGACCGCACTAGAAATATATCTTGTATGGCGAAGAACTTTATAAAGAGGATAGGGATACAAAGAGGTATTTCTATTTCATATAACATTATAATATAGTATAACATGAAACTGATTATACTATTTGAAAATCAATGTTGAATATTTTTCTTAAAGGACTACTTGTAGCATGCATTTGGAAATTTATCAAATGCATGCTATAAGTAGGTAACACATAGTTTGTTTTAATATCTATTACTATACCACGCTGGAATGACAAGTTGGTATAGGGTTTGTTTCAAGTTCAAGAGGCGGCGGAGAAGGCCCGGGAGGACGACCTCCACTCGGACCCAATCCGCCGTCGGCGAACCGGGCGGCGGAGGCGCGCCTATCAGCGCCTCATGCCTCCCAGAGTGTGGCCGCGGATGGTCGGGACGGGTTTTCCCTTCCATCCGCTCTAGTGGCCACCCGCGAGGGGGCGACGTACGCGTGTGCCGTACGTCGCCTAAATTGAGAGTTTACCAGCAGACTGTGCCCGCTTCAGTGCAGGCAAGCGCTGGGAGGGGTCCGGATGTGTTAACAGCAGTTCCCGGACCCCTCCCGTCTCAGGCGCAGAGTGGCACACCGTGTGGTTTTAGTCGAATCGATTCCGACACACCGCCCCGCCGCAAACCCCGGTGGGGTGACGACCCGAGGGGGTTTCCACAGGTAAAAAACGGTTTGTTTCAAGTTTTCCATCTCTTTTGTTGTGCATAGTTTACTCCCTTAGACGATTCTCACAATTTTCTTAGATGGTGACATTAGATATATACTTAATCCATCACCATACGGACATATTGGTACATGAGGGATGGAAGTCTTATTTTATATAAACTTTTAATATTAGCAAAGTAATTGAGTATTAACATACAGTGTGTTTTACAGGCGAGTGTTAATTCTGGGGCTCTGTGCTTGTTTGTACATCTCCCTGTGGTGCAGTTATCTGTATTTCCACGGTACAATCACAGACAGCGAAGGTGACGAGATTCCGATATACGAAGCTTTACATCACTTCTTTACCAGTCCTTGGTAAGTTTAGATATAGTAACTGTCGTAAAACGGTTGTTAACTATTCTATACTGATATATGGTGCAATATAAAATTGTGTATCCACGTCATTATAGCAGTGATATAATAAAGCTGTGAGACCTACATTGTTAGTTTTTAACGTGATATCGTCTTATAAATCGATAAACGCCGGCTGCAGGCACGAAAAAGCATGGCTCATTGTCACGTTCCGCCTGAGCCACAGATTACTGAATAGTTACTACGTAACAGATACTTCACTCAGTAGAAAATTTCCAATACCTATTACGATAATTGCCTACTCCCTCGCGTCAACAACCACTGTATGCTAAAATGCGCCTAAATGCTCAAGCGTACAGCAGTGATTGCTTCGCACCGCGCGATTCCACAGTAATCGCAGGGCTGCCTCTTCGATAAAATTAAATTAACATAACTTTTTATCTATGTTATTGAGAACTGTGAATATGTTCTCACTTTTATGTGGCAGTTAAAAATTTTATCATTTATAAAATATTTAACCAACTTTAAAAAAAGGAGGTGATCAGACATACAGGCCAAACTGAGATGTTTGACTTGTATGTTTTTTTAGGTATGTATGTTTGTGCGCGATAATCTCGCGTTTGGCTAAACCGATATCGATGCGGTTTTCAGAAAAGAATTTGTTAGGAGAACGTTTTAAAATAAGTATAATACTTCTTAGTTTGATGATGATCTTCGGAGATGTTCACTAGAAATGAAAAAAAAAGCCTTAAAAAAGAGAACCGACTTCAAATAAAGCACTAAGCCGTAAGAAATAATTTGTTTTTTTTTATGTTAGTGCTAACAGCTGGTAATTACGAATCGAAAAAGCACCGACATCAAAGAAGAAATTATTAAACCTTTCTTCATTCATTTATTGACAGGTAAATGGAAAAATGTTAGGTGTTTATCCCTTCTTTTGCTTGATTTACACCCATCTACAGCACATAAGGCACCACACGCCATCGTAATACGCGTACGAACGAACAGCACTATTAAAATTGAACGGCGTGCGCGCGCTTCGCTTGCGAAAACCGCACTGAATTTGATCCGCCGGCGGACCGAGACCGCTCGGCAGGGCGGTAGGCACTTATAGCGCGCAAGTACATGGAGTGACGGAGGCCTGCCTGAGCCGAGCGTGCAAGCGATAGAGATGCACGATCAGCCTAAGCGTTCGGCTTGCGACGCATATTTTTCATCAACGTTTTCTTATAACGTTATCACGTAAAATTATCGTCCGTAAACCGACTTTACAGACAACCAAATTTTTTTAATTAAGTCTAGAAGTGTAGATTTCTTCTCCATAGAACATACTAGAGTGAGTAACCACAGTGATGTAGCTAGAGAGCACAGTTCTTGATTTCCAGGGGAGAGAGATAACAGAAAACATAATAAATATATATATTTCAGTTTGTATATGTAGGTATTTGTGTAGGAATAAATCTGTATGTGTAATTTGAATAGTGTATAACATTTGTATATGGATCTCTACTGATATTTTTAAACGTGTAATAATGTGTGTAAGCTACCCTAAATTCTGAAACACCTAAATGTCCGTGTATGGTTGTCTAGAAGAAATCGCCGTGAGCGACAAGACCGCCAATTGTTATAGATACTTTGTAACTGTTTTCGTTGTACTATTTTACTTTACATATACAATAAAGATAAAAAAAAATAAAAAAAATATGACACCACTTCTGGTTGTACTATTTTACTTTACATATACAATAAAGATAAAAAAAAATAAAAAAAATATGACACCACTTCTGGTTGTACTATTTTACTTTACATATACAATAAAGATAAATAAAAAATAAATAAATATGACACCACTTCTGTATCGAATTTGCGGTAATAAACAAAGATGTTAGCTGTTTTGCTGAAGATCATTATAGTTCAGTATTTTTACCTGACGATGGTATAAAGTTGCCCCCACACAGCAGTTATATAATGTTAGAGAATGTTGGATAACATTTTTTAACAAATTGTAACAAAAGTTATAAAATGTTACTGATATTATACAACATCATGTAACAACATATAACATGTTGTAGCAAATGTTATAAAATGTTATCGTGTTACAAAATGTTTTATAATGTTATAATTTTTAGAGAATGTTGAATAACATTTTTTAACAAATTGTAACAAACGTTATTGATGTTATACAACATCATGTAACAACATATAACATGTTGTAGCAAATGATATAAAATCTATATATATAAAAGCGAAATACCACTCACTTATTAATCATGAAATCTCAGAAACTATAACACCTACAAACTTGAAATTTAGCAGGTAGGTTCCTTATAGGGTGTAGACATCCGCTAAGAACGGATTTTACGAAACTCCACCCCTAAGGGGGTAAAACGGGGGTTGGACGTTTGTATGAAAGTCCTATGTTTTTGAAGTAAGAGATTTGAAATTTAAAATGTATGCTCTATAGATGGCGTGTAGGTGTACTAATAATGTATCTTTAGAAATCAACCCCTTTTTGGGGTTAAAACGGGGGATGGTAGATTTGACGCAAACGAGGTTGCGTGGGTCAGCTAGTGTTATATATATAAAAGGGTAATAATTTGGGCAGTCTAATATGTTCTACCGTAGCGCCTAAAACTCTGACCCGATTCGTAATAATGGCCCAGGTGAAATAGACATATTATGTATATAAATTTTATGAAAAGTTTTTACGTAGTCGGGTTATAGTTTTTAAACTTTTTGTTATTTTTTGTTGTTGTTATATAGTTGGAATCTCTGTCATTCAGGTCAATCTGGAGTTCCTACGACAACTCTTAAAGTAAATATTGTAAGAAGTTTTTGAGTTTGGTACTAAATTAATTATTTTTTATCTTGTCACCAGGTGGTTGGATGTGAAACAGTGTCTTATCGAAACCTACCAGTACGCTCAGCACCATGGATGGTACGAGGTTTGGAAGCAAATCATTGACCTCTCTGATCCTCATGGAGAACAAAATGCGTATAAGGTTGAGTTTTATTTTCAATCCTATTCTTAACATTTGAGCAATCTAGTCCCACTCTCATGGCTTTAATCTTAATAATGAAGTTTTACTGATAGTCATCAATCCCTCTGTCCTTTAAGATTCACCATCTCAATCCATCAGTGTATCGAACAACACTATGAAGTTCACTGTGACACTTTCACTTCTTTTTTATGCTCCATCAGTGTATCGATTAGCACTCAACTTACTGCCTTAATCACAACTCAGTATGTGATTTAAGGTGGTAATAATACGTATTAGAATATATAATATTTTGGAGTAAAATGAGCGTCCCTATTGGGTTGCATTCCTTTATCTAAAGTTGTTTATATCCAGTATACTAGACAAAATGAGCTTTCTTTTATGTTTTTTTAAAGAAAACTTTAAGGCGCAGCGCAGACGACAGACTATCCGTGACACACTTTTTAGTCTGTGATAATAGAACCTATTCAAATATATGCAGTAACGCACACGACGCGCAAAAAGTCCGGCGCTCAAAAAATCCGTGTAATTCGGGCCGAGCGCACCGCGCCGCTCCGCACAAAATGTGTGCGAAAACAATTGAACGTTTGCTTCAACGCGCGCTAACGCAGACGGCGCACACTTTAGTCTGCAATCTGCATTTCTTAGGGGTGGACGTAACGCACGCGATCTTTTACCATGGCGCCAGAGATCGATGTAACGATCTTTATTCAAGAAATACAAAACATTTTTACACATTCATTGTTGTTTCTGAATGAGTCAAAGCAAGTCTTAAAATAAATAGCAACTCATTGAATGTAGTAACAGACATTTTATAAAATTTGAAAAATTTATCCGGATATTGTTTCAGAGTTGAATGTTTAATATGAAAATGTCCCTTCAGTAATATTTCCGAAAGTATAGGATGTACCCAAAATTCTCTATTTCTTCTTCTTTTTCTGTACTTCAAGTACAAAATAATACTTCGCGATCTCTGAACGATTTCCATAACGTCTACGTCCCTACAGTTCTGCCGACAGAATGATCGAAGCTGTGCGTCGTGTGCGTTGAGTCTGCGAAAAATCGGCTACCGACTTTTTGCGCGCTATACAGACATTTTGTGCGCCGCAGACTCGATCACACAAAAAGTGTGCCGTCTGCGCTGCACCTTAAATAGACAGTTTCTGATACTTTTTTCTTGTGAAGGGATTTTTACTCTCTTGATAACTGTACTGATAATATGAACTTTGGTTTTTCAACAGGTCCTAGGCGTTGGCCCTGATGCTTCGCAGCAAGAAATCACATCAACTTGGCGTAAACTCTCCCGTGAGAATCATCCGGACAAAGTAAAAGACGAGAAAGAGCGTAGAGTTGCCCAAGAGCGTTTCATGGAGATCCAGCAAGCTTACGAAATACTCTCCAACAGCAAACACAGAAGAAACAGAAGGAACAAGAAGGATAACTCGGACTCTAAAGTTTAAACGTTTTTTAATGGTATGATTGCTTTTTAACGATTGTATGAATAATGGAAACGCGAAACATTGTTTTGTTACAAAGTATTTGAACGCACAGTTTGTAATGGTACTTAAATAAGGCAATGTTGAAATTATATGAAGAGTAGCCGTTCCTGGGAGTGCCTTTAACATTTTTCAATCATAGCAATTTTTATCTGACGGTTAGTTTATCACATATACGGTATTTGGCAATACTTAAAATATAATATCAATTTGTATAAAAGTATATCCGATACTTTAAAATTTCTGATAAGACTAAATGCGTATTGCATTGCCTCGTACAATTCTCTAATTAAACACAAAATGAGAGTTGTAATGGCTTGTAGATATTATTATTCGTGATTATTTATTTAAAGCATCTTATTAGAGCTTTGGTTTTATTTGTTGTGAATATTTTAGAGCATTTATTCTTATGACATATACATTGTTAGATATATGCTTTCTGGGCTATATCAGGTAAAGAACTAATTCATTTTCATGAGCAACTTCGAGTATATGTTTCATGGTTCGGTGTGCTTGACAGATCGTTATGAACTTATACAGACATCAAATACAACCGGAAATCGTTACTTGGAAAAAGTTATATGTTTATGAGTACAGTTTTTTTTCATGCAAATCGGCTTATCGTTTGTATGTGCTTGGTCAAGCCACAATGTAAATGAAACAGCTGATATTTTTTTAATATTTCATAGACAATTCCAACTATTTAAATGAGGTACACTTCATTTTTTTATCTTTTTATGGAAATAGATTGTTATAATAAAACGATTTAATATCGAAACAAGTTACTATGATTATATATAAATTATTATTTGTACTATATCTCATATAAATTGTTCACTTATTAATTTTTTTAAACTATTTCCAGAAAAATATTAAATATAGGTAACCCTGAGGTGTTATTCTCAAGTAAAATGCTAATTTTAAAATTATTCAGTATTTTTTTTTGCAATCTTAATTTTCTACAACAAATTACTTTGAAAAGCTCAAAATTATTGACTGTTGACTGAATAAGCGTCACCAAGACGCATCTGGTTCATTTTAGACATTCCATGTGCTTAGTAACGTAGTTATTTAATTGATATTACCGAACTTATCCTGTTTTTTAATGATTGATGATGATCCCTTATTAAAGATAAATAGAAATTTAAATCCTAAAATGTATCCTTTTTAGGATAAAAGACTAAATTATTGCTCATGTTTAAAAGATCTGACATTCAAATCTCATTAATTTAATGTCTTGCATTTATTTTACCAAATGTACTTAATATTGTTAGTTTATAATAAGTTATGAGTATTTCAGGTTGTGTAATAAGTACCTACACAAGTTTTTTAGATGTGTTCAAATGTATAAAGAGCATAAAAATGTCTGAAATGCTTAATATTAATTATTGATCTATAAGTGCCACCCTTTGTATATTTCTTTCTCGTATATCTTATTTCTTTAGTATCGATATCTACCTAACCCTATATTTACTACTTCAACCAATACTTTTATTGTAATTTTCATACTCCCCAATAACTGGAGTGAATTACAACAATATTAAAAAGTTCAAACCAAATTCTTATATAAAGTAAAAATGATGTGTATTGTTTAATTCGCCATTATCTTCTTCAAGTAAAACATTGTAATTTAAACGCAATTTTTTTTTGGACCACCACATGTCAGAAACTCGGAATATGTATTGCATATGTATAGATGTTATGGGGATTATTTTGGTAACATTATATTACAAATCATACTGATAAAATATATCCACATTTCTTTGGCCCTGTTTCAATTTTAGCTCTTTTCGAATGCTATCGTCCCGTTTTTTACCCGACTAAGGCAAAGCCAGAGGAGTGTTATGATTTTGACAGGCTATGTATGTATGTATGTTCATCTGTTCCCTCATATTAATTAAATATACCCCTATGTACTCGAGTGTGGTCCGTGTACACCTTTATAGGTATCGAAATTTTGTGCTCTATATACATATGAGAAAAGTTATTATACCGTCCATTTTTATTTATTATTTTTAATTAACCTTTTATATTTTAAGATAAACCCTGATTTTATTATAATAGTATTTAACTTTTATTGTAATATGATGGGTTATGACTGATAAACGAAAGGTCTTGTAACAAAATTTGTATCTTTGAAGGAAATTTCATCTCCTAAGTCCGGGTCACAAATAAATAATTTCACTTTATAGAATTATAGTTTTCAAATTAGGTAAACGAAAATGCTCAAGAAAGCATCTAGACTTAGGGCTCGTTTCACCATTTCCTAATAAAATGTCAGATCTCTTATTTAATACTATTTGACAGATTAAAATGGCTGATTATATATATGTGTGTATCTGACATATGTAGGAGATTGTTTTTTGTTTTTTCGAAAGACGGTCCCCATTTCATGTCATCCATAACTTTATTATTAATTTCATCACGACGCAGTCTTGAAGATTTAAAGACTTTAAATACTTGACATTGGCAGAAATAGCTGATCCGGCTGGTTGCCATCTCATCAAAAGAAGAAGAAGCCATATATGTATCTCTATCTAAGACGTGAAACCGAAATCAGTAGTTATTTGACAAATAAGTGCATAATAATCTATCAGGCACTTTATCAGTAGGTGGTGAAACTGGCCCTTAGTATATTTATCAATATTTAGAGCCTTGCGTTACCGATAAGTTCCGGATAGGTTATCTGAGATGGTATGACACAATTTATAAGTAAGATGCGTCAAATTATCTGTAAGATGAGCTATCTGTAACCGGTGAAAAAGGGCCTTAACTACATAAGATCTAAATTAGTAGGTACCTAAATAAATGTATCTAAAAGTCTAGTTCGTAGGAACTTATACTAATTACCATTTAATTCTTCGTGATTCTTGTATTTGCCAAAATAAGTATGTAGGTATGTTTTGTTTTCTAGTTTCGACATCTATTGTCTTCCAAAATGGCCAAGTTGATATAATCTATTCCTGAATCATAAATGGACCCTACATGACCTTAGAGCATTTTATATTATTAGATTATTAAGGGGTAAAGTTAATTATTTTCTATGTATTTTATTTTAACTTATGATAAATGTATTTATAGTAACCAGTGTTTTTATTTGCCCTGAATCATAAAATATTTACTATCCACTTCAAAAGTTTATTTTTAATTTTGCGTCTGAAATGTAGTTACTAGCCTCATGGGCGGAACTATAGGGGATTTTTGTGGTTCAAACCTTAGAGTATACATAAGCATGCGGCGTGCAGTATCGGTTCTATACAATTTCAATACCTCTTCTAATCCATTATTCCGCAACGTCGTACAAAAATCATGTCACAAGGGAGAAAAATCGAGAGTTGCCACCCACTCCCCTTCACCTGTACTCAGTTGTACAGCTTACAAGTGACGGCATAGTGCTGAATGTTATTGTTTTATGCCCCTGTATCGTTCTAAAAAGGTCTCCTGGTGGTTCACGTGACCCATCAATTTTTGACACGGGCCCGTAGTCTGTTTTTACCTTGTGAGCGAGGCTACTGATGGCTCCACTCATCGTCATGAACTACTGAATGGTTCTCCATTCAAGGAACGCCAACTATCTCTAATAATTCTGGAGTGGCAATGAATCGTCTACCTCCTTGCCCCCTAGTTTTAACGATAAAAGTAATACCGTTGTCCTGGATTCAGTATTGCTTTGGGTGGCACGGCAATATCTCTGTTCAATTGAATCTTTGTTCTGTAGCAATTGGATCTTTCGAGAACCTACCAGTAAATGTGGCGAAATATAAGCAGGCGCCTAGTCGACCGCAATCAGTTCAGTTTGAGCTACAGTCATTGATATAGTGCTATAAATACAGGAGTGATGATGTAATATTGTAAATTATAAACCAATCTCATGCCGTGGGAGAGCCACCCTTCGGCATGAATGGGCCGGCTCGACCGGAGTGATACCACGGCCTCATAGAAAACCGGTGTGCAACAGCGGTCTCGCTGTGTTTCACCGAGTGAGTGAGGATACCGGGGGCCCATACTCCAAACGCACCCCCCATCCCCCAAAGGCCAGCAACGCACTTGTGACGCCTCTGGTGTTGCGGATGCCCATGGGCGGCGATAATTCCATAAAAAAAGAAAAAAACCAAGCGACCTGGGCTATTGTTAAATACTATTGTTCTCTTAGTTAGAGTATACATAAGTAAGCTTGCTTATGTATCTACCTGTACTCTAAGGTTGTTCTGTCTTATTTAAAGATTTTAAAAGTGTGTATGATACCTAAAGTCGTCAAAGATTTATTGAAGGTTACGTTTTAGGTGGTTGTGTCCTACTTATCTCACTGGAATCAAGTTCTGTTCAGCCCAGTTTGCGTGAAAGAATGAAAAACGTCCATACAAAATTTCGCCTTTATTAATAAATTGATATACCTATATCTATATCACACCTTTTCCTTCCGTTCTCCTCTATGAATCGCTACTATCTTTCTGGCGATATCCACTTTCACGCGGTTTCTTTTTAGAACTCACTTTGTATACCTTCTGCCCCAACTTTTCCATTCTTCCTGCCTACTTCATACTGCAATCACATGCACATCGATTAACCATTCATTCTCATTCATAAATTTTTTGTGTATCGTTTCTTCATCTTTTAACTGACTTCAAAACAGGAAGAGGTTCTCAATTCGAATGTATTTTATTTATGTTTGTTACCTCAGAAATTTCGACTGGGTGAACTGATTTTGATAATTCTTTTTTTATTTAAAAGCTTCCTGTTCTTAAAGTCGATTTTTTTTCTTAAAATTTTATATAATATTATGTTTTATTACCCTGTCGCAGAGGCGGATTAAGTATCAACAGCGCCCTAGGCAACCATCCAGTCGGCGCCCCCTCCCCCATAATTCTAGCATCCAAATACATACTCGTATATAATTTAATTGGCAGTTGGCATATCTTTACAATTTTTTTTTTAAGTGTGAAACACTCTTGAGCCGTTATTACACCCGGGTTTGCGGTGTATTGGAATGGAATAGAGCCGACTTTAGCCACATAGTGCGTAAACTTTCCCGGATATAGAAGATGACAGCTTTATTTTTTATATTTGCCTGGATATTTGTTTTAAATATCCAGGCAAATAAAAATATAAAGGCAATGGTTACAGGCGCAATTCATCCTGCAATTTGTCCTATACCGCCGCCCTGTCCACACCTTATTATTTGCGGTCGGAGCCGCCGCTCACTCCGGTGCACCATACGCCTATCAGTGGTCAAATCTGGTCTTACTAAAACTTTTTGATTAATCTTAACTACAGCTGCAGTTGTAGCTACTATATTTTTGTATGGAAACAGCACTAGTCGAACTAGAAATAGTGCTAATTTTTCTTTAATATGTGAGGCATATATTTTTGCTATGTTAAGAAAATTGGGGCGCGCGCCCCTAAGCAACCTCGCGCCCCTAGGCACGTGCCTACTTTGCCTTAGGGTTAATCCGCCTCTGCCCTGTCGGCTTTATCCTTCATATTATGTATAATTTACATGCTCCTAAGCACATCTTTGGTCTTTCTTTCATACTTTTATGAATGCAGTTGAGATATCTTTACTTCAAAGATCTTGCACATGTTTGAACGGATTTTATTTTGGAACGAAGTGCCTTATGGGGCGTTGCGGAGGGGTACCCTAGCCGGCAAAAAACGTCCGTAACGTTAAATAAAAAAAGCGTAAGATTTCGTGAACAAAAATTTTAGTATAGCGCCATCTGTAAGTTGTATATATAACAAGTACGGAGTAACTTTAGACAGAACTTGTTTCAGTAGAGATTACTAGGTGGCAGCACAAGTGACCAGTTTAGTTATTATTTTTATTTTCATCGATAATAAATCATAATAAAAAATGTATACCTGAATAGTTATTTTTTTATACCTCGCATGGAACTTGAAAATAATATTTTTATAATAAGGCACTTCGTTCCTATCCGGTTTCCCACGCCACCACGCGTTTTTGCTTTTGCACTTGCTGTAGCTACCTCTTCTACAAAAGTTGCGTGTCAGATACGGTCGTCTCCTGCTGATAAACATCCATCTATCTATCAGCCTATTGCCGTCCACTGCTGAACGAAGGCCTCCCCCAAAGACCGCCAACCATCCCGGTCTTGGGCAGTTCGCATCCATCCGCCGCCAGCCACTTTCCTCAAGTCGTCGGTCCATCGTGCCGCAAACATCCATAGGTACTACTATTTTAAATCCGAAAGTAACTCCAACTGTCTGTTACGCTTTCACGGCTATACCGCTGAACCGATTTGGATGAATTTCGTTATGAAGATAGATTGGACATTGGAAGCTAGTAGGTACTATTTACCTAGGTACATCATGATTAAAAGCCTTAACATTCCACTGCTGGATATAGGCCATTGATATATTTCTAAAACATAGACAAATTACACCCAAACATATAACAAATGATCATGCTATTTCAAAATATTTGTCCTGGATGGGAATGGAACCTACGACCTCTTGATTTAAATACGTTTTTATCGTATAGAAATATATTATTATATGTATAGATTAGTATATGTATGTGTGTTATATGTATTAGTATATGTATAGAAAGAAAAAGCATTGAAGGAATTCAATGCTTTTTCTTTCTATTCACTCCACTAACAGATATCGTTCACAATATCTGTGAACGATACCTTTCCTATGTTTTCCTTGAATATTCTAGAATACTGTTCGTTATTCGATTGTCCCTCACTTACTTACCTATGACCTTTGTTTTCATTTCCATTAATCTATGTATGTACATTTCCACTTACGCATCCTGAGCCAGGTCTTCTTTGCACTCTACCTTGGTATCAGACCACCATTATGAAGATGATGACCAAAATAAAATCAAGAAAAAAATTAAAATACTATAACCCGACTACGTAAAAACTTTAACAATATTTATATAGTCCATGTCACTCAGACTATTATTTACGAATCCATTGACTCTTCATTCTTTATATTGATTCAGTAGTTTAGGCGATGCAGTGGAACCCACAAACATCCATATATTGCCAAAAATTTTACGATTCCCTTTAAAAATATTTTTAAAACTCATCATGGTACTTACGAGTACACTTGGATCAGTGATACTTTTTGTCAGTACAACACTTGCAAAAAACAAAATTAAAATTATTTAGGGTAAAAGTCTTTCAACAATGAATCGGGTGATTATTGAATACTCGTGACCATACAGACTTTTTAATTCTTTTTTTTTCAACTACTAAAAATACCTACATGAAGCATTGTAGGTAGGTCTTACAGTACTACCTATATAAATTTTGCTAACACAGATTTACATGCATAATATATTTTCATACAGTTTTGTAGAAATCTAAAATCTATACTATCTATACTAATATATAAAGCTGAAGAGTTTGTTTGTTTGTTTGTTTGTTTGAACGCGCTAATCTCAGGAACTACTGGTCCAATTTGAAAAATTATTTCAGTGTTAGATAGCCCATTTATCGAGGAAGGCTATAGGTTATATATCATCACGCTAAGACCAATAGGAGCGGAGCACCAATGAATAATGTTTCAAAAACGGGGGAAAATTATCACGCTACGGGCAATAGGAGACGCAAAGGACGTTGCGTGGGTCAGCTATACTAATATATAAAGCTGAAGAGTTTGTTTGTTTGTTTGAACGCGCTAATCTCAGGAACTACTGGTCCAATTTGAAAAATTTGATTATTATAAATGCGAAAGTAACTCTGTCTGTCTGTCTGTCTTGCTTTCACGGCCAAAACGCTGCACCGATTTGAATGAAATTAGGTACACAGATAGTCTAGAGCCTGAGAAAGGACATAGGCTACTTTTTAATGCGAAAAAGGGTTGTAAGGGGGTTTAAAGGGGGGATGGACGGTTGTATAGAAGTCTGGCGGTTCATTCGACATACGCATGCGCGTTAAATACGCTGGGCGTCTTGACAACGAATAAACAAAGCTGTAACACACATTAAAAAGATTTCACTTTTTCATTGAAGATTTAAATATCCTACTAATATTATAAACGCGAAAGTTTGTAAGTATGGATGGATGGATGGATGTTTGTTACTCTTTCACGTAAAAACTACTAAATGGATTTTAATGAAACTTTACAATAATATCTATACATATAATACAACTGTAGAAGAGTTCAATTCTGTACATTGAATAAAAATTAAAAAAAATAAACTAGGGGTACACAAGCCAAAAAAAATAATTTAGAATATTTTGTCTGTCTGTCTATTGTCCGGCTTTCACGCAAAAACTACAGAACGGATTGTAATGAAACTTTTTTTATTATATAGCTATCAATCCTCGCAAACATATAGACTATAATTTATTTTGAAGATCGGAATATCAGATATAAATTTTTGACTGTCTGTCTGTTGTTCGGCTTTCACGTAAATACTACTGGACAGGCGCATGCGTTGTGTTTATCAACGTCTCCTTGCCATAGAATAACTTAAATATCGGGTCTAGAGTTTAAAGCCAGCGCCATCTATTGACTACCTGTCAAAGTGTAATAAAACATATCTATAGAAGTAAATAGTTCATGGGCCATGCTGTGATTAAATACCAACTCTACGTGCATGCAGAACAGTCAGTGTATGAAACGGTACCCAAAAGCCATGATTCAACAAATTATAACAGGCGAGAATGTCTACCCCAAGTACCGCCCACGTTCTCAGCAACAAGGAGTATTTGTGCAGAAATTAGATTACGTGGCCAAAGTCCGACGATGGTTGATAATAATAGATGGGTATTACCATACTCTCCTGTTTTATCCAAACCATTTAAAGCCCACATACATAAATGTCGAAATGTGCATCAGTGTGGAGTCTATCAAATATATTTGTAAGTACGTAAATAAAGGAAGTGATCAAGCCACTATTGTTTTACGAAATGAATGTGATTAAGTAACAAGATTAAGAAGTCTGGCCGCCACATAAGTTCATCCAAAGCTGTGTGGCGTATACCTACTCAGTTTCCCTATCAACGAAAGACACCCACCTATGACGCATTTCGCTGTAACCTGGAAGGAGGCCAGCGAATATATTTGAATATGCGATTGAGCGATTAGGAAATCCTCGACAGATCACTTTATTGGCATTCTATGTCTTCTGTGCTATGTTAGACTGATGATTTTACCTACACTTTGCTCTGTGCTGAAGCGCTAACGTACTTTACATACGACAAGGATGGTTCAACCGTAGAAAAAGAGGCACTCCAGTAGAGGGTGTTCCTGAAGATTTAAAAAAACACGTCATCGGAAGAGTCCAACAGTGCACCCAAGCAATGCCGAGTGTTATCGGTATCCAATGGCCTACTTTATTCGAAGCTTTGAAAAAGTCAATGACACTCAACACCCATCGTTTCAAGCTGCTTGCGGAGCATGACATCTGCTCGATGACAACCAACATTGGGATGACGCTCTCAATGAGGCATACGTCAGTGACTTTCAGATGCTGTCCAATTGTGACAAAAATACCAAAACAACTTAACCGAAGATCACATTCGCGATATGCATCGAAATATTTCTATGAGCGAATTGAACCATCAATTATTTCTAATCGCTGTTTAAATGAAATCCAAGACATGGTTTTGCCTATTGGTGGAAATTCTTAATCTTATTAAGGGTTACCCGAAGCCGTTTCTAACGAAGAGTGTAGTAGCTGAAAGTAATTACGATTCTAAGAAGCTTTTACATACTCTTCGCGATGGTATTCCAACTCTAAAGGACAAACAAAGGAGTATTTTCCATCGTGTTTGTAACAGTGCCAATAATTCTTTGGGTGAAATGCTTTTTCTAGAGGCACTAGGAAAAACATTCTCACAAAAGTTATTCTCGCACAATTACGACCAGATGGTAGAATAGCACTTGCTGTTGCATCCTCTGACGCTGTTGCCTGGTGATAAAACTAAACACACGATATTTTAAAATTGCCTTACAATTAGAATTAACAGAACAACATGTTTGTCATGTGTCTCAAAATAGTGACAAAGCGAGAGTTCTAAGTGACTGTCATTTAAGTGCATGGGATGAGTGTATGATGGCACATCGCAAGGCAGTTGAGGATGTAGACAGGATGTTGAGGGACATTCGCCAAAGTGATCGGGCCATCGGTGAAATTACAGTTTTGTTTGTGGTGATTTTATGCTGACTCCATCCGTAATACCAATACCACGGGGGACCCGAACTGACAAAATAAATGCGTGTCTCAAGAGTTCAACCCTTTGGCCAAAACTAAAACTCACTGTTAATATGAGAGTGCGCAGAGGAGGAAACCAAAACGCCAAATAATTTTACGATTTGCTTTTCAAATAGGTGACGGTAAATATCAGAAAGAAGAAGGACTGATCTCTCTGCGAGACGATTTATGCGAGGTTGTAACTTCAATTGAATGACTCATAATATCAGTTTATGGAAATCTTACTAATATCACAACTCAGGAAGATTCTTGGATTTATGAGCGAGCAATTTTATCACCTCGAAACCAAGAAGTGATAGAAATAAATAATATTATTTTGGAGCAAGTTGAAGGGTCACAAGTTGAGTACACTGATATTAACAGTGTTGTCGACCAAGATGAAGCTATGACGTATCCAGTTGAGTTTTTTAAATTATTTGTCCCGCAACTGGTCTTCCCTCACATAATATTATCAAATTAAAAGTTGGAGTGCCTATAATTTTAATGAGAAAATTGAGTCCGCCAAAATTGTGTAACAGCACACAATACAGTGTGCCAAAAGTTATATCGCTCCAACGGAACGTGATAGAGGCACAAATGTTGACTGGATGTGGTGCAGGACAGCGTGTTTGAATTCCCAAAAAACTATCCGTATAGATTTAAACGTGTGCAGTTCCCATTAAGTGTGACAGTAGCCCAGGGACAGACTATAAGTCGTGTCGGTGTCGGCGAAAGTCCTATTTCTCTCATGGCCAGCTTTATGTAGCTTTGTCACGTGTAAGCAGTGCGCAAAGCCTATCTATACTCACTGACACAAATGAAATAACTATAAATTCTCAAAATTAATAACCTGAGTTCCCTTTAAAAAGTAAAAAACACGTTATGCGCTTTCATTTGAGACCCCACTCGAGAATATTTTTGCAGATATTCGGTTACTCTTTCCAACTTTCACCCCCATAACTATTAAACGGCTCAACCGATTTTCATGAAACATGTTTAAGAACACTCGCACGTAACTCACCTTTCATACAAAAAAAACTAAATGGAAATCGCTTCATCCGTTCGGAAGCTACGGTGCCACAGATAGACAGACACGTGAAGGTCGGGGGTTAAAAACAAGGAATATTGTATAAGAAGAAATTCTGTAATTAATTTTCTCATATTACAAACTCACGCGTACACAGATTTTCTTAAAATAACTTTGGTTTGTTTCTCTATAAATTCAGAAAATGATTGGAAGATGAGATTGAGAAAAAAGATTTGAATTTGAATTTAAGCACGCGCGAACGAAGTCGCGGGCACAGCTAGTAATAAATATTTCTTACATTTCACACACAACGCCATTTAGCTTCAAACTAAGCAAAGCTTGTGTACCTATGTAATACTAGCTGACCCATTAGCGTAATAATCTTCCCCCGTTTTTGTAACATTCTTCATCGATGCGCCGCTCCTACTGGTCTTAGAATGATGATATATAGCCTTTAGCCTTCCGCGATAACACTGAAATAATTTTTCAAATCAGACCAATAGTTCCTGAGATTAGCGCGTTCAAACAAACAAACTCTTCAGCTTTATAATATTACTAGCTGCGCCCGCGACTTCGTCCGCGTGGAACAGTGACTTTGGGTAGCAGTTTTAATTATTAAGGCTAATATTATTTTAAAAATAAGACACACTTTTCACTGTTAAAA
The DNA here is from genome assembly GCA_949125395.1 of Diaphora mendica. Lineage (NCBI taxonomy): Eukaryota > Metazoa > Arthropoda > Insecta > Lepidoptera > Erebidae > Diaphora > Diaphora mendica. The sequence goes on along the minus strand of OX421312.1, from coordinate 8,207,423 downwards.
ACATATTTAAGTATTTATATAAGTACATAAAATAAAAAGTATTTTGTATGAGCTTATTTCGACATTCGACATGGCCAAGGCTTTCAACCTGTTCTTGCACCGTTCGCTTCTCTCCGACCTCTAAGCATTCGGTCTGCCTCCTAGAGTCGTCTCTAGATTGACTCTTTTCTTCATCAGCGCCTTCGCATTCGGGTTCTTTGCGACGGACGGCGATTTGCCATCCTTTGTCAAAATATAGTGATTTAGCTGATTTGATACACGCGATTGTGCTGCACATTTGAAAAACATGTTTTTTTTAAATGAACTGCAACTTTAACCGTCTGTCTTTGGGCTTTGATAATTGGTAGTGCAAATGTTGTTTTCAGCGGAAACTGCATTCTTTTAAATTGAAATTGCAAATAAGTTTGAATTATTGGAATACGGGGAATTTAAACATTTTCTTTTACAATGTTGTACCCCAGATGTGTATTTTGTAGCCGTGTACCATTACATATCTTTGTCGCTCAATATTTCTTATTAATAGGACTGGAACATTAACTTTCAGTCTTTACTTATGGGAATGCGCTCCTGATGATTCTAAAGATTTAAAAAACTTTATGCATAAGCTATGATATGACTGGTTCAGTTTCCCTTGCATTGTTTCCTGAGAGGTATTCGTTAACATCTTCCTCCACGTCTGACATGATCCGTTCGTTCATTCGATAACTGTCTCATTAGTCGGCGGATTAGAATAGATATTATTTTTAGATCATGTGTGCTATCATATACCAGAACTCACGTCTCAGTGTAATCATGTCGTTACTGTCATTTGGCATACAATCATCTCCTATTTTTAGAAGAGCATTTGCATATTGACACTGCTCATAAATCATTGTGAAATTGTACTCGCATAATTGTAGTAAGACAAAACTTTTTAACATGTACCCATAATACATATGTTTCATACAGGCATTTATTTCATCTTGCGGCGTACCCCTTTTGCTTTTTTTTGTGTTTAAATCCCGCCGGATACTTTTCCTTCGGATTTTTTCACGAAGAAAATTATTTGAATAAACAAAAAATCATGTAAACAAATCGAATCCTAGTGAATAATAACGAATTTGTAGTAGCAAAATTCAACATCCGCATGCGGCACAGTCGTCTGCCCTCACATGTCTGCCCGTTCGGGTAAGCACACTTAAGCATATTGTGATAACTCAGTAAATGTTACATCTGAATAGCTCTAATATTTTGTCTCCTGTCCCAAACTCATAAAGCATTTTCGCAAACCTTGCATCATCATCATCAGCCTATCGTAGTCCACTGCTGGACATAGGCCTTGCCTTGCCTTTCCTTCACAAACCTTGCATATTTTCATACAAACTTACATCCCCTATTGCTATTTTACCTTGATCTTAAAATTTTATTTATTTTATTATAAATTTAATTATTATCTTATTATTTTATGGAAGCCTTTATGGCTAGCCTTCCTCGATAAATGGGCTTTCTAACCCTGAAATAAGTTTTCAAATTGGACCAGTAGTTCCCGAGATTAGCGCGTTCAAACAAATAAACAAACTCTTCAGCTTTATATATTAGTATAGATGTATTTATTTTACTCTTCTAAGATCTACTACTCATAATTAACAACACAATTATTTAGATAAAGATTAATATTACGCATTATGTTGATAAAAACTCTTTGGCAAATAATTCATTATTAGGTACCAACTCTTAGCGTCTTAAACTCGTGATAACTTCTAAACGAAATGTCGGATTGGGATGAAACAAAAAGTATTTTACTTCTACATAAATACCCTTGATAACATAAAGCTTAATTTGGATAAGGATTAATATTACGATACACATTTAACGTAGATTCTTTCTTCAGACGATTTAATATTTTTTTTAACACAAAAGCGGTTATTGTGACTAAACCATGATAGTTAGATATATGCTCTCGAGGACTTTTTTGTAGATCTTAATGGGCCCTACAAACCCGTAATACATTATTTTGTTCTATTGTCAATAGTCTTTGCAGCGCACGCAAAAATAGGTTTTCGATTTCACACTCACACACACTCTGCAGCTTTATAATATTAGTATAGACTAGCGGACCCACGCAACCTCGTTTGCGTCTCCTATTGCCCGTAGCGTGATAATTTTCCCCCGTTTTTTAAACATTTTTCATTGGTGCTCCGCTTCTATTGGTCGTAGCGTGATGATATATAGCCGATGATATATAGCCTATAACCTTTCTCGATAAATAGGATATCCAACACTGAAATATTTTTTTAAATGGGATCAGCGGTTCCGGAGATTAGCGCGTTCAAACAAACAAATTCTTCAGCTTTATAATATTAACTAGCTGACCCACGCAACGTCGTTTGCGTCTCCTATTGCCCGTATAATGCTTAATTTGGATAAGGATTAATATTACGATACACATTTAACGTAGTTTCTTTCTTCAGACGATTTAATATTTTTTTGAACACAAAAGCGTTTATTGTAACTAAACCATGATAGTTAGATATATGCTCTCGCGGACTTTTTTGTAGATCTTAATGAGACCTACAAAACCCGTATTACATAATTTTGTTCTATTGTCAATAGTTATTGCAGCGCACGCAAAAAGAAGTTTTCGATTTCACACTTTGGGTTACGAAATAGCAATTTTCTTACGGATCCCTAATTTTTGTGAAAATAAAATATAGCCTATAGCCTTCCTCGATAAATGGACTATCCAACACTGAAAGAATTTTTCAAATCGGACCAGTAGTTCCTGAGATTAGCGCGTTCAAATAAACTAACTCTGCAGCTTTATAATATTAGTATAGATAATAATTATAGTATAGATAAGTATAGATGATAGCTAGATTGACTGATAGAAAAGCTAGCACCTATTAAATACCGAATTAAACCAAACTCCGAATCAAATATTTGCAAATCATACAAACATTTGATCTGACCCAAGAATCAAACCTGAGACCTCAAGCACAGCAGTTGCATACGCTACCACTGCGCCGCCGAGGCAGTCAAATATTTTGGTGTCAACCAGGTAGAGGGAATAGGGTAGGCGTTGGGTATGTTTATAGGAATTGAGAATGAGGTGCGCATTTTAGCAATCAAACAAATGAATTATTTAGATTTCATTTATGAAGGTACATGTACCTATAACACCGATATATACGGTACGAATATCTACAATGTAATAACTTTAGCCATGTATCATTATAATATATATATATATATGTTAATATTATTGAATATTTCCACCTAAGCTTATACCAAACATTCTCATTGTTATAAAAATTAAGAAAAGCCTGTGTGAACATACCCAATAAAACAATGATAATTTTTTTAATAATAATAATATTCTATTTCATTTAATGGCACAAAGTCATGTAAAGTAAAATAATGTAAAGTCAAGTTCATTTAATTTTTTGAAATTTTATAGATAAAAACAAATTTTAATTACATATGTAATATGATATGTTATTACTACATAAAAACCTCCTTCAGAAACAATAATATATACAAAATAATATTATTTACAAATTACATGGCAAACGAAGGAGTTTTGTCTTATGAAATGATAAACTTAGTTAAAAATTCAATTTAAGTTGAAATTTGAGCTTAGGTTGTGCTTAAAGAGACGTCTTTTTAAAATCATTATCTCATTAACTCATTTCATTGTATATAATGTGTTTAAAGTAAATATATGTACATTTTTACACAGGCTTAACGAGGGGTGGCCATTTAAAATTATTTAAGAATGGCAAGATAAAATAAATATAAAAATTGGAATGGTCGAAAGCGGTATGTGTCTGCATCTTACGGCCTAAATATTATTTACGAATATAGTAATATAATAATTTATACGTAAGTATATAGTAAGTGTAGTGATAGGGAATATGCATGTATTTTTGTTCGTTTTATGGATAAATCAATTTTAGAAGTTATTATATCCCGACAAAAATGTGAGATGAGAGATCGAATTGTACAGTATTTAAGCTATTTTTGTGCTTTTTGTTAAACTTTGTCTTAAACTGTGGTCTATTTTATTCTTCATTAGTTTATAAATACGAAACAGTTGTATGCTACTTTTTTTAAATGTAACTTATATTATAAAATGTTGTTACTAGCTAAAATTTTCTGTTTAGAACCGCACACAAAAAGTGACTTCTCATTTATCGCGATATATATATTCACTACAAAAATAGAATTAAACAGAATATAATTGAACGTAACTTGTTATCCCATGTATAATCCATTCATTTAGTGTCGGTACACCCGCACGCAATTGTGGTTATTGTTATGGAATACGAATATATTAAATCATACAAGTTAGCTGCTTGCCTAGGTAGTAAAGGCAAATTACGTGAAAAATAAAAACATTTCATCTTCCTATCCTAGCCTTGATTAAAAAAAATAGCTAATACGTTAGAAGAGTCAACAAACACAACCATTCACATTACACTGCTTCGGCGTAAACTGACAAATCATATTTACTTGTGGTTGTACGCCGCAGGCGGCTCGTTTGATTTTCATTTGACAAAAAGCCGCACGTGGACGGCGGCGCGATAAAAGTGACCGTATCTAAGCGAATGGACTATACCTACTACCATTTTAGAGACTTGGTTAATAATTTTAATATCTACTCTTTATTTATTAAGTTTCTAAAAAATGTACTACCTATGGGTAGGTATGCTTTTACATATAACAAAAAAGACCACTAACGAAGTAGGTTACTTGGGAGTCACGTGCATATTCCCTATTAGATAAGTACTTTAACATCGATAAGACATTCATAAATCTCATAATTATCTAAGTGAATAAGCTTCTATAACTATGAAACATTCATAACATTAATAAGCTTTAGACATCGATTTCAGATAAAATGACGATAAATAGATACTAATAGATAGAAACACATATTTTAAGGTAAAATTGTCTTTTGCGCACTATGTATTTCCCCTACGTTAAACAATAATGGCAATATGGGAGCCATACTCTACACCCACTGAAGTATATGAAATTAAACTAATTATCACAGTTTTAAATAAAAATAACTCGCGCTTCACAATTCAACATTACAGCGCTCGACATAACATAGCCTTCCTTAAACTAAATTAATAAATAACTTATTTTTTGTTAAATGCACCGCATGCGCTTGCAGTAAGTGTAATACACAACAAGTCCTTTACATTTTTAAGTGAAAAATTTAACAAATTGGTTTTTAATAACTAAAATAAAATTCATTATCCAATCGTCTAACACTAGCCATCTTATCAATGGCACGGATCGTGCGCACAGGCACTAATAAGTAAAATGTCTTTAAACATTAAAATGAGAGATCATTGGTGGAAACGTGGTCACTTGTTTACACTGTGGTCTCGTTTCGGCGAAGTGGCTGCAGTTCACGCTGAAGGTCATTGTAGTACTCATGATCTGACATAGACTCTTCCTCGACTGAACGTTGCGGCAGGTACTTGCTAGTACTTGGCCTTGGAGTCGAGTCACTGCCACTACCCTCACTCATGCAAAGTGATTCCAACGGCACTGGCTCTGTGGGAATTCCAAGCGTCTGTGGCAGTACGTTGTCCTCCGACATTAAATACTCAGGGTTATCAACACATCTCTTGCCCACGAATCCACTGAATCTTATCTCATTCGAATTCGGACTCTCGCTACCTTCACCGATGAGGTCCATGTACGTGGATGCATTTTGGTTGTGTTGTGGCGATGGCATCAGGTAATCATCTTCATCTAATGGTAAGTTGAGCTTCAAGTTTCCAACCTGAGCTTCTTTATTCTTGGGCATGCTGTCAAAATTGGCCTCGCCTACCTCCGTTCGACTTCTCATAGGATCACTACAATACCTGGAACTCGAAGATTCAGAGGCACAGGCACCGTTATTGTAGTAGTGCCTCAGTTCACTGCCTTCCATAGTTGGTTGGTGGGGGCACCTAAATTCGTGATCCCACTGTTCGACATTATTGGAAATGTCGGGTCCCGCGCAATCGTTGTTCATACCATTCGTGTAAGAGGATGACGAACATGCGTGATTTCCTGACTGAGGATGTACTTCAATGACTGAAATTGTCGTCGCGTTACTGGGTCCTGACTTGTTTCTGGGCTGAAGATATTCATCGGCTTCTACCAGTGATTCAGGTCCTTCTATCGCCGATGACAAATTTCTAATTAACTCTTTCTCATCCTGAAAAGTTAAAAAGAATCCAATGAATTCTATTCTACCGGTATGAAATACATATTTTTTTAACGTTATGTGTTTAGGTGGTAACGATAACACATGTAGGTCGTGCCATTACAAGCTTAAATGTCTATAGTGTGGTTCAGATACTTACAGTTAATATAAGAATCATTAAAAAATTAATGGTGAATCTCGCATAAATGTTTTATTGGTGACTATCAACATGTTTTGAATTTATGTAACTTAGTTCACATTTAGCCTTTCATCTAAATGTAAACCAATATCAAATACATATCATCATCATCAACAGCCTTTAATAGTCGATACCTGGACATAGAACTCTTTAAAAACAAGGCACAAGTCCTTTTTTTTCTTACCTGAGTAGAGTAAGTCGGCAACCGCATAAACTTGTCACCTTGGATAACTAAGTAACGACCCGGATCTCTTGCCATTTCGGCAAATGTGTCCGCCAATTGCTTAAATGACGGACGGCTATCAGCGTCCAACATCCAGCAGGATACCATGATGCAATAAATGTCCAAAGTGCAAATACTTGGCTGAGGCAACTTCAGACCGTTTTCAATCAGCTCTGGAACTTTCCTCGCAGAAATATTTTCATAAGGACGAGCACCGTAGCTCAAAATTTCCCATATCGTCACTCCAAATGCCCACACATCACTCTTATGTGTAAAGATTCTGTGCTGTATGCACTCCAAAGCCAGCCATTTTATTGGCATCTTACCACCAGCAGCTTTATACTCGTCCTCATTAATATCTAAAAGCTTAGCGAGACCGAAATCTGTTATTTTCACACAGTTCGGAGTTTGTACAAGCACGTTGCGTGCGGCTAGATCTCTGTGTACCAGCCTTTTCTCTTCTAAATAAGCCATACCTCGTGCGATCTGCGTGCACCAGTTCAAAAATGCTTTAGAACCAATCTTTTCCTTATGAGTTCTTACGTAATCAAGCAGACAACCAAGAGGCATTAATTGAGTGATCAACATCATTTGATTTGTCATACAAACTGCTAGCAGCTGTAATAAGTTTGGGTGTTCAACACTTGCCATTATATAAGCTTCTTCCAGAAACTCTTTACTAGTATTAGCACCGGTTCCGTCTTTTAAAACTTTTATTGCTACAGGAATTTTAACATTTTCACCTTCCGGTACCCAAACACCTTTATAGACCTTACCAAAAGCGCCAAATCCAAGCATGCCTCCTCGTCGCAATTCTCCTTCTTTGACTATTCTCAATTTGGCTAAGTTTGGCTTTACGTTAGTAGGACGAAGTGGCTCATTGTCTTCGCAACCTGTTAAGACCATTGTCATTTTAACTGCTTCTTTATTAGCTTTAGCTTTTTGACGACAAGTGTAGCATATAATACTGAGTGTTACCAGCAGTACGAAAGCTATTACCAATGTGATCACTAACACAATTGGTATCTTGGCAGATACCGGTGGATTGCCATTTGTATGTTCGGAACAGTATGGCTCTTCAATTGGATTCTGTAACTGTTCATCAAAATAAATTCTATTTGGAATATCGGCTGGGCAAGTATCGGTGCAATTATACACCGGTAACTTGGTTTCAGTAGACTCGCCCATATAAATTTTCAAATTTTGACATTTAATACAGTCTGTTGATGAAGGCCCTAAGCATCCTTTACATTCAGAATGGCATGGTGTACAAAGTCTATTGATTTCATCCGTATAATGATCAGCCGGGCATTCATCTTCACACTGATCTCCTCTCTTATATCCGTTGCAAACCTGACATACTTGTGAGTGAATGCCAAATCCTGTGCACTTTATACAGAGAGGATGACATTTTCTGCATACTACTTTTACTTTTCCTTCTAGGGGCTTAACGTTGCCTACCCATTCGTTGTAATAACCATCAGGACAAGACTCATTTTCACTCAGGCAACTCTCGACTGTAGCTTCCACACTAATGATAGCCTTCTTGCACGAGTTGCATGCTCCAGGTCCCACGGTGTTTGCAGGGCCCGTGCAGCCATTAAAGCAGTTATAATGACAGGCTTGACAAGTGGCATCTTCCGAAGGGTATCTAAAATCAGGACATTTACTGACACAATACGGCCCGTCACGCACATGCTGGCAATTAGTGCAGTTAGCCCGACTTGGTCCGAAGCAACCATCCTTGCATTCTGAGTGACACTTCTTGCAGGTTTTTGGCCCCGCCTTGTACAACCTGTAATGAATATAAAATACTTATGTTAACACAATGTTTTTGAAAAGCTAGAATTAGACTGTCTACTTATGAAACACAATGCAATCGAGACGTTATTCGGACATTGAAACTGTTGACTCTTCTATCCATTTTTCACTATTGTTATGGTAATAGCACTACTGAAATTTTCAAAGATGACCGAGACATTTAATTGCTGTACTTAGTGTAAAATAGATGCAAATTGCTTACATAAATAACCAATCTAATACATACCTTTATTCGCTGGCTATAATTTATGCAAAGTAATCATACTAATAAGAATATAAAAAAAGGAAGTAACATAGAATACTTTCTTTTAATGCGAGCGAAGCCACAGGTAAAAGCTAGTCAAATTATAAAAATATTAATATAACACGTACCCAGGCATGACAGTACAATTTTCCACACAAGTTTCTTCAAACACATAGTTTTGGCAAGATAGGCATTGATGTGATCCTGGACCCCAACATCCATCCGAAGAACACTGAGGGTCACAGATAAGATCTGCTTTTTCTGTAGAAAATGTGTTAATTAAGAACAATGTTTTTAAAAATAATGTTATTTCAGTGATTGATCATATTGTAAATCGCAAAGCATCGCGCAGACATTAAGAGCATTTGCAGTTAAATAGGTTAATGTGTGTGTATGGTGTTTAAAAAAAAAAAACTATCATGAGGAAAAAAATCGCATAGATTGGATATGAATTCATATTAAATTTAATCGCAAAGGCACAGATAAAATTAACTAAAGCTAATTTTAATAGAGGATCCTCAAAAAATAAAACGCTAGCCTAACTCACCACAATTCCGAGGGTCACCATTGTTTTGTATTATTTGCTTGTGATCTTTAGATTTCACGAGTTTGTTCCAAGCGATTTTGTCGGCGAAACACAACAATTTGTTCTCCATGATTGCAATGGCACCGGAGTTGACTCGTTTCAAGGATTTCAAGCCCAAAGACTTTAGTGATGTTTTTACAATATAGAGCGATGCGAAAAGATTTTCAACAACTTGACGTCCTCCAATCATTTCCAAGTTGCGGAAGTAAGAGAGACTGGTAAAGTTAGAATGATGAGCTTGTACATTTAAATACCCTGTCACCTCACGTACTGTACTAAACACTTCCAGCTTATCGGGATCCATTTTTGAATAACGCTCGCCAAAAGAGTAGTCAGGATTTACGTGCTGAAATCCTGTAAACGTCATTTCTAAAATCTCTATAGAGCCGTCTATGATCGTGCAATCCTTGAAGCTGTCAATATTTCCAGAGTGTATTGGTTTCTCTGCGTGACAAGTCTTTGGGCATGTAACATTACAGGGTATACATTCGCCATTCACGGCAGTCTTATTAGGAGGGCAACTTCTTACACAAGCTCCGTTGTCTTTCAGTAGGTGCTCGGGGCAATTCCGGACACACGTTGCGCCGTACGCGTACTTTCCGTTCGGATTTGGTTCCCAAGAATAGGTGGTGGGGTTATATTTTTGCATCGGCGGACATTCTTGAGAGCAGGTGCCTTCATCGTAAAAATTTCGACAAGCAAGACATTGACTCGGCAGTGGACCTGTGCAGCCTCCAGCGCAAAAGGTATTGCAACAGTCTCGAGGATTCGGTCCAAAACAGCGGCCTTGTGCACATTGTGGACTGCAATTCGTTTTTGAAAACTTCTGGCAGTTTTCAGGGCCCTCACCCCAGCATCCCGCTTCACAGCTCGAATGGCAACGAGGGCAATCACGTTCAGCAGCAGTGAAATCGTATACGTAAACATAAGTAGCATTCACACCAGTGATAATTTCTTCCCAATTTATAGTCTTTACGTGACACAAGTTGTAATTGTTGTAAACACCAACACTGCCACGAAGAACATCACGTAGAGCAGGCAGTTCCAAGGTGAATGCCGATGACATGGTAACCATAAGAGCAAACTCTTCGTCTCTTACGTTTAGTTTAAATAGAGTTCTGCCACGTATAATCTGTAGCTGTGGCAGCACGATGTGTCTCACATTTACATGGGATATTAATACATAACCGGTCACTTCCCTAATGTATTTCAAAAAAGACAAGTCCATTGTTTCGTTTTGTAACCATGTTAGTTCCAGGTTTCCATCAACGTATGTGCAATTTGTAAATCTATCCCGCAGGTTTCTGTAGTGGGTGTCCCGATTCGATGGGACTGACATTCGTCCATTCGTTCCGATGCATACTGAAAAGAAAGAGAGATAAATATTACTTAATGGCAAATAAACAGTACTGTGCTACTTAATATAAGAAGTGTCTTTGGTGTTAGAAGAAAAACAATGTATTTGTATTTATTGCGTCGTCCTTCAACAAGTTAGGAACGGAGATCGTCTAACGAAGAGGCGGTGCCGTGTGGGCGGGATCTAAAGCGAGTTTCTTCTACTACGTTACAAGTAACACCGCTATTTGTGATTAATCGATGAAAATGGTTTACAATGCCGTTTAGCTTCGGTGGACCGAGCAGTGGTGAGAAACTTAAGCACGTATGTAAAAGGTATTTACATACGTGCACACGTCGGACTTTACAGCTAGAAGAGACCGGAAGTCAGGAAGTCAGTGCCCTTAAATATACTGACAACTAGTTCAACCTTCGAATTCAGTTCACCCTCGGTGTTGCGGAGGTCCGATGCCAGTCGCTCCGTGTAAAAACTGATATTCAGGTAAAACCGGTTGAACTAGTAGCCGACCCCAAATCTTGAGAATAATAAAGGAAGATGTTATTTTATATAATTTAATGGTATAACTTGACTAATAAATAAATCAAAATTCTCTCTTTAGATATGACAGCGTAGGAATATTATGCAGTAGGAACATGCTATGCCCCCCCTCCTCCTCCGCCTCCCCATCCCCCAAAGGCCGGCAACGCATTTGTGACACCTCTGGTGTTGCAGGTGTCCACGTAATTCCTTACCATCAGGTGATGCGTCTGCTCGTTTGCTAACTATTCCATAAAAAAAATGATTTGCCAGGTATCCAGTTAAGTATGCACGCACTGCTTGCGTAACTTTACCAAAAACCACAGATCTATTTGGACATGCGATATGTTTACTGAATAGGAACTTTAAAACTGGCATTATAAAATCTAGTTTAGCTTGTGCTCTACGTTGGCTTTCAACCTCCAACAAAGAATAGTTTTTGTCATAGTTTTGTATAGAAATGTGGAGATGTTTAAGACAGGAGGTAAAGTTTACCTGTTCCTTTAAATAATACCCGGATTTTTTTCTAGTTGAATATGGGTTGAGTATTACCGTCGTACGTCATATGATATTTTACGGAATATAGACGTTTTCTTGACAAATAGTTTCATTATAAGCCTAAAAATTTGTATATTATAATTTCATATTCAATATTTTACATTAATATGGGAAACTGTATCACAAGTTAAATTAGTTTTAAATACAATTTTACCAGACCGAGCTATTTGCGACTATCGTTTAACCACCCACACCAATATGCAAGTAAATACCTACAAGTTTTCTATTTCTGCGACATTTACGATCAATTAGATTAATTTGAAAAATAAATCAATAGAGCATCCTTAATGTGGTAAAAATATTTTTTTACATTGAAGATGCTGTGACTTTGTCAAACCATTTATCGACTTGTAGCAAATAGCGTGCTGAAAGACCGAGTGCTAACATGAGTTACCTACATACTCAAGGTAAAGTACCTTCAAGAGATGTATAAGTATTGAACTCTTTTTTAATAATTAAGATTCTAGTTCACATCATTATCACATCTAAAGCCCATTGTTAGACATAGGCCTCTGCTAAGAAGGGAGGTTTTAGGCCACTATACGTATCACGCTGGCCAAAGAGTTGGCATACGGTTTATTTTAAGTTTTTATTCTCTTTACACTGCTGTTGTCTTGTGTAATTTACTCCTTTAGTCGGCTCTTCTATCCAACCGTTAAGTAGGGTGAGTGGTGAGACTCGTACTCGTACCACCACCACACGGACGGTTAATAAGTCTAAACAAGTACTAGCAATGTCAGTAATATTTTTAACCGACTTCAAAAAAAGGAGGAGGTTCTCAATTCGACTGTTTTTTTATGATTGTTACCTCATAACTTTCGACTGGGTGAACCGATTTTGATGCATCCCGTGTGGTCCCATTTAAAGTCCAGATTGAAGTCGGTTTTTTTTGTTAAAATTTGTGATTATAAAAGTTATAATCAAAGCATACAATATACTAGTAGTGCTCGTAAGGAAATCTGCGATTAATACCGAAACTTGACGCCGTCTTTAAAAGGTCAGCACAAAGCAAACTGTTAATACTTCAATTCGATAGCATGATAGAACTTCAGTAAGTCAAATAAGTAGTTAAGTATGTTTTAGATACTTATATAATTGTAGTATAAACAGATAGTAACTCACCCATTTTGCACTTAGAAAATATATTATTGAATCTAAATTGTGTTGGTTTTTATTATATTTTACAAAGTCAAGTTTCAAATACTGGCATGGTTATTTTAACAATCGGTTCACTTAAAACTACAATCAAATGGGTACAATTAATTTATACTTTCTAAATACCATTGAATAAGATAAATAAATCAAAAATAAGCTTAAGTTGTATATGAATCTTCTCGGTACACATCTTTTCAATTTAGCTGGGTAACCACCCACGTATGTCTGCGTTGAGATGTAGCCTACTGGTCGGCGAACGATTTACAACTTTTATGTGGTTGTTTTTTTTTTAAAGTTCACGATATTATTCAATTTAATTTTAATGCTGCATTCATTGCGCTGTAAATACACTCATACGGACATGCTAAAATTAAATAGACGGGCAATGTGTGCTAAAATATTTTTGTATCTCGAATGTAGTTTTATAATGTGGGTGTGTAATAGTGTCCGGTCGACCTAGTTGAACTTGTCGATGACATATGCGATAGAATAGACATGATGCTGTCCGATGGAGAGATATAAAAAATTCATTATGTTGGGCCAACAATAACGTGTGGGCATAACTGGACTGTCACCAAATGAAAGTTTTCACGGGTTGTCTATGGTAATTTAATCTAGAATACAATTCAAACAATAAAATGTATTGGTATTGGTAGCAAACATTTAGAGCTTCTAACTTTAAATGAGGCTGTAAGGTTATTCTTACTTTGGAGAGTTAGTACATTATAATTTAAGTTTACGTATTGAGGCATGTCAAATGGCAAATGGTAAACAGCTATCGGCGCCTATCATGACTACCAATATCAATGACGTCATTAGTCAATCTACCGTTGAGTCCTCTTGTTATTAATTCACTATGGTAAAGGTCCAAAAGAAATCAAGTGAAACAGTAATTCCATGTGCTTATAAGTACAAAATTCTTTTACATTCTATTTCTGTTTAAGCATCCTTTAGCCATTCACTCAGTTTGTTCCTTAACAACGAACAAAACATTTAAACTAACCACGTTATAAAGCAATAAATAACCCGCCTAACTTTAAGAGTAGCGAACGTTGATCATCCACGACTGGTTTGACTTAGGGCTATGTTTTTATCCAGTTACTTGCATTCTGAAGCATTGGAACCAGTTTCTGCCGCCACCAATTCAATCTTGTAAAGCGCCTTTCACTACAAAACTTTATTGTGAGCTGTACATAGCCGCACCCGTATGCTGTTTAATTTTAAGTCGATGTAGAAACGCCGCATTGGATGCGCTACGTTCAGATATGACGGATGGTAAGGTTGTTGTTCGAAAACCAGACTTTTCCAGGAAAGTGAAGTAACGTTTATAAGGGCTGTGCTTATAAGTTTATACCAAGTGAACCATTTTTAGTATAAATCTAGTTCTCTGGATATCGGAACTGGTAAATCCAACATCTCATACATCAAAACGTTTTGGTGTATAATTTACCAGATTTTTTGGATTAGTACTTGTTGGACGTCAAGACACAAATACTAGATAACCCCTTACTACATGTATATAAAAAAGTGTATTAAATTAAAAAAAAATATAAAATAATAGAAGTTTCGCATTTTTGTTTACATACTTAATCCATGGGTAATTCTACATAAAATTATGAATTACTAGCTTTTGCACGCAGCTTCGCTCACGCAGACTTTCATCCCCTGATTTACCCCCTTAGGGGTGGAGTTTAGTAAAATCCGTTCTTAGCCGATGTCTACACCCAATAAGGAACCTACCTGCCAAATTTCAAGTTTGTAGGTGTTACAGTTTCTGAGATTTCGTGATTAATATGTGAGTGGTATTTCGCTTTTATATTTATATACATAGATTAGAACACTAACCATGTCATTAGTTTTACTTTAACCAACGGAATAATACTTATGAACATCTCATAAATGTTACTTCGTAATGCTATGATATTTATTTTTCAGTAAAGTGCGGATTAGATGAGTTCTCTATGACAGTTATGAACCACATGTTAATAACAGCCTGCAATCCATGATCAACCTATATGATACTTCATTGCTAAGTGCGTGACGTTTGCTTATAATTATATATTGGAAACCAAGCGAGGTTCTATCCTTGACCTCTTTGCGAATAATAAATTAATGTTACGTATGAAACTGATTAAGTTTGTCACAATATTCTTTTTACTTTATATATGGTATTATCTTATATATATAAAGAAAAAAATACATATTGTGGAACATAGAACCTCCTCCTTTTCGGAAGTCGGTTAAAAATTCTCATGTGACAATGTTAGTAACCATACTCCTCTGAAACAGCTGAAAACGGCTTTTTTTGAAATTTGGTGTGCATATCGGGTAGGTCTGAGAATCGACCAACATCTATTTTATATACCCCAATTTTTTATGGCAAAACAACGTTTGCCGGATCAGCTAGTATTGTTTAAGGCAAGCTTTGTTTGTCCGTTTTTGTAAAAAGTCTGTTTAATGTCACAGACAAACTTTTACGCACAGCAAGTACAGTACAACCGCTAAAATTTAATAATATATTTTTTATATTAGAGTATATTGAGAACACCTTAATAAAGTTTTTTTCTAAAGAATAACGTTCAATAGAACCGTTTGATAATAAGGTAATAGGTATCTTTTAAATATTACATGGTCATCTTTTGATTTCTTAAAGGGTAGTTTTTAGTGGATTACAGCATACTGGCTCCTATATCAACATTCCCTATCGGAGATCTGAAGGAATTTTCCTCACCATAAAAAAAGAGTGGTGAAGAGTGTCTCCTACAGACAAGATAAAGATAGAATCAGTGTTAACAACTTACTTCCTCGTTGTTATGGTGACTGATTTGTCTTCTAATCAGTGGTAATTATTTTTACACTACCTCGTTTTCGCATTTTGCGTTAATATATATGTATATAAAACACTAGCTTTTACACGCGGCTTCGCTCACGCAGACTTTCATCCCCTGATGACCCCCTTAGGGATGGAATTTCAACAAGAACCTACATGCAAAATTTCAGGATTCTAGGTTCAGCGGCTGTGCGTGTGTGTCTAGGCTGTGCGTTGATCTCTGGGTATGTCAGTCAGTCAGTCACATTACTTTTATATATATACATATATGGATTTGAAAATCATGGATTAGTGGATCCTTTTTAATTTGAAAGCAATAATCCCTAAGTAATTACGATCTTAGTATTAACTGACAAAAAGTACTCTGTACTAATGCTAATGTACTTTGTCCGTAATATATCAGTTAATTATATAAGAAGTGATGATTTAATTTCGTTTTGCAGTATACCATATATTAATTACACTGACACATTAGAGGCTTTAGTCGCATCGTGTCACGCCCTGACTCCTATCTGTGTCCCCTGTGCTCACGAACTAATTACGTTTGTTAATTGTAACTTATTTTCGTGATAATAAATATTGTGTAAATTCTTGTAGTCAAGTACATAATTAATCTGAATTTATTCTACCTCATGATCAGCACCCGGCTACCTAGCCCCCTAACGTGACAACACTTATGTACATATTGAAAACTAAGACAATAGATCGTCAAACCGTTTAGTCAGGTAATGAAATACTTTTTTTTTAACCCCCGACGCAAAAAGAGGGGTGTTATAAGTTTGACGTGACTGTATGTCTGTCTGTCTGTGGCACCGTAGCTCGCGAAAGGATGCAGCGATTTCAATTTAGTTTTTTTCGTATGAAAGGTGAGTTTGTGTGAGTGTTCTTAGACATGTTTCATGCAAATCGGTTGAGTCGTTTAAAAGTTATGAGGGTGAAAGTGGGGAAGAACAACCGAATGTCTGCAAAATATCATCGAGTGGGGTCTCAAATGAAAGCGCATGACGTGTTTTTTACTTTTTAAAGGGAACTCAGGTTATTACGTCGAGTTTTTTTTAAATTTTGAGTATTTATAGTTATCTGAGTAGACCACAGAGTAACTATGAAAAACATCTTTTGTTTTATTAGCCAAAAATCTTCAAAGTATCGGGAATGTATTCGCTGATGCCTCAGATCGATCTGTGGCTGATGCACTACACAATCACCTGATCATAAATTTGTCAGTACTTGAGTGATTGAAATCTGTTAAATATTTATCCAATGTTGTTTGCGCATTTGTCTATTTATTCTTACATAGGAATGTCAATAGTACATATTCGTGTTTTCTTTGTAAGTATGCCTCCACGCAAACACACGACACGTTATAAAATGGCAGTTAAGGAATATATCTGACTCACGAATTCCGGTTATTTTCGTTTCTAGCTGTCGATGGGTCAAGAAACTCGAGTCATGCATATCATTATCACTCGATTATATCTATTCGTATTGAAATATCGAATTCTCATTAATTCAAAGCGTTAATTAAATCGTTTTACACAACTATGTGTGATACTTTAGCGTTTATATTCAAATATTTGAAAGCAAACTACCTGGAAATAAGTCCTTTGTATGTTTTTGATTCAAAATAAAACAATTGATTCGCATCGCAAGTAAAGAATTGCATGTTAGAACATAATGTATTTACACTTAGTTTTACGAAAGAAAAGTAGGTATCTCAATAATAGCGCCCACGTACAAGCAACGTAGCTAAATAAAAAAAAATCATTAAAATCCATTTTATTTTCAATTTAGGATATGCAGAATGATGATAGAAAACATGTTCAAACCGGAATTTTGTATGTATCTTTACATATGGCATTCCTGTTCGATGGTGTTTATATTTTCTATATTAACTACAATAGTCAATAAAACAAAAAGTAAATAAACCTTACTGGTTATCATAAAAAATCATTAATAGTTACCAGTGAATATTGTAATTTAATTAACTTTCATTACACATTCGGTTAATTACAAATATTTCACATTTACGGTTAATTACAAATATTTAATGTATGTTGTATTCATCTATAATTAGATGTGAAATTAGTTTTTACCACAAATTAATTACCGTCAGTGAATCTAATAAATTTATAAAATTATAATATCTAGCGTATAGCTAACACAAAACATCCTCTTTTAACTTACTTAGAAGACTTAAATATTTGTTTTCTTTGAGTCGTACCGCCTTCTTCATAAAAGTGTATTAATAGGATTATAATATTATTACTTTACTCTTAAGAGAAAGCTTAAGAGAAAGAAACTAAAACAAAATTATCCAATTGCAAGAACATTCTTATATTGGAATAGGTATATATATATATATATACAAAACACAGATATATATTTATTGAATACAATATAATCTTTAATAGAAAACAGAGGAATGTGTACTGACATTTTAATACATATCTTAGACTGAATATGCCGCGAGCACACGCGTTGAGATCTTTATTAGGGGACGCCTACGTCTTCCAGTACTACACTACAGTTCCAGTCCAGAACCGCAACTACATGCATGACGAAAGCAAAGAAGGTTTGTATTCAGATTTAGAAGAAATAACTGATTTAAGGTATTGTAAGGTAAGTTATTAAATATATTTTGAATGAATTCATTTTGAGACAAAAGAAATAACAATTAAATCTGTTGACATTTCGACTAACTCGCACTGTCCCTGGTCACAGATAGCCTTTAATATAATCTGACTAGCAACTCGCCTGGTTTTGCACGGGCTCTTTATGAAAAATATAATATAGTCTATGTTAACCCGAGAAGAAGTGCGGCTTAATTTCTCCGACATCTTCAACAAATGTCGTTATATTTTAGCTAAAATACTCTAAAAAATATCAAATTATATACGAAAACCTTCCTCAAGAAACACTTTATCTATTGGTAAAAACCGCATCAAATCCGGACATAAGCTTTTGAGTTTATTGCGAACAGACAGATGCGGCGGAGAACTTTATTTTATAATATGTAGTGATATTGGATACATTAAGCCTCTCCTTAGATAGGCAGTTTAAGTTATGTATTTAATATATGATAGTATATAACTTTATATGCTTCCTGTTACTAATTATATATAACCTTGAAAAAGTTGATTTCCTACCAAATTATATGCAACTACTTCTAAGTTTCATAAGGACAACGAGTTTAAAAGTTGGCAATACTTGGGACAGGCTGTAAATAAAATTGTGTAGCAAAACAGGTACGTTTATAAACATCAATTAAATTGAACCAGTTTATAGATTTAATATGTGAAACAGGAAAGCGTAAGTTGTTTTCATAAATAGTTTAATGATATTTGGGTATTAGCTGTGTATATGTACAAAACAATTGTATTAGTCAATGTCTAAGAAAAAGTTGTAGCCATATTTTAGAGTAGTGCCAATCTTCTTCTATATATATAAAAGAGGAAGGTGACTGACTGACTGACTGACATACCCAGAGATCAACGCACAGCCCAAACCGCTGAAGCTAGAATCCTGAAATGTTGCATGTAGATTCTTTATATAACGTAAATGAGCACTAAGAAAGGATTTTTTTTTAATTCCACCCCTAAGGGGTTAAATCAGGGGATGAAAGTCTGCGTGAGCGAAGCCGCGTGTAAAAGCTAGTAATAATATATACCAACACTAAATATTTTAGAAAAATATGACGTAAACCTACATAAAACTGATAATTTATCGATATTATAATTCGCGTGAGATTATTATGAATGAGACTTTTAATAATAAATGTTAACTATTTTGATATAATATCCGGATATAGCTTAAGATTGATCTTAGTATGAAATTTGAGATTAATACCTACCACGTTTACCTTTAGTAGAAAAATATTGTTTTATAATTAGGGCGTTTCCTCATCGTTTTTCTGAAATGTGATTTACAATCAGTGTTTTGCAGAAAGAAGAGTACCTGTCTTCAATAGGTTGCAAGTTGTTTTACAAACCCATACACACAGGAAAAGATACGCATATACACATTGTACACATGCTATAAATTATAGCATTTAATATCCAGTCTGTTCATTTTAAAAGAAAATTCCTTATTGGGAACACACATGTCTGCAACGAAGAAGGGAGTGCTCATATAATATGTTCTTCCATATTTGTGTTAAGTCATAAGTCGGCAATACAATGATTAAAAACATTTTCTGTAGTACAAGTTTTGGACGCAAATGATCTTCTATCTATTTCTTAGTTCAGTACTAGGAAATTAGTATCAAGAATGTTTTCAATGCTTGTGCCGTGCAGGCGTATAGGTAAGAAATAAAACAAGGCAATATCCGATTTCTATTCAATTCGGTTTCAGACGTTATCTTAGAAAAACTACGCGGTGCTATAAACAGCCATAAAGATACACAATGGGTATGATTTATCCAAAGTGTACTGTATACTCGGCCAGGTGCTAATATCGCACCTCACACGTGCTATTCTGTGTAATACATAGACACAGGCGCCTTCTATTTCCTGTTCTACATAGAAAACAAGTTATGATTTAACGCTTGTTTGAAGTGCATTCAAATCATTTGCTGATTTCGAGAAAACTAAACACCAAACAAATGAATATATGATTTTACAGATGTGTTTTAGACGTTACTTTTGAAAACTTGAAAACTTATGAAAATTCAAAAATAAATTAAAAAGAGTATTGTGTCCAGTAATGTTTATCACGAAAGTTCTTGCGTTTGTAATTAAATGTATTAGTTTACAGCTGAAGATATATTAGTATTTCAAAAATAAGATACAAGTTTTACTCCTAATTCCTGCGTAGTTTACCCCTTAACTCTCACGACACCCATTGGATGAATAGCGTTGTTGATATTTCTAATCCATAACCACATGGGCAAACTTAAAGTATTTTTCTCTTGCCTTATCAATGTAAAAACCGTGATGTGAAATGCTAGTTACCTAGAGAATACTTAACACGCGTATACTTGCATCGTTTAGATTATAGTATGCAAGTATACGCATGATAACTATTATTGTTTTCGTGGACACGCATGGCGACCACGAGTGTCAGTTGGAGCGGAGGGATATCCGTTTTGATGACATGTTACATTGGCCTAGAGAATTTGACTGTGACTGACCGAGTTTTAAACAGCCGTTGGAAACTTAGACAGTCTTTTTTAAGGTTACATGGTATTATAAAGATACTTAAACTTATTACTTACTGTTGTATACTTATTTTTGCCCGCATAAGTGAACGAAACATGAGATTCAGATGCTACTTTTGATTTATTAGGTATTAATCTCTTTTACTTAAATAAATATTACACATATTTAACATAGATTTATATCTTGGAATAGTGAAATAGTGTTTGAAGAAATTAGAAGTGATGGTAATACAAAAATTAAAGTGCCTGTAAAATCAGACTCAACGTAACCGTCAAAATTGTTGACAGAGTTATTCTACAGAAACATACCATCCAAGTTTTATCGTACTACTTTTTATTTCTTCACTATTTATAATGCAATGTTATATTTTTTCCTGCCTTAGTCTTCTAAAAGGATGAACCGAATTCGAATTATTCACTTTTGTATTATACATCTAAGAAATTTTATTTGAAAATTCTTCTTTTATGTTAAATCTCAGATATACATTCAATTGTTGATTACATCTGGTTGTTATCGACGATAACAACCGCAAATGAGAATGAAAATCAGTACTTGAACGACCAGAAGACCTGCTTTCGCCCACTACAACGAGAAGTCAGTTATTACAAACTATTAAATAAATGATTTCTCGTTTTTCATTCCAAAAGGTAATCAAATAAATATGCAGCCTACGCATGTACTCCTATACTGCTTACTAGAGGTTACTTAAGAGAGTCAAATGTTGGTATCAAGTAAAATTAATGGATATTAAAAAAATGATTAGACAATAATAAGACATATCGTAGTTTCGCAGTAAGAATGTCTTATTCTTTTTTGACCACGCACGCAGAATGGGATGGAATACATTAGGCCGTACGTCAAATTATTGTCATTGATGAACCTATACTTTTGAATATTTAATGAATAATAAATAAATAATGTTAGTGTGGGGACTACTTTATAGACAATTTTTTTTTATATAAATTTGAATGATTTATTTTTGTCTATAAACAACATGAAATCCATTTAAGCTCAGAGGTATCTACTAGAAATTGAAATTCATAACGTTTTTTAGGACCGGTCCAACTACATGTATTCTGCAATTGTTAACAAAGAATTTTGGTGCGAAATCAGCAAATATGTCATCAAAATATACGTTTGGATGTGTAAGTAACACAACATTCCAGTATTGAAATTAAATTATTTTGCAACATGTTTGTACTGCGTGACTTTCATTGTTGTGAACAAAACAATAGCCTGTAGAGAACCCTCGAATAAATGTAAACTTTTTGAAAGATTGATTTTTATTTGGACAAAGGTAATATAAAATTTTATTCGATTATATTTTACAGTGAATTGAAATCACAGCACTTTAAACAAATTATTTACTGTTATCGTATTGGTTACATTTTCTGAAATTTTCTTTTTGATTACAGTTTAAGAACTTAAGTATGTATATTCATTTAATATTCAACTGGTTTCATAACCTTAATGGTGTATAGATCTAAAAGTAGTAGATTTAAAAGTAATCAGACTTCAATCAGCCATATTATTTTTTTATTTAGGTATGCTCAAAGAGATTTTTATATTTTACTGAATTACACTGTTGTTGTAATTCAGTAAAATATTAAAATTTCCATCCTTACGGAGACCAAAGAGAGGAACAGATTGATTACCAAAACCCAAGTAAAACTTGTCCGTTTCAGTAAAGTCATAAAAGGTTTAAGTAATTTATAGTAAACGATTATTACGAAATATTGTAAATGAAAGTAGGTAATATGTTATTAACCAATTGGCACTTTTAATAACTGCGCATGGCCTGTCCGCGGTTTTGTTGCACAAGATGTGGTTCGAAAAAGCTGTTGCTATCAATTTTATTGGTCTGTTAACTACTAGAAGTATAATCATTTATGTATCTTAATAGACAAGTTATTGTGTTTCATGTCCATTGGGTTAATTACAATTTTATTTATCTTATAAAGATATTTGGCAGCCTGGGTGGCACAGTGGTAGCGTATGCGATTGCTGTGCTTGAGGTCTCGGGTTCGATTCCCGGGTCGGATCAAAATGTTTGTATGACCTACAAATATTTGTTTCGGAGTTTGGCTGTTTTCTATGTATAATGTAGATTCTATGTATAATATGATGAAGAAGCACGCTTCAAATAAAAAGTGCATTCAGATGTTATTATAAAGACTTTTGTATTTTGAAATACCTACATAATAATAAAAAACAATAGCGTTTTCAGACCTTTGTCGTACTTATAAAACAATTGGTCAAACAGGTATAAAGTTACGAGACGATAAACGTAAGTAATACAAATAATACTCAGTATTCATACATTCAAACCTTCCTATTTATTGTTGTGTATTAACTGTTCAAGTGTGTGTGGATCATTGTGTTTCTTTGATATTTAAAAGAGGGGGCCATTTTTTATCAATTTATACGGATTAGTGCGATATATTCTTAGTATTACTAGCTAATTATATCTGTTCATCAGTTAATTTGGTCATACATTAAAATAACTTAAATAGTTTTAGAGACCATAATAACTGATAATAGTAATTGAATAGTTGATAGAATGTATTTCATGTAAGATACCTAATGAGAGCAGTTAAACAGAATAGCAACTTTTATACCAAGACGTAACTATAATATCTGAACTCGAAACAGAGGTGAAGTATCCAATTTTCACCGCAAAAATGAACAAATCACAAACAATGATGCATTTCGTGCACTTGAGCAGTGTTTAATATTGTTAAAGCGTCCAATTCAATATGACAGCAACACAAAAGTTCCAACCACCAACTCACAGCGCTTGACAATGCGTGCACCTTGCCTTTCATCCCGGGGGATATTGTCACCGAGACAATATCCTTCACGAACTCTCGGAAAACATTGTCACACAAAATGAAGTTTAATTGTTAAACATGTAGCCTCTTAAGGCTCAGTTCACTGTACCGTCGAACAGCTTTCCGAACTATATAAGGCTATGTTTGTCGCGAGATAAGCTTTGTTTATTTTATTCCAACGATTAGCGTACTGAGACTTATTCCTACAGTTTTATGAGGGTATTTTATGGCCAGCGTACGGTTTTATCCAGGTTACGTTTTATGGTACAACTACATCACTTCTTGGGGTCAGATATGGTCACGTCACTTTGAATATTAAGCGATGGTACACTTGAGAGCACCGTGGGCGGCAGTCAGCTCAACACTTACTCTTTCCTTTCACAAATTCAGAGTGTTTGTGTCTGGCGGGAGCTGCGTGATGCTGGCGGTGACCGCGGGCGGCGGCCGGCGTCCCCACAGCGACGAGGCACAGGCACCATAACAAGACACGCGCAGCGACCATGCTGCGACATCACTCGCGACAACGTTACGCACACGACCGTCTGGCACAAACTTCCATCGTGTACTAGCCTGCCCGGTTTGTGGAGCCTCACGGTGCGCCCGCGCACCCACAGACTTAAGCCTTCACAGAAAAGGCCACCGACAACTCCATTTGGGCGGGAAAAGGTCTTCTGCTGTTTCAATTTTATTTGGGTATTTATTTACAGTTTTAACTAATTCCAAAATGGTATAATTAAAAAAAAAAATACGATATTATTATTTATTATAGTATAGTGCTAAATAATATAATTACTACTTGCTTATTGATTTAATTTCTGTTTTCAAGTATTCTCGTACATTATTTAGCTAATGATAAAGAGTTTTAAAAAAAAACTGACAAATAATTAATTTATCAAAATGGTTAATAGGCATCAAACAAAGTATGATCAACACTGTTTTACAAATTATAATAAAAAAATATTTAAAGTTTGTAATAATTATTTCGTTTAATCGTTTGTTCTGTGTCTGGTATAATTTATAATTAAAATAAGTATAAGCCGAGGATCGAAGCAAGGAAGTAGCGTGCAATTGAAGAGGCCTATTTCCAGATGTGGACTGCGATGTGCTGATGAGGGTAATGTATAAGTATTATGATGACGTACGTAAAAGTGTTATAAGCAGTCTGGTTACGAGTTTCGGAACAGACGGCAGTGCGTGAAATGTCAAGTTTTTTTAAAATAATTATCTCAGTAAAATAGTTAAATTATTTATATTATTAACAATATTCTAGCAGGTAAATTAAAGAGGTTACATTAGTTTAAAGTTTGTCATTTTTCTTTGTCTCGTCTAAATGTACTTAAATCTATGCTCTGCCCTCTCACAAGCACAGGTAAGCCGAGAAGGACGCAGGTATGCAGTCGACAGAGTTGAAAAAAGCCACGTAACAAAAGTTTTAATAACAAGGCATTGTGCCCGCTAGTACCGATACTCTGATACCAACAAATTGTACTGGACCAAATAGTACAGCTATTAGATTCATCATGCACGTTTTTTGATAATTAAACTTTTGATGATGTTTTTTTTTTGCTTTTTATTCAGGTCAAGATAAGAAAAGACACAGATTGAGATACAAATTAAATAGAAAATGTAAGAACAACTGGTAAGTAAAATGAAGAAGTCGAAATATTTCAATAGTAAATAAAGTTATATTTTTACTTCAAAAGAGCTGGAACTAATAAGATCTATGTTACTCTGTCTAGAAACTGTACCTCTATAAGATATTTGTGTCTATGTAAGCCTGACAATAACCAGACCTTGAGATTTTTGACAAGTCCTTTCTCGGATACATGTATAGAAGGCCCTAATATATAAGAGGATCGATAATACTTGTAATTAATTTCTGAGCTTCTCTGAGTTGAAGGCTATAAGCTTATTATTATATAGCTTATCGAATATTTTAGGAAATAATAAATAAATATAACCAATACTGAGTAACTATTATCGTTAACTGTTTTTTTTTCTTTTATGTAAGAGACTTTGACATAATATGACACGGAAAATCAATGCAACGACAGTTCAAGTTATAATAGAGATGACATAATATCAAATATTTAGAGTTAGTGAGAGCGGAAATTCGATCACTAGCCGAACTTATAGTAAAAGATAAATAGGGCCAAAAATATACTGAATCTTAATTGTTATTAGACTGTTGTCTGTCTTTTCTTTTCTTTAAGTTAAAAAAATATTTATTTTAATTGTTTATTTGTACGAATATTATCAATCATATTATTAACTGTGAAAAGTTTTGTCGACTAACTACAGCAAGCGCGCGTTGAATTCTTTATGAAAGTCGAGATGTTCTCTCGATGCAATAACCTATTCGAGCGCAGTACTCGACTCTTTTAAATTATTTGCTATTTGTGGATGGTAAAACTCACGTTAGTATTAGATGTTGCGGTCGTAAACGAGTAATGTATGTCATGTTTATATGTTGTAGTGCATAACGGATTTGCGAAATGAATGTTTGGTTACAAAGCTTGTTGCTTGGTTTACTCTGCATTCCTTAAGCACAAAGTTGTCTAGAACGCTCTCCTTGATATGTTGCACGTACATTTTCCGATATCTATAAACTATCGGCATTTTAAACTAGATAGATTTACATGCTAGAAATAGTTTAAAATAATATAGCCGGTGCTTATTACTTACACTTAGCAGAATAATAAATGAAAACAAATAAATCTGATGACTTGTATTTTCAAGAACTGCCTAATATATATTATTACCTTCAAGCAAACAGCTAAATAATTTAAGGAGAATATATGGAAATGTCAATTTACAAGTAAAAAAAAAACGACTTAAAGGTTCGACTCGATTCTCTTGGATGCCATCATCAGATCTTAGTGTCCTTATCATGGTACCACCGTTGGGATATCTTCTTTCCATTAAAAAAATAATAATTAAAATCGGTTCATAAACGACGAAGTTATCCGCGAACACACACAAAAAAACATATATACGGTGGAATTGAGAACCTTCTCCTGTTTTGAAGCCGGTTAAAAACAGAAATTATTTTTGAAGCTGATATCATCAACAGCCTTTAACTGTCAACTACTGGACATAGATCTCTCCTTGCCAAAGAGGTTTTAGTAAGAGAGCTACAAAACCTTTCGACTAACGGTGTATCTGTAAGGCTAGAAACTCTTGTAGTGATGAGTCATAACGTGCTAAGTACGTAACCATCGCCTGGCAGGCCGCAGCCACACCGTTAGTCGAAAGGTTCAGTAGCTGTCTTACTAAAACCTCTTTGGCAAGACACACCGTTAGTCGAAAGGTTCAGTAGCTCTCTTACTAAATCCTCTTTGGCAAGACACACCGTTAATCGAAAGGTTCAGTAGCTCTCTTACTAAAACTTCTTTGGCAAGACACACCGTTAGTCGAAAGGTTCAGTAGCTCTCTTACTAAAACCTCTTTGGCAAGACACACCGTTAGTCGAAAGGTTCAGTAGCTCTCTTACAAAAACCTCTTTGGCAAGACACACCGTTAGTCGAAAGGTTCAGTAGCTCTCTTACTAAAACCTCTTTGGCAAGACACACCGTTAGTCGAAAGGTTCAGTAGCTCTCTTACTAAAACCTCTTTGGCAAGACACACCGTTAGTCGAAAGGTTCAGTAGCTCTCTTACTAAAACCTCTTTGGCAAGACACACCGTTAGTCGAAAGGTTCAGTAGCTCTCTTACTAAAACCTCTTTGGCAAGACACACCGTTAGTCGAAAGGTTCAGTAGCTCTCTTACTAAAACCTCTTTGGCAAGACACACCGTTAGTCGAAAGGTTCGGTAGCTCTCTTACTAAAACCTCTTTGGCAAGACACACCGTTAGTCGAAAGGTTCGGTAGCTCTCTTACTAAAACCTCTTTGGCAAGACACACCGTTAGTCGAAAGGTTCAGTAGATCTTGGTCCATTTTGGCCTACTATATACCATATAGGTGGATGATGGATGAATTCTAGATGGGTTTGTAAAGAGTTTGTTTCAAGTTTTCCTTCTCCTTGCAGTGCTATTGTCCTGCGTAGTTTGCTCCCTTATACTAGGAGCACGCTATGATGGGTCTGGATGTCGTAATGGGTCTGGATGTCGTAATGGGTCTGGATGTCGTAATAACAGCAGTTCCCGGATCCCTCCCTCCTCAGGCGCAGAGTGGCACACCTTGTGGTTTTAGTCGGTTCGAGTCCCACACACTGCCCCGCCGCAAACCCCGGCGGGGTGACAGTCCGAGGGGATTTTTTTACTTGTGGTAAAAAAAAGGAGCACGCTATGATGGCCGTTTTGACATATTACAAAAGTGATGTGAAATGTCAACTAAAAGGGTTTAATTTTATGACTAACTTCACGTCACTATTGATAATAAAGAACAGAAATTTGCTCCTTCAAATGTAATTACTAATAATGCGAAACTTCATTATTTGACAAACGTCAAACCGGCCATCATAGCGTGCTCCTAGTACAGTTGCCTCTTACGACACACAGGGTATGAATAGGAGTTGTGTGGTGACATTCCTTATTCTTAATCACAAACTGCCTCGGTGGCGCAGCGGTAGCGTATGCGACTGCTGTGCTTGAGGTCTCGGGTTCGATTCCCAGGTTGAACCAAATGTTTATATGATCTGCAAATATTTGTATCGGAATTTGGATGTTTTCTATGTATAATATGTATGTATTTACAAAACAAAAGTATATATGGAATTGTATCAGTTGTTTAGTACCCATAACATAAGCATAACTCTGCTTAGTTTGGGACTAGATGGCGTTGTGTGTTAAATGTCCGAAATATTTGCATACTGACAACTTTTAAGGTGATTTTTGTTTTAAAATTAAGCAAAAAAGGAAATCCTGTTAGCCGACATAAAGTATTTAATACGTAACATGTTTGGGACTTTCTGAAATCATCTTCTGAAACGAAGTAAAAATATAATAGAAATGTGCATCTACATACACAAAGGGGATTCTAGGAAAACATTTTAATGTTATTTTTTTCTCGCAACTCAAGACCTGGTAGTTAGAAATGTTGGAGTACACTTGACATAGCTTCGAGAAAATTGGAATACTGAAAGGCACTTTGATAAATTGGCACTCCTCTACTAAGCGCTTTCAAGAAAGTTTTTCCCCGTACGACTAATTTTTGGAATATATTTTCATCAGGTGATTCATCTTGTCCCCCTCCTCCTGTCCCCTCCCTTCTACGTCATAAAATCTCGTAGTAGTTAATCAAGCATTGTCCTTAATCGTTTGAAATATTTCATTTAGCAATAATCAATTGAAATTAAACATCAAGTATATGCTTTTCAAACAAGAACTGACGTTACACGTCAGTTTACTTCAGCCACAGTTCACATGACTGTCAGTTGCATTAACAACATAATATTCATACACTCGTCTTAAGTTCCTACTTCCCACTAGAACGTCACAAACCTCAGTTTGCCAAAAACTCGAACCTTATTACAATGTGTTAAAAGCTATAATTCAACGTACTTCATAATCAGGTAAAGTGTAAAGACTGGCCCTTATGGTCCGCCTACAGGTTTAACTGAGTTCTTATGGCAAAGGTAATAAAATGCGTGTTTGTACTGGTGTATAAAGTCGTGGTTAATATTGGTAGCTTACCTTGATTGTAATGTAGGATGGGTGACCCTATAGTAATGAACATTAAAATATTATACGGTGGGTTATAAACGTTACTGCAGATATTTAAATGAAATTGCAACGTACTTAAAATTCGTTTCAGAGCTAGAGAGGTACTCTTTTACGAACAAAATTGGATGTTACACTAAGTTCGTTACTATAAATGTTCACCAATAACTCAATAATGGTTTAATCGATTGACCTTTAATTTAGTTTAGTCAGTTTGAAGCGTTTAAGTTATATATTGATGCATGACAACACAAAAAAACGCATAGATTTCCGCAGTTGATCACTTTATCTAAGATATCTTCAAAACAATTGAAGGGTTTCGGTTTTTTTATGGCTCTTTATATTTATAATACCTATATAACGTAAGTTGATCGCCTTTTGGCGTCTCCCGAACAGGCCAAGCCGCCTTTTCGCACTACTGCATTCTAAGACTCGCTGCATCCAAGATTTGCGATATCCTTTACCATAGTTACTTTGGCGTCCTTAACTCAATTTACGCTCTTCCTTTGTCCTCTCTGAAAACAGTTACATTCTCATAGAGTGTTGGCGCCAGCCACGCGGCCAGCCATAAAAGAAATGAGCCAAAATCCTTTGCAATGTTAATGTGAACATTATGTCGATCCCAAATAGAATTAGGAGAGACAGGAATATGATGACGAAAGTAAATTCATCCAAAAAGAACCAGCACCATTGTTGTTCCTTTGGTTCTCAATAGTTCTAATTATTTTAAGTATGTAGTTGCCCATCAATGAATGGATTAATTAATAACTTATTCGTGATGTGTTCTAAAGTTAATTATGCGAGTTAAATTGGCATAAATTTCTATTCTTAGATATAATGTGTTAGTATTGTGTAATTAAACTTCTTCACTAGATAAAGTGACCAATATTGTGATTTATAACACTATTATTGAATAAACAAAATGGGTGGAGTATTCTCGACCCATTTTTTATAAAAGTTAAAATATTGTAGTCATCAATACTAGTACTAAAACAAACCACTTCATAGTATACTAAAAATAATGAGAGATACTCAAATAAACAGGACTCTATTAAAAAGGCATCTTCCTTCCCAGACGAACTTCAAACAAAAAGATACTAAGGATTACAGCGTGCCCGGCTTTTACCTGCGCTCACAATAGTGAAATCAAAGACTATTGTACTAACACAATACTGTCAAGTGGTCGGTGGCTCTGTTGGCACAGGCACTTGCAGTTGCCAGCCAGAAAAAAGTAGACTTATTTTTTATATAAATTTTTTGACGTTACGTGTACTTGGATGGTTTAGGGGCAGCGAAAACGTAATTTTTTCGTGCCATCATGGCAATAAAAATAAAAGATAAATTAGATTTATATTGAACTTGGTTATTTTAAGGACATCTTTTTATTATTTAGTACGTAGTACAAGCCAATATATTGATTGTTTGGTTCTAACTAGATGGTGCTCGGTTTAGTATCTGTCAATATGCAAAGGAATTCGGTGCAAAATCTAGTGAATGTATAAAATATGCAGAGGTACTAATTATAAACAGGATATGCTGGCTACTTAGCAGTTCAATTAATTATTATTTGATACTTATATCCACTTCATTTGCAGATAATTATTGCTGAGGTGGTTATTAATATACTTTGATTGATCAGGTTCTGTTGATGTTAAGAGTATATACTACGAGACATACTAGTCTGTGTCTATCCTGAAAGGTTCCATTCCACATTCAAGATTATTAAAGTACGTGTTTCGGTTCAGCAGACCATAAGTTAGACACATACATTTATTTAAATATAATGTATGTCAATAAATACTACAATCACATTTTATAATTTTGCCTAATTTAGGCAAATAAAACAATAAAATGAACATGGGATTGATTGAAATTTTCGTACTGTAATATAGTGTGTATTCTATTGTAACGTTAAAAATATTAGCAACCAATATATTATTAAAAAGGATATATTCGTTAATCTACAATTAAATTTGCTACATTCCTAACAAGATTTTTACATATAAATTAGTGTTAAAAGTGGAAAATATCTAAATGTAAAACCAGTATGAGCAAGATTCTAAAAGGCGCCATCAGCTTAGCCATTTAAAATGCATTTAATAAAACTTTTTCGTGACTATTACTCAAACTGTTGCAGTCAATTATAAGACCACAATAACAATTCTCAAAACTAAAGATTCCGATGCAACGTTACATAAACGAGCAGACGAAGGTAACTCGCCGCCACCTAGAGACATTAAAAATTATGTTTCTGATCATTAATACTAAAAGTAGAAACTTAATAATTGCCGTCTATTATACATGATGTAATAAAAAATGCATTCTTGGATACCAGCTCGTATCCCACTGCGTCGGGGTTGGAGATTCGACTTTATGATGGACGACCATAATATTCAATCATACTACATTCGACTTTATTCACATCAAGATAAGTGCGAATTTATACATTATTAATCTGACGTGCACAAAATATGATCTTCTGTGAACAATAAAGAACATATTTGGAGGTTCAAAACGCAAAGAAATCAAAAGGCGAGTCATCTGCCACCCCCGACTGCTCGTCGTTATCGTATCAATATTTCGGGCCTTAATTTAATTTTTATCGGTTTGAATCGATCATGACGTCGTCGTGAGTTAAAACCGAAATTGTTACTTTGATTTCGATACTAGTATTTTATAATTACAACTACAGTTTTCAGTTTTTTCTAAAATAAGATGTTTATCAGTGCTTTGTTATTTATGGGGGAACAAATTAAGGAACTGACTTAATTACTAGTTTGCCTTATATCGCCAGAGGCAGGTCACACTCGATCGAGTGAGAAATTTTCTTTTAGAACCTTGACGCCGAGCGATCGTCGACAGTGCGATGCAAACTTGGATAACGTTGAAACGATACAAGATAAATGTTGAAAAGACTCGTGGTGTTTGGAATTAGTTCTCTTTGAAATATACAAAAGAGAAAATGTGATGCACAATGCTATGCAAAGATCATTGGGAATGCAATTGTACAACAGATATGCATCAAAAGCCTTGCATATGTTTTCTGAGCAATTCTCATGCTAATGTGTAGTATTCGTTGTATGACTGCCCTCGGCATGGGCTTTGGGTTGGTATCGACGCTTTTATATGATCGCTTTAAAAATAAAATATGACTATATTAGTGTATGTAATTTGTTATTATGGGAGTTACTTTCAATCTTGGTGTTAAACAGACGTGAGAACCGTAACCTTGGCCTGAGGGTGCGTAGAGATGCAATGGTCTACAAAAAGTATAAACGAATCACTTATTGTTCCGATCGCCATAATCGTATTTTTTTTTTTTTAAACTTATTATTTTTAAAAGTCATAACCCTGTCCTAAGTAACATTGTTAAAATATAAACCGACACAACATAACGATTGTTGTGAATAAATCTATTAAACACTGGCTTTTACCTACGGCTCCGACCACGTAAATGTCGGTTTTCGCGGTGATATCACTTTTTTATTTATGAACCGGTTGAAATGAAACAAACACTAAAGGTTAAGTGGAGCAAATCACAACGCTTTAGTGAAAACCGCATTCAAATCGGTTAAGCCGTTTCTGAGATTTGCGTGCACAAACGTACGAAAAAGCAGTCAAAAATTGTAAAAATATTGTTCTGGGTTCTATTTGCGTTCTATAAAGCCCCCTTATAATATTTTTTCTTATATATCTTCCATGTATAACTCAGCCGAGCTATCTTGACACGCGTGAAGTTCGCGCAGAAGGTTGCGCAATAACTTCTTTATGCTACAAAATGGTGGCATGAGGCGACGTACGGGGGGCGGTGGTTAGGCTAGAGATTGACCATAAGTAAACACAATCGACCCTTTATTCAATCGAAAATCGTAATCGATTAGTTTTATTTAGAAGTTATTGATTTTTGTTTATATATGATATTAAATGAAATAGATTTACAAATATCAGTGAATTTTGTAGTCAATAACGGAGATTTCGACTTTAATAAAAAAAAACTACAAAAATTTTATTTTCTCAGTTGATATACATGATTTACTTAATCAGTTATCTATTAACGCCTACTTGAGTAACGACTGTTTGAGAAAATTTAAAACCTCCTTATAAAATTGAAAATAAATTTATTTTTATGACTTAATTTCAATCGATTTGAATAAATATCGATTAAACATCACCCTCAGGCACGCGTATTGGACATCCCTTTTTGGTTACTTAGTGCTTATTGGTTACTTCGAGTGTACATGCGCTAAAGTTCGCAGAGCCTATGTTCACGCGTGCCAAGATAGCTCGGCCGAGTTATACACACAGCGAACAGACGATTTTATTATATGTATTGATTAGAAACCCCCGCAGTTAATAAATTCAGAGAGTAACGACTGATTCAACCAAGGTTTGTTTCTTCATAATAATCTCAAACTCTCGCTCTATTTTGGAGACTTTTTAGAGGTTAAGAAATTTCTTTGATTTCAAACTGCAGTCGAACTTGGTCATAAAGTTTTTAATTAGTTTTAAATTCAGCAATTACCACAAGGGAGACAGCAATGTGCTGATGACGTATTCTGATCAAATTTGAGTTTCTTAAACATGTGGTCGTCAACTCAATGTTTGTTTACTATTCAATGATGAGGGCGGCTTCTAATGACTTAGAAGCCGCTTTGATTTTCTATAAAACAAAACTTTGGTTTACTATGGGGAGGTGACAAATAATTATATGTCTTCATCAAACCTATAATTATAACTCACAAGAGGCGTTGGCAGAGATGTCACAGAGTCACAGAACTCGTAGTGAATTCCCACTGGGCAGTGTAAATGTAGTGACGGTTTTACACATTGTTTGTTCCACACTAGCATTACTTATGTGTTCTGTTATAGTTCAGTATGCTCAAGGTACCTCGAAAATTTCAGTGACAGTTGCTTGAAAATTAAAGGATGGAAAGATAGATATATTTGTTTTTGTGCACATACTGATGAATTAATGTAATTACAAATTAAATAAAATTAGAATTATGTTGTTTCTTTTTGTGACAAAATTCAAGTCATAAATGTGACACTACTATATGTACGTTCATGCACTATACCAAAACTCAGGTTGAGTTGGGCCTGTTTTGTATCTCAGATAACTATACAACTGAAATTATAATGATTCTGACAGATGCACTCTTGACGTATAGATAGTCGAACAAAGGCACAAAAGGGCCCGTTCGCACGCTCACCACAAAACCAACTTTTTTATACGAAACGAAATCTAAACGCGAATCACATTGTGGGTTCTGCCTTCTTAATTCAAATTTGATTTTTTTTTCTTTCTTTCAGCAATGAAATGTTAGCAATGTCTTACGCTTAATTTTCTGAGAACGAATAAATGGAAATTAAGTTTTTGGCAAATTGGTTTCGTAAACTGTTTGATTTGCACCATTAAGTTACCGTTATGATCTACTAAGTTTTAAAACTATAACAGTAAATAAACGAATATAAAGTTATGTGTTTGCGTTCCACACAAATTACTAGCTATTAAAGAACATAGAGAATATATATAAACATTCGGCACACATTTAAGGTGATGATGATGACGAGGTCAAACGTTGGAATTAGACTTTATAAAAACATAAACTTCGCACTGAGATAAAATTAAATATTTTAAAAATAAAAACATTAAATAACTAATAGAATAGAATAATCTTTATTGTACACTAGATAATACAGTTTACATGAAAAAAAAAACATCAATTGACTGACCATGTACAAACGGTAATATTTCGCACATCTGCCACACGGCGCCATCTAGTTTCTAACTAAGCAGACCTTGAACTATGACAGCTAGATTGACTGATATAATACTTTTTTTGTAAATTCATGCATATTGTACATTGAGAACTCCTAAACTCACATTGACATTTAGTCTGACCCGGGAAGCGAGCTCGAGACTTCAAGCACATTAGTCGCAAACACTACCACTACGCCAACGAGGCAGTCTTAAACGTTCCTCACACTATCACCAACCTACCACCATGTTTATTTGTTCATTCTCGTTCTTTCTGGGTTCCAAAACCACCTCAGCACTTTTCCATTCATCACCATGTCTTCCTTTAAACCACATCGCTTTCAAAATATCTACATAGATGCTTCCTAAAATGCACTTAGGAGTAGTAATAAATCCAGCTAAAAACTTTTGCCAAAGCTGGATTCGTAGATGAAAACAAATGAAACTGCTTATTTTATTACCATGTAACCACGATTTGGCATATTGATATGTACTCAATTTGTTGGATATCTTAATACGACCATTAAAGTAATTTACATATTATTATAATAGATCAATGAATTTACAGCTTCATTATAGGGGCTAAAATATAAATGAAGCATCGGGCCGACGGCATAGGCGCTACCGTTTAGTTGCAGTAATCATTTATTTAAAATGACCTTTTTACAAAGTTTACAAAAATAATAAAAATAATTAAAGTTATAAAAATATGTGATCGAGAGTCATCTATTTGTCTCTTTGATCCAAATTAAGATCAGCTCAACATTTTTCTAGAAGTGTACAAGAAAGTGCAACGTGTGACACCAGTGAACCAGACAGTATTCGCTTTCGGCTGACGGCAGCCCATAAATCTTTGACGTAAAAACGAGCGCTGAACCTCACCACTCGACGACCAAAATGGACGATTAAAATCAAAAATAAAACTACTACGCTGTGCTTTTGTCTTACTCGTGTCTACAACAGGCTTTATCTGTAGGACGCGGTTGCCTGCTCTAAAAAAAATTAAAGGTATGATGGCGCGCGCAGGTAAAACGTTTATTTTATTTTAACTTATTGTTGTTCTTTTTCAATAATCCGCATGTTTTATGGCTTGTTAGGTAGATTGTTACGATGTGAGCTTACTAATTAAGTAACGGGAAACACCAGTAGCAGGAAATATTCATTATCAGCTGGGGTTTTAGGGGTCCGCTTGCCTGTGGAAAGAAAGGGATTGAGTTTGTTGCATTATTTAGTAGTTGTTGCGCGGCTCTGCCCGCGTGTATGTCGGTTACCGCGGCAAATAGTAGCCTTTGTGTTATTCTGATGTATAAGCTATATTACTGTAAAGTTTCATTAAAATCCGTTCAGTAGTTTTTGCGTGAAAGAGTAACAAACATCCATCCATCCATACTTACAAACTTTCGCGTTTATAATATTAGTAGAACTTTTGGAATAACGCTTTAGAAAAGTGTAGCGGTGATTACGCAAATAGTGTGTTTCAACGAACGTTTAGTTGATAAAGAAGCTTGTAGGTCAATATTTTCGGTTACGTTTAAACGATAGCTAACAAGACTAACGTAATAAGGAATAGGTACTTTATGTGCCATGATAAACGGGTTCCTTTTACACGCTTTAAGCGATTTTATATAGATATATAAATAGGCAAAATGCATTCGTGTGTGTATGTGACAGGAAACATGATATTTATATTACCTACGTAATTAAATTCAAAACGTTATGTAAAAAATGTCGTTAATTTTATTCACAATTAAACAATATAGTAATTCCCAATTTCCTGTGATTAGTTGCGACTTAAGAAAGATGAATCATTATCTTAATTTTTTGTTTTGACAAATTAAATAAATGAATGAATCGAATGAATCTGGTGTACAATAAAGAGATATATTATTATTTATTATTATTATTAAATAGTACAAATTCTATAAGTGAACCTATTATCCTTAACGTATAGGTGGTAAGCGGGCAGCCGGTTCACTTGATGCCAAGTGACAACCGCTGGCCATGGACACCTGATCTCGTTGCCGAGTTGCATTCTACAAAGGGAAACGTTAATAGAAAAGTAACAAATGAATTGGAATGACGTCTCTAAGCGCTAAGTCACGTGATCAGAACCAAATATTAGCCAATAACACTAAAGAATAAAGGCGATAGCGACTGTAGAAAAAAAATCGACGCAAAGCACTTGCAGCTTGGCTAAGAGGACTGCAACTCAGAGACACAGGTGCGTTGCCACCTTTTGATTGTCCAAACTTCTGATAACATTTTAATAGACTTTTCTATATATTTTGAATTCCTTCTTCTTTTCAGAAAACGATATTTGACATCGAATAAATAAACCTTTAAGTTGGCAATATAACTACCTGTTAGCATAATTTAATACAAGAATTTAACTTGCCAAGAAACAGGTTAAATGACCGGAAAAATACTCAGTTGGTCTAAGGATTAATATGTCATAATATCTCGGTATGAATGTTTATATAGATTGCTTTGCAAATACGTAAATAATTAGAATTACTACAATCACAACGTTATAGTTATGTACACGTTTCCTTATAACTCTGCTGACATTGCATAGAAAATGTATTATTGTGTGTTATGCACATCATTTTATCGTTAATGTCTACCGGTTATTTATACCAATAAAGTTGCAATTTTGTTAAAACAATGTCTTGAGAAAAAATGACTGACTATAAGTGTAGCAAATACAGTGGAGAAATACGAATCATTTTATGTTGTTGTACACTACAGTGGTGGTTAACCTCTCTCATCAAGACATGAGCTTGTATCAGCATAGCAGTGGGGTACTGGGGTCACGCAAAGAGTTTGAACTAGTTACCATACCACGGTCCAAGCCATCTGTTAACCACATACCTACACTAACACATTGCATTCAATGAAAATTAAATATTAAGACGTCTATAAAACAGTGAAATACATTTTTTTATTTGAAAACGGTAGTTGACTTTAATATAATGAGACAAACAACAAATGTATGGCATGACGTCACCTCAACGCTAAGTCATGTTACCAAAACAAAATATTAGCCAATAATACAAGATAATAGAGGCGTTAGCGATTGTAGAAAGAGAATCAATGCGAAAGACTTGAATGGAGACTTACGAGGTAGTAGAGCCACGCTGATTTCAGCACGAACGGGCTGGTTCGACCGGGGCGGTACTACCCTAGCACCAGAAAATCAACGTAAAATGATAAAGTTCGTGCTGTCGTGTTTGGTTGGTGAGTGTGACCGGAGGCCCAAAGATGCAGAAGCATCACTAGGCCGCCATGGTGTGGGTCACCATGTTGCATTGTTGCATTATCTGCATTCGCAAAGAGTATGGTGACCACCACTCTTCGATTCTGCTTATGCTTTTTATCAGGCAGAGTAGAGTCTTTTGGCAAAGACATACATAAAAAAAAACTTGGCTAAGGGGACTGCTTCTTTTTAGAACATAAATCGATTGTCTCTGTAGATTAATGACGTCAAACCTATGTTTGGTATTTTGTTGTATACCATCGTATTGTTTGACAAATTACTACTGCTCTCAGAAGCATTCATTTGTAAAGAAGGGTTTGGTTTGATAAATTAAAAACAATAAGTTTGTTTAACCTTCTAACATTATATTACACATCAGGTTTGAATCAAATTATACATTGAGCAAACTCTCAGTGTATATTTTGATTTTTTTAATACTTACTTCGATTGTTTTGTTGACATGTTGGGGCTACTCCAATGCAGCATGTAAATAGAAAAAAGGTGATTATTACTCTTTTTCTGTTAGTGTAAGTGCAAATAATGCTTAAGGTACATATGATCAAGTTATACATAGGTTACCTATATTTTAAACATAAATGGCAAAAAGAACTTAGATACAGTGCCTGAAATTGTCTCGTTATTCTTAGTTAATATACTTTTGATCAACATTTAAATAAGCATGTATTTAACTGCCTCGGTGGCACGGTGGTAACATATGCGACTTCTCGGAGTTCGGTTCGGTTTCGGAGTTTGGGTGTTTTCTATCACCATACTCACTGCGGATGCAGACAACAATGGCAACCCACACCATGGCGGCCTAGTGAGGCTGCTGCAACTTTTAGTCTAGTCGACAAGTATGGAACTTGTTGACTAGACTATTTGGGCCTCCGGTCTCGCACTCACTAACGAAACACGACAGCACTAACGCTGTCATTTTACGTTGATTTTCTGTGCGAGGATAGTACCGCACCGGTCGAGCCGGCCCAACCGTGCTGAACCGAGGCTTCTTCGGGGGTTCTTTCTAACCGAGGGACGACTGGGGGCCTGGCTCCCTGCTCTATCTATAATAACTCTATGTGAGAACAGCGACAACTGACAACAGACAACAGAAGTAAATCTTGACATAACCCTATAGGTACCAATCCATCTGACCAACCTTGTATATTAGGCTAAAACTTCCTTTCTAAGGAATATTATTTAAAAAGATTTAATCGAAAGTGTACAAAACCTTTTTAAAGAAAAAAAAGAACAAAAGAAAAGAAAATTATTTATTCTGACATACACAGGACAGTACATGGTTTTACACAGATGAAACATAAAAGAAAACAAGCGATTATCCTATGCAATGCCAGAAAAGGCTCCTATCTCAGCATAATGCTGTAGCTACAGTGACTACAGTTTTACATATTTCTATGTTTTTTTTTATTAAGATTATATTCTAAAATTACCTGATATTGAAATTTATTGTAGTGTTACATGGCACTTATCGGAATTGCGTTTAATGTAATCTCTATCCATGTGTATTATTTTTAACCCCCGACGCAAAAAGAGGGGTGTTATTAGTTTGACGTGTCTGTCTGTCTGTGGCACCATAGCTCGCGAACGGATGAAGCGATATCAATTTAGTTTTTTTTGTATGAAAGGTGAGTTACGTGCGAGTGTTCTTAGACATGTTTCATGAAAATTGGATGAGTCGTTTAAAAGTTATGGGGGTGAAAGTGAGTGCTTGAGTAGGGGGTTTTAAATTTTGAATTTTAGCTTGTTAAGCACTGTTATGTATAACGTATAGAACGCAGTAAAATATATTAATAACAGCATCATAAAAATTTAAGCATAAAAATATGTGATGTTAGTTTAAGAATATGGTGTCGAAATTTTCAGGCATATTTTTTTCATTATCATCATTGACTTGAAAATAGAATGCACCACATTTGGACTTCATTAATGAGGTATAAAAAGTAATGCACTTTGGTTTTGTTTCAAATGGTTTGTATGTTTGAAGGTCGAAGGTAGAAAATGACAGAGCAGCTGTTTTCCTGTTCAAGGCAGGTATTCGTAAGCAATAACATGTTAATTAAGCTTAATGAATGGCCAGCTATATTTGAGCTCAAGGAGTAAAATCAAAAAATGGTTATTGTGCGATGACCCTATATTATTTGCTGAATTTAGCTGAGGAACTAATTGCACCTATTAGAGAAAATTTAACAAACTCCGACATCGGAAAATGTACTCGGATTTCAAAGGAATTGTCAGTTTAATGTACTCGGATTTCAAAGGAATTGTCAGTTCGAGTTACTGATTTACGTCCCTGAACAGCCTGATCTGTTCCTATTTCCTAGTACTCCGCAATACATCTCTGTTAGCAATATCCCTTTCAAACTAAGTGTAGAAAACGTCGTTTCTTCGTTTATGTACTGATTATGTTTTATTATTCTCATTTGCTAAAATTCTCGGTTGAAAGCACTAAAATTACCCCATACGTTGGACCTAAATTACAGTAAAAATACATCTCTCATAAGTCTTAAGGAGATACATGTCCTTTATATAATATAGCGGACACACGCAACCTCGTTTGCGTCTCCTATTGCCCGTAGCGTGATAATTTTCCCCCGTTATTGAAACATTTTTCATTGGTGCTCCGCTCCTATTGGTCGTAGCGTGATGATATATAGCTTATAGCCTTCCTCGATAAATGTACTATCCAACACTGTTTTTTCAAATCGGACCAGCGGTTCCTGAGATTAGCGCGTTCAAACAAAGAAACTCTTCAGATTTATAATATTAGTATAGATAAATGTGTGTATGTAAAGCAAATTTATCTCCTATTGATATAAAATATTTTAGACTACAATATCTACATTAACATTTAAAAATAAACGGTGAAACTAAAAGCATCTTACAACCGTCGGCTTCGCAAACTGCTTTGTATAGATTCTTAACACAAAAACACCTGTACCTATAGATAACCCTTTAGATGAGTCGGCAATACATCGGAATGTACAGCTTCGTGACCGCTAGACAGCCGAAAACTAATTATCGCGCGGTGTTGAAGTGCTCGTCGGACGAGGTCTGTAAATATGCGCTAAGCTTTATACAAAGATTTAGAATGGACTACCAGGGCTAGTGTTTTTTTATAATATCGTATACGGAACATATACGCAGTATTTTTTGCTTAGTTATTTAATTTAGCACTTTAGTTCTATCAGATCAGTTCACGAATCTCTGTTTTCCTTTTTTATTAGAGCTTGTATGTTCTTATTGGCGAATGAAAATAGAAAGCTGTTAGTGACAATTGATAGTAATTTTATAATACCTACCGCTAATTTAAGCTTTTAGTCAGTGTATATATTATTTTTTATTGCCAATTATCACATTTGTAACCATAACGGACAGACCAATATGAATGGTGTTTTATTTTTAGCAATAAACATATCGTATATCGATTGAATGTTCCCATAAAATACGAAAAACGTTGGAGATTACATTCAAATCACATCGAATTCCTAAAACCGTACAAATACACATAAAATTGAATAATTCCGCCGTAAGTATCGTACAGAAATTGGTAGCAAATAGTTAACAACGCAGAATGTAAATGCGACGATTTCGTTGAAATTTTTACATATTTAAACTCAATACTCGTCTTTAGGAAAATTACTCAAAGTGAAGGAGCAGGGCCGAATTCTAATAAGTGTATTAAGGTGATGTTCGCATACATGAAGGGATTTATTTATAGTTGGAAAACGTGAAGGTGAATTAGCACGCAATGTGGTTGAATCACGCTTATGGTTCTCGATCTTGTTTTAATCGTTTCTCAGTTGCGATAGCTCCATCGATAAACTTGTCTTGTTGTGATTCATATGGGAAGGAAATCAAGCCGATGTCCAAGTCTGAAGGCCAAGTAGTTTAAGCAAACGTACATTAGACGTATATAGAACGTGTATTCTTATACCTACAAGTCGTTTAATTACTTACGAGGTATGTAATAAAATCAGTCATATAATAGTTTCGCCGTGAAATTGTTTTTTAAGATGTTAATTATGTGGGAACCAAATGTTTATCATATTAGGATCTTGAGGAACATAATACCTACTTTTAAAGTGATAGCACAAACCACAGGGTGACACAGCATAATTATGAATGGTTACTTCGGCTTATTTGCGTTCACTACTGAACGAAGTGCCAACCATTGGGATGGTTGATGTCTTGGTATTACATATATATAAATATATATTGGAAGGCGTCCGGATGTGTTAATAACAGCAGCACACCGTGTGGTTTTAGTCGGTCCGATTCAGACACACCACGCCGCCGCAAACCCAGGTGGGGTGACGGCCCTTGGAGGATCCCACACTTAAAAAAATTGTATAACATGCATAAATATATCCTTATTTCATTCAAGAAACTTGAACACTTATGTGTACTAGTAGTTAGACTGATCAGCCTTCTTCAGGTACTTCTACTGACGGATTGTGATGTTCATTACATCATCTCACAAAAATATGGTCAGTTCCGTTTATAATACGAGTACAAAATGTACTATATATACGAGTATATACATATGGGTATTTTTTAAACAATACAATACTACTTTCATTTGGACATAGTTTGGTAAGGCGCATTTTTGTGTCGCTATCCCACATCCATGATAAAAATTACACTATCTATCGTAGGGAATGAGTGAATTTAAATCGGTATGTTTTTTTTAATTGACATATTACTTTAAAAAATAACTTTACACTAATAATGTCCTCTTGTGTATCTTTAACGGTGAGTTATGTCACCGCAACTTTGAGTTTCTAATGGGACGTGTCGTGTCGTAAATATTATCAGTTTCTCCTTGGGTCGTAAAAGGGTTGGTTCTTATGATGCAGCGATTCATCGTTCACTGGTTTACATGTTTTTAACCAACTTCAAAAAAGGATGAGGTTCTCAGTACGACGGTTCTTTTTTAATTTTTTTATTGGGGTTCGCAGATAACTTCGTCGTTTATGAACCGATTTTGATGATTCTTTTTTTAATGGAAAGGAGACAAGACATCCCAACGGTGGTACGATAATAAGAACAGTAAGATCTGATGATGGCATCCAAAAGAAATCGATCAATTTGGTCGTTCTTGAAGTCGGTTTTTTATTTTGTTAAAATTTTACTTGTCTCAATCTTACAACCAAATAATGATGTGTGTTATATTCAAATACGTATATAATTATTTTCGTAAAACAATACAGGTCAGGTGTCAACCGAGTAATGTCACATGAAAATAAACGTATATATTACTAGCTGAGCCCCGCGGTGTTACCCGCGTTCGTTGTTGTAAAGTTTAACAACAACCGCAGGTAACGCCGCAAGATGAAGCTACTCTAAAAAAAGCCTAAGTTACTCTTTATATCATCAGCTATCGAAAGTCGTGGCAAAATAAGTCCAGCCGTTCCAGAGATTAGCTTTTGTAAAAGGTTTTGTTAATTTGAAATTACAGACAGACACTTCAATTTTATTTGTTTGTATAGATATTTTGTATCGGTTTATAAGTGTAGTCTTCGACCACTGTCGTGTCATGTGCGTCGTTGACAGAATTTGATAATTAGTGACGATCAAGAACTAGAATTTAACTGTTTATTTTAAGATATATGATGGGGCTTTAATCTTGTAGTGGAATACATATTCTTGCTATTCTCGCTAACAGCTTATGTTCAATTACTTAAAATTATTGTTGACGGTTATTATTATAAAATATATGTAAATAGATACCCAAATTAGTAGTTGTTTCAAACAACACATGCATAACTATTTTATTATGTTCTTATAGAACTACTAGCTGATCCGGCAAACGTTGTTTTGCCATAAAA
This sequence comes from Diaphora mendica, assembly GCA_949125395.1. NCBI lineage: Eukaryota > Metazoa > Arthropoda > Insecta > Lepidoptera > Erebidae > Diaphora > Diaphora mendica. Next base: position 8,163,240 of record OX421312.1, on the reverse strand, counting down.
AAAATTGGGGTATATAAAATAGATGTTGGTCGATTCTCAGATCTACCCGATATGCACACCAAATTTCATAAAAATTCGTCCAGCCGTTTCGGAGGAGTATGGTAACTAACATTGTGACACGAGAATTTTATATATAAGATAAGATTTAGAAAAAATAAACTCAATCGGTGCTGATTTGATTGTTGTCAAGAAGTTTTGAAAGACATTTGTTAGTGTTTCCTTTGATGAACAACACCTCACAAGTATTCTCGAAAATTAATCCTGAAAAATCCACTTAAAATTGGTAATTATTTTGATCAAAGCTAAAATAATATGCCATAATGCATAAAAAACGTAAAAATGATGAACAAAAAATTTATATTATCTCCAAATAAAACTCATGACGGACGATAATGAATGCATTCTCCAAAATCTGGAATAAATGATAATTATTAATAATTTTACATGTCCCATTAAGAGTGATCAAACTGCAGGCCCAAAGAGGGTTCAATAAAAAAAACTAAACACAGGGGCCATTTAAAATTGTCAGAGGGAACTTCTAAAAAGAGATAACGCTTTTAACATTAAAAAAAGTCAAGTCCACTTTGTAAACAGGTTGTAAACGATCTTGTATACGGTGTTCAACCGAAAAATGGTAGGACATCTTAAATGTTTCACTAAAATATCTTAAATTTGAGTTACGAATGCCCGTCGTGGTTCTGACGAGAGACATAATGTATGTTACACGCTTTAGTGTTGGAGATACTAGGAAATCATTTTAGTTTTGATAATTTTTCGTTTTATTAACAGTTTTTTTTGGAGCTGGACCACTGACTGTGAAACAGGGTTCAAATAGAATTTACAAGACAGAAAACAGTCGTTAAATATTAGCCTTGTGTTTTTTCAAAAGTCTATCACGTAATTTAAAGCTGAGGTTAGCTAATAAAGTATAATTATTTCGGTACTACGATATGTTGAGATATATAATCTGTACATTAAATCTGTGTTCAAAACATTATAATAATTAGCACAATACCAAATCTGCCAAGTAATTTATTTGTTTATATTGCAATAAAAATACTGCCTACACGATGTTATTCCATTGATACAGACACCTTCATCCTAAACATGAATCATTTGTATCCTAAGCGCAGTACCTACTTCTTGAATTCTGATATTTTTTGTTATTAATGGCCTTTAGAAGGATCAAGGTACAAAATATTTAAACAAATTAACGAAATCTTATCCGATGACAGGGTTTAAATGGTATTTTGAAATATAATGGTACTTTGATATTATTTTAGCGTCCGATATTAACATAGTTTATTCTTAACTAGCTGTTGCCTGCGGCTCCGCCCGCATGTATGTCGGTTATCGCTGCAAATAGTAGCCTATGTGTTATTCTGATGTATAAGCTATATTACTGTAAAGTTTCATCCAAATCCGATCAGTTGTTTTTGCGTGAAGAAGTAACAAACATAGACACAAACTTTCGCATTTATATATTAGTGTGATTAAAGAAATATATTCGCTTTGCCTTGTTTGATCATTTAACGTTATAGACAAAACATTGGTGACTTCAGAAATCAAAAATAAATCATACTACCTATCTACTTGATTATTGCTACCTACCTAATTAATAGTATTAATTATGTTAGTATTAATTACTGTACTGAAGATTACAACAATACTGTGATAATTACAGTATACACTCACAGAATGTTACTGTGTCAGAAACACGAATACTATGTATAACACAAGGTGGAGTTCGTTTTGTCTACCTGTGAGCGTTGGACATACTCGTACATACTCGTACTATGGCTCTACGACGCGACCGTGAAATCAGAGAATGAAAGACGACAGTAAATCAACTCATTGGTCTAAGCATTTTTTACTGTCCCGCGTAAAGGATGGCTACAATTCTTTCACTATGAAGGATGATCCATGTTCCACGTGTCGTTTGCTATTTATAAATGTATGGAGCTTCATCCAGTTAAATGTATTCTTCCCTGTGGACTTACTACAAATGATAGGATTTTAATTTATATTGGTTGGTAATTAAATATTTATGTGCTAACAGAGAGCTATTCTACGTTATAAAGTATATTTTCATTTACAATAATGTTTCTGAAAGTTTTTAAAGGACTGAGAAGAAAGGATGATAAGAAATAATTACATTACAAGAAACTTAATTTTTTTTTCAATAAGTTTCTACTAGTGTTATTTTTTTATGTTTAAAGTGGAAATAAATTCGAAAATGAGCGAAAAATAAATCAAAATTATATATTTAACTTTAAAAACTATGATACGAGCTAAATCCTGCGTAAATATCATAATTACTATAGTTTATTACACTTATAAAAAAGTGACGTAAGCTTGAAAAAAGTATAACATTGATTTACGAATTGTGGTCACAATACTTAATGCCTCAAAGTTCTTAACATTTATCTTAAAGCGAAGGCAGTCTTGTTTGTTATCTTGCCGAAGGAACAAAACACTAAAGCCTTTTAGTTTATCGAGCTATGCGAACTAATGGAAGGAATGTAATTTGCTTTTATGTGTATTCGAACTTAGAAAGATAACTTCAGAAGAAATAGTTGTTAGACACTGGCAGTTTGTTGAATCTTCGGCATTCAAATGATTGAACAACGTTAAAATATTTTTTTTATTCAAACGACGTTCTAGAATATTCCCATGTTTACGCACAGTAAAACGGTGGGTAAACAAAAAAATTGTCTAAAGAATCGAAATATCGAACGTCACTCAGAGCAAACTTACAGTGTTATATAAAGATATCGTGTAAGACTTCCCATCCTATCTTTATACATTTTGCATGATAAATATCGAAATAACGCAATCGACGTCTCTTTGAAGACACATTACCGAACCGCATGTGATGTAAAATATTTTTGAACGACTCGAAATCGAAATAATGATGCTTTTTTGAGTGCGTCAAATTTTTAAATAGGTTTGATAACTTATTACCTTTTTTTTTTTTTTTTTATGTATGGCCCGCCAAAATGACTCTACTCTGCCTGATGAAGCAGAATCCAAGAGTGGCGGTCACCATACTCACTGCGAATGCATACAATGCAGTATGGCGACCCACACCATGGCGGCCTAGTGATGCTCCTGCATCTTTTAGTCTAGTTAACAAGTACGGAACTTGTTGACTATTTGGGCCTCGGGTCTCGCACTCACCAACGAAACACGACAGCATGAACGCTGTCATTTTACGTTGATTTTCTGTGCGAGGGTAGTACCGCCCCGGTCGAGCCGGCCCATTCATGCTGAAATCAGCGTGGCTCTACTACCTATATTATTCATCGTTTTTTCATTCATTCACCTAAAGATTATTCATCGTTTGTTTGGTTATATATTCGCGTTGGCTTAGAATCTCATAATATGATTTTAGAGTAATTAACAGAACACTTTAAAAATTGTAGCCAATGATATTTTAAAACAATATTTAATAATATGTTACGTACGTAATAATTTGCGTCGAAATCTGTGCCCTGCCGGGCCGTACGGTCTAAAACTACATGCATTGACAAATTTCACTGATGAATAAATAGTACAAAAGATACGAAGCAGCACGTAAGAGAAAAAGATAGCTAAATTTAATCACATTACAAATGTATTCTTTAATTTCAAATGTTTATATAGACTAACGTGTTTATAGACGTAGATTGGACACTCGATTGAGAAGTTTAGCAAGTTGCTTAAGTAGGTGTACAAGATATATTGCGCTTTACTTATTACTAACACGGCCAAAAAAATAATAATTTTGCACAGCTCTCAAACAGTTCTTTAAAATTTTTGAGTAGTGATATTTCTAAAGCAATCGAAAACTTTGCTTTAATAAAATCACCTAAATAAAATAGCTCTAATAAATACTAACTAAAAATTCATTGAAACAGAATTTTAGTGGCGGGTATTAAAGTCACTGCCAAAATTCGCTTCTGTAAAACTAATCAATGTTCGCCATTGATGTTCGCAGTCCACGCATCCTTATCGCTCTCACGGTAAAATTAGTTTACTCTCTCTTTCTTCACCCACCATAGCGTCTTAGGTGTTATTACGTACTGTAATTGCGAGGTATAACAATTAGATTGCATTCAAGTCTTCACTTTTCGTGAGCTGATAACATATCTGCTTTTATCCCGGGCTTTGAGCGCGGCGACCGAATTAAGAAATTCCGTAGCGAAAATAAAACCTAACACCCGAAGCTCGCTGGATCGAGACGAGCTGCTCCAAAATCGGACGAATACGTAAGCAGCTGTTTGTGAGATAGTATATAGGTGTATAGGTATCCATCATATCTTTATAATGCCACAATCACCGCATGTACGCCCCGTGTACATGTTCAAAGAAAAAAATATACTGCATAAATGAAAAATAAATAATTATAATTGCATAAGTTGATGAAAAATGCTATGCAACAGCTTTACCGCGGCAGTCCCCGAGTGCCACACGTTTTTTTTAAATATAATATCATTGATTGTAGCCCTTTTACATCACTCCTGATATCGCTTGTACGAAACCTTTTTTTTAAATGAAACTTTATGCACAATAAAAAATATGAGAAGTTTTAAAATATTTTTAAATGTATTAAAGTTTAAAGTATTACCTATTTTAAACTCAGTTGTACCGAACTCAGGAATAGGCAACACTAAAACCCAAATGTTCTTTTTAAAATTTTATAGGCAATCAATTTATGATTTTTAAATAATAATTCTAACGAATATTAGGAGAATGTGAGTTTGTTTACACTAAATCGATTTCTTTTTTTTTATTAATGGTGAGCTACGTTATGAGTGAGTAACATAGGCCACTTTAACACATGTACACACGGACGGATCGGTAGGCAATTATATAATAATATTAGTACATAACCATTAACTTAACTATATTGTTAGGTAACATATATTATATACTGCATTTGGAGTCTCATTCAATGACGCAGCATTTAGCGGAGTCAAACGTGTACTGAGCTATCTATTTTACTTTTAGAATACAATGCGACCAGTGGAAGTGGATTAAATAGAGATTTGAATAAAGTCGTGTCCAATTTATGTTCGTCATTATTTCACATTTTAAACAAATGTATGTACGTGCATATCTACTTTTATGCCTGATGGAAAGCATAATAGTAGGGGAGCCCTAGAAGGAATTTCGGGATTTACTAAAGCGCGGCAGATTAATATACTGGGGGATACCTTGTACCCGGTTAAGTACCTCCACCAAATATGATATATATACGGCCGCCTGTCAGGAATATAGGATCAGATTAGTGAAAAAAAAATTGATCATCAGACATTCTCGAGCGCGTCAGATTAAGGCAGACAATTTGATAGTGACGCAAGGAAAGGGGAGAGCTATAAAGTTGTAAAAAAAAAGTCATCTCGACACTCTCGAGCATGGCTATTTTTTTTTATATCTTATGGGAAATCATTCAGGGATATTATGCCTATATACACACTGATAAGTCAGTACCAATTCTTGTGTTAGAGAAATAAGTCGAAGATATGGAGCAACCGCCATCCCAATTTGACCTTATAATTATTGTAGATGGCTTCTTTTTACAACTTTTTATTTAACTTGCAATGTATGTTTGGGTGGAATCTTGCAACTCAATTTTGAAGCAGATATCTTCAGCCGATTTTGTTGAAATTTTGCAAGCATATGTATACAGCGTGACAATACAATATTACAATGACTTGGAACTGATCTAATGCTGGAGCTGAAAGGTGGCCATAGGAACTCTATAAAGAAACGTCACAACACTATCGAGTTTGGACTCGTTTGATTCGTCTCGACGAGTACTTTATGTTTTCATAGTATCCAGGGTCTGATGATGAAGCCTGAAGGTGGTTATAGGAATTCCGTAAAGAAACGTCGCAACACCACCGAGTTTGGAATCGTTTGATTCATCTTGACAAGTATTTTATGTTTTGATAGTATCCAAGGTCTGGTGATGGTCCCGGAAGGTGGTCATTACACAATTTATAGAATACAAATGCTTGTCGCTAGATTAACCTGTGTGTAAGGAAGTAATTGAAATAACTTGATTTGACTTTGTATAAAATTTTCAAACTAAGTAAAAGTTGAAGTAACTAAGTTGTTGATCGGTCATTGGGCTGATCAGGAGATGGCAACGAATAATCGTTGCCATCAAGGTTGTAAGGTAATTTTATATAAATTACCTCGATTTGTGTCATAAATATTCAGTTACTGATAATTAATTATAAATTAATTATGATTTTTCATGCCCTGATAATAAAGAAGCGAAGAAGAACATAGTATTTCTTGCTTGCCAACAAAATGAAGATTCTACTATTACTATCAGAACTTTTGATACTGATATTGTCGTAATTTTCTAAAAAGCACGTCTAGATTTGGGATCAATTTTTCTTTAAATTGTCAGATTAAGCGAACCCCTCCAGATAATCGTCAGATTATGAGACAGTACGTCTAGGACATAAAGATGAACCATATATATCTTAATCTGACGCGCTTGAGTATTTCAATATGACGAATTTTTTTTTGCACATTCATATAACGGCTGTGAGTTTGCGTCACATCCAAATCGTCAGATTATTGAATGAGAGCTTTATTTTAGGTTCACTTAACATCCCCTTTGAAAATCTGAAGCGCTCGATAAAAAAATTTTTTTTGTCATTTTCAAACCTTACGTACGACCACCCACCATGCAAACGATCAGATTAACATACGTACATTATTAAAAATACTTAGGACATGGATGCTATCAATATCTGACGCGCTCGAGTATGTCCATGCAACAGTTTTTTTTTTACATTTTTAAATATCCATAGCTGCTCACCCCACCGATGAAAAGGTATACAGTAATAACATTTTTTTCTTTTTATCATCTAAGCTTTGCAACCCAATAGGTTTCTATGACGCTCGAGTAAATCCCCATTTAGCATCGAGGGCTCCCCTACTATAAGTAGAATCCAAGAATGTTAGTCACCATACTCATTGCAAATGCAGACATTGCAGCATGGTGACCCACACTATGGCGGCCTATTGAGATGCTTCTGCATCAGTGGACCTCCGATCTCGCACTAACCAACAAAACACGACAACACGAATGCTGTAATTTTAGGTTGGTCTTTTGTAGTTCGTGCTGAAATCAGCGTCGCTCCACTGCCTTGAAGTAAAGTTTTGTTTTTTAATTTTTTTAGCAAGTTTTTACTCAAAAATATTTTAGTGTGATATCATCTCTGTCGGTTGGAAATATATCAGTGATATTCATCTAAGAACCTGATATTTTATATGAAGTGCGACTACCACATTTTGACATAAGATGGGAAAGATAATTTTAAGGTTCAGTACGTCTGAATGTTGAAATGGAATATAAACAAAAAATTTGTATGAATATAAATTTTTGTGATCCTAACATAAATGACGTATAGGTATTTTGATTTATTGCATACATATATGTGACATATATGTATGATATATATGACATATCACTATTTAGTTTTAAAGTTACTTAAACAATCAATGATATTGCTCATTACTCTTCCGCCAAGTCACCTACAAACTGTTCTTTTTAAATAAAACTAGCTGACCCGGCGAGCTTCGTACCGCCATATTTCCATATCTATCTCAGATTCCCACAGGTAGTGTACAGTCGCGGAGAAAAAAAAAGACTTTTCCCGTTATTTTTTAATTTTTCTTGTACACAAACCTTGCCTTTACGATAACGAACGCATAATTTTTTTAAATTTAATTTGGTGCAGTTGATCGGAAGTTATGCGTGTACATACATTTCGGCGATTCATTTTTATATATAAGATAGATAGATGGAGAATACTTTTTATTTATAAATAATTAAAGAAAAACTTATTAAGTCTATGGTCTTAAAATAACATAACTTAACCTAATGAATCTCTCTTGTACATACAAATTTATAAAGGCTCTCGATCCGGCTTCTTTAATATGCATAACTTAATTATTATACGATTAATAATTCGGATGTTTTTTGTTATTAATTTGGATGTAAAATTTTCAATAAGCTAAGCGATTGTTGTAAATAAATAAATAATAAATAAATATTTCAGACAACTAACACACAACGCCATTTAGTCCCAAGCTAAGCAGAGCTTGTGTTATGGGTACTAGACAACTGATATAAATACACATATAGTTTTTCCGTAAATACATACATTTTATACATAGAAAACACACAAACTCCGAAACAAATATTTGTAGATCATACAAACATTTGGTCCGACCCGGGAATCGAACCCAAGACCTCATGATCAGCAGTCGCGGTCACGCACACCGCGAGACCAACGAGGCCTGTACCAAATACCTATCACATATTACAAGTTAGCTTCATTTTAGTAGTAAACAGAATCAGATATACGAAGATGTTTAATAGTGTTGTTTACGGATTTGTTGACAACATTATCAGAGTTTTGTTAAGAATTTTATAAACCGTTATACCATTTAGTGATTAATAAAATATCTTAACTGATATCTAGGTATTTTGTAAAATATTTTGATTGTTATCGGAACATGAATAGAACTTTGTTATCTGTAACGATATCTTACTTTCTATTGGATTTTTTTTTGGTTTCTACGTTTCCAATACACATTATTACTTCAACTTCACACGTGGTTTTTTTTTTATTATTTAATCGAGTAATGTTTTAATAAAATACGTTTAATATTATAGGTGAATGATTTGAAAATTAATTATTAAAACTCAAAAACAAAGCCAATTACCGTACACAACTCCTGTAACTTTTACTGGGTACAGTAGGTATACTGTCAACACATAATGATTTCGACACTTGAAAGGTTTAAAAAGGACGACATCAATTTTTCAAGAAGAATAGGTCCCTAATGACACGATAAACTCTTTACAATTACAGCACAGTGATTTTTGTGTCAACGATAGTTGTCGTTTACACCCTTTTAAATTTCAACCGTTTAATTATTAAAGAAACAATCACCGAGGATAAGCAACGAGGCGGCATAATCAGAATCTGGATGGGTGACCGCTGGTGTCATGATACCATGAGCGTCTCCGTGAGGTCACGTTAAGCAGTCGGTCCCGGTTGTTATCACAGGATAAGTAAAGGATAAGTACGCTTAGTTTGAGGCGGCTTTGGGCGGCTTTAAAACATCCAACGGCAAGATTCCGTAGGCACAACGTTGTCTTGGCAGTCCCCAACCCGCATTCGGCCAGCGTGGGGACTTATGGCCTTAACCGTCTCCTGATAGGAGACCAGAGCCCAGCAGTGGGAAATTATGGGTTGTTGATGATGAATTATTAAAGATAGTCATTTTTAATTGTCTACATGTTTATGTGCCCGACTTTAGTTACTATGTATAATTATTATATCTCCTATCTTCGATTCTGGCATATGTTGAGTCGTCAATATTGTATGGATAAGGCCTCATAATAATAATAGATATGTATCGTAAACTGTAGGTGTTCATTAGATATTATGAGTTAACTGATCGTCGGCCCACGTTAAGGTGAGGACAGACGTGTTATTTGTTGCAATATCACCTTCATACTTGATATTTTAACTAAGGCAAAGTGTAATCGACAGATTTTGGTAAGGTGACAATGCTGACTATTGGTAATAATCTAACAGTAACGTCTTTTTTAGGAGCGTTGAACACTTTTTGGGTGAACAAAAATCATGGAATTCGCGTCATCGTCACCGCACGCTTTCCATGAGCTTTATTAATATGTATATATGCTGTGTATAATATATATGTGTACTTTTTCGGTAAACAAAAGACTGCCCCGCATTATTTATTTTTGTTACTAGCTGATGCGCGTGGCTCCGACTGCGTGTTTGTCGGTTATCACAGCAAAGAGTAGCTTATGTCCTTCTTCGAGAATCAAAGTATGTCCGTGCCAAATTTCATTGAAATCGGTGCAGTGGATTAGACGTAATAGCTGGACAGACAGACAGACAGAGTTACTTTCGCATTTATAATATAGGTATGGATTTGAAGTCCTGCCAAAGTGACTGTACTCAGCCTGATGGTAAGCTTGAGTAGAATCCAAAAGTGGCATAATATGCTGGCAAGATGCAGAAGTATCTGTAACGCTTTGCAGTTCTTCTTGTATTGTCATTGTTAAGTGCACGCTTATTTCATTCTTATGGCTTCTCGTATAAAAGCGGTTTTACGTTGATAGTTCCAGAAGGTATATGAAACATTATTACCACACTTCTAGCTAGTGGTTTAGCTGCTATTACTTCGGTTTCTTCTGTTTATATTCGATGTTGTGATGCTTACCTGTGGACAGAGAAAAAACAATCAATAACAATAATAATCAATCAATATTTCAGTTGGTTAGTGGTTTAAACGGTCGCCACGCCGTTTTCTACTACTTGTGGTTTCCTATCCCACATGGGACAACACTTCGTGTGATCCAGAAATTGTTGTTCTGAGTCTGGGTGTTATTTGTACTCGTTTCATGTATGTTTGTGAAGTGAGTGATAAAGGATGTATATTCCTAATTCGGGAATTGTCTTTAAAAAATATATATGTATTATCAAAACTACTTTAATCAAAGATGTAAAACGTTCTACTTCTTAGCGTTTCCACGGCAAATGTTAAGAATCATTAACCTAAATATCCTAGTTTTTTTAGTAATCAAACTCTTATTTAGCCGTTAAGAATTATTTCTAGTAATGCTAATGAGTTAGCTTTGAGAGCTCATATAAAAGCCTTGACTTTAAGATCTTTCTGTGCTGAAAGTCAAAGATTGTAGGTGCGACGCCCACGCTTGATTAAACGCAACTGACACCGCATTCAAACGCTAAGCTATTAACAGTTACTTCAAAACTTACATATTTACACCTGTATCTTCGAAGGGGTAGGCAGATATGTTAATATTACAAACAGACATTCCAATTTTATTTATTTGTATAGGATAGGATATAGATGAATCCCGTATCTACCTAGAGTGAGTCCTCCACTCTCTTATTGGTTTCTTTTCTTATTAATTCAAAGCTAAACTGACGGTTTCTGATGGTTATATAATAAATTTACGTACATATATTTTACCGCGGTAAATTGTAATACTTTTCTCATCAAGTCAAAATATATTTAATCACCCATGATAATCGGATACGGAATTAATCAAGCAAATAATTGCGTGTCTTTTCAAATTTTAACTTTTAAAGGTCTTGCCTATTAGAAGCGGTTAAATACTCATCAACTAATATGTCCCGTTTGTCATCACGACACTACCTATTTTTTTTAAATAAGACGAAACTTTTAGAAAAAAATAGTTTTGATTTGATCGGCAAATAGAAACGACTAAGATCGATAAAACTTATTTAAAAGAGTGTGAGATGCAAATATTCCAGACCTATGCAGCATATTCGATCTACTGACAATTTGTAGAAAAAATATTTTAAAAGAATCGAATTTGGAATATCTGTGAGACGGCCATATTTATTTTCACTTAAAAAGTTTTGTAATCTAAATTTACAAGTAACAAATCTCTTTACATAAAAAACAAATTTCGAACGTTGATCACAGTACGCGGGCATACGTGCTACAGTCACGAGTACCAATTAATAAGATATGAATCCGTTGAGAGGCTCATTTAGGCCTTTGGGCACACGCATTAAGCAACAGAACTTGTCCGACCGGTCGTTAAAATTCCCTCAGATTCGTCCCGGGAGGCGGTTTTTACACGTTGCTTTACACTTTTGCCTCATGTAACTGTTAGCGTGCGGCGTTTCGCTTTAGGCTTTAAGATTATTGTGAATATTCGTCATTTTCTAACATTTAAATAAATATTTAATTTGGCAAAACCAAAAAAATATATGGCGAAGAATGGCGAAGGAAAGGTTATATTTTATTACATATCATTATAGGTCATTTGTTTAAAGAGTAATATGTTAAGATTACGAAGTTAATAGAAATAGAAAGTCGCTTGACTTCCTAAGAGTTGCGAAATAAATGTTTTTTGAGGGGTTGCGTGGGTCGCCATATTGAAAATTGTAGTTCAAAACCATTACACAAACCAACAAAAACAAATTGAGCCTTATTACCGTTACCTAAGCGTCAATTTAGGTGTAAATTAAAAGCTTAAGTTTCATTTACAACTAGCCCACGTTTTTTTTCAACACTACGAAGCAAGAGCAAGTGTGGGCGCAACCTACATGAAACATTAAAAAATAAACAACAACGGTGCGAATTCGGCTCTGACGTAATGTTCGATATATAAATTATGCCACAGATTTGAAAAAAGTAATTTGAAAGTCATAGAATACTCGTACAACTCGCGAACAGGTGATTATTGTTTAAAGAAGTAAAACGATTGATTAAAGACCCACTTGTTAATTGTAATCAATAAAATTTTCTTCTCATGTGAGGTAATAATTAACTCTTTCTTTTGTTTTAACATAATGTCCGTTATTGATATACTGAATAAGTTTTTAATTCAAATGATAATTTAATACAAAAGCGTGTTATAAGGGCTGGTTTCAAAAGTGTAACAAAATGCAATACCAAAAGCTTGTTCGTATCAAAATTAACAAAAGTTGTCATTTATGTGTCAATATGGGACCTATTTACATAAGTCGTGTGTGACCTTACTGTTTCCTGTGTCCTATTTAAAATTGGGGCATATTTTGAAGTCACTTCCGCTGTCTATCGCTTAGATCTTTTAAAGTACACATCGGATTTTAATTCAGTTTTAAGCAATAGTTAGTGATTCAAGAGGAAGATTTATATGTACAACTAGTTGCTCCCCGCGGCGTTACCCGCGGTTCTTGTTGCACTTTTTTAACACCAACCGCGGTTATCACCGCGGGCCGCAGCTAGTTCAAGTAAACAATAGTTTACTACATTTAAGATAAAAATTCTTGAGACAAACTTAATACCTACAGTAATTAAGTGAAAAGCAAAATAGTGCTTTAAAGTAATAAATTGAAAATATCTTCCTCTTTGGCCTTGCCTTCTCCCGCTACACGGGGTCGGTTTTCCCAATCATGCAACGTCACGTGGTCCGTCGCTGCGCGTCATCAGACCCAGTCAATTCATGTCCCTCTGGACATTCGTCAACCAGGTGGTCTGAGGTCTTCTTCTTCCCCTCTTTATAGTAGCCATGGGAAGGCACTTCCTCAGTACATGATCCTCTGTTCTACGCATTACGTGACAGTACTACTTTAGCCTGGACTCGCGTAGTTTGTCCGTTATCTTTGTAACTTTGAAGCTCCCCTGATGTACTCACTGCGAACCTTGTCTTTGAGTGTGACTCCTCCTGCCCATTTCTATTGTGTGCAGCTTTTGCTCATGCATCTTTTTAGATGCCTATGCTTTGCTACCATAAAGTAGCGTAGGTCTAATAGCCGTTTTATGAACTTATTGGCAGTAATTTTATTTAAAACAATTACTGTTATTCATAATTCGAAATTGATTGTCACGAAAGTGCTTGTTTGTTCAGCGACTCCATTTGCTCTCAAAAATTTCAATACTTAGGAACAGAGCGATTATATTATTATAGATTGACTTAGAAACACTGTATTTCAAAGGTTCAAAGAATGTGTTCAATAATTGGCTCTGATCTACTTTCGATCATAGACAAAATATGTGATAAAAGCAAGACTAATGCATCTACATCACGATCAATAATTAACTACATAATGTTATTCATGCCTTAATTTTAACGATCATGTACCCTTTTAAGTTAAACATTAAAATATAATAAATACAATTTAGGTTAAAAATAGACAACGTGATTATATTAATTTGTTGACACCCCTACCTTAACTAAATATAAATGTGAACTACATTATATTGTTAAAATTAGGGTTGCCATTCTTTGCCATACATGAGTCCTACATACTCGTATAGCCCAACGGTTAGAGCAGCCCACCAATTAGTAAAAAACATTGATGGTCCGAAATACTCGAGCATGTAAGATTAAGGTAAGCTGGGTTAGTTACATGTCGAAAAGTGTGTATTTCAATAATCTGACGATTTGTAAGTCACAAAGTTCCAAAACAATATTATATGACCATAACAGTTTCGAGTGGCAAAAGCTAGTTATATAAATTATGGTTCTGTTAGAAATTAGATAACTGTTAACAGTGAAGATAAGATTTTTTTAGTATGTCAAACTGGCAACGGTAACAAAAACGATAGAAGACCTTCGACCATGCCAACTAATATTGACACAACAAGACCACAATCTGGCTCACAACGAGTATCACCTCACAACATTATCTTTACAAGGTCGTGTACATATAGAAACCCAAGGATACCAACACAAGAGGACGTCTTTGTGTACGACAAACACCAACATTTGGGATTGATACCAAGTTACTTATCTGCATGAGAATCAATAATTTTATTTACTTAAAACGACCCATTTTAACGTTATTTGGGATAAATTTTATCAACACCGCTTAGAAGCTTCGAATCAACACAATAACTGTTTCATATACAGTTCGGCGAATTACTACATAAGATTAATATTAAACGACTTTGAATAAACAGAACTTTGTTCAGGGAATAATAATATAGCACAGTGTTTGACTGAAATATAGGCGGTGGTATGTGGTACCTCTATTTCTTGTTATGTGGTGTTATGTGTGAGGTGAAGTCTAAACAACCCGTGCTAATATCCTGTTACGACCTCAAGGTCCTCCTTGAAGCTATTAGTTTATTACGTAACTTGCATTTAAGACAAGCAGTTTCTTTAATAATGTAGCAAGTGTAAGATTTAGAAATACAAATATTTATGCAAATAGTTACTGATATCTATCTAGTTGTCAGAGCATTGTCAAAATTTTTGCTTTCTGCAACTTTCTTAGAGTTATCGATGTTGCATATCCTAAGTCTTTCCTTGATACGTTTACTATGAATATAAAACAATATCACAGTTTTTAAGGCATTTTATGTAATATGAGCCCCGTGGTAATACCCGCGATATAGCATCAACCATTTAGAAAGACATCTATTAATAAGCAGCAGCTGGCAGAGAGCAAATCAGGTACCTCTAATACAAACATACTTGGTCTTATACTTGTACTTTACATATTTTTAAGATTTGCAGCTATTTTTTTTTTATTTGCCTGCCAACGTGACTCTACTCTTCCTGATAGAAATCATGTCAAATGAGTAGAATCCAAGAGTGGTGGTCGCCATACATATGAGAGATATTTTTTCACGCCCGTCGTATACCCGATCATAGAAGGAGGAAAATATGTGCGCTGGTTGTGACTTCCGAACCGTTTTTTTTTTTTTTTTAAAGAAGACAACTCTAGCGTTAGGAATAAACATCCTGTGTCGCTTGGGACTTAACAGACATACATGAAACGGACACAATTAACACCCAGACTCAGAACAACAATTTGTGGATCACACAAAGTGCTGTCCCGTGTAGAATTTGAACCCACAACACTTGGCGAATTGGCAAGCGGCGTGGCGACCGCCTAAACCACTAGGCCAACCGTGCAGTCGCAGTTTGAGAGCGTGTCTACCACACGTTGTTTATATTATACTATGTACCCCGCGATGTTACCCGCGGTAATTGTCGTACTGCGGTCAACACCTCGGGGCGAAGCTAGTCTAAAGAGTGTATATAGGCATCAGTGAAAATACCGCCAAATTCAGTCCAGCCGTTCCAGGACCGACAGACTGACAGACAGCCAAAAGTTGTATACATACGTATGCATTAAGTAAAAAGTGGTTATTTTAATGCTACAAACAGACACTTCAATTTTATTTATTTGTATAGATGAAATAAAATTCTGTAGATATGGATTTGTTCTACAAAAACTTAAAGATTCGATGTGTATGGTATGTGTATAGTACGTTAAATTTGTGTTTTCATGTTAAGCACCCATTTGTTACAAATATTTCGTAACCCGGCACGCGCCGGCCCACATGACACTTTCTATACAGAAAATTTTAAATTCGGACCCCCCTTGACCCTACCACAGAAGAATTATGTTTTAAGCACTGCAAGAGACAAGATGAAAGCGATTTATATTAATGTTCTAAATTAATACCAGCCCGTACTAATGTCTGCCTTTTTATATTTATAAAAAAAAGGAATAATGCAGCCTTTTTAACAAATATTTGGATAGTTTAAAAAGAAGCGTTACATTGTATTGGTTTCTGTAACATTGGTAGCTTTGCATAAACGTGTCTGCTGTAAAAAGTCTAGATTAACATACTTACTTAATAATATATTCTATAGAAATACAGTATTTGACAGGCAAAATACTGTATTTCTTTACATTATACTAATTTGTTAAAATTTTAATAATCTTATGATATAAAGTTAATGGCTGGTTGAATTAAAAAAAAAATGCTACACACGCTACAGTTTTTAAATTGACACAATATGTCCCGTCGCCTACGCAGGTCGAAAGTGTGCCCGTAACGTTCTGCTCAAAACTTATACTTAGTTACAGCTCGTTGTCGCTTCATTGTTGTACCTCCCATACAGAGCAATACATTTGAACCGTTGACGTTTCAATACTACTGGAATTTATATTGCATCATTTGAATTTAAACACCAAAATAATTTTGTCCGCGACTGTACACTGCCTGTGGGAAGCTGAGACAGATATGTAAATATGGCGGTACGAAGTTCGTCGGGTTATCTAGTTCATTAATATTTTGATATAGATGAGATTTTTTCGACCTCCATTTTACAATCCGTACCTACAGTCCTACACGGACACATATACAGGCGATTATAATTAAATTAAAACTAGTATTAGTTTTCGATATTATAATATTTCTTCCGAGGACGAAATACTATGTACTCCTACACGTAAGGTTAATATCGGGGATAATTTGATAAGTAAAACTTGCATTAAAATTCATGAGAACGTAACAAAACATTTGACAACATTCAACCTTAGCATTCAACATATATTTACATAAAACACTGCTTAACAATTTATATTAGTGTTACCGATTGAAACGTTGAAGGAACGTCGCTTGCCTCATGGGGATTTACTCGATCCTATAGAGTTTTTCTTCTAAGCTTAATCTAACTGAGATATGTAAGAAAAACTGGATACAAAGGTATTCGTTTTTCAAATATAAACCGTTTTAGCGCGAAAACTAAAATTTGAGCAATGAATAAAAAATAACTTGTTACCTATTCCTTTTTCAAAATTATGGATTATAAAAACTTCATAGGTAGTCATTTTATATAATATTACTACTATACTCGTAGTTCGATCACTTGATTCTTAAACAGTAGGGGCATAAATGTTTTATTTGGTCCTATTATGTTTTTTAGAGAGTTAATCATTTATTTTTGTCTCCATATTTAGTGGCTAATATTCATTAAAATACTCCATCAACCTGCGTTTTTTTAATCGCCTTTCTATCTTGATGGTGGACGCTGAACGCCTCGCTTTTTAGTCCATTGACTCTACTTCAGTACTTCTATTTCCCGTCTGTTTAAGAAAAGTGGGATATTTAAGAATAACTTTTCTATACTATTTCCATTTCTTTATTTTCTCGATGACAGTTCTAATTTGATAGTTGTAGTGTTGTGACCAAATAAGTAATGATATCGATCGCATATATTTATTATGTTTTGAACAAAGACAAATACAACAAAAACATTCAAATATATTTTTGCAAGCTGGGAACACTCAATGACCCACCACCATTTTGTGTTTGTTTTAATCTGTCATTCGGAACAAGACTGACGTGCTTTAAAGTCACTACATTTCTGTTCGCTGAGTTTTTTCACATCCATACATACGTTACGTTGTGTATTTTGTGTTCCTCCGTGTTGATTGCTGCCCAGCTGTCAAATGTCAAAATGCCTAAAGGATCTGTTCTGAAAAGGCAGGCGAGAGAACTGGTGATCAAGGTTCGTAATTACTTTGAAGCAGAGTATCAAAGTGGTGGCCCGCTATTACCACTGTCGCAAGTGCGAGAGCGTGTTTAGGCCGCATTAGGAATTAGTGGACCTACAATTTCAAAAATTACTACCGGCACAAGCGGCAGACAGGAAAATAAGCTTCGTACGCCGAAAAAAAAACGCCAACCACGTCGTGTGACATAAGTTGACAACTTCGACGCTGTCGCTATTCGCTGTCATATATATATGACTATTACTTGCGCAAAGAAATTCCAACACTTAAAAAACTTGTTGTTTCTTTACGTGAATGTGGTTTGTTCCATGGCCAAAAATCGTCATTTAGCTTGATTTTGAAAGAAATTTGAGTTTCCTATAAAAAATCGAACCAAAGTAAAATATTGATGGAGCGTCACGACGTTGCTATGGCTCGCTGCGAATTTTTGAGCGAAGCTAAAAAGATATCTGATTGGTCAATTGTTATTTTCACTGACGAGACTTTGACTTAAATGCAAACCAGTATCTAAGAACTGGACTGATGACACCGCCGCTTCCACTAGCTCAGTGCCAATGGGAAAAGGTGAACGCCTTATCATATGCCATGCAGGGTCTACGAAAGGATTCGTCTCAGATGCTTTACTGGCCTTTAAATTCAAGAAAACAGTGGACTACCACGAAGAAATGAACGCAGAGATTTACGAAGTATGATTTAACGAAATTATGCAATCTAAGAAATGGTGCAATCTCTGGAAGAACCGTCGACAATTATTATGGAGAATGTTACATATCACTCCAGATAAATTGATAAAATGCCGACGCAGGCCAATAAAAGACAAGAGATAATTGACTGGCTCTAACGTCATGGCAAAAATGTGGATAATACTTCATTAAAAGTACATTTAGTGAATATTTTAAAATCGAAAAAAGCCTCCCTAAAAGATTTATTGCCGACGAAATAGCTGCCGAATGTGGTCATTGGGTTCTTCGACTTCCACCGTATCATTGCCAGTACAATGCTTTTGAACTAATATGGGCACAAATCAAAGGACACGCCGCTCGAAACAATTCCCATCCCCTTTTTACGGCAAACAAGATGTTAGAGTTAGACTTATTAAAAAATGCATGCGCGGAAGTAAAACATTATAGCGTCGGATTGGGAAATTCATGTGGCATTCGATAATATAGAAGTACGGGAACTTATAATATATGTTAGGGAGAGCTCATTGAGTGACAGTGACGATTCATCAGATTTTGATTAAAATAAATAAATAAAGAATCAACATAATATACTCACATCTTGTAATGAAATGTAATATTAGTTAATAAATTTGTACAAAATTATCCGGCAATAGTTTAAGTTTCTTACACTTTGTAAAAAAATATCGGGTCTTTTATCGTATTACGTTTATCGATAGCTCCATCCCTATGAGTTTCCATCCATCTGCTATGACCTTGTACGTGCGTAAGCGTCACATTCTTATTAAATAATGTATACATAATGTAAAAAAGACGCTCGTTCAAGTTCCCGCAAAGAGCTGTCATCGAGAAAATAAAGAAATGGAAATAGTATAGTGCTTTTGAAGATGGTCCAAGTCCAGGAGTGGACACGTATTTGTTTAGTTATATAATGTAGTAGGTAGTTAAAAAACTAAAAATCGTGGCTCATTAAATTATAATGAAACTGAAATCACAGAAGTCGTCTAACAACCTTTACTAATAACTTAATCGAAAACGTTGCTAATTCAAACGATGTATTTAAATGATTACTTCCTTCCTAAATTTACAACATCCTCTTACCATTTCACTAAAACAGGTGATTAGAACGAAGTCAATATCACATAGAACAAGCGTCCCGCCCACGGCAGCCTCAGGGCTTCCGATATATTACAACACCTGTTAAAAAATTGAATAACCCCACTATTAATGACTCGTTTAGCAATCTAAGACCGGATGTATCTTTATAGCCTATAGAATCAGTCTTTGACACAGTTGCATTATCAAACCATCGCCCCCGCTCATCCAAAAAGCCTTTAAATATTGAATAAATACACCTACAGCCAGTCTTTGCAATGTCATGTAACCCAGCCATGTGAGAAAGTCATGTGACACGACCGGTTTTGGATAGGCTCGTGCCTTTTGTACACAGTGTCTTGCTGATGCAGTTGCCTAATATCATGTAGGCTGACGGTGTCGTTGTGCGATCCTCGTATCTAGTTTTCTTCTAACAACACCATTAGAATTTGAACTCTGTTTTAAAACATGTTGGGTTCTAAATTCTATAACTTAAACAGATGTACCGTATTGAAAATGGAATTACTGCGTCAGTCGCTCTATGGTGTCGCAATAGACGCGTGCCTTGTTGTTTGGAACTAACTACTAAGTAACTGTAGATACTGGATTTTACGCTTAATTGTATTCGGTATAGAATTACTTTTTAATTAACTTCTTTTACTTGGTTTAAATGAATTGTGTGCAAGTGTGGGGGGCAAAAGGCTAGTTGGTTGCCACGTGGGAAGAAGGCTGACGTCATTATAAGCCACCTTTAGACTAAACTTGATAACAGTGAATTGAACTGTGCTATATAATTATATGAGTAATTTGAAAACCTTTGTTTACTGGTATATTAATTAAACATGATATGTCATTAATGGTAATGAGAGAATTTGCTTTAGCGATTATCGATTGCCTAACTACACTTTTCTAACAATTATTGCAACATTTCCTGTTGTACAAACATTAATAAAATAGTGTTAGCTACTTGTTTTATTAAATTCATTTGCTCGTTGCTTGATTTGTCACAGTTCTGTCGGTCTGCATTTTTTATGTTTATTTTTTATACATGAGCATGCCAAAGTGACTCTACTCTGCAAAATATATAAAATGGTTAACATGTGATTATTATACCGACAAATTAATTAAAATTCAGATTAATATTTAGTAAAAACAATAAAAAACTAAAACTCAACTACGACAAGAAACGTTGAAAAAGTATGAAACAAGATTTTCAGGACACTGGATTAAACAACGTTACTGAAAAAGCAGATAATCAACACATACACTCTACACACACAATATAATGATATTATTAAGACTGAAACTGAAACTTGCGATATCTTACACTAGCATGCCTTTACACAGATCTGGTCAAGACCTTTCATTATGTACTTATATTCAAAACAAGTACTCGTACATGATATGAAAACGATTAGAAAACCGTATTTAAATGTTTAATTTCTGTTGTCATATGGGCAGTAAAATAAATAAGTAAGTTATTATATACCTGCATTTAACGTGAGCAATCAGAAAGGCGCCACAACGATTTATCTTATTTATATTACTTTTACTTTATTGGCAGCGACTGGATGCAAAAGCAACAGACCGGGCTCTGTGGTGTTCCTTAGGAGATGCCTATGTCCAGCAGTGGACTGCAATGCGCTGATGATGATGATGATATTACTTTTAATGGATACCTACCTACTCAGTATTCTTTGAAATAACTAAGACACTAAGTCTTGTCTATTTTTGTTTCGTGCCTCGGAGAGCACGTAAAGCTGTCGGTCCTGCGTCTGATCTCCTCCCGATCGTGTCAGTTAACCGTCCCATTGGATTATGAGAGAGAGGGAACAGAGAGTGCACCTGTGTTTGCGCACACACTTGTGCACTATAATATCTCCTGCGTAGTTGGCTTGTCTCCGTTGAGACTGGCCGCCGTGGCCGTAATCGGCTGGGAGAACATTATTATTCTTTGAAATATAAAAATATACATATATAAATATATGAATAGGTTTCGGAGTATAGTGTAATATAGTATGTATAAAGAATTTAGGTTTTTTAGGTTAGAACTATGTTATTGAGCAAGACTAAATACAAAAAAGGCTCACATTTAAAAGAAGTCAAATAAGCATTTATTTGTTAGCACACAAAAATCTAACTCAATTGTATATGTTTTGCTTTTAATACATTATTTATTATTTGCAACATTTCAGTTTTGGCTTTTGTAAAGGTATTGTATCTATTGTTACAATTAGTATGGAAAAATATGCAGTAAATGACCTATGTGTAGACCAGTTAGCAAAAAATATTGCGAAATGCTACACCTACTCAAGTTAAAGCAAACGTTTGCGTACTAACAATATTACCTACATAAACACTTGTAAAGTGCATTATACACAGAAATAAAAAAAGAAACTTTACAGCTCTTAAATAACTTTAATGTACGAGACTAGTCGTGAAGGCTATCCACTCGACTTCATGTCTTGCTCTCACTCCTTCAAAACCCGTATAGCTATTTCTCTTAGCGCAACCGCAGCCTCCGACTGGAACTTTTCTTAGAAGTCGCGGCGTTCCCTAGATGATGCTTATCGGCACTGTAGTGAGTTTTCTATGTAAGTGCACTTTTATAAGGACGTAAGGTTCATAACAGTGTTTCATAATGTGCTATAAAACATTTATGGAACGTTCTTAAGACTTTGTTGAAGATTTATTGCGGATTTCACGAAGCAGAATCTAGGTGAATTTCAGGACCTCGCATAAAGTTTTTCATAGTGGAGGTAAAATATCCTATACGATATATCCTACTAATATTATAAACGCGAAAGTTTGTAACTATGGATGGATGTTTGTTTTTCTTTCACGCAAAAACTACTGAGCGGATTTGGATGAAACTTTACAGTAATATAGCTTACACATCAGAATAACACATAGGCTACTATTTGCAGCGATAACCGACATACACGCGGGCGGAGACGCGGGCAACAGCTAGTATAGGAATATCTTTCTATCTAAGACAATGCGGTTCTACAACGCTATAAAATGTGTTGTTTGTCTGTTCTTTAGACAATAGGACATACTGTCAAGGCATAAACAGTTTTCCTTCTTAAACCTTTTCTTTCTTGTGTATGGTCAAATTCCATGTAAAGGGTCTATAATGTTGGATAGTTTTTAAAATACCTTCTATGAGAAGGTAAACCCACACACTTTTTGTCAGATAGTTTAGATCCGGGATGTGGAGCACACGTGACCTGTTTAGCTTAATACCCAAAAACGGTTATAAGTCAACTTAGTTTTAAGATATTGCCATATTCGTTGTGAGTTTTTATAATACTCTAAGACCCAATTTCATGAGGTATAAATAAGTTCTGGATAGCTTATCTGACAGATGGTTGGACACAATTTATATGGTAGATACGTCAAATTATCTGACAGATAAGCTATCCGAAGCTGTAACTGTAACCGGTGAAACGGGGCCTAAATCTATACTAATATTATAAACGCGAAAGTTTGTATGGATGGATGGATGGATGTTTGTTACTCTTTCACGCAAAAACTATTGAACGGATTTGGAACTTTACAGCTAATACTTCAGAATAACACATAGGCTACTATTTGCCGCGATAACCGACATACACGCGGGCGGAGCCGCGGGCAGCAACTAGTATATAATAAGTGTTAGTAGTAGTACCTAAATCTACTTCTAAGAGTACAAGACATCATCCAGAAGTGATGTTCAAACTAAGAAAAGTTCGCATTGAAGAGCTTTTGTCATTCTAAGAGAGGAAATTTACTTAATTTCTTTCTGTAAAACGCTAAAATCTATTAAGCGACTTTTACCAATTTTTCTCCTGTTAATCTCATTTAATATTTTTTTGTAATTGTCAACCTAAACATAACCCCTTTTTTTGTTTAGCTCTGCCAAATTAACTCTACTCTGCCTGATGGAAAGCATAAGCAGAATCCAAGAGTGGTGGTCACCATACTCATTGAAAATGTAGACACTGCAGCATGGTGACCCACACCATGGCGGCCTAGTGATGCTTTTGCATCATTCCGGGCCGTTCGCACTCACTAACTAAACACGACAGCACGAACGCTGTCATTTTACGTTGATTTTCTGTGCGAGGGTAGTACCGCCCCGGTCGAGCGGGCCCGTTCGTACTGAAATCAGCGTGGCTCTTGAGACCCCATAACGCAGACGCTTTGCTTATGTACTTAAAATGAGTGCTAATATAGTTTACCTTTATGTCTTATATCATGGTTTTTGTGCTCTCTAAAAAACAAAAGTATAGTGGTCCTTTCATTCGGCGGATAACATTCAGAATTGGGCAACTGTCTCTACTTACTAAGAAAACACCGTAGAGGTAATTGATAGTTATCATATCATCGATAGCACCGTTGGTAGAATGTTATTTTAGTGCCTCTATGACTAATATTCATATCACAGGCCCCAACGAGTCTCTGTCCAACTGCCCATATCTACACGGCGGTAGATTATACGGTCTATGTTGAAGAGCAAACAGTGATTAATGACCCAAAATGTAATTTAAACTGTGTTGGTACTATAGTGATAACAGTGTAGATTAAGAGTCGTTGACTCCAACAACTTAGTGGGTAAACTGATAACAGGTAAAATCTTAAAACACATAATCTTCCCCAAGGGGCAGTTTGTTTACATTCTCGTAAACTCAAGTCTACGAGATAGTAGCTTATCTTATATTTCATAAGTGTAAACTCGCCATTTTATTGCCAAACTTGTTTATTCAAGCAAAGTATATAGTACTTAACGGTACGATACTAAACTTAGCACATAATTATTTTCTGAGCAGAATCTAGATTTTCGATTTTTTATCGGCACTGATATGCACAGCTACACCGATTCTTAAACTTCTATGTGACGCCATAATTATTATCTTTCATAGCTTTAGGCCATGTTCAGATGATGAGCGCTCATAGCGCGTTTTGTTAACGCGCGTTTACAATTACATGTAATTTCATTCTAGGAGTACACATGTTAACGCGCGTTAGCAAAACGCTCGTTGAGCACTCGTCATCTGAACATAGCCTTAGACTTAAAGTCGATGCGTTTTGACGTCACATCTATGTTTATTTCATAAAACCGTTTTAGTAGAGCGCCGTAAGATTACTCGTAGTACCTCGGAATCAATCAATGAATCTTTATTTAAACTTTTGAAATCTTATTTTTTTATTCTTATATAAATAATTCTTAATTTTTCAGGGTTTTCTTTAATTTTTATTCAAATAAAGTCATATTTTGAACAGGAGAACTTGTACTGGGGTCTCAAGAGACTGTAGTGAGGGGTAGAGAAATTACAGAAGGAACAACAATAACCGTTGACGCAGTTCATAACTATTATATTTCGTTAGCTATTCCGTAGCTATTTTGTGTTCTGAAAAAAAAAGGAAGTGCGTAAAAAATAAATTAGTGAATATTTACATCATTACAAAATACTTGTGTTTTTAAAAATTCATAGTTGAATGGTCCTGGATTCTGAGGTTGTAAAATTTTTACGGCTTATGGCGCTCCATTATTTCAAATTGTTTGTAGTCTCTTTTTTATATAAAAAATAGGTGTAAACACACAATGTCACAACAAAAATTGTATGCTTTGTTAGTGGAAATTACAACAACGGGATAAGTGGTGGAAGATTCAAATTCCATTAAACACATAAACAACAAAAGAAATAGCTGTAATGCGACATACTTCAGGATACATCCCTATGTTTAAAATTTTTAAAAACTGGGCTGATAACTGGGTACTCCTCGGACTCCTCCATATTCAAACGGCGTAGTAGATTGCTGTTGAAGCTTGTATCTACTCACACACGTGGATTACAATTGTTAGAAAATGTGTTTAGTTAGTTGATAGGCACTTATCAGTTCACTTTTAACTAACCCCATATTGATCTAGTATGATGTTTTCTCGCAGACAAGTTAAATAAGTGAAACACAGGGTCATATTTTAAAGAAATGTTATACACCATTTTGCCGAACTGGAATAATTATGTGGTTTAAAGAAATTACAAGTAATTAAACCAGTATTTACCAAACATACCAAAAACTCGATCTGAACTGTGCATTCTAAATTTAAACACCCTGTACACTCAAAAGAACAGGTTTCACCGACTTTCATCATAATTTTCGCGTAGGAACACCATGTGTTAACACCATCGCCGTACATGGACAAACAGGCCATTGAATTTGCAACACAAATATTATTTTGCGTGAGGCAAATTACTGATTTCTTAAATTTGGAATGAAGAACTCGATTCGCTCAGGGCTGGAGAATATATATTTTAGGTGATCGCAAAGGAATCTTATCCTGAGGGTGTAATTTAATATACAAATTCCTGCCATTCTATAAATGCATCACCTCGATCGCATGTTTATCGGTATCGAACACCAATCCTTAGAATAAATTTGATTTTAAATTGGTAAAGCATAAATTCATTCATAATGACGATGGTGTTGCTAACTACAAAAATGTTTAAGGATGTTTTGGTTTATATAACCAGTAAAAACGGCATCATGGAATATGTTTATGGGCTAAAAATGTATATTTAAACATTATTTAAATTTAAATCCATTAATTAGGTATCGCACACACTGTCTAACAGGATATACTGCCTAACGAAATGTAAGTTTAACTAATTTGTATGTCAGTAAAAAAACATAAACAGCTTTGCATATTTTTGAATTGATTTTAGTTAAGTTTTTGATTGGGTTCGTTATCATATACGGAGAGAGCACGTAAAAAATAAACGTTAATTGTAGGTATGTTAATGTAATATTTGAATATTTTAAAAGGTCATGAAACAAATTTTGTTTTACAATAAAGAACCTTATACTCCAGTGCCTCGGAGAGCACGTTAAGCCGTCGATCCCGGTTCTCATGAACATCTTTACTAATTGTTACTGGGAAGTCAGTGCCCTCAAATATACTAACAACTAGTTCAATCTTCGAATTCATGGTTCGCTCCGGGTTGCGGAGGTTCGATGCCAGTCGCTCCATGGACTAACTGATATTTATAAATATACATATATAAAATGTTATTTCATCTATATCTATATTATAATATTATAAACGCTAAAGTTTGTAAGTATGGATAGATGTTTGATACTCTTTCACACAAAAACTACACACACAGATGAAACTTTACAGTAATATAGCTTATACATCAGAATAACACATAGGCTACTATTTGCCGCGATAACCGACATATACGCGGGCGGAGCCGCGGGCAACCACTAGTATTCGATATTTAGAACATTCGAATTCTGTGCCGATTATAAAATACTATCTTTTGCGCGCGGCTCTGCCCGCGTGTTTATCGGTTACCGCAGCAAAGAGTATCCTATGTCCTTCCTGAAGAATCAAAGTATCTCTGTGCCAAATTTTATTGAAATCGGTGCAGCGGTTTGGCCGTGAGAGCAGGACAGACAGACAGTCAGAGTTACTTTCGCATTTATAATATAAGTATGGAAGTATGGATACTTTATACAGATGGTCTTAGGTCGGTCGGATCATTGTTGTTCTCTGTACTACGCTGTCTCTTTCACTCTAAGACAGCATTTTTTTTTTAAATATTGTTCTAATTTAACATTTAAGACGGCCTATTAATATAAGAATAATATCATTTTCATATTCATTACTTCATTCCAGTATATTATTAATTTTACTGTTACAGGTACATGCTAAGAAAAGTAATAATGTATTCTTACTTATCAAGTTGAAGTAAATTATTTCTGTCACAGCTCGCTATATTAAACTAGCTGACCCACGCAACGTCGTTTACGTCTCCTATTGCTCGTAGCGTAAAAAAATTCCCCGTTTTTGTAACATTCGTCATTGATCTTAGCGTGATGATATATAGCCTATAGCCTTCCTCTATAAATGTACTATCCAACACTGAAATATTTTTTTAAATCGGACCAGTGGTTCCTGAGATTAGCGCGTTCAAACAAACTAACAAACTCTTCAGCTTTATAATATTAGTATAGATAAGTCACAAAATTCGCCGCAAAAATTAGCACCATCAAGGATCTCGAATTATTTCTCACGATGTTTTCCTTCGCCGTTATGGCAACTGGATATTCCATTTGAATAATTTAGAATTCGCGTGGTGAGCTTGTTAAGAAACCTTGATTGGTCATTTAATATCTTAACTCATTGAAACACAGTCTAAATTCCATTAAACATAATATTGATTTATAGTGTTTCTACTTGTGTGCTTTTATTTCATTTGATTTCGGAAAGACAGTCTGGGATCTCTACCACGATATTTAAATATCAATAAACTGATACTTATAATTTTATAATGACATAATCAGAAAGAATTCCTCTACAAGAATTCCTACAACAATAATAAGCTATACCTACATATCCATAGCAATATGATAAATTCGAAAATAACTCTGTCTCTCAGTCTATCTGTTAAACGTTCACGTCTAAACCACTAGGTACTCTACAATGAGAGTAGGCATGGGCGGAGCCACGGTCAAAAAGTGGATATATAAGATTACTTTCCCTGACTGACCGATTCATCTACGTTTTCATTTTTTTTATATTTATCGCCCTTCCAAAATGACTCTACTCTGCCTGATGGAAAGCATAAGGAGAATCCAAGAGTGGTGGTCACCATACTCATTGCTAATGCAACAATGCAGCATGGTGACCCACACTATGGCGGCCTAGTGATGCTTCTGCATCATTGGGCTTCCGGTCTCGCACTCACCACCGAAACACGACAGCACTGCTGCTGTCATTTTACGTTGATCTTCTGTGCGAGGGTAGTACGCCTCGGTTGCGCCGGCCTGTTCGTGCTGAAATCAGCGTGGCTCTACTACCTTAACCCGTAGAGCCTAAACCACTACAAACTTGAAAATTACGCAGCTGATATTTTTTTTATGCTTTAAGCCACCACTGAGAAATGATTTTTCGGGAATTTTACTCCTAAGGGGGGTAAAATTCGGCATTGACAATTGTATTAAAGTTCAACATTTAGAAAGCTAGAATCAAGAAGTTAAAAAATAATCACACGAGATAAGCCTTTTTAAATACGCTAGTTGTCTGATATAAACAACAGATAAAACTTGTTATAACATCCTTTTAATATCACATTAGTTTGGAACCCGCAAAAAGAGTCAGGCTATATCAATTCAAATTACATATATATTATACGCATAAAACTTTTTATATGTTTTCCTTTTTATATACTTCCAATTTGCCTATCTTATTCTTAAAGTGTCGGTTTGATCTAATAAGTTTGTTCTCCGTTAAGGCGCTAAATAAGCGAGACTTAGGACCAGTTTCATCACTTACATGATAAAGTTCCTGATAACAGTTCAGCAAACCTCGTATCATTCTAGATCACATGACAAAAGTTTAATTAAGATCCGTCGCTTGGGTATTTCAATTGAATCCATGTTCAACTAAAACACGCCGTTAAAGCTAAATTAAACTACTAATTATTTATATTAGTAGCGGGTAGCCAACAACAAGACATAAAAGTCCATTTTCGTATAATTATTCCCTTTTACGACCGCATTCCAAGAAAAGATTACATACAATAAAACACCGATTACAATATTTAAATGATAAATACGAGTATCTTACGTTTTGAATAAAACGATGGCCAACATTCGATCTAGGTATATTTATTTCTTGATATGCTGTTTGCACTACAACTACAGACGGGAGCAGTGTGTACATAGCGATAAGAGATGGACTAAAAGTGTGGTTATCTAAGTATCGATATAAGATCGATCACCAGGCGTTATCGTGAAAAACATATTTTAAGTAGACTCTAATAATTTAATGTCCGATAAAGGCGCCACTTCATGGATTTCTTGAGGCAACTAATAAAGCTTGTACACCACTCAGATAGACATAATTTATCTTGCGACATATTTTACCGTTTAAGGTTTTATAGTTGTAACGGAATGAAGGAATACGCCAAATTAAGAACGCTATAATTCAAATATTCAGATTATGTAAAACTTTCACAAAATTATGTGCCCCCATTCCAGATTTGAAAGTTAATTGAGTGAAATAATTTTAGAAGTCAGGGGTCATGTCTTTTAACTTAAATATTAAATCTATAAAAGCTATCTACCACAAATTTAATTTATATTTAAAGCTCCGTCCACTGCTGAACAAAATTTCCTCAAAGAGCACTAACTATTCCAAGAGCAGTTTGCGTCCATCTGGCTGCCAGCCACTTTCCTTAAATTGTAGGTCCATCGAACCACAGAGTCGAATGAACAATATGTTAATCTAAATCTCCTTACCTTTTTTAACTTAAATTTTCAAAAAGTCTCGTTGACGGCAAATCATAGCTGGCAAATATCCTACAATTACCTCCCTACATTTTGATTTGGTTTGGTTTTGCCTTTGGCCATTTGCCCATTTGGCCTTTGCTTTCACAAAGATTTTGTAGAAATAAAGTGTGTCATAAGTAATAAATAAAAACATTACAAAGTCTCGAGTTATTACGCGAAATAAAATAATTTTATTCGTTTGGACTCAATAATAACTTATTCCCGATTAAACATAAAATGCCAAGATTTACAATTGTTGAAACTTCATATAATGTGACATTAATTTTATCGTTAATTTTACGGTTTTGAATACGTCTCGCACATGTTTTGATGTCGTATTTTGACATCTTTTTGCATAAAGCGATTTAAAAGGTAATGGCTTAATCCATAAATTTTTAAGTAATTAGATAAATAAAGCATCGTAACGAGCTTTGAATGGGTTCTACAGTATTTTTATTCTGTGTAGTAATGTAGGTCCCTATTTATGTTTTTTGTATGTTTATCGTCTTACTAAAATGTGTATACAATTAAAGGCAGTATTTTTGTAGCAGACATTGGTGGACCACTAATTGATTTTATTTAATGACTACTTTTCGTTGAGTAGAGAAAGTACTGCAGATAATCGTTTCATTCGCGAATTCGGTAAATTTGTACTACGGTCTTAAATCAAAAGATTATACCACTTACAAGAAAATTGATGTTAAATAATTTTTTCGTTACTTTTGTACTTGAGTAAGATTACCAGAGGCTCAACATAACTCCCCTTAATTTGAGGAGTGTCACTTAAAAGTAGCAAGGCACTTATAGGTGGTGGTAGAAGTAGTCATAAAAAACAAATTAAGGAAATTTAATAAGATAGGCACTAAATATTATTAAAAATACATCGTGAGAATAACAATATCACATTAGAACGCATTTAAAACTAGATGGTGACCTATTCCTAGAGTTACAACCGTTATTTGTCAAGCGAAATATTATATCATTTGGTACGTGATCGACATTATCTGCCGAGGTCCTGTATATTTGCATAGGCCAAGCGATACCTGAATATTTATACTTTATATATGGAGTGTTTCTGTTCCGTGACTTTATTTCAATAACATGTATATTAACAAGTGACGAAAGAAAGGAGAATTGACATTTCAAATTGGGATTCATGAACCTCCATGTGGGGTCTAACACTCCTATTCATCCCATGAGTGTCCTAAAAGTCTACCAAGGAATCAAACTACGCCGGACAAGATTACTGAAAAAAAAGGAAAATTTGACACAAACCCTCCATCAACCCGTCTAGCCAGCGTGGTATAATAGTACCAAGCCTATAGCCTATAGGAGGCCTTCAGTCAGCAGTGGACTGTCAAAGTCTGTTGATGAAGACGTTGAGTGGCATTCGAAAATTATTTTTACTAGCTTTTGCTCGCGGCTCCGCCCGCGTGTATGTCGGTTATCGCGGCAAATAGTAGCCTATGTGTTATTCTGATGTATAAGCTATATTACTGTAAAGTTTTACCCAAATCCGTTCAGTAGTTTTTGCGTGAAAGAGTAACAAACATCCATCCATTCATACTTACAAACTTTGGCGTTGTATTAGTATAGATTACAATTTGATTCGATCTTATATATATAAAATGTTATTCCATAAAATAGAAAGAAGTCTTGATTCCGAGCCGTCATATGCATTTAGTATTCAAAACGTTTGCTAAATCTTTTCATATGCATTTTACTTAACTTGTAAGATTCATTTTAGAATTAAACTCACTTGTAGTTATTCCAATATTTTAATTCGCTTATATCTTGACCGGTTTCGCCCTGTGACATTATTAAAGTCAGGATTTAAGTGAACTAAAATAGTGGGATAATGAGTGAGTTGAATTCTAGAATTATAAACGTAAAAGTTTGTAAGTATGGATACTTACAAACTTTCACGTTTATAATATTAGTAGGATTATTTCTATCATCAGACAATTGCCGCCTACTGCTGACCGAAGGCCTGCCTAAGAAGCGTCAATCGGTCTTGGGTTGTCTACAACCATCACTTTTATAACCATATTGAAGATAGACTATTATTATACAACATGATATTTTAAAACAGCATTAAAATCCTTATAAAATATCGGCAACGAATTAATACTAAATTCTTGGAAACACCAACAAACTATAGTGGTGATTTCCACCAGTAAAGTAATATGCTAGAATTCTACATCATCAACAAATAACAACCAATCTTAGTCAATTGCTGGAAATAAGTAAACCTTAGAAGAGAGGATTTGACTTAAAACGCTGACCAGACGGTTTATTTGAAGTTCTACTTTTTGATAGGATTTTACATAAAATTAATTATACTATAGACAACACATTGTTAACAAAATATACCGTTGAAATCAGCCTGTATAAATGTATCTGTAAATAAATGTTGGCTACGCGGAATACGGCTTCGTAAGCACTTGATTTACATAAATAACATGCTTTTATTAATCTCCGTCTCCAGCAAGGCTTACGTTATATGTGGCGTTTGAATTGTTGTTTGAACTGTATTAGTATTTTTTGTATACCTATTTCTCCATGCGTGTATATCACTAGGAGTTCAATAAATGTTTTTTTACATTTGAAAATTATTTAATGGCTTTCTTCGACGCATTTTAAATGGTATCAGAAGCGTCTCTATCCCGTGAAGAGCCCGTGTGCAATCATTAGGTACTCTAGCGCCCTTTGGTAAGGGCAGCGAGCTTCAGTAAGCGCGTAGATTCATTAAAAGCCCTTGCGCCGCGCCAGTGTGCACCGCATTCCCTGCACTATCGGTAAAGACTAGCTGTTACTACCGAAATGATATCACAAAAGATTGAAGAAGAAAAAATATTTCTGTGTTTTTTTAGGAGCTTAATAGGGACTCCAAAATTCTGAGGGCTCAAAAGGTAACAATGGACTTGAACCTATTGAGTTTGAAATAGTCCATAGGTGGGGACAGTTACTAACCATCATGTGATGTGACCCGTCTGTCTTTTGCCTAATATTCTAAAATAGACTAGCGACCCGGCCCGGAATTGCACGAAACTATAATATACAGGTGCAGATATTACACATGTGAACTTTTCTCTTTAATCACTCTATCTGTTGTAGAAAACTGCTTTAAAATCCGTTGTGTAGTTTAAAAGATCGAAGCGAGCAGACAGTGCATGTGAGTATGCATGACGGTGGGATTTGTGCCCTGCTTTCAGACCTGGATATTTGTCTCGCGGAATTAAAGCTAAATATATTTCATAGCATTTAATGTCATGGATTTCCGCAAAGTAACGCCTGATTCCATAACTTATGTTTGGTTAATATCGGTCTAGCAGTGTAAGAGGTTCAGCTCTTTTCAAAAGCCTAAATGATGTAAGGCATATTTGGCGTATGATTACTGAATTAAGTGCTTGCGAAGGGGGTTTATTAAATTTTTAATTTTAGCTTGTCTAATATGTAAAGAAGAGGTAAAATGGTCTAACCTCACTTTCTATCATTTGCCTCACCAAAACGCTGACATTCATATTCTAATACTACTACAAGTCACATATTACTTTGACGCCATTAAAAACAAATTTGTTTCCTGAGGCGATAATAAAATGGATGAGAAAAGTAGACTTGTTCTTATCTATTTAATATGGCTATTGCCATAGTTGACTTGACGGTCATGTGGCTCTCAGTTCCGTTAAACCAATGTGTTAATTTAGCATACAATGGTGGTAATTCAGTAGTTTCTGCACTAAACTAAGAATTTTTAGAATAAATTGTTTGGTCTGAACAACAAAACTTATTTCTAAAATGGTATTTTTTACCGACTTCATAAAAGGAGAAGGTTCCCAATTCGACCGTATATTTTTTTATTATACTTCGTCGTTTATGAACCGATTTTGATCATTCTTTTTTTAATGGAAAGGGTCCCAATGGTGGTACCATGTTCAAGACACTAAGATCTGATGATGGCATCCAAGAGAAATCGAGTCGAACCTTGAAGTCTGTTTTTTTTTACTTATTTTTTTTTGTTATTATGTATTTAGATAACGTATATTTTTAGTGTGACTTATTTAATTTTAGTCAGTCTTGAGAACGTCGTTTGGCAGAACAAAACTTATTTTTAGTTTTGTTTAGAGAGTTTTCGGCCAACAGAATTAGCACCAACATGTCACAATTGAGACACATTTTAGTCACAACTGTTTAGCGTATAAAGTGTGACCGAATAACAAATACATAAATATGCGTTTTCCATACCTATACTAGCTAGATCACTGATAGAATACTCAAATACTTATTTGGAAATACATACATATTAAACATAGAAAACAACCAAAATCTGAAACAAATATTAAATTTTGTAGATGATACAAACATTTAGTCCGACTAAGGAATTGAACCCAAGACACACTGCAGTCGTATATCGCAACACTACGCAACCAAGGCAGTTAACGTGTACGATTACGTACGTTTAACTGCATGATAGAGCAGTGGTAGCGAATGCGACTGCTGTGCTAGAAGTCTCGGGTTTGATTCCCGGGTCAGATGTGAACACAAAAAAACGAAATATGTATTTATATTAGTTTGGTACGAAAAAAATATTAACATACTGGCATTTGCGTGCAGCTCTACCAACGTGTTTCCCGGTTATAGCGGTAAAGATCAGCCTATGTCCTTCCTCAGGTATCAAAGTATCTCCATTCCAAATTTCATTGAATTGAATCAGACAGACAGAGTTACTTTCGAATCCTACTAATCATCCTACTTCCTACTAATATTATAAACGCGAAAGTTTGTAAGTATGGATGGATGTTTTGTTACTCTTTCACGCAAAAACTACTGAACGGATTTAGATGAAACTTTACAGTAATATAGCTTATACATCAGAATAACACATAGGCTACTATTTGCCACGATAAACGACATAAACGCGGCCGGAGCCAGGGGCAACAGCTAGTTTATAATAAGTATTAGTATGGATTAAGAAGATCTAAGAATACATCTTAGTTCTTCTGAAAAGTGAATGCTTTTTATATGTATC
The DNA here is from genome assembly GCA_949125395.1 of Diaphora mendica. Taxonomy (NCBI): domain Eukaryota; kingdom Metazoa; phylum Arthropoda; class Insecta; order Lepidoptera; family Erebidae; genus Diaphora; species Diaphora mendica. Next base: position 8,128,258 of record OX421312.1, on the reverse strand, counting down.
TATGAATAGTTAAGAATGTTTAAATCCCATTTATTTAATGACAAGATCATAAGGCCATAACGACTTAGACGAACTATTAAGAAGAACTTATAAAAGGAATATATAAAAACGACAAAAAGTGGTTTAAATATATATAAAACAGGTACCTAAACATATTGGTAAAATCCATATAATGTCTAATCAAGACACGGCTTACAACTACTTAAAAGTTACTTATTACATTTGCATAATTTATAACTAAAGTAAATTTGAAGTACGAAATGAAGAAAAAATATCAACTCAGCATTTAATTCCTGTTTCATCAACAACCAACTAATCAAAACAGCTGTCTTTTCAATTACTATCGTCAGTTACTGAGCACGTAAAAAACAACTGTAATGCTATGGATAAAAGGTATAAATTATTTATGGTTCCCGTAAGGACGCCACGCACTTGGTTGGTCATCGCTGGGCTTATGACGGATATACACAATAACACAGGAAGTTCACGGCCGTACGGACCCTACCACAAGAACCTGTTGATGTTTCACTTTCTACATGATTTTTTTAAATCTTCTACTCAATATGCGCTCTTAACCAAGATGCAAGAGTTTCGCATCGAATCTTTTAGAACAATCGTTAACGAGTCTATTCTCTGGTATTATTGGCTAATAGTTTGTTTTGACCACGTGATTTAGCGTTGAAATGACGCTAATCCCATCCATTTGTTAGTTTTCTAATATAGACTATGGGCCCGTGTCGAAAATTGGTGGGTCATCTGACTGAACCACCAGGAGACCTTTTTAGAAAGATACAGGGGCATAAAACAATAACATTCAGCACTATGCCGTCACTTGTAAGCTGTCAAACTGAGTACAGGTGAAGGGGAGGTGGTAGCAACCCTCGATTTTTCTATATAGCACTAGTTCTAATTAGTTTTGGATCAAACGGCCGTGTCTGAGATGAACGAGGTTATGTGTGTATGGCTATTATTAAGAAGAACTGAGTAACACTGCCTGTGTTATGTAAATGCTAAGATGGACATTCACTTCGAAACTTTTCAGTTTGCAGATGTTCAAATATAAACATATTGTTTCATCATAATTTTGTCGCCTCGTCAATCTTTTATCATACAAACTTAGAATGCAACTTCTAACTTTATGGAAATTGCATTACCAACATTTAAATAGTAGTGTTTTATAATGTTTTAAAGATTGACAATCAATTTTATGGTTTATCGACATGAGTGACCAATCAAAACGCCTTGGCAAGATTCAATTTTTTCACTTACTCCATGATTTGGAACTATCATATAAACTTTAAATAAATAAATAAAAATAAATATTTTCGGACATCTAACACACAACGCCGTCTAGTCCCAAGCTAAGCAGAGCTTGTGTTATGGGTACTAGACAACTGATACAAATACATATATACTTTTTTTTTTTGTAAATACATACATATTATACATAGAAAACACCCAAACTCCGAAACAAATATTTGTAGATCATACAAACATTTGGTCCGACCCGGGAATCGAACCCGAGACCTCATGATCAGCAGTCGCACACGCCAACCGCGAGACCAACGAGGCAGTCAAATGTTTGCAAAATATTAAAAACAGTTTAACATAAGCCATTTACGCCAAGAGAACCAGAAATTATTTGTACTCGAAATACCGACACACTCAGTATAAAGTCTGTACGTCAAATTAAAAAAAAAAAGCTAATGAGGGAGCAAGACGTCAGATAGTCGAGATACTGCCAGTCGTGGTTGGCCGTCGTCGTGCGGCTCATATCGGAGCATCTCGCTCGCTCGCCGCTCACGACTCGAAACAAAACTAAAAGCATTCCGAAGATTAGACCACATTGGCTCTATCTGAGAATTAAGTAAGGCTTACGAGATGATCGACAGTTACCAAACATGTATATATCCAAAGCCTGGAACCATCGAAAGGTATAGTTGACGATTCTGATTTAAAAAAAAAGAAAGTAAACGGAATACAAATTGCACATACCATGGAGATTTTCCCATAAATAACTGAAAAAAAATGTTATTTTTCTTTACATAATCTACTTGAACTTATTAAAAATAAATATTAAAACTCCAGTTTCACAGTCAAGTTTTCTGAGCCCCAAAATGATCCATTCAATTGCAAAAACTTACTAATAATAAACATCTGAGCTAAATTTTTAAAGACCAATTGTCGACATCTTAGACTAAAACGATTTTAGAATACCTGAATTCTAAATAGTTCAATGGACATTTTGAAATTGCATAATATAACTGAACAACAAAGTTCGGGCGGTCGGGCACTCCTTATAGACGGGTTCGGACTTTCTATAAGATCGTTCAACTAACTAGTTCTAGTGACCCTTACGATTTGCGTAGGCCGATGGAGATACATTAACGTTAACTTTGTATTTATAATACCGTTTTGTTTGTGTTTACATTTTTAAGAAACAGGCTTTCTTTCATTTGAGTTTTGTTTTTAAAATTGTAAAAGTGTATTTAATGATAGGATGTGTTTTAATTATTATTTCGTAAATGTGTTTTGCAGGGCACACAGTTAGGGCCTCAAATTTCAGACCCGTGGTGGGTTGTACCAAATGAATTATGTTACGTTAAATTATTATGTCTGACGTCAGTACTATTTTCATTTGAAGATATTGGTCGTACTAGTTTATATTTCAAGATGAGCCAAACTAAAAAGGTTCATTAAATTCATTGACGAGAATCTACAGAAATCATGGCACCTGAGCTCTCGTACCTCATTACTCGTTCAATTAGTCAGTATACACTAAAAAGCCACATCTTTGTTTCTCATATACAAGTGAAATTCCTCCGCCGCCGCGCCGTTTGACGTGGAGCGTGCGGGCTTAGTTAGTCGACGCACGCGCCGACCGCACTTCCAAAGTGAGTTCAAGCGTGTTCCAACAAGACATGGTGGTGACGCCGTCGTACTAAATTTTCCTACAACCTTTTTGTGTTAGCACGCTGTGCTGGGTCGAGTGTGTGTCATTAGTATCTGGCCTTGGATGTTTGTTAGAAGCCTTCGTAGTGAGTTTAACAAACACTGTCTAATAGGATTTTGGAGCAATGACACCTCTGTTACATTTCAAATGTTCGTTTCATTTATTTCATTTGACTTATTTTCAGAAGTCTGATACTACCTTTAGATACAAGGAAGGATTGCGTTCAATGAATGTAGAATCTTAAATTGTTTTTATTTTTATAGAATTGGTAAAAAAGGCATATACTTGAAATCCCCTCTTTGCTATTTACAAGCTAATCTAAAGCCCTTTATTAGTTTTCAAACGTCAATTTTTTGAAATGAATATAAATAATGTCGTCGAGTTTCATAAGCGCAAAGCACATGTATGGTGTTGGTGTTTTGATCTATTTTTATGAGCCTATATGGAATTGCCCTTTGTAAAATAGCCTCTTGTTTGAGATGCATGCATAGTATAACACCGTAAGGTAGGCGTACCTAAATTTTAACATACCCGAGAAATTTCACCAAAAGTCTCGTTAATTTTACAATTTTATTTTAGTTTAAACTTACTAGTAGTTTAAACTGCAACTAGAATATCAAGATTGTGAATTTTGATTCCAGCTTTAGCAAGAGGCCCGTAGGACATCTACAGATCTGACACAAACAAGATAAAAAATCAAATCCATTATTAACTATATAACAGGGTCCTTAAAATATCTGATAATAACACGCCGTGAGGTTTTATTTCGGTTCTTTTGTCCTGAATTACAAAATAAGTGAGCACATACTCCAGTTCATGTAACTCTTATTGTTTCAGACAGAAGGTTTAATATTGTATGACTAAAGATTTTTTGATGTAAAATAACACTGATTTCGTATCATTCTTTGTTCACGCCGCGTTTGTAATTACAAATCGATGCATTCAAAAAGAAACGAAGGATTGAAAGATGAATGTAGTAGGTACTACGTATAATTTTAAAACAATATCATTCGTGTAGATATCGACTAAGGAATTTGTGCATTCATGTTATTATTTCAAAAATGTCTATGACGCAATTGTTAGTATTATTGTGTTATTGACTTTTGGGATCAAAGTGCAGATGCAATAGATATTATTGTAGTCTATTTTATTGTACTAAGTGTGACTACATTGTTACCTAAATCCCATTCATATTTTATACTCGAATGTTTATGAGAATGTATGTTTGTTATTTCGCTTAACTGATGTAGATGAAATTATGCGCAGAGATGGATGGTCTGGAATGGAAAATAGGCCACTCTTGTGTCAGGAAGACACAATTAATAACCATATTTATAAGATAGTACAACAAGGTAGTTGTAGTCTATTTATCAAGAACGCTGAACTTCATATTCCTAAACACATCATTCTATCCTTTTTTTAGCGTGTGACAATTAATAAAAGTAACTACCTATGTTTTGAAAGTAACGAAAACTACTATTAAATCAATGTATTAGCACTGAAGCACCGCCTTTCAAGAACCTTTTATTTTTACGAGGCCGGGTACAAATTTGTAAGGCCTACCCGAACGTTCACGCATGCTTTTTTCTTTCTTTTTTAATATATGATTCGTTTTGTACCGACCTCGAAGCACCACGAAGGTCGACCATGATTGGATGTTGTTCTTTTTTTAAAAAGCCTTCGGAACTAGAAATCACTTTATTACATTCGTGTGATGAAAGTTCTTTCTAAAAAAATTTTTGAAATGGATTGCTGCTTGTTGTCTATTTCTCCTTTTTGACATGATGTTGGACAAGAAATATTTTATTTTTATTTTTTTAAAGTTTACATATCGAACCGTGCACTAAATTATAAAGAGAAATAAGATATAGCTAATAGTATTTTTATGGCACAGCAGGCAAACGAGCAGATAGGTCACTTGATGGTAAATGCCAGACATAGACACACACAACCATAGAGACAAGAGTGCGTTGCCTGTGTGCCGTGTGCTTGCTGTAAAAGCAACGAAATAATTTTCTAATACCAATATTCTGCTAGGCCGTGTACTATTTGGTCATGCCAGCCGGTATTCATCGCAAATCATAACTTTAGTGTTTGTAAGATAAAAGACTAAGGACCAGTTTCACTAGCTCTTGATAATGTATATCTGACATATAATAATATGTCTCTATCTAAGAATGCAGGCTGTAAAGGGTCCCCTAAAATATTACATGTTAAAATATTTTCATGCTACTGGTCACTTTATATATATGTATATATGAGCCTGACAAAGTAACTACTCTGCTTGATGGAAAGCATGAGTAGAATCCAAGAGTAGTAATCACCATAGTCATTGCAAATCTACCACTTACTGATTAAGCCCCTGATAGACTAATGCCACTTTACTACAGATTTCGGTTTCACAAGTCTTGGATAGAGACAAAATAATTTATTTTTAATTTTTTAATGGAATAGGCGGGCAAAGGAGCAGATGTATCGCCTGATGGTAAGCGATTACCGCCGCCCATGGACACCTGCAACACCAGAGGCGTCACAAGTGCGTTGTCGGCCTTTGGGGATTGGGGGGGGAGATAGGGAAGGGTGGGCGGAATAGATAGGGGAAGGTGGGGGGGAGATAGGGGAGGGTTTGAGATATGGGCCTCCGGTATCCTCACTTACACAGTGAAACACAGTACAAGCACTATTAAACACCGGTTTTCTGTGAGGCCGTGGTATCACTCCGGTCGAGCCGGCCCATTCATGCCGAAGCGTGGCTCTTCCACGGTATGTATAATATGTCAGATAAATATATACGAGTAAATATCATCAACTTTTACCTGTTAAATGGTTTTACATAGCAGACAACTATCCGAAACATTATTAAGAACTGGTGAAACTTGCCCTAAATATCCATTACATAATTTACACATTAGTGATTGACAGCCGGTCAGCTCATCAAAATACTAGTCAGTACATTCATAGACTTTCATGAGCAGGCCAGTACGACTGTGTTTTAAATTGCTAAGCAATGTATTTAGTCTGATGTTCAACGTCACTTAATGCAAAATGCATTGTTTTTCCGAATAATCTTCCGAGACGGGTCTACAACGCATGCACGAGTCACTACATTAATTAGAAGCATGCAATCCTAGACAAAAATACATTAATACATTAACCTCTTATTTCCAACCAATGACACAGTTAGAAAACACGTTAGAATTTTAATACAAGTTGGAACTCTACGAAGACTGCCTGCGTTTAGTTGCTGCATGGGTATGTTTTTAATTGGAGCCAAAGGAAAGTAGTTATTTTTCATATAATTAAATTTAACTGTATTTGCTAACTTCTGTTTCGGTCCTAGGTACGTCTTTAGCTTCCAGACATAGAGTACGTAACCCGGGTCACTACGAATTCGTGTCCTATTCATTTCATTTTATACTCCTACGAAAGGCTCTCCAAGGAGGGTTGCTGTCATGCAAATGACGCACCATAAAATAAACCAGCTAGAGCTCTTTGAAATGTCACAGTTCGCACCAACCCCAAGCGAAAGTAAATGGAGGGTAGGCCGAGGATGATAGGTTATAGCTAGACAAGAATCTTCTTTTTTTAAATTTACAAAAGGCTTAACCTGGTAATTGACAACTTTACTACATTCTAGAATGAAACTCATTTATACTTATTCCACTATTTTAATTAAATTTACACCTGACCGGTTTCGCCTTAATGGCATCCTCAAAGGTTAATTATGTACAGTTTCATTCTAGAATATATTACAACAAATTCCATCATATGCCGACAATCGAGAGTATAAATTACATGACAACTTTACTGTTTACGGAACATATTGAACACTGTGGAGGGACTGGTGTCGTGTCCCTCCAACACAAAGGGAGGATCCTCCGACCAGGCGAGGTGATCATGCCTGGCGGGCCAACTGCCCAACGGTTGATGTTGGGATGTTGTATATATGTTAACTGGCGCGAGATCTTTCACTGCGCGATTCAAGATTGGTAGTTTCTTAGTTTCCTTCGTTACTCCGTAGTTCGACGTATCTTCGGTAGAAGGCGCTGTAGTATGTTATGTTGTTGTTGCGCTGTATGTGGAGGTCGCCACATCACTCCCCTCCAAGACCGGAGGTCGATACATTGTTGAGTCAGCTGTCTGTGCTCTGTTGTGGAGCTTGCCAGTGCCAAGAGTGAGTAGTTACAGTGAGTCGGAACTGAAATGCCGCAAGTTCCAGTGAGTCGGAACTGAATGCCGCTAGTCCCAGTGAGTCGGGGCTGAAGTCCGCTGATCCCATTGAGTCGGGATTGAGTGCGGTGCGCGGTGCTGCGTTGAGGTCCCCAGTGAGTCGGGGCTGGCTGCTGCGTAGACGGGAGAGATCTGCTCTGCTTACATGGACCGTAGGTGCAGTGTGCTGTGCCTAGACGCTGATGAGGCCGTAGGGGTAAACCAGGCTGGAGCGGTCGCTTCCTGCGTGTGGTGTATCCCTGTTGAGGCCGAGGTTGCTGGCTGGCTGTGAGACTTGCTGTGGGAGTGAATATGGTGGTGGCGTGCTGATGCTGCATCGAAGGCTGCTTCCAATCACGTCGGGGTCACCACTGTGGGGGACAGGTGTGTCATGTCCCACCAACACAAAGGGAGGATCCTCCGACCAGGCGAGGTGATCATGCCTGGCGGGCCAACTGCCCAACGGTTGATGTTGGGATATTGTATATATGTTAACTGGCGCGAGATCTTTCACTGCGCGATTCAAGATTGGTAGTTTCTTAGTTTCCTTCGTTACTCCGTAGTTCGACGTATCTTCGGTAGAAGGCGCTGTAGTATGTTATGTTGTTGTTGCGCTGTATGTGGAGGTCGCCACAAACACTGATATGAATACATTTGAAGACTATTGATAGCACAGTTTTACTTCGTATTTATAATTTAATAACAAGACTTAGAACGGCCCTTGTGAAGTTGCAGTATATTTAGATATGGCGAGGCGACAAAGCACACTAAAAATATATTAAGGTTTTAGAGTCACTTTTATTTCGATTGCACGCCATTTCTATACTATTTGAAAGTACATAGTGTACTACCACTTTGCAGTCCTCAAAAAAAGTGTTTCTCATTAAAAAAAGTGTAATAAAGTGGGCTAAAACTGCCAAGGGTGGGTTAACACTGTATGTAGAATATTTAAATATAATCATACATTTTTGGTTTACAATGTATGTTCCAGCTTTGCAGTCTTATAGCAGTTCACGATCACTGTTTTGTGGAATTATCATTTTTTTTATCATATCAATAACTATATCAACTACCAATTCTTACTTTGTATAATAAAACTGAAAATTACACGTGTAATAAACTATTATTACATGTGTAATTTTCACATGTAATAGGTGTACCTACTAAGGTACACCATTACGATCTAACTATTTACACGACACATCGTAGTCACGACAAAAACCTTGTGTGGTCGCTGTAACCAAAATAACTTGAACTATTGCGACTCGAGAATTACCTATTTTATTTTTTTACTATAGAATACTAAGGTATCAGCTTAAACTGGATACTATAAAGTTAGGGACTTGACAAAATTATAGGCTTAAAGCAGGAAAATGTTATTTGGAGTACCATTGCTACATTATTCGTTGTGGGAAAATAAATAGTTATTATTAAGAATATTAAGTGAAAGACCACCTAAGTGAGTTATTTGGAGTGCTATTTATTGCATGACATAGCAAATGGAATTACTAATAATTGTAATGTATATTTAATTGGGATGCTAATTGATTTTAAGACTTGAAACGTTCGTCAAAGACCTATCCAGAGTTTGACTGCAGTGTAAAAGATGTCTCCGAGAGCACGTTAAGCCCCCGATCACGGTTGCCGAACGAACATATGTGGAAATCATTACAGATAGATCTTTAAACAGTCCAAGAACAGTCTATCTACAGAACGGCTCCAACCTATCTGGGAAAAGACTAGGAGGATTTTGAAGATTATTTTCTATAACTGTATGTTTGCGATTGACATTGTGATGCAGCGACGCATCAGTGTTCGAAATGTAGTACAAGTACTATATTTCATTTCATTCATATTCTAATTACGAAAGGACTCGTGAGAAAATTTACACATATATTGAAATTAGCAATAACTTATAAAAGGGTAATAAATATTAAGTAACTTTTATTTATGTGGCAACACGTAGCGTAGCATAGTATCCGACATCATATTGTGCGTACTATTTACATCTTTTCAAGAAACTTTCTTCTAATAACCTATAGATGTTTAGCAAAAATTCAATAACTGTCTGCGAACAGTTATGTGACGTTATGTACTTTCTACCGTTAAAAAATATTATTTCAATACGGAAATATACAGATTTTTCTAGAAGCCTAATGCCTATATTGACTAAGGAAATACGACGTTGAAACTTTCGCGGCATTTCGGAGAGAAAACTTCGCGCCATCTTGGAAATCGGACTATGGTGCATGCGCCCTCGACACGTTTAGATGAAATAAAACCTACGTGGTATACGATAGCCGCGTACAAACTTATTTGATCGGTCGTTCAACCATGTCAATGTTGCATGCCTTTCTAACCCATATGTGCGTCTCGCTCTCTCGTACCGTTAAGGTGGTATGCCTGAGTTATGGCATTCCGATGTTACCACCACCACTCCGGAGGCTGTGCGGCCGCGTAATAGTAAGTAACATGTGATTTTACCTTTACATCCACTGTTTCTTGTTAGGTGTGAACGGCCTCTGCTATTAGAAAATTAATTGATCATTTTGGAAGTATTTTGTTAGTGATTTATCTTTTTACCGTTTTATGAGTAATGCTCTACGAGAATAACAAATATTGGTTTATTTGAGAAATTCTTGTTTTAAGTATTTTTACGAATCATACCTATATCATGTAGAAAATATTAAGATTCAAAGTATAGTATTGATATTTGAAAGCTATTTGGTAGGTCACATAAGACAAACAAACTCATAATGAGCTTCCTTAGAGAACATGGTTTTGTATGGAGAACATGGTACGTCAGAATTGTTCAAGTACAACATTTCTTCTTAGGAAATTTAACACTATTTACAAATATGTATATTAGTTCTAACGGGAAAAGTTGCTAGCGAAAGCAACTTATCAAGAGGAGCAAACTTATAGATACTTAGAATAATGTTCATTTGTCGAAACGGACAGTTTTAGTATTAGATATTTTCCTTGTCTAGTCTAGTTATTTTGCAAAAGCATTTGTTCTACCGAAAATAGTTTTGATATTTAATTGTTAATTGTACTACCCCTATTCATCCCGTGGATATCGTAAGAGACAAAGGTAGTAAACTACGCATGACAACATTGCATAGAGAAGGAAATCTATACTAATATTATGAAGCTTGTTTGTTTGTTCGAAAGCGCAAATAATCTCAAGAACTACTGATCCGATTTGAATTTTTTTTCAGTGTTAGCCCATTTATCGAGGAAGCCTATAAGCTATATGTCATTACGTTAAGACCAATAGGAGCGGCGCATCAATGAAGAATGTTACAAAAATGTTGGAAAATTATATCGCTACGGGCAACGACGTTGCGTGGGTCAGCTAGTACTTCAAACTAATCCTATACAACACATATGGGCAGCGTGGTACAGGCCAAACCATCTGTTTTGCTAATAACAATTTGTTAACACCAGACCTTTAAAAGGTAAGAAAGGGAAGTTTCATATATAAGTACCTATGTTATGTTGCATGTTATGTTGTTCTTTGAAAAATATCAAAACACACTAAGAACGTCAAGCAAAGTAGGATGACTATACTTATTAGATACTAGCTGACCCACGCAACGTCGTTTATGCCCGTAGCGTAAAAAAATTCCCCCGTTTATGTAACATTCTTCATTGGTCCTCCGCTCCTATTGGTCTTAGCGTGATGATATATAGCCTATAGCCTTCCTCGATAAATGTACTATCCAACACTGAAATAATTTTTCAAATCGGATCAGCGGTTCCAGAGATTAGCGCGTTCAAACAAACAAACTCTTCAGCTTTATAATATTAGTATAAATTAAGTGCCTTTTTTGACGTGGTGGAAAATCTCTTCCGATCTCCATATTATTTCAGGCCCTTTCGGCATCATGACGCCTAATCAGGACCTATCCCGGAGAGGTAATTAAGCCCCTAAACTTATTTTCTCAAATATGTTAAGGTAGTTTGGTTCTCAATACCTTTAAAACTTAGGGCGATATCTTAAACCCCGCTCCATCGATTTAATCTCTGTAGGTATGCTCTTGGACGAGTTTCTAGGAACCATTCATGGTTCTTGTCTTTAATAACTTCATGCAGGTAAAAGAGTCATGAATTTGCAATATATAAGGCACGAGCTAGCACGAGCTAGAGAAGTATAAGAAACTAGTGGTTGCCCGCGGCTCCGCCCGCGCATATGTCAGTTATCGCGTTATGTAGCCTATGTGTTATTCTGATGTATAAGCTATATTACTGTAAAGTCTCATCCAAATCCGTTCAATAGTTTTTGCGTGAAAGAGTAACAAACATCCATCCATCTTCACATCCATACTTACAAACTTTCGCGTTTATAATATTATAGTATAGATTTTATTCCAACCGATTTGGCCAGCGTGCTTTATTAGGCCAAAACCTTATTTCTAAGAAGAGGCTTATGTCCAGTCGTGGACTGTTAAAAGTTGTTGACGATGAGCTTTAGTTTGTGGACGACTGAAGAAGATTCTTGACTGCCTCTGTGGCGCAGTGGTAGCGTATGCGACTGCCGTGCTTGAAGTCTCGGGTTCGTTTCCTGGTTCGGACCAAATGTTTGTAGGATCTGCATCTGCAAATATTTGTTTCAGAGTTTGGGTGTTTTCTATGTATACCTAATATGTATGTATTTACAAAACAAAAGTATATATTTATGTATTTATATCAGTTGTCTAGTACCCATAACACAAGCTCTGCTTAGCTTGGGACTAGATCTTGGGACCATCATCATCATTTTATAAATGATTAAGGTTTGTAAAAAGTCTGTAATATTTCGGACATCTTACACACAAGTGTAAGATGTCCGAAATATTAATTTATTTATTTATTCCTTAACTTGTAAATTTGCGTTATCGAAAACGTAAGTTCAACACACTTTTTACAAACCTTAATCATTTATAAAAATAACACAGACTGTTCTTTCATAAGCGATAGTATTTTTTATTATTATTGAGATAGCAAAGTCGATTGAGACGTGACACCAGGCAACCAAATATACGATTTTACAATTGTATTATACCTTACACCTATATTAAATATTTCAATTTATTCAAACTTGTAGGTAAGCAAGCACATACTACGAATTTATACCTAACTAGCTGACCTGACTTACGTCGGCGTCGTTCCGTCTTAGAATGAATAAATATTGTAATCAAATTTGGTGACATACCGACGGTGCCACCTACCGGGCCCAATTGTGTTTTCAAACCATCCAAATCGGTTCAGTCATTTAGGAGGAGGTACGTGAGAAACACATATACAGAAGAATTATATATTAAGATTCGACGCATGAATTGTAAATTTGATTTTATGTTAAAGACATATATAGATATTTATATATAGGAAATGCGGTTTAAGTGGGCGAAGCCGCAGGCGAAAGTTGATGGTAACAAATGTCTATGCTTATGGAGTCGTTTCTTGCCACTATTACTTCGTCACGAATCTATATATCTTACCTACCTATATACCTTACTTATATAAAAGAGGAAGGTGACTGACATAGAGAGCGATCAACGCACAGCCCAAACCGCTAAACCTAGAATCCTGAAATTTTGCATGTAGGTGCTTTATAATAACGTAAGTGAGCACTAAGAAAGGAATTTTGGAAATTCCACCCCTAAGGGGGTAAATCAGGGGACGAAAGTCTGCGTGAACGAAGCCGCGTGCAAAAGCTAGTTTTATATAAATTCTATAGGTATTACATACAAGGGTGTCGTAAGAGCCGACTGAGGAGACAAACTGCGCAACGACAGCGCTGCCAATGAGAAGGAAAATTTTAAACAAATCCTATACTGCCTGCGTCTGGCCAGCAGGGTATAGTAGGCCTCCTACCTGAAGATAGACCTGTAGTCTGCAGTGCAGTAGACTCCGGTGTGCAAAATTTCTTGTCCATACTTTATGGGCATGGATTAAAGGTGGCATTATTAAGTAGTTTATTTTATTCTTAATAGTTTTTATTTTAAGTTATTTATTACAATCTCACCGTGAGAGAGCCACGCTTCCGCCATTCAGGGCCGGCTCGACCGGAGTGATACCACGGCCTTACAGAAAACCGGTGTGAAATCATGCTTGCACTGTGTTTCACCGAGTGAGTGGAGGCCCCAACCCCCAAAGGCCGGCAACGCACTTATGACGCTCCTGGTGTTGCAGGTTTCCATAATCGCTTACCATCAGGCGATACGTCTGCTCGTTTGCCCGCCTATTTAATTTTAAAAAAAACCTGAAGGAATGTGTAACAAAATTGGATCACTAAGATAATGGTAAGTAGTTCTTAAATTAAATTGGTATTTTCAAAGTGGCAGTACACATCGATGTTAGGCGTAGGAAGGTACCTACATCATCGGTCATCATCTGTATTAAAAGCCATAAACTCAATTCTCGGCTCAAAACGAACCTATCAAAATAAATTCACGTATCTCTGTGCTTGTATAGGTACTAGGTACCTACGTAGAATAATATTGAGAGAGGAACTACAAACATTATCGAATCGGACAACTGCTCGATTATCGATAAATCAGTCAAATAGTTAACGTAAAGTCAGCACGTATCGCCTTATAAGGGCAATCGTTCGCATGACGTCCTCCCGTATCCTTTCAATGAATATGTTATAGACAATCATATCCATATTTAGTTAGAATATCTTACAACTTTTTCTATATCCCACAGAAATGACCTTTAAAGTTAGAGTGAGAAGGTCGAGAATTCTTATTGTGATAGACGTCAATAAATAATAAGCCATCTACCAATAGGTGGGGGTTTGCAGCTATGCAAGATGATGTCATGCTAACTTACAAACTATGTACCAAAATCCACTTTAATGTGATACGGTGTTATTACGTTCGAAAATTAAGAGTCTTGCGTGGTCTTGTCAAACAAACCATAGAAATCGGCCATTCTTGATCGTAAACTTTTTGTCATCTGATTGTAAAATACTAAATCTTAATATTATTTCGCACTTTAGTCAATCAGTCAGCTATTAACTCATTCATCACCTCGTTCATCAATCATGTTTAAATTGCGATATAATAGTTCTAAAAACATCTCTTTCCCTTTAATAAAAATAAGTTTATGTACTGAAATCCGGAGCTTGATTACGAAGAAGCTTTTTGGGTTACTAGTGCCATCTAAGGTAGAATTATTAAAACATACATCTACGTTACAGCGTCCTCTATGAAATTTATAAAGAACTATTAAGAAAAATAAAGGCATCGACGTTACTGCCTGTTTTCATAGATGGCGCTGCACAATGTAGCGACTCAAATCGGACAAGTTTTGATCAAAGCGACATCTATGCTCTTTATTGTGAAAGTCAATGTCTGAATGAAGTGTTTGATTTGTCGACGAGATGGCAGCACCTGCCTCCTGTTTTAGTTTTAATCATGGGTTGACAATATATTATGTTAGTTTTAATGTGTTACATTAATTTAAGTTCAAGACCTATATCCTATATCGCAGTTTTTAAGGATTTTACAAAAAAAAAATGTTTTATAATGCATTTCAGATTCAACATATTTAAATATTGGTCAGTGTTTCTTCATACTAAATGTTCCAAAGTAACGAATATTATTTGTACGTTTATAGAAGTTGTGAAAGAGTTTGTTTTGGGTTTACACTTAAACCGCATTACGCTCGACTCTAATCTGTTAGCGCATCTTACCGGATTTTAATGTCACAAATTAAATTATATTAAAATGGTTAGTCGCATAGGGATAGGGTGGCGAATGAAAATCTCTACACCTTTAATGAAATTTGTATAACACGAATAAATAGGACTATTATATTCAATGACAAAGTTTAAACAATGGGTGATGCTGATTTTAACGACAAAAAGTTGCAAAAGCGCAGATGTCTAGCGTGTCTTTGTTAGCGTTAATGGGTGTGATAGTTCAAATTATATTTGTGTTATAAAACATTATTATTCCTAATGGATATTTATTGAACTCTAACAATAAACATGTGCCATAGATATGTTGTTTCTGTTTAAATTTTTTAAATTTGTTTGTTATAGAAGGAGTTTCAATTACATTCTTACAAATTGCCTGTATCTATCTACTTAGTATAGAGGTTTTTGATTGCATTCTAAGACTACGTTGTATTCAGGCCAGAGGTAAAAAAGCCCATACATAACTAAAGCATGATCATCGTCGCGGTAGGGCTTAAGAGACGGCCTGTAATGAAATATCTGTCAAGTGATGCATGAAATTGTGCGCCGCACTGGGGCCGTTGCCCCGATACGACGTGAGTTCGTCTTGACGAGCTAATTGCTATTTGAGAAGTATTATTTACTTTGGGGTCTTCAAGTTTAAAATGCAGGTCATTTCAAGTTATTAAAAAATATAATTGGAATTCATTACTAAGGATGCCTGACCGAGAGCGGAGTGCTAATTCATTGCACGGTAGATAGTTAACAATTCAGCTTCTGTTGCGAGTACCTATCTATTTATTATACCTATTTAAGAGGCACCGATCACCATCAGGAGGCCTATATATTATTATACCTGGTATCTATATGCTATAAGTAGATACACTAATATTAATGTATAAATACTACTACTGGTTTATGAAAAATATTATGATGAATTTTAATTATGACATCAAAATGTATTTCTTATACATATGTAATTTTTTTCCCTACGTTAGCGTCTTGAGCAGCTGTTGTTCAGTAGGTAAGTAGGCAGGAACTCCTACCTGCTCTAAGGTGTTTTTACTATGGGACTAATTCCACCCACGTGCCCACCACTGTAACTCCTGTAAATTAAGTCAAAATATTTAAATGTTTTAATAATAATAATTAATTAATATAAGTATATTTACCAGCAGTTTGGTTACTATAGTCAAGTAGAGCCACGCTGATTTCAGCACAGACGGGTCGGATGACCGTGGAGGTATTACCCTCGCACAGAAGATCAACATAAAATTACAGCGTTAGTGCTGTCATGTCGAGCAGACAACTACAAAAGCGTTAAAGCTGAATCTAATACACATGCAGCAATCGTTATGGCGTTTAAACGTGCATTTTGTGGTATCGTATACCGAACCACAGACGCTCCAATCGCTGAGCGTATACCGAAGCCAATTCTGACAATCCTCAGCAGAAATGCAACACGATGCAAGCGTTGTGGATTCAATGCGGTTTTCCACATTATAAACGTATGCAAGCTTTCAATTTTGAATACGAAACTCTACGTTAATACGGTTTTACCTGAATACATCACATGCATGATATTACAATATTGGTTTATCTATCTTTGAACTGAAAATCAGTTATGTGATTTAAGTAAATACTTGCAGAACCCGCAACATGCTTTTTTATGTATGGCCCGCCAAAATGACTCTACTCTGCCTGATGGAAAGCATAAGAAAAATCCAAGAGTGGTGGTCACATGGCAACCCACACCACGGCGGCCTAGTGATGCTTCTGCATCTTTTAGTCCAGTCAACAAGTATGGAACTTGTTGACTAGACTATTTGGGCCTTCTATTTTACTACATACTATATTACACAAACGAACAGTGTTAGTTGTATTGTGGTAACCTGATAAACTTAGGTAAGTACTTACAAATTTCTTAAACACACACATCGTTGAAAAATTGTACCCAAACAAGTAATAAATTATCGTATTCTTTATATAATTAATTCAAACTAGGTAGGTACCGAACCCACGACATCAGGCTTGGTAGTCAGACTCACTAACAGTTAGGTCAACTATCTACTAGTCAATATGATAATTATATTATGTTGTTGCTATTTTATTTAGGCACACCGGACAAGTAACTACAGACTTCTGTAAACCTGTGTTACTTTGATTAAAAATGTGATGAAAATTATTCTCTACCATCATCATCAGCCTATTGCAGTCCGCTGCTGGATATAGGATTCTCCCATCACAAGACACTTTAACCGATTTTGAGCTTCTCACATCCAGGTCTTGCCACCCATCTTGCACATACGTCACTCTATCTGGCCAGCGGGCGTCCTACACTACGTTTTACTCATTATTCTCTATATTACACACCAATGCAGTAATTTCGACTACCTCGTTGGCGAATTGGTAGTGTATGGGACTGCTGTGCTTGAGGTTTCGGGTTCGATTCCCGGGTCGAAACAAATGTGTATATGATCTGTAAATATTTGTTTCGATGTTTGGGTGTTTTCTATGTAAGTATTTACAAAAAAGTATATGTATTTACATCAGTTGTCCAGTACCCATAATGGCCATAATACAAGCTCTGCTTAAGTTTGGGACATCTAGGCGTTGTCCGCGTTCTGTGTTAGAAATCCGAAATATTTATTTAAATTTACTTCTTCTCTGGATCCAACCAGTAGAGCCGTCCATCCAAATAATTTCTCACCATTGATACGGGTTAAACGTTAAATCTATCAACGAAATTTATCATTTGAAGTGTCGAAACACGTCCAGTTTAGTAGTGAACGTTCGTGCCCCTATACCCGCTGTTCATTTAATTATCGGACCCTCAACTGAGATGTGGGGTTACCACTTTTAACCAATTATTATTTATACTTTCAAGCTACTATTGTTTTAGAAAAGCGTGCTTTTGGATTACTATTGGATGTCTTCTTACTTTTATAAGTTTCTAAATTTAGATGCATTACGTGAAAAAGGTTTTTCGCTTACTCTTGGTTGATTATTCTATAATTATTAAGTGCTAGCTGACCCAAGCAACCTCGTTTGCGTCCAAACTACCATCCCCCGTTTTAACCCCAAAAGGGGGTTGATTTCTAAAGGTACATTATTAGTACACCTCCACACCGTCTATAAGGATAAAAATATAGGACTTTCATACAAACGTCCAACCCCCGTTCTAGTTTCGTAAAATCCGTTCTTAGCAGATGTCTACACCCTATAGGGAACCTACCTGCTAAATTTCAAGTTTTTAGGTGTTATAGTTTCTGAGATTTCGTGATTAATAAGTGAGTGGTATTTCGCTTTTATATTATACCAGCTTTGCACCGCGGCGTTGCCCCCGGTTGTTGTACCTTGGGTAACACCACGGGGCTCAGCTAGTATACATACGTTTATGATAATTCTACTACTTAAATACCATTTGAAATCCTTCTGCCATAATTATTTTAACTTCAATAACATTGGACTTTCATACAAACTACCATCACCCGTTTTAACCCTAGAATGGGGTGGATTTCAAAAGATACATTATTAGTACACCTCCACACCATCTATAGAGCATACATTTTAAATTTCAAGTCTCTTACTTCAAAAACATAGGACTTTCACACAAACTTCCAACCCCCGTTTTACCCCCTTAGGGGTGGAGTTTCGTAAAATCCGTTCTTAGCGGATGTCTACACTCTATAAGGAACCTACCTGCTAAATTTCAAGTTTGTTGGTGTTATAGTTTCTGAGTTTTCGTGATTAATAAGTGAGTGGTATTTCGCTTTTATATATATAGATAGAAGATTAAATTATAATCAAAAGGGATAAAAGTACCTAGCTCATGCTGGAATGTTATCTATCACATCCCATCATGAGATCATCAGCTTTCAATATTCCACTGTTACGGAAATAACGTTCACTTTCCAAAGAAGGTTTTGGCCTACAATACCACGCTGGGTTATGTTCGGGTATGTATCAAGCTTTCCTTCTTTTTTCAGTGATGTTGTCTTGCGTAGTTTGTTTTTTTATTCGTCGCTTACGACACCCATGGGATAAATAGGGGTTGTGACACTGAATATTTTTAATCTGCTGCTTGACTGCACGTTTGGCCTAGTGGTTTAACGGTCACCACGCCGTTTCCTACTACGCCAAGTGTCGTGGGTTCAAATCCCACGTAGGACAACAACTTTGTGTGATCCACAAATTGTTGTTCTGAGTCCGGGTGTTCTTTGTGTCCGTTTCATGTATGTTTGTAAAGTCCCCCGCGACACAGGATCTATACCTAGTGCGGGAGTTGTCTTATAAAAAAAATAAAATATCCTACACCAAACAGATATAGTCTATCTATCTTTTCACAAAATTTCATATAATTCCTTGCAGCTGTTCTGACGTAAATGAGTAGTAAACGTCCGTCAATCCATCCAAAAATATTGAATATTAGTATATAGCAGCAAAATCTATATTGAAAAAATCTGTAGGTACTATTTTTGTACCGTGGAAGAGTTAGATACATTGCAGCACAGGCCGATATACAGCTTATTATAACCATCCTCGATTGCTTTGCTATCTAACACTGACAGAATTTTTCAAACGTATTACCTGAATTTATCCGCTACAACTTCAGAAACTAATAAAACCTACTTTTTTATAATTAGTACCTATAGCCTATAGATAAACACTCGTGAATACATACGGTTATCAGATAAGCCACTGCTTTATATGCATAGGGCAGATTAATTAAGAGTACATTAAAACAATAGTCAGATTATTCGAAATCATTGGAAATGCATTGTTTTGATGTTTTTGACTTCAACATTAATCTATTTGTGAAATTATAAGCCGTTAATATTTTTCGCTATGACATTTTCCAATATATCTTATATCAATTAAGGATAATGTCGTGTTACTCATAACTGTATTAGTGATTATTTTGCTACCTTTCTATTTTAAAGAAAGTAACATTGTTTTATGCCACAAGACGTTTTGCCCGAAGAAAAATCACACACGACGTACATAATTAAGTATGTATTTTCTGTATCTTATCATAAGACAGTTGCTATGTTTTTTGTTTCTTCTATTTGAGAAAAACTGTTTTAGAAGAAGTTTCACTAAAATATTAAAATTTTTGGGACATCTGACACACCTGATACACAACGCAGTCTAGCTTCAAACTAAGCAGAGCTTGTACTATGAAAGCTAGATTGACTGATAGAATACTCATATACTTTACTTTGTAAATACATATCATAATTATGTGATCAGTTAGTCAGTCAGTCGTATGGCGGAAGAAGGCAATTGCGATTCTCGCTACCCCGGCTATAGGCAAGCAAAGGGAACACCGGGTGGTTTTTAGTCGGTAAGAGTCAGACAGACCCCTTTGCTCCTCTCCAATGGGCGAAGGACATCCATGAGGATCTTCCACAACGTTAACAAAAAAAAAGTCAGTCAGTCGTTATACCTGTTTGTCTCACCTTACCTCACGTCTAGAGGCGTTAATATTCAACACACGACGTACAGTTTGACACGAAAATCAATGTTAACAAACAGCTATTCTAAAAATCCTGTGTGTTAAATATTAATACAAGTTTTGTTATCAAATCACGTTTCGTTCCAAATCCAGTGTGAAGTTAGCTGTAAAAGAATGATGATCGAATTGGGTACTTGTTGATTTAAACTTGGAATTTCCATAATTTCCAGAAATTTTATTATTTTGCTTTAAAAATGATTTCAACTTTAAAGCCGTCTAGATTCTAGGATAAGATTTACTGTACGTAATAATGATGATAATGCGAGGAACATAAGTACAGACTTTTAGGACAGTTTCACACTATTTCAGATCAGAATCCGATCCGATGCCTTGCAAATACAGTCCGGAGTAGTTGTAGAAGAGTTTCTATAATAATTTATGACTTCCGTCAACAGATTTCTTTCCGTTATCTGCGAATCTCCATTTCGAAGTAGCTTTACTATTTTATTATTTTTATTTACTTTATTAATAAACTTCTTCTGTGTACCATTGACGTCGATCAAAAGGACACATGATCAACGAGCTCTGCTGTGAATCCGCATATAATGATGCAAAAAGGTGACCCCTGAATCGTTTTTATCAGAGTGCGCTATGAAGTCAATCTGTTAGACAGCCTTTCAAATAATATCTGAATTGAAATGGAGATTTCTAGATCCATATTTTCACGCGTTCGGAACGGATTCGGATTAGACGTAATGCGAAACCGCTCTAACCTTTGTGGCATGGAATTTATTAAGTTATCGTTTGCTCATAATTATAAGTTTGATAATAAATTAACTAATTTAGTAAAATATACTATACTAACTATTAGGTATTTGTAGTGATAAGTAACATTTGCAAATCAAGACAAGATTTATATAATTTTTGAGTTCGCTAGTTATCCACCACTTTTTTCTTGTCACGATTAGGACAAATATTTTGAGAATTCCCGCCTTGAGCAATCTTAGTGTCTCACCATCCTCCACCTAAGGCATTATCACACGGTTCCTATTAGTCGTAGCATGATAATATATGGCTAGTATTCTTTCCCTGATGAATAGGCTACAAAATATTAAAATATTTTTTAAATTCAAGCTACTACATAATTTCTGAGCTTAGCGCGTTCAACCTAAAAAATAAAACTCCTCAGCTTTTTATATTGAGTAGGTACATATATACATACATGAAGGGGTAGGCATAGGCGTATTAAACGACAATTTCAAGCTATTAATACAAACACAGACGGTATTTGTCATTATATTCTTTCAGTGCGTCCACCTATTAGCTTATGCACTTTTCAATAAAAGGCAATTAACTTTTAAGTAACTGTGCACGTTTTAATCTTTGCCAACTAAATTTCATTAACATTACAATAAAAGATAATCATTTCCGATTAAAATTTGGCATTAACATTAAAAATCTCGCACGCATAAAATTGTAGGGTGCTGTGCATATTTTGTTTGTGGTTCTTTTTTAATTTTTTATAGCTGGCTGTTCACATGAATGAATGACTTTTGGTTGTGAGAAAGATATAATATAAGCTCGTTTATTTGCACTTGCACCAAACCTGTTCGGGTGAGCCTCCGATCTTCCAACATTTTTTTTATCGCATACTTTTTATGTTCTTGGTGTTTTACATCGGTTACTCTTGTGAGAAGTTTGAGTGCAATTAAAAGTCTGTGTTTCTTGCTCGTATGCGTTTTATGCACACCTAATTTATGTGTTATTAATTTATGCAACAGACTAGAGCATAATTTTACATAAAGGACGAATGCTTATGCTTAATGAAGGTTTCTTGTTATCATAAACACATTTTTGGCTTCTAATATTTTTTTATGCCTAAAAGACTAATCATTGTTCTAGATGTAAGGCCCAAGTTCTTTTAGTAGCAACGCAACGTAGGTATGTTGATTTATAATTTGAGTTTTTTTTTATAGAATAGTGTGCAAACGAACAGACGTATCGCCTGATGGTAACCGCCGCCCATGGACACCCGTAACACCAGAGGCATCACCAGTGCGTATATTGTTGTTTGTTTAAGATTCAAAAGAGCGATATTTATAATATTAGTTACATAAGCTTACCTGAGCCGCAAACTACAACTATAGGAACAACTCTATCTATTGCAACTCAATTTTGAAGCAGATATCTTGAACCGATTTTGCTGAAATTTTGTAAGGATATGTATACACCGTGACAATACAATATTATAATGCCGTGGAGCTGATCTGATGCTGGAGCTGGAAGGTGGCCATAGAAACTCTGTAAAGAAACGTCGCAACATCATCGAGTTTGGACTCTTGTGATTCGTCTCGAGGCATTCCTGTAAAAGCTTGTTTTTAAAAAGTTTTGAATTTAATTTATTAATTATAGCCCGAAGTCGTAGGCCTGCCTGATTATGACTATTTCTATTGCAAGACGAATTAGAGTCTGTAAGTGTGGTTTTAGTTTACAACTTACAGCCAGTTAGACTTTAATTTTACGAACGTGCATTTAATTAAATAAATTTCGCGAACCTAAGTTCAATTTAGTTTAATGTGGACTCAATCGTTTTGCAATAAAAATCTTTACGATTTACCTCGAACGGTGGCTTTCAGGTCTGGGTGCAAATAAATTACATCCATTCAGCACCAGGATTAAACTTGTAGTATTAAAGAGATATCGGGTATGAATTTCTCCACCGATGTCATTAAAATTGCATTTTTAATAATTTAAATTCTTGGACGAAGGTAACATGACCGCCTACAAAATATTCTTGAGATGTAATGTGTTAGATATAGGAGTCTCCATTATAGAGACATCATACAAAATATTATAGAGACTGAAGTTTCTAACATCAAAAGAAATATAGTATGGTGTGTGTGTGTGTGTGTGTGCGCGTGTGAGTCTGTAATGATACAACACAAAGGGAAAATTTTATTTATCAGTGCCGTACCTCAAAAGCAAAAAACGGAACCCTTATAGGATCACTTTGTTGTCTGTTTTTTCTCAGGAACTCGTGGAGGTATCAAGCTGAAATTCATATCAAAAACTCAGGTCTACTGTCCCTTGGAGCTGAAAATATAAAACTTCTAAGCCAACGCAATCAAAAGATACAGCCGTTTATGCTGCAAGTTTTCGAAACTCGCAAGTGAACTCAATCTTGAAATTTGGTACTAAGCAACACGTCTTATAGCACAGATAAAGGAAAAATTGTGAAAAGCATAAATTTTTAGTTATTATCATATAATATACTTACAGGTTTGTACGGAATCCTCGGTGCACGAGTCCGACTGGCACTTCGCCGGTTTTTTACTCAAAACTTGGGTATTTCTTTTATAAATCAGTCATATTGATTTATGCAGCATTAGGATCGCAAATAAGATTCTTATAAACCGATACCCCTATAAATATGTTAGGACGGTGTGATCGGACGCACTCGTTGATGTCCTTGCTTGACCTTTTAGTTTTTCACGTAAAAAAGACGGACCATAGGATACGCGGCTGCTTCGAGCTAAGTACCCATCTGCAAGTCAGTACTCGTAGATGAGTACTTAGATGATGTAGAAGCATCATCAGTCCGAGACTTGCTATATATTTTGCCCTAGGTACAGTATAGAATAGATTTTTTATTAAGAAATCTGAAAGTTTAAAGAAAGGCCTGCCACGAAGTGTAGAGGGAATGTTACAAACACTCCATCGATAATACTAAGCAGTATTAATTATTATCGATCTATATATAGGCACTAATAAATGCGATTGACAATATCCACAAATAAGCGCAATTAAACTGTCACATAAAACACAGTTGAGATTTTTATTATTATTGTAGATTACTTAGTTGTCTTTGGTAAGTCGTCGATGCATCTTCTTTACCTTGAGGAGCGACGTGAATTCCTAATTACTAGACGGTCACCAGAATAGACAGAGACAACTATATAACTAGATGGTAATATCTTAAAGATAGACAAGGATAACAATATTGATAGTTATTGTTTCCAATGATAAGATCGCAAAGGAATTCTGCGAGTTTTATAATAAAATGAACTTTATGTTAATTTTGAATGTGAACGGTTTTTCAATCGGCTTCAAGTACTAGGGAAAAGGATGAATTTGAATTTTAAAAGTATGCCCATTAACATATCATGAGAATCAATATACGAAACCAATAGTGGAATAAAGCAAGTCGGTCATTTTCCTAGACGAAAATTGGAACTAAGAGATACTTTGTATTTCCACTATCTAGTTTTAATATTCTTGAGGTTACACGTCATTACAATCAGCTATTATCGCCATGATTATCATTATCCGGCTATCACAGACCAATGCTGGACATAGACCTCTCCAATTGCACTTTACATTCAGGTCAATTACACAAGAAATTTTACTAAAAATAATAAAATTGAAAACTACTACTACTTAAACATAGGCTGAACCTGAAAATCATGCTCTTTAAAATAATAATAGCGACCACAATTATCGCATTTGGTCGAAGACTAAGAAGTTTTTTACTAAGAAGAACAAAGAAGTCTTTCTCCAATATTTTTTTAATCTACAGACATAGACTTTTTGACACTACGTAAAACAACAATGTAGAGCAATATTTAACTCCTGCAATCTCTGCTAAAACGGATATCGAAGCTACGACCTCCGAAATGAGTTTAATCATTTCAACATTTTATGCGGTACAGTACTTTGACTTTCCCGCCTTTTCAATTACTGTTAGTGTCTTGCACAGATAAAAAATATCTAGTCGAGTAATACTGTAGTATAGGTTGCTTGGTACCTACTCGTACTTAGATTTTTTAAATAATGTCCTAGTGTGCGTAAGGAGAGCCCGATGTACAGTAATGAACTGCAACGGGCTTTAAATGATACAATAGTGTTTCTATTTTATATAATAATCAGTGTAACTTGAACAACGCACTTGTTAAACCTCTGGTGTTTACCATCAGGCGATACGTCTGCTCGTTTGCCCACCTATTCCATAAAAAAAAAACATCACAGAGATCACGTATGTATACTGCATGCCAGTAGTTTCTTGCAGCTATTTTACCATAAAAAAATTATATAAAATATACAAATGTTCACAAAATAGAAATACATTTTTGAAAAAAAACCTTTTACGTTTGTAAACCTTTAATATTTCGCATATCTAGATTTATTTAACTATAGGAAAAACTATTTACTTTTACGTATTTATCAGGGTGTTACAAAATATTTTGACCAATGGGTTCTGTTTATACCTTCGTAGGTACGTTTAGTGTTCATCAGAAACATTAGAAGAACGCGATTAAAACCTGCATTTAAATTGTAAGAACACGTTTTAGACTTTCTAGAAACAACTATATTATCTGCAATATTAATCTCTGCTTTGGTAGACAGGATTAAATATCATTTTGTTGATCGTGCTGCTGGTGCAGCTTGGTCGTGTTGCTGATGCGAATCGTGACAAGAAACAGGTGTAGGTATTAGATGCTCGCTTTTACAGTAAAACGACCTTAGTAAAGATACATTAATAGCATTCAGGATGTATGTAAATATTTTATTTTACTAATAAAAAAACTACAAAATCAGGATAAATAATGGGTTTGGCAATTTATTATAAAAATATTTCAAATA
The DNA here is from genome assembly GCA_949125395.1 of Diaphora mendica. NCBI lineage: Eukaryota > Metazoa > Arthropoda > Insecta > Lepidoptera > Erebidae > Diaphora > Diaphora mendica. The sequence continues at coordinate 8,102,329 of OX421312.1, read as the reverse complement.
CATTCAAGATAATTTGAAATTGGAATGCCTACGGCCTGCCTAATCTAGTTCGAATCCATAGAGCTATAGTAGAATATTTTTTTAATACTTTTCATTTAATTTTGATGATTCGGACGAGGTCCGTGGTAAGTGGCATACTCTGAGAGGCCATGCCTAATTTAATCACAAGTGCTTAAATTAGATTAATAGTTTAACCTTTTGTTCGTCTATGTTATGATTAACATTTTTCTAAAGATACCTAATTAAAAGCATAAAAAACATCCCCTACCAGAAGCAAGGTGGGTTAAATAGAATAGAACTCTGTATTTAACCCAAGTAGATGAGTCAGTTTAGCGGTTTAAATCTTTTACAATTGTTTAAGGCCACATTATTTTAACCACGTGACTATTGTTAGTTTGACTTTGCAAAGGAGTGTTGGTCTTAATCGGCTTTACATATCTCGAATTTAGAGATGCACGTTCAGAGACGAGCTTAGGCCAATGCTCATGCAAACCGGAGATCGCCTGGTCGCTCTCTGGCTGTTATTTCCTTTCCGCGTGTCACAACTGTACCTCTAATAAACAAATTAAGTTGCAGCTTTATCGACAAAACGTTACGTCGAGTAACTTTGAATATCGGAATGCAATATATAATGCAAAAAGATTATATTTCAAAAAAATATTTAAGAAAGAAGATATACCAAAGGACAGTTATATTACGATATTAAGTTTACCAAAAAGATAGTAGGTATGTGTAAATTATTTCAAATAAGAAAATTAATTCTTAAACGTTTATTAATAGAGGTGTACGGTTCACATAAATTAAATATTAGAAATTCTTCATTCAAATAATCATGACAACACAGCTTTGTTCGAAATTAAATTCAAAAACTTTTAGAAATCGGTAAAGTAGTTGAATATGATCAAACTGTTTCCAGGAAGCGCTTTCATTACGACATGTTCTAAATATGTTAAAATTGAATGTAAAACATTGCAACCACTTCGTCAAATTACATTTCGAACATTTGGTAATACTTTTGTAAAACTTCAGGATGTTTCGTAAAAAGTTCGGATGTCCTTAAGGTCTGTATAACATGTGTTCGAGATTCGAAATTTTTGAGAAAAGAAAGAGATGACGATAGAAAAATTCACTTTTTTGCACTTCGCCGAGGTAGAGCATCTGTCAGGGATATTGTGTGACCCGAGATCTTACATGAGATTTGAATAACAAGTTTTGATACAAGCTATAAGTGATGAACGTGTCGTAGGCTAAAATGTTTATTTAGTTAGAATATCGCTAGCTCAATTGTGCGATGTTAGTTAGAAGTTTTTTATGAATGAAATTCACATTCATAGGTTATCAAATGTCCCGTCTAAAATCCATTTGTCCAGTTACGTTACTCTTAATACCTACATACGTTTTAAAATAATCTTTCTCATATTTCTTATAAATTGTTGAGGTTAAATTTAATCCTGTCATCTTAGTTTTATACTTACTGCATGTATAAACTCCGTAGGTACTGCAAGCCGATTAAGTACCCAGTGCTTACCTGAAAAATATAAATATAAATTTTACTTAATAAAATCGGTTGGCATTGGTTGGCATTATGTACATTATTATAGGCATTATGGAGTTAATATATGTATTAGTATTGTAAAAGGCAATAAGTATCCCAATGGTAATACGTAAGTTTCAGTCATTAGTTTTAGAGTTTTGAAAAATTCGAATTTGTACAGCGCAAGTACTGTACTATTATTTACCTAATACTGTAAGTCTACTAATCAGTACTGAAATTAAGAACAGGTATTGAGGTTGACTAAATTAGAAAATGCAATATTTTTATTAAAATTTCATTACTAAGCTAAAGTCTCAAAACCGTATACGCGGTATACACCACCATGGTTTCCAGTTCACACAGCCATCCCCACTACGGCTGTTTGAACCTGTTGTTTGAATGTGTGCGTCAACTGTATATGTACGCGCCAGCAACAGGTATATTGCTGCGTTTGTGTGGGTGTGACAAGAATTTGCTAGTCTTAGATACAATTTTATGAATGACTTCTTGTATTCCATTGATACTTTTGCAAGGTGAGTGATTTATATACACACATCAAAAGTGTCTAGGGATCAAGCATTTTTATGCGGATTTCTTGAGATTGAGATGTGGCTTTGGCCCTGGCCTGCTCAGGCGCCAGACTTGAACCCGATTGAGCATGCATGGGATATGCTACAGAGAAGAGCTCTGCCGAATATGGAGGGTATCCAGTCGCAAGAAGACCTTTTTTTGTTGTTGCAACGAACATGGGCGGCCATTCCATAGCGTGATTTGGATGAACTCATTTTGAGTATGCCAAACCGATGTTCTTGTGTTAGTGTTCGCGGTAGAAACACGGATTATTAATTGTTTAAGTTACCTAATAAAATTTTAAAGAAAACTGTTATTTCAGTCTTTTTTTCGAACTTTAATGTTAGTGGTTCAAATGTCAAAAATCCTTTTATTAGGAAAATGGCAAATTTCTTTATTAATGCAAAGGTGACTTGGTTTATCGTTACTGTGACAAACGAAAACACTTTATTTGATGAATACTTTAAGAAAATTTTAATTAATATCAATCAGGAGAAAAGTTATTGCAAAAATATATGTTGATCCCTAGACACATATGTTGATCCCTAGACACTTTTGATGTGTGTATGTAATAGTAAAACAAGATCGATTTTCGACGCTGTCTAGTATATTCATAAATATTTTAAACTCTGAGGACTTCCTGTTTGTGAATGAATGAAACGAACCTTATATATAATAAAAAAAAAGTAGACACACGACTCTTATATTTGGAGCAAATACTCAATGAACTGTTGCACGGAAGTTCACAATCTAATTTACAGATGGCGTCTTATACCGTGTACTTTCTAAGTAGCGTTTCTGAATGAATGTATTTATTACTAATAATAAGTATCTAGAATTAAAATGCCTCGTTGGTCTAGTGGTTAGCCGATCAAGAGGTCTCGGGTTCGATTCCCGGGTAGGACTGCTGTTGGATTATTCTTACTAGAAATTCGTAATAGCAACCGGGAGGAGGAAGGAGTATCTAAGATGGCGGTGTTTCCCGGCCGTGTCTCAAAGAGCACGTTAAGCCGTCTCGGTCTCGGTTGTCATGAACATCTATAGCAATCGTTATTGGGAAGTCAGTACCTACAAATATACTGACAACTAGTTCAACCTTCGAATTCAGTTCATCCTCAGGGTTGCAGAGGTCCGATGCCAGTCATGGAAAAACTGATATTCTGATAATATCTATATATAAAAAATCTATATAAAAATGATATGATATTCTGATAATATCTAAAAAATCTTTTTATCTATTTAAAAACCGGTTGAACTAGTAGCCGACCCCAAATAATCTTGAGAATAATGAAGGCTAGGAAGATGATGAAGTATCTAGAATTAGAACATAAACGCGTTCAATTTTCTATAAAGTTTGTTATAATCATGATAAAATCATTATTAATTTTACTTTATACGAAGTGATTAATATAATACATATATGTTTACTTACATAATATATAAAATGACTAGCTTTTACACGCAGCTTCGCTCACGCAGACTTTCATCCCCTGATGTACCCCCTTAGGGGTGGACTTTCGAAAATTCCTTTCTTAGTGCTCACTTACGTTATATAAAGAACCTACATACAAAATTTTAGGATTCTAGCTTCAGCGGTTTGGGCTGTGCGTTGATCTCTGGGTATGTCAGTCAGTCAGTCAGTCACTTTCCTCTTTTATATAAATAGATAATGTGCATACGCTTTGAAATTTAATGACAATCGTGCACGGTCATATTCGTGACAGTGCTTCTAGACTGGAGTTCTATTTAAAAAAAAATATGCAGGTAGACTTATAGTCTACGCCTGTTTTGTTTGACAATAATCAATGAATGAATAATGAAAATAAAATATTCGAAAAAAAATTACTGGCCAGTTGTTTCGATTTTTAAATAATGTTTATTAAATGGTGTTTTATTGTCCTGTTTATTAAAAGCACGTTGATACCACTAGTCAAAATACGTTTGAATATAGATTTTAAAACTTTTAAGTTTTTAAAGAATTGGCAGCACGCCAGTGACGGGTGTTGCAAGCATCCTTAGTTGCTTTTACAAAACAAACTTTTTGACGGCACGTTTGGCCTAGTGGTTTAACGGTCACCACGCCGTTTCCTACTGTGGCAAGTGTCGTGGGTTCAAATCCCACGTAGGACAACACTTTGTGTGATCCACAAATTGTTCTTCTGAGTCTGGGTGTTATTTTTGTCCGTTTCATGTATGTTTGTAAAAGTCCCCCGCGACACAGGATTTATTCCTAGTGCGGGAGTTGTCTTTTAAAAAAAAAAAACAAAAAAAAAACAAAAGGTGTTAACCGCATACCATCACGCGAGTCGTATGCTTGTTTGCCACGCTGTTTATAAAAAAAAGTACATAATTTTGTTTCCTATCAGAAGGGAAAGAGAGAGTCCATGTAGAGCATTAACGATTAAGGGATGTTCAACATTAATATTTAGAATTTAATAAAACAGCGTGCGACGAAACTGGTCTAATAAAAAAATAGCCTAAGTTATTCCTTACATCATCAGCTATCTACCATTGAAAGTTACGTCAGAATCGGCCCAGTCATTTCAAAGATTAGCCGGGACATATAGACAGACACAGACAGATCAATTAAATATTGATTTTTAGATGTTAGTACCGTACTACTTTTAAATGCATTTAGTAAAAAGCTTCTAATTTAAAATTACAAACAGATACTTTAATTTTATTTATTTATTACATAGATTATAATCTATATACCTTGCTTTTAAATATTCAGATTGATACGCATACCTAAAAAATTGCACTAAACTTAAGCAACCTCAAAGAGAAACAATCAAGTAAACCATAGATACCAATTAAAAAATCATTCATAACTAGGTGTATTGACCTGCTGAACACCGACAGGTCATCTGGACTGCCCACACGAACGTCTGCGCACGCGCCTGCCTACGCATCGTAGTAAAATTTGTGCACGTGCCCCTTATATGGTCTCTGACATAACAACAGTAATCCACCTGTGTAATACTGACCTTACCATTATATACATCATATATTTATCAATAGGTATATTCGTCATAGCATACTGGTACAAATGTATATTTATTAAGCGCCTGAGTGGAAGTCTCTTTCCATAGCCTATTTCCAGTGATTTGTTAAAGGCTCTTGGTTGAGGGGAAACAAATTTTTACATCATTAAAATACCCTCTTAGTTCCCAAATTAACTGTTTGCTACTATGTAAGAACTACGCTTTTATACAATAAGATAAAAAAAAAAATTATTTAATATTAGAAGAAATTGATTGTCTGGAGTTAACTCCTTGAGGAAGACATCTCATTGACTAGTTTAGCATAACAATAAAAATGAAACTAACAGAAGTTTCTTTTTTTCTATATATGAGCCTGCCAAAGTCACTCTACTATGCGTAATGGAAAGCATAAGCAGAATCCAAGAGTGGTGGTCACCATACTCACTATGAATGCAGACACGCCTAATGATGATTATGCATCATTGGGCCACAGGTCTCGCACTTACCAACAACAAAACACGACAGAACGAACGCTGTCATTTTAGGTTGATCTTCTGTGCGAGGGTAGTACCGCCCCGGCCGAGCCGACCCGTTCGTGCTGAAATCAGCGTGGCTCTACTACCTTTAAACTTAGACTTAAATAACAATCGGTAAATTATACATATAATATAATTATTGAAATCAACAAGGGATTGTTAAAATTTGACATTTATCTGGTCGGCTATCTTATGGAATAGGGGGCAAACGAGCAGACGTATCGCCTGATGGTAAGCTATTACCGCCGCCCATGGACACCTGCAACACCAGAGAAGTCACAAGTGCGTTGTCGGCCTTTTGGGATTGGGGGGAGCGGTTTGGGGTATGGGCCTCCGGTATCCTCACTCACTCGGTGAAACACAGCGCAAGCGCTGTTTCACACCGGTTTTCTGTGAGGCCATGGTATCACTCCGGTCGATCCATCCCATGTATGCCGAAGCGTGGCTCTCCCACGGGTGAAACAGTAGGTACTAACAGGCTTAATATAATTATATGTATATACGACACCAATTAAAAGTTTATGTTAAAACTGTCGGCCATATTGCAGAGAATTTGAGATGACATTAGGTCGACGCAGATAGCACACTATAAATTTAACAATGGATAATAGCATGCAGAAAACCTATTCAAGGAGAGGCCTATGCCCAGCGTTAGACTAATAAAGGCTGTTGAAGATGACGATAAATAAGTGTAATTATAACACGTGTGTAAGGAACCGGTCGTTTTATATTAACATTTTTGACAAAAATGGAAGGAAATCTTCACATGTACAATGTACACACGATGTTTGACGTACCTGTTTTACATAGTAAAAAAAATTCGGTGCCAAGCCAAATGTAATAGTAGGTATCACATTCGCTATATTTCGAGACGAACGTCAACGACGTCACCGACGCTTCGGTTGTTTTGTTCTACGCGAAGAGCAGCTATCCCGCTCAAGGTCAAGCGCGGCGAGTGCGGTACCTACTATTACATTTTGGCTTGGCACCGACGTCAAACCTATGAATAGGTAGCACCTACAAATTAAGTTATTTTATACTTTTTAGTTTGTGAATTCGGTTTTTTTAAGCGAAGTTTTTTTTTTATTTTTCGCTTTTTAGTCTTTTTCAAGTCTCTCATCATCATTTCACCTAAATAACTTGAAAGAATACAACTAAAGGTAACATAGGTACATACTGAATATAATCGAAAGGAATTCAGGTATTTTTTTGTAATAAAATCTCAAATGGACTAGATATTATGAAATTAAATGATGTTTACAGAATATGAAGGCATGCACACAATTGCTATTAACTTCATTGCAGGCGCTCACGTAAATTTGAGGGTTTCCTTCGATTTCCTTGGGATCCCATCATCAGATCCTGATATGGTGGCCATGGGACCACATGTGGAGCATACTCTCTCGAATACAAAAAGAATTTTCAAAATCGGTCCACAATTGACGGAGTAATCAATGTACATACATTAAAAAAAAAACCGATGAAATTCAGAACCTCCTCCTTTTGGAAGTCGGTTAAAAATGAAGTCGTTTCCGCGGTCTGTTCGCTTAGATTTTTTAAACTAATCAACGGATTTTAATTTAGTTTTTAGCAATAGATAGAGTGATTCAAGAGGAAGGTTTATATGTGTAATACATATTACAGTAGAGAAAATCCGACAATTTCAAAAAGTTCCGTACGAAGTCGGGCCGGGACGCTAGTTTTATATAATCATGAATTACTTAGCAACATGAAGACAAAACATAGAATGTTTATATTATGAATGATCTATTTAGAAAGGGGCATCCATTAATTACGTGAGATATTTTTAGTGATTTTGCGAGCCTTCTTCCTTCTGTTGCGAGATGGCGTTACTAGTGTAAATGCGTTGGATTAATTGAAAAAAAAAAAAAAAAATGCTTAATAATTTTATGTAGGAATAATTGCGACTAGCATTTATTTATTTATTTACTACCATACCATACACTATCATTACAGATTACATCTAATGCAATAGTGTAGGACTAAGCATGTAAGATAGGCTGGAATTACAGTGAAAATTACCTATTCAGTTTTACTTGTTTCTTTTGGAAAAAAATATATGTGATATTTGGCGAGACAAAGGGGGTCTCGGTAAATATCAGGTATTTTTTTCCTCAAAGTAAGATTGGATGAGATTTGGCGAGACCCAATCCTCCTCCCAAATGCCTCACGTAATTAATAGATGCCCCCCAAAATAGACCTCGTCCATAGGCCTGGGAGTGCCTTCTTCGCATGAAATTCTATAAAATTTTGTCGATAACTTGATGGAATTTTGAAATACCCATTAAATCACGACAGGCTAGATTTCAACAATGAAAACTCATATCAACAATATTACAGACATGTTACACATAATGGATATGTTTTTGGTAACCTAATGATTTATTTTAACTTTATTATACAGTGTTTTATTTATTTAGCAATTAATTACAGGATATGAGTAATAAAATTCATAACAAACAACTTCTTACGTAAAGTTATTTTTTATAGATCTAGTAACATAATAAAGAAATCTTAATCTCCGTGTCAAAAATTTACATAATATGTATGAATTATAAGGACTTTGATACCGCCTTCCGTATCTGGTAAAAACATTAATATTTTGTTATAAACCCCCAAGTACATTATACTAGAGGACCACACTGATGTTCGAGAATCTATCAAATCTATTGTAATACACAGCACACACATTACACACATATAATATTATATACACACTAGCCGACCCACGCAACCTCGTTTGCGTCTCCTATTGCCCGTAGCGTGATAAATTTTCCCCGTTTTTGAAACATTTTTCATTGGTGCTCCGCGCCTATTGGTCGTAGCGTGAATATATTATAGCCTATAGCCTTCCTCGATAAGTGTACTATCCAACACTGAAAGAATTTTTCAAATCGGAACAGCGTTTTCTGATATTAGCGCATTGAAACAAACAAACAAACAAACTCTATAGTTTTATATAATGGTATAGATTAGTCTATCGTCAATGGCCAAAACCATTTCCGAGGCATAAATTATTCCTTAGCTGCCTTATCCTCCATGCTCATGGCCCATTGATTTAATCAATGAAGTCTATTCCAGTCCGGATTATAGGCTGGATAGAGTTTAGGTATAGGGTTAAGGGTCAGATTGGGTTTCAAAACATCTCATCTTTAACTACGATAACAAATTGAATTATCTGAAAACATAGAATTTGGGATTTTATTTATTATATTATTTCTATTGGTTTCAGATAGCGTTGCTTATTATAATTGTTTATTATAATACTATGACCGGCCGTTTATAAGTAACCTACCTACCCTACTAAACCGCAATATTGCAAGCTAACCGCTTAAATAAAACCTCCCCTTAACACATAGGGGTGGGACAAGGGGAGGTTTTATTTGAGCCGTACACGTTTTGTCTCTAACCTTCTAAGTTACTGACGATAAACCCCGCCTAAATCTCCTCCTTATAATCCCAATGCGTTTAGGGATCCAATGACAGCGGCGAATTTTATATACATAAAGCTAAGTAGTATATAAAACCTTCGTTTCAGGGACTGTGAAAAGTACCTACATGAGTCGGTGGTTTGAGATTTTGCTTAAAAGGAAAGCTTCTTTGCTTTACTTGACAAGGGCTTATATGATTGACCTGCTTTAAAACTAGTACTAAACATTTAGCACCTAACAATCACTGTCATGTCAGCGTCACTGACTTAGCACAACTTTAGTTTATAGAAAGTGACTAATTTTTGCACCTGACTAGATCAAATCGGTAAGTATTCTGTACTTGTAAAATAAAGGCAAGCTTTCCAATCTTAGCAAATCAAGTAATACGAGTATAATCGTTTAATTATATTATCATCAACTTAGTAGATATCACTAACTAATTGCCGGCTGTCTATTTCGCTTAAATGATCACCGTGTCCATTGCCTAGTGACCGCACAAGAAAGCCAGTAATATTTAACTTATGTTGCTCTAAAATGTAGTCTTCTTTTGTTGGCAAACATCTGTATCATTATATCTTTATATGTATGTAGTTAGCTTCATTCCACTGGTAGCAATTGGGAGCAATATTTTGAAATTTTACCTGTCCTCAATAGTAGCGTTGGTTAGCCACTATCTGGCGAGGGACGAAGATATCCTTGAGTCGAAATATAGCTATGCACCGCCGAGTACAACGAGGTGAATTGTATACATTACATTCAATTTGCCAGGTATAAAAGAACAGGTAGCAGAGCCACGCTGATTTCAGCACGAACGGGCCACCTCGACCGGGGCGGTACTACCCTCGCCTCGTAAAATGACAGCGTTAGTGCTGTCGTGATTCGTTGGTGAGCGCGAAACCGGAGTCCCAATGATGCGTAAGCATCACTAGGTCGCCTTAGTGTGGGTCACCATGCTGCATTGTTGCATTGTTTGCATTCGCAATGAGCATGGTGACCACCACTCTTGGATTCTGCTTATGCTTTCCATCAGGCAGAGTAGAGTCACTTTGGTACTGCCATACATAAAAAAAAGAAAAGACTACACAGGACAAAATCAATACAAAGATAAATAAAACTTGATATAATCCCTACATCAACAGCGTGGTATCATCAACAAGTAACAACCCATAACGTCCCAATGCTGGGCTCAGGTCTCCTCTCAGAAGAGGGTTAAGGCCATACGTCCCCACCCTGGCCAAGTGCGGGTTGGGGACTGGCAAGATAACGTTGTGGCTACGCGAGCTACGTAATCTTGCCGTTGGATGTTTTTAAGCCGCCCAAAGGCCTCCAACTAAGCTTCACGACTGTTATCCTGTGATAACAACCGGGACCGACTGCTTAACGTGACCTCCGAATCACGGAGACGCTCATGGTTACATGCCACCAGCGGTCACCCATCCAGGTACTGACTGCGCCGTCGTTGCTTACCCTCGGTAATTGTTTCTAATCACCGAGTGCAACTGGGCTACGAGCGCGTGGTATGCTACGATTAAACCTCCTTTCTAAGGAGAGGCCTGTGTCCTGCAATGAACTGTTAAAGGCTGTTGATGATGATGATGATTTATTTTTTGAAATCCAATGTTTGTGAAGCTTCGTATGTTCTTCTGGGTAAGATAGGTATGTATACCTAACTTAACTACCTACACCGAGCAGACAATTGCATTTACTTATTGATTCTGACTGATTTCCACTATTGCCAACAAAAATCCTAGTCAAAAAACCCTTTAATTTATTTAAATGACTTAAATTTTATTTCCATAAGCTTCAATTTGATCCATCCCTCTGTCCTGCATTTAGGTATAAACAATCGACAAACGAAATATCTGATTAATAAGTCATCCTGCGTTATCATTTCAAATTATCTAGTAATAGTTTTTTTAAATCACAGGTTTTTGTAATACTAATGTAACCAGGTATTTCATTTGTCGACTATTATAGCTTCATTAAAATCTAAGAAGCGCTTTGAAATACTTACCTTCCATAGCAGAGTGTCTGTTTACACTAACGATAATATCAGTCTAAGTGCTACAGAGATAACAGTCAGATCTCAAGTTGCAGCGCAAACAATGCTGAATGGTGAACGCGTTTTATTGTAATATAAGAGTAATATGCGTACTCAGTACTTAAGTAAGCAAAGATGGCTGTAAAGACTTCCTTTGATAAATATATGAAGAGTTATGTAATTAAGGGTTTGGAGGAACAGGGTATTGTGTTACTTCTTCACGTTAAAAAGAATCCCAGACTGGGGGACCACCTCTGCTGGATTGTAGTCCAACGGTTGATATTCCGAAGTTGTTTGTAGGTGAATGCAAATTTTCACGAACATTTTCAATGCGTGTAATTATAAACTACTCCATAGTCGATGCTAATGACATTTAGTAATATAAAGTATATTTTTCTATATAGCACAGAAACGAATTGATGATACCTCCCGGCAGTAGTCGGTTGTAAACTCTCCAGAACTTCAATAGGTTCGAGAAAAAAAAAGACTGCGCGCACAGTGCGCACACCTGTGGCATTTGGGCAAGTTTTCGATCATATGTCAGATACGATTTATTTATTTTTAATGCCCCAAAAGGTCGAGATCTAGATAGTTTGTTTTACATTAGCATTTTTTTTGTAAATTAAATAATTTACTCCTGTACATGCATTTGTAAAAGTAGTTTCAAACGGATATCTTATTGACATAACCGATTAAAGTAGGCTAACGGTTCTTTCTATTTTTTGGTCAGTGATATTCATAAATTTTCGCGTTTGTAAAACGTTCCAATTACAAAAAAAAATACATTGGTACATGCAACGTACATAATTAAAAAGGTACACATAGAACTCTTCTAGGTCTATTCAAATTGACATTACAGAACTCGATGAGACCATATAAAAAATCTCATTATATCGTCTCAATCCAATATTCCATTTTCAAAAGGGAAACGAACAGACGATTTTTTATATGCATTCTATAGTTTAGTAACGGTAGTAAGAGAGAGCGAAGGTGCAGTAAATCTATGAGTGTGAGCGAGACTGGAGATGTGTTTTTAGCCAGAGCTTTGAAAAGGCAGTACGGGAACGAAGTGTGCCAAGAAATAATTTGATCTTCTTAATGTGTGGTGTGTATTAACGTTTTGTTTACAAGAAGAACTGTTTCTAAGAAATGCTTGTAAAATTTTGCTCTTTTAATTTAACTCATTTTGAATTTTTGCTCTGCTCTTGCCTTCAAAATAAATATTTCGTCTGTAGTTAAAACAAGGATTTATAAAAAAAAAAATCATTGAAATTGTCAGTTTAATGTTAAATAAAATGAATTTGATATTATTTCATAGAAATAGCACACAACCCACAACTTTTTGGCTTACGTTAGAAAGAGAGAATACATCATTTATCATTTTCATCATTTGTAATATTAAAACGTGTTGATAGTTCTGTTTTTAAGCAATCGAGCGTAGATAGAAATGTAAAATTAACAATACATAGTGTAGTGTTTGCATATATATGTATATAGAAGAAAAATAAAATATTTGGTTAGGGAATTATGTTTTGTTGAATACATCAGACAGTAAAGATACTATAAGTATGAATATACCTAATACATAATGCTTCCATTTTCAACATCATAATCAGAATATCGAAGTGTACTGCTAGACATAGGCTTATCCAATTACACGAACGTAGCATAAATGCTTACATGAATAAATATATATACACTGAATGAACATAATTATACATTTCTACTCTGCACTGTGGTAAAGTCATGAGGAGGACACGAACTTTGGTATTGTATAAAATAAGTAGTATTCTAGAGAAGGACAACCTGAATCATGAAAGAAGAATTGACACAACCTGGAGAACAACTACGACATTATAGGCGAAGATTAAATATACTGAAAAGTGAACTGTAAAGGGTAATAGGTGAATAGTATAGTGTAGTAAGTATGTAGTGTGTTATGTTGTGACTGAACCAACATTTTAATAAATAAATAAGTAGACAGCCTAGAGTCAATGTCGATAAAAGACAAATCAATTGCGTTATCAAAATTTAATCGGGCAAAGAAAGTCAAGATTAATACGGAAAAGTTATGAAACCGATTCAACGACTTTTTTGAATTTGAAAATTTTATAACATTTGGTGATACGCGCGATTTTGAATTGTCAATGTCATCGAAAAATGTCAACGTTTACTTGTGTTGGTAATGTTGGTGTCAAACACTTGAAACTGGCGGGAGCGTGTGTCAAAAATGACATATCTGCCTATTGTTTCTTGCTATGGTTTGAATTTGTTTTTTTTTTTCCCTCCCATTTGGCAGGGAACTTGGCTCGCACTTCTGTGCATTTGCCAGCGTCAAGTTTTATTTTTATTTTTGGCATTTGAACTTTGAATGACACAAAGTAAAGGAAAGGAAACAATTTATCGCGAAAAGACAATTTAACGGAATTTGGAACAAAGTTAACAGGATAAGGAATGTGTATATATCATAATACTTACATACATAACATTAAATATTTCGATTAAATAGCAGGCACAGTCTGTTGTAAATATTAATATATATAAATATTTATACAATTTAAAGGCGAATGTTATTATTATGAATAAAATTCGAAAGAACACTATATATGGAGGGGTTAGAACAAAAAAGAAGAGACTTTATGGAAGTGGGGAAAGGAACACGGAGTGATATCAAGTCATTATAAAAGGAAGTACGGTCATGAATCGGACAGGAAAGGAATATGTGGTTCAGATCGAATTTGGATTAACTTCACATATTTCGGTTGGAGCCTTAGGTAGGAGCTCATTGATAAGGTTGTTTTTATTTTATTTTAAGTATAAACATGGAGTTAGGTCATCTTTGTTTCTGTCATGGTTTTGTGACTAACGTTAAAGGTCGTATCATAGCAACAAAAACGTTAGCTGGCGTTAAAATAACTTGCAAGTGTAAAAACCACAAAGAAGTATTATTTTACAAATAACAGAATCGTTTGGAATGTTACCTTACCTATTTCTAATAATAACTAAAGGAGTTACAATTTACCACTATAATAATACTTTAATTCTTACCATTTTGTTATTGTGAGTGTACTCCGGTTTTGGAAACTTATTGTAAGTAATGTAAGTTATATACATACAATTGTTAGTTTTAATCTATTATCTAAATATTACTTCTTAGTAAAACGCAGAATTTGGATGAAGAGTTTGGATGGCAGAGTTAATAAATTAGTAGATATCAGCGAAGCGTATATCGTGCTGCAGCTGTGGAACTGGGTCCACTTTTTCGCGAGCTTTTCGTGAGAAGATAATCAACCATTTTAGATTGTTGTTGGAGAAAGCTATGTTTGGAAATTTTATTAGTTGGCACGCAGTCGTCAAGGAGGTGACTTTGTAGACATCCTTAATATTATAAATGTGAATGTAAGTTTGTTTGTTACGCTTTCACGCGATAACTACTAAACCAATAAAATACTTTTTATTAAATGCGAGCAAGACCGCGGGCGCAAGCTAGTATACAATAATTCTAGAAAATGGCCTTAGAGTTTAACTAGTTTATCAGTTTGAACATTGTACCAGAGCAAAGTTCAGCAAACACATTGATTTTGCCATAGCCGTACATCTACGTATGAAGTTTAGAGTCAACAAGAAATAAATGCAGTGAAAATAAAACTCAACACAAAACTTCAAACATTTGTGTTAATGATTATGTCATTACTCGTTAACCACACACAAGGATTGCCTATAAAATAGCTTGTTTAAATAATTTCTGAAACAAACATATGTGTCAGTTACAACTGTATACCGACCATCTGTTGTTTTGTTTGTACGCAAATATATCCATATCGCACTTTATATTTTTTCATTTTTAATTTGCAGACAAGTCAAAACAGATGATTTTTTATATTAATTTCAATACTTGAATTTTACTTTTTCTCTACTCAATGGTTGCCTAAAAGACCTTGTCTTGACTAAAAAGTCATAAAAATTTTAACATTCCCGTCTCACTTCCGTGCTAACCGCAACGGCGGGGCAACCTTCAAAATTTTAATGTCCTGCGCTGACTGTGTTGTAGTTACATTATCACGGCAGTTCAACTTAGGTACGTCTATTTGTAAAATGGTGTCCCGCAAGGCTGTGTGCTATCGCCTACTTTGTTCCTCCTCCATATCAATGATATGCTGCAAATTAGCGGCATTCATTGTTATGCGGATGACAGCACCGGCGATGCTTTCTACACCGGCCGCGCCAATATTTCTCGGGAAAATGTCATTGAGAGTCAAAACAAACTTGTGTCTGAAGTTGAGACCCCTTTGGAAAAGGTCTCAGATTAGCGTAGACTCACTTTAGTCCAATTCAACCCCACAAAGACACAAATTTGCGCATTCACTATCATTAAAAAAAACTGCCGTGGGTCTTATGTCCTCGTTTAGAAGACACTCCCCTATCTGCCTCAGCCAATATTGGAATACTTGGTCGACTACGACGACGGTCAATAGGTGTCGACATATCAAGCGAAGTCCAGTTTCGTGGCCATCTGGAGGGTAAGGCCAAATTGGATTCGAAGAAGCTTGGTGTGCTCAACAGATCGAGACAGTATTTCACCCCGGCCCACCGCCTGTTACTTTATAAGGCGCAGGTTCGGCCTCACATGGAATACTGTCCTTATCTTTGGGCGGGGGCACCCCAATAGCTCCTCCCTTTGGACCGCATTCAACGGAGAGCGACTCGAATCGTCGATTGCCAAGAACTTTCAATTCGGCTAGACTCTTTGGCGCTGCGTAGAAATGTAGCTTCGCTGTGCATCTTCTACCGCATTTACCACGGGGAGTGCTCCCTCTGAGGAACTATTCAGACTGATTCCTGTCGCCTCTTTCCGCCATCGACAGAAGTTTCATCCCCATCATCTAGATGGTTGGCAGTCCACAACTGTGCGCTTTTCCAGGCACTTTCTGCCTCGCACAACAAAATTTAGGAATGAACTGTCGCCTGCGGTATTCCCGGACGAATACGACCTTCCAACCTTCAAGAAGAAAAGAGCATACTCCTCCTAAAAAGTCGGCAACGCACTTGTGACGCCTCTGGTGTTGCGGGTGTCCATGGGCGGCGGTAATCGCTTACCATCAGGCGATACGTCTGCTCGTTTGCCCCCTATCTCATAAAAAAAGTCATGTCAGGAGAGCAGATCGCAGTCAAAACAAAAGCAGTTCTTACCTACTACAAAGAAACTCGATACGGGTCACAAATCTACTCACGAAAGCTATTTTAGCTACACATGACACATTTATATTACCAACTATCTAAACCCCGCGGTGTTACCCGCGGTTATTGTCGTACCGCGGGTAATGTCGCGGGGCAAAACAAGTCTAAAAAAAGTAGCTCAAGTAACTCCTTATATCATCAGCTACCTATCCAGCCGTTCCAGAAATTAGCCGGAACAAACAGACAGACAAAATTGTACCGTGTATACCTACTATGCATTTAGTAAATAGCGGTTATTTAAATATTACAAACAGACACTCCAATTTTATTTGTTTGTATAGATGAATGATTTCGTTATTTTTAGATATTTTGACTTAAATTAGAAGAAGTATCAATGATAAAATATTTGTGTTTTAGAATAATGCACTAATAAAAACGTTCAAAACTGTTTTTTAGTAGAATAATAAACAAACTGGGTATAAAACCTGTTTTAATGGCACCTATTTTTAGTGTAAAGTTAACTAAAAATAGATACTTAACTGACACTTAAATCTGATGGTTTACTCTTTTGAAATAGAGCTAACAGTTAATACTTGCATAATAATTATAATTATTATATAATAAACGTCTCCATATGTGTTAAAAAATTAAATAAAAGAAATATCATGACATTTTCACTATCCAAATATAATTATTATAAGCAGACGTAATTAATTGGTATACGCAGTATAAATTATTTATTCTTTGTTAACATTTGTAACATTGTTTAATATGCAATATTTCGTTCTAATTTTCTCTAACTAATGCCATCAAGTATATAAAGGTTGATGTTTAACAAAGAAATAATTACAGTGGTGGTTAAAATGTGTTACTATGTTTACAAGCATGCGGTCCTACACCACAAAAGATTCTTGACACAAGATTCGTTATTTGAATTTTATTTAGATTTGTAATGTTGTGTTATATTTACATCACGCCAGATTTATAGGAGGTTATTGCTTTTTATTTGGCCATAGAGAATGTTATTTCTATTTATCATGAACTTTAGTATATTATACTTCTTTGTTGAAATAAGCAAAATGTGGTTAAATGTTGGTGATTAAATGACGTTTCAAACCATTTCAACATAAGTATTAATGAGTGAAGTTTAATTGCGGTTGTAAAAATATAAACCCGTTTAAAATATTTATCAATGAAAGTTTGAAATTACGTCGTCAAAGAACCCGAGCGTTTGAAATTAAGAACATAAGTTAGTAACACCATAACAGAACACACTACATTACTAAGATTTGAATGATAATTCGAAGTACGTAGGTACTTGGTACTAATAAATGCTCGACAAGAACTTGTTATCATTTTGCGTCACAAGGTTTCTATGAACCTTATCGCCTGTTATTGTCTTTTATGCGAATAGAATCGAAACCTTTATTTATACAGTTATCATTAAGTCATCGATGTCAAGATTTTTCATTGTTCCTCACGCGTCCGAGTCTGAGGCTGAAAGAAAGATCCACTGCCTATCATCCTCTATCTATTCATATTCCGAGTTCGGCTTATTAGCAAATAGTTCCTTTGTGAATGTTGACGTATATAATACTTTGTTACAAGAGCGGTGACAATGAGCTGTGAGCTGGTGTTTTGTAAATCGTTTCGCGTTGTTCATCGACACTTTATTTATACATGTTTGGTATTTGAACGTTGTTACAGCGTAGCTTGATAACATTTCTTTTGAACGGCTGCGTGTCACAAAGTTGTGGTTTTTTGAATTGCTCATTTCTGTAGATACTCATGTTTCCAAGAAATTAATATCAAAATTAAACGAAACTAAGTTTCTATTCAACAGTGCTTTCTAAATTACAAAAACAAAAATTGATTATTTTATTTTATACCTACTCTTTAACTGCCTGATACAAAGGACATTGTGAATATTGACAAATGGATTATTGTTTTTTTTTTAAGTGGAAAAAAAGCTTTCAGTAGTTTTAATACGTGACATCATTATTATATATTTTAAGCACTTTATATACAACACTATTCTATTCCTAATGTATAACCAAGAAGGTAAGAAAGCAATAAAACTTAACAATACAAACTTTTTCAAATAAAGGTGAACATAACAGAGAAAATAAGACGAAATATAATGTCAACATACAATAGAGGTGTTCCCATCGATTGCACTGAGTTTATATAACACAAACATCTTTATTAAAAGCAGCATCTTACATAGATGATCTAGATGTTAAATTTAATTCGTCATAACATCTTAGCGATTCACACGAACCTAAATAAGTGTAAAGCGAACTTTGAATTACAATTACGCAATGGTGTAAGTGGCAGTCAAGATATCGGATAACAATTAGCATTCAAGTCGTTTCGGTTGCCTTTGAGCGAACGCTAAGAGTTTTTAAGTTAGGTATACTTCGTAAGGAACAATACAGATGTTAAGGGGTTTATTCTTCTTCAGATGTTCATTTTTATTCTTCTGCTTTCGTTTTCTTATAAACAGAATTAACCATTGATGTGTAAGAAAGACTTCTTTTTAACCTAGTTACAAAGAGGGGGTCATCAACTAGACTGAATAGTTACTTTTTGTGTGTCTCTTAGTATAGTTGTCTCTTTGGTGAGGAATTAGGAATACTTATTCATCAGGTGGGTGTCGTAAGAGCGAACTAATCGAACAAATGTGTGCAGGACAACAGCACTGCAAAGAGAAGGAAACCTTGAAATAAGCCCTATACCAGTCTGGCCAGCGCGGCAGCAGAAGGTCAACACTTCTTTTCTACTGAACCATGCACTGCAGTTGCAGTGGACTGGCTGTTGATGATCATGACGATAACTTACAACCAATTTAGTTGTTTTATTTGGTCACATTTAAATAATAAGGAAAGAGGAATACAGTTTGTAGCAATACATCATCAACATTGAGGTAGATATGGTATATTTTTAAAACTTAATAATTCATTCATCTTTTTCGTTCCAAGTTGTCGTCACTAACTCTTCTAACATTATTACCAACAAAACTAACGGTTTATTTTCCTTATAACCAAATTCTTTAGTACTCGCACACATTCTGTGAATGAGACCTTGCGATTTGCAAATGTAAAAACAACTTTCATTCACAACAGGAAAACGTAATCTATAAAGTAATAAAACTAATTAATAATTATCTATGGTATCCGTTACTCGATGGCAAACATTCTGATTGTAAACAAGTTACTTTTTTAATATCTTGTCTATGGCTAAGCGGCTTCAATTTATTGCAATTTCATACGGCCTGGAGGCTGATCCGTTAGCGTAGAAAAAAGTAGTTCTACTTCGGGTTTCCGAACGGTAAGTGCAACCTTATAAGGACTATCAACATGTCCTATTTAATGCTGTGGAATAGTTGTAATCCAATCAATCGTATGTACAGGTATCTCGTCCCGCTCATAAGTACTTCTTACTATTAAGGCAATTGGTTTGTATAATCTTCTGTATTTATAAAAATGTTCAGTTGATTTCTAACCGTGTAGTTCTAACTCAAAGGTATTGTTTTTATCTATTTATCGCGTCAATTATGTTTCTAATTCCTAATAATATTAATAATAAAAGTATTACACAAATAATTACAGGCTCTAATACTTCTATCCTTTTTTTTTGTGTTTACAAAAGTATTAAAGATTCGTAAGATTATTTCTTAGGGCTAGTTTCAACGTCATCATCAATTAACACAACTAAATTTCACCTCTTTATAATAAGCCTAGACCAGTTAAGTCTCATACACGTTTTCCAGACAATCGCACACCTACGACACATAAAAAAAAACTACAAATTAGAGTACGAAATATGTATTTGTCTACTAACTCCTTTGATGGAAAGCGACTTTAAAGACGAAAGTGGTACAAAATAAACGATAATATAATTTGTAAATATCGCGATGGTCCCTATTATCATGCCAGATGTACATTTTTACCAATATTCACTTTTTTCATCAATAGAATCATGATAAAAACTTATTTGGTATGTTATATTACTATTGTACTACAAAATTAAATGTTCAAGAATGAATTAGGATTCTGACACTCAGATTTTAAATTTGCTCTATTGTAAGAGGCAAATAAATAATAACACGGGAATAGGAACGAGATCTAAGGGGCGAGTGACAAAACCAGTTTTAAGACCCTATAAAAAAAAAAAAAGATTCATCTTATCTTCTTAATATATATAAATCTCGTGTCACAATGTTTGTCCTCAATGGACTCCTAAACCACTTAACCGATTATAATAAAATTTGCACACCATGTGCAGTTCGATCCAAATTGAGAGATAGGATAGTTTAAATCTCAAATTATAGTCGCAATTTTAATTTATTGCTAATTATTGTATATAAATATGGCGGTACGAAGTTCGCCGGGTCAGCTAGTTAAACTATAACTTTATTTTACATATTAAAAGTTAAGTTTGATAGTAGACATTCTGTCATTCAATCAATTCGTCAATCGAATTCGTGATGTTTTGAATTCGATTTGTCAAAGGCGAACGCTTAGACGGTATCGACACTTTCACTGACACAAGAGGTCTTTACGCAACGTCTCGATACGCCTTTATTACCAAATTCACAGTCAACATGCTAAATAGTCAAGTATACAACATTGCGTAGCCATTTTCTACTGATAAAGAGTATTCTATGAAACTACATTTATGAAGGTCATATAGGTAGTAAAAATAAGTTAAGAAACAAGGAAAAAACCATCTCAACAAAGATAGAACCTCAGAACTTGTCGATTATCAGAATAAACGTTTACATACAAATTGAAGTAGTTATGTATTACATTATATGATGTATCTCGTTATAACTATTTGAATAGATCAAATCGACTGATGATCGTGCGATTTTCAACGGTGCTGTACGCGTGGGATAAGGTGTTGAGACAATTGATTTGAAAATAGTCGTAAAAAGCAAGCGAGAGCATGTGAAGTAAGACATGGGCAGGTAACGGCATCGAGTCGGCACCGTATCGGACCTATAAAGGTCTCGCATCGTCTAAGTGACGATAACATTCCATTGACAATTCATTAACTTGTAAATAAGTAGTCGTAATCGTAAAATCAAGAACCGTCCAATCGTAAATAACTCTTTATTTTGAAGTGGAATGCCAACTTTCAATAGGTCGTATATTTAATTTATTTCATAATGTGGGAACATTTTGTAAAAGAATATCTGACATAAAACCTTTTTGTTTTGCATCTTTTTTTAACACAGGTCATTTATTATATGAACATAATTTGTCATTTTATTTCATTATTATTTTTAAAGATCAGAAGATTATTTAAATATTATTTTAGATCAGATTTAATACTTTCATATGATTTTTCTTTTTAAAATTAACTATTTTTGCTTTAAAGTTAGATGTGGATGTAGAAGTAAATACTTAATGAATAAAAATGTTATGTCAATAATCGAGTTCTTAATTTAATGGAGGTACTTTTGGTACTTTTAGTCTCTTTTTAATCAGATGTCACATAAAGCTGAATAGACACCAAAAGTTGGATTCCCATGCCTCTTTCAATGAAAAATACTGTAAAAACAATTCATTCTAAGGTGTTCATTAAACTCAAGTGTCAAATTGTTTGCACCAAACAATAAGGCAGGCTACAATTTCCCGAAGGCTAGTACAATGACCAATAATACGTTTGTTTATAAATAACTAACTAACATGACACTCCTTGTATTTATTATGTATAGTTCGTAGAAACGTGCGGTCGACTTAAAATACTGTGGCGTTCTAAAATTAACTGCTTGGTGAAGTTTTGAGCATTAAGATAGAAGCAGTTAAACACCTGGACTAACTTTAGTATACATATTGTTCTATTATCTATGCCTTCATATAAACGTGAAGAAAATTCCGTGTACCTTTTCAAACGAAAGTAAAGTGGCGCTCGGGAGCTTTCATACTTGGAATATAACTTTTTTAAACAATATACTACTAATAATGTAAAAAATACGCAGCACCGTGGGAGAGCCACTTCAGCATGAATGGGCCTGCTCGACCGGAGTGATACCACGGCCTCACAGAAAATCGGTATGAAACAGCGCTCGCGCTGTGTTTCACCGAGTGAGTGAGGATACCGGAGGCCTATACCCCAACCCCTCCCCCCATCCCCCTCCTCCAAAGGCCGGCAACGAACTTGTGACACCTCTGGTGTTGGGGGTGTCCATTGGCGGCGGTAATCGCTTACCATCAGGTGATACGTTTGCTCGTTTGCCACACATTCTATAAAAAACAAAGGCTACATAAAATTAGGATTATAGGAGTCTAGCAATTGTTTATATTATTTTGACCTATCGTGGTCCAAAAATCTATTCAATGTCATTCAACAAAATCCACATTCAAAACATTCTAAAATCGAATTCCAGGCGACCTCTAGTATGATAATTAATTACTAGCAAAACAGTTTGTATGTATTCCCTTAAAATACCTTATACGATGGCCACAAACATTAAAGGGCCAAGAACCAGGGGCCAATCGACCATCTATAGCGAATGTAGCCAGCATTGAATGAGCATTTAAATGGATCCTAAAATAACTAAAATAATCTAAATTCTAACCATATAAGGCTTTGCATGTCATACAGTATTCCGAAGGCATCCAGTACAAGCGATCGAGTGCGTGGATCGAATACCATGCCAATTTAAGTGAAAAACATTAGAGACAAACGCGTTTAGCTCACGTCTTATATCAAGGCAATAAAGTCTGTAATCGTAAAAAAGTTATGTAAATGAAATGGCGGGACGATAAACAAACCAATCAAGTCGAGAATAGCATTTGAATCTACCAATCAGGAAGCACTAGGATTAGGTTATTGACCAATAGGGATACACGGATTTTATGAGTTCTAGTTAGGTCTGGAAACGAGACGGTTGGTCCCCGGTCAACACATACCGATATTTGCATATTATAAGCACGGTGGCATTCGCATCTATGGGAATATTCTATTAAGTGTTAATGTTACTTTACGTTAGTGGAACATATTTTCATAGCGTAATAATATGTTTGGAATAAATAGGACTGACATGCTCAAAATAAGGAGGTTTAGAAGTTTTAGAGGTCAGCATGGCAAATTATATGAAACTAGCATAAAACCACTCTTTCAGAGATCTCTTTTGTCGTTTGATCATATTATAATGTGCGTCCTATCCGTCATGACAGACGGAGCCGAAACGTGGATAAATTTGGGTATGGCTGCTCAACAAAAGTTAGAAGTCACACAGTGTGCTATGGAAAGGGCTATGCTCTGCGTTTCTTTAAGAGATCTTATCAGCAATGAGGCGATCCTGCAGATAACCAAAATCGTAGACATAGCCTACAAGATTATCAAGCTGAAGAGGCGGGCTGTCCGCATTAGCCGCATAATCGATAACTGTTGGGGTAAACCTGTTCTTGAGTGGAGATCACGTCACGGCAAACATATAAATATCCACAGGTCAGGTGAAGTGACAATACACGCGAGATAGCTGGCTGTAGCTGGATACGAGAAATCGATAAGGGAGAATAGATAGACCTATGTACAACCTTGAATTGCGATGGGCTAAGGTTGGTGAAGTGTAGATGATGAAGCTCAAGTCGAATGATGTAGGTACTAAATTCATCATGCGTTAAGCCGATTGTCCACCGAACAAAAGTTGGCAACTTCTGTGTTGTCAACAAAACAAACTTTTCTGTAATTTCCTTGTGATGGCAACAAAAATTGTCAACAAATGTTGGGAACCGTGTTTCTGTTTTTGGCGGTAAATCTGGCCAGCGTGATATTATCATATGGTAGACCGAAGACCTTATTTCTAAGGAGAGACTTATGCCCAGCAGCGGACTGTTATGGCTGTAGAAGTTGTTGAAGTTCATTGAACTACACTCAAATATATCAATTTGAAAGTTGTTACATTGTTACTTGTTACATTTAAAATTCAAAACTAGAAATAAGCAACTTATATAGAGTCAGGTAGATATTACATATATTACTCACTAGCTGACCCACGCAACGTCGTTTGAAATAAAAGATTTAACAACAATCAGTACTAATGTTATAAACGCGAAAGTTTGTAAGTATGGATGGATGGATGGATGGATGTTTGTTACTCTTTCACGCAAAAACTACTGAACGGATTTGGATGAAACTTTATAGTAATATAGCTAACACATAGGCTACCATTTGCTGCGATAACCGACATATACACGGGCGGAGCCGCGGGCTAAAACTAGTGTATATATATTTCTTGTACAGTTTGCCTGAGTTTAGCGGCAAAAGAATTGCGTCATCAATTTATTAATTGGTTACATAATCTAAACTTTCTTCTTTGCAGTTGTTTACAAAATTCGAAACTGATAAGCTTTATTATTGCTTTCTTGATATTCGAAATTAATTTCACTAGGAATATCTTTTACGGATTACCTACTTGATTTTGAGACTATTTCAATTGTTCTGTTGTTGCTTCTGATTGACTAAGGCCAATCAGCAAATTGCAATCTACTTTGACTACCTCTATAGCGCAGTGGTAGCGTATGCGACTGCTGTGCTTGAGGTCTCGGGTTCGATTCGGGTCGGACCAAATGTTTGTATGATCTGCAAATATTTGTTTCGGAGTTTGGGTGTTTTCTATGTATTGTATGTACATATTTACAAAAAAAGTATATATATACGTATTTATATCAGTTGTCTAGTACCTATAACACAAGCCCTGCTTAGCTTGGGACTAGATTGTGTGTAAGATGTCCGAAATATTTATTTAAATTTTATTTACTGTTGAACATTTTTGTTTGTTTCATTCGTAGGATCAAAATAAAATATAAGCAAAATAAATTAGGAAGTTTATGGAATGATTACAATATGAAGGAATAGGTAACAATGAATCTTATATGTATTTAATTAAAACATAGCAATGGTGTGTGACAGTGTGTTCAGATAGGTAATGACCTCTATCTATGAATCTAATGAGATCGCGCTTGCGTTAAGAGTGATTCAGTCACGATAGTTCGACGGGTTCGGGTTCAAGTGAATGACCTTTCTCACTAGGACCATTAGTACTTAGAGTACTTACAGTAGCAGACTATTATTGTAGCTAAATGTTGTCCATATGGGCTAGTAGTGGCAGATAGTTCATTATTCAGCCAAAATCGGACCAGTTTCGAATTGAATATTCTGAACTATAAACGACTCGGACGCGATAGCTCTGTGCACTGTCTGATTAATAAATGAAGTAACTGTCTATTAAACTCACGTCACTGCACTTCTAAGACTGTACTGTCTTATAGTTTATCATATAAGTTTACGTTATATAGCTGTATCCTGCCACGCTTTGCTGTGGCACAATACGATTGCATTGATGAGAACTGACGAACAAAACATATGCGAATTTTGAAAATGTACATAGACCCACAGAACATTTCTATATCTATACCAATAAATACAATTGGAGTGTCTGTTTGTAATATTAAAATAACCGCTTTTTACTAAATGCATATATGTATACACGATACATATACCAAAACATTTTTTTTTCCATTTTTGGCTGTCTGTCTGTTTGTTTGTTCCGGCTAATCTCTGGAACGGCTGGACCGATTGACAGGATTTTCACAGATAGGTAGCTGATGATATAAGGAGTAACTTAGGCTACTTTTTTGACTAGATTCGCCCCACGGCGTCACCCGCGGTACGACAATAACCGTGGATCGCGGGTAACACCGCGGGACTGAGCTAGTATTATATAAGTTTAGATTAGGTATTATATTAGAAATATGACTGAAACTAGAAGTGGATATAAAATAAAATTTAGCCGAAAATGTTAACAATAGAAAATAAAAACGAATAAGGTCATGAGGTTAGTTTTCATTCAATGAATCAGACTTTCAAATTATGAAACCAGTAAAGTTCAAATTTGGCATGCACGCGCGTTTTCTTGAATTGGTTGGCGGTAAGAAAGAATTTATTGAAAGTGTAGCGGTCACCGATAGCTAATACATTTGTATCTGCTGTTTACCGTAGATAATTATTATTAAGCACCTACTGTATAACCTACTAGATTAAGTGGAAAACTTTCGCGATATCTGGTTTGAAAGGAGATGCAATGAAAGAATTTTATAATATCTACTAGCTGATAAATTTAGGGGTCACCCTTATCATTTAGGGGTATAAAAATAGATGTTGGTGGATTCTCAGACCTACCCAATATGCACACAAATTTTCATAAAAATCGGTTCAGCCGTTTCGGAGGAGTTTGGTAACAAACACTGCGACACTAGAATTTTATATATTTGATGCATAAATATATCTATTTAGTATGATTGTAGATCTATAAATGTAAATTTAGTCTGGTAATAAAACTACTTAGATAGTACCTCTACTTTGTTTTACCTAATATTATAAAATACATTTAAAGTAATGCGTGTTAGTAACCTCAAAATATTATCTCTACGTAGTATGAAATGAAGTTGTTTTTATCTTGTACACTTACATCTTTCAAACTACTCGACTGTTTTAAAGTGGTTTTCAGTTTTCACTAATAGATAGTGATTGATGAAGGGGCAGGTTTATATGTAGGTATATTACATGAATTAATATTCACACACTTACACTACATTGGCACCTACATCACACTAGTGTGAAGTTACTAGAACAGAGAAGTTATATAGTAAATATTAACAAAATAATTAAGTTTATGTAAATATTAATTGCTAATATATAATTATTTTACCGTGGGCACTTTTCACCGCGTATCATTTCATTACTCTTAGTCGATTTTTGATAGTCTTCGATCAAACTAGACTGGTTTGATAATCGATTTTCTATTTAATGATTCATGAAGCCGGAAATATTATAGTTAGCATAGGCAACTAATTAGTAGTTGGGGATATGTATTATGAGAGAAAATAGTGCCAAGGGCTTAATTTGAATGATAATCGCAGAGGATACAGACCTTATTAAGTGAATGTAGCATCCTGTCGATGCGTGATCATGACCGGGTGTGAAAGTGGACACTTTGTTACATCCCTTTTCTATTTAATGACGAAAGCATTGATTATATAAGTTGTAGAAAGTAAGGCCTGTCTTACCAAGTCTTGTCGTTAGCCAAAGGTTAGGGGTTTATTCCCAACCAGGACAAATATTGTGTAATTATCACTAATCTGTTCATATTTAGTCTGAGCATAATATACGTTCAATACGTATATAAATATATTATGTCTTTTACGGCAGATAGAGTAATGATTTGCGCAAACTGGCTGGCAGGATCTGGATGCGAGAAGCCGAGGATCGAACCAAGTGGCTTGAAATGGACTGTGACAGGCTGTTGATGATGATGTATGTATATAATGGGCATAGGCTACGATCTCCTATTTCGTAATTGGGACTAAAATTTGCAGTCGGTAAAACGTGGCCGTTCAATACGCCTCTGTCCACCCCCATCGGGCATAAAGTCGTGAGAGTATGTGATGATGTGAGAAAGTATTATCCTTAAACAAATTGAGGGTAGTGATTCGCTGTATTAATAGGTCGTAAAATTATGTTCTGTATGGTACAAATACTTGGCTACAATTCATGACGAGAGACGACTTTTATCATTTTTGTTGTAAACTAAATTGAACTTGAAAATGTTTTTAAAATGATTGTGTTTTTAGGTAGGCTATTAAGAAAGAAACTATCAAAGTGCGTTTCAGGTCAAGCATAGAATAGGGTTTCGTAATATGAGGGTTTGCGAGAATATGGAAATCCTCTTCTTATTTTTAAACAAATAATGGCAAATGCTAACCGCTTACTGTATCGCTCTATCTATGTTATGCATACCCAGTTATAATATCACAAAGTAGTAATAAAACCACTCGGCACTGCATAATAGAAATTAAAATCGGTATCTCAGTCCATTAAAGTATAATTATGTATAACTTTTCTAAATTACGTGTGACAACTGTCATCACCTACAAAACCAGGAATGCTAAAAGCTCGGATTCTAAAATTGGCAAAAATAACTATAAGCGAAAGCGTTAAAACTCGGTCACCGAAAAAAATAGATCACGACGCAAATAAAAAAAGCAAAGTATGTCATAACTGTCATAAGGTTGTAACTTGGGCCGTGCACTCGGAGTAACTCCGATTAGTTGCGTGAGCGTAAGCTGTCTCGCGAGATTACAGTGCGTTGGCATCTATTCAACTGTAAGTCTAAGGACATGAATGAAAGTGCAATCTTGTTGCTTCATTAATGCGTCTGACGGACTGACACTTTAGATTCGGAAGTCAGTGTTGTAAAACGGACGTCCGTCCTACTTATGTGGTAATCGAATGTTGGAGGATAGACTGGTTAGCAATTTTGATCATAAATAATCAAATGTAAATTTTTCATAAAATACTAAACGAAAACTAGCACAGTAATTTTTTTGTCAAAAAATGAAAGATTGTTGCTATAAAATAATAATATTAGGTACGTAAACTATATGCATTTTTTAAACTTTAACAGTTTATATTTTAGTTATAAGTACTTTTTTAAATTAAATAAACTCTAAATTTCGTGTAGTCTTCGTAAATTGATAGCTACATCACAAACAAGATATTCAAGTTGAAACCTGATGATATTGAATCAACTTAATATTTTTTTGAGCAGCAACAAGCTTGTTGTCACAATCATTTTACACAATAAAAAGGTACAGCACTACTGAAAAAGGCGGGGCAGACGCGATCGCAAGACGTTTCCCACGCATGCGCGCTGGGAACAAGCGCACATGTGCAAGTTTACGCGGTAAAGCTCGCCGAGGATCAGAATCGTTTTGTTTTTAATAAAATTTCGTGTCAAGATGATGCCTTACCCGAAGTAATTATGTAAACAAATAAAAAATGATGAGGTCGCTGTATGTAGGTTAGATACCGATAAAAAACCTCAAATAAATATTTCATAAAAGGAAACAAAAACTACCGACACATTTAATATCACAATGAAATTGGCATTAGGACATTATAATGGTGTATAGAAACACACATTAATACATTTATGCATGCAGTACTACATATCTCTATTAGTATTATACTAAACTGTTATACCGGAAAGAAAAGCATAGAAGATTTAATTGACATATCTGGTTAGACTGTCAAAGCTGTAAAAGTGTCGAAAAAATAGAGTTCAGCTTTCGCTACTAAATACCTTTTCACTGTCGCTGTCACCGAACACGCTGGATTTAGAAACCACCAACCAATACACCAACAAAATAAAGTGGACTCGTTTATTTACTTCTTTGTACGGACACTAAATTTAGACATATGAATTTGCTACATAAAAGCTTAAGGAACTCTTGTTTTAGCAAAAATAGATGATCAATTTATGTTTTGAACCTAAATATAAAATCAAAGTTCATTCTTCTTACGTCGTTCAACGATGGGGAAATATTATATTCTCCCCATAGTGAATTTGACAAAATATACCTTGGATTTCAATTTAAAAAAATAGTGTATGTTTATGTTTTTAATTCTATTAGTATTGAAAATATAAGAGTTCATAAAAGACAAACAAATCTGTTTTACACGTTGTGCGTCAGTCAAAATAAATGTTTATTTATTTTGACAACAAAATCATGTTAAGAAAGAAATACATTTATTTTTTTACTTATTTCTTTTTATTATAATATTAAGTACGTCTAAATTTTTTAATTTATAAAATTAAATATTATTTTCGATTATAATTAAAAACTAACAGCTTTTGTCATCAACGATATTTGACTTCAAGCAGCGGTTTTGTGTTATTTTGAAAGGCAGTAAGTTTAAAGCACAGAATAATTAATAGTAGTAGTTTAAAGTTGAAAATAACACAGAACCGTTGCAGAATGTTAAATAACGTTTATGAGTGATACTGTAAGAGTTACTTAAGCGACTATAGAATGTAATTTATTTACCTTTACAGGAAGATACATCATACATACATGCCATTTTAATGCCACGAAATTATCTAGACACGTTTTAAATGCCTGCTAGCACCAGAGGCCGTCCTGGGCGGACATCGAACCAGCACCGTTATGGCAACCTGTTCTTTCTTATTAGTTCCCTGCGAAGGTCTTACAATGTATCGCAATTTATCTCTTGATATTAAAGAGTATGACAATCAACAAAGTAAGCAGTATCTTTGAAACTTGAGTAACGGAATCAATTTGAATTAATTCCGGTATTTGACGAATACCGGATCTAAAAAAACCAAATCTTACAATTTTAAATTTTATAAGCAATTTCTAGTTTTTAAATTCAGAAGCTAGATAAAAATATGCGTCTTTATGCCACGTGTAGAGAAATCGTTTCTTTAGAATAATCTTAGAACTTAGTGATAATGCGGTATTACATGGAATCTCGGCCGTGTCATTCGAAGAAACTTGTTTGGAATTGTTTGGTTAATAAAAAAAATTGTTGACGTCACCGGTATCAATAACTATGCTCCCGATTATATATGACCCAGCAGCTTATGACTAAGAGTGATGAATCCCGATTGTTGCAATGTTACATGTTTGTACTTAATTTTACATTCCTCACCATTGCTTTGCTTTTTATCATTCCTATACTAACGGTTTTTTAATTTTTTTGACATAAATTAATAAAATCTCAAGTATCTTGGGAACATTCTTCAACATAACCCAACCTTTTTTCTCAAGGGATCCACTTAAAGTGCGGGCTCATTAGGCTAGAGACACGTGGTTACCCGCATGTGTTCTCCATGACTTAATAAAGAGCATCTGTGTTTCTGGGATGATATTACACGAAGTCGTCAAAAACAACTAAACATTGAATATAAAAGATTGTGAATGATGACTATCTAATTTGGCCGTGTACTCCATTGCTTGAGAGAGGCATTCAAGATGTTTCAAGATGCAACCATGCCAATTCTAAAGTCATCCGTTCGGGTTTTGTGTTCTGACTGTTACAGCTTTTTAAATTAGTCGAACTATAATGTTAGGGTCAGTACCAATTGACCCTATGCAGCTGCTGCTCGCAACCGTCCGTTTTCATGTGTCTTGATGTAAATACTGCTACGTATTTTATTTGATTCGTCTTTGTAGCAATCTTCGAATTCACTTCAATGAAATAAAATAGACCATTTACTCGACATGGATGGTATTTATTGGCGGGTACATAAATTCTAGTACTGAACTTATTTTATTCTGTTTGTTTCATTCAAAACAAGTTGTATTCTATACTATTTTTTTATTATTATAAAGCTGAAGAGTTTGTTTGTTTGAACACGCTAATCTCAGGAATCGCTGGTCCGATATGAACAATTCTTTCAGTGTTGGATAGTACATTTATCGAGGAAGGCTATAGGCTATATATCATCACGCTAAGACCAATAGCACCAATGAAGAATGTTACAAAAACGGGGGAATTTTTTTACGCTATGGGCAATAGGGGACGTAAACGACGTTGCGTGGGTCACCTAGTATAGATATAAATGATCACTACAACCAGAAGTTATAGACAAGCTATAGACTCTATTTCTTTGGGGGTGACTTGCGCACTTAAATATCGATAAATACATTTTTAGAAAATTTTAAATATCTATTTAATTAGTCACCAATTTCAAATAATTCCACCCTCGTCTGCACTTTTCTTAGTTGAGGAGGAGAACAATCTAATTTTAAAGCAAGAGCTAGAAAACCATAATACTAAAGACGTCATCTTATCTTAAAAGTTGGTTGTCTGTAGCCGTTTAAATAAGAAAAAACAGATCTTAAATCAGTTTAGTAAAAGGCAGCCTTTTTAACTCCCGACCAAAAAGAGGGGTGTTATAAGTTTCACGTGTCTGTCTGTCTGTCTGTCTGTGGCACCATAGCTCCCGAACGCATGAAGCGATTTCAATTTTGTTTTTTTTGTACCAAAGGTGAGTTACGTGCGAGTGTTCTTAGACATGTTTCATGAAAATCGGTTGAGCCGTTTAAAAGTTATGGGGGTTAAAGTGGGGAAGAGTAACCGAATGTCCGCAAAAATTTCATTGCATGGGGTCTCAAATGAAAGCGCATAACGTGTTTTTTACTTTTTAAAGGGAACTCAGGTTATTATGTCGGGGTTTTTTTTTAATTTTGAGAATTTATAGTTATAAATTATAAGGCTTGAAACTGCATTAGGCAGACTTCTGCATGGACTGACGTTCCGAACAGAAAAAGTTCGCTCGCTCGTACCACGACTCGCCTCCGTACTCGATATCCGTCACTGAAGCGTTTCTTCACAAAGCGATTTATTTAAACCTGGCCCTAATTTTCGAAATTATGCTCATTTGTTTACAACGAACACGAGATTTCTCAGACAGACAGTAAAAGTGAATTGAAAAAATCTAACATATAGAGGATAAACTTAAAAAGAAATTTATTTTTTGACACTTACTGTCAAATTCAGATTCATTTCAGCTATCAGAAAAGAAACTCCGTGAATGAATGTATACAATTGCTTCGGAAGTTCTCATTAAACCATATTATTGATTGTATTTATTGAGGCAGCAGCTGATTGGCAAACTAGTGAGAACCGACTATACCCTGATCGAACTCCGTACTAATGGGTAATGTGTAAATGTATTTGAATCATCAGTTCAATTGATGGCGTTCATCAATGAAACCTGACTGTATGACACATCCCACAATTATTCATATGGATCTTCTGGTACAGGTATGTATATATGTAGGTATGTATATTAATAAATACATGAACATATTTTGTTTTTACTAACTATTAAGCTTTTCTGTTCACTGATATTATGTAATTATGTTAATAAACGGGAATTACCGCGATCACGTAACAACGTAATATATCAACGTAATGATTTGGTTCAACAGGATAAATTCAAAATAAAAGTTGAGAGTATTTTCTTTGTTACATATTTAAAACTGAACTGTTCAATATGAGTTTTTTACCGTGGGAAAACTAGTTTTAGGCATATTGAAGCTGGCTCGAAAGGGCCTTACGAGCAGTCAGTATTATGTATTTGTTTTTGTTGCTTTTCATCGAGCGAGGAAGATAATCCGACGTTAACCATTCTCAAACCTAGGGCCCACTTATTCTGTGGGAGGTAGTATAGATACTAGATACTCTGCGGCATAGCATTTGGGCCTCTAATCTATATCTATACTAATATTATAAACGCGAAAGTTTGTAAGTATGGATGGATGGATGGATGATTGTTACTCTTTCACGCAAAAACTACTGAACGGATTTGGATGAAACTTTACAGTTATATAGCTTATACATCAGAATAACACATAGGCTACTATTTACCGCGATAACCGACATATACGCGGGCGGAGCCGCGGGCAACCGCTAGTATGTATATAAAAATGAATCGCCGAAATGTATGTACGCGCATAACTTCCGATCGGCTGCAGCAATTTTTTTTTTTTTAGGTGTATGTTATTGGTAGGACAAGGTTTGTGTATAAGTAAATAAACGAATATAAAGACAAACGCTACCAAGTTATAATGTCTGTTTTTATAAGATATGAATAATAGTTTAATGTTGAACATGATCGTCGGTTTGATTGTCGGCTTTATAAAGCCGAGTCTCCACCGAACAAAAATTGTCAAATTTTGTGTTGTCAACCTTTTTTTGTGTTGTCAAGTTTCGGTGTAGACGCGCCTTAAAACGTCTTAAACGTACAGTACTTATGTGGCCAGTAAAGCTAGCCTTGGTAAAATCATCATCTAACAATAATTTACATTCCACGAAGTAGTACCCACAGTCATATATATGAGTAAATACAAGTGGTATTTGACCGCACATAATATTTTCGAATAATATATAATACATCCACTAAAACTGTCTCTGTGACTTACTGAATACTTTTATAATAGGTCTTTGAAAATGAAATTGCCGTTTTGTATGCAATAAGTGAAAGTACTTATTTTTTCAAACTTTTTTATTTCTGTTATTCGAAGTAATCATCCATGCAATCGACGCATCTTTGCCAACGCATTGGCAGTTTATTGATGCCCTTCTTGTAAAAATCAGCTGGACGGGAGGCGACAAACTCTTCAAAGGCATTTTGTACTGCCTCTCGGGAATTGATTTTTTTACCCAGTAAAAAGTTGTCTAAATTTTGGAAAAAGTAATAGTCGGTAGGTGCAAGGTCTGGTGAGTATGGCGGATGAGGGAGAGCTTCAAACCCCAGCTCTTGCAGCTTGGAGACTGTCTGTTGCGCAGTATGGGGTCGCGCGTTGTCAAAATTTGCGCAAAATTTATAATTGTACTAGCTGTTGCCCGCGGCTCCGCCCGCGCGCATGTCGGTTATCGTGGCAAATAGTAGCCTATGAGTTATTCTGATGTATAAGCTATATTTACTGTAAAGTTTCATTCAAATCCGTTCAGTAGTTTTTGCGTGAAGAAGTAACAAACATACACACAATCTTTCGCCTTTATATATTAGTGTGATTACTGTAAAGTTTCATCCAAATCCGTTCAGTAGTTTTTGCGTGAAGAAGTAACAAACATACACACAAACTTTCGCCTTTATAATATAGTAGGATAGTTACTCTATTCTCCTAATTATTTTGATAAAGATTATTCTGTCCTCTTATCGCCTGGGGCGTGATGTCACACAGAAGTTAGAAGTATATCGTATAAACTTCCTCAAGACACCAATAGGTATTTGCGTGACCTCGGCCGGGATATAGTTGCCTCGTGTGCTGTTAACACTCGTAAATAATTATTCTATTAGAGTAATCATCGGTAAACTCACAGAATGAATAAGTCTAGAAGATTATAGCCGAGGATAAAATGTAATCTTAACTAAATATATTTGTAGTGATGGCGGTTGTTATTTTTAATCGACTTTTTGAAAAGAGTAAATAAATGTAGTTGTCCCTTCCTCTTATATGGGTTCAAAAAACTACAGACTAATTTACTAGTCTGTTGTCCTGTTAACCCCATGAGAGGTGCGCACGAAGCAAATACAAAGAGGAGATGCCCTAATGAATTTTTTGTATGAAACAATGCGTGACAATTTGCGGGGGTGAGGGGGGGTTACTTTGCCCTTTGCCATCTACCAATCAATAGCAAAACTACTTGCATCGTTACATGTTGATGTTGCTATGTAGTTTAGCTATTTGACACTAAGCGTACGATGTAAGGGACATACAGGGACGTACTCAGAATTTTCTTATCAGGTAGTTATTTTTTTAAAGTCAATTTTGTAAATCATTTTGATGCATGTATCGCAAAAATATTATTAGTAAGAAACATCGTACATAACATCTATACTAATATATTGTATACTAATATATGAAGCTGAAGAGTTTGTTTGTTTGAACGCGCTAATCTCAGGAACTACTGGTCCGATTTGAAAAAAAAATGTTTCAGTGTTAGATAGCCCATTTATCGAGGAAGGCTATATATCATCACGCTTAGACCAATAGGAGTGGAGCACCAATGAAGAATGTTGTGAAAACGGGGGAAAATTATTACGCAACGGGGAATAGGAGACGTAAACGAAGTTGCGTGGGTCAGCTAGTATAGTATAAAAGTGAAAGTTTGTGTGTTCTTTATATCTTCCCCGTAACCTTGGTGATGTATTTGATTTATTACTTATTTAAATATGTCACCGTAAGATTATAAAAACCGTTAGATTATAATCTACCTAGCGAGATTGCCAACTATCGATAGATTGTTAACTGTGATATACTACTTACGCGCGTCAAATTGACAACTGTCCCTGATTGTTCGGTTTTATAGTAGGCCGATCAATGCCCATAGAGATAGTTTAGGTTATTACTTCTTTGATTAATCACAAATTATTTTTTCTGCCACAGCAACTTTATATAACTAATTCTAAAGCTGTGAGGTATTTTCGACATGAAATCAATTTACAATCACAGAAATACTTTACATTTGGCATCAAAGACAAATTAACAAACAAATATGGCGGCGCGGGGACATATGCTGTTCAACCAATCAGTGCGCGACTTGCGATTCGTAGATACCATTTTACAATCTCGCGAGATAGATTACAATCTAACGGTTTTGACAATCTGACGGTAACATATATATTAAAGAGAGAGAACAAAAACAAAGAAATATAGTACAACAACAAACACATACAATAAAGAGAACAATAACATACAAGTAGGAGTATAATACAAAAAAATTAATGTTTCTACAAATTAGTTTTTCATTCTTATTATATTTTTAAAATCTTCAGTTTTCGTTTGATTAATTTCGTTGTGGGTTCCGAGAAAGTTTAATTTTCCTATCAAATACCTACCTAGAAAACCTATCAAATAATCAGTATAGGTAAAATTTGTTTCATTTTCAAGTACTTTAAATTCTAGATTAATATAGATATAATTTGAATATAGATAAAAAAATTAATTCTAATTACGACCCTGTCTCTTTGTTCTGTTGATGTTTGTTTTCCTAGTTGACGATAGACGTCAGTGTTCACAAAATGATTACAAAAAATACAAAAAATAATACTTTTTCGATTAAAAATTCTTTAGGCAAGAATGCAGAACATATTTCAATATTTTTTTATGATTTACTTTATAAATACTCAGCTCTACGAACCTTTGTATTTTTATTTCCCATCACACAAAGTTTTTCCATCTAGTGGCGAATAGATTTAACTATATTTCAACAACACACAGAGATTTTTCTAGAACTATTTTAAGAAATTAAGTATAAAATTACTTACAAATGAAATATGATGCCATTCATGGCACCAGAACGTCTATCCAAGTTATTTGTACAAGATAAAACACAACACTTCATCTTTTACTTAATTTTACCGAGAATATTCAATGATTGCGATTTTTCGATAAAGTTCTAGAACATTGACGTTGACAGTCTAATTTGTAAGTCGCGATAACTGCGATGACGTCAGGACCTGTATTTTGTCACGGGGCCTATGCGCTTATGCCATCTCCTCTTTGTATTTGCTTCGTGGAGGTGCGCCTGTTTTGAGGATAAAAACTTTTCCCATGAAACTTCGTCTAAGTCTCTTTTCATTCATGCTCGGCTCCTATTGATCTAAACGTGATGTTAACCATACTATCTTACGCAAGCCAGCAAAATACACATTAAAAAATCATGACACATTAGAATTATATATTAGATTATGGACATGAAAAGATCCTTGAAAAAATGTATATAGGTACTTACTTACACACTCACAAGTAAAAAGAAACTATTGAATGGATTCAAATGAAACTTGGCATGATTTGAGTTCATACTACGAGGTAGGACATAGGATACTTTTTATCCCGAAATTCAGCACGGTTTCCTGCAGAGAGGGGATGAAAGTCAAAATATGTAATTAGTTGTAATTCAATAACACATAGTCCGATTTCATTCATTCTTTTTTACTAGAATGAAAAAAAATAAAAGATAACGGGAAAAGTCTTTTTTTGTCCACGACTGTACACTGCCTGTGGGAAGCTGAGACAGATATGTAAACATGGCGGTACGAAGTTCGCCGGGTCAGCTAGTTTAGAAATAAATGTTCGAATTGAAGAAATGATAAGGCACATAAACATCCAATTCCTACTTGGTAATAGATATTTCTATAGTTTGTAGAACAAAGTGGCGTGTGTTGTTTTTGTCCGCAATACGAACAGAAGCAACACATTTGAATGGCATAGGTATAATTTGCCGTAAGACTACCAACCTTTCCAAGTCTTACAGTGTTCATAATATATCGGACACTACTATCGTTGTGTATAGGTACGTCACTATTACGCTCTTTTTTATATAGTAAAATCTGTATAAGTTAGTTTTCTTCAAATGTAGAAACCACATCATTTACCCGTCCCTTCAAACTCCGTACTTTCATAAAAAAGTAATAAG
The DNA here is from genome assembly GCA_949125395.1 of Diaphora mendica. NCBI lineage: Eukaryota > Metazoa > Arthropoda > Insecta > Lepidoptera > Erebidae > Diaphora > Diaphora mendica. The sequence continues at coordinate 8,064,221 of OX421312.1, read as the reverse complement.
GTTTATAGTAATAAAAAGACCACATCTTAAATAGCAAGCAACCACGTTCGAATGTTTTAAGTACGGTCACATTTATTAGATATCTTGCTCATTAGATTTGTTAATCGGGTCCGAGTCCGAGAGATCGAATTGGTACCGATTGCTCAATGCGCTAGCGACTCGCAATACCAATTAATACTTTAAAGAATTCCGGTTGAAGTTGCGAAATTAGACGTTCAAAAAATTAAAAGAAGTAACGTCCCTGTGGTGTGTTCTCTGTTTATATTGTTTTTGTTATGATAACAATAAATTAAAGGGTGTTTTTCGCGTTTTGGTTGTTAAAACACAAAACAGGCTAAAGCCTGTTAGGGTAAACCCTAACAGGGTTGGTTGCAAAGTTTTAGAATTAAACTATGGGTAAATTAAAATATTTGTCGATTATTTTAAAATTTTGCTTCGGGTTGTAATCTAACAAAGAGTAGGAAATACTATTTAGTTATTTACTTTTTTGTAGAAGTATTTATTACCTACTATAATCGTATGAAGAAGTGACTAACAAATTCATGACCTAAGAAAATTAATATAATATATATATATAGTTCCCTATTATTACCACCAAATATCGATACAACGAAACACACGTAAAATAAACAAAGAAAAACAGAACACAATAAATCAAGCCAATTAACGTGATCCTCGGAAGCACGTACACATAACGTATTGAAAATAAACCAATTAGCTGCAATATCTCTTCGATATCTCGCTTTGGTACGGTGAAAAGTGGAAAGATTCAATCTGCAATTTCTAGAGCAATTTATTTTTAAAAACAATTGTTAAGTAGCTTTTATAAAAGCTCGAACATCATATAACATTATCTTTGTTTTGTTTACCCATGATCGTGGCCTAAGAAAGGCTTACGTCCTTATTCATAAATGTTATTTAACTTTAAGCATCGGTTTGTGTTATTTTGATCTTTAAGACTGTAAGTTTAAAGTTGAAAATAATACACAAAAAGTGGACGTAGTTTACTATCTACCTACTACACTTAGCTACTACAATTTAAACTCAAGCGACATTATTCATAAACGCTATTTAACTTTGAGCATCGGTTTTGTGTTATTTGTACTTTAAGACTGTAAGTTTAAACACATTTTTTTTGTACTTGCTTGCCAAAGTGACTCTATTCTGCTTGATGGAAAGCATAAGTAGAATCCAAGAGTGTAGGTCTCCACATTGGTCACCACATTGCGAACGCAGACAATGCAATAATGCATTTATCCTGACTTATTATTTTTTTATGTATGGGCCTGCCAAAATGACTCTAGTGGTGGTCACCATACTCATTGCTCGTGCAGACAACGCAACAATGCAGCATGGTGATCCACACTATGGCGGCCTAGTAATGCGTCTGCATCATTGGGCCTCCGGTCTCGCACTCACCAACGAAACACGACAACACGAATGCTGTCATTTTATGTTAATCTTCTGTGCGAGGGTAGTACCGCCCTGGTCGAGCCGGCCCGTTCGTGCGGAAATCAGCGCGGCTCTACTGACTTGTTTATTCCTAGTGCATATTGTCTTTTTTTAAATGCGTGAATTAACGCAATCGATGGATAGTGCCTACCTTTGAATTGCTTAAGGTGTAGACCAGTATGCCAAAGACTTACTAGTCCGGTGGTGTAACCACCTATACCGTAATTATTACGAGTCATTAGTCAAAGTTGCACGGGTACGGGATACACAGTAACAATCAGTTCTAGTTGCAATACTAACTTTTAAACTTTCGCGTTCCATGATGTAATAATTATTATTTTTACGGGAATTAACGCGATCACTTATTTCAAGGTATTACATACCTCTGTTTTGCCTGACGTTTCGACCAGGTTGCACTGGCCGTGGTCACAGGCTGACTGGCTCAGCGGCGCACGCCCTCCGTCGTCGAATCCGTGAAGTAGAAGGTTCTTCATCCACCCGCACATTTTCGATATTATTGATATTTTTGTTTCGCCATGTACCGTCACATACCACACTAACAGGGTCCCTATTCTGTAAGCAAACCGATGTGTTCCTATTCTGGTGTTTATCCGAATGCGCAGAAAAGCGAGGTGGTATGTTTTTTAACACTGGATTCCACGCTGTAGATAATTTAAAACCATCTTCTCGATTGAAAGTTTTATGCTTTTTAATCTCAATCGCTTCACGTACAACTCTTGAGTAAAAGTGACGTTCGGTGGAGAGGACTTGCGTGCGGTGAAATTCAATCCAGTGGTTGATGCCTGTATCGAGTGCATGTTCTGCAATCGCCGATTTGCTCGTCTGTCGGTTCTTCAGAGCAGCGATATGTTATTTGACCCTTTCAGCAATAGTCCGCTTCGTTTGGCCTATGTAGGAACTTCCGCAGCTGCAGTCTATTTTATAAACACCCGGAGTTTGTAGTGGCAATATATCCTTCGGTGTGCCGACCATGCTGTGAACCTTTATGCCTGGTGTGTATACTGTCGGAATGGAGTATTTCTTTAATACGGACCCGATCTTATCCGTAACTCCCTTGACATATAGGCTGGTTGCCTGTTCACTTCTGGATACTTGCGTCTTATTTTTGGTTGCTTCCGTCCTCCATTCACTTGATATCCGTTACCTTTGAGTACCTCCTGAACATGTTCTAGCTCCTGTTCTAAATGTTCAGGGTCACAGAGATCGTAAGCTCTGTTCTTGAGTGAAGTCATAACAGATTGCAAGTGCCGGGGGTGATGATGAGACGTGGCGTGTAGGTATCTATCCGTATGAGTAGGCTTACGGTACACACAGTGTGACAAGGACCCATCTGATCTCACGGTTACTTTAACATCCAAGAACGACAACGACCTATCCGTCTCCATTTCATATGTAAACCTTATTTTAGGGTGAACAGAGTTAAGATGTTGTATATATTGATCTACTTCTTGTTTATTTCCTTTAACGATACTGAAAATGTCATCCACGTATCGCTTCCACAGCTTGACGGTATTCGGGCCGAGACTTAGAGCCTTCTCTTCAAAATGTTCCATCCAGATGTTGGCAAGTACTGGGGCTACAGGACTTCCCATCGCGACACCATCAATCTGGAGGTAATGTTGACCTTGGAAAAGAAAATAGTTGCCATCTAAACAGTGTTCAAGTGGATCCATATAGTTGAACGGCAACTCGTTGTCTCTCAGCAGGTCTTTTACGACGTTTAAGCACTCTTTTATAGGAACATTGGTGAAAAGCGACTCCACGTCAAAGCTCACCATGACGTAATCCAGTTCCAACGTGAGATCTTTTATGATTTGTATAAAGTGCCGTGAGTCTTTCACAAAAGACGGTGTTTTGCCTACAAGTGGCTGCAATACTGAAGCAACGTGCTTTGCAAGATCGTAAGTAGGAGAAGCAATTTGACTCACAATAGGCCGCAGCGGCACGTCAGGCTTGTGTATCTTAGGCAGACCATATAATTTCGGTGGCTGGTGTGACTTTGGTTTGTACAGTCTGGTGCACTCGTCTTCTGCAAATAGGTCCTCATTATCCCGGATTAGAGATCGTATTTTACGCGTTACTCTGGCTGTAGGGTTGTATGTTACCGGTTTGTATACCTTATTATCACTCAAGTTCTAGTTGCAGTTATAATAACTATTGTAAATAACAGGTAAGTACCATATTTTGGTATATATTTCGCACTTTCGGGATTAGGTATATGAAAATAATACACAGGAGTCTAAACTTAACCTTTAAAACTGGTATTATAAACAGGTAAAAAAAATGTTTATGATCGAATGTAATGAATCAGTAATCACAAGGTGTATTATTTAGTTATCTTGACTATTATAAATAATAAGGTTTTAAAAAAACAGTTATAAATAAAGATGTGTTTGTAATAATTTCATCTGCATTACTACTCAAGCGATCATCGTAAAATCTTGTCAAGTAAATATTCAATGTACGCAAAGCATAGAAATTATATGTTTGATACGAGCAAAGCCTTTGAAAAAAGCTAGTCAAACATACTCATAGTTGCGAAGCCTAACTACTTAACTAATTTCCTATATGGCTGACCAGATCATTCTCAAACTTTGTCTAAAACTCTTTCATTTACAATGTTGTTAAATGTACTAATCTTAAAATTTACTCATGAGTAATTATCAGATTTATCAGCCTTTATTGCAGCCCAGTGGTGGACATAGGCCTCTCTTCCCACACCTCTCTAATAATCTCTAATTTAGGGATTATATTATTAACTGGACAAAAATCTAAGCGTGATAAAAGCCAGTTTTCTATAAATAATAATTATAATCGATGGCTGAGGTAGTACATGGCGTTAGGCGATTAGTAAAAATAGGTGTGAGGCCGTCTCGTACGAGTGCAGGGAGGCGTAACGATTACGCTGGGGCCGCGTGCGAACAAACTGGCTGATCCCTCCACGGTCAAAATACATGCTACAACGTACTCAATTAACGTACGTACAATCGCAAAACTATACGCGAACATAAAATACAGCTTAACAATTGATACGTACTTTAAAACACTTTAGAGTCCACCACATGGGTAGAGAACCGCTTTTATGGAGTTAAATAGGCTGAAAGGTATTGTGTTATAAGCTTAAACCTTTTAAAACGATAACGAAGTAGAAGGTTTATTGTTTTTTGTATTGTTGTGAAGTACTTCTAAGTTGTTACATAAATAATGTAATGTCGCGATAATCTTTATGTTTACATATATACAACTAAAATTAATAAACTTCTCAGTCAAATTAACACTTCTGTACATTTGTGAATTGATACGTTTCGTCAAAAGCGTTAAATGAATGTTATATTTCTAGTTAAGGAAAGCTTTTCATTTAATTACATTTATTATTGTCCAGTAATGACATAATACCTACAGTCTTACTATGGATTTTACTACAAGATAAGAAGATAACTATGATATAACCATCTTACAATTCATTAACTAATCAATGTTTTGTTTCATATCCAATTAACCATTTTATAAATATCCTTTGTACAACAGTCGGCTATGAACGGCTGTTGATGAACCATTTAAATATTGAACCGTCATTGTGGAGATTTCACAATTACTGGTCAATGCATACATATACTGGATTTTTGTGGCTTCTGGTAGTTATTTTTAAATAATTTTAACATACATTTATTAGTTTGTTTGGCTTTCTTTGTATACACTTAAGTATACCTACCCAATTTCACAGTCCTTTAGATCCGAACTAGACAGAGGCTGTACTATACTTATAAATAAGACTAATATCTATACTTAATATTATAAACGCGAAAGTATGTAAGTATGGATGGATGGATGGATGTTTGTTACTCTTTCACGCAAAAACTACTTAACGTATTTGGATGAAACTTTACAGTAATATAGCGTATACACACATCAAAAGTGTCTAGGGATCAAGCATTTTTATGCGGATTTCTTGAGATTGAGATGTGGCTTTGGCCCTGGCCTGCTCAGTCACCAGACTTGAACCCGATTGAGCATGCATGGGATGCAGAGAAGAGCTCTGCCGAATATGGAGGGTATCCAGTCGCAAGAAGACCTTTTTTTGTTGTTGCAACGAATATGGGCGGCCATTCCACAGCGTGATTTGGATGAACTCATTTTGAGTATGCCAAACCGATTCTTGTGTTGTTAGTGTTCGCGGTAGAAACACGGATTATTAATTGTTTAAGTTACCTAATAAAATTTTAAAGAAAACTGTTATTTCAGTCTTTTTTTCGAACTTTAATGTTAGTGGTTCAAATGTCAAAAATCCCTTTATTAGGAAAATGGCAAATTTGTTTATTAATGCAAAGGTGACTTGGTTTATCGTTACTGTGACAAACGAAAACACTTTATTTGATGAATCCTTAAAGAAAATTTTAATTAATATCAATCAGGAGAAAAGTTATTGCAAAAATATATGTTGATCCCTAGACACATATGTTGATCCCTAGACACTTTTGATGTGTGTATATCAGAATAACACATAGGCTACTATTTGTCGCGATAACCGACATATACGCGGGCGGAGTCGCGGGCAACCACTAGTACCTTTATACATTTATTTTCCATCAGCCGTTAAAAGTCTACTGAATGACATAGGCTTCAAACTTTTTTTTTATTTTTTTGTTCGGAAATCCCCTCGGATACCACCGGTGGTTATGTCGGACTCGAACCGACTAAAAACCGCATACCGTCTCGGGTACTAGAGGCCGGGAAACCAAGTGCACCCTCGAAAGGAAATCCCTGGCTGGCCAGACGGGGGCCCCTTGGTACAGGGCTTGTATCAAGTTTTCCTTCTCTTTGAAGCGCTGGTATCCTTCATAGCTTGGTCCCTTAGTCGGCTCTTACGACACCCACGGGATGAATAGGGGTGGTGACACTTCGCATTCTTAATCCGTCAAGATTATTATTACTCCGAAATAATATAAGTAACACACAACCGTTTTACCGTGGGAGAGCCACGCTTCGGCATGAATGGGCCGGCTCGACCGGAGTGATACCACGGCCTCACAGAAAACCGGTGTGAAACAGCGCCAGCTGTGTTTCACCACCCCCCTCCCCATCCCCAAAGGCCGGCAACGCACTTGTGACGCCTGTAGTGTTGCGGGTGTCCATGGGCGGCGGTAATCGCTTACCATCAGGCGATACGTCAGCTCGTTTGCTCCATATTTCATTAAAAAAAACTGAGTTGAGTTACATACTACGAAACAGTGAAATCTTACATTTCATATTATTTTATCTTAGTTACCTACATACAAAATTAGTACATAAATCGATTTTCCTTGTTTTATTGGCAATAATAGTGCCTATCTGTCTAAATTATAAGTTAAAACTTAGTGAACACAAATTAATGAACCGTTTTAGTTTAGCTAAATGTGTTTTCCATGTATTCTTATAACTACAATCATTATCGCCTATAACATTTCTGCCATTGTTTTAGGGGCTGACATATTCTTTGAATTGATGAAAGCGACACTAGAAATATGTGAGTGTGTTTGTGTATTTCATCATCTTGATCAACATACGTTAATAGCCCGGCTACAAACTTTTTAATCGGCCCATATTTTGGTTCAGTATGAAGATGTATGAGAGTGCGCACATTATAATGTTTCGGTATCGGCCGACTTATAAGCCAAAAGCCAACCCGATGAAACTATCGGCAGATTAAAAATGTTGTATTCTGCGGGGACTCTAATGGTCCAATGCTGTGGGTATATCTACTTTCATTCTAACGAAAGGATTATGCTTAAACTTAAAGGCTAAACCAGCTAATCTAAGCTAAGGCTAAACACGCTGGCCAGACGGGTTGGTCCAAGATTTGTTTCTCTTTGAAGTGCTGTTGTTTGGTGATCTGGTGTAGTTTCTTCTCTTGCTAGCTCTTACGAAAAATACGGTATGAATTAGGGTTACTTCGTATTATTAATTTGTTACAACATGCACGGTATATTTGTGTTTATATCCAAATGTATTATTTTGTATTTGTTTAATATTTATATATTATATATATATTATAGTAGGTAGTAGAGCCACGCTGATTTCAGCACGAATGGGCCGGCTCGACCGGGGCGGTACTACCCTCGCACAGAAAATCAACGTAAAATGACCACATTCGTGCTGTCGTGTTTCGTTGGTGAGTGCGAGACCGGAGGCCCAAATAGTCTAGTCAACAAGTTCCATACTTGTTGACTAGACTAAAAGATGCAGCAGCATCACTAGGCCGCCATGGTGTGGGTCGCCATACTGCATTGTCATTACAGTGAGTATGGCGACCAATACTCTTGGATTCTGCTTATGCTTTCCATCAGGCAGAGTAGAATCATTTTGGCGGGCCATACATAAAAAAAAAAATTAAAAAAAAAATAATAACTAGCTGACCCACGCAACTTCGTTTGCGTCTCCTATTGCCCGTAGCGTGATAATTTTCTCCCGTTTTTGAAACATTCTTCATTGGTGCTCCGCTCCTATGGGTCTTAGAGTGATGATATATAGCCTATAGCCTTCCTCGATAAATGGGCTACCTAACACTGAAATAGTTTTTTTTAATTGGAGTTCCTGAGATTAGCGCGTTCAAAAAAACAAACAAACTCTTCAGCTTTATATATTAGTATAGATGTATTTATTATACTCTTCTAAGATCTAATAATCCTAATCAACAACACATTTATTTGGATAAAGATTAATATTAGGTATTATGTTGATAAAAACTCTTTGGCAAATAACTCATTATTAGGTACCAACTCTTAGGCCGCGTACACGAACTCAGCGGGAGCGGGGCGGGCGCGGGCGCGGAGCGGGCGCGGAGCGGCAGCGGCACGTTCAAATGTATGGATTTATATGGGAGTGTTTTCGAACACAGCGGAGCGGCAGCGGGGCGGGAGCGGGCGTCGAGCGGGTGACGAGCAGCGGACGAGCGGTGCGTATAGAGGTATTATAGATAGAGTAGGGAAGACATATGACTGCCGGTAAGCGGAAACGTCCGACGGTTAGAAAGAGAGAGAAGATCGCGGTACCCCATCTGTCTTTCTCTACTGACGCATGCGCAGTAAAGGACTGCTTGTTATTATGATAACCTCGAATAATAAAATAAAATTAACACTAAAATCTTCTATATATATAAAAGAGGAAGGTGACTGATATAGAGAGAGATCAACGCACAGCTCAAACCGCTGAACCGAGAATCCTGAAATTTTGCATGTAGTTTCTTAATGCAACATAAGTGAGCACTAAGATAGGAATTTTTGAAATTGAACCCCTAAGGGGGTAAATCAGGGGATGAAAGTCTGCGTGAGCGAAGCCGTGTGTAAAAGCTAGTACCTTATAAAGTTGTTTGAAGTAATAAAATATAGGTACACACAGACAGATAGGTACCGCGATCGTCTCTCTCTTTCTAACCGATGAACAGCTGGAGGCCTGGTTCCCCTCCCTGGGTCCGTAATTTTACTGCGAGAGTCACATGTTCGATGAATGGAAAGTCGTCTGAACGTTACTTCGAATACTTTTTACCGATAAATTCTTCTTCTACTGAACGATTCATCGAATATTTTTGAATCGAATTAATGCTTTTTCGAATAAGTTTAAAATGAAAATAAAAGTATAAAGAAAACATGTGTGGTGTATTATTTCATACAAAATCAAGAAAATCTAATAACTTTTAGATATCATACGTTCCTTCCGTACATTAAAATTTAAAAACATGAAATTTGACAATAACCTGCTAGTAAAATATAATACTGAGAAGCACCTAGGTTACTTGTCAACGCTAGATAAATATTATGTTTGCATTTAGATTGCCGTAGGCAGGCTTTTCATAAGCAGAAATACTAAATGCAATCAAAAAAGTGTTATTGCCAAATTTCATGTTTCTAAATTTTAATGTTCCGTACACTAAAGTTTAGAACAGGAGGAACGTAGGTTTTTTTTAAAATTTGCCCGCACGCCCCATTTTTTCTTTACATTTTTATTTTAGTTATTTAACTATATGATAATATTATATTATACTCATTATAATTTATAATATTTAATTAGTAGGTTAGATTAGGGAAATGTTTCATTCTTCTAAATTTTAAAGTACGGAAGGAACGTATGATATCTCAAAGTTATTAGACTTTCTCGATTATGTATGAAATAATACACCACACATGTTTTCTTTATACTTTTATTTTCATTTTAATATTATTCGAAAAATTGTTAATTCGATTCAAAAATATTCGATGAATCGTTCAGTAGAAGAAGAACTTGTGGAGGGACGGGTGTGATATCCCTCCAACACAAAGGGAGGATCCTCCAACCAGGCGAGGTGATCATGCCTGGCGGGCCAACTGCCCAACGGTTGATGTTGGGATGTTGTATATATGTTAACTGGCGCGAGATCTTTCACTGCGCGATTCAGGATTGGTAGTTTCTTAGTTTCCTTCGTTACTCCGTAGTTCAACGTATCTTCGGTAGATGGCGCTGTAGTATGTTATGTTGTTGTTGCGCTGTATGTGGAGGTCGCCACATCACTCCCCTCCAAGACCGGAGGTCAATACATTGTTGAGTCAGCTGTCTGTGCTCTGTTGTGAGCTTGCCAGTGCCAGGAGTGAGTAGTTCCAGTGAGTCGGAACTGAAATGCCGCAAGTTCCAGTGAGTCGGAACTGAATGCCGCTAGTCCCAGTGAGTCGGGGCTGAAGTCCGCTGATCCCAGTGAGTCGGGATTGAGTGCGGTGCGCGGTGCTGCGGTGAGGTCCCCAGTGAGTCGGGGCGGTTGCTGCGTAGTGGCTGGCTGCTGCGTAGACGGGAGAGATATGCTCTGCTTACATGGACCGTAGGTGCAGTGTGCTGTGCCTAGACGCTGATGAGGCCGTAGGGGTAACCAGGCTGGAGCGGTCGCTTCCTGCGTGTGGTGTATCCCTGTTGAGGCCGAGTTTGCTGGCTGGCTGTGAGACTTGCTGTGGGAGTGAACATGATGGTGGCGTGCTGATGCTGCATCGAAGGCTTCTTCCAATCACGTCGGGGTCACCACTGTGGAGGGACGGGTGTGATATCCCTCCAACACAAAGGGAGGATCCTCCAACCAGGCGAGGTGATCATGCCTGGCGGGCCAACTGCCCAACGGTTGATGTTGGGATGTTGTATATATGTTAACTGGCGCGAGATCTTTCACTGCGCGATTCAGGATTGGTAGTTTCTTAGTTTCCTTCGTTACTCCGTAGTTCAACGTATCTTCGGTAGATGGCGCTGTAGTATGTTATGTTGTTGTTGCGCTGTATGTGGAGGTCGCCACAAACTTATCGGTAAAAAGTATTCGAAGTAACGTTCAGACGACTTTCCATTCATCGAACATATATTATGACTCGCACGGCTCCTCTGCTCTATCTATAATATCTCTATGGCGGTGCGCACCAGTGTCGCGGTGTCAGCTAGGGATGGAATAAAATAGCAATCACCTGTGATTATTGATTTTTAATTTTGTCAAGTTTGTGATTTTTCCAAATTTATTTACTTATTAAAATAACAATTTTAATAATTAATTAAATAAACATTTTATCCATCTTTATTACTTGCAATATTGTTCGAATGGTTGTTTTTTTTTGTTTTTAATTTTATTTTGATAGGAACGCAAATATTACAAAACATTATATTTAAATTCTATGTATAATATGTATGTATTTACAAAAAAAAGTATTTTATGTATTTATATCAGTTATCTAGTACCCATAACACAAACTCTGCTTAGCTTGGGACTAGATGGCGTTGTGTGTTAGATGTCCGAAAATATTTATATTTTTATTTGACGAGCGAGCGACGAGCTTGTGACGAGCGGCATACGAGCGGGCGCATCAATCTTAGACAAAGTATTACATAGACTTGACACAATTTTGTAATTAACCGACCAAATAGTAACCAGGTTTGTTGAACGTTTGGAACATTAATAAGGGAGAATGGGCTTAACCTGGCAACATTAATATTTGATGTACTTGGTTTCTACTCCTTACGGGTGTACGCATATGTAAAGTCTACGTAATACTTTGTCTAAGGCACGAATGTAGCGGTGTCGTAATAAAATAGCAATCACCTGTGATTAATGATTTTAATTTTGTCAATGTTGTGAGTTTTGCAAGTTCATTTAATTATTAATATTTTATATTTTATAAATTTGTTGTTATTAAAACATTTTAATCATCTTTATAACTTGTTAATTTGTTCGCTTTGATGATGTTATTTTTTTTCATTGTACCCCCTGTTATTTTCTATAATGATCGAGTATAGTAACCTAATACCCCCCTAACTTGTCAATGTAAATTATTGTTTACAATTACGACTAATCAAGATTTTTTTAAGGTTATCAGGCTTGGGTTTTACGATTTTAGAAAAATAAATTTAATATACTAATTTATGACGCTATTACATATGTAGATATTATGATTATATAAAATATTATCAAACATTAATCGTTTTCACTAATGATTTAAAATCACTAATATTTTTTTTGTGAAATCTGTCATCCGTATCAAGCTATATTTTACGAGGTATTGTTTCTTATAACACATCACTAAACCGCTCTAGCGCCCGCTCCTAGCCCGCTGGTTTCGAAAACGGGTTAGCGGCCCCGCTCCGCTCCCGGTGCCGCTCCGCTCCCGCTCCGCTGCCCGCTGAGTTCGAAAACGCGGCCTTAGCGTCTTATACTCGTGATAACTTCTAAACGAAATGTCCGATTGGGATGAAACAAAAAGTATTTTACTTCTAAATAAATACCCTTGATAACATAATGCTTAATTTGGATAAGGATTAATATTACGATACACATTTAACGTAATTTCTTTCTTCAGACTATTTAATAAAAAAATTTAACACAAAAGCGGTTATTGTAACTAAACCATGATAGTTAGATATCTCTTGCGGACTTTTTTGTAGATCTTAATGAGACCTACAAACCCGTAATACATTATTTTTTTCTATTGTCAATAGTTATTGCAGCGCACGCAAAAATAGGTTTTCGATTTCACACCTTAGGTTACGAAATAGCAATTTTCTTGCGGATCCCTAATTTTTTTGAAAATAAATGTAGCCTATAGCCTTCCTCGATAAATGGACTATTCAACACTGAAAGAATTTTTCAAATCGGACCAGTAGCTCCTGAGATTAGCGCGTTCAAACAAACAAACAAACTCTGCAGCTTTATAATATTAGTATAGATTCCAGATGGACACGGTTCTACTTCAACCAATTGGAATGGTATGCAAATACATCTTAATGAAGCTAATATATTTACATTCGGGGCTATACGAAGTTTGTTTTCACTTTATCTAAATAGTACCCAGTTCACATTAATAACGCGTTATAGAAACCTGTTATGGTGAACATCTTCGCATGGTCTCTTAAAAAAACGTTACTAATTGACATTATCAAGTTGACAGAAATTTATTGCATTCTTCTTTCTTTTCTTTTAGATATTCTTGACTTTAATATATTACTAACTGAGCCCCGCGGTGTTACATGCGGTGAAACAACAACCGCGGATAACGTCGCGGCGCAAGGTAAGAAAAAAAATCCTATGTAGAAAGTATCCTATGTCCGTCTCCTGGTTCTAAGCTACCTCCCCACCAATTTTCAGCCAAATTGATTGCGCCGTTCTTGAGTTATAAATAGTCTAACTAACTTTCGGCCACAAAATAATTCATTTGAAAGGTATTGAAAGTAGTCGAAACCCAGGCTTTTTTATTATATTTAATAAATTACAATAAAAAAGGGTTCGCATTCTAGTCTACTGTTTTCAATTATCCTATTTCTGTCTCCTGGTTCTAAGCAACCTCCCCACCAATTTTAAGCCAAATTGGTTCCACCGTTCTTGAGTTATAAATAATGGATCTAACTTTCGGCCACAAAATAATTAATTTGAAAGGTATTTAAAGTAGTCGAAACCCAGGCTTTTGTATTTAATAAATTACAGTAAAAAAGGGTTCGCATTCTAGTCTACTGTTTACAATTATCCTATTTCTGTCTCCTGGTTCTAAGCAACCTCCCCACCAATTTTAAGCCAAATTGGTTCCACCGTTCTTGAGTTATAAACTTATAAATAATGGATCTAACTTTCGGCCACAAAATAATTAATTTGAAAGGTATTGAAAGTAGTCGAAACCCAGGATTTTGTATTTAATAAATTACAGTAAAAAGGGTTCGCATTCTAGTCTACTGTTTACAATGCCTACAGTATTTAATTATATGTATACAGGTTACTTCACCCTAGGTAAGGGTCTACCTTCAGCAGTCAACTGTAACATACATTGGACATAAGAGGGACCCTATTTTACACGGTTTTTATTAACTTCACCTGTATATTTCTTTGTAACCGACTCCTTTGGACTTGATTTTGAACCACTTCAAACGGTCAGATTTCATTTACACTTAGTAGACTTATCGAGGACCGATAACAATACAAAAATTGAAAAAATGAAAATAAAAAATAGTTTAAAAAAACAATAAAAAACACGCTTTTATAAATAAACCAAACTAAAAAGTAGAAAATAATTTATAAAAGCGTGTTTTTTTTAGTTTTTTAAACTATAATTTATTATTTAGAATTCAGTTTTAATCAACTCTTAATTTGAATTTGCCACAAGTTTTGAACGAATACTTCAACAACTATTGAGAAGACTGTATTTTTTATTTTACGTGAGACATTTATTCATTCTTCTAAAATATGCTGTCTCATCATATTGTTTGCTTGTATTTTCTTCACATTCGCAACCTATTTGTAAATGACAGACAATAACTAGGTAGTTATTAATTTTAAATTCTAAAAATTGAAAGAAGGTAAAATGCTGTTGATATTACGAAAAAAGTTAAAAATTACTTTATATAGGTGAGTAAGTAGTTTACTTATAACTGTTCTTGTTTTTTATGGCGTAAGACGTAAAAGAGAAGATAGGTAACAAGATGTATTGTGTCCGATTTTTTTCTCCGATATTTAAATAATTAATTAACACTATTTTACTGTGAGCCCATGGTATCGTTCCGATCGAGCCGTCCCAATGTGTCGAAGTATAACTCTCCCTCGATTAAATTGGGTAAAAGATTAGCTCATTAAGGCAGTATTTTTTGATAGTGGAATTTACTAATAACAATATCTATTTAATTCATATTATTTCTATTCGATTACCAACACACAAGAACACTGTTAACTTACCGTTTGAATTTACTTACGCAGTAATTCGTCAAAACTCGGATACGTACCTACTACTAAATTATAAGTCGTGGTGTCCATATACGATGACACCCATAATTCGGTACGACTCAGTGGATCTGGCCCCGCGAAGATATTGCTGGGTACAACCACATGCCGTAACGCTTGGTGCCTTCACATATAGGTACCTACCGCTAATCTGATCATCATAAACGACTTCGACACGGGTTCAGGGTGCTGTTTGTTGATGATATAATGTTGATTTACTAAAATAAAGTTACACGAATAACGTTTTTCAGTAACCGTTATTGCGTAAAATTATTAATAGAATGTTTTTGAAGTACAATTTTCGTTGACAGACAGAATTTATTTTGAAAATCTTAGAACTTGTTATTAGAATAAATCTAGCTCTCTGGTTTTGAAATTTGAAGTTATCCTTGTTTTTAATAAAACTGTTGACAAAAAACAATTAGAGACATAAAGAAATTAAACATAAAGAAGGCTTGGGACACACTATGACGTTAGAAACTATATGATTTTTGTAAAATACATTTTAGTTTTAGCCTGTTAAAAAGACAATTTTCGATGAAATTTTGCACAAAGACGGCTCGTTAGACTTTACACATCCAAGATTCATATGGTTGTCATAAAATACCTCTATAATTGTACAAAATAATTTGCTTATTCTTTTTCTATATTAACAGAAAATTTATCAACGATTTCACCTAACGATCTCAGTATAATTTCGCCGAACATCAAGGTTCGTGAGAAACTTAAAAAAACTAAACTTGTATCGCTATTTAATTTCATTTATAAGAGATAACAGAATCGAATAATTAAACGAAGTAAATCGAGAAATATTTTTGTAATTTCTGGTATTATAACTGTTGTTTTAAGCCGGAATCAAACGGGTTCTCCATCCGGCACTTTTGTACATTAATTTAAAGAGGTGTTGGGTTAGAGACGATTTCAATGCTTTTACTATAAGATCTGACCAGACTCCTAGCCGCCTTTGGAAAAATAAGTTCTAATACGTAATGACTATTGAGTTAATGGATAATCTTTTCACTGAAATGTAAACAATTGCAACTTAACTAAACCTACATAATATAGGAATAAATAGAATTATTTATGAAACGACAATTTATAATTAATGTAACAGTATGCTAACTCATTCACTTTTGATGTTAATTCTAACTCAACTCAATCAAAGCGGACAACATTTTAGTGACAGAGCTCAAAAAATCACTCAATTGCGAAAAGTACGCGACATGTACCTAGTCAGCAATATGTAAGCGAAAAGTTAGATGAGTACATTTCCATAGCCTTAAATTCCTGGTAGTGAGGTCACTATTCGCATTCTTTTGAACATTTCACACGCTTGTGTTAGTCGCGTTTGGTTATCACGTTAGTGGCTTTTATTCATTGACTGATAAAGTATTCTCTAATAAAGTACTTTTTACAGTTATGCTCATCTTAGTAGAAGAATTTTTTGTAAGTCGTTTCGGCAAAATAATAAAAATGTAATTGTGAGAGTGTTAATACTATTTGACAAAAAATAAAAAACAAAATAGTATTCTTTAAGGCTCATTCTGTCCACCAACCAACCATTATATTACCATAATAAAAAAAGACATTTATAAAAACGATATTTCAATAAATAGTTATTTTACGGTGTTAAGGTAAACAGTCTTTTAAATAGAGAAATAGACGATCACAATATGTTAAAGGAAATTTGAAAATTATTTTATACTTGTTATCTGTACTAACTGGTATAAAAGTGGTAATTTAGTGTCATTGTTGTCTAAGGTATATCGTAAGGCCACTTTTTCTTGTTGTAATCAACGCCATTAGACACGCGAATATGGTTTTTCTATTCTTGTTATTTAATATTTTCATGTCACAGTTAGAGGTTTTATACCTGTAATTTCAAGTTATTGTTTCTATCATTATGTACTCTGATTAGTATATTTTTTATCAATCAGTAATTCGTATATTTAACCTGTGTTTCTTACACTTCTGGGCAACATAGTAAATCTCTAGTTAATTTGCGAGAACATTCAGTAAGCATCTATGCCATAACGATGGATATTGTACGGGATTAAAGGATGGCATCATATGGTATTGATGCTCGCGAGTAGGAGACGTCACGCTTAGCTGACCAGGCGTCACGGGCTGCCAAGCTCCCCCTTCCACCCGCCTTCGGGAATCTTCGGCTGGGTTCGGCGCTCTTCGGGTCCCAGATCCCAATTCCTTAGGTGCGCGCACGCTGGGTGACTCAACTAATTATTGAGATCTATTGGTGTAATGATATCACGGGGTCTTTATTGTTTTATTTTGTTGTAATTGCCGCTTCGTACTCGGCGTATGATTAGTCATGTAATTATAGGTACGAACAAAAGTTTAGTTCCAGAAGTTGGTTACGTTTATAAAAGACTATTATTCATTATGATTCTTCGCCTATGGACAAGAAATAAATTTGACGACAAAAAATCTATTATCCTTTTTTGAGGTTGTTTGGTAGTTGTTAGTAGGGCTAGTAAATGATTAATGTATTTTCAACTTGTTCATATTTCTCTCGTATCTAAACGGGCGGGAGCAATCATCGTTTTTTTTAAGTGTAGAGCGTTGTTCTACAGCAGTAACGTAACAAAAGTTTCAATGTGTGCATCATTGTACCGTGACGTAATAAAAACAAAAGTTGAGGCTTGACATTGTTTTAAAAAATGGGAGCTCAGATCCGATCGGGTCCTGCGTTGTCGTGTATGGTATGTGGAGGGCGTGCACCGAAGCGGCTTTTGTTTACATTAACTTTTAAAAGGTTACAACGTGACATGCTTGACTTAAGATTCCAATGGAGTGATACTAAGACTTGTTAAACGTTCAGCGATATTTAAAGCAAGACTAAGTACTAAAATATTTGGTGCACATAAATTTTGGAATGTGTACCTAACTTAAATATCCACAATTGACAATAAATTTGAAAAACTAAAACCCAACAACCCAACTACGACAAAAAACGATGCTGAAAAAGTATGAAACAATTTTCAAAAGCAGTTGTCTGCGGCTTCGCCCGCGTGTATGTCGGTTATCGCGGCAAATAGTAGCCTATGTGTTATTCTGATGTATAAGCTATATTACTGTAAAGTTTTCTCCAAACCCGTTCAGTAGTTTTTGCGTAAAGAAGTAACAAACATACACACACTTTTGCCTTTATATTTATTAGTGTGAGGAAGTGTGATGGTGTGATGATGAATCGCCGAAATGTATGTACGCGCATAACTTCCGATCGTATGCACCAAAGTAAATAACTCTTTTTTTATGTGTTCGTTACTGTTAGGACAAGGTTTGTGTCCAAGAAAAAAAAAAAAACACTTTGCTTAGTGCGGGCCTTTAGACAGAATCAGAACTCTGAAGAAACAGATCCTTGGGACTACTGGGGCTACTAATTTAATTACAAAAGTCAATTATTCTGATGAGTTGAAACTTCGATGAACCTCCTTGCACTGACAAAACATTGTTGATATTAATTAAGACTGTATCATAAGTGTATAAATATGTCCTTCTAAATGATGTAGTTGTAATACCTATCAAAGAGAATATATATAATTAAATTACATTACCAGATTTGTAATACGTGTTGAGTTTTTTGGCGCCTATCGCCAAAAAATCGCACGCACGATTGCTTCTCAATCGTCCGACTCAAAAAGACGATTAAAAAATATATCGACGTAAAACTATCGATAGTTCGAAGCATGGCAATCTATAAAAAAGAATCGAATTCAGATAGTTATATCGTCACATATTTTTGTGATTTAAAAAAAAAGTCCGTGAATGGTCGTGAATTAAGATTGGTTATCACCGTGTATGTATTAATCAAATATGAAGAATATTAAATACATAGATAAAAATCTTTTTCTTCCTTCTTTTTTGTGTTGTCACATACAAATGAGTCAATTTCATTACCTAATATTTGAATTTATAAAATATAAACAGGGTTTGCATTGGCTACAGAAGAATAATTTGAAATAACTTGGTTGCAATTACGTTGTCCGCCATTAGGTAGCGTGGAGACGTCATAATTTTCACATAATAACAATATTTTACTAAAGTGGGAAAAAAAATTACAATAGAAAAAAAAACTAAATTAGCAACATTTTCGGGTAACACGGCATTCAAGTGTTTTTGTAAATTGGAGTTTTTTGCTTTATGTACATTTATTTCATGAGAATTATTTATTTTGAATTTAAACTAGTATCAAAATCGTCTTATCGACCTAATGGTCAATCAAATCTGTACAGATGTATACACAAGTGATACATCCAGCGGTAAACTGTATTTTTATGTCTTATATTCCGATTATGAATGCCATGCTTGGTGATGTGATTGTCATTACAATCACTGCTAGTTGTCACTGTGTCCGTACTGTCAACTAAATACGTATCAATGTCTTTTGTAGTTCATCTATTTGTCCACTTATTTATTTTTAACTTTGTGTCATAAAAATATCTAGGTTATAGCCTTTTTTAATAATGAACGATATTATATAAACTTTCATTTTGATTATTACATTAATTAGTGGGCCATATCAGACATAATGTTTATATAGGGAAGTATTTTTAGAAGAATACTTCATGTAAGTTAATTAGAAGACTAGAGTGGATAAGAACTAAGCTAGGTTAAAGTACCAAAATTCGTTAGACGCCGCCTAACTGTTTTTTTACGAATTTTTCTCATCTTGTTTGTTCGAAACAGAAGAGAATTTAGACTTACAGTTCACAAAAAGGGAAGGAAAGAAATACCTGTAGGAGAGATAATGAGTACTATTTTATTCTCAGTATTATTGCGGAGAGTGAAGCGGTGCAAACGTTATGTTAAAAATTTAATTGATACGGCCCTGACGCTGTTACTCCGTTAAATACATGATGCTGTATTATTATGAGTTGACTCGTCTGCTATACATTCTATTGGTTAGTTACAGACGTAAGATTTTTCATTTTGATTTGGGTCTGTTGACTTAATAAATTCGTTGCTTTAAGAAAAACATACGCAGTATCGTGGTGCCCACTACTAAGATTATTTATGTTACTTGTTTGCGATATGAAGTGAAATCGATATAAATAAAATGTATAGGAATCATCGTCATCTGAGAAGTCCACTGCTGGCCAGGTTTCCCCCAATATAAATAAATAAATAGATATAAATAAATTATTCTACTTATCTGATTATTTTGTGAGATGAACATGCTGCCTTACCAAGGCTCTCACAAATTAATCCACATAAATCTATACTATTATATAAAGCTGAAGACTTTGTTTGTTTGAACGCGATAATCTCAGGAACCGCTGGTCCGATTTGAAAAATTATTTCAGTGTTGGATAGTACATTTATCGAGGAAGGCTTATAGGCTATATATATCATTACGCTAAGATCAATAGGAGCGGAGCACCAAAAAAAAATGTTACAAAAACGGGGGATTTTTTTTTACGCTACGGGCAATAGGAGACGTAAACGACGTTGCGTGGGTCAGCTACTGTGTTCTAAAAAGTTGCACTAAGTTTATTTTAGTCTCACCGAACTAAAATTGGATAACGTAGGTATTCAATAAGTCTATTTTTGTTCATTTGTTATTCTATTGCACGTTCGGACGTCTAAAATTAGAAACATTACACTGCTATTAAACGTCAAATTAATACATGCCGACCAAGATTTATCGCACTAAATGTATTTAAATTTTCAAATGTGGTCTATCAGTATTTTTTTAAATACCTATGTTAAACAATAAAGTTGTGATTTGACCTCGGTTCACGTCTGCAGAAACGTATGTTTATTTTAATTTCATTTTGTACTAAATTCTATGTAGAATTTTTACCATATAAATAAAAATGAAACGCTTAATGTGTTGCTAAGCGCAAAACTCGAGAACATGCGCGATTTTAAAGGTTTTAGGTATTTAGGTAATAAAAAGTAGGGTTAAAGTTTAAAGTAACACTGTATTTACTCAGCCACAAAATTGCAACAGTTTGTTTATTAAACATGTAATCAATACAAGCGATAATAAATATTTAAAGATATTATTGTTAAAGAGGATTTTATTAATTCCAGTTATTTCTTAATTTTTAAGTATCCTAAAGACTTTCTTGATCATAAAGTCATTATTGACAGTTGTTTGAGAAAATATTAGTGTTGTCACAATGCACACTACATTAAATTCGACACAGCAACCGAATTTGAAATCTAATCTAAAGATTTTTTAGGGACTCTTAAAACTGGACACGATGTGCTTAATATGGTCGTAGTCATTCAATTATTAAATTTATAATTTATTTAAAGAAATTCTTCCATTCCAATATCACACAAAATTTTGACAAAGAGAAATCTTTGTAAATTCACGTATTATTATGTATTTAGATTTGCGTTTAATCAAAACCTACTAAAAGTCGCGCTCATATTCCATCACAAGAAACTATTATTGCTTCCTGGTCTTCAGCTTCCGTGTAGTTGAAGGTCGTGGTCGCTTCATAGCACAACATTAGGAGGCAAGTACGTCGCAATTATTTAATTCATTTAATTTTTAGTAAGCAATTCTTTTGACGCTTTTCATCGAAATAGAGGTTTCCCTACTCCTTTTGGCGGCCCTACTCTCCTGGCCTAACTCTAGTTAGTGTCATTCTAACCGTCATCCTAGGCCACAACCCATAGATAGGGGGGGATAGAGGCGAGAAGGAGAGGGAAGGTGATACAGCATATTATATTTTACCTTAAAATAAGTTACATAATTATGTAATTATATGACTTTGTTAGAAGCAATCTGAAAGTAGCGTTGACAAGTTGAAGAGCAACAAGTTATTCTGGTATCGAAATTTGATGCAGCAGTATACACAAATATAGTGAAAAATTGTCACACAAGCGAAACAGGATTATTAAAAATGATAACTACGAGTTTTAAGGGTATGTTCCTTCTCAACAGCCTAGAATAACAGAAAACATTGTGCCGATTCCAAATAAAAATATGTCAAGAATAGACTCATGATGAAGATAAAACGATAGTATCATAGGCCAAGGTATCACTATTAAAAGGCCCACTGCCTCTTTGTTAAACCAATCAAAGTCGAATAAAAAGAAAAATCGATTAATTTTGCCTTTGACTAGTTTGATAATATAATAACATCGAACAAATTTCAATCGGACACAACTTGACACAAGTAATGATGCAGTATGAGATATGAGTTACAAGTACATATAACAATCTTTTATTATAGATGTTGTACACGGTACCTTGTTGTCCTGTTTTTGCCCTTGCAGCATCTCATTGTAATAACAATTAATAACAGTTGGAACTGATGTTATCGACTATGGGAAAACAGCTCAAGCCGCAAGAGTCGTTAATAGCGACGCACTTGGTTTTATACACACTTAATTCTGATTACCACTAGTTAAAGTACATGGAAATTAGAACAAGTACTTCCGAATTAAATATCACGTATATTTTTTTGTTTTAATATATTTAGTAGCATTTACCCGAAGAAAAATATGATATTTTTACAACTTGGGAACATTATGTTTTTGGAATGAAACCTTCTGTGTATCTTTATATACTTGTTTTTAGTAATATGTTTTTTTTTTAAGACAACTCTGTGTCGCGGGCGACTTTACAAACGTACATGAAACGGACACAAAGAACACCCAGACTCAGAACAACAATTTGGGGATCACACAAAGTGTTGTCCTACGTGGGATTTGAACCCACTACACTTGGCGAAGTAGTTAACGGCGTGGTGACCGTTAAACCACTAGGCCAAACGTGCAGTCAAATTATTGAAGGGTTACAATTTTTTTTACTTAAGGCCTATTGCTCTTTCCATTGCAATAATAATGGGACGCAGTATGTTGGGTGTCAAGCGACAGGATTACATAAGAAACACAGAGCTGCGTTCCAAAACTAAAGTTGCGGATGTGGGCAAGAAGACTGCCAGATTAAAATGGGACTGGGCCGGACACGTATGTCGAATGAATTCAGACCGGTGGGCCAAGGTCGTCGTCGAACGCTGGGTGCCTCAGGGTGGACGCCGACGACGAGGCAGACCCCGTAAAAGATGGCGCGACGATCTTGACGCCTATCACAGAGACTGGCCGGAACTGGCCTTGGATAGAGGGAAGTGGTTTGTTGCGGGGGAGGCCTTTGCCCAGCTGTGGGACACAACAGGCTCGTAAAAAAAGGCCTATTGTTTTAGTCAGATCTATAGTCAGAGTTACAGAAATTAGAGGGCTTTTTGTATGATAAAATCTTATGACGGTGGAGGACCAATGTAAGGATTAAAACAAGTGAAACAATTATAGCTCACCCAATAAAAAATGTGACATGGTTATAGATAATTGATTTCCATTTTTCTTTCATTATTTACTGCAGTGACGCCACGATAAACGATTTTAGCTGTTTACATTCTCTGAAAGCATTTGTGTTCGGCTTCTACAATTTGAATTAGGTAAGTATAAAAAACAGCTTTACCTTTTTTGAACCTGAAAATAAAATTATTCAAGACGGAGCGGTATTTATAGCCCAGACAATGAACTTTTAGTTAAATTGAATGTCCTTGTAATTTTTATGTACTCAAAAGCAAATAAATAGAACACAGAATTACAAATTAACAGATAATATTTTAATATGTACATTGTTTATTAGCCAACGTTTTACAAGGCCAGTGTTCATAGATATGTATCTACACTTAGGCGACTACGTATAATAATAGTGTACTAGAGATGGTGGTCAAAATTCAACCAGAATTCATTATACTTTTTTTTGAACTTATTATCATTGGCCTGTGTAACTTGAACTATCAATGGTATACATAGTTATTACCACGACAGGTCAACATAAATATATAAATTTATATACTATAATAAATAGAATAATCAAATATAGTTCTCTTAGTGCCCATAATACTTTATGTCCGTTGTGCTTCCCTGTTTAAAAAAAAGTTATCTGCCTATTTTTTATTTCAATTTGTCTCCCGCTTTGATAAGGAGGGAAGATGAAGGGACTTGTTATATGTCCAAAGCCTTCTGATTTATTTCGATGCGGGTTCTAGGACTCGGTGTGTTCGATGGTCACAGCTGTTGATCCTAGTGTACAGGAGTTACAATGGGGGACGTGTGCACGGGATTAGTCCCATTAAAGAAATACTTCTTACCAAGACAGGTCAACATATTCAAAATTTCAAATACAGTAGATGAGAGATATACATTCGTGAATCTTAGTTAGAAATGTGAACAAAGAATTCTCGTCGCATATTTTAAGAGATCAAATAACCAAGGATTAATTTGAGGTTGAGTTGCATAAGATGTGTAATTAAGTTTAATTATGTTTACTTATGTTAAGAAGTCTCACGAACAAAAAAGTACACATTGTAATAATTAAAAGCTACATTTATGAAAACAATAAGGTACAACGTATTTGTTTGAAGGAACAGAAATTATAAATATGGTAGGTATAATATAATTCTAAAGTAATATTATAACTCAAATAAAATAAAAAATACTTATTTTAAGTATAGAATGTAATTTCATGCGTGGACTTCCTGTCATATGTAAATTAATAAACATCGAGAAATAAGTCGATTTTCCTTAATTTTGCCATAATTCTCTAAGAAAAGTAAACTATAAAACACCCGAAACATCTTTTTTTAACCACCGACTCCAAAAGAGGGGTATTATAAGTTTGGCGTCGATATCTGTGTCTGTGGCATCGTAGCTCTCAAACGGATGGACCGATTTCGATGCGGTTTTTTCATTTGAAAGCCAGTTTCCTTGCGGTGGTTCTTAGCTATTTTTGGTTAATGTCGGTCCAGCAATTGAAGAGTATCAGCTCTTTTCCAAATTATGTAAGGCTTTTTAGCGTATGATTACTCGGTTAAGTGCTTGCGTAGCGGGTTTTTAAATTTTTTAGGGTTCCGTGCCAAAGGAAGGAACCCTTATAGATTCGTCATGTCTGTCTGTCTGTGTGTCCGTCTGTCCGTCCGTATGTTACAGCCACTTTTTTCCGAAACTAAAAAACCTATAATGTTGTAACTTGGTAAGTAGATGTATTCTGTGAACCGCATTAAGATTTTCACACAAAAATAAGAAAAAAACAATAAATTTTGGGGGTCCCCATACATAGAAATGAAACTCAAAAATTTTTTTTTCATCAAACCCATGCGTGTGGGGTATCTATAGATAGGTCTTCAAAAATAATATTGAGGTTTCTAATATATTTTTTTTCTAAACTGAATAGATTGCGCGAGAGACACTTCCAAAGTGGTAAAATGTGTCCCCCCCCCCCCCCCGTAACTATTAAAATAAGAGCATGACAAATCTAAAAAAAATATATGATGTACATTACCATGCATACTTCCACTTAAAATTGGTTTGAACGAAATCTAGTAAGCAGTTTTTTTAAATAGGTACGTCATAAATCGTAAACTGCAATTTACCTTTCATTCAATCAAAACAAATATAAAAAAAAAATGTTACTTGCTGCTGCGGAACCCTTCATGGGCAAGTCCGACTCGCACTTGGCCGCTTTTTTAATTTTAGCTTGTCTTTATGTTACCTTCCTAAAATTGGAAACGGAGTTTAAATTATTTATAAGAAAGTGACATTACACAATTCGTTCATTAAATGACATTCACTCTAAACTCCTGGAATTTTTTTTTTTTGTATAATTAGTCCTTTAGACCAATCCTAAAGAACTAACAAAAGAAGAAAGGAGACCGATTCGAAAGATCATAAATAGATCAAGGGTCAGAAAATTATGATCTCAATACATTGGTAGCTGTTGTTTCTTTATATACTCAGAAACTTACAAACATTCATGAAACGAACATCCAGACTCACAACAAGAATCTGTAGATCCCACAAAGTGTAGTTCCATGTGGAGATTGAACCCACAACACAAGCTGCGATAGGAAACGCGAGGTGACCGACTTAACCATTACGCGACCCCCCATCCACGTAGAAGTTGTACTCGTATACATTTCGATTTAACAAAGCTTATACAATCTTTGTGCAGTAATTTTCTGCATTATCCAGTGGAGTGTTTTTTTTTTCATTTTTGTTTCCATCTCATAGCAATTTGATGCTTCGTAATGCGCTGTGAAAGTTAGTACCTATCATTACGATAAGATCGATATTGAAGAACTAACTTATTATTTTCCTACATGATAAAAAAAGTACCGCTAATTATCCCATGAGTGTCGTAAGAGGTAATTGAAAGAGTACATTAACCAGGACAACATTAAATGCAAAGGATGGAAAACTGGGGAGAAACCCTGTACCAACTCTCCGGACAGCGAGATATAAAAGGACAAAATGTCCTTACTATAACTATAAATTCTCAAAATTAAAAAAAAAACCCCGACTTAATAACCTGAGTTCCCTTTAAAAAGTAAAAAACACGTTATGCGCTTTCATTTGAGACCCCATTCGATGATATTTTTGCAGACATTCGGTTACTCTTCCCCACTTTCACCCCCAAACTTTTAAACGGCTCAACCGATTTTCATGAAACATGTCTAAGAACACTCGCACGTAACTCACCTTTCATACAAAAAAAACTAAATTGAAATCGCTTCATCCGTTCGGGAGCTACGGTGCCACAGACAGACAGACACGTGAAACTTATAACATCCCTCTTTTTGGTCGGGGGTTAGAAAAGGCATGTGACTGAAAAAAACATTGAATGAACGCAGACATCCAAAACTGATATGTTATTTATTATTATCATGTGTCTATTCGCCATTACTCAGTCGCATTTTGTAACCACACATTCGAATAATCAAAACAATCGCATCGGCTCAAATTTCGCTTTATAAAATATTATTTATAAACAAACATTCCAGTATCGTCGTCATGTACTTACTTAAGATAATAGTGAATGATTCAACAATGTTTCTTTACATTTTAACCATCTTTATATTATGAGAGAGCCTCCAGTTTAAAGACTTGTGTTAGTCTTTTACTGCTTTTTATTTCGTGCATGAAGTTACCGGAGGCTCATCTAAGCCACACTTACGTCTCCTCTGAGAGCTGGAAAACATTCTAGTTTCAATTATTCCATATGTAATTAGTTCGAATAGTAATTGAACCTAGTAATGTTGATTTGATTAACAGGTCCTCCTAAGCTAAGCGTGATTAGTGGTTACGGGTGCTTTAAGCGATTACAATTGCTAATCCAGTCTTGTCATTTGTGCACTAGCATCCTATAGCCCTATGGACTCTGGTGTCTATGATTAGGAGCTAGTAAATAAAACACACTACTTCAGTAGATAGTCTACCGTGGAGGTAGGCTCGAAAATTTGGTTGTCATCAATTTCAAGCTTAAAAAAACTAAAATGTCAATTTATGGTACCTACACGCTTTTAATACATGCCATATGGATCAACTTGTGGTCATTATATAAAAACCCATATTGGTGTCATTATGTATGGGTCACCATATGCTGTGCATTGTCTGCATTCGCAATGAGTATGGTGACCACCACTCTTAGATTCTGCTTATGCTTTCCATCAGGCAGAGTCGAGTTATTTTGGCAGGGCCATATATAAAAAAACCAACTAAACAGATCAGATTGTAACTTGCACTATAAGACAACGTATTAAATTATTTTGAATTGTCTAAAGAGACTAGCTGATAAAAAGTAGATGTTGGCCGATTCTCAGACCTACCCGATATACACACCAAATTTCATAAAAATCGGTCCAGCCGTTTCAAAGAAGTATGGTAACTAACATTGTGACACGAGAATTTTATATATAAGATAAAGTCCACAATTTCATAGACTATTTGCTTAGCTTCTTCGAATTTCAAAAATGCACAAAATAAAATAGCTTAATAAAACACTTCAAGAAATGATAACTTTTCGACGTTTATGCTAAACTTTTTAAAGATGGGGATATTAAATCGACACTGGCAAATAGAGATGTTGCCTTTATGCAACATGATGATATTTATTATTTATGTTTATATAATATTTGTTTAACTTGGAACAAAATAACTGTTTATTTGTTGAAATATATATTTTTAATTAAAGTTTCTAAAACAAATAAAGTCAAATTTTATGATGAACTCCTCCAATAAGAACTTTTTTTTCATTTATTTATTTGACTCTATCCCAATTCAATCCAATTTAAAAAAATGATTCTATAGACTTTACCCAATAGGCTAAAATATTATTATATGAACAAACAAGCAAACAAAACCGTTGATTGTGCAGTTTACATGTAGGTAGTTATGTGATATTCGATTCGCAAAATCAACAACGATTTAGGTTTCAACATATTTTGTTAGTAAAATAATTATGTACAAGAATTTGTAAAATAATTATTTTATACAACAACTAGCTGATCCCGCAATGGTTGTTTCGAAATAAAAAAAAATTGGGGTATAAAAAAAAGATGTTGGTCGATTCTCAGACCTACCCGATATGCACACCAAATTTCATAAAAATCGGTCCAGCCGTTTCAGAGGAGTATGGTAACTAACATTGTGACACGAGAATTTTATATGTAAGATGTACTATGTACCTTTAACGTACAATCTACCTTTCTGTTCAGCCTATTGTCGTCCATTACTGTACGAAGGCCTCCACCAAATATATTCTTGAAACGTCTACTTGTATTCTTTGGTTTTATTAACCTTTTGAGAAACGTGACCTTTAACATATTTTTAAAAACGTTTGCCAACGGTTTTCGACAGTTGTCTTGTGCTGACGCTCACCGCAACACTATATAAACTTGGAATCTGACCACAAATTAGTAGCGCTTTATAATAGTACTAGCGGCCGCTCGCGACTTCGTACGCGTGGAGTTGGTTATGTGGAATTTTTTTAATACTTTAATACCATTTAAAATCTGCCATAATAACTTTTACTTCAATAACATTGGACTTTCATACAAACTACCATCCCCTATTTTAACCCCAAAAGGGGTTTGATTTCTAAAGATACATTATTAGTACACCTCAACACCATCCATAGAGCATACATTTTAAATTTCAAGTCTCTTACTTCAAAAACATAGGACTTTCATATAAACTTCCAACTCCCGTTTTACCCCCTTAGGGTTGGGGTTTCGTAAAACCCATTCTTAGCGTATGTCTACACCCTATAGGGAACCTACCTGCCAAATTTCAAGTTTGTAGGTGTTATAGTTTCTGAGTTTTCATGATTAATAAGTGAGTGGTATTTCGCTTTTATATATATAGATTATACGAGTATAAATAGCGTATTGACATAAATAGAATTTAAATATATAAGGGAAACGAACAAAAATATACAGTGCATAAGTAAGACCACAGATCATCATAACTTTTACCTTGTATGTATGTATTTGTTTTATAATACGACTAATCGTTGCTAGCGTGGCATAGTGGGTCAAAACCTCTTTTCGGAGGACAGGCCTATGTCCAGCAGTGGACTGTTAAAGGCTGTTGATCATGATCATTGAAGATGACATGTATCTGTGTTACAGTTTATAAAATGTCACGTGTACGAAGCAGCGGGCATAACCGCTACTTCGTACACGTGACAT
This sequence comes from Diaphora mendica, assembly GCA_949125395.1. Taxonomy (NCBI): domain Eukaryota; kingdom Metazoa; phylum Arthropoda; class Insecta; order Lepidoptera; family Erebidae; genus Diaphora; species Diaphora mendica. The sequence goes on along the minus strand of OX421312.1, from coordinate 8,035,001 downwards.
TTGGATTTTCAAGTTATTTTAAATTTTCAGCGTTTAAACCTTCCCTGGACTACGACAAACACTTCAAAACCAAAATCAGCTAAATCGTCCCAGCCGTTCTCGAGTTTTACTACTACTACTACTCGAGAACGGCTGGGACGATTAGTTAGTAGATTAGTATTTCAAATCGTAGCCTGTGTGTTATTCTGTAGTATATGCTATTTTACTGTAAAGTTACATCCAAATCCATTCAGTAGTTTTTGCGTGAAAGAGTAACAAACATCCATCCATCCATCCATACTTACAAACTTTTGTGCGTTGCTTACAAAACTTTGCGAGTAAGTGAGGACACCGGAGGCCCATGCCCATACCCCAACAGCTCCCCCTCTCCCCACCACTAAAGGCCGGCAACGCACTTGTGACGCCTCTGGTGTTGCGGGTGTGAATGGGCGGCGGTAATAGCGCCACCATCAGGCTATACGTTTACTCGTTTGCCCACTATTCCATAAAAAAATGTGCATGTTTTAGTGCATTCAATGTTTATGGATGATAAAGGGTTTCAGTCTACCTAATTCACATCAAGAAAAATGTAAGAAAAAATAAATCGGTAACAATCTTATGTTCACGGAACAATGGAACGGTCCGGTGGTATTTTGTCAACAATTTTTTTTGCCAACTACAAGTTGGCTGTCGTTGTTTTAAACAAGAAGGTTCTTTGACTCGTCCAGAGACACTGCCGTTTGGTTTCTTTTTACCCGACTACGACGAAGCAAAAAGTTTTGGCAGTCTAGTATGATGTTTGTATGTTCCACCGTAGCGCCTAAAATACTGCACCGACTTTAATGAATGAAGTGTCAATAAATCCGTGAAAATGGTCCCGCTGACAAAGATTTTATAAATTTTATCAAAACTATTGATGTAGTCGGGTTACGGCATTTTAATTTTTTTCTTTATAAAATATTAATAAAACTTTTGTTAAATAATCTCTTAGTTATTAAATAAAATTTAACTCTCACAATAAGTTTATGTTCCAAGATCAGGAAACTATAACTTATACCACCTTTTTTTTTGTTGGTACAGTAAATAGAACACAAGGGCTCCCACACATAACTGCGATTTCGCAACGCATCGCAAATATCTGCGAGCTCGCACGAAGGCACCGCAAGAACATCACGCCGCATCGCATCGCAGTTATGTGTAAGAGCCCTAAGTCTATAGAAAATGTAGTGTGTAGGATAGTAGATATGTTGTTTAAACTTCGACTCGCCAATTTCAATAGATTCGACCTTGGGTAAGTAGGTATGATTTCAGGTGTGGGATACCTATTCCTATTGACTGATATAGAACATTCAAGGAAGAGTCAGAGAACACTTGATCATCAACAGCCTGTAACCGTCCACTACTGGACGGTATGTGTATAAAAAAAGTCTAAATAAACAAACATTGCAAGTTAACCAAAAGCTTAATCTTTTGTTTTGCTACCTTTCTCTGGTTAATCCTAATCCTTATTTTTTATTATAGAAACAGTATAATTTAATACATTATCTGTAAAAAGTTACAAAGAAAGGAGTTAGTTCTATTCAGCCATGCTTCCATAGCAACATCTGGTAACAAAAACAAACGAAAACCATCTTTGTTGACATCAGTCACTAGAGTGAAGATGTATTTACGAAAGTTGTTCATGTGACAAAATATTATAGTTACTAGCTGACCCGGCGAACTTCGTACCGCCATATTTATATACAATAATTAGCAATAAATTAAAATTGCGACTATAATTTGAGATTTAAACTATCCTATCTCTCAATTTGGATCGAACTGCACATGGTGTGCAAATTTTATTATAATCGGTTAAGTGGTTTAGGAGTCCATTGAGGACAAACATTGTGACACGAGATTTATATATATTAAGATATCGATGAGAGAGGTATCTCTACCGTACATCCCGGTAGTAAACGAAGTACATAGCTACTTCTATGATTATTTATAAGCATAAATAACAGCTTACCATTATGATTTAATAACGATGATGTAAGAAAATTTCTAGAATGGAGATTTCTAAAATCTTTAGAATGGAGGTTCATTTATACTACTCTAGGCAGACGGGTTGGTATAAGATTTGTTTCAAGTTTTCCCTATCTTTGGAGTGCTGTTGTCCGTCGTAGTTTGATCCCTAAGTCGCCTCCTACGACACCCATGGGATGTATAGAGTGAATTTTAAGTTTAAGTAAGTGGTATCCATAGAAAATGATTGTCACTTACAACCAGGTTTTCAATTTGCTCATTTAAAAAAAAAAGAACAAAACAAGATATCCATAGAATACACTGTCACTTTCCATCAGGTTTCCATTGCCTATTTACCAGTTTAACCATAAAACTAAAATGACATATCATAACATGAATTTTCCAATCCAGTTTAGTGCACTGCACTCACACTCCTAAGCGCCTGTATTCTTTACACTTTCGGATGTTATGAATTGGTAGGTGTTACAGTGTAGACAATAATATTCGAGGCAGTCAATGAAACAATAAGTTGTTCGTAATCCTCACTGCAATTGGTTTGTTCTTCAACATTCGTTGAATGGTCAAGATACACATTATAATATACAAGTAAAATACATTGAATTATAGATTCTTTATCCGTGTGGTTACTGATTAATATAAGAAAGAAAACAACACAGAAGAACAGTACTGCAAAGCATTCAATCAATTCTTAGTCGTAGGTCAATTTTAGTTGGTACTGAACTAAATATAGTGAAAGCTGAGATGTGAGATATCGAAAAATGGAACGTAAGCTGATTAGATTAAACTATATATAATCCAACAACAAATTTTAGTGAATTTTAGTTTAGTGATGACAACAACAGAATCACTACCATTTTGATATTATATTTCCATGAGGTATGTATTTAGAGGCAGGCATACGCCATTTATGCTATCATAATTATGTATAATTATGTATGCATTTACTTATTTCTATATTTAGATATACAAATATACTAGATACTATTTCTCAATCTTCTTATATATAAAATTCTCGTGTCACAATGTTAGTTACCATACTCCTCTGAAACGGCTGGACCGATTTTTATGAAATTTGGTGTGCATATCGGGTAGGTATGAGAATCGACCAACATCAATTTTTTAGACCCCAATTTCTTTTTAATGGCAAAACGACGTTTGCCGGATCAGTTAGTAAATTTATATAATTGTTTATTCCCTGGTGAATCGATTGAAAATATTAAAAACAGAACTATCTTACAAACCAAAATCTTCCACAGTCAACTCGTTTTCCACAGTTTTTTTATCAAGTTAAATAAAATTAATTTTTGTTGTTATTTTCCACATTCATTCACGTGATTTTCACGTCTTGCAGTCCATTTCCATAAATACTATCAAATAAGTAATTATTATAACTCACTACACACTCTAACTATACTTAAAATGTAGTATTACTTAGAATGATAGCAACCCTCTACACGGAATCGCGCGCTATCCTGTCTAATTGGCATAATCACATTTATGCATGCTGCTTTGATGCTTTATACACAACCCTAGTTATATGCTCGACGTCTTCACTTGAAGTAGCATATCAAAATAACGAATAAGGTTATTATAGGAGGTAATCTCCGCGATCAAAAGCCAACTCTACTTGATTGATTGATGATAAATCATTAATTGATGATAAATCTTTATTGGAATACAAATAAATCGGTTCTATTTTCACAACCTAAAAAGTTAAGAAATAAATTCAATCAGTACCGAATCAGTTTCGAGAGATATCTTCATAATTTTCTTCGATAGATCGAGATAGTAGAATAGACATGTTTCTTGCTATATCGGGTTTGAATAGCCTTCAGCTGTTGAACTTATGACACCTAAAAGATATAAACAATGCATTTGTGCAGCCTTGAACGACTCTTGACTCTACTGCGGTCATATAACTATGTATTTACGAGTCGTGGCCGTAGGTGACCACTGCCCGCAAACACAACAGTGCAGTCTGGTCGAAATGTGAGGAAATCCAAATTTAATAAAAAAGTTTATGCAAAAATTTGAAGGTAGTAGAGCCACGCTGATTTCAGCACGAATGGGCCGGCTCGACCGGGGCGGTACTACCCTCGCACAGAAAATCAACGTAAAATGACGGCGTTCGTGCTGTCGTGTTTCGTTGGTGAGTGCGAGACCGGAGGCCCAATTAGTCTAGTCAACAAGTTCCATACTTGTTGACTAGACTAAAAGATGCACAAGCATCACTAGGCCGCCATGGTGTGGGTCGCCATGCTGCATTGTCTGCATTCGCAGTGAGCATGGTGACCACCACTCTTGGATTCTGCTTATGCTTTCCATCAGGCAGAGTAGAGTCATTTTGGCGGGCCAAACATAAAAAAAAAAAAAAAAAAAAAAAAAAAAAAATGCATGCGAATGCAAAAAAGTTAGTACAATTCCAACAATTTATATTTATCCAATCTATTTTAGTATATTTTGTGTACAAATGTCTATTTAAAAATTAGGGCTGCTGGTCTGTCCTATTTCCATGCCTTACATCACGTTCTTTAAGAACTCAATATAACTTTGCATGATTGGCATATTCTGTCTTACATGGTGTTGTGACAATAAACCACTGTTATATAACTTCAATTCTACTACTATACTTTGTCCATTCGTTTATTTTCTTTTTGACAGCTCACGCCTATAAATTATTTCATTTTTTTTTCGGAATTATTTAATATAGTAATGTCGTACTTTATTGACGGTGACGGTATTTTAGTGAAGTGGCCTGTGCATAATTATCAAACAACCACAGACTATAAAACAGTACTTGAAATACGATAAATCGATCATATGATAAAAATAATTTGACTTCATGTAAGTATTTTTTCTGTAAATTTAATAAAAAAAGGAAATAAAAATAGTATCTATGACTTCAAGATTGAATTTTTCCAAGGAATTAAGTCGAAATCTTGGAATTTAGGATCAAACCAAGAGTAAAGAACAATAACTCTGTTCATTCATCTAATTTACTGATTTATTATTTATATTTTTGTTTATTTCTTGTATAATATAAAAACTAATAAAGGAATAATTAATATTTCAACAAAAAATATTTAATTAAATCGATTGAAAGTTCTTCATAAATAAAATCGCTATTCGTTTCAAATCGAATCGGTAATGGGTGAGGGCGTCACTAATTTCAAAATTTCTTGAACTGTCAAAAATTTCATCGAGCTATTTCCAGAAAGAGTCTGCTATGAATTTGTAATCTAATATTTACCTCGAACTTCAATTCAAATACAATATGTACTTTCAAACAAACCCCTGGTATACTATGATTTTTTAATACGACAAACATGTTTAAGTAAAGTCAACTCGAGAGTGTAGGAAGATATCATAGATATTTGTAGATATTTGACTGCCTCGTTGGTCTCGCGGTTCACGTGTGCGACTGCTGATCATGAGGTCTTGGGTTCGATTCCCGGGTCGGACCAAATGTTTGTATGATCTACAAATATTTGTTTCGGAATTTAGGTGTTTTCTATGTATAATATGTATGTATTTACAAAAAAAAGTAAATATGTATTTGCATCAGTTGTCTAGTACCCATAACACAAGCTTTGCTTAGCTTGGGACTAGATGGCGCTGTGTGTTAGATGTCCGAAATATTTATTTATTTACTTATGTCGAGAATTCTGGTAAGTAAATACACTGTATTTTCGATGTCCCCTGGTAGTATCTAGACTTGCACGAATGTAACTGGGCTTAAACCTAGTTTGAAATTGCAAATATTTGAATGTGAAAATTATGATTTTAGCTAGACTAGGTAGCCTCTCATTTTAAGATGTTGATTTAATGCCAAAGACAATGACAATCAGTGTAGTTTTAAGAGTTGTATAATCACTCATGATCTTTTCACAGTATCTATAAAATGAAGTCGCTTCCATTTTTAACCGACTTCCAAAAGGAGGAGGTTCTCAATTTCATCGGTATTTTTAGGGTTCCGTGCCAAAGGCAAAAAACGGAACCCTTATAGATTCGTCATGTCTGTCTGTCTGTCCGTCTGTCTGTCCGTCCGTATGTCACAGCCACTTTTTTCCGAAATTATAAGACCTGTAATGTTGAAACTTAGTAAGTAGATGTATTCTGTGAACCGCATTAAGATTTTCACACAAAAATAAAAAATAAAACAATAAGTTTTGGGGGTCCCCATACTTAGAACTGAAACTCAACAAATTTTTTTTCATCAAATCCATACGTGTTGGACATCTATGGATAGGTTTTCAAAAATGATATTGAGGTTTATAATATCCTTTTTTTTCTAAATAATAGATTGCGCGAGAGACACTTACAAAGTGGTAAAATGTGTGTCCCTCCCTGTCACTTCTAAAATAAGAGCATGATAAATCTAAAAAAAAAATGATGTTTCATTACCATGCAAACTTCCATCGAAAATTGGTTTAAAAGAAATCTAGTAAGTCGTTTTTTTTAATACGTCATAAATCGTAAACTGCAATGTACCTTTCATGGGCGGAACCCTTCATGGGCGAGTCCGACTCGCACTTGGCCGCTTTTTTTTCTTGTACGCTCACATCTTTCAAACAATGCAACGAATAAGAATTTAACAACGAGATAACTAACTTGCGGGTGTTTGGTCGTTCCCAGGAAGGGAAGAAGAAACACTGAAAGGGAACTGCTGCAGAGCTCTCTTCTAAATATAAATATATTACCAATACCATAATGGTTAGCAAAAGTTGTACAGGTAGTTTAAAAATGTGCATGTCACGCTACAAGTACACCTAAATACGATTTACGATTAATCATTTTTCCAAGTACACACGTATCGTATTATATTGCAGATAACAATTTGTAGTTGATATCCTTGTGCAGAAAGTTGTCTTAGAAAACAGGACACCTGAACCCATGGTAACCCGCAGTGAACACGTTTAGGGGAAATACCGTGAAATCTGACTTTAAAAATAGGTAACTAACTCATAGAAATCGCCAAGTGTTGTGGGTTCAAATCCTACACGGGACAACACTTTGTGTGATCCACAAATTGTTGTTCTGAGTTTGGGTGTTAATTGTGTCCGTTTCATGTATGTCTGTAAAGTCCCGCGCGACACAGGATGTTTATTCCTAATGCGGGAGTTGTCTTTTTAAATAAAAAAAAATTGTATTAATGCGCAAAGTATATATTCGCTAACCGTCTTCTAATATGATGATGATATAAAACATCTCGGTCTGAGAACCATCGATGTGAACTTGCCTTAAATGTATTGTAAGATAAAGTCGGTAACACATGAGTCTATATTTATATTAAATAATTAAGTGTCTTGTATAATTAAATAACAACATGTGGACCACGTTAGCCTTTGTTCTAAATACAAAAAATACCTACCTACATACAAGATTGTTTTCGCAGTTGGCATCGCATCTGCATTTACAGCAGCTGCTTATTCAAAAAACGTCTCAAGCACGTACACTGAATAATCAAATTAATTGAGTACAATTAAGTACTATTTTTCTTTGACTTCGTGTGAGACGTTACGTCGTTTTATTTTGATAAAGTAACGGGCTGATGACTTCATTAGTCAACACTAGATGTACTATAAAAGACGTCATTCTTATCAGAACTGTGCCTTATGTCAATTCTGTGTTTCTATTAAATAACTACTGGCGGATATGTAAGGCAGGTTTTGTTTCTCTCGTATAAATTAAAATACTCTAAGACGGCTCGTAAAATAGACAATACGGTTACCAAATAAGACGTGTACTTATTTGTCAAACATTTAGCTTTAAAACAAACAAACACCACAACTAAAAATGTTGACCTATAAATAAATAAACCATATTTTATTGTAACACCTGTGTGGAGATACTGTGCATTTCACTAGAGATCTTGTTAGCCTCTTCAATTTCAACAACAACCTCTTTAACTACATGATTATAAGGTAGAGCCACGCTGATTTCAGCACGGTTGGGCCGGCTCGACCGGGGCGGTACTACCCTCGCACACAAAATCTACGTAAAATGACAGCGTTCGTGCTGTCGTGTTTCGTGGTTGAGTGACTTCTACTCGATATAGCACTACTGGGTGCGTTTGGAAGCCGCAAACACTCGACCGCAAATCCGATTCTTTAACGCTACCGGCGGCGCTTCAGTGATGTAATTCGAGATAGACAAGCCGAGATTTCTTAGCCTAAAGATTCTCGAAATGCATATACTTTGTTTTATGGATCACCTGGAAAGATTATTTTAAACATTTAAACGTAACCCTTGTTCAAAAAAGTACCTTATTAATTGATTACTATAAGAACTGATAAGACAATCCTTAATCGCGTTAAAACTGTACTATCCATGGACGCCGGAACAGGATAATGATCCAACTAACATTATCAACGCAAATTTTGTAAGTATGGATGGATGTTTGTTACTCTTTCACGCAAAAACTACTAAACGGATTTGGATGAAACTTTACAATAATATAGCTTATACATCAGAATAACACAATGCTACTATTTGCCGCGATAACCGACATTAACGCGGGGGGAGCCGCGGGCAACAGCTAGTAAGATAATAAAATATTGCATGCACTTCCAATTCCATATGAAATACATTGATGAGTAGAAAATGTGCAATCTTCTAGGAAATGTATCGCAAAAAAACAATGTCTCATATTATGTCAAATTACAATCGGACATGCACATGGACATATTTAACATGAATAAAACGGTAACATGTTTAAAAAAACAATTCCCAGTGCATAGAAAATAAAAATAAACCAAGTCTGTAGATTCTAGCAATTGCACTTCCTAAAACCATTTAATATTTTTTTATGGAAAATGTATACTCTTTGTGCCATCACTCTCTTATTATTACCTCGGTAAGTAATTGACTTACCTGGGATAAAGGCATGCATTAGAACATTTCATTTCTTGGTAGGTAGGTACTTAATTATCTTTTTAGAGGAAGATACAAACCTATTCATCTAGGAACAGCCCAAACCGGATATTAAAATTGAACAACGGAACAACCCTTTCAGCAGTTTAGGGGGTGTGATTTAATACATCCCAAATAGGAATCAAACCTAAAATGCACACTTGTGCACGATGCAAACGGGATGTACCCTAGGGGTGCTTTTTTGTCACATTACTCACTTACGCCCGCTTCCGCCTTTCTGTGAGCCGGAATTGCTTATTTTTTAAATCTTACGAGCATATGGAAGGCCTGAGAATAACATCAAAATATTGTTATTCAGCCCTAATATTTACTATTTTTGTTTAATACTTATCGGAAATTGCGATACATTCAAAACTACAAGCCAATATGTTATTTTCAATGCTACGATTCAAGTCAATAGTCTTCTAGGTATTTTCGAACACAGAATGAATAGATGAATATGTCTTCTTCGACACATCTCACAGTCACAGTCAAATCCTCCTTATCCCAGTCTACCGTCTAAAACCAATTAGAATTCCAAAAAAAGATTCAAAGCAAGTCAAGCGATCGACTTTTAAGATAACCACCGATAACTGTACGAAATTGGTAAAATAACTGGAAGATTGTATTGCTTTAGTAATTAAAATGACCAATAACCCACATATGTCTTCATCTACATTTTTGGACTATGTATGTAAAATTCAAGTTTCAATTCTAAACATATCAATAGAGCGGTAGTAGAACGACTCTTGATATAAGCCGAGACACAAGTTTTTCTAGGTTTCTCTTCCGTTTAAAGTCAATTAACTTGTGACTGCACCCAGCTTTTACCACCGTACCACGGAACCTGTTCAACATTACTACTGACATGTTCTAAGAGATGGGTCGTAATTTACGACGATACCTAGCAATTGGCTAGGTATTGCAGTTAATCGGTACTTCGAAAGGCCATCAAGATTTTCCCACAGCAGCAGGTATTCAATGAATGACAACTATTTAGAAAGAAGATTTTGTGCTTGTGTTTTAAAAACAACCTAACAGAAATCTGTACTCTCTCTAAGTACATTTATTACGGTAGTATACAATAAGATGATTTAGAAAGGGGCTACTTTTTGTTGCGAAAATAAAACTTGAAGATGTATTAAGATAATTAAATAAGACGACTTAAAGCCTACTAAAAGTTATGAGTTTAATGAGAGTACATTTCTATCACATCACGAAAGCTATCCATATGAATAGTCAATAATTAAACCTGCAGTGAAATACACAAAATTGAACCACACGCCATTTTAAATACAATTAAACAACTAATTACTCAATGCATGTCAAAGTGCTGCAGTGCGAGTTTGAATTACATTGAAGGATGCCTCCGCTGAATCATGCATTCGTTTAAAAATTCAGGACCTAAATTAACGAGAATCGGGATGCAATTAAGTTTAAATTATATTTCTTCAATAACACTTTAGTTGTAATTTTTCTATATTTTAGCAAAGAACCACGGGTTATTTCTTTGTTTACAAACCAGGTTGGTTGCGGGGGGTCCCTATAAAATTGCAGGAAATAATTTAAATGGTCAAAAATAGTTTTAAATTATGCCAAAGAATACTTTAAAAGAGATTATTCTTAATTAAATGCAAATATGTGTAGTTTAACTGCTTGTGTGACCTTTGTGAAATTTCTTCATTCATTCTAGATTGAGACCAATTCCGGCAGTAGAAAAAGGTTTAGTTTATCACGAAAAAAGTGTCATTATAGCTACTAAACCAATAAATTATTTCGACTTTCATAAAAACAAGTACTTTGAATTCACGCTTAAAAAAGAGATCTAAATAAACAAACATTGCAAGTTGACCAAAAGCTCAATCTTTTGTTTTGCTACATTTCTGTCTAATCCTTATTTTTTATTATAGAAACATTATAATTTCATATATTATCTGTAAAAATTTACAGAGTAAGGAGTCAGTTCTATTCATCAATGTTTCCATAGCAACATCTGGTAACAAAAAAAAACGAAAACCCTCTTTGTTGACAGGAGTCACTAGAGTGAAGATGTATTTACGAAAGTTGTTCATGTGACAAAATATTATAGTGATATCGATGAGAGAGGTATCTCTACCGTACATCCCGGTAGTAAACGAAGTACATAGCTACTTCTATGATTATTTATAAGCATAAATAATAGCTTACCATTATGATTTAATAGCGATGATGGAAGAAAATTTCTCCATAGATGGAATCTCATGAACCAGGCCGCCATCTGTCATAATAGAAACTTCAGCATTTTGTATTTTTAATGCAACTTTTCATTATTGTTGAAACTTTTATATTATTTACAGGTACTTTCCAAAATGTTCATCAACTTAATCCAGTTACGCTGGCTAGTTAATAAATAAATACGGATTAATTTAATCGAAGTGGTTCGCTCTTAAAATTATCATATTTAGTCATATTGCCTGTAATTCATATAAATATCTGAATGAAATGGTCTGTTAGACAGACTGTCAGACCATTTCTCAAATGGATTTGTAGATAATACCGGCTTAGATGTATTCTCTTCCTTTTACATTACTTGTTAAATTGTTAAACAATTCCCTTAGTTCAGAACGCCGCCGTAGATCAGTCAGACACAGTCATCAGTGGACAAAATAAATAACGAAAAAGAATTTATTAATGTAAGGTATCTTGACATGGTCAATCAATTAAATAACATAAAATAATACTTCAGGGCAGTCCGTTTGTTTGCAAAATAAAGATAAATTCGAAATCGAACGATGGAATGTTGTACTCTACTTTATAAAGGCTTTGTTCGATAGTGATGTGCACTTCAAATTATAGTTGAAAATAATTGATGTGTAAGTAAACTTTGCCCTAGTTTATCTATATCTATACTAATATTATAAACGCGAAAGTTTGTAAGTATGGATGTATGGATGGATGGATGGATGTTTGTTACTCTTTCACGCAAAAACTACTGAACGGATTTGGATGAAACTTTACAGTAATACAGCTTATACATCAGAATAACACATAGGCTACTATTTGCCGCGATAACCGACAAATACGCGGGCGGAGCCGCGGACAACCACTAGTACATAATATTGTAAAGGTATCACACTTCTGATCCTTTCATTGTTTTCTTTGATAATTATGTTACAAAGTAACATTGGGTGAATGAGAGGGCCGTGTCAGTTTTCAATTAGCTGAAAAGGTTTTATAAAAGACTAATATAGTGGACTTAAACAGTGGAGATGCTCGGAGCTTATGTGGCGAGTGTTCTCTTTGTTTGCACACATCAGAATGACAAGCTTTTCGGTATGAGACATTGTCGGCCGAGCAAAAGAGTTGTTTTCAATGGACACACTTTCATAACACATTATATGAATTCACATGTTACATTTCTTGTATATAAACCTCTAGCTTAATTGGTGAGTATCTTTCTTGTATTAAAGATTAATCATTTTTACAAGATGCGAACAAAAAGGTTAGATGGACGGACACATTGGACACTTGGGCAAGCTTAACTCAACAGGTGGGTTACTTGTTGAATTTGTCGTTGTCTTCACAAACTCGGAATTGCCTTACTAATTTATCGCGTTGATTTCACATTTATCTGAATTGTCTACTAGGGAACGATACGTTATATTGTGAGCATTTATAATTTCTATTTATGATTTTCAGTAAGGTAACATTTGTTGAGTATTAAAGAAGATGATATGTCTACGGTATCAAGTGGTTTGTATAAACTTTGTTACTTTTGTGAACGTAATTTTGTTTGTTTGGTTTTACAGAAATCTGTTATTGCGAATCTAAAGAAGACTAAGGTATTATATATGTGTAATAATTTACTACTTTTTTCAAGAAATTCCTTATAATCGAGTTTAGAAAGAATAATAATTTACACTTATTAGATTTCTTTCTTGTTCTGTTTAAAGACAACTACCGCATTACGAATATACATCCTATGTCGCGGAGTACTTTACAAACATACATAAAACTGACACAAAGAACACCCAAACTCAGAACAAAAATTAGTGAATCACACAAAGTGTTGTCCTGTGTGAGGTAACAACCCACAACAGACAGTGCAGTAGAAAGCGACTGGGCGATCGCTTAAATCACTAGGCCAACCATGCAGTGAACCCTCATTTAATTCGAAAATAACACTGCAATTCAAATAAGGCTGGACTGCGGTAGACTGATGATTCAAATTCAAAATCATCTATTCAATTAAGACACTAAGTGACATTTATGGACGTTAAATTGAAGCTACAGTTAAAAATCATAGATCCACACAAACAGACGCCACAGAATGTACTGTGTTGACAAGGTAAATTAGGCGAAAACACCAAAATCTACTGCCTGCATGTCGATCCATAACTTCTAGTTTCCAAAATGCGTAGAGCCTTATGAGAAGAATACTGGCAAATACACTCATGGCTACTCTTTTTAAAAGTCAGATCTTCAGGTACAATAGTTTTAGTATTACATGAAAGGTTAATAGTATGCAAACTGTTGCCACCTGAATTTCATTTTATTGAAATGCATCGATAAGTGCGGTGATCAGTTAAACATTAGCATTGTTCATATCGATTGATATAATACATAAGAGATTTATAATATTGTAAATAAAGTAACCAAAAGACATAAATGTTTCCCTAAGTTCTGTTCTAAATACATTTGTATAGAACAGAAATAAACATATTCATGGAGGAATCACAAACTCACCAAGCGTACCTAATAGGATTTTCGGAAAACATATTTCCAAATGAATTCAGAACTTTCAACGTTACAGCTGAAATTTAAAAGCTCACTTGTATTAGACAATAACTGGAAATATTTTATTAAATAAGTTTGGTAAGTGGGAACATACCTATTTGTTTGTGACGATTTTAAGGCGCTTATTCAAAAATATGTAGGCGAAATTTTATCACTAACGGCCCCTCTTAGTGGAACGAGGGGTGGTTAAAGATTTCTTTAAAAATACCTATACTTGTACTGCCTTAAAACTCAATTTCTTTCACAAATAGTGCATCACATACAGTAAAAGTATAGTACCTAGGCACAAGCCTTCTTTCTAGAGAGAGGCCTACGTCCAGCAGTGGACTATTAAAGTCTGTTGATGTTGATATACTGAGGCCCTTATCCATAAGTTACAGACGTGTTTTCTATACAGAAAACAGCTGATTTGACACAATTTATATAAACTGTTTAAAATCATCTGCCAGATAAGCTATCCGGAACTTATCTGTAAACGGTGAAACAGGGCCTTAGTATTTATCTTCGAAGTGGTTGTTAAAGGCGTATTATGGCACACATTCAGTCGACTAAAAATTTAGTACCGTTTACGTAGCAGATCGCAAGCCTATTAACCGTTAACCGGGCACACAATTTCGAAATAGACATACTTATGATTGATAAACCAGAAGTCGCAGGTTTGATTCCCAGGATAGGTGTTTGTGTGATGAACATGACCATTTTTTCTGTGTCTTAATGTAATTTATCTATAACATGTGTGTATTTAGAAATATATATTTTTCCGTTACCATAGAACTAGTTTTGCCTGGTTCGGGATCAGACGGTCATTATGTGCGATGATAAAGTTTTTTATACTCTTTATTAAAAACCATCACATGTTACTTACATTTAAAATATACATATTTTTGAACCGTTTGGGGTCGAGACGCTAGGTTCATGGGGTCCGGGTGCTAGCGCTATGTTTAAACAACTAGCTAAGCAACTGATTGACGCTTCTCGCTACCAGAAGGCCGGCCTTTTTCTAGCACAGAGAATCAGCATTGCCATTCGCATTCGAACGCTACCAGTAGACGAAGATGTGGAGGAGTTTTTGACGCTTGTATGTAAATACAGTTATACCTTTTAAAATTATTGTTATTTATATAAGTTTTCTATATTACCTATGTAATAATAAGATAAAGAATTGAAAGATAAACTGTAAAAAAATACATTTAAAAATATAAAAATAGTAGGTCACCGACTTCGGGTTCAGGGATCAAGAAACCGGTGGTTAGGGCTCCAAAGATAGCAACCTCCTCACTATACGTACGTCAAGAATGACTGCCTTCTGCATCAGACTCTTGATCCAGCCTTCTAACGTGAGCCTCTTAAGTTGTTGGTTGAGGCTCTTGGCTATCAATCCGTGAGCAGATATGACTATCGGAACAAGGATCCGTATTGTATATACTTTTATATTTATAAATACATATGTATTTATAACATAGTATTTGTCCTGGGTAAGTATCGAACCCATGATCTATGGCTTAGCAGTTAGATTCATTAACAACTAGACCAAAAGTCTAATCTTAAAGGTTTATTAGGCCTTAAGATTTGGGTCTTACTTGCACTTTACCGATAATAAATCTCTTATTATCAGTTATTAATGGCACATTCACCAGAAGGTCTAACATCATTTGTAGCGTCTCAAAAAGTTCGTTTTAGTACAGTCGTCAAAACAAGTTATAATGTTGGTCTATATTGGTTAACTAAAATATTGACGCAATTTTTTTTTTATTGTTGTTGTTTGAAGGAAAACACGCTCTGAACCTATCATCTTTAGCTCATTAATAAGAGCAATTTCTTTTAATTCATTGGTTAAAAATAACACCAGATATTTATCTTACAAATAGTTATAGTTAATTTATTGTATTGTACTTATATGTATTCTTATTTTCATATGTGCATATTTTCTACGAATCTAAATAATCTAAAAAATAAACTCTCAAGTTCAAATAACACTGTAAAATAAATAAGTCATACTTTCTATGCTGACTGTACTTTTTTTTGTTGATAAGAGTGGCTACACCAGTGTAGAATGTTTGGTTCACACCATTTTATCATTAAAAAGTATTATATACGTGGAAAGATATTCACATCTTGGAAACTATGCTAATTTGATAAGCGCTGCAGAATATTATATTACGATGCTAGTTTTTTATTTATTTCTTATTTACAATCAGGTTCTTAAGCAGGTTTTACGGACTATAGCTGGATATACAAATTGTTTATTACGGTTGACATCTAAGAATATATAGTTGCTAAATTCATCGTTTTTTAGTAAAGTAATCCACAATCGCACAGCCTTAGTGTGCGTAAAGCCTCGCGTTCTCAGCCGTGAAACCTTAAAACACAATACAACTCTACCAACTGTTGAATGTTTCCATTAAAAATGGACTGAATGTAGAATTAACTTTATGCGTTTGTCAAACAATATTATAAGCCTATCTGATGTTTTCACTTAAGTATAACTAAGAGGAAAAGTAATACAGAAACATTACTTCATAACTGTTATAGCTGAGTGCTGTATTCTCATTAAGTTACCGTAAGAATTCTACTATAACACATTACACTACAAAGCTAAAAAACAACTATTATTACTTCGGCAACTTAAACAATAAGTCCAGAAGTTTATCAACTTTTTTGTAAATTTGACACTTACCTCTTTCTTGAAGTTCGGCGGCAGTCCCTGCCAGGGAGAGGATCGGCAACAGTAGTATTAAGTTCCACATAGTGTCACAGTCCACAAACACTTAACAGTTAAACACACTCGACACGAAACATACTAGCATGTCATATACGATACTGGCTGAGCGTAGCGTACGTCTGCACCGCTCGCAGGCGCAACCTTTGTGACGTGCCAACCAACCAAATGAAGTAACTGAGAGCTGTCAAAGTACGGACACAGAGTAGCTTCACAGACGAGACACACTCTTTTCGTTGCACACTCATTTATGCAAAGCATGAACAAGCGTCGATCTATGTCATGTACACAGCGTAATGTAACTTTATGCTTTGTAATTAAAATGATGTTGTATATTTTTGGAATGTTTAAAAACAATCTATACCTATCTGATAAACATAATCATTTTCTATTGGAATACAAAAAATGAATTCCCTTTAATTGCGGAAACAGTTAAATAAACACATTATTTTTGTAAATACACATATCTGTTAATTAGAATATATGTGCGTCAGAAGTATGTGTGAATGGTCAAATTAGGTATCAATCGTATGATCAGTGTTCAAAAATAGGTTTGTCATATCTGTGTTTTAATCAATGCGAACGTAGTAGCAGTAGGCTACAGCGGAGAGTTGCGCACGGACAGGTAAGCCTCCCGCGGAAGGGAGACCAGAAGGAGGAGTCGGAGGGGCAGGGGCGGAGGGAGGGGGTGCTCCGCTCAATGCACTTGTCCCGAACGGGATGGGCTCAAAAGGCTCACGTGTTCCAAAAACTCCCATTGAATGACTGGGAACTAAGATTCGGTGTGCTTGAATAAAATTGTCGATCATTTATTGAACTCCTGTTTGATGTTTTATTTTGTGATTCTTTTTTTTAATGTTTCGTTTATCGTATTAATAGCCAATATTTTTGGGATACGTTTTTATACTTTTTATTCATTCTAACTAGATAGGTACCTATTATTTGCATAAGTTTAGTGACAGTATAAATAATAGTAAGTTTTAGAATGTTTTAGAATTTGTGTTGTGACGTACATTTTGATAGTACATATGATTGGCAGTGTTAATGTAGAGTCAGATTCATAGCGGGTCGTTTTGTTGCTTAAAATAGTAGCAGGCAGCGTCCAGTTTCCCAGCGTTTAGAGGTGACGAATTTTCGAATAGGGGCTCATGGTTGCCTGTAAGAGATTGCCTTTGGGCGATAAGGCCGCCGATTGTACTTCCTATTTTTGGGTTACCTATGTAATTTATCTGGTGTACAATAAAGTGATTTATTATTATTAAAGTGCTAAAGAAGTACAGTATTTATAGATAGTAATGTTTTCTAGTCACCGAGTGTAAATAACTCTAGCATTTCTTTGAATTATAATTGTAGATTTCTTGTCGTGTCCCCTCACGTGTCATGGTATGGTAAGTGACAATCTTCGTCCAACTGCAACTCAGTAGACAGGAGTGTGTACATACCCATGGAGTGACTCTCTCCTGACCCAAAATTTGGGGAGAGAGTGGACCTGTCTTGTGGTAATCTAATTCATTCAGAGAAAGGAAACAAATTAATTGATCAACATTGAAGTTTTATTCCAAAACGCTTCTTTAAAATTCAGATGATGTTGTGGCGGCCTCCACATACAGCACAACAGCAACATAACATACTACAGCGCCATCTACCGAAGATATGTCGAACTACGGAGTAACGAAGGAAACTAAGAAACTACCAATCCTGAATCGCGCAGTGAAAGTTCTCGCGCCAGTTAACATATATACAACATCCCAACATCAACCGTTGGGCAGTAGGCCCGCCAGGCATGATCACATCGCCTGGTCGGAGGATCCTCCCTTTGTGTTGGAGGAACATCACACCCGTTCCTCCACAATGTGAAAGAGACTTGTTCCTTATGTCCAATTATCTAAAAGAAACAACGGGGACGATAGTGTTCTTAGTGTTCCATCATCAGCTTACCTAAATAACTTGAAAGAATACGACTTATGGACTAAATACATACATATAACATTAAAAGATTCAATCCCTAACCGTTAAGGAGTTGTACCTTACATCATCAGTTCATCATCATGAAATGACGCAAATACCGGAGTAACTTCAGAAAATATACGAAAAACATAGTGTCTAAAAAAATTGAGGGTTTCCCTCGATTTCCCTGGGATCCCATCATGGGATCCTGATATGGTAGCAATGGGACCACTTCGGGAGCATACCCTTTCGAATACAAAAAGAGTTTTCTAAATCGGTCCACAACTGACGAAGTAATCGGTTAACATACATAAAAATAAATACATACATACAGTGAAACATAGAACCTCCCCCTTTTTTGAAGTCGGTTAAAATAACCGCATTGAGAACCACCAGCTTGTTTTAATGTCGGTTTTAAACGGAGTAAATCTTTATCAAAATAGTTTCGAATATTGTAGTAAAGCTTATAGTCCGGGATCCCCGTACCTAATTTTACAAGTTATTACTATCAAGCTAATTTTTCGTGAGTGGCTTCATTTTGATGAGGGGGACGGACACCTTTCACCTTACAAAAATTTTCAATTGTGGTAGCTAACAAGGGTAGCAGGGCCAAAAAACTTTTGAGCGTAGGTAGCGTAGCTTTCTTGCAAAGAGTATAGTGACCACCATGCATTCCATCAGGCAGATTAGAGTCAATTTGGCAAAATCTATCTATTTAATAAGAGAAGGTAGGTAGCAATGTATTTGGCTTATATGAGTTTTGATGTCTAAACAATTGTTTAACTCATTAAAGCTAAAGCTAGTTATGGAATAAAAGATATAACCTTTTATATCATAACTTATTTGTCGGCAATACTAACTTGTTATTATCATTTATATGGCACTAAGACCCTATTTTTAACCGACTTCCAAAAAGGAGGAGGTTCTATGTTCCACTGTATGTATTTTTTTTATTTTTTTTTTATGTATGTTCACCGATTACTCCGTCAGTTGTGGACCGATTTTGAAATTTTGTTTGTATTCGAAAGGGTATGCTTCCGAGGTGGTCCCATTGCCAGCATATCAGGATCTGATGATGGGATCCTAGGGAAATCGAGGGAAACCCTCATTTTTTATAGGCACATACTATGTTTTTCGTATATTTTCTGAAGGTACACCGGTATTTGCGTCATCATTTTATGATGACGAGCTGATGATGTAAGGTACAAGTCCTTAACGGTTAGGAGTTGGAGGATAAATCTTTAAATATCATATGTATATATGTTACCTTTAGTCGTATTCTTTCAAATTATTTAGGTAAGCTGATGATGGTAGGTAGAAGGTACAACTCCTCAACGGTTAGGAGTTGGAGGATAATTCTTTCAATTTCATACGTATCTAAAGACCTTCAGTCGTATACTTTCAAGTTATTTAGGTGTGCTGATGATAGAAGGTTAAACTCTTCAACAGTTAGGCATTAGAGGATGATTTTAATATTACACGTACGTATAGACCTTAATTTGTATTCTTGATGATGAAATTTGATGAAATAGTTCAACTTACTACTGACCTACGATTGATTGCACTAAAAACTGAAAAATAAAACTTTTTATAAAAAAAAAATCCGACTTCCAAAAGAACATCCAACGAAAACTCTCTGCCAAAAAAACACTTAAAAGTGTAAAATAAACTGGTTCTTCATAAATTGCGTATACCTAATTATTTATTCATTTAAATAGTAGTATTATAATGTGTGCTAGGTACCTAAAATCTGATTGAAGTCGGTGCTAAGCCAAAAAGAATACAAACGAACAATTACAAAAGTCTAAGCGATAGTCACTTGGCACCGACTTCAGACAGATTTTAGGTACCTAGCACACATTATAATACTACTATTTAAATAATTAAATAATTAGGTATACGCAATTTATGAAGAACCAGTTTATTTTATGCTTTTAAGTGTTTTTTTGGCAGAGAGTTTTCGTTGGATGTTTTTTTGGAAGTCGGATTTTTTTTTTCTTATATCTCTATCTCCTATCTATTATCTATACAAGAAGAAATGTGATGGTAATACCATCACATTTCTTCTTGTATAGATAATTAATTCTGTTGAAAAAATCACACAATATTTTATGTCATACGTTTAAAATAGGGAATATCCATGTTTTTTATTTCTAATCTGATCATTTACGTCTCTATAACATATAAAAATATAGGTAAATGGGATTGAAAAAAGTCAAACTAATTTTCTTCTTCTTCTTTTGATGATATGGCAACCAGCCGAATCTCTCGGGTCAGCTATTTCTGCCAATGTCAAGTGTTTAAAGTCTTCAAATTATAAGTCTTCAAGTCTTTAAGTCTTCGTCGTGATGAAATTAATGTTAAAAAATAGAAAAAACGTGGATGAGATGAAATGGGGACCGTCTTCCGAAAAAAACAAAAAACGATCCAAAACTAATTTTCAAAGTGAAATGTAAACACTGTCTAAATTTAAGCAATTCAAACGCCGCCATTTTGACAAGGCCAATGGCGTCATTGTCATTTCATGTTTGTTTACTATTCACTTCTAAAATAATAACGCATAGAAAGATAGTCTTCATAGTTCATACAAGCGCCCTGTCAAAAATGAAGCACTGAACCGATTCACATAGGTGTGACGATTACGTAGGTACGCGCGGCGATACGCAGACATGCAAACGGGTAATGTTGCCAGAGGAAGTGTAGTTTTCCCGAAAGTGGGGAAATGATTCGGCTGCTGATATCCATTTGTTTTTGGCAATAATTAATACATAAATAACTATGTGTGAGTATGGTAATATAAAGTCGGTATATGACAAGAATGTTTATATGAATTGAATACTTAAATAAAAACAACAACACGGGAAAAATTACAATTTATTTTTATTTCGAATGAAACACAGTTAAATTCAAATGTGAAAGAAAATAACAAACAAATTTTAAGTGTTTATAATATAAAATGTTTATAATAAAAAAATATAAAATGCGCAACAGACAGTCTCCAAGCTGCAAGAGCTGGGGTTGGAAGCTCTCCCTCATCCGCCATACTCACCAGACCTTGCACCTACCGACTATTACTTTTTCCAAAATTTAGACAACTTTTTAGTGGGTAAAAAATTCAATTCCCGAGAGGCAGTACAAAATGCCTTTGAAGAGTTTGTTGCCTCCCGTCCAGCTGATTTTTACAAGAAGGGCATCAATAAACTGCCAATGCGTTGGCAAAGATGCGCCGAATGCATGGGTGATTACTTCGAATAACAGAAATAAAAAAGTTTGAAAAAATAAGTACTTTCACTTATTGCATACAAAACGGCAATTTCATAGGTAAAGACCTATTATTTACAAAATACTGTGAAATATTAAAAACTTACCTGTGAAAAGTGGTGTTATCACACTTCTTTTGTTTTTCAGATGCGTTGTGACACAATTTAATTGCACAAACCGTCATAATTGTTTTTTTTTGACACGTTCGGCGTACTTTGACCTTGAACACTACGAAGCGGCCCCGCGTTTGGAGCCATATATGGCTCCATTTGAGGTGCTTCAAAACGGACGCGCGGACTCGCCTTCTATGCGTTATTATTCTAAGACTATTCAATTGCTTTATATTTTTTTACAGTTTTAATTGCTATAAGAATTATTGAACAAGTTAATTTTTCTCACAAACACTACATACAACACAGTATGAATTTCGATGCCGATAATTTCGATGAAGTGACCATCCACGTCACATTTCATTTCGACTAGTGAATTGAATAGTGACGCGTTTTGTAAGTTTGAATTTCACTCCCTTAATTTTCACTGTTTATTTAATATTTTCTGGGTTTAAACAATCATTAAGTAAAAAAAAAATCTTTTAAGTATATTGTAAAGACAATAAAGAATCTAGAAAAAATATTGAGATAAATATTTTTTTTATGCATGTTGCCTACTAACAACAAATTAAAATAATTGCTTAGTCAAATTCTATTGAACACAGGCTGGTTAATGAATAATAAAGGTTTTGGTTAATGAATATAAATGTAGCCTGCAGATTCTTGTTAAAAGTTAGACGGTGTACTTACACCCGTACACCGTCTAACTTTTAACAAGTAGCCAACCACCGTGTTTAAATCATCATAGTGCGCGTAGCAAGCGACGTAATGAATCATTGTTGCTGGTATCTAAAATGTATAATGTAATGAATAGTGTGTCACTCCCTTTTTTTTACGCGGGGTATGCTTTTCGCACCATACCCTCCGTGGGGGGGGACACACACGAAGGGCGTGTGTGGGACTCCCGACGAATCGGTCTACCCACTAAACCCCCCGGCGGCCTACCTCGACAGTCTGGAGGAACTCCAGGAACGCATCAGCGGCTTCTGGCGTCCCGCCTGCCGTCCCTCACGTTTGAGGTACATCCCGGGGTAACCATCTTCACCCCCGGGGCGGGTTGCTGTCGCGCGCCTCACCGTTCTACACAGCAAGAGTCGGAACACCGACCCGCCTTAGACGACACCCCTCGGCCGCACCGGGATGTCACCGGTCTCAGGCCGTTTGCAGCGGCCACATCTCCCCTATAAGTGGCCACAACGACCTTAAGCGACGATTGGGGAGCTAGCGGCCTCTACCGCGTCCCCTTCGTCGCCTCCTGCGAGCGGGATCGGCCGATTCCCGATCCCGCTCTGCGGAAAATTGAAACATCCATCCGTTTGGATGTCGTATCAACAGCGCAGCAGTGCATAATAAAAAAATACCATTTTTTTACTTATAAATCTGTCTCTTTGTCTGTTTGCTATAGTTAATATCTTCTTATTGCTAACCTCCGTAATAGCTTTACCGGATTTAATTGGACTTTCACTGGCAATGATGTCACTCTAAGGAATATCGTAACATTTGGAAACAGAAGTAGAGTTCTGTGTAACAATAGCAAATTTTTTGTTACTTGAGCAGCTGTTTTCTGCAGTTTATCTTACATTTACGAACACTACAATATAGAAGGTGGATACCACAAAGCAAGAGTTTTTTTAACTAGGTATACCTACACACGTTACAAGTCCACCTACAAAGTTTCAATGAAATCGGTTCAGTAGTTTAGCCACAGGACACTACTTTTCGTTTTTGAAATTTACTACCCGTTGATGATAGCGTATGCATCGCTATCATCGATAGCATCGTACGTTTACGTCGTTTGACAACCCTCTAGCCATCAAGTTCCATCTGTTCGCGAATGGTTGTCGAGGACATGGCTCGAGGTAGATCATTGTGTCGCTCAATTTATTACAGGCCACGGTAACTTTATGAGCAAACTACACTCATTTAAATTAGTCAATTCACAATTGTGTCAATACTCAACATCTGATTCTAGCTGTGAACAGTCGGCTCATCACATCCTCTGGGAGTGTAGTCTTTGGTACAAATAACGTAACATAATGCTAAATAGCTTACAAATGACATCTGGGGCAGTATAGTATGGGGATCTTGTGTCAACAGCGGTGAATTTCAGTTCGTTTAGGCGATTCTGCCATACATACTAAAGTAATCAAATATACCTCACTTTGGACCCACAATATTTTATCCGTAGTGCTTCCCGGTTTAAAAAAGGTGTCTGCCTATTTTAAGTTTTTTTTTTTGACTGCCTCGTTGGTCTCGCGGTTGGCGTGTGCGACTGCTGATCATGAGGTCTTGGGTTCGATTCCCGGGTCGGACCAAATGTTAGTATGATCTACAAATATTTGTTTCGGAGTTTGGGTGTTTTCTATGTATAATATGTTTGTATTTACAAAAAAAGTATATATGTATTTGTATCAGTTGTCTAGTACCCATAACACAAGCTCTGCTTAGCTTGGGACTAGATGGCGTTGTGTGTTAGATGTCTGAAATATTTATTTTGTCTCCCGCTTTGCTAAGGAGGGAAGAGGACTTATTATATTTCCAACTCCTCCAGTTTCTTTTGATTAATTTCGTTGCGGGTGAACTGAAATTCACTAAGACCGTTTAATTTTTTCTGGGTCTTCCCGAGTGTCTTAACTCGGTGTGTTCGTGGGTCACTGCTGTTGATCCTCGTGTACAGGAGTTACAGTGGTGGGCGTGTCGGAATCAGTCGACTAGAACGAGGTGTATTAAAGTTAGACAACCAAAGTTTAGGAACAGAATCAAGTAAATCGGCTTATTCTATTTTCTGTCCCCTTTTTCTTGGACTCCTGAGTCCTTCTTTCACTAACAGTAATATTATCTAATTTGTAACTTTTTCTCAATTTTCTTTCGTAGAATTTTTTTTCAGATGCTTTAACAATTTCAAAGATTTTAAAAAGTAACTTCACAAAAAAGCCAAAATATCTTTTAGCCACGCTTTTGTTTGTTTGCGGCCATCTAATGAACACCACTAACACCTGAAAAGGACTGCAGTACTTCGTCACTATTACAAGTAACTGCGACCTCATTCATGGATGTTCGGTCTATTGCCCAATGGCTTAATATACATTCATTTAGATGCAGTTCCAGTTTTTAACCGACTTCAAAAAAAGGAGGAAGTTCTCAATTCGACTGTATTTTTTTTATGTTTGTTACCTCATACCTTTCGACTGGAGGAACCGATTTTGATGATTCTTTTTTAATTTGAAAGCTGGTGCTTCCCATGTGGTCCCATTTTAATTTGGTCCAGTTCTGACATGTCATCCATGAGAAAACCATATAAGTCTTCAATTTGCATTAATGGTAGGTAGTAGAGCCACGCTGATTTCAGCACGAACGGGCCGGCTCGACCGGGGCGGTACTACCCTCGCACAGAAAATCAACGTGAAATGACAGCGTTCGTGCTGTCGTGTTTCGTTGGTGAGTGCGAGACCGGAGGCCCAATTAGTCTAGTCAACAAGTTCCATACTTGTTGACTAGACTAAAAGATGCACAAGCATCACTAGGCCGCCATAGTGTGGGTCGCCATGCTGCATTGTTGTATTCGCAATGAGTATGGTGGCCACCACTCGTGGATTCTGCTTATGCTTTCCATCAGGCAGAGTAGAGTCATTTTGGCGGGCCAAACATAAAAAAAAAAAAAAAAAAAAAAAAAGTATGTGCGCGACAAATTAACGAATAACTCAATATTCCCATATGATCCCATTTAAATTTGGTCCTGATTGAAGTCGATTTTTTTTTGTTAAAATTTGTGATTATTTATTCCACACTCAGTCTAAACCACAGAGACCTTTCATAATGATCTGTAATATAATATATTTAAGTGTCATTAGTTTTTTAAAATACAGTTTAAATTATAATGATAAAATGATAATTATTCAACATATTTAAAGTAAAAGAATTCATCATTCCAACAACCAAGCGAAACGTAGTTTTAATTAAAACGTCAATAATTTAACAGTAATGTAAGCCGATCAATCATTAAATTTAAACCGACATAACAGGAAGTAATGAGGTTTTTATCGTAGACATGTATGTGCCTAAATTTTGGCGACATTCAACCTAAATTAAAAGTAGTCGTTAAAACTGTTACATCCGTTGCGATTACTTTGTCCTAAGCAGACTTTGTTTAGCAGTAGTGTGGAGTTAGACTTTGAAGAGGAAATGAGAATTAGGATAATCCTAGACTTTTTTTATTACCCGACTGCCAAGGAAGGGTTATGTTTCTTCGCGCTTATCTTGTATGTGTGTACCTAATATTATTTATTATCTCATATCTTTACGGATGATACATATCTCCGCTGTACGGATTAATTTTATTATCGTTAGATTCATCTTGGTAACCCTAACAGTGTACTTAGATAGGTGGCGCAAAAAAAAATAACGAGACGACTGTGAGACGCCATAGTATAAAATAAAAAAAAACTGTTGCATACATAATATACATATCAAATTAAAGGGCGCATCATAACGATTTTAAAATGGTATATCATGATTCATGACCATATTTTTATTAAAGAAATAATATGTTACTTTGGCCAGGGGTGTTTCACTTCTCAGTTTAGGTGTATTTCGCCGAGCGCCTCCCGGGAAGAACTACGTGGCAACGGGCAACCGCGCTCGGCTCGCGCGCTAGCCGCGCTAACTATGGAATGATAGCTCTTGCAGCTGCTTCACGAAAACGCGCGACCCCATACTGCGCAACAGACAGTCTCCAAGCTGCAAGAGCTGGGGTTGGAAGCTCTCCCTCATCCGCCATACTCACCAGACCTTGCACCTACCGACTATTAATTTTTCCAAAATTTAGACAACTTTTTAGTGGGTAAAAAATTCAATTCCCGAGAGGCAGTACAAAATGCCTTTGAAGAGTTTGTTGCCTCCCGTCCAGCTGATTTTTACAAGAAGGGCATCAATAAACTACCAATGCGTTGGCAAAGATGCGCCGAATGCATGGGTGATTACTTCGAATAACAGAAATAAAAATGTTTGAAAAAATAAGTACTTTCACTTATTGCATACAAAACGGCAATTTCATAGGTAAAGACCTAATATATACACACATCAAAAGTGTCTAGGGATCAACATATGTGTCTAGGGATCAACATATATTTTTGCAATAACTTTTCTCCTGATTGATATTAATTAAAATTTTCTTTAAGGATTCATCAAATAAAGTGTTTTCGTTTGTCACAGTAACGATAAACCAAGTCACCTTTGCATTAATAAAGAAATTTGCCATTTTCCTAATAAAGGGATTTTTGACATTTGAACCACTAACATTAAAGTTCGAAAAAAAGACTGAAATAACAGTTTTCTTTAAAATTTTATTAGGTAACTTAAACAATTAATAATCCGTGTTTCTACCGCGAACACTAACAACACAAGAATCGGTTTGGCATACTCAAAATGAGTTCATCCAAATCACGCTGTGGAATGGCCGCCCATGTTCGTTGCAACAACAAAAAAAGGTCTTCTTGCGACTGGATACCCTCCATATTCGGCAGAGCTCTTCTCTGTAGCATATCCCATGCATGCTCAATCGGGTTCATGTCTGGCGACAGAGCAGGCCAGGGCCAAAGCCACATCTCAATCTCAAGAAATCCGCATAAAAATGCTTGATCCCTAGACACTTTTGATGTGTGTATATCGCCTTACCGAAGTCACTGATGAAAATAATTCAGTTGTCACGATTTCAAATAAATTACAAATTTTTTTTTTTTTTTACTTATACCCTACTCTATACTTTTACTAAAACCAGTGCCAATACAACGGTAATAATTTGATAAATACTCCCATGGGAAAATATAAATATTTAATCGATTTACAACAGAATTTTGTTTACTTATTATTACTGTTTTGTGGTTTTATAGTTACCTGCATACCTGCTTTTGTAGAGTAAATTACTTTAATCACAGAATAGGACAAAGTTTATTGCATAATACTTAAATTTTACTTAACAAAATTTATTAAATTCTCGGTATGAAGGTTTGATCTAATTAATATGTATATAAAACTAGCTGACCCGGCGAACATTGTACCGCCATAATTTCATGTCTGTCTCAGCTTCCCACAGGCAGTGTACAGTCGCGGACAAAAAAAAAAGACTTTTCCCGCTATCTTTTATTTTTCTTGTACACAAACCTTGTCATAACAATAAGGAACACAAAAAAAAAATGGTGCAGCCGATCGGAAGTTATGCGCGTACATACATTTCGGCGATTCATTTTTATATTATATAGATATGTGTTTATATATTATGAATCTGATTGCCTCTGTGGCGCAGTGGTAGCGTATGCGACTGCTGTGCTTGAGCTCTCGGGTTCTATTCCCGGGTCGCACGAAATGTTTGAATGATCTGCAAATATTTGTTTCGGAATTTGGGTGTTTTCTATGTACCTATAATATGTATGTATTAAAAAAAAAAGTATCTATATCAGTTGTCTAGTGCCCATAACACAAGCTCTGCTAAGCTTGGAACTAGATGGCATTGTGTGTAAGATGTATGAAATATTTATTTATTTATATTTATTAATCTTACATTTACATTTTTACATTAAAGAGTAATGTTGTTTTATAATTAGATACCTATTGAAATTTTTCGCTGACTAGGAGCAACAAAATCTGCACACACAACAGCTCAGTTACAGACTTCAAATGAACTGGTTGTTTCTAAAACATAATATAACGTGGTTTACTTAACGAATAGTTAACTTACAACATTCCGAAATTCGAATATTAAACAAAACATAAAAAAATATTACCTATTTCAGTCTACAGATGGCTCAAAACATTCAAAGATGTATAAATCCGTTAAAATTCTTATAAATCATACTGTGTTCAAGTATAGCAGAGTCATCTATAAAATATTACACCAAACTAACCATGTATTGAACTGAGCTATTGATTTGGAAAATGTTTTTATTAAATTTCAATAGATGGCACTTTACGGAAAGTTTCTAAGTGCTGGAAAAATTACATAGGTATATTAGTAAGTCGTAACCGTAACTATTTAAGATTGATCTCATCATAAAACCCGCATATACTTATACACATATTAAAACTATTTTATATCGTTTTACCAATAAAGTACTTTAAAATCTATCGAGAACACATTAGAAGTTCTCCACTACTGTCATAGATGGCGTTATAGTAACCTGCTTTCTGATAACCGATGTTAATTGAAGAAAATCAAGGAAAATGAGGAGATCATTATGTAGAACAGTAATTTGTTAAGTTTAGCTATAAATGTTGTTCTTGTGAAATGAACGAACGAACTAGGTATATTTTTTTTATTTTTTTTCCTTATGTACTCATGAGCAGGTCTACCTTTTGGCGCCCGCTTATCGTTGAATTTTGGAACACATGGTATATTTGTTGTATTGTTCGTATAGTAGAATAAAGCCTCTCCATGTACTGCTTCCTCATTGACTTGAGTTGAGTACTCCTGCCAGTGTTTCAAACTACCAAAAATTTTTATTCCTCTTTGGCTTAGGCCGCACTACGGTTTTTTCCCGCTAGCGGTTAAACCGCCAAACTGCCCGAAGCGCACACACTACGGTTAAAAACCGCGAACATTGTTGCCAACAGATAAACTAGCTCTCCACTAGATTCAACTTCTAAAACCACCAGAATACCATTAACATATATACAATACAATGGTCTGGAATTTTATAATCAAAGCAGCATTTGCCTTCCGACCGTCGAACTTTCAAGAAAAGAGCGTACTCCTCTTTAAAAGGCAGGCAACGCACTTGTGATGCCTCTGGTGTTGCGAGTGTCCATGGGCGGCGGTAATCGCTTACCATCAGGCGATACGTCTGCTCGTATGCCCCCTATTGCATAAAAAAACACATCATACTCTCAATAGCATATAAAAGCTAATTAAGAGCGTGTAATAATTATGACTGACTAGGCTGGATTATCATAATGTATAAACTTGTAAATAAAAAAGACTCGAACTTGTATTCAATTCAAAATCCCATTCCCACCTATTTACCGAATTTAGGGGAAAACCTATAAGTTGGGAATCCTGTCTCCTAGTCTCCTTAGAGCATACAATATATAGAGAGAGTGCTGAACGAGCGGAAAACATGATCGGAGTCGGAGTAGAGCATTGACCTAACTTCCTCATTGGAGTAGAGAGAGAGACTGAGTTTAGGTAGAGTCTGTCTCTCTCACGCAAGCTTCTGATTGGTTGTGTATTTCCCACTAAATCACACCAACCAATCACGGAGACTGTGTGAGAGAAATAGACTCTGCCTCTGCCTCTAGTGCCTCGTTGGTGTAGTTGGTGTAGTGGTTAGCGTAAGCGACTGCAGATCAAGGGGTCTCGGGTTCGATTCCCGGGTCGGACTGCTGTTCGGTTTTTCTTACAAGAAATTCTTAATAGCAGCCCGGAGTATGGAAGATGGCGGTGTTTTCCGCCCGTACCTCGGAGAGCACGTTAAGCGGTCGGTCCCGGTTGTCAAGATCATCTATGGCAATCGTTATTGGGAAGTCAGTGCCCACAAATACACTGACTAGGTACTAGTTTAAACATCGAATTCAGTTCGCCCTCAGGGTTGCGGAGTTCTAACTAATAACTCCGTCACTTGATACCTATATAAAATTGAATTTACAAAATAAAACAGTGGGTTCTACGTTGTTCAATTCGTCATCTCAGATCAAATAAAAAAAGGTAGATATCGCACCGCCTTGTTCTTGTCGAAGCAAAAGAAACGTACTTAAACCTAAATTCCTTCCATGTCTTTAATAAACAAGATTTAAATTTAGTGCAAAATAAAAGAAATGGTATACCTACGTCATGGGTACGTAAGGAATACGTACAACGCGTATATTTCACTGACTTCCAAAAGGAGGAGGTTCTTAATTTTATTGGTACATTTTTTTTATGTATGTACACTGATTACTCCGTCAATTGTGGACCGATCTTGAAAATTCTTTTTGTATTCGAAAGGGTATGCTCCCCATGTGGTCCCATTGCCACTATAACAGGATGGGATCCCAAGGAAATGGAAGGAGACCCTCAAATTTGTTAGGCACGTACTATATTTTTCATATATTTTCTAAAGCTATTACAGTATTTACATTTGGTAGTCATCATTTCATGGTGATGAGCTGATGATGGAAGATAAAACTCCTAAACGGTTAGGAGTTGGAAGATAAATCTTTAAATGTCATGTGTATGAATGTTACCTTTAGTCGTATTCTTTAAAGTTATTTAGATGAAAGGATGATGAAAGGTACAACTCCTCAACAGTTAGGAGTTGGAGGATACTTCTTTCAATTTCGTATCTATAGATCTTTAGTTGTATAGTTTGAAGTTATTCAGGTGAGCTGATAATAGAATGTAAAATGATTAGGGGTGAGATAATGATTCTTTACCAAATACACGAATAGCGCCTTAGTTGTATTATTTCAAGTTGGTTAGTTGATCTGACAGGTAAGGTTAGAAGATAGATGAAGCTTTAAGATATCGATCTAATAACTATACTCTTTGCGCTGTAGCATGGTGTGCTTCGATCAATAATAGTACAATCGATCGATCAATAGTAGTACATTATTGATCGAAGATGGTGCGGCATTTATTTGACTGCCTCGGTGGCGTAGTGGTAGCCTATGCGACTGCTGTGCTTGAGGTCACGGGTTCGATTTCCGGGTCGGACCAAATGTTTGTAAGATCTGCAAATATTTGTTTCGGAGTTTGGGTGTTTTCTATCTATAATATGTATGTGTATTTACAAAAAAAAAGTATATATGTATTTATATCAGTTGTCTAGTAGTACCCATAACGCTAGCTCTGCTTAGCTTGGGACTAGATAGCGTTGTGTGTTAGATGTCTGAAATATTTATTATTATTATTTATTTGTAGACTAGAACATTCTGGTTGGTTTAATTTGATTTACTACAGTTATTAATGATTTAATATATTGCGAATGTGGTACAGCGGAAATACTAAGTCATAATGTGTAAACCGCAGCAACTTTCAAGAGTGAAACGAAATGTTACTGAAACTGTCACGCACTATGCTACAGCGCAAAGAGTATAGTAGTCTGTAAGAAAGAAACGGCATGCAAAGCTATTAAACCGACTTTAAAAAACATCAAAAGAAAACTCCTTGCATGCAAAGCCAACAAAAGCGAAAATAAAAACTTTGTTTAAAAAAACCGACGTCAAAAACTAAAAAGTATAAAATAAACATAAGACTAATAAGATTATACCCGAGGAGGAGTTTTTACTAATAAAATGTAAGCTATAAATTTCAGTGTAAGATATGTAATAATAACATCTTAAATAACAATAAAAAGGTTTTTTTTTATTTATTTATTGTAATAAATAACATTTTCTTACTATTGTCTCGACCCAAGACTGTATTCTACGTTCTACGTTCGTTCGTACTGTTCTACGTTCGGCATTGGACGGCGATATACTGATTATATGATTGATTAGGTTCAGGTTACCTCAGTTTTTTTTTTTTGGAATAGCGGGCAAACCAGCAGACGTATCACCTGGTGGTAAGTGATTCCCGCTTCCCATGGACACCCAGCAGCACCAGAGGCGTCACTAGTGCGTTGCCGGCGTTTGGGGGATGGGCTTAGGGATGGGTTTGGTGGGCCTCCGGTATCCTCACTCACTCGGTGAAACACAGCGCCGGCGCTGTTTCACACTGGTTTTCCGTGAGGTCGTGGTATCACTCCGGTCGAGCCGGCCCATGCATGCCGTAGCGTGGCTCTCCTACGGTGAAAAGTAACTAGATGAAAAGGATTGACACAATTATTTAGCCTAGATTTTCTGGAAGGCTGTTGTATCACTCTTGTCGCCATCATCATCAACAGCCTTAACAGTCCACTGCTGGATAGGTCCTTCCTTAAAAAGGAGGGTTTGGCTTACTTTACCACGCTAGCCAGACGGATTGGTATAAGGTTTGATTCCTTTGTCTTAACAGTAATGTTTGCGCTCTTTTTCGGGTCTTGCGACATCCACGGGATAAATAAGAATGGTGAGATTCCGTATTTTTAATCCGCCACGCACATACACATGGTGAATCCGTCCGATAGCTAGCAACCTAATCCCGGCTTCGCAGAGAATTCTTTGAAATTCTCGGATTTCCTTTACTAAAATATACAAGTATTACACATATAAACTTGCCTATTTCTATAACTTCTTGCATTTAAAAAACCCCCACTCAAGCACTCAATCGAGTAATCATACGCCCTTAGAATACTAAGCATACGCCAATGATATTTTTGCAGACATTTTGTTATTCTTCCCCATTTTCACCCCCATAACTTTTAAACGCCTAAACCGATTTTCATGAAACAGTCACATGTCTAAGAACACTCGCACGTAACTCACCTTTCATACAAAAAAAAACCTAAATTGAAATCGCTTCATCCGTTCGCGAGCTACGGTGCCACAGACAGACAGACACGTCAAACTTATAACACCCCTCTTTTTGCGTCGGGGGTTAAAAAACTACATTGATATTCGTTGAGTAGTTTAAAATATCTAAGCGGTCAGACAGTGGAAGTAACTTTATATTACCTATACTATGTAAATATGATGAACATAAAACCTTTTTATTATTAACTAGCTGACCCACGCAACCTCGTTAACGTCTCCTATTGCCCGTAGCGTAATAATTTTCCCCCGTTTTGTAACATTCTTTATTGGTGCTCCGCTCCTATTGGTCTTTGCTTGATGATATATGTATATCCTATATACCTACGCCTATAAGCATTTCTCGATAAATGGGCTATCTAACACGGCTTTTTTATAATCGGACCAGCAGTTTCTGAGATTAGCGTGTTCAAGCAAACAAACCCTTGAGCTTTGTATATTAGTACAGATATTAACAATAGTGTTTCTATTGAAGAAGACAATCAGGCAGCCTCAGACCTTAATACTAGCGGTGCTATAATGTGCAGTATGCAATTATTTAAGTACACAAAAGAAAAAGTAAAAACAACTTGACAAGTGGGAGTTTGTCTTGCTCACGGAGGTTTCTTTATAAACTTTTGAATTGAAAGACGAGCTTGTCATTCTAGAAATACTTACCTACCTACCCCCATGACGTAGGTGCAGCTACGTCACAATTAATTTTTCAAAGTACTAAAGCAAAGTTTATTTTCGTTTTAAAAAAAAAAATATTTCAGTCTGTTTGGTATATTTATAGCTTATTTTTAGATCTAATGCTTAGTAAATTGTGTAGTGATAACTATGTATTCTACGTTAAAGATATTAGAGAACTAGATTAAGAATGCAATGATATAAGCAAAGCTGTAAAACTAAACAACATCAAGGAAGAACCTTTAGTGAATTCCCAAGTAACTACCAACTGGAAGTTTAAACTTTGAACCGGTTTAGGCAACTTTAAAGAACATCAATATTACGGCTCCGCCTAGAGAATTTAAAGTTCTAAAAGCTGTATCAAACTTCCAAACATATCAGCGCCAGGTATTGCAGTTCCTTACAGTGCTTTTATGAGTGAGGATTAGGTGAGTGCAATTTTCTCAAGAGTTTCATGCGATAGCGGCGAGTATACATTTAATCTCAATATTTGTAAAATTATTGATTTATCAACTGTGACTGTACTATACAGTTTTACAATAAATATGGTACAGGACTTTTATCATTCTTTACTCTTATTCCTAGCCTTTATTATTCCCAAGATTTGGGGTCGGCTACTAGTTCAACCGGTTTTACCTGTATATCAGTTTTTCCACGGAGCGACTGGCATCGGACCTCCGCAACCCTGAGGGTTAAATTGTCATAGGTGTTTATGACAAGCGGGACCGACGGCTTAAAGTGCTCTTGGTTTAACGCACGGGCGAGATACACCGCCATCTTCCATACTCCGGGCTGCTATTAAGAATTTCTTGTAAGAAAAACCCAACAGCAGTCCAACCCGGGAATCGAACCTGAGACCTCTTGATCCGCAGTCGCTTACGCTAGCCACTAGACCAATGAGACTTCTTTACTAAACGACGGAAAATCTTATTGCGTGCTTATGGTGCAGTAGGGAAAATTTGGTTCATGTGGTGTGAGGGCCCTGACTTTCCAAATCAAGAGTGCCATAGATGTTCATGGCAACCGGGCCCGACGCGACGGCCTACCGTACAAGGCACGGGCGTGATATACTGCCAAGCATCCGTGCTACGGGCTGTTATTAAGAATTTCTTGTAAAATATCACACAACATTTTTGATACGACCCGGGAATCGAACCAGAGACCTCTTGATCAGCAGTCGCATACGCTAACCGTTAGACCAACGAGGTAGTTGACACAGAATAGAAGTGACTGAAGATTATTCAAACATTGGTTAACGTTTTGCTGAAAAGAATATATTATACTGTCTGAAACAATATTTATGATTTCACAGGTGTATTATAGATTAATACAGTATGCCTCCAACATACTGCCAATCTTAATTGATGCGCACGCAATAGAAGCTTTCAAATTTTCCGCCCTTTTCGATCACAGCGATATCATATACAGCTTATAGCCTTCTTTGATAACTGGGATATCTAACACTGAAATATTTTTATTAAGGGGGAGTAGTTCCTGAGAATAAAACAAATAAACTCTTTGCTAATAAACAAATAAGCTTTGTAATATAATATTGGATTATTTATATAGTATAGTTTAAGTAGGTGGTTTGTAAAGATTTCAATTCATGCGTTTTCACATGAAATTTAATTCAAGCAATTTCACAGATATCAAACAAATAGTATCATCATTGAATGGAGAACACCGCGTAATTTCTAATAACTCCGCTGAAAAAATAAGCCGACTTAAAGATTTCGAAGTAGGCGCTGCCAAAATAACTGTATTCCATAAAAATGACCTTCGTAAGAAATATTTCAGCCAAGTAATAAACAAATAACAAAGCCGTCACAAAATGTATCTCGCTTACTGCCAGATTTTACACGAGAACAAAGATTAAAATAAACTAAGAGTTTGTCTCAAAGATTTCATCTCGTGTAATTTTTTTATTATTCTTCTTTTTTGCGAGTTCATGCATGATTAAATTTTTTTTAATAAAAATGATGTACTCTTGACAAAAATCGTAGAACTACAAGTACTTTCTGAAAGATAGGAGCAAATATCTAAAAAAGAGCCCTAGAACGATGCATTCACATTGAGCATAGACGTCGGGAAGTTCAATGGAGTGTCGTGCTGACATTATGTTGACGCTATGGTCGGTTCCGATCCAAATCCTGTCCAAAACCATGAAAATACGGATCTATAAGTCTCGGACTGAATTCAGATAATACTTTTACCTCCGCTTACGGATTTCGAATGCTGTCAGACTGACTTTATTCATATATACAATAATATATCGCAAGATAGTAGTCGCAATAGCGACTACCATCTTTTAGTATACGTCATTTTACGCGAAGTCACAACAGAGGGTTCATGCCTGCATCCATCCTTTCGATAGAGCGTCATCAAATTTTGTCAATGGCAACTTCGATTTATCTATATAATCTTCACCGAAATGAAATTTCATGTTGAGGTTGAGAATCATCATTCTCAACCTCGCTCAACTTCTCTAAGGATCTGTCCTATGTATGTGCAGCAGTAGACTGATAGTGGCTGACTCATTTTGAAAACATTAAAGAAAAATATTGTAAATGAGTGTCATTTCTGTACTCAGGTGTTATTTAATCTATGTCAGCAAGGCCGATGTCGGCGCTTGGGCTTGCGAAACGTCGTTTGGATGTGGAACGATCTAAATATATCCCGGGACGCTCGCCGGTTTCCTACCCGCATCTGCGAGATCAACATCACCTGTAATTAATCATTTGTATCACAATTAGGATTATAACTAGCTAAATGACATTTTATTACTTGTGGCGCGTTCCGCACTAGTAGTGAAGTAAAGATGAGAGTTCAGCTGAGCTTTCAATTTTCTAAAATAATTCACCGAGTCTTTTACTTTATTACCTAAATTAGGTTGGGGTCGGCTTTACGTCTACTACGATACGGCTCAATATCGATTTTTTACACGAAACAACTGCCATCAGAATTTCACAACAGAAGTAGGCCATATCGAAATTTTGTAGAAATACTGTTGTGGATAGTTTTAAAGCGCCAACTACTCGTAACAAATACCATAGATAGCCGCATGGCAACTGGGACCGAAGGGACCTTAACTTGCTCCGAGGTACTCCGAGGTTCCTTCATAATATCAAGTATGGTCATATCTAGACTAGCTAGGATGGCCTAGCTAGGATTGCCTAATTTTGCATTGTGTCGCACAGAAGATTAACCTAAAATGACAGCATTCGTGTTGTCGTGTTACGGTGGTGAGTGCGAAACTGGAGGTCCAATAATGTAGACTTGTGCTGTTGCTGTGCTGAAAGCATAAGCTTTTTATCAAGCAAAGGCAAATGCATATAAAAATACGTGTTGTCTGAGTAAAGAGCCTCTTAAATTTTCTAAAAAACTAATTAATAATTATTGATAATAATGAGCTTAAAAAAATTTAAGGAATATTATTGACGTTAAAAACCTGTGTAAACACAGAAATATAAAATTAAAATTTTAGAATTGTAATGTTCTATCAATGTGAATGCACCTTAATAAATAAGTTTTACTGTACGATTCAAACTCCTCTTTACCAGGCTTTTTCCATTGTTATTTCTTATTCGAGAGCTTTATACACGTATATTTCTGAGAAAAATTCACAAATAAATTAAAGTGGAAATTGAAGAAAAATGCACTCGTGCAGGAAATACATCCTGCTTTATACTCGCGTTTCTCTTATTTCTCGTTAGTTAACCGACTTCCAAAAGGAGGAGATTCTCAATTTCATCGGTTTTTTTTTTAATAACAGTTAAGGGTATTATTGCGCTCCCGATAGGTACATAATATATTAAGTATACCTTTGACTAGTATGACGTTTCGACCAGGTTGTACTGGGCATGGTCACAGGCTATTTGCTCATCTGATTATTTACTGGGGCATGTCAAAATTCTATAAATTTCTTAATAATACTCAAAAATAATGTGTCAGCAAATTGTCAGTAACTGGTACCTGCGATAGGTTTGACTCAGTGCACAATCTGTGTCACGATTTGTCACTTTTGTGGCCTACTTTTGATGATCTGGACTACAAAATCGGCAATTACTATTGTTATTATTATTGAATATATCTATAAAAAAAAGTAAAAACTAGAAGCCGTAGTCACACGTTACGTAGAAATGTACCATAACGTCTACAACACATTAACAACGCGTGACTACGGCTTCTATTAGTTATTCTGTGCTACGGCTTTTAAAACTTGTTTCATACTTTTACAGCGTCATTTTTTGTCGTAGTTAGGTTTTGGTTTTTACTTTTTTTTATTTAAAATGTTTTGGTGCCTCTATTCTTTGCAAAGTATATTTTAAATAGGTAACATAGAAATATCACAATTATCGAATAAATACGGACAAAGTCACGAGAAAATGCTAATAATATATATATATATATATATATATTTGAAATGTACAAGAAACGTCACGGCATATTTATCTCAAGTATTTTTTTTAATACAGTACTTTATGTGGGCTAGAGGGCGCCACATTAGATTCAGTGACACTTTATATAGCCTATGACCAGCGGACAATCAAGATGCTTCTATCGATATCTCATTTGTGTTATTCTGACCGGTAGTTTAGAAAGAATGAGGGAACAGACAATACCATAGAAATATGGTACTTATCGAATAAATACGGACAAAGTTACGAGTAAATGCTAATAATATTATGTATTTTTTAAATGTACAAGTAACACCCTTTTCAATGATACCAAACACGGCATATTTATCTCAAATAATTTTTTTAATGCAGTACTTTATGTCGGCTAGAGGGCGCCACATTAGATTCAGTGACACGTCATATAGCCTATAACCAGAGGACGATCAAGACGCTTCTAACGATACCTCATTTATCCAGTTCTAATAAGTAGTTAAGGACCTGTGAGGGAACAGATGAACATACATACATAGCCTGTCAAAATCATAACCCTCCTTTGGCTTTGCCATAGTCGGGTAAAAAGAAACTAAGTTAACCTGTGACGAAATAACTCATTACACTATAATAGTATTACTATTCAGTTTTTTATGGAATAAGCAGGCAAACGAGCAGACGTATCGCCTGATGGTAAGCGATTACCGCCGCCCATGGACACCTGCAACACCAGAAGGCCTTTTGGGGATGGGGGGAGGGGGGGGTAGTAGGGATAGTATTGAGGTATGGGCCTCCGGTATCCTCACTCACTCGGTGAAACATAGCGCAAGCACTATTTCACACCGATTGTATTTTAATACATCTATTTACACATCATTGGTATTAATTATAGCAGACGTTGATAATTTGCCTTTGATGATTTAGGTTGCTAAAATTAGATCAGTCCAATATAAAACGTGGGTGTTGTAAGAGGTGACTAAGGGCTCATCAGATGAATTGAATGCACCTTTGATTATAAACAATTGTTGTTACGTAGTTTGGCAGATAGATTGGCTATGCTATTGTAATTAAGGTATGGCAACCGATTTGCATAGCTTAGCGAATGTTGTAAACGTTCATTACAATGTCTTCAATAAAACCTTATATTTCTTTTGAACTAGTTAATTATATTATTACTATATTTTGACCGCGGTTCCGCCCGAGTGTATATCCTTTCTCAAGAATCAAAGTATCTCAATGCCAAATTTAATGAAAATCGGTGCTGTAGTTTACCCGTGAAAGCATAACAGACAAATAGACAGAATTACTTTCGCATTTATTATATGAGTATACTTAAAAAAATGTGTCTAAAGACGTTTATGAGTGTCTTCGAAGGTCACAAAAACAAATGCAAGTGCTGCTACATCTGAGGAGCATCGTAAACTGGGGACCTCTTACTTACTTACCGCTATGTATAACTTACCATACATCAATCAATACCTACCGACTAGTATACCTATTTTTTTTTTCTATAGTACAGGACGTACACTAAGTTGCTAGCACATCAGAAAGGTTATGCTAATGAATTTATATTAATACAAATGTAAATAAATATTTTCGGACATCTAACACACAACGCATGTAAATAGATGTAAATAAATTATTTGTAAATATACATATATATATATATATATATATATATTATACATAGAAAAGTCCCACTCTGAAACAAGTATTTGCAGATCATATAAACATTTGGTCCGACCCGGTAATCAAACCCGAGATCTCAAGCACAGCGGTCGCAAACACCACAACTGCGACACAGAGGCACTTCAATAGATTTTACACACTATGTAATTCAAACACTGGTATACCTACGTTATGGTTTTATTTGTGCTTATTTGCTTTACGTAAGTTTTATACATGTAATTTCTTCTCCTTTGGACCAAATCACATAGATTATTAATAAGCTCTTAAAATATTTTCAGTAGAAACAATTTACATAGGTATCTTTATCTGCAGTAGGTACACCTCTATAATAAAATACCGTAAACTGAGGACTTAGAATTCCGCTTTAGAAGTGAATATTTAGGAGCTTACATTCTTTTTAATCATTTAGCAAAAATCTTTCTGTTGTGACTTTGAACTCTAAAAACAAAAGGTATATTTGATTGGCGCCGTACACTGATGTATTCGTTCGTGTTCTCACTTCTTTAAATTGAAGTATTTACAAAACTTTTACAAAAATATGTGAGATTTTCCATTGTTTAACCATTTCATATATTTTCGTTTACTGCCCAGTTTGTTATGAGCTCTTCAGTTTTAGCGGTGGAGCCAACTCCTACGCAAGACTATTTCTGTCATTCTGGAATGTATACACCTTTGGCTACGAGGTGAGGCGTCCGATCTGAAGTGTATTATCATTTTTAACTAATTCTCTAGTTCGTTTATCTTTCGAGAACTTACACAATTATTTTTTTAAGCAACGGCCATCCAAATTCAGCACAACAACTTGTGAATTACACTCAACGCAGTAGGCAGCGGCGTGATAACGGCTTAAACCACTGTGCCATCCTCGCAGTGCAGTTTTAAAAGTATGTTTGATAATTACTACTACTACCCGGCGGATCTAATCAGCGTGGCCCTACAGCTACAGCACGAACGGGCCGGCTCGACCGGGGCGGTACTACCCTCGCACAGAAAATACACGTAAAATGACAGCGTTTGTGCTTTCAATTTTCGTTGGTGAGTGCGAGACCGGACATATAGTGGGTGGCCCGAGATTCATCGGGGTTCCAGGGATTTCCTTTCGAGGGTGCACCTGGTACCCGAGACGGTGTGCGGTTTTTAGTCGGTTTGAGTCCGACATAACCACCAGCCGGTGGTGTAAGAGGGGATTTGCGAAAAAAAAAATAGCGTAAATATGTAGAATCATCACTAGGCCGCCATGGTGTGGGTCACCATGCTGCATTGTCTGCATTGGCAATGAGTATGGTGACCATCACTCTTGGTGGCATACGGTTTTTTTGTCGGAGTTGGGTTTTAGTTTCACCATTTTTTATTTACTTCTGGAGTTTTGTGAAATGTCAGGTTTATGTGAAAAATTAGAGCTGAGCCGAGATCCAATGCGTCAATGGTGAGATACAGCCAAATGAAGAAAATATATGGAAAATTTCATGAAAAGAGACATATAATTTATGAAGGTATAAATAAATAGGTATAAATAAATAAAACAACCCAACCTCAAATTATAACACCCTTTTTTTCATAGTGTAAATAATTAAAAAACATATTAATAAAAAATAATAATAAGATAATGGTAATCCTATCTATTAAATTCTGTGAAATCGCGAGAGTCACTCTGTGGTGCGCCGGTGATGCCAAACGAGTTCGTACCCACCTAGTTTGAAAGTATGAGAGAGTGCTTACTGTACCAATACAGTAGAGAACGTTGCCGAGTATCTTTATATTAATACATGAAGCAAAATCATCAATCTCATTATCATCATCTCCTTTACATGCGATATTCTAAATAATCTAATGTAAATTTTGATATTCCTTAGATTTTGAATACAAATTACAATTGTTTAAACTTGAAACAGAACCTTTTAAGCATTTAAATGATGTCTCTCTTTTACGGCTTTTGCATATAATAAGTATTTTCAAAATAACACTTCATTTTATGTAAGTAATTTGAGCGATGGTTAGAAGTGAATGCTTAATATCATAGTTTTTTATTTAAAATAAATCTCAAGACAGTACAGATATGTATCTCTGAACATGTTTCTTCATATCTAAAGCGAGCCTATGTTATCTCTATTGTAAAATTATTTCATGTAACTTAAACTATTACAATTAAATTGTACCTCGAAACTAACCAGAACCTTGCCGAAGCAGTAAGAAATAAATTAGCTTTTTGTTTCATGGCTTTGCGTAGGTACTATAAATTTGTCCATCAAAACAGTGATATGTATGTTTTAGTACGTACTTTTACCTGAATGAAAGATACCCATATATGTTTTTTACCCATATACCCTAACGTACCTTCAAAGATATTGATGATGTGATGAGTGCTTCAAGCTTGAGAGCGTAGCGTGTATTGTACTCCAACATGCTTAAATATAATGATAATCTATATATATAAAATCGAAATACCACTCACTTATTAATCACGAAATCTCGGAAACTATAACACCTACAAACTGAAAATTTAGCAGGTAGGTTCCTTATAGGGTGTAGACATCCGCTAAGAACGGATTTTACGAAACTCCACCCCTAAGGGGGTTAAACGGGGGTTGGAAGATTGTATGGAAGTCCTATGTTTTTTGAAGTAAGAGACTTGAAATTTAAATGTATACTCTATATATACGGTGTGGAGGTGTACTAATAGTGTATCTTTAGAAATTAACCCCCTTTTAGGGTTAAAATGGGGGATGATAGTTTGGACGCAAACGAGGTTTCTTGGATCAGCTAGTAATAGATATACATACATATAAACATACTCACATTCATTTTATTAGTAAGTACATTGTTGGTGGCCTATTTAACTAAAATATTCTTTCATGTAAAGTAAACAGTATGAATGTGATCTGCAGCTCTCTTACACATTTTGAAGAAATAAAATAGTCCCATGACTCATATAGTGTTTATTTCTGAATGAATCATATCTACGTCACATTGCGTTTTACAAACGTGAATAATATATTTTCAAGTCGTTTGGAATGATCTGGGTAATTTGGTGATCTCTGTATGCTTGGGAATGCTTGAAATTATCATATACGTGAATCGGTAACTCTTCCAATTCTCTCCAAGCTTTAAGTATACTTTTGATGTTCTCATTGTAAATAGAATAAAATTCAGATACGCAAGGTGCATTATTTACAGGTAGGACCTCCTGAACTGTTTAGAAAAGCAAGAATGACCTTTACGCTATTGGCTCCCAGCAGCCGCCGAGGCTAAAAATGTTGGCGAACCAGAATCTCCTATGATCTCGTCTTTTCCTGTGTAACCTTCTTGGTTTATAAAAAATAAATAAAACAAAGAATGTAGTACTAGGCGAAATGCTGGTTTGTAGGAACCTTAGTAAGAACGTGATCTAAAACTAAATTTCATACGAATAAGCTCAATAATCTTTTAATAGGCTTTTATATGTAAACGAAATAAACTCACCATACTCTACAGTTTATTCGATCACTTCAAAATTAGCTGTTGAACGTTTCAAACCGAATCGTTCGACGTCATGATATAGAAATAGAAACGCCCTTCGCTATTTCTGAGAGACGATTATCTTGAAAACAAAGACGGAATTTCATATGCAATAGCGAAGCAGGTTGAAATCAAGTTATTTTTAGCAATCCGTTTCGTATGCACGTCTAGCTTATCTTGATTATCATATCTTATCATATGGTACGTATTTTTGACAATACTATTTAAAGAAGATAGATACCCGCGTTAAAAGAAACTCGTAAGCTTTAAAAGTGTAAGTTTGAGACTTTTCGGTCTCAGAATAGGGATGGGGAGGGGGATGGAGGGGGGTTGGGGTATTGGCTCACTCACTCAGTAAAACACAGCGCAAGCGCTGTTTCACACCGGTTTTCTGTGAGGCCGTGGTATCACTCCGGTTGACCCGGCCCATTCATGCCGAAGCGTGGCTCTCCCACGGTGGGAGGTTATGAAATACTATGAAGGCAAAGTTCTTTAGACTAGTACAGGCAGATTTATTGTCTCGCCTCGGAACTCACTGTTTGACGACCTTTTTCATGGTTTACGGTGCAATTTGCAAACGAATAGACACGAATAGGCAAGCGTCCCTTGCCTGTAGGCGACTACCGCCGCTATTGACATAAGTACGGTGCCTTTACTAAAACTACAAGCAAATTTTGCAAAAAGCATGAAAAAAAATTGTGTATAATTTTACCACTATCAAGGGACCCTTTGTTTTGGACCCCTATATGTCAGCACAACCTGGTTAAAACGTAAAGCAATAAAAGGTACACAGGTTATGAAACGTGACTGAAAAAATAGTACCTTCCTGGTTGTCTGACGTCACCCTAAATCTAGAGCGAGAGGTCGGTTTTAATACACTCGTCTAAGACGGACGAATGAATCCTCTCAAACTGAAACTGGTCTGTTACCACGAAACATGTCAAGGTTCTAAGACATACCAAGTAAAAGACTTGAGGCCCTATTGTTTCTCTCATCGGCTTAGCAATTATCCTTCAGCCGGTATGCTGGTGACAAAATCAAAATGAATTACATAATTTAATACTTATATTTGTATTAAGCCAGACTAGTGTGCATTTCAGCTCAGCGAGTTTACGTTTATTTTTAAGCTTTTAACAGAAATAGTTTCGTCATTTCTGTCGTCATTGTCTGATTACGTCACAGTTAGGAATTCATCAACTCGCAGAAGTATTTTCTAAAGTTTTACTCAACTCAATAAGTTTATTTCAAAAAGGTTGACATGGA
Organism: Diaphora mendica; assembly: GCA_949125395.1. Classification (NCBI taxonomy): domain Eukaryota; kingdom Metazoa; phylum Arthropoda; class Insecta; order Lepidoptera; family Erebidae; genus Diaphora; species Diaphora mendica. The sequence continues at coordinate 7,990,350 of OX421312.1, read as the reverse complement.
GGAGTTGTGGCTTTATAGCCGAGTGAGTCAGCTTACTGGAGACCATATCCCAACAAATTCCCCTATTTTTTAAGGATATGTGCGGATATGGGAATATATGTTTGGCCTAGTGGTTTAACGGTCACCACGCCGTTTTCTACTTCGCCAAGTGTCGTGGGTTCAAATCCCACGTAGGACAACACTTTGTGTGATCCACAAATTGTTGTTCTTTTCTGTCTGTTCTTTGTGTCTGTTTCATGTATTTTGTAAAATCCCCCGCGACACAGGATTTATTCCTAGTGCGTGAGTTGTCTTTAAAAAATATATGTATTTTATTTCTCTTAAGCTGCAAAAATATTGCCATCCACGTTTAGCTATACGAGAGTACAAGTTTAAGTTATTCCTTTATAATCACTATTATATAGAAAGTATATAAATAATTTAAATAAAAGGAGAAGAAAAAACATTATTATCGTTTTTACATCCATTCATTTTTAACAATAATCGACAAATTGTTTTTTTTTCTCAAAGACAACTACCTCAATGGGAGCATTGAAGTTAATTCACAAACATTAATAAAACAGACACAATCAACACCCATACTCAAAACAACAATTTTTGTATAACGCAAAGTGTTGTACCATGTAGAGATCGAATCTACATCACTTATTACATCTACATCACTAGTGCAGTAGAAAACAGTGACCGCTGAAATTACTATCACCATCTGTGCATTGCAGTGCAGAACTACAGACAAATGGTATCAGAGCTTCTAACTATTAAAACTATTTTACAATTTGATCAGTAATGTTTAACAATTCGTAAATCATCTACTTCCTAGCCTTTATTATTTCCAAGATAACTGGACCTTTACTCACGTTAATTTAATGGAATAATATATAATAAATAATAAACTTTGTAAAGCTTCATTAGTATGACTGTTTATTCGGTCTCGCTGCGCCTACAAAGTAGTGCTCTTCAGAAACTTCAACACTATTCTTTCGGCGAACTCTATTGAAGTTTAATACCTAGTTGTGTTGTTGAATGGTTGTGTACTAAAAAAATGGTTGTCTGTAAAGTCTGTTTACGGACGATAGTTTAATGTGACAACGTCATAACAAAACATTGATGAAATGATGAGAGATAGATGCGGCGCAAGCACTCGCTTGCACTTCAAGCCTTAAATGGAATACTGCCGCATGACTGCAGGTAACGCCGCATGAGTCATGTTTTTTCGAGCGTGCAGCCGGCTCCATCGAATTATAAGACGTCGTCACGTCAAAATACATTTGAATTAATAAGACCTACATTTAAAGATAGACCTGTGACTCTTCCGTCCGTGCGTCCTAGTCACAGACACAGGGGTGATGGTTTGGTATAAAGATTGTTTCAATCCTTCTGTTTGCAATGTTGTAGTCCTGCGACAATTACTGTAGGCAATTACTGCAACCACATGGCACTAATATAATTCATGGTACTCCATGTTCTTCATTCGTTACCACAACAAATGTTAATAATAACAAGGATTTATGTAGCTTGTCATATTTACTTGTTTTTTTTATTCAAGACTTCAGTTGTAAGTGTTCGGACATCATGATGACTAGTTCCATGAAAAACTGGACGTGTTTTACATCTCTAAGAATTATGATTTGTTGACGATGTGTGATAAAAATATATTTACTATGATGAATTACAATTTATTTTCAAGATGTCAGCTGACTGTATAACAAGTTTCGGGTAACAGACACTAATTAATAGTAATACTGACCTCTACACGGTCCTTTTTGCATTTTTCACGGTCATAGTGAAAATAAAATTTAACTATATACAAAAAATGCTCTTGAAAACAAACCAAAAAATAACATATACTCGTCAATATTCATTAGGATTTAATTAATGAATATTGACGAGTTATGTTGGATCACGCAAATTGCCTGATCCCAGACTATGTCTATTCTTTGATTCGAACCTACGCTCAGTTTTATTCTAAGAAATCCTGACTTTAGATAAACATACAAAAATACTTTTGAAAATGTGTATTTTCATTTAATGTTTTTTTTCTCTTCACAAAGTTTCTTTCACATCAAGAGCTTAAAATAAATTTGGGAAATAGAAATATATTACAAATTTATGATCCTTTGTGAGAGACTAGAGCCATAGTAGGGGCACCCTGTGTGACGGATCTCCAGGCTCTCATCTTGGCCTTGTAAATGCTTGTTACAGTTTACATATTGATAGCAGCAAATCAACTGTACCACAAAATTTAATGTAGTGATAGCATAAAATATAAAACGTATCTTAAAATATTAAAGTAACAAAAAGTAAAAAAAAAACTATAAATAAAGCCAAATTTATAGCTTCATTTTACAAGTTTTTCTAGTAAGTTACTTTATACCGCCATGGCTACCATGGATACCCGCAACACCGGAGGCGTCACAAGTGCGTTGCCGGCCTTTGGGGGATGAGGTGGGAAGGGGTTTGGAGTATGGCCCTTCGGTATCTTCACACACTCGGTGAAACGCAGCGCAAATGCTGTTTCACACCGGTTTTCTGTGAGGCCGTGGTATCAGTCCGGTCGAGTCGGCCCATTCATGCCGGAGCGTGGCTCTCTCTCTCCCACATTTCAAAAGATTTATTAATCAATCAGTTTCAGTCAATAGTTGACACTGGTTCAAACAACAGTTAATACTGTATAATATGAGACGGCAGACTAGCTAATTGTCAAATAAAGTGTTGTATCAGGATTAAACGATTTTCTTTATTAAAGCAGCTTGTCATCGTATTTTATATACAAGAGCTCTAAGAATTGTACTACGTAAAGTAGTGGGATCTTACGAAATATAATTTGTCAACAGTTACACTATTTTCGTGAATTTTTGCCTAATTAACATATATTAGGAGACTATTTCTTTCATTCCAAGTAATAAAGAAGTTTACCTGCCAAAATAATTTCTTATATTTTTGAGACATAAACATATACATATGATATTGTGCGTATGTTTATGTCTCGGTAAGGTTAGGTAAGGTAGCCCTGCTAATGAGTACTTAAGGAAAAAAAAAATATAACTAGTTTTTTTTTTAGTTACAAGAAAAATTTAGAATTTCTTTGAAAATTTATACCTTTCATGATATTGCTACTATTCACCATAACTCTTAAAACACCAAATCGCCCGCAGTTTTTACACAAAAAACGTTAATTTTTTTCCCTACAATTTTGAAATATTTTTACTCTTAGTGTACTTTGACTCAAGGTCTTGTAAAAAAAAAGTATGGACACCACTACGTAATAAATAAATAAAAAAAATGAAGGGTGTAAATTTTCAAAGAAATTCTAAATTTTTCTTGTAACTAAAAAAAAACTAGGTACCTATATTTTTTTTATTATTTTTCCTTATGTACTCATGAGCAGGTCTACCTTTTGGCGCCCGCTTATCGTTGAATTTTGGGACACATGGTATACACACCTCAACAAAGTCTAGGGATATCATAATCCTATACTATTGGCGACGTTAAAGTTAAAAATCTTTTTAGTTTCCATAAAAAGTGTATATACTAAATCAAACCTCTTTTATTCTATTTTCAAAATTTAAAAATATAAAAAGAATAACAATGCTAAAAACAAAATACGGCAGCAAAATTGTTGGTAATTACGTCAAGAAAAATTTAAATTGTTTTTATGCTGTGAATTAAAATTGATTAGATTGTCTTTTTTTTAATTGAACTTGATGTGCTAGCTTCAAAAGTCATGTCGCGTCGCCATTTGAGTCGAGATGAAATGTTACGAGCCGTGGGCATGTTAGAAAATGGTGCTATTCAACGCGTCGTTGCTGAGACCTTACATACCAGCCAAAACGTGATATCAAGATTGTGGTCACGTTATCGCAGTACTGGGGATGTGGCTGAATGGCACAGTGGTAGACAACGGGTTACTACGCAAAGACAGGATCAATTCTTCCAAATGAACGCCGAAAGATAACCCAATATCACGGCGTTACTACTTGTGCAAAGGCTCCAGGAGGACCACCAGCTGCTGGTAAGCGACAAAACCGTGCGAAGGAGGTTGCATGAAGTCAACCTTCATGCTCGAAGACCGCTACGTGCTCTGCTCAGCTCTGCGACGTGGCAATCATGGTCGGCGGCTTTCGTGGGCTCGGGAGCATTTGTCTTGGAGTGACCAACAATGGTCATCGGTGCTGTTCACTGATGAGTCCCAGTTTGGATTTTATCTGGATTGAAGAAGAACTCGTGTTTGGAGAACTCCAGGCAAACTTAACCGGCCGACCCTCATCAGGTCCACTCTTACCGAGGCGGGACAATCATGGTGTGGGCAGGAATTCGTCTAGGTGGGCGAACCCAGCTCGTTTGGATTCAAGGCAGCATGACTGCACAAAAATATCTCGAAGAGGTAGTAGAGCCTGTGATTATCCCACACAGAATCCAAATGGGCCTGGACTTTTTATTCATGCACGATAATTCGCTCCTTCTCATACGGCGCGACTGGTATCGACAGCTCTTCAAGATCATGACATTCAAGTTTTGGATTGGCCTGCGCAGTCTCCCGATTTAAATCTCATCGAGCATACCTGGTATATGTTACAACGAAACGCATTGCGAGATTTCCCGCCAAATTTGATGACGGGACAAGATCTATACAGACACTTGCAAAGAACTTGGGACCTCATACCGCAGCAAGACATTGACAATTTAATTTTAAGTATGAACAATCGATGTCGATGTGTAATTTATGTAAGAGGTGGCAACAATTATTAGATTTTATTACATTTTTAATTATTTTATTAATATTAATAATGTTACAAAAATTATATGACATTTGTTTTCGTACCCATTTTCTACAACAATTAAGTTTACTTTTTAATTAAAAACAAAAGAATCACGAATCGCTTTCTTCTTTTATTAAAGTACCTAAAGTAAGCTTTTTCTTCCATTTACTATCTATGAAAATTCTTCTTAGATTTTAGATATTTGATGAAATATAAAATATCCCTAGACTTGTTGAGGTGTGTATAATTATAACCTCATAAGAGACACAAACATACTCATAATATAATCCACAAAAACTTCAAATTACTTGTATAAACATTACTTACCAAAATCAACGTTCTCTTATTCTGAATGTCTGCCGGCGGGGTGTTTTGAATAAATTTGTGCAATTATTTTCTTTATAATCTAGGTAATTGACAGTTATGAGTTAATGAATTATTTATCAGTTGACCCATTTCATGAGTCAAAGAAGCCAAATATTGATCCCTGATTAATACCAAGTAATTAGTACTAATTAACTCAGGTATTTGTTACATGTTTTAATATCAGCACCAGTTGCGCTCCCAGTTTACCAAGAGCAAGATCGCATGATCCACAATGAGACGTCGTTACAAGGGTCTATAGTTGTCTATAGTTTTTATAACTCAGATACAAAATTTCAACAACCATTACAAATGGTATGTTTCTAGTAAAGGCTTTGGAAGAGAATTTTTACAATATAGACAAAGTCAACACATACATCTCAATCCCACGAATTTCTTGCGTAAAATATACGTTTTACATACTGTACAAATAAACAAACATCAGGGTAAAGTAAAGTAATATATTAAATATACAGCAAATTCTTCCATTTACATTTTATAGTATTTAATAAATATACACAACGCTGTTTGGATGACCTGTTTTAAATTGTTATTTGAAAGTGGCTCCAAAGTTCCGAATATAAATTCTTGTAAAAATGTTGTGATTTGTTGAAAACAAAATCAAACCTACGCACACAAAATATAAAGTTTGGGTACATACTTTATATTTTGTGTGCGTAGGTTTATTTCTATTTACCTAATATACTATTATATTCTACCTACATTTATTTGGTGTCCTAAATACATTCCAGTTACGAACAGTAAAAATAATTCATAAGAGAAATATAATACATAATTAGAACCGAAAAATAACTTTCAGCTAAAAAGAAATGTAAATTATAACTAGCATGTTATTTATAAAACACCGCGACCTTTTCGAGTAGTACAGCACTATACTGAATATAAAATATACATTACTAAAACTTTTCGTGCCATGTGTAAGATTTCAAGAAAGACTTTAAAATTATACTCTAATGACATCTAGCCTTTCAAATAAATAGAAAATGTAAGAAAGCAAAGTGCTGACCTTGAAGCTTTTTTTTGCACTTAACTGCATTCATTGTTCGAGATTGAATAGTAAAATACGTCCTTTTGCTCCAGAACTTTCTTTATATACTCGTAGTATGTAGACAATTCTCGAGTCACGTTGTTCCGCACGATGAACTACAAAACTATCTACCCGATTTTTTAAAACGTGTGTTTGCTAGCGTACCTCAGAGTGACAGTCCAATAGGAGTTCAATCACGTTTAGACCAATAGGAGACGAGCATGATTCAAAAGAAACGCAGCAGACGAAGTTGCGTGGTCGGCTAATAATTATATAAGTTCGTTTACGTTAGTAGTGGATCATCGTCATCTCAGCCGATAGACGTTCACTGATAGACATAGGCCTTATTTTTAAGTGTGTTAACCCCCACGTGGCGTTACCCTTCTTCTTCTGTCCGGGTCTGACAGAGATAGGCCTCCCTCAAGACTAAATTGTTAGTAGTAGGGATACCTTAGTTTGAATATAAACCTAAAAGTCTTCAAAGTATTTTGCAGGATTGCAATCAATATGAGTCAGAAGCTCCAATTGCGTCAGCTCTAATTTTAGGAGTAAAATTGTTTGCGCTTTGTTAAGACACGGCATTATTTATTTCTTACTTAAATGCATAAACTGTACGTGCAGATGTAAAACGGATATGCTTTAATGCTATGACTAAGGAGATGGTTGGGAGGATAAAACGATATATTAAAGAGCTTTTTTCTTTCAAGAAGTGTGCATATCGAAAATGAACATGCCACGGCTGAAATCTTCTTATGTATAAGAATCAATTGCCGTTCGTTTGTCTCGCTAAAACTCAAGAACGGCTATGCCGATTTAGCTGATTTTGATTTTAAAATGTTTGTCGTAGACCAGGAAAGGTTTAAAAGGTGAAAAATTACAAACAACTTAAAAATCCAAATTTCACGTGTATGAAGTAGCGGGCACAGCTTGTAAATTATAATTATGCCCTTTACCGGCAACTAGGTTTTATTCACATGTGGTTCTATTACAACTAAAGTTCATTTATTTGACAGACCGGGTCGCGATCGGGACGGTTCTAACCATTATATTATTTAAATTTTCTTTTATGTTTTGGTATAAACGTAGCTTTCTCAAATTTGACTCATATTGTAAAACTTCAGTAAATTCAGTCAAATACACTCTGCTGTCATGTTAGTATATGTCTAGTAGTCGTCAGGGTCAGAACTAACCCAGTACTGAACAGATATCTCCTCCCAATATAAGAAAGGTTGGTCACATGTTTGTCATCATGAAAGCTTAGCCTTGAAGTCGATAAACCTAACGTAGTTAAGGCTAGATAATTCATTAATCTTACTCTGGAAAAGTCTTAGTTGTGCGATAAGTCATTCTTTGATGAACAGTATACAAATAGAAGATGTTAGACTAACAGACTGCTTTTTTTGCTTGTATTTACATGATGATGTTATATAATTTATGGTATCTATATGCGTATAATTATTACTTAATTATATAAGTAAGTATTAAGTATATGTATTTGATTGTGAGTATAACGTGTATAGGTTTATAATATATTATATATGATAGGTGTTTGGTCAATATATTTTTTAGTTTTTACTCACATACACTTTTCAACCAAAATATACTTAGCCTACTAAATTAAAACAAACATTTTGGAAAAGTGGCGATTAATTTCTCAGCATAGTCTAATTTTAGCTCGATACACTTGACCCATCGCGAGCGTTGCTCCAACTTTTTTAACTCGTCTGAAAAATACGTTTTCTCGAGGTCCCCTAAGTAGGCCTCCATGGCGGCGTTGAAACTCGTTAAATCAATTTTTGACAGTCGCCATCAAAATAGAAGAGTCACCGTATACAGCATTCAAGTGTTTTTTGATTTCGCTGCGCGATTTCCCTTTCAAAAACATGAATTGAATCAGCGACCAACAGATCCTTTTCATTTTTCTAAAATCCGTGGACACGTCCGCTTCCACACGCGGTCAAAACAAAACTACTAGTCCGATACCACTAAAATTTTGACAGTAGCCATCTACGAGAATGTTAAACACGATAGAAAATTCCTCTTGCGATAGCAGTGCCATTCGGCGGTAAATCGGACCGCCAGTCTACTTACTGCTTTCCCTGCATCACCCAATGTTTGACTGGTAGAGAATGCCGTAGGCGTTGCCCGCCAATGCACCAAATGTGTAGAAATAAATAAAGTTACGATCTGATATTTTTGCATAAAATCCATAGTATAATTATATACAGATTTGTAAAGAATTAAATCATTAAGGGTACCAATAATCCGTATATAGCCAGCATTCGATATTCAGGCGTCACGTAAATAGCCAGGATTGTTGGCACACTCGCTGCGTCCTTTATAACTCTTACGGGCGTAAAGATTAAAATAAACTTTATCGGGTGCGAAGAGGACTACTTAAGCTGTGTCTTCATACCAACACAAACGGTTACAACAACGAATTCTGTTATGCTTTCTTTTACTATTTTCAAGACTTTCATGTTCTTAAAACAAAATGTTACTCAATATTGTTTGTTTCACGAATGAGATTTTAATTCAATTGGTCTACTATATTATTTTTTAGTAAAAATGTGCACTCCGTATTTAAATAAACTTTGTGATGAAGTCACTTTTTTTGTCAAATTTTCTGATAGTAGAGCCACGCTGATTTCAGCACAAACGGGCCAGCTCGACCGGGGCGGTACTACCCTCGCATTGAAAATCAACGTAAAATGACAGCGCGGCGTGCTGTCGTGTTTCGTTGGTGAGTGCGAGAGCGGAGGCCCAATGATGCAGAAGCATCACTGACCCGCCAGGATGCGGGTCACCATGCTGCATTGTTGCAATGTCTGCATTCGCAGTGAGTATGGTGACCACCCCTCTTGAATTCTGCTTATGCTTTCTGTCAGGCAGAGTAGAGTAAAAAAAAAGGTCAATAAAATTGACTAAAGAGGTGTGGAATAAAATCGTTTCATTAATTTTTTATCAATCGTTTTGTTAATAAATGAACACAGATTAAACAAAACATCAAATCATCATATTTTAATAATTTACATCAATATGTATCAGATAATAATTTTTACCTATTAATAAATTGAACTGAAAACACCTATTCTAATAATGACGATACTGGTCGCCTTCAGTATCTCGTGTTTTTCTTTTTATATTTTTTTTACACCATACGTATACTTATCCTATGAATCACATTTTATACAATAAATATACAAGTATAGTATGCTGTAAAAGAAAGACTAGTGTTGCCAGACAGCATGAATCGATCAAAAACTACTGAACCGATTTTAATGCAAGAGGTGTCAATAGATGCGTAATAATGGCTCGGGTAACCTACGCTATATAATTTTGACCAAAGTTGTAACGTCGTCGGGTTAAAGTCGGGTTATAGTTATTGACACTTTTCCTTCTGATACAAGTGTACAATGAAAACACACCCAAAGTTGCCTTCAGCTTGTTCCTTTGAGCCGTGCTTTGGTGCTGACGTGCGATATCGGAATATATTCGGTACTTATCACGTCAAAATATTCCGGATGATTCCATAGCACTATTCACATCACAGAAATAGTACTTGAGTTTGTTACGTTGAATCATTTTCTATTTTTAGAATAATGTTTTGATGTTTTCACTTTCCGTCTCCCATTTGGCGATGAATTCAAAGATGACCTTTTCTTGTAAAGGTCGATAAACTTCATAGTCATGATGATAAATGTATATTTGTTTGGAAAATAGGTACTAGTTTCTTCTGTTCCTTGACTATTGTTCTTATCTGCTTGTCTGTAAAGTATGGGAATATTTTACATATGAGTTTCTTCGTAAGTAGGTGCATTTTCATATGTGCATTTATCTTCTATTTGTTCTTCTTCTCTAGATATTTGATGTTCATTATTTCAGACATCTGACACATTTAGCCGTCCAATCCCAAACTAAGCAGAACATAATACATTTTTTTTTGTAAATACATACAATATTATATATAGCAAACACTCGAATTTCGAACCAAATATTTATAGATTATAGAAACATTTGGAAAGCTAAACCGAGACCTCAAGCTCAGCAGTTCTCATTTATTAAAAAGAGATCTGGGTTCCCGGAATAAATAATAATGAGATGACTCTGGGAGAATCACTCTCTCAGAATCAGACAATTACTTTAGAACTCATGGCAGATCCGAGCGAAGTTATACCGCGGCTTCAAGTAGGCCGCTCTGAACCATTTATTTTGTTGCTTTCACTAAGTGAGTAAAGTTAAAGTAGTCCAATCTCCACTTGAATAATTACAAGTACATTACAAAACACTTAAATAATTCAAGGACTGCACATATACATTTTTATTTTATTTTATTTATTAATTACAAATGTGATACATGTAGGTACATCTTAATTGATTTCGCCAAACTGCATGACAGTTTGTTGGCGAATACTGTGCGCTCATTTTACAATCTGCTGCACATGACACATGAGCTGCTGAGCTGACATATTTCATTTAAGCTTTACTCCTATCCGAAATTATTCGATACAAGTGTTGCGATGACAGAGGTCTAAAACAGCCCTGGTATCAACAGGTAAATGTCCTCTCGTTTTTAATCTTAGAAACATACCAACCACTATCGGAATTTTTATAGATATGTGTTTTAGATATGTGTTTGATCAGTTTACATGCCTAATGGTTGTCAATGATTTATCACTATAATCACAAGTTTGTTTTCCTGAAATTAAAAAAAGTGAACGTACTAACTTTTACCGTTTGACTAAGTAATTTTTTAGGCCGAATGGCGAACACTAATTATTCTTCTTACCACTCTTCTATTCCTTTTAACATGTGTGCCAAATTTTTTGATAATCAGATTAGGTAAAGCGCAAATGCATAACAAATAAACAAACTAACAGTCTCACAAAACATAAGTATTGAGGTCTTAAGTTCATTTCAAAATTTATTGTACCGAGATTTAGTTACACAATTCATGTAAGATGAATCGAACATCTATTTAAATTTATCATTGATATTTATTGAAACTAATAAGTAGGCATGTATATACTTATGCACACTAAACTTACTATTTATATGTAAAGCGAAGTGTCTTGAGGGAAAAATAACTTTTTTCTTTCGAGGGTCGTCACTCGCGGCAAATTCAAACTTAGCTCGACATTTTAAGTCCTAAACTTTAAAGCCAGCCAGACATATTATGTCAAATAGAATGTTGGTGAAATTAATACGTTTGAATTAAAAAGAAGATCATGGGTTTTGCAATATTTCGTAATTTCTGTAGGCCAGAATTAGAATTACTCATCCCGATCCTAAAATTCTCTCCAAATAAATTAGTATAAAAATATTTAATTTTAACAACCATTCTTATTCAAAAGAACATAAAGATAAAATACGGCCGGTGACATATAAACACGTTGGAAAAGCTAGCTTTAATAATTTCCAACGTGTCCAGTGGCGACTGAGTCATGCTCAGACGACAGAGAAGGGGCCTGAGGAGTGGGGGGCGGTATACGCGGAAAGCGGTCGGCCCACTTCGCGCAGGTACGAATATAGCCGAATATTTTCCCACCTGCGCTTGCGCGGTGAAAATCGGGACGCAGGACAGTCGCAAACGCAAGTTTATTATTAATAAATAATTTAATAACTTATGTAACATTTCTCTTTAAATGAGGTTATTAATATATTTTTTTATTGTGGTATTTAATATTCTTCAAATGAGTTAAGATATCATAAGAAAAAGTGACATTATATAGTGGTTAGAGATCTGTTATGGGAGAATTATGTTACATCGTAACACTTAGCGGGCTCTGGGCTCTAAAGTATGAACTTTGGAAGCATCCGGGAATAACGCTAGGATACTGATGATAATATGTTACTCTAATTTCTCATAACAATTGCGATTTAACTTATTGTAATTAACTTGTGCGTATTTGTATATTTTAATATACCCTTTTATTGAGATTTTGTGGTATGAGTAGAAAATATATCTGTATAATCTGTATATTTATACATTAGAAGCATTCGCTGTAGGTTTGTCCCGAGTAACGCAGAAAGGGTGGTGTTCTATTCTTATTATTCCCAAGATTAATTGGAGTCGGCTACTGGTTCAACCGGTTTTATCTTAGTATTAGTTTTTCCAGTTGTTTCGGAGGGGTAAAAGAATAAGACCTTTTTAGGGTTCCGGTCCGTCCGTCCGTCCCCGGCCTGCCTTCCAGTCGGTTAGTGCTAGAAAGATGAAACTTTGCAAGGATATTTACCAGGTCGACAGAGTGCTAAAGTGCATTTAGAAGACGGGGTTGGTATGTATGACATACTAACCCCGCCTTCTTAATGCAGGTGCCAGTATGGGTCACTGCGGAACCCTATTCTATGCGTGGCCTGACACGACTGACACTTGGCTGTTTTTATTAGGTACCTCCCACATTAGAAACATATTTAGTTTCGCAGGGCACTTTATAAACTTACATAAAACGAATACAAAGACTACTCTGACTCAGAACAACATTACTAGATCACACAAACTGGTAAGCGGCTTGGAAAAGATCATTGAATATAATTGGTATAAGAACCAACTATTGCTACAGGATATAGGTGCATCAATATTTATTTATCTAAGGAGTAAGTAATTCAACGTAAACGAAGTAGTGAACAATAGTGAACTTTATCTAGTATTAGGTAATTATATATATATATATATACATACATCCAGGAGGACTTTTGGCGTCATGCACGTAGCGTAACGTATCGACGTCCCTCGCTTCGGCAAATATATATATAATAGGTCTTTACCTATGAAATTGCCGTTTTGTATGCAATAAGTGAAAGCAGCTGCTTCACGACAACGCGCTACCCCATACTGCGCAACAGACAGTCTCCAAGCTGCAAGAGCTGGGGTTGGAAGCTCTCCCTCATCCGCCATACTCACCAGACCTTGCACCTACCGACTATTACTTTTTCCAAAATTTAGACAACTTTTTAGTGGGTAAAAAATTCAATTCCCGAGAGGCAGTACAAAATGCCTTTGAAGAGTTTGTTGCCTCCCTTCCAGCTGATTTTTACTAGAAGGGCATCAATAAACTGCCAATGCGTTGGCAAAGATGCGTCGATTGCATGGGCGATTACTTCGAATAACAGAAATAAAAAAGTTTGAAAAAATAAGTAGGTACTTTCACTTATTGCACACAAAACGGCAATTTCATAGGTAAAGACCTATTATATAGTATATTGGTACTTTCTTGAAAATATGTAAAACGGTGTACAAATAAAGAGTTTTCTATCTATCTATCTAATTCTCTCTGAATCCGCAGGATGATTTCTACACACGAGTACATTCAGACGCGAAAATACATCTATGATTAATATTAATACATTAGAGCATACGAGAAAATATCTATGACATTTCACTCACAGAGTCATGTACCTATACCGGCGCGATGCAGGTGTTCTGTTTTTGAAATACATATAATAGTAAGAGAGCTACTGAACCTTTCGACCAACGGTGTGTCTGTAAGGCTAGAAACGCTTGTAGTGATGAGTCATAACGTGCTAAGTACGTAACCATCGCCTGGCAGGCCTCAGCCCTGTACATCATCATCTTTCATGGTTTTGAAAGGAAAAAAAATGAGAAAAAAAAACTTGTTCCTGTAAGGCTGACATTTTTATATGATTTAGTTCATTCATTAAGAAGTTCAAAAACAAAATGACACGAGATTCCGATGAGCACTAGTACCTGCCAGGCGAACAGAAAGCCACACATTTCTTCAATCACATCATCAACGTCAATAAATTTTATTCTGTAAAGTTGTAATTCATATATGAACGATTTAAAGAAAGTAGGAACAATGACCGGCGGTGCTGGCTAGCATATTTCCTTGACAGGTGAGGAGAAAGATAGCACTGGATTGCAAGTAAAAATGTGTCTGAGAACACTTGGTCGGTCCTAACACGAAAAACATCTCATTATTAGTCATATATAAAATTAAATCGTCGGAAGCATTTAAATCAATGCAATATACATTTCCACTAATCGATACATACGATTTTTTTTTAACAAAAGCGAAGCATTGCCCACACTATTGTGCATATGACATATATATACAAATGTACATATACATATATAAATGTATGTACAGTGTGTGTGAAAAGAACGTGACCGGCATATTTTTAAATTTTGGAATGCAATTTATAAAAATAAATATTAGGCTGAATAGAACAATCCTTTGCCTAAAATGCATTGTAAAAAACATAAGTTTCTCCTCCAGTTTTCCTTGTTAAAAATATTATTTTTTACTATGAGTGCCGCGTACGCTGCCCGATTTGAAGCTGTGTTTCTCTGTACTCATCCAAAAGGCCCCAAAATGTCCCGCGACTAGGCCGCCCATTTTTTTTTTACACTTTCAAAAAACAAGTTTTTTTTTCTCATTTTTTTACACTTTCAAAACCATGAAAGATGATGATGTGCAAGGCTGAGGCCTGCTAGGCGATGGTTACGTACTTAGCACGTTATGACTCATCACTACAAGTTTCTAGCCTTACAGACACACCGTTGGTTGAAAGGTTCAGTAGCTCTTGGGCCATAACTCGATAGCTGGCATTCTAGCCAATGCGACATTTAGTATCGCAGACGAATATTGTTTTTTTTTTTAAAGATACTTGTCTATTTAGACAGAAATATAGCTTGTCTATTGTCTATATAGATAGAAATATAGCTTAAAATCGTGTTTTGATTAGTTGTTATAAATAGCTGAAATAGAATATTTACTAAGAAGTTTTGAGTTTTTTTGAAGGTTAGATACCTTTTTTGCAACAAAAAACCGTCAGAAAACTTAAATGAATGCAAGGATAAATCTTATCTTTTAATTTCTTGTTTTCCTTTCCTTAGATGTTGTAGAGATATTAACAGTATGTGTTAGAAAAAACATGACACAACACAATGAAATAATCTCCCTTTTGTAAATGTTTCTGATTTAACTCAGAAATAACTACTTAGAAGGTAGTAATTTTAGGACAATTGTTTCCAAACAAATATATTTCAACAGGCGTGGGAGTAAGACTATGCCTCGGAGAGTAAGTTAGGCCGTTGTCAGTTCAGGTTTTATAAATGAACATCTTTGCAAAACTTTACGGGTAGTTGGACTAAAAAGTCCGGCAACAATCTAGCTTAACTTTTTAAGGTAGTAGAGCCACGCTGATTTCAGCACGATCGGGTCGGCTAGACCGGGAGGTGCTACCCTCGTTCAGAAGATCACCGTAAAATGACAGCGTTCGTGCTGTCGTGTTTCGGTGGTGAGTGCAAGACCGAAGGCCCAATGATGCAGAAGCATTACTAGGCCGCCATGGTGTGGGTCACCATGCTGCATTGTTCCATTGTCTGCATGAGTATGATGACAACCACTCTTGGATTCTGCTTATGCTTTCTATCAGGCAGAGTAGAGTCATTGAATACATAAAAAAAACTACACAATTTCGTAATGACCTAAAACTTTGGTTGTGGAGGTCTGTATAAAGTCGCCCCAGGTAAAGAATTGAGGAGCAGACGCGTAGTAGTAGACTGCAAAAATATATACGGTCGAATTGAGAAATCTCCTCCTTTTTTTGAAGTCGGTTAAAAATCAACCCCGACTTAGTTTGAGAAAAGGCTCGGATAGTTAGAACCGTGGGACTACACTACACACACGTACACGTGGGACGTGGGGGTACACTAGACTTCGTTTATGAATCAAGTTTCTCTTACCAGATACCCAGATCCTTAAAAGCTTTCTGAAATAGTTACATTTTTCTATCACTTCAACAACCCGTACTGTCCCACTGCTGGGATCATGTCTCTTCTTAGAGGGTTCATTGGTACCTGTATAAATTCATCTTTCTAGGAAATTTATGAAAATAAATAAATGAATAAATCATGAAAATGAAAAGATCGAGTTTTCAGCAGCGCTACTTCCACGAACCTACTATTTAAATACCTATTACTACACAGTTATAATCTTCTTAGACTTTCCTCAACTTTATTTGGGGTCAGCGCAATGAGCTTTTTTGTTTAATATTCTCTATCATATGTCAGTTTACTGCTTAGTGCTTATTCCCTTCATCAAAATCTCCTCTTTGTCGCAGTCCATCTTTTTTCTTTGGTCGTCCTCTACTCTTATATCCGTCAAGTCCCATTAAAACTTTCTTCTCTACATTTTACTCATCACTGCGCTTAACATAGTGTCCGTGTAGTGACCGATTAGGAATATAGAGTGTCACTACACTTACACTTTTCTTTCTTTCTTTCCTTCTTTCTATTCATTCCGCGAGTGTCGTAAGAGGCAACTAAGAAATTAACTATGCAGGATCATCACTGCAAAGAGAAGGAAAACTTGAAACAAACCCTATGCCAACCCAGCATGGTATAGTAACCTCCTTTCTTTGGAGAGATCATGTCCAGCAGTGGACGGTTATATGCTATTGATAATGATGATGATGAAACTTCAAATATCCATCCTAGGACAATTTTATAGAGCCCTCTCTTTTAACTTTAGTATAAAGTAACGTACATTACGTGGAGGTACCCTCTTGGGCCATCACCCTACTGATATTTGTAGCGTGGCGTTGTGTTCATCACCATCAAAACCACACCGTGTGTGACTCCGCGCCTGAAATAGAAAGACAGGTAACACATTATATTAAAGTGTCCGAGCGCCCGTAGTGCACCCGCAATGATGAGGGCACCCACCATAGGACTATGGGTTTGAACTTCATCACATCCACCCATGGAGTTGATTACAACTCCATGGGTGTGTGTGATGAAGTGACACTTGACAATAATCTTTGACTTTGACTAGATTATTGTCAAGTGTCATAATTGTCAAATGTCAAACTTCACGACTGACTCGGATTATAGAATTCACGAGAACAAGTCGAATAATGGCGTCGGGGCCGTAATTTTGATTGTTTCATAGCTTCCACGTTGAGATATTGAGATATTTTGATGAGTTTTTGATGAGTTATCGAGGTGTTTTTAGGCCGGCTGTCACGGCCCCTTCGTAGGAACGAAGTGTTGGAACCGGATGTTGAGTAAAGATTCGAGAATCTTCCCGTTCTTTGTAGGAGTAAATCGGAACCTTGTGTATGAACGGAACTGCGTGGACATCGCCGGGGTATCCTGGCAGCATCGGAGGTGAGCTGCCGTCATACATAAGGTCAGTCAAGCGTGTATACTAATTGTAAAAGAGGTGAATCGCATTTAGTTGACATCCTTTCAGCAGGTGTGATTTTTTTGCGATTGTCTTCTATAGCCTGGGCCCGTATAGACTAGTACAAGGTTTCCACGGGGACCGCAACCCTGGTGATTGGATTAAACAACTTCTGTAAAAAAAAACAGAACTTCATATCGTGTTAATACTAATTTGAGTACACTATAAAGTTAAAGAAGGTATGAATGGCTTTAAAAAGTGACTCTTTTATTAACCTAAAATGCAGTATATTGATAATATAATAAATATGCAGTATATTGACTCTATTTAAGGTCTACGCAAACTTCTACGAAGTGCTACGCAATGTGCCGCCTGCGTGACATGCTGACAGTGTACACAATACATAAACACAGAGTTATGTGTGACTTTTTGTAAGAAATAATCTTGCAAAACTCCATTTTCCCCATTATAAGTTTTCTAGTAAATTGTTTTAGCATTTTGTAACATACTCTCAAGACTAGCATATAAAATTAGAATTAATTAATGTTTGTAAACAGTGAGCAGTAGTCGGCTGTTGGGGGTTAATTCAAAGAGTACCAGAAGTTCATTGTTAAGATCAGCCAATAGGTGTCATTTAACCTCGAGCACCTGCCAGGGACCGACAGGAATCCACCAGGAAGCGCCTGGACCTGACCTCCCCGCCCACGATACCACTTGTTTACAACAACTTTCGCCACCCTCGATATAACTGTGTGATATCGGCTGCACTGATGCAAGCTAACATTAGTACAGGACGTGAAGGGTTTCGCCAAATTTTTGGGCAAAACAAATAAAACAGAACCGCGACGGCGTTAAGACGGGCGTGTCTATAAAAGGCTGAGAGGGGGGTGCGCGGGGGTGGTAACACGATCCGCGAGCTCCAGCCGGCCGGCCGCCCTGGAGCGGTGCGCAGGCGGACGCGGGGAAGCTGCGAGGGCGCGGGGGGTTCTTGCGGGGCGGCGGCTCGTGCGCGTGCGGCGCCCGCACCCGCTCTCACTAGTCGAACGGTGCCCGACCGGTAACGTAGCGCCGACTGCCGATCGAGAGACGACCCAGCGACAATGTCCGCCGTGGCGAAAACTTCCAAGTACACCTACCGCAGCAGCGGCGGTGGCACCACCGACGTCAACATCGAGTACAGCGCCGACCTGAGTGCTCTCTCCAGGCTGGAGGTACCGGCCCGCGATATAGTGCAGTGCTTGTGAAGTGTTTGCGGACACATGATAGCGTATGTTGTATTTTTCAGGATAAAATCCGTCTCCTCCATGATGATCTGGAATCCGAAAGGGAGCTGCGTCAGAGGGTAAGCTGAAAGAGCATGCGAAATTTGATACTGCGTGTGCGCCGGCCATACAGGGCGCGCTGAGCGCCCAGGTGTAGGCGGGCCGCACGCAACTACTGACACCTCTATTAATACTGCCCGCCCTAGGCCTTCCTTGTACCTTATACTCCTTTAGTTATTTTTTTCATCCCTAACAGCTCAATATAATAATTATCGATGGTGTAATGTTTTATAAGTGTTAACTAAATTTAATAAACTGAAAAATTGAAAAAAAAATGAAAAATAATTAGTGATAATTGAAATATATTACTCAATAAATTTGATTAATTCTAATTTTGTATAATCTTAGACATTATGTATCAGTGTTCGTTGTAGGATCGTTGAGTTTGATTTCATGTCAAATAATTAACGTGAGATTGCTATCTCGAGCATTCATAGAGATCATTCGGGAGAGACATCTGATCGAGCTTTGCGCATGCTATTTTAGTTGTGGTATTGCACGACGGCAACGATCGCGCGGTGTTATGTGAATGCGCTCGGTTCGCTGTTGCAGCACCGACTCGCCGCAGTCACTGTTCGCACATTCTGTGATATATTTAGATCTATAGCGAAAGCATTCTCTGAAATCTCAACTTCTCGCTCTCCGGTCTTACTTTTGAAACTGGGCCAAATGATGCTCGTTCCCGTTGAGAATACTACAATATTGAAATATAATAATAGATCGCGGTATGAGTAGCGAAAATATCCGCGTTAGTCAGAGCTACCGTGAGACATAGCCATTTCTTATTTTAGATGGCACAATACTCAAATATGCGAAGGACATCTTACACAGAGTCCGTTATTGCATAATAAATGAAAATCTTAAGTATAAGGTAGGTACTTACATACCTTAAGAATATCAATGCTCATAATAAACACATATGAATTTATCTGTAAACAAGTAATAGTTACGTTATTTAAGCAAAGAATAAATTTTAATAATAATTATATACATACTACTGATTGTTATTAACAAACTAAAATCAAATATTATAGTTTATATCTATAATATCATATTCAAATTCTATTCATGAATTAACTATTCTGAAAATAGGGTCATAATTCTAATGCATGTTGAAGTAAACACAAATACATGTTTTTGTAAGTTTTTGCTTTTAATATAATAACATATTTTTTAATTTACATCTATAAATAAATAGTTGTTTGATTTTCTTTAAGATTAAAAACATAATTTATTTTCCAGATCGAGAGGGAGAAGGCAGATTTAAGCGTGCAAGTTATTCAACTCTCTGAGAGGCTGGAGGAAGCTGAAGGCGGGGCCGAGAGTCAGGTAAATATTTTAAAAAATTATTAAATAAACTAGTTTGTATTTTACTGACAATACGAATTATCTAAGCCACATAGATATGGAGCAATATTTGAAGGCAAAAAGAAAACAAAATGCAAAGATGTATTGTTGAAGAAATACAAATCAATTCTCAAAGAAGGATTAACAAGGCAAGATATCTCGTCTGCAAGTTTATAACTTGAATGTATACATGAAGAAAAGGAAAAAATTGATTCAACAACTCTAAACAGAAAAACGAAGCATAAAACGATAACATGAATCAATAGCTGATAATAGCAAGACGATGAAGAACTAGAATGACGATATTAAAACCGGAATTTTCAAAAACAACTATTACTATGTTTTATAAGGCTTTGCGAAATCATAAGTTAACTGCCGATGCGAGTAAATGCTAAGCGATATCATACTGTGTTCAATTATTTATCTCTTACAGGCAAGAATAATAAATAGAAAGTTAGATCAATAAATTGTGCAAGATGAGTCAGTGAATATGTATGTTCAAAAGGGATAATAGCTTTAAACAGTGATAGTCCTGGTTTTACAAATATGTTAAATTATTTTCTTTAAGATGTAATTCTAAAATAGATTTCGATATTTCATTCATTTCAATGCCCACCTCAAAATATTCAAATTTTGAGGTCGTATTTTGAAATGGCGGCATACATTTTTCAGTTCGAGATCAACAGGAAACGCGACACCGAACTTACCAAGCTCCGCAAGCTCCTGGAAGATGTCCATCTTGAATCTGAGGAGACCGCACACCTGCTCAAAAAGAAACATCAAGAGATCGTGGTTGACTTCCAGGACCAAATCGACCAGCTTTCCAAAAGCAAAGCCAGGTGAGAACATACTATATAGCCCCTAAACTACATGTTATCATCACGAACTAACTGCTTAACCTGGCTTTAGACTTAAGAAAATGCTATGCGAAATCTAAAGCGATGTAAGCTTTGCGTCTTTAAAACTAATTCATCATCTGATAAATGTCCACCTTATATCATGTCTAAAATGTTGCGGTTGGCCATGATTGCAAGATATATTTCTTTTTTCTCAGGTCTGAAAAGGAGAAGTCTAAATTCCAAGCTGAAGTTTACGAACTCTTGGCCCAAGTGGAAAACGTGACCAAGGAGAAGATCACCATCTCAAAGACATGCGAAAAGCTCGAGATCTCCATTAGCGAACTTCATATCAAAATCGAGGAGCTGAACCGTACCATCGTAGACATCACCTCGCACAAGCAACGCCTATCTCAGGAAAATGTAGAGCTCATCAAGGAAGTTCAGGACCTTAAGGTATGTTACAAAATGTTTATTGTAGACGTTTAAACTTAAGTAATACTTTCATATGAAACGGTTAAGGCTAAAGTAAGTGGTTAATGATTTCAGGTGAACCTCGAGAATGTAGTGTACCTTAGAAGCCAGCTAGGCAGCCAGCTCGAGGACTCTCGTCGCAGGCTTGAGGATGAGGAAAGGAGGCGTTCTCTTCTAGAAGCTTCTCTTCACCAGGTAATTTTTTTTGACTTCCTAAAATTAATATGGTTTCACGCTTCTATTTCACAGTAGATATTAAAATACACATTTTTGTTAATCTTATAAAAATCTTTCACTAGGTTGAAATTGATTTGGAATCCGTTCGTGTCCAATACGAAGAGGAATCCGAGGCCCGTTTGGACCTGGAACGTCAATTGGTCAAGGCCAATGGTGAAGTTGGCCACTGGCGTTCCAAGTTCGAAGCCGAGGCTTCTGCCAGGGCTGAAGAGATTGAGGAAATCCGTCGCAAATATTCTATCCGCATCCAGGAACAGGAAGAACAAATTGAGACTCTCATCGCTAAGATCAGCAACATTGAGAAGCAGAAATCACGTCTGCAGAGTGAGGTAATTTTTTTAATCTTAACATTTTAATCGTATCATTTAGTATCCGAAAAACAAATAAATAATTATATTTTAGGAAAATGTTTCTGAAATTTTATACGCCTACAAAGTAAATTGTTAATTCTCAGGTTGAGGTGCTCATCATCGATCTGGAGAAGGCCAATGGAACTGCTAGGGAGCTCCAGAAGAGAACTGAGCAACTTGAACGTGTCAACATTGAAATCAAATCACGATTGGAAGAGACCGTCCAGATTTACGAACAAACCCAGCGTGACCTCCGTATCAAGGTTACCGAGCTTCAACGTATCAGCCATGAGCTTGACAAGACCCGCGAACAAAAGGATGCCCTTGGCCGCGAAAACAAGAAACTGGGTGGTAAGTTTTATTAATTTTATATATAATTGACTTTATTTTTAAGTATAAATAATGATGCCTTGTCTATGCAGTTATGTTAGTTTATTCAGTAGTTTTTAGGGTTCCGTAGCCGAATGGCAAAAAAGGGAACCCTTATGAATTCGTCATGTCTGTCTGTCTGTCCGTCCATATGTCACCGCCACTTTTTTCCCGAAACTATAAGAACTATACTGTTGAAACTTTGTAAGTAGATGTAGTCTGTGAACCGCATTAAGATTTTCACACAAAAATAGAAAAAAAAAAAAATTGGGGGTTCCCCATACTTAGAACTGAAACTCAAAATGTTTTTTCATCAAACTCATATGTGTGGGGGACCTATACCTATCTATGGATAGGTCTTCAAAATCATATTGAAGTTTCTAATATCATTTTTTTCTAATTATATTTTTTTCAAAGTGGTAAAATGTTCAATCATTTAAATTTTAAAATAAAAGAATAATAAAACTAAAAAAAATATATAAGCTATCTGGTAAGGTACCTTATATTTTTTTTTTGCATGTTGAAGTTTGCATGGTGATGCCAACTTCCACCGAAAATTGGTTTGGACGAAATCTAGTAAGTAGTTTTTATAAAACGTCATAAATCGTAAACCGCAATTTTCCTTTAAAAAAAAACACTATTATTAAAACATCGATCAAAGTTACAACGAACTACAAGGACTTTTATATTATGTTACTTGCTCCTACGGAACCCTTTATGGGCGAGTCCGACTCGCACTTGGTCGCTTTTTAAAGATTAAGTAATTGTTAATATACAGATGACCTGCATGATGCCCGCGCCAATCTCACGGAGTTGACCCGCCGTCTTCACGAGCTCGAAATTGAGCTGCGCCGTCTTGAGAACGAGCGAGAGGAACTTACCGCTGCCTACAAAGAAGCCGAAGCCGTAAGTCTATAATTACAGCCTTTTATGGAGGTAGCATACAATCTTTGAATGGCAATAGAATGTATTGAAAATCGAGTAATCAAATGCACTCTTTATCATACAAATAAGCACTTAGTTTTAATAATCAATTTTAAAGCACTGAGGGCCAGTTTCACCACTTGCTGATAAAGTATCTGCTAGACTAATGTCAATCTGTAAGATAACTTCAGATTTCGGCTGCACAAGTCTTGGATAGAGACATATATGTTAAATATCCATTGAATATGTTTATCAGCAACATTTATCTGTTCAATAGTGTTATATGGCGGATAACTGTCTGAAACTTTATCAGAAACTGGTAAAGCTGGCCCTTAATCTTCAAAATGGTAATTTGCATTTATAGGAATGTAGGCTTGAATATAAAAAAATAACAGTATGATTTTTAAATTTATATCTAGCTTACCTATATAATTTAAATCTAGCCTATGGCAATTGAATAAACAGATAACTTGAAACTTAAAATTACTGATTTAAAAAAAAACTTGAAAACAATAATTTTCATGTAATTGTTTAGATCAGTTAAAATTACAAGGTTTTCGGAAATTAATGTGTACCTATATAAAACACCCAAACCTCAGTTCATTAGCTCCAATAAAAAATCAAGCTCTTAATTTTCGTTTTTATAACGATTCGGTTACTAACCATTTATACGTCATCTTCGTTTAAACAGAAAGCAACTGTTTGGCAACTCATCAGCTATTTAATACGATACCGATAGTCTTGGCCAGGGTGCCGTAATATTTATAAATAGAAGATATATTTAACCTACGAGGACAATAGATTCTTTCGAACAATATTAATGATGTTACCACGTTATTTTAAGCTGAAATCAATTATATTGTTTATTAAGTTATAATTATCGCAAACGGAAGTCGCATTAAGCAAATGGTGCATTACGCATACATTATGAGCATATAAAATCAGTACATCGCAATATTCTGGATCAAACCCTAAATTTAGATGAATAGACAAAATTAAGACAAATAAAAACTCAAAATTGGTACAATTCAAATATGAATTAATGGATTGAATGTTCTTTACCAGGGCCGCAAAGCTGAGGAACAGCGGGCTATGAGGCTGACCACTGAACTTGGTCAGTTCCGCCACGAGGCTGAGCGCCGTCTTCAGGAGAAGGAGGAGGAAATTGAAGTCATTCGGTGAGTAGATACAAGCATTTATATAAGAAACGATAGCCCTTTTTAACACTGATCTATTTAATTGACTCCAATTATTAAAGTTTGAAGTTGTTTACTGCCACATGTGTTTTTCACACTAAGACACTCACCCTGGACGATTATGTGGCTGCACTGAAGACGATCGCGTCTGACTAACGCGTTATCACACACCACTCTCTGTGTTTGCCAAATCGGAACTAGAAGCAGATCTACATCTTTCAACGGGTGCACCCCACCCTCTCAATTCACTGAGTGATGGATGCCATCCAAACATGCAATCAACTAACGCTTGATATCAGAACCGTGACACAATTGTATTATGGACAAACGCCAATGAAAAGATCAATAGATGTTATCATAATTTACTACTATTAAGCTTATACGGACTTAAGGTTACTCACATGCAAATTGATAGAAATCTAAAAATACATAACTAATTGAAATAATAATTTTAAAATGATGTATTATCTACCGAGATTGCACTCCAGGAAACGCATTTGCACATTTAATTAGTTTCGGATAATTGGCACGAATGCCATTTATATATAACGTTACATCTGATTGGTGCTTATTAACAGTGATTACGCTATATTTTGGCACTAAGTACTAGTGAAAATGTACAAAAGACGATGCTCATTTTCTCGCGCCCTCAATTAAACAACCTCGGCCTAGGCAGCGCGTGTAGATCGCGCACCTATCATAAACATCGGACGCGAGACCGTATATCTTTCAACATGCCGCCAGTTAAAGTGCCTAACTATAGTAAGTGGAACAAACCGCCGACCGCAATATATGAAGATAACTATGGCTACGGCATAAACTTCTATCAACCGATGATAGATTATATTAGCAATAAAGGGCAGGGTGTTGCAACTAAACCTCCCCACTTACCGTGGAACAACGAACGAGGATTGGACAAGTACAGACACGATACACCGATAAAAGCTTATTCTGAAGAAGACGTGTCGAGGTATTCCCATGAAATTGCGGAACAAGCTAAGCGAGATCTAAATACTTTTAATATTTCAAAACGATCTCCTTTCTCTGTGATTCAAACCGCAGCTGCAGCAAATGTTACAAAACACGTTGGAGCAGAAAGTATTTCTACTAAGATAAAGAAGAAGAAAGTAGAAAAGTATAAAGTGGAAAGACAAAAAAAGAGAATGGAAGAAATTGAAAAAGAATTAGAATTATACGAAAAGGAAGTAAATGTTGGTGCTGAATTACGGGGAAAAGCTAAAATGTATAGAGGTAAATCTGCAAAAGCGATAGCTCAAACTCTTTTGGGAGAAAGTAGGAAGAATGTTGCTGAAGATAGATTAAAGATAGAGATTCATGGCAAACGGAGTTCGATTGACAGAAATTTATCTAAAATTACGCAAAATGTAATGTCCCAGGCTGTGGCAGAGTCTAGGATTTCAAGTGCCGCGGCTAGCAAATTGCGAGAAGCTGTTACTCAGTCAGTCAGTAGAACTATACGGGAAACTTCTCCTACTACATGTATTGTAAGAATTCAGGACATAGAAATCCCAACAGTCGATTACTCATATGTCCAACAGCTGAATGAATTAAAAAAAACGATAAGACAGTTTGATCAACTGAGTACGAGCTTCATTATTGACACAAGGTGCAGTGGTTGTGAGAGACAATTTATTTTAAAATTCGTAATTTCACAATGGTTATATAATACTATATTTATATTGTTAACAGCAAGCAGACCAGCATTGAAATAGATCAGTTGAACGCCCGTGTGGTTGAAGCTGAGACCAAACTCAAGTCCGAGGTCACTCGCATCAAGAAGAAGCTCCAGATTCAAATCACCGAGCTCGAACTGTCTCTCGATGTTGCCAACAAAACCAACATTGATCTTCAGAAGACCATTAAGAAGCAATCTCTGCAGGTAATTTGAATGAAAGCATTACAATTCACTGAAAAAAAAAATTTGAACTAGGTAAACAAAGTTTTAAGTAGAATAGTTTTTTTAAAGAAGTATCTATTAGAATAGATTTTTACTTTTGTTATGCAATTAAATTAGTTGTATTAAGGTGGTATTAAGGTTAAACTTCTTTAAATTTAAAGATAGTAGAAATATACCTAATAAAAATTAAGAAATGAAAAATTCAGTTTATTACTTTTTTACATATATAAGAACTGTCAAAATGACTATACTCTGCAAGATGGAAAGCATGAGCAGAATCCAGGAATCACCATCTCATTGCAAATGTAGACAATTAGTATGATCAATTATATTATTAGATACACCAATTTAGTATAATTTTGTCTCATTTTTTTTTAAATTATTTATTTCAATGACATGCGTAATAATATATGTCTTTAATGCACTGTATAGCTCACCGAGATCCAGACTCACTACGACGAAGTCCAGAGGCAGCTCCAGGTTACCCTTGACCAGTACGGTGTAGCCCAGCGCAGGATACAGTCTCTCACCGGCGAGGTTGAAGAGATTCGTGGCAATTACGAGCAGGTTGGTATAATTACAAGTAGTTAATATAATACACGAATTATAGGTTGTAGATGTCAATCTGAATATTTAACTGATTGTGTCATGAAATTCAAATGTAGTTCCTACTTCAATCTAATATCAACTAATATTATATTTTGAAAGTAACTCTGTCTCTCTGTATGTCACACTTTCACGGCTAAACCACTGCATCGATTCCAATGCAGTTTGGAATGGAGATGCTTTGAAGGACATAGGCTACTTTCTATCGCGATAACAAATACACACGCTGGCAGAGCCATGGACAAAAGCTAGTTACACATAATTATAAAATTAAAGTTGAAAAGTACTGCATTGATTGAGCACAAATTTTGATACGATATAAAATCCGCTTCAAAGAAGATTTTATGTATTTTTCACATTAAGTTTCTTCTCTTCACTTATTTATACATTGTCACAGCGAAACTCGCCAGGGTACAACTAACGGATAATTAATGCATAAAAAGGGAACATCTATAAAACTTCATTTGTTAATATTAATTTGTTGACAACCGATATTCAGTATAGTGCTTCGGTTATTAATGCTGGAAATAATAATTCTCAGGCCCTTCGCGCTAAGCGCACTATTGAGCAATCGTACGAGGAGGCGACAACACGCATCAATGAGCTGACCGTCATCAACGTCAACCTGTCTAGCAACAAGGCTAAGATTGAGCAGGAGCTCGCTGCCGTCGCCGCTGACTACGACGAAATCACCAAGGAGCTGCGCATCGCTGACGAGAGATACCAGCGTGTCCAGGTAATAAATAAGTTCTTATTTAGGTATGCATTAAAAAGTTATTATTAACGGAAATTGCTAAACTAATAAAATAATTAAAAGTATTGTAGAAATATGATTGATTATATCAGCTGTAAAATGATGATGTCAAGTTTATGATGATGTAAGATAAACGGTCGAATTAGGAACCTCCTTATTTTTTGAAGTCGATTAAAAATAGGATACAACTGGAAAAAAAACCCTCAATGTCGATTTTATTAGCAAACTGAATTTTATAGTAACGAAATTATAATATACCTGAACTGTTTCAGACTGAGCTCAAACACACCGTCGAGCACTTGCATGAGGAACAGGAGAGGATCGTCAAGATTGAAGCCGTCAAGAAGTCTCTCGAGATCGAAGTTAAGGTACGTATCATTTAACTCTTTCAATCTTCATGACGCTGATTCTGATTGATCATAAAATTGAATAATATCCCCAATAAATATTCCCTTCTTTTATTGTAAAAATTATATTTATTCAAAGATAAATATAACGCAATCTGAAAATAATCAACATTTTTAATATGTCTATACTTAAAATAACTCATTGTCTTTAATTTACCATACAGAACATCTCTGTCCGCCTCGAAGAGGTTGAGGCCAACGCTATTGTCGGTGGCAAGCGCATCATCAGCAAATTGGAAGCCCGCATTAAGGATATGGAGCTGGAAACGGACGAGGAGAGAAGGAGGCACGCTGAAACCATTAAGATTCTGCGCAAGAAGGAGCGTCAGCTCAAGGAAGTCATGATCCAATGTGAGGAAGACCAGAAGAACATCATCCTCCTCCAGGACTCTCTTGAGAAGTGCACCCAGAAGGTCAACGTTTACAAGAGGCAACTTCAGGAACAGGTAAGTTAATGCTACAGTTTTAATTTCAGTTGACCTATCATCATTAACAGCTTTTGGTAGTCCACTTGCTGATCATGGATCTCTCCTTAAAGGAGGCTTTAGCCTACCACACCATCTGGATACATGAGTGGGTATAAGGTTTCTTTGTTTAAATTTTCCTTCTCTTGGCAGTGCTGTTGTCAGTTTATATAATCAATATGACAATACCACGTGTTCCAATGCTTTTCTTTTTTTGTTTACAGGAGGGAGTTTCCCAGCAGAGCGTGACACGGGTACGACGATTCCAGCGTGAATTGGAGGCCGCAGAGGACCGCGCTGACTGCGCTGAAAGCAACCTGTCGCTGATCCGCGCCAAGCACCGCACCTTCGTCACCACCTCCACCGTGCCCGGCTCTCAGGTGTACCTAGTACAGGAGTCTCGTGCCCTCAGCACGGAGCGCATGTGAGCGCCTTACCCCTCGCCCTAACACAACAGCATTTCTCTCCATCTGATAATATCGGGGCGCAATTCCGGTCGGGTATAACCCTAGTCGTTCATTAAGTGATGTATTAAGCAACAGACGGTGTTAGTTTGTATGACGTGTTCTTGTATAAACTAGCGTCGTCTGTGACGCTGGCGATTCGCTCGTTCGGGACGGGCGCTCGGCGTGGCGGTTCGCCCTAACGTTGCCGTGTCTCCGCATTACTCAGGCCAAACGCCGACCGCTCATCCCAACGGACGTTTCTAAATGTAACGCTAATTCAACCAAATAAAGGAACCAAAAAAATTCAAGCTTTTTTTTTCAATATTTTTCTATTATAAGGTCACCGGCGCTATACAACACAATCTCGTTATGTACCGTAATCTAGGTGCAGTAGTTTAAAGTAAAAGAATTATTTTATATTACTATTTATTAATGGTGCAATGCATATTGTACGTTTGTAACTGTAACTTTTAATATTTAAAAATAAATGCTATTTATGTTAAAGAAACAAAAAAAGCAATAAAACTTCAAAAGTAACTTGTTTTTTTATTTTAACAAAATTCTCATGTTCAGAAAATTCCTTTAACATGTGGCAAGTCTAGCAAATTAGTGAGGCTGCGGTGATTCTCTTTCATCGAATACCTGATTATATTTGTTTTGTGACTAGAGGCTAGTGATTCTCTGTGTGTTAATGGATCAAAAATACGGAGTGTCACCACCTCCATTCATCCCTTGCAGGAAATTTGGCAAAATTTCACGAAGTAGCAGTATGAAGCAGCAGGCACAGCTAGTTATAACTATTGTTTTCTAATTGTGTTCAAATTGGTTCTTAATTGAATTACGTAAGAATCACATTCTACATTATAAGAAGACATTGTTCTGGGCATCAACAGGTAGAAGTTATCAATGTAGAAAGTTGATAACTTCGTATTTACATTTCCTCTCATTGGAAAGTGGTCTTTAATTACTGGATAAGGCGAGTCAACTCAGAGGAATTTTTTATTGCCTGAATATGGAGTTTATGCATATTTGGTTGTGGCAATATTCGCTGTAGCGATGAGTGTTAATTATTCATTCACTATGTGTATATGTGATATACATCAAAGAGACAGATTCTTTATGTAAGTATGCGTTCTTTATATCATACTAGCAACCTGCTCCGGATTCGCACGGGTTCCATACGAAAAACATAATATAGCCTATGTTACTCTGAGAAGATGTACAGCTTAATTTTTACCGACATCTTCAGCAAATATCGTTCTATTTTAGTCAATATACTCAATAATTTAACAAATTATTAATGAAAACCTTCCTCAAGAACCACTCTATCTATTGGTAAAATCCGCATAACATTCTGTGGAGTATCTTTTGAGTTTATCGCAAACTAGACTTTGTTTTATAATATGTAGTGATATTCTCGTATTAGTATTAATTATGGAGAAAGTTTGTGTTTCTGTACCGGTTTTTATGAAAATAATTTATAAACTTTAGTAGTCTGAAATAAATAACGGCACGGATGGCGTAGTGATTTAAGCGGTCGCCACGCTTCCTCCTTGCTGTGTCTTGTGGGTTCGAACCCCACATGGGATAACACTTTGTGTAATATATTTTTTTTTTTATTTGAGCCTGGGTGTTTTTTTATCCGTTTCATATATGTTTATAAAGTCCCTAACGATCTTAGTAGAAAGTAATCTAAAAACTAACACTCGTAGCATGATTACAGCTAGAAGACTTATACTACTCGGCAATATTAAGTCTAATATGCATACGTGTGTAAGCAATTTAATAACTTTTATGTTCAAAAAAAAATCAAAATAAAAGTTATTAAGCCACATTACATACATACACAAGCATGGATTTATAAAAAAAAAAGTTCTATAAAATCTCGCTAACAGAAAAGTATGTCACTCGTAGTTGGCCAGTTCGCTGTATGTAATGTACGTGCGTACAGGCCGGCAAGAACACTTTCACACAATAGTCAGCCATAGGTGCGCCCATTCGAAACAGGGAGACGTATAACGAGACAAAAAAATATAAATTTACAACAATTATCGATCGAAAGAAAACTCTTGTGTTTTATGTCGTAACTATTAGTAACTTGGCCCGCCTTATTGCACTTACACATAAAGAGTCGCTGCCATTACGATGCCTCAGTTTTGTCTTAGCGAGAATTCTGTCCGAATTTTATATACGGCGGTACGAAGTTCGGCGGGTCACTAGCTGACCCGGCGAACTTCGTACCGCCATATTTACATATCTGTTTCAGCTTCCCACAGGCAGTGTACAGTCGCGGACAAAAAAAAAACACTTTTCCCGTTATCTTCTATTTTTTTCCTTTCTAGCAAAAAAAGGATGAATGAAATCGGACTATGTGTTATTGAATTACAGCTAAGTACATATTTTGACTTCCATCCCCTCTATCCAGGAAACCGTGCTGAATTTCGTTATAAAAAGTATCCTATGTCCTACCTCGTAGATGAACTCAAATCATGCCAAGTTTCATTTAAATCCATTCAGTAGTTTCGGAGTGATGCGCGACCAAGATACAGACAGACAAAACGACCAAAAATGACGACAAAAAACCAAAAATGACCCCTATAAAGGTGATGGCCACTGTTTGGTGGTCTAGTGCGGGTGTGATTCACCACAGCTTTTTACAAAACGGCATGAGCATTAATGCAGATGTGTACTGTGAAGAACTGGAGAAAATGATGGAGAAGCTTGCACATCTGCAACCAGCTTTGGTCAATCGGTCGTCCCCACTGCTCCTTCACGACAACGCGCGACCCCATACTGCGCAACAGACAGTCTCCAAGCTGCAAGAGCTGGGGTTGGAAGCTCTCCCTCATCCGCCATACTCACCAGACCTTGCACCTACCGACTATTACTTTTTCCAAAATTTAGACAACTTTTTAGTGGGTAAAAAATTCAATTCCCGAGAGGCAGTACAAAATGCCTTTGAAGAGTTTGTGGCCTCCCGTCCACCTGATTTTTACAAGAAGGGCATCAATAAACTGCCAATGCGTTGGCAAAGATGCGTCGATTGCATGGGTGATTCCTTCGAATAACAGAAATAAAAAAGTTTGAAAAAATAAGTACTTTCACTTATTGCATACAAAACGGCAATTTCATAGGTAAACACCTATTATAAGTTGCACTATTGAGGTCTGTTTGCATATCAAATCTATAAAAATGTAACAGGTCCAATTCTGAACATTAAAGATATTTTGAAATTATATTTTGGAGGGCTCTCTATAATCGATACTGAAGCCAAAACTGTTTTTTTTTTGAAATCTTATTTATAAAATATTTATTTATTATATTATTATCGGTATCTTGGTCCCTGTCCCGATGATTCCGTTATTATTTTCTATCTCTCTTGAATGTATTTAAAACTTAATTTATATGTATTTTAATAATATAAAATAATTTAAAAAGAAATAAAATGATTTAATATGAAATGAAATAATTTAAAACTGAAATAAATTATTTAAATTATAAAATAAATTATTTTTACTGTCTCAAGATATTATATGTACCTTGTTTTTGGTGTGACTTTCATAATATTCGTAATTGAAAGCTGAAATTAGTTATTTGCGGATAGGATTGTTTATTTATTGAATACCTACCAAGTTCATAGAATGTCATGTTTCCTTGTTTTATGGGAACTGCATATTCGGTCACATAAATATACCACTTAAAATATCATTATGTTGTCACAAAAATGATCTTTTACAGTCGTAATAAAGGTGAACCAAGGCTACATGCTAACGCTTTTAATTGGCTGTATTGGTTTACTAGCAAATCTGTTTTAATTAGGATTTTACAAACCATTCAATTTTCGAAAACTAAAGTATAAGCACATTAAGGTCTAATGATTTGTATTTTTTTCTTCTGCATTGTTCTAAGCTTTTATAATTGACAATTGTTATTTTGTATGGATTTTTCTATGGATTTTCGTGTCATTGGAGTAGAATACCTAATATAAGTAGTTTTTTTTTTTCTAAAGACAACTCCCGCATTAGGAATAAACATCCTGTGTCGCGGGGGACTTTACAGACATACATGAAACGGACACAATTAACACCCAAACTCAGAACAACAATTTGTGGATCACACAAAGTGTTGTCCCGTTTAGGATTTGAACCCACAACACTTGGCGAATTGGCAAGCGGCGTGGCGACCGCCTAAACCACTAGGCCAACCGTGCAGTGTCTATTTAGTACTTTTTAAGTTATTGTAAATGACAATGAAGTCTTTTGGTTGAAGCGCCCATTGTAATAAAAGAACACAACATGCTTTATCGAGGTAGTTCTGCAATTAGCCACTAGATGACACTAAATGTGTTATCCGTCTCTACCAGAAAATTACAATAGACTTCTAGTACAATAAAGTGATAGTGAATTTCGATTTAAAGAGTAAACTTAGGAATCTATTCTGTGCTAGACTGCTAACGCAAAAGAATAGGTATAAGGTCAGGACAACAAGCGTAAAATCCTCGGATTTTTGCGGTCAAAACCCGGACATTTTCATATTTATTATTTTATTTAGTCAGAACCAAAAGAATACATAGTTCAATTAGTCGAAATAGTTCTTTTATTTATTTTAATATTCAGTTTTAATTACATTTAGTTGTTTTTCGTTGAAATCAGTAATAGAAAAGTAAAATCTCACAGTTTTAAAAATGCTTTTCCAATAATAGTACCTATGCTTTTCACAAGCTTTTTTTTAAACCAGACTAATTTGACAAAAATATCTTTAAGTTGAAACTCATAAGATATCATTCCAGTTTTCAAGCTCTAAGTTTTTTAGTCTTATAACAAATAAAAAAATATCTGCTTAAAGTTTTCATCAGCAGTCATGTTTTTTTTTGTGTTTTCATCTTCTTTGTTTAGAAATATCTCTGAACATTCGATGGCAAAAAACTTTCTCTATTTCGATCATCCAAGCTTTTTGAAATGGTTGCAAGTATCCTTCTGGTTTAAGAGACTGAATTATATATTTTTTCAAATGCCTTTATTTTTGAGTGAATGATGTGCAGAATTGAATGCATGAAAATCATGTATGCCTCCGATTTAAAAAAAAACATATCAGGGGGCTTTTTAAGCGTTTGAAATAATCCACATTCAGGACTCCTTGGCGGAAACAGACTTCGCCAAGGCGTCTTTGAATAACAGAGAAGCTGCTTATACCTACTCAACCTCGGCTATGTCAGAAAGTTCTTTAAGAACTTTTCAGACTGTAGCCTTTATTATTCCTAATTTAATTTGGGGTCGGCTTGTTTAAGTGGCAAAAACTTTTTTTTGAGATTGTTGAATCAGTCAATCAGTTGTGGCAGTCAATCACATGCGTGGTGCAATGCGTTATTGATAATGTGCGCAGAGCATCCTACAAGTTGCTTTATTGTAAGTTCAGTAATTATCTCAGATGTGTCATTTCATTTCGAGTACTTTCTATTTCGAGCATCTTTGTAATGATTCCGTTTATTTTAGCATTAAAATATTGAATTATTAGTGGAAATAATGTTATGGTTTTGTGGTTACTAACATCAGTAGCTACGCTGATGAATGTTACATCAGTTAAATCACATTTGATGTTGGCAATTGAGAAAGTGCTGAGCACACCCGGTAGCTATTGCAGATGCTTTTGTTCGATTAGGGACATGTATTTTGTTTTTTTGCAATATCGGATACTCTAAATATTTTGTAGTTAAGAGAACACGTGCAGTCTAATGAATTGAAAGATATTACGATGGCTTACTAATAACAATAAGTATTTTTTTTAATGTTTGCCCCTGGCAATATGACTCTACTCTGCCTGATGGAAAGCATAAGCAGAATCAAAAGTGGTGGTCACCATACTGCGAATGCAGACAATACAATAATGCAGCATGATGCTTCTGCATCATTGGGCCTCCGGTCTCGCACTCAACAACGAAACACGACAGCACGATCGCTTTCATTTTACGTTGATTTTCTGTGCAAGGGTAGTACCGCCTCGGTCGAGCCGGCCCGTTAGTGCTGCAATCAGCGTGGCTCTACTACCTTCTCTTTTTCAAACCCGGACTACGAATGAAAATCCGGACGACGTATGAAACCCCGGCCGGACGCTCCCCGGATGCCCTCTAAACTAGGACAAATCCGGGGAAATCCGGACGAATGGCAGCCTTATTAAGGTAAAAATACCAACTTTTTTTTTATAGATCTCTCCCGCATTAGGAATATACGTCCTGTGTGGCGGGGGACTTTTCAAACATACATGAAACGGACACAAAGAAAACCCAGGCTCAGAACAACAATTTATGAATCTCACAAAGTTTTCTCCCATGTGGGATTTGAACCCACAACAATTGGCGCAGTAGAAAGCGGCACGGCGACCACCTAAACCACTAGGCAAACCGTGCAGTCATTTGCGGGTAGCAATTGTATCACAAATTGACTATTTTCAAGAATGAGAATTGTTAATATGTATTATATTATTTAAAATCAAAGAGAAATTCGAAATAATAAATTAAATATTAAGTTTCAAGTTTTATGTACTTTTTAGTACACGAAAAGATTTTATCAGGATCTGAAAATCACTGTCTGTCTGACCTGGCCTGTCTCAAATTAAACTTTTCAGTTTCTATAGAATAAAATGTAAATCACTATCCTTGTGAAGAAAAAAATTTCACCCATACCTCTAGTAATAATCCTTCGGTTGAGTTCTCTTAAATTGCAAAATAGCTTAAAAGTAGTGTGGTGTCGTGGGACACCAGATAGGAACGAAGTTCCTTATCAAAAATACAGAAGGCACTGTACTAAATTTTTTGTTCACGAAATTAATAAATAATTACAGATGGCGCTATACTACATTTTTCGTTCACGCTCTTTAACAACCACAAAATCGTCTTAACACCTTTATTTTATTTAAAATGATTTATAAAGATATATAAAAGTTCTATGCGAGGCATAAAGAAAATTACTATTTAGGTATACATTTTTATTACTATTTCTTATCGATGAAAATTAAAAATAAAACTAAACTGGTCACTTGTGCTGCCACCTAGTAATCTCTATTGAAACAAGTTATGTCTATAGTTACTCCGTACTTGTAGCATACAACTTACATACATTTTTCGGTCACGAAATAGATAAATAAATATTTCGGACATATTTTTTTATAAATACTTACATAATTATACATAGAAAACATCCAAACTCCGGAAAAACAAATATTTGCAGATCATAAAAATATTCGATCCGACCCGGGATTCGAGCCCGAGACCTCAAGCACAGCATTCGCATACGCTACCATTATGACACCTAGGCGTCAATCTTACGTAACGGACGCTTTTTAGGCCGGCTAGGGTACCCCTCCGCAACGCCCCATAAGGAACTTCGTTCCAAAAAAAACATAAATATTATGTAACTTGACTTTTGTTTGTAAACCTATTACATAATGATTATAAACTTAGAAAGGAGTTGAACTTAAAAGTAAAGTTGACTGTGCCTAAAAGTTTAAATCCTCAGTCATCATCAATCACCTTAAACTAAGTCAATAGTAAAAACTATTAGTTAATACAGTCCACTGCTGGACAAGGGCCTCTCCTTAGAAAGGAAATTGTTGTTTTTGTTTTGCCGGGCTATTTCCGCACTTAGCTTGACTGGGCCGTTGTACGTGGGTTTGTCATCTTCCCACTCCAACCATCCCAGATCATCCCAGAAGCTCAGCAGCCTATTCAGGTCACTACAAGTTTCCGGGAGTGACGTTGATTGGAGGATTTCCGCCCGTTGATCTGCCATACTTCTTCATTCTGTAAGAACGTGCTGTGGCGTTTCTCCTGCACTATACCCTGCACTAGAAAGGAGATATAGGAGGACCTTCTATATAGGTGTATATATCACGCTGGCCAGACGTTTGAGTTTGTTTTAAGTATTCTACTACCGTGGGAGAGCCACGCTTCGGCATAAATGGGCCGGCTCGACCGGAGAGATACCACGGCCTTACAGAAAACCGGTGTGAAATAGTGCTTCGCTGTGTTTCACCGAGTGAGTGAGGATACCGGAGGCCCATACCCCTATCCCCTACCCTCCCCCCCCCATCGCCAAAAGGCCGGAATCGCACTTGTGACGCTTCTGGTGTTGCAAGTGTCCAAGGGCGGCGGTAATCGCTTACCATCAGGCGATACGTCTGCTCGTTTGCCCGCCTATTCCATAAAAAAAACCTTATTATTTGCAGTGGTGTCCTGCGTAGTTTGTCCTTTAGTCCTCTTACGACACCCATGGGATGAGTAGGGGTGGTGACACTTAATGTTCTTAATTCGTCACCACACGGACTAAAGATGGAAGTTTAAAAAAAAAATACCCCAGAAAGAACACGACTTGAGTGGTAACAACTGTTATTTGATATTCGACACCCCAAATACATATCATCCATACTGTAAAATTTCACCCTATTTTTACAATCAGCCCCCCTAGCTAAGTTGCTTTTCCAAGGCAAGCGTATTTCTTTCTGCAGTCGTTAACACCTAAATTCTCGTGTGTGTGCTAATACTTTGTCTAAGATTAGCCAATGACACACTAGAATTTAGGCGTTAAGGATTGCAGATAGAAAAACGCTTGCAATTTTGCTAGGGGGGCTGATATGGAACAATTAAGAATACACCTAAATATTTTGTCGAAATATCTCGATAAGAGAATCTAGTACTTTCGTTAATTAAATTAAATACTACTTACATCCCATGCTTCCTGTCACACAGTTCAAGAGTGGAAATGGTTATATTATTATGATATGTAATAGATTTTTTTAATTTATTTGTGATAACACCTCTCTTACTATATATCCAAGTCATGAGGAACTATGCAAACTTAATTTGAAGATGAAGTCAACGGTTACTCAAAATACTATGAATAAAATATCGTTGTAAACGATTTACTTAACAAATAACAATGCTAAAACTAACGATATTAATTGTATTCCATTAATATTTTCCCATTCACGTTCCGTGCACGTCCCGCGAGATCTAAAACGGTCTGTCCGGAAACGAGAAGCCAGACACCGCCCGCCCAGTCGTCGGCCGCCCGCCCAACTGCGCGCGCGCATACACATATCACAAACAGGTTAGTCATACTGCATTTTTTAACTTAAAATACATTTATCCGATATAATATCCGATGTTTACAATATCTTATAACAAGATTAAATGTTTTATTGAGTCGTATTTACAGTAGTTTATGGTATAAAGTGCGCTGAACGGTACTGAATGTGTAATTGACCAAAACGGCATTTTGTAGGCATTGCAACACTTTTTAGATAAACATACGTCGCACTAAAATAACTTGACGTTATTTTAGCTGATAAACTGTGCAGGGTTGCTTGATAAAAGTGCCACGTGGTGAATTTACTATGATACTTGGACGAATTTGTGGCTATTGCGATAACGCGCTACAACATTTTTCATTTCCCTGTTAAACGACACAGATTTTTTTTTGTGTTTACGTTATTTGTAGTACCTCAGTGTCTTTTAATCGAAATGTATTTCTAGTTGAATTAATTTTACATGTTGTTCTTTTATGTACCATATTATTGATTCTAAAGACAAGATCTTAAGATAATACACACAGTGTGATATTGATTTAAGTTTCATATCTTAATACTCATAGTTATGCAGAATAAGTCAATATTAAAATCGTATAAAAACAAATATATGTTATTTACTAATTACAGCAATATATTTAAACTGTTTTGAGTTCATATAGTACGAACATGTGAGGTCAAAGTCCTCACATTTTTATAAAAACTGTTAATAAGCTGCACCTTTTAAAACATAATTTCAATATCGATGTTTTATTTGAATATGTGGGTGCTCTTTAGTTTTATTTATCACATATTGTTTCTATATAAATGACTAGCTTTTGCACGAGGCTCCGCCCGCATGTTTGTCGGCTATCGCAGCAAAGAGTAGCATATGTCCTTCCTCAAGAATCAAAGTCTCTATACGCCAAATTTCATTGAAATTGGTGCAGCAGTTTGGCCGTGAAAGCAGGACAGACAGACAGAGTTACTTTCCCATTTCTATATGAATTTAGAGAAAAGCTGTTGATTTGAAATGACAAATAGTTACTTTAATTTTATTTATTTGTATAAATAGATAGATCTTTATTTCTCCACAATAACTTTATTGTATGGTATGGTATACTATATTATATGTTATACAGTATGGTTCAGTATATGAGGCGCTATTTTTGTGTAGGCTAATATTCGACTTTCTATCGTCTTTGTTTGTCATTTACGTCTGGTCAAGGAATACTTAAGTAACTACTTACTACAATAGTAACTGTGTTTTTTAATTAAATTATTAAATAAGAAGAACGGACACTGTTTAACTCCTCATTAGAAATGATTTGCATCTCTGATCGCATTAACGTACTTTTTTCATTCCTCGGTTACAGTGCCGGTAAAGCAAATTAATATAAAATCATTGATTTTGATATATTAGATGTAGCTTAGTTTGAACTTTAATGTACCTAATCTGTTAAAATCTAAAACCCCACACATATTACATATAAATAAAATTTGATGTTGAATATTTTTTTCGAAGTCTGTTTTACAAACTGACTTTGAGGAATTCATGTCATAGACACATTGCACCTACAAGGAACTGAGTGCACTTCAAACACTTGATGAAAGTTTTTACTAACATTATTATTTGCACCTTTACTTAATTTACCTTGAGTTACACAAACTAGACATGCAATACATTATGTATTCTATTTATTTGTACATTATTACAAAACCTGTAACTTCACGAATTAGATGTTGGTTATATTATCGTTATAATTTTCTATCAGTTGTATACATACATGCAACGTCGCAACCTTAACATGACGTTTCAAACTTTAATTACAAAAAAAAATATAACTATATTAAATGCTCTTTATAGTGGGGTTGTTTAGTTGGTATTTGTCGGTAGTAGGTTCCTCTTTCTTTGTACTCCACAATATTCTTTGAATAATCATCAATAGCCTTTAATGGGTGGTCCATTAAAGGCTATTGATGGCCTAGTCATAGGCCTTTCCTTAAATATCTAAATTCTTATATACTAGATTTTAATCTTCCGAAGTATTAGTACTTTTTAACTGACTTCAAAAAAGGAGGAGGTTCTCAATTCGACCGTACATTTTTTTAAATGTGTTTCGATGATTCTACCTTTTTTAATATCTCAACGGTGTTACCATGATAAGGACACTAAGATCTGATGATGGCATCCAAGAGAAATCGAGTCGAAGCTAGGAGTCGTCTGCAGACTTTTGCAACTAACAGTACATTTACTTAGCATTGTTAAGGCCTATAAAACGTTTTATTGTAACCCAGTACTTTATCCCAGTTAATTGATAAAGGGAATCGAACCCAAGGCCACTTGGTCGGCAGTCGCTTACGCTAACCACTAGACTCTAGACCAACGAGGCAGTACTTATCTTTATATAGAACCTAAATAGTCAAGTCGAACTAGTTGTCAGTATATTTGAGAGCACTGACTTCTCAATAACGATTGCCATGATTTTCATGACAAGAATGCTTTCCGAAGCACGGGCGTGAAACTACGCCATACTTCCATAGTACGGGCTGTTATTAAGAATTTTTTGTAAGCAAAACCCAGCAACACTTTTGGCTCTATCCGGGAATCGAACCCGATACTTCTTGATTGGCAGTCGCATACGCTAACGTTAGACCAACGAGGCTGTCAGTATTATACACAGTACTTTATATGTACGTCTTTTAAAATGACAACAAATAAAGTAAGCAAACTCAAAATCGTTATTTATCGGTTCTATGTTTATAATTAAAAAGGTTTTCCTGTATTTGTAGTTAGGAAATAGTACATTGTTCACCGAGGGAGGAAAACGAACGATTACTAGCGAGGGAGCAGTAGCGAGGGCCCGAAGGCGCAGACTAGGGCCACAATACTCCCGAGGTAGGAATGGGTTTTTCACCCGAGTGCTACACAGTGCTTTATACTACACCTGTGAGGAACATTTCAAGACTTGTATTGTAGAAAGTATTTAATAATATGAAATAAAAATTTATTACAAAGAACATGACTAACCTAATTAAAAGTTATGTTTTTACTGCTAGAAGTCGACATTTTACTTTATTTTTAAAATAAAATAAAACGTAAGACACCATGTAAGACACAATTTAGCTTAGAATTTGACCGATATTTCGCGCTTCTTTTCTTTTTTTTAATCTTCACAAAAGGATGTCAGTGGCACGGAGATTCCATATTTAAATTATATGAAAACTCCTTGGGCAGGCGCGCGCCATAGATAAGATAACGCATGAGAAATGAAAATTCATACAACTTTCTCTCCCGCTAAAACACGTTAGAAATCGATTTTTATATATTTTTTCCTCCCGCTTATTCAGGTCAAGGAAAAGACTAATGTTCTCTTTTAATTTTCAGGGAATATTGACTACTGTTCCGATCAGGTGTAGTATAAACTACCTTTACACATACGTAAATCTTTTTCTTTCATTCATTTTTTATACTTTGTGGAAAATGTATGAACAGTTCTATTCTGTTGGAATAGTATTCTAGTAGTTTAGATCTTCTCTAATGTAACAGAATTCTCTGTGCCCTATTTAGTTTTTCAAAGTAATGTAAATACTACTCAGGTATGTCGGACTTCAATTTGTTCAAGTACCCCCTAAATACCTTTACCAGTCCCTTGGCACTTTAAATTGACATTTCCCAAGAAAAAAAAATTCATTGATATCTATAATTTTAAACCACGAAAATAATTTAATACCGTTATCTATGCTTTACGAAAGTTGAGTTCAAATGCGTCTCAAAATAGCATCGATCGGATTCTCTTGTTTATAAATAATACACATATGTCTCTGTCAATCTTTCCTACTGAACGGTGCTAGCATATTGGGGTCGACTTTCAGCCTATATCCCTTGGCTCCTGTTATTGATTTGTGAAATCAAAGCATAACCATCTATTGAAAATTATAAAACCCCCATCTACTTAAAAATGATGTTACCTTGTCATGATGTACTTAATAATGATGACCTATATTACTTGTTTATAATGGGTCAGTACAAACTGTTAAATTGGCTGTTCAATTACACATATTATGTAACTAAGCTAGAAAGACGATAATAAAAATTAAAAAAAAACTGTTCATGCAATGTACTACGCACTTACATTATTTTAATCAGTAGCTACAATGAATAATGCATTATTAAGCAGCGTTCTTTAAAAAACGCAGCGGGTTCGATATAGAGCTGGTCTCTGATGTTTGACTGTCCCCAAGCTTCTAATGAAGTCAATGTCATGAAAAATGTGCTGCGTTGCTCGATTGTCTGCAGGCTTTTTAAATCTTTACTGTCAAAAGTAATTTGAAAATAATTTAGAATAAATGAAAACTTA
Source organism: Diaphora mendica (assembly GCA_949125395.1). NCBI lineage: Eukaryota > Metazoa > Arthropoda > Insecta > Lepidoptera > Erebidae > Diaphora > Diaphora mendica. The sequence goes on along the minus strand of OX421312.1, from coordinate 7,947,958 downwards.
ACTTCATGGTGCTAGTATTGCAGAACCTGTATCGATCTCACTCAAGCTCCTATATACATATATTCCTTTGGCATGATGATCGAAGACAATTTGAACGGAGTATAGTAATGCTATTTCATTTTACAAGTTGTCCAAACAAATTTATTGAATAACATAATGAATTAATGACCCATCTCCTATTGCAATACTACGTAGTAACATCATAAAGTCAAACAGGAACGATATTTTTATATTTTTACTGACTAGCCACGCCCCACGGTATTACCCGCGGGTTTTATTGCATTTGCATCGAATATTGTTTACTAATTCATTGTTCTTAATCTCTTAATATTGTTTTCGCGTTACTTTCTAAGTTACTTCTAATGTCATCAGCTATCTGCCAGTGAAATAGTCAAACAGTCGCATCCAAATAGGTCCAGTCGTTTCAGAGATTAGCCGGAACGAACAGACAGAACGATATTTTTTTTGAAAAAAAAAAGGTTTTTGATGTATGTTCCGTATTAGCTTGCATAATGCATTTAGTGAAAAGCTGTTAATTTAAATTTACAAACTAACATTTCAATTTTATTTATTTGTATAATATTGCTTATTTAATTGATCTAATAGTTATCATTGGATGCATAAAGTCCGCTTAATGTACCGAGTATAATCCCTGTAATAAGATCTACTTAAGTCTAATTGACGTTTTTATTAATTAGATTTAAAGAAATCACATTCTTACTACTCGTACGTTCATTTTCGCGGTAAAAGTTGGCAAATGCAAAAGAAATCATGATCTATGAGATACTTCCCGCTGACCTAAATTGTAATCGGAAATCTTTGTTTACATATTGCTACTGTCGGTATTCTGAGCCACTTGTTGCTTCGCGTTAATTTCCCTGATTTTATTGTCCGACACTTGCACAAAAAAGTGTCTAGTTACCGTGAGAATTCTTTAAAATGCGGTTATTTGATACCAGGAATTTATTTTATACTTATTATATTATGCATTATTATATATGCATTTAGTAAAAAGCGGTTATTTTAATATTACCTACAAACAGACATTTCAATTTTATTTATTTGTATGTATAGATTTGTATAGATGAAGTCCGCATGTTAACAAAAGGTTAGCGCGAACCATCCCTCTCTAACAGACGTTGCAACTTTACTTAAACCGCAACAAATTCTGTTATACATAATGATAAAAATCGTGTGTTTTTTTATAAATTTTTATATTTTAGCTGCCTCTGCCCTGGCTGATTGAAAGCACTAGCAGAATCCAAGAGTGGTGGTTCTAACCGTTGATACATATGTCTGTAAAGTTGTAAATCAAATGTGTGTAAAATTTCTGCGAGTGCGTAGCAGTATTCAAAGTCAGTAGCTAATAGCAATCATAAACAAAAGTGTAGCCTAATTAATTGCCTAACACCGTCAGTTTTAAGGTTAAACCAACTATGCCTTTCACTCCTTCCTTTGTAAACATGCTGAACATTGAACATGCTCTGAATATTAGCTTCAAAGTAGGCCAAGTTCACATTGGATAGCGTAACAATTATTTTAATTAAAATGTGAATTTACGCCTAAACTGACGTTCAACATTCATAATTGTCATATCTATATAATGATTGCAAATCTAAATAAATAATGATTAAAATTTAAATTAAATGTAAATAAGTAATTACTTTTCAGTTTGAAAGTCCGGGAAGTTTTCTTATTTAAATATAATTTATACTCTCGATTGTCGGCACTTGATGGAACTTGTTGCAATACAATTTAGAATCAAACTCACTTGTACTTATTCCACTATTTTAATTTATCTTTACACCTGACCGGTTCGCCTTATGGCATTCTCAAAGGAAGTGCAAGTAAGTTGGATTCTAGAATGTATTTTCTTATTTATTTTTTATTTGGTAATTTCAGTGTTTCCAACTGTTCGCAACTCTTCAGAAAATCGCCAACTTTTGTTTCCATTGTGTCTACACCGAGTCGCCAACAATTTGAAAAACATTCCAACTAATAGGCGGTCCACACTACAACGATATATCGTAGCGATTTAAATGATTTTTTTAGAAATTTCTGATCCAATTTCCGTCCACATGTACGATAAAACTGCACAAACGAACTGCACAGTTAAATCGATACGATATATCGTTGTAGTGTGGACCGCCTATAAGCGTCTCCACAGAGTCAATAAATATTTGCAACAAGTGTACTCTTTTGACGTTTACCGCCAAAACCGAAACTTAGACCGAAACACGGTTCTCAACATTTGTTTTAAATTTTTATTCCCAACACAAGGAAATTAAAGAAACTTTTGTCACCAACACGTGTTGACAACATGAAAGTTGCCAACTTTTGTTCGGTAGAGACTCGGCTTTATGCGGCTCCTAGGGAATGCCCAGTGGGAGAGGTTAACATAGATTTATAGAGATAAGATGAATGACGATTAGATAAAATAATTGAAATGTAGAAATCTGTACTCTATTTCATTTGTAGAAATGTAGAATCAAGGCAAAAAATTAGGCTTCGGTACACGACTAGTAAGCTGAATCTAGTTCTTCAATTAATCAGAAAATTGATAAATGGAATAAGAATAGATATAATATTTTGAGTATAGCTCTATTTTTTTACCGGACGGCAAAGCCAAAGGTCAGCTTATAGTTTTGCCACTCTATGTATGTCTGTAAGTTCCACTTAGCAACTAAACTACTGAATCGATTTTAAATTTTAAGAAATGATTTTACGTAGTAGTGTGTTTCAAATGTTCTTGAAATGTTTACGTAAATTTCCTTATGTGTATGTTAACAGCGTGTAATACCGTACATTATCTATTTAAATACACATAAAACTTTCAATTTTAATGCGACATAACAAAATTGACGGCTAATAGGCCACAATATGCGTTGACTCAAACTTTTAATTTGAATTATACCAAATGGTATAGTTTTTAACTGGAATAGTTGAAGCTTTAATATATACTAGCTTTTCTCTCTATCTTTTCATCGCTTGTATCATTTCAAGACATTTTTAAGTTTTCCCCGGCCAATACTGAAAAAGATTGCCCGAGTTCTTTTGAAATATTCAGAAACATTTTCTTCGTAGATAATAGAAGAAACGTTTTCATGAAATTACACAGTCGATCGGCAAATCGGCCTCGACTTCGACTTCGTATCATAGATCTCCTTTAATCAAACTAAAAATGACAAATTGATGTATTACCTGCTGAAGGTAAAGCAAAGCTGGGGGCTAAACAGAATAATTAATTTTAAACAAAAAATATACTTAGTAAATGGTACAATATTCATATTGTTTTGTATAAAGTCACGAGTTCACGTGTTGTAAATAGACGAAACATTTAAGCTAGTTAGGAATCGATTCCGATGGGTCTAGTCATTCTTTAAAATTACATAAAACTGGCAAACTAGGTTAACACGGGTCTAGAATGCGTAATGAAATTTATCTTTTCCAAGTTTAGGACTATAAATCTAATGCCAAAAGACAGAATCTTATTTAGTATTTTACGTAATAGTCCATATTTATAAATGAAAAAGACTGAAGCAAATAACAGCTTAACAATAATGTCTATTGCTGATATACATATAACGTAAAAAAGATTCACTTTTTTGTTATAACAATAATAATTCATTGCACAAAATACCTTGGACTGGGCTTTTCTGGTAAGTAAACTGTTAAGGAAATACGAATAGGCTTATTTCCTTATTAGATAATTAAATTAAATAAAAGTAAAACAAAAGTATTTTGTTAATATATAGGAGTTACCTGTTACTATGTTATCTATACAAAGAAATAAATTTGGAGTGTCTGTTTGTTCCGGCTAATCTCAGCCGCACAGCTTTTTTTTTTAAAGACAACTCCCGCAACACCCAGACTCAGAACAACAATTTGTGGATCACACAAAGTGTTGTCCTATGTGGGATTGGAACCCACGACACTTAGCGAAGTAGGAAACGGCATGGTGACCGTTAAGCCACTAGGCCAAACGTGCAGTCTGCTGTACTGCTGTACTGATTTTGACGAGACGTTCACTGGCAGATAGCTGATGATATAAGTGAGTAACTTAGGCTACTTTATTAGACTGGCTTTGCCCTCCCGGTATTACCCGCGATTGTTGTTGTACCGCGGGTAAGACCGCGGAGCTTAGCTAATAATGTTATATAATTGAAATAACAACGTCAGCGGTGATGGTTAAGTGGTCTGATCCGCGGCGATTCAAGTTTGTTCCCCGTCGCGCATCACTGACGGTTAGACACTCATTTGGTTACATTCCATTAAAGGAACTATTATAGTTCGGTGGTAAATCCGAATTAGAACTTGATAATTCTGAAGACATAATCAATATTCTGAATAGACTGTTGATGTCTACTTTAGAACAGTGTTATAAATGAACATATCACATTGACCCCGTTTACAGATTTAATTTCTATCAATTACCTTACAGTAACAGTTTTATTCAAAGTCGATCAGCTGTTTGTATGTGATGAAGTTACAGACTAATTGAAAGACATGAAAGAGAATATAGAAAGTAAAATGGAATACCAAAAGAAAAGCTATATTTCTTGGTATTTTTTTCCCGTCAGATTATAGTATGTACATTTTTTGACTTTATTATGTCTTTATTTTACTCGTATTTCAAATATGTAAATAAGACTTACTTATTAAATGCAAAAACATAAATATTCCAAAACGCACATTTAAAGAAATATCAAATTACATTCACCGCGATCTCGAAAACAACTGCACATATTTTGATACAATTCACGGCTGCGTACATATTCCGTGTAAATCTTAAAATAGCCCCCTCGAAACAATCAGGAGCGGAGGGCGTCCCCAGCGGAATAGAGACAAACTGGTATATGTAAAAATAATTTGTCAGGATATCCCTACACATCGAAATGCTGCATAGTTATTTTTGAACGGCGTGAGACGAGTATGGTGGCAATATTATAAATATGCACAGACTCAATGCAACATGAAAATAATATGTAGTAGAGAAATTGTGTACAGTTGAAAGGAAGTAGGGACTCGTTTAAAAATAGCGTTAGACTATATAAATGTCAACGAGCTTTCGTACATCAAAAATAATTGCTTTATACTAAAAGCGATGATCAGAGAGATTCATATACGGGAAGAGTGATATTATCTGGGAGCACGATAGTACCCATTTTTATTTTGTGCAGAAATACCTTCGGATACCACCTACTGTTGGTTATGTCGGACTCGAACCGACTAAAAACCGCACACCGCCTCTCTTTACTAGAATCCTGGGAACCAGGTGCACCCTCGAAAGGAAATACTTTGAATCCCGACGTACCTCGGGCCACCCACTATTTGTAGGTGGCCCCCTTCTGTGTTTCCTAACGCTTCTATTCAGAATAGGGTGCGAGCACTTTATAGAGATCGCGCTACCGCCCCGGCCTGCTTCTGCTAAGGTGACTGGTGGCCTAACTTGTCACCCTCAGGCTTGCGCTTATGGAGGACCTCTGCGGTACCTGGCCCGTTCCCGGGCCTGGCGGACAGGGAGAGTTCTAAACCTCTCCCAATTCCTCTCCGCCATCTCCTTCGCAGGCACAACTTGCTCGCAGAAAGAGGCGGCAGAGATCCACGCGCTCTCGCTCCGTAACATGGCCGCAATCATGTTACCGAGCGAGAGCCCACTCCGATGGGCGCCACGAGATCACGCCTCGGCTCGCCCCACGCCAAACATTCAGGTGCTCTCCGAAGCATCCTTTGCCAGTGAACGATAGTGCCCCTGTCAAGTCCTTCAAACATACTTTTCTTGAAATGAAATCATTTATTCTGCAATTAGGTGTAACAAGTACACTTTTGCAAGTTAAAACTTTTTTTAAGCAGATGAGTTTGGTTTTTCATAACTGGACCAGCCCTGAAAAGAAAGGACGAAACAAACTCAGGGATCATTGTCTCTTTTAAACACAAGACAATTTTCTCAAAATTCAAAAGACATTCTATCCCAAAATAATTTAAAAAACATAAAATCTAAATATTAAAAATGAAATCTGTTTCGAATGATAAACAACAACAACAACATTGAAATTAGTTCATCTTCATTTCATTCTGTCCAATTCTCCCTCCTCTGTACCGTTTCATTCCACTGCTGGACATAGGCCTCTCCCAAGGCATATGATAGAACCCGGTCTGTTAATTTTACATTTACCTTTTCGTAATCCTGAATTGCCTTACTCATTTTTTATGTAGCCGATACACAGACTTCTACTTTTAAACACAGTGATGAGTCTACAAAGTTTCCCCATAAAAGTCAAAAATGCAGGAAGCAGTCCTTTGTGCAGTTCATATGAAAAATGCGAAGACAAGCAGTGTTTAGTCAGTAAATTTATTTAAGTTGCGTCTAACGTAATGTATTGATAAAGTCACAAATCATAGTATATTTTTTACCGTAATACATAATGTCCCTCCTGTTGCCGCAATACAGCATAAATTCATTACATAATTATTTGTTTAGGGTGGCAATCGAACCCACGACCTCTATTAGCAGTGAGGATCACTAACCAGTAGAATAAAAAGGCCAAGTGCGAGTCGGACTCACCCATGAAGGGTTCCGCAGCAGCAAGTAACATTTTTATATATATTTGTTTTGATTGAATCAAAGGTAAATTGCAGTTTACGATTTAACGTATTAAAAAAAAACTACTTACTAGATTTCGTTCAAACCAATTTTAAGTGGAAGTTTGCATGGTAATGTACATCATATATTTTTTTTAGATTTATCATGCTCTTATTTTAGAAGTTGCAGGGGGGGGGGACACACATTTTACCACTTTGGAAGTGTCTCTCGCGCAATCTATTCAGTTTAGAAAAAAATGATTTTAGAAACCTCAATATCATTTTTGAAGACCTATCCATAGATACCCCACAAGCATGGGTTTGAAGAAAAAAAAAATTTTGAGTTTTAGTTCTATGTACCCCCAAAATTTATTGTTTTTTTCTTATTTTTATGTTAAAATCTTAATGCGGTTCACAGAATACATCTACTTACCAAGTTTCAACATTATAGGTCTTTTAGTTTCGGAAAAAAGTGGCTGTGACATACGGACGGACAGACGGACAGACAGACAGACATGACGAATCTATAAGGGTTCCTTCCTTTGGCACGGAACCCTAAAAAGCACGACCCGTCTGTAAAAAGATTCATTACGTACAAGTATTATTCATAATTACACACATCAAAAGTGTCTAGGGATCAACATATGTGTCTAGGGATCAACATATATTTTTGCAATAACTTTTCTCCTGATTGATATTAATTAAAATTTTCTTTAAGGATTCATCAATTAAAGTGTTTTCGTTTGTCACAGTAACGATAAACCAAGTCACCTTTGCATTAATAAAGAAATTTGCCATTTTCCTAATAAAGGGATTTTTGACATTTGAACCACTAACATTAAAGTTCGAAAAAAAGACTGAAATAACAGTTTTCTTTAAAATTTTATTAGGTAACTTAAACAATTAATAATCCGTGTTTCTACCGCGAACACTAACAACACAAGAATCGGTTTGGCATACTCAAAATGAGTTCATCCAAATCACGCTGTGGAATGGCCGCCCATGTTCGTTGCAACAACAAAAAAAGGTCTTCTTGCGACTGGATACCCTCCATATTCGGCAGAGCTCTTCTCTGTAGCATATCCCATGCATGCTCAATCGGCTTCAAGTCTGGCGACTGAGCAGGCCAGGGCCAAAGCCACCTCTCAATCTCAAGAAATCCGCATAAAAATGCTTGATCCCTAGACACTTTTGATGTGTGTATATTTGAAGGAAAATGTTCACCAGTACATACTAGCACTATTTGTACCTATATAACTATAGAAATGTCCATTGATCATTTGTTCCAAATGTTTTCTCAGAACATACGCTCGTAACGTTGAAAGATCTAACTAATTATGGGTTTCCTGTAATTATCGCATGTATATAGGGCACTTGGGTAGTAGGTTGACCGTCTTAAAACAAATTGTTTACAATCTGTCTTAAGAGAGATATTTTTGGTTAACATCCCAAAAGTTGTGTTTTACAGAAATAAAACACGTACGATCAGCTGACCGCGGTGTGAGTCATAGGGTCTTTAGACTGGAAAAATAATAATATTTAGGTACGGGAACAACTGAACTTGTCCGAACTTGTCTTCAGTTTATGAGTCATGAGGCGTAGTTTTTGTAATGGTATTCCTAACTTCTGAACTTTACACAATCACTTTTACACATTACACAAGCGCTTTGATAGCATAAAATATACGATCCCTTGATAACACAAGCTCATATTGAGCCAAAAAAAATAGTATTACTATATTATTAAGCCTCTTTGCTAACGAGAGGCCTATGTCCAGCAGTGAACTATTATATGCTGATAATAATGATGATGAGAAATAACATAAGTTTAGGACTGAAAATTTAAAACACTTTATAGTTTGTTATTATAAATTAATGTTTTTCAGACTTATATCTATTACGTTAAAACTTTAAAACATTTCACATGTGTGAATGTGTAAGTGTGTGTGTGCGTGGGTTCTTAGTGTGTGTGCTTCGAGACGTAGGTAAGATAAATTATTGTCTTCATTTCGCAAAAATGCCGTAGTTTTGTTAGTTTAGAAATCTGGAAAACTACTTGGTAGTTTTCCAGATTTCGTTATTATTTAATGTGGCTTTATAGTTAGTATAGCTTTAGACTTACATACACACTCACTGTATAAGTGTATACCTAATAACCTAAATTAATTCTAATTAGGAATTCATTTTATTACTAAGTCATCTCGAAGTCGTATTAAACTAAATAGATATTTTAAATATTACCTATAGAATTAAAGATGAATGTAATCTTGGCAATACAATGAAGAAACATTCGTCCAACAACATAGAATTGGTTATTATACTCAAAAGAAGCACGGACGCAGCTGTGCTCAGTTACTGAAAATAATAGTATATCGTCTAATATTAATAATTACAAAGCGGCAACATAGAGGCAGCTCGTGTATTTTTGATAAAGTAATGAATTATATAGTCAGTGTATAAATATTATTCATTGAGTAAGTACAAGTGAAAAGAAAAGTATAATACAATTAACTAATTATGCATTCGAAGTTTGGCCATATGGTGATCCTGTCTAGTTGACTCTTAAAGGACTGACGAATGAATATATGACTCGGGCTTCATTCTTATTGCCCAGGCCTTATTCTAGGTTTGATTCGTTTTCTTACGTCAATCGATTTTCTTCTCCGTCTCGTCGCAGAATAAGCGGGAGCGTTTTGGGTTCCTCTAACTTTACTCACTAGGCAAGAACCAGCAAAGAGTTGCTTTACACCTGACCCCTAGCCAAGTTGCCTTTCTGCAAATGCAGACGTTTAAGATAAGTAACAAATGTATGTTAGTAAAAATAGTCAAAGTCAAATAGTCTGATCTCAAGGAAGTGCAGTCGTGGGAACTTAATGTGCTCTAAAATCTATATTTTTTCCCATATATTTTAAGATTTAATACTTCAATACATAAGGAAAGCACCTGTTTGATAGAGTACATAATGTAATGCCTAGTATTTTTTTCTGCTTTGTATTTTTTAAATAAAACAGACAATGGACTTCAGACTTACATTTAGTAAACTGTAGTGTGTGATATTTATTGTCTTTGGTTTGTTGCCTATTTCTGTGCCCAATTAATAAAATAAAAACAAAATAGGGATGACGTAATCTGAACACTAAATTATGTAGCCAAACAAAATATTAACCAATAATACAAGAGAAGAGGCGTCAGCGATTATAGAAAGAGAATTTGCGCGAAACACTCTATCTTTGCTAAGTGCTTGTTTTTCGTGAGGGCTCGTTGTTACTTGGGTCGAGCAGGTTCATTTTACGTGAGAATGATTCTCATAACTATACTAACTCCTTTGCAAGAATCTGTTGTTTTGCAGGGCTATACCTTGCTCCATATACACTTAAGTCTATATCAGTTTATGAAAAATCGATATCCCTATATCTGACAGCAAAGCACAACATTTTCAGAACTAGAGTAAATATAGTAAGCACAGTCTTCATTTGTCGTCACTCTCACGAATGACTGGTTGCTATTTCATCAGCAAATCATTACTCACGAACGAATACTCATTTTTTCACACTACAGACTGGAGACGAAAATAAACAAATGCAGTAATTCAGTATACGAAGCGGTAAATATTAATATCTGAAGTAATATTGTAATATTGTTACGTGGTGCAATTGCATGATGTATTTTATTGTAAATTTTCAATTAGCCTATAGCCGGTTTTTTACTAGAATTTTTCGAAATTTTAATATCTATTATGATTTTTTTCTGCTACTAAGTAGTAGCCTGCCAAATACCATGATACATAAGAAACCTACTTCACACTACCGAATTCAAGTGATGAATAAATTTGACGATAAAAATAGTTGTATTGCATTTTTATTGTGATTAAACAATCATTTATAAGTAGATATCGCCTAGTATTATTTCGTTATCGTCAACCTGATCAAGTCATTGTTATCAAGGTATCGGTATTAATGGGAACCACCACTCTTGGATTCTGCTCATACTTTCAATTAGACAGGGTCATTTTGGCAGTTTTTACCTGAAAAAAATAAAAAATGACGTCATAAGTGATATAGATTTTAACAGAAACCTACCGTTATTACCAGAAAGGAGCTGACGTGACTTAACAATCACTTTAAAAATAGTTTTCCAACACTAATGGTTGCTTTTAAAGTAGTAAGCGTTATGCCAAAAATTTTTTTTGAAGTTTATATTAGTATACAGTTATTTTTGTTAAAATCTTCCAGAACACATCGATACGATAATAACTGTTCATAAAGTATGTAGGACGGTATTCTGATTCCTGTAGACCTTGGATGCAAGTCGTAAAGCTGGCAAAAATCCATTATAAATCTCGGTGCAAATTTTAATGATCAGTCTATTTTGTACCAGCACGATTCACATCGTTGTATGCAGCGTACCTAGTAGGTAATTACTGAGGCATTTCTGAAGCATTTACGCAGGCCGAAGTAGGATAACTTCATAGATTCATTTCTTTTAATAGGTAGTACAAGAATACATCATCTTTAACCTTACAGAAGTATTTTTACAGCTGAGGATCAAGAAGTCTCGGATTCCCGGATCGCGCCCTACTGTGAGATTTTTCTTACAAAAAATCTTAATACAATAAAATCTTAACAACCCAGATTATGCAGAATTTGGAAGTTTGCACTCGGCATTGCGAATGTAGACAATGCAATAAAGCCGACCTAGAAGGTAGTAGAGCCACGCTGATTTCAGTACAGTTGGACTGGCTCGACCGGGGCGGTACTACCCTCGCACAGAAAATGAACTTAAAATAAAATTTAAAATAGAACCTCCTCCTTTTTGGAAGTCGGTTAAAAAAAGACAGCGTTCGTGCGTTCGTGTTTCGCTGGTAAGTGCGAGACCGGAGGCCCAGTGATGCAGAAGCATCACTAAGCCGTCATTGTGTGACTCACCATGTTGCATTGTTGCGTTGTCTGCGTTCGCAGTGAGTATGGTGGCCACCTCTCTGGATTTTGCTTATGCTTTCCATCAGGCAGGGTAGAGTCATTTTGGCAGGGATAAATATAAAAAAAAAAGTTGGGCCTGCTCGACTGGGGCGGTACTACCTACTACCTAGAATGACAGCATTCGTGCTGTCGTGTTTTGTTGGTGAGTGCGAGACCGGAGGCTCCGGAAATTGAATTTTTGCGTTTTGTATTTAATAAAAATGAATATTAATGTAATAAACAGTCATTTTATTTTATTAAAAAAAAACAGTTTAAAAAAGAAATAGTTTTTTTTGTTTTATTTGCCATAAAATAAAATGACTCTATTATTTTCATCAGTGACTTCGGGAAGGCGAAGCGGCGAGCGTCGCCGCGTCGCAATGGCAAACGCCACGCCAAAAATCAGGCTTACCCTCGCCTATAGATGTTTCACATCAAAACGGTCCCACATTTTCGTGTTACTTTTATTGGAAAGAATGAGCAGAGTCCAAGAGGAGTGGTCACCATACTCATTGCGAATGACAATGACTGTCTGGTAGGCTATTGAAATGCTTCTGCATTGCCTCGAAGAGCACGTTATGCTATATGTCCCAGTTGTCATGTAGACCTATGGCAATCGTTATTAGGAAGTCAGTGCCCTCAAACATACTGACAATAGTTTCATCCTCGAATTTAATTCGCCCTCAGGAGGTCCAACGCCAGTCGCTCCGTAGAAAAACTGATATTCAGGTAAAACCGGTTGATCTAGTAGCCGACCTGAAATAGTCTCGGAAACAGTAAAGGCTAGACGAATGAGGGAGATACAGAAATATTCTTTTACATTATGATTAAGATTTCAGTCAGATTATTTAGATTCTATAGAGAGACAAATAAATGTAATGTAACTGCAAAAGTACATAAATATTTTATATTTTACACCACATAAATTTTTTACCACAGAACTTCGTTATTTTTAGACGATTTGAATTTTATTTCATTTCGGGAATATGTAACACCAGTACCTATACATACCACTGATGTATCTGTGGTCAATATAAACTAATGTAAATATATGTTCAACCTTTTTTGTTTCTAACCACGAGGCTACCAACAAGTTTCAATGTTTAGCAATACGCATATTGTGGATACTATATATATGAATTACCAATAGTTATAAGTTACTGTCAAATTTTACCAATTTAACCACCATTAATACCATTAGAAAAAGTAAAGTTTTTTCTATGCAATGGGGCCACGCCGCATGCAGACAGGATTACAGGCAGATACCCTTAGTATGTTTTTGTTTTGTCTCAATCAGTTCGTTTTCATAACAATAGTGCCTGTGCATACAATATCTTACACACCCAGAGTTAGAATATTATATATGTTACACATTAACTCACATAGAAACAGGATGTTTTCAGATTGTAGTATGCGTGAGAAATCATATCTTGTAGAACTATGTGCGGCGTCACCCTTATCTATACTATCTATACTAATATTATAGAGCTGTAGAGTTTGTTTGTTTGAAAGCACTAATCTCAGGAACTACTGGTACGTGTTGAAAAAATCTTCAGGTCAGTGTTGGATAGTGCATTTATCGAGGAAGGCTATATTTTATTTTCAAAATATTTGGGATCCGTAAGAAAATTGCTATTTCGTAACCCAAGGTGTGAAATCGAAAACATATTTTTGCGTGCGCTGCAAAAACTATTGACAATAGAACAAAATAATGTATTACGGGTTTGTAGGTCCCATTGAGATCTACAAAAAAGTCCGGGAGAGCATGTATCTAACTATCATGGTTTAGTCACAATAACCGCTTTTGTGTTCAAAAAAATTATTAAATCGTCTAAAGAAAGAAACTACGTTAAATGTGTATTGTAAAATTAATCCTTATCCAAATTAAGCATTATGTTATCAAAGGAAATTTATGTAGAAGTAAAATACTTTTTGTTTCAGTCCAATCGGACATTTCGTTTAGAAGTTATCACGAGTATAAGAGGCTAAGAGTTGGTACCTAATAATGAGTTATTTGCCAAAGAGTTTTTATCAACATAATACATAATATTAATCTTTATCCAAATAAATGTGTTGTTGATTATGAGTATTAGATCTTAGAAGAGTATAATAAATACATCTATACTCATATATCCCACCAAAAACATTTTCATGTAAAATGTTGCCAAGACGACTGCATATGGCTTACCCTGTGAAAAAGATATCAGATCTCATGTAGAGCCAAGGTTCTGAATCTACACGCCCTAACTTTACAAACCCAAACTTCACAAACTCTACATCTCAGTAAAAATGTATGGCTTCGCCGTTTCGCTACCATACCGTCACGAAGGGGAAACGAACGCCTTTTGTGTTTGCAAATATCTAGTTTCTGAAGTAATGTGTTATGGGAATATTAAGTTTCTGAAGTAACGAAACAGCCAAGCCATACATTTTTACTGAGATGTAGAGTTTATGAAGTAAGGGTTTGTAGAGTTAGGGCGTGTAGATTCAGAACCTTGGCTCTACATGAGATCTGATATCTTTTTCACAGGGTAAGCCATATGCAGTCGTCTTGGCAACATTTTACATGAAAATGTTTTTGGTGGGATTTTATTTCTTTTTGTAAGTTGCTTGAGGCAGTTTTTTTTTCTTTTTATTGAGCTGTGTTTCTTGTACATCTTCTTTCTTCTTTCGAAAAAGTCCGTGTACCAAAAATAAAACCTCTAGCATAAACATTTGTGAAAATCTCATACAAACTGTCACCCCTCAAATTTGAGGGTTGGGGGGCGAAAGTAATAGGTTTATGAATTTTTTGATTGTTTGTATACTAAACTTTGTTTACATACCAAATTTCAGCTTTCTAGCACTTCAGGAAGTACCCTAACAGTTTTGATGATCATCAGTGTGTCAGTGACGAAATCGGTGTTTTTTAGGTATCAATAAAATCTAAAGTATTAGAGCTATGCAATTGAAACATTGTATGTTTGATTAGTCTATTAGTAACATCATATCCTGAGAATTTGAACGATCTGGTATATCGGGAAACAAAGTTATGCGGGGTCAAAAAAACGACGAAACACTTCGAGAAAAGGTAGGTGGTGCCCTTGCGCTTCGCTTGGCTCGTCTTGGCGGGGGCACGACTGTGCCCCCAGATAAAGCTGAAACGTTTGTTTGTTTGTTAGAAAGCGTTAATCTCAGGAGCTACTGGTCTAATTTGAAAAATATCAGTGTTAGATTTGCTAGAATTGATTTGATAGAATGCACATTTATCTTGGAAGGCTACATATCATCACGCTAAGGCCAATGGGTGCGGAGCACCAATCAAGAATGTTTCAAAAACGGGGGAACATTATCACGCTACGGGAAATAGGAGAAGCAAACGACGTTGCGTGGGTCTGCTAATGATATTATAAAGAGGTAAAGTTTCTAACTTGGTTTGTATGGTTGTAGGGGGTAATCTTCGAAAGTACTGCTCCGATCCTGAAAATTCAGATATCAGAAAGCGACACTATTCAGGAGTGACATAGGCTATACTTTATTATGATTTAACAAAATAACTGTTAAAATAATAGTACATATTTGTAAATAAAGTCGAAGAAAAGCGGGCGGTTAACGACCAACGAAGTGGGCACGGGTCGACAAATATACATACATAATATTAAGAAGTAACCCATTTCTAGACAAACTTCTTTGGAACTTCAAAAAAATAGAACGACTTTCAGTATATAGTTTGTACCCTTTTACCTGTATGTATGAAAAATGCATACATATATATATATATATACATACATAAATCGACCAAATTTAGACCAAGGTATGCATTAAAACACTTCCATGACAATGCTTTGAAGTCCAAAAACTAATGATGTCAGAATTTTTGAATGAGCTTTCCTCGTTAATGAAACCGAATGCGAGAACAAGATGTTTGATTAGTATTTATTAAATTTGATTTGTGTCACTTTTGCAAAGTAGGGTTGTTATACACGAGTAACTTAGTAAAGTTTGCGAATTGTTACAATATCACTTAACAAACATATGAATCAAGTGGGGTGATTGTGGTTTTTTAAAATTATTTATTTGTCAAGTAATACGATCTCTTAATCAATCTCACCTGTATTTAAAATAGTTTAGCGGACGTCCTAATTAATGAAAATATGAAAACGAAAGCTAAAATGCTGATATATCTCAAGTTTATTTTCACAGCCACCGTCAATTTTTCCCTACCCACTACGCACAAAAAAGTGATAAATTAAGTCCAACAATAATAGATATCCATGTCAGCATAGTTTAACGTCATATTTACAAAAAAAGGTGCATCCCAAATTCAAGGGGACCCAAATCTAATACATATACGGTATAACACCTTCAGGAAAACGTCAGAGCGGCTGGCTTGGCTTCCCGTAGGTGATCGTCAACACCTATGCGTTGGCGATCACCTACGGGAAGCCGATCCGACCTCATTTCACCCGAGGCAATAACCGGCTCGAACTCAACTGTTTGACACTTCTACACAGAGTAGGCCATTTATTTTCGTAATGTACTTTCGACAGAAATAAATCTAACAGTTCCTATACTGATTGTTTAGTGCGAGCGCCCGTTTGGTGTTTTGTAACAGACATTGCTTGTGTGGGTGTGGTATACATATATACCTAGCTCGTGTCGGTTTGATTTAGTGTCCATATGCCTACTTGGTTCTTAAACGGTTGCAATTTGCAACTAGAACATACCTTTTGTGTTTTTTTTAACAATAAAAGTTATTTTTGTTGTAACAATCTTGTATTTTGTAATAGAAATAAGTCAAGTGCACAATATATATATATATATATATATATATATATATATATATATATATATATATATATTTATTTTTTATGTTTGGCTCGCCAAAATGACTCTACTCTGCCTGATGGAAAGCATAACCAGAATCCACGAGTGGTGGCCACTATATTCATTGCGAATGCAACAATGCAGCATGGCGACCCCCCTATGGCGGCCTAGTGATGCTTGTGCATCTTTTAGTCTAGTCAAAAAGTATGTAACTTGTTGACTAGACTAATTGGGCCTCCGGTCTCGCAGTCACCAACGAAACACGACAGCACGAACGCTGTCATTTTACGTTGATTTTCTGTGCGAGGGTAGTACCACCCTGGTCGAGCCGGCCCGTTCGTGCTGAAATCAGCGTGGCTCAACTACCTGCTTCTAGCATTTCTTCTTTTTAAATAAATTGAGTGAAGCTGCAATCAAAAAGCGTTACCTATAAAAAACCCTTAGTCTTCGTTCCTTCTCAGATAATTTTCACAATAAGCAGATTTTAAGACATTGAAGTAAAACAAAACGATATTAAATATGATATTTTCTGTATTTCTGTTGTAAAAAAGTGCAGTTTCGAGAAAGATTATAGATATTCCGTATCAATTTAACGGTACACAGTATTTTTTATTCCTTGTAACTTCACCAGCAGAATTTGTGACCACTGACCAATTAAATCGAATCTAGTCTCTAAGACAACGAATGACCTATTAATTAGGTAATTTAGTTGAAAAAAACTTAATATGGCATACAAACTTGCTTCGATTCCCTTTTAGTCAGGGGACCGTTAGTACATTCAAAACCTGCATGTCTGTCAAGTGATTTAGTAATCGTACTACAATCATGTTGGACAAGTTCACAACAAGTTTTTCATGTATATTGTATCAGTTCAAATTGATGGTGATACTGAATAGAACCGTCTACAAGTTTTTTAAACGTTTATATTTCTACAGAGGGCCTCTGAGCGAAATCATGTCGTGAGAGTCAGTAAAAAAGCTATGAAACTTTCCTGCAATATTTTCTATTTATATTAGAATAGTGACAAGTGCGTTTGATATAATATTATACAGACAATACTAGTTCTAAGGCAGCTCTCTCTTTAGGAGACCAGTTTGTTGTAGTGTAATTCAATGTCTATATCTACGTACGTCGACACAGACATTGAATTACACTACTTATTTTGAATCAAGATTACGCTGTTAACGACAATGAAGGCATTAAATTAATAGTTTGACTTGTGCCAGACTTAGAAATGTCCTACCAAAGCAAAGATATTTTATTAGATGGGTGACCGGTAACACTAATACTGCATCGCATCCTTTCATGTAAATCTTATTAACATCGTTAATCGTAACTCGTATTGGATATTTATCGAGACCTTAATATAATCGGGACATTAATCTCAGTCAGTCCCTGAATATTTAGTGTTTACTCCGCTAATTTGTGACTTATGAAGATCGGTCAGAAAGGACAGTCATACTGTGACTACAGACAATACAATCTAGTCGAAACGTCTGGAAATTTAAACTATGTAATTCTTGTATTTGCGAATATGTGTACTCTTCATAGACTGCTTTTTAACCGACTTCAAAAAGGAGGAGGTTCTCAATTCGACTGTTTTTTTTTCATGTTTGTTACCTCATAACTTTCGACTGGGTGAACCGATTTTGATGTTTCTTTTTTTATTTGAAAGCTGGTGCTTCCCATGTGGTCTCATTTTAATTTAGTCCAGTTCTGACATGTAATCCATGAGAAAATCATATTCAATTTGCATTAAGTATGTGTGTGAAAATAGACGAATAACTCAATATCACGCCGACTGATTTCGATGATTCTTTTTTTATTTGATAACTGGTGCTTCCCGTGTGGACCCAATTCAATTTGGTCCTTCTTGAAGTCGTTTTTTTTTGTTAAAATTTTGTATTATTTTAAACAGCTTTCCAGTGTTTGATTTGAACCTTACAACACTTGACGAAGTAGGAAGCGGTGTGGCGGCCGCTTAAACCTCTAGTCCAAACGTACAGTCAAAGTGCTTTACTTTCTTTAATTTTACTTGGTCTATTTATACTCGTCAGTACCCTCGAGAGAAAAGTATAAAGTAATAGTCACAGTAGAGATAAAATCCAATATGTAGTACCTATACCGCGGTTCTAAGTATAACATCTAACTTTAAATCGTGACGTCATTTCTGACTATCGTCAAATTGTTCAGTTTTGATGTTCATTTGAACATTATAAAGTAATTGGAAACAGAGGTCAGTGTTTGCTATGTTTTATGATGTTACATTTCCTGATTCAGCCGATTCAGTTTATAATAAACATTGGAATCTACCCAATTGTGGTTCGGGTTGCTATGTGTGCATAACTAAGTTCTTAACAATTTATAAAAAAAAAAGTACTTTCTTTATCGACTGTACGAATAAAGACCGATCTAAGATCATAATCTCTACGAGAAGAATGAAGTTGAATCTGTACTTTATGACACAATGTAAAATAAAGTGTATGCTTTACTGCCGTAGGTAAATCACAGATTCCTTCCGTTATCATTATGAATTAATGATGATAATGAAATGAATAAAACTGTATTCGTCACTCTTTCTTAAATTCAAGTGAAATGAAAGATAAACTAGCTGTACTTTCTCAAGTATAATATACAAATCGGCACATGAATGACAGACTTCGAGGTAATAAACACACATTCTCCTGAACACTCTTATAAATATATAAAAAAAACATTATAGTCCTGCTGTGAACGTAACAAATGTGCATAAGAGCTCCACAAGCTGAACCACGCGGTGTTACCCGCGATCATTGTCGTACCGCGGGTAACGCCGCGGGGTGAAGCTAGTCTAAGTTACTGCTTATATCATCAGCTACCTAACAGTGAAAGTCCCGTGAAAATCGGTCCAGCCGTTCCAAAGATTAGACGGAACAAACAGACAGACAGACAGAGAGACAAAAATTGTAAAAATTATATTTTGGTATATGTACCGTGTATACATACATATGCATTTAGTAATAAATTAAATTAAAAAGCTTTTTAAAACAAGCTTTTACTGGAATGCCTCGAGACGAATCAAACGAGTCAAAACTCGATGATGTCGCGACGTTTCTTTACAGAGTTCCTATGGCCACCTTCTAGCTCCAGCATCAGATCAGCTCCATGTCATTATAATATTGTATTGTCATGCTGTATACATTATGCTTGCAAAATTTCAGCAAAAACGGTTGAAGATATCTGCTTCAAAATGGAGTTGCAAGATTCCACCCGAACATACAAGCATACATACATACATTGCAAGTTAATATAAAGCTTGTAAAAAGCGGTTATTTTAATATTACAAATAGACACTCCAATTTTATTTATTTGTATAGATGAGGATACTATTTACAACAAGAACTCCGTTGATATATGGCTTGTCGTTCAAAATCCGGTGTGTGCTAAAATGGGGCATTAATTTATTGAGCCACTTACTTGTCTACTGAATACTATACGACACGGGAAAGCAATGTGTTCAATTAAGCTTACAATAAAACCTCTTCTTAATTATAACCATAAACGTCAAGGTACTGTATAAAAAACATTTCATATCTCAACGGTAGTGATGTGCATACTTAGAACCTCAGGGAAGGATTCCTTATTCCCAATTACATACAATTACATTCACTATCCACACAGTCAACGAGATCTTCACTCATATTGTACTGTGTGTATGAATATTTTTATCAACATTATCATCAATGACATAGGTCTGTGGGAGGTTACGGCTTACGACACTCTGTCCAAACGAGTTGGCATAAAGCTGGGTCTCCACCGAACAAAAATTGTCAATTTTTGTGTTGTTAACACGTGTTGGTGACAAAAGTTTCTGTAATTTCCTTGTGTTGGCAACAAAAATTGTTTGCCACCGTGTTTCTGTTTTTGGCGGTAAACATCAAAAGAATACGCTTGTTGCAGTTTTTTATTGGCTCTTTGGAGACGTTTAGTTCGAATGTTTTTCAAATTGTTGGCGACTCGGTGTAGACACAATGGAAACAAAAGTTGGCGATTTTTTTAAGTGTTGCAAACAGTAGGAAACACTGAAATTGCCTACAATTTAGGTGGAGACGCGCCTTTACAGAAACTTTTGTCACCAACACGTGCTGATAAGACAAAAATTTACAACTTTTGTTCGGTGGAGACCCGGTTTAAGGTTTATATCAAGTTTTCGCCGTCACGTCGCCACGCGGATGTACGTATGCACATAAATATACATTTACTAGCTTTGCCCCTCGGCGTTACCCGCAGGTGTATCGTGGGCAACACCACGGGGCTCAGCTAGTGTATATATAAGATAATTCTTATATTTAAATGTCAAATCTCTATTTAATTTAAATTTACATTAAAGTCATTGTAATAACCCACCTTGGATCGTTCCCGGCGCAATAGTGCCCATGATACTAGCAGCGTTGCCCCGCTGGATAGCAACGGACATCCTCTACACCAGAAAGGAGCCAGAGCGGGAGTCACCTCATCTATGAGTAATTCGGCGTCCAATTTCCGCAATCAGACTTTTGGCCTCCGATTCCCAACTGCCCAGAGTCTCCACCGCAATGGGCACAAAACAATAATGCGTCTCCATTGCGGCGTACTTCAGTCTCTTCCTATTCTTATACTTAAATACTATTTAAAATCCTTCTGCCATAATTACTTTAACTTCAATAACATTTGAATTTCATACAAACTACCACCCTCCGTTTTAACCCCAAAAGGGGGTTGATTTCTAAAGATACATTATTAGTACATCTCCACACCATCTGTAGGGCATACATTTTAAATTTCAAGTCTCTTACTTCAAAAACATAGGACTTTGATACAAACTTCCAACCCCTGTTTTACCCCCTAAGGGTATGGAGTTTTGTAAAATCCGTTCTTAGTGTATGTTTACACTCTTTAAGGAACCTACCTGCCAAATTTCCAGTTTGTAGGGGTTATAGTTTTTGAGATTTCGTGATTAATCAGTGAGTTGTATTTCGCTTTTATATATGATACATTTATCTATTCTTCAGGTTTAACGTCCTATGTCTCGCACGAGAATGACGCGTGGATATCAAATTTTATTTTACACATGGACGAACAAATTGCAAAAATAATTCCAATACACGTTTTAGCTCGTGCAAATAAATTAGCTTGGACAATCGCCATCGTCTTTAAAATACGTAAAGACTTTACTTCCGCGTGTTTTTTTATCGATGTATGTGTTTTTGTCTTCCTCTTTTAATAAATGTATTGCTTACCGAAAATTCATAAGAAACTATCTGAAAATTACGTTATGAATGTACCAGTTTGATGTCAAGTAGTCCATCTACCTTGACTGTGGGAATGTGTGGTCTAGACACATATATACCGGCTAGACCACAGTGCTACCACGATCTCACAAAAACCGGTGTTGTGTGAAACCGAAGTAAGGTTACCAGAGTCCTCGCGTCAGTCTTCGTCCTAATTCCTCGAGTTAACTGACAAAGTAAAAGAGTACACCAATTTGATGTGAGAATGAGACAACCCTGTTAGGAAACCACACTTGGCTTGTCTACGAATAACGCCGCTTTCCCGTAAGTCCGCGTAATATCAATCACAAATACAGACTTTTATGTTGACACATGGCATGTTGCATTTGTGCCAATGTTTGTATTAACTTATCAAAGGAAAGCAATCCTAATTACTTCTACTGGAAATTTGATTTTAAATTTGCCATAGGTATATTTAGAAATATTTTTTCTTCTTTGATGATTCACGACCACTGAATATTTATGGGTTTAAGTTTTAAATTCCCTCGGGGTATTGTTTTATGTACAATATCTTTGTATGATTGTGGCGATTAATAATATTGTATTCTAGTTGTATAGAGTCTCAGTACTTGCACCTGGCATAAATTAGACTAGTTATAGAAATATCGCACTACCTATTTCGAAAATCATTACTCATTACAAGAGATTTTTAATAACAACACCCATGCTATGGCATTGTCTCAACGTCTGGAGCCAAAATTTACATTTAATATTTAATTTGTCTTGTCACACCAATGATTCACAGTTATGTGATCATATTACCTTACAGAATTACGAGAATCGCATTTTAATTAAATGCGGATGGAAGTGTAAACGATTAATAATAGACGATAAATATAATGATTTATTATACTTCAAATTAATATTCGTTACAATTTTGTGTGAAAATATAAAACTTTCAGTTGGCACAGTGTTTTGTTTTATTTTCTTCAATGGAAGAATAATTTATCATACACAACTACAACTTTTTGATTAAAATAATGTTGATATTTAGTTGAATCAAAATTTTTGAAAATTTACGACATTTGGGCTGTATGTGAGTGATATTAGGTCAGTGACCTTAATGTAGATATTGTCCATCAATCAATCTTTCGGGAGCGGTGTTTATTTTATATAAATGAGAAACAATGCCTATTAATAATTGTGTTTCTGCACTGCTGACAATGTACTAACATAACTGCACGATGATCGGCTGGGGATAAGATGTGTACCTAGACATAACAAAATAACAAAGAGAAATAAATTTCAATAAGTATAAATCTCGTTTTCTTAAAGCAAAATTTTATTGATTTAAAATAACATATTTCACGTTTACGAATGAAACTCCTTTTCTCATTTTGAAAAATGTCACTCAAGTGTATTTCTTAAACTATAGAAATCTTGTAAATAGAAACATGTGGTATTGTATGCTACGGACCTAGGGGCAGTAGTAGTTCCGTACTACGAATAGCCGTCAGGCAAATGTACATTTAAAATGACGCAATGAAAATAAAATTATATTAACATTGCGGTCAGCCTATGAAGGAGACATTAAAATACTTTGTAATAAATACACCACGACTGTTCTAATAAGAGTAAAGAGGTTGTGTAATTAGGAATATGCTAGTGTTGCCATAAATGAGCTAAGCTTTGACAATGGTAATACGTTTCGCATGCTACTGAGACGGTAATTACATAATAATTTAGTTCAGGAGAGAAGATGGGTGTTATTTGCGTCGCAGAAACTTATGGCGGTATCTTGTCCAGTGAGCTAAGCCCTCAATGGCCTCGGTCGACTTGTCACGAAATTCCAGCGAATTAAGATCCAGTATTCACTACTCCACTTATATACAGCGAAATTCAATTTTACAAGTTAACAACCTACCTATTGTAAAAAATCCTATTTCGATAAATTTGTTATCAGTCTTTGCATTTTGTCAAGTACATAATTTAAAATTATAGACAATGTTGATAGTTTTAGTAAGATAGAAGGAAAATACAAAGTGACACCCAAATAAAATGTGGGATTTACGGAATAACTTCTCAACCCACTCTAGCACTTTCTCGCATGTTTATTTTTGATTTTTTTCCAGTTACGTACAACAAAATAAGAGAACTATAGATAAATTACAGACCAGTGAAACCATTACAAAATTATGTTAAAGATGTTTTAAAAAATCGTAAGAGGTGGGAACTTTACTGATGAGCAGACCCTTAAAAACTTCTTACTCATTTCTATATATTTATCTCACTAAATATTTTTTTAAATGCATATTTTATACCATTAATAACTTATAGTTGTTTTAACCTATGTAACTATTAATAAATTCTGAGACAGCTCGTGTTTTTATCGTATTTGTAGTAATGAGATATTAAAAATTAAACAATACTAAGTCAGTTTATAATTATGTTTGAAAGTATCGCAATCGCGTTAGGTATTAAGTACCCTGTACCTATATACCTTGCCGAGGCTCCAGGCTGTTATGAGTTAGCTTGTGACCACGGCAACTGGCTGCAACCTGTTCGAAACCTTTGGCACTTTACAGGTTACTTTTTGATATAATTTTTGATAACTAATGATGAGGCGAATATGATACGATAATACGAAGCAAAAGTCTTCAACACAACGAACTCAAATAACATTTAACTTTAAAACTCAACTGCCACCACCAAAAGGCATATTCACTGTTATTATCGCCAGTAAAAACAAGCGAAATTGCCGCATCTGCCAGTGCGATTTACATCTCGGAACAGACAGGCATAATTAAGAAACTTACGCAAATAAATTCCAACTCTATATAAATAGGTATGGAGTTCTAATTCCTAAATAGATAACTGAACTAGGATCTTGACCATCCATCTTTTGTTCATTGACTCAATCGATTTAGAGCAGTCCGGAAACTAAAATGTTTCTATTTTAGAACTAAAAAGAAACTTTTATTTTCATACGTAGTTCGGTATGGAGCGACTTCGTTTCAATATGTTGAGGATTTCAATGCACTTCTATTGATTTTAAGATGTTTCGTTTGTGTTGTGTTGATTTGAATAGGGTGTTACGTCATGGCTTATTTATATTGTACTAAGTGGTTTTGAGTTTATCTGAGTATCTTGTTGTTGACTTATTAATATTATCATTGATTGTTAACATATCGTTAGCTGGACTGCGCTTTTCTTACAAAAAAATGTGTAACTTAGTACTACATTAATGAAAAACTTGTCTAGTATTATTTAAATCTAATTGAAATCACTGAACTTTGAAACACTACTGTCATTTAACAGAGCACAGCTGATGTTCGATAATATTAGCACCGTATTGTACATATTTATAGTTTACCGTTTTTAGACCGTACGTCTTCCAGGTAAGAAACTATTACCGGAATGGTTTGTGGTGATTCATGGTGTTATATTTGTGTTTTGATAGATAAACAGTTACCAACAAGACTCTCCAATTATTTATTAATTAATTTTATAAGCAAATGTCTTGACTCTTTAAACAGACGCTGTACCCTCCAACAAACCCCCTTACTGTTGCTTACACAAGGGATACAGTTATCCAATTACGAATTAAAGAGCTTTATTTTTGAACTGACAATGAGCTCGAATCTGGAACAATAAGAAAATGATGATGATATATGTATATAATCTACCAAATTAAAGTCGTCGCTACTACTAAACCTTCATAGTTTTTTTTTTATGTATGGCTCGCCAAAATTACTCTGCTCTGCCTGATGGAAAGCATTAAGCAGAATCCAAGAGTATGGTCACCGAACTCATTGCGAATGCAGACAATGCAGCATGGCGACCCACACCATGGCGGCCAAGTGATGGCTCTGCATCTTTTAGTCTGTCAACAAGTATGGAACTAGTTGACTAGACTATTTGGGCCTCCGGTCTCGCTGTCATTTTACGTTGATGTTCTGTGCGAGGGTAGTACCGCCCCGGTCGAGCCGGCCCGTTCGTGCTCAAAATCAGCGTGGCTCTACTACCTGTTATAATATAATAATATAAACTTAACTAAGATTTAGCCCAACTAGGTTCTTTTCATTACAATTTATTTAGAGAATACGGCTCACCTCAGTCAGGCTCAGTCAGCCTCTACTGTACAAATATAAAGCAGGGAACTTTTCTCGCGCTTCGACATCGTAAGAAGACAAAAAAAGGACTAAGCTCTTTATAATAGCATAAAGTTACTATGGAGTTTTAAAGACTGCTCGAACACAACACATTGTATTAAAAATACTGTTATTAATTACACTATGCAAGCTGGTTTAGAGTTTACGAACGTAAAGTGGCAAGTAATTACAGTTTAAATAACATTCCCTCTATCATGCTTTACAATAATCGTAAAATTCGGCATAAGGGTGTAATAAGAATTCTCCATATAAGTGTTTCGTTCCACAGTACCGTTACCTTGAAGCTTAACCAAATTGCAACGCTAAAATATCTGAAAGCATATTAGTTGATAATATCGAATACACTTTAATGCAGTTATACGAATTCCCAGTAACGACGTTTATAGTTTTTTGTAACTGAATTCAAAGTGAAAGAACCTTTTTCCATTTTATTTGTAACACGATGCACTTGGTGATAATATTTTAATCTTCTTTCTCGGCATACTGCCGTTTCTCCCATTCATGGATTGTATGATAGTTATTTTTAAACACTGCAAAAGTAAATTTTTAACGATACTGTTTCTAGATTTAGATAGATGACTCATGATAGCAACATTCTGAATCTGGGCTTCGTTCCTTTTATATATAAGAGCTGAAATCCAGGAGTCCATAACACACGACGTCTGGTATTTATTTAAAACTAACTGTCCCACGCAACCTCATTGGCGTCTCCTATTACCCGTAGCGTGACAACTTCCCCCCGTTTTTGAAACATTCTTCATTGGTGCTCCGCTCCTTTTGGCCTTAGCGTAATGATGTATCGTCTATAGCCTTCCTCGATAAATGTACTATCTAACACTGAAAGAATTTTCAAATCGGACCAGCGGTTCCTGACAAACTCTTCAGCTTTTAAATATAAGTATAGATTTAGTACGTGGTTTTTATCTAAGTAATGATTTTTACACCACTATATTTACATGCAAGTTGATGCATGTATGATGTGTGTTGATGACGCGCTTATGTATGTTATGCTTATGTGTATGAATTAACTGTGTTTATAGTATGTATTGGATTTATTATTGTAGGTGTATAGGTAGGATTTCTGTATAATTCAGACTATGCCTAGTTTAGGATTAGAAAGCCGTGTGTTAAATATTAGTTCAAAAATCTAACTTAAAACTTTGATTAACCTTAGTCCGAGGTGACTTCATTAAGTTTTAGTGAAAAAACCCCTTAACAAACTACGTGGAGGACTTTCGAAACGAGCGAAAATGTCTTAACACATATTACATATTGACAACTAGGCTTAACCTAGCTGGCACTATTTTCTATCAAGAAGTATAGATAAC
The DNA here is from genome assembly GCA_949125395.1 of Diaphora mendica. Classification (NCBI taxonomy): domain Eukaryota; kingdom Metazoa; phylum Arthropoda; class Insecta; order Lepidoptera; family Erebidae; genus Diaphora; species Diaphora mendica. The sequence continues at coordinate 7,920,864 of OX421312.1, read as the reverse complement.
ATTGGAACGGAACCCAAACCCCTGCTACTTTCGTAATAGTCGCAATACCACGGCGCTATTTGTAGTCAAATAATTGTAATTCTTTTTTTAAGTGTAGTAAGTTAGTAGTAAGTTTATGCATTTTAACTTTATTTTATTCAAAATCACCAATATGTTTGTTTCAGAATTCGTAGGACATTTCAAATCTATCCCCTCAACTAATGGAAGATAGCTGATGTGTGGCTACCATGTCTTTTAGGAACTATGTAAGTATTGTTTACTAATTTTAGCTTTAAATTAAACAAATGTTTACGCTACTTGTATATTAAACCCGCTCGTTGCCATGTGCTACATCTACATACTTTAATAGATTGACACAACAAAAAAAACAAACACATTTCAGTACTATCTTTTTTGACTTGACTGCCTCGTTGGCGCAGTGATAGCTGAAACCAAACGTTTGTATGATCTGAAAATATTTGTTTCGAAGTTAGGGTCTTTTCCATGTATAGTTAGACTGTACGTTTGGCCTAGTGGTTTAACGGTCACCACGCCGTGTCCTACTTCGCCAAGTGTCGTGGGTTCAAATCCCACGTAGGACATCACTTTGTGTGATCCACAAATTGTTGTTCTGAGTCTGGGTGTTCTTTGTGTCCGTTACGTGTATGTTTGTAAAGTCCCCCGCGACACAGGATTTATTCCTAGTGCGGGAGTTGTCTTAAAAAAAAAATTGTAAGTTTAAATTTACAAAAAAAAATATAACGATTCTATCAGTCAATCTATCTTTCATGGTACAAACACTTCTTATTTGAAGCTAGATGGTGTTCTCTGTCAGTTGTCCGAAATATTTGTTTGTTATTATCTTAAAAGACCTACGGAATAACTTAACTTACATCTCATATCTGCATCAGTATACGAGTACAACTTCCTACTGAAAACTGTTGGGCTGAACTAAGCTATCGCAGTTGGAGTATCTGTTTTTTTTAATTGAAAGGCCATTCCTTGATAGTGGTCAATGACACGTGATAGTGGTATTAATTATTTTTAGTGACTTTCACCATTCAGAATAGTTATGGGCTATTCGTCCTTGTTGTTTTCTTGCCTGCGATTACCAGCCCAGCAAGTAATTTTTGAGTTATTAAAACATAATTTAAAGAAAATGGAAACTCATTAAATAAATCAGTATTAAAATCAAAAACAGTAGTAAGCACTCATTGTCAGCGGACAGCTAGCGAATAATCTGCTATCTACCCCAATGAAGGCTATCAGTAAGCAATCATGGAGTGACAAGAGTGCAGTGCTCACCTGCCGCGCCGTTTTGTGTGATCATCGTAAAAGTACCTAAATCCTTCGACTTCCATTCCCCCACGAATGTGGATTATGGTTTCATTAGGTTACATCAACGGATGTAATTAGGAGATAATGCGTTGTGCTAATATATATTTTCTTATGGTTATTTTGTCTCATGGTATACGTATAATTATTAGGGTTCTATAACCAGAAACATCTCTAGTCTGTGAAGCGCCCGTGTGCAATCATTACTCTAGCTCCCTTTAGTGAGTTCGCAGAAACATTAAAAGTGCCGCGGCCGGCGCCCCTGACACTGCTGCGCCCGTGTGCATCGCACACCCTGCACTGTAGTGCACGGGCCCGTAGTCTAGTATACAAATTTAAAATTGTTATTTTGTTATTGTAAAGCTGTGAGCCGTCTAAGGGAATAAATTACGCAATACAAGAGCACTGCAATGAGACGGAAAACTAGAGTTCATTTCAAATAAGAATATTATGATGTATAGGTACCTAAATGCTTATCTGACTAAGGTTGGCCAAAACCACCTTTAACAGGTCTTAGTAAAGCGGTGCACTATTAAAGGCAGTTCATGAATACAGAATGATAACAGTTTTATCGATTTTTACAAAACAAGGCAAAGATGAATTAATATTTGTAACCACTTGTAACGTTTTAGTTTTATTTAAATGAAATATATTTTCAACTCTGTACACATATTAAATAAATAAATAAATATTCTGCTGGACATTAACACACAACGCCATCTAGTCCCAAGCTAGGCAGAGCTTGTGTTACGGGTACTAGACAACCGATACAAATACATATACACTTTTTTTTTAAATATATACATATTATACATAGAAAACACCCAAACTCCGAAACAAATATTTATAGATCATACAAACATTTGGTCCGACCCAGGAATCGAACCCGAGACCTCATGATCAGCAGTCGCGCACCCCAAACGCAAGACCAACGAGGCAGTCAAAAATAATCTAAAAAAAATCTAAATAAAAATCTAAATCTAATAAATTTAGTAATCTGACATGCAAACGAACATGTGGCATTAACGATAATTGAAATGAAGGGCAAGTCGGCAGCTAGCACTTGTTTTATTATAACAAGATACGTTTAAGTCGTTCTGTTATATTCTATTTAATTTACACTGACTTGGCTAAGATTTATTATTACTGTGTATTTAGAAATGAGATAATATTGTTATTTGTATAGCTGCAAAATTGCAAAGTCAAAGATGATAGGTATACTTCTTTTAAACTTCTTTATGGAATTTGATCCTGTTTTTATGTATGTCTTTTCATATTTCGTTTATATTGTAATTGAAACATTATATCTTCGGCAGTAGGTATATAGAGATACAATACATTAGCTATTGTCTAATGGTGTTCAATGGTTCAGTGGAGGAACTATTTACCTACATTTTCATTTCCTTTATTCACATACTTCAAACTAATAAAGTATGGTTTGAGTGGATTGTATCTTAGTCGAATTACTTTAAGTAAATTATTAGTTAATCTAAGAAGTTGAACTGCATGGTTGGCCTAGTGGTTTAAGCGGTCACCACGCCGCTCTCTACCTCGCCAAGTGTTGTGGGTTCAAATCCCACATGAGACATCACTTTGTGTGATCCACAAATTGTTGTTCTGAGTCTGGGTGTTCTTTGTGTCCGTTTCGTGTATGCTCGTAAAGTCCCCCGCGCCACAGGCTTTATATTCCTAATGCCGGAGTTGTCTTTAAAAAATAAGAATAAGGAATGGCTGAATGCAAGCGCTCCTCATGTACCTACACGTCTTTCTTCATATATTTATTTATTAAATACGACTATTTTTGATGTTGAACATAATTATATTCGCATATGAAGGAACTGATTGATTGATACGAATAATGTTCTTTATATTTTACATCTTTATAATTGTGGTACCAGTTTACTCTATACTGACATATTTTTATTACAGTATGAATCACCATCATACGGTCGGAATCGAGAAAGGACTACATCAAGCACTTCCACGGAACGGCCGACAACAGTCACTGCAAAGTACATCAACAATACACCGTCCTATAAATCATCGAGCATTCCCATCCTTTGTCCTGAACGCACAACTAAAGAAGATACACCTATCTCGACAATCGCTAATCGCTATGCTAATATCAATTATAATAAAACAGAGAAGCCGGTTGCATCAAAATATGATTCATACGGTACAGGTAAAAATGAAAAAACAACATCTAAATATGAGAAAAAGGACTATTCAAAACTTAATCTTCCCTCAATCAATACTACCAATAAAAATAGAGACGTCAGCCCTGCACCAGTATCGAAATACAGTGCAAACCGACCATCCCGGCATTTGAGCCCCGAAAGAAGAGCTACGAAAAGTTATAAAGATAAAAGTCGAGATCCCAGTCCAGGGGACCGCGATAAAGACATTCCAAGTAAGACTGACAAGTCTACAGGCTACAGTAGCCTGTCCAGTTACAAGTTATACCCTCGAACTTCAAACTATACACGATCCACATCGAGGACAGAAGCGAAACCGGATATAGCCGTAAATAGCTACCCCAGACCTTCATCTAGAACAGAACTAAAATCTGAAATAAACATAAACAGCTACTTGAGACCGTCATCTAGGTCAGATAACAAATCTGAAATTACGGTTAATAACTATACAAGACCTTCATCTAGAACAGAAACAAAACCCGATTTATCTCTTAATAACTATTCAAGACCTTCATCAAGAACAGAAACCAAACCCGATTTATCTCTTAATAACTATTCAAGACCTTCATCAAGAACTGAAGTAAAACCAGAAACAACCATGAATAGATACGCAATAGCTAATAGATTGCCGTCAAATTATTTAAGAAGCCCACCTACTGTAAAAAGAACTTCCGTTTCTCCAGTGAACCATATCAATACAGTTAAAATTGAAGCTGAGAAATGCATTTCAAGTCCAGTTATTGTAGAGGAATCAAAACCACAAGAAGAAGAATCTAATGAAATAAGTCAAAATGTCCTCTCAAATGATATACATACAGAAGAACCAGATGATGATAATGATACAGAAACAGTTACTATAGTGACTCGTCACACTTCGCCAACACCTCCTGGTTCTTCTGCCTACGTAAGAAGCAGGAGAGCAGATATGGCCAAGACTGTAGAAAAAACTATGACAAGGGCAAAAAAGAGACCTTTAATGGTCGACAAAGAAATCCAATCGGACAGGTTAGATGACCCTACGCGAACAAGTCGTTTTGGGAGTACTGCGCGGACTAGTGTGACAAATTGGTCATATTATTCTCCAAGTAATAGTAATTACACCGGTTATGCCGGTAGATATTCAACACAGTATTCTAATTTAAGGGAAAGTCCGAATAATTCTAATCTAAGTCACTCTGAAAAATCTGTTCGCAGTCATAGTTCTGAGCCAGAAAGAAAAGAAAACTCTTTTCATTCTAATTCCGTATCTGAACCAAGTAAAAAAGAACTTATCAATTGTAGTTCATCTAATAGCCTTACAGGTCTTAATAAAGACACAGTATCTGTCTACGCTACTGAACAAAATAGAGGTGATGACACGTCAGAAATAATAATTAATGTTAATTTAAAATTAAAACGTGCAAAAAGTCCCGTGGCATCTGAATTAGTATCCCCAGAAATTACAATAACAAATAGTCAATTACCACCACAAGCGCCTAAAACAGAAGCCACTACTAAAACAAAAAAAGTTAAAGCAAAAAAAACCAGCAGTGATTCCTCCTCAGACTCAGGCTCCAAAAAGAAAATTATTAAAAAGCGAACGAAATCTGTTAGTTCTACAGAGTCAGATAAAAAAAGTGAATCATGTGAAAGTGTATCTATATTAAAAAGTATACCTAAGACTGCATCTGGTAATGATTTACAAAATGGACAATCAAAATTAAAACATTCCAAATCGCGAGATAGTAACAGTCCAGACTCCAGTTTAACTTTATCGACGCAGTCTTCAGTCAGCGAAGATGAAAGTCTTTCCAAGTCCAAAACTAATGAGGTTTCTAGAACGTCTGCTGATGAGTTATCTATACCTACAGATCGTTCAGCAAAACAATCATCCCCGGCCAGAAACGAAAATGGAACTGAAGAAGCTAAATCTTTTCTTATAAGAGCACTAGCACCAGTAACAAATTTATTTAAGAGACATCAAGAAAGTAGTGATAACAGTCGTTGGTTGGAGACTTCTACTTCAGAGTCTACTGGAAAAGATGTATCTAACCTTACAACAGAGAGTTCAGAGAGATGCAAGGGTAACATTGATACCACTAATATTATAGCTTCAAATGATGACAGTCTTGTTCAACTTAAAGCAATCAGACTTATAGAACCCGGGGATACTTGGCGGTTAGACTCAGACTCTGAAAAGAAAAGCTTACAAAAAAGTGAGAGCCTTAAATCTCCATCCGAAAAGAATATTCCAAGAAAAATTAGACACGTTGAATCAGGAGAAAAGGCGTGGTGGATGGAATCAAATAGTAATAACAGTGGAAATAAACAAAAAAGTGAATCTATATACACAAATATCTCAGAAAATACAGATTCGAATAAAATAGTAAAAAAATGCAAGTTTGCTGATGAAGATAAACCATGGTGGTTAGATAGTTGCGCTAATATACCGGAAGGTATAGAAAGACTTAGTCCTCCCAGAAAATCATCCAGTGACAGTGATAAAAGTGAAAAATTTAACTTTTATAAAGTACGCCACACAGAGTCAGGAGATCAAAAGGATTGGTGGCTTACTAGCAATGAAAACTCAACAAATAGTCACAAACTAGAACAAAATCAAAATCATAGTCAAGGTATAAGTAAATCTGATTCAGAACGTAGTTTTCCCTTGAGAAGAATTCGACACGTTGAATCTGGGGAGAGACCCTGGTGGTTGTCAAGTAGCAAGAACATTCCAGAAGGGATTGAAAAGTTACCAACTCCTCCACCTCAAGAGGAAAGCGACTCTTCAGATTCCGAAGTGCAGGTATATGTTCCACCATCACACATTCCACCATTTCCCTTACATCTTCCTGACGATGAACCTTTAGGCGCTAGAAGAAGTCCTGAAGGTCTAGAAACTCCGAGAGAAGCCGAAGACTACAGAGGTCGTGCTTCACCCTATGAAAACAATCGTCAATTTAGACGGACGATTAATAGTTATCAGAAAGGGATGAATAAATATATTTCTCGATACACTGATATTGATGATATTCTCGGTACATCTGGACAGATATATAGCCCGTTTATGGATTCAATATTAGCTAGGAGAACTGGTCAAATGCCATTCGACGATGACGAATGTGAAGAGATAGATCCGACACAAGTAAGAATACACGACAGCACTGCTCAGCGACCTGTTATTAAGAAGATTCGTTCCAGGTGAGTTTTTAATTAATGCTATTTCTGTAGCGGATTGTAATATAAAAATCTATTGTTCGTACGACTTAAAAATATAGTACTACTTGTAACTTAAACATATCAAGCAGTAGTTAAGTCTTCACTATAAATTTGTATTATTTGTAGTAATTATAAAAGAACGATTGGGCACGACAATAAACATTCGATAGTGAGTGCACACTTCGGCGAAGCTCTCAAAGATAATTATTAGTTTGATCTGCAAGTGCTCTTGCAATTTCATCTACTACTAAAATGGTATATCGTATGACATACGAAATACCATTGTCATATCTACTACAGATATGGATGGTATGTCGTGAGACGTGTCTTTTAACAATACAGTGGATTTTTGCACTAGACATTAGATATGTTTTCGATTACTTTTATTAAACCTCTGTTATTAAAAATGAATAATTATAAAAGTTACAAGAAACATACGAGTATCATACAATGATAATTTTTATATTATTATGGTAGCATAGGCGAGATCATGAATTTCTTTCATTTTGAAATTTTGAAGTTGTCTCCAGCGCATTTATTTATCTCAGAATCTATAAATGTATACAAGATAATAGTAAGTAGTAGTTAGTATATTATACTCTAATTGAAATTAGACGCGTAAGGGACTAAATTATCAAAATCCCTGTTCTTTGTCTGAAACAGATTAGCTGTTAACAAAATTACATACATATAACAAAAGTCGGTAAACGACCAGGAAAAAATAGACCCTAATTATGAATCACCTACGTTTTATGATACCGTTTGTATCATTATGTACAAAGGAACTATAGTTAGGAGTATTTGTATTTATTAAGGATGTTTTTTATTATTTTCAGAAGCGACCTCGTTGAGTATCGAGACGAAGATCAAGTAAGTTGTTTAAATATAACTTTATTATAGCAATAATTTTCATCTTTAAAACTACAAAAAAGGCATTTCTTTCAACAGCAATTACAATCAATGACCTACATTAAACAGCTAAATTAAAAATGATAAGCGATATTTAGATCATGCTTAAAAATGACTAAAAAGTTAAAAAAAACTGTATGAAAGACGAACTCAATTACAGTGAATAGCTCTATCAGCTACTTACAGTCTTTTAAATGATTTATAGAAAGTTGTCTTCTATAACTTGGAAAGTAAACTCAATCGTTCATACAGACTGATGAAATTAAACTGATGCAGTAAACCAAGTTCTGAAAGTCAATTAAATATATTCCATTAAAATCAAGACAACATAGAGCTGTGCTGTATTAAAAATCTATATCTACAGAAATGGATTAACTTGGCAGTCGAAATTCAAATCTCAAAAATTAAACATGTGATGTGACTTTTTTTTAAATAATTTTAGCACATGTATAACTAACAACAGGGGTTTGATTTCTTTATAAATATGGTCAAATAGTGTTTTAAATTCATAATGTTAATGACTTATTAAATTACGGTTAATTGATTCGCTCTAAATCCATCAGGTCAGTATTTTTCGCCCTCAAATATGCGCGGATATGGATGCGGATACAGATATCTGGTACATCACTAGTGAATTCTTGAATTTCGATAAATTCAATGTCTAGACGTTGAACTCGGCAATAATATGTGGGCTCAGTATTTGTTCCTAGCCATTGTTCTGATGTTAATGGTCTCTTCATTTATCTAATGGGTCCGTAACGGGACCTACGACATATTCATCTAATGTTCAAAGGTTGAAATGAATCATCGTTTCTAGGCACATGGAAATAGCCGTTTTCTTGCATCTGTTGAGGGTTTTATTGACAGGCATTGTAATGATGTGAATTGTAAAATAAATGTTACTATTTCGTTAAATGGCACCACGTGGAGATGTTCATCGTAAGTCGTAAGATGACGGATGTAATTTTAATTTCTTAAAAAAAAATTGTTGCTCACTAAACTGCAATTGCAGTTAGGTAACCAGATATTGCAATTAAAATTGTTTTAAACTTTAGAGGCCCAACTAAATAGGTAATTTAATAAAAGGGGATCATTTTGCAAAGGTTTGTTTTATGTACAGAAAAGTAATTTAGGTTAATTAAACTGAATCAACTATTCGATTATAAAAGCAGACGCTTATTTTAGGTAAATAAATAAACTGGAGTCACTAAATTCTAACAATATTTTCTTTGTAAGCTAAATCTTGAATACTTATAAATATATTAATATCTTTCGACAGTTAACCACATATATAATGACAAGCTTATTTATTTATTTAATGCACAAGTTACAATTGTAAGAATTATCTGTCAGATAAGCTATCCGGAACTTATCTGTAAGCGATGAAATAGGGCCTAAAATTATTAAACAAATAAATCTTATAGAAATATTCGATCTAAATTGAAACTGAAAACAGAATATCTTATATATAAAATTCTCGTGTCACAATGTTAGTTACCATTCTCCTCTGAAACGGCTGGACCGATTTTTATGAAATTTGGTCTGAGAATCGACCACATCTATTTTTTATTCCCCAATTTTTTTTTATGGCAAGACAACGTTTGTAGGATCAGCTAGTATATATATATATAGTACATATACATACAGAAAAGACAAAGTTGTATCACGTGACAAATATTGATGATAATAAAAATTACTGTGACATTAAAAAAATACAAATACTTTGGCGCTCGCTATGCTCCGTTACAAACATTAATTGGTAAAGGGTAAAAATAAAGGATTTATAACACAAATATTTATGTATGCTCGTAATATAAAAATATTGTCCTAGTCCTATGTATTTAACTGCCTATGTGGCACAGTGATAGGGTATGCGACTTCTGTGCTTGAGGTCCTCGGTTCGATTCACGGGTCGGACCAAATGTTTGTATGATCTGCAAATATTTGTTTCGGAGTTTGGGTGTTTTCTATGTATAATATGTATGTTTAAAAAAAAAGTATTTATGTATCTGCTTAGCTTGGGACTAGATGGCGCTGTGTGTTAGATGTCCGAAATATTTATTTATTTTATTTTTTGCTCTACCTTCACAACTTTTGAATATCACAACACTATCAATAATAATAAATAATAATCGCTTTATTGTAAACCAGATTACTTAAATAGGTAACTTAAAGCTAGGAGGTACAATTGGTTATCGCCCGAAGGCAATCTCTTACAGGCAACCAATTACTACTTATAATTATGTATATTAATAAAAACTTAAGTATTAAGCGGTGTTCTCCTCTTTAATTAAACTTCTCTTCTACAAGTTAAAACGTCTGTTCGACACCAGCCCCCCTAGCCAAGTTGCAAGTGTTCTTCTTTTTGCAATCGTTTACGCCTAAACTCTCGTGTGTCATTGGCTAATACTTTGTCTCAGATTACTTTGTCTAAGATTAGCCAATGACACACGAGAATTTAGGCGTTAACGATTACAGAAAGAAGAACGCTTGCAACTTGGCTAGGGGGGGGGGAGGTTTTTGGCGTATTGCCACAATACTCTAAGAACAGTAAGTTATCTACATAGAAATGTGCCGCGACATCGCGTTGCCCCGCCGCCGCGTCGGCCGTACCGCATGTGTGATCAAGTACGCTACCCGCTCGCATTACGTTATGTATACTTCAGAGTTATTATGTAATATTTTTTGTACAAATAATTTCTATTTGTTTTTTATTTTTCAAATACTTACGTGGCACAGTGGCACTAAAGTGAACCCACAACAGATACTGGCTTGTGTTTTTAGTTTAGATGTAATAATACCCTCTTTGTGTAGTCGGTTGAAAAACATAAACCAAATTTTAATGTTATTAGTTTAGTCAGCCGTTTTTAAGAAACAGTAGCTGTATAATGATATAGATTTGGTAAAAAATTTCATTAAATCTATACTAATATTATAAAGCTGCAGAGTTTGTTTGTTTGTTTGTTTGTTTGTTTGAACGCGCTAATCTCAGGAACTGCTGGTCCGATTTGAAAAATTCTTTCAGTGTTGGATAGTCCATTTATCGAGGAAGGCTATAGGCTATATTTTATTTTCCAAAAAATTAGGGATCCGTAAGAAAATTGCTATTTTCTAACCCAAGGTGTGAAATCGAAAACCTATTATTGCGTGCGCTGCAAAGACTATTGACAATAGAACAAAATAATGTATTACGGGTTTGTAGGGCCCATTAAGATCTACAAAAAAGTTCGCAAGAGCATATATCTAACTATCATGGTTTAGTCACGATAACCGCTTTTGTGTTCTTAAAAATTATTAAATCGTCTGAAGAAAGAAACTACGTTAAATGTATCGTAATATTAATCCTTATCCAAATTAAGCTTTATGTTATCAAGGGTATTTATGTAGAAGTAAAATAGTTTTTGTTTCATCCCAATCCGACATTTTTTTTAGAAGTTATCACGAGTATAAGACGCTAAGAGTTGGTACCTAATAATGAGTTATTTGCCAAAGAGTTTTTATCAACTTAATGCGTAATATTAATCTATATCTAAATAATTGTGTTGTTAATTATGAGTAGTAGATCTTAGAAGAGTATAATAAATACATCTATACTAATATATAAAGCTGAAGAGTTTGTTTATTTGTTTGAACGCGCTAATCTCAGGAACTACTGGTCCAATTTGAAAACTTATTTCAGTGTTAGAAAGCCCATTTATCGAGGAAGGCTAGCCATAAAGGCTTCCATAAAATAAAAAGATAATAATTAAATTTATAATAAAATAAATAAAATTTTAAGATCAAGGTAAAATAGCAATAGGGGATGAAAGTTTGTATGGAAATATGCAAGGTTTGTGAAGGAAAGGCAAGGCAAGGCCTATGTCCAGCAGTGGACTGCGATAGGCTGATGATGATGATGCAAGGTTTGCGAAAATTTTGGGTTTGAGTTTGGGACAGGAGACAAAATATTAGAGCTATTCAGATGTAACATTTACTGAGTTATCACAACATGCATAAGTGTGCTTACCCGAACGGGCAGACATGTGAGCGCAGACGACTGTGCCGCATGCGGATGTTGAATTTTGCTACTACAAATTCGTTATTATTCACTAGGATTCGATTTGTTTACATGATTTTTTGTTTATTCAAATAATTTTCTTCGTGAAAATATCCGAAGGAAAAGTATCCGGCGGGATTTAAACACAAAAAAAAGCAAAAGGGGTACGCCGCAAGATGAAATAAATGCCTGTATGAAACATATGTATTATGGGTACATGTTAAAAAGTTTTGTTTTACTACAATTATGCGAGTACAATTTCACAATGATTTATGAGCAGTGTCAATATGCAAATGCTCTTCCAAAAGTAGGAGATGATTGTATGCCAAATGACAGTAACGACATGATTACACTGAGACGTGAGTTCTGGTATATGATAGCACACATGATCTAAAAATAATATCTATTCTGATCCGCCGACTAATGAGACAGTTATCAAATAAACGAACGGATCATGTCAGACGTGGAGGAAGATGTTAACGAATAGCTCTCAGGAAACAATGCAAGGGAAACTGAACCAGTCATATCATAGCTTATGCATAAAGTTTTTTAAATCTTTACAATCATCAGGAGCGCATTCCCATAAGTTAAGACTGAAAGTTAATGTTCCAGTCCTATTAATAAGAAATATTGAGCGACAAAGATATGTAATGGTACACGGCTACAAAATACACATCTGGGGTACAACATTGTAAAAGAAAATGTTTCAATTCCCCGTATTCCAATAATTCAAACTTATTTGCAATTTCAATTTAAAAGAATGCAGTTTCCGCTGAAAACAACATTTGCACTACCAATTATCAAAGCCCAAAGACAGACGGTTAAAGTTGCAGTTCATTAAAAAAAACATGTTTTTCAAATGGGCAGCACAATCGCGTGTATCAAATCAGCTAGATCACTATATTTTGACAAAGGATGGCAAATCAAAAACGTAGTATTTTAAAATTGAAAAAATTGAGAATTTGCTCAGACTGAGGGAAAACTCAAGCAGAATCCAACAGTGGAGGCAACCATACTCGCTGTGAAAGCAGACAATGCAGAACCAAACCGTTTGGTTCGAGAGCGTATTTCTAAGACTGAGGCGGTGACTTCCAAGACCAGCACGTGTTGTTCTGTAGAGGAAGGGAGAAGGTGGGATCAGTTGGAAGAACGCTTCAGAACACTCTCCATGGTAAAGCGGTAGAGGACTGCCATAGAGGCGATATCTCTCCGCAACTGCAGAGGCTCAAAGGAATCGGTAGTATTGGGACTGTTGATAATGCGGACTGATTGCCGCTGCAAAAGATTGAGAAAATCAATGCCTAGATCCATCACAAAGATGAGAACAGTACGGACGAGCGTACCTGGGTCTTATAAAGGAATCACAAATGCTCGGGCGCGAAAAACCGTCTCACCCTGTTCAGGCTGCCTTAGTGGTGCCCTCGATTACTCCCGTGGGTTGAGGTCTCGGCAAATATCCATGCCCAGGACACCGAGCTTATCCCGTAGTGGCAGTTGAGTGCTCTGAAAAGTGGGGAGGGGAAGAAACGGAGACTTTTTGGTAGAGAACGGGTACACCTGTGTTTTCTTAACGTTGAACTGGACCAGATTCTCATCACCCCATTGTTAAATGCGGTTCAAAACCCGGTCAAGCTCAGCGACAAGCTCCTATCCATTTTCCTCAACGTCTACTATCTTGGCTGCAGGGTATCCATAATATCGCCCATGCACTGTGCTATCGTCTGCATAGCAATGTATATTGCCAAGGGCTAATATAACATTGACATGCAGAAGAAACATCTTGGGCGACAGGACCAAATTCTGAGGTACGTTAGCGTTTACCTCCAGAAAAACAGAGGCCGCGCCGTCCGTCGCAAAGAACCCGAATGCGAAGGCGCTGATGAAGAAAAGAGTCAATCTAGAGACGACTCTAGGAGGCAGACCGAATGCTTAGAGGTCGGAGAGAAGCGAACGGTGCAAGAACAGGTTGAAAGCCTTGGCCAAGTCGAATGTCGAAATAAGCTCATACAAAATACTTTTTATTTTATGTACTTATATAAATACTTAAATATGTTTTTAACAGTGAAAATTGTGTCTTATTTTTAAAATAATATTAGCCTTAATAATTAAAACTGCTACCCAAAGTCACTGTTCCACGCGGACGAAGTCGCGGGCGCAGCTAGTTATATAAATAAAAACCTAGTGATAATAATACGCAAACAATATTTAACTAAAATAAAAGCGACAACCCTAAGCGCCAACGCAAGAGTAGGTTAGTAACCCGCTAGACGGCCTTAGATAAACTACTGTTCTTAGTATACTGTGGTATTGACATCTGTAATTGCGTCAAACATACATGACACGACGTCGAACGGTAACGTATGTTAATACCTCAATATTATGATGACTAAGTCAGTCCGTCAGTTAAAAATATAATATGGGCAACATTACTTCAGCTAAAATACAGAATTTCAACATCTGGTAAAGAATAAAACAATTAGCCCATTAATAAAAGCGAATTCGCTTAAAAATACGTGCTTATCCAAAAAATCCCACAGCCTTTGAGAAACGACACTGGCACCTGGCACGTGAAGATGGTACTGCAAATTATTGCTATATATAAAAAATAAGTGTAGAAAATTTAGTTCTTCCTCTTTAAAAATAATAATAATTGTTTGTCTACAGTTAAATGTACAAAAATGCCATCACGAAGGTCACCCCTATTTTAAATTAATTTGAACAAATATTTACCCAGGCTATTAAATTAAATTGCTGCTGGCTAATAACATCAGCTGTCTCTACAAAAACTTGTCTGTGTCGATAAAAAAGTAGAGCCGTGCAAGTTCATTAAAATAGACCGGCTATTGGAAACTGAATTGCTTGAAAGTCCGTACTGGACTTGACTGACTTTAAAGAACCTATACCTACATATTATTTTACAAATATGAAAACTGCCAGTTATTATAACGAATAAAAAGTTAGTTTATTAAATAAGCTATTCCTATTAATATAATAGAAAGTAAATCAAATTAGATAAGGAAGAAGTCTTAACAAAAATAAAACAAGTACATTGACAAAATAATAGCAATTCCAAATATTTTTACGAGTTCGGGAAGTGAAAAAAACAGTTGGACACTCATGCGCAGCTAAGGCTTCGGTGCTGAGCGGGAGCAGTGAACTGAAGAGTGCACTATATCCTTGAGTCGTATGGGAGCTCGGCGTAAGAAAGAGACGGCGATTGTGTACGCGTTGCTAACATTTTACAACGATGACGTCAACTACAAAGAGTAGTAGGTAGAGGGTTCACGAAAGTACTAATATGAAGTTTATTTATTAGATACAAGTAATACTTTCAAAACTTTTACGTTAACTTCACTTTCCAATAAACTCCTAGTTTATTATAAAAATAATACTAAAAGATTAAAGAGTTTAAAAAAAGTAATAATTATCTTTTATTTATGCTTTATTCTGAAGCATACTATGCTATACTAAGCTATACTATTCTTTCATAATTTTATTAATTAAATTTACTTAATTTTATTAAAAATACAGTCTCAACGTTTAGCTGTTTTTAATATTATATTATACTTGTTAATGATTTTATTATTACTATAATATAAAAATATATAAAAGTGTTTACAAAAATACACTTTCTATCAATTTAATTTTAACCTTGATAAAGTATAAGTCTAGCATACGAAAAAAAAAATAGGTTAATTGAATTAAAAGAATTAATGTAAATGTAACATCTGATTTTTGGATACACAATTTAAGAAAAACCAGCCCTGCCTATTAAGTGAATGACTGTTCCTTGCAGGGTCATTGTTAGTCTATGCAAAGGCTCCGTCATTCACATTTCGTCTCTTTCTTCCTACCGGACGAAGTGATACAATGTTCTTTCGATACAACCTTACTCCACACAGTAGGTGCTCCAACACAAACACCACAAGCACGGAGCCGACCACCTTTATTTGGATTCTTAACACAGCCGTGAAAATTATACCTGAGGCAAGTTGTCTTGCAAGCTCTTCGTTCTTCAGTTATACGTATGCCTTCGTACAGACATCAAGTAGTGTGTTTTACGTGCTAAAAGTTGGATAAAAACAATGCAGTGTTCAATGTGATATAAAAACTGTTCATTTTAATAAAGGTACGGATAGTGATTAGAGCAGATGGTCTTATCTCTAAACTTTACGAAATTTCTTTTCGGAGCCGGTTGTTCGGACATTTTTTACTTTTTATATGCGAGCTTTCTTACTGTACATCGAGTTAAAATAGTTAGTATTTAAGTACTATTTAATATTGTCCTATAGCTTTAATAATTATAAGCTAGAATAATTTGTTAAGATAATAGAAGCACTATTGCTCTTCAAAATATAATCACTTAAAAATACCAATTACAATATAAAAAAATCAACACATAAACATTAAGCCGTTAAGAATGTAGTATTACCGTGGAAAAATATTAAAACAAAGAAATGAGTCCTAAAAATAATGGTTCCCATAAACCATAATTTTTTAGTAATTTCAAAATATTAGGTATCAACTGCTTTGACATTTAGAACTTGTACGTGCCAATTAAATCCTTCATTGAAATTAAGTACGTGTATTTGAAAATAGTCGTCAATCATAAAATTCATTAAAAATATAAAGTTAAAAAAAGGAATATAATTATGTCATTGATCACCTATGTGCTAAAAAACCTTTTTAATTACAATCATGTACGGATATACCTATATTGAGATGCAAAACCTTGAATACAAGGGGTCATTGAATACAAAACATTGCACCAGCTACGAGTATTCGGCTTCGTTTCTATCAGGGCTAAAACTTTAAGAAAAAGCCTTAGGATTGAAATTTAAATGAAGATACTACATACCTGTCAAAAACCTGTGTATTATATAGCAGATGCCAAACAACTAAACGGTTTTAGCGAAATGGTTAGAAGTTTAGACTTCAGACCAGCGCTCAAGTGCTTACGAGTTCGAATTCCACCCAGATCCAGCTGTTACTGTTAAGAATACTAGTAATGTATAAAGTATTACTTGTCAGATACTTTCAGAAACTCGAACACTTTCTGGGGCTCAACTTACCGTCAGTCTCAATGCAGTTAGATCATTCAATCAATATTGATCAAATCAGAAACGACAAAATTCTAAGTAATTAACTAAATAAAAGTTTTACTGATGCATTTATATGATAGTTATTGATATGTTTTATATCATACTGTTTAGGTATGTTTAGCATACAAATTTAAGCCTTGGATATTATAACATAAAACTTTTTTTTAATTTTTCAGGGTAATATATAGATTTATATGAACTAACTAAGAGGAATTATTTAGATTGGGAAACCTTAGAAACATAGATTCTCTTTATTAAACAAAACAGAAGGTTTTCTTTTGTAGTAAATTCCAACATAGTGCCTACTCCTTTTGAAGGGTCGGCAGTAACTATGTAGGTACTTTAAACGTAGGGTGTTGTATCTCCTGAGTTATGGCACGAACGTTAGAAACCTGTAACAAGTTTGTTATGCAAATAATACAGAAGCATCTCAATAGGTCGCCATGGTGTGGGTCACCATATTGCAGTGTTGCATTTTCTGCATTCGCAATGAGACTGGCGACTACTATTCTTGAATTGTGCTTATACTTTCCATCAGGCAGAATGGAGTCACTTCGTCAGGTTCGTACATAAAAAATAATAATTTGGTAAAGGTATTCCATCGAGACCATGAGCGAACTTAACGTATAAAATTTATCAATGGTGTCAATTTGTTCTACGCTCATACCACAGAACTCTTTCTTATAAGAGTAAGTCGACATTGATTATGAAATGTAACCTTCAACTGGAACCATTAGTCTAGTTTTTTCAATTAATTTTATGCTTCGAAAGAAAACATTCAGAATTTACATAAGTGAATAATTTTGTTGTTTATAAACTGGTGTTTAGACTACTTAAGAGTAATAACAAAATTGCGGCTAAATAACAAGCACAGTAGCTCCACATTTAAATTACTTTTTACTCTAGTAGTGTAGTATAGTGTTACGCCTGCGGCCGCGCATAAGTGAACCTCAATTCATGTATGTTTATGTGTTCCACTTTTGTTACAAACCCGCAAATACTCTTAACCCGTAGCAAATGGTATGTAATTTTTTAAACTATATTTTTTTTTTACAAATTTCAAATTAATTTTGTCAGTTATGTACGAATGAATGGATTTAAATAGAAAAAACTCTTACCCAAATTATGGACTCAAACAATATCATATCATAATATTAACAAAAAGTTTTTTTAAAGTGAACGTATTCAAGACAAGGGTCTTTAAAGGTTACTTAATGGTCAATGACTACCGTCGCCCACAGAAACCTATAAATAAAAAATAATAATATTTATTACCAGTATAATTAAAGAACCACAAGTGAATTGCCATCATTTGAGTGCTTCCTCACAATCAAAGAATCAAGGAAAAATAAAATGCAAAGAGCCACGCTATTCTTCGTTTCAACTTACTGTTATTTTTTCATAATCCCTGTATTGTATCTACATATACTCGTATACCTTTAAAAAATTGTTAGAGGTCGATATCTGTACATTTAAGAATACACAGTCCGATAAACGATATAAACACGGACGGAGCCGCAGGCAATCTTTTATATATGTATTTTTTATGAAATAGGGTAAGCGATATCTTTGAATTACCTGATATTTCGACCAGCTGCAGCCTGCACTGTCTTTGGTCATAAACTAACACACCTGTGATCTTCGCTTTAATTCTCATGTAAATACTACATACTATATTAATAAAACTTACAAACTTGACTTTAAAAAGTTAATTTTATTAAAATAAAACCTGACAAGGTGAAAATAAATGTTTAGACACCTTATAGGTGATTTTAATTTATAGAATATTGTTGTAATCAATTTCGGTAATTATAAATGTAAAATATATCAACCCGTTGTATCAAGAGATTTGTATCCTTGTATCAAAAACACTCTAAAAATATAATTCTTTTTGTGTTACAGTAGGGTATTTTTTATTCTTAAACGTAACCAGTAGAGAGTGAAATAGCAATGATAATTAAATAGAAATTCAGTCATTTATTCATTCTTTATTGGTTTGTGTCGATGCATATTGTTTCTAAGAGTTATTAATAGCATTGCACCGTTAAAGTTGATAGGAAATGTAACTGTTAGAAACTTTCATAGCACTAATGTTTTTATTCGAAGCTAGCTTTCGCTCGTGGCTCCGCCCGCGTGTATGTTGGTTATGGCGGTAAAGAGCAGCCTATGTCCTTACTTGAGAATCAAAGTATCTACAGGTCAGTTTCATTGAAATCGGTGCAGCAGTTTAGTTGTGAAAGCTAATAAGCAGAAAGACAGACAGAGCTACTTTCGAATTTATAATATTAGTATGAATAACTATTCAAAATATACTTAGAAACGTTATAGAAAGTCATAATAATGACCATCGCAATGTAATTATTGTTTTATTATTAAACAAAGAGGTTATGGTATATATCTGTTTGGCCTATAGCATTCCATCCTGGTTAAACAATAGTTGGTATTCGTGACGTATCTTTTAATAGAGATAGATTGTTAAACGAATGGCGATTATTTGTTTTCAGAATGTTACAGTTTTTTTTCGGTTGTAGCAAAGAAATGTATACAAAAGTTTATTGTGTACCAATCTACAATAATAATAATATATGGCTTTATTATACACCAGGATACTTACAATGATAACTTAAAACTACAACTAAAACCTACTAATTAAAAGGTACAGGTGGCGGCACCCATATGCCAAACCAGGGCACTGTACGAATGACAATGATAATAAAAGTTAAGATTTGAACGTTGAAATTGTTTGTGAATTCACTTTCTTTTAAAGCTTTAGTAAACGGAAAGGTTAATTAAACGTTGATATTGCAGAGCCACACTGAGATACGTAACCCTAACAAAAATAATAACCTGAAAAATCTTACACACAGTCGTATTTATGTCCTATATTATAGGAGACTGGTTCTATACACGCCCCTTAGCCAAGTTCACATTCTACAAACGTAAAAGTCATTAGAAAACTAATTAATGTGTGGGAATGACGTCATCTCAACACCAAGTTACGTGGTTAAAATAAAAGTACCAACCAATTAAGTATACAAGAGAATAAAGACATTAGCGATTGCAGAAACAAATTCGACGCATTCTTGCATCTTCGCTAAGGGGGCTGTACTATGTTAACGACCCATCCTATCGGATTATGAGAGTGAGGGAACAGAGAGTGCACCTGTGTTTGCGCACACACTTGTGCACTATAGTCTATAATACCTCCTGTCTAGTTGGCTGGTCTACTTTGAGGCCGGCTGCCGTGTCCGAAATCGGCTAGGAATACAATTACTTGTCCTGTGTGTGAATAGAAATAGAAACCGTACCGTATCGTAAAAAGATCACTAACTACTAGACTGCATGAATGATGCAGTGGTTAAAGTGATCATATCTCTGTTTCCTACTACTCTGAGTCAGAGTGCTGTCGGTCCGAACGCTACACTGTGTGAACTACAAATTATAGTTCTAGAGTCTGAGTTTTTGTTTTTTGCGTACGTTTGAATGTACATTAGTTATATCCCACGCAGCAGTACTAAATATATTGTCTTTCTTTTAAAATAAATGAAGCAATTCAATATACTACTCAGGAACTTGAAAAATTAACAATATTATTCTTATTCAAAGGCGGTGACCGTTTATGTCACATTTAATATCGTTTAATGTCAAACATGTTATGTTGTATGCAGAATTGCTGGCAATAATTGTCATTTATCGATCCGTTAATGAACCAGCATACATTTTCAATGACATGCGGTAGCATTTTAAATCGAGTGACGGCCAAGGTAACTTAATGTACTTACATCATTCCTAAAAGAATGATTATTTATCCTACCAATAAAAAGCGGCCAGGTAACATAATATAATTTTTATTTTATAATTATATGTGTTTTGATTGAATAAAAGTTTAAAATGCAGTTTACGATTTATGACGTATTAAAAAAAAAAGTACTTACTAGATTTCGTTCAAACCAATTTTCGGTGGAAGTTTGCATGGTAATGTACATCATATATTTTTTTTAGTTTTATCATTCTCTTATTTTAGAAGTTACAGGGGGGGGGGGGGACACAAATTTTACCACTTGGGTAGTGTCTCTCGCGCAAAATATTCAGTTTAGAAAAAAAATATGTTAAAAACCTCAATATCATTTTTGAAGACCTATCTATAGATACCCCACACGTATGGGTTGGATGAAAAAAATTTTTTTGAGTTTCAGTTCTAAGTATTTATTGTAGTAGTACCCCCAAAATTTATTGTTGTTTTTCTATTTTTGTGTGAAAATCTTAATGCGGTTCACAGAATACATCTACCTACCAAGTTTCAACATTATAGGTCTTATAGTTTCGGAATAAAGTGGCTGTGACATATGGACGGACAGACGGACAGACAGACAGACATGACGAATCTATAAGGGTTCCGTTTTTTGCTTGGCACGGAACCCTAAAAATTGCGTACGTCACATGAACTTTAACATGTTTTTTTTGTATTAAAGATATTTATTACATAAGGAATGGTAAATAAACATACATTTCACTTAATATTTATATAGATTTTACTGCTTGACGTTAGAATAAAAAAAACATAAAAAAGAATATTCATTTCTTTCAATATTTTGTTGCGATTCTCTCACAAAAAATACAACTGGAATAACTGTGCGAGAGACAAGTATCGGCGCGAATGAGTTTTACCAGAGTAAACCAGAATTTAGTGGGTTTCCACTGATTGAGATTACTGGAGCCTAAAATCTCCTTCATTCAAGGCGACAACGTAGTTGTGACTTTAGAGTTGTTGGTGTCAATAGTAGGTAGTGATCAGTTACTATCAACTGGCCCCTCTGCGCCTTTGCCCCTTCCAGGGAAACCAAACGAATGCATTTACTTCGACAACATGCTTTCAAACATCTTGGATATCTTTGTCATTTCAATCTTACTTCAAATATGTAAATAAGTAGTCCGATATTATTTTCGTTAAACATACTTATAAAGTAAAAAGTCAATTCAAATTTAGCATATTATTTTGTAATAATTTGAATGTATATGAATCTAACTATAACATACCAGGAAATAAGTTACAAAATAACTTGAAATGCTTAATATCTACTGATCAAAGCCAGAAGCAATTTTATTGAAATCTCTAACAAAAACTACCGTAGAGAATTGAACGCCTTCTCAATTAGCTTAGCTTAATGTACAAATTCCTTATACCGTCGTGTAAAAACAAAAAACAGTCTAGAAAAACGTTTGAGAAACCTCACAACATTTTAAGGATCACCGTCCAATGTTCGACAGTTTTTAAACTTAACTCTTCCTTTTTCATACAATATTTCCTAAATAACTCTAGTTCAAACAGAATATAAAAACGGTAAGATAATGTGAACATAACTTAACATCTACAGTAAAATAATGAAGCATTAACTCTTCGACATTGTAACTTTATGGATAACGGACGCGGTATGTCAACCAAAATATTTTTACGGTACCAGTAATTTATTCGCCATTACGTTCCGAGATAAATTTAAACATTGATACCGTTCTACAATGACACCGAATATTAATTTTGTTATAAACATCACCCGATCCACAATGCCAATGTAATAATGGATATAGTCTATGAGAAAATCAGATAAGATAGCCTCACGGCCGTTATTTCCTAATCACCTAATTTATATATATGCAAAAAAAACATTAAAATTATTATGGAACTAACACAAAGTGTAAAAATAGTATAATTTATTATAATAATAGATAGTTTTTATGTTATAGAACAAGATAGATAATGCAATGCTGAATTCGGTTGCGTTTCTTTGATCTATTTAAGGAAAAGTTTTACATTCTGTAGGTATATTATACTGCACGAATGACGCAGTGGTCTAAACGGTCACTTCAACGCTTTCTACTGCCCGAGTGTTATGGGTTAAACCCCTCATGGGATAACACTTTATGTGATGCACAAATTGTGATTCCGGGTATGGATATTTTGTGTGTCCCTTTCATGTAGGTATGTTTGTGGAGTCCTAGTCTGGACTAATCTCTCAAAATACAAAATACCTTCTAACCTTTAAGCAAAGAGCGATCTTGAATGCTCCAAAGTTCGGCAACGCTATTATAACTTTTGATTTGCGGCTATCCACGGACGGTGGTCACTTCTTGGTTGGGTTCTATAGTCGTATTAATCAACTACCGAACATCCAATAGTAATCTAATCATCACGATTACTGATTCTTCCCCGTCACATGATCGCACCACGATAGTCTAGTGCTCCTTAGGTTTCACTTTCATTCACAAACTATATTCAATAAAACAGGCAAGACACCACAGATTCCTATAACTATTCTATAACAAACCTTATCTTTGGACATGGTAAATTTAGTTTTTTAAGACATCCGGCCCTCGATAACACCTTTATGGTTTCACACCTTTAAACAAAGGATAAAGGAATATTTTGAAAGGAAATATTGAGCATTTCATTCAGCAAGTGTTTGATGATTATAAACGTAAATGTTTAAGAATTACTTCTTAGAAAACGTGAAAGGTCAGCTATTAGAAGAAGTTTAATACACTAGCGTCATGAGCGGACTTCACCCGGGTGCAAAATAGTGATAAGCAACCCTATCACTTAAATAATTAAAAAGTATATAGTCGTATTCTTCGTGAAATAAAATATACCTTGAAAAACTTCTGATATCTCACGGGTTAGTGGCTTTTGTTTATAATTAATAGTTAATATTTGAAAGTTTATAATTCAAGTAATACATTTTAAAATTAATAGCAAACAGTCTTAGATTCAAAGAGGTATAAAAATCGGCAATGCAAACAAATGATGCGGTCATTTGTGTCATTTACTAGTTTTTTGCCACTTACTTAATATTGTACGGTACTTCTTTTGACCTAGAGCTATGAAAATTAGAAAGCAAGGTCTCACTGCGGGGAAAAGATAAAAAATATTAATTTACAATAGCAGCTACAATAGCATCGCCCACAATATGAAGATATTTTTGTAGACTGCGAAATCTATAACTAACATCAAGTTGTATAAGCTCTGATTGTGTACATTGACATTATTTTGCAAAGTTATTTTGGATTCTTGAATCTATAAATAATAAATACTGAAGCCAAAACTGTTATTTTTCTGTTTATGTCCGTGTGTATTTTTACCACGCATAACGATGAATTTTAATAAAGATTTTGAGTTTTACAAGGTTTGTACATAAGTACTTATTTATTTTAACCTTTATGGGCTAGTAGATTCATCAACAACCCATAATGCCCCACTGATAGGCTAGGGTCTCCTCTCAGGAGATGAGATTACATCAATTATTATAAACCATTTAATGATATATACAGGGTCCTTGTTTAGCACCGGTTACTCCGATTATTTTTGAGTTCATTAAGGATCATTAACAGCGCTCGTCAGTGCCGGATTTACATATTTGCCGCCAGTAGGCTATTACAATTTTGCCGCCCCTTCTTACTTCTGCAATTCAATCACCTTTTTTACATGTGGAAACCATTGCAAGCCATCATTCTAAAGGGGTTTTCATGGGTAGTGTGTCGCAATCGAACACTTCAGAGTTCACCTTCAATCAATTTCTGCAGGAGCAGATAAGTTTCCCTACAATACGTGGAACTCACGTCCGCGTCTACGGCCTCTACGATGGGTAGAACGTGGATGATGTTCCACCCGTCACGGATGCAGCGATTTAAACAACTCTGTCTCGGGTACTAGTAACCGAGGAACTAGATGTAACTTAGAAAGGAAACTTCTGGTACCCTGACAGATCTCGAGCCACCTACGGTTTACAAATGGTCTCCTCGTATATGGTGACCACACTCTCCCCTTCCTGGTTCTAAAGATCAAATCCTGGCCTGCTTCTGCTATCGTGACAAAAATTATCGCCTCAATCGTGTTCAATTCGGTCCTCGTACCGGTCCAATCCCAAACAATGTATCTATACCCGTTCTTTAGTGCGGTGTTACTATCTATGGCCCTCTACGGAGCACCAATATGGGCAAAGTGTCTATCGGCCTCCTCCTGCTGCCGACCCAAGCTCAACCAAGAGATGCGGGTGGCGGCCATTCGGATCATACGAGGATACCGCACCATCTCGTCAGTGGCGGCGACAGTCCTGGCTCGTTTCCCGCCTTTTGATATCCTGGTGGACATGGATGCGAAGGTCCATGACCAGGCTCGTGGTAAGAGCAGGAAAGACCAGGACGAGCTCGAAATGCGGTGAAACGCTCACTGATAGGCCTAGGCACAATGGCGCGCGAGGCCGAAGCAGCCACAGAATGGGCGTCAACGAAGAAGCTTGGGTAGGCAGGGAGGAAGGTCAGGTCACCTACCAGCTGACGCAGATGGGCATGGTTGCTTCGTTGAGTATCTGGATAAGACCGAACGCGAGGAGATGGCACAATGCCAACACTGCGCAACTGATTGGGACTCCACTGGGCGTCTGAACGACGAAGTCGACCATTTCGGATGAGACCTGTTTCCACCAGCAATCATTGCTGATTGAAGGGCTGGGACGCTGTGGCCTCTTTCTGTGAAGATGGAATGCACCAGAAAGATACCGCTGAACGAGATCGGAACAGGGCTGATCACCAGCATAGACGACGTTGACGGCAAATCCAATCGTCGACAGAGCCGCAAGCTGCCAGATAGTGGGGACCTCTGAAAGGCCCGTTCCTCAAAGGTAGTTGGCTCTTTGACGAGCACTTTCGACAGCTTGCTCAAAAGCTGGTTTCCTCTGCGACTTTCGTCCAATTTGGGTAAACCGAGCATCGTCACAAGGCTTAACGCCGAATTCTCCGGTCAATAACGCTATACGGTATCCATATTAACAAATATATTTTTTACAAACCGTTTAGTAATTTTTCAAATAGTATTAAAGTTGAGAGTATTTGGTACACTGCATAATACATTGTCTCTTTTGTTTAATTGTCAAGACTTTTTTTCTTCGTTTGTATTATAATAGTTATTATTTCTGTATGAGAAAAAAAATACGTCAAAATTTGCCGCCCCCCAAATTTCGCCGCCCTAGGCTAATTTATTTAATCCAGCCTACTCAGCCTAGTGGTAAATCCACCACTGGCGCTCGTATTTCTTAGACGTGCATATTTGTCAAAGTTCTTGTATCGTTCAGTAGGTCACTCAGCATACAACCAATTTTGCAACTGTTTACAATATAAGAACGTATCTTTTCAGGCTTCATAATAAGTCTTTTTACAATTTCTTTGCGTATGTTTCTATCAGTTCTCACTCAGCAAAAGCTTAACAGATTTACTGATTTAAACGCTTTACACTGTATTCTAATACACTGTCCTGAGGTGTTCTATTTTGATAAGTACTGGTTGATCCTCAACTTCTATGACACTGGTATTTGATATATTGATTAACAAAGAGTAATACTCGGTAGAAACACAACTTAAAAGCATTCGTATTCTCGTCCACCCGGAAACATTTAATTACCCATTTTAGAGTCTTCGGTTGCAAGAAAAGTAAATTTATTTTTTTACAAATGAAAACTGACTGGACCAGGCCGAAACCGGTCAGGTTTTGCGATCAGCGGTCGCTAGAAACGATATTCTGTAGAAACGAAGCGCTGCCTTAAAAGTGAATGCCTTAAATTCGTTCGATGATTTATTGCCCGAAATGTACGAGTTTGTGGAAGAATTTATAGAGGATTATTCATCTTGTGTGGATGACCGAAGTGGCCATGCCGGCAACGGGGATTAAATTTAAATGTATTTGGTTAGGCCAAGTAAGCTTCGCCTAGTTATTATGATGTCGCGAAGAAGAAAAATTAAATAAACTAGTTCATAATAGATTATTTTATACAAAAATATTGACCTGACTCATTCATATTCGGCGAAACCAAAAGGAAGGGGTAAAAGATTCGATAGAGTTAGAGACAAAACATTATTTCAAAGAATTATCTTGAACCGATCTTATTTTCAACATAATTTATAAGATATAAATGGTTGTCAGTTGTTATAATTTTATGCATTAAAACCTCATTTTCTATTTGTTTAGTAACCTACGAGTGACTTAACAAATATCCAATTCGCATTAGCTTAGAATTAATTCTGGTCAATGACGCCATAATAAAAATGTATGTTTATTTTATGACCAAACCGCTACCGTACATGGAGATGTGTGAAAGGTATTTACATAGGTCAAAATATATAACAGATATATTATAAAATGGTAAAAATTTAACATAATTATAAAAATAAAATGTTGAAACTCAATATTTATTTAAATTCTATATAGCTTTAAAGTTACTATTTTTATTGGATTAAAGAAATGCATCTTGCCTTTTCGTGTCTCGGAGAAATGGTAAAATCAGGTTCCAGAAACTACGAAATATTTTTCATACAATTAATGCGATCAAAGCATTCATTGACGAGTACGTAATTAAATAGTTGCAGTTTCAGGGGCGCGTTAGAAAATTAAAGAAAAAATATTACACATTTTAGTTTTTATTAATTCTCACCAAAACGCCAAAATTTAATTTTCTTCATCATCATCAGCTCGTTGCAGTCCACTGCTGGACATAGGTCTCTCCCAAGGAACACCACAGAGCCCGGTCTGTTGCTTTCTTCATCCAGTTGCTGCCAGCCCTCTTACGTAAGTCATCCCGTCATCTGACCAGAAGGCGTCCCGCACTACGTTGGCCAAGACGCGGTCTCCACTCTAAAACACGCTTACTCTAGCGGTTGTCTGTTCTGCGACTTAAACATCACTTATTTTTGGCTTAAATATCACTCCTCATACTGCATAGTAGGTAGAAATTGTCTGCGACCTTACATCAGTTAGTAGTCTGCGCTGATCTCCATAGTTTTATCATAAAGGCCCGTATTCACTTTGATTAGTGCGAGTGCAGGTGTGAAGTGAGGTGATCAATGATTGGTAAAAAATACGGGTGGATGGCGAATTCGCGGTCCACATGTACTTTCCGCCAATCACCGATCACCCGCACTATGCAACTGCACTCGCACTATACAAAGTGAATACGGGCCATAAATGTAAGTGACAAGCTTATGGGTCGATCTTCGAAAAAATATATTTAGATAAACTAGTTAGGTAAGTTTTATAATGTAATTCTACAATTGAAAATGGTTATCAGATCCTTTTCAGTAATAAGTGTAATAACTGAAGCTATCATAAAAATTAACATTCAAGAAAATAAACATAATTCAATTTCCTAATTTAAAAAAAATCTACTAAAGGTGTAAATATATGTTTGACAAAACAGATTATTATTATTAGATTGCATATGAAATTTAAAAGAAGTTTAAGAAATGAAGACACTTTGACCCTGAATAAATTGCTGTGTTTATTTTAATTTGTAATTATCCTTTTTTTAAATAAACTATTTATTATTTATATATTTTCCATTTCATACAGTTTTATTATTTCATAATTTATTGATTTCTATATACCCACACATCAATGGATAATGACTTGATTATATCTTAGGTTTCTCCATAAAACTAAGAGTTAACATAGTACCCAAAGAGCTTGCAGCATACCATTTCTCGCCGAAGAGTCAGTACACTGGCCCGTAAGCTTCACGATGCGACAGGATAGTGCCAAATACATTGTTCGTTTTTTGTACATTCATAAACATCTTACATCCTATAAATTAATAGGAAAACCTAAAAAAGATTGAATTTATTTTTAGATTTTACGTATGTTTTGTACAAGTCATTCATCTCCAAACTTATCGTAATCACTGTAGGCCACGCTTAACGATTATAAGTTGTTCTTTTATTAGACGAAATTTTGGTAACGGTATTGTTCAACTTTGAATACGACCACAGCACAAAAGTAGTAAGAACAGAAAATAAATATACGATTACACGTAGGTAACATCACATTGTTTTTCACGTACTACAGAAACAATTTACTTAGCAATTAAAATATGACACGAGTTTCCTAGTGAATCAACAAAAGATTAGAAAGGCTTACAAGTGTTTTCACTTGGCCGCGAACAAACTACAAAGGACTAAAGAATCAGCAAACGTTTCTTCTCTTTTTGAAATTTAAATTACGTTCAATAAGGCGTGACGTGACTTTCTTAGTTTTAAATTAAGGCCAGTAATTAATAGTACACTTAGAGGTCGCTATCAAAAAAGTCATGAACCCCAAAATGTGTAACTAACATGGGACGATTCAAGTAACATTGTAAATACCTAGCATTTTACTGAAAATGATGCCATGTTGTGGTTTATTTAGTTTAACGCTTGACTCTTGCCTAGGGTCAAGGAGGCTTGCGATAAAAGAGATTTAGAAAGTAGTATCTCGGTTAGATTATCGTGTTACAGAAGGTTTATTTAAATAAAATATTTGAAAGTCCCGATAATTCGATCGTTAACTCCTCGTTAAAATTTAACAAATAAATAATGTAATAATAATAAAGCCATGGAATTTTGAAAAAGTGAAAACACAAACTGAATAATGTAAATTATTTATATTGGTTTCAGTTAGACCTTATTCATCTGAGTAAAGCTTAAGGCTAGTTTTTAGCTTAGAATCGCAAAGCTCTGCTCTAGTTTCTTTCGATCACAAAAAAACCGTAACGTCTTTGGAGACGATTTCATCTCATAACTTTCATGTCTTTTTAAATACCAGCTACTTTAGCTAAAGAGCTTTTATTATTTGTGAGGCAAAAGGCTTATCATCGCTATACCATAATCTTCACTTGCGTGATTGATTTTTATTATTCGCATTTACAATAATAATTCAAGTCTAAACAAATGGGATTATTCAATAACAAAACAATCTTTAGTTAGAGACAGAAACGTTTTTGTTTCTTTTCATTCCGAGTCTGTCATTTTACTACATTATAATATAATAGACTTTAGATGTGATCGGTCAAGACGGTAAGGCGTTGACCTCGCGCGACTAAAGACTTAAATTTATACCGATTCCTGATACGATGCGAGTGTAATCGAATGAATACAGGTCTTCACTTTTTTGTAGCATCGAGAATCCTATAAAGCAGTAGGTTGCTTTTTTGTTGCAGATACGGCTACAAACCACCTGTTGTTCTTTTTTAAATTTCTTACGGCTATCAGCAATACGTGTTAGGTATTGTAGTTGTTTATACTCATACCTCTTTCTTTCGATATAGTTTGTCTAAATCAACCTGCTGTCAATATGTTAACTTTAAAGTTATCACTATCTTTATCGGAGTATTTTTATGTTTTTATGTATTGTTATGTTTTTTTTTCTACATATCTTTCAGTGTCAAGTCTTTTGAATAGTTTTCACTATCATACTACTTATTGTTTACTTAACAAGCTAGGCCTAAATGATCACACTAATGATCATAGGGACTTAGTGATATAGTTCAATGTTTAAATACGGATGTTTTTAAAAATGCGTACTTCTGAGGTCATTCAAAAGGTCCATATTTGCATAATAAAAGATCTTGTTTGTGGAATGTTTAGGGTTCCGTGCCAAAGGCAAAAAACGGAACCCTTATAGATTAGTCATGTCTGTCTGTCTGTCTGTCCGTCCGTATGTCACAGCCACTTTTTTCCGAAACTATCAGAACTATAATGATGAAACTTGATAAGTAGATGTATTCTGTGAATCGCATTAAGATTCTCACACAAAAATAGAAAAAAAAACAATAAATTTTGGGGGTCCCCATACATAGAACTGAAACACAAAAAATTTTTTTTCATCATACCCATGCGTGTATGTATATAATATCATTTTTGAAGACCTATCCATAGATACCTATGGATAGGTCTTCAAAAAGATATTGAGGTTTCTAATATCATTTTTTTCTAAACTGAATAGTTTGCGCGAGAGACACTTCCAAAGTGGTAAAATGTGCCCCCCCCCCTGTAACTTCTAAAATAAGAGAATGATAAAACTAAAAAAAATATATGATGTACATTACCATGTAAACTTCCACCGAAAATTGGTTTGAACGAAATCTAGTAAGTAGTTTTTTTTTTTAATACGTCATAAATCGTAAACTGCAATTTACCTTTCATTCAATCAACACAAATATAAAATAAAATAAAAATTATATTATGTTACCTACTTACTGCTGCGGACGCCCTTCATGGGCGAGTCCGACTCGCACTTGGCCGCTTTTTTGTATTTTATACTTTAGCAAATAGTATAATAATGCCGTTCTTTTTTCCATTTTCCTTTTCGTTCGGTATTTTTGTTTGAATGTGTTATTTACTACTTTTTTATTCAATGTTTACATCGATAAAACACTGCATAGATTTAATCAGAATAGAAGTTTCCATATATTAAATTACATTCTATTGTTTATTACTATCTAGTGCTAAGTAAATTCTAAATCTGTAAAGGACTCGTATAAACTGTCGTACTTCATCCCAAAGCAACCACGAGTAGACAGATATAATAGCCAGAGCCAACAGACAGCCGGTAATACCTCTCGTTTTATATTGGGTGTATATAGGATCCTAAATCCTATCACTTGTTCACCGACCCCCAAACTTGTTCGAAAGAGTCAAATATTTTTTATTTAATATAATGAATATAACTGTTTCAAGTGGTGCAAAATACTTTCTCTAATAACTTATAAAGTTTCAAACGAAATGAAGCAGATTTATTGGTGCTTTTAAATGTATCGGGTATCGTAAATCTACCGAAAAATTTGTATGCAAAAGCTGTAAGTGAAAAGAGATAAAGACCATAAATATGCGGTGCTAAGGAAGATTACTGTCATTAAGAAACTTATAAAGGAATATTTTGTAAGTGGAACGATAAAAGGCTTTTATTTTTTATTTAATTTGTACAGATTTTTTTGTCAAACTTGTCTATTTTGTGTACTACTTAAACTTGTGTATTAAATAAATCTATTGGAGCTATGAACAAAAGCGACAAGCAAGTGAACGCGTTAACAGTCTGTCCTATTGCTACAGGGTATTTAAAAATCCATAGGTTTGTAAAGCAATAAATTCAAGAGAGTGAGGTTAAATATTAAGCATCAGAATCTAAATATTCAACTTTCATGACGTCATCACATCAACATCATTTAATAGTCCACTGTTTTCTATAGGCTTCTCCTTCGAAAGGAAGTTTTGGCTAAACCGCACTGGTCAGACAGGTTGGTATAGGGTTTCTTTCAAGTTTACCTTCCCTTTTCAATGACATTATTCTGGGTACTTTGCTCCCTTAGTCGATTTTTACAATATTCGTGGGATTAATTAGGGTGGTGAAATTTCATATTTGATTTTAATCCATCACTCACATTTTTGATATGGTTTTTAACATTCACTTTAGTTATTTTGGTTATTACACTAAAAAAGGGGTGAACCATTATAGCTGTCTTAACTTGAATAATTGCTGTAAAAGACCAATAATTTTTTTTTATTATGATTTTGGTTTTTAATGCGGCCTCCGATTTTGTTTGTGTTTTCATTTTGTTTCATTCTATTTGTTGTTTGCATCAGCTGTTCATATAATTTTTTAACGACACGAAAATAATTTTGAAACCAATATTCATTATGCAAATTCTATCACAAATCGTTTTTTAAATTTTACTGTTCTAAACATTACACTTAAATTTACACGTCACTCACAGACAGATCCAAGTCTCTCGCTCAAGCCAGGTAGGTTTTTAGCAGGGATCGGAAAACCCATGCATAACGGTATTCGTTATAAACGGTTACCGATTCAATCTGTAACCGTTTCAAAGGGTTACTCATCGATTCGGTTAACAGATTATATATGTTATTGTTTTAACCCAAACAATAAGGGTTAACCCAAATTAAAGGGTTTATGTTTTTGAAATTGTTAACCCAAATGATAGATGTTAACCCAAGATTTCGGTTATTTTACGACGTGACGCGATTCGAAAATTAATCAATTTTACTTGATCTCTTGTGAAAAAAAATTAACTTGTTATCCCCTTTTCCCATTCCACGCAAATAATGAACGTCACCGACGACTGTAACGAAAAATGAATCACGGACCTACAAATATCCAGAAACCTATATCAAAATCGTTAAGGTTAACCGTAATTATCCTGTATTAGATTATTCCTGTTAACAGTTATAATTCGGTAACACATATTTAGGTTAATCCTAAATTTAGGTTAACCCATATCCAAAAGGGTTAATAACAGATTATTTCGGTTAGGTTAACCCTAACCGGAATATCCCTGGTTTTTAGGCGAAAGTGAGTACCTACTAGGTATGTATCGCTGAAGAGTGAAATATTGCTGTATACGTATGATTTCCCTCTGAATAAATACATTAGTTAAACACTTTTCTTTAATTAAGTATAGTTTTTTTAGTTGTAAGTTTAGTTAGCAAACAATAAAAAGAATAATTGTATGATAACGTGACGTTATTAATGAAATTTTAAAGTTAAGTAAATATAGTGCCATGTTTTTCCGCATTTTTCCCAGTCAAGTAATAGCAATTAAACTACAGATAGCCCATGTGATTTCATTTGTGGGTCACCATAGCTGCACTGATGTTTTCTTAGGACTCTTGAACACAATTACTTCTAATAAGAAGTAATCTTCCTTGATCGCATCTTGAATAAGCGTAGAAAAAGTTTATGGTGGTCAGTAGTACAAATTTCACTCGTTTGAAGCCGATCCTGTTAGGAAAATTAAAAAGATCATCTATTCCGAGCCTTACTATTTCATCGGCCGTTATAACTTGAACTTTCGTATTTTACATTACTTATATCATGACAGTCTAACAACGACATATAAAAGGTACGTTCACGTTTATTTCTATTTCATGGTTCTCTGTGCACAATTTCCTGCCTTTGGCACGGAACACTAAAAAAGGGACAACTCTGTCGAGTCGCTGAATTTTGCCATTTTTATTAGTTTTTTTAGTCAAAGCTTTGCAAAGCTGATAAAAGTCTGCAGTTCGGACTTGATTAAATTTATGAACATTCGGTTTCACTCTGTAGTCTATAAACTATTCAGTTGGCTAAATACTCTTTCGCAAAAGGCATTTGTTTGTTGGAATTGAAAGATCAAAACAAACTTTTTTCTTTAGATAAGTCAAATTTGTGGACGTTTTATTTCGAAAGCGCCTTACATACAGTTTTCAGACAGGCGAACTAAATATTCAATATCGTGGTAAATTCGTTGTTAGTTTATGTTGTTACAAAGTTTGTAGGTTTTCAGAATCCGGGACAATAAGGTCTAATTACTGGACACTGCACAACACGCGAAATTCCGGGACAAACCTGGATTTCCCGACCATATGGCAACCCTAATCCCCCTGTATTTTTAACACGTCACAATGTGGCGTGTGCTGCTATATCAAGATAGATACAAATTGATCTCTGATTAAGTATATTATGAGAAACCAAAGTGCGTTGGTAGTAAAGTGCAAATATTATTATTATTTACTTACCTAACAACATTACGTAAATAGTCGTAAGTGTTACCGCTATGATGTCATTTTAGGATTTATCTCTGAACAGTATTAGTTTATACTGTGTATTGAATTGAACATTGTTAATATATCCGTGTTATTTATGTACAAAATACTCGACCTCTTTGAAACATAATGCTGCTATACTATTTATCATATAGGTTTTTGGTGAACTAAGTTGAGTTTAATTAAAATAATTAATACATTAAATAGTAATTAAAAGCCTATTCAATAGAATTTCTAATACAATCTTTAACTTAATTTACGTTATTTTGCACGGCTAAGGAAAATATAAGATACCTATTCTTTAATTCTAGTCTAGTTTAGAAAATGTAGTGACAACAGATTTAGATAGTACCTACTATTTGCCTTTATTGCCTTTTGCTGCCAAGTACAATAAAATGAAAGGGATGCCGGTACAGGAGCTAGAAATCTTCGAACACTACTTTCATTATTCGACAGTACAAGCAACCCTAAACAATTATTTACACTGTCAGTGAGTGAGTAGTTTTCAAAAACTCGTCAAGGATTGTTCACCGATAAAATATGTGTTATATACGTATGTTTATGTGTATGTATGTAACGATACATATCTTTATGTCCAATGATACAAATACACTCTTTCTGACTAAATTGAATTACGTAATGCGATATGCATTCAAACGAATACGTTCAAATCCATTGTTATTGATATTACAAAACCATCTGTCCATTGACTGCCTCGGTGGTGCAGTGGAAGCGTATGTGACTACTGTTCTTGAAGTCTCGGGTTTGATTCCCGGGTCGGAACAAATGTTTTATTATCTGCAAATATTTGTTTCGAAGTATGGGTGTTTTCTATGTATCATATTATGTACCAATGTATTTTATATCAGATGTCTAGTATCCTTAACAAGTTAGCTTCTTAGTTTGGAACTAAATGGCGTTGTGTGTTAGATGTCCGAAATATTTATTTATTTATTAATCTAGGTTGCCTGTGCCAATCACAAAACTCAATATGGCTGCCCATTGCACCTACTACAGTAATACTTTGAATAACACCGAATCAAAACCAATAGTTTCATATTCTAAGTCAGTGGTATAATAAAGTGAAGAATTTATGTCTTTTGAAACACATTTCTGAGAATGAACACACAATTTGACATAACAAGCCTTCTACAAAGTTGAACATCGTAATATAATGCGCTATGACTCCCAGAGGAACGTCCACGCATACAAACAAAAACGTCGGGCAAAATGAACACAAACTATTGTCCTCTCACTCTTCAACTATACCGGAGAAGAAGACAAAAACTGACATGGATTCCTATGCATAAATAGGCAACGTGGGAAAATACTACTCGAGGTCAAGTAGATGTTGACTGTATTCGAACCTGAATTC
This sequence comes from Diaphora mendica, assembly GCA_949125395.1. NCBI lineage: Eukaryota > Metazoa > Arthropoda > Insecta > Lepidoptera > Erebidae > Diaphora > Diaphora mendica. The sequence goes on along the minus strand of OX421312.1, from coordinate 7,885,344 downwards.
ACCGACAGACAGAAACACAGGGTTTGTGTGGCAAAAAGTTAATAATTAAAATTATTCATTCAGCAGAATAGGTTGATTGGTATTTTTGAATAATGGAAAAAGATGTTTTCGAGATGATTAAAAATATAATTTTGAAATCCTTATTATTTACGTTTAGTGAGAGCTTAAAAATAATAATGTTAAACCTGTACTATTAAACCTGTTATGTGTTGTATTACAACAAGCCTGTTTCTTAAGCTACTACAAAAATATATAAAGGACTTGGAAAAACTCGTAATAAACGAGAAGTTTAACAGTCTTCAAAAAAAGTAGGTAGTATGTTCGGCTGAATGCATTTTCTGTTGTATAAAAATATAACACAATTGCTTTTTCTAGAAACGTCTTTGCAAGCCACATACCATTTATTCATGTCTGTCTAACTATATTTAGAATAACTCTTAGACCCGCAAACTCCCGTAATAACAACGCATTGTTTTATTGCCTAATAGCAGACAACATACGTAAAATTGATCCTATTATGATAAGTACAATGACATACTGCGCACAGAGTTGCATATAGTAACAGTCCTGGCTAACTGGACTGTGACTGTATCATGAGTGCGATTAACTCAAATTGTATACTTCAGCAAACATATTACTGTAGATTTGTGTACAAAATAACCTATCATTAAAACAAGTGCATAACGACAAACTAAAATGTTTGACAAAAGCTAAAGTCCTCAAAAAAGATTACTTATTGGACTTTAATGCAAATGTCATCAATTACCCTTCACTGACATTGTCTCTTTTATGTTTAACGTGTGAGAAGGTCAAGTTTATTCAGAGTCTAAGAGACATATACTTCGAAATATAAATATAACTTCACTCAAAAAAATGACCCTTTCATATAGTGACTTATGCAGAATCTGTATTAATCCACGCCAGACGCACATGGTCTAGACTTGACTAAAAACTGAAAATGGGATACGTTGGACGTCGTCTCAGCGTAACAGTGGGCTATCAAAATGTAAATAGCAACAAATTTTCCCTTTTACTATTAATCCGATCAATAGAAGAAAATCCAATACTGAAGGGGTTACCTGATATTAGGTGACTGCCGTCCCCATTTACACCTTTATCTCAAGAGCCGAAAGTATATTTCGGTCCTTTAAGTCCGCTTAAAATCAGTATGGAGTTTAGGTTCAAGTAATATTGTTGAATTTATTCTCGCTTATATAATTAGACAAGTCGTGTGTTTTTAATCATATACATATAATAGGGTTTGTTTAAAGTTTTCCTTTTCTTTATTTTTTTTTATTTATGACCCTGCCAAAATGACTCTACTCTGCCTGATGGAAATCATAAGCAGAATCCAAGAGTGGTGTCACCATATTTATTGCAAATGCAGACAATGCAACAATACAGCATGGTGACCCATGGCAGCCTAGTGATGCTTCTGCATCTTTGGGCCTCCGGTCTCGCACTCACCAACGAAACACGACATTACAAATGCTGTCATTTTGCGGTGATATTCTGTGCGAGGGTAATACCGCCCCAGTCAAGTCATTCGTGCTGAAATCAACGTGGCTCTACTACCTCTTTCTTCTTCTTGCGTCGTTTTTTTATGTTCATATCATGAGTAGTTTGCTCCCGTAGTCGCCTCTTACGACACCCGTGGTATGAATAGGGGTGGTTACACTCTGTATTCTTAATCCGTCACCACACGGATTTATTATAATAAAAGCGTGTCGTTTTTCATCAACGGCATTATTTAGTGTGCCGTGCCCTTGTCCTTTATAAATAAAATCAATCAGCTTGCATGTTCATTGTTATATACGAGTATATGACGAATTGTTTGTCACTGTTATATCAATTAAAAAGTTAACGATGCCAGTCTCGATGAAGATATGTCCTTGTCTTAATTATTGTTGCTTCCTACATGACTGCTAATGATATTTATTAAGACAACTTGAAGGTTTCAGTGTTTACTCGACCAAACTGAGCTGGTGTGAATCCTGGAGTCCTGAAATACAGGTCTTGACCTAGTTTAGGCTCCAGTACATCCCAACCTACAAATTTTGTCTCTGTACTCTGTACTGTACTCTCTGTACTTACTAAACCAATTTATAGTTCAGTTCAGCAAAGGAGTGGTTTGTTCTAGGTAACATAACTTCTTGCATTTAAAAAACCCCCTACTCAAGCACTTAATCGAGTATTTTGCAGAGATTCTGTCATTCTTCCCCTCTTTCACCCCCATAACTTTTAAACGACTCAACTGATTTTCATGAAACATGTCTAAGAACACTCGCCCGTAACTCACCTTTCATAAAAAAATACTAAATTGAAATCGATTCATCCGTTCGCGAGCTTCGGTGCCACAGACAGACAGACACGTCAAACTTATAACACCCCTCTTTTTGCGTCGGGGGTTAAAAATAGACAACAACAGTATGGCTTAAACCAACAGTAGCAGTCGTAGCATGTTCGTTCTTCTTACTTTATTAACTTCGTCTTTCATGGTTTTTTTATAATGTTTGTTTTGACTCTTCATAATGAGAAGTTTAAACCAACCCACTTCAAGAAATATGTGTAAAGATGGTTGCGAAGGATGGAGTCGAAAGTAGGTACCCTATTTATTACCATAGCACTTTAACAACGCGTGACTACGGCTTTTCAAACTTGTTTCATACTTTTTCAGCGTCGTTTTTTGACGTAGGTGGGTTTTTGTTTTACTTTTTTTTAACATAGGTACTTTTAAGTAGATATGACCATATACCAAATTATTGTACCAGAAAGGATTTGTACTTCTATGCAGATTATATTAAATAATCGCTAAATGAAAAATAGCTCTAAAACCTTTCAATAAAGAAACTATTCATTAAGTTGTATTTAGTCATTCTATGATTGCAACATGTCCCAATGGTTTAATTTCCCTATTATTTTTTATGATAGTATGTCAGTAAATTTTGGACTCTGTTGTTAACTTGCAAAGGTAGATAATAAGTTCTCAGTGCATCGCAACAAGGTATCCTCTATCTGGGGAAAAAATGTCTTCTAAAGTCTATAGATTTTTTCGAACAAGAGACGAGGCAGTCATGGGAAGTGACCACAGTAATTACTCGCCAAGACACAGTAGAATGTGCATTAATAAGAGAATCCGTTATTTGTGAATATTATATAACGTATTATTATAACAGATTATGTGGAAAGATTTTTGTTGAAATATTGGAAAGTTTGCTCCGAATTTCAATATTATAGAAATACCAGAAAACAGTAAAGGAAACGATTGTTATTATAAAATTGGTTTTATATCTAAAAGCAATCTAAAAATCATTGATCAAAGAGAAAGGATATTGATGTAATACAACGAGGATTACATTAGAGTGGAATGGAACGGAATGGGATTGGAATTTCGAATTTATTGCTAAACAGTCACAAATTTCTTGGATAATAAATAGTTTTATGTAATATCTGTACAACTTTATATAAAACTCGTAACCAGAAATGCTCGTAACCATCTAGATCGATTTGGATAATTTTTTCGTCTTTTTGATTGGGGCTATAGAACAATACTGCGATAAGTTTTAACCAAATTCAAGAGGATGATTGCAATATGTCCCATGGATCCTTAAATGGTTAATTTGCCCTATTATTTTTTATGCTAGTATGTTAGTAAATTTTGGACTCTGTTGTTAACTTGCAAAGATCGATAATGAGTTCTCAGTGCACCTCTTCTAATAGGCTATGCATTTTTTGGAACAAGGGACGAGGCGGTCATGGGACGTGACTATAAACTTTAAAAAAAACCTATATTAGGAGTTATAAAGAAACCATGATACATTAAATTATCGAAAAAAATATCCAAAATTTCAATTATTCAATACGTAATACCCTCCATACGGAGATGCGAAAACTCTTTTTCTATAGAATTGGGTCACGAAGCAACTATAACAAATCAAGTTGTCCGTCAAATTTGCGCCACATTCAGTAATTGGGTTTAGTAACAGCTACTAATAGCATAACTAGCTACATTTCATCATATGTACGCTAATAAAATTATTCACACATACAACAACCGTGACGATAAAGAATTTCAGTTGCCTTCAGATTATAATCATTAACGACTGAGTGATTTTTTGCAAAATATGAATTCGAATAAGTAGGTGATTGTAAAATTGTTTCGCGATGTTCATCATAGCTTAAAAGGGCATCGGATTCATTAAATCTCCGGTATGTTATAATTGAGGATAGTAATTCATAATAATACTCTCTAGATGTTCTAGAGACCGCTATGACGGTATTTATCATAGTTATTTGTTATACAAGAGTGCAAAGTTGCTTTCTAACACCGTGCTCATAGCGAGTGATTCAAAAATTAGAATCCTGAGCGTCAGCGAGGGAATCAAAAGAGCACGTGGTGAAAAATCTTTGCACTCGAGTGCAACACGTAACTTTTCATTCCACCTCAGCGAGGAAACAACTAAATGCAAAAAAAGCATTAACAATCACAAGATACTTTTATTTCAGTTTAGGTATTAATATTTATTAGGTACTACATTATGATAGGTAAGTATTACAGATTAATTTTTAAATTATTTCAAAAATATTTAGGTACTCGCTCTACCCCGCGGTGTTACCCGCGGTTTTTGTCGTACCGCGAGTAACACCGCGGGACAAAGCTAGTCTAAAAAAAGTAGCCTAAGTTACTCCTTAGATTATCAGCTATCTGCCAGTGAAAGTCCCGTCAAAATCAGTCCAGCCGTTCCAGAGAAAGAACAAACAGACAGACAGACCGACTGACAGACAGACAATGTAACAGAAATTATAAAAAAAAATATTTTAGTATACCGTGTATACATACATATGCATTTAGTAAAAAGCGGTTATTTTAATATTACAAACAGACATTTCAATTTTATTTATTTGTATGGATGTACTTATAGATAAATTAAGAAAAATTGAAAGTTAAGTTGCTATAGTTACTTAAGAAGAAAATGGTGCGGGCAGAGCAAATTAAAAAAAAACAACACCAAGAAGGTTCCGAGTCTGAGTTTTTAATTATTAACATTATTAACAATTTACTTTATTCCTCTAGAGAATAAAAACGGCTTTTGCACTCAGATATCGAAGGGCAAAAATACTCTTTACGAGCTGGTGGGATGAAAAAGTAATTGTATTGTATTGTATTGTATTTATTCTTTATTGTACACATAGAACATAAAAATATATAAAAGAAATACAAGGAAGTGTCATGTACAAAGGCGTGCTTAACCCAAAATTGAGTGTTTAATTGTGAGTGAGTAATTATATAATTATCAACGACAGGTTTTTTGAAATGCTATACTATTGACTTCAGGAAGGCCATAACCATAATGCAGTAAAAGAATATATGTATTTTACTAATGTATCAAGTAATGGCTGTTTTGAGATGCACTTATTATAAGAAAAACTTATAGAAAAAGTCGTAAAAGTCATCCAATTTCGGAAATACCTTCTTTAATGAAACAAATGTACCACTGGCGGGTTTAGTTTTACTAAGCTTAATTCAAACTGCTGTGTTATAGGATAGCACTGTTTCTTCTAGAGAGTTTAATGCAGACAAAAAACACATGTCATTTATATTCGACATACATTATTACCAACTGTACATAAACAAGAACATGTTTATAAGTGATCGGAAACAAAAAACACAATTCAAAGCTTTGAAAGCTTATTATAAAACGGTACTCTATCCGCCGATCAACAGAATGTTGTCTGCTAACAGTCATTATCGATACATACACCGAACATACGAAATACCGTTAAACATTCGACGCCTCCTAGGGCAATGTCGTTTGTCGCCAATCTATAATACACTAGTAGAATTTTGATTATCCTATTAATTCATGGCTATTTTGTATCGATACAAACTGTATTTTTCCTATGGTAAATCTTTATGATAACTAATAAAAATACTAATGATTTATGTATAAGAAAGAAAATGTGAACGGGATAACAAATCGAGTAGAAAGTCAATATATTTACTTATTTTTTATTTTTTTTTAATAAATTATGGTTATATACATAGGTTTCTATATTATGTAATAAATATTCTAGTTAATTAAATAGAATAATAGGTAATAAAATACCTAATACATTTACTTATAGTTTTCAGTTTAAAGAGAATAGACCCACTACACTGGCGTATAAATATGAATACATACTACGTATGAACTTCATTTCTTAACTTCACACTAACCGAATGTTGATGAAAAACAAACCTACTGAAAGATTCTATGTACTTAGAGAACTTATTGTTAGTGCTGGACTTGAAAACGCAGAATTAATAGCAACATTCCAAAGCGCGAGTTTATAATCGAGACCGGATATATTAGACAGTGGATATACTACTAGATGAATTAAACTATAACAAGACGAACAGGATTGCTTTACTTTCATAATTTAATCAACAGAAATCGACAATTTCCGTGATTACACATTCCATTACAAAAGAAATAATAAACATCAAAATAAAATTCAGCACAGATCAAACAACCTGCGCACAAAAAGAGAAGCAATAAAAACGGACTCTAATAACCGTGCAAAAAAACAAAACGAATTTCATAACGGTCCGAAATAAGCCAGACTTCTGACTCTGAAGAATCTGACATCAAGTAGATAGATTTCTCACTTTTACTAAATAAACATTTGTGAACATGGTAATTATTACAAAGATTGAGTCACCAATTAGATTAGTAGGGTGTCGTTAATTTTGACGGACTATCTGCTAATTACTGTTGTACAACAATCTCCTAGACGCCAATCATCAGGTTTGTATTACGGTATTTAAGACACATTACACCGAGCGTTATGATTTTCGACTTACATTTCTAGAAGTAACACCTGGTTGTATTTGAAAACACTAAAAAGTTTTGTAAGACTTTTTAACTAAGATCAACATTTAATTTTATCCGCAAAATATTCCTACCTCGGTCAACTCCGCTCTGTCGCATTACTCAGAAAGCTGTAAAAGAACTTCACGTTGATGAACCATTGTTTCTGGGCTCCCATGATCAGTTGTTCCAAGATAAACCGGTTAGGTTCTTAACAAATTCTACGAAATGAAGAAAACCCAGAGGTCGCGTTAAACATGTCGTGCAACGGGACTTATCTAAGAAAATAAATAAATAGACCGGCAAAGTTTTAAGTGGTATGACCTGCCACAATACGACCTTTATAGTAGAGCAATCCATCTTTTAATAAATGATGTAAGTATCGTTACCTATAGTTAACTATCAGTATTTGTATAATTGTATAATCTGCAAATATTTGTTTCGGAGTTTGGGTGTTTTCTATGTATAATATGTATGTATTTACAAAAAAAACTAATATGTATTAATATCAGTTGTCTAGTACCCATAACACAAGCTCTGCTTAGCTTTGGACTAGATGGCGTTGTGTGATAAATGTCCAAAAATATTTATTTATTTATTTATAGTCGATAACATGTGAATATGCCTCAGCTTACCCCTTTTAGGGCCATAAACGTGAGTAAATGTATTGGCTATGTGTTTCAGATTTTCTTTGATAGTCTAATTCTGTATTTTGTATTAACGCCATCCACGTAGAGGAGAGGAAAGCACTCTATACTGATACAAAAATTCACGCTCTCTCCATTGGTACTACAGGTACCTCAATTTTTCTTTTTTATTATATTTCTATACCACTTTGTTTACGTGATTAGTTTGTATGTATATAGATTACTGCTCGAATAGTCTGTAACATAGTAAATAGTAATAGATACGAAACTACAAGGGTTCCGTATGTGCCTTTTTGGCAAAGTCTTGGTGTCATAAACCTAAGAAACGTATCCACAAATCGGTAGGAATTAATTACTACTTTGACTTATCATGGCACAAAAATGAATGGCAATAAAACAAGACTTTAAAACGATCCAAGAACAGCCATTTGATCTATGGTATCTAGAATTATTGATGCTTCATTTAGGTATTATGTGTAAAGCATGGATACATATTAACCTACAACCTTGGTTGAATAATTTCTAAATGTATAAGTTAGGAGCTCGTAGCGAATTCTTACTCATATTTTTTTAAATTGCTTAATCAGCAGGAAAATATTTATAATAAATAAATCAAGAAGTGCCAATGGGCTGGTCACTTATAGCGTAGAACAGATAGCCGCTGGAATAAGTGGTTTCTAAAGTAGACAGCGCGTCTTAGCAAACATAGTATAAAGCGTCCTCTGCCCAGATAGCGGGACGACTTGCGTAAGATTCCCGGCGGCGATTGGAGGCAAAAAGCAGCAGACCGAGCTCTATGGCGTGCCCTGGTGAGGACTATATTCAGCAGTGAACTGTAACGGGCTGATCGACATCAGCCCCTTGCAATTCACTGCTCCCAAGGAACACCACAAAACCGGGTCTGTTGCTTTTGCATCCAGTCGCTGCTAGCCCTCTCACGCAAGTCGTCCCGCAAGGACTGAGGATGATGATGAAATAAGGCACAACGACTTATTTTTCAAAAAGCCGGGAAACATGGGTAGATTTCTAACAACTTTTTACATGACAAGTCGTCCTACCGAAACTCAAAGTTCACCTAAAATCAATACTCATCTCATTTTCAACTGTAATGGTTTGTTTTTATAACATTTAGTATTTGTTTCGCATACTTTAGTGGAATGTTACAATATTTAACCATAGCATAACAAACCATGTAACAGAGTGTAAAAAAGCTTTAATCTTTGTTCGATGCCCGTGACGGCTAATCTACACTCAAGTCACGCTTGAGCTTATCGTTTGTACCACACCCCGCGGCGCAGTCACGGCCAATCTCGTTAGTGTGCCCCAGCGCACGTGGCGATGACGTTAACGGAATCCTTTGTTATGTTAACTTGCACCGTGAGATACGTTTACGTATTACCATTTTTATACCACTACTATCAGCACTTTTACAAACTGCAATATGTTTCTTCGTAATTGATAGTCAAGAAATATTCAGGCGCAATAACAAAAATTATTTGAAATTGTTTGGGTCGAATTTCGACGGTTTTAAGTGTTGTTTTATTTTAGCAACCAGTATAAGTTGAGCTTTTTTGTGAAGACTTTTGTAGCGGGCGATAAATATGTTCACCCACTGTTTCATGGAATCGTTGGATGTGTACTAAGGAGTGATGGGACCTTATAATGTTTTTACGCATTAGTAAATTATTGCACGCTATTGGAACACATCACACATTACATGAACGGCCTTTAATTGGCCACTGCTGGACAGATATCTCTCCTCATAAGGCGGTTACGGCCCACTTTATTAGGGTTGGCATAAGGTTTGTGTCGAGATTTCCTTCTCTTTGCAGTGCTGTTATCCCTAAATCCTCTTATGCCCAGATGTTTCCATTAAAAAAAATACAAAAACTAAAAATTCTGTGGATACCTTCTTACAAAATTATGCGACCTCTTAATCAGATCATGGTACATTAAGTAACCAACTTAGCCCCTGCTCCTAATACATATAATTATTCAAAGATAATCAACAAATATCTACCAATATCAGAAACAATTCTATTAGGCAATGGCCGCGCAATAATATGGCATCACGATTTCTCAACTGTCTTATTTATACATTGTACAAACTTATTAAAACATCGTAAGTAATGCGTCATTTTACCTCAGTATAAGTAATACTTTATAATATATATAATATTATTTTTTATAAACCGTAAAGTAAATAATTATTAACTAATGTAATCAACTTATTATATTATATTTTTTAAACACAAGTAATGTGTAAACGATGCGCAACAATTTTTGTGACTAATGCAAAATTACAAAAAATGTAAATCAAATGAGTCGCGTTGTAATACTGAGTTCGATGCGCTTGCGCAGTCGTGATTACTATAGACTTTATGTATAAAATCTTAGGGAAAACTTTAAACTTAAATTTATAAGAGCCTCAATTTAGACTTAGATAACAAAGAAATACATTGGCCTAGTCAATTTCCACAGAGGAGGCGTACAACCTAATCTAATGTTTTTCTTTGTACTTACAGAGATAAAAAAATAAATCTGTTTCGAGAAACAGAAACATAATAATTATACGAGTGTCACTCACACATATGTTTTTATTTGTTGATTTATCACATAAAAAACTTGACATTAAAGGTAACTAAATATTGCATCTACATATATACGTACATGTGTAAATTGTTTTACTACCGATAGAGAATTAAATGGTTATTGAATAATTATGAACTTCAACTAAAGGTATTTACAGGGCTTTATAAATATGCAGAAGGACAACTTTAACACCGGGATTTAGGACTTTTAAGTAATACAACAAAGCGATTAATCGAAAAGGATTCACCAAATTACTTATTAGCGGTTACACAAGTAATACTGAATTACACTAAATAAGAAGGGATAATATTTTTCAATACTTTAGAATCTATTTTGCAGATTAAGTTCATACAACATTTAATACCAACCTCCAACATTCCTAACAAAATACGAATGGGTGTCAGATTAAAGTATTTCAAGAGGTGGACATGTGTGATGGTGTGAGACAGCTTTAAGCAGCTGCTTGAAGACAGGTCAACACCTGCCTTTAAGCGTCATTGTCAGAAGTTAATTATAATATTATCTTCTCAACACTGTTGCCGACGAGGATCTACATATATCATAATTATGTACGTATGCACACATAGCTTGCTTTTATTTTATTTTAGACTAGCTGCACCCGGCGGTGTTGCCTTCGGTTGTCGTTGTACCTGTTCAACAACAACTGCGGGTAATACCGCGGGGCGCAGCTAGTCTAATATAAAACTAGCCTAAGATACTCCTTAAATCACCAGCTTTCTGCCAGTTAAAGTCTAATTAAAATTGGTCCAACCGTTCCAGAGATTAGCCGGAACAAACAAAAAATTAAAATTGATTTTTTGTGTTGAAGTACAGTGCATGCATTCAGTGAAAAGCTATTACTTGGAAATTACAAACAAACACTTTTATTTATTTATATAGACGCTGTGTGCAAATACTTTCGGGTTTTTACGGTACAAGTTCCAATAATCGAGAAGGCGGTTTAATGCTTTTCGAAAATTGTAAACTCAAACTAGACGAGTTTTATACTGCTTTATATACGTTTGATCCTCCTTCAAACGTATATAAAGCAGTATAAAACTCGTCTTAACATCGAGTCTTAGGCAGGAACAAAGACATCTATTGATAAAATATTAACTTATTTGCGAATGCACATTTAACGCACACATACACAAATAACTAGATGCACACGAATGTGAAAGGCTAATATTTTCGAATAGAGAATATGTTAAAAATGAGACAACACAAATGTGTTTATTACATTTTTTTGCATAGATGAAGTAATTTCTCGTAACACGTCAGTGCGAATAACGACATTACTGATGTAACCTATGCATCACGGCCCAAAATAGTGTGTGACGTGATGTCCGGAAGTAGTTGTTGGTAGGAAAGTCGTGTATCATTCTCGTCACGATCATTGCTTGATGCCACTTGAGGGTTAGAAAGTTATATCGTGGTTGCGGAGGTAATACCTATCAATTTTGGAACCTAGTGGTTGGACCATCATTACACAGAAACTTAGTGAGAGTCTAGAGATTTCATGTAGCTCAGTAGCTCTAACTATAGTTGGTATGGGTGGTTAATATATATGTAGTTGAACTGAAATATAAGGATACTAGCTTTTGCCCGCGGGTACGCCCGCGTGTAATCGGTTGACTGCACGGATAGCGTACTCGTATAAGCGGTCGCCAAACCATTCTCGATTTTTTTTTTCATGGAATAGGCGGGCAAATGAGCAGACATATCGCCTGATGGTAAGCGATTACCACCGCCAATGGACACCTGCAACACCAGAATCGTCACAAGTGCGTTGCCGGCCTTTTGGGGATGGGGGGGGGAGGTAGGGGTAGGGGATTGGAGTATGAGCCTCCGGTATCCTCACTCACTCGGTGAAACACAGCGCAAGCACTATTTCACACCGGTTTTCTGTGAGGCCGTGATATCACCTCGGTCGAGCCGGCCCATTCATGCCGAAGCGTGGCTCTCCCACGGCCCACGGTGAACTTGTTGCTGCTCGAAATTGCGCTATGTGTTATGGGTTCTCCCCAAATGGGACCACAATTAGTGTGCTCAACAAATTGTTGTTCTCAGTCTGAGTGTTAATATACAAAAATTGTCGAATTGAGAAACTCCTTGTTTGACATCCAGATTTTGTGACAGAGTAATACAAAAAGCTTTAAACTAAGATATATGTATATAGATACATGTAAGATTACCTGCCCTTAATAATTAACTTGTTCATCAAGGCAGACTCTAAACAATTGGGGCTAAAAACTTGTAAATTTGCAGCTCATATTTTGTGACATTGTAAGCACCTATTAGGATCTATTAGGATGCGACTTAGAGTAGTTTCACTTCCAATGGTTGCTTAGATAGACGTTCATCGTTTTCGAAATTAAAAACACGAAATAAGAAAACACACATGCAAAACCATAGACAATAGTTAGTGGTATTATATTTATTACAGGCTTTTCTATATTTATAGTCCGAACGATGTTGGCATATTTAAAAGGCACAAGAAGCAATGTATTTCAAACATTCTTTAGATTAAATGTTTAGGCGCCAGATGTATTCTTTATAAACCAGTTATTTGTCAATACAAGCTTTTAAAAAAGTGATTCCGTGGATGGAGGGAAAAGCGTGTATTAGCCTTAATTACTTGTAATAACATACGACTATGTATAATCCTATAATCAGGTTAGTTCGTAATTAGTGTTGGCTGGTCGAGATTTAAGAGGGTTACAAACTATAAGCTTTAACTTTAACATTGTTAAAAATCAAGGTTAGTTATTATGGTTCAATAATCCTGTAAAACATTTTCACACTAATATTAAGGCGAATGTATTTGCAGGTTTGCGTAACGTATGGAAATCCTCTTGCGCCGTCACCCTACCGGGGTTTACATTACATAGGCTATATTTAATGTCCAAAAAATAAGATATTTTTCTTTGTCTGAATCAGTGCAGTTAAATTTTTTTAGATCTTCAATAGTTTAATAAATCACGGTGAATAAAATTGATACCCGTTTCCGTCATTTAGAACCACATGAAGGAAATAGGGAGTACGCCATTGAAGTATCATAGCATTATATCAAGTATACGAGACTCTCGATGTGTCTTTTCTCGATTATGGTCACCCTACTGATTTTTCTTACCATTCTTGGGTGGCGGTGGTCATTTTACATCAGTGGGCCCATCTGCTCGTTTGACCCTATACCTATAGTGACAAAGTGCTTGAGTTCGGAGAAGGGTTTAGTTAGAAAGGTGGCCAATCTTAAAAGTCAAGATCAAGTCAAGAATATTTGTACCAACGCAAACAAATTGGATTTAATTAACAAAAAATATTTTGTTACTGTGACGTGTTAACCGATTAGTTAGAAAGACATGATGTCATGTTAATATTATACCGAGGTGCTGTCATTCTGTATATATTAGGGTTTTAACTTATTCACGTGATGCCACTCAAGTATTCCGGCTGCATGATAGTTTGTCGCGCAATTCTCACCTACCCGCCAACTTAAATTCTCACGGGACCTGCGTTATGGGAATCATTTCTAGCAAATTAGTTGGCAAGCAACATCTATGTGTCAAAACCCTACATAGATTGAAAGAAGTTGAAGATTAGATGTAGAATGTTTTGTTCTTTCCTGTCGTGCGTTGGGTGCGTATGGAGCGAACAAGACGAGCAATAATATTTTAGCAGTAAGTTGTATTTCTAACCATCTTAATAAGGAAAAAGTTTCAGTACCTTATTTAACTGTTTTTTGCCCTATTTTATTGACTGGATTTAAACGACTTTTTCTTTTTATTGAGTCGAACTTAAATATTTCGACTCTAAACCCGAAAAAGATAATAGTGTCAGTACTCTCAAGATGGTAGAACGTCTAAAGTAAAAAAAGTGTTACTTACCGATTGAACTTCTAATAAGTGAATAGAACAACATATTGTATTTCACAGGTGCATAACTATACGTAGAAATCAAAGTGTTCTTGTAGTTTTCTTATCAGCTTAAGGGTCCGTACACAGACCGGCTCAGAGAGAAGAGCAGATTTTTATCACATTGGACACAAGAGGTTTGATTAATTGTAGGAAATATTTATTTTTGCAAGTGCACTTCTTTTGTCATCAAGAATGCTTCACAACGCACTTAGTGTAAAATGATAAGAGGAGCCGATCGGCTCCGATTGCGTGCCCTTTCTCGCTCGCCCAGCCGATCGGCTCTGATTCTCTTCCACAGCCGGTCTATGTGAAATTGTTGGCGGCTCCGCTCCGGCCAATTCCAAGCGTATACGATCCGGTCTGTGTGAAAAGAAAAATGCGAGCCGATGCTCTCCGAGCAGGTCTGTGTGAACGGACCCTAATAATGATAATGTGAAATAGTTTGCCAGTACTTTGTAGGAGTACTTTCATTGTCTCGTAAAGAAGTAGAGACAACGCGTTTAACAAATATATGATATAGGTATATACCTCGTATGTATATAGCGTGTATATAGTAACGTTTATTAAATTAGAAGCTACCCCGACAGAATTCGTTCTGTTGACATTTTCAACAGACATTATCATTTATTCTATGGTTTGTATGGGGAAAGCAAAGTGGGGAAAGCAAAATTTTCTTCGCAATTTTTATATTTATTCTCCCCATAAAAACCTTCCTTGATTATTAACGATTTTTTTTAAAATCACTTAAACGCGTTTGGTTCTCGAGTTTTGTGTTTAGCAACACATTTGGCGATTTATTTTTATTTATATAGATTCAATAATGGACTTTACCATAGTTCGATAAAACAAAAGAAAATTATTGTTTTGTTGCTTTATTCAATTATTTCTATTGTCCTCTAATTAATTAATAATATAATTGAACAATACCCTTTAGTAAAGGGATTCTTACTGGAGCACGTCATTTTGAATATTCCTAAAATTAGATTCTTAGAGGTCATAGAGTAGTTTGGTTATTAAACAACAGAGGAACAATAATGTCTTTGTAAGATATGAAAATTTCTATCTGATATTTCTATTTACATAGCAGACTACTTATGTAATTATTTACTGTTCAATCACACTAATAGTGTGGATTGAAAAGTACCATCTATTACACTATTTTTTTTTTAATGAGGTCTATTTGACCCCTCTGCTTTTCCCCGTCCATAACAACGACAGGACCTTATCATTCTGTGTTATATTTTGTGTCGTCGTATTTAGTATTTGGTTCTCGCACCAAGTGCCTCCCACAAGCTACTACGGCTATTTTCTTTAGTTGCTATAGGAATATTAACTAGCTTATTTATTTTTGTTGTGCTTAGTTTCTTTTTTCCTTGATTTTATATATGTTTCCTACGTCTATTTTTTTTCTAAAATACTATTATTCTTATTGTTTGCAATTTTAGTTTCCTATTTTATTCAAAATGTTTTTAAGTTCATCTATTACACTATTATACTGTCAGTCTGTTACGCTTTTAAGGCTGAACCGCAGCACTGATTTCCATGAAATTTGTCATTAATCTTGAAGAAGGACATAGGTTTCTCTTTGCCGAGATAAGTGAGTACTACGCAGCGCAGGCGGAACCGCGGGCAAACCCCAGTATAATACGAGTATATAACACTTTTCACTCGTTGTTAGATTAATTTGTTGTTTGTTTTTGTTGTTCAAGCCTTGGTGGAGTAGTAGTAGCGTATGCGACTGCAGTGCTTAAGATCTCGGGTTCGATTCCCGGGTCGAATCAAATGTCTGTATGATCTGCAAATATTTGTTTCGGAGTTTAAGTGTTTTCTATGTATAATATGTATGTATTTACAAAAAAAAAAGTGTTTATGTTTTAATATCAGTTGTCTAGTACCCATAACACAAGCTCTGCTTGCTTAGCTCGGGACTAGATGGCGTTGTGTTAGATGTCCGAAATATTTATTATTATTATTTTCGTATTAGTACAAGACACTCGACGAAGTTCCGTAAAAGGAACGTGAAATAATTTAATAATATGGGCTAGACTTATGTTGAATAATAATTGAGAAAATATCTGTTTTCAATACAGGCGTACAAAATAGACGAACACATAGCACAGGCTTACAATAGATATGCCTATTTATTAGGCATCGTGAATTGTGCAATATCTAAGGCTAAAGTCACAGTCAAATGTATATGCTATGCAAAAGCTATAAACATCTTTCATTTTTAACCGACTTCCAAAAGGAGGAGGTTCTCAATTTCATCGGTTTTTTTTTTTGTAAATTATAATTAATGTAATTTATCAACCATTAATATGGTTAGTAAACTACATAAACCATAAGTATACAACAAATTCATTTCTAATTATTCCTGTATTTATTTGTATTTTGTTTATTTTGTATAATACGTATAATACATTAGATACATTCTTACCTCTTTTCTATTTAAAACAAAAATGAAACTTCAAAGGTCAACAACTGTATTGTAGTTATTTTTAACCGACTTCAAAAAAGGAGGAGGTTCTCAATTCGACCGTATATATTATTAGTTATTTTTATGTATGTTCGCGGATACCTTCGTTGTTTATGAACCGATTTTGATGATACTTTTTTTAATGGAATGGAGATATCCCAACGGTGGTACCATCATAAGGACACTAAGAGCTGATGATGTCACCCAAGAGAAATCGAGTCGAACATTGAAGTCGGTTTTTGTTAAAAAAAAAATTACTATTGTCACTTTTGCTTACCAAAGCTGGTTTTCTAGAAGAGTGTAGATTCTGGAAGTCGTGTAAATGTACGTTACTTAGTACGGCATTCTGAATAATTCTATGAGCTAGGTTGAAATTAAGGTCATAAATTACACATTTACTACATGAGAAATGATGACATTTACTCCCTCGTTAGTCCAGCGACTAGCGTATGCGACTGCCTCTCAAGAGGTCTGAGGTTCGATTCCCGGATCGGGCCAAAGAGTGTTATTGAGTTTTTCTTCTGAAAGTAAAGGAATAGAAAGTGCACCTGTGTTTGCGTACACACTTGTGTACTATTTAATATCTCCTGTGTAGATGGCTCTCTGTTGAGACTGGCTGCCGTGGCCGAAATCGGCCAGGAGTACATCATCATCTATTATTATTCAATAGGGTTAGACTTACTACACAGACAGGCGTTAATGTATCGACATACTAATAAATTTGTATACATCGGCTTAAAGTACACATCAGACGTCATTGGACATTGGAACTAAACTAAAGATATTGATTATAGTTTTATATTATTATCGCAAGCACTATGCTCAATCCTATGTAAATATTGACTATGACACAACATAGCGACAATAAAATGCAAAATACATGGTGCGAGATGATCTTAACTACTAAGTTTAGGTATACCATTACAGTTTGCCATTTGTGGTATTTACAATCTTTTAATATTTAGGATTCGTTGAAAATCTATTGTATGCTAGCCCCATTTGTCTTCTTTGTGGTTGGGGGTTATTTTAACTGTTGTGTTAAAATGACTAAATTCACGGTAGAAGAGCCGAAGACGAATGAGCCAGCTCGACCGGGGCAGCACAACCTCAACACAGAAGACCAATTTAAAATGACAGCATTCGTGCTGTTGTATTACTCACTCACCAACGAAATCGTTGGTGAGTGCGAGACTGGAGACAAGTATTCCCTGGAATACCCAAAATACGAAAACAATCTCTTAATCACCAAACAGTTAAAAACTTTCATATGACTACGTCTCATTACACTCGTCCTATAAATATATATCTATATAAACTGTCATATAATAGTCCATTCTAAATAATTTCGCGTATTGCTCAACATTACCTACATTTGCCCACGCGCAGGTTACGCAACGTTCGAATTTAGAATAGAATACCGCCTAGTGACGACTGTCAAAATAATGCGATCTGTCAAATATATTCGGATTTATTTATTTGGTGTTCGGTAATCAAACATATATTTAATTACACGCTATTAAATATTTTTAAGGCATTAAAATCTATTTTTCAACCAAAAGTTTGTTAAACCTACACCACTCAAACGTTAACCAGAAAGGAATATCCCGCCCGCCGATGTATGTACAATACAATACTATACAGTACAATAAAAGTTTTTACAAAAAAAAGGAAACTATAGGTTACTTGCTTGCATTAAATTAAAACAATTATTCAAATTTTAAGTCTTTAGAGTCAGTTTGTCTAGAAAAGACATAATAATTTTAGTTATCTAATCTGAAGTTAATTACTACATTGAAAATGCGTAGTTTCTTATCTTCGAAAAGGATTTGATGACGTCCGTAATTTCAATCAAAACTAGGCATCTATAAGGACCAATCTAATCTAAAGATATACGATTTAAAAAAATGGTATCTCTGTTTCCCACGTGTAACAATATGAAATTGGCCTTGATATTAAACCTGCAATATTATTATAAGAAATTCCCTCAAACCGTCTATTGAGCGCAATCGTGACCAGGTTGCCACGTTCCTATGACGGACTATTTTCTATCATGGGGTGACCAGAAACCATAATTTTAACGTTATATTGCAGTAGTTAAAAATATAAACTTATTGTTTTATCACCGCCATTTGCAGTACTGTTGCGGCCAGGAGCCGAAAGTTTGTTTTCTTTTACTTTTCATCATTATTGTCACAGCACTGGCATATCTTATGTTAAATTCACTTAACTTCACTTGTAAGATTCTCCACATTTTGTTAATAAATCCACAATTAATAGTTGACAATCAGTACTACTGACCTGAAAAACCAAGGTTGTTTTATAATCACAAATAACCTTATATTGTTCTGAGTTTTAACTAACCGCTGCGCTTGCAATATACATATTAACATCATATAGTTCGAAGGCTAAATTTCTTAATTGATCTAAAAATTTCAAAGGAAAAGTTCTTAAGTCACTTTCAAAGTAACTGCAAAAAATGAAAATTGTTGTACTACAACAATTTTCTTTCAACGGTTGATGTTACTTAGGACTTTTTATCGCATATTAGCAAATGTTGAAACAAATTCCCGATTATCTGGCCTCGATACACACAATAGATGGTGACCCTCACCACGACTTTAGTCACCGTCGGGTCACAGAGCATCACGACGGACCGGCCACTGGACACGCTCTTGGAGCAAACATTATAATTGTTATTATACCTTTTGCTATTCTACTTCATGTATAATAAAAGAGAAAGGACACGATTTGAACCTTGGCGCTGTATGTCTATTTTTATATAAAGCCACAAATATTGACATTTTATATTATTATTTAACTGGCAAAAATACAAAATGTGATGACAATGAGCGGTGCGGCCTAGTGCAATTAGAAATTCTAGCTGTCCTGAATATAAACAAAGACACTTATAAACTCGATGATTACGAGTTTTTTGTAGCAATATTGTTAGAACAAGCTTTCTTCAAATCTAATCTCAGTATCACGTCTAATAGTTAGATAAACCCGCAAAGTATTAGTCAGTGTAATTGACCTAGCTTAATTGTTTACATCATTAGCATTAAAAAGTTTTTTTACTTTTTTGAAATTCATAAGCCTTATTATACTCTGTCCATTTCTTTATTTTCTTTTTGACAGTTCAAGAAATTTTGAAATTAGTGACGCCCTCACCCATTACCGATTCGATTTGAAACGAATAGCGATTTTATTTATGATGAACTTTCAATCGATTTAATTAAATATTTTTTGTTGAAATATTAATTATTCCTTTATTAGTTTTTATATTATGTAAGAAATAAACAAAAATATAAATAATAAATCTGTAAATTAGATGAATGAACAGAGTTATTATACTTTACTCTTGGTTTGATCCTAAATTCCAAGATTTCGACTTGATTCCTTGCAAAAATTCAATCTTGGAGTCATAGATACTATTTTTATTTCCTTTTTTTATTAAATTTACAGAAAAAATACTTACATGAAGTCAAATTATTTTTATCATATGATCGATTTATCGTATTTCAAGTACTGTTTTATAGTCTGTGGTTGTTTGTTATGCACAGACCACTTCACTAAAGTACCGTCACCGTCAATAAAGTACGACATTACTGTAGTACATAATTCCGAAAAAAAAATTGGTAATTTATAGGCGTGAGCTGTCAAAAAGAAAATAAAGAAATGGACAGAGTATAGTTCGTTTCTTTAAATTAAATGCAACAGATTAAACAAAGCAATTGATCTCATTATGAAACGTTTCTCTTCGAATCAGATCTGTAAATAAATATATATTTTATTTTTTTTGGTTGAGCCCCAATCGAGGCGCGATGAATCGTAGAAACAGAGCGAGCAGCGCGTGCGCAGGGGTCAATGAACCCACGTGAGACAATTTCCCGAACAGAAAGTTTTGGGAAGATACTTAAACATTTTTCTTAAGAAGTAATATGGGACAGTTTACGACCGAGTTCAATGGAGTATCTTAAAGATACCCTATAACTTATTATGGCACTCTTATAGTTTTACGATAATAAATTGAATAAGTCCACCACATTAAGGAAAGTAGATAAGTATGATAGTAATATGTACTAAATTTTAAATAAGAAAATGTATGCATTAGTGTAGGATTTAATGCTCAAACTAAAATGATTTGACTCTTCTTGTTCAAAAAGCCTTTAGACTATTATCTCATAGATTTTTCCTATCCAATATACAGATAGGTTGCAAGGGGATGCATATAGGATTTGGCATAGCAACTAGGCCAATATTACGAAACTTCTGGCCACATAGCTGAAGCTTAAATCGAGATGTATGTATCTATACTAATATTATAAACGCAAAAGTTTGTAAGTATGGATGGATGGATGTTTGTTACTCTTTCACGCAAAAACTACTGAACGCATTTAGATGAAACTTTACAGTAATATAGCTTATACATCAGAATAACTAGTAGTTATTCTGATGCATAACTATTTGCTTTTTGCTGATATTGATGAAAGGCTACTATTTGCAGCGATAACCGACATATACGCGGGCGGAGCTGCGGGCAATAATTAGTAATCCAATAAAGTAGCAAACTATTATTTGACTGCAAAAACATTGATATCTCGTCTAATGTGACCGTTGATGATTTTAAAGAAGGTTGAATAATTAATACCAGTTTTCCATTTAAAAAACATAATCATATTTAATTTTATTTTACACTAATTAGGAACAATTAATAATACCCATCGTTAGAGGTCAATATCTAGATAAAACTAGTGGCTCGTTATCAACCAACTAGTTTTGTCACAATACGTTGTAGATCTAATATAGAAGCCGTAGAATTTGCCGGATTAAGCCTAACTTCGGCTTAAAATAATTGATTAGGTTGTAGACGAGAAACCTTCTTGATATAACAAAAAAAAAACAACGTTTTTCGTACAGTTCATCGTGAAAAAACTTTACTGTATCTCTGGCAACTGGTACTAACCAGTTGCCAGAAATACAGTAAAGTTTCACTAGTATCACTAGATACTCACCGCTGAGCCAGAAGCAGTATATTCAATTCCCGTCCATGATAACGCGTTGTGTGAGGAGTGTGACTACTTGAATTGTATCAGGGTGTATTTTTTTTTTTATGGTAATGTGGGCCAACGAACAGACGTATCGCCTGATGGTAAGCGATTACCGTTGCCCATGGACACCTGCAACACCAGAGGTGTCACATGTGCGTTGCCGGCCTTTGGGGGACAGGGAGGGGGGTGGGGGGAGGATTTGAGGTATGGGCCTCCGGTATCCTCACTCACTCGGCGAAACACAGCGCAAGCGCTGTTTCACACCGGTTTTCTGTAAGGTACTACTATAACGTATTTGGAAACATGTAATTTTTATTAGATGCTTGGTCACCATAGCATAGGTTTACCTAGTTTGGGATCAGAAGACTGTGAGTGGGATGCGTCAAGTTATCATTATATTGAAAAATAGAAAAAATTGACATAAACTCGAGCGCAATCGTATATAAAAGTTAGCAATCAAAAAATTATTATCTTGATAAAATCTGATGGCATAAGTAAAAGTAAAATAGACAAACGCTTATTTTATTAACATTCTCATAGAAAAATTAAGTACTTTGTAATGTCGACACGGTGCTAAGTGCTGATATAATTAACTAATAGCCAAACAATAAACGTTAGGATACTATCGGGCAAAGCATTAGAGCTGTGACGTAAGCATTTGGCGGTCACGGAGATACCTTACAAAAACAAATGCTTATTACAATCAATTAACTAATAAAAACGGCATTTTATTGGTTATTATCTATTCAAGGGAACTTGAAGAAATAAAATAAAAACAACTTATTTACCGTTTGAATTGTGAAAAATGAATTTCATATTTTTTATTCTCAAAAGTTTTCTTCTTTCCAGCATCATCTTCTGTTATTAAAAAGAACAAAACCTAATAAAAAAATCAAAACCTAATAAAAATAAACAATTAAATGAAAAAAAGACGAAGTAAAACCTCCTACTTGTTTGAAGTCGTTTTAAAAATAATGCTGAGTAGATAACACTCTTGTTTGTATGAATCATTGTTAAAAGTTTATTTACGGTAGGTAATTAACTATGTATATTGCAAGTGCTTTACATACGTCTTAAGGTAAATTTCAGTCACTGTTTTACCCTAAATATTAAAATAGGTATTTTATATTACTCCTGGAGATACGCCTTGTATATGAGGCCAACGATCGCTGAGACAGTACTGTACTTGTTCTATTGAAGGTATTACACAAATTGATACCAATACAATTCACATTAACATTGATTTGATCACACATTATCTTTCTACACAACAATCCATTCACCGTCAGTTGTTTTCGCTAATTGTATGTGCATTGTCTGCGGAAGTATAACATAATACTATGTAGGTATACTACACAATACATTTATATATATATTAATAGTAAATCGCTTTGTTGTACACCAGATAACCAAGTATATAATTTATTGCTAGGTAAGTAGGCAATTTCTTCCCTGCAACGGTATGTACAGGGTTACTGATACAGTCTAGATCCTTTAAGTGGTTGTAGTAACCATTGCTCAATTCTGTTCTACAATCTATAGTTGCATACTTCCGAATCCTAATATCACACTAATATTTTAGAGGTGAATGTAAGTTTATTTGTTACGCTTTCACGTGAAAACTACTTGACTGATCATTATGAAACTTTGTACACATATTCTTGGAGGTATTAGAAGTAAACTAGGATACTTTTTATTAAATGCGAGTGAAGCCGCGGGCAAAAGCTAGTAATATTATAAATTCCAAAGTAACTCTGTCTATCTGTTACGCTTTCATGGCTAAACCACTGAATCGATTTGGATGAATTTCGGCATAGAGAAAGATTTGGCCTTGCAGAAGGATATAGGCTACTCTTTACCGCGTAACCGACATACACGCGGGCGAAACCGCGAGCAAATGCTTGTATTATAAATTCGAAAGTTTGTGAGGATGGATGTTTGGATGTTTGATACACATTCATGCAAATACTGCAAAATGAATTTAGATTAAACTTTACAATAACATAGCTCATATAGCAGAATAACACATAGGCTACTATTTACCGCAGTAACCGACATATTTACTGCGGTAAATAGTATTTTATTAGACTTTGAACACGGGTGGAGCCGTGGGTAAAAGCTAGTTTCTAATAGATTAGACTGTGAAATGCCAAATACCATATCTAGATTGACTTTACCAGAAATACTGACTTTAAACGTACTTTGTATGTTGGTGTGTATTTAAAAATAAAAATAGTTCTAAACCAATTACATTTAAATTTTGACTCGATGCACCTTCTTGCAAACCAATTCCAAGACGAGTTTTCACGTTAATTTTTCATTTCAAATGTGTCAGAGTACAACTAGTACCTACTATATACTTACATATATTAGTTGTATAAAATAGTATAATATAACTGTTAAATATACCATACTATGATTTAAATAATTTTATTAAACCGGTACCAAAGCTATCTATCCGTATTACACGTCTTTGAATTACCATACTTACACTAAACGTGGTCACAGTCCGTGAAAAGTTCCACTTGGTCGACTTGCCATGCATTTCAAAAGTATGTAATGTATTTTCAAGTCACACATTACTTACACAGCCTGGCATGATAGGGCCAGTTGACTTAGTTAAAGACCCTCACTGCTAAGCTACAGGTTTGATTCTCATCCAATTAATTAGATGATGAGCACGAATTATTTATTTGCGTCTGGGTCCAATGTTTCTAAATTAGAATTAAAAAAATATGTATGTACCTAAGTATGTTTATCAGCAATTTGGTTATCATAGCACAGACTCTGTCTAGCTATGAATCAGACTGTCGTATGTAAGATGTGTGAAGTTAGTATTATATACCTATATAATAGGTATGTATAGTAAATTTTTCATATTGACAATGAACGATTGAATGATCAAAAATGACTTAATTACCATTTGCAAACCGTAACCTCACCAACCATACAAAAATAATACTCGTAAGCGTCTTGCACGCTTATCGTTAGAGCGATCAGCCATGGACGTGAATTCTCCAACGCGAACATGACAGACGTCAGTCCGCGCGCGAACGCGATTACGCACGCTGGCTGGAAAACATATAAAACCTCTTCGGAAATATTTAAATAACACCGGCTCCGAATAAGTAACTTCGTTTTAAGTTTCGAATTTAAAAAAAAACAAATTTAACAGGTTCTAGAATAAAATGTGATAAACTGTGATTTAAGTTAGTGCAACAATGATTGAATTATTAAAAGTGAACGACAACAGAGTAAACGGAACAATGAGAGATATCGGATCCGACTCATTTGTGTGCAGAGTCCAATACCTGGACGACTTGGATCCTTTTATGGAATACAACGTCCGGGAACCTCCGCGTCCACTTTACCACACATTCAACACGACGATACCGCTGTCGTACCAAATTGCTGCTGTACACCGTTTACTGCAAGCTC
Organism: Diaphora mendica; assembly: GCA_949125395.1. NCBI lineage: Eukaryota > Metazoa > Arthropoda > Insecta > Lepidoptera > Erebidae > Diaphora > Diaphora mendica. The sequence continues at coordinate 7,860,375 of OX421312.1, read as the reverse complement.
CACATCGGGTAAGTCACTATAATAATACACGATTTGTTATTGACATTTAAGGCTATCAAATTTTTATTGCATATATACGACCTCCTTCGTTAATTAAAAATAAAGAAATAATCGACTATTAATTTTGCAGTAGAACCATACACGCACACATAACTAAATATTGACTATAAAATCAGTCATTGATAATAAAGCGTTGGCTATCAAGATATGTTTGATGGTAAACACTGCATGGTCGTAACGATGTATTAGCTCTAACTCAGATAACATTTAATATTTGTATGATATTTAGTAAAACAATGATTAAATTTAGTCACTCACTGTGATTATCACCTCACTTTTTAAACATAAAAACATCACCAAGTATAAATCAAAAATAACATGTTTAATTAATCCTTACCACTATCCATAGAAGACTAATAAAAAGGGATAGGCATTCGATCGTTATTCGATTTTCAATTAGGTTGGCAAAAAATAGAGTCTACATTTCTTCTTGTTCTCACGAAAGTAATCCACAAAAATTAATCGAATCGGAGCCGTCCGGTAAAAGCATCCACTTGCCCACCCTACAATAGATCGTGTTTAAGCAGCACTACCATATTAGTTCTCTACATGCGTATATATAAGTGTAAATTTGGGTTTGTAGGTTAGTAGGCATGCACCTGGTCATCTTGAAATTCTGTTATTTTAAGAGATCAAGGGCTCAAAAACACATAGTAATCCTAAAAATAATGTTCAATAAACTTCCTACCGGTAAAAAAAAAATATAAAATCAAATCCTTCCGAGAGTTTCGGAGGTCACTTCTCTCAAATAAGATTCCTAAGGGTATCACCATTGCTTGCTACCTTAATGGTATAAGAGAATAGTACGAATCGACATTACAAAAGAAGCCAGAAGCCCTCTAATATTAGTACAAAGTATAAATGTAATGCAGCTGTAAAACCCATTACTAATAGGCTTACTCATCGTTGGTATTTGGCTAAAATTACTTGTTCTAAATTCTCTGGCCACCTAGCTCAGGTGTACTGTTCAAAGATAGGAATAATATCAATTCTATACTGTCTCAAATACCACGATTAAATTTAAAGTTCTTAATGCATGCACTAGTAAGTAGGTACTTATTTATTTAGTTTCTACCGTGCACTAAGTTTTTTGATACTAACTAGTTCTTGTTTAGTTTGAGAAAAATATTTACATTATTATTTCAATAAGATTTATTAGTATTTGATTGCCTCGTTGGTCTCGTGGTTGGCGTGTGCGACTGCGACACACTTTTGATTTTTACACAATAATATACATAATTAGAGTATTTAGAGTAAAAAAAAATTGTTACAGACATTTTTTGTTTACCAATATAATAGTGATCACTTGAAAAGTTATACAAGTACTTGGGATTCAAATGAATCGAAATTACAAAAAAACGATTTCAAAAACTAGACTAAATGGAAATGTGACCACACAGGAAGCACCAGCTTTTAAATAAAAAAATAATCATCGAAATCGGTTCACCCACTCGAAATGTTCTGAGGTAAAAAATATAAAAAAAATACAATCGAATTTTTAACCTCGTCCTTTATTAAGTCGGTTAAAAGTAATTGTGGCGTTTAGAAGTGGCCCTTGGCCTATGTTTTTCTCACCAGGACTAGGGCCATTCCTTAGGATATGGTGTGCGTCGTGTTTTGATATCATCATCATCAACGGCCTTAAATTAAATTAAGCCTTGAATTAAATTAAGTAGTATTAGCCTATCCGCCTCTTAATTAATAGATACTATCCAAGCTAATATGTAATATAAATTTATAAGTAACTCTGTCTGTGTGACTACCTGTCTATCTATCCGGCTAAACCGCTGCACTGATTTCAGTGAAATTTGGTATGGAGATAATTTAATTCTTGTGGAAGGAAATAAGCTATGCTTTAGCGCAATAACCAACATACACGTGGATGTAGTTGCGAGAAAAACCAGTAATATTATAAATTCGAAAATTTGTGAGAATGGATGTTTGTTACTCTATCACTGCTGAACGAATCTGGCTGAAATTTAGAACTGATATTTCACTTTTTATCTAGATTAATGTAGTATTCTCGTGAGCTGAGCAAGGGAGATTAACAACCGTAGGAAACACCGCGTGACGCAGCTAACAAATATTGAAATAATGTTTAAATCACGAGTATTGAAAGGATTTTGAGAACGTGAGTAATCCTTCACGATTATTGTATAAGCGCACATGTGAACACTATACAAAATCCCAGGCATGCTTAGAACCTGCACGTGATCGTGTTTTTCAACTCGTGTTATTAAAACGCGAGCTCTCTGAACATAGCCTTATCCATACTGTGAACCATTACATAACACCATTCATACAATATATCACTGTTTCGGCCACAAGTTTTTGCTAAATGAAATATTTTAGATTATAATTTCTATCCTTCTGTCCTCCCTTGATTGTATTTAAATAATACTTGCACATATGCGTCAAGTTGATTTAAACTTATAGAGATAAATCTATAGAATAGTATGACGTCATTAACTAGAAAAGGAAACTTTATGTAGGCGAGTGGTTTTGGGCAAAATCGTGGCTAGAGTTCGTGGCACGGGCAGCACGGCTGTTTTTACAATCATAGGATTTCGGAATTGTTACAAGATAATCCTTGAATCCGGGGAAATCCGGGAATTGAAATCAGGTTATTGTTCTAGAAGCTGTTAGAAATATTTAATAAATAATTAATTTATTTTATGATAGTTATAAATATATTCAAAAAATATTTAATAAAAAAATGAAATATACTTGTACTTGTCCCTTATTAACATGTTACTATAGCTATATGCTACGTGAAAGCAGATCTCACCCGATCAAAGTTCAATGAATAATATCAACAAACATTTATTAGTTTTTAAAACCATGGCATAGTTATGATTTGCTTCAATGCAATCCTACCAACAATTTTAAAATGAGCTAGCATTCACTAAATCCCATGAAACCGGTATTAATTAAATTTCATTCATACATTTTCGCTACTGGATCGCATTGAATTCTCTATTGGTATTAGTGTTCACATATAATTGATTCTACGTAATCGTAAACCATTACAACGGATGACAAATCAAAAGCCGATACACTACATTACAAATATGCAGATAAATACATGGTAATGCTATTATTTCAGCACATTTTATAAAATGCTACTCGTTCCCTATAGATCCCAAAGTTGTGATGATAACCTACAATCCTTCTCAAGAATTGGGCCAATAAATTGGGCCAACTTAAAAAAAACTGATGAGTTTGTTTAGTTTATTATATTTTACACATATTAAGTTTTCTGTTGCGTATTGAACTTAATTTTTTCCTATATTACTCCTAAAGTGACCGTTTGTAGACGTGCCTCCTATTTCGCGAGTTTTTAAAGTGCTTTGTGATCCATTCCTTTTACTTCGCCTGAACGGATCTATAAGAAAAAGATACGTAAAGTGTGAATGATTAGTCAATTATTCATAATTCGGTTGGTTTCCGCCTATCACACCAAAGGGGAAGCACAATCATATATTCTGGAGTTAGACAATAATTATTGTCTCAACTAATGGCAGAAGTTTTTAATTTTGATTAGGATATTTAAGTTTAAAAAATTATATATGTCTTGTTTTGTCTTGTTTTCTGGAGATTTGCAAACTATTTGTATGACACAAGAAGCAATGGATTTCAAACGTTAACGTAAAGTGCATTTTTTTTTGTGCAAGTGCAAGTTTTGCAATTAATTTGCAGTGCAGACATGTAAATTAACTTTTATTAGCCAAATCGATTATGACTATCGGTAATCGTTCAAGACACGTACTTGTATTTAACCGGTTTAATTTAGGGTTTACAGGGGATGCAAGTTCACTCAGAAGTAATTGCTGTTTTACTGAGTTTTCACTTAAGGTTTAGGAACTTACAAGAGTCAGTGAATACCCGAGAATAGATTATCATTCTGTTCTTTACTGAATACCGTAATCCTTGACTCTTTTCATTCTAAGGTCATTGTATTGTTTTTCGACAATATATGTTAAATCAACTCATCAAAATTTGAATAGCTGAAATGTTATTTGAAAATCAATTATTTTATTTCATCAGAGACTAAGGTTTTCCTTTAAAGAGAATAAAAAGTAAGTGCTTTGTCATTACAAGAGAAGTATTCACCAAATATATTCATTGACTTGTTTTTTTTTTTAAGACAACTCCTGCACTAGGAATAAATCCTGTGTCGCGGGGGACTTTACAAACATACATGAAATGGACACAAAGAACATCCAGACTCAGAACAACAATTTGTGGATCACACAAAGTGTTGTCCTGCGTGGGATTTGAACCCACGACACTTGGCGAAGTAGGCAACGGCGTGTTGACCGTTAAACCACTATGAAAAATTTCGTAAAAGTAGCTGAAGAATTAAACTGGACTCATATTTTTGGTAAAACTTATTTGAATTACACTGCTATTTAATGTACTTACTATAATCTTTTTCTAACACATCTTATCTATTTAAAAATCTGAAATATTTATTCGAGACTTTGGATTTCTACAACTGTTTTCCGAACCTCTGTTTAAATAATTAATCAAAACTTGCAATTGAAATATTGACAGCAAATTGAAATTTCGTTGTTTAGTGTTGTTGAAACGTGTACATACGAGTATAATCACTTTAGTATCAACCTAATTGAAATCGGTTAACCTTAGTTATGACGGAATCTAATTTAAAATTTAATATGGTTCGAGCTAAATTTGATGCTATCATGTTAAAGCATAATATAAGCATGTAGTAAAGTTTCTAATTTCTTGACCAAAAAGTAGAACATTTAGAGAGACAATTTAGTTTTACTTATATAATATTAACAGTATTTTGAAATTATCGAAAAATGCATTCGTTGTTATGCCTGTCGATGATCGTATAATTGCCAAATAAGGTGACCTTGGATTATGGTTTCTTAGGACAATGGTTCGCATAACTACAGGTGTGGAATATCAATTTACATTCGTGAAATGTATGTTAAGTTTGTTTTTTTAATGCTTCTTTTATAAGTTTATACAATCGAAGTTTTACTACCAAAACCATAAGAGTGCAGTTTTAAGTTACATTTTGATTTTTGTTTTAAAAAAAAACGTGTTTGAGAAAGTACTGCACTTAAAACAATAGCAACTGGTTCTCGGACGGTAAGGGTTTCAAGTGTCGCTAATATTCTGCCAATTTATTATAAATAGTAGCTACAAGCCTAAACCTCGGCATGTAAGAATACTAAACACTAAAACGATACGTAAACACACTAGTTTCCTTAACAGTTCATGGCTAGTATATTTAAGAAGCGTGAATAATAAGAGCGAGAGTTACTTTCCCATTTATAATTAAATGTAATTATCACATCTGACATAGGGTCGATGGCCGCCGGTGCGCAGTTGGACCACAGCATGACCTTGAATCAAGATCGTGATGCGTAAAGAGATTTTGTTTAACTAAACGAACTGTCTAGTCAAGAAAGAGACAATAGAACATAAACATACCAAGTGCTTGAAAAGACAACATATATAATAGAAACATTAAACCAAAAGTAGGTTTATAAAAAGATGTAAGATTTGGAACTGCACAACAGCAATGCATTGCAATTATTTCATTGAATTGTGTCGGCCACTTCATAAGGAAAACCTGAGCTTTTGCTTAAAACAAAGGATATTTAGTCTTCTGTTGTGTCATGAACGTTTTTTATACTCAGTATTAAAACCGGAAATTCCTCTATTGGACTAAGACATGTTCGCTCTGGGTATGTCCAAGAAGATAAGAATGGCGACAAATTAAATGTTCACTCAACAATCGATTTTACAATTCTGCAAAACATGATATGTTTTTATGTATTTCAATATATGATAATAAAAACATATTATAAATAAAAGAGGCCCAGACATAAAACAAAAGAACATGCATATTTAAGAATTCCTACTCGTAATCATTCAGATCGTGATTTTAGTTCACACCTAGGGTGTGAATTAAAGCCATGATCTGGGGCTTAGTAGTGGAGAACACTTATCACTGGACCACTGGAAATCAATACTGATAGTCGCCTTCATGTTCTTGTTTTGGCAAGATTAGGTGGCATAATTACTTTATTCTCACAAATCCCGAATCTAAAAAACAAACAGTAAATAAAATGGTAAATTTTTTGAATAAAAGCTTCTTTCCACATTATAAAATTGTCTTCGTCATAGTTTTAGAACAAAAGCAAATGTTCCCAACAAAAGATTTGATTAAATTGAGAAGACCTACAGACAGATGGCAGTTGTTCTCCATCGTCGTGCACCTTTAGGTCACTGTCAGTTAATTACATAACAAACAAAGGTAGACTAGCTAATGCATCTTCATGTATTAATCCTTCAATAGCAAATGGCTAATGTGTTGTAGAAACGTGCTATTTATAACCATATTGTAAATACATTGAAAATAGAAATACCGAAAACACACAATAAGCTTTCGACTAGCCAACGTAAAATTTAATGTGGGCGAATATGGCGCATTTAAAAAAAAAAACATATATTTTCGTTTAAAGTTCTGCTAAAGTATTGTCTCTTAGGCAAAGGTAAATAAAATATAAGTTATATCTATTTTAGATGGGAATAGACAGTTGACTTCTAAAATTGTAGAATGTAGGTTTAAGGTCGCGAGAAACTTATTAACTTCAGCGTCCTACAGACATCCAAAAAGCATTTTCTCTGACCAAGTTGCCTGCTATACCGAAATGTCTATACCAGTTAGAAGACAATAAAAACTTATAATAGTTGTCAAACTATCAATAGACAGTTTAATCACATAACATTGAATCTCCTCATTTCTTGAATCTCGGATAATCCACCAGTATTCCATCTGATATGGCTGATGTAAATAGAATAAATATAAAACTCTTCATAAATATTTAAATACAAACAGTTCAATATCTCTACTACTCTTAGAGTAAGTACTAATATTATTGCATTAGCTAATCGGCCGATAAGAATACTTCGTCCATTTCTTTAGCTATAACGAGTAATACAATTTAATTTTGTTTACTTCGATTTAGATAGATGTATCTATACGATACGACTGCCTCTGTGGCGTAGTGGTAGCGTATGCGACTGCTGTGCTAGAGGTCTCGGGTTCGATTCCTGGGTCGGACCAAATGTTTGTATAATCTGCAAATATTTGTTTCGGAGTTAGGGTGTTTTCTATGTATATGTATGTATTTACAAAAAAAAAGTGTATATGTATTAATATCAGTTGTCTAGTACCCATAACATAAGCTCTGCTTAGCTTGGGACTAGATGGCGTTGTGTGATAAATGTCCAAAAATACGTATTTATTATTTATTTATCTATTTCTATTGTCTGATATCAGTCGACTGAATAGCAAATAAATAAATTATATATTCCACAACACTTCTTTAATGTTTCCAATCCAATTCATTCGTATTTAAGCTTCTCTTAAATCAACTCATCCAACAAAACATTAAAGAGGCAACTTCACAACACATCTATGATGTAATCGTATATTGAATCCCGACCTTTCCGTTTGGGAGTCATAACTGTGTCATCGTGTTACTACATCTGCCAAAAATAATGTCGAGTGTGTTCCTGGAAGCGATCTTGTTCAACGTGGACAGAATATCACACAACTGTTTTCGATATAGGTCAAACGATTTGTTAAGTGTATTGTCACAAAATTGGTGAATGTAGGCTTGCTTATATTGTGTCATTGGCTTGCTGAATTGATTACGCCATGAACCCTAATACTCCGCCATGCGCCACAGACTTCAAATAACACTACTTATATCTTTAAAAGTCAAACGATGACAAATAGCCTCATCTAAAGTTAGGCACCAAAGCTACCGCTACTTTAAGTGGTCACAAAACCGTGTGAGTGAAGCTAAAAGCAACGAAATAACAGTCCAGTTAGTTGTGTACCGGTTTCTTGTAAATACAAAGCGAATCTACCATCACCGGATATAATTAATGAATGAGTAACGTTGTTAGAAAGACATTACTACTGTAATAGATTACTGGCCTAGCTTCTAAAATATGGTTTTAAAATTTGTTTTACAACGCCAAATTCAAGCTCTTTTGTTCTTTTTTTAAATCGGAGGCTACGGGTAGATTACCTTGTGTAATTGTGTAATAATTTGTATAAACCGCCTTAAATGATCACCAGTAAATAAATTGAATAGCATAGCTATATCTATGTATATAAAAGAGTAAGGCGACTGACTGACTGACTGACAGACTGACTGACATACCCAGAGATCAACGCACAGCCCAAACCGCTGGAGCTAGAATCCTGAAATTTAGCATGTAGGTTCTTTATAATAGGTCTTTACCTATGAAATTGCCGTTTTGTATGCAATAAGTGAAAGTACTTATTTTTTCAAACTTTTTTGTTTCTGTTATTCGAAGTAATCACCCATGCAATAGACGCATCTTTGCCAACGCATTGGCAGTTTATTGATGCCCTACTTGTAAAAATCAGCTAGACGGGAGGCAACAAACTCTTCAAAGGCATTTTGTACTGCCTCTCGGGAATTAAATTTTTTACCCACTAAAAAGTTGTCTAAATTTTGGAAAAAGGAATAGTCGGTAGGTGCAAGGTCTGGTAAATATGGCGGATGAAGGAGAGCTTCCCCCCCAACAGAATCACAGACTAACAGGAAAGTGAGAGGAAGGATATTAACTTTAAAAAAATGTATTATAAATTTACCCAACCACCTCAAATGACGAGTCACGCTATCTCTCGTAATATGTTTGGAAAGTGACGATCATTATAATTTGTACAACGATAAAACTTAACATAATGACTAATAGATCCATTATCGTGTCACGTATTACTTTTGTTCTTGTGTTCTTGTAATCTCATTCAATGTCAGTGAAGCCGTTAAACTTCATTCACGATGGTTTTGCTCTGGCCTCTGCACCAGTTAACAATCTACTAAAAGAGCATTCTAGTTATATTGGCATATTAACCAATATTGTGTCGTATTTGAAACAATTGATTTAACAAGTGTAAAACTTAAAAAATAAATGTAGTCACAAACTAGGTCAATAATTTCAGTGTATTTAAGTCGGGTTAGATGCGTCTACAACCAATATAATTTAGTTGATAATTTAGTTATTGTTTCTAAAAACGTGAAGTAGACGTTTTAGATATACTTAAAGATCTAATTCTACAACTACAAAACAAATACATTTTGAACAAGAATTGAATGAATTTGTATACTACTAAATATGTGTACTGAGATAGTAATTTTTGCTATTTGCTTATTTTCATGTAGACTGTCATTATGTAATATGATTATATATCACCTTGACAGTCTTTAATAGTAGTCTACTGGACTGGGATACAGGACTCAGGCCTCTTCTCAGAAAGGAGTTTACTATACCACCAGACGGGTTGGTACAGACTTAGTGTCAATTTTTTCTTCTTTGCAGCGCTGTTTGTTGATTTGTCCTACATAGTTTACGTACTTCTTTATTTGGCTCCTAAGATACCCACGGGATGAATAGGGATGGTGAAACTCCGTATTCTCAATCCGCCTCCACACGGACTACGGACTGTAGATACAGACTACAATGGTAAAGTTACGATAACAACAAAGTTCTAGATTCAATTTGTAAAACATAACCTACCGTGGGAGAGTCACGCTTCGGCATGCATGGGCCGGCTTGACCGGAATGACACCACGGCCTCACAGAAAACCGGTGTGAAACAGCGCCTGCGCTGTGTTTCATCGAGTGAGTGAGGATACCGGAGGCCCATACCCCAACCCCTTCCCCTATCCACCTCCCCATTCCCAAAAGGCCAGCAACAAACTTGTGACCCCTCTGGTGTTGCGGGTGTCCAGGGGTGGCGGTAATTGCTTACCATCAGGTGATACGTCTGCTCGTTTGCCTCTTAATCAATATAAAAAAAAACAACTAAACCGTACAACAGCGCGAAACAAAGTCAGAACATTCTAACAAACGCACAGGGAAAACGGAATAGATACAAAAATAAGACATTATGGTGTAAAAATAACTATTAGTATCTTGAAACAGATCCGTTGCCTGTTAATTGTTAACGTAATTTATTACATTTTTAATCAGTGTTGAGAAGGTACTATATTCACCTACTGATAGTATTTCCAGCAGGTAGCCTGGCGAAGTGCCAAGTCATGATATGTTGGTACGCAATGTGTACGCTTCGAACTCTGAAAACAAGACATAATATCTAAGAACTGACATCCACAATTCATATAGAGATAAAATGGAGATATTTCGAGAATTTTAAATGTATATTTATAACCAGTACCTACCCAATCATTCATTATTTGCGACTGCTAATTTAAGTTTCAACACTTAAGTTGTTCTAAAAAATAGTATTTTACGAGATCCTTAGAGATTTCTAGCATCTACCAGATTCATGGGCGCCTCTAGGATCATATTCAGGGGGTGCAAAAGGATTAGGTATTATAACAAAAAACACATACATTTTCAAGGAAAGGGTGACGGGTGGATAAAACAACCCATAACGTCCCACTGCTGGGCTCGGGTCTCCTTTCAGGAGCTACGAGCTTACATTGCAAACGCTGGTTGCACCCTACGAGATATATCAAAATAATGTACTACAGTATTGTACACCTTAAAAAGTACTACAAAAAAGTCCGCGACGGTATATGTCTATCTCTTAGGGATAACCCACAACAACCATTTTTTATTCCTTTCTTTTTTTGAGAAATAATGGCTTATTTACGAAGTGATTTTAAGCAATACAGAATGAATCCTTATACAATTAAGTAAATTAAATACATTGTGTATTTAATATAGATCAAAATGGCCATAAACAATATCTAATTTAAATGAATATATTCGAAGATATTACAGATTTAAAATGCACGAATCGTGTCGTCGGCGGGGGCATCTGAAATACACCCGTGCGCAGCCGGGGCGGGTCGCTAGTACTAAAATAAATATCGTTTGGTTTTTTAGGATTTAAGGAAACTGATTTATTTTAACTTTATGATTTAAAGTGTAAAGTTTAAAGCAACCTGGTAATAAATTTGCATATGTTTTTAAAATTCCTTATATCATCATCCTTATAATAATATCTTTATTTTACGATACCGGCTTCTATTAATAGGTCTGTGTATGGTATACTTAGACAATATACATAACAAGATATTCTTTGTCTGCGATGGTATATTAAAGTTTATTGAACAAGAAAATATCTCTTTTTCAAAACAAACGATTAGTGCGCCATCTGTTAGTCATGTATGTGACTTTTATGGAACTATAAGTACAATGGTGTCGAAGAACAATTCTAGATGGCTTTGGTGAATGTTTAGATTAAAAAAAAAGACTTTCTGTAACGTGTTATGGACAAGTACAATAAATAATGTACAATGAACCAATTTCAGTTACATGAGCAATATTTTCTATTTAAAAAAAAATATACGAAAAGCAAAAGTGATATTCGTAGCCTTTACATACCTAACTAAAGACCAAAATAATGTGGTAAATATTGTCTTCTCATATGTCTTCAAAAGAGACCAACCTCCTTTTTTAGGATTAATTAACATTGAAAAATTACCAATAATTACACACAAGAAAAATCTGTAAACTTCTGATTTACTTTTCATTGTGTACATTGTTAACAAGTCTAAAACTTACAAACAATTATAAAATGTATATTAAGTACATATTTACTAAAAAAAAGTATTTATGTATTTATATCAGTTGTCTACTATCTACTACTACTACTACCATAATACAAGCTCTGCTTAGTTTCTGTCCAGATGGCGTTGGTGTTAAAAAAAAAAGCTTTTCTGTCTAGATCCCATACTCAATACTAATATTAAAATTCTAAAGTATTTCTGCGGCCTAAACCACTGCACCGATTTCAATGAAATTCGGCATGGAGATACTTTGATTTTTGAGGAATGGCAAGGGCTAACCTTTACTGCCATAAAGGACAACCAAGCGGGCGGAGTCGCGGACAAACACTAGTACTTGTATCAAACTATAGTTAATTCTATATAACTAAGTAAAATATTTTCTTTCCTCAGCTGGATGACGCCACGCTTCAGGTGTTCAAAGATGGCGACTACGGGCCATATCTGGACCTGGACTCCACGCTCGGCGAGCAAGATGAAGAGCTCGAAGGTCTTCAAGACAGGTAGGTTATCAATATAATACAGTCTCATATTAAACTCTGTGCTTATGCAGCTATTTTCATACAGTCGTGTTTTAAAAAGTCAGTGTTTTTTGTAGTTGACACTATAGTTCTAGCTCTTTAAAACTAGAACGATCGTATCAACGGTACGAAAAACACTGACTTCCTCACAAGTTATTTAAGGAATAACATAATGTGATTAATATTTAAAACTAGCGGCCCGCCCCGGCTTCGCACGGGTGGATTTCAGATGCCCCCGCCGACAACACGATTCGTGCATTTTAAATCTGTAATATCTTCGAATATATTCATTTAAATTAGATACTGTGAAGGGCCATTTTGAACTATATTAAATGCACAATGTATTTAGTTTACTTAATTGTATAAGGATTCATTCTGTATTGCTTAAAATCACTTCGTAAATAAGCCATTATTTCTCGTAAAAAGAAAGGAATAAAAAATGGTTGTTGTGGGTTATCCCTAAGAGATAGACATATACCGTCGCGGATTTTTTTGTAGTACTTTTTAAGGTCTACAATATTCTAGTACATTATTTTGATCTATCTCGTAGGGTGCAACCAGCGTTTGCAATGTAAGCGCAAAAAATGAGTTTATTTGCTACATCACATTAGAAACCTCGAAAATTAACAGTGTTTCCATACTATATTATGCATTTATTATACATAAAAACCTTTCTCTTGAATCACTCTATCTATTAAAGAAACCCGCATCAAAATCCGTTGCGTAGTTTTAAAGATTTAAGCAAACAACCATTTTACACATGGCCGTCTGGTACCATCTAGGCGGAGACTTTAACAAGTACAAATTATTAAAAATGAAAATCCCGACTGCGTCAATATTTAACAATAAAATCATATAAGTTTTATATATATATATATTCGTAATCACCGTAAAAAAATCTTTATTTTGATACCACACTCGATGTATTTTGAAAATATTTTTTTTATATTACTTTTTGGCGCCAAAAACCCTCATTTTTTTTTTTGATGTACCCAGTGTCACTCTCACAACTAAGACGAATCTATTGACACCACTCACATAAAAATACGACAAGCCGTTTAGGCTCTAGGCGTGCCAAAGAAATATACATACATACATACACTCGAAAGACATAACCCTCCTTCCGCAGTCGGGTAAAAATGTAATCCGATTGGTGCTAAACATACTCAAATACTTATTAATACATAAAATGAAGTCGTTCCCGCTGTCTGTTCACTTGGTTTTTTAACTACTCAACGAATTTTAATGTAGGTTTCAACAATAGAGTAATTCAAGAGGAAGGTTTATATGTGTAATACATGCATATTATAGTCGGTCGGGTTGCTAGTTAAAGATAAATTATACTCAGTCACATAACAAATGATCGTGGTCATCATACATATTTGTGCTGGGTTAAAATCGTTCCTACGACCTCCGACTTCAGCAGCCACTAGACCAATTGACCTATCAATCGAGGTTTCTTTGTAAGGATTAGGGTTCATTAGTCCTGGGTAGCAACAAAAGTGTGTCCATTCTACAGTCGTGAAAGCTCTTTTTTTTTAAAAGCAAGTACAAAACCAGCATCTGAGTTATGGACCTTGCCCACTCACTAAGGTATTTGTAATAGACGTATTAACTTCATAAAATTATCTCGTGATCTACACTAACATTGTAAAATGGACAAGTTTGTAAGATGTAGTTGGTAATCTCTGGGGATCTACTAAAAGAATTTAAGCAAAGATTTTACCAATAGAAAGCAATACTAAGATAAAAAAAATTGCCCAACGAAATGGGCACGGGTCAGCTAGTAAATAAATAAAACTGAGAAGAAGATAGATTTTATCGTGGAAAAGACATAATTATTCGTCACATACCTATGGGTTCCTTCAGTCAGACTTGACAAGAATGGTACCACATCTTCACAGGAAACCTATGTTCTGTACACACCCTAACTCTAATAACCCTAACTTCATAAACTCTACATCTCAGTAAAAATGTATGGCTTGGCCGTTTCGTTACTTCAGAAACACAAAAGGCGTTCGTTTCCCCTTCGTGATGGTATGGTAGCGAAACAGCGAAGTCATACATTTTTACTGAGATGTAGAGTTTATGAAGTTAGGGTTATTAGAGTTAGAGTTTGTAGATTCGGAACCTTGGCTCTACATGAGATCTGATATCTTTTTCCCATATGCAGTCGTCTTGGCAACATTTTACATGAAAATGTTTTTCGTGGGATAAACATTTTTCCCATTGCTTTTCACGATTACCAAACCTCCCTCCCCCTGATACACCTTAAAAGGCGGCAAAGTAACAATTTTTTTTATTACTTATTTCTCGGTAGAACTAAACTTTACTTAGTTCGCTTAGTTCTACCGAGACAACCGTGGGAGAGCCACGCTTCGGCATAAATGAGCTGGCTCGACCGGAGTAATACAACGGCCTCACAGAAAACCGGTGTGAAACAGCGCTTGCGCTGTGTTGTCAGGTGAGGTGAATGAGGATACCGGATGCCCATCCCCCTACCCCCTTCCCTTGCCCTCCCCCCTCTACATTTCCCCCTCCCCCAAAGACCGGCAACGCACTTGTGACGCCTCCGGTGTTGCGGATGTTCATGGGCGGCGATAATCGCTCACCATCAGGCCATACGTCTGCTCGTTTGCCTCCTATTCCATAAAAAAAGTAATTCTAAAGAGACGTCTGGTTTCTTCCTGGTGTCTCGAATGCACTTAACAAGCACACTACTTAGGCACTTCTTTTAAAAATGTATAAAAGAACCTTTAAAAACGAGCTTTTTGCGTCGCCGCGTCGCGTCGTGTAAAAGCTTCGGCCATTAGTCAATAAAAAAAAACTAACACAACCTCTAGGTTGTTTACAATAAAATTCAGCTTTTATGAGTTAACGCAGTGATAGATGTAGTGATGGATTAGGAATATGGAGTATAACCACTCCTATTCAGTCCATGGGTGTCGTAAGAGCCTACTAAGGGAACAAAATATGCGGGATCTCCTACCGTGGGAGAGCCACGCTTCGGCATGAATGGGCCGGCTCGACCGGAGTGATACCACGGCCTCACAGAAAACCGGTGTGAAATAGATAGCGCTTGCGCTGTGTTTCACCGAGTGAGTGGGGATACTGGAGGCCCCACATCCCTCTCCCCATCCCCCAAAAGCTGGCAACGCACCTGTGTCGCCTCTGGTTTTGCGGGTGTCCATGGGCGGCGGTAATAGCTTACCATCAGGTCATACGTCTGCTTGTTTGCCCCTATTCCATAAAAAAGGACAACAGCACTGCAGAAGGAAAACACAACCTCTAGGTTGTGTACTACTCTGCTCTAGTAGAAGCGCACAAAATAAAAAAACAATTTGGGCTAAAATATTCTAGTTCTGTGATAATTCATCTACATTAAAAGCCTATTACAATTCACTACTGGACATAGAACGTTCCTTAGCAGATCTTGGCCTACCATACCACCCTGGCCAGACCTGTTCGTATAGAGTTTGTGTTAAGTTTTCCTTCTGCAGTGCTGTTGTCCTTTTTTATGGAATAGGGGCAAACAAGCAGACGTATGACCTGATGGTAAGCGATTACCGCCGCCCATGGACACCCGCAACACGAGAGGCGACACAGGTGCGTTGCCGGCTTTTGGGGGATGGGGAGAGGGATGTGGGGCCTCCAGTATCCCCACTCACTCGGTGAAACACAGCGCAAGCGCTATCTATTTCACACTGGTTTTCTGTGAGGCCGTGGTATCACTCCGGTCGAGCCGGCCCATTCATGCCGAAGCGTGGTTCTCCCACGGTAGGAGATCCCGCATAGTTTGCTCCCTCAGTCGGCTCTTACGACACCCATGGACATATTCCTAATCCATCACTACATCTATCACTGCGTTAACTTTATTGTAACTTAACTATTACTGTAACTTTATTGTAAACTAGCTGAGCCCCGCAGTGTTACCCGTGGTACAACAACAACCGCGGGTAACGCCGCGGGGCAAAGCTAGTCTATAAAAAAATAGCCTAAGTTACTCCTTATATCATCAGCTATCTGCCACTGAAAGTCCCATCGAAATCGGTCCAGGCATTCCAGAAATTGGCCGGTACAAACAGACAGTCAAAAATTTTAAAAATTGATCTTTGGGTATATTTATTTATTTGTACATAAACAAATTACAGGTTTGAGCTTATCGACGGATTCCGCAGTAAGCTCGTCGAGGCTTTAAAAATTAAAATCGTACATGTACCGTATACGTACGTGTATATATAATTATATACCTACATATGCATTTGGTAAAAAGTTGTTATATTAATATTACGAACAGACACTCCAATTTTATTTATTTGTATCTATATATACAAATGTGACAAACTTAACAATAAAGGATATTGATTTATGAATGGATATGCGTCGTCCTTATCAGGATTATTGCTTTTTTCCGGTACTTGCAGTCCCCTTCTGTTCCCAGCTACGATTATCCACCTACTGCAGCATCCACTGCGATAAAATACATGTATGTGATTCTTTGAACACATGTTTTATCCACTAATACCTACTCATCAGATGTAACAGGAGCCATAATTAAAATATGAACAATTATTTTGTGTTTCATCAAGCTTTTAACGTATCGGAATAATTGAAATTTTGTTATAATAATACTCAACAAATAGTTTAAAAATAATGAAATTACTCACAGCATACAAAAATATTTTGATAAAATCGTTGTGATAGTCGCCTAAATGATTCAATGTCTACAGAGAATTATTTCATGTTTGGACTTGTTAAAGCAGTTACCGTTACCCACATACCACACCTCTAAGCACGGAGAATTTATTCCTTTCGAACAGGAGCAAAAGGATATAATGAAAACATGCACATTTGAGAGCGCTCGACATAAAAAGCTCTTAAAGAAGATCCAAAATCACGTCACGGTAAAGGTATGCATTTATAATATGAATCGCAATATTCCTACTTACTTATTATGTAAATGGTACTTACGATATTTGAATAAACATTAACAACTTTGCAATTACGATGCATAATCTTGTTTAACTTGAATGAGATTAAAAAGCGACAACCAAAAAGGATTTAATTTTTTTAACCCTTGCACGTTGAGCCTATCTTTCATCTGATTACTGTAACGAGATATCTCCTTAGTGTTTTAGCAAAATTAAAAGCTACAGCACAGCTTCTCCATAATACACCGTATCAGATGATTTTAAAGCAACGGACAGACAGCAACCAATTTAACGCATACCTGCATTTTCGAACCGTTGAAGTGTTAGGACATCGTGGAGCTTATATTAGCAATCGGGAACATGATCTTTCGCGATGACTAATAATACAACTAAAGTGGGAAGGTTTCATGCCTTAATATTCTTACGTCTACTTAAAGTATATTGTGAATTGAATACCTAAATTTAATATTTTATTGTCAAAATGTAGGAAATATACGTACCGTACTTATATTCGGAGTTTATTCGGAATTTGCACAAATAAATAAACTTTTGTGTAGCAATTAAGAAATTTATATAAATAAAATGAATCGCTGAAATGTATGTAGGTACGCGCATAACTTCCGATCGACTGCACCAAATTGGGTAATTCTTTTTTGTGTTCGTTATTGCTGGGAAAAGGTTTGTATAGAAGAAAATAAAAAGACCCGAAGTGTTATATTTTCATCTGCGACTGTACTGTACACTACGTGCGTGGGAAACTGAAACGTAAATTTTTAGAAATTAGAGTGAAGATAGTAATTTAAAATATATGTAGAAAAGTATTAACTATACTGGTTCTGTTCCTATTTTCACCATGATGATAGACAGGTGCAGGGACTTTTACAAATAGCTCGGAAGCTAGTTGATAACACATGTCATGCACTTATTTCTACAAACGACAATAGCAATATTTTTTATAATCTTACTTCCATTGTTAACATTTTAGTAAATCATTTCAGATGGTGACTTAGGCTTAGCGACATGTATTAATAAATAATTAGAGAAAACATTTGGCAAAGCGGTTTTGCAAAATTTGGCACCTTTGAGCGCAAGCATTTTCGGCTTATGTGATTGATAAAGGCTTAGTGTATCCTAAAAAACAGGTAAAAAATGATATAAAAGACGCAGCATAACGTTGTTTTTCTTAAGCACACATATTAACAAACAAAAATGTAAATTGAAATCAGTTATTTGTTACCTAGTTGATATTGAACTTTATTCTTACATTTTATTCTGTCTGAAAAGTTTTTCAGCACTCCATTTAAGTCCAACGTTTAAATTAAAGTTGTTAGTTCAGTCCTGTATGTGTTAACAATTTTATTTTGAAATAGTTTTTTAACAGTTGCTCAAATTGAAAATCCGGCTTCCAAATTCGGCTGTCTGTACCAGAACTAGGAAGAGCCAGTGATATGAAAACCAGACTACCGACTTTACTTCCATATTTCTAAATTGGAGTGAGAGGTGAGAATCGAAGCGCGACCTCTGGCTCATAACTAGAAGTAATGGTCGGAGAGCTGGCTAGGAAAACGTAAACATATAAGGTGTAGTATCGAATTATATAATAATATAAAAATATAAAAAATATAATATAAATATGCATTTGTCAGAAATGCACCTTATGATTTAAATTTAATCAATTTCTTAACAACTTTGTCGACTTCTGACAGTCTTTAAGCCCCGACCTAGACTTCTGACAATAATTTTCCTAGGTTCGTACAGTTAAAAACTATAACTCTACCAAATTTCAGCCGCCCCGGGAGAGACTTCTGACGAGCCTCGCTCTGTACTTATAAGCTACCAAGGAGAGAAAGGTTATATATATAGGTTATATATAGAGAAGGTTATATATATAATTCGTTACTACACCCTATCAGTTCACGTTTTCGTAGCCAGCTCTTACTCCATAACAGCATAATACATTCAGTCAGAAACATTTTCTGGAACGTTTGCGGCTCTACTCCTCACGAGGAATAATGCACCTCAAGGTTCACCACAATCTGTTTTGAGTCAATAAAGTCGAATAATCAATAAAATTTCACAATGGCCTAGGCTCTACAAATTAATGAATACACAAAATACCTATTACAATAAACGACGGTGTTTGGTCCCAGTCTCTCAACAGCTGTGCAACCACTTTATATTTTAATATCCAAGCATTTGTTACTTGCAAGCTACTTTTACGTTCCTTTCTAGTTAAAGAGAGCTTTTAATAAGTGCAAGCACCTTAGCTTTTCTTTAAACGTCTCGTCCCTATCACTTAAATATTTATTTTGCTCCTCAAAGTAAAATGCTAAAAAGCTTACAAATGACATCTTATAAATACTATACTACTACTATAATAATAAATGTAATAAAAATAATAATATTAATAATCGGACATCTAACACACAACGCCATCTAGTCCCACACTAAGCAGGGCTCGTATTTTGGATACTAGATAACTGATATAAATATATAGATACTTTTTTTGTAAATATGTACATAATATACACAGGAAACATTTTGGTCCATTGACAGATTCGTTCTGCAGCTCCATTATTGTGATCGTTTGTGGCTACGCTGCACTGAGCGCCCTCTGACTAAATAAAAAAAATTAAGAGTTTAAATCTGATACTTACAGAGTTACATTTTGATGCTGAAAACAGTATATATTATTTTTGTTCAACAGTAAAAAGTAAAATGAAGTGAAAAACAGTATAGTACTGTTTTTAACAGTATAGTTAATAGATATAATAGCTAAAGGTAGTAGAGCCACGCTGATTTCAGCACGAACGGGCCGGCTCGACCGGGGCGGTACTACCCTCGCACAGAAAATCAACGTAAAATGACAGCATTCGTGCTGTCGTGTTTCGTTGGTGAGTGCGAGACCGGAGGCCCAATTAGTCTAGTCAACAAGTTCCATACTTGTTGACTAGACTAAAAGATGCACAAGCATCACTAGGCCGCCATAGTGTGGGTCACCATGCTGCATTGTTGCGTTCGCAATGAGTATGGTGGCCACCACTCGTGGATTCTGCGTATGCTTTCCATCAGGCAGAGCAGAGTCATTTTGGCGGGCCAAACATAAAAAAAAAAAAAAAAAAAGTTTGCAATCCTAGGTGTATGCCTTTTTTACTTCATTATTCTCCCGATTTGCTAAAGTGGAAGTTATATTTCCACATCCACCAGTTTTCTTTTGATTAATTTCCTAGCGGATTCCAAGACAGTTTATTTTTTCCCTTCACTTCCCGAGCGTGCGTCGTGAGTCTCTGCTACAGGAGTTCCAAAAGTAGGCGTGAGAGCGGGATTAGTCTCATTAACACCATTGAGCAATTTTCTAGAAACTTATTGCCTGACACATCCAATCTGTGGGACTAATTGGCCCTTGCGGTTATTCCAGACCGGTATCAGTTTAAAGAAAGAGCAGACTCGAAGCGTGGCAAGGCTTATGGTGATCCAATTGCACGAAAAAACACATTCGATATAGATACAGACGCTTATGTGGCAAACAAGTACAAAGCTATTCGAAAGGTAAACAGCTACCACTCTATCTACCTACTCTATAGTCTAATGTCTTTAAACTAGCAATTATTTTTAACCGACTTCAAAAAAAGGAGGAGGTTCTCAATTCGATTGTACTTTTTTATTATTTTTGTTACCTCATAACTTTCGACTGGGTGCACCGATTTTGATGATTCTTTTTTTATTTGAAAGCTGGTGCTTCCCGTGTGGTCCCATTTAAATTTGGTTCAGATCCATTTTCCGTGGGACAGCCATGCTTTGGCTCGACCGGAGTGATACCATGGCCTCACAGAAAACCGGTGTGAAATAGTGCTTGCGCTGTGTTTCGCCGAGTGAGTGAGGATACCGGAGGCCCATACCCCAATCCCGCATTTGTGACGCTTCTGGTGTTGTAGGTGTCTATGGGCGGCGGTAATCACTTACCATCAGGCGATACGTCCGCTCGTTTGCCCGCATATTCCATAAAAAAAAAATTAAATTGTTTTTTTTTTTGTTAAAATTTGTGATGATATATATACGTTTAAGCTGAATCTCGGAAACGGTTCAAATGATTTTCATGAAATTTAGTACGCATGGGATTTCGTAGGCGATATGTCGATCTAGCTAGATTTCAGCTAGTTAGAAAATTTTAAAAATTAAAACAAGACTTAGCTTAGCAATCCAGGTACTTTCATATATCAGTGGTAGAGGTACTTAATTAGTGAAGGGCTTTCGATTGAGCCAAAATCAACTTGAGCCTAATTAAGACACAAAAATAAATAATCTTCATTAATAGCTAGGGCCGGAACCGTCCCGATTGGGCATGACTGATAGGTCGTCGCACTATTTTTCATGTGATTATAAATAGAACGGCACCGACTTCGACACATGTAGATTTATTTAGGTTACCGTTACTCGTAACTGGGGAAACCTAAATTCGCGGTTTTCAAACATCGAGGAATGTAGTTTTTTAATCAATGTTGTTCTGTAAACTTTAATTCAAATGTCGGACTTCCGATCGAAACCAATACCCATTGTTGAAAAGTTTCCGATGTTAGCGACATTTCTATTTATATTTTCAATGGTTCTAATCAAGCTACCAATTTCACGTTAAATTGAAACTTAGAAATAATTAGGACATATTTTCTATCGACTATCAGAAATCAAAACCCACACGACTTTTGGTATACAATTGAGTAAATGAACGAATAAAGACATCGTTATGGCTATCTAAGGTATTAAAGCCTGTCTGGCTTCAGCTGAATATAAATTATACCACTGATATGGTTTCTACAAAGTCGAACAAAATTCTGCAAAGTCATAAGAAAAAGCTTTCATTAGTTTCATATTGTTCCTTTTAAGTTCATTCATCTTAATAAAAATCCGTACAACCTAACCATTTAACAACTCCAAGTAACCACAATGCCTGTGAAAATCTTCACTCTTTTCAGTTACGCGTCATTGTCTTTCAAGATAATCTTTAAAACTAAACTGAATACCTATATTTGATGTGCTTGATTCAAATAATTTAATATTTTAGTACAATCGAATGCACCTATTAAACAGTAAATGGAAGTAGTGCGGTCCCAATAGAAAGTAGAGTTGTGACGAGCAAGCGAAACTGCATGTGTTTTGTTCAATTAAAGGTTTTCATCCATCGTGATGAAGTCGAATGTTAACAAAAACCAAGTCTTCGTTGAAACAATGAACTTACACTGCGAAAACTTTATACACAGGCTGAGGTAATATTAGCTAAGACAGTAATTATCATTTTTATCTGCTTCAAGTACTAATTTGTTATAACGATTTTTTATAAAAATCCTCTCAACTTCTAATGGTGATTGAATAGTGATGAGTGTACTTTAAATTGTCATTTCATTAATATTAATGAAAAAGAAACATGAAATAATATTGCTATTAATTTTGTTCAATTTTTAAGCAACTACTTAATTAATTTATATTTACTATTAACACTGCACTTACCATTTAAGTCCCTTAAGCGTTAATCCACCTCCTGAATGAGCAAAATAAATTAAACAATAAGCCGACTTAAGTACAAGGTATTACATCCACAAACTAGGTATATGATAAACTTGCATTTACGTAATTAGATTTTAAGTTTTCATAATTGAAAATTTCCCTTAAATAAAGTAAAATTACAATAATTTGATAACAGCTTCTGTCGTTCACACTTAGATAATCATTTCAAAAGTTTTTACTTATCCTAAAGCTCAAAATTATAACTGTTAACTGACACGTCACTTATCATGATAAATTACAGAAAGGCCGGATCACAGAAATCATACTGTCACTTGTAAATAAAATCCGCGAGTTCGCGAGTCCATGTGTTTGAATCGTTTTATCAATCGCGTGATAGCTCCGGCCTCAGTCCGCGGTGGACATCCACGGGAATCGCTCGCCCCCGGGAACTCTGAACGGTCAGACAGAATTCACATATAAAAATTTAACAGATAAATAATTATAACTGTTATAAAACAATTTCTATTTTCAATTTGCTTTGAAACAATAGTTGCAATATGCAGTTTATAAAATAAGATCAAAATTTATGTTTTCGAGAACAAACATTCGAATTAAAACAAACATATTTTAAAACTTGTATAAATTATGGAGTCGTGTAATATTAAAACATAAAAAGTATAGCGGCCTGTAGATGAATTGTGGAAGCCAAATGGGAGAAGACATGCGAAACTTCACACGATCTAACTCAGTCGAGGGAAATGCACCAGGTGCACAAGCCGTGGGGGTCAGGAAATCTAGACAAATATCACTAGACTCAGGCATAGCTGAGGAAGAAGGTTCTGTTAAGGTGAATTACAATCTGGACCTCTACTATGATATGTCTGAAGAGGAAGATGAAGAGGATCCTGAAGTAACGAATTTGATAAATCAGTCGGATAACATGTAAGACTTTTCTCTTAAATTCATTGTATTTGTTTTAATGCTTGGGACAGTTGTAATGTAACTGGCGTTGACATTTTTATTTAGTTACATTAAAACAATAGATATTACATTTTTAACAAATTGACTGCCTCGGTGGCGCAGTGGTAGCGTATGCGACTACTGTGCCTGAGATCTCCGGTATGATTCCAAGTCGAATCAAACATGTGTTAGTATAATAATTAAAATGTTTGTTTCGGACTTTGGGTTTTTTCTATACATATTATTTATGTATTTACTTAAAACAGTATGTTAGTAATTCCATTAGTCAATCACACTAAAATTATAAAGGTGAAAGTTTGTGAGTGTGTATGTTTGTTACTCTTTCACGCAAAAACCACTGAACGGATTTGGAAGAAACTTTACAGTAATATGGCTTATACATGAGAGTAACACATAGGCTGCTATTTGCCGCGATAACCGACATATGCGCATGCGGAGCCGCGGGCAACAGCTAGTCTAGCTATAAAGTACAAGTTCTGCTTAGTTTGTAGTAAGCATTGTGTTTCAGATGTCCGAGATATTTATTATTTACAAATCAATATCAAATACACTGAACAACAGATCACGAATTATTTGACATACGTTAAAATGTTTTGAGAACAAAGTTTTTAATGAGATAAAAAGGGTCAGTTTTCCTCAATAAGCTTACCAATTAGTCTCACATTTAGGCTACCACGACTCAAATAGACATTGTCCCATGTAATGCCATCAACTTTTATGATATACTGTACAGAGCGGAGGGGTTGGCTTCGAAATTAAGTGAATCATATTACAATTTATAAAAATTATGATAGAAAATAGTATTTAAGTAAAACTTAAAACTAAAATATCTTCGAATACTGAAATAAAAGACTTTTGAAGTAACATATAGATTATGGGCTCGTGTCGAAAATAGATTGTTCATCTGAACCACCAGGAGACCTTTTTAGAAAAATACAAGGGCATAAAACAATAACATTCAGCACTATGCCGTCACTTGTAAGCTGTCCAACTGAGTACAGGTGAAGGGGAGGTGGTAGCAACCGATCGAATCGATTTTTCTCCTTTGTCACATGATTTTTGTACGGAGTTGCAGAATAATGTATTAAAAGAGGTATTGAAATTGTACGGAACCGATAACGTACAAAGTTGGATTTCTTTTTTGATTTCCCGGCGCTACCCGGGTTGCTACCCCGTTACCTTCACCAGTACTCAGTTGGACATCTTAAAAGTGACGGCATAGTGCTGAATGTTTTTTCATGCCCCTGTATCTTTTAAAAAAGGTCTCCTGGTGGTTCACATGACCCTTCAATTTTCGACATGGCCCCGTAGTCTAACACATATCATTTTTTTTTTATGTGTTTTAGTTCAAGAGTATAGAAATATTTATAACTAATGTTTTAAGGTGTATCTTAGGGTTGTCACGCTTTAAATATTTTATGTTTAATGCTTTCTAAGTCAACTAGTTCGGCTTAGGTTTGTTCATTTATTTATTTTTATAAGTAAATATAGTTAAGAACACTACAAACAAACAGACAGGTAAAGCTAATAAAAGCGTGTTAAAAAAGACTGTTTCGAGAGGGGACTTCAGAAACGTACATGGCATAAAGAACAGATACGGAACAATAATATAATCATTCGTGAATCACACAAAGTGACGTCCCACGGGAAACCGAACCCACGACACTCAGTGTAGTAAGGGCGACTAGGTGACTGCTGAAACCACTACGCCTTTAGTGCATTTATATAATAAACTAAAAAGTATAATATGTATTAATATCAGTCGTCTAGTACCGTTTTTAGTAAATTTGCATTCTTTGTTGTTTTCTCTAAGTTACATACAGAGATGGGTTAACCTAATTTTAACCTAAGTTTTTTACCTAATTAGATAACTTTAGTAACACTTTATTTCAACACTAGCATTTGCCTGCAGCTCCACCAGCGTTTCTGTCGGACATCGCGGTATTTACTTTTCGGGTTATTATGTAGCCAATTAGCCAGTGTCATACACTCACAAATGTGTGTTTCTATTGGTAAAAGATTTTTCAAAGTCGGTTCAGTCTCACAAACTTTAACTCTTTATAATATTGGTATAGATAAATTAATTGAATTTAGTTATATAACAGCATAAATATACCTGCCGAAACTGCAATCTTAAATTTACCAATTACTAAATAGTTTTAAAATAAATCTAGGATTGGCAGCCCTACGGCATAGTAAGAGCTTCTAAAAACAGGACATAAACTTAAATAAAAGAACTAGAAAAGTATATTTGTAGAGTATCGAGCGCAGGTATTTTTTTCATATCGAAAGCCTTCAAACAATTTTATTATAACATTTTTTACAATAGACTGTTTCATGAAAATAAAATATCCTACATTCTTAGAATAGTAACTCACAATGAAGGGATTTAAAGATTCCTGTATAAAAGTTTTTCTGATATATTTTTCTGAATACTTAAATACCTAAGTAGAAGCGCATACTTGGAGCCAGCAGATATATATATAGACTAGCGGACCCGACAGACGTTGTCCTGTCTACACGTCTTTAATTTGAAAATTTCAAAAATTAATTAAAAAAACATTGTCCAGCGGACAAAATTGTGAATCTAAACCATTCCCAGATCCCCTTGAACACACACAAAAAATTTCATTAAAATCGGTCCAGTCGTTTGAGAGAAGTTCAGAGACATACACACTCACAGAAGAATTATATATATAAAGATATATATAAGTATATAGATATTGCACTTGAGTACTCAACTATATCACTAGGTTTGGCTTAAATTTTCGGTTAGTTTTATTTATCTTCGGTTAGTTCAATTTAACTGCCTCAATGGCGCAGTGATGTCCCTGAGATCTCCGGTTTGATTCCAGGTCGAATCAAATATATATTAGTATGATGATTGAAATTTTAGTTTCGGAGTTTGGGTATTTTCTATGTACATTATGTTTATTTACAAAAAAGAATTTAAGTAATTTTATTATTCAATCTGGCCGTAAAAGTAGAAGCTCTGTACCAAAATTGTTATTTCAAGTATAGTAAAATTAAAATTATGAGAGATCGATGCTTGTACATAAAATATATTGAAGAAAAACAAATGAAGGGATCTTTTTTTATGTGTTTGTGCGCTCTAATTGAGACGTGGCTTAACCGATTATGTTGCGATTTCTCTCTTAACATTTATTAATTTATTTATTATAACAGGACATTTTCTATCAGTCAACATTAGGGTTGTGTAGAAATTTTAGAAGGTAGGTAGGTGCATATTGGTTAAACATATTACTGCATACAAAAACTTATAAACACATATACATAATATATAGACACATTTATATATATTACTAGCTGATCCCGCAAACGTTGTTTTGCCATAAAAAAATTGGGCTATAAAAAATAGATGTTGGTCGATTCTCAGACCTACCCGATATGCACACCAAATTTCATAAAAATCGGTCCAGCCGTTTCAGAGGAGTATGGTAACTAACACTGTGACACGAGAATTTTATATATATATTATATACAGTTACACAGAAATTTTCATTAAATAGGATACTATAACAACTAGAAATTAATGTGTACTATCGATTATATAATTCTGCCCTTATATTCTGAAGGAGATCGTGTACCTTTTTTTTTAATGTAAAACGGTTTGTGGACATCTTGACTTGAGCGGGATCGCATTCCAGAGTAGTACTTCTTGCACAAAGAACGAAAAGTTCACGAAATTAGAGTTAGGGATATGTGAGAAGCAGACTACATACACAAACTTAAAGCCTTAAAGTTGAAAATAACACAGCACCGTTGGTTAAACGTTCATGAACAAGGTTGTTGATACTCTCCATACCCTCATTTTAGGAAGAGAGCTTAAGCCTTCGGAAACCTTACTTACTCATAATGATCATAATGTAATTAAAGAATTGCTTTATATCAGTTTTTTGTGACTACCACTGATCGAGCCGGCTCTTAGTCTGCCGAAGTATGACTCCTTCGCGGTTGATCGTCGTACTATAAGAACAGTCCCTTTAAACAAGGTGCAGGTGTTTCGTGACAAATTTCTTTCTACAATCTTTACGTCCCTTATTCTCTTGTATTATTCGCTAATATTTTGTTTTGACCACGTGAGTGACGACTTAGTTTTCGATTCTTTTACGTTTGTAGGTTCTTAACTTGGCTACGGAGGCAGCTTTTCAAAAGAAATCTTATTTTGGTTCTAAAGGTTTTGGGTTCGAATGGGCATAATTTATGTTTAACCTTAAATAGGTACTAAGGTTATAAGTCTTTCTCTATAAATAACTTTATTATTTTTTCAGCTAATTCTAATAGTTAAAATTAGTTTTTTTTTTAAATTTTGCAGTATCAGAATAATACCTGTTGTATATATGTATGTACCTAAGTGCCTCATTATTAATGGTAACCACCTTCAACGTCCACTTCAAGGGACTTTACTATTAGCGTCTTAGTTATATATATTTTCGTCTATGATTCGGGTAAAATGGCCGTAGATTAATTTACGCAATTTCAAAGGTTAAAATTATTGATTAAATTTATGTTTTCAGCCGCAAAAATGCGTTGGTGCTTCGAACACAGCTCTCTGTTCGAGTTCATGCCATTATTGGTAAGTTTAAAATAAAATATTACTACAAATTCGTATTTACCTTACTCTTAGCTTATCTTGCCATATTTCTGTGTAAGTATATGTTACGGTGCATAATATTCTAAGTATGACATCGAAGTGATTTCAAATCAAAGAAGTAAGGAAATTGTTTACTTCAATAGATGTGGTTAAAGTACTTTATTTTTCTCAAAAGAAATTTTTAGTATAATTTTCACTTTATGAGAACATTTAAAAAAAATATAGAAGATGGTACTCGATTTTGATAAAAATTTTAGGGGGACAACCCAAATAGGGGTCCCTGTAAGAATAAAAAATAGACCGATATGTTTGGCGGCCATTATCACAATATATCGTTTTAGACATTTCCTTATGATCAATAATCTTTGTAAGGTTTGAATAAGTGCATCACACTAGGTCGCAATAGTGTGGGTCACCATGCTGCATTGCCCACATTGGTAATGAGTAGAGTCATTCTGGCAGCTCTTACATAAAAGATATTCCAATCTCCAAATGTAAACATTTGTTTTTAGAGCACACAAATAAGCACAGATAATAAATAAATAAAAAGCCTTTTAATTTCCTGTAAATTAACAATCTGTGCATGTAGTTCTTTTATTTGTTATCTATGTTACTAGGTTTGATTTTTATTTGTTTAATCTACATATGTACCAGTAAGTATTATAATTATTTGCATGTGTATATCTTTAAAAAGTATGTAACATAGTCTATCTATTTTATCTATACATAACTATTTTAGATATCTATATTTGTTAACAATCCAACTATTTATTACATCTGCTACCTACCTACAGGAAACCCAGAATGATTAAAGGCCTCCTCCAGTGATGCCCATTTGACTCAGTCTTAAACTACTTGTTTCCAGTTTTGATCAGCTATTTCTTTTTTAACAGTCTTCTTATCTTGCAATAAATTGTGTATATTATTTTTTACAGTTTACTCTTTATTCTTAAAGCCTCTTTAAGTTTTAGCGATCAAATGTCGATAGGGTCAATCTTAAGCTTATGTTCATTTTAGGGAATGTTCTTCTCTGTTAGTGTACTCATTGGAAGGTTTTGGTCATATACTTCCATGGTGACCAAGCGCGTCGGAAGATCTATTCTATTTTTTTTTTGTGTGTAGCATATGCGTGGTGTGCAATTGGAGAGGCCTGTGTCCAGCAGCAATAGGCTGATGATGATGATGATATGCGTGGTAGGAGGGGCGTAATTGCTTTGTGTTCACCTTACTTTTACCTTCTTGACTGTTGTTAGTTTTTGTTTCATCTTTATTAAGCAAGTAGTTAAGCATTCTAGGTTTTAAAACTTCCTGTGAGATACTATTTGACCTAGTGGTTTTATTACCATACAGTTGTATCTTATTTTCTTAGTAGCTTGAGTATACTTATCTTATTTAGGTATCGCGCTGTTTTCTGGTGATGATGGTTTCCTTTTGCTGTGATTTTTTGTTAAAACTGTAATTTTATCGTATTTGAGTATAGCTTTATTTACTTATACTCTCTCTGTTTTCAATTGTTCCTGAAGTTCTTTCCTTTTTTCAATTATGTACATATTTAGGATAGTCTTCTTTGATGTAGTATTGTGTTTTTCCCAGGGCTTTCTTTTGTTTCAGTATTATTATTTTTATATACAGGGTTGTGAAAGTTACTACAATTGGACGTGGTCTCTCCCTCCTTTCTTTCCTCGTCTTTTTTACCTCCTGAATGTCGCTGTAGGTCAGTTTAATAGAGAAATATTGTTATATCCATTCATTCACTTTCCTTTCTAAATTGTCATATGATGTATGTGTGTCCTCTTCAATACCAAAAAATACTATGTTTCTTTTCCTTGCTTGTTTTTCAAAGTATATCCTTTTTTTGAGTTTCCAAACGCCTTAAGATTTTCATTTTATTCCTCCCATACAAAAAATTTTTGTTCCAGCATTTTTACTGCCTCGGTGGCGCAGTGGTAGAGAATACGACTGCTGTGCTTGAGGTCTAGGGTTCGATTTCCGGGTCGACCCAATAATATTGATATGATCTGCAAATATTTGTTTAGGAGTTTGGGTGTTTTCTAGGTATAATATGTATGTATTTACAAAAAAAGGTATACATATTTGTATTTCTATTTATATCAGTTGTCTTCCTATTGTTTGCCTATTTTTAACCGACTTCAAATTTGTAGGAGGTTCTCAATTCGACAGTATTTCTTTTTATGTTTGTTACCTCAGAACTTTCGGGTAAACCGATTTTTAAATAATCTCTTTATTTTTAGGTACCTATCTCAGATTTTGATGATTCTTTTTTGATTTAAGCTGCTGGTTTTTTGAAACTTTGTAACCATTTCAATTTGGTGCAGTTCTTTAAGTTATTTTTTTTTTGTTAAAATTTTTGTTTATTAATTTTCAGAACGGCTCTTACACTCTCAAGGCCGTGAACTTCGCAGAGCTCTCTTCACACTCAAGCAAATCTTACAATCTGACAAGGATTTGGTTCATGAGTTCGTCGCGAACAAAGGTCTCGACTGCCTTATGCAGGTCGGCAATATGGCCGATCACAACTATCTTGACTACATTCTTAGGGCTCTTGGACAGGTAAGCTAAACTTCAATATTTCTTATTCAAGTTTCAGTGTAGATACAGTGTGTATAGTCAGTGTAGAAACTCATTACAAATATCTGTACTTTTAAACAATAATTACCAACTTAATCAGTTATACTTCTTCTTCAAATGCCTCGCAAAAGGTCTTTGTACTATCTCTTGATCTTCACGCGGCAAGTAGATCACTCATGTTATTGGTTATCTTTTATCTCAAACATGATAATAGTTATACCAGTATAAGTAATGCATATAATTTCCAAACATATAAATGGTATGTAAAATTGAATAAGTAATCTTTTAGAATATATTTATGCGAATTATTTAATCAAAACCATTCGAAAATATCGAACTGTTCACAATCACGTTGAATATTTTACAATTGTAATATCATCAAATTTGTTATTTGTGATATCTTAGTATATTTTTAATACTTGTAATTTACCTTAAACATATACTTTTGTAAAATCAAACCTTAAACTGCCGGGGTTTGCAGAAACCCCTGCGGAATAGCATAACTTATTAAAACAATTTAAGATGAAAATTTAGACTTATACGAGTTCAATAATTTTTATGAGTGAAGAGAGGAATTATGAGACGACTCAAGTATAAACATTTGATTTTCAGATACTTCTTTACGTGGATGGGATGCACGGTGTCATGGGCCACCAACGATGCGTCCAGTGGCTGTACTCACTCATCGCTAGCAAGTTCCGGCATGTTGTCAAAACTGCTCTTAAACTGTTACTAGTCTTCGTAGAATACACAGAAAAGAACTGCCTCCTTCTTATAGATGCCATTGTTACCATCGATAACTCTAATAACCGACAGCCATGGCACAATATCATGAAGATTCTTCAAGATTTCGATGCTTCTGATACTGAACTTCTTATATATGCTACCACGCTTATAAATAGATGTTTAAACAATGTTCCCGATAGAGGTACTTATTACGACCAAGTCGATGCGTTGCAGGATCAAGGCATTGATGAAATTATTCAGTTGTACATGTCCAAACAGGGCACAGATTTGGATCTCCTCAGGCAATTACAGATTTTTGAAGCTGTACTCCTGTACGAAGATGGTGATGAGACAGGGACAGCTTTAAAGTGAGTCAACTAGCTTTAATTTCTAAAATATATTAAAATGAAGTACGAAACTTTTAATTTAAAAATAATTTTCAGACAACTGGATGATTCCGTAATCAATACAATTCGACGTAGAAGTATTAATCTAAATATTTCAGACAGAAGGAAGTCTAAAAAGCAACAGACCAAAGAAAAAGGTAACATGAGTATTAACAAGTAGTATATATGTGTTAGATGTTTTGATGTGCTTTAAACATTTTATATAATTTTGCATGGTATGGCCATTCATACCTTTTTATTTTCCTTATCGTTTGAAAGTTATATATAGTACATATATAGTAAATGCTGCAATGAATTTGTGAAGTGTCTCTAAATAATATTCTATAATGTAATATTGATAGAAAGTAACTACACAAAGAATCATTTCAAACTTAGTAACAGTATCAAATGATGAAGAACCTTAGTATATCATTATAAAACTTTAGCAATTAAAGTCATAACGTAACCTCTTAATTTAAATACTAATAGACCAAGAGCTACTGAACCCTTCGAGTAACTGTGTGTGTCTGTAAGGCTAGAAATTCTTGTAGTGATGAGTCATAGCATGCTAAGTACGGCAACTATCGCCTGGCAGGCGTCAGCCCTGCACATCACCAACTAATATGTTTTTGAAAGCACACTTGTGCTCAAACACATTTTTACTCGCACTTCAGTGCTATCTTTCTCCTCACCTATGAAGGGATTATGCTAGCCAGAACCGCCTGTCGTTGTACCTACTTTCTTTAAATCGCTTTGATAAACGTATACATAAATTACAACTTTGCAGAATAAAGTTTATTTTCATTGCTGGTGTAATTACACACCATTCCGTTCGCCTGGTAGATACTTGTGCTCATCGGAATCGCCTGTCATTTTGTTTTTGAACTTCTTAATGAATGAACTAAATCCCATAAAAAATTCAGGCTTACAGGAACAAGTTCCTTTTTCTCATTTTTTTACACTTTCGAAAACATATTAGTTGATGATGGGCAGGGCTGATGCCTGCCAGGCGATGGTTACCGTACTTAGCATGCTATGACTCATCACTACAAGAATTTCTAGCCTTACCGACACACCGTTAATCGAAGGGTTCAGTAGCTCTCTTACTATAACGTAAGACTTGCCTCTGATTCTCTTTACACTCGGGTTTCTTATGTTCTTTCTTATAATATCAGAAATATTAAAGTCATTAATAATTTACGTGATTAATAACATGTCTTGACCGTGTGCTGTTTCTTACTAACACAGCAAAGCCAGTCATCATTCATTCGGATTCCGAAATTAAAGTAACGAATAATCACCATACTACTACCAATCACCGTACTCCATTTATACCATCTATAACTGATAATAAAGAGAATAAGGAACTAAGCACAGCTTTAAGGAGAAGAAGAGACAGATTTGCGAGACAGGCTCACCACATTATTCAACAACAGGAGATGTTAAATAATTCCAATGACATATACAATGGACTCTTTGGAAACACACATAGTACCTACACAAACACGAATAGCGATTTCACAGGAACCAATGGAAGTTTTATAGGGAGTAATGATAGCTTAATTACGAGCAATGGAAGCTTTACGGGAAGCACTGTCAATTATACTGGAACAAATGGAAGTTTCACAAGTAGTCATCGGAATTATTCTACCCCTAATGAAAGTTTATCTAGTACCAACAGCACATTTATCAGTGCAAACGATAGCTTTTCTAGTTTAAATAATAGCTTCAAATCTATGAACGGAAGTTTTTCTAACAATATGGGAAATTTCACGAATGGCAACCATACTAATGGCACATATATGAACAACAAAAGTTACTCAAGTATCAATGGAAGTATCAATGGCAGTATTAACGGCATAAACCATTGCAACGAACGCAACCGAACCAACGGCTACAAGGATGAGGAAGATATTCATATTACCAGGACAACGAAGAATTTTAATTTAGGAGACATTTTAAAGAATGGTTTGTGCTTTAAACTAACGTACTAATTTTTAGTTCACCTGCTTTTATGCTTATGTACCGCTTAATGTTTCTAAGCTTCAATTATTTTTTTCCATAATATCAGATATTGCATTACTGTTATAATATTCTGCAGGCAACCAAAGATATACGTCAGGTCTAAAGCAAAGGATTCAGAACGGAACCTTAGGCCACAGCGTGAATGCTACAGACACAATAACTGTCATGCGGCAAAAACAACTGGATGGCACACCCGAAGTGAAGGATGACAGGGGCATTCTGTTAAATAGAGAGCACAGCATCAAGGATCTGGCACAAAGGCTTACCAGCCCTGTGAGTCCTACCACTGAAGATAAGCCCTTAAGAGTTTCTGATATGGCAGGCATCGTGTCAAAGGCTAAAGAAGAATTAGCTAAATCCCAGTCAAAAGGTATTTACTAATACTGTATGTAATCAAAGTAGGGATATCTAGACATTCAATTACAAGAAAGCTTATACGAGTATTTAACTTAGGAAAAATAAACAATTATATAAATACTTATCAATTCTATATCTTATTATATTTACAATTTACAGAAATTATAAAGAGCCCGACTGTAGAGAAGTCACCAAAAATCCACGAAATAAAGGTTTCAGAAAATGACTTGCATTGGGAAGAGCTCAGAAAGGGTTGTCTTCATAGAGAGTTTCAGTTATGTGATTTGGACTTTTCCGATCTTCGGGACGATTCTGATGATGAAATGTCATCGCCGGCGGTTAATGCCGCCAGTGGTCCACCGCCTCCTCCTCCTACAATGTTTCCTCCTATAGGCATACCTCCACCCCTCCCTGGCTGTATCCCACCATTACCTAAAAATAACGTTCCTTTGCCACCAAAATCCTTATATTCTGAACTATCAAATGATTCTGACAGTTCAACTATAAAGAAAAATAAGAAAACAGTAAAGTTATTCTGGAGAGAAATTCAAGAGAACCCTACACCTGTGGCTATACGTTCAAAAGTTGGAGGTTTCATATGGGATGATTTACCCAGTGTAACTGTTGATACAAAGATGTTAGAGCATTTGTTTGAATCCAGAACTAACGATTTAATCATTAAGGTTAGTAATTTTAAAGTTTGTTTTTCACTCTATTTAGCTTTTACACCCATTTCTTCAATAAATATATAGGTCTGTATGTATAGCGTCTTTGACAATAGCTTTATAGTTAACCCGAGCATTCAACCGAAAATATGTTTAAAATTTTCGTACCGCCAAGTAGCTATGTTTTTGATTAGCAGCTATGTATAACTTTTTTTTAATATTACGTAAGTTAAGTAATTTCTGTAATTTAATTAATTAAATATTTACTAACTAGTTTTTAATTTTTCTTTTTCATGCGTCCTCGAATGTGCGTTACGTCGAATATGCAGGAAGTAAGTATATTTTAAAATAATGTACTTTATATTTACAAATAGTAACATTACAGAAAGATAACGTTACCCATAAGTACAAATCATTCAATGCACGATTTCAATTTACAGAAACTAATGGAACCAAAGAGGAATCTCATATTAGATGCCAAAAGATCCAATGCTATCAATATTGCCATGAAGAAATTACCGACACCGCAAACCATTAAGGCAGCTATTATGAAGATGGATGCCACCGTCATTGGAAGGGAGGGTATTGAAAAATTATTGACGATGTTGCCAACAGAAGAGGAAAAAATAAAAATACAGGAGGCACAGGTAATGTATTTAATAATGTGAGCAATAACCTAAATTAATCTAGTTAAAGCTTCTTATTGTAATTTAATAACTGAGATACAGCATTCTCGTGTTAAACATTTTGATTAGTTTATTAAAATTCTATCACACAAATGTAAAATCGTAGAGTTATCTATCATTTATTTTGATATTCTGTTAAATATGTTATGTAGGTAGGGGAGGATACCCGAGCCCAGCAGTGGGACATTATGAGTTCTTGATTGATTGACATACTTACCTCTTTTATATGGTTACCTAAAATTGTTGATTTCAGTACGCCAATCCTGATCTACCTTTGGGTAGTGCTGAACAGTTCCTACTTACCTTGGCTTCTATCAACGAACTCTCATCTCGACTTAAACTTTGGGTTTTCAAATTGGATTTTGACAATTTAGAGGTAAGATGCCCAAAACGTAACTTAATTTTATAGTACAACAAAACTGTGTGAAACGACTTTTGTATATAATTGCAGAAAGAAATCGCTGAACCCCTGATGGACCTAAAACAAGGGATAGAATTGTTGAAGGTGAACAGGACGTTCAAAGTAATCCTCTCGACTTTGAGGACTGTGGGAAACTACCTGAACGGCAACTACGCAAAAGGTTTCCGTTTGGAATACCTATCAAAGGTCGTCGAAGTTAAGGACACAGTGCACAAACACCCATTATTATATCATATTTGCGAAATGATTATCGAAAAATTCCCGGACAGCTCCGACTTTTTCAGTGAAGTAAGGGTTTTTTTACAGTATCCATATTTTAAAACTGATATTGTAGCTTTAATACCACTGTCCCACCTTTATTTATTTAAGAAATAATAAAACCATAAATTGTTAGGTCGGTCCCGTGATCCGGGCGTCAAAAGTTGACTTCGACATCTTATCAGCCAATCTTCAGAAGGTTGAATCTGATTGCAAGGCGTCCTGGGATCATATGAAACGCGTTGCCAAACATGACAGCTCGCAAATTTTCAAGACGAAGATCAATGAATTCCTAACAGATGCAGCAGAAAGGATAATATTACTATCAGTTATTAAAAAGAGGGTGATGAACAGGTAATACCACACATATGAACTTATGTTATAAACATTTGTTTTCTATAATTATAATATGTTAAATAATTCTTATATTTATACAGTACAAAAAATGAAATTTCTGGTTTTTAACTATATTTATACTGTATTGAATATGTGTATATTTATGTGCTATAATTTGTGCCACGACCTATGCGAAAGTTTACTGTTCATTGCGAGCTATGCTATTGCTGTGCAAAAAATACTTAATTGTTATGTTGAACAAATAAGATTTTATTTGTTACAGGTTCAACAAATTTCTCCTATACTTGGGAGTGCCAAATTGCGAAGTTTCCAAGACGAAACCAGCAGAATTTTTAAAGGTAATTGCTGAGTTTTCTTTGGAGTACAGAACGACAAGGGAAAGAGTTTTACAACAGTTGGAAAAGAAAGCGAATCACCGAGAGAGGAACAAGACTAGAGGAAAGATGATTATAGACGTAAGTAAAATAATATCACATATAAATCTATCGTTAAGATGTATGCTAAATATTTACTAAAGGGATTAAATATTATAGGTGGGTAACTATTCATCGAAAAACGGTGATCATACTGCCGATAGTGCTTTGAAGGAACTTTTGAAGACTGATCCCGATACGGACAGCCTTACCGATGGTAGGAGGAAGAGCCAACCAAATACCAGAAAAATTCTAGTCAAGTAAGTATCTACCTATTATACCTATAGATAACGTTGATGTGATCAAACACGATGGAAAATAAATCAGTTAGATTTTGTTTTTTATTTTAAAAATATTATATACAGTGTCCACATTAAAATCAAAAATGTATATCAGACTGACTTTTCAGCATTTTAACTGGGCAAATAGTTCCTTAGGTTACACAAAAGATAATCTCAGAACAAATCCGTAAATGTTTTTAAAAATACAACAGCCTTATTTCTATTTCTAGTGGAGAATTATCAGCTGATGATGAAATATTAGAAACCTTGGTGAGATCAGCTACATCCAAACGGAAGCCGATGGTGCGTGAGCGCAGGAGGAACAGGATCTCCGACAGGAAGAACTGTAAGCACTATTTTGTTTAAATATTTTTTTTTAAATAAGATTTAACGACCCATCAATGCGAAATTGAAAAATGTTTAACTGTTACAAATATTAAAATTATCCAAAATGAAGAGATTAACGTGCATCTAACTAACAAAAACGGCATGGAGTTCTGCTGAAAATGCTGAAATAGCTTTATTATATCCCAATCCATTGTCCTAATCGAATTTAGACAAACGCCTCTGCCCTTCTTGAACTAGCAATCAACATAACATTTTATTGGATATAGTTTAATTTTAACAGCTGTGTAAAATGCCAATAATAAATAGATTGATCTCATGCGATTGTACAATAGCTGTGCGATTTTTCCTTCATAACAATTCGAAGAAAATTTACAGGTTTAAGTTAAGTGAATCGTTTACGTATTTGAATGTGTACACGTGAAAATGGAGTGGCGACCACGTACTAGAAGACGAAACGTTGGTAGGCTCCCTACAAGGTTGTGCGGCGATCTGGTGAACGTCGCGGGAAACCGTTGGATGCGGGCAGTACAGGAGAAATTGTTGTGGAGAGCCTTAGAGGAGGCCAGTCCAGCAATGGAAGAGATGATGATAATGATGCGTACACATGTTGTTGCTTTAAAAAAACAAACTATTTCAACATTTGCTTTTATCTGACAGTCATGTAAATATAAGGTTATTTATATGAAAGGAAATGGTTATGTCTACCACTTACGACTGCAACTAGAACGGAATTGAAAAATTATCTTGAAATATTTAGTCACGGATGCTTCAAGTGTCCTAACGAATAGTTTTTAATGCTTTTACTATTGTACAATATGTAAAATATTTTAGAAATTAAACTTTCTTCGTATTTAACACGTTAAGTGTATTATTATTACGAAGTATTAAAATCAAGTTACGAACATATTGTGGCTAGTGCAAAACGCGATTGCGAAATTGACTTCCAAATTTTTGTTTGTTTATTGTCAAATTTTCTTTACAGTGAACAGAACTTTAGACGGAAACCAGTCGTGACCCGAGGACTCTGAGTCATCGAGGTATGTTGTCTCTGTTTAAAGATAGTTCATTTCATTAATCGTCACCATGAGAAAGAAGTAAAACGGTTTTTACAATTTGATAATAAATAACTTATAACCATTTTAACAGATAATCCAGACTTCTTGTCAGCTAATGCCGAAATGACGTTTCAATTGCGATGCGTTTTGCGCAGTCGTAATTATCAGGCACTGCGTTAAAACGCGCGCCGTATTAAAACGCTACGGGTAATAGGAGACGCAAACGAGGTTGCGTGGTGGGTCAGCTAGTTTTATATATAATTGGACATTAGTGTATCAAAAGCTTTATCAGCAAGTAGTGAAATTGGCCCTACGAGACTTTAATTTAGAGTAAGACTTTAGGTAAACGATAAATGTTGCTATTGGGATTCGAAGTTGAAGAATTGATTAATGGAGATTTCGTTTTTTTCTTAAAGCCCAAAACATGTTAATAAAGTTAAGATTTTTTGTTGCAGCGCACTGGAATATCGTCGATTTTGAAACTGCTACTTGGAACAGAACTCGTTAAATTTCAAATGTTTGTAGAATCTCACTAATTACTTATTCTTAGTGTTAGCTGTAGTACCGCTTACTTATTGTCCGTGAATCAATTTCACACTTAACACCTCCACATGTTGAGTCTTAATTATATGACAAATTTGCATATCATATACCTAACTAGTTTTGTCGTGTTTAAATTATAATTGTTGAGCTCAGTGTGTATTAGACATAGGTACTAAATAAACTTCATAAATAGTTTGTGAGGTAAATTTGGTGATTTTTCTTTTATTCCAGCAATAAATTAAAGTATCATCGCATTTTCTATTCTAAAATTCAGTTAAAATAAACCAAAAATAAATAAAGTGCATAAAATTTTAGGTTTATAACATTTTTCTATTCTTAACATTGTACTTTTTACAATTTCGAACGAATGCTTGGAAATGTTTTTTCTACGTGAAAAGTAGAAAAAACAGCATTTCTATTTTTGCATTTTTCGCTACGCTATGTTTTGGTCTAAGGGCCATCAAATAAATAAATTACAACATTTATTCCTGAAGTAGGCAAAATGGTTGTTACGTTGCTCGTGTTATCGTTGTATCAACTATTATAAAAAAATTGAATGATCTCTCTTCTTATTTTATGTGCAATTTTAAATTTATCAAAAATCTGAAAAAATGCAAATGTATTTGAATTAGTTTGCAATTCTACTATTGAACTATTGAATATATACTATTGAAACTAATTCATAACCTAATTATAATTATGTATATATTGTATATGATAAAATTAAAAAGTATTTGTGAACAGTTTATTATTCGGCGAATTTCGTTGTGTATGCACTTTCTTTTCGTAAACGACTGCTGTATATCCCAATCTTTTAAGTGTATTTATGTAAATAATTCATGTAAATAGATTTTTACTTTGTAGTGTCTTTTGTGGTTTTGTTTTTTCAACAGTCTTATTCTATTGTGTAGTGACAGTGTTTAGTGTTATATGGTAATACTGATTAACGTCGATTCTCGCTTTATTCGTCTAATATACATAAATAATGTTTATCAAACACTTTTTCTGAATATTTGTAGTGTTATTAAATGTAATTTCTATATTGTAACCGTTAAAATACTAAAATATTTCTCATCAATTGTTGTTACATCATAATAAAGTATTCAAACTTTTCTTGGACTTTTATTTGAAAGCCTCTTATAGCAAATCAATGAAAACGATATATTATTATTCTTTTCGATTCTAGTATGAGTTAAAAAGACTAATTAAACATAAATAACCTCACACACATGGCCATTTAAAACTGCTTATACAAATACTTACATATTTCTAAATACATATATTTTATTTAATAATAATAATACGTTTATTTGTCTTAGAAAATAATTTACAAACATGTTCTTAAGGTAAAAATATTCACTGAGCTTTACATAAGGGTAGGTACTAGCACTGGTTCCCAAACTAGGCTTAGAGCCTGTATTTTGGGAGTCAGTTCACAAATTGGGACCTATAGTCTACCGCAGTCAGTACAGCGAATGCGTTTTGATAAATTCAGTGGTGCAGCTTGTAATATTAATTTAATATTAAATTGAAAATTATAACCAGATGCAGAAGAAATTATCGTGTTCCTCACACAATTACTTTTTCTGAGTGTTAATCGACTCTTGCAAGTCTTAGTCAAGATCACTAACCGCTAGACGGACAGGCCAGTGACAACCATTTGATAAAATAAAAACATAATGATTGAACATAATGTATTTTACAACTTATTTTATAATTAAGTAATTATAATTATTTATATAATTAGTAATATTTCACTTGTTCACCTTTCTTACGTCATATGTTACTATTTTAATAAATATTACAGCTTTTTTTAATAGTTAAATATAAAATTAAACACTATAATCTGTAATTCACCAAAATTTATGATTGTTACTTCTGAGAGGAGAACACTGGTGTTGGTCTCACAACTAACACAGTCACTGATTATGTCTTTAAGTGTCTATAAAATATAATAAACTACTCTTTTTAATTAGTAAACTGCGTCATATTGCTCTCTTTACGTAACTTTATCGTACGTTGATTCGTCAAAGTGACAGAGTTATATGGATACTCACGTCAACTGATTGTGTGTGTAGCCTTAGTAGAGATGAATGAAAGTAGCCTTTTAGCAATAACCCAGTTACCTGAAATCAACACCAGGCAGTGCCACGGACGGAGACAAACATCTACGGCTTACTGTTCAATCTTTAACTTCCACGATTGAAGCACTACCAAGGCAGAGTGCAAGCGGGACAACGCGTTAAAATATCTGTAGGTATTTAACTCTAAACGGGTAGGATATGCTGCCAAATGACAGCGCGGCAGCGGCGTGGAGGTGAAACATACCACCCGTGCGACGGAAGGAGACAAACATCTATAGCATACTCTTCAATGTTTAAATTCCACGATCGAAGCGTTAAAATATCTAAGTAATAATAATTATCTAAGTAAGTATTTATCTTTAAACATATACGATATGCTGCCAAATGATAGCGTGGGGGTTATATGTACAATTCCCGTCTGAAAGAATAGAAAAATTATAATGAAAAATTAAGACCAAAAATAACTCTATTTACGGTAAAATTGCTCAGTTACTAAAACCTATAATAGAAGTAATTATATACTTCTATTATAGGTTTTAGTAACTGAGCGTTACGTATGTATACCACATAATATAACGTACATGTATACCACAAATCACACAAAGTAGTATACCACGCTACAAAACAGTTACATCCACAGAACAAAAAATATAGGTAGAAATGTTATGTAGGCGGGGCAGGCGCGCCGCGAAATAAGTCCAAATACCTCTATTTTGTCTGCTGGCATTAACTGAACGGTCGCATTCGCATTTAACTTTCAACGGGAAAAAACAATAAAACAATCATACATTGCGTATTAAATTCGATTACTAACTACATTGTTTCCACAAGAGTACGCAATGAACTGCATTTCCTGCGTGAATATTTCGATTTATTTCACCCGAACAGATTTAGTATAAGGCATAGGGGTGTGCCCAAATATTTATAATGCAATCGATACCGCAAAATTGTGGATGTCGATGATATTGGTTTGTGTTTTTCTTAAGTAGAAAGAGGTGATTTGTTTTATATTATGATTTTTAACCGACTGCAAAATAATTTTTAATATGAATTTTTTTGGAAAGCTTTTTGATGAAATGGAATAGGAATAAGAGAAATATTTCCTTTAAAACTTAAAACATATTTTGAAGATTAACATTTTCGGGCCGTCCAACGTCTATACATTGTTTTTTGCATTTAAATTTAGATATAAAATTTAAAAAATGTACATCTTGTGATGATATAAAATAACCTCATAATTACTGTTGATTACAGGGTTAGAAGGTACAGAAAAATTATTAAGATTATGTGTGTTACGTCTATAGAAATTTGTGTCGTGTTGATAAGTATGAAACGTCAAACTCCAAAATTAGATGTACAATATGTACTTATGTTTTGACAAAACAAATGTCTTATTTTTATATATACACAAGAAACTAGTACAATTTCACTCAATCCATTTCTAAGACAGTGACTTTAATATAAAAAATAGGATAGCGATATTTAAAAGTAAGAACTATTTCTTATAGAAATTAAGCAAATTTAATTATTATAATCGACAGGACCACATCTCTACGGTGGGTGGGTCATAAAGACGAAGATCCACCTCTAAACACAAAATTGCACGTAAAACTCTACTTAATGCCAAGAGCATAAGGTTGTAGTTTATTATTATATTCATTAAATCCCTTGGACGAATTAGAATAGACTTAGTTATGTGTGTATAATATTATTAATCGTTTATGTGTGCGTCCCGGCGACAAAAGATTACTTACGAAATTACGTCAAAGGCTTTTCTAGTAGTTCTGTGGTTACATCGATAGTGAGGGAAACGTAGTTTGTTTGGGTTGAGCTATATATTATCGCCATCACGTTCTCTTGACAAGTACCGATATTTTGGAGTTTACTCCATAAGGAAAGATTTTTATTCTAGCCAGTGGTATGAAAATTTCATGAAAAGCTAACGTTAACTTAAAGTGAAACGTTAAGTTCCTTTGCGCACCTTTGGTAGTAGTCACCGAAAAAGAGTTTTTTTTAATTTTGACAAAAAATCGATAATATCAGAATCGCAATTAAAACAATAGAATCTACTTAAATTTAATTTATAAATACAGATAGGCGAACTGCACGTTTGGCCTAGTGGTTTAACGGTCACCACGCCGTTTCCTACTTCGCCAAGTGTCGTGGGTTCAAATCCCACGTAGGACAACACTTTGTGTGATCCACAAATTTCTGTTCTGAGTCTGGGTGTTTTTTGTGTCCGTTTCATGTATGATTGTAAAGTCCCCGCGACACAGGATTTATTACTAGTGCGGGAGTTGTCTTTAAAAAAAAAAGATAATAAAGGCATATTTACTGTCGTGCGATCACAACTTATGGTAAACTTGAACAAATGAAGATAGCTTAGCTTTCTTCATTGATGGATCAATATTAACGTCAAATCACAAATAATAATACTAAAAGACAAGAATCTCCACAGATTGTTTATAAACTAATACAAAATTAGAAGGCAATTTTACTTTATCACTAATACAGAAGTTTATGTCTGTGACATACAAAACCAACCACAAAAAAACTCAATAATAAAAAAAACTGAAAAGTATACAGATATAAAGAAATGTCCAAATCCTAAGACTGTATAAAATATTGTCATTTTCTCTGTAAATATGATAAAATCTGGTTACAAGTTTTTTTATGGAATAGGGGGCAAACGAGCAGACTGATAGTAAGCGATTACCGCCGTCCATGGCGGCGTCCACGGCGGCAACACCAGCGGCGTCACAAGTGCGTTGCCGGCCTTAGGAGGATGGAGAGAAGGATGTGGGGCCCCTCCTCACATCGCTCTCCCCATCTCCCTAAGGGGTATGGGCCTCCGGTATTCTCACTCACTCGGTGAAACACACCGGTTTTCTGTGAGGCCGTTGTATCACTCCGGACGAGCCGGCCCATTCACGCCGAAGCGTGGCTCTCCCACACGGTAAAGTGTTTCCTTTTATGACGAGACCTAAGTCCAGCAATGGACTATCTAGTATCTGTAAGCAGTAGCTGATTGATATTTGACTGTTTTCTTTCTTTAGCCTCACTACTTTCATTTATTAGAATCAGAAATAAGTAAAGAAACAATTTGAACATTCGGTATAATATCGAAAATCAAGCAAGGGAAAAATTACACTGACAAATGAGTGTCAATAATAAACTAAATATAGAAAAAGTTTCTGTAACTGATTTATAAACTGTGTTGAAGGGTCATATACATAGAAATCTAAACAGTTGAATGAGGAAAAAAATACAG
Organism: Diaphora mendica; assembly: GCA_949125395.1. NCBI lineage: Eukaryota > Metazoa > Arthropoda > Insecta > Lepidoptera > Erebidae > Diaphora > Diaphora mendica. The sequence continues at coordinate 7,815,676 of OX421312.1, read as the reverse complement.
TCGAATTGAGAACCTCTTCCTTTTTAGAAGTCGGTTAACAAATAGGAGACGACCTATATCATCCTTCCTCTTTCATCCATATACCTTCATTTATGGTATAAGATGCACCTAAAACCAAATTACAAGTTGACCGATTGTGACTGAAAAAAGTAAATTAAATATAAGTTATAAATATAGAAAAACATACTTTTTACTTTACTTAAAGTAAATTTAGAACGTAAGCCTGAAATAATATCGTAAAGGTTCGGTTAAGCGAGACATTCGTGAAAGTGCTCTGTTGAGTAAAAAAAAGTTAAATGAGCAGATTAAATATATTATGCACTACTATCACTGGGGTATTCTGCAATGCTTACGTAAAATTTCTAAACACTTACTTTAATTAATTAAATTTAATATTTCATACTATAATAACTTGTTTGTTTTGTTTTTAAAGTAAACTTTCTTTTATTAAAAAGTTTATACTCGTATTCGAGTAACATAATGGATGAGAAACACTCTTGTATCTGTTCTTGGTTCGTTATGGAGAAACGAGCTGACCTGATGGTAAGTGAGTACCGACAACAAGTACTACCCCCTTCCATCCCTCCCAAAACATATCATTATTATTGAAAATATTAGTTTTTTATTTCCCTAATTTAATAATGAAATGAATGAACATTCTTTTGACATAACAATAATGTAGTTGTTTGGTGGGAGTGAGTCAACCCCTACATGATTTTTAAAATCTACGAAGAAGACCACCTTTATCTTAAGCTAGCTGACCCGGCGAACTTCGTACCGCCATATTTACATATCTGTCTCAGCTTCCCACAGGCAGTGTACAGTCGCGGACAAAAGAAAATTGACTTTTCCCGTTATCTTTTAATTTTTCTTGTCTTGTCTTGTACACAAACCTTGTCCTAATAAAAACAAACACACAAAAAAATTATTATTTAATTTAATGCAGCCGATCGAAAGTTATGCGCGTACATACATTTCGGCGATTCATTTTTACATATAGAGTTGAAAGAATTCATTACAGTAAGCATTCTTAAACCAAAATGAGCTCCTCAACTAGAATCAGCGAGATAACGAAAGAGATAAAAGTCTTTCTTTCATTTTTGGTGAAAATTGTGTATAGTTATAACTTAAAAAAGGGGGAAAATTGAATGATTCACAAATTATTTATGGCAAATCCGTGTACTCTCCCTATTAAAAAAGAAATGAAGCAAATCGGCGGGATCGGCGGGATAGCATGGACGGACGAACTCAGAATATATTTCACATCGACACAAATAAATAAAATTGGAGTGTCTGGTTGTAATTTCAAATTAACAGCTTTTCACTTAATGCATATGAAAGTAGAAATACACGGTACTTAAATTTTGTTTGTCTGCCTGTCTATTCTGACTAACTCAAGAACAGCCGGACCGACTTTGACGGGACTTTTACCATTTATTTATAATATACTTATTAGCTGGCCCGCCGAACTTCGTACCACCATTTTTTTAGGATACATTCTAATTTTCCTAAATACTTGTTTTCGTATTTATAACCTCTTCATCTTCCCACGGGGATAGTGTACAGCCACAGATGAAAATATTACACTTCCGGTTTTCTATACAAATCTATACATAAAACCTTTATATACAGAGTAACTACTTTTATTTTAGAACAATATTTAAACTAACCAAATGGTGAACAGTATCCGATTCAAAAGCAAAATACCCCGCTGTAAATACCGCGGGACGCTGCTCGTTTTTTAATATAAATAACGGAAAACTTAGGTGGTACTAGTACATAGCGTGTTGGTAGACACGCACACATATAACCGCACATTTATAATCATTATGCATTAAGTTCTAACTATTACAATTGTTATTAATAAAATGCACATTCTTAAAATCTCTTTTAAAACTGTGCTTAAGATACACTCAGATATTATAAATGTGTAATACACGCGCTTAAAATGTTGTTAAATCGCTAACTTGAATTAATTAATCACTTCGTTCATTTTAGATTTAGTGGCGAAAGGCTGACTGAAAAAAAAACTTTTCATGTCTTTCAGACCAATATTTATTATTAGGATACATACTCGGTTTTGCGTGCTCTGTCACGTAAGTTACCATTGAATTATATTATTGATTATTTCGAAAGAGTATGATAATGTTTCCTTTGGTTAAAAATAATTTATTTAATAGTCCTCTTCAAATTAAAAATTAAATAAATCTGTTTGAAACAATATTTGATAATGATTTTTAGATAATTTAATTGTTTTACTATAAATAAGAAATCAATTATTCGGAATAGCAAGACATGACATCATATCTATATATTCATCATTATTATTTTATACAAATTTGTATGGAACGTTTATTTAGAAGTCTATAGAGGAATTGATTGGTCTGAACCGTCAAATACCGTAATAAGACACTACTGCCGTCACAATAGTTGTAACTCAAATGTCAATAACAACGGCTTTATTTATAAATAATTTATTTTTTAGAAAGTGTGAAGCAAACCTCTTTTCTTTGAACATTGATGTCGGTTGATGTCATAATAAGAAAATTAATAGTTTTTAGCGTCATTTCTAAAGGGAATCTTTCCATTCTTAGAGATTTCATTGCCAGGTTAGTCGCGCTTAGGGTCACTTTTGATGTGACATGATACGAATTTAGTCGGTTCGATTTTGATATAACACGTCATGGTGAAACAGCGATGTCATTGCTTCTAAGCGATTATGATTATTAATAGTAAGTTATCAGTGTTGATGAGTAAACAGTAACAAAGTTGAACTTATTTATCATATTTATTATACTTGTTTATTCCCAGTCAATAATGTCTCAAATAAATGCGTCAAAAAAAACTGCATACATATTAACTGCCTCTGTGGCCCATTGGTAACGTATGCAGCTGCTAGGGATCTCTCTCGAGTAGTCCCGAGTTCGATTCCCGGGTCGGATTAAATTTTTGTATGATCTACAAATATTTGTGGTTGAGTTTGGGGTTTTCTATGTATAATAACCATGTATTAAAAAAAATAGGTAAATAGGTATGTATTTATATCAGCCGTCTAGTACCCATAATACAAATTCTGTTTAGTTTAGGACTAGATGGTGATGTGTGTTAGATGTATGAAAGTATTATTACTGAACGCAAGCCCTTCCGTGATCATTTCGTGGTCGACAGTGACTAGATACAGTACGCGGTTATAAATTACGCGAGATGTTGAGGCTGGTTATTTACTACATTTGTATTATACATATAAGATTTTATTATTGCAGGTGTGTTAATAACTTAAAAACAACTGTAGATGAAAAAATAAGGTTGCGAAACTTGCGAAGCTTTGACGTGAGCTGCAGTTAGCAAAGCTCTGAATTTAGTACGCTGCGTAGCGATTTAATAGATATTCTATAATTGTTAGTCATTTTAATCGTATCGTCGTTTATTGATGCATCTACGCCTACACATTTCATTATATTCTATTACATCGACCGTATATCAAAATTGATAAAGTAGTAACAAAATTCACATCGACTACTCGTTTTGCGAACACATATTTAAAGAATACGCCTGGTTCGATTACTGTTGTTCGAATCGTTCGATTACTATTTCATATATTATATATTTCTGCGATAAAATTAAAACACGAACATATGCTTATTATTCCGTCATCTCGTGCATCACTACTAGTAAAACGGTATTAAGAATATCTGATATTGTAATAGTTTTTCATGAAACACACACTCAAACACAAGCTACTGCATGACATCGCTGCGCAGTAACAAATTTATTATGAAAGAAAGTGTTTTATTTGCTAAGATCTGCAAACTTTAGAGAATGCTAACACTTCATCAGATCTAGAAGATAAAACCTTTCCGCTACCTTATGTACACTCGCGCAGCCTTAAGAGTAGAGGGGCAGGCTCGGCGGGGCGGGGGCAGGCAGTACCGCGATAGACTCCATCTTGAATGCGCGTGCGCCGAAGTACGATTTATTAATGTTGTGATCATTTCCATGTTTTATCCAGGTTAGTTCATACTCTTTACTTGTACCTTGTTAACATAAGTAATGTTTTGTAATTTTTCCTTTATCTTAAGGTATTCTTCTCACATTGTGATACGAGTTAAACCGGTTGAGTAATAAACCACTTTTACGGCTCGACCGAGTTAGACAACTACTGGGTTTTAAGTTTGCTATATTTACTTACGAACATTATAAAACCTATTTCTTAATCTGGTACCGTTTTGATGCGAAAAATATTTTTAGAGACTTCTAATAAGACCTTTTGTGTATTTGCGTGCGAAAGTGAGACGATGCGTGGGGGTGACGACATATTTGTATGTATTGTCAAAATGAATACTGGTGTGCATTGGTAATATTTAGAAGGCAAGTGTATGCTGTAACTTTAGAATAACGGTACATCTCGTATAAAAAATATAAACACAAACCATGAAATACAGTTTATTTCGTTGCAGTCTTTAGACATGTATACGCAATAACATAATCAAGAAAGAAGCTTACACTAGGTTAAGGTCTAAATCTCGAAACGTGAGTCAGAAGTTAAAAGTTTCACCGGATTTAGTTGAGCTATTTCGGTGTGATTAAGTAACAAACTTTTAAGCACGCTTTCTGTTTCAACTAGTACACATGTTTTATTGTTTAAATGCAATCTTGATATCTTCTGAAATGCATATCGGGGACAAGAAACAATGTGAATGAATTCTGTAATACAGAAACTGTAACCTACTTATAACTTACAAGTTATAGTACGAGTATAATCGGCGTAACTAGGCTTTGTATGGACATCTCGAAAAGGGTAAAATCTATACTAATATTATAAACGCGAAAGTTTGTAAGTATGGATGGATAGATGGATGGATGTTTGTTACTCTTTCACGCAAAAACTACTGAACGGATTTGGATGAAACTTTACGGTAATATAGTTTATACATCAGAATAACACATAGGCTACTATTTGCCGCGATAATCGACATTCACGCGGGCGGAGCCGCAGGCAACAACTAGTGTTCAATAATTATATTGTAGTAATTGCTTAGTAAAAGAGCAACAACCAGCTGTTATTAGGTCAGGCATTAACAGAAAAAAGGTTTCAAAACATATTTGAGGATTAAAAAAAGTTTTTAAATGTCAAGACTTCTGAACAAACGGGAAAAAAATAATCGTTTGTCTTAAAGGACGGTTCGAAACTCAGATAAAGAATACACTTATCTGAGGTTCGAAACAATTGTATTATGAAGTATTTGACATCCTAGAATATAATTTTATTTTATTTTTAAACTTATTGCACATGTTGTACAAAGGCGGACTTAATGCCATGAGGCATTCTCTCCCAGACAACCTTCAGGTGTTGTAGATATATGATGCGGTAGGTGCAAAGACAAAATAGGGCATTCGATAAAGTTCATAATAATTCTTCTTCATCTTAGCGTTTCATTATAATTATGTTAATAAGAGACGAATATTAGTTTTTGTTGTAAAGCGGGCCTTATTCGCGATAAAACTATTTATAAGGACACCGCGATTCCGCACACTCGGAAATTAAGCACGTCTCACGCAATAATTAGAACTGTAATCGCATTGTACTAATTCTAATCCCAAAACCTAATATTGTTGTTATTGTCACCTTTGCATATACTCATTAATGTGATTATGACGCTCGTGTAGATAATTTATTGTACTATGTCTGTATCACATGTACCACAGAATTAATAAAAATAACTTTACACATCTCACTGACAGTCGTATAGATCTAGATAATAGGCAGTCTATGATATGGTAACCAGAATGACTATAAACAAACTCATAATTTTTCTATATATGTACAATGTTTTGGGAACTCATTATCCTTTTTTACCCGACTACGAAAGAAGGAGGGTTATGTTTTCGAGTGCATAGATATTTCTTTGGCACGCCCTAGAGCCTAAATGGCTTGTGATATTCTATCTGAGTGGTGGCAATAAATTCGTCTTAGTCTTGAGAGTGACACAGGGTACAACAAAACAAAAAAAAATAAGGATAAGCCTGAATTTAATAAAGATGGCAGTTATTGACGCAGTCGGATTTTTTGTAAAAAAATGTTACTTGTTACAAATAACCTTTAAAAGTAAACGTTATGTCAGTGAATAAGCACAATACGGAAACCAAAACGTAGTTGAATATAGGCTAGATCGTTGAATGTAATATTTGTGTAACTTAGCAAATATTGAATGAAGTGAAGAATTTTATAACACCAACTTACGAAGTGATTTTAATGACTGGCCTGTAAGTTTGTTGGTCTAGTTGTAAGTGACCCTGACTGCTAAGCTGGAGGACCTAGATTCGACTTCCACCGAGGACAAATATTGTGTGACGAGCAAGATCGTTTGTTATGTGTAACAACAGTCTTATTACCATAGTACGCTCTCTGTGTTTAGTTTTACGAATAGACTGCCTCGTGTGAGATTACTCAACGATGATATCAAAAGTTCGTAATCGCAAGAGTTTGTAATTATATCAATATATAAATAATTAATCAAAAGGTAATTTGTGTAAGCATTGAATCTGTTGTTAGACAATACACAAGGCCTTAAGAATATTGAACAATGAGAGAAACAATTTTTCATCTTTAAATTTTGAGAGCAAACATTTGAGCTAGCAAAACGCATCGTGTATTCGTGACTGTAACTCGCATTAACCAGTATACTATATACTAAAATAAACTCAGTTTAAAACCTAAAAATCAGGCTTACTAAATTCGGTTATGAACAAATAACCATTCAGGTGAAGCTAATAAAAGCAGTCAATAAACCTTTCTTACCGGTGGTTATTGTGAAAATAAGTGACAAACCTAGTTCTAATAATAATATAATCGTGATCATAGAAATAATAAGAAGACGTGATATAATCAGGTGAGACATAAACATATTAACCCAAATCACGTCATAGGGAATATAAAAGTTGATAAATTTTCGCTTATAGAATTAAGTATTGCCCTTATGAACAATAGAAGACCGTAATCAGACGAATTCATATTTATTTAATTATTTTTAGGTTACAATTTTGGCTTATATTTAGTAGTCATTCGAGTGCGATATAGAATACAATTTCACAATTATTTAAGTCTGCAATGCAACGTTTTGACAGATGCTGAAGGCCCTTTTATCTGTGTGACGGATTTCGTAGGTGCTGTATTATAATTTCTAAGTAAGTTTCATTGACAAGTCAGTGTCGGTAATACCTACAATCAACACGTCATCGTTCTTTATGTTTTGAAAAATCATCATCATCAGAAACATTCTTTCTAAGTCCACTATTGAAGTTAGGTCTCTTCTTACAAAGGATCTTGCCTACTATCTCTCTGCACGTTTGGCCTAGTGGTTTAACGGCCACGCCGTTTCCTACTTCGCCAAGTGTCGTGAGTTCAAATACCACGTAGGACAACACTTTGTGTGATCCACAAATTATTGTTCTGAGTCTGGATGTTCTTTGTGTCCGTTTCATGTATGTTTTTTTCTATTTACAGTACTATTGTCTTGCGTTGTTCCCTTAGTCAGCTTTTAAGTCAAACACGGGATGAATAAAACAAGGTGACATGCGGTATACTTAACTCTTCACCACAGGGACGGTCCAATAGACGAACCAAATAATACCAAATTTATAAATTAAAACAGGCTAAGGAGCGGACTATATTGTCTGTTGACTGTAAAATCGATTTTCAAGGACTTTTAATAAGGCACAGTTTTTGTTTTAAAATTTAATTGTCATCGCCATTTAGATTGTAGATAATCTTTACTATTTCAAATGGATCAGATTGTATTAGTGATTGAATATTACGATACCACTACTGAAGTTTTCGACGGCCGTTCTCCTTGAAGTAATTTAATTAAGGTGACTGTCGATTATATGGGTATTGCGTAAGGGCTTGCAATATGCTGGTTTTTATCAATTGTAACTTTCTAATAAATATATTAGCCATACTCTGCTGTTTCGCGTTTAGTAAACAGGCAATCGAATTAACATTGTATGTTCTCTACCGTTCTGGGTAACTTTACGATTATCAATTTTACTGCCCTGCGACCCGCGTCCGTTCTACCTTAAGGTAATTTCTTAAGTCTTTTTAAGCAAAGATCTTGCAACTTCGTCTTATGTCAAGGCTAGTGTCAATACGTGTGTGTACTATGTACTAAACAACAGCATTTTAAATACAATAAAAGTAATATTTAATCAAATTTCAGTAAGCAACAGCCATAATTCCTTCTTATATAATTCCATATCCACCAATAATCACAAATTTTAACAAAAAAAAACTGACTTCAAGAACTGGACCAAATTGAAATGGGACCACACGGAAAGCACCAGCTTTCAAATAAAAAAATAATCATCAAAATCGGTTCACACAGTCCTACAAAACCTAAAAAACATAAACATACACAACCTAAAAAAAAATATATACACAGTCGAATTGATAACCTCCTCCTTTTTTGAAGTCGGTTAAAAACAACAATATTTATTTGTAGCTCATTCGTAATTTGTAAAGTATTAGGTTTCCTTTTTACTTACTTCCGTTGTTAATTATTATTTCCTTGAATTTATAAATATTTCTGATATAATGTTAAAAAGAAAACATACTTAAAAAAAATGAAACAACCGTGTAACTAATTAAAACTTACGAAATTTGGTATAATATTAAATCAAATGATAATATAACATGGTCATAATCCAAAATATAATTAAAAACTTAGCAGTCGTCAAAAATATCATTGCTACAATAACACTATTGAGATCACCTACCATTTGTTTAGTTCTAGGCATTTCATTTTTTACGTGTAAATCATTCAAGCGAGGATTGTGGCGGCTCCGTAGTGTATCGGGTTTGGAGTAACTAAAACCACACGGTATGCCACTCTGCATGTGAAAAAGAAAGGATCCGGGGACAGCTATTATGAAGACCTCTGGACTCTTAGCGCTTGATATAAAAGCGCGGACACAACCTTCTTTTCAAATCACTGATTTAGGCGACACGCGGTGACGTCGGCATACGCGGACGTCGTTTCTTCATGGTTGTCCTATGTACTACAACCTCATCGTATTTCCATGACTTACGGGCACGACGACAACATTTTTCAAAATAATCGCTACCCTCAACAATATAAAAAAGGCAATAAAACTGACTGATCCTTGACAATGAATGAAGGTAAACACAAAGGTGTAACAGTTCACAGGCGGCATGAATGTTGACGTCTCTCGTCGTAGCGCACATCCGGTACTACAGTCTAGGCGTGTGGTACATTTGACAAAAGATAGCGGGCAAAGTAACGACATTCGAAAAGCTTTTTATATGTAGTTTATTAATTCCTGTTCTTAGTAGCCCTGACTACATCGACAACCGACGTCTGGCTTATTGACATATATCGGTCGGTTGCCATTCAGACAATGGGTGATGAGAAAAAAGTGTAAAGTTTTGGATAATTTATTCATGGACATTTAATGATAATGTAAGTTCATTTTGCAATTTTTTTTAATTAACCTCTAAAAAATATAATGAACGAGAACTAATTGTTGGCTGCACATTCGAAAGTTTACTATAAAATATATTGCAAAACAACCTCAAATAAAACTCTGTAGTCTCATTATGTTTGTGACCAAAAATATACAATTAAACAGCACGAGTAGTGTGGTTTATATTTGTAGCATTATTTACTAATTAATTGTTATTTATTAGAGCCGATATGGCACACCGAAGCACACTAATCTTTATAACCAGGATTATGTGCTTGTTTTGAAGATTTTTGGTCTAGCGGTTAGCACAAGCGACTGCCAATCGAGAGGTCCAGGGTTATATTCCCGGGTCGAACTGCTGTTGGGTTTTTCTTACAAGAAATTCTTAACAGCAGCCCGAAGTATGGAATATGGCGGTGCCCGTGCCTCGGAGAGCACGTTAAGCCTTTGGTCCTGGTTGTCATGGCCTATGACTTTCGTTATTGGGAAGTCATTGCCCTCAAATATACTGACAACTAGTACAAACTTCGAATTCAGTTCACCCTCAGGATTGCGGAGGTCCGATGCCAGTAGCTCCGTGGAAAAACTGATATTCATGTAAAACCGATTGAACTAGTAGCCGACCCCAATTAATCTTGGGAATAATAAAGGCTGAAAGGAAGATGATGACGAAGATGATGGTTACAGAACTAAAGCATAGAATTGTTTTTTTTAATAAGATATTTTCTGACTATGCCATCTCTTATACCATCCACCACGCCATGGGCCACGAACATGCGGTGGAGAGCTGAACAAGTAGGTCGTCAGCACCGGACGTTATAGTTTCCTTAACTTTCATTAAACGACTAAACCGTAGAAGAAAATCAACATTTCCGTTTTTATACTGTTTGGCTATGATTTGCATAAAAAAGAAAAACCATTGTAATAACATAATCTTTAATGAGAACGTTTATGCTAGTTAGAGTTTTCATCTCGTAATTTATATTTTTTTCTTACATTCACACGTTAAATTATACGTGATCAATACCCAATACTTAATGATAGTATCACAAAAAATAACACAACAATTATTTTTGTATGTAAGCATGCGTAACATCACAAGAAAGTAATAATTTAACTTAACGCAGAACAGTGAAATAAAAACATTTATATTTGTAATTTAAGTTAGAAAAATTAACATAATATAACAATAAATATAAACGCTCTCTAAAAATAACAAGTATTCAGCTAAATAAAAAAACTCGTATTTGTTCGCAAACAAAGAACAAAATTGAATGTATGAGCAATATTTTCTTTTACAAACGCAGGCCAAGCCAGGGGCACAGAATCACTTCCTAATTTCGAAGGAAAAATATTTTTAAACTTTCATTAAAAGTAGGATAAATCTAAGAAAGGTACCGTTTGATAGACATTAAATAGAGCTAATTTAAATCAATCCACCATAAGTTCCAATTCCGTAAAGCAGATATTTTACCAAGCACCTTGGCTCTCCCTTGGAAAAAGACAAAAAAATGTCTTAACACCCCCCTAACCAAGTTGCAAGTGTTCTTCTTTCTGCAATCGTTAACGCCTAAATTCTCGTGTGTCATTGGCTAATCTTACACAAAGTAATCTTAGACAAAGTATTACACACGAGAATTTAGGCGGTAACGATTGCAGAAAGAAGAACGCTTGCAAGAACGGCTAGGGGGGCAGAAGCATAAACGCAACGTAAAGGGCGTATTATTAACTTGCGGGCGTGATATTACTACTTTTACTGAAAGATACAAAAGCTAGAATAAGCTAGTGTCATATTGTGTCGTGTCCAGAAATCTGTGTGCTTCCGATTCGACACGACACAATATTATAAACTTGGTTAAATAATGACTGCATCGATGGCCTTGCAGACCTTGCAGTTGCAACGATTGCCTTACGTTCGAATAATGTTCATGCGATTCACGAAATGCTGGCTCGAATGTGTCTTTGTATTTGTATTATGGTGAGATTTTTGTGATGCAAGATATTCACTTATACATTACCTTTGAAAAATGTTGAAAATTTTTTCGAAGAAAAAAAATAGAACTTACATTTTGTTTGATTATTGGGGGAGCCAATATATAGGCGGTAATTAGAAATCGTTTTCTATTAATGAAATATAAACAATGAAAAGTCTTAGTGACTTTTATATTTAATTCTCGTATCATATTGTTGCTCACGATGAACGCCGAAATTATCCATCGATTTCAGGTTTTTTTAAAGTGTATTTTGCTGGCATGCCTAAGAAAGGATAGTTAACATCACGGTTAGATCAATTGGAGCCGATCATGATTGAAAAGAGGCTAATGTTTGTGTATGTAATTGTGTGTATTCGTGTTACAATTGTAATTCACTTATATGTATGTGAAACGCACCAGCAACCGATGAGCATGCATGCAGCGATTGATGAATGTGGATGAAGCTAAATTTTAACAAAAACCAACTTCAAGGTTCGACTCGATTTCTCTTGGATGCCATCATCAGATCTTAGAGATCCCTATCATGGTACCACCGTTGGGATATCTCCTTTCCAATAAAAAAAGAATCATCAAAATCGATTCATAAATGACGCAGTTATCCGCGAACGCACACAAAAAAAACATATAATATACGGTCGAAATCTTTTTAACCGACTTAAAAAAAAGGAGGTTCTCCCTCCTTTTTTTTAAGTCGGTTAAAAAGAAAAGAGGTGTGTCAGGACCGTAGAACGTGGGGCCCAATTATCTCTGCCTACCCTTCTGGGAAATATGCGTATGTATGTAATTCATTTATTGTCTTCTTAAAAAAACATTCAAGTGTTTATGGCTGACTGCAATAGGCTGCCACAAGTCAGGAAAAAATATAATTTAAATGATAAATTATCATTGAAAAAAAAAGTAAAAGTTAAAACTTAGACAATCTTCGTTTAGACCCTTCAAACTTGTGATTAGACCTCGATTATGCAACTACGTTCTTTTCCTTTGATTACTGATGTTATGACACCTTGAGCCCTAACAACAGGTTAACGGATTCATTTAACTTGTAGCTAGGGCTCAAGCTTTTATTGTCTTTAAATCTACTTTTGAACTAAAATAGCACTTATATCTATACTATAATATTACTAGCTGACTTACGCAACCTCGTTTGCGTCCAAACTACCACCCCCCGTTTTAACCCCAAAAGGGGGTTGATTTCTAAAGATACATTATTAGTACACCTCCACACCATCCATAGAGCATCCATTTTAAATTTCAAGTCTCTTACTTCAAAAACATAGGACTTTCATACAAAATTCCAACTCCCGTTTTACCCCCTAAGGGGTGGAGTTTCATGAAATCCGTTCTTAGCGGATGTCTAAACCCTATAAGGAACCTACCTGCTAAATTTCAAGTTTGTTGGTGTTATAGTTTCTGAGATTTCGTGAGTAATAAGTGAGTCGTATTTCGCTTTTATATATATAGATAAAGCTGCAGAGTTTGTTTGTTTGTTTTAATGCGCTAATCTCAGGAACTACTATTCTGATTTGAAAAATTCTTTCAGTTTTGGATAGTCCATTTATCGAGGAAGGCTATAGGCTATATTTTATTTTCAAAAAAATTAGAGATCCGTATGAAAATTGCTATTTTGTAACCCAAGGTCAAACAACAACAACAACAAAAAACCGAAAACCTATTTTTGCGTGCGCTGCAAAAAGTATTGACAATAGCACAAAATAATGTATTACGGGTTTGTAAGTCCCATTAAGATCTACAAAAAAGTCCGCGAGAGCATATCTCTAACTATCTAACTATGGTTTAGTCACAATAACCGCTTTTGTGTTCAAAAAAATAATTAAATCGTCTGAAGAAAGAAACTACGTTAAATGTGTATCGTAATATTAATCCTTATCCAAATAAAGCATTATGTTATCAAGGGTGTTTATGTAGAAGTAAAATACTTTTTGTTTCACCCCATTCGGACATTTCGTTTAGAAGTTATCACGAGTATATGACGCTAAGAGTTGGTACCTAATAATGAGTTATTTGTCAAAGAGTTTTTATCAATATAATACCTAATATTAGTCTTTATCCAAATAAATGTGTTGTTGATTATGAGTATTAGATCTTAGAAGAGTATAATAAATACATCTATACTAATATATAAGGCTGAAGAGTTTTTGTTTGTTTGAACGCGCTAATCTCCGGAACTACTGGTCCAATTTGAAAAAGTTCTGTCAGTGTTAGATAGCCCGTTTATCGAGGAAGGCTATAGGCTATATATCATCACACTATAACTAATAGAAGCGGAGTACCAATGAAGAATGTTTAAAAAACGGGGGGAAATTATTACGCTACGGGCAATAGGAGACGCAAACGACGTTGCGTGGGTCAGCTATACATATTATAAAGCTGAAGATTTTGTTTGTTTGAACGCGCTAATCTCAGGAACTACAGGTCCAATTTGAAAAATTATTTCAGTGTTAGATAGCCCGTTTATCGAAGAAGGCTATAGGCTATACATCATCACGCTTAAACCAATAGGAGCTGAGCACCAATGAAGAATGTTTCAAAAACGGGGGAAAATTATCACGCTACGGGCAATAGGAGTCGCAAACGACGTTGCGTGGGTCAGCTAGTAAGTATATATACAAGTAGACAAAATACCTATTAAACGTCCCCATTTTTAGTAACTTATTAATATACACTCTGCTTATACTCGAAGGGGTAGAGGAGTAAGGGGAGATATTTTTCCATCTATAATTTTAGTTCCACTTACGTAACAGAGAGCAATTCTGTTGTTATATATGCTATATATATAAAACGTATGTAGAGAGTGCAGTTGTCCGCACTCTCTTCATAAATAAATCCATAACATCACCTGCCTGGGACCTGAGATAGAATGCTTCATGGGTTATGGGAGTACAGCCACCTTTGTACCACATGTGCATTTAGTTTTAAGTAAATTAAAAAGCAGAAATACGTGTAATTTTTACATTCCATATAAAATTCGCAATAAGGAGGCCAAAGGTGTTACGATCAGTGTTGAAATTGTGTTATTATTGGGCCTACAGTACAATATTCTCTGTTCTGTGATTCGGACTGTGTAACTAAGACGCGTACAGAATAAAACACTGCTCTTCAGAAGGTCACTAACCTGTCACCATAAAGTTATCCGTTACCTATTGGTACTTGACTTTTAACTAGTGTTATTTCTTTTACTGACTATAAGGATGTACAATGTATTAGGTACAAGTGGACGCTTGGTGGTCGAACATATAAAGTATTAATTGTTTTTAACCCCCGACCAAAAAGAGGGGTGTTATAAGTTTCACGTGTCTGTCTGTCTGTGTGCTCCCGAACGGATGAAGCGATTACAATTTAGTTTTTTGTTGTATGAAAGGTGAGTTACGTGCGAGTGTTCTTAGACATGTATCATGAAAATCAGTTGAGCCGTTTAAAAGTTATGGGGGTGAAAGTGGGGAAGAGTAACCGAATTTCTGCAAAAATATCATCGAGTGGGGTCTCAAATGAAAGCGCATAACGTATTTTTTACTTTTTAAAGAGAACTCAGGTTATTATATAGGGGGTTTTCTTAAATTTTGAGAATTTATAGTTATTAAACTTTTGCGACTATACATATTATTCGAATGTAAATCGGGACTTAATCGCGATAATATCTACAAGGTACAATACCTTTTTTGGTTTCCTGACGTTTCGACCGAATTGCACCGATCGTGGTCACGGGTAGACCAAAAAAGGTATTGTACCTTGTAGATATTATCGCGATTAAGTCTTGATTTACATTCGAATAACATAAAAGTAATTTTCTTTTTTTTAAAAAGGAACAAAAATCAATTTTCATTAAGACTTATGCCAGTCTTTAATTCCTCTAATTCAATTGAAAAATAATCATTTTTAAAATAATTACAACTACACTGGCTCACAAAGATTCTAAATCTTGATTAACATATATGCGTATGAGGAATGAATGAAATGAATGCGGATCTCTTTTTTGAAGTCGAATTTCGAAGAAGAAATTTATGATGAATAAAATAAAAAATTGTCCTTAGATCAGGGCTATTCATATCAGCAATAACAAAGCTTATTTCTTTGTATCGTAATTGTTATAAACAGGTTAAATTCAAGTGCCAACTAGGGCTTTACTCTAGTAACTCTTAAAGATGATTTACCAGTGACTCTTTAAACGGATTAATGGTACGTTAAGCATGTTTATAAAGTTCTCACACGCACAGTAAAAAACGCAATAGAAGCGTTTTTTTTAATTTCTGCGCAATAAATTTAATAACGAATACGAAGTGAATAATGATTTGTAAATACCGTCTTCTAATAAACTATCTGTTGTTTCAAAAAGCTCGTATTGATTTAAATATGAATTATAATGTATTTGTTTGTTTTTGATACTTACACATCCTAACTAACCGACTACCCTCAAATTTTGCAGATATGTTGTTACTGGAAACTACTTGAATTGGGAAACCATGACAAGCGAAGCTGCAAGCAAAAGCTGGTTATACTACAAGTTCCTATATCAATAAGTTTGAAAACCGGCTAGATATTAAGCAATCGACGCAAAATGTAGGTCTGTGACTGTAGTTAAGACGTTTACACATGCCAAGTTAGTGGTTCAAATGTCAAAAATCCTTTTATTAGGAAAATGGCAAATTTCTTTATTAATGCAAAGGTGACTTGGTTTATCGTTACTGTGACAAACGAAAACACTTTATTTGATGAATCCTTAAAGAAAATTTTAATTAATATCAATCAGGAGAAAAGTTATTGCAAAAATATATGTTGATCCCTAGACACATATGTTGATCCCTAGACACTTTTGATGTGTATATATATAGCTCAATTATTTTTGTTAGACGACTGTAATATACATTACTGTTCATGTTCTCACAAAATTTTCTGACCTCCGATTTATTGTTACGCAATTTACATTTTTATACCATTTGTACGTATTAGTGGAAACTAATTCGGATTGAATAATACATATAACAGTAGGCTGCTATAAAACTATGTTAGCAAGTATAACTCGCACACACACGAACACTTTTAAATATTTGCAAAAAAAATATTAACGTAATCCCGACGATTTTAAAGTTTTAATTTCATGATCTTCAATTATTTAATACCTGCCACCTAGCCAACTTGACAATCCGCAAATGTAAATGTTAATAGAAAACTAACAAATGCATAGAAATGACGTCATTTCAAAGCTAAGTCACGTGGTCAAAACAAAATATTAGCCAACAATACAAGAGGCGTTAGCGATTGTGGTAAAGAACCGACACGAAATACTTGCATCTTGGCTAAGGGGGCTAGTTACGCATTAATTTCCGTACAATACATCTATACTAATATTATAAATTCGAAAGTAACTCTGTCTGTCACGCTTTCATGGCTAAACTACTGCATCGATTTCAATGAAATTTGTCATGGCGATGCTTTGATTCCTGAGGAAGGACATAGGCTACTTTCTATCGCGATAAATAACATACACGCGGGCGAAGCTGCGGACAAAAGCTAGTTAAAAATATTTAACACCGCAAGTAGCATATCTAATTGAGAGTATGCAGTCAGTCAAAATGGCCTATCTAATAATAATATCAAGTATTTAACCTCACACACGGCAGTCTGAATCCAAGCTTAACAGATCCTGTAATGGTTACCCGCTGATAAAGATCCCTTTATATTTCTTAATACATACGACTATTTTTCTTATCTCTTGAACTGCAGCTGCCCCAGTGCATTCAACCACCGAGTCCAACTAAGCTCTTAACCACCGTTACCCGCAGTTCCCAATTGGTAAACAATTGATACCGGATTCCTCAGCTGAATACTCTCGACATCAAATGTTCTCGCTCAATTACACTTTACGGTACCAGCGATGTTGATACATGTACGTTCTGCGCGCGCTTTTATAAGTGTTCAGCGCACATTCGATTTCTCTAATAACCTAATCGCTTACAAACTCGTTGGGAAGGGTTTCTATTTTTTTCAAACAGAGGGCCCAGTGTGAGTTTTTTCACGGTAACTAAATCTTCACTAATTACGAAACACTAGGCCCTCACTTGACATACGTTAATATAATGACCAATAGTAAAATGTCAAACAAAATGAAATGGGTATGAAATTAAATCAGCCTCTACACAGGACACATCCATACTGAACAATAGGCGAACATCAGAATCTAGGTGCTTCCACAATCAGTCGGCTCTTCCAACGTACCGTAGAAATAAAATGGTACTAACGTATAAAAAAATGTAGACTGTAGTTAACTGCCTCGTTGGTCTCGCGGTTGGCGTGTGCGACTGCTGATCATGAGGTCTCGGGTTCGATTCCCGGGTCGGACCAAATGTTTGTATGATCTACAAATATTTGTTTCGGAGTTTGGGTGTTTTCTACGTATAATATGTATGTATTTACAAAAAAAGTATATATGTATTTGTATCAGTTCTCTAGTAGCCATAACACAAGCTCTACTTAGCTTGGGACTAGATGGCGTTGTGTGTTAGATGTCCAAAATATTTATTGATTTAACTATTGTTTATCTAGTTCCATCCTCGGTATCACAAATAAGCATCACTCAACATTCGCGAAAGTCTTCACGTAATGTTGTAAATAGTTAGTGAAGATATTCTTTTTGATATTTTACGTTATTCACATAAACCATACTAATATTATAAAGTTGAAAGTGTCTAGAAGAATTGTGTCAATTTGTCTGTCTGTCTGTCTGTTACGCTATCTTGGCTAAACCGCTGAACCGTTCTGGATGAAATTTGCAATTTAGAACCTTAGATAAAGGCCATAGGGTACTCATTACCGCGATAGCCGACAAACAAGCGAGTGGAGCCGCTGGATGAAGCTAGAATTTAATAAGAACGAATTAAACAGGTTTTCACAAAGGTTCTTATCTGGGTTGGAGGTATTTTTTTCTTACCTCAAAGCTCCATGATTTAGATACTGGTTTGGAAAATTCTTCTTTTTGGGAGGGTCCGCTGCCTATTTAATTCCATTCAAACTACAAGGATAAATGCCACCCAAATTAAGGTATAAAGAACGCAGTTCATTACAATTTATCATAATAGTTAATAGTATAATATATAAGTTAATATACAATTATATATTATTAGGTTTTGCCCATGTCTCCACTCGTAATTATGTCGGTTATCACGGACAAGAGTGAGTAGCCCATATAGACTACAGGCCCGTGTCGAAAATTGATGGGTCACGTGAACCACCAGGAGACCTTTTTAGAAATATACAGGGGCATAAAACAATAACATTCAGCACTATGCCGTCACTTGTAAGCTGTCCAACTGAGTACAGGTGAAGGGGAGGTGGTAGCAACCCTCGGTTCCATACCATTTCAATACCTCTCCAACCATTATTCCACAAAGCCGTATAAAAATCATGTGACAAGGAAGAAAAATCGAGGGTTAATACCCTACCCCCTTCCCTTTATCTGTACTCCGATGGACAGCTTACTAGTGACGGCATGGTGCTGAATGTTATTTGTTTCTTTTTAATAATAATCACAAATTTCAACAAAAACCGACTTCAGGAACTGAACCAAATTGAACTGGGACCAAACGGGAAGCACTAGCTTTCAAATAATAAAAGAATTATCAAAATCGGTTCACCCAGTCGAAAGTTATGAGGTACAAAACAAAAAAAAACAGTCGAATTGATAACCTCCTCCTTTTTAGAAGTCGGTTAAAAAGGTCTCCTGGTGGTTCAGATGACCCATCAATTTTCGACACGGGCCTGTAGTCTAATATACTTCCTCAAGAATTAAAGTATCCACACGCCAAATTTCAATAAAATCGGTGCATCGGTTTTGTCGTGAAAGGGTAACAAACAGATTACTTTCGAATTTTTAATATTTGAGTATGGATAAATGCATTTAAATCGGTAATACTATTTTAACGGTTATATAAATTATATCATTATACATTGTAGTGACTTTGTAAAGTACGATTTGTTAATCTGATACTGATATGTCACAAGTACTTCGCACAATGTATGTTCTTGTGAGTCACGGTGACTAGCTACTAAAGACATGAACGCGCACGGCTGCCTCCAACAATTTATTGATAATAATGTTCTTTTACTGTGATGACATTATGGACATTAAAATAATATTTATCTTCAATAACATGCACGGCTAAGCAAAGCTATGCTATTGCTACTGTCTTCATTGATAAAGTCGTATTTTTAGAAATTGTTTTGCGCATAATATATGTATTTATGTTTTATTTTTAAACAAATCGTTGTAAAGCCAATTTTTTTTTTTTACAATAACTTCTGATGAAGATAGATATCTCATCTGTATTTTTTACTACATTTTAGACATTACTTATGCCACCTATAGATTAGCAAACATATCGATTGGTGTAACGTTACTACGGGAAAGGGTGGTTACGTGAAAATAAAAATAAAATATATTTGCAGTCGAATTGAGAAACCTCCTCCTTTTTTGAAGCCGGTTAGTAACATATGGATACTAAAAGATAATGGCATCGATAATATATGTTTTAAAAGTAATAGAGTCATGCTGATCTCAGCACGAACGGGCTGGTTCGACCGGGCGGCACTACCCTCACACAGAAGATCAACCTAAAATGACAGTATTCGTGCTGTCGTGTTTCGTTGGTGAGACCGGAGGCCCTATGATGCAGAAGCATCACTAGGCCGCCATGGTGTGAGTCACCATGCTGCGTTGTTGTATTGTCTGCATTCGCAATGAGTATGGACCACCACTCTTGGATTCTGCTTATCAGAAGTAGTAAAGTCACTCAGGCAGGCCTATATATATATATAAAAATATGCGGTTACTTAAAGAGCGAGTGTAACCACAGTTTTTTCTCATTCAAATGGAAATCTTATTGTACGGTATGTACGTACAATGTAAAATGAATTTAAAATGATTACGATTCAATGTGATCTGTTTTTGTTTACTTTCAACTGGAGTGTAGCAGTTGTTGTATTGTGTCAATTGTATAATGACTGTTTTGTTAAGAATGCCTAAAGCTAAACATGCATTAGTATGTATCGTAACAAGACACAAATTTGGCTACTTCTGTATATTTCTCTTTTATGGAGAGGCGTATGTCCACCAGTGGTCTATTAAAAGCTGTCAATAATAGCGACATCGTCCATGAATTATCATGACGCAGTTGATTTTAAAGGTCAATCTAATAGGTCATTTACAAGCCTTTCTTTATCACGATATTTTATTGTATGTCGTCTCGTGGAGCGATACTGGTTTAATATCGTGTGGACTGATTTCTAATGCGTGGACGACGTAATGAAAAAAAAGACTGCATATTTTTAAATCAAAAATAAAACTATTCGGGTCGAAACCTCCTTTATAACGTCAAAATCTATCAACCCGTTATTTTTTATTTATTAATATTAACTCAGCCTCTGGCTAGACACTACGTGTGTAAATCTTCTATGGAACAAACTGGTTTTGTTTAAATGATCAGCAATGTGTTGGATTCAGTAACTAGTTTAACAACAACTGACGCAATTACCCAGTCTAGGGAGTTGAGAGAAAGGTGCTGTAATAGAATTAGGACAATCGTGAATTTTGATATATTCGAATGATTAAATGTATAGTCAACAAAGCATTGCGTTGTAGGTACTGAAGTCAATAGCCGTCAATAAGCTAAACATAGCAATGGACTATAGCGATGCGATGTGGTATAATATGTACGCCATTTAGTAGGCACTTATAAAATATGATGATGGTGCAATTTCTATTAATAGTATATTGGCAATTCTGTTCTATAATTAATCTAACAAGGAAATAATGGCTACGGGCTACAGTTTGACCATACTGCCGCGAGTTTAAAAATAATAATTCGTCATGGCTGTTTAAAAAACCATTTTACAAAGTATTCATTTGCTCGTTGTACTAAAACATTATTTTTTGTTTATAACAATATATTGCAAACCAATTTCAATTTAGCACACATCTGTCTCTCTCTTTTTAATTGAATTTAAAAAAGGTACATTCAAAGGTAACTTAAAGCTTTTATATATTTAGTAATGTCAGCAAGACATATTGAAATCTTTTTAAACATATAAAACGCCTAAATGACATTTGTTACTAAAATAAATATATACTTTACATTTCTCTGCTATCCTCTATTCACTCAGGGTTTGCTGGCAGAAAACTCAATTTTGGGTTAAGCACGCCTTTGTACATGAAACTTTCTTGTATTATTTTTCCTATTTATGTGTTTATTGTGTACAATAAAGAATAAATACAAATACTTTTTAATCTTTACCTTTTAGTTAGTGATAGTATTTCAAGCGCTTCAAGTTACCATAGATATTGTATTTATTTCGACATTCTAGTTTCCCCACCTTTAAAGTAACTTCTGTCTGTTTCGTGTAGGTAAATAGCCTCATTTCAGAGCTTTCTAAAGAAGCATATACAAGTTATTGAGTAATAA
The DNA here is from genome assembly GCA_949125395.1 of Diaphora mendica. Taxonomy (NCBI): domain Eukaryota; kingdom Metazoa; phylum Arthropoda; class Insecta; order Lepidoptera; family Erebidae; genus Diaphora; species Diaphora mendica. The sequence continues at coordinate 7,793,733 of OX421312.1, read as the reverse complement.
GTACAAATTTATTCTTATTACGTGTTACATTCGGAATTTTTATTATATTTCTATTAATTACTATGTTTATGAGAAGGAATACGCATAAGCTGGTGTGCTCGTTTCGTGTGTGTGTATTTCAATTATTAAAGAACTGATTTGGATAATCAAAATAAATTGATTGATGGAATTCAATTTCAGGTATTTATTTTTGTCAGAAATCGGTTTTATTTATGTTAGTCGTGACGTTTGTTCGAATGGGTTAATTATGTAGTGAGGTACGCAAGAAGCTCCAAGAATAGTCTTTACACATAAATAAACTGTAAGATAGAAAATGATTCTTTTTTCATAAAAATACATATTAGATGAATATTAAAATGGAATAAAAAAATTAGGATATAACACATATAAGGAGTACGAATACTACTTTGAGCACATTCCAAAAATGTTAGCATTTTTCAAGAAATGATCTTCTGTTTATTTTGAATACTCAAATTAATAAGTATTAACCGACTAACTAAAATATGTTTTGTTAAAGGATGACAGACTACGAGCGCATCAAACAGACGTGCCTAGAGAAGGGGGAACTTTGGGAAGACCCCGATTTCCCTGCTAACCAGTCTTCTGTCTTCTACTACCAAACACCATCATTTGTTTTCGGCTGGAAGAGATCTAAGGTATTTATTATTTTCCTTCATTTCTATAAAAAAGAGAAAAGACAGTAGGCATATAAAACAACTTACCAAAACTAAAACGCAAGAGACACTTAAACAATTTAGTAATCAGCCACTTAATTAAATTTCCTATGTAATCTTTACTAAATCACAGAACATAAAATATGTCAATCAATGTCTCTAAATTGCAGGATATTTGAAAGTTTTTTGAAAGGGCGTTCAGAGTCAACTTCAATGCAATGTGTTATTTCGTTCAATAAAATAATACTTCAATCAACAACACAATTTCCTTTTAAATAATGTCCTTCACCATTCGACATAATTGTGTATTATGAATATTTAATATATTCAAAGAAAGTTCGTTAGACTTTACATGCTTACCATTATCAAAGCCTCTTATCTACGTACATTTAATATACTTTACTTACTTGATTTGAAGTGTAAATCTAAAATAGCTCAGTTACATACTGGAATGTTATTGCCAACTAACAACTAGCTTTATACTATGCACATGCATAGTGTATACAAGGTGAAAATCCTCGACATTGGAATATAACTTACGATTAATCGTGGATTTCAATCCGTGTGGTGACGGATAAAGAAAGCGAAGTGTCACCAACCCTTCTCATCGCGTGGGTATCATAAGGGAAAACTAAGTAAAATAAGCTCATGCTGTCGTGTTTCATTGGTGATTGCGAGACCCGCCATGGTGTGGGTCATCATGCTGCATTGTTACATTATCTGCATTCGTAATGAGTATGGTGACCACCACTCTTGGCTTCTGCTTATGCTTGTTATCAGGCAGAGTCATTTTGGCAGGGCCATACATAAATATACATAAATAAAAAGTAAAATAAGCAGGGCAAGACCACTGTCAGGAGAAGGGAAATTCTAAACAAACCTTACACTAACGCGTCTGGCCAGCATTATATAGTATACCAAATCCTCCTGTCTAAAGAGAGTCCTATACTCTGCAGTTGATTACTATTTATTTATTTAAGAATCTAACACGGTATACCAATATTAAAATAAAAAAATAAAAATGTTGATGTTCTCAGTTATATGCCCTGTTACCCGCGGCTCCACCCGCGTGTACGTCGATTATCGCGGCAAATAGTAGCCTATCCTATGTGTTGTTTTGATGTATAGGCTATACTTATTACTGTAAAGTTTCATCCAAATCCCTTCAGTGACAGAGGCGTGAAAGAGTAACAAACACACACACACCTCCTTACAAACTTTCGCGTTTATAATATTAAGCATTATTGAATTCGTCATTTTAAGTTCTTTCCTTTATACAATTTCCATTTCCACGTATAATTTAGCTATTAATCCACAACACGTGTGCGTCCTACATATAAGCTGCAAAGCGCAGTAAGTGAGATACTCGTGTTTTGCATTGCATAGTAGTTTCGTACTAAAAGTAGGTCTTCGTTTAAAGTACACAGTTTGAAAAAGGGTATGGACAAATTTTTACAGTTGCTTTATAGACTCCGTAATATGGAGCACTAGAAAAGGTAGATTTGTAATCTTCTTATATATAAAAATCAATTGCTGTTCGTTTGTTTAGGTGATTTCGGTTTTGAAATGTTTGTGGCAATCAGGGAAGGTTTAAACGGTGAAAAATTAAATATAACTTGAAAATCCAAATGTCACGTGTACGAAGTAGCGGGCACAGCTAGTTATTAATACATATGAGTTAGATTGAACAGAATAACAAATCTACATATCACCGTCCGCTGAATGAAGGTCCACCCCAAGGAGCGCCAACTATCCTGTCCAGTCCGCACCCAACATCCGCGGATGGAAAAATCTATAAGCAGTTTACTTAATAGTATTATGTAAGTGAAATTTTCGGATTCCTACCAAAATGTAAATCAATCAAATCAAAAAATTATTTTAGTGTTAGATAGCCCATTTATCGAGGAAGGCTATAGGCTATATATGATCACGCTAAGACCAATAGGAGCGGCGCATCAATGAAGAATATTACAAAAACGGTGGAAAATTATTACGCTACAGGCAATAGGAGACGTAAACGACGTTGCGTGGGTCGGCTAATAACTATATAAATTGACACAAAAACTAAGAAAACCAAAGTAACATACCGTGTGTGTGCATCTGAATTAAAAAACCATACATACAAAGAAATATTACTGAATTTACACAAATGAAACCAATTCACATGTATAACATATAGCTAGTTAATCTGTTTCTACTGGCATGATGTGATAATAACCAGAGGCTGTTTTAGCACTTAGCCCATTCGTACTTTCAATTTCGAAGCCTTCAGTCAGCCTAAATAATAATTAAAATAAGCCTTTTCATTTCAGTAATAGAACCTATGTATGGTGGAACATGTCAGACAGCTAAAAATAAATAATATATAGATAACGTGGAAAAGGTGCCTTTTAGATTTTTTTCATAATAAACACTTTACTAAATGATTATTACGATAACGAACAGCGAATAGCTGCTGACGAAACTGAATTAACATAATGACCTACCGCCCCGGGCACATGCTTCGTTGGCCCTAGGGTACATGCTAGTGAGGCTTAGAAAGTGAAGAATGTCTAATATACGGTAATATACCCAACTTGAGGTTGTAAGTAGTGTTATCGACTTAACAGATGGTGTTGAAGTGTAAGCGGTCACCTCGTCGCTTCAAATTTTGAGAGTTCGATCCCCATATTCATCAACGCTGTGTTATACAAAAATTGTTGTTCTGATTCTGGGTATTCTTTATGCCCGTTTGATTAATGTATGTAAATTTCCAAAAAGCATATAGTTCTAGTATAGGAGTAGTCTTGGTTGGTCATAAAAAAAGGGAAATCTGTAGTACTGTTAAAAGCAGTTATAACCCGATCTTTATATACACTAACATTTACTGTCAGGTGAAAGTGTTTATGCGCACAAGGTCTGGCGTTGTAGGTCTGTATCAAGAATTTATTTACGTACCGTATTGACTCAGGGAGGCACTAAGTGAAAATGTCAAGAATATTGTTTAACTATTTAAAAGTGATATTAGTAGTAAATATCTACATGTTCATACGTGAAGAAAATTCCTTGTAAGGTATAAAACAATTCTTAAAGAAATGTAGCAACCAATTTTCATTTTACGACATTCGCAATGAAACAGTTATTTTACTATAATGTCAGGAATAAACGGCTGTAAGGATGATGATGGCGATGTTTGCCCAAATAATCTTGAGAATAATTAAGGCTAGGGAGATGATGATCAGGATTAGGTATAAGGCCGAAACTTAACGATAGAAAGTCTGGCGCCTTAATCACTAATTAAGACTTGACCATTATTGAATCGAATTTTGTTACCTGTTTTTATCATAACTCTACAATTGATTGTAGTGTGATGGTAAAAAGGGATTTTACTTTACTTACCGACTTCAAAAAAGGAGGACGTTATCAATTCGACTATATTTTTTTATGTTTGTTACCTCATAACTTTCCCTGGGTGAACCGATTTTGATGATTCTTGTTTATTTGAAAGCTGGTGCTTCACGTGTGGTCCCATTTCAATTTAGTTTAGTTTTTAAAGTCGGTTTTTTTGTTAAAAATTGTGATTAATTATAATAGGAGTGTTATAAAAATTCGTCAGTAAAACTAAGGGATCCGACCTTCGATCAATAATGATATTATACTATTATTGATCGAAGGATCCGACATAAAAGGTTCAAATTCTGTAGATGAGAATAGAGTTTGAAAAAGATACATTAAGTATTTTTAATATTTGTACATGAACTTTTTATTTAATATAACAATACATATAATGAAACTATCAGATAATCCGAAATAGTTATAATACTATTATTTTCACATCAAGCATTGTAGAATCGCCTATGGCGAGTCGCGCTCAGTTTGCTTACTTTGTGACTAATCGTGATTAAGAAATCTTCGGTGCAAACAGTATGGTTGGCTGCATGGTTAATGATGTTTGAACTCACCGTCTTCATGCTTCGAAGGGCAGGTGAAAAGCCACCAGAACCTTGTGTAGCATTACAAATTTCATCATAGAAAATATATATAAATATCTAGCTAACCTTTTAACTAACTTTTTAATCATGCTCGGCTCCTATTGGTCTAAGGGCGATGTTAACTATTCTGCCTTTGAAACGTCATCAAATAACACCCTTTTTTTTTAACTTGTTAATCGGTTGGTTTCGGTGTTCATCATAACTTACAACTATATATAGTTACTCAATAATTATACATATATATATAGATTAAGGGCCAGTTCCATCAGTTCATGATATATGTAGTTTCAAATATTTTTATCTAGTAATAAAGGTTGCTGATACGTTCATGTTTATCAGTCATATATATTTCTATATGCACGACTTGTGAAACCATAGTCTGTACTTATTTTGTAAATAAGTTTAGAATAGTCTATCCGGGACTTTATCAACGAGTGATTACTGGCTCTAAAAAGTGTTGCTATAAAGTATAAACATAATATGTACCAGCATTTTTTTTGCTTGTTAAGGTCTGCCAATGAGTAACCCCCTTACTTACTTAAGAACGGTTTTGTGTTATGTATTTACAACTTGAAACTTTAAGCGTTAAAGTAAAATGTAACAGCCGGTAATATATTGGTGTCTATAGAACTTGTCAAGTTTATTTATAGTGTAGTTATGTTTGCTATTGTACAGTTTCAATTAAGTAGGTATATGTAAATAGAAATAATTGCATTCACAGTAAAGCAGATGTATAATAAATATTTATGGATGTTTGAACTAAAACTACCTGTATATGCGCACTAATTCCATTGAATCATTATTTAACGGTTTGAATTACGAAAGACAACAAAAGACAAAACTCATTTGTAGAGTTTTAGGTTAAATATATCTACTGCATTCTTATCTATTGAAGACAAATAACTTAATTCACTTGTGTATTTCGGGTAATGACCTACTAGATCTGACCCGAGCGACGGGGGACCTCTATTAAAAGTGAAGTGACCATCAACGTCGAAGTCAGTGCACTGTCACTGCCATCACCCGAATACACTCGCAAGTAAAACGTGAGTCAGATATCTCACAACAGTTTTATTCTAATGAATTTTGTTTCGCATTGTAACTAAGAAAAACATTTACGAGAAAATCTAAACAGCACTTACATCACGTAGGTAGCAACTTCTTCTTGTCATTAAAATTATTAACTGCCTCGTTGGTCTCACGGTTGGCGTGTGCAACTGCTGATTATGAGGTCTCGGGTTCGATTCCCGGGTCGGACCAAATGTTTGTATGATTTACAACTATTTGTTTAGGGGTCTGGGTGTTTTCTATGTATAATATGTAACAAAAAAAAGTACATATGTATTTGTATCAGTTGTCTAGTGCCCATAACACAAGCTCTGCTTAGTATGGGACTAGATGGCGTTGTGTGTTAGATGTCCGAAACATTTATTTATTTATTTATTATTATTAGTTTAAAAATCCTTCCTTAAGTTTTATAGGCTCTGAAAATTACACACTATACTTATTGAACTAAAAAAATTACATAAATTGGCATTAATATAAGAAAGGTACAGATTTGGCTTCAACTCTGTTATCAGAAGTAAAAAGTAGTTTACACTCATCTGCGATTAGTTTTCTTATAGAAAGGTACAGATTTGGCTTCAACTCTGTTATCAGAAGTCAAAAAGTACTTTACACTCATCTGCGATTAGTTTTATAACGCGTTTTTATTTACCGCGGCATTTAAAATCCGCGACTGACCAGCTGCCACAAAGCCACCAAATAGTGCCCAGACCCAACGATAGAATTACCTTTGACAAAATACAATGCATAGGTGGAAAATTACAGGGCCTTATGGTTGAGGCAGACATTCCACACGTAAAAAAAAAAACAAAAAAAGACAGCCGAGCATGACGTCCGTTGTGACACAGTAGTTAAATTACAACCTACACTATTAGGCTTCCAGGCTAAAGTTTAACATATTTCACATTTAAAAACTTTCAATATTTAAAAATTAAAGTACCCAGTTCATTTAATTTCTGTATATTTTTATTCCTATTGTTTATAAGTTAGAATTCTAAGACTTCAATATTGTTGACATACTCGTAATACAGTGCACAAATTAAAACTTTTATTGGAAGCGCTGGACTGTTACCGATATAACGATACAAAACTAAATAAGTATATAACTGAACAGTATATACAGAACTGATATAGATTTTCTATGATTTATTTCAAGTCTGCCATTTTTTTTTTCAATACAACAATTTTTAATAAGTTACCTTTGTATGAATCTCTTAATATTCTTAATTGTGATATAGGCATTTTTTATGGGCGTATCTAGGGGTGGGGTTTTGTGGTACTTGGCCCCCCTCCCCGATATGATTCTACACTATTTTTACACCTCTAATTTTTTATCATAATAATATTACGGGTAAAGGGACATAGTCATTTTATTATGTTGAAACCTCTCCCGAAACTAAAACCTGGCTACCCCCGTGCTTTTTGTGTCTGTTAATCAACAATTCAGCTATACACAAACAATAAAAGATTCATATTCGTAGGTAACTTATAAAAACAATCATTTTTATTTTCCCAAATTAACAAAGGTTAGTCAGTTGCAAGGTAAAAGATAAGCTTGTTTCACAGTCCTTCATATAAAACAAATATAAACAAACAAATGAAAATTATTTTATTTCAGTTCCTAATAGTAATTAAAACACAAATGTTTTTGCTTGACGGATTTCCTTTTAGACTTTATCTATGTACACAAATTGAACAATTTTATGACTTAGGTTCTCTGCAATAAGGTAATCCTACATCGCACTATGAAACTTCTCGGGCTTAGTATTTCTATAAACTTCCCAATATCCAGCATTGGGTTGTGGACGACCACGATATCTAGCAGTACTATCTGTTGTTGTTGTAAATTTCAAGGTAGTAGAGCAAAGCTGATTGCTGAAAAGCCGGCTCGACCGGAGCGGTTACTATCCTCGCTCAGAAGATCAAACTAAAATGACAGATTTCGTGCTGTCGTGTTTCGTTGGCGAGTGCGAGGCCGGAGTCCCAATGATGCAGAAGCATCTCAATAGGCCGCCATAGAGCCCCCGTGTGGGTCACCATACTGCATTGTGGCATTGTTGGCATTCGCAATGAGTATGATAACCACTATTATTGGATTCCGCTCATCATTTTCATCAAGCATAGTACAGTCCCTTTGGCAGGCCATATCAAATATAAAAAATAACAGCCATCCTAGTCAATAACATATGAATGTTATTGACTAGGATGCCACTGACTCTCCATTAGGCAGAGTAGAGTCACTTTGGCAGGCTCTTATATATAAAAAAACAACAACACACTCGCAAGCAGAAAAACAATTTGTTTTCTAGTTATCATTTTTTTTTATAATAGTAACTATGCTATATTCACCCACACGCCATTTTTTTCAATATGCTAATGAACAATGTCGATGCTAACATTTATATGTGAAAACGTTTAAATGGTGTTTAGCTGTTTATATAGTTGTAATCGATAGAATATTTATCACATATTTATTTATTTATTTCTAAAAAGACTGTTTCACTGTATGTTTTCCTTACATAAATAAAATAAAATAAATAAAATAAAAAATTACTATTGTTCACTTAGTCGATATACGGCAAGTCACAGATCATAGCTGAGCGGCAAGTCAATAACATATGAATGTTATTGACTGTTATTGACCTGCCAAAGGGACTGTACTGTGCCTGATGAAAAGTATATAGTAAAGTTACCGCGATATAGGGTCATCCCTTTATCGCGGTATCGAAACTCTCACGCTTATTAGCACATAATATATACTTAATAGCCAATATCCAGAATTAAATTAATGTCAACATAGCTTTCCAGACAAACTCGAGTATTATTAAACCGGGTAAGATATTAATTTACACTCACACACAGTATAACCTGCGAAAGCAAATTCATTTTTTACAAGGTCAAATCAATCAACGATTGTCAGACATTGACCGTTCTCTGAGTCAAGTAAATTTTTTACTCCAATATTAGGAAACTGTTCCTGCTATATTAAGTGATACTTGATTACCTTTTAAAAGCCTCGGTTATAATATACATCACAATACCGCTGATCGTTTTAATTTCTTCTACCAAAACAGGTTTTAATGATTTGTAGACTACTGCCATATATCGACTAAGTGGACAATAGTAATTATCATTGACATTGGTCATTTGCATATTGAAAAAACGGTGTGTGGGTTAAAATAGCGTAGATACTATTATAAAAATAGAAAAATGAAAACAAATTGTTTTTCTGCTTGCGTGTGTTGTTGTTTTTTTTTATATATAAGAGCCTGCCAGAGTGACTCTACTCTGCCTAATGGAGAGCATGTGCAGAATCAAAGAATATTAGTCACTATAATCATGGCGAATGCAGACAAAACAACAATGCAATATGTGAGGGTCACCCATATGGCGGACTATTGAGATGCTTCTGCAGCACTGGGCCTTCCGCCTCGCACTCACCAATGAAACACAACGGCACGAAATTCATCATTTTAGGTTGGTCTTCTGTAAGAAATGAAAAATTTGGTCATTTTAACATCAAAGTTAAAATAACCCCCGACCACAGAAAAGACAAACTAAACGCGAAGCGCCTGTTTTAATTATTTTAATAAATCTTGAAGGATGCTGTTAATCAGCGTGCTAATCATCTATTCTCTACAAATTTAGATATTCTTTATTACCTTGTACGACACCCACGATAAGAGATTGTATGATTCCACAATGTCAAATCAATAGTCTTCGAGGCAAAGTAACCTAAACTTTCGTCTCGCGATTATACTTATTGACTAAGCCCACGTGTAGTCGCAAAAGGAAGAGCTTTTCAAATACAATAGCAAAGAATAATACTACAGTCATAAGCAAGTATGCAGGGTGTCACAAAATTCGACGATAATCTGGCACGGGGCGAGAGGCCATGTCATAACAGTTCTAGAAAAAAAAGGAAAAAAAAATCCATGTCACCTTTAAGGTTAAGCGATAATAGATTTTTTTTCAAAAAATTTGAAAACCGACACCCTTTGTTGCATTTTCAAGTATTGTGATCACAAATATCACAATTTTGCAGTGATTTTTTTCATTATGTGTTCTACGTTAACGGTGCTATTAATCTCAACCACAAATTAACGTTATTAACATTGTTAACTTAGTAAAATAAATTAAGTTTCATTGAGGCATGATTAACAAAAATTTTGTCTGTTAACTTTGCCACTGCATTTTGGAAAAAAAAAGTGCTACACTATCCTGGGCAAGTTATTTCAAAAGATGGCCCATTTAGTCAAGATTTTAACCGAAGAAACATCATTAAAAAAAATCACTGCAAATTGTGAAATTTGTGATCACAATACTTAAAAATATAAGCAAGGGTGTCGGTTTTCAACTTTTTTGAAAAAATGACTATTATCGCTTAACCAAGTGACATGGATTTTTTTTCTTTTTTTTTCCAGAACTGTTATGACATGGCCTCTCGCCCGGTGCCAGATTATCGTTGAGTTTTGGGACACCTGTATATACATATATAAGCTCAAGAATCAAAGCAACTGCATGCCTTTCATTGAAATCGGTGCAGCGGTTAAGTCATGAAAACCTAAGACACCTAAATATCTAGACAGAGTTACTTTCAAATCTTTTTCTTTTTATAAATAAAAATGAATCACCGAAACCGACTTCGGCGAAGGCAAAAGGAAGGGTAATAGTTTTGGCAGTCTATGTATGATTGTATGTTCCACCGTAGCGCCTAAACAACTGAACCGATTTTAACGAATGAAATAAATACAACACAATAAAATAGATTCGTGATAAGGATAACAAACCGTGTGATATACGTTATAATAAATTTTACCTGTAGTTATTTAAGCAATTGTTGTTTAATAAGGGTTATTAAAACACGAATGTGGGTTGATAATAGTATCATATGAGTGTTTCAATACCTGATGATTATGTACAGTTGCATACAAGACTTTATGAATCCAAGACCATGATATGAATCCTCTATAAAAAGTTCTGAAACCATTAAATACGGCGCTGTGGTAATGAAAGGCAGGTGTCTGACAATGTTCTGTTTTTGAAAAAGGAGTTGCATTGTTGCCTTGTGAAATTTAGTACAACATTATAACACTCGTTCGGATGATGTTATGGTTACTATGACACAGGATGTTTTAATGTTGGCAATAAGCTAGCTAGCTATAAGGTAGCTTTTTCAGAAACTTTTATAGGGGACTAGTTATTGCCCGCGGCTCCGCCCGCGTGTATGTCGGTTATCGCGGCAAATAGTAGCCTATGTGTTATTCTGATGTATAAGCTGTATTACTGTAAAGTTTCATTCAAATCAAGTATTCGCGTGAAAGAGTAACAAACATCCATCCATCCATCCAGACTTACAAACTTTCGCGTTTATAATATTAGTAGGGTTTATAGCATGGGTGGTTTTTTTTAAACTTTAGGTTCCAAAAGGCATTTCCTTTTTCGCAAAACTGTGGAGTGTAAACAAAATAAATATTTTTAAACTCATATAATATCTACCACTATGTATTAATAGGTACGTTTATAGGTATATCGTCCTCCTATTTCTTATAACGATTTCTTTTTCAAGGCTATACAATCCGTCTGGATCGTACATTCTATTTAAAATATATTTTAAATTGACTAAAAAATCTCTATAATTTCGTAATCCAAAAACCAGTCGTTATAAAATTCTCAAATATGTTGCTTTCGGTACTACATAATTATATTTGTGGGTATAACATAAATAATTATCATATTTATATTTAAAAAGTGATACTCTTACGACTATGCAAAAGTAAGAGGTAAATTAATACCGTAGGCGGCGATGACCTTGCCTTACTCCTACATTAGCTCATCGAGACAGTTCATTCATACGAACTATTGTAATTATGAAATTAACACCATACACGTAGACAGGTGATGTCAACTTTCCAGTTTAACGAAGATTTAGGTATGAAGTTATCAATAAGACATAAGACAAATTATATTAGGGCACCCAGGCCGGTGGACCGAAGAGGAGTAGCCACAGTCTTTTCCCGAAACATTATAGGCTGTAATTTTCTTTGGGAGGAATCTTCACACATACACATTTTAGATTCACATACAAAAACAATAGCCTATCACTACAAACTCATACATAACAGTTAAACAAAACATTCAGAATTTCACGCACACATAAATACATTCTGTGTCATAACAGTATAATGCATAGGCTCATTTGGGCTTATACTATCACAGAGAGCACATTGCTCTTGTTATGACTTCTAAGCCATATCGTACTCGTACATATTATGTCATTCGAACAAATAAATAAAATTACTATCACGTGGTGTGGTATGATAACCTTTCATTCATTTCAATTTAGGAACACATTTCTTCAGCGCTGTTACACTTTAACTCCCTCAAAACTCTAGATGCTCTGTAGACACTAAGGAATTCCAAAGCATAACTTTTCTTGGAATGCCATTATTTTACATACAATGTACATAAAAAAACTAAACGACCACAATAACATTTACGCAATGTAAATTGAAATGCCAAACAGTTTTAAACTAGCTCTTGCTTCGTCTTCGTTCGCGTTAATTTAGCTATGTGCTGATCCGCTGATCCAGCCTGTAATATATATTTATTTCCTATATTTTGCACTCCACCAATTTATTCCTAAGTTAATAACAACAATCATAAAACTCAGTTGAAAATAATATGAAAAGTAAAACCAGAAAGTGAAAACGAGTTCGTTTGGTAGTTGCATACGAGAATGCTTTGTTTTTTTCATTGCGGATAGTATGCGTAGGTACCACCAATTCTCGTTACAGCCCACACTCACCTGTCACACAACTTCATTACAATATTCACAGTCGACATTCGTATTGTATTCGCATAGTTTTTCAAAGCCAGTTCACCTTATTAGCTTAACAGCAATTTTAATCATTTGTTCTCGGCCAAACGCCTAATACCTCCTTTAAGAATATTTTAAAGAAGTCGGTTTCATTATTTACAGGCATACCTAGCCACATTACTTTCCTTTTCTATTGCAAAGAAATGTCGTTTAGACTTTTTTAAAGTTTATAAAACACTTTAATTACTTACAAACGGTTTTGTCTTATTTCGTCCTTCTGTTCTGCTGTCTAGAAGACATCACTCTGATGAGTCTGATGCCAGTATTTTCATTGTCACATAATAATCATCAACTTGTCATATAAATGCACTAGCTGACCCGGCCAACTTCGTACCGCCATATTTACATATCTGTTTCAGTTTCCCACAGGCAGTGTACAGTCGCGGACAAAAAAAAAGACTTTTCCCGTTATCTTTTTTTTCTTTCTAGCAAAAAAAGAATGAATTAAATCGGACTATGTGTTATTGAATTACAACTAAGTACATATTTTGACTTTCATCCCCTCTCTCTTATGACCTACCTCGTGGTATGAACTCAAATCATGCCAAGTTTCATTTGAATGCATTCAGTAGTTTGGGCGTGATGCTCGGCCAAGATACAGACAGTATGTAGGTACCATCACTATTTTGCTTAGGCCCAAACAATCAATATAATTTGGATGTGTAACATCTTGCCGCTCCCTTTCTTGTAAAGGGGACGGAAGTTCATAACAAGAAGCTGGGCAAAACGCGCTGTTTCATTTAAGTAATGAGCGCATACGCTGTTAAATTTCAAATGTTATATTTCCCCTGCCTATAATGTAGCGCTGGTTTGTATTTTTTTTGTAAATTACTTGTCATAGATTAATGTTCAGAGTCTAGATATTGCTATCTAATGCAGCGAAAGCTGTTTCCCATCCAACTGACATAATCACCTACTTGGGAACAATAACTGCGAGAAGTAATACAGTGATCTATTATTATTAGCAAAGATCACACAATCAATTAGAGATACCAGATACGACTACATGACATGGTCTTTATAAATAACACGCTGTACGCTGTCACGCAACGCTTGGCGCACATATTTTTGCTGCAAGAAGTAGGAAAAAAAACAAAACATTCCTAATAACAGTCCGTAGTATGGAGGTATCGCGGTGCTGCATGCCCGTGCCTCGAAGAACACGTTACGCCATCGGTCCCGGTTGTCATGGACATCTATAGCCATGAACGACGTCAGGATCATTTTCAGGGCGTGCATCTACATTATATTTACCTACTATATAAAATACAGATCATATTAGGTCTTTAGCAATAAAATTGCTGCTTTTATATTATGAACTAACTGTGCCAGGGGGTACAAGTGCACCCCCTTGCACCTCACTCTCGGCGCCAATGTCTATGACAATCGTAATTGGTAAGTCGGTGCCCTCAAATACATGACAATTAGTTTAACGGAGATCGTTTTTTGTTTTTTCGAAAGACGGTCCCCATTTCATGTCATCCAGTTTTTTTATATTTTTTATCATTAATTTCATCACGACGAAGACTTGAGGCTCGAAGACTTAAGATTTTAAATAATTGACATTGGCAGAAATAACTGATCTGCTGATACGGCTGATTGCCATCTCATCAAAAGAAGAAGAACTAGTTTAACCTTCGAATTATATTCGCTCTCAGGCTTACGGAGGCTTACAGAGGTCCGATGCCAATCGCTCAGTGTAAAAACTGATATTCTGGTAAAACCGGTTGAACTAATAGCCGACCCACAATTAATCTTAGGAACAGTAAAGACTAGGAACATGATGTTAAGCTATTAAAAAAGGTATCGGGTATTCTCTCCCGTAGAATTTACGCCGTAAAGTGCAAATTACCTTAACCTCATCTCGTCATAGGGAGGCTGGATTTCCGTTTTGTGTTTTAGTAAAAGTTCAAATAAAATTGTTCAATCAATCGATAAGGTATGTGACACTCTATAGGTATTACTTTTCAGACTTAGTAAAAACAATACGAGTACATCCCTATTAAGTTCACACGATCGAAACGCCATATTAGCATTTTCGTTGTAGTAGTGAAAGTCCATTGGTTGTAGGCTACTTCGTTTACCGTGCTATTAGATGACAATAGAACGAAAACACTAAGAGTGCCACATGTAAATAAATACTAGTTGTTGCCCGCGACTCCGCCCGCGTATATGTCGGTTATCGCGGCAAATAGTAGCCTATGCGTTATTCTAATGCATAAGCTATATTACTGTAAAGTTCAAAATTCATCCATCCATCCATCTATACTTACAAACTTTCGCATTTATAATAATAGTAGGATAACTGAATCGCCAAATGTGTTTCTAAGCACAAATAATAAAATAACTTTAAGTGTAAGATAAAAAAAATTGTTCTTAAAAACATTTGTAGATAGATAGTTTAATTGTTTTAGTACAAAATTCAAACATAATAACATGTTTCTTTAATAGTCAATAACACAAACCGAATAAAAATCTTTTGCGGAAAACATTTATTGTTGTAAACACCCACAGACGATCCATAAATGTCGATAAAATCATTTGCATAGACGAACAACTTTTTTGGTATACAATTTGGTCATAGTCATAGTAATTCGTTCCAATCTTAGTGTTTTTTTTAAGTTAACTATACTGCACTAACAAGACATAAACAGTGTGAACGTAGGAACTTCTCTACACTATAACTGGTGTAACAAATGACTTTAATTAACTCCTTTTATTAAATACTGTCGATTCTTCTAAATAAATTAATAATTCTTCTTTGGGTAGCTCATTATTTGCAAGATATAGTGTTTACGATCTTTAACTTGTTTATTGATATAACAAATAAAAGACCTACGATTTAAAATGGAAACTAGGAAAGAAAACAATTCGAATAAGAGAAAAGAGATTCTTAAAGATAAGCTTAAACACGTAACTTACGTCTAGGTACAACAGAGGTACGTGAGCGTTGATAATTGCCAATATTAGCAAGAAGCCAGCGTCAAATCAGACAAAAGCCCGACATTCTATTGCCTTGATACAAAAACTTTGGGTTAAATAAATAGTGTATGATAATGGATAACGTCAATGTTTTAAGGTCAAATCACTTTAATTCAATATCTTGTACTTTTGTTTGAAATCCCATGTAAAAACAGCATTGATTGGATTTGCGGGGGAATAACTACTGTAACACCTGTACACCTGGATCAACAGCATTCTCTAACTCACGATCAGACCGATAGCTTGAAGAAAAATAAACTGTCTTGAAACCTTCAAAGAACTCAATCAGAAGAAAATTGGAGCAATTGGAAATATTACCAAACAGTGTAACATAAAAAATTAAACAATTTTAAAAATAATTATATCGAATTATAAGTATCCTAGTTATAAACAATATACCTCAAGAATAACAATTAATTGCTAAAACTATTATAACTTAAAAAACGTCTCATAGTACGTGCTCACACTACGTACGTACTCATCGTGCCTCACACTAGCGACCTCTGGATCTAGCCTTTCCGTGACATAGTTTTCCTGAAGAGGGCACTTAACACATGTTTCTAAACAACAGACAGTGATTTTAACTTTAATTACATATATTAAACGATCTTCTTTTTGTCTACAGGAAATATATCAAAATCCATCTTTCATACTCGACAGAAATGAAGTCTTCGACGTTATACCTGGGAAATTGGGTAAGGAAATGCAATTACTTTTTATTTTTTTGGTGTTTAGAAATTACTACTATGACTATTAATATGCATTCGTTATAAAAAAATTACTTAACAACAATTGTCTTTATTTTTTTACAATTCATGCATATTGTAATGTGTTCCCATTGTGTTATACATGTATTTCTATACAAAAATAAATCAAGTGACAAGAATATGATGGAAAATTATTAATAATTCTGTATCATTAATTTTTTGCATTTTTTATTAATAGGTGTTTGAGCCAGTCAAATAAGTAAAGAGTCAATTATTAGCGCGAAAGCTTGCGTTTAATTTATGCAAAGCAATCCTAAGCGAAAGATGTATTACACGCATTGCGTGCTTGCGTAAATATATAAAAAATATAATACCGTTACTAAATGCTAATTAACCAAAGGACAAAATAATTGTGCAATTCTTTGAGAAACCATGGCGAATTCTACTATTACTTTTATTTTGGTACAATGACATCTGTCAGTAATTGCTGTAACTCCGATTTGGTGTAGAAAGTTGAAAATAGAGCCTTGTTTTCCAGTCTACTGGAGTATTTAAGCATTCTTAAATAATTATAGTCATGCTTTATGATAATCAGGACAATGTTTTTTTATATATGCAAACCAACTCTTGAAAAAAGATAGTTATGGAAACGATAAGAAGCCAAAATTGTGTAACAAAGGTAGCAATCCTCGGTAGTATAGTGGTCAGTATGCTCGCCTGTCACGCGGGAGACCGGGGTTCGATTCCCCGCCGGGGAGGCAATATATATTTTTAATTTATGATGGTATAAAATTTTCAACTACAAGAATTATAGCAGTAACAGCCATGATGACATTTTTAGGCTATGACTTGAAGAACAATTAACTACTTTTTTACTAATGTTAACAGGCAATACAGTGTTGTTATGTGTAATAAGTTCTATAGTGTTAAACGATAATTTTCTGTGTAAATCACTGTAGACCACCAGCACTTTGAAAATGTAACATTCCCATTTAACAAAGTGGCGAGTATTGTTAAAAAACCTCGTATTCGTAGCTTCAAATTCAAAACTTTAGTTAATCAACGGCAACGCACTTGTAACGCCTCTGGTGTTGCGGGTGTCCATGGGCGGCGGTAATCGCTTACCAGCAGACGATCCATCTGCTCGTTTGCCCCCTATCCCATAAAAAAATCAAGAAAAGGTTTATTCCAAGAAATGTAGGCAGAATATTGAAAAACAATAGTTATTGAAACTGTAGCGAAAAATTGCCTGAGCGACAATTGCCAAAGTTTCTTTTCAATTAAATAATATTTTATTACTAGTATATAAAGAATATGTATATAATTTAAATACGTAGTAATCAATAAAATAGGTTATTCTCGAAGGTCTCGAATAACTCGCCCTATCTGGCGGCCGACATTGGAACTTGTTACATGCTGCATAACAACATTAGTGCAAGCCTTTAGGTGTTGATGGCACCGCTGTTTTATAGGTAACATAAATTATCTTAAGAAAGGATTTAGTAAACAACAAGTGAAATTTAAAAAAAATAAAAACCGACTTCAAGGTTCGACTCGATTTCTCTTGGATTCCATCATCAGATCATGTCTTTATCATGGTACCAGCGTTGGGATATCTCCTTTCCAATAAAAAAAGAATCATCAAAATCGGTTCATAAACGACGAAGTTATCCGCGAACACACATAAAAAAAAGATATATTCGGTCGAATTGAGAAACCTCCTCCTTTTTTTAAGTCGGTTTAAAATAATGAGAATAATGAAATATAAACATGATATAGGACCTGCAAAAAGTTAATGTTTCCGAATAATGCATAAGAGTTAAAGAGATGGTTGAGGTTTCAGCGTTTCTGTGACGAGAGGGAAGGGCTGATTGAAAGACTGAGATCTAACCTCGGTAGTACAGTGGTCAGTACACCCCGAATATGCGCGTGTGTACTATCGCGATGGGAGACCAGGGTTCGAATCCCTGCCGAGGACATTTTATTTTTATAGCTGCATTTGTTTATATAAAACATTGAAATTCTAATCAATTCATCTGATTAGAATTTCAACATTTAAGGTGACAATGCACACTTTGCACTTTTATTTCACACTTTTAAATAAAAATACAAATTACGATAATTGGGAATTAAAACAAAACTAATAACGCTATTTTTCTTGATAGAAACACTTTTTTTTAAATGTATTGTATTAGTAAGAAATAGAGCGTAGTGTAGGAGGTTAGAGTGGTCCTAGACAGTAGAGAAAAGAAAAGATTAAACTTCAAGTAATTGCATTAGGTACATCTACAGATTATGAATGCACTATAAATAACGACAATGGTGCCGAGTCTAATGTGACCGAAACTTATATTTATCTATTTTGTCAAAAAAACGAACATCTTAAGGAGTACCATAGTGTCACTTTCTTTGAAGAAAAAACAAAACATAAATTTAAAGAAAGTTGTTGGTGAACCATGAGCTATGAGTCATTTGCAAGATCATATTAAATGCCAAAGTAGGTAATGTTTAAAATCTAGAATTAACATTCATTTCACATTTATTGTAAAGAAGATATGTCTATACCTATTATGCTATCTATGTATTTTTTAAGTTGAGTTTTGAGCATATGGGCTAATCATTTCCATACTATTTTCAATTCTACTAGCTTTTACCACAATCTTGTATTGAAAATGTACCTCTAAGGAGGGCTCTATATCTCGAGCTACAGGTCTCCGATTGTTGTACCTAAAAATTATCTTAAATAAATAATTTATTATTGATACTTATATATAACTATATTTTGTACTAGCTGACCCGGCGAACTTCGTTATGGCGGCATATTTACACATCTGTCTCAGTGTGGGAACACAGGCAGTGTACAGTCGCGGACAAAAAAAACTCTTTATCCGTTCCCCTTTTATTTTTTCTTTCTAGCAAAAAAAGAATGAATGAAATCGGACTATGTGTTATTGAATTACAACTAAGTACCTACATATTTTGACTTTCATCCCCTCTCTCCAGGAAACCGTGCTGAATTTCGGGATAAAAAGTATCCTATGTCCTACCTCGGAGTATAAACTCAAATCATGCCAAGTTTCATTTGAATCCGTTCAGTAGTTTCGGCGTGATGCGCGGCCAAGATACAGACGGACAGACAGACAGACAGACAAAAATGAAAAAAATTACAGTTTTGGCTTCAGTATCGATTATAGAAAGCCCTCCAAAAATCCCAAATCCAACCAAATCTTTAATGTACAGAATTGGACCTGTTACATTTTTATTGTAAGTATATAGATTTATAGATAAGATGATATTTATTTATTTGGATTTAAAAATACTGTTTGACATTATGCTTCGCGTTTGGTTTTTGTTTTCTGTCTAAATGGCGTTGCATTGTGATAATGTTAGATTTATTAAGAATCGTTAGTAATTCGATATTATTAATTCTAAATTTCGATTTGGCTATGTGATCTTTGTGAAATGTCTATACCTTCTTGTAATCAGATCTATGAATAAGATAAATTACCTGAACATTTTTAACAAATATATGTTACATAGATACTGAAAGGTGTATTTCATTACACAAATCTTAAATATTGCTACTATCATTTGAAAAATCATAGGTCAAAATATTGTGAATTTAACAGTTTTATGGATTGAGAAGAAAAAGAACTGGCTAAGTTAGGAAGGATTGATAAAATAACTGTGTCATGGCACAGTTTCTTTTATTTGATTACAAACAAGTGGCACAAATATATTTGCCATCTTATTGGTATAAATAAAATATCCACCTAGTCTTACCTGTGTCGCGTTGATGTGAGTGTTTGTTGCAGGCGACAAATGGATGGTGTCATGTCTCGGTGTGCTTTACCTCACCAAGGGTCTGTTCTACCGAGTGGTGCCAGCTGACCAGAGGGTTGATGAAGCTTATGCTGGTGTTTTCAGGTATGTGCACTTGACTACACGTTGTGTAATTTATCCAAAAGCAACAAGCTCGAAAATAATCCAGTGAGTCTTGCAATAGTCACATACCTCATCGTTTAAATTTAATGAAGCGAGGTTCTCCTACTTCCTGACACATACTTCTATTTCCTTTTTACGAAATAACTACCAAATGCGAAAGCGAAAGGATAAAAGAGAGGAGAGGAAAGCGAGAAAAGAGGAACGATTACACAACAATGGCCTAATTAAGGTTTCATTCAGTGCCAATATCTTGTTACTCAGTACGTGGATACAAGACATTTTTTCTTTTTTTTCTGCATAGTCCCTTGAACTCTAAAAACTTCACTAGTTTTTATTTACGAGTGCTCCAATCTTCGCGTTGAGGTAGGAACCTTTCAGACCATATAGTTAAATTACTTATAAAACAATTCCTTACAATTTAATTAAAAAAATATTAAAATTAATAAATGTATGAAATAACTTTATATGGTAAATGACTTGGTTTGAGCGAGTCCAGCTATATAAGAAATTACCAAACAATTTAAAAAAGAATGACATACTCATATCAAGAGTAAATGAAGAAATATGATAATACAATTGAGATTTTCATCTCATTTCATAATTCACGTAAAACTACTTTGCAACAATACTCTTTGTAAACGACCTGTAAGTTTTAATGAGAACAAATTCTTTAGAACTATTTTAATCAGAGGTAGACAAGGTAGTAGACGGCATAAAAACACTACTATTCGTAAGAAGAATGCGTAATGTAGTATTGTCATACTCTCATACTATGGCTAAATGGCAGTGTACCTCCTATCACGACAAATTATTAAATTTAAAAACCTTTCCATTTCAGGTTCCGCCTTTGGTGGTGTGGGCAATGGCTCGAGGTGCTGGTAGACGATCGGCTCCCCACCGTCAACGGAAAGCTGGCTTTCCTACAGAGCAACAATACAGAGCAAATGTGGCCGGCGTTACTAGAAAAAGCATATGCCAAGTGAGTACAAAACATCAATACATTTTTGATGCAACAATGCGTGTTTGAAGACAGGAATGCGATGTCTAAGAAAGTATTCAATGTATCTATCTTCTATTTATCTTTTCGGTTATGTCTGGTTTTACTTAGTCTGCCTAGGTTTTCCTTTGGATTTTGATTATCCGTACGGGTGCGGTGTAAAACCCTATGATAGGAATCGATTTGGGTCTGATTTTTTGCCATAAATAGTACATAAACAAAAAAAATACTTTTACAACAGCTGCAATACGAGATCATAAAAATAATGTAATAACGTGGCCTTCTGATCCTTAACTAGGCAGACTGGTAACAAACATACTTACATATATATTTCTAAATAAGTACCTACATACGCCCAGACACGGAACAAATGATCGCGCTTATAACACAATATGTGCTGGGTGGGAAACGAACCCACAGCCTCAGTAGTTAGTAGTTCTTCTTTTAACGAGATGGCAACCAGCCGGATTAGCTGTTTCTGCCAATTTTAAGTATTTAAACTCTTCAAATCTAAGTCTTCAAGTCTTCGTCGTGATAAAATTAATGATAAAAAATGTGGATGAGATGGAAAAACGATTTCCTAGTTAGTAGTTACTACTAGGTCTTTGTTTAGAATGAATGTCCAACTGTCACCCCAGAGTCTACACCCTACAATTTGTCATGTTCAATTTCTAATTCTGCTCTGTGCTGTACCCTAGTGTGTGACCTATGTCGAGAAGTGGACTGCAATGGGCTGATAATGATGAATTTCTTATTTATAAATGTATGCAAAATCAATTGTTTAGATAAAGATATTTACATTACAATACCTTAGTACAAAGTGGTGCTATCATTTCAGACTCCACGGATCATACGAAGCTTTAAAATACGGCAGTCTGCTTGATGGGCTAGCGGATCTCACAGGAGGGATAACAGAGTCCATACAGATGACCGACTTGAGTGATGGAGAGGCCTTAAGGAACCTGTTAAAGTACACTAGTCTCGTCACTGCACATCATGTCGCCTCTGTAAGTTATAGTTGGTAAAGCTGACTTAGCCTATCTTAACGTCTACCGGCCTTTTTCAAGTTTTAACTATAGATAGGTTATTAAAAACTTATTTTTAGCATAGCATGGCTAGGATTCATTTTTAGAAAATTTACCAAAAAAAAATACCGAGTAAAGTTCGGTCATTCAGGTTCTATCTGTAATTTGATGAAAATAGGTCTGGTAATAAGAGCGGTGTTACCCAATGCCCGATCAAAATACGATCCGAATCCATGAACATACCGTTCTGATTTATCGTAGAATTTATATGGTAGTTGACACTAGATCCGACTTCTATCATCCGATTCCTTTCCGTGATCCGTAATTTTATTTTATACCGTAAAATTAATAATAGGTAGGTAAAGAGAAATTGTTAGTAATAATGTTGACATTCTTTTTTGTTTTACGTTTTTGTTACTGGGTTGTCTGGGCTGTCAAATGAACTACGTATCTGAGTTAAGAGAAAATTATATAGAAACTATTAGAAACACATAATATATTTAGAAGCATACAACTAATAAATCTGTTTACTCAATTAACAACAACAGTTTAATTTAACAGCACGAGATAAAAAAAAACTTAAGAGTAACACATATCATTTTTTTATTATAATAGGTCTTTACCTATGAAATTGCCGTTTTGTATGCAATAAGTGAAAGTACTTATTTTTTCAAACTTTTTATTTCTGTTATTCAAAGTAATGACCCATCTTTGCCAACGCATTGGCAGTTTATTGATGCCCTTTTTGTAAAAATCAGCTGAGGGAGACTGTCTGAACTGACAACATCATTTGGTACAGTTCGTAACTTCGGTCTCCAAGCTGCAAGAGCTGGGGTTGGAAGCTCTCCCTCATCCGCCATACTCACCAGACCTTGCACCTACCGACTATTACTTTTTCCAAAATTTAGACAACTTTTTAGTGGGTAAAAAATTCAATTCCCGAGAGGCAGTACAAAATGCCTTTGAAGAGTTTGTTGCCTCCCGTCCAGCTGATTTTTACAAGAAGGGCATCAATAAACTGCCAATGCGTTGGCAAAGATGCGTCGATTGCTTGGGTGATTACTTCAAATAACAGAAATAAAAAAGTTTGAAAAAATAAGTACTTTCACTTATTGCATACAAAACGGCAATTTCATAGGTAAAGACCTATTATACCAATTAACTTTGCTTTAGACCCTTGAAGACAAAATACCAGAACTTCAAACCGAAATGAACTACGTCATCATGAATGTAGAACAAGTGGAAAGTACAAAAGGTCCTACGTACGTAGTGCGCTTGCGCCGACCTCTTGGTATTGGAGAAGTTCCTGTACCCTACATCGTTTTGAACCCAGAGTCGTAAGTTCATTTTTTATAGCATTATTATAGTACTTGAAATCACTTTGAAAACTAAATCAATATATTTACTCACTCTACACGTCGCGTCAGCCAGTTTTAATTCCATAAAACTCGAGAATATCTTTTCAAGAGCTTGAAATACTGATTTGGAGCTGCTTGGAAAACAAGTAGTAAGAAAGTACATAGTTTACTAAGATCGAGTCATCTTTCTTGACGGTTATAGTAATAATAATGGTATTCAGTGATTATAGCGCTTATTCTATCAAGTAGGTTTAAATAATAATAGGTACCTATTGGTGGATGCTATCAACCCTTATTACTGCACTCACCATAGATGTATCAATAAAGGATGTCTTCATGATTTTTGTTTAGGTATTCATTTTGAAGTGTATCGTTGTAATATACGCAACAAAAGGTCTTAACTTTTATTATCATTTATTTACATTAAGAACATTTCTTTTTACAGTTGGCATTCAATTCCCCAAAAAGAGAAAGACCGCTTTGTATCCACATCAAAAGGAACCTGGATGTTATTCTCTGACTTCCAAAGAGCCTTCTGTCGCGTCGAAGTAGTACACCTTGACTTGGAGACTTGCTGGGCTGAACCGTTCTTAGCTGACAAACTCAAATGGCAAATGAAAATGCATCAAGCTGGGTGGAAGAGGGGAGTTTCAGCAGGCGGATGTCGAAATTACGTCCGTAAGTACTTCGGGGGATTATTTATTACTATAGACAACAGGCCTTAAACTCAGCGCTCCTGGTGGTTTGCTGGTTTTTCAAAATTCAGTTCCTTTTTTACGACATTTGTGAAATCGAGAGTAGTAGTCGGAATTGAATTTTGAATGATTTTTTATTAAGAGAATGGATCTTAAAAATCCAATATCGATGTATCAGCAAAGAATTCAATCTTTTTAAAAGCCACACCAGGTCAATAAGATTTTTTTAAATTCTTATGAATTTTAGAAGATCTTTTTTTTATTACCTACACACAATATTTTTATCTGCAATGTGAGCATGCTTCATTGTGTTAAAGACGATGAACCTGAGCTTCTTGTCTAAAATGATATATTATGAGAATCACATCGATGTAAATACATGTTCAATATTTTATTATTTCCAGATTTCTTCCACACGAATCCTCAAATACAAATAGTTTTAACAGAACCAGATACAGTAATTATATCATTGAACCAGCATTGCATAATGGAACCTAAGGTTATCGGATTCAGTATCTACAAGATCCCCTCACCTTTTACTGAAACTGCTAAAGCCCTGTTCTTCAGAAAAGTTAAGAGCACCATAAATTCCCAGTACACAAACAGTCGACAAGTAACACATAGGTATGTTAATTATTTAACTATAAAATAATGCAGAATGCGAAGATTTTTCAATAGTCTAACTTTTCCAGCTGACGTCTTATGATGTGCCTCATGTTGTTTTTATAACCCTCCGCAGCCAGGAATATTTTCCTGAGCCCAGGAACATACGTTATTAAAAACCTGTTTACAGCTATAAGAAATTTTTGATGCGAATGGCTTTAATAATGTTATCTGCTAATTGCGAAATATTTACATTAGCAATATATGAAAAGAAGTGTAGCATGTGTCTTATATTTTCAATTTTCAGATCTCCTCTAGAAGCCAGTGCATATATCGTAATGCCCACGACGTTCGAACCTCGAGACGAAGCCAACTTCACCCTTAGAATATATTCAAGTAAACCTATCAAAATGAAGATTTTGGATAATCCTCCTAAGATGACAAAGACAGCTTTAGTAAAAGCACCTCCAGTTGTGGAAGTGAATAGTTTCGCGCAATACGAAGCTGTATTTTTGCAATTAGCGGATGAACATAAAACAATAGATCCTTTCGAATTACAAGAGTTATTAGATGCCTGTCTTCCAAATGATTACATCAAGAGTTGTGCATCGATAGACACCTGCCGGCAGATCGTTTTATCCTTGGATGTATCCTTTTTTTTAAATATCTATCATTGTTACGAAAGCAAGTGTTTATGCATAACATACGTTATTCTACACGATTACAACCCTACATAAACTGACAGCCTATAAAGTTAAAAAATAATTTTAATGAAAAAATTACAAAGCTTGTTCCGAATTTGAGCGCGAATGACAGTCGATTTGCACCATTAGGATTCACGTATCAAGACGTCTATCATCATCATTAACGAGTTCATCAAAAATAAACGTGGTTCTAGTAATTAAATGTTGTAACACTTTGTGCAATAGTATTCTAAGATTAAAAGTTCACATTTTAAGTTGCGAACTATGATGCAGAAGCATCGCTATAGGCCGCCATAGTGTGGGTCCCTATGCTGCACAGTTGCGTCGTCTGCATTCGCAATAAGTATGGGGACCAATACTCTTTAATTCTGCTCATGCGTTCCATCGGGCAGAGTAGGCTCACTAAAGCAGGCCCAAATATATATATTTTTTATTTTATTTAAAACTATGCAAATTTTATGTCATGGGATAAAAACTGAAACTCAGGCAAGACTAAAGAGACAACAAGAAGCCCTAAAACGTCCACATTTGACACCCCAATGGACTTTAACACAATGGTGAAAGCGCAAACGCAAAAACTATAAATAAATAATAAATAAATAAATATTTTTGGACATTTAACACACAACGCCATCTAGTCCCAAGCTAAGCGGAGCTTGTGTTATGGGTACTAGATAACTCAATATAATAATAATATAATACCATAAAGCAATAGAAAGTTACCAAAATATTCAAATTGTTAAAATTCGATACTGTACATGATCATAGATTAAAAATAAATAATTTATTCATTTTCCTTAGCATAAACCTCAGAAGAAAGGCACGGGTCGCATTTCACTTTCAGATTTTAAGGACCTCATGTGCAGCTTGAAGCATTGGCAGCTGGTCTTTAGAACACACGCTAGAGAGAAGATGGGTGTTCTTAGAGCTGAAAGGTTTCGAGACGCACTTCGAGACGTCGGGTTTATCGTGCCCGAGAAAGTAATGAACCTCCTCGTCCTCAGGTATATGAGGAAAGACGGCATGCTGAGGTTTGGGGACTTCGTTTCGGCTGTGATGCATTTACACCGTGCATTTGGTAAGTCAAGAATATTTACGGCTCCGTCCACTTGGACAACCAAAAATCCCCTGAGGAATTCATTAGAATTTTTTGAACAAATTAATCCCTTAGGGTATTTTTTTTCCGTTTTGATCCCCTAGCTAGTAGATTTATTTGGAATTTTTTGTATACACAACAGTACTACTTCGCAATTTAGATAAGAAGTTAGTTAATACATCTTTTTATATTCTTTGCCGCTCTCATTTCTCTTAATTTCGCATCACCAATATCTTTCTTTCTTACAGAAATTTTCCACAAAGGCAATAGTCTTCGAACGGAGGGTGTTCAAATGAATTTAACCGAGGTAAGACAATTCTTGAAACAGAACACGTAATTATAAATGAGCTCTTTAAAAACCACAATAGGAGTGATCAAAATGTGATTAGCAAATCCATAAATGGAAGTAAGGAATAAAAATGGTTTTTATATATCGAGATATCGGTATACGAGTACTAAAAATGTTCATAGATTTTGCGAATATTTCTAGGACGTACCTAAGAAATGAAGTAAAAATAGTAAAATCAAATGCATGAGGAACATCGAAGTACCTACCTATAAGTAATATAAATATAATATGTATAGGAAGGCTGCTGCTAGTGCTAAGTATTTAGTCAAATATGTACATACTTTACCTTTAATCTAATTTTGTTTGCAGTGGCTGAAGAACGTTTTTATCTGCTAACCGCCAAGTATACAAGACATTTATAGTGATCGTTAGACGTTTTGGACATTATGCATAATACCTAACTAGTTATCCAGGCGAATAAAAGCGAGGGTTAAAGTGAGATAAATGTTTTTCCATGTAGTTATATACCAAGAGTATTTGTGTAAAATGTTGTTCTCAGTGAGACTGAAAACAGCTCTTCCTAAGGTAAATAAAAAATAACTGAACTTTGTTTATTGAACTGTAATAGATTGCTTTTACTTTTTGTTTATAATGCTGGGGCCACACTACCGGGAAACGTCAATGATGATCATCTCTATAAATACTGCGTTAATTATTACGTTAATTTTGTTCACAACGACAAACGTAGTGACCGCTTCAACGCATTAATCTCTGATGTAACGTCACTCGAGTTATCGCCAAACGGGAAACGGCAATGTGAATGCCGTTGTAGAATTATCGCAATAAGTCTAGGCTACACCAACGTCAAACGTTCATCATCGCGATAATTAACGGCTTTTCTCGTTAGTGTAGCCCCAGCATTACGGAGAGTAAAGCAAATTTTGATTGTTTTTATCGAAAATACCTGGTTCGAATAAGTCCATGCACATTCGAAGTTTAGACTGGGTCCAGATTGGAACGATGAAATGAATTTACTGTAGAATATTGTACTAAATATATTTGTTACTTTTACAGGTGATAAATATCACAATCCTTATTTAATACATTCCCTAACTGCAAGATTAGCGATATTGTTAAAGCATCTACAATTTACAATCATAAATAGTCATAATAATACTGAATAATAACGTTTTATAAATACTCGATGCATTTAACTGATAATAATGTTAAGGTAAAGTTAAGCTTAATTTGTATAAAAATAATTGTGAGTGTGCTTTTATGAAGGATGCCTGTTCGGATCTGAAGGTGGACGTATATCAATGGGTGAAGGGTCCTAAACCACAACCGGTTTTATTAGGTGGGAACAGTATCGTAGCGTGTTTCGCGCCCGGTGCAAGGCAAAAAAGAAAGATGCGTCTATATCTGTTCTGTGGGGCTCATAGCCCAGTTGCCCTCGGTTATTAGACACAATCATCGAGTGTAAGCAACGACGGCGCGGTCAGTACCTGGATGGGTGACCGCTGTGGTGGGTGGCACGATACCATGAGCGTCTCCGTGATTCGGAGGTCACGTTAAGCAGTCAGTCCCGGTTATTATAGGATAACAGTCGTGAAGCTTAGTTGGAGGCCTTTGGGCGGCTTAAAAACATCCAACGGCAAGATTACGAGGCCACAACGTTGTCTTGCTAGTCCCCAACCCGCACTCGGCCAACGTGGGGACGTATGGCCTCTCCTGAGAGGAGACCCGAGCCCGACAATGGGACATAATGGGTTGTTGATGATATCTGTTCTAGGCTATTTCCGCGCACTCCAGTGCTTAAGTACTGCTGTCAGCTCTCTAGTTACATCACTGGAAATACATCCAAGAAATACTCAAGAGTAAAACCATAGTTACATTTAAAAATATATATTTGTACATTTCATGGCCAAAAAAAAGAAACATTAATACTCAAATCTTTGTATTGCAACGTCAAACGCATCGTAATTTGTGTACAATTCGTGAACATGAAAAACAGTCCAAGTAGATATTAAAACATCTTATTATAAAGTTATTTGTATAACTATGACCTCACTTCCTGGCCTTAGGGAAAGGCGCTAATATGTGCTTATACTCTTAAATTATATGACGATCTCGCTTGACTCAAAATATTAATAATTATATGATATTATTACGTTGTAAATAATAGAATTGTAAATCCACCGAGTCGGTACATTAGTTTATTGTAATTGACGGAATTTGAATGTCGAGAATCGCATTGTTGGTTTTGTAATAAGTGATATACTTATATAACTTGTTTGTCGAATAAAAATTTTGTTTTGAAAAATGATGTTTGTTTATCCATTCGCATTTTTTCCAGGTTAATGATATTCATCGGACTGTTTCGAGACATTTTTTTTAAATAGCTATAAATATCATTTAAAATGAAATTATACATGACTGAGATAAGTGTAAGCCTAATATGTACTTATTTACCAGATTAAATGCTGTACCATCGACACTATATACTACTCCTTATAATAAGGCAATGAATAATATTCTCTTTAAGTTGTGCCTAGAGTTAGGTGAGTCTTGGCATGACACATGGTAAGTGACATATAAAGCGAAACCTGACCTTGCTAAATATCATTACATGGTGACTCCTCCTCCATGGCTATTTTCCAGAGGGGTAGGCAGAGACAATTGATCTATTGAATATGTTCCTTACACATTTCTTTGGTTTCGTAAACTCTTTGCTCGCTGAATTGTTACCTACTTTACAGTCAGGAAACTATATATCCATTTTATTTTAGCATTCCTTACAACCGAAGAAAATATGGAATATCGAATAAATTAAAAATAAAGAATCTTTTAAATAATAGATAAGCAAACAGATAATACTTAGGATGTTAACATAAATATTGTCAATACCTAATCTTTATATATATAATTCTTCTGTGAGTGTGTATGTCACTGAACTTCTCTCAAACGACTGGACCGATTTTGATGAAATTTTTTGTGTGTGTTCAAGGCGATCTGGGAATGGTTTAGATTCACAAAAACGACTGGACCGATTTTGATGAAATTTTTTGTGTGTGTTCAAGGGGATCTGGGAATGGTTTAGATTCACAAAAACGTAAAAGATGTTACGTGGGTCAGCTAGTCTTATATATAAAATCAATTGCTGTTCGATTGTCTCGCTAAAACTCGAGAACGGCTGGGCCGATTTAGCTGATTTTTATTTTGAAATGTTTGTCATAGTCCAGGGAAGGTTTAAATGGTGAAAAATTAAAAAAAAAACTTGAAAACCCAAATGTCACGTGTACGAAGTATCGGGTGCAGCTAGTCATTATTCAATTTTCAATATAATAATTACACGTTTGATAATTTATTGATTCTATGCCAATAACTGTTAAATTACACTATGTGCGAAAAGAGCGTGACCGGCAAAATTTTATGAAAATCTTAGAAATATTAAACGATAAATTGTAATCAATTAAGTCTTTTATTGCTGTTTGATGCTTTATATTAATACGGCGTCTAATCTCCATTATTGCTATAATCGCTTGGCATCTTCACGGCATACTTTCCGCCAATTTTTCAGCATAGCTGCGAGGTGAAGATCTCCACGCGGACTTCATTTCACGAGTAAGGTCAACCACGGTCACTACATTTTTTGCCATTAGTTTAAGCTTCATCCACGACCAAACATTTTCAATTGGATCGGCATCAGGGGACTGTGAGGGCCAATCCTATACCATGTTTTGCTTTCCAAGTGGTGCAGAGCCGACTTCGGTGTTTCATTCATTATCCTCTTGCAGAATCCAGAAATCATTTTGGTGTGGAAACATTTTCTTAGCAGACGGCAATAATGCTTTTTCGTAAATTTTCGTCTCTTCTCAGCATCCAAAGTACCGACAAACAAGTGCAAATTTCCGAAACCCTTTTTTGAGAAGCATCCCCAAACATGCACCTTTAAAGGGTGTTTCACGGTTCGTATCATCAGTCTATTGTCAGCAGCGGAAAGCAACAAAATGAAGCTTATCTTGTCCCAATCATGGTCTTTGTTTACGCACGCCCAATGCAGCCTTTTTTCAATATGAGTTTCAGAAAGGAGAGGTTTCCTCACAGTGCATGTCAAAAGATTAAACCCTTTTTCTTCAACTTTTCTTGCCCAGAGCGAAGTGATAATAAAGGATTCTTGGCAAACAGCTGCACAATCCGTATTTCCTCTGCAACAGACGTCTTTTTCGATTTGCTACGATCTGGTCATCAATGGTTTTTGTTTGTGAATATCTCTTCACCCACTTGCTCACGAAGGCCTTGTACTATTTCATATGATGGGCGGCCTGATCGCGGAACATTTTAGGTCCTTTCGGAGGAGTACAGAGAAACACACAATCGGGAAGTGTACATGGCACTCATTGTAAAAAATAATATTATTAACAAAGAAAACTGGAGGTAAATCTTATGTTTTTTACAATGCATTTTAGGTAAAAGATTGTTCTATTCAGCCTTATATTTATTTTTATAAATTGCATTCCAAAATTAAAAAATATGCTGGTCACGTTCTTATCACACACACTGTATGTCAACTTTAAAGGGTTAACTACTTTTTAAATTAAATTTAAAAAAAAAATTGTAATCTATATATATAAAAGAAAGTCGTGTTAGTTACACTATTTATAACTCAAGAACGGCTGAACCGATTTGGCTGAAAATTGGCGAGGAGGTGGCTTAGAACCAGGAGACGGACATAGTATACATTGTTTTTTTTCTCTTAATTTATTTTTAAGAGACTTTTACCCTATTAGGATATGCCAGTCCCAGAAGGCCTTAGCTTAAACAAGTATCAATTTAAATATTATATGCTAGACTGTTCAATTTAATAGTTTTTTTATGTTGGTATAGCCATATAGGTATAGATACTTTTTGCATAGTTTTTTTTTTACTTGGCCCCTGGCGTTAACCGCAGTTGTTGTTGTACTGCGGATAACACAGCGGGGCTCAGCTAGTTAATACATAATTTAACATAATAACATATTTATACAAAATTAGTGAAAAATCAACTATTTAAATACCTTGGTTTTGCAGATTTTGAGCAGCATAAAACTCTAAATATAGTATAAATACAATTCAATTAATTAACGAATTTACATATATTATTATGTCACTAAATAATATGATTGCATTAATTAAACATATTAGAAGGCAAGCAATACTGTCCCTAACTTTTCATACGTTAATAATAATCGGGTACATGGGTGCCGCTAGCTGAAAGTGCCACACCCTTGTGTCTCCCGGCGACCATGATCAGGTAAATAAATAATTTTCACTATACTCATTTCTGCTCCTGTCCTTTGTCATCTGAGTCTGTTGCAGCCCTATGTAGTTCATATAGCTGAATCAATTGATCTTCCGTCATATGATCCAATAGTTGAGGGTCTAAATAACTACCTACTTCCTTCTTTCTCGCCTGCTGTAATGGTTTCATTTGTTTCGCTAATGTTATTGCATAGTCCTGAAATAAAAATACAAAAATAATTATATAAATAATTATGCACTCTAATTATTATTTAGATTAAACATGAGAGATATATGAAATAACTTTCACATGGTTAATCTATGTAAATCTTATCAAAACACCTAAGTATATGAGAGCCTAGTGCAACTTATTTCAGATTAATTTGCTCATGAAGATTTCAGTGCAGGTTAATTGCAAAACTAAATATATTGCCTCGGTCTAGAAATTAACAAATGTGACTGCCGGTGAAAATAGTTTTGGGTTCAATTCCCTGTTTTGGTCAAAAGTGTTATTAGGTTTTTTCTTACAAGAAACTAAAATAACCAGTTTCAGTGGTCTCATGTCTGTTTAACAGTCAGTTTATGAATAAAACTACTCACTATATTAAAATCCCTATTCCATATCTCTATTGTGAAAACATTTTCTTACTTCCTATGCTGTAAGTATAGCAGTGGTCATAGTCTGGTTACCAAGTACATGCTCTGTCTAGTATAGGATGAGATAGCCATGATTAAGATGTGGGATTATTATTTATATATTAATTTCGGCTAAACAAGCTTCATAAGCAATTGAGTCACTTTAATCATGTCTATCTTAAATTAAAGTCTCGTCTTGAGTTAGGTAACACGAGAATCAACATAACTTACAGTCCATTCGTTGAGAAATATTTTTGCCTCGTCATGATTGCACTTTTTATGTCGTTTGAATTCATCTCTAGCGTAGTTGTCCCCCATAATGCGAAGTTCAGGCGGCAAAGCTCTGTGCATCCGGAATATTAGTTTATACAAGCGTCGAACACGCAATATGTGTTCCGATCCTGACATTCTGTATTATAAAATTGAAAAGGTTTAATTTATAAAAACATCACAAATCATAAGTTTTCACGTTCCTGCAAATACTTACGATAACAACATTTTGGTTTCTACCTGAATATGAACGGTATTTCATAAATAATACATACATCTTTTATTTTTTATGATCTTACCTAGCTTAAATTATCGCGTTACAGAATTTTTATTTAATTTCGTAACCACCTTACATCATACGAATCGATGTTTTTTGTAAAACTTAGAATCCCTTGCACAATGACAATGTTATGACACTTGACAGTGACAAATAGGGATGTGGCACAAATACGTAATAACTAAACTAGTATCCAAAATAATATCAGAAATAAAAACACTTGAATAGTTTCATAGCTAATAAAATTGAAAATATTAATTTATTAACAGCTTATGAAAAGGTAACGAGCAGATACCTATTATTTTAGTCATAAATGAAAAGTTTGCCATCGCTAGACGCATAGCAGAGGTAAAAGATCAAAATTATATAAAAAATATATCGTGGTGATAGTTTTTTATGACACCGCAGGAAAATGAGCACACCTGATGAATAGCACCTGCTGCAGTGCCACCGCGCATGAACGAATGCAGCAGCCACAAGCGCTTTGCCTGCCTTGTACCTTTCTTGAAGATTAACGTGAACAATGAGGAAAAGTATTAGTCCGGAAAATTCCTTGGAGCTGGAGCACCTCCATGATCCATACAATAAAGAATGAAAACGTTTCACTCCAAAAGAACAGATTAAATTAGTGTAATAGGGTATTTATGTACTATTAACTCTAAGTATTTATGCCGCTTCAGACTTTCTGCGGATCATGGGCAACATCTGTGCCAGTACAACTCGCTGTTCTAAAACGATGTTTGCCTAAGAGATTTGTTTGTTTGTTGTTGTTTGTTGTTGTAAGAGGTTGTTTGAGATTATTACTTTATTCGCCTCTCAAGTGTCTAATGTTGTGTGCGGATGTGCCTATCTAGGAGTAGAATATTTCTGTAAAATCTTTTATTTATTTACGGTAACGATTGGGTAACAGTGGATCACGGGGTACAGTGGATTATTCACAATAACTCGGTATGTGTTATGCTTACGCACACAATGAAACGTGTTTTTGTCGCCTAGTCCGTCCCCCTTTCCGATGCACTAGTCGTCCAACGGGTGACAAAGCGGGAAGTTGCGCTGTCACACTTCGCGCAGTAGGTAAGTAACGAAAGTATTTATTTACGTGATTTTAAAATTAGGTTTATATCTAAGTGAATAAGATATCTAAATGTTTTTATTTTGTCGTACACTTGTGATATCCTAAATCTTAAGTAGCTTGTGTCGTTTTATCTGCAAGATAGGTAGTAATTGTTTTATTTATTGTATTATTCCAGAACCGCTATTGGGTCACAATGAATCATTTCGTATTGGGTCACAGTGGACTGCTGATTCATTGTAACCCATGGAACAAAAATCGATTCATAATTTGTTTTTAGGTAAAAATGCCCCGCAATCGGGTAAGAAAGACTGGCATCGGACTTCACACTGAAGAACAAATGAAAAATTCTCTCAAACTCATATCGGATGGTCACAAAATAAGAGCTGTGGCTAGATCAACCGGTATTCCACTTACAACTTTATTTGAATACAATAAATAAAGTTAAAAACAAACAAACCCACACCTAATTAAGCAGTTCGTAAAATATTTACCGATAACCAAGAAAACAATAGAGTCGATTATATTGTTAAGGGCAGCCAAATGTTCTATGGACTTACTATAAGAGATGTTCGAGGCCTAATTTACGAAGTAGCGATCTTAAATAATATAAAAGTACCAGATACGTGGCATAAAAGTAAGCTTGCAGGGATGGAGTATCTGTATTTCATCAGCAACCCATAACGCCCCACTGCTGGGCTCAGGTCTCCTCTCAGGAGAGGGTTAAGGCCATACATCCCCACGTAAGGACTGGCAAGACAACGTTGTGGCTACGTCATCTTGCCGTTGCGTTGGATGTTTTTTTAATCCGCCCAAAAGTATCTGTATAGTATCGGAAAAAGAAATAATCGATTATCTTTACGAACTCCTGGAGGATGCAGTCTTAGCAGAGCGACGTTTTTCAACCGTCATAATGTGAATGTGTTCTTTGATAATAACCAAAGCTTGAAGACTGTTTGTGTTGTTCTCTTAGAATTTAAATTAACAGACTGTTGATTAGGTCAAAGAAAAAAAAACTAAATTTATTACTAAGCTCATCAATGTGAAATTGTTCTTTTTTTATAAGACTGGTTTGATTTACATGAAAGAAGATTGTACAATGATACATATAAAAGACTCATAATACGGAAATTGTTGTATTTTTCTAGTTTTTTTACGTAGATCCAGTATACCCAAGTTGATTCACTGTCACCCATGCATTGATCCAAAGTGACCCGTTCCCGGGGCACAGTGGATTATTTTCCAATTTTTTTTTAAGTTGTTATAACTTGTAAATTTTATAAAATACAAGCCATCAAATGCTTTTTTTTTAAAGATTAGATACAGATAATAAGATTTCATTTCAGAGATGAATCATTTAGCCATTTATTTTCCAGCTGCATTGCTTCAAAAAAAAAGTGATCCACTGTTACCCAGTCTCCCCTACCAATAGAATTTCAACTTACTTAGACAACTTGTTTTTTTTTTTAACTTTTAATTCTTAATTACTAGAAATTAAATAAAATCCAAGATGTTTTTGCCGGTTATTGTGTATTACCAGACGACTGCAAAATTATTTATTTTAAATTCTTTAGGCATTCTGAAGTTTATATCACGTATTTATTATGTAATTTAATAATACCTGCATATCGCCAGACGATTTTGCCGGTTATAAACAATTCCCAGACGTTAATAAAATTTGTAAATAAGTGCGGTAAAAAAGTCTTACGCGCAACCGTAAGAGCGCGCAGCAGATTTTGCTTAAAATATTTTTTGGAAAGTTTTATCATTGTTATTTGAAATTACAATCTAAGGACATTATTAGAAAGTTGGAAACTGGGCTCCGTGTATTAAAATACAGCATTTTTTTTCCAAAAACTACAAAATTGTATTAAATATCAATAATTAATATATACAAACAAATAAAATTGGAGTTTCTGTTTGTAATACTAATATAACCGCTGTTTAATAAATGCATATGCATGTATACACGGTACATGCACTCAAATATTTTTTTTTACAATTTTGTCTGTCTGTTTGTTCCGGGTAATCTCTGGAACGGCTGGACCGATTTTGATGGGACTTTCACTGGCGGATAGCTCATAATCTAAGGAGTAACTCAGGCTACTTATTTTAGACTAGTACAGCTAGTTTTAGATTTTTTTTTTGTTTCATTTTACTTTTTTTTAAGACAATAACATCTGAAATTTAATTTAATAATTTATACAGCAAACGAAATTAATAAACACCTACAACATCAGAGGCGCCACAAGTGCGTTGCCGACCTTTGAGGGATGGGGAATTTAAAAAAAAATTATGTCTGGCAATACTTAATAACTGGCAAAAACGTCTTGGATTTTTTTTATTCTACAAGTAATAAATTAAAAGATAAAAAAAACTAGTTGCCTAAAACAAGTAAGAGCATAAATACTAGTATGTAAATACTAATTCCTGATTGTCCAGATTACTCTTATGAATTTACGTGTTGAAGGAATAAAATAAAATTAATATAATTTTTACACAGCACTAGGTATATATTCCCCTAAGTGCGTGTCTATTCGGCGTTACAATAAGACTGGAGTAACATTTCTTTGTGCATTGTGTCCCTACAAACATATTTTTTTGTTTTTTTTTGCAAATATATGCTGCGCAGTAGCGAAATAACCGCTAACTCGCTAAAAGACTCCCAGGACTAGATTCGCCAATTCACGAAATTGAAATTTTTCGCAATTTTAGCTTGCATAAAGAACCTTCTCAAAATTCGTCATCAGCTATCCGTCTATTATAGGTCAGCTATCCGAGCACTTTTTTATCTAGGTATTTTATATCCGAAATCTTTGGATAAGAGGTCATCAAAAGATCAAAAGGAGTAACGTATTTCAAATTATTTATGTTCAAATTGTTGTATTGTACACTTTAAAAAAAGACCAGTTAATCAGTCTTAGATAAAACAAAAAAGTGCAACGACTGAACTAGCATAAAGTCGAACCTAATAATGCCCCCAATACATGATTTACAAACATAGATTTGACTGGCTAGTAGAAATAAAATTTCGTATTGATACCTAAATAATTTATTCTCAACATTGACACTAAAGTTCAACAATCTTGTAGCACAGTAGTATGAAAGTACATTGCCTAATCTGTACAACATTTAAAAAACAGAAATAATGCCACGGCATTACTCTTAGAACATTAAACCACTATTTCGAAAATCGAAATGTTTCGAAAGAATACAAAGTACAAATATTTACAAAACGACAATTTGGGATGTGACTATCGCCAGATGATGCTGCTCGGACGATGAGATCACATTGACTACTTCTCTAAGTTTAGCATTAATTAGATATATGGAAAAGATTATATAAGAACTATCAGATCCCACGTCTAAGTGGCTCCATCTAGCACCTAAATGCGATGTGTTTCTATCCAATTTCTATAACATGAAGTCCGTGTTATATGACGTTTGAATTTGGTAATAAGACTTATACATTATGTACATTTAGAATTAAGTATGATACCGCACAACACTTGAAAAAACAACAGATATCCGAAGATACAACTTCTGAAATAATTATTTGTATATTCCTCGTTGCAACACGTAATGTATATTATGAACACTTTCACTTCTAAAAACTATAATACCATAATGTGTGGTAATATTTCATTTAAGGTTTGGTTGTCTGATAAATATATGAAAAAAATAAGTATGATAAGGAGTCTCTAAAAAACTATATTAAAAACAACAATCGGATTGTATTTGTAAGTTGATAATAACTAAACTGTGGTAAACAATCTTAAGACTCTAGTACATTCTAAGAACATTATTAAGCCATTCGAAATATCATACCAAAACTGATGTAAAACTACATTTTTAAACATTATACTACATTCAAATAAAATGTTATTTCATTTTGTCATCTATTTCTTTTGTTCAAGTGCTGATTCATAATTCATATACATGTGTAGAGGTTAGGACTTATTTAAGACTTTTTTCTACTTTCTACTTAGCAACTCTGTAATTTCAGTGAGTTTAAGATAAAATAAGTATATCTTGTTATTGTTTGAATAGATACGATTGATTGAATTAGTACAATTTGTCAAAAAAAAACTGTTATAACTAGTTTTGACAGATAACTGCATAACGCATTAAGATAATTAGTTATACAATACATTTTAAATTCAATTCAGTTACACTTTAAATTTGTAGCTATTGTACTGTACTGTAAATCTTTTTGAATTTGTCACACCGTCGAACAATTATATTTGGTCACAAAGCATACCTACAATAAATTCACAACAACTTCACTCTACCTAATTGCTTTAACGTTTTAATCACATTTTTGTCATTTTTACAAGTGTCTCTTCAAAAAGTTTTAAAGTTTAATAAAAAGATGTATTAATGATGAAATTACTGTTTCAGCTAGCCAAAAAAAACCGCTGCTAAAATGAAATAAAGAAATAAGTTTTTTTTAAGGTTAATACTTCAACATTTTTCAGGGTTAAAGGAGTCTATTAATAAGACCGCTGACTTAATGTTTTGTAACGAATAATTATGTTTAATTCTTTTTTTTTTTGCTTCATAGCGTAATTTCTAGCCAATTATTGTATATTCATGACAAATAGCTACAAAAATAAAATGTACCTTAATAGAACTAAATATGCACGAATGATTACGATAACACTTTTTATTAAGACAAAATAAAAATGGTTTAGGTGTCAAAATCTTCAGTACCAGTATTTTCTTAGCACGTACAAGCGCCTTAAAGAAAAATTAAATAACAACGGATTGCTTTAAAAATACACGAAGTACTTCATGTTGTATTTGCGGAAACACTCAAATAATATCGAAAGGCAAAATGTTTTAATGTACTAAATTTTTTCTTGGATGAACGGGTGAGCAAGACAGTGGTTGACCGAGGCACGCTTGGCTGGGTCGAGCATGAGCATTCGTTCCAAAAGGTCCTTTAGTTGCGTCATCTTCTTCGCCTCGGGAGCTAATAATCTGTGATGTGGTGGTGCCAGCTCGGTTTGTAAATCCCGACTTGGTTTTATACTTGACATTATTACTATTTTTTCCTGAAAATATAATTAAGACATGTAAAGATTTTGAATTCCCTAACATGAAAACAACAGAAATACAAATTGACTTTGATAATATCAATTATACACTGTTAGGTACTGACGTTTTACTTCAAATATCAGTTTATTCCCAGTAGCCAGTTGCATATGAAACTTTTGCAACCAGTTCCATGTAACTTAATACTACTTTTACTGCCAACATTACTCTATTTTTATCTTAAATACAAACATTGTAGATGACAAAATAGGATACATATATTTACGTTATTACTCAAAGGTTGGTCAAGTATTTGAAATGTGTATGATCTGTCTACCGTGGGAGAGCCACGCTTCGGCATGAATGGGCCGGCTCGACTCGCTTACGCTGTGTTTCACCGAGTGAGTAAAGATACCGGAGGCCCATGCCCCAACCCCTCGCCCATCCACCTCCCCATCGCCCTTAAAAAAAAAAAAAAAAAAAAAAAAAAAAAAAAAAATCGCTTACCATCAGGCAATATGTCTGTTCGTTTGCCGCCTATTCCAAATGTCAGCGTAAAAGAAGTATAATCTTACATGAAACAAGCGAGTCAAATCGTATTTTAAAGTTACATCAGATCCAGGACTTGCTTCATGGAACTACTGGGAAAATCTATTCCCACTAGTTCTATGTATGGAACTAATGGGTTACAAAAGTTACATGTGAAACTGGTTACATGGAACTACTAGGAAGAAACCCGAATTAATAATAATAGGTTTTAAAGACAAGTAACAACCACATTTACAGTCGTCATCATCATCAGCAGCCCTTTATATTCCAATGCTGAACATAGGCTTCTCGTTAGACAGGGTTCGATGTCCGGGTCGGACCAAATGTTTGGATGATCTGCAAATACACACATCAAAAGTGTCTAGGGATCAACATATGTGTCTAGGGATCAACATATATTTTTGCAATAACTTTTCTCCTGATTGATATTAATTAAAATTTTCTTTGAGGATTCATCAAATAAAGTGTTTTCGTTTGTCACAGTAACGATAAACCAAGTCATCTTTGCATTAATAAAGAAATTTGCCATTTTCCTAATAAAAGGATTTTTGACATTTGAACCACTAACATTAAAGTTCGAAAAAAAGACTGAAATAACAGTTTTCTTTAAAATTTTATTAGGTAACTTAAACAATTAATAATCCGTGTTTCTACCGCGAACACTAACAACACAAGAATC
Source organism: Diaphora mendica (assembly GCA_949125395.1). NCBI lineage: Eukaryota > Metazoa > Arthropoda > Insecta > Lepidoptera > Erebidae > Diaphora > Diaphora mendica. Next base: position 7,752,942 of record OX421312.1, on the reverse strand, counting down.
GGTTTGGCATACTCAAAATGAGTTCATCCAAATCACGCTATGGAATGGCCGCCCATGTTCGTTGTAAAAACAAAAAAAGGTCTTCTTGCGACTGGATACCCTCCATATTCGGCAGAGCTCTTCTCTGTAGCATATCCCATGCATGCTCAATCGGGTTCAAGTCTGGCGACTGAGCAGGCCAGGGCCAAAGCCACATCTCAATCTCAAGAAATCCGCATAAAAATGCTTGATCCCTAGACACTTTTGATGTGTGTATTTGTTTCGGAGTTTGGGTGTTTTCCATGTATGTATTTATATCAGTTGTCTAGTACCCATAACACAAGCTCTGCTTAGCTTCGGACTAGATGGCGTTGTGTGTTAGATGTCCGAAATAAATAAATTATTATTACTGGCCAGACGGGTTGGTATTGGCTTTGTGTTATCTTTGTTGTCCTACATAGTTTGCTCTCTTAGTCGGCTACGGATGAAGTGTTGGACTCCGCATTCTCAATGCGTCGCCACAGGACCGTATTCATTTTCATCATATTCAGTCTAATAATTTAAATACAAAAAAAAAAACTAACCCTCTCAGTTATCCTATCCAGCTCATGATACAAAAAGTTGCAATTCGCATCAAAATGTTGCTCCTTGAAGTAACCTTTTTTTATTATCTTATTGGGAAGCTTTCCTTTTAAATCCATAAAGTATTTAAGCATTTCATTGTTAGATTTGCCACTGAACATAATTTTGCCTGTAGACAGTTCATAAATAGTGCACGCTGTCGACCACATATCTATACCAAAGTCATACGGTAATCCAAGAATGATTTCAGGAGAGCGGTAGAACCGTGAAACTAAATAAGGAGTGATTTCGTTATCTGACACATGCCCTGCAGCACCAAAGTCACACAGTTTGAGCAATAATTTGGTTTCATTGACGAGAATATTGTCGGGTTTTATATCTGAAAAGAAGATTTGTGTTATTTCATGAAAGTAAAGTGCTTCCAGATTTATTTGAATAGTGATAAGATTGAGTTTAACGAATACGACTAAATATTTTGGGCATAACAATTTTTTTATAATCTACGAGTATATGACACAATAAATGCGATAAAATAAACAATGAATGATATTCTGCATTCATATTCTATTCTCTTCATTCCTTTTTTGTATAGGCTGAGAGATATTGAAAGATATCCTTAATATATCGACAGTATGGTGAGTTCTAATGAAATTAAACTGTTATTTATTTGCTACTGTTTCCAAGTTTGATATTTAAGAAAGGGAGATTATTTTAATACTGCTGTTCTTTTGAAAAATTTGCAATACTCTTTATAAGGTACTGTCCCATAACCATCATAGCTGATTCAATATTTTTCCAATATACTATCTGGTACTGTTTCGACATTTAAAAAGAGGATTGAATTTGACGTGTCACTACACTGGAGTGCACTGCATCACATTTGAAGACTGAAGAACAGAAGGTTTATTCTGTAACAATTGATAGAAACTAACCTGCATGTAAAATACCAGTCTTTTTCAACAATTTGAGCGCTAACAACATCTGTTGTGTATAACTTCTGACAGCCTTAATATGTATGCCGCTGTTCTTGCCATACTTCTTTAGTACTTCTCTTAAGTTCATGGAAAGAGGTTCTAGTACCATACACAAGTGTCTCTTGTGGAAGAAATGGCGGAATAAGCGGAGACAATGGAACTTGTCTTCGGGATCCGCATCGTTTAGACGCTTGAGGACTTCTAATTCGCGAAGACCTGTTTTATGCCTGCAAAATAATGTTAACAGGTTCAATCTCGACACAATTATAAGTTCAGTGCTCCTCTGAGTTAATACCCCAAAAGTTCTTTATAAAAAAATTCTGATGAGAGAGGGATCTGAGGAGATTGAAGACAATCCATCATCATGATAGTGCAGGTGATGTAATACATAAACAAATAATTCTTCAAGATCAATATAAGAGAACAGATGGTGCTAATATAGAGACGTGGTCAGTTCTTGAAATTGATCACTTTATAAAATCGTTAGTAACATAACACATAAGGTAAATTATATTTGGTCATATCTATATAGCGTTTAGGTTTTCATTTAGTCAAACGCCGATTAATTGCTATCTATTCCCTAGCCAGATATTGTCATTTTTACAATGGGTACCTTGTATAGCATGGAATACAAACCTTAAATGGTGTTGTTGACACGTCATGTGATCAAGTCCAAGATCTGACCACGACATATAACGTTCAATAATCGGTTCAGAGTCGTGTAATAAGATAGACTTACATGATTTCGTTATTCCTAATTATCTTGACGGCAACTTCAGTATTGCCACGGGCTTGGTCTCGAGCGCGAACTACGTTGGAGAACACACCTTGTCCGGTGTATCCATATACAGAATATCTGTTATCCAGTATCTCGCCTATACGCACACTGTGGAATAATTACATTATTATTTTATTACTAAAGTATAATGATTATAATAATATCCAATTGCAAAAAGGGGAACCAATTCAAACAACTATGGATTTATTATCGCCACAAAGTTCTTTGTATCAATACAAAATACTGTAATATAATGGCATTGATGATTAAATTTAGAAAAACTAAATATAAATTTCACAGCTACGCGAATTTATGAGAAATCGTTTGGAAAATTCGGAAATTTTCAAGTTTTCAAGTTATATTATCGATTATGAATACTTAGCTAGTTCATAGTGTGTTCTTTTATCATAATTCCTAATAACATATGTTTGGTTGTCTATTAATTGCAAAACAACCTACCACGATGACCATATATTTTCAAAAATCGAGAAGATAGGAGAGATCCATGTATCCAGAGTATTATTGCAAAAATCTTAAACTTGTTTGGTAACTAATTTGGCAGTGATACAGAAAATGGTTATTTCCATTTATTTAAATATATTGATGCCATCTTCATCTACACTTCAATAAAAACTATTTTACAATTTTATTGGTGCTATTCTTTGCTGGTGATAATCTTAAATTTTTCACACTAGATAGTCTATAGACTATATATAGTCTACCTGCCAAAATATATACCCTGCCCATTGTTTTTCTGGACACCATTATTTAGCAATAACATAGTAAAGTTTTTAGAAATTAAGTATTAATTTTGATTTTAATGCTGTTGGTGGTATAAATATTATAGTCTTACTTGCCTGAAGATGTATATATTATCAATCAAATCTTGTAAATGATGTAGGTACCATAAACTTGTTTTCTGTAGAATACATTTCCCGCATTCTTGTTGTATCTTTTTAATAAACCTAGCATTATTAAAATGGGAGTTTTGAAATTTGGAAGATGTGTATAAAATGACAGTGATGTGTGATTTCAATATATTTATCTGAACTGGGATTGCATCACTTACTGAGGTAAGTGGTGTCTTAAAATGGTTGTTAGTTATGTGCAAAAATATAACATTAATACACAGCGTGTGGAAGCAAATATCGCAGGTAAATACTACTTACCGATAATATCCTTCAGCATCGTCCCAGTTGTCAGTCAAAGAAGGATTTTCCATAGCAGTCTTACTTTTGGGTTTGCCGGCTATTGGTGTCTGCTTAAAATTGAAATTGGATGAAGTTGAAAATATTTAAATTCGCAAGCATAACTTATTTGATTATTAGAAGAGAACAATAGTTTTCTAGTAGGCAGGTAACCTAATATATTTTATGTTCTATTATGAGAAGCAAATTTTCATAATAATCGGTTAAATAGTTATAATAGCTAAAATTATGATTAACTAAATATGTATATCAACATAGCAGATTACCATGGAATGAGTGTTTATTTTTTACTTAACGTAACAAAAGAAAAAATAAATTGGAACAAAGCAAACGGATAATATCAGAGAACTTCCTTAGGACATTCGTTTGCTTAAAATTAGAGTGAGACACCTCATTTGATACTTAATGCTCACGCAATACATTATCAAACTCACATCTATACTAAAGTTGTCCTGATCAGCAAACATATCCCATTCTCCACTTTTGACAGACTTCTCCAGTTTTAGATCACTTTGCGATTCATTTTCGATGTTCTGTATTAATCCTGACACATTGGCATCAGACGCGGTATCCGCTGGCTTCTCTTTAACTTTGGTGTCAGACATCACGCTTCTGACATCCTTCTTATCCTCTCTAGAGCTGACTTGGCTTTCTAACATGGCTACCGGGTCGGGCGTTTGCGGGGATGGCGCCGCGATTTCTTGAGTCTGCTCATTTTCACGTTTGTTACTACCGAGTCGCTGTGGAAAAGAAGAGTTATGATATATATTTACATAATTACTTAAATGTGCCAAAACATGGCAATAAATAGAACCAAAATACCATAGAAATCGTTCAGGAACGCATATAAAATATAGAATTGGTTTTACATGAAATAAATTCAATATTTGTACTGTCATACGTGTAAATATTAGTAAATTATTCGGAAAATGAGGGCTCTCTCTAACCCGAAGGCGTGAATGTTTGTACGTTAAGAATAAAAAAAAAAAAAAAAAACAAAAATAAATAAACCTATCGTTATAGGCAGGCACTTATCCTTGTAAAGAAGCTTCCTATTAGAAGTACATATTTTCGGCTATACCATACATCCCTACAAAATTACTTGAACTAGTAGGGATACGATGTTTTTTTTTCAATTACCCCTATCGGTAGGTAAACCTTCTGCTTCATACATTGCTACTAATCGCATTGGTAGGGATAATTTCATTCTGTTTATGCCTACCAGTATGAATAAAAAAAAAAATGTAATAATTAGATATTCTTGAATTACTTGTGATATGATATGATATGACTTGTTAAACTATTTTTTTTTTTTTTTATGGAATAGACCGGCAAACGAGCAGACGTATCGCCTGATGGTAAGCGATAAAGATGAGACGTATTTACGCTACCAGGTTTTAAAACCAGGTTTCTAGTTCGAAGTACGGCGCCCTGGTACGAGTAAAAATACTTGCAAGTCTTTGAAAGTATATGCGCGAAGTCCGATGGTCAAAAAACTTGAACACTACACATGAAAATACTGCATAGGAAAATTATTCATATCGTAATAGGAATAAGAAACACAATCGGATTTGTGAATAGAAATACTTTGAACTTCAAAGTATTTTTTTATTTATACGATTTTGCTCCTTATTCGTCATGAAATACGGGTCGAATTCCTATGCAAGTATTTTCAAATTTGTACACCGTGGCTGGACGCGTCTCTCGCGTCTCAAGCAGTAAAAAACTTGAACACTACACATAAAAATACTGCATAGGAAAATGATTCGTATCTTAATAGGAATAAGAAACACAATCGGATTTGTGAATAAAAAATACTTTGTACTTTAAAGTTTTTTTTTTTTATATATGATTTTGCTCCTTATTCGTCACGGAATACGGGTCGAATTTCTATGCAAGTATTTTCTTTAAATTGATGCTGATACTTAGAAATCTTTGATACTAACAAATACTTTCAAGTATTTTTAAAACCTGGTTTTTGACCCTGGTATTTTTCCGTACTCGTACTTAGAAACCCTGGTGTTCAATTTGGCAAGTATGTCTCATCGCTAGTAAGCGATTACTGCCGCCCATGGACACCCGCAACACCAGAGGCGTCACAAGTGCGTTACCAGCCTTTAGGGGATGGGGAGAGGAGGAAGAGGAAGGGGTTGGGGTATGGGCCTCCGGTATCCTCACTCACTCGGTGAAACACAGCGCAAGCACTATTTCACACCGGTTTTCTGTGAGGCCGTGGTATCACTCCGGTCGAGCCGGCCCATTCATGCCGAAGCGTGGCTCTCCCACGGAATTTTAAGTAATTTTGATGTTACTTCGACGCAAAAAAATTATTAAATTTAATATGTAATCGAAAGAAGTTGACGAACAATTACCTACCAAATTGGTGTAGATCTACTGAAGGGCCGTTTCAAAAGCACAAAGAACCGATAAATTCTCATCGCATGCAGCGATTGATGAATGTGGATTAAGGAAAATATCTTAATGGAGATCAATTGTATCTGCCTTCCCCTCTAGGAAATAGGCATGACGTTACCTATGTTTCACCAATAATTTAAGAACATGTAACTGTAACCATAAATGAAATCCATGAAAAATTATAGTGATAAGCTGGAAAAATCCAACTATACCTACTAATGTGATCACTAGGTATACACAGGCGGATTTACCCTAAGGCAAAGTAGGCACGTGCCTAGGGGTGCCAAATTTTTTAACATAGCAAAAATATATGCCTCACATATTAAAGAAAAATTAACACTAGGTACTTCTAGTTCGACTAGTGTTGTTTCTATACAAAAATGTAGCAGCTACTAATACTGCAGTTCTAGTTGAGATTATTCTATAAGTTTTAGTAAGACCAGATTTGTCCATTGAAAGGCATAAAGTGCACCGGAGTAGGCGGCGGCGGCTCCGACCGCAAACAATAAAGTATGGAGAGGGCGGCAGTATTGTAACAATTAGCGTGCTTCCACCGTGCCACTCTGAGCAAGGACGGGTTTCACTGTCCACCTGCCACAAAGGCCTACCGCGAGAAAGTAACGTTCGTGTGCCGGACGTCACCTTAATAAGTGTTTTTCAGCACAGGTGGTGACGTATGCTTTTGAAAAGTAGGCGCTAGGAGAAGTCTGGCTAGAGCAGTCATCTACACAAGTAGTTGGGCAAGGGTTAGTGTTGAGACTCCTACACTCTATGCCGGTTGCCTGACCGTCAGGTATGTCGTCAAGAAGCCCGGCGGCAAAACTGGCATCTAATTGACCTAATTGCCGTGGAAAGTAGCCACCGACCGAAAAATGTAGTGACGGCGGCCTTATTATGCTAAAACGGTTATAGGATCCATTATAGGCCTTTAGGGCCGTTCCTGTGGAACATCGGCTATGACTGAGTGTGTAAGTGCCTTCTTGGATGGTGTAGCCGTCTCGAGCTACGCGGAAGATATGCTCATGAAAGCGTGAGGAAGGTACACTGACTGCACTGTGAGACAACTCTGAGGGCCACAGCCATGATTGCAAAATGTTCTAGGGCGGATCCAGTGTCAAGGTCCCACGACATTTGCAGAAATTTTTGATCTTGTTCTTACATGGACCTCGAAGGGAGCCACCTGAAGCTGGTATTGGCTCGGAATCCTGCAACTCGAGAAATTGAGGACCCGAAATTTCAAGTTCACTGGGTCGCGGTTGAGGAGCAAAAGGAAAGATTTAGGCAACCAAGCGCCAAGCAGACGGCGCGGCGGCAGTAAGATTTGATCTGGGAGAAACACAGAGCTCTCATGCCGGCTAACGCAGGTGTTCATCGGGACAGGATGCTTCGAAGTTAGCTGTGTCTTATCTGCACGGAGCCAACGCCTGGGTGCCAACTATAAATAACGGTCCGTACATTTTAATAAAGCTGCCATTCTTTTTTTTTTTTAAGGTCAAGCTAACAAAATGACTACTCTGCCTGATGGAAAGCATGAGTAGAATCCAAGAGTGGTTGTCACCATCCTCAATGTGAACGTGGACAGAGCACCATGGTGACCCACACTATGGCGACCTAGTGAGGTGATTTTTGTCGCCCCGCTTAAAGGACCCGGGATCATAATGTGAGGGGAACACGTGCGGTGGTAGTGAGTTCTACTCTACTGACCACTATCTTTATCTTCTATATCCAGCAAAGTTTACGCACTATGTGGTTATAGTCTGCTCGATTTCGATACACTGCAAATCCCGGTGTAATAACGGCTCAAGAGGGTTTCACACGTGAAAAAAAAATAGTAAAGATATGCTATATCTTGGCAGATAGTTAAATTAAATAGATGCTAGAATCATGGGGGAGGGCGCCAATGGGATGGTTGCCTAGGGCGCTCTTGTTATTTAATCCGCCTCTGGGTATACACGGAGTAGAAGATTCCGTATATCTCCACCGGTGGCGATAATTAGAAAAAGTTGCAAGTATTCCTTCCTACTGGTAGCAATATTTCAATAGGGATACATGGAAACATAGGCATATTTTCTACTAGCGACCCGCCCCGGCTTCGCACGGGTGGAGTTTAGAAGCCCCCGCCGCGTCGACGACGCGATTCGTGCATTTTAAATCTGTAATATTTTCGAATATATTCATTTAAATCAGATACAGTAAAGAGCCATTTTCATCTATATTCAATGCACAATGTATTTAATTTACTTAATTGTATAAGAATTCATTCTGTATTGCTTAATATAGCTTCGTAAATAAGCCATTATTTCTCGTAAAAAGAAAGGAATAAAAAATGTTTATTGTGGGTTATCCCTAAGAGATAGACATATACCGTCGCGGACTTTTTTGTAGACCTTTTTAAGGGGTACAATACTGTAGTACATTATTTTGATCTATCTCGTAGGGTGCAACCAGCGTTTGCAATGTAAGCGCAAAAAAATGTGTTTATTTGCTACATCACATTAGAAACCTCGAAAATGTGTTTCCATACTATATTATGCATTTATTATTCATAAAAACCTTCCTCTTGAATCACTCTATCTATTTAAAAAAACCGCATCAAAATCCGTTGCGTACTTTTAAAGATTTAAGCACACATAGGGATATAGGGACATAGGGACAGAAAAAGCGACTTTGTTTTATACTATGTAGTGATTCTGTGCGCCCACATACACGTGCTAACAAATATTCCGATACTTACTTTCATAAGCTGTTCTCTCTGTTTGCGTCTCCTCTCGATAATTTGTTCCTCTGTTTCCTCGTCATCGTCAGTGTTGATGGATATGTTGAGTTCCTCTTCACTCGAGCTGGGTACTATCTGTGCTACTTCATTTATTGACCCCTAAAATATAAAACAAAATATCTAAGTTCATATTCTTGTAGTTCAATCTTCTTTGTTATTTTATTGCATTACTAGCTGACCCACGCGACGTCGTTTACGTCTAATATTGCCCGTAGCGTAATATTTTTCCCCCGTTTTTGTAACATTCTTCATTGATGCGCCGCTCCTATTGGTCTTAGCCTGATGATATATTTCCTAGATAAATGGGCTATTCAACACTGAAATATTTTTTAAATCGTTCCTGAGATTAGCGCGTTCAAACAAATAAACTCTTCAGCTTTATCTTATATATAAAATTTTCGTGTCACAATGTTAGTTACCAAACGCCTCTGAAACGGCTGTACCGATTTTTATGAAATTTGGTGTGCATATCGGGTAGGTCTGAGAATCGACCAACATCTATTTTTTATAGCCTAATTGTTATTATGGCAAAACAACGTTTGCCTGATCAGCTAGTAATATTATAAGTATATATTCGAGATGTTTGATTCTATGTTAGAAGTTTTTACTAATGTATTGTAGAGAAGTGTATTTTTAAAGACTAAACGATACTCGATACACAATCAAACAATTCTGAATGGGAGTCGAACCAACCACGTATGCCTCAGTAGTAATCACTTATCATTAGATGAATATAATAAATGAATAGACGGAATATAGAGATAAGAAAGCCCGCGGTGAGTTCTAAAAACTATACTACCTTACGCCGTGACCAGTGGTCTGCCCTGGAATTTCTCTCCCTTGATCGGTCTCTGAAACGTTCTCGAGACCTTCTGTCACGGTCGGACAATCTCCGATCAAACGCCGCTGATCGTTCCCGAGACCGCCGATAACTCCTATCCCTGTCTCTTCGACGCAATTCTGAAGACTGACGACCACGATCTCGATCCCTATCCCTCTCTCTGTCACGCTCGCGCTCTCTCTCCCGTTCTCTTTCCTTCTCCCTCTCGCGCTCCCGTTCTCGCCTCTTTTCTCGTTCCCGTTCCTCCAGCTTTCTACGTTCCCTTTCTTTTTTATCTCGCTCCTCTAACCTTCTCTCCATTTCTTTCCTACTTTCTCTATTTATTATCTCTCTTAAGTCTTCTTCATGTTTCTTTGATTTATGTTTGTCTCCCTCAGATGAACGATCTTTACTTGATTTATGCTTACTTCTACTGTCATGATCCTTATCTCTTCTAGATTTTTTTGAAATTGGTGATCTGGTATCATCGTTTATGCATATAATGTCACCTGATTTACTACCTTTGGGGTGAGCGCTATCATCATCACTTTTTTCTGAATAATAAGCAACAAGACGTGCTTGAAGCAACTCTTTCTGTTTCATTAGGTCCTCGAGGTTCAAATCATCTTCTATTAGGTTCAGTTCAGGGCTCGCACAGTCTTCTTGGTAATTTTCACTATCAGAGTTTGAAGAAATAATCTCTAAAGCGTCTTCTTTGTCAACTTTTCTGGCATGATTATTTTTGCTATGGGATTTGCTTGACGCATCACCATTTTTAGCTTTAATTTTATCTGGCGTGAACCGTTTTGTCTGTTTAATGCTTTTACTTTTCTTTATCAAGTCTTCCACGTCTGAAAGAGAAGTCTCACTCTCTATTTTGGGACTTATTTGTTTCTCTTTCTTTGATTTCTTTTTCTTTTTATATCCCTTTTCATTGTTATCTTCAGAGCGTTTACGTTTCTTTTGCTTCTTACTTTTCTTCTTCTTTTTGCTTTCGTCGTCAACTTCATCGCCGTTTGTAGACTTTTCTTTATCGACAACACTGTAAACAAAACAAATCTACATATACTTACTGAATTGCTTTTCCTCGCATGTTTTCCGATGCCCTTTCCCTTCACAATATTATGAACAATTCTGTAATTTAGACGGCATGATCAGTGATAGGGAAATTGGAGAAAAATATACGATCAAGGTGACAATGCAATACGAGTTTACGAGGACTTTGCTGTTGATTAATTTAGGAAATATATCTGGAATATCCAATTGCTTAAGTATTAAGCCACAATTTCAAATAAAACTTTACATATTTAAGATTATAGAAACCTGAATTGCTTGTCACCAGCATTAAAACTAAACAGTTTATACTTAGATTATTAATATGTCTAGATGGACTGTCAAAGCTGTAAAAACACACGAAAAAATACGCTCTAACACTAACGCCTAAATGTTTTTCGGCGTTTAGTACCAAATGCACTGTCAGTGGATACACACATGTTGCTGTCATTTTTGTGTTGATAAAATGGCGAATTGTGCGATATAAGTGTGTAGAAATTACAGAGTACGATCTAAATTAACAAAGAAAGTTATCTATTATCGTTAAGTACCATTGATATGTATCTATTACAGCAAACAAAGGCATTAAATAATTTCTAAAATAAATAATTATTGTAGTCGCCATTTTGGGTGTTGCTAGTTTATGAAGTCAAAACTCCTTCATAAAATGTGGCAGGCGGAGTTGTGTTGTATAAAATACTTCATGATAGATAATAGATACGCTAAGAATTTCAAATCATTTTTGTAATTCAATATGGCCGCCGCATCGTTTTTGTAAAATGGCACTATGTGTATCGCGTAAGAGGTTTTTAGGTATACCGAGTCTAGATTTCATATAATTTTTTTGAATCCAATAATTATGGCCGTCGCACCGTTTTTGTAAAATGTCACTATGGGTATCGTGTTAGGGGCTTTAGGTATACTGAGTATTAATTTCTTATCATTTTTTTAATCCAATATGGCCGCCGCACCATTTTTGTAAAATGTCACTATGGGTATCGTGTAAGGTGTTTTTAGGTATGCTGAGTATTAATTTCATGTCATTTTTTGAATCAAATATGGCCGCCGCACCGTTTTTGTAAAATGTCACTATGGGCATCGTTTAAGAGTTTTTAGGTATACTTACTAGATATGAGCTCCTCTCTGTTTTAAAAAAACAATCCCCGCATTACGAATATACATCACAAAAAACACCCAGACTCAGAACTACAATTTGTGGATCACACAAAGTGTTGTCCTATTTAGGATTTGAACCCACAACACCTGGCTTAATAGAAAGCGGCGTGGCGACAACTTAAACCACTAGACCAACCGTGCAGTCATGCATTTTTCAAGTCCAGTTTTTATGATTTCAAAACAAGTATATCTTCGAATGTTCTTATCAACAGATAAGAATTGAGAAAATTTAACATAAAATACTCGTCAGATCTCATTCAGATAAAAAAAATAGATTGTAAATCTAATAAAGCAAATTGAAAGCCCAAGGTCTAATCCCCATCAATGATATTATATATAGAAAAAAGGTAGATATCGCACTACCGCGCGCTAATTGTTGCAGACAAATTCAGTCAATTGGTGTAATTTCATTTAGTCGGTTAATAGAAGCTAGCGAATAAACACGTTGTCAAAGCGTTTCCATGGAGTGTGTTTATTATTATCAAAATGCCGAGCTGTGTGTTATGAAAGTTTAAAAACTATGGTTCCAAGGTGAATAAAAATGAAGGAGTTACATACCACACGTAAGTATTTATAAGTTACGTAATATTTGTATTTTGTCATAGATTTGTTTCCCATTTACTGAAATTAATATATGAAATCCTGTATTATTAAAGACACGGCAAAAAAAGGATAGAGAATATGATTGTTACTGCAGTGCGACAAGGACAAATAACGGGCGCCTAGCATGCGTCATAGATTAATGACACAGAAGGGATATCGTAGGCACAATACATAGCGTCCGTTTTAGTATTTTTTTTCTATAGATATGCTCATATTACTATTATTTTCACTGTTTAGTTGCCTTTGTCTTTCAGTTAATATGATGATTATATTAATTATAAATAATAGTGTTAGAATGTACATATGTTGGTAAAAAGACAGTGAATATTGTTTTGTATTTTCCAGATTTCCAAGTGATGATCTTACGAGACTGAAATGGGTTAGCATGGTTCAGGTAGAAAGAAGGGAATACGACTGGATGCCTGCGAAAAGTAGTACTATTTGTTCCGCACATTTTAAGCAGGAAGATAAATACACTACTTTGAAAGGATACATACGATGATGATGCGACATTTCTTTACAGAGCTCCTATGGCCACCTTTTAGCTCCAGCATCAGATCAGCTCTATGTGATTATAATATTGTATTGTCACGCTGTATACATATGCTTGCAAAATTTCAGTAAAATTCAGTAAAAAATATTGTGATTAAAAATAAATCGATAATAATTTTCTTCCTTGTTTTATTTTTACTACATACATTTTTTACGGAACACTCATCAAGTCATTACTAATCAGTAGCTATTAGCAAACATGCAAATGGAGATATTCAATGTCATATCTGTAGCAATTCTAACTATAGTCTATAATTTACTAGGTACTTCAAAGTGCAACTCACAAGAGATAGCTATCTCTTTCTCTACCATGCATTCCGTATTATCTGTCGCATTCGTAAACATAATGTATGTAAACACGTACGTCATGTCATTCCGCAACAATAATAGACGCCGTTTAGTATGAAAGTAACCTATCTTTCTTTAAATATCATTGATCCCCATAATATTAATACTGAGCTATCTTGAAGATGTCCTAAATCTAACACAAAAAAAAATAATTAAACCGGTCCATTAAAAAAGTAATGTAAACAATTTTTTTCTTACCTTTCTTCTTTTTTAATGTTGGTCAAAAAGACAATTAGATGGGCTAATTATATATCTTACATATTTTAAAAGGTTAAAAAATCGTTAAGTACTGCTTTTACAATACCAGACCAAAATTAATATCTAGTACGACATATTTTTAATCATTACCAAGAGCCTTTAACAATCCACTGCTAATGACAATAAATAATAAAAAAACACAAGACATATTATTAGGTTGAATCACACTTTGTTTTCCTAGCATATTTTTCTAGATAGAAAAGTTTTTCAACACTATTATAATTGTTTCCCCATTTTCACAAAAAAAAATTCAACAACTGGTATCATTTACGCACTCACACTAGGAAATTTAGAATGACATGAGGCGAGTGTAAGACGTAGCTGTCACGCACACAAATATCGAAAAGTTGTGTCATTTAATTTTATTCTTTTGTATCGCGATGCTCTATCTAGACATATTAATAATCAAAGAGTTTATATACAAACCTTGGTTTCAAGACAAAAGAATTTATTACATTAATAGTAATGTATATAGAGAAATGAGAACGATTCATAGTTGCGGTGTGAAATTTTATTAAAAATTAATCACGTTTGAAAATAATTTATTGAGTTATTTATAAGCTTATCCATTACAATTCCATTTTTTTATGATTTGACATTTGGATTACAACCGAGAAGGTTGACAATAAAGATGTCAAGGTACGTAAAAATAGACAAAAATAATACAGGCATAGACGACCTTAGACGACGTGGCGAAGGAAGAATACGACAAGTAGGGTTGATCAAAACAGCGTTTGTACCCTTTTTTTACAAAAATTATACGGATGTAGTAAGGAGTATGAAATTTAGCACAGTTAAAGTTTCTATGGAGGAGGAATGCAGATCTAAAAATAAAGAAATATGAATTATAGTACGTATAACCATTGAGCGACCACTATTAAAACAAAAATCTAAACTAGACTGAAGACGGCATATGAGGCACTCAAAGCCTGGATAATAATGATATATATGTTACCGGAAATGTATGAAATCAAGGAATTGTATACAAATCCTAGGAAATGTGTAAAATTCCGATACTATTTAGGAAATGTATAAAATATTGTTTGAAAAACGAATAGGTCTTTACCTACGAAATTGCCGTTTTGTATGCAATAAGTGAAAGTACTTATTTTTTCAAACTTTTTTATTTCTGTTATTCGAAGTAATCACCCATGCAATCGACGCATCTTTGCCAACGCATTGGCAGTTTATTGATGCCCTTCTTGTAAAAATCTGCTGGACGGGAGGCAACAAACTCTTCAAAGGCATTTTGTACTGTCTCTCGGGAATTGAATTTTTTACCCACTAAAAAGTTGTCAAAATTTTGGAAAAAGTAATAGTCGGAAGGTAGTAAAGGTCTGGTGAGTATGGCGGATGAGGGAGAGCTTCCAACCCCAGCTCTTGCAGCTGCTTCACGACAACGCGCGACCCCATACTGCGCAACAGACAGTCTCCAAGCTGCAAGAGCTAGACCTGCGGTCACCAACCCGCCTGCCCAGCGTGGTGATTATGGGCTAAAATCCTCCATGAGTATACAACAAAAGCCACGGCCCCCAGTTCCCGGCAGTCTCGCTATTCCTGGTCATGGTGGCGACCACGGTAACGGCGGGACAGGGGGTGCTAAGAATCACCGGGTTGCGGAAGGCCACCATAAACAACTGACTTTGGCAACTTTTAACGGCCGCACGTTACGGCTAGACTCGCATCTGGCACAACTTGAGGTGGAACTTGGGAAGATTAGGTGGCATATCTTAGGGTTATGTGAAGTCCGAAGAGAGGGGGAGGATACCATAACCCTCGACTCAGGCCACCTGATGTACTTCCGCGAGGGAGACCAACAATCCCAAGGTGGCGTGGGGTTTCTGGTAAACAAGTCCCTTTCTGACAACGTGGTGGAAATCTCCAGTGTGTCGAATAGGGTAGCGTACCTCATTATCAAACTTACCGAGAGGTATAGCCTCAAGTTAGTACAAGTGTACGCACCGACCTCGGCCCACTCGGACGATGAAGTTGAGGATATGTTCGATGACATATCGAGGGCCCTCCACTTCTCTACTAAAACCCACTACAACGTTGTTATGGGTGACTTCAACGCCAAAGTGGGAGTACAAACTTGCAGCGAATCGTTGATAGGATCCCATGGATTTGGAAGCAGGAACCATAGGGGGCAAATGCTCGTCAACTTTCTCGAGCGGGTGGGGCTGTTCTTGATGAACTCCTTCTTCAAAAAACGGCCCCAAAGGAAGTGGACGTGGCAAAGCCCCGACGCTTTGACAAAAAATGAGATTGATTTCATCTTGACGGACAGAAAGCACATATTCAGAGACGTCTCAGTGATCAATAGGTTTAACACCGGTAGTGATCACCGACTTGTTCGAGGCTCTCTGAATATCGACTTTAAGGCTGAACGTGTCCGTTTGATGAAATCAAGGCTCCGACCAACTCTGCTCCAAGTCGCGATGGGTTCTGAAAAATTCCAGTCAAATCTGGAAAGCCGATTTTCTGCCATGGAAACCACAACAGACGTAAACCAGAACCTTGAAAATGTGGTTCGATTCTCAGGTACGAAGGTACGAGATTTTGTGAAATACAGCGTAATACTCGTAGCAGGAAGTCGAAGCTCTCAGAGAGGACACTAGGGTTAATGAGGGAACGACCTCCGATGCTCCAATACTCTTTCGATCGAAAGAGCGATCGAGCGAAATCGGGGGTCAAAAGTGTTCGTACAATCTCTTGGAAGAAGCCACCTGACGAAGTTAACCACATCAAGTGGAGAAGTCGTTGCTTCCAAGCCGGCCGTCCTTTCGGAAGTCGAAGGCTTCTACGGCAGTTTATACGCTTCGCATGCATCTCGACCTGATCCCGAAAATGAGGACCCTAGAGCCACATTAACACGCCACTACACCGAAGATCTGCCAGAAGTCAGAACTTATGAAATCGTGATGGCTCTTAGACAGCTGAAAAATGGAAAAACCCCTGGAGAGGACGGCGTTACAACAGAGCTGTTGAAAGCTGGGGTATGCCCGTACTGAGGGAGCTCCAAAAGCTTTTTAACGCTGTCCTGTTCGAAGGGAGAACTCCAGAGGCGTGGAGCAGGAGTGTGGTCGTCCTGTTCTTCAAAAAGGGTGACAAGACCATGTTGAAGAACTATCGGTCCATTTCTCTTCTAAGCCACGTCTACAAGCTGTTTTCAAGAGTCATCACGAACCGTCTTGCGCGAAGACTCGACGAATTCCAACCACCGGAGCAAGCTGGGTTTCGGAGCGGATATGGCACCATAGACCACATCCACACAGTGCGGCAGATTATACAGAAGACCGAAGAGTATAATCAGCCCCTGTGCCTAGCATTCGTGGACTATGAGAAGGCCTTTGACTCGATCGAGATCTGGACTGTTCTGGAGTCCCTGCAGCGTTGCCAAGTGGATTGGCGATACATCCAAGTGTTGAGATGTCTCTACGAAGCCGCTACTATGTCCGTCAAAGTACAGAATCAGCATACAAGACCTATACCATTGCATCGAGGAGTGAGACAAGGTGACGTTATATTATCCCCGAAATTGTTCACTAATGCAATGGAGGACTTCCTCAAGACGCTGCACTGGAAAGGGCGCGGCATCAACATCAATGGCGAATACATCTCTCACTTGCGATTTGCAGACGACATCGTCATCATGGCAGAGACGCTGCAGGACCTACAACAGATGCTGAACGACTTGGCTGACTCTTCTCTACGCATCGGCCTACAAATGAACTTGGACAAGACCAAGGTCATGTTCAATGAACACGTACTACCGGAACCGGTTGCGGAACCGGTTGCAGTACACGGTGCCGTTCTCGAAGTTGTTCTAAAATACGTGTACCTCGGGCAGATTTTGCAGTTAGGGAGAAACAACTTTGAGGACGAGGTGAACAGGAGATTCAAGCTGGGTTGGGCAGCGTTTGGGAAGCTTCGTCGGGTCTTCTCATCGTCGATCCCACAGTGCCTAAAGACGAAAGAAGAAAGATGAGTGCGTCCTACCCGTAATGACACACGGAGCCGAAACGTGGACACTAACGGTACGGCTGGTCCACAAGTTCAAAGTCGCTCAGCGTGCTATGGATAGGGCTATGCTCGGCGTCTCTCTGAGGGACCGTATCAGAAACGAGGAGTTCCGCCAGAGAACTAGAGTCATCGACATAGCCCACAGGATCAGCAAGCTGAAGTGGCAGTGGGCTGGCCATATTTGCCGTAGAACCGATAACCGTTGGGGTAAACGGGTTCTTGAGTGGAGACCGCCTCTCGGCAAACGTAGTGTAGGACGTCCACAGGCCAGGTGCAGTGATGATTTGCGCAAGACGGCTGGCAGGAGCTGGATGAGAGAAGCCGAGGATCGAACTAAATGGCGTGCAATTGGAGAGGCCTTTGTCCAGCAGTGGTCTGCGATAGGCTGATGATGATGATGATGATAGTTGTTATGCCCAAAATTATCCTTTAAAGGGGTGGAAATAGTGAAGTTTGAATATGGAATCATTATCATCATTAGTCTATTGCAGTTCACTGCTGGATATAGACCTCTCCGATTAAACGCCACTTCTTCTCACATCCAACAGCTGTTTAGTTTAGCTTGTTTAGTAGATTAATTAACCGACTTCCTTTTTATATTCTTCCAACAACAACAATTCTTGCAACAAAAGCTAATACTTATTTATTTTTAAATACATTACACTCATACACAAAAACAAAGATCATGCTCATAATAGAATTACATATTTGCAATAGTTGGGAACTGAACCTACAACAACTATACTGAAATAATATACCATTATTATTGTGACTTTGTTCAAAGTATAGTCCATTCGTTTAGTTAGATAGTATCGGTGCACCAACAAGCAATTGTGGTTATTTTTTTTAAATACGAATATATTAATTCATACTACAACTACGACAAATCATACTTGCTTGTGGGCGTACGCCGCAGGCGGGCCCTTTTATTTTGTGGCGGCTTACCGCACGTGCTGCGGGGCGCGATCAATGTGACCGTATCTAAACGAATGGACTATTATTAATATAATAATAATGCTATTGTCTTCCTTCATCCAGACATCACAAATTTGACAATGTTTCCATAATTTATGAAATGCTTTTTATTAGGTTGTTAAAATTGTAAAACTAATGATATTCATTATCACACGTATTTTACTATTTAAAGGATAGTACTGCTAATACTAATATTTTGGATTGTATACTATATTAAGATCACTTACTCTTTTCCCATTTTTACTGCAACTACTCGAAGTCAGTACAATTGAAGACCTGTAAAGAGATAACACAACTAGTTAGCAAACTTGGTCACCGCAAATGCAGTTACAGTGTAATGGAGTGAGCTCAAAATCACTCACCTACTCATCTAATAACCTCGTTATATTTTAATTATAATCATAGAATATGCTACGATATTCACTCAATACCATATAGTCTCAAATTAAGCAGAGCTTGTACTATGGGTACACAACTGATATAAATACATTTATCCTTTTTTTGTAAATACATATATTATTTTATATGTATTAATACTATTATATTGAAATTATATTACATATTTCTTATTGCACTGCTGAGTTATGGACTAGATGTGTTGTGAGTCAGATACATTATTATTTTGTACTAGCTGAACCCCGCGGTTATTGTCGTAACGCGGGTAACGCCCGCGGGGCAAAGTTAGTCTAAAAAAGTAGCCTAAGTTACTCCTTATATTATCAGCTATCTACCAGTGAATGTCCTGTCAAAGTCGGTCCAGACCTTCCAGAGATTAGACGGAACTGACAGACAGACAGACAAAAAATTATTATATAATAAATAAATAAATATTTCGGACATCTAACACACAACGCCATCTAGTCCCAAGCTAAGCAGAGCTTATGTTATGGGTACTAGACAACTGATACAAATACTTATATACTTTTTTATATTATATATTTATTTTAATATTAAAAACAGACAGTCCCGGTGGTACTCGCGGTACATAAAGGTCCGGGGGAGCGCCACGGGCAAAGCTAGTCTAAAAAAAGTAGCTTTAGTTACTCCTTATATCATCAGCTATCTGCCAGATAGCCGGAATAAACAGACAGATAAACATTTTAAAAAATGTGATTTTGGTATATGTACCACACTACAACGGGACATTTTTTGAAAATATAAAAATTTATTTGGTGCATGTTTTCGATCTATTATATGTATATTCAAAAAAATTGAGCTACAAGGATGTCATAAACGAAGATCCCGACAAGCAAATCAGCTTGCCAAGAGACTGGAATTTATATACCTGGGGCAAATAAACACTCCCAATAATCAAATGTCTTAGGAAATAGCAAAAAGAAGTTATGTATTCAATAGTCAACCCCCAACGCAAAAAAAGAGGGGTGTTATAAGTTTGACATTGATGTCTGTCTGTGGCATCGTAGCTCTCAAACGGATAGACCGGTTTCGATGCGGTTTTTTTCATTTGAAAGCGGTTCTTAGCTATGTTTGGTTAATATCGGTCCAGCAGTGTAAGAGTATCAGCTCTTTTCCAATATGATGTAAGGCGTATTCGATTAAGTGCTTGCGTAGGGGATTTTTTAAATTTTTGGTTTTAGCTTGTTTTAAATAAAAAACTAGCTAACTCAACATGAGTCATGATCATCTCCAGTCTATCGCAGTACAATGCTGGATATAGGCCTCTCCAATTGGATTATAATTATATGTATTTTAATTCTCTCTCAATATAAGCATGCAAAGTATACTTGTTAGTTGTGTTTATTTGGTATTGCTATTGGTTCACGCTCAGGTTTAATCGGAGAGGTTAAACGTTTAGAATACCGAGTGGCACCACCCCTAATCACTCCCTGTCTACTGTAAGAGTCAATATTATTTTCATCCCCCCATCTCGGAAAGAGTATTTTTACCCTTCGATATCTGGGTGCAAAAGCCGTTATTAACCACTAGAGGATAAAGTAAATTGAATTGGGAACATTGTGTGCACCATAAGTTTGTGAATTCAAAACATCAATAAACCTATTTACTTCTACCTCCATGGTGCCGAATTTATCATACAATTTTTATTAGTTTGTTAAAAACTCAGACTTCAGGAACCTTCTTGGTGTACTTTTTTTTATTTGATTTGTTCATTAAATGATGCGTTGAAATAAAAGTATCTTGTGATTGTAAATGCTTTTTGCATTTAGTAATTTCCTCGGTAAGGTGGCATGAAAAGTTACGTGTTACACTGATGATGTGAAGATATTACTTGACAACTACAATCCTTGATTATATAAACAAATAGTTATTTGCAAGGAATTGCAACAAGAGTGCAAGGAATTTTCACTTCGTGCTCTTTTAATTCCGACACTAACGCTCAGGATACTAATTTTTTAGAATCCTTCGCTTGCTCGGTCATCAAAATTGAGCACACGGTTAAAAAACAACTTCACACTCTTGTATAACAAATAACTATTTCTTTATAGAATCAAGGATTGTGGTTGTCAAGTAATAACTATATTCTATTTAGTACTGTCATGCATGGCAGGCAAATGTGGGGTTATTGTGTACTAACTCAGTTGGTTTATAAAATAGTATTAAGTATTATCAATATAACAATTACTTTTGAAGTACATTGATATCGAATATTTGAGTATTGAAACTTGTAGATTCTAACAAATGTATGAATCAGTAATTATGTTATTATACTGAGTGAAAATATATATGCTTGCAAATAATAGAATAACAACTGTTTATTTTTTATATTTTCTAGAGACGAAAGATGCATCAAATTAAACTAAAAACATGCATGTTTTCTACTCTTTAGATTACGTGTTATTTTAAAATATCATGAAATTGACTAAAACATTTTACCTTACTTTACGGGCAGCACCTCAAGAAAATAATGTAGGATTGAATAAAACCGAACGCAATCCGAAACTGCTGTCAATGATTTAAAAACTAAAGTCTTTCTTATTAGTTAAAGTTCACTTAATTAAAAAGTTTAAACACAATTTACAAGGCATTCAAATATAATAAACGTGACATTACTTTTCGACAACCACCATAAACTTTCAAGAGCGTTGTTTCTGTTTCGCTTTCGTTTTTAGTAACTTCCGAACAAAATAGCACAGGAGTGTTGTTAAAAAGCCATGTAAAAATTCTTTCTTGTTTATGGTTTTGGAATAAAGCGTTGATCGTTGTACAAAAATCGACAATGAAACAACAAACGACCTTATAATGTCCTAAGATACTAGAAACTAAAATTCTAGGGCAATCTAAATAAAATTGTAAAACAAAGATGAGGAACAAGATGACTGCACGGTTGGTCTAGTGGTTTAGGCGGTCGCCACGCCGCCGCTTGCCAATTCGCCAAGTGTTATGGGTTCAAATCCTACACGGGACATCACTTTGTGTGATTCACAAATTGTTGTTCTGAGTTTGGGTGTTAATTGTGTCCGTTTCATGTATGTCTGTATATTCCCCGCAACACAGGATGTTTATTCCTAATGCAGGAGTTGTCTTTTTAAAAAAAAAAAAAAAACAAAGATTGGTTAGCTGGGTGTATGACGTCAGTGTAGTAGTTTCAATATAAAGCCAAAAAGCTTTATCTGCTTAAATAGGGATTTCAGGCACTACCTACTTTCACTTAACGCCGCTGGTTTAAGATCACTTTACTTTTTATAAAAGTCTTCGGTTCCGAAACGAAAAAATAAACGTATAATAGTAGAGAAACAAAGAGTATAGATTAGAGTTTCACCGAGTGAGTGAGGATACCGGAGGCCCATCCCCAACCCCTCCCCATCCCCCAAAGACCGGCAACGCATTTGTGACGCCTCTGGTGTTGCGGGCGTCCATGGGCGGCGGTAATCGCTTTCCATCAGGTTATACGGCTGCTCGTTTGCCCCCTATTCCATAAAATTAATTAATAAAAAATACATACCTGTTTTTACGACGTAACCTATGCTCTAAGTTTGTAATTGGTTTTCCAAAATATGAAATTTTATGCATCGAGAACGTACAAGTTGGATAGTGTATGGCGGCTTTAAGAACTAAAGCCAAGTCGGCAAATCCATAGACTAAAACTGACTAAACTAGACTTTTTTCTGATGCCTTTGCCTTCAACAAGTTTTTGCACAACCCTACACTAAATCAATAATACCAATCTGTAATCTGTATTGATTTGTAAATTATGAGCTAGTAACAAGTAGAAGCTAATAAAAGTACGCATCTGGTTCTTGTTGTATTTGTGCATGAGATTTATCATAATAGATACGGACTTCACTACCCTAGTCAGTTAATAAGTGTCATTTGAATTAGAAATAAAGTTATCCCTAGTGTGTGAGTTCCAGGAGCAGTGCTGAGTGCATCTTTGTCGAGTAAGTAAAAAAAGATATTTTCATCAAATATAATAGACTTTCTTTGATAACTATAACTTAATACCGAAATAGTACATCGTTTCAAGTTCTACGTCTGATTACAGAAATGATAAGAAATAAACCGGTGTCGGTTAACCAAGTTTCTCACGATGACGAAACTGGAGAAACGATCACTTACACTATTAATGAGGAAACGGGAGAACCGTTAGTGGAAGATACTTCGCCGTCTATTAACTTTGCCATTAGGCAGGTGTCGAAGCCTCCTGAAGAGAAGTATATGAATTTTCCGCGCGGTCATATTTCGAAGACAAAGAAGTTTCAGTCTTTGAAGGCGAACATAATTGCTGGTTCGAATCAAGTGAGCCACCGCATGCTACTCATTCCAACTTTGATGGTCTTTCCGAGCCTGTTCTGTGTGGTTTTGATGGTGCTAGAGGTTTTTCTTCATGTTCGCTGCCATAAGAAAAACAAGCTGCTAAAGGATCCCAATCTCTACTACCGGAGCCCATTCCATGTTGTTACCAGCACTTTCTGTGGTGTATGCCGTGACTGCAACACTGCTTCCAGGATTGGACAGCTGCAAGATCAACGCCGCAACCGCTATGACTACTTCAGGGGCATAGCTATTTAATTCTGTTATCATTCAATTATACATTGACTATGGGTTGGTCATATTTAATATATCTATATGACTTGTGTCTATTCTACTTAATCATAATCTAGTAATACTATTGGGAATGTTCCCTTTTTGACAACTTTTGATCTGAGGAACTTTCTACTACTTTACTGATTCTATCTCATTTCTCACTATATAGAATAGCATACTATACTTTTAAGGGATGGTATTATCATACAAATCAAGTATGCAGTGAATCATGTGTTCTCTACATTTTAATGTGTTATAACAGGTATATTTGGTTAAACTTTAAACATTTTTATTCTGTTTATTGAATATTAGTTTTATGATTTGTGCAGATTAAAACCTATCAGGGTGAAAAACAGTTTAGGCAAGATTATTCTCATATTATGATATCAAACTTTTTTATTGGCGTAAGGCTCAAAATTACAGGCAGGGTACCTACTAGGATAAATAAAATATCTTGTTGGATATATCTATAAAGAGTGAATATTGGAAAGAATGTAAAAAAAATCGTAAATTGAACAACATCAAATTTACTTATTCAATTATATTGCTTGGCATTCATTACCTATAAATAGTTTAATGAGGCCTTTAATTTTGAAATATAATGTAAACATGAGACTGATTGGCCAAACATGACAATTGAGCCAAAGAAAATGTAGTTACCGAACTGTGGCTTGCAGGTAAATTGCTTTAGAATTCAAAGTCAAAAACATCTTATTGTGAACAGTACACTTGAAGGATTTATGGGCTGCAGCGCGTTGTTTAAACCTGGGTGATTTGGCGCGACTTGAGGGTGGCCTAACTCAAGTAGCGGACCATGCCGTAGGCCTGATTAAGTTTGATATATGGACATTATATTCTGGTATGAGAATTGAGGTCCATAACTAGTGTGGAGCAGACTAGACAGCAGATTAAATTTTCTTCCTGCAATGTTTGAAAGATAATGGTTATTGAGATGATGGCTTGAAGGAATGAAAATTGTAATTTGTAAATAATTAAATAAAGATTATAAGTATTCTAGAATGTTTCACATAATGGACATACAACTTTCTCGAGTAGACTTAGAATTCAGCTGAGGGCCACAGTTTCTTAAGGTTGGAAGATGTGCATTTAATAAGGTATTACCTACTGCAGCAAGAAATCCAATTTTTGTCTACTAATTTTTAGATTTTCTTGTGTCTAAGGTGATGGTATTATTATGATAATGCGTGTAATTCATTATACTCAATAAATTATATGGTAATAAATGGTTAAAAATAAATCATTTTTTTATTTTCTGTAGAGACTGAACTAGGTGACAATTTTTTACACACAACGCCATTTAGTCCCAAACTAAGCAGGAGCTTGTATTATGGGTCGAGGCAGTCGAAAATTTTACACAGACACAGATCATGCACATCATAATATTCGTCCTGAGTGGAATTCAATCCAAGATCTCTGGCTTAGCACTTAGTGAACCTGACGGTCACTACGTAACGGGAATGTCTCCTGTCTTGTATGATGAAATATTATCTAGAAACAGACCTTGGCACAATAGTCTAAGCTTGTACTAGTCTAGTGGAGATTTGTTATTGTCTTCCAACTTTCTCTAACACTGTAAAGGGGTGTCTCCTACTCCTAAAAATAACAAAACACGTTAACTAAACCTTTTAGCAAAACATTGCAGTCTCCTGCGAGTTTTAAACACGAACATAAAACATCTATTCGACAAAATTACTTCGGACAAAGAAGAGGTACTGGATGTTTTAAAAGTTATTTTGCATACAACAAGAAAAAGAAACCGATTTCGCGTTCGACCTTCGATCAATAATAGTACAATAATTGATCGAAGCGTTTCACCCTATCTACAACGACGTAGGTACTTATAATATTTACGCAAAATTACAAGTGAAAGATCGATTTAAACTGAAATATTTTTTTCAAGCAACTAGGAAATGAAATTGGTCCTTCCGTGCAGGCGAACGAGGGGATGTTTTCCGTCAGCTTCGGATAATATGTTTGCTTGTTTGAACTAACAAAACTGTTAGGCCACGCCCATATTTGAGCATGGCTATGGCAATGCAATTACAACAAGATGATTAAAAACAAATGTGTGATTTGGGATATTTGAACTTAAGACTGCAGAAGCTGCAGTTTTGTGGTAACAGATATTCCTCTTTGTAACATTATTGAAACAAAACTCACTTGTACTCTAATATGCAAGAGTAAGTAGTATTTGTTTCAGAGTTTGGGTGTTTTCTATGTATAATATGTATGTATTTATATAAAAAAAAGTATAAATATACATGTATTTAAATCAGTTGTCTAGTACCCGCCCATAACACAAGCTCTGCTTAGCTTAGGACTAGACGGCATTGTGTGTTAGATGTCCGAAATATTAAGTACAAAGGAGAGCTGTATAAGGTCGTTCATCTCACTGTATGTATAGTCCATTAAGCCAATCCTCATCTTTCCTCTGTCATTCTGTTTTACCACAATGGCTTAACAGCGGAAGTGGTTGGTTAGCCTTAATTCTGCCGCTGCAGCCGCGTTAGGTAGGCTTATTATATTATTAACAAAGTCTTATTAACCTAAAGTCTGTGTAATAAGTAAGTGTCCGTGTGGTAACGGATCAAGAATACAAAGTGTCACCACACCTATTCATCCCATGGGTGTCGTAAGAGGCGACCAAGGGAACAAAGTAGGTAGGACACAGAACAACATCACTGCAAAAAGAAGGAAAACTTGAAAAAACCCATTCTGTGTGGTACCTATAGTAGACCAAAAACTGCTTTTCAAAAAGATACTTATGTCCAGCAGTCCACTGCTATTTAATGTGTAGGCCACTACACATAAATTATTTTGTTGACAGCATGTACGTTTCTGATAATAACTTATATGTCCAATTCTCTGAGTTCTGATCGAGAGACACCAAAGCATGGTTTTTATCGGTAATTTTAATTGACACCGAAAGGGCATAGTGTTGCGGAAACTGAGGCAGAAGAACCTGTTAAGTTATATCAAGTTTTCCGTCGGAAGACTCGGAAGTGAGATATTCAAGGCTCTCGCTCGACTATGCACTCTGCACAATCGTAATGCACGCTACGCTATGTCGCCATCTTAGGACATACCTACAGTGAAAAATGACAAAATAAAGCAATTGGATACAAATTTAAGAGTTGGGGACTGCAGTGGAGTGCTTCTCCTTTGTGCCGAGCAGGAACAGGAGTCAAGCATCTATAAAAACGCTGAAAATGTACTTTTATTACTTTTATGACAAAGTTGTACGTGTCAGCTAGCTTACTCGTATTACATTTTTACGGCGCTTGTGAATTTAGAATTGCGGGCTTTGTATCACACTCATAGTTACAACTAGCTAACCCGGCGAACTTCGTACCGCCATATTTACATATATGTCTCAGCTTCCCACAGGCAGTGTACAGTCGTGGACAAAAAAAATGTTTTTTCCGTTCGTACCCATATTTCGACTTTCATCCCCTCTCTCCAGGAAACCGTGCTGAATTTCGGGATAAAAGGTATCCTATGTCCTACCTCGTAGTATGAACTCAAATCATGCCAAGTTTCATTTGAATCCATTCAGTAGTTTCGGCGTGATGCGCGCCAAGATACAGACAGACAAAAATGAAAAAAATTACAGTTTTGGCTTCAGTATCGATTATAGAGAGCCCTCCAAAAAAAAATTTCTAACATCTTTAATGTACAGAATTGGACCTGTTACATTTTTATTATAAGTATAGATGGCCGTCGATAGTCATTTCTCATCAGGCTCGTGTGCTCGTTTGCCCCCTATCATAAAATAAGCTAGTAGTTTTCATTCTGCAAATATAGAATATCATTATATTTAACTAACTGTGCCCGCTACGTGTGTATGTACACGTGACATTTGGATTTTCAAGTTATTATAATTGTTTTACCGTTGAAACCTCTGGACTAGACAAACATTTTAAAACCAAAATCGGCCCAGCCGTTCTCGAGTTATAGCAAACAAACAAACAGCAATTGATTCTTATAAATAAGAAGAAGATATACCTACTGTCACAGTATAATGTGATGTTTAGTGCTGAAGAAGATGGATATGAGGTACCTACTGTTTTGTTTCTGTTGAAAATTACAAAATATACCTAATCACAGAGCGTGATTTGTGTATGTAGGTAATGCGTTGACATTATTTAAGGTAGTTACCTACTCATTATAAATCGTTGCTACAAAGCAGATATTAAGAAGCTAGACAACTTCCATCTTAAATGTCTAAGATCCATTCTGCGCATTGAGTGGCAGGACCGTGTTCCAAACACAGAGGTTTTGCGTCGAGCCAACCTACCCGGAGTGGAAGCACTCATAATGAAACGGCAGTTGAGATGGACCGGCCACGTATCACGCATGGGCGATGACAGATTGCCAAAAGCAATCTTCTACTCTGAGCTAACTTGCGGAAAACGCAGACAAGGCGATCAATACCTCCGGTATAAAGACGTGCTTAAGCGCAACCTCCTCGCATGCGCCATACCAACAGATTTCTGGGAGCAGCTTGCTGGTCTCAGACCCGAGTGGCGAAGGTCAGTCGCCACGAGTGTCGAGAGGTTTGAGACTGCCCGTATGAAGGATCTAGACGCGAAGCGTCATAAGCGCAAAACCAGACCTAGGATCACGTACCACTATACTCTCAACTCGGACGGCCAGCTCTACTGTGCGCAATGCAACCGGACTTTCAAAACTAAGTTTGGTTTTGCTAGTCACATCAGAGCCCATCGAAGGGAGAACCCAGGCTAAACAGTCGCCATCACCGGATACGGTGTGGATGGGATGATGATGATGATAAATCGTTCAGATTTGATCTAAACGTGTGCTTAACAGTATATCACTTCATAGATGTATGTTGTACAATTTTTACAAATGACGATTAGGTACAGTCCCAAAGAGAGAGATGATGTTGCTTAGCCTACTCAATTTAAAAAATAGACAATATACCAATCATTGTAGACGCCCTTTCTATGTGTTCTCCTGACTTCTCCTATATTTTTGCGTAAAAGTGGTTATAGTGACTGTCTACGCGCGCGCCTCATCGTCGACAGGCAGAGGGGCTGCGGGGTGCGCGGGGCGCACCGATTCATCGAGAACTCTCGCCGCCGTGCCGCGGCCGGCCCTTCACTTCGCTTCTCGCCCGCTGCGACTGCGCATACTTGTATATATTTCACACATTGTTATCGTCAAAATTAAACGGTTTCTACGCAAGTACAAGGATTTTATTCTACCAGTACCACCAGATACTGCCGCCGTGAACCGCCTATACAGTGACCCCGGCTGCTAGGCAGACTAAGCCAGAGGTCACGGGTTCGCCTCCCATCTCGTCTGGGTGATATAGGTTTAATTTATCAGAAACTAGTTGACCCGCCGAACTTTGTACCGCCATATTTACATATATTATCTGTCTCAAGCTGAGACACACCACAGGCAGTGTACAGTCAATGAGTCAAGGACAAAAACTGTCATTTCCCGTTTTCTTTTAATTTTTCTTGTATACAAACCTTGTCCTGCTAATAACGAATACAACTAAAAAAGAATTATCCAATTTGGTGCAGAGCACACATTATAATACTACTATTTAAATGAATAAAGAATTAGGTATACCTAGACAAGAATTGGCACATAGCAATTTATGAAGAGCTAGTTTATTTTTCGCTTTTTAGTGTTTTTTTGACAAGGAGTTTTCGTTGTATGTTTTTTTGGAAGTCGGTTTTTTTTTTATAAAAAGTTTTATGATACCTACCCGTTTTGACCTTCCATTGCAATATGTTGCATTTCAATTGATGGGTCTTAATAGAATGCATTTCGATCAAACGGTAGGGTCCGTAATCCAGCCAGTCTGTCACTTAATTCCGAAGAGAATAAGTATGACCCCTGCTTCCGCAAGCAGGAAGAGAGTTGAGTCTAAATCAATTGAAAAGGAGCTCAAATTGTTTTAATCAGAAGCTATTGATGGTTGGCGGCCAGTGAAATACGAATCTGATTCGCGCATCAAGTATGCCTATAATGCACTTTTATATAATATGTACGTAAAGAGGCGGATTAACCCTAAGGCAAAGTAGGCACGTGCCTAGGGGCGCCAGGTTGCTAATGGGCGCGAGCGCCATATTTTTTAACATTACTCACATATTATAAATATAATATATATATAATAATAAATGTAGCAGCTACAACTGCAGCTGTAGTTGAGATTATTCTATAAGTTTTAGGAAGGCCAGATTTATAAATTGCAGCAGGGGCACTGGAGTGGGCGACGACGCCGACGGCAAACAATAAGCTGTGGACAGAGCGGCAGTATAGGACAAATTGCAGGAGGAATTGCGCCTGTAACGATTTGTGTGGTTTCCATCGTTTCATGCCACCCTGAGCGTATTCACAGGACGAGTTTCACTGTCCACTCACCACAAAGGTCTACCGCATGAAAGTGACGTTCGTGTGTGTGACTTCACTTCAATATGATTTTTTAAACATGGGTCATGCCCATGCTTTTAAAAAGAAGGCGCTAGGAGAAGTCCAGCTGGAGCTGTCATCTATACTAGTAGTTCCGCAAGGGTCAATGTTAGGACTCCTACACACTATATCGGTTGCCTGACCGTGCGTCGGGTATGTCGTCAAACATCAACAACCTCAGCGGCAAAACGGGCATCTTATTGAACTGTTTGCCGTGCAAAGTAGTCACTGACCGAAAAATGTTATGACGGCGGTCTTATTAGGTTTTATAAAATGTTTATAGTAATCCGATTATAGGATCCGTTATAGGCCATTAGGGCCGTTCCTTTGGAATATCGGCTATGACTGAGTATATCTCTTATATACCCTTCTTGGATGGTGTCGCCGTCTCGAGCTATGCGGAAGACATGCTCATGACGGCGTGGGGAAAGGTGCACTGTAAGACAACTCTGAGAGCCACGGCTATGATTGCAAATGGTCTGATCCAGTGCCAAGGTCATGGGGTGGCTTTGCAGAAATATGTGACTTTGTTCTAACATGGACCTCGAAGGCAGCCACCTGAAGCTAGTATTGGCTCGGAAACCTGCGACTCAAGAAATCGAGGACCTGAAATTTCAACTCCACTGGGTCCTGGTTGAGGAGTAAAAGAAAATATTTAGGCAACCAAGCGCCAAGCAGTCGGCGGTAAAATCCGTTATGGAAGAGTTAATCAGGAGGAAACACAGAACTCTCTCATACCGGCTGACGCTGATGTTCATCAAGAAAGGATGCTGCGGAGATCAGCTGTGTATGATCTGCACGGAGCAAAGGACTGGGTGCCAACTATAGTGGTGCGATAGATGGATTCATCTAAAAAAGAACGGCCTGGCCGTCTTAATAAAGCTGCCATCTTCTATTTCCGGCAAAGTTTACGCACTATTTGGTTATAGTCGGCTCGACTCAGATACACCTACTGTAATAACTGCTCAAGAGGGTTTCACATGTAAATTAAAATTATAGTAAAGATATGTCAACGGCCAAGATAGTTAAATTCTAGAAACATGGGGGGGGGGGGGGTGAAAGGGCGGCGACGGGATGGTTGCCTAGGGCGCTCTTGATACTTAATCCGCCTCTGTGTACGTAGCCAAGTCAAAGTTTCCAAATATATGATACTTATAAATTGCTTTTGCCATATTTTTAAAAGTGAGTTTAGTAGGTACCTGAATGGCTTGGTGAAACAACGATTACATTGTTTGTTTTCTTGGTGTTTGTGCACAGTATCATAATTATAAATAAGTGTATAAACATTATAACTTGTAGTCCAGAATCCCTTAGCAATGCACCGATGAAATGGCGAAACATTGATGGTGGCGGTAAGTTGTACATTAAAGGTTTAATAATGGACTTAAGCTGATCAAGGGACAAAACAATATCTCGGTTGCTTGGGATACTGGACGAACTCTGGGTTAAGACGGCTATTCATTAGCCTTGCTGCCATTAATGTGAAGAGCTCCGGATAATATACCTATGTAGATACATAGATACATTAAACGTAGCTGGCCCTAGCTAGCAGACAAATTTATTTATTTATTTAGAAACTTTTACAATATTATAACAGGATAAATTCCCAAGGCAATATTGCAAGCTTAAAACTAATTATACAATATAAAAAACATCCGCGCTCCAGCACGGCCGGGTGCTGCAGCCGCCCGCGCAGCACGCGCCACACGTAACACGCCAGCGCGACGTCGCGCCTCACGCACAACCGCACGTACCCCACCATGCCGAGTACAAATAAACTAGGGTACAGTTCTTAAAATAAACCCTAAATTCCTTAACGCTTTGCCGCAGATGTCAACAATGTGCTTAGGGAACGTTAGCTCAGGTACCATTTCCACTGCCAAATCACGGGTAGAATCTAAGCGTGGTATCAATGACTCATTCATTTTGTATGTGTAGTGCAGCGGAGTCTTCGCACGTGTAAACTAATTACTCCGCACTTAGCTGTGTTAAAATAAAGCTTATTAGTAATGCTCCACTGCACTATCCGATTTATATCATTTTGTAACCTCTCCTCAAATGATGTCATTAGTCTATTGTTCAACTCAGGATGAATAGAATATCTTTTTTATGTATGGCCCTGCCAAAATGACTCTACTCTGCCTGATGGAAAGCATAAGCAGAATCCAAGAGTGGTGGCCACCATACTCACTGCGAATGCAGACAATGCAGCATGGCGACCCACACCATGGCATGGCGGCCTAGTGATGTCAACAGTCAACAAGTATGGAACTTGTTGACTAGACTGTTTGGGCATCCGGTCTCGCACTCACCAACGAAACACGACAGCACACACAAACGCTGGCATTTTACGTTGATTTTCTGTGCGAGTAGTAGGTAGTATCGCCTCGGTCGAGCTGGCCCGTTCGTGCTGAAATCAGCGTGGCTCTACCACCTATTTTTATATAATATAATCTGTCATCAATAAAACTACTTGAACTTTTTTTCAGTGCGGAATCGGATACCACACTCACCGGTGATGAGATGAATATGCGGACTGGTACCCGAGACCCACACGCAGTCTCGAGTACCAGTAGGCAGGTACCACTGCTACTTCTCTGTACATCCTAGAGAGAAGACTAGCTTTTGTCTGCAGTTCCGCGCACGTTTATGTCGGCTATCGGGGTAAAAAGTACCTAGCCTATGTAGGTACTTTCATAAAATCAACTTTAGCCGTGAAATCGTAATGGACAAGAATTCCGCTACTCGACCGCTAGAAAATGAATTCGCACGCCGCGCGGTTCTATTTACTTAATGTAACCTAGAGGCGTTCAGTTGCTCCGTATTTTTACGACCTTTGACCTTCAATATCTTAAGACGCGGACACGAAAGCACTTGTGATTTTTGAGACAACATTTAGAACGACAAAACAAAGGTTTATACCAATTTACAGCTTATTATCTTTCATTCCGTGGTTGACCCATTTTTTAACCTAATATGACTGGGCTAGCTGGTTTTAGAGTCCGTAGCTTGTCAACGCCGAGGGTGAGCGCCGCGAAAAGTTTTAGTATTGTGCTGATCGCCGCGGAGTTCAGTCGTAAACAGACGCAAAATGTGGCGAGCAATAAATCTACTCTGTACTACATATCGAAAAAAAAAGAAAAAACACCGACGAGGACTTCATGTTCAACCTTTGATTGATCAGAGAGCCGTCGCGGGAGAATTTGTTACGTTATAATGAAACATTTTCAAATAATGTAATTAAAATATTCTCCCATGTTGGATGTTTCTTGCGTCTTTGTTTCTATAAAGAGCATCGGATGTATCCCACAAACACGACTTGTTTCCACATCGCGATTCGACATATCTGTACACGCTGACGGCGGCGTACGCTCAGCTCGACACTATGATCTTGTCCAGAAGGGGCGAATTCGCTGCGAAATACTTCGCACGTTAGCGAGATACTAGGCGCCAATACATCGCGTTCACAAGCATCGCGCGAATACATAATACCCGCGTAAATCGCGTGCACTTCGCCAGACTCACGACTCGCGCGAGACGAGATACTAGAGACACCTTGTTGCGTCCAGTTAACGCGCGAACTCCAAAGCGAGTGCACGTATCAAGGGAAATAGGGCCCCAACATTTTGATACGAAATTGTTTAATATTCGGGCGCAACGGTCGCGCGTGAGAATCGAGGCGAATTTGCCCCTTCTGGACAAGCTCTTAAAGTAAGGAAAACAGATTCTTCTGCTTTAATGGGAAACGATAAATCAAAGACGAATAACTAGAAAATACAGATTATTTTTAATCATGTATACATCTAAGCTGGGATACAGAATAATATTAATACAAATCACACAGGCAATTCAGTAATGACACAGTTTAGTAAATCTTGAAAGAAAGAGATTTTAGTCGATAAAACATTTAAACGACGAATCATAGCAGCAAACTGTGAATTACGTACTTTAGGGTACGTACAGTTCTATAAACATAATATGAAAACATATTTTGATATATCAAAAAAACCTTTGAACACAAATGCATTGTATACTGGTACAATAATAACACTTGAATGCCTCTCAAATTATAGATTTCTCAACTGACTTCGTTTTCTATTAGGTTCAGAGATTTTTTTGTAACTCGTTGATCTCAGTAAATAAATAAACAAAAATATTTGTGTAGTTCGATTGCTACAAATTTTGTTTAGTTATAAGACTAAATACATAAAAAATATATACGAGCTTGGCCCACATCTGTAGTCTTCCGGTGCCTTATATGCTAATCATCATCCAATCATGTTACGAGGACGTATTACGACCTTGTTGCTGATCTTCGTGGAATCTGTGAGTTTCTACGTAGTTTTCCACTTGTTAAACTTATATACTTTTGTTAAACCAGTCTCATGGCACCTCTATCCTGCAGAGTAACAGTAACCAGTACATAGTTTAATGTCTATTATCTCACACGTCTGTGCCTTTAAATAATAACACGAAGTATTTCGAATTAAATAACAAATTTGAAGGGTAACAAATATAATGGGAATATCAACTCGTGTGCTAACAGCTATCGACACCTGATTACATGATGAATTATCATGAATAATAGACTTACTGGCGAAATATAATTTGTACTCTCGATTGTCAAAGTACAAGTGAGTTTGATTCTAGAATGTATTACTGGCGAAACATTTAAACTACGCTACAACGAGTAATTGTCCTTTAGTGATTCATTTTGTTGACTATAGATGCTATTGAGTCCAACAACACCGATTAAATATTAAATAGTATGAATAGAGCTGATTTCCTAAGAAAATAAACTTCACTAAAATCACAGGAAATTTGTCGCTTAATTTATAAAGAACTTGTATTGATTTAAGATAAACATAATTATACAATGAGAAATACATCGTAGCCGTTGTGTGTTATCATTAAAACAAGTTTAGATAACATCAAGATTTACGAGTAATATTTATGTTACGCCTATTTCATTAAAATCCTACGCGCGACGAAAATATTAATTCCTTTCTTAATGGTTTGTTTATAAATAAAAATTTACAGCTAATTGTATACAGAAATAACAAAGTTTCGACAACTAGATAAATTTTTAAAACTTAATATAAATAGATACAAAGGAAGGACAACGCCAGAAAGTTAACGCATATTCCATATGCATATAAATATTATAAGTCTGTAGTTTTACTGTGCGATACATACAAAAGGAATCGTAAAAGTCATGGGTAATAGAAAGTATTGTAACCAGAAATAGCAATCATGATTGTATGAATATTTAAGCTAAGTGAGACATTACTTTCGTGTCAATAGAGTACTTTGCTCAGCATTACAAAGGCTTAGGTTTTGCATCATCGACAGTTAAGGTGATGCAGTTACAATATTTTCTATATATCCAATAATTTTCGAAGGAAGATTCCTTTTGTTGATTCGTTCATTCGAATCGGACATAGAGTATACATTAATTCTAGGTGTATTGACACAAAAATGAGTTCATAACTAGTGATGCACATTCATACGGCAACAACATTTAAGACATATAGTAATCGTTAATCGTCGGTTCAAATGATCGATATTTTTATGTAATTTTTCAAGTTTATTAACAAGTATATTAGAAGGTGGACATTATTTTACTAATTGTAATTTTTCCGTAAATATGTTAAGACAACATTTAATGTACTTGGAATAAAAGTTAACTACCTGAAGGGTTTCGTATATATACATATATACCAATCGTTGTACACATTCTGTAAAAAACCTTGCACCAATGTTCTTTTAAGGTACATAGCTCTAATAAAGAATGTCACAAAACAATCAATCTATTATCAATTCTCTTAGTAATGTCTAAAATCGTCTAAGACCACATCTTTTGATAAATCAGCTGACGTAGAAAGTTATTGAATACGGAACCCTATTTATTGAACATTAGCAAATAGACATATACGTTACATATATACTCATATACTTTATTGATTATTCATGTAACAGTGCTTAAAACAACAACATGTGTGATAGGCCGAGGCCGCGCATGCAATGTCAAGATTCTTTTAACTTTAACTATTGGTATTGTATCTTAACATATATTATTTTAAAATGATTACATAATCTACCGCTGCTAAGAAATATGACGAGAGAAATCAATTGTGTAAAATATATTAAAATACAATACCATCCCAAAATGCTTCAAATAATTACAAAATTGAGTACAGTCTTAATTGATAGCCTTGAGATGCATCTCCAGATCGATCTGTACCAAAATTTATTATTATTCGACGATTTGAATGTTACAATCATTTATATACTATTAAAGATAAGCACACCCTGAATATATACTCCTGCAAGTCAAACGCCAAACAAATTCAAAATAACCTCTAGTGTTTGACTACCATTGGCTCCCGGACCATCCGCTGGTACATTCGATTAAATTCCCTTTAACTTATTCTATACCAGGCCGCTTAGTTGGCAATCTGTATTGAATTCTATATAACAAAAAAAAATTAGAGCCTACGTACATAATTGGTTGGTATGCTGCAACGCCTAGGAGGATATATTCTACAAGTGTGATGCAAGTGGGTAGTTAAATTTTAACCAGATTACGACCCGAATTTAAATTTGGTAGGGACCTGCGCCGGCACCGTGAACATGTATCCTGAAAAATAAAAAAAGCGTGAAATTATTAGGAACACAATAAATAGCCTTTTACTCAAGGCAGTATGATAATTTAATGAAATATTTAATTTGTGTGCTACTTACCGCCACTTTGTTCTATGCGTTTGCTGTCTTGCTGCGCTTTACGTTGGTCGGCAAGCACTAACACTGCGTTCAGCTGCTTTTGTTGCTGCTCCGTCAACGTGCTCATCAGCGCGTGGTACAGTGCCGGCTCAGAGGTGGAGACAGCTGTATGTGTAACAAATTACTTTACATATCTATTCTAATATTATAAAGAGGTAAAGTTTGTAACTTTGTATATCTGTGGGGGTAATTTTCGGAAGTACTGATCAGATCCTGAAAATTCTTTCACTAACAGAAAGCGACACAATTCAGGAGAGACATAGACCATATAAAAAAATCAGTTAAAAATAATAGTATTTGTAAATCAAGTCAAAGAAAAGCGGGCGGTTAACGCCCAACGAAGTGGGTACGGGTCGGCTAGTACACAATAAATTAAAAAACAGATCTATCACAAATCGTTTCAACATATAAAACAATTTATCTGTTAAAACCTAGGCCAGGCGAGACCCAACTATGTGATGATGCTGATCTATAAGACGAAAGACGAACATCAAATAAGAATTATGTCACAGCACGAAACTGCAAGTTTTATGTTTTGACTACAAATTTAATAGCTATGTATTATAGAAATAAGTAGTTTTTTGTTCAGCGGTGTGATTTCGTACTACTTCTCAGGCTCAAAGGGTGATATTTCGATAACCCACATGAAATGTAATACAGTTAGAATAAAGTATGTTGTCATACGACTACCGCAAGTACTGTGTTGCTGAGCATTCGGACGGTGAATATTTCTTATTCTGTGATTAAATTATCATTATTCGCAGCATCTCTAGTTTAGATGACATGACATTTTCCTAAGTAATCTAAAAATGAATCGGAAAATAAGTGGCGTTATCTCAAAGGAGGAGTCTTCCTGCTTAGCTACTTGCAAATTGTTAAATGAAACACATATTATGGACTGCCTCGGTGGCGCAGTAGTATCGTATGCGACTGCTGTGCTTGAGGTCTCGGGTTCGATTCCTGGATCGGACCAAATGTTTGTATGATCTGCAAATATTTGTTTCGGACTTTGGGTGTTTTCTATGTATAATAAGTATGTATTAACAAAAAATAAAATAAGTATATGTATTGTATTTGTATCAGTTGTCTAGTACCCATAACACAAGCTCTGCTTAGTTTGGGACTAGATGGTGTTGTGTATTAGATCTCCGAAATATTTATGAATTTTTATTTTTTTATGAAATGAATCAGCTTTTAAAATTAAGTAATTACCAGCCAATAATAGAGATAGAGAGATACAGACAATACAGTATCACATAATTAGAAAGAATGAATAAAGATAGAAAAGAGTTCTATAGATTACCTTGCAGAGTGTTTTTGAAATTAATGTATTCGTCAATAGGGCAATCCTTCTCATCGATAGGTGTTGTGTAGCATTCGATCGCAGTATCTTCTGGTTCATAGTCATCTTCGTCCTGCCATCAATATACATATGATTAGCTAAGAATCCTATTCATTTTAATAAACAATGAAGGGGTCCCATACTGGTCTGTAGCATTCTAATGTTATTCTCCAATGCAAATCAACATAAGTGTACAAAACCTCAAGAAGTATATTATTCAAGTGTATCTCATCTCAACGGTGTTGCAAGGGGGCGAGAATAAGCGTAATACAAGCCAATAGACTGTCACTCTAAATAAAGACTTACGACCAACCAAGCTTGCCAACTTGAAAGAAAAGTATTCCTAATCCCACTGATTCAGATTATGTTAGTGGTCATTATAATGTCAGGACAAGGGCTGTGAAGAAATCAACGAATAATACCTCGACGTTCTCCAAGATCAAAAGACAGGGGGAAACCATGATAAATTTCGAGTCAGGTAAACTGTAGAATTTCTGTAAGTGTGATCTATCTCTCAGTGTCAGTGTCAGCATTTTATTAGTAGCGTCTAAGCAATTTACACAATACCAGTAGTATTCTCAAACCATAGCGAAAAAACAGGTACTCCTTGAAGATAATACAAGCAGATATATGTGTGAGTTTGATTTACTACTCTGATGAAATTTGTTGCCAAGCTAAACGAGTTCAGATGTCTACCCTACGTCATATGAGGGTTCAACCATTTTTTTACATGGAATTCACTAAAATAATGTACTTAATTACGATTTGTAGCATTCGGCCACCTAGGTCTAGTTTATGGTAGATTTATTGATTCTGTTAGCGATAGTGTCTAGATAGACGCGACGTCGTTCCTGGAGGGGACCTGAAATAAAATGGTCTGGGTCCTATTCAGAGCCTGAGACGGGCCGTCGGGGTGGTTTTTAGTGGAGTCACCACATACCTGGCTCCTCAAAACCCGAGGAGTCGGAGATTCGAAAGGATTTTCCACCCCGTCAAAAAAAAGGTATGTTTTGTGGTACTGAGACGTGAACACGAGCGGTAGGATGCGCTATGGAATTATGCTTGGAATTTCTTTCAGGGATGAAGTCGTTCTTTATCGGATGACCTTACGACACCATTTAAATAGAATAATTATTGGCCGAAGGGTAGAGTGAAAGCTAGATAGCAGGGCGCCCTCAATTAACTGAACTGATGATCTGAAGATAGAAGCTGGAACTGGATGTGGAAGGTGGAGGACCGGATTCTATGGCTCATATGTAATAAGGGTGTCCAGCACTGCTAAAGGCTAATTTAATTTTAGATTTTTACTAAAACTACTTTCAAACCACTTATTATTTAATCATCTGAAAGAACAATGGGCGCAAATCCATGGAGTCTGGACCTCCCAATAGTATAATTTGACAAACCATCGTCTCTACGAAAGTACTAACATTTGACCATAGGTTTATTCATTTTTAAGTTATGTTTAGCTTTAAAAACCCTATCAGACGGTATATCACATGTTACTACTGAGAGCTGGTTCCAACATTATCCTTACGTTAACTCACCGAGTTACCCAGACACCCACATACAATTACTCAACACTTCATTGTTAATAAAAAATAGAATAAATCAGCTGAGCACACTATATAGTAAATTGTATAATATGTTGTTAGTATAGGTTAGTTCAATTTACTTTCTTTACAAAAGCCTCTGTTTAAATGCTTTTTAAGAGCCTTGGACATATAATAATAATTATTACTATATGTATTAAGAAGTACCCCATCACCGTTACTTTATTTACATACTTTCTATAATAATAATATGTGGTACCGTGGTTAAGTATTCCTGAAAGTATTATCTTGACGTACAATTATAAGCAAAAGCATACTAAAAAGCTGACTCACATCGTCACTCTCATCATAATCTTCAATCTTAGCGGTCATAGTGACGCCTTGTTGCGCGCTATTTTTAACTGCCATTCGCGCTAAATTTTCGAGATATTCGTTGTCTATTTCTTCTAGATCGTCTTCGTCACTTGATAATACCTCTGAAAATATTATATATTTGTCAGGTGATTTACTAAATTATAAATGCAAATAGTCAAAGGCAGTGTAAATTCATTTTTAAAAATTCTTGAATTTAGGTAAAAATGTTTTCCTAATTCTTAAATAGATTTACTTTCAAAAACAAGAGACAGTCATTATCATTATGTTTTTTGGGAACAAAAAGGTATAAGTGAAAAAGTGGT
Source organism: Diaphora mendica (assembly GCA_949125395.1). Classification (NCBI taxonomy): domain Eukaryota; kingdom Metazoa; phylum Arthropoda; class Insecta; order Lepidoptera; family Erebidae; genus Diaphora; species Diaphora mendica. The sequence continues at coordinate 7,712,592 of OX421312.1, read as the reverse complement.
ACCTTCATCTTCCTCTTCCACATCTTCTTCAGAGGAGGTATCCTCATCAGCCTCGGCACGCAGCTCGTAAGCGCGTTTTAACCCTTCGAATAGTACTAGGCAGGATGGTAGGATCTTTGGCAGGATTTCCTCAAGGTTTGGCCTCTGAGGTCCCATTTCAAGAAGCCTGCATATGCCGAGAACGCATAATTTCCTGTCATGCAGACTGTAAAAAAAAAATTGTAAGTGAAGCAAAGTAAATTTAACGACTATACTTTGTCCATTCGTTTATTTTCTTTTTGACAGCTCACGCCTATAAATTACCATATTTCTTTTCGGAATTATGTACTACAGTAATGACGGTGACGGTACTTTAGTGAAGTGGTCTGTGCATAACAAACAACCACAGACTATCAAACAGTACTTGAAATACGATAAATCGATCATATGATAAAAATCATTTGACTTCATGTAAGTATTTTTTCTGTAAATTTAATAAAAAAAGGATATAAAAATAGTATCTATGACTCCAAGATTGAATTTTTGCAAGGAGTCAAGTCGAAATCTTGGAATTTTGGATCAAACCAAGAGTAAAGAACAATAACTCTGTTGATTCATCTAATTTACAGATTTATTATTTATGTTTTTGTTTATTTCTTACATAATATAAAAAACGAATAAAGGAATAATTAATATTTCTACAAAAAATATTTAATGAAATCTATTGAAAGTTCTTCATAAATAAAATCGCTATTCGTTTCAAATCGAATCGGTAATGGGTGAGGGCGTCACTAATTTCAAAATTTCTTGAACTGTCAAAAAGAAAATAAGAAATGGACAGAGTATAGTAGAACTGAAAAGCTTTTGGAAAAATGTAGGTATTCAGGGAATGCACGTATATAAAAAGAGGTGGCTCTACTTCAACTCCAGTTTATCTGAGTTAAATCGTAACAAACGAAGCTTTATTATGATTTACAATTGAATATTTTATAAACACAAGATTTAAAGTAAAATATCGTTGCATATTCTGTTTAGATCAGCTATTATGAATACTTACCCCATAAAGCAGTCTGCATCATGGATCCATTGCTTGATGAAGTGTTGAGTAATGGATGCATTTGGAACAGACTCCTGCAGTTTGTCTAAGATGGAGAACAATAGGTGTGGATTACTATATACCACAGCTATTAGAACCTGAAACAACCAAGATACGCTATGTAGTTTTGCAGCTAAACATCACAGGGAACTTGATAGTAAAAGATTGAAGGCAATTTCCTTCATAAGCAGATTGAGAACAAGTTAGTGATGGATAATGTTCACTTTTTAAATCACAGTTGTCAACATCACATGAAAACGATAGGCTTCTTCTTAGAAAGGTTTTTGCCTAACATGCTTGTCAGACAAGTTGATTAAAATGTTTCTTCTCTTTACAGCGCTCCTATCCTGTATAGTTTGCTCTCTTTAATGGATACTTATAACAATCATGGAATGAATACGTGTAGTGACACTCCATATTGCTAATCCGTCTTTAACCTATCCTACTAATATTATAAACGCGAAAGTATAGATGGATATTTCTTACTCTTTCATGCAAAAACTACTGAACGGATTTGGATGAAACTTTACAGTAATATAGCTTACTATAACATTATAAACGTGAAAGTTTGTAAGTATGGATGGATGGATGTTTGTTACTCTTTCACGCAAAAACTGCTGAACGGATTTGTATGAAACTTTTACAGTAATATAGCTTATACGTCAGAATAACACATAGGATACTATAAGTTTGATAAAGACGACTATTTGCCGCGATAACTGACAAACACGCGGGCGGAGCTGCGGGCAACAACTAGTATCTAATAAAATTATTACTGATATTTTCAAAAGACGCCACACAAGTTATCGGAATGAAAAGCTACCTGTAACAACATGGTTCTCAGTTCTGAAGTTTTCACTTTCCTTGTGAGCCTGTTCAGCACCAGCTCCACAAATGATGGCAAGCAGTTATCAATTTTGCCAGAGCACTGGAGAACCATTACTTCCAGTAGTTTAGCAGCATAAATCTCCGATTCATCTTCGATTTCTGAGGTCAGGACCTGTCGATAAAAATTAAGAATATTAATAAAGCTTCATGGAAAAATCATGTTACTAGTTTTTGGGTGCATGCATCGCAACTCTGCATCTCATTCTAGTTACAGTTACATATTAAAAGACGAGAGTTCAATTCGCAATGAAAATATGGCATCTTGTGTACATTATTATTCTATAATATTAGTGGTAATTGACTAGTTTAATACTAAGGAAATCTGCTTCACGCAACAGCATTACATACAATCAAAAGCATTCGGACGATATGTTTACCACCGCTAGTGAAAACGAGCTACTAGAAAATGCACATCCGAGTTTCTACTCGGATAAACATTTCCGTGTCAATTTTTTTTATAAGCTTTGCTTTTGTTTTGGTTTCGAACGCAAGCACAAGTATGGGTCAATAACACAGCAACACTTTTAAATAAAAGCTTCACTTAACAAGTCGGTAATTTCGATTTACACAATATAGTATTTTAGCAAATGTTTCGCAAGCTTTTCATGGCGCAATTAGCTCTTTACAAATGCACCAATTAAAATCTCTAATAATATCCTCAAAAACGGTCATCTGATCCCATATTTAATAATCTGAATGCTGATACACACATGTACTTATATATTTACATATTATGGATAAATTACATGCAGATATGCAACAACAAATTCATCACACAAATATTTGTATTGAGTGGAAATCGAACCCACAATTTCGAATTTAACAGTAAAGCAAGACAAGACTAAGCATTAACCCAATGGGCCCTACGATTATTGCTGCTGTTATATATTGTGATAATTAACTTTTGTGTCTGGTTAATTAACTTTTGCAGGTATGCTTCACAAAAAGAACTTGTATAGCAATAGATGTAATATTAGAATTGTTAAGTTAGCCTCTCTATCGCATTAGGTCAACCTGTATTGATAGTGAAGGTGTTGTAATACATAAATAAATAAACTCTTTGTCTGTTATTTATTTGAATTCAGTAAGCAAATATTCTGAACAAAGTTAGCATCGTCTAGTTACAGAAGTCCTATACAGATGGTATAAGCAATCGCTTTAGCATAATATTATGATAATATTAGCAGTGAAATATCAAAACAAAATGTAATAAAATTGTCATAGAAGTTTCCACAAAGTAGATTGTTTTGACTTTTAATAAGGAGAACTTGATTCAAATTTTACATGAATATATTCTATATTTATAAGACCTTCAGCTATGTACGAAACCACAAGCAAATTAACAAAAAAAAAAACGGACTTCAATCTGGACCAAATTGAAATGGGACCACACGGGAAGCACCAGCTTTCAAATAAAAAAAAGAATCATCAAAATCGGTTCACCTAGTCGAAAGTTATATGGTAACAAAAATAAAAATTGATTCAGTCTAATTGATAACCTCCTTTTTTGAAGTCGGTTAAAAAAAGTAGAAATTGTTACTTTCCTTTATTGTTGTCCAAAATTAGTACCTACATATTTCAGAATACAATATTTTGATACTTCTACTAGATAGCTTATATGGGTTTAGATACTCACAGTTTTGGCCATGTTGAAGATTGCGAGTATGTGATTTTCGTTTGATAGAAATGCGTTTGTATCAACCGTAATGTAATTGTGCAATACGGGCATCATATCAGTGAAATAATCAAAGCCTTCCTTCTCGAACACCTGGTACAGGAGTTCCAGAACCTTCCACATATCTTCTGAGATTTTTTTGTCTGTCAGGTTGCAGAGTAAAGTCATTGCTTCTTCATAATATTCTAAATAGAAACATAACTTTATTATTATACTGAAACTATGTATCTTTTTTTATAATGATATGTGTATATATATTCGTGACAAAATTATATCAATGTTAGAAAATATCAATGCAAATGTGTATCAGGGATAACTGGCTTTAATTTGAAATTTTGATGTAAAGCGGAACACAGTTCACAAATAAAATTCTAACTGTAAAATCATGTTTGATGCATTCAAAACTCTTTGTGGAATGATAAAATAGATGTATTCATACATTTATTTATTCATATTGATATGATTATGCTGAAAGTATCATTATTAAAAATTGTGTCGTCGATTTAAACATATATGTAGATCAGTCTGCCAGTCTCTTTTATATTCAGTTTTAATATGTAAATAAATAATATACATTCAAAAGTAAAATTCTGACTAAAAGTATGTAGTATATTCTTACCAATGATATTATGATGCAGTATATGCCCAACCACACGTAGTATAGTTTTCTCAAGCTGTGCCATAATTTCAGGGTTGTCTTCCATCACAGTCAAAACTGTCTCCATAGTATTCAGCAAGCCCATAGCCGTGATTGCCTTCTCGTCGGTGCCAGAGTCAGTTTCAATCACTTTGCTAAATGTGGTTGCCAAATGATCGGTAATCTCGAATGCCATCGGCATCAACTGCTCTGTATATAAAGGTACAATCTTTTGCAAAACATTTGCAATATTATCATTTTCAGTTTCACGAATAATTTTCAGTAGCTCTGTTGTCACTGCAGTCACTTGAGGCTCTAAGTATTTGTGTGTTTTCTCTTGCGATGCCAGGAGCATCTGAATGGCAATTGCAGCCTCCACTTTAACGGGTAACTCGGTATCGGTAAGGAGCGCCGTGACTGTTAAACGAACGGCTTCGATAAGGAGCTGTTCACTCTTAAACCTCACAGTAGCAAAGCAATGGAGTACCCAGCAGGCTCTTGCTCTCATGTAGCCTAGGGGGCTGTGGAACTCAGGGAAAACATATTGACTCAGTAAGGAGTCGATCTCGTCTTTGTAGAATTTCTTCTTGATAAGAATGTCGTTTAGCGTCCCGACTAAGTGTAGGGCGCCATCACGCTGCCTAGGACCGTATTCTCCATTCTGACTTGTCAACACTTGCATACAAAAATTCATTGTTCGTGCTAACATGTCCTTGCGCTTCTTGCAACAATTAATCAGCAAGGTTTGCGCTGCACTGACAGGTGATATGAAGTCTTCAAATATATCTAAAAATATATTTACAGAATTAGAGTTAAATACAATCTATTACAACTCATTTTATTACTGCAAGGGTAATGACTACTTACCGAATTTAATTCTAATATATTCGTGAGGGTCACTTGCCCAAAGTTCTTCATCTGCTTCGGAATACGACATAAGCGGGAAGAGTACATCTTGGATGATGGCAAGCATGTGAGGCTTCAGCAACTTCCAGGAATGTCCATGGGACACACTGAAAATTTCTTGCGATTACTATCTAAAGTTTCAAGATATGTTTATTAGCTTTTAATAAGGAAGAGCTTCTATGTAAAGCATACTTTTTTTAAATGTATTACCAATATTTCTGTAACTTTTGGACCGGTATTGGAAATTCTTCACTATTTAAAAAGCAATGCTCCCAAGGTGGTTTAAATTGGCACCAATTTTCTCTTAATAACGCAGGAAAATGGAAAACTAGTTAAATCTCCCCATCTTACATGCCACCCTGCCATATGAATAACTTTCATCTCTTCATTACTTACCACTGGTCAATGTAGCTAAGACTTTGTTGGAGTACCCTCGGTGAGATATAGACCTTATTCCGGTACTGATCTAATATCCTTAGTAGAACTTCCAAGATGCCACCGGTGAAAGTTGTGAGATACCATTCAGCGAAAGGTACGTATTCTTCACGGGCATTTATTGGGCTGCCATATCTAACAAAACAAAAATCAAAATTGTAAAACAGACTAATTACATCTTATTTATAAGTAAGTTCTTGTCAACAAAATTTTTAGTAATGGCAGTAATTATTTATTCTAGCCAATAAATAAATGTTGTAAAAAGCAACCTTTCAAATAATCTATAGAGAGTATGCACAGCCCATTTCTTGCACTTCCACCAAGGCAGTTCCATCCTCTCATCTTCATCAACTTGTAGGGTTGTTTCTGGCACTGGCTGCTCCATCACTAATCGTAGAACTTCCATCCACTTGGTGAAGATTTCCTTAGTTATCAACTCCATGGGCAGTATATACTGAAATACATAGTGCATTATGAGCCATTGTTTAAATTTAAAGTTACTTTGTTTTAAACTAAAACAATATTAATATATTACCTTTATTAGAGCATAGAAACATTTGAGAATTTGCTTTTGTATTAGAACAGATTCCACTGATGGGTCAGCTTGGAGGTTCACAATTAAATTGTACATCATTGGCAGCAACAGGTTCATTGCTTCTAATAGTGGCATCCTCTTCTCAGCAATATGGTACTCATAATTTTTTATCAATTGGTACAGACATAATAGTGCTCCCATCCAGCTGTTTGGATCAGGATTTTGCAGGTATATGTGAATTTTGTCAACAATTTGTGTCCAGCGTGTAGGAAAATCATGTTTTATCATGTTTTTGAGACAAAGACAAAGCTGAATTCTTATTAGGTCGGGTGCTTGTACTATAGCATCTATAATGATATCTCTGATCATTGCACGATCCTGGTCGTGAATAGTGTAGGGGTTTGGCACTTCTCTTTCTGGTTTGCCCACCCATCCTGAGGCAACAAGATTTTTCAGGTAAACTGCACCAGCTTGTCTTACTGGAATAGGTACATCATTTTGCATAACCACTTGTAAAAGGGTTGGTGCGAATCCTATGATTTGTTGAATCTGTAAAGAATAAAATTTAACTTAGTAACAGATTGTGTCACTCAACATAATTTAGCAGATAAGCTTTTTTTTTAAACATAATTATACTTTTATCTAGTTTAGTAAATGTTTATGTAACTCAAATCGTAAAATAACTTAGTTGTTATATTATTATGTGAATTAATATTTGTTACAAAAATTTTCAACACACTTTTATTAGCTTGACCTGTATGTATGTAACAGAATCTTTTAACTTCAGTTTCACCTACTTCTAGGAGTCTGATTAACTTAAAAATTTGCACAGAATTGGAAAAAAATAATTGGGGTGCTTTCTGACAATATTCCGATAAAGTCGCCCACGCCTTTAACATTAAAATTATTTTCTACTTTTAAGTTCGATTGCTGTTAAAGCGTGTTTTTTTTTTTGTTTTTTTAAACTATAATTTATTTTCTACTTTTTAGTTTGGTACCTATATATTTATAAAAGCGTGTTTTTATACAGGTAACAAATGTTTTAATTAAATGTAATTACTAGACATTAAAAAAAAACTTATTTTTAACCGACTTCAAACAAAGGAGGAGGTTCTCGATTCGACCGTATATATGTTTTCTTTTGTGTGTGTTCGCGGATAACTTCGTCGTTTATGAACCGATATGGTACCATGATAAGGACACTAAGATCTGATGATGGAATCCAAGAGAAATGGAGTCGAACCTTGAAGTAGGTTTTATTTCTGTTAATTTTTTTAAAATTATATTTAGATAAATTTTGTTTTCAATTAATATGAGCTCAGATCAATATAAGCAAAGCTTTAAACTACGCTACTTTTCGTCAGTATCGCACAAGTTGTCGATACTTGTACGATACTGACGAAAAGTAGAGTAGTTTATAGCATAGTGCGTAACGCGTGTGTTTACTTGGAACCAGGTTTCGGAAAACCCATGCATAACGGATTTCGTTATAAACGGTTACCGAATTAATCTGTACCCGTTTCAAAGGGTTACTCATTGATTTGGCTAACATATTATATGTTTATGTTATTGTTTTAACCCAAAAAATAAGGGTTAACCCAAATTAGAGGGTTAATGTTTTTGAAATTGTTAACCCAAGATTTCGGTTATTTTACGACGTGGGGCGACTTAACCCAATTCGAAAATTAATCAATTTTACTTGATCTCTTGTAAAAAAAAATAACTTGTTATCCCCTTTTCCCATCTCACGAAAATAATGATCGGCACCGACGACTGTAACGAAAAATGAATCACGGACCTACAAATATCCAGAAACCTATATCAAATTCGGTTAAGGTTAACCGTAATGATCCTGTATTAGATTATTCCTGTTAACAGTTATAATTCGGTAACATATATTTATGTTAATCCGAAATTTAAGTTAACCCATTTCCAAAAGGGTTAATAACAGATTATTTCGGTTAGGTTAACCCTAACCGGAATATCCCTGCTTGGAACTACGCGCCTTTTTTCTGCTTCAACAAGAACAAGGCCGTGCATTATCTAAATTTTTAACCGACTTCAAAAAAAGGAGGATATTCTCACTCAATTCGACTGTATTTTTTTTTATGTTTGTTACCTCATAACTTTCGACTGGGTGAACCGATTTTGATGATTCTTTTTTCATTTGAAAGCTTGTGCTTCCCATGTGGTGCCATTTCAATTTGGTCGTTCTTGAAGTTGGTTTTTTTTTGTTAAAATTTTGTATTATTTTATTTGATCTGAGACTAGGAGAAAAAAGTTTTTGTAATTAGCGGTCGGTTTAGAGGCAGCGTTACGAAGCTAAGCTCGCCGCACGGAACTCTATTGTCAACATTAAAGAAAAACTATAAACAATGGAGATTAAGTTCCGGAAGTCAACCTGAGCATCAAAGAAAACTGTTACGAAAATTTATACGTTTTGTGAAATGCAGACGAAATTGTGAAGGTCAGCTTAGTAACATATTATTATATGAAATAAAGAAAGAAAGAAGAAAGAAATACATTTATTAGTCACACTCCACGAAATAGACATAAAAGAGAAAAAAATAAAAAGATATTAAACTAAGACACTAAGACTAAACAACAACAACATAATACAAAACAACCAAAATAACAATAGTGTGATAGTGACTAAAAGGCCACAGCTCAGCTTATGCTACGGTCCTGAAGGTGACCATAGCGCTGATTTTCAGCTGCAGCCCAACATGACATCTCACGGACGCGTGCACAGTTTTAACAATTTAATCCTTAGAAATAGAATCTTTAGAATTTGAAAGCATGCATTTACCACATAAGCTATATATATAAGATGAAATAATATACAGAATAAAACTAATGTAAGAGGGACATATTTAACACTACAATCACGACAAGGCACCGGATTTCTGCAATGTCAATAACAGCATCCTTACTTTTGTCTTAAAAGTATTATGCTATGCTATAACTATAGCTATTGATGCTGGTGCTGTATGTTCTTATTAAAACTTCAAAAAAATTTAAATAAAATAAAATTTATTTCAAGAATTCAAATATTAACTTGCTTTATAAATTGCAATAATCTTGCACATTTAATCTTAAAACATTTGGCGACAGGGGTAATAATAACCCCTGTCAGCCAAAGGAGGGTTATGATATTGACAGGCTATGTACATACATAGCCTGTCAAAATCAATAAGTAGTTAAGGAGCTATGAGGGAACAGATGAACATACATATGTTCATCTGTTCCCTCATAGCTCCATAACTACTTATTAGAATTGGACAAATGACGTATCGTTAGAAGCGTCTTGATCGTCTGCTGGTTAAAGGCTATATGACGTGTCACTGAATCTAATGTGACGCCCTCTAGCCGAAATAAAGTACTGTCTTAAAAAACAAATCTTATATATAAAAATTAATTGCTGTTCGTTTGTCTCGCTAAAACTCGAGAACGGCTGGGCCGATTTAGCTGATTTTGGTTTGGAAATGTTGTCGTAGTCCAGGGAAGGTTTAATCGGTGAAAAATTAGAAATAACTTAGAAACCCAAATGTCACGTGTACGAAGTAGCGGGCACAGCTAGTTTGAGATAAATATGCCGTGTTTAGTATCATTCTAAAGGGCGTTACTTGTACATTTCAAAAATACATATATTATTAGCATTTTCTCGTGACTTTGTCCGTATTTATTCGATAATTGTGATATTTCTATGGTACCTATTTAAAATATACTTTGCTTTCTACACTATCTACCTACCTACCCAAAAAAAATATTTCTACGAAATTTATCGATATGTTACTCTGGTATTTTTGTCATTAAATTGTAGTAAATCTATACACTGTAAGCCCCATTCAATTGCAACAGTATTGCTATTTCTCTTTTATGTTCAAATAATTGTTTAATGACTGTTCAAAGAGCCGCCATTCTGCAAGGTGACGCTCGATCCGTGACGCTTAAATCGCCGGGAGATTTAAGTGACTTTGCTATTGTTAAAAGTATTTGCTTCACAACTGCACTGCTTACCTGTATATTACATTTAATTCAAAATAAAATAAAAACTGTGCTCTCAATTTTATTATTAAGCTGAATAATTTTTGATTGGTTTTTTATGCGTGTTGTGAAGCTCACAGCTACCGAAAAAAATGGTGCGTCCCTTGTTTATGACCTTTTCCATGTTGACAAAGACAACATCCACACCCTTAAAATAAACATTTTCATCAGCGTTGCCACACGTTCCGACTTTGGCGGGTGGGTCCTGCTTTTTGAATCAAAATTATAATGTCCCGCTTTTTAGAGGTAACTGGCAGGACGTCCAAAGTGAAGTTATTTAGTTAGCCGTATTGCTTTATCGTCAATAGAATTGGCAGGCAATTTACGAAATAGGGATGATGCAGCATTTGTATAGAGATTAAATAAAAAACCCAAACAAAAATATGTCTAAAGGTTAGTTTACCTTTACTATGGTTTTTTTTCACACGTTTCTATTAGTAAAAACTGATCAGTGAAACTGTCGATCCTGTCAAAGCATTGAATAGTGGACAATTGCTGGGCACTGTGCTCACACTAGAACTAACATTTTTAAATGTAAAACAAAACTGTGTAACCTAGCACAATAAAGTTGGTTTGTTTTAGTATTTATGTTGTAGTAGTAGTGTGTAGTAATATATTATGGACACTCCACAAAATCATATTAAAGATTGAAAAGATTTAACTTTTTCTATACCACTCACTGTCGGTTTTTGTTGTCACATGCAAGCCAATTACATTCAAGTTAGGATATGACAAAGTAAATGCACATGTAGTTTTTATCACAAGTCAGAAAATCAATTAAGCGCTATTCAAAATAATTTATTCAATTATGACACTAAGTGACACTAATTATGAACGTTAAATTGAAGCTACAGTTAAAATCATAGATAGACACAAACAGACGCCACAGCATGTGAAAACACCAAAATCTACTGCCTGCTTGTGTCGATCCATAACTTCCAGTTTCCATAATGCGTAGAGCCTTATGTGAAGAATACTGGCAAAGAAACTCAGGGCCACTCTTTTTAAAAGTCGGATATTCAGGTACAATAATGTTAGCGCTCTGTAGTCAGGTACAATAACATTGGCTATGATGATGCTACGAGATAAAGAGGTCATATTAAAGCATAAACTACTCCTCTACAAACGTAACTGTAAATCAATGTTTTAATGATACATAAATTTACTTGCTTTTAATTTACAAAGCACATAAAAATTAATAGTTTGCTGTGTTAAATAATCTAATTTTTTGTACATACATTAGGTACTATCAGAATTAATTACTATGAAAGAAAAGAAAGACTAACATATTATATTTATAACATAGACTATACACTTGTATAGTAGAGCTACAGTAAATAGAAATATATATATCTGAAGCTTAAGGCTCATGAGCTTGTTTTATAAAACATGATGGATTTATATTATCATACCCCCCACACATGTCAAATTAAAATAGCCTGAACATATAACACACACATGAAACACATTCTGTACTAGTGTATAGAGCTGATTTCTCATTTATTTTTAACCCATTCAACTGTATTTTTTAATGTTTGTTAACTCAGAACTTTCGACTGGGTGAACCAATTTTGATGATTATTTTTTTTATTTAAAAGATGCTTTCCATGTGGTCCCATTTCAATTTATCAAGTTCTTGAAATTGGTTTATATCAAGTCGTTATTGTTTTGTATTCTGGACTTGGGCCATTCAATTTTGTAGTTTAAGTAAAGCATTGTTTCTTTTGGAAATATTCCTGATTCATGACAAAAGACCAGTGACTTAAATCTGTATAGTCTGATAGAGTTTTGAATGTAAATTAAACTCACTCGGTGCTGCTACTTTGTATTTACTTTGAGATTTTGAAAATTAAGATTCCTAAAATCCAATTTACTACTTTTGTATTATAGTTGAGCAATACTCTATATTAACAACTTCATCAGTGTGTTATCAAAATTGTAATTGAAGTAAAATAATGTTTAATTTGAACTAGTTGAATGTAAAGGTACAACAACAACTAGCAGGGGCTAACACCACAGAGTGAAGCTAGTCTAAAGCCTAAGTTACTCCTTATATCATCAGCTATCTGCCAGTGAACATACCATCCCATGAAAATCAGTCTAGCCATATCAGAGATTAGTTGAAACAGACAGACAAAAATGTTGAAAAATGGTTTTTGATGTAAGTACCATTTACACTTTCTTGTGCATTTAGTGAAAATCTATTATTATGAAATTACAAACAGACACTGCAATTTATTTTTTGTATGAAAACATCTGACAATGATGAAGTTATTTGGTTTTCTTAAAGATATCAATTAATGTATCTTTAATTATGAAACTACTCTCTATTCACATGGAAAGGTGAATTGAACTAGAAATGTAATTAGAACAATATGAACCTCTTTATATAATTATTTCATAAAGTAACATTTAAATATTTATAGAAATATATCTTGAAAATTTACATATAATAAAATTATTACTAATCTATTCAAATAATATAAGATTGCCAAGACAAGACAGTGGATGATGGTTTATTTTTAATCTCTAGGACAAGGAAAGGTAGTGTTATTGCTTATAAGCTGGTAGAAAAGTAAGGTGGGTGCTGAGGTAGTAGGGTATCAGTATGTCTGACACATTAAAAGCACCTAAACAGATGGATTGATAATGATTTTGATAATGATTTCATTTTTGGTTTGACAGATAACTCAATTCAGTTTTCAATACATATTTTGAATGTAGTCGGCTATGGAATATAAGTTCAATAAATGACAATACATATTAGCACAACATTTTATCATGAATGTTATTGTGTATGTGTGAATGTTTGGTTAAGAAAAAAAAACCTGAGAATAATAAAATTTGTCTAATTAAAATTTCAACAATGTAGATATTGCAGTTCTATTGTGTATTGTTCTTCTAAAACAACAGACCAGGAATCAATATTTTATTTCAAAAAATTATGTTTCTGGTGCACTGTTTACCAGCACACCTATTAATTGGCAGATATTCCCATTACGTGCAGAAATTATCCGATTTTTAAATGATTTTTCTATTTATAGCAACTCATAAACAGTTTATCATGAATCGAACCAATGTGGTTAAAACCTACGTACTAAATTTTCGCATGCGCTCTCAGCTATCTTCTTCGATGATTGAGATATACTTATACGGGCAAATACTGTGTAACGCCACGAAATAAAAATCAATATGTAGACTATGAGAGCTAAAACATGGTGCTGGATCTCATACCAGCGCGGCATGCAATTATCCGCCAAAATTCAGAAGTCATGCACAAACAATAAAACGTATGAATTACCTATAGTCATGCAATTTGGTAGCATTATAAAATTTCCGAGCATGTGGTAGATGAACAGAAATAAAAACTCACTTCTGAGAGCTGTTCTTCAGCTTGCAGCCTCTGATTTGGATCGATGGTTCCACGCAAAATTTCAGTCAGCTTTCTAGTATCCATTTTTAGGTAATTAACATTAAATTAAAATATAAATATTTCTTCAGCGAGAGCACAAGCTGCCGCCGGGCGTGGAAGTATTAAAAAAGATAGATTGTCTATGGTCGATGTGTCACGTGATAAAATGGAGGTCCCATTCACGAAGCAACAAGTTGAAAATACCACAATTGATTTTTAATGTAATAAAAATATGATATTCAATAAGTTAGGACAATTTTCTTTTTATATAATTATCTGTAACCCAAATCAATTATTTTGTTCACTATCTACACAAAGACATTTCATTCTTCAACCGCTTTGTAGGATTTCATGAAGAATAATCTATTTCATTTCTTAAATCTATTTATTAAATGTTACTACTCATGTTAATTTACATAGCTTTATTTACAGTAAATAGGGAAATATTTGTTCTGAATTATTATTTTATATTGTTACTGTTTTTTTTTAATTTTCTAAAAACTTTCAAAATGTACGTTACTTAATGAATTTTTTTACAAAAGCACAATTTAGATCTTTGATCTTCTTTTTCTAAAGCGTACTACTCACACGCCTGCCGCAGGGGTGATTTAGGGAGTTGACCCATAATCGCCTCCATAATAGTAATGTGTGTAGGCAAGCAGGGGCAATTTCCTAGATCGGCCCTGAGACAGGGCGACAGGAGCGCAAGACCACCCAGCACCCTAGATCGCCCCGACCACCCAGCACCCTAGATCGCCCCGACCACCCAGCACCCTAGATCGCCCCGACCACCCAGCACCCTAGATAGCCGCTGCGGCAGGCGTGTGAGTAGCCCGCTTAAAACGACACGACGAGTGAACTCTTTTCTGTCTAGTCTTTTAATCATGATGAAACTACCTAGTAAGTACAAAATATGAATGCCATTAATCAATAGATTTTAATGTTTTGCTATTAGAGAGGGTGGACGGAGGGGTACACAGTACAAATTACGTGTACCACCGTATACACATTATTAGTAGGTACAAAGATTCTCACCCTTATGAAAACTGGACGGGCCGCGCCATATCATGACAAAACTCGTTTTTTCCATTCCATTGGATGGCACGGAATCATTTTTTTTCGTATTTCTCCATCTGGCAAGATTTGCTGCTCTAGATTTTTGACTGTCTGTAGTTATCTGTGGACTGGGTGTCTATGAGAATAAGTGGTCTACATTATTATTTCAAAAAAAAGTCAATTGAAGTCAAATCATTCGCAGAAATTTTTGAGACTGCAATAGAAATACAATCTTTATTTTAAAAAAAAAATAAAACATAAAAGTGCAGGATGCCGTAAAATTGTTTGTAGTCTACTATTCTACAACCAACTGACCATATGGCGTAAATTACGGATTCATAGGAAAACTGTTTGTTTCCCTGTTTGTGATCTAAAAAATAAACTCACAAAATTACAAGTGATGATATTAAATAAAATAATATAATAAATATGAGATATAATAAACAAGAATTAGTTGCGTTAGCATCTCAAACAGCACAGAATTTCGATCGCGAAGGTGTTCTTGTACTTAAAGAAAGACAGGATGGGTTCTTTAGGAGATCTGAAGGTAGGTTTTAGCTGTTTTGATGATATTCTTCTATTTTACATCATATTTGTATATTTATGATTTATTAAAATAAATACATACCATTGTAGTTTTCTTAATTTTGCAATAAAATCTCTTAAAATTCTAAGTGAATTCTGTTGAGACACAATCACAGACCCAGTTGTGGTCTTCAATAGATTTTTATTAAATTGTATGTCTTTAGCATACAGTAAATTCACAGTATGCACAGAAATTTAATTGAATAAAGAATGTGCTTTGTTTAGTAATTTCTAAGACAAATAAGGCTGATAGTTGTTGAAGTAAATAAAATAATCAAAATACCTCTACTTTTAACATCTTGACTTAAAAAAATCGTATTAAAAGTATTGCTAGTATGAATTGAATAGGCTTATTATGATCTTTATCATAAAGAGGTTAGAGACTGGTCTATTCTAAATTTGACAGGAGGTTAAATTGTTCTTAGTCTTATAAGAACTTAGAAGTTGCATAATCTGTATGCATTTATTACTAGTTAAAAAATAGTAATATATCAAGCATCTGACACAAAACACCACCTAGTCTCAAACTAAGCAGAGCTTGTACCATACTAGACAACTGATGTAAACAGCAATAATAGTTATTTATGCAACTGTCCTATGTATAATAAGGGGTGTTAAAACACGAGTGAGGCGAAGCAGAGTGTGATAATAGTATCACATGAGTGTTTTAATACCTAATTATGTACAGTTACATACAATACTTTATCTGCACCCTGAATGAATCCTCTATAAAAAGTTTTAAAACCATTATGGTGGTGTACAGTATTGTAAGAACTCTATGTAAATTTATGGAAAGATTAATTGCTGAATATCTAATACAAATTATGTATAGGTAATAATAGACTCTGGTATCACTCATTTTTGTAAACAAAGTAATACACATTTGCAATACTAATATCAAACAAAAATGTCGGGATAATAACAGTTCTTTTTTAAAATACGGAGCTTTGGTAGTGAAAGGTGCATGCCTGACAATGTTCTTTTGTTGAAAAAAAAGTTACATTATGAAATTTTGTACTACAATATAACACTTGTTTTGATGATATTATGGTTACTATGACACAGGATGTTTTAATGTTGGCAGTAAGCTAACTGTTTCAGAAACTTTTATAGAGGATTTATAGCATGGGTGTATGTTGTGTATGTATGTTGTTGTGATGGATTAAGAATTTGTAGTGTCACCATCCCCATTCATCCTTTAGGTGTCGTAAGAGGTGACTGAGGGGGCAAACTATGTAGGAAACACCACTCCAAATAGTAGAAAAACTTGAAACAAACCCTATACTACTCTGTCTGGCCTGCATAGGTTTTGCAGGCCAGACAGCAGAAGAGCACACTGTGCCATCAGTTGGGGCTGTGCATACTAGTAGTGATATGACAATAGCTCATTGCTGTAAGAGCATTTACAATGATGTTATTGATATTGCTGCTGACATACTTCTTGAATATTGGTTCAAATCACATTGGGATCTAAACAAAGTTAGAGGAGAGTGGGTTCTAGTGTAGTTCCAAGTGAGTGGTATGTATTGTACCTCCATCACAAAAGCAGAAATCTGATCTGGTGATATATGTAGATGACCTCATTTGTGATACTCACTTCTTCCACTTCTGACTCTCTCTCAAATGAAGTAACTGATTTCTTGCTGTCCTAAGGTTAAATAAACGATTTTCATACTTCACATCTGCATGACCATGAAAATTCTATTGTTCTTTTATAAATCATTACACTAATGTTGTAGTTAGTAAAGTATGTATTACCAGGAGGGTTAGAGCGCGTTCCCACTATGGGCTCCCATACATAACTATGATGTGATGCGATGCGACGCCGCATCGTAGGAACTTGCGATGCGAATTTCTACAATACGAATGCGTGCGGCAAAGCGTTGGTTCATGTGGCCATACTTTCGACCACAAAGAGATGTCCTAATGACATTTTTGAATGAAATGAAAAATAGAATAAAAATAATATAAATTATTTATGGACACAAATACTTAAATAAGAAAATAGTTTTGTAAATTTTTTAAAAGAAGAAAAATGATTTGACAAATATTTTGTTTATATTCTTCAGTATTTGAACCAAAAAAAATATCTCAGATCGTGCAAATTAGGCGTAGCGTATAGTTACCTAGTCTAGTCAACAAGTACCTAGTACTTCCCCACAGACTGTGTCTGTACTCCATACACAAAAAAACAGAAGGCATTTTTCTGTACAAGTTCGTATACAATTATTTTTTACACTGCTGAAAAAAAATTTGCAAACTATTGTTTGGAAGTGTGTATTTTCTAATTAGCCATTGTAAAATCATCAGTAATAAAATTTGAATAAAACTAAATTGTTTAAGGTTGTTCTGTAAGGTGGTTCAGACTGCGAGGTAACCTTTTATTTTACCTGAAAGGGCCAGAGCCATGGTACGAGCCTATGGGAGTCATAGTACTAGGCCACCATCAGATCAAGGTTCAATCCCAAGATGACAATGGACACTGGCCGTTTCAGATCAGTAAGTTTTTTTTGGTATCTTTTTTCATTAGACTATTCCTCATGGAGGAAGGAAGAAAATCTGCCAATATTTTAAATCTATCTTCTATATATATAATATAATCTATATATATAAAAATGAATCGCCGAAATGTATGTATGCGCCAGGGGCGGTTCCAGCCTGAAGTTTTGGGGGGGTCACTAATCCACTAAGTCGAGTAAATTAGACTTTATTGCACAATACACAATATTATTTCACACAAAAAAAAAAATTGATATCTTTTGTTTTTATTGGTAAATCTATTCGGATCATAATATTTGAGACATCTGTGACAATCTCTGGATGAATATTTAAAGGATCTAGCTCCGTTGGGGGACGAAGGGCGTGTATGGAACTCCCGACAAATCGGTCTAACCCTAAACCCCGGCGGCGGCCTACATCTGCAGTCAAGAGGAGCTGCAGGAACGCATCAGCGGCTTCTGGAGTTCCCCCTGCCTTACCCCATCACTAAGGTACATCCCGGGGTAACCAGATTCAAACCCGGGACATGTCGCTGTCGTACCTCTCACCGCTCTACACAGTAAGAGAGTCGGAACACCGACCCACCTGAGACGACACCCCCGGTCGCACCGAGGTGTCGCGTCGTTTCCAGCGGCCACATCTCCCCTGCATGTGGCCACAACGACCCTTAACCGACGATTGGGGAGCAAGCGGCCTTTATCGCGCATCCTTCGTCGCCTCTTTCGAGCGGGATCGGCCATTTCCCGATCCCGGTTCCCCGATCGAGTGAATCGGTAGGTGATAAGTTGGTTCTCTCTATGCAAGCTTCGAAGCTCGGCAGAAAGGCTCCGACAGTGCCCGCCAAGCTCGTAGGGCTTGCTTATGTGTGTTCTGACGATGCATTCTGGGCTCATGATACGGCGCTATCTCTTCGTCATTCCGACCGACAGATCGAATTTCGTCGCTGACCATTGTGTTCATGTCGGCTAGAATGTCGAAGGGTGGATTTCGTGCCAGGATCGTCGCCGCCTCGTACGAGATCGTACGGTGGCCTCGTACGATCCGTATGGCTGCAGACTCCCGAGTTGAGCATTACAGCGGGAAGATCCCGCCGGTGCCCCATAGAGGACCATGGATCGCAGCGAACTTCTTCCCGCGGTCCCCCGAGATTGGGCAGCAGACAATGTGGCACCCCTGCTACTCCTCGTACTGGGGACTAGTCGCCCGAAATGCTTTTCAAAGTTCTACCGATTGTCCATAATGAGGTACTTCATGTACTGACCCACTTGGACTTCGGTGTCATCCACCCGGAGGTATGAGCAGGGTGGTTCCTGCCCGAAGTCAGACTAGTGCGAAGGCCCGCATCGTATACGAGGTTCCATAACAATGGGCCCAATACAGAGCCCTAGGGAACCCCACAACACACCTCCCTTCAATTTTCCACTCCGTTCCGATCGACAAACTTCACTGTCCTGTCGCGCTGATAGACCTCTATGACTGCACGCAGGTAAGTCGGCACCTCGTGATATTCAAGGGCCTCCCTAATCGCGCCCCATTGAAGGGTGCTGAAAGCATTAACGATATCAAGGTTAACTACCAACACCACCACCCCGATCGGACTGCCGACCCCGATAGGGAGCGAACACATCTATATATTAGCGTCCATTGTCGAGCGTCCCCGTTGTAATCCAAATTGGCAGTCCGATAGAACAGGGCCCACTCGCGACAGGTGCTCGCTGATACGGCCAGAGATAACTCTCTCAAAGAGTTCCTATCCTTCCTATCCTTCGATTTCTTATCTCGATTGAACAATTATGGAAACTGATAAGAATAAGAAAATCAGGTTCTAGTAGCAGATTTTGGGGGGGGTCACGTCCCCTGTGACCCCCCCCCTGGAACCGCGCCTGGTATGCGCATAACTTCCGATCGGCTGCACCAATTTTTTTTTATGTGTTCGTTATTGTTGGGTCGAGAAATGTGTACAAAAAAAATTAAAGATAACGGGAAAACAATTTTTTTTGGCCGCGACTGTACACTTCCTGTGGGAAGTGGAGACAGATATGTAAATTTGGCGATACGAAGTTCGCCGGGTCAGCTAGTTTACAATAATTCCTAAATTATATTCTATTCCGCATCTCAATGTAGAATAAATAGTTACTACGTAGTGTAACTCATGTTTACGCGATGACGTTGAAATATATCGAACAAATCACCACATATTAGGTCTTTACCTATGTAATTGCCGTTTTGTATGCAATAAGTGAAAGTACTTCTTTTTTCAAACTTTTTTATTTCTGTTATTCGAAGTAATCACCCATGCAATCGACGCATCTTTGCTATTGGCAGTTTATTGATGCTCTTCTTGTAAAAATCAGCTGGACGGGAGGCAACAAACTCTTCAAAGGCATTTTGTACTGCCTCTCGGGAATTGATTTTTTTACCCACTTAAAAGTTGTCAAAATTTTTGAAAAAGTAATAGTCGGTAGGTGCAAGGTCTGGTGAGTATGGCGGATCCAACCCTGGGGTTGGATGCTCTCCCTCATCCGCCAAAGAGCTGGCTCTTGCAGCTTGGAGACTGTCTGTTGCGCAGTATGGTGTCGCGCGTTGTCGTGAAACAGCTGCAAGAGCTGGGGTTGGAAGCTCTCCCTCATCCGCCGTCGATTGCATGGGTGATTACTTCGAATAACAGAAATAAAAAAGTTTGAAAAAATAAGTACTTTCACTTATAGCATACAAAACGGCAGTTTCATAGGTAAAGACCTATTATTAAGGATACTGAATACCCAGGTAAAATGAGTAACGTAACCAGTTATAGTATTATGAAACGAAGCATTTAAAAGTATTTCACCGATGGAATTTTTTAATCAGTCTCTGTATTAGTTAATAGTGCGACGGATGATTATACTAAAAATGTTGCATCTACATCGTCTGCGTCTCCTATTGGTCATAGCGTGATGTTGTAGAGTGTCTCATAGTGAGCCAAAATTAAAAGATACACAAATGGTGAAGCATACTTTCTTAAACTTTTAAAGGGGAACATTTCTGTTATATATATGACTAGCTGAACCCCGCGGTGTTACCCGCGCTCATTGTCGTACAGCGGGTAACGGCGCGGGGCGAAGCTAGTCTAAAAAAAAGTAGCCTAAGTTACTCCTTATATCATCAGCTACCTATCAGTGAAAATCGGTACAGCCGTTCCAGAGATTAGCCGGAACAATTAGACGGACAGACAAAAATTGTATAAAATGTTATTTTGGTATATATACCGTGTATACATAGGTACATATGCATTTAGTAAAAAGTGGTTATTTTAATATTACAAACATACATTCCAATTTTATTTTATGTATAGATTCTTGCGAAACTTTAACCGTTTACGCAGCTCAAGCAATAGAAGCTCTCAAAAGGAATAATTTTCTCCCATTTTTGCAACATTTTTCATTGATACTCCGCTCCTATTAGTCGTAGCGTGATGGTAAATAGCCTAGCTTCTATCTCGATAAATGGATGGGTTATGTGACACCGAAAGAATTTTTCAAATCGCATTAGTAATTCCAGAGATAAGTGCGTTTAATCATTGTTATAGCATAGATATAAAATGCATTTCATGAAGGTCCATTCAAGCTTGCTGTGATTATCTATATATATAAAAGAGGAAGGTGACTGACTGACTGACTGACATACCCAGAGATCAACGCACAGCACAACCTAGAATCCTGAAATTTTGCATGTAAGTTCTTTATATAACGTAAGTAAGCACTAAGAAATGATTTTTTGAAATTCCACCCCTAAGGGGGTAAATCAGGGGGAGAAATTCTGCGTGAGCGAAGCCGCGTGTAAAAGCTATATACCTATGAAGCTTTAAGCAAAAATGTATAAAAGTGAACTAATGTCTTAAGCATGTTCTGATAATCTGCGTTAGAAAAGAGTGATTAAGTGAACTACACTCAAATACCTACCAGGTGTAAAGTAAATACAAAAAAATACACATAATTGCAGAAGCTAGTTGTACTTGGTAAAACTGGTAAGTAACTGAAAAGCTGAACATCATTATTTTTTCTCAACACCAGAATTATTAAAACACATGTTACGTATTTGGTTTTTAAATACGAGTGATCTCATAAAAGACCTTGCCTTAAAATCAATAAATCCATTATTTGTTTTAACAACGTCAGACTAACTAAACATTTTGGTTGGTAGTCTTATACCACGATATTTATAAAATAGTAAACAACAGTTTTAACACGCATACACACATTAGATTTGAATATTCAGATGTACTGAGCTAAGTTTTTATGAAAAGTTATAGACTACTTCACATTACGCTGCTTTGTATAGAATCAAAAACAGAAAAATAAACTCAAGTGATTTGATTGATTTGTATTATATGCTAGCGGAACCCCGCGGTGTTGCCCGCGGTTATTATTGTATCGCGGGTAAGGCCGCGGGGCGAAGCTAGTCTAAAAAAGAAGCCTAAGTTACTACTTATATCATCAGCTACCTATCAGTCCCCGTCAAAATCGGTCCAGTCGTTCCAGAGATTAGCCAGAACAAACAGACGAAAATTTACAAAAAAAATTATTTTGGTAAATGTACCGTGTAAACATATATATGCATATGCTAAAAATCGGTTATTTTAATCTTACAAATAGACACTCCAATTTTATTTATTTGTATAGATGTATAGATAATTCTCGTCACACGTTGTTGCTCACTATGAACTTGGAAGCTATGTAACCAATTTACACGTTTTTTAACCCCCGACGCAAAAAGAGGGTGTTATAAGTTTGACCTGTCTGTCTGTCTGTTTGTCTGTCTGTCTGTGGCACCGTAGCTCGCGAACGGATGAAGCGATTTCAATTTAGTTTTTTTTTGTATGAAAGGTGAGTTACGTGCGAGTGTTCTTAGACATGTTTCTTGAAAATCGGTTGAGTCGTTTAAAAGTTATGGGGGTGAAAGTGGGGCAGAATAACCGAATGTCTGCAAAAATATAATCGAGTGGGGTCTCAAATGAAAGCGAATAACGTGTTTTTTACTTTTTAAAGGGAACTCAGGTTATTATGTCGGGGGCTTTTTTTAATTTTGAGAATTTATAGTTTTATTTAAATGTCTGTGCCTATGATAGGATAGTTAACATCACGCTTAGACCAACACGAGCCGAGCATGATTGAACAGAGACGCAGATGAAGTTGCGTGGGTCAGCAGCTTAGTGTATAAATCTCTGTTGTTCTCTCGTAGTTTTTTTTTTTTGTAAAGACAACTCCCGCACTAGGAATAAATCCTGTGTCGCGGGGGACTTTACAAACATACATGAAACGGACACAAAGAACACCTAGACTCAGAACAACAATTTGTGGATCACACAAAGTGTTGTTGTTCACTCCTCCCACCAATGATAGCGATCACTTTGTGATACTTGAGACGTCCCACGGCCCATAGATAGGACATTCAATCACTAACTTAATTCACTGGCGAGAAGAATGAGCTTTACGGCGATACACCGTGTTCTTAATCTAAACTAAAATCTTCAAGCACTTACTGGAGTGTGTGGCTTCAATGTTCTCGGCGTTCCAAGAGATATCTCTTGGGTAGATTCTTCTCTGCTCTGCGTCTTCACACAAACATAAACTCCTAAAGTGCTGTACAACTTCCAAGGTATTCGAATTACAACAACTCGCTTCAGCTAACGCGGAACGCGCCTACAAAACTCGCAAGTCCACGACCTAACACAATACGGTTTATCACTAAAGAGACCGCGAGTCGATGGACAATACAATTAGCTTACTATCAATTAATTTTAACAATAACAATAAATCGTCGGCCGGTTTCAACACGCGTCTTTCAAGTCCTTTTTTACATTAACCTCAAACGTCAAAACGTCAAACACGAACCAGACACAATCAAAATGTTGCCAGTACAATGACGTTCGAAATCCAACAGTTGTCTTACATGGGATTTGAACCCACGACACTTGGCGAAGTAGGAAACGGCGTGGTGACCGTTAAACCACTAGGCCAAACGTGCAGTTTATACGTACGTACTAGATACCGTCTGTGTTCGGTAATTTATTTCATTTATGACTTGTTACAAACAGCATGGGAAAACGGTGTTTGCTACAAAATGGCAACGTTCCATGAGTCTGAGAGAACCTTGTGGTTGAAAGCAATTGAACTGGCGCCGTATGACAACATTCAATCACAAGCCAACGCACTGAGGGAAAGACTGACTCAAATCAGACCCAATATAGACATAACTAATTATAGACTGCAGAAAGGAATTGTAACAGGTATGTTTTGTAACATTAACTTAACTGTGAAGTAACTGATGGTATAAACATTTATTTATACAACATATTTATTTATACATATATCAGTTATATATCTTATGCCCAAGGGCCACCACTAAAATTGTCACCCCTGGTGCTCATTGCCGCCAATAATGGAGGCTGTTTGGAACATAATGTAATAAATAAAGGCTTATTCCCAATGTCCCAGGTAACACCACTAAAACTATTAATAACAATTGTCTTTAAAAACTATCTTTCAAAATTATATTGCAACTTTTTGACAATAGACATTTCCAGTTACTATTTTTATGTTAAAGTTCTTCAAACATACCATATTATAAATATATAAATCAGCAGAGTAACCTGCTTATAGTTTGTTCATTTTCATAGTGTCATTTTGATCGTGCCGCCCCGGCGCGTGTCGTTTATTGTCAAAGGAACGCCGACACGAATCAAAGAAGCAGCGTGCGGCGCACGCCCACAAATAAGAATAAAAAAAAATACTTACTAGTGGGCGGACGGCGCAGGAGGCTTGTTTGATATTGTGTCGGCGTTCCTTTGACAATGAACCGTACGCGCCGGGGCGGCACTATCAAAATGACCCAATGAAAATGAACAAACTATACTGACCAAAGTATATTGATAAATTTAAGAAAATATTACGAAAGTAATATTTCGTGCCATTAAGAAGATTCAAATAATAGCTTTAAATTATTATTTTAAGATATGAACGAAGTGCCATTATGCGAGTTGGCGCTGTCATGCGACAATTTGTTGTGCGACACACATGGTCGACCGCCGTCACCGGTTATAGTTATATATGTCAGATATGACAAAGGGCTATGTGTCAGATATGGCGCTACGGAGATAGTCGAGGTAAGGAATAATGTGTAAATAAAAAAAGTATAATTGCTGTTTAAGAAAAAGTTCATCATGAATTATTATGTAAAATGGATCCTAGCAGCTGAAATGGGTATTCATCTTTGTAATGTATTTTTACTATTTTTTACATTCCACAGACTTGCAGTAATCCTTGCTTTTCCAAGACGATTTTGTTTCGCGCTAGTGATGGCCTGACAGGATCGGCGATTGTACGTATAGTTGTGTACGATGTCAAAGAGCGGGTCTCGGAGACTTCAGTACCGATGGGATACACCTCAATGCTGCTTAGTACTATACAGGTTTGTATTGGATAGTTAAGCTATTTTTTTACAAACTTCAGATCTATTACGCAATATTTTAATCACATGAAACGTTTCATATTTTAGAATTGTAGAATAAGTACCCCTTTAACAGTTAATCTCATTTGTGAATGAATAAAAGTCGTTTGATGTCGTACTGTTCCCGATTGGATTATAATTTGAATGTTGCTTTAGGAAGCCCAACGCCTGCGCGTGGCAATTGTCACTCGGGACCAGAAAAATGTGGGATTTATCACAATGAATGGTTGGAGTTTAGAACCTTCCTACATCGGGACGAGCCCAAGTCATACAAACGATCGTAATAGTATAGATATACCGCAAAAAATAATGTGCCACCGGCGATCGCAGTCTCTACCTCCGAGATTGGGATTAAAACTGAAATTTCCGTCATATGGAAGTCTTTTGAAACAGAATTTTGTCAATAGTCACCAAGTGACGTACCGATTTCATTCCGGATTGGGCGGCGATATCACTGTTCACGAAATCATGGCGGAACCAAAGCTTTGTTTTTTAATGCCAATACAATTGCTGTAAGTATGATTGTGAGAAATTTAACTGTAGTTTAAGTGGCGTATGATTGCCGTTGTACTGTCAGGTCTTGATATCTTATTAGACATGAAACTACCAGGAACCAGTAAATATAAACGTAATGTGATGGACATTATTTAGGTATCACATCAACACCTTTTAATAGTTCACTGCTGAATATATACCACGTGAACCAGACAGGGTTGTTTCAGGTTTTCTATCTTTTAGCTATGATGTTGTCCTTCGTAGTTTGTTCCCTTAGTCGCCTCTTATAGGCCTACCACACGCGCAAGTATCACCACAGTTGTAACTGCGCAGGTAAAACTGTCGTTATACATTTGTTTGGCGCGTGATACAGTTTTACCAACCACTCGCACGGTGTTCCGTGTACAAACCTTGACTGCACGGTTGGCCTAGTGGTTTAAGCGGTCCCTGGCCGGAACACCCCCGTGGGATTTGGAGGCGGAAGTGCTCGCCGAAGTTTATCGACGGGTGGCTGAATATCGGGCGGAGTATGGCTATCGCCCTCCGCCCGAAGAGGTACGCGAGTGGCGTGAAGCCGCCCGTCGAGCCACTATGGACAGATGGTCGTTCCGGCTGGAGACTCCACGCGCTGGCTTTGCCGCCGTGGAGGCTCTCCAGCCGGTCATCCTCGAGTGGGCACCCTTTCCTTCCGACTGACGCAGGTCCTTTCCGGGCACGGTTGCTTCGGGAAGTACCTGCACTCGGTCGCCAGGAGGGAATTGAGTCCCGCCTGCCACCACTGCGACTGCAGTGAGGACTCGGCCCAGCACACGCTGGCGATCTGCCCCGCATGGGCGTCGCAGCGTCGGGCCCTCACTGCAGTCATCGGAGGAGATCTCTCGCTACCGGCCGTCATACGCTCCATGGCCGGTAGCGATAGCAGTTTTACCGCGGTCGCAACCTTCTGCGAAGATGTAATCTCGCAGAAGGAGGTGGCGGAGAAGGCCCGGGAGGATGATATCCACTCGGACCCAAGCGCGCCTACCAGTGAGTAGGAGTGAGTGTGGCCGCGGATGGTCGGGACGTGTTTTCCCCTCCATCCGCTCTAGTGGCCACCCGCGAGGGGGCGACGTACGCGTGTGCCGTACGTCACCTACATTGAGAGTCCATTAGCAGACAGTGCCCGCTTCAGTGCGGGCAGGCGCTGGGAGGGGTCCGGACGTGTTAATAACTGCAGTTCCCGGATTCCTCCCTTCACAGGCGCAGAGTGGCACACCGTGTGGTTTTAGTCGGTTCGAGTCCGACACACCGCCCCGCCGCAAACCCCGGTGGGGTGACGGTCCGAGGAAAGTGGTTTAAGCAGTCGCCACGCCGCTTTCTACTGCGCCAAGTATTGTGGGTTCAAACCACACATGGGACAACACTGTGTGATCCACAAATTGTTGTTCTGAGTCTGGTTGTTCTTTGTGTCCGTTTTATGTATGTTTGTAAAGTCCCCCGCGACACAGGATGTATATTCCTAATGCGGGAGTAGTCTTTTCAAAAAAAAAATCGGTCCTGCGCAGGCAAAACTGTGGTGATACTTGCACGTGTGGTAGGCCCCTTACGATATTATTATTATTATTATCCAATGTTATATTTTCCTTCTAGAGATATTTATATTCAGAGAGAGAGGGAGCTATTAGAGGAGCTGTTATCTGTGGGCGAGATTTGTGGACAGTGGCAATCTCGACAGTTGGAGTTAGTTAAGATACACGTCATGCTACTAGAACATTATTGCCACTGCCGGCGATCCATGAACAGTTTTGAGAAGCAGTTCTATAAAGCCAGTAGTCGGAAAGGTATTATTTTGTTATTTATTTTGGTTTCTAAAATACGATCTATTTGAAGACAAGTGGTAATTTGGTAATGATCTTTCACGCTGTCGGAAAACTATAACAATTTTTTAAATATTCTGAAGATGGTAATCACATTATTAGTCCTAACACACAGCAGCATATTGAATGTATTAGCTGAGGACTACTATGTAGCAACATTCTGACTGCCTCGTTGGTCTTGTGGGTAGCGTATCCGCATGCCAATCTCTCGGGTTTCGGGTTTGATTCCCGGCTTGGGCCGAAAGGTGTTATTGGGTTTTTCTTACATGAAATTCCTAATAACAGCCCGGAGTATGGAAGTTAGGCGGTGTTTCACGAAAGTGCCTCGTAAAGCGCTATAAGCCGTTGGTCCCAGTTGCTATGAACATCTATGGCAATAGTTATTG
The DNA here is from genome assembly GCA_949125395.1 of Diaphora mendica. NCBI lineage: Eukaryota > Metazoa > Arthropoda > Insecta > Lepidoptera > Erebidae > Diaphora > Diaphora mendica. The sequence continues at coordinate 7,684,620 of OX421312.1, read as the reverse complement.
GAAAATCAGTGCCCTCAAATATACTGATAATAATTAGTTCAATCTTCAAATTCAGTTCGCCCTCAGGGTTTCGGAGGTCCGACAACAATCGCTCCGTGGAAAAACTGTCATTTTGGTAAAACTGGTTGAAGTAGTAGCCGACACCATAAAATATTGGGAGTAATAAAACGCTGGGAAAGTGAACTAAGTAGAAATATATTCGCCAAAGTGCATTAATAGACTGATAATTCAAACGATAACTATTATAAAAAATCGAAACACTTATATATAAACACTATAACATTATTCAATAGTTATTTGTTAAACAAGAGTGCAAAGTTGCTTTTTAATCGCGGGCGCGATTTATAAGAACCCCTTATATTTTTTTCAGAGGATGCGGCCGTGGAGTTTGCTCCAATAAATCTGCATCTTCAACGCATGTGGGTACATAATGACACTTTGAACAAGACTGGCTTCCATGACATAGTGACCGCTGGTGCCTTTGCAGCACACAGGCACAAATCTGAGAGAACGGGTGGACTTATCAGGTTAGGCACTCATGTGTATCAGTACAATGCGTATAAATACAAACACCTCACATATACACACTCAGCCATACACATACTCAACAACATATGGTCCATTTGTGTAATTTTATTGTTATAATTGTTTATCTATTGTATAATGTTCTCTTAGCCGATTACGGCCACGGCGGTCAGTCTCAACGGAGACCAGCCAACTACGCAGGAGATATTATAGTGCACAAGTATGTGCGCAAACACAGGTGCACTCTCTGTTCCCTCTCTCTCATAATCCGATGGGACGGTTAACCGCCACTAAAGGGGAGAGATGGCGCAGGACCGACAGCTTTATGTGCTCTCCGAGGCACGGGGGTTCAGACCCCAAATTCCAAACTCCGGGCTGTTATTAAGTATTTCTATCAGAAAAACTCAATAACACTTTTTTGGCCCGACCCGGGATTCGAACCCGAGACCTCTTGATCCGCATTGGCTATTCTCTTACAGTTTTCAGGCAGGCGTTCCCCTCTGTCTAAGTATAAGCCCAATGGGCCTACGCGTTACACTGGTATTACACAGAATGTATTTATGTATGCGTGAAATTCTGAATATTTTATGTTTAAATATTTATGTATGAGTTCGTAGTGACAGGCGATTTATTTTGTTTGTGAGTTTAAAATGTGTATGTGTGAAGATTTGCCCCCGCAAAAATTGACAGACTTCCCACAAACAGACAGATATTCTTGAGAGAATATGCTGTTATAAGTTACTTATATTATATTATCTACCTACCTACACCATATATTGAGTACTAGCTTTTATGAGTATTCTACCCGCATATATTGTCTGTAAATAGTAGCATATGTCCTCCCTTAAGAATCAAAGTATCTCCATGCCGATTTTCATTGAAATTTGTGCAACGGTTTCGCCATGAAAGACAGAACAGACAGATAAACAGACATACAGAGTTACTTTCGAATTTATTATATCAATATGGATTTAAGTACAGGATCGAGTATTCCCAACATTCCATCCCGTCCTAAAGAAATATATATCATGTATCATTGTAGTTGAAATGTCGCAGAGAATTTTAATAGATTTAATAAACAACATTTACATCATTATCAGCAGTTCAAATTTAAAATCAGGTGTAAGGAAGTCATAAACACTTAATCTCTATTGTTCGGTCACAGAAATTGCTGACGTCACTAGATTTAGTAATAAGTTTAGAACAATAGAATATTTAAGTATCGACCTTAACGTTGGCGACATTATAAGTATTTCATTTCTCATTTATTAGTACTATTGTGGCGTCATTTTCTTGCGTATTGTTATTTTCCAACTATGTAACTGGTTATAACCATTTTGCTACAAGGTGGCGGTTGCAAATTATTCGCTATACTTTTTTTAAAGATATTTCTGTGGCAGTAAACATATTGTCCATCTCTCAAGCATCTTACAACGAAATGATTATAGCTATTTTTTTATTATTCAGAAACTAGTAGCCGACCCCAAATAATCCTGGGAATAAAAGGCTAGGAAGATGATGAAGACGATAACAGAGATTAGACAATGATTATATTGTTAGTTACATGTTTTGAGATCTTCAGTCTTTGGCAAGCGTTAAGGAGACTGGTTCTTTTTTTATAATCTACTTACCAAATATATAAAAAACTACATTAAAATCGGTCAAGCCGTTATCATCAGAGGCGACCACAAACACTTTGATATGAGATTTTTATGTGTTTATAAAAAAAGCCATCGTTTTGTCGGTTTTACATCCTTTTGCAATCTATACTATCCAATATTATAAAGTCGAAAGTAACTCTGTCTGTTTGTTACCCATTCACGGCTAAACTACTGCACCGATTTCAATGATATTTGGCAAGGAGATACTTTGATTTTTGAGGACGAATTTTGGCTACTCTTTACCGCGATAGATATACGCAGGCGGAGCCACTGGTAAAAACTAGTAGAATATATCCTTATCAAATTTGTTTTCTGAATTTTCTTAAACTAGAAATATACGTAGTGTGGAGGAACGGGTGTCATGTCCCTCCAACACAAAGGGAGGATCCTCCGACCAGGCGAGGTGATCATGCCTGGCGGGCCACTACCCAACGGTTGATGTTGGGATGTATATGATAATTGGCGCGAGAACTTCTATTTCGCGATTCAGCATTTGTAGTTCAGATGAAAGTAGAAATATATTATAATTGTCTTTTTAAAAGTCGATAATTATTTTATTCTAGACTGGTACAACAAGTGAAGGACATAAACAGCACGAAGGCGGAACTAAGTTCTATAACAAATAAGATACAGATTGAATATGATAATGTTGTTGCCGTGAGGCGCTTGCGGGATGAAGTGTCGCAGGATATGGAGAAAATTGTCATGTTGCTCCAAGCGAAGCAGTACGCCGAGATCATCAGCGTTGTTGAAGGTACAATATAAAAAAGATTTTTCAATCCATTTTATCTACATGACAGCGACGCTTAGGTTTTTTTTGTACAAAATTCCAACTAACCTTAAATAATTCCTTTAAAAAATATCATCACCTAAAAGTACAAAAGAGGTGTCTTATGTTTTTTTTTCAAGAATTTTGTGTTTTAAGAATAATAATAACTACACATCTCAAACACGAGAGGTTGGTTTCAAAAGGTCTAGAGCCTGTGTGTTTACCGTAATTATTAGACTACTGACAAATATACTTTTCATTCCCCCCCCCCTCCTCGGCAAGAGTATTTTTGCTCTTCAATATCAGAGTGCAAAAGACGTTTTTATATGCTAGAGGATAAAGTAAATTGAATTTAGAACATCGTGTGCACTAAGTTTGTGAATTCAAAACATCATGAAACCTATATACTTACACCTCTATGGTGCCGAATGTATCATACAACCTTTTTTTAATTTGTTAAAAACTCAGACTCGGCACCTTCTTATTGGTGTACTTTTTTTATTTGCTTTGCCCGCGCCATTTTCTTTTCACGTCATTTAGTAATTTCCTCGCTGAAGTGGGATGAAAAGTTACGTGTTGCACTCATGAGCAAAGATTTTACACCTCGTGCTCTTTTAATTCCCTCGCTGACGCTCAGGATTCTAATTTTTAAATCACTCGCTGCGCTCGTGATTCAATTTTAGAATCCTTCGCTTACTCGGTCATCAAAGTTGAGCACGGTTAAAAAACAACTTTGCACTCTTGTATAACAAATAACTATTAATATTTCTAAATACATACATATCTATACTAATATTATAAAGAGGTAAAGTTTCTAACTTTGTTCGTATGGGGGTAATCTTCGAAGTACTGATCCGATCCTAAAAATTCTATCACTAACAGAAAGCGGCACTATTCGGGAGTGACATACGATATATATTATTATGATTGACCAAAAAATTCAGTCAAAAATAATAGTGTTTGTGAAGACGAAGAAAAGCTGACGTTTAACGCCCAACGAAGTGGGCACGGGTCGGCTAGTAATAGATAAATTACATCTAGACAGAATGAATGCTTGTGCTCCTCCAATCCACTAACTCCGGTGTTAACAGTCAGGTTCACTAACCACTAGACTAATAGGCCTTTTAGTATTCTGATAAATTAATTTCCTTACAGGTATCAAAAGCAAAGTGAAAAGTATACTAGCACAATTCGAACCTGCAGTCATTGAAGAGTCGTTGTCTTACATCGGATGGCCGAAGAATAATTGTGAAGATACTGACCAACAGGTATGTTGGGCTAAAGAACGCAGACCTCTGACAACAAAGAACGCTTTGTTGCCAGAGGTGCAGCTAGACTTTGTTAGGCAGACGAACAGACTTTAGCAGAACAGCAGTGGACTATCCACTGCTGCAGAATCTGGACATAGGCCTCTCCCCAGAAAAGATATTGAGATAAGTAATACTCTGTATTCTTATTCCACCACATGGAAATAGTAGCCATAGTTAAATTGTAGAAAATTTGCTAATTTGTAAATGTTTATGACGCCATTCTTAATTTGTGACGGCACATGCGAGCATGGGCATCGGGAGTTTGTAAAGCCATAGCATATCCACTATTCAGTTTTACTGTCATTTAAGTTAAATGTAAACTGTATTTAAGTATTCATATATTACTGAGATAGCCCTTGTTTAACCTTGTCCTTACTATTATGTTTTTTAATTTTCACGTTTTGTTAATTTAACTGTATCATTTTGAAATAAGTATATCCTTTTTGGCTTAGTTGAAACCATTTTTTGGTATGTTTTCTCTACAGGCTATATCAACACTAATGCGGTTAACGGAACAGCTAGCTGTATTTGAAACAAATTCCGATTGTGATACTTTTGCCTCTTCAAGTTCAAGTTCCAAGGAAACGTCTCCGACTGGAGATACACCGACATTGTCATCAAGCGTCCCTAACATTTCTAATTATCCGGCAAAGAAGCTTCTGGAAACTGAACTCCATTTTCATAACGATTACTTTAAGAATGAGACAGATAATATAGAAAGAGGAGGACTGAACTATTCGTTTCGCTCTGTGAGAATGACTGGACCAAAGTTGGATGGTCACAGTTTATCATTTGATTGTACAAAGAGACACGGAAGCTTGAGGCACGATTTTAAAAGTTCTGCGTCTTTGGAACAAGTGTCTTACAGATGTTTGGTGGACGGATTAAGGAATGATAAAAGAAAGGTGGGTTCTTATGTAATTGAATATCTATTTGTGTGATTGGCTGTGCGTTCCTCTATTAAAGAATGTAAAACATTTACCTTAAATATGCTTGTAGATATTTTAAAAAAACACTGGGACAGTACAGAAGAACAGCAAGCAAAATGTGCTGTTTTTCCTTCGTTTTTGCTTCGCACGGAAATTCTCGGATTTCCTCTAGTATTATATTCATGTATACACATATAAACCATCCCCTTGAATAACTCTATCTTTTGTTATAAACTGCATTAAAATCAATTCAGAAGTTTATAAGCTCTAAGCAAACAGACAGCTGAAGCGACTTCATTTTAAACTAAAGATTTTTTCTAGTTCATTCGCGTTAAGGCATTTTGGTGGACAAATTAGGTAATGGTTAAAGAAGTGAGATAAAAGTTTTTTGTACATTATATTTGTGTGTTTGGCTGTGCGTTTGACCTGAACATATTTAAAATGCGGTTAACTACAACAATTAGTGAGTAGCTTTATTTATACATGTGCGTAAAACAATTTTTCTTAATTGAAGAATAACAATACAATACTTTACCATTAATATTAAAGAAAGTTGTAAAATGTGATAAATCACAGGAAGAGTTGATGTAAATGTATTGTGTCTTATATTAATTAGTTAATAATTTGTAAAATACTAGGAAGTATAAGTCATTTTTAGCAATTTGTATCGCACTGAGTCCAGCTGAGATCGAGTACTTACAATTTCAATAAATGTCTAAATTTAAAAATGAATATAAGCTGTGCATCTAGATTTTCTTACTCAAATAAAAGGAGTTGTGTGCACAATAAGAAAGTGCAAAAAATATCATTCAAATCATATAACAAAGCAAGCAATGATGTTTAAAACTAATCAGCAATAAACTACACAGCGATGGTTATGATTACTTTGAATATTGTTGTAACTGCGAAAGTTCTCAACGCTGTGTGATCTAGATTTTGTGCTAACAAGATTGCTGCTAACGAGATCAAGTTTTCACTTTTGATTTCTGTACATTTTGTTATGGTATCTGGGGCAAACGAGCAGACATATCGCCTGATGGTCAGCGATTACCGCCGCCCATGCACACCTGTAATACCTGAGGCGTCACAAGTGCGTTGCCGGCCTTTGGGGGTTGGGAGGAGGGGTTGGGTTTGATTAGGTTATGGGCATCCGGTGTCCTCACTCACTCGGTGAAACATAGCGCATGCGCTGTTTCACACCGGTTTTCTGTGATGCCGTGGTATCACTCCGCTCGAGCTGACCCATTCATGCCGAAGCGTGGCCCTCCCACGTTATATATATATTTACTCAAAAATAAATTCAAACTGTTAATATATGATAGTAAGAATTCATTCCGATTGCTGGCTATAATAATAAAAAAAAACAGCTGTAAGCGTGTGCGTGTAATACATTTGACTACAGGACAGAATGATATGTTATTAAAACTGTTTCAAAAACTTTCATCATTTAAAAATGGCTATTGCAAAAACACCTCCGTTTTTATTTCTATACTAAGAACGATTGAAAAAAAAAACTTGAGAGGTGTCAATGGACACCCGGATGGAACGAAGTTTATATATAAACTCTTTTGCAAAAAAAACGGGCACTTAAGCAAATAACTATTTTATAGTTACTATTAGTTTGTTTGACAATGTTAGGTATTGTTATCCTCAGAATGTTATAAATTAATTAGGAAGGAATAGTTTTCATCAGTTTTATCATAACATTTTCATTAAATTATTGAGAAATAATGTTTAAGCTCAAAACACTATTATTGTACCTGCTCGCTAAATAAAAATGAAACGCGTTAATTTCTTTGTTTATCTTGAATACATTAAAAGCAGATAAAAGTTTAGTATTGAGTGTGAACCCCTCTTGCTGAAATCGCGGCTTGCATTCGTCTGGGCATGCTAGCGAGTATATCTTTTATGGTTTCTTGGGGAATACGTTCCCACTCCGCGGTAAACACATTCTTTAGCTCTCTGATGGTCTGCGGAGCCGGCTTCACTGATCTCACTCGTCGCTTCAGAACGTCCCAGACATGCTCTATGGTCTCTTGAGGTCTCTATTGAGGTCCGGACTTCTAGCTGGCCAGTCCAAACGACGAATTCCGACTTCTAGCATATACGCTTCCACATCGCCAGACCTGTGGGCGCGAGCGTTGTCGACCATAAATATTGAGTTTTCGCCAAGAGCGGTTAAAGCGGGTTGTGCATAAGGAATTTGAACTTCCGTTATGTATCGGTGTCCAGTCAGTGTACCGTTTTCGATGAAGACTAACTCCGTACGATCCATAGAATTTCTTCCTGCCCAAAACATAACAGAGCCCTCTCCATAAGGTGTGATTTCTTCAAAACGTGCCTCTGCAAAGCGTTCTCCTCGTCTACGTAGCACTGGCCGACGTCGGTCTTCACCATGCAGAGATATCCTGGCTTCATCGGAGAACAATACCCTATCCCAGTCTTCATGAGTCCATGACACACAATTTCGAGCGAAGCTAAGCCTGGCAACTCGATGTCCACGGAGTAATGTGTATGTGTGTACTGTGTATATTAGCAGCGAGAAGCCTCCTCCTGACCGTCCATAGACTAATGTGCACATTTCTTACTTCTTCGAGGCTGTTCTTGAGGTCCACATAAGAAGATTTGCGATTTCTTAACGCTTGACTAACTAGAAAACGATCATCCCGTGGTTCGGTACATGTCTTTCTGCCAGAACCAGGCCTTCTCTTGACGGAACCGGTCTAGGTCCTTTGAACTGTCGACCGACTCACATTTAGCCTCTGAGCCACGAAGCATTGGCTGCTTCTTCAAGCAGCGTAATAATTTTGCTCGATTTTATCACTTTATCTAGATTCTAAACAGCATCCATTTTCTAGATTGCTAAACAGCAATAACAATACTTTTAAATGTCAAGGACATCAGATAATTTAATAAAAATTTACAAAAAGTTAATTAGAGTCGATATTAACTATAGGGAATTCGCGCCACAAAATGTAGTTAAAAGTTGTTTTCTTTGAAAACCAGGCTTAGTCAAAAATTTGAATTTGGAATGTACTCTTATAAACATTATGTCACTTTTATAACTGGCCAGTAACATGTTCAAATGATTAAAACCTTTTTGGGATTTTATTTTTTTCAGCCAGGAAGCCGCCCTTTTTTTTTGCAAATGAGTGTATATACTATTCAGCAGTATGACGTCAACTCAATGTTAAAAGTGTCGTTACAACGAAAAGTGTAGTTACAACGAAAAGTGTCGTTACAACGAAAACTGTCGTTACAACTTTTGGTCTTAATCCGTCTAGCCCCCTTTCGCAACTTCGTTCCAAAATGTTATTTTTCTAAGTAAATGTAGCTACATTGCGAATTTTCACCTTACTGAAATTTGCTTTGCGCAGAGGCAACATCGTAACCGATCTGATTTATCTGAGGTGCGATTATTGCAAGTTGAAAACCTTACCTAAATTTGATTAAAACTTCCCCATAAACCCTTGTGACTAATAATCTAATTTTACTTGAATATAGTCTTTTTGATATTGAAGACTTGCTTTATAGAATATACAGTCATAAACTTATGTAGCACAAACAAGAGACAGGGTATTTTCGCAAGCATACACTTTGTAAGCATACGAACAGTACGTCTTATTTCTTTGTTTTTCACCTGATTACGGCGAAGCCGAACGGGAGGGTAATATACGGGTAGCTAAACGTCCGTCTATATATGTATACGTTTGTATGTTCCAACGTAATGCCTTAACTACTGAACCGATTTATATAAATGAAGTGTGGCATGCGGTGTTGTGATTGGCCCGCACTAAACTCTTCATCAACCAATCACCAGTCACCACAACGATCGAGTTGATGTCAAATAAACTCACACTAGTTATTAGACTGCCTTACCTTAACTTTGGTCTATGTGTGATTACAGAAATGACAACATCTAGTACATATTACTCTCCTCATTTGTTGTAGACACTAGAATCAAGACGGGAATCTACGACTCTGCCTAATGTAGGACAAGTGGACCAGGCAACACGGGAAAACAGCTTGGTCTTCCTAAGGAACATCGGGACTGCAGTCGAAGAGGCCCTTACAGCTCTAGTGGAGGAATTAAACAAGATTACCGAAAAGAAAGGTACTTCTTCTTGCTATTTGCTCGTAGACAGAAAATGTGAAAGAAGCTGAAACTACTCTCAAGGTGTGATTTCTAGGAAATTTAATGGGAAATGAACGTGTTTTATGGTACATAATTTGTTTTTGAATAATGATCACATACAAGTATAAAAGTTTTAATATCCCATACATACACTGACTGACTCATAAACTGCATCAAACTTCAGGATTACTTTGAAATGATTTTTTTAATAAGAATGCAAACTTTTTAGATTAAATTATATAAATATGGAGAGACTGGCCCTTAATCTTAAAAAAAAGCAATATTAAAAATAAAACTGCAGTAAAACAAATGAATATAGCCGGGAAAAGAAAATTTACTCGTAGTATCAGATTTGCGTGTTTTTTAAAATTGATTCTTATTAATTTTTTATTCTTTTGACAATTGAATTATTGTTACCAGCAGAATTGTTAGGTTAGCTTTTTAACTCATCGAGAGTTTCTGAACCATAATATGGATACTTCGTCCGAACAAGCTGCTCAAATTGTAGGCATTGGTGCGGGAGGGCTTGGATCAACGAACGATTGGTAGAAATTTAAATTTAAACCAGTCTACGGTTTCTAGAATATACAGAAGGTTTGTGGAGACAGGTTCTTACAAAAGGAGACGTGGTACGGGCAGAACTCGAGCAACCACCGGTCGTGATGACCGATTTATTGTTACAACTTCCCTGCGAAATCGTTTCCTCGCGTCAGTTAACATCAAAACAGAGCTTAATGAAGTGCGTGGAGTAAACGTTAGTGCACGAACAATAAGAAGAAGGTTAAAGGAAGCGGATATCACTCCTTTTAGACCAGCAAATGGTCCAAAGTTGTCTGTAGCTCACAGACAAGCTCGCTTAAGATTTGCGCGTGATCACCTAAAATGGACAGATGAGCAATGGGCCTCCGTATTGTTCACAGACGAGTGTAGGACATATTTATATGGTGCAGATGGTCGCAGAAGAGTCTATCGTCGACGTGGGGAGCGATATGCTCAAAGTTGCATTGAGGAGCGTGTTCCTTTTGGAGGCGGTTCGTGCATGGTCTGGGGTGGCATATCGATGAACGGGCGAACAGAACTTGTGTTCATAGACATGGTCCGTCAAAACGGTAGTAGAGGGGGTTTGACTGTACATCGCTACATAACAGAGATCTTAGAAGATCACGTGGTGCCTTACATGGGATTTATAGGCGAAAATTTTACTTTAATGCAGTATAATGCCCAGCCGCACGCTGCTACACAAGTTCGACAATATGGCGAAGAGGTTGGGATACGTACAATGAATTGGCCAGCACGCAGCCCGGACCTTAATCCCATTGAGCATCTTTGGGACAATTTAAAAAGAGCTGTTATGCGAAAAATCCTGTGCCTACGACAGTGGCACAACTAAGAACAGCACTTTCAGAAGAATGGGACAATATTCCGCAAGATGTTTTAATAACCCTAAAATCAAATCTATGCGGAACCGATTAGAATCTATAATAAGGGCACGTGGAGGTAATACACCTTATTAAAACATAAAAAAACTCCTGCATAAAGCTTGTGTCTATTGTTAAAACCAATTTTTTAATTAAACCAATTTTCTTTAAATTTCTGTTTTTCTTCAAAAAAGTTTTAAGGTCCTTTCCAGTACACAAACTTAAACTTAAGGATATGACCCTACGCTGTTTTAAAGTTAACGAACCAATCTAGACGTTTCAATTTAAATCTGTGTAGAAAGTTTGCATACTTGGTTAAAATATTTATTTCAAAGCCGTATTTTACTTTGATGCGGTTTATGAGTCCGTCAGTGTATTATAACTTAAATAGATAAAAGGGTTTATATGGAACTAAAAATTATTGCCACTGCATAGATTTACCAGTAATGTAAGATGAATACGCGATAAATGTTTTAACGTATTAGAACCAATTAAAACCTTGCAATCTAGAAATGGCTTTTCATTTTAATTAATTAGTCTTTTGTATGTTTTTATTTCTAGAATCGACAGAAGAAGACTTAGAGACTTTAAAGTGTTTGATGGACGGCGTACGGTCCACCACAGAAGATACAGCTAAATGGATGCGAGTGTCACATGCGGCTTTACGATTACGCTGCGAATCGCCGCACTGGGCACGGGAGCATAGCGCCTTACAGACTAGAAGAGATACTTGCTTTTCACAGGCGGTAAGTTCAAATCAACATTATCCACAGCTATTAAAAGTCCACAGCTGGACATAAATTAGGTTTTGACCTTTTATATCACGCTGGCTAGACGAGTATGTATAGATTTTGTGTCAGGTTTTCCTTGCTGCTATGCCATGCTGTGGTCCTGCGTCGTTGAATCCCTTAATACACGACCTTCGGGGGATAAATAGGGGTATTTATACTCCATATTCCTTATCCGTCTACAACAAAATATTACTTGTTGTTACATGGGGTAAGGGTATGTCGGGGTTCCAGGGAATTCCTTTCGGGGGTGCACCTGGCTTCTAGTACCCGATACGGTGTGCGGTTTTTAGTCGGTTCGAATCCGACATAACCACCAGCCGATGGTATCCGAGGGGATTTCCGCACAAAAAAAGAGGGCACGCTACATCAAAACAGTATATTATTTTATATAAATTACACAGTATTACATGCTACACGGTAGTACTAAAGACAAATTATCACTTACTGTTGAGTATGTCTAAGCGTTGAAATAATCGTATAATCGAGGATAATCAGAAATGCTCTGTTCTCCACTCTTCTTACGGAATTCCTTCTTTCTATGTGTAAGTATTTTAGAAGTATTTTTAAAGTCTGTTTCTTTATCATAATAATGAATCCAGTAAGTATCAAGATCTGTCATCTGCTGTTTTGAGGACAGATATGTTTGGTACTATTTGCCGCGATAACCAACATACACGCGGGCGGAGCCGCGGGCAACAACTATTAAACCATATATTAGGTTTATGTGAAGCTGTGCTTCTAGGTGTGCTTAAAACTGGAGAATTTTAAAGGTATTAGAGCCACGCTGATATCAGCACGAATGGGCCGGCTCGACCGGGGCGGTACTACCCTCGCACAGAAAATCAACGTAAAATAACAGCGATCGTGCTGTCGTGTTTCGTTGGTGAGTGCGAGACCGGAGGCCCAAATAGTCTAGTCAACAAGTTCCATACTTGTTGACTAGACTAAAAGATGCAGCAGCATCACTAGGCCGCCATGGTGTGGGTCGCCATACTGCATTGTCTGCATTCGCAGTGAGTATGGTGACCACCACTCTTGGATTCTGCTATGCTTTCCATCAGGCAGAGTAGAGTCATTATGGCGGGCCATACACAAAACAAAGAATTAGACCACATTATTATATTTGCTTCTAAATCGTAATAAATGTTTTATTTTATCTTAATAATTGCTTATTCCATAGACGTTTTTTTAACGTACACACTGTTTCAGTTGACGACAGCGACTTCCGGTCTTCTCTGCTGGCTATGTTCTATCCCAGGCGATACTATAGTCAAACTGCTCAGTTCGGGTCTCGGTCCGCTTTGTGCATTTGAAGGGTTACTCAGTTTGTACTCCACGGAGAAAGCCATGTGGGGTGACATGGTAGTAGCAGTCGAAGATCTTCAGACTGTCGTGTTTACCTTAACTAAGGTTGGCCATAGGTAAGAACTTGTTTTGTGGATATCCGTTATAAGCTTTAGAGTTTGAAGTGCATAGAGATACATGAGTGCTCTAAGACGATCGATCGTGCCTTGAGATGTTTATTATATACTAGCTTTTACACGCGGCTTCGCTCACGCAGACATTCATCCCCTGATTTATCCCCTTAGGGGTGGAATTTCAAAGATTCCTTTCTTAGTACTCACTTACGTTATATAAAGAACCTACATGCAAAATTTCAGGATTCTAGCTTCAGCGGTTTGGGCTGTGCGATGATCTCTGGGTATGTCAGTCAGTCACATTACTCTTTTAAATATATATTGATAATTCTCGTGTAACGTTGTTGCTCACGATGAACTCCGAAACTGTCTAACCGATGTTCACGTAACTTAATATCACGCGTAGACCAATAGAAGCTTAGCATATTTGAAAAGAGACGCAGACGAAGTTGCGATTAGCTAGTACTGATATATAATTCCTTGGAAGATAGGAAAACGAGTAACTGACTATGGCCACCCATGAACACGTGCAGTTCATGAGCCACAAATCTGCTGCCGCACCTTGAATGCTGCCCAGTACTAGATAGAGAAGTTTTTGGGTTCCGGTAACTTCCATCACTCGGTGAAACACTACTAAAGAATTGCTTAACGGTGGTTTTCCTAGAGGTCATTTTATCACTCTTGCCCAACTAGCCTTCTTAAACAAGATGCAAGGTTTTTTTTGCGTCGATTCTCTTTATACAACTGCCAACGCCTCTATTCTCTTCTATAATTAGTACATATTTACTTTTGAACACGTGACTTAGCGTTGAGGTAACGTCACGTGACATCACCATGCTGCATTGTCTGCATTCGCAATGAGTATGGTGACTAACACTCTTGGATTCTTCTTATGCTTTCCATTAGGCAGAGTAGAGTCATTTTGGAAGCCCTGCATAACAAAAAACTTGACTGGGCTGGCCCACATGTGACGAGTTTGATATTATATTATTGATTCTTTTTACCACACAGAATCACTAAAAATAACACGAGAAGGTTTTCCAATGTAGGTATCTGACTTCACTGCTGCTACCAACTACTCTCTTTGCGCTGTAGCATAGTGCTGCATTTATTTGTAGACTAGAACGTTCTGGCTGTTTTAATTTAATTTACTACAGTTATTAATGATTTAATATATTGCGAATGTGATACAGCTGAAATACTAAGTCATAATTTGTAAATCGCGGCAACTTTCAAGAGTGAAACGTAAATGTTACTGAAACTGTCCCGCACCATGCTACAGCGCAAAGAGTATAACTTGTTTTTACGTTAAGTTTTTTAAATGTTGAAACTTTTCAGCAATGCTTCAGTGCCTCAAGTAACGGGAACGAGAGGAGCTCTGACTGTTCACATACCTATATCTGATTCTTTGTACACGAAGTTTACGTCTAAAGAAGTGAGTGAGAACGTTCTTTTAATAGTTCAATTATTCATCATATGTTTTGCCCGAGTCTCCATCCAGACTATTGTTTATCACGGTAAAATTTTTATGTCCTTCCTATAGAAAAAATACTACCTACCTCCGGAGCGGTACTTACTACCCTCGCACAGAAAATCAACGTAAAATGACAGCGTTCGTGCTGTCGTGTTTCGTTGGTGAGTGCGAGACCGGAGGCCCAAATAGTCTAGTCAACAAGTTCCATACTTGTTGACTAGACTAAAAGGTGCAGAAGCATCACTAGGCCACCATGGTGTGGGTCGCCATGCTGCATTGTCTGCGTTCGCAATGAGTATGGTGACTACCACTCTTGGATTCTTCCATCGGGCAGAGTAGAGTCATTATGGCGGGCCATACATAAAAAAAAGGTAGCTTAATGCCAAATTTCATTAAAATCGGTCCAGCGGTTATGCCGCAACAGCGTAACACACAGTTACTTTCCTCATCAATCTAAGTAACTTTTCCAAAGATCCGACTTTACATACAAACACTGGTCAGATGATTGAAAGTTTTATAAGAAACATTGAATTTTGAAATTTAATTTAGAAAAATCTTTTCCTCGGGAAAATAATCCCGAACGATAGATAGCCTAAAGACACTTTAGTTAAATTAGCTACTTGTTATCATCTGTCAAAACGATAACTTTGTATGAAATATGTACTAAATACAAATTTGTGACGTCACTGTTTTAGAACACTCAATTATTGAGCAATATATTTCAATCTTTATTTGATTAAAATTTGTAATAGAAATTAAAAACTGCAATAATTATATTTTCTAAAATGTTTTGTAATATTCGTTTTAATGATGGAGACATCGGTATTTATTTACGACACAGTCATCTACCCTATTCTTTTTTATCCAAGAAGGAATTGGCGCAGTAGTAGCATAAGCGACTGTGCTTGAGGTTTCGGGTTCAATCCGGGTGGAACCAAATGTTTGTATGATCTGCATTGTTTTTTTATTTGTTCAGGAGTTTGTATGTAATTACAAAAAGAAACCATATCTGTATGTATTTATATCAGTTGTATAGTACTCATAGTACAAAATTTGATTAAGTTGGGATTAGATGGCGTTGCGTGTGAGATGTCTGAAAAAAAATATCATTCCTTGTTCCAGCACCTTTCATTCACAATAACAGCTGTGTTCTTCAACATCGGCATTAATGAGAAGGCCACGTTAGCCGAAGCTTTGGGCGAAACTACACCTCAGTATCATTCCAATAGCGATAATTTGGACAGACTGAACAAATACTACCATAAGTATAGCAAGATATTCCCCACTGATCATATGGCAGCAAGTAGAGGTAGGACGCTTTATTTATCCAGTATAGTCCATTTGCTTAGATACGGTCACTTTGATCGCGCCGCCGTCGTCCGTGCGGCAAGCCGCCACAACATCAAAGGGCCCGCCTGTGGAGTACACTCACAAGCAAGTATGATTTGTCAATTTTCACTGTTATATGAATTAATATAATATTCGTATTTCACAACAATAACCACAATTGCGTGCGTGTGCACCGACACTATCTAAACAAATGGTCTATACATTGTTGCATAGCGTGCCTAAACTTCTTAGATAATAAGTGAAAAAGTACCTAAATGCCCGTGACTGATGAGATCTGTTTCGAATAGTAAGTATACACATTATGCCCAGTACCTGGATGACTGAGCATTGTTCGATTTTTTTCATGATACATTTTCAAAAAATGAATCCTAGCTAGATCGATTTGTCGCCAAGGTTTTACATAGATTAGAAATAATGTAAAAAACACGCTTACATAAGTCAGTTACAATCAAACATACAGGTGAAGCTAAAATAGAACCTGAAGATGCCGCGTTCATTGTCTTAATATTGATAAGATAAAGGATGTTTTAAAGGTATTTATCGAATCTTAATCTATATGTATCAGACGTTTTACATCAGTTAGTCTTTGTTAAAGATGAAATTAATCAAACAATATGTGAAAGTGAAAATAAACACAAACAGGTATAGTAATTCCTCTTTTGTTAAATTTACTTTTACAGTAAATTATTAATAGTGTTTTAAATAATGAAAGAAATGTATTCTTTAAAATATTTTATCTACACCCGTGCTATAAATCCTCTATAAAAGTTTCTGAAACAGTTAGCTTATTGCCAACTTTAAAACATCCGGTGTCATAATAACCATTCCATTATATCACTAAAACGAGTGTTCTAATCTTAGGTTGTACTAAAATTCATAATGCAACTCATTTTTCAAAAAAAGAACATTGTGAGGCACGCGCTTTTCACTACCACAGCGCCGCATTTGAAAAAAAGAACTGATTCAAATTCACGTCGTATCCCGCCATTTTTGTCATTTAGCTAGCTGTTTCAGAACTTTATATCTTTTATGCAACTGTACATAATTAGGTATTAGCACAAGCAGAATCCAAGAGTGGCGGTCACCAATTCACCATACTCACTGCGAATGCAGACAATGCAGTGTGGCGACCCACACCATGGCGGCCTAGTGATGCTGCTGCACCTTTTAGTCTAGTCAACAAGTATGGAACTTGTTGACTGGACTACTTGGGCCTGGATACTATTATCACACTCGGCGAATTCGTGTTTTAATACCCCTTATTATAACAACAGTTGCATAAATAATGACGCTGACGTTAGCAGACAGCAGACAAAGTAAAATTTCAGATAGGGATATCTACAAGCGAAATTAAGTTGTTCCAGTTTACCAAATTGGAAATAGTTTTTCATTGATTTACCTAAAGGTGATAATAAACAAAACTTTTTTTAATTTATAAAAAAAATATAAATAAAAATTAAAATTTTGGGAATCTCTCACCGTGTTTCCTATCGTTTCAGAAGTCTGAAACTTTCAAACCTAATTTATTTTTGGATTCTAAAACGGTGATTACAGTTAGTTTCTTTATTTTAGCTTATTGCATTCTGGGACGTATATCTGCGAGTAAAGTTATTTTTAATTAATTAATAAAAAAAAATATTAATAAAATTAATAATTAATTATAATTATTAAAAAATACAAAAGTCATCTTTTTGTCTTTAAAATGTCTAAAGGTGATGTTTTTTTGATTTTAAATTTGTTAGTCGGATCGTTAGATATCCTTCATTTTTTATTTATTTCAAATTTCGGACCCGGATATCAAAGCAAAAAATAATCAAAATCGAAAAAATGTCATGTCTTATTTTTTAAAAAATCTAAAGATGATTTATCTGGGATTTTTTATTTTCTTATTTTTGAAAATTTTGGTCCGGAATATCAAAATCAAAAATGATAAGAAACTCAAAAAAGAAGTTTTTGTATTAATTTTCATTTCATTTTCGTTCATAATAAATATAAAAAACTAAAAATGAAAATATTTACAAACAAATGAAGAAAATAAAGAACTGAAGAAAATCATCTTCAAATCATTTTGAAATCAAAACGCAGCGTAATTACATAGATTTTACTTTTTCCTTGCATATTAACGTTAGAAGTGTTCAATTCCAGCTTCGTCTAGAACGAAACCCCTTGAAGAAGTTATGGAAAACTTGAGAATATCAGTTCATAAGAAGGTTCCTAAAAATGTTGAAGTGTTACATCTCGCGTCGCTGGCTACCAGACTCATGAATGGTGAGTAATTAACACAATTTTCATGATAGAATTATGTATTTATTTAAAACTTTATGAATTATAAAAATAACTAAGGATTTTACTCGTATAGGCATAATTGAAGTTTAGGTGAGTGGAAAACTTGGGCTTGCCAACCAAGCCTTGAGTCAATATGCATCTCAGGTCCTTAACAGCTAGATAGAGATATAGTAGACACGTTAAAGATACGATAAAGATATTCATCATCAACGGATCCGATGGGATGGCGATGGATTTGATCCCATCGATGATTGTTTGACAGTTAGTAGGATTTACCGGTAATTTGTTTGTCTGTAAAATGTAACCCATATTCCTTGTCAGATTACCGTCCTATATCTATTCTTCTTTTATTCTCTATAAAAATACATTTTTTTAACCCCAACCCCATTCCCCCAAAGGCCGGCAAGGTACTTGTGACGCTTCTGGTGTAGCGGGTGTCCATGGGCGGCGGTAATCGCTTACCATCAGGCGATACGTCTGCTCGTTTGCCTCCAATTCCATAAAAAAAAATCGCATGAAACGAATGGAGCATCTTTTCTCTTGCGCTCACACTTACCTGGAGCGTGGCAACCTCAGCTTGCGGCCATTTTTGAATTGGCAACCATCGATTATTGTAAACAGGAAATTTAATACTTTAATTTTGTATTAAAAATTTCAAAAAACAGATGACTGTAAATAAGTAACAATAATATACCTGTTTACACCTGGCAACCTCAGGGTTGCGGCTGACTGAGAGCTGGCAACCATCTTTTTTTAACTCAAACATCATTTTCTTTAAAATGACGTAAAAATGATTAAAAAAACACATAGGTGCAATTTATCTTTCCAAATTAATTTTTCAAAAATTAATTTAAAAAAGTTGCGTCTATTTTTTTATAGGCAACAATATAAAATTAATTTAATAAAAAAAACAGATACATGCAGAATCGAGCGGTGGGATCTTAGGCTATAACGGTTCTAGCTTTACTAGACTTTAGCAATGCCTTACAATTATCATAAACTAGCTAACCCGCGCGAACTTCGTACTTCCAATCTTCCATATTTACATATCTGTCTCAGCTTCCCACAGACAGGGTCCAGTCGTGGGCAAAAAATGACTTTTCCCGTTACCTTTTAATTTTTCTTGTACACAAACCTTGTCCTAACAACACTGACGAAATATATACTAGACCAACACTCTACTAGGCGAGACCTGTACGCGGATTTATAGTAAGCTTAATGTTCCCTAGATGTCACTAAGTGCATCAAATCGTGAATTATAACGATATTTTCTGACCTCCAACATCAATACGAACCCAACAGTCAACTGTCAAGTTTATTGTCATTGTATTATTGCGAAATGTACCACTAGATGTCGTTTTTTAAATTGTTAATTATCTTAGTACCTAAATAATTTATGGAATATTTTATTTTATCGTCAGAGAGATCTACACAAATAAATAAAATTGAAATGTCTGTTTTTAAATTTAAAAATAACCGCTTTTCTCTTTACAATCTTTTTTTTTATTAATTGTTTGAAACTTTTTTTATTTTCAATGGATTCACTTTAAACTTTGTATGTATGTTTCTCAATTGACATAAGTAAGGAACTAAGGACTGACATTTTATTTTTTTAATGGATTCAAAAAACAAAATAAAAATTGATGAATTAATAAAATACAGTTGCATGTTGCAGTTGCAATTCCCGTCCTTAATGACACATGTCTAAAAACAGTTTTTGGCGTATAGAAATGTTGTTGATCGTGAATGTATGCAAATAAAAAATTTGATAATTACGAGTTGATAATGTCGAAAATTGCTTGCACATATTAATTAACAACTGTAGATGACAAAAAGGTGTAATTAAGCATTTTCTTTCGGTTTGTGTCTTATAAATAATCCTAATGTTAAAAATGCGAACGTAAGTTCCTTTGTTACGCTTTCCGGCGAAAACTACTTAGCTGATCAATCTGATCATCATGAAACACATATTCTTGTAGAGGTATTAGAAGTAACATAGGATACTTTTTATTAAATGCGAACGAAGTCGCGGGCGAAACCTAGTTATTAATAAAACAATCGAAATGTTTTTGGAACGAAGTTTTCGCGCCAAAAGTTGTAGCGACACTTAACATTGAGTTGACGTCATAGTGCTGGATACTCAAAGTTAAATATAACAAACTGATTGCCAACGTCTATACCGTATTGAATGCACCGGTTCTCGTCCGATCACCGAAGTTAAGCAACATTGGGCGTTGTTAGTAATTGGATGGGTGACCGCCTGGGAATACCACGTGCTATTGGCTTTTTGCATTTATTTACAGAAAATATATTGTTTTATAGTATATTTTGTAAAGTTTGATTATTTCTAAAATAATTTGTCAAATGCGTTACCGGCCTTTGGGGCATAGTGGAGTGGGATGGGGGGAGAGGTTGGGGTATGAGCCTCCGGTATCCTCACTTACTCGGTGAAACACAGCGCAAGCACTTTTTCACATCGGCTTTCTGTGAGGCCGTGGTATTACCAGGGGCAGGGGTCATATTACGTCTCGTCGCGCGTAACCAAGTTAAAATATATCCAGAAACGGTTAAATACGTATCTACTCATTTTTAATCAGTAGCCCAAAGTTAAAGTTTCATGTATCTAACTTAAAAATGACGAACTTTCGTCCACACTTTCAACCCGTATTTCACCCCCTTAAGGGTTGAAATTCCAAAATACCTTCCTTAGTGGATGTCTACTCAATAAAACGATCCATATGAATAACTGAAAGAATACAAATTAAGGTCTATACGTACGTGTAATATTAAATTCATGCTCTAATCCCTAACTGTTGAAGAGTTTAACCTTCTATCATCAGCTCACCTAAATAACTTGAAAGTATACGACTAAAGGTCTATAGATACGTATGAAATTGAAAGAATTATCCTCCAACTCCTAACCGTTGAGGAGTTGTACCTACGATCATCAGCTTACCTAAATAATTTGAAAGAATACGACTACATACATATGATATTTAAAGATTTATCCTCCAACTTCTAACCGTTAAGGAGTTGTACCTTACACCATCAGCTCATCATCATAAAATGATGAATACCAGACGCAAATACCGGGTTAACTTCAGAAAATATACGAAAACATAATATGTGCCTAAAAAAATGAGGGTTTCCCTCGATTTCACTTGGATCGCATCATCAGATCCTGATATGGTGACAATGAGACCACCTCGGGAGCATACCCTTTCGAATACAAAAATAATTTTCAAAATCGGTCCACAATTGACGCAGTAATCGGTAATAAAAAAAACATACAGTGGAACATAGAACCTCCTCCTTTTTGGAAGTCGGTTAAAAATAAAAATACAGTCGAATTGATAACTACCTTCTTTTTTTGAAGTCGGTTAAAAATAAACATTCATTAATATTTTTGAACTGAGTACGCGGCTCAAGCGACGTTGCCGTTCCGTATTAACTACTGGAAGATATGAACGACTTTTGCAATGTTGCCATTCATGAGTGCATTTTTTCTCTGATTCAACCAAATAACTTATAAATGTGACATCTAGCGTAGTAAATAGGTCATTATTTTCAAGTTTATTTAAATCGATTACAACGACATCTCCTAAACATAGGTGATAACTTTTAGTTATGCAATTGAAAATCATTTTTTTAAAGCAAGCATTACACAGCAAGTTTTATATTTGAAAAATAATAATATAGTTACTAGAATTGAAGCACATCAATAAAATACTGTTAAACTTTGTTTAACTGCTTTTTAGAGCTTATTTTGAGCGCCATCTAGATTTAGTTGAACTTTTCTAGCTTTTTACGGCGTACAGTATTGGCCAAGGGAGGGACGGTCTATAGTATATTGTGTCATTGCCTAACAATAAGAAACACATAAAAAAAGAATTATTTAATTTGATGCAGCCGATCGGAAGTTATGCGCGTACATACATTTCGGCGATTCATTTTTATAACAATCCAAATTAATTAAACTGTGTAATGTCATGGCAAAGTACTATATTGTAAACGAATATTAAAAATATTTCTAGGTGTAAGATTCACGTCCTGCAAAAGCGCCAAAGACCGAACAGGAATGTCTGTCACGTTGGAACAGTGTTCAATTCTCGCTTCTGAGTACCATTTAGCAGAACATGAGATGAAGAAAGCTTTAAGCATTATGAGGAGGTAAGTTATACTGCGTTCTTCACGTGAGTGTCGTAACTCTGCTCCCCTAAGGCTGGTCACAACAAAGTGCCCTATGATGCTAGCATCCAACATATGTACATAATATACACACATCAAAAGTGTCTAGGGATCAAGCATTTTTATGCGGATTTCTTGAGATTGAGATGTGGCTTTGGCCCTGGCCTGCTCAGTCGCCAGACTTGAACCCGATTGAGCATGCATGGGATATGCTACAGAGAAGAGCTCTGCCGAATATGGAGGGTATCCAGTCGCAAGAAGACCTTTTTTTGTTGTTGCAACGAACATGGGCGGCCATTCCACAGCGTGTTTGGATGAACTCATTTTGAGTATGCCAAACCGATTCTTGTGTTGTTAGTGTTCGCGGTAGAAACACGGATTATTAATTGTTTAAGTTACCTAATAAAATTTAAAAAAAAACTGTTATTTCAGTCTTTTTTTCGAACTTTAATGTTAGTGGTTCAAATGTCAAAAATCCCTTTATTAGGAAAATGGCAAATTTATTTATTAATGCAAAGGTGACTTGGTTTATCGTTACTGTGACAAACGAAAACACTTTGTTTGATGAATCCTTAAAAAAATTTTTAATTAATATCAATCAGGAGAAAAGTTATTGCAAAAATATATGTTGATCCCTAGACACATATGTTGATCCCTAGACACTTTTGATGTGTGTATATATGTATATAATATAGCTACCCAGGAACTACCAACGGGCCCATCTGGGCCCAATTCAGTGACCCGTTTGTAGTTGTAGGCGACGCGGTCTACCACTTAAACAGGCCGTTGACCTGGAAAAGATTCCCCGAGACCCTAGCTGGGGTCTATCTATGAGAAGAACCACTTAACAGAATTTAGATAACATATAGTAGCCTTATATGTCCTTCCTCAAGAATTATAGAATTTACATTGAAAACTTTTATCCAAATCGGTGCAGCGATTTAGCCGTGAAAACTTAACTTATAATATTAGTGTGGATATCATCCAGGCACAGATTGTTACTCATTAGATCAACAAGCCACTCATAAAAACTATAGTAGTAAATGCAACAGCAAATAACAGCAGTTTTTACCCGACTAAAGCCAAAAGGAAGGGCAGTCTATGTATGTATGTACCACCGTAGCACCTGAACTACTAAACTATTTTTTAATTAATGGTGGAGGTGTCAATAGATTCGTAATAATTTTTTAAAACTTTTTCTTGTTAAATTGCTTACAGCGAGGGATGTCG
Source organism: Diaphora mendica (assembly GCA_949125395.1). Lineage (NCBI taxonomy): Eukaryota > Metazoa > Arthropoda > Insecta > Lepidoptera > Erebidae > Diaphora > Diaphora mendica. The sequence continues at coordinate 7,661,136 of OX421312.1, read as the reverse complement.
CCGCGAGAATACACTCAAGAATATAGGAATAAGAAAATACGCGTTCACCAAGAAACAAGTAATGGCTTTACCACCAGATTACAGACCTCCACCAGGCACATACGGCTCTACACAAACATAAGACCAGTCATTTCGTACGGTAAACAAAAGTCTAATGTTTTTTTTTAGAATCTATAATTGCCTTATGTGAAAAATATCTTCAATGTATATGGATTATTACGGAAAACAATTATATTACCACTATTGTAAACCAGTGCAGTACTTTTATCATTGCTTTAAACCTTATGTAATGATTTCTTGATGAGTACGCTTATAATTATTCCCCACCGCTTTTAATGTTTAAAAGCATTATTCGAAACCTTGATTGGTAATAAATTATTATTTTTTTTGATTATCAATAGGGTAACAGTTGAACACATGTCATTTTTTAAAATTACGTTTTTTTTTTACTTTTTAATCACATTATACAACGCGTATACAATAAATGCTCAACATGTGTACTTAAAACAAATATACTAATTTATATATAACCATTCCTCTAGTCACTGCTTCGCTCCTCAGAGACGTAGCGTGATATAATAAGATAGACTTTTTAATATCTAATAAAAATTAATATTGAAAGTCCGCTGGTTCGCGAAAATACTATATTTACATAGCCTAACAATCAGTCAAAAAACTAAATTTTTATTACATTAATATAGATATGTACCTACTTAGTTTTGGTAGGCTGTGTATTCTATGGTAAAAATATACTTACCATAAACATTATAATTACATAGATAACACATTATCAATTAATTAAACGATTCGTACTTAAAAGAACTATTATTTTTTACGTACTTGTGAAATTATTCTAGCAGTGCTAATCTAACCTTTCACATTATAAATGATTAGTATTAAAAATATATATTTACAAGAAACATTTACACCAAATTCTGCCAATGTAGATGCCAATGACTTAATTAAATTAAGAGTACTATTTTTCTTAACATCACTCTACATCACACTACAAATTTATCTATTAAATTGTTTGTATTAGTAAGGGAAACCTTTTACTTTATTAACTATCCATCACAGAACTATAAAGTTTCTTACTAGCATCATTTAAAATAAGTGTAAAATAAAAATGAAGGTTATACCATTATTTCGGTATCATTCATCTATTGCCTGTACTTCCTGAAATAATACACCAATAAAGTCTGTTGAATATATAAAGATAGGTTGTAAAACCTCGTTCAGATATTTTGTCAGGATAATTATTGTTTTTAAACATATTTATTAATAAATGTATATAAAAAATATTTCTAATTGCTGTTTGGAAAGAGACAACGTTATAAAGCCAATAATTTACCCAATTGTGTTCAAGGAAATACGATACTACTATACAAGGAAATAACGCAGAAAACAGTGATACAAACATTTGTGAATATCTTCAAAACAAGTCATGTGTTCAGACGACGTTTTACCAGTTTCTATCTAAACATAATATTTTTTGGCTTAAAAAGTAACCAAATTTTTACCAAGTCCGATATTGTGCCTGCAATTATTTTTTTACAATAAAATATTCTCATTAGATCCATTATTTTGAAATAAAGTAAATAATGGATGGATGGAAAAAAAGTAAGTAATGATGGATCTAATAAGAAAATATATTCTCATTAGATCCATCATGGATCTGGTCAATACTGAGATAATACCGAGATTAAACCGTTTCCATACCAAGGAAAAAATAAACAAATTTAAGTATTAAGTAAAATTGTTTGAATAAGGTTTGAAATCAACATTTAGGATGAACTCAAATTCTAACAGCTTTTGTCTGCGGCTTAATTGGCATGTCTGAAATAGAAATAAGAAGAAAGAGGCGTTAAAATAAATTACAAGAGAGAAGCAGAACCAAGAACAAAACACCAGCAAGTTATGTACTTGTTTTCATTTTTAGTTATCGTGTCGTTATAATTAGATGGTTATAAGCTTACTTCTGTGTTTATTACCTTGTATCTTATTCGTTGTCTCTCCAATCAGTAATAGTAAAACCTAGGTACGACTGTAGCATGTATTTCAACCCTGTGCCTAAATTCGTTACTATTCAATACCCTGATCCCAAAATCCTGTAAAACAATCCGGTATCTAAATGTCGTAACCATATTTGTTTTGGGAAATGGGATTTTATTTTGAATAGTAGCCATATAATAACGTGACCAGTATTCAACACCAATAATATCTTCCAATAAAATAGTGCCAAAATAATAATAGTTGTCACAACGATATAATTATAATCACAAATAAATTACCTTAGATATTATACTATCGAGATGTGTGAGATTTTTTTCTGAATAATAGTATTAATAAATTGTACTGTAATGTACTTATTGGAATCATATTCTTTAAATAAACGCAATAAAATAATCGGTCTGATATTTTGAAAAGAAAATATCGTTTGCGGGAGAACTCTTTAGGCATTACTTTTAAATCATTTACCAGTACAAATAAAAAAAGGTAGATAACGCACAGCCTTGTTCTTGCCTTTGAAGCAAAATAAATTAAATTAAAAAGCTTTTTAAAAACAACCCTGGAGTCCAAACTCCATGATGTTGCAACGTTTCTTTACAGATTTATGGCCACCTGCCAGCATCAGATCAGCTCCATGTCATTATAATATTGTATTGTCACGCTGTATACATATGCTTGCAAAATTTCAGCAAAATCGGTTGAAGAATCTGCTTCAAAATTGAGTTGCAAGATTCCACCTAAACATGCATACATACATTGCAAGTTAATAAAAAACTTGTAAAACGTAGCGTAGTTCCAAGTAAACACACGCCATAACGCACACACATGCTAAGAAACTACGCTACTTTTCGTCAGTATCGGACAAAGCCGTCCGTTATTTATCTTTTTTTATTTGATCCGAGTCATTTACAAAATATCTACTGAACCCATTAGACAGTTTACCTTCTTTAGTGTAATTTTTTCTATAGTTATTTATTTCATTATTAATTTATTTGAACACAGTGTCGACGATTCAATCGCATTCAGTGCTTTAAGTACATAAAACGAAAATATCTCGTATTTTTCGTATTTCAAAAATAATTGACGATCTTTTAAAATGTACCACATTAATACCCTTATTGCATTTAATTGAGTTATTATAAACTAGCAGAATAGTAAGTTAGTCAAGAGTATGATACTTAGGGCGACTTGCACGACATAGCTTAAATACATTTAAGACATACTAAATGCGTTATAAAAGGTTAAACAACATTAGCATCTTGCACAACGATACATTTTTTGCCAAACATGTTTAAAAACTGCCGAAGTTAAACATCGAAACTCGGCTATTTATTTGCGCTAAAAGTGTTTAACGCGTGCGTGTGCTCGAGTGCAACACTAGGATAGTGCCGTTTCGTCCACACTCGCAGGGCGCGCCCTTATCATATTTTAACGAAATTTACCTGCTGTCATCATTGTGCAAGAGGGCGCTAAATTTGTTTAAGTTAAACGTGTCTATGCGTTTAACTAATTTTGTTTAGTAGCTATTTAAGTCGAACGTTGTGCAAGTCGCCCTTTGAGGCAGCTGTCTGGTATTGTTATTGGGTACATATTGGATCTGGTTTGTATTATTAGGGAGAGATGATATTCACTTAACTATTCCTTTTTCGATTAAGATAAAACGGAAAGTAATTTAAGGTGGTAATATACTACAATGAATCATTAAGTTACAGACAGCACAGTTTTTAGTACGTGTTTTAATTTTGCATCTCTTTCGTAACACTCCTTTACCCTCATTCTAGGATTAGAAGTTAAATTAGCGCTACGGCATAATTTCTGTGGAATATACCTACATATAATTTATTCATTATTAGTGTATTTTTGTAGAAAAATTATTGTGTCAGTAATATTTAATCACGTTAATGCCAAAATGCAAAATAATGATCGCTGAGGTCGCTGGGTAAATCACTTATACCTATCACTTGGATATTGTTCGCACTGTGGCTCTGAAACTAAACTGTGGTTCGCGAGACGCCTTTTTATATTACACACCGCTATTACTAGCCCATTCTGGAAACTTCAATGTTCGGCTGTCACTGTTGAATTTAAACAAGTCAACCGCGCGACAATCAATCATCTCAATCACTCGTAAGGTTCATTGTTCTGTGCCGCAATGTATTATTATTAGAACCCATCTAGAACATTCACGCGAATGTCGAGTCCGTTCTGGAATATTCTTCACAGCAATATGATATCTGGTCCCCGTTGAGACTGGCTGGCCTTGGTAGAGTTGATGAAAACAACGGTTCTTAGAGTTCTCTGAAATATTCGTGTATATCTCTGTCATTATACAATTTTAATTGAATACATCTAATAATGATTTGTGTAATTCACAACAATCAGGAATTGATAACACACCCTGACAATAAAATAATATATTTATTTTTATTTTTAATTGACTATAACCTCGGCACAAAATAAATATTAAAATTTGAGCTTTTTAATTAACAAATAAAACTGTTTGAAGATAAAACTATAATACTTTCAATTTTAAAAGTTAATCGATTTAGATTTATGCTATTTTCAGTTAGTAAATTATTCTGTAGTATGAATAAAGAAGCTATTGTGTTGCTTTTACGTTGTAAATGTTTTGTTTATCGTTTACACTTGAAATACAAGCACAACTTTTAATATATCAAATTAGTTACCTTTGTTCGATGATATGTATTAAAACTGGATGGGTACTTTTACTTAATATAAGTACATATTAATACCAATGATGGGTTCGTGTCTCGTCAAACTTATAATACAACGAACTTTTCAAATATACATATTTGATAAGTGTACAATACAGATATAATCAATTATTTATTTATTACATGGGCCTTATAATTCTTTGTAAAAATTAAAAGATTTTAAAAAGCAGTATAGAGACGCCAAATGCATTCTTAATTCAAAATAAGCACGACGCATCAAAAATGGACGCATTTAATTTAAGAATGTATGAGGGTAGAATTCTAATCGTTCAAGTTCTTAAAGGTCATAGTCAACTGGCTAATAAAATGTACATAGGACGTTGTAACACCAACACCTCTCCAAACAGTTGGCGTTTACACTGCCTTTATATTATATTATCATAAAACTTATTAGTTACCTTGATGGTACTTCGTATATCTTGTAGTATGGGTTAGTGGAGATATAATATATTTACTAATATATAGATTAGTAAGACAAGTACGCTAGTTGTAGAGAGTATATATAAATGTGTATAATATATGTAAATTTTGTTTTGTCACTGAGAATATAAATCGTATTCTTTATTGGATAAGTTATGTTTTGGCGTTCTAAAATAGGTTACAGGTATCTTTTTGCATCAAATGTTACTGTTATCATTTTATTCGAATTTAATTTGTAATATATATTAACATAATGTCGTAGGTGTTGTATTTTAAAATTCAGCCATCTTTACGTGATGTAAGGTTCCAAATACTAAATCTGTTTTTCTAACATTAGTTTCAGTGACAAAGCAATCAGCCCTATCTCAAACTTATTTATAAAAAAAACCTTTTAGTCACATACAGACCTTAGATGGACAGGACTTATTGTTCATTATTCATTACACACAATCTTTTTTCTTAAGGTACTTTGTTCTTAGAATATAAGTTATGTTTCATAATTAATGCATTTTCTGTATCGGATGCTTAGTGTGTTTTTTCACTTTTTCTCTTCATTCTAATAACTGTTGAGATGTATGGAACATGCTTATTGTTTTTTTTACACAATCTGCTTGACTGGGCACGCCTCAATGACAACCTAAGAACAGATACGTAGAAGGTCAATTCTCGTAATAAAATTTCATTCAGAATGCAATCTCGATTCCTCAAATGTGATAAAAGCTATTCTCGTATTAAAGTATCACTAAGACCAACAAAATACCGCTTTCATCAGATTACAGTCAACGTCGCCTGTTTTTAACCGACTTCAAAAAAGGAGGAGGTTCTCAATTCGACTATATTTTTTTATGTTTGTTGCCTCAGAACTTTCGACTGCGTGAACCGATTTTGATGATTCTTTTTTTATTTGAAGACTGGTGCTTCCCATGTGGTCCCATTTTAATTTGGTCCAGCTCTTGAAGTCGGTTTTTTTGTCGTTATTTTTTTTTTCACGTGACTATACCATACTACGAGATTTATTTTATTAAATTTGTGCCATCGAGAGTAAATAGATAGAATGAGTTTTGAATGATTTTTTATTACGAGTAAATACGGAGGTTGTCAACGCGTCACTGTTAAGGCGCGTCTCCACCGAAATTTGACAACACAAAAAAGACTGACAACACAAAAGTTACCAACTTTCGTTCGGTGGAGGTGGAGACTCGGTTTTACAGAAACTTTTATGACCAACACGTATTGCCAACACAAAAGTTGCCAACATTTGTTCGGTGGAGGCTCGGCTTTACTACTGGAGTTTAAAAGCATTTAAGGACATCGCTACCTACAAAACTTTTGTATAAATTAAAACCACCATCTATACAACGTATAAATTAATTCTACAAATAAATAAAATTAAAATAATAAAAAAAATAAAAGTTAAGGGTTTGTTTGTAATTGCAAAGTTTTTTTTTTTCATATTTTTTTTTACGGTTATCACTAAATGTGTATGAAAATATGTACGGTGTTTTTTTTTATGGTAGGTATATTTAGGCTACTTTTATTTAAGGTAGGAAAAACAACAAAGCGCACAGCTAGTTTTACATAAATGTGATTATTTTTTAGTGAGTTTGCCTTACATAAACAATAATGTTGTCTGAGAATAAATTAAGAAAGTTTAGTGAAAAGACTAATTTTGATCATATATTTTTAAGTACGTTCCATACTCTTGACACGTAGGACCGCTATTCATTGCAACTGTGTACCAATCTTTGTATCAAGTACTTCTAATAGAATTATTACATTATTTTAAAAATTACTAATGGCTACTTACTAGTCTTATTATTATTATAACGACATAAATCACATTAGAAATATTCTAATCTAATAATTTTGTCTAAAGAGTTTAACTTTAAACGAAACGAAAAAAACTGTAAAGGATAAATATCGATTGGTTTTTTAAATATAAATAATGACATATTTTGATCATATTTAAGATGCTAAAGTTATGCTTTTGACAAATAGGAAAATAAGCCTGGTTTATCTTATAATGCAAACAAATTTGTTTGCGTTACCTTCTTATCAGTTGGTTATGTGTTTTCTTTGAATAGTGTACCTACGTTTTAATTAATTAGGTAAATTGCCATATACGATTTTTTATATATACACTAAGTCATTTTTTTTCATAATGGCAATATTTTACTGCACTTTGTAATTGTGATTATTTTAACAACTGTTCTAGATCATATTGTACTTAATTAGTAGTTAAAATGTTTTATTTGTTTAAATATTGTTTATAAAATTGATTTTTAAGTGCCATTAATATTTGGTCTTTTTTAAATATGTAAGTACAACTTAATTTAACCGTTTTTTAGACGGCTTGCTGTACATATGTGGTTTATTTTAATGTTGACAGCCTCTTGACAAAATGTGGTTTACTGCAGGATATGTAGCTAGCTATTATATAAGTCATTTTTTGTGTGTGTGTGTGTGATATTTTAATGTACACATATTAATACACATATTGAAACATCACAAACAAATAAGTCACAGAACTGCCTTGCAAATATGAACATTAAAGTGGGGTTCCACTGAAGACTCTTGACTGTTTATCTAGGAAACGACTTCTAAGGGTCCGTTGTGTTTTGAACGACTATATAAAGCAACTGGTGTTGACCAGTTATGATTACAACCGACGTCTCTAAAACATTGTCTTTGCTCTTATGGCGTTTGCGCCTTAATGTGTGGCCACAGTATGATCGAGATGTCTATGACTCATAGACAAACAGTCACTTTATATGTCACTGTAAGATTGTAAAATCCGTAAGATCTACTTAGCGAGATTGTAAACTGTCGATAGAGTGTCAAGTGTGATATACTGCTTACAACTGTCCTTGATTGGTCGGTCTTATAGTCGGCCGTTCAATAGCCATGGAGTTGGTAAGGTTAGAACTTTTTCAATTAATCACAAATTCATTTTACTGTCACAACAATTTGATGTAACTAATTCTAAAGCTGTGAGGTATTTTCAACATGAAATCAATTTACAATCACAAAAATACTTTACAGTCGGCAACAAACGAATTAATAAATATGGCGGCGCAGGACATATGTTGTTCAACCAATCAACGCGCGAGATGCGATTCGTCGCATACCATATCACAATTTGACGGTTTCACTTCGATAGATTATATTCTAACTAATAAAAATAATACGTTAAATTGTGTGCAGTATGTTACAGTTCACAATCTTTCGACTGTTTGCAATCTCGAGCGATAGATTACAATCTAACGGTTTTTACAATCTCACGGTAACATATATACCTATAACGGTAAATATCAAGTATTAGTAAAAGGTCGAGTGGTTGTCAACAATTAAATAATTAAATTTAAGTTACTCTAGTTGGAGGTCTTCCCATTCAATAGCTTTATATTATTTTATTAAGAATATATTGCTTACAAAGAGTTTTTAGTGTTGTGATCACGATGAAGCGCGAACCTATTGTTGTATATAAAATACAATTCTTGAAAAAAACTATAGATCTGGACTTTCTACATTTTACGTGTTTGTTTTATTTGATTCAAATAGAAAACACTAGTATAAGGGCCATTTTTACCAGGTCCTGATAAGTTTCAAATAACTATCTGCCATATAACACTATTTAGCAGTTAAAAGGAGATGATAAATATAATAGGTCTTTACCTATGAAATTGCCGTTTTGTATGCAATAAGTGAAAGTACTTATTTTTTCAAACTTTTTATTTCTGTTATTCGAAGTAATCACCCATGCAATCGACGCATCTTTGCCAACGCATTGGCAGTTTATTGATGCCATTCTTGTAAAAATCACCTGGACGGGAGGCAACAAACTCTTCAAAGGCCTTTTGTACTGCCTCTCGGGAATTGAATTTTTTACCCACTAAAAAGTTGTCTAAATTTTGGAAAAAGTAATAGTCGGTAGGTGCAAGGTCTGGTGAGTATGGCGGATGAGGGAGAGCTTCCAACCCCAGCTCTTGCAGCTTGGAGACTGTCTGTTGCGAACTGTACCAAATGATATTGTCAGTTCAGACAGTCAAATGGCAATTTCATAGGTAAAGACCTATTATGTATATCTATAGAAATAAATAAAATTAAAGTATTTGTTTGTAATTATTAATTAACAGTTTTTCACTAACCACATAATTATATGAAAGTGTAGGTATATATGGTACTTACATCCGTAACTTACATGTCAGTCCGTCTGTTTATTAAAACTAATCTCTGGAACGGCCGGACCAATTGAAGGGACTGTCACTGGCAGGTAGCTGATAAGTCGATGTAAGTCTATCAGATACTTTTTCAGCAAATGCTGGAACCGGCCCTAAAAGTACTTTTTTTAATTAAAACTATATCTTAGTTGTAAACGCAGGCTTCTCGTATACATAAGTCAAGTATAGAGTTCGCACTTCGTCGTAGTACATGAGATCTGTCTGTTTAAAGTCGTTCTTTTCTTGATTAGGCTGTGAATCTGTATGTGAATCAAGTGATTAATAATAAATTATTATGTTGCTTTCTTTAGTTTTATTCTTTTAAATACCCTTTCCAATGTTATGTGTTAAGGGGAGGTAAACTTAATTTGGGGAATAATAATAATTATTGCGGATATCAGACACACAAGACGCAGTCTAGTTCCAGCTGAGCTTGTACTATAGTACAAGCAATCACTAATACTAGTATGGGTACTAGACAATTAACATATACCTTTGTTGTAAATATATTAACATAGAAAACACCCAAACTCCGAAACAAATATTTGCAGATCATACAAAACATCGACGACGTATCGACCGTCGAACGCCCCTCTCGAAATCCGAATTGGGCGTCCGACAGGTCGGGGCCCACCTCGCAAATGTGCCGGACGATATGGGCAGAGGGTATCCTCTTAAACAATTTGCCCGCCTCGTCTAGCAACACGATGGGCCTATAGCCCGCTATCGAATCGGCAGGCCGTCCCGGCTTCTTCATATGGACCAGCTTCCCTCTCTTCTAGCACTCAGAGATGCGTCCGAATGCCAAGCTAGCATCCAACACCTGGCTGAGGCGGGCCGACATATGGTCGAGGGCTCGGACCTATATTCGGGCAGGTATCCCGCCCGGCCCGGGGCCGCGGGGGTGGAAACTAGGCAGAGCCTATACTATGGTAACCAGCCTGCTGATGAACATACCATCCCTGTTTGGAGGTCCCTTGTCCTATCCCTTTCCTCACACCAATTGCCGTTGTGTGAACCCAAATGACCAAACGGATGATTTTGAATTTGTTTGTTTCTGTTCGAAAAGTGAATTAGACAGGAGTTTTTTTAAATATGTTTGATGAAAAACAGTTCAGCCGTTTAAAGGATATGGGTAGTACAAATGGAAATTAAAAAAACTAAAGTTCACAAATTTAATATAAGTAGTCGAGTGGGGTAATTAAGTGACAGGGTGTAGTGTTATCACAAAAGTGCAAGTTTCATTAAAATCGGTCACATTTTAAAGATATGGGGCGTGAAAAACCAAATATCAAACTGCCTGGTTTTTTTGTTTAATATTTTCATTAAACTATGGAAAACAGAAAAATACTTGTGTTCTTTAATTAAATTAAAGATTAGTACAAATAAATAGACATGAGTATAACTTTTTGTGTTACGTTCGCCAGTGCGATACCGTATTTCAGGCAAATGATTGATTAAAAATATAAATTGCAGCACCACCAAAAAGGACGGCCTATAGTGCATAGCGCATAATTTTTTTAAGGTAAAATTTAAACATAGATAACAAAGACTTATTATTGACAATACGGACAATACCATACAATACCTACCGACGTCTAATTGTAAACTGGATTAATGTGTTAGGTAAAGCCAAAAAATATTTTGGTTTAAAACGCACTTGCTTGCTTGCTAAAGTGCTTTTGGTAATGTTTTATGTTTAAACACTACTATAATCTAAGTAATAGTCTTGACTATTACTTAGATGTATAAATCAATTTCGTTATGATTTTCAAATTTGCGCGTTTAATTAAAATAATTCGTGCTAATGGTGGCATTATTAACTCCTTTCTTACACTGTGGAGAACGGATACTTTGAAGGTAAGGATTCTCGATCTTAACTCTTAAGTTCTCGATCCATCTATAACATAGATAGGTACCTACTCTTTACGTCACACCAAAAAAAGATACAATCTTAATATTACTTGGGGATAAAAAAACAATGAAAATATTTAAATACAAGCGTCAAAAAAATCCTCCGCGTTATCGCCTAAAGACCTAGAAAGAAGACTGACAGAATTTCACAGAATTGCCAAGTTCAATGGCAATGCTAAATCTCTGTGCTAAATAAATGCCGGCAACCTTTGCATTTAAAGTTATCACGGCGGTGCAGATATCCCTTTATTGATCGATGTACCTACCTATTTGGTGAACAAAGTGGATTCTATTTTGACGTAAGTAGGTAAATCTATACCAATCTTTTATATAAATATCAATTGCTGTTCGTTTGTCTCGCTAAAACTCGAGAACGGCTGAGCGATTTAGCTGATTTTGGTTTTGAAATGTTTGTTGTAGTCCAGGGAAGGTTTAAACGATGAAAACTTTAAAATAACTTGAAAATCCAAATGTCACGTCTACGCAGTAGCGGACACAGCTAGTAGGTAAATAAAAATTCAAGTGTCTACTTGTAATTGCAAATAAACAGCTTTTAACTAAGTGCATATTCAAGTACCTATATATACGGTACTTCTCCAAAAAATATTTTTTTTAAATGTTTGTATGGTCTGTCTGTTTATGCCGGATAATCTCTAGAACGGACTGATTTTTACGGGACTTTCACTGGCAGATAGCTGACGATCTCAGGATATTTTTTCCTAAACTAGCTGAGCCCCGCGGTACCACCCGCGCGGCCGCGGTTGTTGTTGTAAAAGTAACAACAGCCGCGGGAAATATCGCGGGGCTCAGCTAGTCTTATATAAATTAGTATATACGTAACCTTTGATGATGCCATAAGGCGAAACCGGTCAGGTGTAAACAAAAATAAAAGAGTGGAATAAGTAGGTACTACAAGTGATTTTAATTCTAGAATGTACTATATATAAATTATGTAAATTTATTTTTATCAGGAAGGCGTACACGTGGGCACAGACAGTTGGGGTAACAAGTACTATGAGAATTATTACTACATGATTGGTCGCAGCCGGTGGGTGGCATACAATCCCCGGTTTAAATTCGAGTACGATGCTTCTCAGGTTTGTTGATTTATTTGTAAATTCAACGGCAAAAGTATGTAGGTAGCCACAACCTTGTCTTGGCAGTCCCCAACCCGCACTCGGCCAGGGTGGAGGCGTCTGGCGTTAACCCTCCCCTGAGAGGCCTGAGACCCGAACCCAGCTGTGGGACGTTATGGGTTGTTGATGAATGAAAGAAATACTCATACCAAAGTCTACTTCAAAAATTTGAGAAAAGTAGTAGGTATTATGGATGTAAAAATGGTAAATAATATGTTTGGATAAAAAAGTTAGACTAGGTATGTTGAGAAACAAATTTGAAAAATAAAGATGGCAAAATAGTAGACGGGTCACCTGATTCGAGGTATACACGGATAGCAGTAGTAGCCACTTAATATGATACGTAAAAATAATTTGATATAGTTTGTAAAGTTAATTATAAGACTTTGCCACAATGTTTGTGCTTAAAAGCTATTTTACATCAAATCTATTGATGTTTTAATTTTGTAATAAAGCTCTACTATCTAATATCTAAGGTTAATCCTGAATGGCACGGTTGGCTGCACTACAAAACAGACAGACTGCCATGTGAGGATCCTGCAATGGTCGCCATACAGACTTGTTCCTGGACACAGGCATGGCTTCAGCCGCACCAGGAGAATTGCACGGGAACTGATCATTCTTACTACCCCTATACCACTGTTAAAGAACGTATCCACACCTGGGACGGTAAAGCTCGAATATTTTAAACATGCACCACATTTCATCATCATCATTAACTTACATTACATTTATATTAGGTAGGTATTGGATTGTAAGATTTTATGAATTACAACCAGCAAATGTAAAATTGTAAGCAATTATTACAATAAAATAATTGGAGCGATTGGTGCTGACAATCGAAATACAGGCTTTGCCTAGTTTGATTATAGATGCTAAATCAATTGATCTGTAAATTTTTGTCATTTTTTTTTGTAATTTAGTACTAAGTTCTTTGTTTGGAAATAAATTATTATTATTACTTAAGATCTTTTGTCGATGCAGCTTTAAGTATCCGGCTCTCCCTATCAAGAGCCGTTTCCTTCACCTCCTTATACGTCGCAACCGCCACTTTTTCCTTAATCTGGTCTATATAACTGTGTCTCGGTCTTCCTCTCTTTCCTTCTATGATATTACTTATAAAGTTATCGTGCCATATAAGGTGGACTACCATCTTGCCTCTTCTAATTTCTATAGTAGATATCAGCAGCCTTTTCTTTTTCACTCTTTCTAGGACTTCTTCGTTGGTACTTTATTCCGTCCAGCTGATTGTTTTCATTCTTCTCCGGCATCACATTTCAAAGGCTTCTAGTCTTTTCTTATCCTGATGAGGTTTTGTCCAAGTTTCATAACCATAACGAGCAATACTCCAGATAGATGATTGAAGACAGCGTTTCCGACTGTTTACATTTATGTTGGACTTCAAAAGATATTTTTTGCATAAAATGATTGTCTCAATGCGACATTTGACATCAGTAGTACATCTAGAGTCTGATGATCCAGAATTGTATTTTTTTTTATACTTACTGATTGGTGTAGTCTTAGATGTAATTAAAATGTTGGTTTTCTTTAAATTTATTTTTAAGGCACCAGATTTAGGGCACCATTAATAGAATTGAAATAATAGAAAATGACGCCTTCTGGCTTAGGATGTTTTTAAATAATCTTACTTGCTTTTTAGTCTTTAAATACGTCTTTTGAAATTGAACCTTGGGATTATATTTTATTTAATATATAATTAAATTAATTAATTTTTAATTATTTAATTAATTATTATATATATTTGTTAAAATTTAATTTATATTTAATTAAATAACTGAGTAAATTATTTTCCAATATTACTGTTACAATTTAATAAATCATTTATTAAAAAGTATGTAGCAAAAATATTTATCCTACTAATATTATAAACGCGAAAGTTTGTAAGTATGGATGTATGAATGGATGGATGGATGTTTGTTACTCTTTCACGCGAAATGTAATGAACGGATTTGGATGAAACTTTACAGTAATATAGCTTATACATCAGAATAACACATAGGCTACTATTTGCCGCGATAACCGACATGCACGCGGGCGGAGTCGCGGGCAGCAAATAGTATTAACATAAAGAGACTGTGTTATTTTGCTACGATTCTCTTCTTAGTGAGAAGAGAATCGTGGCAAAATTATCATCGTTTTATTTAAAGAGCTAAAACAGTGAAGTATATTACTATCACGTATCAACATAAATTACTAATAACAGCTATCGCTAATTCACTACATTACTATACTATGCATTGTCAACATAATATTTATTAGTCTTTGCTTTCAGGGTGTACTGTTTCCGACCGCATCGCTAAGTGCAAGGAGTCTTAAATACATTTTTGTATTTCTTTAGGTACAAAATCATGTGTAGTGTTACGTATTACTTATTCGAAAACGTAATAAAAAAGAACTTGTAGTCTATTGCTTTCATTTTAATATGTATTTTTAGAGTCATTTTTAAATGAGGCTAAAATAAAACTAAAAGGGTTTGCTAAAACGTCATTACATGGATCTGACGAGGTCTTTACTATCATAAATGGGTTCTGGTGCAGGCTGGACAAAGCTACATATCTATACTTACCTACTAATATATTGTTACGAAGAAAGATTATTCGCGAACAGCGCTCGAGAAAGTTCTCGTTGATCTCCTAAGACACGGAATATTGAACCTTACATCGATATTCATAGCGTCGAATATCGGTTGATTGTTGCTTCCAGCGATCTCACCGGCGGGCGGCGGGCGCGTCCTTGGTTCGGTGAATGACCCCGTATGTACGAGACATTTCTCGAATGCGCTAGTAATGGGTATAAATGGAATGTCTCGCTGGCCGCAGTTCATTTCAGTTTGAGCTACAGTGCGATAAATATTGGAGTGATATCAGTGATTAATCTAGCGACCTCGGCGACATTGTGATTATAAGAGTGTTGTTAATAAAGTCTCTTTTACACGTCAGAAGGTTTATTTCTCAAATCTATCGAACCCTAACACATAACAATATAAAGCTGAAGAGTTTCTTTTTTTGTTTGCTTGAACGCGGTAATCTTAGGAACTACTGGTCTGGTGTTAGATAGCTCATTTTTCGAGGAAGGCTATATTTAATTTGCAAATGTATTAGTGAAGAATCGAGCTTCTTATCATTCACACACATAATATGTAAATGTATAATAATTTAGGTAGGTACTTACTACAACAACTATGCCAGGTAATTAGTTTGTCGTGTGTACCTTACAATATCACACTGAATGATGAATGGGCCGGCTCGAGCGGAGTGATACCACGGCCTCAGAGAAAACCGGTGTGAAATAGCGCTTGCGCTGTGTTTCACCGAGTGAGTGAGGATACCGGAGGCCCATACCCCAACCCCTCCTAACATCCCTCTCCCCATCCCTCAAAGGCCGGCAACGCACTTGTGACGCCTCTGGTGTTGCGGGTGTCCATGGGCGGCGGTAATCGCTTATTTATTTATTTTTTATTTATTTATTTAAATCTTTATGCACAAAAGTGGCAAAGGCGGACTTAATGCCGTAGGCATTTTCTGCCAGTCGACCTTAGGGCGATGCAGAGCTAGCCATGGGAGATGCACAGAAATAACTTTAATTAAGAAAAAAGAAAATATACATACATATACAATAAGTAATAGTGATAATAATATATAATAAATAAATGTTTAAATAATAATATATAAATAAATAAGTGTTTAAATACATATCTTTACAATTATACATACATAAATATACATAATATAAGATTTAGAAGGGGAGAGTATAAAATTAAGGTGGATCTGATAGTGTGTTTAGAAAATGTTTCCGCAACATATATTTGAAAGTTTGCCGTGTTTTTGCCATTCTGATCTCGAGAGGAAGCGCGTTCCAAAGCAGGACAGACTGTATTAGGAAAGTGGAGTGTACAAATTCAGAGCTGTGAGGGGGACAGTGAAGTAGTAGGTTGTTAGAAGACCTGAGGTTCCTAGCGTGGTGTGCACCTAAGTATTGTAGTTGTGTGGTTAAGTAGGAAGGAGAATTTGGAGAAAATAGAATAGAATACAGGGTAGTCAATGCTCGTATCTGTCTGCGTATGCGAATAGGAAACCACTTCAAGTGGGAGCGATGCTGAGATATGTGATCATATTTGCGTAAATTGAAAACGAATCGAATGCAATTGTTGAGAAGACGGCCAAGCTTATTGAGCAGATCTGCATTCAGGTCAAAGTAACACATATCACCATAGTCGATAATAGGGAATATTAGGGTCTGAACAAGCATTACCTTAGTTTTTGATGGAAGGAAGTTCTTCAGTCTGTGGAGGGCCCGCAACGAGCCTGTAACTTTCTGACACACGGATGCAACTTGTTTTCGCCAGCTGAGAGTTGTGTCAATGTACAATCCGAGGTCTTTTACACTTTCACAATATGGAATATCCATGCCATTGTATGTAAGTGGTGGAAGTGAAGCAAGGTTGAGCTGGCTGATATTACGATTGCTACCAATTATTATAGCCTGACATTTATTTGGATTAACTGATACACCAAACATGTCGGACCAGTGTTTAATAGCTGCCAGGTATTTACGATAGAAACCGCAGACGATACATTGCTCAACTCTGTTTGATAATATATCTGCAAGTCATCAGCGTATAGATGATAGGAACACTGAAGTTTTAGGGTAATAAAGTTAATGAAAATAGAAAATAGGAGAGGTGAAAGAATACCGCCTTGAGGGACGCCAGCAGCAAGGCCACACCAGTTAGAGTAAGAATCCTCTATACTAACCGACTGCTGGCGATCCCGAAGATAAGAGGAAAACCAGTCCAGTGCTTCTTGAGAGACTGAAAAATGGGATAGGACAGCAAGGAGGAGCTCATGACTGACGGTATTGAAGGCATTGGACAGTACAGTGGTAGTAACCTTGGTATTCTCCATCCCCGCCTTAATATCGCCAGTCACTTTGAGAAGTGCAGAAACCGTGCTATGGCCTGGTCGAAAACCTGACTGAAAAGGACTGAGTAAGTTGTTACTATAAATAAATTGGGAGAACTGTTTATGGACACAGGCTTCTAGCACTTTGGAGAGGAAGGGAAGGATAGAGATTGGACGAAAGTGAGTGGGAAGAGACGGATTGAGGATTTTAGGCAAGCTTAACATCAGGTGATACGTCTGCTCGTTTGCCCCCTAATCCAATAAAAATACGAATGTGAGTTTGTTTGTTACGGTTAAACTTGAAACCACACAACCTATCTTAAAAAATCTTTGGGCAACGGAAATTTCATCATCAGTCAGTAACATAGGCTACTTTTTATTGCTAAAATCGATACAAATGAGTGGAACCATGGTCAAAAGCTGGAATATAATAAAATATCAAACACCATTATACGAGCAATTCTTGTTTAAATATAATCTGTATCTCGGAAACGACTCCTACAATATTCATGGAATTTAGTATGTAGGGGGTTTCATGGGCGATAAATTGATCTAGCTAGGATTTATTTTTACAACATTTAGTATGTAGGGGGTTTCAGGGGTGATAAATCGATCTAGCTAGGATTCATTTTTACAACATTTATTATGTAGGGGGTTTCAGGGGTGATAAATCGATCTAGCTAGGATTAATTTTTACAACATTTAGTATGTAGGGGGATTCAAGGCCGATAAATCGATCTAGCTAGGATTCATTTTTACAACATTTAGTATGTAGGGGGTTTCAGAGTACCGATAAATCGATCTAGCTTGGATTCATTTTTACAAAATTTAGTATGTAAGGGGTTTCGAGGGCGATAAAGCGCTCCAGATAGTATTCATTTTTACAACATTTAGTATGTAAGGGGTTTCGGGGGCGATTAATCGATATAGCTAGGATTTATTTTTACAACATTTAGTATGTAGGGCGTTTCAGGGGCGATAAATCGATCTAGCTAGGATTCATTTTTACAACATTTAGTATATAGGGGGTTTCAGGGAAACGATAAATCGATCTGGCTAGGATTCATATTTACAACATTTAGTATGTAGGGGGTTTCGGGGGCGATAAAGCGCTCCAGCTAGTATTCATTTTCACAACATTTAGTATGTAGGGGGAAATCAGGGGCGATAAATCGATATAGCTAGGATTCATTTTACAACATTTAGTATGTAGGGGGTTTCAGGGGCGATAAATCGATCTAGCTAGGATTCCTTTTTACAACATTTTGTGTGTAGGTGGTTTCAGGGTAACGATAAATCGATCTAGCTAGGATTAATTTTTACAATATTTAGTATGTAGGGGGTTTCGGGGGCGATAAAGCGCTCCAGCTAGTATTCATTTTTACAACATTTAGTATGTAGGGGGTTTTGGGGGCGATAAATCGATCTAGCTAAGATTCATTTTTACAGCATTTACCAAAACAGGAATACTGAGCACGGTCGGTCATCCAGGCACTATTATTTAAAGGTACTTTTAGGGATTTATAAATTACTAGATTTCGCGCGCGGCTCCGCTCGCGTGTTTGTCGGTTATCGCAGCAAAGAGTAGCCTATTTCATTCCTCAAATATCATAGTATCTCCATGTAAAATTTGATTGAAATCGGTGCAGCGTGAAAGGAGGACAGACAGACAGAGTTACTTTCACATTTATAATATAAAGAATGGAGAGTTTTCGTCCATAAAGTTTCTAATTCATACTTTATAATTACAAACTTTATGGCCGAAAACTGTCTCTTACTTGATTCTGACTTAGATGACATATTTGACGAAAATCGTACCTATGTCACAACAATTTCAAATATAAGGTTTTTGTAACATTATTTATGATTATCAATCATAATTATTTAGCTACTTCTTAGATTGCATATAACTACATCATGCTTTCCAAGTTTGCTCGTGCTATAAAACTAATACGCGCTAACGGTGGTATAATTGGTTCGGTGATGAAAATATGGAGAACGGACACGTTGAAGGTACACATTCTTTATACCTACCTTTACAGGTAGTAGAGCCAAGCTGATTTCAGCACGAACGGGCCCGGTTCGACCGGGGCGGTACTACACTCGCACAGAAGATCAACGTAAAATGACAGCATTCGTGCTGTCGTGTTTCGTTGATGAGTGCGAGACCGGAGGCCCAATGATGCAGAAGCATCACTAGGCCGCCATAAGGTGGATCACCATGCTGCATTGTTGCATTGTCTCCATTCACAATGAGTATGGTGACCACCACTCTTGGATTCTGCTTATGCTTTCCATCAGGCAGAGTAGAGTCATTTTGGCAGGCCAAAACATTAAAAAAAACCTTCATAACTTCAATTCAATATCTTAGAATATACATTTATAAGACAGAGGTAATTATGCTGAGGAGGTGCAGATCTCCTTAATAAGCTTGAACGTCTTCTCAATAACTGCCTTCAATACATTTTCAATTTAACGGAAATATGAACTTACCTGGCTCCCTATTTCCGATACCTGTGCTCTAACCACGGCTGAAATCTTGGCTCAGTTAATAATATGCTTCTCAGATGTTCCTCTCACAACTCGGTTTGTGAACTGTTCGTCCTTTGTTCAAGCCAGTACTACGTACTAGCGGGAGCGCATGCCAGTGCTCCCGCTCGTAATCAGGATGTCCACCAGCCGATTTACATTCGAAAGGAAAGCACATGATCTCCTTTTTAACGAACTGCATTCATAGTGCATAGTGCACATTCACTGTATTTTATAACATTATATGTTTAAAAAAATACTTAACAAAGGGGCACGCTTCACTGTGGTATATTGTACTTGCTTTTATTATAAAAAATAGATAAAAACAAAATTAGAAGCAGGTAATAATATATATCGTATCGTTCAATTGGTGCCGAACTTTTTGAGTTTTAAAACCTACTTAACATTCATATACATATACATTTTGTTGGATTGAATTCAATTTTGATGGAAAATTATCGTACCCTTTTCATCAGGCCAGGAGTCACCAGGACAGCACAATACGACTTGAATAGTAGGTACCTGAAAGATTTTCTAACATTTAATATTGAACGTGGTGAAGGTTGATCAATGACCAATGTATTTGTTGAACATAGTTAATTATAATTCGTGGTAGGTATTACTAAATATATTTTATATGACAGTTTTTCATTTAATCAGGCAGGCACACACGTGGGCACCGACAGCTGGGGTAACAAGTATTTTGAGAGTTATTATTACATGATTGGTCGTAGCCGATGGGTGGAATATAATCCTCGGTTTAAATTCGAGTATGATGCTTCTCAGGTTTGTTTATTTACTTTTATTTTGTATAAAATACCAGATAGACCATTAAAATGAACTCTAGCAGTCTTAGGACTTGTCATATGGTTATTTGGCAGTCTAGCCACTGTACTTTTTTTAAAGATAATTCCCGCATTAAGATTAAATGGAATATTTTATTGTATCGCGGGGGACATTACAAACATATATGAAACTAACACAAAGAACACTCAGACTCAGAGCAACAATTTATGAATCACACATAGTGATGTCCCATGTGGGATTTTACTGTGGGACTTAGCGCAGTAGAAAGCTGCATGACGACCGCTTTAACCACTAGAACAATCGTGCAGTCGATACTTTAAATGATATCTAATGTTTATTTGTTCGCAATTTTAAGACGTCATTGTAATGATTGGCTGAAACTTGTCAAAAGCTGTTTTTATAATAAAACCTATAGTATTTTCATAGTAAAGCTCTATTATTTAATATCAAACAGATAACTGCAGAATGGTACGGTTGGATACATTACAAAACAGACAACCTGCCATGTGAGGATCCGGCAAAGTGTGCCTTACATTGCTGTCCCTGTACGCAGTCATGGCTCCTGCCACACGAGGAGAATTACACTGGAACCGACCTCGCCTTTTACCCTTATTCTACTGTGCCGGAACGCATCAACACGTGGGACGGTAAATCTGCCAAATCTTTGCTAGGTTTAAATAAATATTTCGGACATCTAACACACAACGCCATCTAGTTCCAAGCTAAGTAGAGCTTGTGTTATGGGTACTAAACAACTGATATAAATACATATATACCTTTTTTGTGAATACTTACATATTATACATAGAAAACACCCAAACACCGCAACAAATATTTGCAGATCATACAAACATTTGATCCGACCCAGGAATCGAACCCGAGACCTCAAATCAGCAGTCGCATACGCTACCACTGCGCAACTGAGGCAGTCATTTTGTCCGTGGCTCCGCCCGCTTGTATGTAGAATATAGCGGTAAATAATATTATTAGAAGTCTATGCGATATTCCGATGTAGGTATGAGCTACTTTATTGTAAAGTTTCATATAACTCTACAGCTGACCCCCGCAGCCCGCAACATCGTCTGCATCTCCTATTGCCCGTAGCGTGATCATTTTCCCCAGTTTTTAAACATTCTTCATTGGTGCTCCGCTCCTATTGGTCTTAGCGTGATGATATAATCGTACCAGTAGTTCCTGAGATTAGTGCGTTTAAGCAAACAAACAAACTCTTCAGCTTTATATATTAGTACAGATTTAGTAGCTTTTGCGTGATTATTTGTAATATTAAATAAGAAGTAGGATTAGTAGGACTAGCTGCGCCCCGTGGTATTGGAAGCGGCTGTTTCTATGTGCCTTGCTCATCCCACGGGAATATTACATTATTTCGGGACTTAAAGTAGTCTATTTGCAAATCAATGGATATATATCGATAGATATAGATATACGTGTCTACAGATTGAATGCGAAATCGTCTCTCATCATCAATTCAGTATTCAGATTTCAATTCGCGGAACGTCTAATTAACGTGACCTATTTGAAGTCAAAAAGATTTTCAGAACATTTTTATTTTTTCACATGAGAGAGTATGTTAGATCGGTTGATGAAAATGAATAAAAGGGGAGATTTCTCTATTAAGATAAACAATTTAAAGTTATTAAAAATACGTTTCTAAAAAAAAAATGTGTTATATATCTAATGGTTCGTTTGGGTGATGGAAAGGGTTTGAAATGGATAGGATGTACTCATTGGTCACAATTTAATATCACTAGACGTGTATATGTGATTGTCAAATAACTGAAATGAATGGCTAAGTAATAATATAATAATAATTAATGTGAAACTCGCAAATACACACATCAAAAGTGTCTAGGGATCAACATATATTTTTGCAATAACTTTTCTCCTGATTGATATTAATTAAAATTTTCTTTAAGGATTCATCAAATAAAGTGTTTTCGTTTGTCACAGTAACGATAAACCAAGTCACCTTTGCATTAATAAAGAAATTTGCCATTTTCCTAATAAAGGGATTTTTGACATTTGAACCACTAACATTAAAGTTCGAAAAAAAGACTGAAATAACAGTTTTCTTTAAAATTTTATTAGGTACCTAACTTAAACAATTAATAATCCGTGTTTCTACCGCGAACACTAACAACACAAGAACATCGGTTTGGCATACTCAAAATGAGTTCATCCAGATCACGCTGTGGAATGGCCGCCCATGTTCGTTGCAACAACAAAAAAAGGTCTTCTTGCGACTGGATACCCTCCATATTCGGCAGAGCTCTTCTCTGTAGCATATCCCATGCATGCTCAATCGGGTTCAAGTCTGGCGACTGAGCAGGCCAGGGCAGGACATTGATGTTAGCTGCGGCGAGAGTCTGTCTTACAACTCTTGCGGTGTGCGGTCGTGCATTATCATGCATTAACTGAAATAAGGGACCGATTTGCACTTGTAGAGGAACGATGACGTCTGATACAATCGTCTCAGCATAAATTTGAGCGTTGAGGTTGCCTCTGATCCAAATCAACTCAGTTCTTCCGCCGATCCAAATACCCGCCCATACCATGATGGTTCCACCACTATAAGGATGGACTTCCTGGCAGGATTTTAATCGCTGTTGGCGTCCAGGGGTTCTCCAGTGTCGTATACGTCTTGTATCCGGTCTCATACCAAAACGAGACTCATCAGAAAAGCACACGAAACGCCATTGTTCTTCTGCCCAATTTCGATTGTGCATTGCTATAGGTGGTACCCGTAGCGGTCTTCGGGAATGAAGGTTCACTTCATGCAAGCGGTTTCTGACTGTTTGGTCGCTAATTAAGTTCCCTGAAGAGTGATGAAGCCTCACGGCTAACATCATGGCGGTTATTGTTGGAGCTCTTCGAGTTAAGATTTGAATGTATCGGTCTTGTCTCCGTGTGGTGCAGCGATACCGTCCTCCATGGCGCTCAGCCACGGTACCAGTGCTTCGGTAACGTGTCCAAAGTCGACTGATAACACTCTGACTTGTATAAAGAGCTAAAGCCACAGTACGTTGCCGGGAACCAGCTTCTATCATTCCCACGGCTCTGAGCATTTCTTCCCTGCTTAAATGACGTCGCCGCTCCATAATAACGTTGGTTTTAATCAGTAGTAGGGAAACAGTAGCACTAATAATGTCTTCAATGCGTTGTATGTTTTTATAGGGAAAATATTGACAGCTGATTTTCATCTTTTACTCGAATTTGATTGACAGTTCCTGATTCAAATTATGAAATGCACCAAAAAGGATCCATATAAATTTGTAAAATCATAAATTTATTACGAAGCCACATCTCAATCTCAAGAAATCCGCATAAAAATGCTTGATCCCTAGACACTTTTGATGTGTCTAGATAAATGAAAAGTATTTTTCCCTTGACTCTGGTTATCTGGTTATAATCTTCTAACAACTCTTCACAACTAGTTATGCTATACGCAGGTACACGTCAACAAATACCTCTTGTATCTATAGACGGACATTTTTTTGATGGAATACCCATATCCCAACTAGTTGTGTCAAAATTAGTTGCGACACGTCGATTACGCGGTACGATGTATGTAAAATCGGACATCATCTGTTGGTAATAAAATAGGGAGTACTTAAAGAGAGAGAGCGACTGGTATCCCTTGAGGATCCAGTCGAGGAGCCGGATGATAGATATGTAATACAATGTTATAGCAGTGGAGCGCTTTAGATAAGCTTTTTTGCAAATCAGTAACTTTCATGATCAATTAAACTAATTGCAAGCAAACAAGTCAAACCAAGACTCGATATTGAAAGAATCACCTTATCCATTTTCTCTGAATATTTTTATATTTTCATGACGTCAGCCTACTTACTACAGTCCACTGCTGGACATAAGCTTCTCATACACATACCTAATACATAGCTTACCTGTACATGTAATATTTTGTATGTTTTTCTTTGTGTAGTTCGCATCCGGAGCAATAGATGTCGCTAGTTTTGCTCTAAGTTGCTTTTAAATTCTATACATTTAATAACATGTTTTTAGACCAAAGAATGCACGTGTTTAATCGTCATGGCTGTTGGTAAATAGTATATATTAATTTGCAAAACTTACAACATCGAAAACATTTATCTCAAAACGACTCTAAATAATAAAACAATGTAATTTAATAATAAATTATTATTATATTATAGACTTCATCACAAAATTTCTACAAAAAATCCTTTCGTATTTTTCTTTTTGCAAGGACTGCTTTTAATCAGAATCACGGACGACATAGCTACATCAAACACTTTCCATGATCAAAAAATACGGTTT
Source organism: Diaphora mendica (assembly GCA_949125395.1). Taxonomy (NCBI): domain Eukaryota; kingdom Metazoa; phylum Arthropoda; class Insecta; order Lepidoptera; family Erebidae; genus Diaphora; species Diaphora mendica. The sequence continues at coordinate 7,636,129 of OX421312.1, read as the reverse complement.
ATGTACCATTTTCATAATTAGCTTTATTTTCGAGGAATATATATAAATTGAGTAAAGTTGCACCGAGTGATGTATTGAATTATCATTCATATTTTAATAATTAAAATTTAATTGAAGCATATTAAAACGTATTATAGGTACAATGTCGACCAAATCGTGAAGAATTTGTTTGTTTGAACGCGCCAATCTCAGGAACCGCTGGTCCGATTTGAAAAATTATTTTAGTGTTGGATAGTACATTTATCGAGGAAGGTTATAGGCTATATATCATCACGCTAAAACCAATAGGAGCGGAGCACCAATGAAGAATGTTACAAAAACGGGGGAAGATTTGTACGCTACGGAAATAGGAGACGTAAACGACTTTGCGTGGGTCAGCTAGTCTGATTATAAAAGTGACAAGTCCCGAAAGTCTGAAAACAGTTAACAGTTATTCGGTCTTGGCCCAATGCTCTGCGTTGCTAAATGGCGTTTGGCCTTGCTTGGTATAGGCAGGTCTTATAGCCCAGGAGCTGGCAGACCTCCGTGCGGCCTGTACCCGTGCCCGGAGGTCCTACACCCGCAGCCGGCGACGTCACCGCGGAGGCGGTGAGGAGGACCAGCTTCATGAGGAGTACCACGAAGCGCGGAAAACTCTGAAGCTGGCCATTTGCCGCGCCAAGGACGCTAAAAGAAAGGAGATGCTGGAGAGTCTCGATCGTGACCCCTGGGGTCGCCCGTATCGTGCGGCGCGTCAAAAGCTCCGCACGCCGGGCCCCCCCCTTACCGAGACTCTCCAGCCCAGCTTCCTGCAGGAAGTGGTCGAGGGCCTTTTCCCTCAGCGGGCAGAGCACACACCCCCGTCGATGGCCTACTCGGTCGGAGACGACGGGGGTAGAGAGGACGATGTGCTGTCCGTTAGAGAATCGGAGGTAGGGGCGGCTGTTCTGCGAATCGGTTCAAAGAACACCGCCCCCGGGCCGGACGGGGTACCAGCCCGAGTGATGGCCCGAGCCCTCGACCATATGTCGGACCGCCTCAGGGAAGTGTTGAGCGCTAGCCTAGCGTCCGGACACTTCCCTGAGTGCTGGAAAAGCGGGAAGCTGGTCCTATTGAAGAAGCAGGGACGGCCTGCTGAATCGGTCGCGGCCTATAGGCCCATCGTGTTGCTGGACGAGGCGGGCAAGTTGTTCGAAAGGATAAACTCTGCCCGCATCGTCCGGCACCTCTGCGAGGTTGGGCCCGACCTGTCGGACGCCCATTTCGGATTCCGAGAGGGGCGTTCGACGGTCGATGCCGTGATGCGCCTTAGGGCCGTGACCGAAGAGGCGGTGTGCTGTGGCGGCGTGCTGTTAGCGGTATCATTAGACATCGCCAACGCATTCAATAGTCTGCCATTGAGCTGCATCGGGGAAGCACTCCAGTATCACGGGGTGCCAGAGTACCTGAGGCGGCTAGTGGCAGACTATTTGGAGGAGCGTACCGTCGTGTTCGAGGACCGAGAGGGCGTCTTGAGACGGCGACCCATGTCGTGCGGCGTTCCGCAGGGGTCTGTCCTTGGACCACTCCTGTGGAACGTGGGATACGACTGGGTCCTACGAGGTCGTCTCCCCCCCGGGCTGGGCGTAATTTGTTACGCCGATGACACATTGGTCACAGCCCGGGGGGCGAACTTCCAAGAGGCGGCGCGCCTGGCCACCCGGGGTGTATCTCTGGTGGTCGGGCGCATCGAGGCGCTGGGCCTACGGGTGGCCCTGGACAAGACGGAGGCCCTGTTATTTCATGGGCCCCGTCGTGGTCCGCCCCCCGGCGCTTCCATAGAGGTCAACTCGGTCCTCGTACCGGTTCGGGCCCAGATGAAATATCTGGGTCTGATCCTCGACGGTAGGTGGCTCTTCGACGAGCACTTCCGACAGCTTGGTCCGAAGCTGGTCGACGCTGCCTCTGCCCTTGGGCGACTATTGCCCAATTTGGGTGGAGCCAGCGTCGCAACGCGACTCCTCTACACGGGGGTGGTCCGGTCGATGGCGCTGTACGGCGCACCGGTGTGGGTAACGGCTCTGACCGCCCAGAACAAGGCGCGCCTCTGGCGGCCTCAGAGGGTACTGGCGGTCAGAGCGATACGTGGTTACCGCACGGTGTCGACCGAGGCAGCGTGCGCGTTGGCCGGGACACCCCCGTGAGATTTGGAGGCGGAAGTGCTCGCCGAAGTTTATCGACGGGTGGCTGAATATCAGGTGGAGAGAGGCATTCGCCCTCCGCCCGAAGAGGTACGCGAGTGGCGTGAAGCCGCCCGTCGAGCCACGATGGCTCGCTGGTCTTTCCGACTGGAGACTCCACGCGCTGGCTTTGCCGCCGTGGAGGCTCTCCAGCCGGTCATCCTCGAGTGGGCAGGGCGGCAGCACGGGACCCTTTCCTTCCGACTGACGCAGGTACTTTCCGGGCACGGTTGCTTCGGGAAGTACCTGCACTCGGTCACTAGGAGGGAACAGAGTCCCGCCTGCCACCACTGGGACTGCAGTGAGGACTCGGCCCAGCATACGCTGGCGATCTGCCCCGCGTGGGCGTCACAGCGCCGGGCCCTCACTGCAGTCATCGGAGGAGATCTCTCGCTACCGGCCGTCATACGCTCAATGGCCGGTAGCGACAGCAGTTTTACCGCGGTCGCAACCTTCTGCGAAGAAGTCATCTCGCAGAAGGAGGCGGCGGAGAAGGCCCTGGAGGATGACCTCCACTCGGACCTGATCCGCCGCCGGCGAACCGGGCAGCGGAGGCGCACTCATCTGCGCCTCATGCCACCCTGAGTGTGGCCGCGGATGGTCGGGACGGGCTTTCCCTTCCATCCGCTCTGGGCGACGTTACGTGTGTGCCGTACGTTGCCTAAAATGAGAGGTTTTCGAAGAGGGTGCCCGCTTCTGTGCGGGCAAGCGCTGGGAGGAAAAAAGGCTGGTCCTATAGGTCGTCAAGCGTCAAGCATGATCCTAGGCGCTCTATGGAGAAACACCACAGTCGCACTTATTTGCACTAGGGTCAACAAGTCCCCACCTTACCAGATTGTTCTTGGATCTTACAATCTGGGTACGCAGCCTTTTGAGCGCTTTTCAGGTTGGCCAGGGGAACTTATCTCCTAGAGGTAGTTTTTCTGCCAAGGGGGAAAATTAAGAGAGGAAAGCTTTCATGATGCTTTCAAGTCATATATTTTCTTGTTATAATATGTCATTGTAAATTCAATATCTTTTTATTTTCAGGGTGTACTGTTACCGATCGCATAGCGAAATGCAATGAGTCGTAGATACATATTTTTATTCTTTTAGGTACAAAATTGTAAGCATTATACTTCTAGATATTACTATTTCGAAAAAATTAATTAAAAAATGATACTTGTATTTTATTAGTTTTATTTGACCCGGCGTTGATTTTTACAGTCTAACAGTTTTTTATTAGGTAATTTAATTCGCTAGCTGAGTGGCGTACAGAGAAGACGTGTTGCTAACCAATTTCAAATGTTTAAATTAACCGTTAAGTGAATTGCAATCTAAAAACAAGAGTAATACACCATGGTGATGCAGAGGCATAACTACCCTACCATGGTGTGGGTCCCCATGCAGCATTATTGCCTTTTCTGCATTCGCAGTATGGTGACCACCACTCTTGGATTCCGCTTATGCTTTCCATCAGGCAGAGTAGAGTCATTTTGGCAGGGCCAAATATAAAAAAATGTTAAAATGTGATTCATTACGATGTTAATTACAGGAACTCGCGCGGATTAACCGCCAATCACCACCCTCAGGTAAAAGAGACAGACTACTTGTTTGTCCTTTGCGAACTGCATCATACGTCACTAGTTACATAGACCAACATGAGTGTGGTACGCTCTCCAACTGGAAGTGGCCCAACCGTAGTACGAGTACGTTGTGATTCTCAACCTGACTTAACAAGTTTACAAGCTCTTGGCTAGCAGGCAGGATCATCGGAGTCGGAGTCGCATAAAGTCACCTTCCATCCTAAGCAAAATCATGAAGTAGATCTCATAAGAGATGAGCTAAGTGCGATGCGTAATCAAATGACACAGATTATGGCTACAACCTCGATTAATACCAACCAAAAACAATTTAGGAAAAAACTTCTGATCAACAATCCTTACAAAATAAGAATTCCTACTTGGAAAGAAAAATTGAATCGTTCTTAGTACTCGACACCAATAATATTGACAAATTATTTAAATATATATTTTACTCCGATCAAACACATCAACAGCAAAAATATCTTCAAGAACGACTCAAACAGAACACGAACAAGACAATAAAAGCTTGATAGTAAAATATATGTAAACCCAAACAAAACACAGGTAATGATAGCGGGTAGCTCCAGGTTACTATGTACAATAAACTATGAGCAGATACCAGATGTTTGTTGCAACGGCTCGGTTATTCCATATAGTGACAAAGTTAAAAATTTAAGTATTTAAATGGATAGGTTTTGGGTTGGAAGCTCTCCATCATCCGCCATACTCACCAGACCTTGCACCTACGGACTATTACTTTTTCCAAAATTTTGACAACTTTTTAGTGGGTAAAAAATTCAATTCCCGAGAGGCAGTACAAAATGCCTTTGAAGAGTTTGTTGCCTCCCGTCCAGTTGATTTTTATAAGAAGGGCATCAATAAACTGCCAATGCGATGGCAAAGATGCGTCGATTGCATGGGTGATTACTTCGAATAACAGAAAAAAAAAGTTTGAAAAAATAAGTAATTTCACTTATTGCATACAAAACGGCAATTTCATAGGTAAAGACCTATTATAAATAAATAAAATAAATATATCAAAGGAGTACCTAAAATTACTGACCCAAACTCAAAAAACTACGATCACCAGATGTAAATCTAAACAATAGCATCTCTCCTACTTCAGATGGTGCTGTTTCCGTTTCTTACCAAATAACCGACTCAATAAATCAATCAAATTCTTATACACCAATGCTCGAAGTATCGTAGCATCTAGCAAATTAGATGAACTATAAAGTGTGATGCAAGCACTTTGCAGTCATTTGGATGTCATAGTGATTACAGAAAAATGGATAAAATCTAACGTTCATCGTTAGATTGTATCTTTTTTAAAATGCGTTCTCATCTAAGTGAATCTGTAATTATTTATGAGAATAAAGTTTCTTAAACTCGATACTAAAATTTGAAGTGTTTGATAAGACATACCTTCTCGTCATTGTATAGTTCTGACAAAGTTAAATGTGGGTCCTAATACAGGCCAGACAAAATTACTATATAATTAGATTTCTTTTTGACATCTAACACACAACAACCCATCCTATCTAGTCCCAAGCTAAGCAGAGCTTGTATTATGGGCAACTGATATAAATACATATATAGTTTTTTAGTTTATGGAAGTACATACATATTAATAGAAAACACCCGAACTCCGAAACAAATATTTGCAGATCATACAAACGTTTGGTCCGACACGGGAATCGAACCCGAGACCTCAAGCACAGCAGTCGCATATACTACCACTGCGCCACCGAGGCAGTTATATCTATATCGTCCAACACTACGTTTACCTAATCACCGTCTCCACTCTAAAGGCATGTATTCCCTTTGCTTAGTACGGGTGATCGGTGATTGGTGGAAAGTACGTGTGGGCAGCGAATTCAGCTCAGCGATCCACACGTATTTTCTTTTTCTACCAATCGTTGATCGCCTGCGCTTCACACCTGCGCTTGTACTAATCAAAGTGAATACGGGCCTTAACACTTGCGGGCTCTAATAACCACCGGTCCGCCTGGAAAAATGAGGTCATTTTTCCAGGAGGACTGGTGGCGGCGGCGGACACGCTGAAATGGAAGTGGACAGGTGTCCACTTCCATTTCAGCTTGCTGATTCTCCGTACGATATCAGTTACTCCAGTTTTCTGTGGAATTTATCATTACGAATTCTGTCGACTAGAGAAACGTCCACCATCACACGCTGAGTGTCTTTAAATTTGTGGAGTGTCCACGTCTCGGCTCCGTATATCATTAGAGGCAGGACGCACTGGTTAAAAGCCTATGCTTTCAATGATTGCAGGATCTCGAAGATATGGCGAAGCTTCCCATACGCTACCCAATTTTATATATATACCACCAATACTGCTTCCTTCTTCATTCTTCTCGTAAAAGTCTCATTTGAGATTCTTTAGTCCAGATTACCTTGTGATGTTAATCTTTCGGTACAACCACTTCTTCTTTTTCTTAGCGTTGCGATGGCGTTTCGTGTCAGTGTAGTTAGATCTTAGCAGACCAGAACGCGGCCACTCTGACTGCATTCTCGGTGGCAGCCATCATATCCTCCCTCGTGCAGGTGTCCGGGCAGTCAGGGCATGAAACGCTAAGAAGAAAACCACCTCTCAAAAGCATTCAGTCCTCAATTTCTTTCTGTTATCCTTTGGAACTGTTTTCAACTTACAAGAACTGGGAACACACAGCAACAAAATAAGCTTGTTTTTCCTACGTAAGATCTCCACTACCACATACACAATTCTTAAAAGTATTGCCCTGAAAATATATATATAATCGTTATTTGGACTTATCACAGTGCTTAGATATTTGTATTTTCCTACCATATCGGCTGTTTGACTTCCCAGAACAAGCTTTACATTGTTACGACATTCCTTTGATCTGAGCATAAACTTGGTTTGCCACAACGCGTTGTGAGCATCTTTAACCGGCTTTAAAGAAGGAGGAGGTTATCAATTCGACTGTTTCTTTTAAATTTATATTTTATGTTTGTTACCTTATAACTTTCGACTGGGTGAATCGATTTTGATGAATCTTTTTTTATTTCAAAGCTGTTGCTTTCTTTGTGGTCACATTTCGATTTGGTCTAGACCTTGAAGTCGATTTTTTTTGTTAAAACTTGTGATTATTATACGAATTCCGCGATGTGGTCTATTTGTGATTGCTATAACGCGTTGTGCGCGGTTTTTTCGCCCACTGAGTGTTTTCGGTTTTTGAATGTAACAAATCTTAAGTACATACATACAAAATTAAAGTGAATTTTAAATAATAATAATAATGTTTATTAAGGCAGAAAGAAAGCAATTACATTGGTATTTGTCACAATTATTATAATACATACAATATTGACACAGTAGTTGTACATTATCGATTAATGTAATATAATGGGAATCATCCCAAACTGAGTCTGGCTTATGGGAATCCGAGATTCTCTTTGAGCAATTATCATATTATTATTTGTACTGTTTATAATTTTATTGAGTGTACATGTTTCTTATTTAAACTTAAACGATAAACATAGATACTACATATTTTAAGGTAAAAAAATAAATACTCGTACTTAGTTACTAGTTAATGGTTGACAATTATTCCCATTCAGCTTGTTTGATATATTATGATAACACTAATAAGTTTTTCAGTTTCATCATAGTCTTAATTATGCAACCAACGTAGCAGTTTGTTTTCAACAACAATTGCTTATTAATTTTGTTATAGACGCAGTTTCGCTCTTGACAGGAGGACAAACAAGTGCTCCGCGTCTTTTTATATTTTTATTTATTTATTTTTATAGCATTTTATTTTACAAATCTAAACAGTATGGTTACTGTTTAGATTTATTAATTAACTGCATTATACATTATGATATATTTAGTCAATGTTAGAGACTTCAGCAATCCGAGAGTTTTATGTTTTTTAGTTAATTATGATTCTTATTGGAGATTCTTGTAAGTTTGTTTTAATACAAAAAGAATACAATGTCAAAACATAAGATTATAGTAATTACAACAGATATAAAAATGGTAATAGACTCGACTTGATTCTGAAATTCTCATCGTAAAAATAACGGGCCAAAAATAAATTCTATGATAATGTGTGAAGCAAATGTAACAATGAAATAAAATAATATGTGTGTAAGATAAATGGGAAGAATGTTGGCGACTTACAGCCGCTGTAGGATCTATGCTGTTACTGAGAATCCCTCAGCAAATAATAACTAGTCAAGTTCACCTCGCCTCGTAACCTTCTTAACGTAAATATCAACTTATAAATGAATAAGGTACACTAGTAACTATTTAATGAATGTAGGTAGTATTTATGTGTTTATCGCAAAACTACATAGTATTTATGACATAAACATAGTTTGGCTTCGGTTTCGGCCGGAACTGAGAGCTGGCTCAAGGTTCGGTTTTGTTTTTGGCTGAAAAACCAGTTTCGGTCGGACGCTAAATCTTAATATTTATTATTATAATATAAACATTTTTGTTAAACCACTCATTAAAGTTAAGTAACGTTTTTATTTAACATGTTATTTTGCTTATTTTCTTTTTGTTTGAGAGGAATGAACTCGTAGTTTTGAACTACTACGGGCTACTATGGTCTTGGCATGAAACTAACGTCTCAAACACCACTAATTTTATACCATCAATCATGGGCGTAGCCAGCCATGAGCTCAGGTAAGTAAAGTAATATGAACTTGCAAACTACTTAGTCTTGCTATAAATATTGTTACTAAGAAAAACAACTTTTTTGTGAGTTTAATATATTAATATAAAACCATAAAAAATATATAAAGCTTATTTGAAGTGGTCTCCATTGGCTGCAATACAGTCCTTTAAACGTTGAAGCCAGTTATCAATGTAGTGCAGCACGCACTCTTTCTATGGGAAAATTCTTCACTGCCGATCGTATGGATTGTTTTAGGGATTCCAAATTATCATGGCGTTTAGAGCAAGCCTTATTCTCTAAAAAAATCTAAATCCAGTGGATTAAGACCAGGACTAAATGACGGCCAGTCTTCAGCTCTGATGATCACGATTGGCTGACTCGGCACCGAGTCTTGCTGAAAGGACCATTATTGGCTATTGAACATGGTGTTGTTAAGGGGCTTTTCTACCTTCTCAAGAATGGTACCCTGATACACTTGTGCCGATATTTTGATACCGTTTTCACAAAAATATGGCTCAGTCTCTCCTTCATAGTACTCTACTACTTCTAGTACTCTGTTGACTAATTTGGAAGCTAATTTAGAGCTTTCAGCATAAATATCATTTTTTTTGTTGAAATATTGCTCAATTGTAAATAAATATCTCATCCGTAAACAAAACTCTTATGTGGCCTCCCTTTGCGTACCGGTTAAGTAGTTCTTTTGATTTTACCACCCTATTCTTTTTTTAATTATCAGTTAAGAAATGACCAGTGCGTCTATTATAGGCTGCAAGCCCTGAGTTATCTTTTAAAATACATGACATGGTTCTAGGTGCTATTTTCATCTCCCGAGATAAAGTCTTTTGTTTTCGGACAAGATTCCTTCGAATTCTTTCCCTTACTGCTTTGATCGCCTTTTTCGTACGTACACTATATGGACGGCTACATCTTTTTCTGTCACAAACAGAGGAGGTTTCATTGTACCTATCAATAGCCCGGTACAGAAACATTTGACTAATACCAAGCGTATGGAGGATTTTAAAAATTGTATTTGGCTCCATACCTACTTTATGTAATGCAATCACAGCGATTCGGTTCTCTTTATCACCCCACTCCATTTTAATATCAAAAATATTTTTAAATATATTGACGCGAAAATAAGAAAACACTATGAACAATCGTATAAAAATGACAGATCCCAAATTCAAAAGTAGTATAATGTTTATTCTTAATTGTAACAGTATTTATGGCCAGACTAATTATACCCGCGGTGTTAGCCCTGCCGATACGGTTGCGGCCTATAGGCCCATCGTGTTGCTGGACGAGGCGGAAATATTGTTTGAGAGGAGGCTCTCTGCCCGTATCGTCCGGCACCTCTGTGAGGTGGGCCCCGATCTGTCGGACGCTCAATTCGGATTCCGAGAGGGGCGTCCGACGGTCGATGCCGTGTTGCGCCCGAAGGCCGTGACCGAAGAGGCAGTGGCCTGTGGGGGCGGGCTGTTGGCGGAATCGTTCACATTCGTATTGCCAACGCATTCAATAGTCTGCCATTTAGCTGCATCAGTGAAGCACTCCACTACCACGGCGTACCAAAGTACCTGAGGTGGCTAGTGGCAGACCATTTAGAGGAGCGTACCGTCATGTACGAGGACCAACATGGCGACCCATGATGGTCACAGCCCGGGGGGCAAATTTCCAAGAGGCGGCGCGCCTGGCCACCAGGGGATGTCTCTATGGTGGTTAGGCGCATTGAGGCGTTGGGCCCACGGGTGGCCATGGATAGGACGGAGGCCCTATTGTTCCATGGTCCGCCCCCCGGCACCTACATCGTGGACAACTCAGTCCTTGTACTGGTTAGGGCCCAGATGAAGCCTGATCCTCGAAGGTACGGGTGGCTCTTCGACAAGCACTTTAGACAGCTTGCTCCCAAGCTGGTCGACGCTGCCTTTGCCCTTGGGCGACTTTTGCCCAATTTTAGTGGAGGCAGCGTCGCGACAAGACGGCTCTACACGAGGGTTGTCCTGTCGATGGCGCTGTATGGTGCACCGCTGACCGCCCAGAAAAGGGCGCATCTCATGCAACATGTTAGTTGCTTCTATAATAGTTAGGTAAATAAAATTTGTATATACGTAACTTTAAATACAAATACCTAATGACTATGAATAACTTAAAATATTAGTATTTTTCTCGAATTTTCGAAGTTGTAAGTTACGGTACATTTTGCTGATCACAAAGAAGGGCCGCTCTATACCCATAGAGAAGAAAGAAAATCAGCAGTTAAGTCATATACAAAGGTTTTTTTTTTTCTTTGGCTTCACACGATTTGTGTATCTAGCCAATGTCGAATATACAAAGGTATGTCAACCATTAATACTTTGTTATCACTTTTAGGAATACCTAGTGTTACCAGATGCAAAAAAATGTAGGTACGTAGCACGGGCGTAGCTAGGTTTCAATTTCGGGGGGCTTTCAACATAATAAAAAAACTGCCAACTGCGAGTCTGACTAGTGCACTGATAATTCTGTACAAAGTTTTAGTGAAGAAGGGACGAACTTAACTTTTCTGTTAGCAGGCAGCTATTTAGCCGCTCCGGGCAAAGCTAATTTTCGCCGCCCTTTACATACACTAAACCTCATACTCACACTCATGAGTTAGTTATGTTGGAGGATGTTAAGTATACAAGTACCTACATAAATACGTGATATTGTTGGGATTATACCTACCTATAATATTCAGGTCAGTCTATTGGGCCTTCTGAAGAAGTATCAATACAAAAGTCGATAAGTGTTTTTATGTTAGTAACAAGTATACAATGTATGTCTTTAAAAGAATTTCACAGAAACTACTGAATGGATTGATATCATTTTATCGACATAATTATGTACCTTTCAACTTTATCATCATCATCAATCTATAGCAACTCACTGCTGCGTATGGGCCTCTTTTCCCTTGTGCTATTTTTCCCTGTCTCGGGCTAATCTTGCCTATGTATGATGATCTTTTAACTAAAGGAATAATAAACATTTTTCATCAAAATCGTTTCAGAAGTTGAAAAGATTAGGACCAAGCTGTTTACTTGTTTATTATGGTCAATCGGATCATATGTATTTAATTGAGGTTTATACGGTACGTATAAAAAGACACAACAAAAGAGTTGTTTTAAAATGTAATACTGACAAAAAACAATATTGTTACTACAAAACAAATCAGTCATTTTTTAAAATTACCAAGTGGTTGGGAATGTACCTCTTGAGATTAGACACCAAATAGAGGAGATTAAGTCGAATTAGGCACGAAACTAGACACAAAAATGATAAGACAGCTCTCAAAAAATTTATTAGAACGTTAAAAACTCAATAGATAGTCTAAATAATGCTACACTGCAAAGCAAATTGGCTTTCCGATTTGATTTGCACTGTCACAAAATCGACTGAATACTCGTTCTGGAAGCTTACAAAGGCGCTAGACAGGCCAAAGCATTATAAATACCCCATTATACTTCATCTGGCTGGACTAGGTCAAGTAAAGAATAGGCCAATTTGTTTGCTAAACACTTAGCCGCCATTTTTACATCAAATGAAGGTAACAATGCGGAGTTTGAAAACGAAGTCGAATGTACACTGCAGCAGAACCTACAACTATATATTCCACCAAGGCCAGTCACAGTTGGGGAACTAAAGAGAACCATAAATGAACTTCAAAACAAAAAGCCCGAGGTTTCGATCTCATCATAAAAGAAATTATAATGCAACTTTCCAGAAATGCATTGGTTTTTCTTGTCGTGCTTTAAAATGGCGTACTTCGAGTACAATATTTTCCCAGATTATGGAAGGTAATGACAATGATACACAAGCCAGAAAAGACTCATGAAGATGCGTCATCGTATAGACCAATAAGCCTCTTGCTTGTGCTGTCCAAGATTTTCGAGAGGATCCTCCTAACCAGAATATCACCCATACTCAACAAAAACCTGGTCATACCTAAAGAGCAGTTTGGTTTCAAACAATACCATTCTACAGTGGAACAAGTGTGTGGAGGGACGGGTCACATGTCCCTCCAACACAAAGGGAGGATCCTCCGACCATGCCTGGTGACCTGCGAGGTGATCATGCCTGGCGGGCCAACTGCCCAAGGGTTGATGTTGGGATGTTGTATATATGTTAGTCTATCTATATCTTAGTTTCCTTCGTTACTCCGTAGTTCAACGTATCTTCGGTAGATGGCGCTGTAGTATGTTATTTTGTTGTTGCGCTGTATGTGGAGGCCGCCACAAGTGCATCTGGTGTGTGCTAGGATATGACAATCCTTTGAAAAAAGGGAATACTGCTCGCTGTATTTTTAGATATTCAGGCTGCCTTCGATAAAGTGTGGCATAAAGGACTTCTCTATAAAATAAAAGCATTTCTTCCGCACAGTTACTACCTTTTGATGGAGTCATACCTCACATACAGAATCTTCCAGGTAGCAGAGGACGGAGAGCTGTCAACTATACAAGATATAATGGCAACTATAAAAAGGGATCCAATTGCAGCATTCGCCATTTTGCAAAATAACCTTGACTAGGTCAACGAATGGATCCAGAATTGAAGAATTAAAGCCAGCACTACTAAATCTGTGCATATCACATTTACGCTAAGAAAGGGAAACTGTGCTCCGGTGAAATGGGCGAAAATGTCCTGCCACAATGTGACTATGTCCGTTATTTCGGTATGTACTCGGACAGGAGGCTGACCTGGAAGAAGCACATTAAAACAAAGCGAGACGAACTGAACATGCGGTTCAAAAACATTTTCTGTTTGATGTCACGAAACTCCAAACTTTCAATTGACAACAAACTATTAATATACAAAATGGCCAATATGGGTGTATGGCGCACAGCTGTGGGGAGTGCCAGCGACAATTTACAAATAATGCAAAGGATGCAAAATGGTATCCTAAGAACCATTTCAAATGCACCATGGTTCACCACAAACACAGAGATACACGAAGCTCTAAGCATACATAAGTACTGTCAAGGAAGAGCTAAAACAAACGGGAAAGAAATATAAAACGCGGCTGGAAAATCACTCAAATGATCTGGCTACCATGTTGGCAACTATCAGCTACACTAAACGACTGAAACGCCATGATATCCAAAAGCTTGGTGACAGATGGTGAAGGATTGGGGATCTCCTGCTGAGGAGCTGCCTAGACATGATACAACGACTTCAACAAATCTACTTATAGTTTGAGACTGATTGCAGATAAGTACAAATAAAATGAAATTGTGTAAAATAGATAGTTTTTCGAAGAATATTAAATCCTACCTCGTAATTCTTTCGTTCGAACTAAAATAATTCAGTTTTTTTTTTTTTTTATGGAATAGGCGGGCAAACGAGCGATCGTTTGTATCGCCTGATGGTAAGCGATTACCGCCGCCCATGGACACATGCAACACCAGAAGCGTCACAAGTGCGTTGCCGGCCTATTGGGGATGGGGGGGGCGGGGGGAGGTAGGGGTAGGGGATTGGGGTATGGGCCTTCGGTATCCTCACTCACTCGATGAAACACAGCGCAAGCACTATTTCACACCGGTTTTCTGTGAGGCCGTGGTATCACTCCGGTCGAGCCGGCCCATTCATGCCGAAGCGTGGCTCTCCCACGTTAAGTAAAATACTTAAATATTTCCACTATTCAACCTAAATTAGGTTGGAAGGTATCACATAAAATTCTCAACCTGCCATCTTGAGTGTGGATGGCTAATGGCTTGGTTGGAAGAAAGGATTAAGTCAATATTGCCGCCCCTCATTTCTTGCCGCTCTGTTAGACAACTGTTGTCCCATGCATCGACATAGGTAAGTGTACTTACTAACTGCAAAGAAGTTTATAATCGTAGTTTTTTTTACAAACTTTCGGTTTTCGAATTTTTTCCTTTAGTTGTGCTGCATGACATTGCTTAAAGTCAAATTTTATGGTTCTAGGGCAACGAGAAGTGACGACTAAGAACTTTGTTTTTGTCATTGCTACACAGTTATGAGTTAGACAGGTCAACTTTGAAAAAGAGATAAATCGTCGTGTCCAACTCGGCTGATTGGCGTTCGCGAAGCTGTGCTACATCTTCTCATCCCAAATACCGAAAAATTCTCAAACGAAAGTTTTTGACCAGTGATGATGATGGCACAGAGACGGTGGACGCTCACAACAGAGCGGGAATTTCAAAATACATATTAGTCTAATAATTTAATTAGTTATGTTACTCGCCTATCAATGTATCAATATTATTAATTTCAAGAGCGTAGAAAAGAAACATTTCATTTGAACCCCAAACTACCTCATCCCCTCGGCTAAAATGTCACTTCAAAGTTGCCGTATACCTTCACTGTTTTCCTTCTTAATATTCCGGTTTATCAAGAGTGAGTAGGTACCTATACCTATTTATTAATAAAATGTTAACTACTGTTTTTGGCAATAATAATAATACTGTCCATTCCGCGGTCACAGGTTCAATGTTTCCTTAAAATTTAGAGAAATTTAAGTAAATGATATAGGTACCTATAGCTACATTGAATTGCGCACTATTCCTGTCGACGTCATTAATTCATGTCACACTGTCAGACCTACTAACTCGTTAGGGAGAAATACCCAAACACATAAAATATTTTTTACGTAGCAACACTTAAATACAAACTTCATAATTTCCCACGTCGGGAGGAACACAATTTTGCCTATAACGGCTATAACCTCAACAGGTAGAACATCAGACACAAACTTTAAGAAACCATAAACAAATTTAACAGGCTATAATTAAGTTTACATTCACAAATCGTGTAATTGTGTTCCAATAAGCACTACACGTAGGTAATATGTTGAAGTATTTCATTAATAAAAGCGAACCGCGAAGTCGGCCCAATTGCATAAATAAAGATTTCTTTCAAGTTGAAGGTTTGATTTAATTTTGGTAGTCAGTAAATAATATTCAAATGTTGATTGCTATCTTAATATTTTCCACAATTAAGAGTCACGCACTGATTTCAAACATAAAATTAGTGTATTACACTAAAGTAATTAATTTCCACCACCACACGGCGCCCATTGACTCCACAAATATGATAATAATATATATGAATTTAAAAGTAAAATAGTTATAAAATCATCGGCCATAAAACTATTCAAACAATATGATAATTTTATTATTTCAACGTAGCTATAAATTTTTTCGGTACAAATGATGAATGAAAAAATTGCAAGCATTTATTGCGCCGAAACGCTTTAAACGGCAGAAAAAAATTGGTAAACAGATTTTTAAAAAAATATTTTTGGTGGGGAGGGGCGTTTCCTTGGGCGGTGACAGACCCACCTTCCTCGGGTGGGGAGTTCGGCCGGAGTCAGTTGCGCATCGGCTGCGGCGGGCGACGCACGCATGTCTCGCGAGTGAGTGCTGCAGTGTTGTGGGGCAGAGGCCCATACATTCGAAAATAGCAAACGAAAAAATTGAACCCCAGATGGGAGTATACGAGGAGAGGGGAACGATGCATTGGGTATGATACACGAAATTTTATTTATTTTTTGTGAGTGCTTCATTATTTTGAGAAAATGTATCAGTTGTCTTTAGGAGGCATTACTTTTTAATTAAATTTCTAGTTTCCAGTTAGAATGGCTATATTATTGAATATTAGTTTTGTTCCTTAATCTCAATTATCGTTTGTTGCAGTCAAGGAATTAATAGAAATTCAATAGTTTGGTGTAAAAGTATGGTTGAAGTTCGTTAGTTTTTTCAAAGTAACTTTAACTTACTGTGTAGTGATTTAATAAAAAAAATAGCATTATTATATTCTTTAATTAACTTTACTAGACTTTTACCGCATTTCGATATACTTTTGGCGTGTTTTACAAAGTTATAAAGCTGCGTTTGTATTCTTAATAAGTCAATTTTATTACGCATGTGATTCTTAAATAGCTTTTTTATCTTTTTAATTTATAGAGGACGATTTCCATAGACGATGGTATTATATTAACTTGTACTGTTTGCTATTAATAGGGCTTATATACCACGGTTACTTATATGTACAAATATAAGTCTTATTGGCCAAATAATAGTTAACTTTATTCAGCACATTGTGAACCGAATTTACTAATCGTAACGCATTTGAGTAGCTATAAACGAATAGTTAGTTTATTTTGGGGTCAATATATATACTTTCATGTGAAATACAATGAAAGTTTGTCTTACAATCTATTGTTTTCAAATGATTGGATTTATAAATATTTTATCTTACATTTGTCCAATAATAAACAAATGAAATGTTTTTCGCTAACAAGCGCATTACTCGAAAACGCCTGAACAGATTTTGACTTTTTAATCTATACTTCTATACTAATAATATAATCGCAAAAGTTTGTAAGTATGGATGGATGGATGTTTGTTACTCTTTCACGGAAAAACTACTAAACGGATTTGGATGAAACTTTACAGTAATATAGCTTATACATCAGAATAACACACTACTATTTGCCGCGATAACCGACATATACGCGGGCGGAGCCGCGGCCAACCACTAGTATGATAATAAAAATTCAAATAACACTTTATTTGAATTCATGGGGAAAAGGAGACCTGTAAAATAAAAAAATAGGAAAAAATGAGGAGCTTTTTAAAATGATTTAAGTTAAGCTATTTTGTCAGTTTAGATAAATAAATAAATAAATAAATAAATATTTTCGGACATCTAACACACAACGCCATCTAGTCCCAAGCTAAGCAGAGCTTGTGTTATGGGTCTAGACAACTGATACAAATACATATATACTTTTTTTAGATATTCGGTTACATCGTTATAATATAGCTCTACATACACGAGTATGATACAGAGGTTTGCATATATAGACCACCGATTATATTATAATATACATCTATCTATACATATAAAAGAGGAAGGTGACTGACTGACATACCCAGAGATCAACGCACAGCCCAAACTGCTGAAGCTAGAATCCTGAAATTTTGCATGTAGGTTCTTTATATAGGTAACCTAAGTGAGTACTAGGAAAGGAATTTTGGAAATGCCACCCCTGAGGGGTAAATTAGGGGATGAAAGTCTGTGTGAGCGAAGCCGCGGGCAAAAGCTAGTTAATTATAATTGTGCAAAGATAAAATCAAGTATCTACACTGAGCTGGATATGAACCCGCGAACTGACTTACCATAAATAGGTATATTATCACGTAATTTGAACAAATTAATACATGAAATGTTGCGATGCACTTAAATAGTTTGTGAAACTGTTAATAGCAATAAAATATCAAAAAACTTTAATTTTGCCGACTTTTATGAACAATTGTTTACTAGAATTGAGGCCGTATTTCGAGGAACTACTCTTAGCAGTGTCTGCTCTTTTTAATAGCATTTTCCCCTCTGCTCAATGAAGATTACCTATCTATTAATTACCGTATGGATATGGTAGAAACTTTGAATTGTTACATATAACTTAATAATTAAATTTCACTCTTAATTTTATACAAGACATTTATGAATTGCCATTTTTTGTTATAGATAAAAGCATGATATACGGGTGACTTAGCGGTTTAAACAGTAACTTCGCAACTTCTTCTTGCGCTCAGTGTTTTGGGTTCAATCTCAGCACGGGTAAACACTTTGTGTGATCTACAAATTCAGAGTCTAGGCTTTCTTTGCATCTGTTTCATGAATATTTCCCCACTACACGGGTACTAATGCTTAGTGCGAGAGTTGTGTTATAAAAGATCCCTAGACGACAAGAACGCTTTAGTGCAGATAGTAATCGTCGGTATAAATATTATCAATATAACACCATTGAGTCGCGTCGGGGGTTAAAAATGCAAGATTGGTTATCGAGACAGTACCTATAGAACATTGCCCCATTCACAACCTGTACGGCATAGACGCATAATACGACATATGACAACTTTTCCTTACTATTTATACTAATTTTTATTTGTTTGATAATATCGACTGCCAGTGCCGGCCCTTGAGTAAATGAACGAAATAATCGCTCTAGGCACTAGGTCTTGTACAGGAAAATTTTGAAAATCATTTCTAACATAAATAAAAATATTAATGACGCTTATACAGAGTTGTTTTACCCCCGAAAGAAGGTCATACATATAAGTAAACAATATAATTTGTAACTTCTTTCAATTATTATGAATAGCAGTAGAAACTATCTTCGTTTTTCCATCTATGTTCATCTTTCCATAGTATAACATGAAGTCGCTGCCGCCATCTGTTCGCTTAGGTCTTTTGAACTATTCAACGAATTTTAATGCAGTTTTTAGCAGTAGATAGACAGATTCAAGAGGAAGATTTATATGTAGTATGTAAGGTATACATGCATATTACAATAAAGAAAAACTGAGAAATGCAAAGATCACTGTGTGAAGCCGGTACGGGACGCTAGTGTTAAATAAGCAAAAATTTATTATTCAGTATTTTTCAATGTTATTATTATAGATTAATAAGGTTTAAAATTTATATTTATTGTTTATTATTATTTTATATGTTTATTGTAAATTATATTTATATTATACAATTATTATATTTATTGTAAATAAAAAAAATCAATGTGTTGAATATAAAAATGAAAGACTATCTCGCATCAAAAAAATAATATATATATGTATTTTTATCAGTTGTCTAGTACCCATAACACAAGCTCTGCTTAGCTTGGGATTAGATTGCGTTGTGTGTTAGATGTCCAATTTATTTATTAATTATTATTAATATTCCTACTACTTACTAGGCACTTCTATTTACCGTCTTGCTTTCAGTGATCGTCTGTGACACTATGTCTGTGACGCGAATCAATAACACACGGACGTATGATCCAAAAGTACTGTATGTACTGTGGTAATCAGACTACACAAACATAGCTTTTTATTTCTAAATAGATACATAACTTTTCACAGGGGCTCCTCTCGCGTACTACATGTAGAAAATCGCGGTAATCATTTTTCGGGTAATATATAGCCGATGACACTCACAAATAATGTAGCTTTCTATATATTCGTCAAAGAATTTTCATAAGCGGTTCAGTTCATCCAGATTAACCCCTACAACTTCACAAACCTTACCTCTTTGTACTATTAGTATGGATTACACCAGATTACACCCAGACAGAGAACGAATGATCATTATGTACAAATGTCTGTAATATTTGTTTAATCTAAAACTAACCAGACTAAGCCACCGACCGCCGTCAGTTCTCGATTTCCATTTTTGTTCGCCGATTAGTTTTTTTTATGTGGTTTAGGGGGCAAACGAGCAGAAGTATCGGCTGATGGTAAGCGATTACCGCCGCCCATGGACACCCGTAACACCAGAGGCGTCATAAGTGCGTTGCCGGCCTTTGGGAAAAGGGGCTGGGTGGAGGGGTTGGATTGGGGGGTATAGGCCTCCGGTATCCTCACTAACTCGGTGAAACACAGCGCAAGCACTATTTCACACTGGTTTTCTGTAGGCCGTGGTATCAATCCGGTCGAGCCGGCCCATTCATGCCGAAGCGTGGCTCTCCCACAAGCTAAGTTTGCTTCAGCGTAAAGTTACGCGAACACCAAAAGTTTAGATACTGGTGTTTGTTAAGTATGACATCTAGAACTATGTTTACAACATTGCTATGTTACAAACACACCAAGACTAGTTAGTTTTCAATAGTAATGACACACTAGAGCTAGACCAGAACAAAGTCTGTTAGACTTAGAAATAAGGCCCGTATTCACTTTGATTAGTGCGAGTGCGTAAAATACGTGTGGACCAGTGGTCCACACGTATTTTCTACCAATCATTGACCACCTGCACTTCGCACCTGCACTCGCACTAATCATAGAGAATACGGGCCTATAGACACAGTGATATCTACAGAATTATGCGCAAATACTATCGTGAATGCAAATAAAATATTCAATTAATTTACTAAAGAAATATTTATTTAACTGTTAAATGTTACAATTATTTCGAAACTCCAAAGAGTGTGGTAGGTATATTTGTAGCTGATATTTTTTTTATAATTTTTGTCTGTCCGTCTATCTGTCTGTTTGTTCGGGCTAATCTCTGGAACGGCCGGACCGATTTTGACGCGACTTTCACTGGCAGATAGCTGATGTAATAAGGAGTAACTTAGGCACTTTTTTAGACAAGCTTTGTCCCGCGGTTGTTAGGGTACAACAATAGCGGCGGGTAGCACCGCGGGACTCAGCTAGTAAACTATAAATGTACTGTACATTTGACTAAAATAATTTATGAAATAGAAAAAAACCTAATTTTAAAACGCTTTTATTAGGTTCACCTGTACATTTGTTTGTAAGTGTCTTGATTAGTGTTTCAAACTCTACCTACCTCCTTATTTCATTAATACATACAAATAAATTAAATTGGAGTGTCTGTTTGTAATATTAAAATAACCGCTTTTTACTTATTGCATATGTATGTATACACGGTACATATAGCAAAATATTTTCTTTTTCAATTTTTGTCTGTCTGTCGGTCTGTCTGTCTGTTGGTTCCGGCTCTCCGGAACGGCTGGATCGATTTTGACAGTACTTTCACTGGAAGATAGCTGATGATAATTATAAGGAGTAACTACTTTTTTAGATTAGCTTTGCCCCGCGGCGGTACGTATATAACCGCGGGTTACACCGCGGGGTAAGCTAGTTAAACATAAGGTTAAAATACCATGGTTACTGAGACTATCGCAGTATATCAACACGGTCATATTTTTTTACTGCTATTATGGTTAATTCCTCTAGTAACGCTAAAGAATTGGTTTATGAAACTCTTAAAGATTATACCGCTAACTACATTTAATAAAAAGCGTTTATTTTAATATTACAAACAGACGCTCCAATTTTATTTATTTGTATAGATGTAGTATCGGATTGACGTACAGTATACATTACATTGTTATTGTGTACTAGCTGGCCCACGCAAAGTCGTTTAAGTCTCCTATTGCCCGTAGCGTAAAAAAATTCCCCCGTTTTTGTAACATTCTTCATTGGTGCTCCGCTCCTATTGGTCTTAGCGTGATGAAATATATAGCCTTCCTCGATAAATGTACTATCCAACACTGAAAGATTTTTTCAAATCGGACCAGCGATTCCTGAGATTAGCGCGTTCAAACAAACAAACAAACTCTTCAGCTTTATAATATGATTATAGATTTATATTAGATTTTATACTTCCTTCATGGCTATCCCTATGCTTAAATTGTGTTGAAAACGGTTGTGTTGTGATGATATTAAAAGTGTATAAAAATTATGAAATTAATCGTAAAACCGATTAAGTTGCAATAAAATGTTACATTGCACTTTAAGATGTGCTTAATGGTATAATTATGCACATAGTAATATTATTATATTACAGTGCAGTAATAACTTTATAGATATTTAATTGTTTAGTTGATAATATAATACAATATAAAGACATTTGGAGAAATGTTTAGTGACTTCAGACGCCTGCTGTTTTGGTAAACGGTGCATTTCATTCAAAAACATTAAAGTTATTTCGTATGGCTTATAAAATAGGAATTAATTGATGCCTCAGTAGTTAAACTTAATTAAATTATTTATTTATTTGTATTATATAAACAGAGGCTTATTCCTATCGTTAAACGCGCAGTAGGTTGTCAGGCTAACGTTGTTGGCTGTGAAGTCTGTGAACATTTTAGTTGATGTATGTCTTCGGGTTATGAAATCATTTTCATCTAAACATTGTTTAACAATTATTGTAGGCCTATTACAACGGAAATCTTGACTGTTAAGTGAGCGACTCAGGGTTCCATTCCTAGCTAGGATAAAATATAGTTGTGTGATGAACTAGACTATTTATTTACCGAACTTATATGTACACTTAACAAAATCAATATCGATTAAAATAAATAAAATTGTTTGTAATTTCCAATTAACATCTTTTCACCAAATGCATATGAAAGTATATATTTTATGGTACATCAATTTTGAAAATTTTTATAAGTCATTTTTCCGGCTAATCTTTGGAACGGTTCGATATATACATATTTTGACGGGACTTTCACTGGCATATAGTGGTTATTATAAGGAGAAACAATATCCGATTTAAAAGCAACAAAACCCACAGGTAGCTAATATCGCGTTGTCATAAAATATAAGTTTCAGAAATCTTATCATAATAATTACATTGTCACACTCCTAACTAACTTCAATGCGAATCACAAAACTATTTCTTACAAATAAATATTTTAATGCCTCAAAATGAATGTTTATTTAATTACAGCACATAAATATGATAACAGTATTATTTTATAAGGTTTATCGATATTTGTTAAACAATTTGTAAATGTGTTTCCATTGAATTAATTTTAATACTAATTTTTTATAGTAAATCATGTGTGTTTAATTCAACTTAGCCAATGTACCTATTATGTAATGGTAGCGGCTGTTCGTAGTGACTTGACGATCTCCCTTACCCGCTTGTAGTGAGTGCTTCCAGTTTTATGGGTGTTCAAATGCACTCTTATTGTCAACAGCCTTTGACAGTCCACTGTTGGATAAAGGCTTGCCGCAGAAAGGAGGCTTTGGCCCTTCACCCATTACATACCATTCTAGCCATGCGGGTTGGTATTGGGTTTGATTCAAGCTTTGGCTATCTGGACCACGCTGGCCAGACGGGTCGGTATATGATTTATCAACTTTTCTTCTCAGTGTTAGTTTGCTTCCTTAGTGGCCTTACGACATCCATGGGATGCATCGTGACATTTTATATTCTTAATCTATCACCGTACGGAGAATGAAACTCAAATAATACACTGGTACTAAGCAGAATGGTTCCCGTTTTACATTTGCAAAATTCAAAAAATAATATAGGTCATTCCGTGTCGTAAATAAATTCAATTTTGAACGGAGAATAAATAATATTTTTGGTTTCTTCAACTGCGTTTGTTATAACATCAAGGACCCTCAATGTTTAATGTATTATGGTTAAGCAGCCTTCAGTATTTACACCGACGCTAAGCTTTCCCTTTTTATTCTTTGGATTGTCTGTGATATTGTTTAAAGAACTTCATTATACATTTGCAATGAAACCTTACAATGAACCAAAACGAAGCATTTAAAAATAAACTCGGATAAACTATTTTATTAATAACTAGCTGTGCCCGCTACTTCGGACTCGTAACATTTGGATTTTGAAGTTATTTTAAAATTTTCACCATTTAAACCTTTCCTGGACTACGACAATCATTTCAAAACCAAAATCAGTTAAATCGACCCAGCCGTTCTCGAGTTTCAGCGAGACAAACGAACAGCAATTGATGTTTATATATAAAAAGAAGACTGAAATGGAAGTTTACGTCAAAAAAAATAATGAAATTTGAAGAGTTTTGTTGTCTTCTTGCCTATACTTCAATTTTAATCACTTCCTTTCTTCGTTATTTTTCGATGATGTTCATCAAAACCTGGTACCGAACTCGGCAGCCGACGATGCAATTGTGACGTAAGCGAACAAGTGGCAGGTGTCCATAGGCGACGGTAGTCTCTTACCATCCGTGTCCCGTCTACTCTTTTGTCTATTATATCCTACAAATCAGCTGATAGACACGATGGGCACGACACAACACCTGTTGCGACTGAAATAACTGCAATGATCTTGTGCTTAGAGAAAGAGTGTTCAGTTCAATGAACTTCACACTACTCCACTGCTAGACATACCTTCCTTAGAAAGGCGTAGGCCGCGTAGGCCAGACGGTTTACTATAGGCTTTGTTGCAAGTTTTACTTCTCTTTACTGATCTTGCGTATTTTTTTTAATGTTTTACCCTGCCAAAATGACTCTACTCTGCCTGATGGAAAGTATAAACAGTATCCAAGAGTGTTGGTCACCATACTCACTGCGAATGCAGACAATGCAACAATGCAGCATGGTGACCCACATCATGGCGGTCTAGTGATACTTCTGCATCATTGGGCCTCCGGTCTCGCACTCGCCAACGAAACACGACAGTATGACAGCTGTCATTTTACGTTGATTTTCTGTGCAAGGATAGTACCGCCCCGGTCGAGCCGGCCTGTTCGTGCTGAAATCAGCGTGGCTCTACTACCTTGTTTGCTTCCTCGGTCGTCTCTTACGACACCCTTCATCCATCATCATCAGTCTATTGCAGTCCACTGCTGATGGGCATAGACCTCTCCCATTGCACGCCACTCACATGGATTTCCATCATCACTACTTCACAGCTTTCAAATTTTCGTTCAAAAGATAACTAATTTGAAGATAAAAGATTCAAGATTAATTTAATTTAACTACGTTCAATATTACCCGAACTGTCACAAAACACAAGAAACATTCAATTTAAAATCGAGGCAGTGTTTCAAGGATTATTCTCGCTTACTATACCAATATTACAAATAACACAAGTCCGGTTGTTTTAATATTGATACAAATAGGATGTAAACGATTACAACCATATTTTTCCTTTTGAACAGGAAAACATTTGTGTAACTATAAAATTTTCAGTGTAAACTTAACTAAATAAGTTGGTAAATATGGTAATTTTTACGTGATAACTTTACATAATACTTATGTAACGAATATTAGGCATATAAAGGGTTTATACAGTGTAGTGTTCTATGACAGCAGGATTAGCATTTTTACTAAACTTTAACTATGAACGACCTTGTTTATTTCGTAACTGTATGTTAAAGACATATTGTTGAGATATTTGTAAACTATTTAAGTGTACTAAAGAAGGACAAGAACACACGCCCTGCCTCAGGCAGCGAGTGTTTCTCGTATTCATGCAAATACAGGTAGTAGAGCCACGCTGATTTCAGCACGAACGGGCCGGCTCGACCGGGGCGGTACTACCCTCGCACAGAAGATCACCGAAAAATTACAGCGTTCGTGCTGTCGTGTTTCGTGGGTGAGTGCGAGACCGGAGACCCAATGACGCAGAAGCATTACTATGCCGCCATGGTGTGGGACACCATGCTGCATTGTTGCATTGTCTGCATTCGCAATGCGTATGGTTACCACAACTCTTTAATTCTGCTTATGCTTTCCATCAGGCAGAGTAGAGTCATTTTGGCAGGGCCAATAAAAATATATATAATGGAGTAAAATATTTTTATTAGATACAAATGCCACTAACTCACCTTATCTTAAAACTTATTCAAAATCTTGTTTTGTAACGTCAAAAATAGATTTAGTTGTAACATTAAGATAAATAATAATTTTTACTTATTATAAAATGAAGCCGTTTTAGTTCTTGTATATTAAATCTTTCAAAGTACACAACGTGATTAAAAAGAAAGATTTATTTACATGTCTAAAACATACATATTATTGTTATATTATACCCGTGCAAAGTCAGTGCGTGACTCTAGTAAATAATAAAAATGTAAATACCATTTTTTGTAACTATTTTATACCTGTGTCTAAACTAATAAAATTATTTTGTATGCTTAGTGACGACTCACAGTTAAAAAAAGTAATTAGGTAGATAGTAAAAAAATCATATTTGGAACTGTTGTGAGGCTTTACGTTATGCCAAAAAACTATATTCAGGCTGTCTAAAGCATTTACTCTTTGGCTATATTAACGTACGACGTACGGTAAGAGAAGTAAGTGAACGTTAAAAAAAAAGGTTTACCGTCGGCAGCGTCAATTCTCTCCGACGGATTGTACTCGTAGAAGTTGAATAATGTACTGACACAAACATGTAATTGCAAACAATCTCGTTCGTTATTTAAAATGTGTAAATATTTTATTCAAAAAATAACTACTTGTAATTATATTCATAAACAAAATGTTAAGAAAACACGGTTACCGATTGCATTTACCGCTGCATTATTTTGTGGCAGCTAAAAATATACTCAATTCCATTTGCTTATAATAAAAAAAGTCAGATTGTGGATATTTTCTTATTTTATAGAATAAATTATTAATCCTAGGTGTGAATGATCTAGCCAACTGTCAGTCACATCACATTAAAAATGGTTAAATATTTTACTCGCGAGTAAGATTTCTCTTTGAATGCCCCTGATATGTTTCGGACCAAATATTTTAGTGCTTTGACGAAAGTTAATTTGTACTAATTGCAGCTTTAAGGTAATTAAATAGTTATTAAATAGCTGTTAAAAGCGATTTTTCTCCAATGGTTGATTATAACGAGCTAAACTGAAAATAAAAACTTTTATGGATTAAATAAGTACGTTTTAGTATTTTAGATTACTAAATGTTTAGCCTGAAAACAACTTTAAAAGGAATTGCGCTGTGCTGGTCTGTTTTATAAGACGGATTCAGTAACTACTTTTTATAAGTTATATATTTTTTTAAATTTACTGTTTTTTTAGAAAATGACAAATTTTAAAATATTATTTTAAAAGTAGTTGAAGAAAGTTACACATTTCACCGTTGAATTTTGTACTTTATTTTTTTAAATGACACTATAAGTATTGTATTCTATTGTTTTATCTATATAAATAAAATTGGAGTGTCTGTTTATAATATTAAAATAACCGCTTTCTACTAAATGCATATTTATGTACGTTTGCTCCGGCCAATCTCTGGAACCGCTGGACCGATTTTGACGGTACTTTCACTGATACATAGCTGATGATATAAGGAGTAACTTAGGCAACTTTTTTTAGACTAGCTTCGCCCCGCGGCGTTACAAGCGGTACGACAATAACCGCGGGTAACAACGCGGGACTCAGCTAGTTTGTAATATATTTTGAGAGTTTCCGAATATAACAAAATACTGGTAGTTCATAGCGGTTAGGCGTATCTTTAGTTGCGTATAAGGCTTTCTAAAGATCTATTATTTTATTCTGTAAAAACTATAGGTAAAAATTGTGTTGAATGTAGTCTGTGCCGAGCCGAGAATCGCATTCATATTTTGGAAATATAGCTAGTCTTTTTGCTAAATTAACTGTTGGCATAAATTTGTGTTGTACAATAATTATAATTTTACTAGTTTTGTACCGTATAACCGTCCGCGTTAGTACATTATGTGCGGTGTGAAAACGTGTACAAATTTCAAGATAACGTCAAACTTAATAATTTACTTAAGTTTTTGCTAGCGAAATATTTATCTATTTTTAATCGTATTTGCTGTTTCAAGTTTTTGTGCGATTTATAAGATAAGGAAATTAACGTTCACTAAGTTTTTATACCAGGTACCTATATGTGTTTATGTACTTGTTTAAGCTACTTCAGTGTAAAATGCTGCGATTTGCTAGTGTATAGGTTCGATTATTGTAAGTGAATCAACTTCTTTTTGTTTCTTTTTTATTATTCCAGTCTCATTACGGTTATTCTCATTTACAGCTTTCTAAAGTCCACTGTTGGACTTACACCTCTCCTTAGTAAGACGATTGTGACCTACTAAATCACGCTTGCTATATTGTATAATATAAGGTGTGTTTCAAATTTTTTTCCTGTTGTCGTCTTGCAGAGTTTACTCTCATGGTATGAAGACACTCTGTTTGTTCAATCTGTCACCACACAGAGTCACAGACCACACGATGATAACTCTACACTACCTGCTATAGGTATATAGCCATCGACCAGTATTTTTTCTAAGCACCCCTTAGTGGGTAAAAATTCAAAATAATCCACACATCCACGTTAGATTATCCATCCATATACATATATACAGATAAACAAAATTGGAGCTTATATTTTCTCGTTCATAATCTGGTAAATTTCTAAAAATCTAACATTCGGTTAGATTTTTATTGATGTTACTTAACAAAGCTACAAATGTTAAAGTAACTCTGTCTGTTTGTAAAGCTCTACATTTAATTTTTTTTACTGCATACATCAAACCGTAAAGTCAGAACTGAAATATTCCCAATAAATTGATAAAATTCCGACATAGACAAAAGTCGTCTTTACCATATATTACACATTTTTTTTTAAATATGTGTACCAGCCCCCCTAGCCAAGTTGCAAGCGTTCTTCTTTCTGCAATCGTTAACGCCTAAATTCTCGTGTGTCATTGGCTATTCTTAGATAAAGTAATATTAGACAAAGTATTAGCCAATGACACACGAGAATTTAGGCGTTAACGATTGCAGAAAGAAGAACGCTTGCAACTTGGCTAGGGGGGCAGGTGTGCATCGAAAGTCATTTCGTCCCATTCCGTCAATTAGGCAAATTTGTCAGTTACATTAACTCTAGTTTCTTGACACGGCTCCGCCCACGTATATTTCGGTTATTGTGGTAAATAGTAGCCTATCTGTTATTCTTATGTATAAGCTATTATACTGTAAAGTTTAATGTAGAACTGTTTAGTAGTTTTTGCGTGAAAGATAAACGAACATCTTTGCAAACTTTCGCATTTATGATATTGGTAGGATTATGCTTTCATTATGTAAAGCGTTCTGTATGTTCATTTGAAAACAGTTATCAAGTGATAACTATTTAATGAAGTATGTTATACGAGTATACTATCACACCTATCACTATCAAGAGCTTATAGTTAGGGCTTGGGATTACAGCGGCTGTGTAATTGACTGCACGAACGACGTAGTGGTTAAACAGCTTTCAACTACGCAGTGCTGTGGATTCAAACCCCACTTGAAACAAAACTTTGTGCGATCTACAAATACTCATGCAATGCTCAGCACATATTAATATTAATCCTGGGTAGTAATAGAAACCACTACCTCCAGCTTTGTAGTTAGTGTGACTAGCCACTGGACCAATAGATCAGTCTAGTGAATAATTTATACAACCTTTATATTTAAAATATTCGAATAAATAAATAAATATAAATGAAACCCACATGACACAGGTTGTGCTCATCACATAATATTAGTTCTGGGAAGGAATTGATCTCACAACCCCGGACTTCGCAGTCAGTCTTGCTAACCACTAGACTAACCAACCCATCTATATCAACCTATTTCTAAAGTATATTACGACTCTAATTAAAAAAGTTTTTAATGCTATTCCTATTCTTATACATACAGTAGCAATCGTTACTTGATAACATATATATGAGTATGAAGTATTTAGAATACGAATCATTTCTAAGGTAGACTGCATAATCACATGCAATTGATACTTAACGTAACTTTAATACTTCAGTTATATTATAATGAGTCATTGATTTACTAAAGCGAAAAAACCTTATCAGTTTCGTAACTAAAGTTTTTTCGCAACCACAGCTTGTATGACACGTGTTACATAAATTACAACTATTACAGAGATACACGTGAAATAATTAAAAACAAATTGTATACATAATTGCAAATGATACGCAATAAAATAACATATCTGTTAGTTGTATTACATAACCCGACATTAAACGACCTAGATCTATTTCAGCGATAAGATAGACCGTGACCCCTATCTTCTTGAACTCCTGACCCTAACAGATTATTGTCTAGACATGTGCATCGACAATTTAATACTAACATGAAACATTGGAATCTAGTGGTTACCGTAAGCGACTGCAGATCAAGAGGTCTCGGGTTCGATTCCCGGGTCGGACTGCTGTTGGGTTTTTCTTACAAGAAATTCTAAATAGCAGCCCGGAGTATGGAAGTTGTCGATGTTTCCCGCCTGAGCCTCGGAAAGCACGTTAAGCCGTCGGTCCCGGTTGTCATGAACATCTATGGCAATCGTTATTGGGCAGTCAGTGCCGTCAAATATATTGACAACTAGTTAAACCTTCGAATTCAGTTCACCCTCAGGGATGCGGACGTCCGATGCCAGTCGCTCCGTGTAATAACTGATATTCAGGTAAACCCGGTTGAACTAGTAGCCGACTCCAAATCTTGGGAATAGTAAAGGCTAGGAAGATGATGATAAACTATTGGAATGTTTGTTTGTTAGTAACCGTTTCAATAATAAATAGCCTGCGGTCAGTTTTTTTTTAAAGACAACTCCCGCACTAGGAATAAATCCTGTGTCGCGGGGGACTTTACAAACATAAATGAAATGGACATAAAGAACACCCAGACTCAGAACAAAAAATTGTGGATCACACAAAGTGTTGTCCTACGTGGGATTTGAACCCAGGACACTTGGCGAAGTAGGAAACGGCGTGGTGACCACTAGGCCAAACGTGCAGTCACTTTTGGAATAGATGCGCTCACTTAGATATTGTATTTTATTAACCGTGGTGATGAATTAAGAATAAGGAGTATCACCATTCCATGGATGTCGTAAAGACACTACCCAGGTTACCAACACTGCAAAAAGAAGGAAAACTTGATACAAAACCGTATGGCCAGAAAGGTATAGGTAATAGGCAAAAACCTCCTTCCTAAAAGACGCCTATGACCAACAGTGGGCTGTTAAATACTGGTGGTGTCCGAGATATACCTACAACTTCTCCTTCTTGAGGTGTCAAAGAACTTCTAATATTTTGACTTGAGTTCAATAAGGACAATCGTCTAAATGCCCATATATCTAAAGCTTTATTGTCCACTCCCGTAGAGAAATATGGGCCAGTTATAACAATTTAGGAAATAAAAATACTTTGCCCGAGTAAAGCCGTAGGCAAAATCTAGTAGTCAGTAGTAAATAAGTAAAGAGGATAAAAAAAGGATTACTTATCAGTTATATACAAACAATAAATGGTTTCCTTTTGGGCTTTTGGGCGAAGGTTTAATTAAAACTTACCATTTGATCAGAAATACAAATAATCCGCTCGGTTTATTTAAGCAAAGATTATTATTTAAATTTTGCTGGGCTGTATTAGGGGTGAGGTTTTTAGCCCTTGTTTTTGTGTTGTTCACTCATCACAACGTTGTTTTATTTAATAAAAAATATAAATTGTTAGGAGTAACAAATGTTTTTATGACAGAGTGGTCAAAGTAGAGCATGATTCACTTGTTGGCAACTGCTGCCGCACATGAACGTCAGACGCAAGTCAGGAGTTATAAACGCGTTGCCGGCCTTTGCTCCTTTCTTCGAGGTTTGAAGGTTGAAATTTAACAAATTTTCGCATAAATGTTATTAATTCATACAGCATACTATAATTTCAATTAGTAGGTTGATGGACTCGCATTAGGCTAGCAGAGTTAAGAATGAAGGGTTTGGATATTATGGGAGTAAAACATATAGCTCTATTGACAAAATATTCCAACTATCACATGTAAAAAAATTGACATACAAAGTAAGAATATACAGATATGTGTAGTCATTAATGGCTAATATTGAACGTTAGGTTGCGTTCATTTAGTTGATTGCAGTACCCGACACCGATACGGAATGTCACTTACCCCTTCACAAAGGTTGGGGAGCTAAATTGTGGGGAGGTTAGATCCGAAACTAGTCGGTCAACCCCGAAATCCACAATTCAGTGAAACCATTTATCCATTATAAGTTTGAATACTCAGTAATTTCGACGAAAATCTGTTCACTAAGTTGCGGTAACAAACTATAAATAAAATTGACTATTTTAACTAATTGCGCTGGCACCACCGTGGAAGGGACATTATAAATTAAAATGATTTTGTAATTGTGCGATAAACTTAACAATTCAAATAACAATTAGTAATGTAGGTATTAAAATAAAAATAGAAGAATAGTATCTTAAACAATTAAATAAAAATGCTGTTAATATAATACGTACGTAGACAAAATAATGGCAAAATTATTCTTGGCTGTAACTGTTTTTCAGCCAGTGAGCTACAATTGTGGCTAAGTGCTACTGTTATTTTAGTTGAAATGATAATTGTGTGTAGATATGTATTCATTTATTTATCACATTACAATAATTCAATTTTTTTCACAGGGTATCTGATTAAATACATTTACACAAGTCACTGTTGCTTTAATTTCTCCCTGAGGAAACACGTAAAACAATTTGACTAGTTCATTCTCTGCCGTGAAGAGGGCAAATAATCAACTTCGAGCGTGATTTGGCCTATAAATGAATTAATAAGAGAACTGTTGATTGTTTTGTTTAAAGATATTTATTTAACGGTATTTTTTTAGTTAAAAACCGTGCGTACGGTATAGGATACGGTAATGGATACATTATACTGATGCATTTATTACCGAGTCTATGAACATTTGGGAAACACTGAAAGTCACAGACACTGCAAGGGTTATTGATGAGTTTCATACAATTTACAAAGCTTTCTTTCTTCTTCAGAGTGCTATGCCTACTATTCAAGATATGATAACTGATGGTTTCTGTAATCGTATTCTGCTATAGTATCCAGTATTTAAAACCCTTAGGCATGAACGTAATATTTGTAAAGAATTATCTAATAATAATTCAGTAAAATTATACTTATTCATTTTTATCTATCTTCTTCTATTTATATAAAAGAGGAAGGTGACTGACTGACTGACATACCCAGAGATCAACGCACAGCCCAAACCGCTGAAGCTAGAATCCTGAAATTTTGCATGTAGGGTCTTTATGTGTTATATATATGTTCTGTTCTTAAGGGGGGGGGGCGACGTGCGGAGCTTCTGACGCACCGCACGGTATGGGCGACCCCAGGGGTCACGGTCGAGACTCTCCAGCATCTCCTTTCTCTTTTCATCTTTGGCGCGGCAAATGGCCAGCTTCAGAGTCCTCCGCGCTTCGCGGTACTCCTCATGAAGCTGGTCCCCGCCACCGTCTCCACGGTGACGTCGCCTGCTGCGGGTGTAGGACCTCCAGGCACGAGTACAAGCCGCACGGAGGTCCGCCAACTCCTGGGACCACCAGTAGACCTCCTTCCGTGGAGGCCGACGACCTTGGATGCGGGGCATGGCCGTATCGCAAATCTGCGTAATCGCATCGCGAAAACGGCCAGCCCCTACGTCCTCGCCGACCTCCTCGGTCGGGGCCCGCGGAGACAGCCAAGAATGAATAATGGCCGCCTCCTCTAGTAGGTCCCTGTCCAGCTTGGCAACAGCCCAACGCGGAAAGCGGGAAGGATGCCGCGCCGTGTGACCCCTACTGGGGCCCTGGGACCGGTCTAGGCCAACCTTGACACTTTAATTTTATTTATATTTATAGATTTAGTATGGTGTTTGTTTTTCTTTTACCTACCTATTACCTATTTATTTGTCATTTACATGGCATGTGCAATTCTTCAAGTACGTTAGACATATGGAAAATAGTGAAAACTAATACTAAGTTCAGAAATCTCGTTACTTATGTAATCGTTATGTATGTATCTATAGATGTGTCGGCAGATACATTTTAGCTTAAAACTGGATTTAAGATTTGTGACGAGTTTTACGACCGCTTCATTAACATGTTTAATGTTGATATTTGTGTGTGGGAATATAGTGGAAACAGAATCTGAGATTAAGAGACTTGTTTATCCATTGAGCTTCGAAACTCGAAATAGCTTTAAGCTGCGTTTGTTGCTATAAAGTAAGAAATAGCTATAGGTATGTAGGTAGGTATACACTACTCACAAAAAATTAAAGAGTCACTAAGAAAATTTCTTTCGGGACTTGCTAAATTTAAAATATACAAATAAATATATATATATACAAATTACAGATATCGCTAGCATTCTGCATTGTTGCTGCTTAATAAATACGATCAATTTAATCATTATAAAACAGCTGCTACCTTTGTTTTTCATAATGATGGGAATCCATGTTACTGGCTGGCATCCAAACTGCGGGCTTACAGGCGGCCATTGCGTGCCATCTTCGTTATTATGTCTTGGATGCAAGTGTGTACTGCAGAATAAGGAATTTTATGCGACTTGCCGTTCTACGGAATCTATTTTTTTCTCACTTATAATTTACTGGCACCTTTACTCACTGCAATAAATGTAAGAACTACATACAATGAATGACGAAACTATTTCTGACTTTAATTGGGAAATTTTTCAACCAGAGGCAATAATGTGCTCATTTTGATTAAGGCTTTCGATTTTGAATTCCCATATACGGATACCTTGAACAATAAAAATTAATTTCTGTTTTTTTTATGGAATAGGCGGGCAAACGAGCAGGCGTATCGCCTGATGGTAAGCGATTACCGCCGCTCATGGACACCTGCAACACCAGAGGCGTCACAAGTGCGTTGCCGGCCTTTGAGGAGATGGGTGGGGGGATAGGGGAAAGGGGGTTGGTGTATGTGCCTCCGGTATCCTCACCCACACGGTGAAACACAGCGCAAGCGCTATTTCACACTGGTTTTCTGTGAGGCTGTGGTATCACTCCGGTCGAGCCGGCCCATTCATGCCGAAGCGTAGCTCTCCCACATATGACCTCCCACATGTTACCTTTGATACCTTTGACCCCTACTGAACTGGATCTCTATAAATAGGAAGATATGGCCTTCTATACCACATTGGCCAGAAGGATTGATATAGCATTGGCTTCAAGTTTGCCCTTTCTTTGCAGGGCAGTTGTCCTTCGTAGTTTGTTCCCTTAGTTGTATCTTACGACACCCAGGGTATAAATTTAGGTGGTGACACTCCATGTTCTTAATTACCACACGGATAGGTTTGAATACAATTTTCAACAAATTATATTCTAGTACGATCCTTTTATGTTTTTACTAGTTGTTGCCCGCGGCTCCGCCCGCGTATAAGTCAGTTATCGCTGCAAATAGTAGCCTATGTGTTATTCTGATGTATAAGCTATATTACTGTAAAGATTCATCCAAATCCGTTCAGTAGTTTTTGCGTGAAAGAGTAACAAACATCCACCCATCCATCCATCCATACTTACAAACTTTCGCATTTATAATATTAGTATAGATTTAGAATCAGACACAAAACAAATGATTATGCTTTTCGCACTATTTTTTTTTAAAAGTTTCATTACATTAAAGACTAGCTGACCCACGCAACGTCGTTTGCGTCTCCTATTGCCCGTAGCGTGATAATTTTCCCCCGTTTTTGAAACATTCTCCATTGGTGCTCCGCTTCTATTGATCTTAGCGTTATGATATATAGCCTTCCTCGATAAATGGGCTATCTAACACTGAAAGAAGTTTTCAAATTGGACCAGTAGTTCCTGAGATTAGTACGTTCAAAGAAACAAACAAACTCTTCAGCTTTATATATTAGTACTAGCTGACCCGGCGAACTTCGTACCGCCATATTTATATACAATAATTAGCAATAAATTAAAATTGCGACTATAATTTGAGATTTAAACTATCCTATCTCTCAATTTGGATCGAACTGCACATGGTGTGCAAATTTTATTATAATCGGTTAAGTGGTTTAGGAGTCCATTGAGGACAAACATTGTGACAAACATTGTGACACGAGATTTATACATATTAAGATAGATGAATTTATTATACTCTTCTAAGATCTAATACTCATAATCAACAACACATTTATTTGGATAAAGATTTGTGGGGGACAGGTGTGTCATGTCCCACCAACACAAAGGGAGGATCCTCCGACCAGGCGAGGTGATCATGCCTGGCGGGCCAACTGCCCAACGGTTGTTGTTGGGATGTTGTATGTATCTTAATTGGCGCGCGAACTTTCACTGCGTGACTCAGGATTGGTAGTTTCTTAGTTTCCTTCGTTACTCCGTAGTTCGACGTATCTTTGGTAGATGGCGCTGAAGTATGTTATGTTGTTGTTGCGCTGTATGTGGAGGCCGCCACAGATTAATATTAGGTATTATGTTGATAAAAACTCTTTGGCAAATAACTCATTATTAGGTACCAACTCTTAGCGTCTTATACTCGTGATAACTTCTAAACGAAATGTGCGATTGGGATGAAACAAAAAGTATTTTACTTCTACATAAATGATCTTGATAACATAATGCTTATTTTGGTTAAGGATTAATATTACGATACACATTTAACGTAGTTTCTTTCTTCACACGATTTAATAATTTTTTTAACACAAATGCGGTTATTGTAACTAAATCATGATAGTTAGATATATGCTCTCGCGGACTTTTTTGTAGATATCAATAGGACCTACAAACCCGTAATACATTATTTTGTTCTATTGTCAATAGTTATTGCAGCGCACGCAAAAATAGGTTTTGGATTTCACACCTTGGGTTACGAAATAGCAATTTTCTTACGGATCCCATTTTTTTTTGAAAATAAACTATAGCCTAGCCTTCCTCGATAAATGGTATCCAACACTGAAAGAATTTTTCAAATCGGACCAGTAGTTCCTGAGATTAGCGCGTTCAAACAAACAAACAAACAAACAAACTCTGCAGCTTTATAATATTATAGTATAGATTCAAAGTAAAATTTTTGTTCCGTGTTTTAAACGTTTACGTTTGCTCAGAGTTTCATCGTAATCAAACCGGAATACAACTTTTAAATATTCATTTCTTAATCAGAACATCGGAAGTAAAAGTTATTACTAATCCATAGGTGACGAAGCGGTTAGTCTCATGTAAATTAAACCACTATCCGAGCCAGAATCGTTAGATAAAAGATTAATGGCCCTGATGCTTCTAGAGAAAATCTGGAATTAAGTCGACAAAATATATGTGGCATATTAAGAAAGTCTCTCCAAATATTAGATAAAAATTTACATGTAATCTGTTTATCTAATTCTAATTACCTAACAACACCTAGATTAACAATGAATGAATGAATGAAATGAATACTCGATAGAATCAACAATTGCATATCATCGTAGGTATGTGTTTATACAACCCCAACTTCCCTATAGGTATACTGAAATACTTCTATATTTGTAAAATTTATTTATGTAAACTTTTTGTTATAGCAACAAAGTGAGAGATACATCACATCGGCGTACGAGGGCGGCGGCGACTTGTCTCCCGTGGCCCCGGCAACGTCCCCGGGCTCCCCCCGCGATTGCACCTCATGCAGGAAGCGTGAACCGCCGGACGAAACGCCCCAAGCACCACCTGAAGACGCCTGTGCCGGCTGCGGCTCCCGTATCACAGACAGATATTACCTTTTAGCACTAGAACGCCGCTGGCACACCCCGTGCCTGAAATGTTGCGAGTGCAAAATGCCACTAGACTCAGAACAGAGGTGTTACGCTAGAGATAGCAACATATTCTGCAAGAACGACTATTTCAGGTAACGTATTTCGTATCCTAAATATAACATACAATTATTTTTAAATTGTTTTTAAGTACACACGCACACATCATGATTAAACTCCAACTCCAAGTAGTACTCCAATAAAAGTTCATATCTTGTCTTACTCGTAGTTATGAAAACATATATCTGTAGGTGATTTATAGGTTTAGATAACCGTCTTCACGGTACATACTAGCGAAACATTTAAAATTTACTGCCAATCTGCTGTCAGTTGAAGTATCTATATATATATACACTAGCTGATGCCCGCGGCTCCGCCCGCGTGTATGTCGATTATCGCGGCAAATAGTAGCCTATGTGTTATTCTGATGTATAAGCTATATTACTGTAAAGTTTCATCCAAATCCGTCCAGTAGTTTTTGCGTGAAGAAGTAACAAACATAAACACAAACTTTCGCCTTTATATATTAGTGTGATATTCAGTACCGAACGGTCTATATAATACTTTTTCTCCTACTTCCCTTTAAATAATTAATACTTAAACTTGTTAAGAGATTCAACACACACATTTGTAACATGATTAAATTCTTTATTCAACTTTTCCATTTTGACATTGGACAACACAAAGCTGTCCTTTGCTTCTTTGACAAAATGTTTCTCCCCAGCTTCCGGTAAATAGTACTATTGCTCTTTTAATGTCTCCCTTAACTCTTAGGGGAGAGAGGAGGGATGAATATTGATGATATCATAAATACCTATTAAGTAGATGGCTACCTGGAACCTCAACCTTCGAACTCAGTTCACCCTCAGGGTTGCGGAGGTTCGATGCCAGTCGCTCCGTGTAAAAGGACGTAACGTTCTTCCGCCTTTTGAGTTTCAGGTGCCCATAGGCTACGTAGGCTAGTAAATTATCATCAGGTGTTACGTCTACCCTCAATATCATAAAAAAAATGTATTATCAAACTATTACCTGATAAAGGGGCTAATTCTGGTTTTTCGTAAGTAACTAAATTAAAATTTCTCTAAAATCAATATCTACTCTCTTACTTTAATGAAGTGATTTTCGAAATGATATTTTTGTATGTATGTATTTCGATAACGCCTATTTTTAGTGCAATCATCTTATATCATCAGTTAATCTTTGAAATTTTGAACGCCGTTTGAAAAAAATATATATTTTTTAGTGATTTTTCGTTTACAGAGTTTTCGAATAATAAAATTAGCAACATTTTCTTTAGGTTGTGTTTATAAAATATAAGATTTTTATAACCGACTTCAAAAAAGATGGAGGTTCTACATTCGACCGTATATCCATTTTTTATGTATGTTCGCGGATAACTTCGTCGTTTATGGACCGATTTTGATGATTCTTTTATTAATGGAAAGGACTATAATAAATAACAAAAACCGACTTCAAGGTTCGACTCGATTGCTCTTGGATGCCATCCTCAGATCTTAGTGTCCTTATCATGGTACCACCGTTGGGATATCACCTTTCCATTACAAAAAGAATCATCAAAATCGGTTCACAAACGACGAAGTTATCCGCGAACACATAAAACAAAAACATATAAATAATACGGTTGAATTGAGTACCTCCTCCTTTTTTGAAGTCGGTTAAAAACTAATTTCTTAACCGATTCCATTCCATATCTTGCAAACGCATATCAAATATTATTATTACAGTATCTGGATGACCGATGATTTTATTGGTAATTTTCTAAAAATGAATCCTAGCTGGATTGATTTAACGCCCCCAAAACCCCCTACATACTAAATTTCATGAAATCGTTTGAGTCGTTTCCGAGATTCAGATTATATTTTAATAATTTTCTGTTTATTCATTACTTTGGTTATCTCTAGGATGTAAGCAGGTGCATATTCAGATTAATTTCCACCGCGCTTTGGAGCCTCGTAAATACTCGTTTTTAAGCTTCGTGGTTGAACTATGAGGTTGATATAAAAGACGGAAACACGTATCGTATCCTTCGGGCAACAACAGATATAAACTATTGCAAGCATAAAACGACTGTTGCAGCTGTAACACGAGCGGTGTTCTGTCACCCATCAACATATCACGTAATGGAGTTTGCAATTTGCAACAATTGAAAATACGATCAGCAAAGTGACAATAAGAAGAGTAGATTGCAGTAATTATATATAAACCAATCGCCGGCCACTGCTAAACGACGGTCTCCCCCAAGGAGACCCAACTATCTCAGTCGTGTGGCGTCGTGGGTAGTTCGCATCCATCCGCTGTTTTTAACCGACTTCAAAAAGGAGGAGGTTATCAATTTCACTGTATACTTTTTATGTTTGTTACCTCATAATTTCGACTGAGTGAACTGATGTTGATAATTTTTTTTCTTTTGGAAGTTGGTGCGTCTCGTGTGGTCCCATTTCAATTCGGTTCAGGTCTTGAAGTCGGTTTATTTTGTTAAAATGTGTGATTATATTTATGACTATTGTAAGGTTACATCTCATTCGAAACGACTTCGTCCACTAGGATCAATTTTCACTTTCATCTATACTAATATTATAAACGCGAAAGTTGGTAAGTATGGATGGATGGATGGATGTTTGTTACTCTTTCGCGCAAAAACTACATAACGGATTTGGATGAAACTTTACAGTAATATAGCTTATACGTCAGAATAACACATAGGCTACTATTTGCAACGATAACCGACATATACGC
Organism: Diaphora mendica; assembly: GCA_949125395.1. Taxonomy (NCBI): domain Eukaryota; kingdom Metazoa; phylum Arthropoda; class Insecta; order Lepidoptera; family Erebidae; genus Diaphora; species Diaphora mendica. Next base: position 7,596,099 of record OX421312.1, on the reverse strand, counting down.
GGGCGGAGCCGCGGGCAACAACTAGTTTTAAATAAATGGTTATAGGGTTTTTAATGAGTTTTAAGTTGGGAAGGTAAATTTCGTCGTGACCTATACCTATACAGTAATAGTCAATAATAGTGAAATTGTATGGACAAAAAATCCAAATAAATCCCCCATAGCTTTAAACATGGGATCCAAATGGATGTTGTGTTCATAAAATTTGCTAAATAAAGCCCATGGGGGATTAAAATGGAAATGAAGTCCAAAAAGATGTCCTAGGGCATCAGTTTCGTCCCCATTTTGATCCCCAGGGGATCAAATCAGGGTATACTAGTGGACGGTGCCTTCGAAAAGTTTGACTCATATGCTAGTGATGACTGAAATAATAAATTGTCGTGGGTTCGTTTCAAGTTAGACGCATCTCTTTTTTTTCAATTATCTATTCTCTTTTACTCAAGTACTAAACAGTCAAAGTAATATTTTGTAGAATTCACAAAGTATTAAAAGTCATAAAAATTATTTAATTCTGAAATATATATAAATCTCTACATGTATTGGTCTTTAAACCATAGTTTGACACAAAAAGGAGATAGAAATATACCTAATATTTCTATCCCCTTTTTGTGTCAAAAATGTCAAGTGCTATACAAAAACCTTATAAATGCGTACTTCGAAATATATTCCTGTTATTTTGATGACGTAGCGGTGTCTACAAACTACAAGTTCTAGGCGGATAGTTCAAAAGCAAGTAATAAGTCTTTACACCTTTGTCGTTTTCGTTCACACCGTCTTACTTCATTGCGCGCAGAACACAAGTTCCACTTCGTATCTTACAGCGTATTATTGTGCCAAAGAGTCAGCCATTTTCAAAGCTTAATTAAAAACGCAATAGGCTGTGTAGCGTATGACATAAGAATATTTTCAGCGGCTTATGGCTTTAGCCGCTATGATAAATTTATATTAAATTTTGTTTATGTGGGATTCTTTAGTTAAATATTTTTACTTAATTATAGAATTTCACACATATATTTTGGCATGTAACAAAAGATCGTGTTCATGGGCACATTATTTTTTTCCTTGATGGGAATTCAACGCATGACCTTAGGCATAACAGGTAGGATCACTAAACACTAGACCAACAGGTCTGTCATCATCAATACAGCAATAGTGACTAAGTAGCACTTAGCAAGCAAAAAGTTGGGGCCTTTTTGTTTTCTTTGACCGATGCTATCGGCTTTCATTCACATACTTTGGCTTCATGTCCTTAAATTATATATATGTGCTCAATAGAATCGGCTGTTTAATCACACTGTCAAAAATGTACCTGTAACTTCGTGGGATGAGAGCCTGGTGATTTGTTTTGCATGCCTTGCATTCTATGCCTTTCGTAGATACCAACTGCACGGTTGGCCTAGTGGCTTAGGCGGTCGCCACGCCGCTTGCCAATTCGCCAAGTGTTGTGGGTTCAAATCCTACACGGGACAATACTTTGTGTGATCCACAAATTGTTGTTCTGAGTTTGGGTGTTAATTGTGTCCGTTTCATGTATTTCTGTAAAGTCCCCCGCGACACAGGATGTTTATTCCGAATGCGGGAGTTGTCTTTTAAAAAAAAACCTTAACATTAACCAGCTCCTCACATGTCCAAACTAAACTGTGTAAAAGAACTAAAAGAAAAGTTTTTAGAATACCATTGTGAGGAGAAATAAAGTATTATTATTATTAATTTAAGAAAACAAAATCCTTTTAAGACGCGTCCCAATATCACAACCTCAAATACTTAGCAAACCTGGAAAACTGTCTCTTATTTTTCTTTTCTTTAAAGCCTAACAAAGGGCATCATCACGATATCACGTAGTTGTATGTTTACATGTGTGAGTTCCAAAATGATTATAAACGTGGTTAGCCATTGTTAAATTTGACAGTGTAAAAACAGCAGAACTATTAATAAAAAGAGATACGGTATAAAAAACAGTTATGTTTATTACAGTGACTTCCGCGTCTGAGTTTTTACTTATTTAAAATATCTTCTACTAATTTTGTGATAATTTTAGTAAAACAGTAACATAAGCTAAATACAAGTCTGAATCAATTATTCACATTCCGAGGCTGGGATTATAATATAGTGGTTTATCATCATCGTTGATAATAACACTAACTGACCCGCGCAATTTCGCCTGTGTACCTACCTTAAAAGGAAAAAAAGTTTTTTTGCAATAATTTTTTGTGGCTTGATGAGCTATCTGAAAGTTAAAGATTTTTTCAGTTCAATCATTAGCGCGCTCAGTCAAACAAACATACTCTTCAGCTTAAAGCTTACCTTACAATTCATAGTTTACTTCATCTTCACACGAATATATCTTTCACACAAACGAACCCTAAATTTCATGAATTCTTACCGTCCTTTTCTTTTACAAATGTAGCTGTAATAAAAAAATTATCATCATCAATCAAATCCTTCTATTACAAAAAAATAAATTTGCTCGCAATTTGCGACCTTGTAAGTGAAGAAGATTAGGCCGTGCCAACTTTTTTAGTTTTTCAGTTAGAATTATAAGCTGACATACCAGTACCTATGGGGTTTTGAAAACCGTAGGTTGTTCAACTGTTATTTCTATGATCTTGAACGAAGTTGTTAATAAACCATCCTTTCGAAGTCCATTTAGCACTGAATAGTAAAAGCTCACCTTGAATTAAAAGCCGCACAGTACTATAGATTCGCAAAGCACTAAAATCGCTATTTCTAGAGACCTTTGGAACCATATAACATGCCATTAATTCCTTGGTTTGACTGGTATGTGAAATCATAAATTTAATCGTTACAAATAATTCTTACTAACACGAATAAAAATTTGCCCTCGCATTGATCTACGATGATATATGAAAGAATGCCAGTTCTAACTCAGGAATGAGCTATCTTGTAGTCTTGTGAATCATTTGTTTTTTGCTGTTTGTGTTACTATATATGATAACATATTTTTTTAAACAACCATTTATTTATGCTTTCATGACAAATCCCGCACTACGAACACGGGGACTTTACAAACGTCAAACGTACGTGAAATAGACACAAAGTACACAGAGACTTTCTCGTGGAACAACAATTTGTAAATCGCACAAAGTGTTGTCAAAGAAGAACGCTTGCAACTTGGCTGGGGGGGCTGTTGTCCCTCAAACGACCAACTAGGCCTAAACCAACTAGGCCCCGTAGAAACTATCGGAAGAGAGGTCCACAAAACTTAAAATCTTCAGACCTCAACCTAACAGCCACATTGTCTAATCGTCAAATCTAATATCATCATCAATATATATAAAAATCAATGCCACTTTTCGTTGTAATTTTATAACTCAAGAACGAGCTCACCTATCCAAACCAAATGTTTAGGCTTTGTTCGGACTATTTAGTAGATGGTTTATGTGAAATTTGCACAAAATCGGTCGAGCGGTTCTTCATTTATCACATTTTTTGTTATTTCACTTTATATGTAGCGAAGCACGTACCGGGCCGCTAGTATCACTTACACACAAAACATTATTTTTAAAATAAACCTAATACAATCTGGAGAGGATTTTCCTAAGTAACTTACATTATTCATATTTATGTTCACTCCACTATGATGATTATACATTTTATTTACATAGTTTATTAGTCGTATGTTCCGTACCTTCTGAACTAGGGGATACTGATCTCAGAAGGTAAATGTTTTCGAGTTTAGCCACTTTCATATTGGAGTTCTTACTTAAATTTTACGTTTTAAACGTCGTTTCGGTTTAAGATAATCCAAAGTCCAAACAAAACGTTCTAGAATGAGGTTGAAAAAACTTGAATAGTATAAATAACAAGTAAGTAATCTGGGCTAATCTAAGTACATATATCATTCTGAAGTTGAGTTGCTAAGCTACACTTACACAACCACTATTAATAGAGTATCCCTCTCCCTACCTAGTAACAGAGTTTATCGACTCAATTAAACTACCTACTAACTACCTCGGTGGCGCAGTGGTAACGGATGCGACTGCTGTGCTTGAGGTCTCGGGTTCGATTCCTATGTCGGATCAAATGTTTGTATTATCTGCAAATATTTGTTTCGGATTTAGTGTGTTTTCTATGTATAATATGTATGTATTTACAAAATAAAGTATATATGTAGTATTTAGTATATGTTTTATCAGTTGTCTAGTACTCATAATACTAGCTCTGCATAGTGTGTGCTCACTAGTGTTAGAAGTCAGATTTTTTTAAATTAATTTTTTCTATGAATACCAAAAACCTTTCCTATTTTATTAAATTTTGGTTGGTGTAGGGTTTGCAGAAGGGTTTGAAAACCGAAAAAAATAATTGATGTTAATCGAAATTTTTTATTTTTAAGTTCTAGTTTAAGTTTAGCTTGACGTTTACTTTTTTTTTTTAATATATTCGCTTAGTGGTTAGTAAATCTTCCACTAAAAAAGAAGTTGTGTGTTTGAAAGTTCATTTTAATTTAATTTTTACCCGACTACGGCAAAGCCAAAGGAGGGTTATGATTTGGCAGGCTATGTATGTATGTTCATTTGTTCCCTCATACCTTCTTAACTACTTATTACAACTGGACAAATGAGGTTTCGTTAGAAGCGTCTTGATCGTCCGCTGGTTATAGGCTATATGACGTATTACTGAATCTAATGTGGCGCCCTCTCGCCGACATAAAGTACTGTAGTAAAAAATAAATTTGAGATAAATATGCCGTGTTTGGTATCATTGGAAAGGGCGTTACTTTTACATTTCAAAGATATATATATTATATATTAATAACGGCACCAAAACATTTAAAATAAAAAAAAAGTAAAAACTAAAACCCAACTACGTATAAAAAGTATAAAACAAGTTTGAAAAGCCGTAGTCAGACGTTACATAGAAACGCACCATAACACTTTAACAACGTGTGACTACGGATTAATGATTCGTTGTTTGAGTGTAAACATGTAAAATATGTAGGTTACTATGGTTTAAGTTCTGTCTAGTTTAGTATTAAACGGTTGTGTATTAAGCTGTCTTAAATGGTTACAGGTTCGACTATTTTTTATGTTGTATACGTCAATTATTATGTATATTTGTATACATTTACCATCTATGTGCATTTTTATTACAGACAATTTGTTTTTCATCATGAATAATATCAGTTCGTATTGTTATTTTTATCATCCATACAACTAAATTGATTATATAAGTATGAATATGGGAATAATTAAAATATACCAACCTCTGCAAGGTTTTTAAAGTATAATATTACTATAAACTATAGGGTGTAGCATTTTTTGCCATTTCTGAAAACTAATCATAACTTGTCTAGGTTACCATAATTTTTAGAAAAATATTTCAAATTTTCTCACAAGTTTATTTAGCTCGTTATGAGCCACATGGTAGTCTGACGGGCACGTCATGATATCTGATGTACCTTTGATCAGTGGTTACAACTCACGGGGTCTTATCGCTAGGGAACACGTACGGCGGGTGACGCCGACTGGCTCGGTGGGACGTCCGACGAGGCTGGGTTACACTGACAGCGGATAGCGGGTTGACAGTTTCACTTCAATTTACAGAATGTTTATTTCTTGTGTGCTTGTCCTATTAATATGTTTTCTTTTGTGATTAAGGTACTTAAGTTATATGTATAAGTTTTTGTTTCATTAAATAATTGTTGATGAACTCAAAAATGGATGGATAACGTTGGATGCTGGCAGCACAGGACCAGTTGTTGTGGTGAACCATGGGGGAAGCTTTTGTACAGCATTTTACGTATTACCGCTGGGATCCTGATGTTGATAAACTCAAAAACAAATGTCCCTGAAACAATTTTTTTAACTTGTATTAAAAGTACCTTTACCATTTTCCAGAAAAACAAGGCATTTTTAACGAATTATAATCACACTTCTTAAAATGAATAAAGTATATATTTTAAATATGCTCAAAACATGTTAATCGCCAAACCCATAGCACTTGTACCATACACACTCTATATTAGCTAAGTTTATTTTTATATCCCTCATATATTCACTTTTTACTGTCTAAATCGTTGTCGATAATTCATGACGTTGTAACTAGCGGTGACGTCACAAACTACGTCATAAAATTTTAGAATTATTATGATGTCCAGCATTGTAATTGATATTTTATACGTTGACTAGATTATGACATATTATAATAAAGTTATTACGTCTGATTGTTGAAATTTAAATTTAAAAGTCCATTCTTATTAGTTAAAACATTAATATTATAGGTATAGGAATATTTTGTGTTCAGTCGGTATCATTACATAATGCATCTGTTGCTTTTTCTAATGATACCTCGAATGTATGTTTTTAAATAGAAGGGTATTGGGAAAACGATATTCGATCGATACTTTTTTCTTTACTTTATGTACTAATATTTCACCCAGATGTTTTTTTTTAATCCAAATTATGGCTAAAATAATACCTATTTGTAATATTAGTGTCCTGAGATTTATATGCGATAAGATCTTAGTTAGAAATAAACATTTATATGTTCTGTGTGACAAACTGTGTTTAACGAGGTTTCCCTCACTCGTTTCTTTTTTTTTATATTTCTAAAACATAACGCCATCTAGTCCCAAGGTAAGCAGAGCTTGTGATATGAGTACTAGGCAACTGATATTATACTATATACATATATACTTTTTTTTAAATACATACATAGAAAAGACCCAAACTCCGAAACAAATATTTGCAGATCATACAAACATTTTATGGAACTCGGGAATCGAACCCAAGACCTCAAGCACAGCAATCGTATAACCACTGCGCCACCGAGGCAATTTATGTTCGTAGCCACAATTTATTTCAGTTTCAAATATACGAGTTCACCCAAATATGGTTGCTATTTTGCCGCACAATACGTTAGGCACTTACTCAATAGACCGATTGGACCATTAATGGGATCGCGGAGCTAAGTTGAACACGTGTATCTAATACTCCAAAAATTTTACACAAAATTTAGTGCTTAACTTATCTTCTAATGAAATGATTTATTCTGCAATTGGGTTACAAGAACACTTTAGAATGTTAGTGTGCCGCCTTTCCTAACAGCCCGGAGAATAAAGGAGTAAATATAGTCAGGGAGTATCATCTCTTTTAAAGTAATGACAATCATTATTTTATACTACACCCGATCGGAACAGTAGTCAATATTCCCTGAAAATTAAAAGAGAACGTTAGTCTTTTCCTTGACCTGAATAAGCGGGAGGAAAAAATGTATTTAAATCCATTTCTAACGTGTTTTAGCGGGAGAGAAAGTTGTATGAATTTTCATTTCTCATGTATGGCACGCGCCTGCCCAAGGAGTTTTCATATAATTTAAATATTGAATCTCCGTGCCACTGACATCCTTTTGTGAAGAATAAAAGAAGCGCGAAATATCGGTCATTACTTTAAATAATTGCACAAATTGTAACATAACTTTTAATTAGATTAGTCATGTTCTTTGTAATAAATTTTTATTTAATATTATTAAATACTTTCTACAATACAAGTCTTTAAATGTTCCTCACAAGTGTAGTATAAAGCACTGTGTAGCACTCGGGTGAAAGTCCCATTCCTACCTCGGGAGTATTGTGGCCCTAGGCTGCGCCTTCGGGCCACAAACTGCTCCCTCGCTAGTAATCGGTCCCTTTCCTCCCTCGGTGAACAACGTACTATTTTATATAACTATGTGAAAATGTTTAGTTGGTTTGTGTGAAAAATTGAAAAATGCTTCAAAAGTTTTGCATCGATTGAGCTACACGATGTACAACTTACTTCAAAGGTTTTTTTTCTGTTTTTCACGTTAGTTTAGTTTGTACCATAAAGAAGCTTGGAACGTTATAGATACTAAAATGTTTATTTTTAATATATACTATTTCTTCAAAATAGTCATTGAATATCTCAGGTGACAATCTCTCCGGCCCGTCATATCAAGGTAGTGAGGTGCCAAAAATCGATTAAAAATTTGATGACAGATCCGATTGTGCATCGATATACCGCTTTATCGTTAATATAACCTGACACACGCCTCTCGTCGTTATCGATATGAACTGACAAGTTCGATGATATGTTTTCGTTTTGTCATGACAGTTTTGATTAAGTTAGACGCGGTGACCGATCGGGTTTAAACCTCATGTCACCCAAATTCTGGTGTTACTCGATCATCAATGTGTATTCTGTATTCGCGGGTTCACGTATCTTGTTTACACGAGTAATCGATGCTTTGTTTTTATTTAATATGTAAGGTAATTTACCTCGAGTGGTATGAAACAAGTGCCTTCAACTAAACTGACAACTTGCATTTTGTTACGGATGTCACCCACACACGGGGAAACGAAATATTTGGTCAGATTTATATTATGTGAGAATTGAATATAGCTTGGTATGTCACTCATATATTTGCATATCTTTAATCTTTAATATTATATAAAGCTGAAGAGTTTGTTTGTTTGAACGCGCTAATCTCAGGAACCTCTGGTCCGATTTGAAGAATTCTTTCCGTGTTGAATAGTAAATTTATCGAGGAAGGCTATAGGCTATATATCATCACGCTACGACCAATAGGAGCGAAGCACCAATGAAAAATGTCTCAAAAATGGGGGAAAATCATCACGCTACGCACGAGACGCAAACGAGGTTGCGTGGGTCTGCTAGTACATAATATTACTGTAAGGAGAGACTGTTGAATGCAGTTGTAAATAACCAAAATCTTCAGCACTATAATATTTGTGTAGATAAAACATTATACATAAGAATCTGAACAGTGACCCAAAACCCAAGTAAAACTGCGGGGAATTGCTAGACTATATTAAGATAGAAGTTTGTATATGGTACTAGTTTTTGCCTGCGTAGCCACATAATTTTTTTACAAAATAAAAACCGACTTCAAGGTTCGGCTCGATTTCTCTTGGATTCCATCATCAGATCTTAGTGTCTTTATCATGGTACCACCGTTGAAATATCTCCTTTCCATTAAAAAAAGAATCATCAAAATCGGTTCATAAACGACGAAGTTATCCACGAACACACATTAAAAAAAAACATATATACGGTCGAATTGAGAAACCACCTCCTTTTTTTGAAGTCGGTTAAAAATAGTCTATATAACTAGCCGTTAAAGTATTTCTCCATTGATAAAAGAGTTTTTAAATAGAATTAGTAGGCGTGAAAGCGTAACAAACAAGCAAATTCACATTCATGTTCATGTAATAATAGTTAGTATGTTTTTTTGGATGTACTAGATTTGTGAAGATTAGTAATCAATTAGGTTAGATGGTCATGTGATAAATAATATCACAAGAGATATACATAAGTATATTCCCAGCTAATTAAACCTTTACCACTATTATTAATGCTTAGATATTATCAAACGCGAATCAGTACCAAAACAGGTTTCGTACAAAATATTATTTACATAAATGTAACTAAATTATTTTTTAATAGGCACGGAAGTTAACAAGAATGATAATCGGCTTACAACTGCTTAGCGCATATTGTTTATTATACAGACATTAAACACGAATCGTTAATATGGGCTCAATTCTTTCACTAATTGTATTTGAGTAAAAACAAATAAGTCCTTTCCAAATAATGGTCCGAGAGCTGGTACCATTTTTTGAGTAGGTATTTGAGGCAAGCTGAAAACTTGTCACAGACCTCTCCTAATATACCACAACATGGAACTGCAGACCTGGGTGGTGAGTAGCGGGGCTAAATCAACCCCCCCCCTCTGGCGAGGTCACGTGACTTACAATAGCCATGGTATAACGATATACTTCGCCAGTTATAGCACTCTGAGAAACAGTGGTCACGTGGAAGACACAAGCCTACGTCATCATCATTGTCGCTGGTTGTCAAAAATTTGCCCCGCTACTCACCAGCCAGGTCTGCAGTTTCGTGTTGGGGTATATTAGGAGAGGTGTGGGACAAGTTTTCAGCTTGCCTCAAATACCTACCCAAAAAATTGTACCAGCTCTCCTACTATTAATAATATCTTCTCTTTTTTTTTTTTTTTTTTTTTTTTTTTTTTTTTTTTTTAAATGACAACTCCCGCATTAGGAATAAACATCCAGTGTCGCGGGGGACTTTACAGACATACATGAAACGGACACAATTAACACCCAAACTCAGAACAACAATTTGTGGATCACACAAAGTGTTGTCCCGTGTAGGATTTGAACCCACAACACTTGGCGAATTGGCAAGCGGCGTGGTGACCGCCTAAACCACTAGGCCAACAGTGCAGTCGTACAAGGATAAGTACTATAAGTACTTATCCTTGTTCTTGATTCTGAGCTTTTGTTATTATGAGTTAGTATACGTTGAACGGGGTGTATTTCAATGTGGATGATGACGTCATCACCAGCTGATATAGAAGGACTCTGGCCATTGTTCTGTATATTCGTTTTTTTTTAAATTATTTATTGTAACACAATACACTAAGACACAGCTTCTGTCCAAATTACCGTTTTTTCCTGTCTTTGTACTGTAAAGTGTTTGTCGTCACTCTTTTTTTTACTAACTATTATTGGACTATGAAATGAAAAACAAGAAAACACTCGCTTTAAATTACTTATCAATATTTTTGCAACATGCAGACGCCGTATAGCCACCGTGAAGGCGCTAACTATGCGATGGCAATAAAAATATATGTATGTATTTTAATTAGCATGTATTCATAGTATAGTTAAAGAGAAAATACATTGTCTACTTTATAAATTAGCTTACAACTTTATCCCTATTAATACTTATAGTTGCGAACGTCTGTCTTTTACGCTATCACGATGAAACTGTTTCATCGATTTTAATAATATTTGGTAGATTAATCAGGGCTATTTTTAATATGTCCACATACCGTGGGAAAAAGCTACTATTCAATAAATATAACTTGAAATTGTCTACATTCGCAATGGTAGCCTCCACTCTTGGTTTCTGCTTATGCTTTCCATCAAGCAGTGTAGAGTCAGTTTGGAAGGTTTTAAAAAATATATACCAAGGTTCTTATAAAAACAATTAATAAACAAAAGATTAAAAAAACTCTATTTAAACAGTTTATATACTGAGAAATAAAAGAAAGAAAATTTTAAAAATGAGTAATAACAAGAATTATTATTTTTAGACTTAAAAATAATAATTCTTGTTATTACTCATTTTTAACATTTTAAGCTTATTAAGTTTCACTTTATCTATTGATAGATCATAGAGCAAAAGAGGAAGTCCCATTTGAAATCTCAGTCAGCTACCTCATTCTAGAATAACAAATACATCAGACAAACTTGATATACAATAAACATTAGCCGTAAATCGTCAAGTACGTTATGTCTCCTTAAATCAAACAGTGGTCCGTCCCCGACACTTGTTAAATTACTAATAAAAGTCTTCAACGCGACTCAGGCGCATATATTATGGCGGGTTTATGGGGCCCGAGTTCAGCGGCACTTTTGATTGGCCATTCGGTGAGTATCGGGTTAAGTCGGCTCAGTTCGGTTTCAATTTTAACTCTTCGAGTGGTTTGCTTGTACTAATTCGTTAAATATTCTGTTTTATACAAAAGCCTTGCTTACATGCTTGAAACAATAGGTAGCATTCTTGTTTAAGGTTTTCATGATTATAAGGTGATGTTTTGTCTTGCTCCGTCATTCAATAAAAAAGAAAAAAATAATCTTTGATTGCAATATGCCAATATATCCTTAAGTTATTTAATAATAAAGGTACACTACTACTACCGCCTTGGCTTGACATTTAATAAGAAATCATTAACTTTCTAATAACAGAATATTTCAAGCAAGAAATATTAAACCTACAAATATTCAGATCTATCCATCGTACCCGCTAGGTAATAATTTATCTATATTTCACATATTATTACATTCTATAATATTTAAGTCAATGAAATAAATTATTTTTACGAAGAACTGGCTGACCTTGTCCATTCCTTAGCACCCACTCGATAAGTACCGTTAAAAAAACTAGTACAGTTACCGCAAAACTGGATTGCGCTTAACTATTTTTCTAATAAAAAGCGTATTATATTAATTTAATATTGTTTTATGTGTCTGTGGGAATTTTTAATGCTATTGTTATGAGTTATGTAATTACTTATTTTGTCCGTTACTTATTACTTACTTTTGAGCTATTAATATATAGCTATTAACGAGGTAAAACACAGCGGGCTAGATAGTTAACTGCCGAATTGCGCAAATGTATTTTCCTGATCCTTCCTAAATGTCAAGTTACATTTGACGTCGTCTTTGTTGGTAGAAATGACGGTATCTATTATTACAACGTATATAAAAAACCAGATTTTTGGATTTCCTCGCGTGTATACTTATTGATGTTTGAAAGCACAGAACCGCTTGCTTCTTAAAAGTACTTAGAGTTAAGGCCAAAAGTACTCAACTAAATATAATATGTAATGATGGAAGAGTACAGTAAACTAAACTCTCACGAAATGAACGTACTGCTTCCTCAAAGGAAGGATCCCGTTTGCCCCACTTTCATGAAAAAAGTTGTCAGAACCCTTTAACTTTACATTGAAATAAGTACATTAGTATTAGTCTTACTTTACGACCATCTCGGTAGAGAATACCAAAATATTATATGAAATATATGAATGTCTTTGTTTAATTATATTAAATCTAATGTAATTAATACATGCCAAAGATCGTTATCATAAATTTGCATATCTCTAGTAGTAATTATTTATTTGATAGCCTTTACTGGGTCAACAGACTATGCAGAGAGTCTCAGAGAGTCTTGGAGATTTTTGTATATGTATAAATGTGTGTTATTGTCATGAGGACACACATGCACACACACTTGCTTAGAAAGGCAGATTACACATGTATGAGCGACAATGAAATCTAAACCTTGCCTCATATCAAGAAATGTTCACGACCGCATTGGTATCTTGGCTGAAGACCCGATATGGTTTGCATACGGTATCTCACTATCTTTAGGATACATGCATAACTATTTTTGGGCAAATTGAAGCAATAGAAAACTCGAGGAGCTCTCAACCACTAGGTGAACTAGACTTTTTTTTATATAAATCAGTGTGTTATAGTTATTTCTCGAAATGCAGGTCCTCAGATTTAGACCTTAGACTTACGACTAATTAAATTTTGCAAAGAATTAGGAAAATAATAAAAATAAGAACATTAGAATAGTTCTTATACGAGGGTGATTTCTTGGAAAACTCAGTTTTCATCGTATATCGATTATATCATTCGATATATCTTCATCGACAACGCAACAGCTTGTAATAATCTTTACCTTTTATGGCTAATAACCGGCTCCCATGGTGTTTTATCACCAAAATCTCGTGTTTATGAAGTTTAGATATATTTTTATGGGTTTTCGGCTAGCCATGGGAAAACGGTGGCTCCATCGAATTAATGTTATGCATTTTCTAGAAACCGGAAATTAAACTTTATTTGTGGACATGCAAGGCATATTTTTTTTGGTTGGTTTTAAAAATTTTAAGGCCGTCATACTGTGAAGCATTTTTTTTACAATTATATAGATTTTTGATGAAATAGGAAATTGTAGCTCCTCGACATTACTTTGAAATTGTGTGATGTGTCCGTTTTGGTTGGATTGTGTTGGCACGTGCATTGCTTAAAGGTGATATATTTTTGCACAAAAACCAAGTTAATTTCACAATAGCACCGTATTTTTAATGTATATAATGTATTTTTTATTTCTTCACTAAACGTGGCTGAAGAAAATTTCAAGATTATCTGTCTTGGGCATTGGACAGAACTGGTGGGTTTTGTAATAGTATTCAGTAAATAAGTAGTTATTTCTTTAAGTTCACATTATACCAGTAATACATAGTTCGACTGCCATCGTCAATAGATTACTGCCGACCACGTCACTGCTGGACATAGGCCTCCGTACAAAGAAGGCTTTCATGCCATGGTCCATTTTCATATTAAAACTCACTTTCCTATCAAGGAGGGGGGCGATGGTAGTTGTGTCACAGACTCACAGTTTAATACTTTTGCAGCTATCATCGGTATCGATTTTGATTTAGTCGTACATTGTAAACAGTTCCAAATAAACGATTTTTATTATGTTTTTTTAATTTAAATACATGTAGGTAGATTGATGCAAAAGTATCTTAATTTTTATGTTATATGTTATATAATACGGCAATAGCAATTACTAAATTATAATGAAGTCGAAAACAGTTTAGAAAGTAATCAAATTTATTTTTGAACTTGAACGGAATGGAATTTTCTTTCCTCAATTTGCATCATTTTTTTTTATTATTTACTAGCTATGCCCGCTACTTCGTACACGTGACATTTGAATTTTCAAGTTATTTTTAATTTTTCACCGTTTAAACCTTCCCTGGACTACGACAAACATTTCAAAACCAAATCAGCTAAATCGGCCCAGCCGTTCTTGAGTTTTAGCGACACAAATGAACAGCAATTTATTTTTATATAAAAGAAGATATATAAAGTTAAAAAAGATATGTAGTAAGCTATTAAAAAAAACCATTAAATATAGATCCATTGATTCCAATCCCGTACGTAATCTAAACGTGTAAACTTAGGAATCTAGCTAAGAATCAACCAGACCGTGTAACTATTACTTACTATGACAGATAGATTTTACCTCAAATGCGAAGAGTTAAGATAAAAATACATGATGGAGTTAGACCTTCACACATACCTTGAAAGGTCATAGAGCTTACCAATTATTGCGATAAGGAAAGATAAAAGAACCGATAAAGCACCTAAATGAAATGTTAATGACAATGTTATCGGGAGCAAATATAAACAATGATTACTACTCGTATGTACAGGACACGATCTCTTAACGTGATTCGGAATTAGCGATGTGACACATCGAGGGCAATGAAATTGATCTGTGGAATGGACTTCTATGAATTATTTTGCCCTCGAACTATTTGAAGCTTCTGTTACACACGTTATTTCATTTTTTTTTAATAAATCTCCCGTAAGATATACATACTGTGCCGCGGGGGACTTTACAAACATACATGTAATGGACACAAAGAACATCCAGACCAAGGACAACAATTTTTGGATCACACAAACTGTTGTTCCACGTGGGATTTGAACCCAAGATACTTGACGCAGTAGAAAGCGTCGTGGCGACCGCTTAAACCACTAGGCCAATCGTGCAGGTAGAACAGCACACAGGAATAGAGTAAGCATAATTTTGAGTACAGTCAACTTACTGTGCCGAGAGATATTAGGACAAATTTATTATTTATTATTATTTATTAATTATAATTAAATACATGTACACTTGGTTGATTAAAATATGAAAAAGGATGAGTCTTTTTTGTTGATATGAAAGATAATTGGCCAATTCTAAATGACACTAATATTGTAAAAAGTGTATTTTAAAGATGTGTATGTATTGTACGTTTGGTACTTGGTCACGCTCAATCGGCAGGACTAATTTTGGAAGTAGCTGATACAGTGCATTAATACATAGGCTACTTTTTATTCCAAAGATGACCAAGGTATCTGATAAATAGCGGATAACACCGCGGGGCGCTACTAGTACCTAATAAATTGCGGTTGTGGTAGTCCGTACTGTAAAGGTATATAAAATATTAAACGGTAGAAACTTAATAAGAAAAACACGTGAGCACATTTTGTATGTACAGATCATTTTACATACAGATATTTGTAACTTTTTAATGTTTGACTGCGGACCCTATTACATGTACACATATGCATTTTAAGATATTCGATAAAATCTCTCACAGTATAACAAGCACGACGTAAGATAATGGCTTTCCAGGTATCAATAGCTTAAGCGCTCCCTCTGGACTTCTGGACGTTTGGAAAAAAATAATTATTGTTTGCGTGTTCCGGAGGAGTTTGATTGCGCTAATCCACCGGCGAGCGCCGGCGCATTCGCCGTGTCGTCACGCGAGCTTCCGGCGGGAAAATTATTAAAAAAATTTATAATTCATCTTATGAATCCCTTATCGTTGGATTTTAGACTTTATTCCTTAGAGTACAGGGTTGGTTAGTACAAAATTGGGGTGAATATATATTTGACAAGTTTATGAAGATACGGTCTGATAAAGTAGTGATTTTAGACATTCAGGTCCAAGAGTTATGTCTATAAGTTATGTGGTATTTGTGGCATTTGGGGATATTTACAATGATCTTATGGTATTTGTAACTATTTTAATAAGGTTTTTAATAGGAGATCGGATTGCTGAGCGTTGAAATTGTTAGTTATTAAAAAAATATGTTTTTTATAGAATATATTTTTGTTGCTAACAGCAATGATCAATTTTGATGATTATTGGCTTGGTAAATTTCAAATAGTAACGCAGTAAATGCTATTAGAAATTATAGATAAATTCTTGCCTCTTATTTTCCTCTCATATCATCTCTTCATCTTGGTAAATTGTTTAAGTTTTGACTCCTTTGATTTCTATTAAGAGGCTTTCCGTCTTTGCTCATTCTATGAGCATCCTTTTATATCCTTATATCCTTTTATAACATAGCTTAGTACCTATTTAAATTCCTAAAACCTTCGTCTGCATCAGTCTGACCCAAGTCACCGCCTTATCACCAATAAAACTACCTCAGTAATGATAGAAATACATTTTTGTTTTTTGCGCCCTGTGAAGGTAGCCTATCAAAATATCACTCGGATTCTTCAACATCGGCAAGCTAGGATAGTCTTTTACAAGATTCGGTCAGAACAACCAATCTCCTTATCTTATGTATCTTTACGTAGATCAATTGCGACTTGTAGGTCTAAAAGTTGTTAATCCGATTGCTTAGTGAGAGGTTGCGGGTTCGATTCTCACACAAGACAAATCAATTGTATGATGTGGTGCATGATTATTGTTTCTGTATCTGAGTACAATTTAACCATAATATGTATATACCGTAACGTAGTATAGGCACTGTCTAATTTAAGATCTGACAGCTATGTCTGAGATATGTCAAGGAATTATCATTATTCTTCTATCATGATTATGTGGATCTGGCATGTGCCTTGCTTGGAGCATAAATTCTAATTTCTTTCTACAATCTATTGTTATACACCTTTTTCTTATTCTTAAATTGTTAGTGGTGAGTTAAATTAGTCGAATTGGCCATGTTACTTACTTTTATTACTGTTACAAACTTATAATATATTTACCTTAAAAAAAATGAATAGCGCAGAGCGTTCGTCACGGTACGGTAGCGGGATGTGTAATAATTACATTCAAGTTATTTATGCGCTATTGCATTATCGCAGACTAAACAAAGATAGAATACTGTCGCAACAACAAATAGAAATAATCAAGACCATTATACACATCAAGACTGCACGGTTGGCCTAGTGGCTTAAGCGGTCGCCACGCCGCTACTGCGCCGTCTACTGCGCCAAGTGTTGTGGATTCAAATCCTACATGGGACAACACTTTCTTGTTCTGAGTCTGGGTGTTCTTTATGTCCGTTTAAAGTAAGTTTGTAAAGTCCCACGCGACACAGGAATGTTTTTTCCCAATGCGGGAGTTGTCTTTTAAAAAAAATCCGGATCGGTAATGTTAACATACGCAGAGGGTACACACATGAATGTCAGTGCCCTCTTTAACACGATAAAAGTAAGGTACTTACATGATATGTCGATAAGAGTCGGCTTTTTTCAATAATAATAATTAAACACTATGTTATCAAAGTTTTCTTCCGGTATACAGCTAACTTCTGTTTCCCAAAGTTCTCGGCAAACCGGGGTCTTAGGTTATGACTTATGATTGCACTTTGCCAGGAATGCGGTTTAATCAATACTAATGAATGTTTGTAGCTTATATCTGACACACTACTTTCGCTATCATCGTTTATTCTTACAACTTAATCTCTAAATTCGTGTTAGTAGAGCTTCGCTGATTTCAGCACGAACTGGCGGGCTCGACATTCGTGTTGTCGTGTTTCGTTGGTAGTGCGAGATCGGAGGCCCAATGATGCATAAACATCACTAGGCCGCCATGGTGTGGGTCACCATGCTGTGTTGTCTGCATCCGCAATGAGTATGGTGACTCCACTTTTGGATTCTGCTTATGCTTTCCACCAGGCAGAGTAGAGGCACTTTGTCTAGTCCATACATAAAAATACAAAATAAATTGTACCATTGATGCATATTGTTCTCTCTATGATGTTTTTTAGTTTTTAATCGACTTGAATAGGAGGAGTTTTCAATTGACTGTATTGCTTTTGCTCTCTTTTGGGCGTTCGTTTTCAATATCATCGGCATTTGTTAACTTATTTCAAGAATTGTTTTTTTTTTTAAAAAGACACCTCCCGCACTAGGAATTAATCCTGTGTCGCGGGGGACTTTACAAACATACATGTAACGGACACAAATAATACCCAGTCTCAGAACAACAATTTGTGGAACACACAAAGTATTGTCCTACGTGGGATTTGAACCAACGACACTTGGCGAAGTAGGAAACGGCGTGGTGACCGTTAAACCACTAGGCCAAACGTGCAGTCATTGATTGGTTTTTACATATTTGGATACAGTTTTGGGGTGGTTGGCTATTGGTTTCTACATAAAAAAAAAACTTCTTACTTAATTTTAAGTTGTCTTTACCAACCCCATCATCCCACATGGAGTAAAATTAAATTATTTTAAAGTTCCTCTATGGATTCTTTTTCCTAAATGCAATTAAATATCGTAGGCAGTCCTCCTTGACACGGCACGTATAGTGAGGAGGTTCCTGTCTCTGGATCCCTAACCACCGGTTTCGTGGTCCCTGTTCCCAAAGTCAGTAGTCTACTATTTTTTATATTTTAAAATACTAGTTGTTGCCCGCGGCTACGCCCGCGTGTATGTTGGTTATCGCGGCAAATAGTAGCCTATGACATCAGAATAACAATTCTGATGTATAAGCTATATTGCTGTAAAGTTTCATCCAAATCCGTTCAGTAGTTTTTGCGTGAAAGAGTAACAAACACCCATCCACCTATCTATCCATCCATCCATACTTACAAACTTTCGCGTTTATAATATTAGTATAGATGTATTTAATTTTTTTTTTTTTATATTTAAAAATGTAATTAATATGTTTATTAGATGTAATAAAGAAAATCATAATAACATTTATTACACGCAAACAAAAAAATTCAATATGTTCAACTTAAAACTAGGTTACGTTACAAATCGAACATGATATTGTTACTAATTACAAATACCTACTATAAACTTAGTGTGGAACAAAAAACGGTAACCGAAATGGTGCAAATGAATTTTATCAGTTACGAACTCACTTCTCACTATAGGTTTCCTTCCACACTTTGTAAGATAAAAATGGCATGATAACAAAGTAAGTTATCTGGCCAACACTAAACTTAATCCATTTCTAAATCACAGTATTAAGAATCGCTCCACTGAGTCTATTCACGATCGCTATCGTATGGGAGTAAGGCAGCATTGTTTGTTTGTTCACACCGCCGGTCACCAATAGGTAAACGTCACATACATGTTAGCGCAGCGATCGTGAGCGACACTTGTAAAATGTATGGCAGCTGAGTCTTGACTGAATATGGTGTTGAACGAAACCGTACGTATATATTTAATTATATAACTTAAACAGATTATAGCCTATATATAGAGCAGTGAACTATTAATGGCTGTTGATGATGATGAAACAGGTTAAGGTTTTTATGAAGTAGAGTGCAAACGACTTGGCGGGTTACATCATTGTCTGTAAGTACCGCCGCTTACAGACACCTACTATTCAAGAGTCACATATGCGTCATTACCCTTTGAGCTTTTTCAAAAATGGGAATAGGATGTATTTTGTAAAAAAAAACTAAAAAAACGTAACCAAAAATTACTAAATACCGGTTTACTATGAGGTCAAGGTTTAACCCGGGTCTAGGTAATCCGTTCGTCTCAAAACACAGCTTTTACACAGCTAATGCGTACTGTATGTTTTTTACAGCATAAAAACAAACATAGACAGACAGATAGATAGACAAACTATTACCTATTTTTTGGCTTCGCCGTCGTTGGGTAAAAAGAAGAAAAAATGTTGTCATTAATAATACATCAGTATTATCGACTGTTTCATTGCTTTTCAATTAAGCTAGGGAAAATTATATACCCTCAGTACTAGAAAGTACCTATTTGCGGTTGACGACATATGGAAGCAAGACACATTTTAAGACAGTATAGATACAATAGATAATTAAGATCATTTTAGTAGCTACATAACAGAATATAAATTAAATTAAAAAGCTTTTTAAAAACAAGCTTTTACTGGAATGCCTCGAGACGAATCAAATGAGTCCAAATTCGATGATGTTGCGACGTTTCTTTACAGAGTTTCTATGGCCACCTTCCAGCTCCAGCATCAGATAAGCTCCATATCATTATGATATTGTATTGTCACACTGTCTACATAAGCTTACAAAATTTCAACAAAATCGGTTGGAGATATCTGCTTCAAAATTGAGTTGCAAGATTCCACTCGAACATACAAGCATACATACATACATTGCAACTTAATAAAAAGCTTGTAAAAAGTGTAGCTCTCTGTGGAAATCAATCATAATACCGCTTACTCGGCTGTACCACCGTAACGGAGTGTATTGCTTTGTTTTCGGCAAGCGATATGTTAAAACAGAGATATGATATTCTAATAAAGCTGTTTCATAACTTCACAACACGCCAAAGTGTCGGTTAACATGCCTATTGTATTTTGTGAGCTACACAATGTTTAAAGAGGTTAACTTTTCTTTATGTGATAATAAGTAGAACATACTCGTAGATCGCAAAACCTTATAAAAAGTTCGAATTGAAGTCTTCAGTGCTAGTTATAGTTTCACAGGTTATGTCAGGTTAACAATGTAGACAGACGTGATTTCACCAGTATTGCAAATGTTTATAAGCATCAGCAACCGCATGCCCTTATCTGGGGCGTGTGATGTTTTGCCATCTTTATTGTACAATATATCATCGACCTCTTAGATATCTAATGACAGTTATTTAAGCCTTGGATAAGTAGTAGTGTATTGTAAGAATCCACTGTACACAAGAAAAGTAGGTTACAGCAAATATAATAATAAAATAATACACTATCTAGTAAAGCAACAGTAAAGTTTTGAATTAACAATAAATTGCACTCGTTGCATACACGTTGATGATCCTGAGCAAAATTATATCCATCAATATTATTTCCTTTAAAGCAGTGCAGAGGTCGCTTATTTTATGTGACTGGTGCCAGACTGCAATAAAATTCTTCGTGGCCGCGCAATTTGCATAAACGTTTATATGCTATAGGTATGCACTTTAAAGCATTAACATAATATTCATACATACATAATCTAATTTCTTATACCGTTCCTTTAGACAGACATAAAAGTTATCAAAGGGCTTTTAGTTATAGAACATTTTTAATGTGTTTAAAGGAAAATATTTACTTCGTCTGTATACCTAATCTGCCTATATCTACGTGTATTATACGTAGATAGTTATAAAGACACCAACCGTTAGAAATAATGTATGATTATTAGATTGGTAATTTAGGCTTTAAATACTGGGTTCACGGTTTAATATCGGTTTAGTCTGTTTCGATGCGTGCCGTTTGGTGGAAATCATAGTCTAGTATCCGAAACTCGGCACGAGTGACGCCGTAAATATAAAGTGTTTTCACGCGCCGCTCAGACGAAGTTATCTACGCGTCCGGGTCACCGGGCCTTCGCACACTTATCTTAGCTTAGGGTGTAACCGCACTGACCAGTTCGAGCTAGCTTTGCTAAACGGAGAATAATACATAAATTATTGATTGGTTTAACAACGTGTCTAAATCTTAGTTTAATAAAAAACCTGGAATTAGTAAATTAAAACGGGACATGTACGAATCTAAAGAAACTTGTATTTAGATAGTTGGTCCCTTTGAGAGTTCTCTTTCCAAACACTTTTTCCAATTTTGCGAGTGATAAACTTGACACAATAATTCTAACATCCTAAATATATAACGTGTGTTACAGTACCTTTATTACAGTGAACATGCATCTAATGTGCACAATATATTTATCATTAAAAATCATTTTTAGCACGTTACCTGTCTACCCATAAACTTTACTTGTGATTCGATGGCAAATACATACATTACACAAGTAGCAGCATTTAATTTTTAAACAAATACGGACAACGATAAATAGGTAAATGAAGTACCTTATAGAAAAAATATACCCGCAAGTAACATAATTAATGGTTAGTATAAAAACTCCTTAATACTAAATAATATTTCATTTATAACATAAAACAAAAATACTTTAAATTCGGTACAACATCAAAGGATTTGTACTTATCATAATTTTAAAAGATTCGATAACGGCTATCAGAATATTATAAAACTTACCAAGTTCTTGGACTTCTTGGTTTGTATGCACGAACTAATCTAAGGTATTATTAGGTCGACTATAGCGATAAAATATTTCGACTTAACTCATAGTTGTTTTATTTTAAAAGGCAAGATAGATTCATGTAAAGCTTTTACGCTGCATATCGGTGGAAATTCGGGAGAACTGATAATACCAATATAGATTTCATTCTAAGTCTTATTCGGTTTGTCAGTAGGTACTAAATTCAAAGATGCGAGTAATTGTGTTATTACAATGGTCCACTTTTCCAAATTCAAGTATTTTTGACTTGCGTTCAATACGGGTCTGTTTCAATGATAAGTAAATTGTGTTTGAAACAGAGTGTATTAATTTTCGCAACACCTACTACGTGAAAAGGGCTAGAAATACAACAACGTATGAGTTCACTTTAATAATAATTTCGATGAAGTTCAAGGAAAGTTCAACGATCAATAACAGAAGACTCATTAACAAACGGAAGCTTAAAGCCCACTGTGGTCTATTCTTAGCGATATTTGTTTACAATAATATTTTCACGTGCTAATTCTTCTACGTGTTTTATATTGTCATATCATCTTATATCAAAGTGTATTTTTATATAAATTTTATTCCCTTTTAATATTAGCGATCTATTTTTTTTGTCTGACCACCTGTGCTGTTATTTAACCATTCATAAATGGTAATTCCGTACTCTGAATGCTGCGCCCGTAAAAGTATCTTATCGTGGGAGTTCCATCTTAATATCTGTCGTAGAGTCTGCGTCATACATACATTACAAAAGGGCATAAAAAGATAGGTTAGGTCAACTTAGTTTTGTTTCAGTAAATGTACCTTTTAAATGGGAATATTACTATTACTATTGTTATACTATTGAAAAACTGAGGTGCCGTCATGGATATTGTATTTTATAGACAATAAGTCGATATGACAGACTTGCGTGTTATATCACTAATAGGAGATAGTGAGGCTCATTAGTTATGAGATTCATAAGCCTACTGTGATTATCAATTTAAATTTGAACTAGTACTAGTAGACAGCAAAGGAACGTTAATGTTTATTACGACAAAACAAAATCGAGCATAAATAAGACACCGTATAGGTTACTATAGTTAATAAAATATAAAATGATGGTTTCTTAAAAAAAATACCATCATCAAAAACTCGAAGAATATCTCATATGGTGATTCGCACAGTAATATTCAACGCAGTGCCAGGTGTAGATGATTATCGACTCAAATAATCCGAAGTCTGTCCTCGCCCTTATTTATAGAGCATATTTACGACACTACTATAGTTTAAAGATGCCAACATTCTGTGACTAGTGTATACATATATGTTACTATATTGGTATTTTTGTTTGATTGAATTACTTTGTAGCGGCCTAACTGATAGTGCTCTATTTGTGTGGAGACCCTATCTGCGTAGTTGAGTGTTCCATTTAAACTGACAAAACTCATTACATACGTACATGTAACTATAGCCTAGGACTACACTAATAGTACGTACGTGTTTATAATTATGTTCTCCTAGTGGATCTTTCTTTGTCTTTAGTAAAAGGGTTTAAAGGTCAAACTGTAGAGACACAAGTTAGTTTACGTCCTTTGAATGCCTTACCCCTGGAGTTTGAGGTTTCAAAGCGAGTTGTAAATGTTGTTGTTTAACAGTGAGGTCGTGGTACACCTTCCTAAGCATGGCTCTCTCATTTTAAAAATGATCAGTACTGATACGAAATAATGACGAAAGTTTCTTAAACTTATTTTAAATACTAAATCATTCAAACAGTTGTTGGAGCTGTTTCCTGGCAAGCAGTTACCGGTGTCGTCAAACACTCGTAATGATTACTGAAGTAACTTTTACGTTCTAGCGCATAAAGCACTTTTTTTTTCGCTTTTGTAAGTCATTTTGTAGAAACTTATAAATGCTCTCTAATGTCTATATTGATGCTTATAGCTCTACACTTTATTGCTACTAATAGACACTACTTAGGAAGTGAAGTGTTTCTACTCCACTTAGAGTACAAGGCAAATCCAAAATTAAAGCCAGAATTAACGTCTACCACCTACTATTAATTTATTAATAACTAGCTGACCCGGCGAACTTCGTACCGCCATATTTACATATCTGTCTCAGCTGCCCACAGGCAGTGTACAGTCGCGGACGAAAAAACACTTTTCCCGTTATCTTTTTTTTTTCTTTCTAGCAAAAAAATTATTAATGAAATCGGCCTATTTGTTATTGAATTACAACTAAGTACATATTTTGACTTTCATCCCCTCTCTCCAGGAAACCGTGCTGAATTTCGGGATAAAAAGTATCCTATGTCCTACCTCGTAGTATGAACTCAAATCATGCCAAGTTTCATTTGAATCCGTTTAGTAGTTTCGGCGTGATGCGTGGCCAAGATACAGACAGACAGACCAAAAAGGAAAAAATTACAGTTTTGGCTTCAGTTTCGATTATAGAGAGCCCTACAAAAAAAAAATTCAAAATATTTTTAATGTACAGAATTGGACCTGTTACATTTTTATTATAAGTATAGATAAGATCTTCTGCTCCAAATGTCATATTTAGTTTCAATGCAATCACAGTTTGTATTCGCCCTAGTTTAATCAAATAAAATATAAAAGTACTATTAAAATGCAATATGAATACTTATGTAGATAAAAATAAGAACGTTATATCGTCACTCTGTATTCTCCAGTTACTGCTCCAATAAGGTTAATGTTCGTGCTATTCGAGTGAGGCTAAATGGATGCACATTGTACTTACAGTCCTTAAAATATAACTTGATCTATAGAGATCTGTCTGTCACAGGACAGTTATCACTAGTGTCAATTTAAAACGTAAAAAGTACATTTTAGGTGGGAATTTTATATGTATAGTGTATTGCATTTCATTTGTGGTAAAACTGGCACGCAAAGAATGTAAATAAAGGTAATGCAAAATAAAAATGCAAACATGACATTACTTTTTTGGTTTTATAGCTTCTGTTACAGAGGTCAAACTATATTTTAAGGACTGTAAATGAGGCAGAGGTGTTGAGTTCGGGTTGATTAAGAGACTTATTCAACAGGTTGAATGTTCGTGAAATATTAATGATTTTGTTGCGGTGAGATTGAGAGTGAGTAAATTGAGTTATATAAAAGGGTTGGTGTATTTTTATGTTCTTTCGAATGTTTTATATTGGCTATTAATAAAGTGTTATGTTTAGGATGTATGTGAAAATAGATAGTTTTGGCGTTCATCGTGAGCAATAACGGGACACGAGAATCTATACTAATATTATAAACGCGAAAGTTTGTAAGTATGGACGGATGGATGGATAGATGGATGGATGTTTGTTATTCTTTCATGCAAAAACTACTGAACGGATTTGGATGAAACTTTACATTAATATAGCTTATACATCAGAATAACACATAGGCTACTATTTGCTGCGATAACCGACATATACGCGGGCGGAACCGCGGATAACCACTAGTTACTATATATTACATTCTTAATAGATTTTGGAATAAAAATTTTAGTTTCTAACTAAAGTACCTATTAGGTCTACACTACGTTTATATTGAATTAGACCGTTTTATTCAAGACAAGGTAATGTTTTAGCTGTACTTAAAAGATATTAATTTACTAAGAAGTCTTTATTACCTACACATACATACATTATTGTGTACATACATACAAAAACTGACGCCTATATTCTTGACAGTGAAGGCTTTTACTTCCTCTGTAAAATGTAACTTTTCGTTCTATCACTGTTCATTATAAAGCTTTATTTTCCTGTAATTTGGCATCATCATGGAAGGCAAAAACCACTAGGATCTTAAAATAATGAGAGTACATTAAATGAAAAAGGTAAATAAGAAGGAAACGCCATGCAATTCAATACTTAGTGCTAATACAGATAGAATGGGAAGTCGTTGCAATAGCCCAAACAAGTCAAAGTAGCATATACCGAGTCCTTTAAAATGTACGGACAATACCTACTAGATTATTCCAATTACATATTGGAATAGTAAATAGATCGATTACTAGTACTTAGGTATTTAACTAACACGAGGGGCAAGCTTTATAGATAACATTATCGGACAAAGTGCGCAGACTTTGTGTGGCTCACATTACCGATGCGCGTGAGACGGTCCATGACTTTCGCTCGCTGGAAGAGCTAAATGATATACCTACGCAATAATATACTTAAGAAAGTCGTTGTATTAAATGTACATTATAAGTAGATGTAATCTAGATATAAAATTCCTACTGGGTTATAGTTATATTAAACAAAATTAATTTTATACGCTATCGCAATTAGTGTCCTGTGGATGGCGAAAAAAAAATTCAAGGTCCTTTCTTTTCCTTGTTTTGTTTCGCCCCTTTCATTTTTCTTTCTACATACCTTCTGGATTTTTAAATCATTTAACACCAATTTGTCTCGATAAAACTGTTATAATTATAATGTCGCAGAAAAGTTTACTACCGGAAACGAACTAAATAGGTGCCTTAGTATGTACACATACATGTGAACTTTAAGTTTTCCATAAGTTATTTTCCTGTGATATGGGAAAATACAATGTACTGTTAAACAATAATGGAATGCTAAGAATTTTATATAACAACAGAAATTGTCCTGTTTCTGTAACTAATTGTGGCTGGTATTTTATTAATTTACATGTTCTTAGCTATTTTTATATTTTGTGTAATACTCCAGGAAAGGAAAAAATATAAATTAATTATGAAGTATTCTTTAATTGTATGCATTTAACGTAATAATTGTCCTAATCTAAGTTTGCATAAACCACTCGATATTCACCATTCGTTCATTACATCCTTATCTCTGAAAGTTAGTCAATCTAATTGTACTATTGCATCAAACGTACGTTATAAACCATTTTAAGTGCTCACGTAATCCATTGCACCCACAAGTCAAGCACGCCCACTGACACATCCATTCACTGTAGATCCATATACTTATCACCCAAACATCTGAGCGTCGCGTTAGTCACTTCGCGACGATAAACTTTGTACCCGCACCACGTACAACAATGCTGTGTTATCACACGTTTATCTATCACTTATCACCAGCTATTCACATCAAATTGCTCGTTCTTCACTTATGAAATTTGTATACTTGGGTGCTCCATCATTTTATGTGGCGTACCACATCTAGATTACAGTGTGCTGGATCGTTGTTTTTTTGTAGTCTCTTTTGGAATGTACGATTGGGAAAAGACAAGTACATGCCGTAACAGTGCATTTTAATGTTACAGACTTTTGTCCCAAATTGTGAGCATATTGTACGTATACGTAAATTGCACGCCATTGCTGGACTTTGTGGCTCAATTTTTTGGATATTTAAACAAAAAAAGAACAGACAAGTTCTAATTTATATCACTAGCATGGTAACCATAAAGACAGGCTTCAGTCCACTGCTGTACATAGGCCTCTAAGAAAGAAGGTTTTGCCCTTCCATCCCACACTGGTCATACGGGTTGTACTGCGTAGTTTTGTTTCTCTCTTAGTCGCCTCTTGCGACATCTATAGGATGGATAGGGATGGGGACACTCCATATTATTCATCCGTCAACAAACGGAGAACGTATCGATTACTTGACAATGCAACTATTTATTATTGGGCAATGTTCAGATCAGGATATGCACCTCTGTCATCTCTAGCTTACGTTTAAAAACTCAATGAGCTGTTGCCCGCAGATTCATCTGTGTTTGCGACCTCTGTTCTAAGGGTCGCGGGTCGTAGCTTAATTATAGCCCATACGTTTTCTAGATAAATATGGCCAACATATTTTTTTTAGTAAGCTGGTAGAGTCATAATAGGGCTTTTAAACAAGCAAATCATCGTATAAGAAACGTTGTAGGTACTTATATAGCAGCAAATCGTCAGCAGTGCGATGTTTAATGCATATTTTATATAGATAACTAGCTGACCCGGCGAACTTCGTACCGCCAAATTTACATATCTGTTCTCAGCTTCCCACAGACAGTGTACAGCGGACAAAACAAATTAATTTTTCCCGTTATCTTTTAACTTTTCTTATACACGAACCTTATACTAACAATAACGAACACATTAAAAAAATAATTATTTAATTTGGTGCAGCCGATCGGAAGTTATGCGCGTACATACATTTCGGCGATTTATTTTTATATATATATAAGATATTACTTTTATTTATATGCCTCCTGAACACATGTCTGAAATTATGAAATAGAGAAATTTAAAATTGTTCTGGAATTACTGTTACATTTTCAGTCCCGACCGCTGAACACGAACATGGAAAGTACCAACATATGTGTAGTACTTTTCATTGCTCTTCGGTCTGGAATGAGGTTTTAATAAATTCGACGATATTTCCGATATTTTCGGTTTTTGGACGTTAATGTTCAATGAGTTGATTTTTGTTCAAAAGCGTGGCGAAACTTTTAAGTAGCTTAACGAATATCCAGGGACGGAATAGTTTTTCGTATGAGATTTTTACACACTTCTTGAAAGCGTGCGTGAGGTGCTTAAACCTATGCAGATTTGAACAGTTTGAATCATCGGCGTTCATTCATCATCAACAACATCGGCCCATTGCAGTCAACTGCTGAACATAGGCTTCTCCTATTGCGTCGACGTTTACTTATTATAATTTATTTAATTTGGTTGAACGTTTATGAATATTTTACATGTCTCTCTACAAGCGATTCCCGTTCCTTAGCTCGCTTAAAAGCATTTTATGTAAATACTAGTATTTACCCGCGGCTCCGCCCGCGTTTATGTCGGTTATCACGGTAAATAATAGCCTATGTGTTATTCTGATGTATAAGCTATATTACTGTAAAGTTTTATCCAAATCCGTTCAGTAGTTTCTGCGTCAAAGAGTATCAAACATCCATACATCCATCCATCCATCCATCCATAGTTACATACTTTCGCGTTTGTAATATTAGTATAGATTTGCCTCTTAAACAGATTTTTTTTTGAATGAATGCTAAAATATTCTATTCTAAATAGGTTGTAGAAAACACCCCGGGGGCAACTTGTATGCACTAATTGCATACATATTAATTATTATACGAAACGCATCAAATATGAGTCAGAATTCATACTTGCGCGGTATTTTAGTAAACATGTATAAAATTATGGTAATTATAATTATATTTTATTTCATTATTATTTTTTACGTTTTAAATAAATATGTTTTCAGAATCCGGCACAATTACAATGTGTTGCATGTAATGTATGACCCTAACAATTCTTATTTGACCTACAAAAGAATTATTATGGCAGATGCTTTAAGCGGAAGCATTTTTTTTCTATTGCCTAGTGACTTACTGTATGAGCTTTGTGGCGAGACCGTTGCATCCCTTATTGTGGTGTTGACAAATGAATGATGACAATTATATTGTGTGGTATTGTGGTTGTGACGACTATATTATGCTGTGGTACGTTGTGACCCTAAACATGTTTTGGTAGTATTATTCACTGTTGCTAATCGTTTCTTAAAGGCCTGTATGGGGTCGAATCTGGGTTTGAGGGTGTTGTTTAGTTAATCGTACGTTAAAGTGATAGTATAATCTAAATCATAAATATAGAGTTGATCAATTTTTTCTGATTTAAGTTAATTTTTATGTGCCATTTTAATGTATTGTAATGAAAATGTTATCAATTTTGTTTTGGAACTATCCGATAGATTTTTTGTACAGCTAGTCAATTAATAATTATTAAAACGTACGTACAATATTTGACCATGAATACTTAGGTCTTTATGATAAGTAAATTTTTAACCGACTTTCAAAAGGGAGTAGGTTCTATGTTCCACACTATGTATTTTTTTTACGTCTGTAATTTTGATACTTGTAAAATAATTTTTGAGATAGATACTAATGTCATAATTTATTGAGATTTTTTCAATCTTAACACGTACTTTTCTGCAATCTTATAACGTTATTCCAGAAACCGTAGCCGCGTTTCAAGATTAAAAACTTCGATATACGCTCATTAATAACTATAAATTCATAGTACAAATATATCTATCTCCACACAATAAAAAAGCGAAACTAGCAATATAATGCGATTTCGTGCTCCGGCCAACAACAATACCGACTAAACTCAACAATCGAATATTCAGTGTACCGTGTCGCATCTCTATTATACACCGGCTTTTGTTTAGCAAAATAAAATGTTGTAATCGTTTCAATGAAGTTGTCATACACTCAGAGTTTTTTTTTTGTAAAGGGTAGACTCTTGACTTCGGTGAACAAATACTAATGTTTTATTTTGATTATTTCGAGTGTTCGTACAAAATGTCAATATCAAGTTGTTGGAGAGTATTGTTGTTACTCAAATACTGTTTGTGTTTCGATAACTTAATTTGATATTGTTTGGGTCTTTACAATTAATGAATACTATTTTTTTTTGTTTACAGGTAATATTTTTTCCTGAATTGTGGTACGTAGCATTAATTTAATATTAGTCAGAGTGGCAATGGTATCTATTATTGCGATATCATAAAGACTTCCATCAAATTAAATCAAATACATGGTTATTAAAGTTATATATGTAGTGTCGATGTAAAATTACTGTTTTATAAATATGTAGATTAAATTTAATCCTTCAAACAATATCTAATTTATACTGTTTTTCTAAAACAAAGACAACGTTAACTTTTTTCCCTGAAATTAATTAAGTTTATTTTTAAAAACTAAGACTGGCTTAAAGCCCACATCAAATGTATATTTAACAGCGGTAATTACAATGCGAACTGACTATCCGCATCCCCACGTATCGGAGACGAAAAAAATATATTTATTTCCTATTTCACATGAGAAACCGCGGTGTGCGCACCACGTCGCCGACTCCCGCTGGTTGCCATTGTGCAACCGGGGCTGCGCAACCATTGTCCGGTAACCCCGGTAACTCCGCTCGCCCCGGGGATCGGCCCGGTGTTTATTTGCAAACAAACAGTACATGACGCCCGCTGTGCGCCGCGCCACGATTTGTTACGATTTCTGTAATACGATAGTTTTAAAAGTTAGCCAAAGTTCTGATGTAGGGGTGAATTTTAAAGGTGGAATTTTAATTTTTTGTGAGAGGTAAAATGATAAGGCTAGGTTAATAAAAAGTTAGATTAAAAGATAGTTTTAAACTTGTGCTTTTGTAGTAAGTAACAGTTGAGCCCGCTTGTAGACCGCAAGGCTCAAAAACAAATAAAGAATGTTATTTACTGTAATAAACATATTTAAAAATAGGGCTACGCAATAAAAGTTTCAAAATTCACCCACTATGACCATTTCAACATGTCACCATTTGATTTATTATAGTTTTTTGAGAGTCAAATAAAAAGCTCGCTCCATTAGTTAGGTTCTAAAATCGTTATTAGGTATATATACTTAATGTAATTCCCACGAACTTTTTATCGTGCAATAAAATTGAAACGGTAGGCAACGGACGAACGTATAAAAACTGTTAAGTTTATCTATATATAGATAAACTTAATAGACATTATAAAATTGAAATGACAAATACGAATCGAACATCGAATTAAATCGATACATAGGTACGTTTTAAAGCGATATCTTAGTCGATATTATAAAATTTGTTTTTCAAATGTTGATTGATATTCGGATGTTTAATGGTTTGAAGAAAGTTTCGTTTTTAGTTTATCTAACTAGTTTGCTACCGAACGTCATTAGTATGTGAATGTATTAGTGAAATATTAGTTTTTTTTCTGGTTTTACTCCCAATAATAAACATACACAATTTATTAGACAGGTGGTGTTAATGGACATGTGACAAGGATCCATCTAACGCCTTCCTTCTCGTAATAAATGTATCACAAGTTGAAGCAATATTAATGCTCATTTTATGTACCCGTTCATCAAAACAAAATATTTCTATCTATCAATACAAATAGTACTAATTCCTACAGAACGTAATAAAGGTAATGTTTTGAGATAACAAGGCCCGCAGGAATGTATTCATCTTTCTTTCATGTTTATTACTTTTATTGATACCCAAAGTAAACATATTAAAACTAAGTGTGTTTTATACTGGTGTTAATTGAATATTCTTCGGGGACAGTCTTCAAATCAAATCTTTTCTGTAGTAGTTTGTACGAAAAGTTGGACTTTTACTAAATTATTTGTGTTCAGTTTAGTCGATTACTCTACTATAGTTTTGATAACAGCATCTTTGGAAACTAGAGTAAGTTTTCAATGAAAAAAACATTTTATTATAGACTTCAAGGAATGCAAGTAATTGCATTTCTATTGCTGTTCTGTGATGGAATTACAGAGAGCTCTTTAATACACTAGACAATTCCTTAGCTTAAATGCTCTCGATTCTACTAATGCGTAGGAGAGAAACTCAGTAATATGCAAGCACAGAGACAGTTGATAATAATTATATCGGAACGAAATTGAATAAAGTACACAGCGTGACATTGGAGTCCAATCTCGTCCACATTGACGTTCTGTTGTTGACTAGGATTAACAAGAGTGACCATGAACCGGTGCTGAACTGTCTCAGAGCAAATTTAATGCCACAACAATCACAAGTTTATTGATGGAGTAATAAATATTTGTTACCGATCAGATTATGGGCTTAAACGTGTTGAAATCTGTGTCTCAAAGAAAATTGAACCAGAAGGTACCTTTTACATAGAAATTGTTGTTTTTGGAATACTAAAGAGTGACAGTTCATGACAGTTGGTACCAAATCGGGGTGGCTTTTGGTTTTACAGAACAGACGTCATTATCATCACAATCCGAGCGTTACTACCAGTTGCTTCCGATGATGTATACAGGATGGTTTTGTAGTGTATCTATGATGATGAAAAAAATTAGTAAGAAACGTACCTACTCTTTTCGTACTTCTTTGGCTAGTGAATCCTACGTTTTATTATATTTTAAACGTTCCCATGTTTGTTTGCTGCTCGTTTGCCACCTATGCCATAAAAAAAGTGAAGAATACACCTCAATTCTGGTTGAGCAGCGGCATGTAGTGCTCTAAATACAAAAAGTAAACATCCGTTAATACCTCTCAATTAAAAAAATGACCTGCAATCAAAACAACTTTTGCTTTAAAATCTCATCCATCTACATAATTAATTAGTCAAATCTAATGCAAGGGCCAAGTTAATCGTGTTCTCTAGAGTGCATAGTTTCTAATACTGCCATATTTGGCTCTAATCGTCGCGTCTCACACGTTATTTGACATATGGAGATAAATTTTAGACAAGTGATAGTCGCCGTCTTGAGATTGCTAGAGATTCTCGATCACAACATGTTATTACACTTTTTTCTGTATGTAAGTATGGATAGATAATAAAAACTGTTATGCAAATGATGTCCTACATTTTTTTTTGTGTTCCACCTTTTAGTAGTATTTGTGTGATGATAGGATGGTGTGGTGGAATTGTGTGATTAGGATCATATCTGTGAGGAGTACTGGCTCGGATACCACTCATAAGAATAATTGTGATACTAACTTTAGGCTTAAAGCTTTGATTTAAGAAAACGGACTGAAAAATTCATGAGATCGTCAGAATAAAACATAAATTATTTTATAAACTTTCAAATATTTTTCATTTTTTTAATTAGTGTAAGACCTTCTTCTTCTTCCTAGCCTTTATTATTCCCAAGATTTGGGGTCGGCTACTAGTTCAACCGGTTTTACCTGAATATCAGTTTTTACACGGAGCGACTGGCATCGGACCTCCGCAACCCTGAGGGCGAACTAAATTCGATGATTGAACTAGTTGTCAGTATATTTGAGGGCGCTGACTTCCCAATAACGATTGCCATAGATGTTCATGACAACCGGGACCGACGGCTTAACGTGCTCTCCGAGGCACGGGCGGGAAACACCGCCATATTCCATACTCCGGGCTGCTATTTAGAATTTCTTGTAAGAAAAACCCAACAGCAGTCCGACCCGGGAATCGAACCCGAGACCTCTTGATCTGCAGTCGCTTACGCTAACCACTAGACCAACGAGGCAGTCAAGCAATTAGTGTAAGACCGCAATATGAATTATTATTAGTCAGTACCTTAAGTGTATTTATAATACAAAATAACATCCGTTTAACAGCGTTTATTTACATCATTGAATTTCACAAATAATTTGGGTGCAAACCTAAATTATTTGTGTCAATGTGTGTACATCAAGTAAATTGTCCGTGGAAGAGCCACGCTTCGGCATGAATGGGCCGGGCCGACCGGAATGATACCACGGCCTCACAGAAAACCGGTGTGAAATAGCGCTTGTGCTATGTTTCACCGAGTGAGTGAGGATACCGGAGGTCCATACCCCAACCCCAACCCCTATCTCCCCTCCCCCTCCCCCAAAGGCCGGCAACGCACTTGTGACACCCCTGGTGTTGTAGGTGTCCATGGGCGGTTGTAACCGCTTACCATCAGGCGATACGTCTGCTCGTTTGCCCGCCTATTCCATAAAAGAAATACCTCTCCAGTTTAATTGCTCAAAAGCTTGACTACAAATCCGAAACATACACACCTACATAAAAACGGTTAGTTTAGTCAGTAATGAACGAGGACCTAGGTTGGAAGCTGTTGTTTTTCATAGCTAGTACTACCACCATATTGTTTGAGCGTACCATAACTTCCTGCGTATTTGTGCGATATCCAATTTTTTTTCGGTAGACCATTAGTATAAAGATCTAGTTTCACAGTATTAATCTAAAAATGGAACCCATAACAAAAACGACAAAAAACTGTACGATTCAATAATCTATAAAATCGATTTTCCGTATCATTTGCGAACTGGCGAGAAATGAAACATATTAGTACACGTGCCCGAAACAAAAACGCCATTTAGACTGTACAGAGTGTTCTTTCCCCATTACTAATCTATTAAGTAAACTATCCGAGTGTGTAATGGATGCGGTTAAATGCACCGAATGATATTACAATTGTGCGACTTTGAGTTACTTCTTTTGAACTGTTTATAGAGTTCTGATAGAGATTCTGAATCTATTTATGGTTTTCCATAATTATATAAATGACGCTTAGTTATGAATAACTCAATGATGTATAGTATGATGATGTATACAGTTATAAAACCTAAGATTTGATATAAACTTTAACTGTGTCAAATTTTATACTCCTTGTAATATAATAATACTAGCGGCCCAGTACGTGCTTCGCTACTTATAAAGTGAAATTACAAAAAATGTGATAAATGAAGAACCGCTCTACAGATTTTGTGCAAACTTCACATATACCATTTACAAAATAGTCCGAACAAAGCCTAAACATTTGGTTAGGAGAGGTGAGCCCGTTCTTGAGTTATAAAATTACAACGAAAAGTGGCATTGATTTTTATATATATTGATGATTGTAAAAAGTAACTCTCTCTGTCCGTCTGTCACGCTTTCGCGGCTAAACTGTTACACCGATTTTAAAGATATTTGTCATGAAGATACTTTAATTCTTGATAAAGGACATAGGCTACTTATTACCGCGATAACCAATATAAAAGCGAGCGGAGCCGCGGGCAAAAGTTAGCAAATTAATATGTAGACATACAAAACCATGAAATTTATTCTCCAAGCCCCACATTTATTGTCAATAAGAAAAAAAAGAATGAAAAAATATAATTTGCAAAAGAATATTATTTATACATACATATTTACTTACATCTTAATATTCTTAGAATATATTATTGCGATAGTTAATTTATTATAACACAACGTTATTCTGGTAATCCTTTATCATCAGGTGGAACGAACAACTTTATTAAAAAAGTAATATTACTTAGCTAAACAGTAACCATATATAGACACAGTGATCAATGTGTTCTAATGAAATGGATTATAATATTATTTTAAAATATTCTGTGTTACTATGCTAATTGTAGTTGGAGCGAGGGAACACCTCTGTCGTTTTTGTACATAAATATTTTCTAATTACGCTATATCCTAATTGGATTACCGCTTCGAAACAATTAAATAGGTAAATGGTAAGTTTAACTTTTAGAAAAAGGTTGTTTCGGGTAATTTCGTCTATGGTTATGATAATTTAATCTAACAATTTTCTTGTTCATTCCAAACTTATGGGCAAACAACACTTAACGCGCTATATCCCAGTAATTTACATATTGTATATACATATATAATAATAATTATAGTTCGCAAGTCAATATATGGCCGTTGTACTAATACGCTACCGTTCAAGGTTTTTGTGAAATTTATGCATGAATTATGATTAAAATACTTTAGTGGCAGATTATTCTCTGTCTTCAAATTGTTAATAAGAATTAACCATCGATATATTACGTACTACGTACTAGAGGAGCCACTCAAAACCAATTTTAAGTTCCGTTTATATTTGAATTATAACTAAAAAGCGCTGCAGCGCAGCCAAACAATAATTAGTAGTCTAATCCAACAGTATTAACAAGCAGCGCTCTATCGCATTTGAGCTGTAGTTTCCTCGCGAGCGAAATGTCATAAGCGCCGTGATTTTCATGGCGGTTACGCGTTTTGGCCAACGAACTGTTGCAAAGATTCGCTTTCATAGAGTAAGCGCCAAGCAACAAAGCAGAACGGATAAATAGCTATATACCTACGAAGCTTTATTAGGAAATTCACACTGAGTAAATATTCTGTGTCAATAGCTTTGCCAGTTTCAGTTTTTTTGTAGAATGCATCGAGGTATAAAGTATAAAAGCCGAATATTCAATTTTTTATTATACTTTAAGTATAATTTTGAGTATAATTATTACAAAAAAAATGTTATGGGTTATTAACGAAGCTATTTTTAACAACATTTTATTTTTACTTATCCAATTAAATACGTTAGATACGTTGTGCATTTAACGTCAGTTAATTCTACCTAAATATCACTTCTGTATGTTTTACTGTAAGTACTCTATGTCGAGTGAGGCAACAATGGCGTCTTAAAATATTTTGTTCGTATTTAATTTTAAAACAATTATATCTAGTTAATTACTGGTGAAAAGTTATTCCTTTGTTTGTCTCCGTATTCCTTGTATTATTAGTGCAATATCTCAAGACACAAAATGGCATAGCTAGCAAGCGACTGAAGGAAGTGCGGCGCAAGCGCCGCAATTGCATGGAACACCGCACTTGTAAGTGGCGTCTTCTCTATACATTATATCTCGATGGAATTAACTAAAATGTTAACAATAATAAGTAAGACGGTACTTTAAATGTCAAAATTTCTGTATAGAGAGTATAAATTAAATTTGGAATCTTGTAATTGTATGCATGCATTAAATATGCACTTGTATGGTCTGAAAATAAATTTATTTGTTATAATATTAGGGGTATTCCCTTCTCTTTTTTAGATGGTTTCTTAAAAGTTTTTTTTTTTTTTTTTTATGTTTGGCCTGCCAAAATGACTCTACTCTGCCTGATGAAAAGCATAAGCAGAATCCACGAGTGGTGGCCACCATACTCATTGCGAATACAACAATGCAGTATGGCGACCCACACTATGGCGGCCTAGTGATGCTTGTGCATCTTTTAGTCTAGTCAACAAGTATGGAACTTGTTGACTAGACTATTTGGGCCTCCGGTCTCGCACTCACCAACGAAACACGACAGCACGAACGCTGTCATTTTACGTTGATTTTCTGTGCGAGTTTGGTACCGCCCCGGTCGAGCCGGCCCGTTGGTGCTGAAATCAGCGTGGCTCTACTACCGTATAAAGATTTAATTCCGTCAATATTTTAAAATTACCTTACAATTTTGCACTAAGATAGAATGGTAGAAAAATCTATCTATTTTTATTTAAGTCAAAACTCTTCATAGCTCAAAATTAAAAAAAAAATGGTTTTTAGTTTTATGTTACCCATCAAAACTTATTTCCTTTCTACTACTTTAAAAAAAACTTTTTCCTGCAAATGTTTAAGCAAAAGATAAGCATCTGGAACGTGGTACGATACCACCTGACATTGTAGGAATATTGCAAGAACAGACAATGTGTCTGATACATGTCATTTGTATGCGGGTCAGTTGCTTGTTCCAAAAGTGTGATCCTCTTTGACCTGTGCGCAGGCCTGCTTGGTGATTTTACATAATTATATAGTGTTCTGTGTAGGTACGTGCATAACAACTAATATAAACTTTTCTTAAGCTTCTTAACTATATAATAAAAAGTATCTATATATATTTTAAAACATAAGATAAATAGGAGTTTCTTTAGTTATGGTAAATTTTTGAGCTATTTTGTTACATTTAAGAAAATTAATTGAAAGAAGTGATCGTTAAATTCTCCTGTAATCTTGGTCACTGAAATATTGCTAAATATGGTGTCAAATCATAGAGATAGATGTTAATTTACATTGGATACAATTGACAGAAATAAATTATTTAACTTTATAACAAAGGCTTCAATAAAAAGAAAATTAGATGTCTACGATAGGCAAGCGAGTTGGCGATCGCAGTAGGTAGATGAATCATACCAGAAAACGCTGCTGCCCATTCTCTGGTCTGCGGGAGCTTCAGGTTTTCTGCCTCATACATTAGTCGTCTCTTACGACACACGAGGTGTAATAGGGCTGGTGCTTAACCAATTTAAGATATAAGAATAGTTAGAATCAATTTTTTCACGCTTGTTATAAACTAATAAAAACCTTTTTGATTGAAAAGTACCGTAAAACTATGAACAAATTAAACGTAAAAAATAATAATTTTAGAATATTTTGTACCAATCTTTGAAGTACGGCTCCTAAAGAAGCTAGGTGATACTGTAAAACTTTATGGAGCAAAACAAATCGTTTCGAGCCAGGTAAATATGTGAGCCATCAATTAGATCTAAGTTACACTACGCGTCTAAAATTATGAGTTCAAAAATAAATCTGTCTTCAACCGCCCTTACTATTTCGACTGAAGCTGGAAGTCGTTTCGAGTGTTAACGAAATATAACAAGAGCTTTATTTAGAACTTGGATTTCAATTTTATTGGACACATTCGAAGGAAATATGACAATGCGCTTGTATGTAACACCAGAAAAATTAGTTATTTTTCTTCATGTAAACTTTCCTCATTAATAGAGCCAAAGCTGAACAGAGCTAGAAGTGTATACAAGGAAAGGACACTGATGGCTCTTAACGCGATAAGGCAATTATTCTTATTAACTTAATTAAATAAAATATAAGGCAGAAAAACACTAAATAATCATTCTATAACTCTGTCTCTCTTGAGACGTGTTCTGAAGTAATAGTAGAAGGGAAGATTCAATTTCAAGTAAAGCTGAGATGAATCTTATTTTAATAACTGTATATTATCCGTCTAAAACACTTATAAAATTAAAGCATGCAGTTAAAAATTATATATAACTTCAAACGAGAAGTATTCGAGTTCCATGTGTACGCGCCCTGTGTCGTTCCGGACGATTGGCAGGCGACACCGCGACGACTCCGGGGCGCGGCATTAATTAACGGCAGCGACATCTAGCGGTGACGCCCTATCAATCTCACTGGGACACTTTTGTCGACCATTTGTCGGTGGTATTTGGGGCGTACTGAAACCGGCATTTATTTGGCATCCTCTCTATTATGGGTTAGAAATCAAGTGAACTGTGCAAGTTCAAAATATAAATCTGTTCACTGTTAGCAACTTGTTAAGCATTACCTACTGGTTCTTCAGTCAAATATTGACTCGTATAGATTCCGTTTTTATATACATATGTTACTAGCTGCGCCCTTATAGTTATTTAGTCCTTACATCATCAACTGTCTGTTAGTGAAAGTCCCGTCAAAATCGATCCAGTCTTCTAGGGATTAACCGGAACAAATAAGCAGGCAGGGAGACAGTTCTTTTTTTTATATTTGTCGTAATACTTTTTCATATGTATTTAATGAAAAGCTGTTAATTTGAAATTACAAACATATCTAAACTTTAGTTGTTTAAGTTCGTTTATGTCAACATTACGTATTTATTGATTAAAAATTATATCTAAGTACTAACAACTTCAACCAAGTACTTTACAAAACTTCTATACCATCAACCAATCACCATACTGGTTGGCTGGTAGAGAATTCCTAGAGCATTGAATCCACCGATGTACGTAAAAGTAAAATAAGTTTAAAAAACATCTAACGAAATTTAAAAATATTTATTTTGGCAACATTAAAAAAAATACACGAACGAAAAACTACATAATTATGGTATCAAAAATGGACCCAATTGAGCTTGGTGTAAGGCGAAAAACCTGAAGCTACATCTAGAGTATGACAAGTCTTAAGTTCACTTTGAAAGCTGCTTTATTGTCTAGTGTAAATTATTTCATACTAGTTGTTGCCCGCGGCTCCGCCCGCGTATATGTCAGTCATCACGCCAAATAGTAGCCTATGTGTTATTCTGATGCATAAGCTATATTACTGTAAAGTTTCATCCAAATCCGTTCAGTAGTTTTTGCGTGAAAGAGTAACAAACATCCATCCATCCATCCATCGATACTTACAAACTTTCGCGTTTATAATATTAGTAGGATGTATTGTGTTTAATTTCTTTAAAGTACTAACAACGTAGGTGACATATTTAAGCTTGGGAGTTTCCATTCATATAAGTATAGGACTATTAGTCTATAAAATAACCTTCTAATGTAATTTTCTGTCATTTCTCGCTAAACGCTTTTTAATGGTTTAATTGGTTCTAGTAACACGTGTCTGTTACGTAATGGCATGGCATGTAGACACTCACACAGTACATACAACATTAAAGTGTATTACATTCAACGCTATCATCACATATCATGCACATTACCTAAAAATGCATGCAACTTATATCATTCGTTGACATTTTGTGGTATTTAATAAACTGGCAGATGTTTAGTACTTGATAAATTTGTCTTGAAACTGTCTTAATGACAGCAACCTGTCCACCAGAGTTGTGTGAGGTATCTAAGCTATGTATCTAAACGTTTAGAATGACTTGTCTCGACTTACTGATTCATCAACGCAGGGTCTAAGCCGCTGGAGCTAACTTGAAGCCAGGTGCATACCGGCACGTGGATTTAAAAAGCGGGGTTGGTATTCATTACTATGAATTATGTTTCTACATAATATTTCGTTATTTTTGTACGAAGTTTTCCAAGCAAGCGCTTTTTACAAGTTAGAGGCCCATTCTATAACGTCTAAACTAACAAAATTATCTAAACTAAAACAATCAAACCTTATGATATATTTTTCAGGCATATAACTTTGTAGTCATTAGCGTTAATTAACCTCCTGCTATTAGGGCTCAATTCTAAGCTCATTGAATTGAAGCTGAAGAAACACAAACAAATAGCAGCCAGACATTTTATAAAAGTATATTGCGTGCTGTCTATGTGCGTGTGTCGTAGTAAATAAACTTTTATTAATTAGTAATATAGGTATATATTATAAAAGATGCATTCGTATTGAGTTTAATATTAAAATGATTGATTAATGCTACACCTGTCTATAAGTAATCATCTGCGTAATTTATGCGGACAAGTCGACATGATTTGAATAATATAGAATAGCTCGAATCAATAACCTAAAGTGACGACTGTAATTTGTCTCACTAGATGGCGATATACGAGGTTCTATTTAATGAGGTGTAACAGATTTCACTCTAACTTGCGACTATAGGTCCTCCTGGAGACATAACCGGAACACCTCCAGTGTTAGAGTGTTGTAGGACAGTAGGACGCCCTGCGGCTCGACGGATCGACTTGAAGAAAATGGCTGTCAGCGAATAAATGCGGTCGGTCCAAGATCGGGATGGTTGGCGCTCTTTGGGGGAGGCCTTTGTTCAGCAGTAAACGGCAATAGACCGAAGTAGTAGTAGTAACAGATTTCCTCTAAGATAGCCTTTATACATACCTTGCATTAAATGTGACCTTTTCTCCAGGAATATATCTTAACTTCCTTGTATAGGAGCCATAAATGAGCTCAAGACAGGTTTCGCAATACCCATATAAATTTGCAATAAGTTTTTATAATATTTCTTTTAAATTTTTTTTTTTTTTTAAATAGAACCGCATTTCTAAATATATTTTAACAATAAAACTAGGTGTTTTATAGTCGTAACATCGTGTTTATAATGTATTATGGTCCAGATGGTGTCGGTGATGCGTAGCGGGATGGGTTTCGGCAGGAAGCCAACAAACTTAAACTGTACTACGCAATTTTTATAATGACTTCTCTTATCATTTCTTAGTTATTTCTACGGTTTCTTATGATCTATTCTCTTTATCATGTTATCATGATAAAGAGAATAGTGATATCTACAGAAAATTTAAATCTCTATGATCGAATTGAAAAATGTCGAAACAGAGCGTGTTCAGAATTGCAGTGCAGTTTAGCACGAAGAACGCACTTGAGGTTAGAAATTCTTCGTTTTTGATTTGTATGTAAGTAAAATTATATAAAGTCCCCACACAACAACTGTCTGTTTGTCTTAAAACCGAGAAACTCAGTAAGATCGAATGGGTATTCACTGGATTTCTCTAATGGTGCTGTGATTGATGAGACAGGCTTAGATGTAACTCATTATGAAATTCGATTCAGATAGTTCTGGGATATTATGACGATTATTCTTTTTACGATTAACGATGAAAAAATAATCCATAATATATATGTAGGAGAACATACTTTGTTGGTCTCATGCGAATCCAGGGCATGTTGATAGTATTATAAACGACACAATATGACAAATTATTTTTTAACGATAGGTTGATTTAAATATACATGTTTTATATAAATAGTAGTATAAATTACCTCCGTTATTATATTTTATAAGCAAATAATTTAATTATGTAATACAAAATATGTTGATATATGTGTTAGATAGGTATGGCTAGAAATGACAATCGTTGACCTCTCACGTCGACACGTAACGACAGAAATTGAGTGATGCATTAAAAAGCATTATTCTTTTTATATCATAGTGAATGAGATAAGAAATATGTGTAGAAAATATTAATACAGCTGACAAGCTCAAGATATTCTTTCTAACAGTTTATTGATGTGTTATGTATTTCTTCTTGTATTTCTCCAAAATAAGGAAATCATTAGGGACGGTGCAATGTTACAGAATGAAGTAGGGGACTATTTGTTTTTTTTTATATATGGCCCGCCATAATGACTCTACTCTGCCTGATGGAAAGCATAAGCAGAATCCAAGAGTGGTGGTCACCATACTGCGAATGCAGACAATGCAGTATGGCGACCCACACCATGGCGGCCTAGTGATGCTGCTGCATCTTTTAGTCTAGTCAAGAAGTATGGAACTTGTTGACTAAACTATTTGAGCATCCGGTCTCGCACTCACCAACGAAACACGACAGCACGATCGCTGTCATTTTACGTTGATTTTCTGTGCGAGGGTAGTACCACCCCGGTCGAGCCGGCCCGTTCGTGCTGAAATCAGATATAAACGAATAAGCACACCGCGGTACCTAAGTTGAGTGTCATAGGGTAGGTCAGATGTCAGAAGTGTCTGTTTGACTGTAATTTATCTGTTATATGTAAGTACATATTTCGTAACAAAACAATTCGATAGAGAACTGGAGTAAGAATATACCTAGTTCCCAATCAAAGTAATCGCTATAATATTTTTAAAATAACTTTCATCAGAATCTTAAAGCGTTACAAGTAATTCATAGTAACACGGTCAGCGCATGCGTCTCGCTATCACCGCGGTGCGTAACGCTTATCAGCGCATCAGCACGTGAATGTAACGCAGTGTGTTTTGTCTTA
This sequence comes from Diaphora mendica, assembly GCA_949125395.1. Lineage (NCBI taxonomy): Eukaryota > Metazoa > Arthropoda > Insecta > Lepidoptera > Erebidae > Diaphora > Diaphora mendica. The sequence goes on along the minus strand of OX421312.1, from coordinate 7,552,010 downwards.
AATTAAACAAATTGCTTGTTTGTATAAAGTGGTTCGCAGTGCACTCACCTCATACGGCTAGGCCACATTGACTTCGTTTTTGCAAAAAATATACAAATTTAAAATGAACAAAATATTAACCTACTAGTTGTTGCCCGCGGCTCCGCCTGCGTGTATGTAGGTTATCGCTGCAAATAGTAGCCTTTTTGTTATTCTGATGCATAAGCTATATTACTGTAAAGTTTCATCCAAATTCGTCCAATAGTTCTTGCGTGAAGAAGTAACAAACATACACACTAACAAACTTTCGCCTTTATAATATTAGTGTGATAATATAGTAGGATTTACCCCAAATCCTGCATTTACCACTGAGTGTAAATCAGTGAAAGAATTATTTAAAATATACCTCCTGAAGATGTGGCCGTGGGAGAGCCACGCTTCGGCATGAATGGGCCGGCTCGACCGGAGTGATACCACGGCCTCACAGAAAACCGGTGTGAAATAGTGCTTGGGCTGTGTTTCACCGAGTGAGTGAGGATACCGGAGGTCCATACCCCATCCCCTCCCCCTATCTCCCCCCCCCATCCCCCAAAGGCCGGTAACGCACTTGTGATGCCTCTGGTGTTGCGGGTGTCCATGGGCGGCGGTAATCGCTTACCATCAGGCGATACGTCTGCTCGTTTGCCGGTCTATTCCATAAAAAAAAAAAAAAAAAGTTTATATAGTTTAAAGATTTTACACAGAAAAAAAGTGTAGAAAAACCAGCTCCTATGCTGAGAGTGCAACTGACGTGCAACGCTAATATTAGCGTCCTCGTCGATTTCCCTTGGGCGGTGTAAGGTGCTTTATACGCGTAAATCATTGTTGCTGCACACTGGAGCCGGTAATTAAACCACTAATTCATTTATAAGAATAACATTGAAACCAAACGTTAGATTACAATGCGAAAAATATACTCTGGGAGTAACAGTCTTATCAACTAAGTAACTGTTGTTATTTTGAACATTTATTTATAAAGTGCAATTGACGTCCATAAATTAATTGACTATATTTATGGTCCGTGTTGTGACTTTTAACGGTCACTCACCACCTCGATTTATACCGTGGTTGTTGTAAGAACTGGTTAAAGGAGCTAACTACGAAAGACAACAGCGCTGCAAAGAGGACAAGACCAACCCGTCTGGCCAGCATAGTATAGTGGGCCAATACATGATATAAAAATACAAGCATTCCGAGATACATAGAGGACGAGATGACGTCAGCATCACTATCGCTGGTTCAGTGTTACCAGTAGTGTGGCATAATAACTCCCCATCCACCATTATTCCCTTTGTGAATTCGATAGAACAATAAAGTTTTACGTTATCATATATTTAAATTCAAATATTTTGTTTGATTATGTACACAAAACAAAAATTTAAATGCATTTTACATTTTTTTTAAAGAATGGTGACTGAAAATGTTTCCATCATTTCATGTTATGTTGCTAAAGTGGTAACTGCATAGTGACGTCAGCCTGGGTAGCTTTCGGAATGTCATACCTGTATTGTTATACCATGTGCCAATACCTCTTTTTAACCGACTTCAAAAAAGGAGGAGGTTCTATGTTAATACCAGTGAACCAATATAATCTCGTAATATAAACGTAAAAAAATTCTCAGAGCTTATTGAGAGAAAAGTATCAAAAAGTTGATGTGTCGTCTATTGTAATTTCTTATGCAATACCTTTCTTTGGTATATAGCAGAAGATAAGAAGGTGACTACCGAATGGAAAAAATCTATAAAAACTGTAATATTAAATCTAATTTTGCCGATTGAAATTTAAATGAAATTAATTTAAAATTACTAACAACAACAAACAAACAAGTTAAAATAAACTCAGACTTACTTGGTGCTAGCGTTGGAAACGTAATTAAATTAGTTCTTAGTTTTCACTTTGATATCATTAACCAATATAACTTGACCCATCACTGTACCAGGCCACTCAGAAAGTATTGGGAAAAAAAGTTTTTTTGTATGAGAGACTGGCCAGTTAAAAACTATTATAAAAATAATGAATATTTAGAAGTAAAAATAGGTACGTTCCAATTTCAAAATTTCTCTCCACATTTTTTGCGAGCTAATTAAATTATCGTGTCTCATTGAAAAATGGATTTGCGTCGGGAACATTTTCGCGCTATGATTTTTTTCGATTTCAAGAGTCGCCTTAAACCGGACGAATTATACCATAGACTTCAAATTGCATTCATGGATGAAGGCCTTTCCAAGACAACTGTGTATCGTTGGTATAACGAATTCAAACTAGTCGACTAACTTTGGGGGATGAAAAAACAAGTGGTCGCCCTTTGACGGCTGTTACGAAGGAAAACATGCTAGCAGTGAAAAATTTAATCCAAGACAATAGGCGAATTAATTAGTATCAGGAGATTTAACACATACTGCAGATACGGGAAGCCTTCACGATATTCTACACGTGCATCTTCGCGTGAAGAGGATAGTTTCACGGTTAACCTCACCGATGCTCAGAAGCAGGTCCGGGTAGGATTGTGCCGTGATATGATAAACAAATTTGAAGTAGGCTCGAACAGACTTGAACTCGGCGTGTTTACGACATCATTACAGGTGATGAGTTCTGGATTTATCAATACGATCCAGAAACGAAGCGCCAGTCGACGGTTTGAGTGTTTCAAAACGAATCAACGCCTACCAAGGTGAAGCGATCTAGAAACGGGGCGAAGATTTTGAAAGCGAGCTTTTTCAATTTGACTGGCTACTTGGTGTCAATCCCTTTACGGAACCAAAGAAGCATCAACGCCGAATGGTATACAACCAAATGCTTCAAAACGAGGGCCTTCTTGGACAGCACGTCGGTCAAACTTCTGCGTCACCCTCCTTACAGCCCTGACTTAGCACTGTGTGACTTCTTTTTATTCCCGAAAATTAAAAATCAGCTCAAAGGGATACAATTTTTGTCGCCGGAAGATGCGCTGTCAGCATTCGAGTAGGCTGTAAACGAGGTGTCTGAGGCGAACTGGAAAAAATGTTTCGAAAACTGGTTCAGACCCATGAAACTTTGTAAAGAGGCTAGTAAAGAGTATTTGGAAAAGATTTAGTAAAAAAATATTTACCTATAGAACACATTTTTTTAAGTTACAATCCTTCTGAGTGTCCCACGTACAGGCATTAGTCTGTACATTGATGTATCACGACAGGTTGACTGGACTGGATTACTTGTAATTTGATGTAAACTTAACTTTAGCTTTCTACAAATATTAATGTTAAAAATTCTTAAAAATTCTCACGTTTCAATTAGGACTCTATACAGAATACTATTCATCAACTATGACTTTGTTTTGACATTAACGCGTAAATTATAAGTAAATAGAACAAAGTTGCGTTAACCGGGCCACATTTGATCCGTTTCTCACATATGCCTCTGGCATAGCTTTATCGGCGAGCGAATTGCCGTGTCATATTCGTTTGGCGGAACGTATTATTTACAAATAAAGCTCGCCGCGGTCCATTGTTGGTCGCTCCGTGAAAAATCGCCTCGTTTCTAGCGTAGCGACGTACCTTACTGTGCCGATAAAGGGTTTCGGGTACCAAATATTTAATACGATGCTTGTTAGCCTAATGCGGCGACCGAAACGGGAGGTATTGTTTTGAACTTGTGATTTTTGTTATATTTTTAGGCCATTTCGAAAGTTATTGGATTGTAAGGTATTGTTTTATAGCGTACAAATGTACGTTGTAAATATGAAAATCATATTGAGAACTTTTATTTCCAACATTTACAGTGAGTAGGGAATATGAAGGCATTGCGCAAAGTTATTGATGCATTGTAGTTCTTTAGTTGTAGATGAGAGTTTCATAAACTTATAACTGGGTCTTGAGAAGTTTGTACTTGTTTTTCGTTCTGATATGACAGTTAATTTTATATAAATATATTGTACTTTTATTGACGTACCAATACCGTTAATAAAAGTTTTCACATTTTGTATCGTGTTAATGTGTATTGAAAATGTATAAATGTTGAAATTAAAGTATTTTTTAAATCGGTAGTAGGTGATAAGTTAACATATTCCTGTCGCAGAAACAACGCAAATAAATGTCCATTTATTTTTAAATTAAATAAAAACAGTATAGAATTATATTCAATAAATTGCGTATTGTGATAAGACCGCCGCCGTGCCGGTTGCACATAATAACATCAACGTTGAGTAGGCATTTAGTTGATGAAAGAAGATGAAGTTGATTTCAAAAGAAGTTACCGACCCCGTTAGACGAAGAGTGGTTCCCGTTTGAACACTAATCGGGCGAATCTGACGTCAAAAGAAGATGAAGAAACCTCAAGCACCCCGTGTTGTCAGTGGACTCACCAAAATCCTTAATTCACTTTATCGAACTTCATATTTTGCGTTTCTACCTATTTACAAAAATCTGTATTTCACAGATTAGATTTTGGGGCCTGGAGTAACGAACTATTTAATAAAACAATACATGCTTTGTAACCCTTAAGTCGAGTCTCCACCGAACAAAAGTTGTCAACTTTTGTGTTGTCAACACGTGTTGGTGACAAAAGTTTCTGTAATTTCCTTGTGTTGGCAACAAAAATTGACAATGTGTTGGGAATCGTGTTTCTGTTTTTATTTATTTAATTATTTTTTATTTATTTAAAGTTATTATTATTAGTAATTATTTAAGTTTAAGTTTTTCAAATTGTTGGCGACTCGGTGTAGACACAATAGAAACAAAAGTTGGCGATTTTCTGAAGAGTTGCAAACAGTTGGAAACACTAAAATTGCACGCACCTTTAGATACATTTTACATAAACTTATACATAAACAGATGTCATAAAAAAGGTAACGAAAAAATTTATTGAATGATGGGCACATAACTAATGACTGATCTAAATGATGAAGTTAAATGAAGTTGGATAAAAACTTGTTTATTTGATTCCTTTCATTACCTAATCCCTTACTCTGAACGTTCTTAAAACGTTTTTTGTTTAAGTAAACAATGGTTTCGCAGCCCAGGACGGAGAAGCCGATACGATCGCTCGTGACTGCCGCCCACGAGACGTCGATAACTTCATTTCAATGTTGAGTAGGGCATGGTGTTAGTGCCAGCGGATTTATACCAATAAGGTGGTACTAAGGTGCCTGTGACTGTAAATGAAAATGCTAACTTAGCTTGTGGCAGTCCGCTAACTAAATATAATAGGTAGTTATAGTGCGTTTATTTACTAAGTACACACATCAAAAGTGTCTAGGGATCAAGCATTTTTATGCGGATTTCTTGAGATTGAGATGTGGCTTTGGCCCTGGCCTGCTCAGTCGCCAGACTTGAACCCGATTGAGCATGCATGGGATATGTTACAGAGAAGAGCTCTGCCGAATATGGAGGGTATCCAGTCGCAAGAAGACCTTTTTTTGTTGTTGCAACGAACATGGGCGGCCATTCCACAGCGTGATTTGGATGAACTCATTTTGAGTATGCCAAACCGATGTTCTTGTGTTAGTGTTCGCGGTAGAAACACGGATTATTAATTGTTTAAGTTACCTAATAAAATTTTAAAGAAAACTGTTATTTAGGTCTATTTTTCGAACTTTAATGTTAGTGGTTCAAATGTCAAAAATCCTTTTATTAGGAAAATGGCAAATTGCTTTATTAATGCAAAGGTGACTTGGTTTATCGTTACTGTGACAAACGAAAACACTTTATTTGATGAATCCTTAAAGAAAATTTTAATTAATATCAATCAGGAAAAAAGTTATTGCAAAAATATATGTTGATCCCTAGACACATATGTTGATCCCTAGACACTTTTGATGTGTGTAGTTTAGTCTTTGTTTTTTGAACATGCATTTAGTGGGCGCTAACACATTCGCATAACACACACAAGTGATATCATATGGAAGTAAGCTGAACACACCCTAATTAGAATGTATGTGAAATATAATTATGTAATTAATATCATCATAATATATTTGATGTAAACAGTGGTTTGAATATCAACTTTACATTCAGATGGGTTGAAAATTTAAAATTAAACAGTGCTATGATGAACGTACCTGCTATCAGCTAAGGTAGGCCTACACTATTATAGGACTGCTGCACTAGTTGACTTTGACACGAGAGTCATTTGGCCACAACTTTATTTGTTTTAAACTCACACGCAGTCATTTAAAAATAAAGGAACGTTTTTAAACATCAAAACTTCTAACATGTTTCATATAAACAATGTTACGCTTTACCGAGGCTCAATTATCTTCTGCAAGTAAACTTTCTTTTAAGTGCAGAATAAATGAATTCATAAATCAAAATTAAACTTAAACTTTTTGCTTTTCTTATTCCCTATTTTGTTGTTTTTCATAAATTCTTTGCTAGTATTATAAAAACAGATTCCTGCCCGCTAGCATAGCATACCCACATCGTGAATACACATAGTTTCAAGGTATTTGCGCTAGAGAATGCTGTGAACTAAAATTATATCGCGTTACGTTCCATTATTTGCTGTAAATTGTTTATTTTTGTATAACCTTCTAAACTTTAGATAAGAGGCTGTAATGTCTGGGTTTAAGTTATTTAACGAAGTACAGAAAGTGATGACTGTTTAATATCAGTAAATGAAATTTATATTAGTCTTTAATATGGAAGCTAATAAATGGGCAATAAATATAATATTGCAATATTAATTTTAAAATATAAAAAAAAGTATATACTATGAGACTGTATTCATAAATTCAAACAATTTGTATTAAAAAAGTGACTGTTGAGCATAAATGTATATCAAATAATAATTTAGCTACATATTCTTAGTTAAATATTAAGTTGGGGAATATTTAACTGGGCGCTAAGAAGACTTGCTTTAATTTCCTCTTCACACCAGACACAAGCACACCAGTCATTAAAAACTTCGTCAGCCGAGATTTCCCGCGATAAACTAAAGAGTATTTAAAAAAATTCTAACGTCCAAACGGTATTTCCTTTACGTCTTATTTAAACTAAGCAAGTTCGATCTAGATAGGAAAGGGACCACACGGGGATGTCTCACTCGGGAGTAGAACCTGCTATCTTAGATCTCGAGACCGCCGGATGCATTTAATTATCATTTTAAAACCAAAGGCCTCGACCGGTCACTACGGAACGACATTTATTTTTGGACACCGAACTGAGATAACGTCGATTTCAACTTTTTTTTAAACTTACCTCAAGTTTTTGAAGTTTTAGTGAAGATATGATATCCCGGTGTCGTTACCTGGCGATCTGGTGCATGCTCAAAAAAACGAAATAAAAAGAGGGTTTATGACCAGATATCAACTGTTGCGAAATTTGTAGAGTATAGGTACATTTTTCTTACCGAAAATACCCTGACAAAATAAAGATACTGGTAAGAAAAAAAAATCATAAAAACTCAGTTTCAGTATAAGTAAGGTAAGGACCTATTAAACAAATAGGATAAAATAATTTTCAGAATAATAAGCTTAACAAACGTAGGGTACAAGGATAAAAAAAATACTGACGAGTTTTCACTTACTTGTGAACATCATATCAATAGGCCCGTCCCGAATATAAAGAAATTTTAAATACTTTTTAAAACAGTAAAGCGTAATAAAAGCCACAGAGTGGTCATTAACTATTCTATGATGAAAGCTATATTACATTTATTATCTATAGTAAAGGCGTCTTAAAAACACTATTTAAAAGTTGTTCAATCGAGTACCAGTACAGTGCGCGTATGTCCCTGAAGTTGCTTGCCCTATGGAGGTAAATATATGAAAACATACACCATATAGTCTTCTATATATATATAAAAGAGTAAGGTGACTGACTGACTGACTGACTGACATACCCAGAGATCAACGCACAGCCCAAACCGCTGAACCTAGAATCCTGAAATTTTGCATGTAGGTTCTTCATATAACGTAAGTGAGCACTAAGAAAGGAATTTTTTAATTCCACCCCTAAGGGGTAAATCATCGGATGAAAGTCTGCGTGAGCGAAGCCGCGTGTAAAAGCTAGTATGTAGATATAGAGAAATAGACTTATCTGTCACGTTATAAAAAATGTCTGAATTTATTCTTATCCTCATGACGGGACTCCCTATAGGTACAATAGAGTCGTATCATCACGATACGTCAACAGCCTTAAACAGTCCATTGCTGAACTTGACCTCTCCTTAGGAATAAGGCCTTGGCCTACTAGATATAGCACAGACGGTTTGGTATAGGTTATATACTTTAATATAGTCATTGACTTGAAACCAATATAGTCAAACACTTGAAAATTTAAATCTGTATGAAGTGATGTTACGCGCGGCTTACGTACGTAGGGTACCTTATGCGCGGGGTGTATGGAGCATTATACCTACCTTCCTTACTTACCTAAATACTCAGCTTAGTGATCAATTATTCCTGTCTAATTTGAACTTTACGGGTACAGTGTGCACCCAATAATTACCTATATTTGTAAAACATCATTTAAGTACCGACATCAAACTGTTGTAATAGACGCTCCGAGATCTTAGTAACACTTCAGAGTTGCTGGAAGGAATTATAGCAATTATTTTAAGTGTAATGTGAAGTTTTGAATTAAACTTAGTGCCAGATACCTTTCAAAAAGGGGTTTTCATCGAAGACTTTGATACCCGATAGGAATATTTTCTCGAAAAAGAAATACAAGTGTAGTTTTAATAGAAATATTCTCTAGTTCTTGATACTTTCTGGGATCTTCTCTTCGGATTATTTTTATTGAAGTCTAGCTGTTGCCCGCGGCTCCGCCCGCGTGTATGTCCATTATCGCGGCAAATATTAGCCTATGTGTTATTCTGATGTACCTATAAGCTATATTACTGTAAAGTTTCATCCAAATCCGTTCAGTAGTTTTTGCATTAAGAAGTAACAAACATACACATTCACAAACTTTCGCCTTTATAATATTAGTGTGATGACTAGCTGTAGCCCCACTAATATATAAAGGCGAAAGTTTGTGAGTGTGTATGTTTGTTATTTCTTCACGCCAAAACTACTGAACGAATTTGGATCAAACTTTACAGTAATATAGCTTATACATCAGAATAACACATAGGCTACTATTTGCCGCGATAACCGACATACATTCGGGCGGAGCCGCGGGCAACAGCTAAGTAGTGTACAATACAGGCTGTATCAGAGCCAAGTTAAAGTTTGAGAATTACACCTCTATTTTATAATTCGTACTAGTGTGTATTTGTACCTCAATATTAACAAAAAGTATCAATGTAAATCGAGGTAAATCGATAGCATTTTAGCATAAAATATTTGATTCCTAGTTTCAGATGGACTGATAGGCCAGCTGGTACACTTTTTTGATAGGCTAGCGAACGATATTTTAAGATGATTCGATGATTGGAAGTTCACTTACCAATACGTGGCAAATTCGACATTTGATTATATGAGGCTACTGACGCGTGATAGCACTCATATTGGTTCTGTGTTCCGACTTACGACACTCAAATATCAAGTTTCTTAAACAACATGGTTTTCAATTGTTATTTTATGTAATTGTGACGACATTAAGAAAGCACCATATTAGAATATGTCATGTAAAATATTTATTTAAAAATTATTTCGTGTTTGTCAATAAGTGTGGGCGGCACTTAGCCAGCTTGTTTTTATTGAAATAATTTGCACATTCCGACGCACGCGTTTAGCGCCATTATAGCACGAGGTCATTGACTGTGATTCTAGATGTGACAATTTGTGACGGTCTCAATATGTATCTTTTTATTTCTACAGGACATTATGTATTAGGTGTCGTGTAGATTATCATATTTTTTTTATTTTTGAATAACGACTAGGTACTTTAATTAACATAGTTATACATTTTAGAATAAAACTAGATATAAACGTTGCAGTCAGAATTATTAACCTTTGAAAAGAATTTTAGAACGAAGTGCCCTAAGGGGCATTACGGAGGGGTACCCTAGCCGGCAAAAAACGTCCATAACGTAAGATTGACGCCTTGGTGTCAAAATGGTAGCGTATGAGAATGAATCCTGTGTAGGATCAAATATTTGTTTTTTGGGAGTTTGGATGTTTTCTATGTATAATATGCATTTATTTTAAAAAATGTCCGAAATATTTATTTATTTATTTCGTGAACGAAAAATGTATATAATCTGTAAGTTGCATGTAACAAGTATGAAGTAACTCTAGAACTTGAAATATTTTTTTTACAATAAAGAACTTCGTTCCTATCTAGTGTCCCACCACACCACACGACTTTTTTAACCGGCAAATCAGTCAAAAGTAGTTTTTACCGCGACATCACACTGTTGTAATTTGATCTAACCCAAATGATTCACACACAATAGAGATGATCTGGCCGATAATGGCCACTGTTCTAACCTAACCAAACAATTGTTGAAAAGTATATGGTATCTAATACATCAGTCAAAAGTACTGTTGCATAATGTCGGTTCAAAATAATTGTGACCAGTAACTCTGTCTGTCTGTTACGCACAGCTAAACCGCTGAACCGATTTGGATGATATTTACATTGTAGATACTTTGATTCATGAGGAAGGACATAGGCTTTTTACCGCCATAACCGAGATACACGCGGGAGAAGCCGGCATAGCTAGTTAAGTATAAATATTTTATAAGAATTTATAGAACGCCCACGGCTGCTTTCTATAGCTATATTTCAAAGTTAGGTGTTAAAATGAAGATCTACTTACTGATACAAATTTACTCTGAGGTTTGATAAAATTTACGTTTTATTATTCAATACATATATGTATATATCTATAAATTTATTAATACAAGGAGAGACCTTAGCGAATTATCACCCTGTATATATAGAGTCGTGCTTTCTGACCGCTAGGATGCGTGGAACGGTAGTGGTTCAGTCTCCCCGCCGCTTTCTAATGTGCTGAGTAATGTGGGTTCAAACCCTACAACCCTACTTAGGATAACAGTTTGTGTGATGCACAAAATGTTGTTCTGAGTCTGGGTGTTCCTTGTGTCCTTTTCATGTATGTTTGTAAAGTCCATTAGGAATGTTCATTGTACGAGAGTTGTCTTTTATAAGTAATAAAAAGTAATAAAATCGTATAATAATTATGCATGGCTGTTACTAGTGTTGGCGACAATGCAAGCACGTGGTATGTTTCGAAGTCTCTGAAGCAAAATCTTTGCAAATTTAAACATGAATCATTTTTATGCTTGTTGGAAAATAAATCACATTCAATTTATTATACTCTTCTACTTCGAGGTTTTTATTTACTCTTCAAATACTTAAATACTTAAGTTTAATGTGTTTCCGCTAGGTCAACATTTTTATTGGTATTTAATATTTTGTTAAAATCTTTTAAAGTGTTATTCCATAAAAAGAACTGGCTGTACCGCGCCACGTTTAATTGTGATACTTTCTGATTTTATAGATGAGCAAGGATAAGCAAAACTGACACGAATAACAGATAAAAATAGTCTTTGAATCAGTTTGTACATCGTGTCAATATTTAAACTCAATTGGTGCATAACTGTTTGAGTTCTTGATGCGGACACAAATCGACATAACACATTTATGTAAAAAATAAAATTTATCGTTTTATCTGTAAGTAATTTTCAATAAACACCTCAAAGATTCTCTCCCTCCATTGAAGTTGGTATTTTGTTTAAAGATTTATTTAGAAGGTTCATTACTTCTTCCATCTATTTATTTCTTTCTTTTTATTATTAGTTTGTTATACTTTAAATACAGGGACTATGGAATTCTGCATATAAATAAAATGTATCTGAGAATAAATAAAAAGACTCGAGTATCAAAATTATTCAATCTCACTCTCAGGTCAACGTCAGATTCGATATTTTTTTAAATAGACGGTGCGTTTAAGATAGGTATACTTTATTTTTAATATTTTATAATATATATATGTATTTAATTGTTTTTTATTTTAACAGGTTATACGGTTCCAAACGCTGCGCCCGATGCAACACTCCTATATCTGCATCGGAGCTGGTTATGCGTGCACGAGATCTGGTGTTCCACGTTCACTGCTTCTCCTGTGCACTCTGTAGTACCCCCCTCAACAAGGGAGACACCTTCGGTATCAGGGATGCGGCTGTGTATTGCAGGTAAGCCACGATTGTAGATAGACTTCCAAAATACAGTAAAATAGTGATTTCAAACGGTGTGATAAGGTAGAAATTTGACACAAAAGAGTCTTAGAAAAAAGTATTAGGTATAGATGAAATGAGATTACACACTTTGCAATCCAAATTAATTTCGCCTATTGTCGTCTGTCTTTTTACGCTTGAAATTGAAATTTATTTCTAGAAACATTTAGGTTACTAACTTGACGTATTTTGAAGATAAAACTCTTTTATAGACGTTTTGCTGTACCTGTCGTGAGTTAGGATTCCTAGGCCTTCAGCTGTTTCGATCTGTAATTTAACCTGGTAAAGTCTTCATGTGTCGTCGTGTTTTTAGGGTAAACCCCCCAAATTGCTAAACTCCTGGTTCCCGTTCATCATCATGATGTGTCCCACGGGAGCCGGAGATCCGAAGGGATTTTCCACGCCTTCACTTCAAAAGGCCTTTAGCTGTACGCTGTACGCAGACTAAATTAAAACACTGAACAATTTAATACCACTTATAACGGCTCAAATTAATTATCTGTGGCTGTTTTACGTGGGTGTAATACACATACCAACTGCCCATTAAATAAACGGGCTATGTAATGCAAAAAAAAAAATTGAAATCAGAATAGTTGAATACATTTCGGTTGATCAGATGAGTGAAACGGAATTTAACAACAGTAGTATTTGTAAGGTCCAATTTAATTTATTCAATGTGGATTAATGCGCAGTTACATAAAAACAGTTATAGTACCTACTTATGTCCCACTCACGGAATATTTTCCTTCACAGGCTGCATTACGAAACTATGCCGGAGTACGGAGCGCACATGGCCATACCTGGTCCGCCGCAGATGTGTCCCGGACCTTATGGGGGTCCACCCCCAGGTCCACACTACCCCCCATACCCTTCCCCCGAATTTGCTCGGGTAGATACTGATGTTCCTAAAGGCCCATTCTTCAATGGGTCGACCGCTCCTCCGCCACGACAGAAAGGCCGACCCAGAAAAAAGAAGCCGAAGGATCAAGATATTATGTCAGCTAACCTTGGTGAGTCTTTAAGAATGCACAGCGAATTATAAATATTGATTCAAGCGAACTTATAACGTTTATATTCAACGGTCGTTGTTACATGGAACATTGAGGTCGTTTTGCCGACAAAACGCTTACAATTTTATTAACACATTAAAGTCAAAACCGCACTTACCATCGCCAGATTATCGAACTGACTTCCCGAGTGTTTGTTTTATTTTTGTTTTATATACAGAAACCTGTCTTTATCTGACGGAGTTCGGTTGGAGTGGTACGACAGGAATTCTTTCTCAAATTTGAAATTGGAACGTTGCATGCTTATGTTGTTTAAAATAATTTCTTATGTAAAGGTAGATTACGTTCTTAAAAATTTGCAAATGTAAGAACAGTATATGCTGAATAATTTTCCTGTTAAAGCTGCAGTCTGCCACAATAAGGCCTAGTTTTAGTTATTACGAAGGCGATGCGACGCACAATGTTTATCTTGTCGCAATAAAACATCAGTTACATCGGGAGCCAACGTTGTAGAAACCTTACACAAACTTTCTTTGTGAAAAACATATTAAATCTCAGCATGAGCAAACTAAAAATCTGAAAGTTAAATAAACGAAACAAATTATGTCTCGCGTGAATTTGAATGTATAACGCTGTATTATTTTTATTGCTCTAATACCGTTTGGAGTTCTATTTTTAAAGAAGTTGAAGAAACCAACAGACACATATCATTGCACTATCACACACAGCAAGTGTTACAGTTTTTGCTTTCATTAACATTGCACGATTATCTATTAATTAATGTGGTCCATGGACAGTTTATACGGTTGAACGACTTCCCCACAATATCTCGGCTATGGGTTTATTTATGAGGTGTTTTAAACTTTCTATGTTAAAACGTTTCGTAATGTAAATTCTATATTAATTCACAAACGCTCATTTGCCGTGAATAAGGTAGCGGAGCTGTTCCCATTTCGTCGACTTTAATAATATTTTGTCCAATTAGCTCGTTCATTTTTGTGATAAGCAATATGTGATGTAATGATGTATAAAAATAAACCGAATGTCTCTCACGGCAGAAATTCATTCAACACAAACAATTTGTTCCCATTAATGTTATCAAAATCTTATCATTTATATATTGAATCAATTGATTTGATTACTTTTTTCTTCAATTATCTATATTTATTTAAATATTATTGGTTATTATTAATAATCATTGGTTATTATTTGATATTTTTCTTGTATTCTGCACCTTCATTTGTAGAGGAATTTAAACAGTAGGCTCACATTTTGTTTCTTCGTAAATCAGTCTAAATAATTATAGAGCCATTATACTCCTACATATAACCGCCTATCTACAATTAACGACGATAAGAAATTACACAAATATCTATGGCATTGCCCTTTACATAATGTTGAATGGTAATTTTAATTTTATTATCAAACACAAACAAACAGCGGAGCCGGCCTAGCTCGGCGGCGCCGTGGAGAGTTTCAATAACCTAGAAATTATTTAAATCATAATTTAATTCATAAATTATGTAAAGTAACTCGTGTGCTTATCAAATAAACGTAGGCTAATATTAATAATTTTATACAGAAGCATTATGTGGTTTTGCTACTTTAATGAAAGAACAAAACAGTTTTTAGGCTGTCTCTGATTTGCGTAAAGATGAAAATGTATGCCGATTCGGTAAAGATGACTAAAAATTAACTTAATGGTCTAAAATAGCTTTGGGACCAGTTTCTCACGTGCGCGCGAGCAGTTCGCGTGACGGTAGGTTCATCATACCCTAACATTTCAATGAACCGAACCCATGGTTCTAAGTGCAGGGAGCATTTCGGCATGAATAATCAGAAAAGGGCTGCTCACCCATAGTGAACTTTACATCTATATAAGTTTGATTTAAGTTGAGATCCGTTAACATAGACTATAATAATTTGTTCTCATTAGTCTAAACATATTAGCTGTTTTTTTTTTTTAAGTTTGAGGTAACTTTGGTAAGAATAAGGTGTTTATTATATTACACATCATTTGGCTGTCAAATTACGACTGCTCCAAATGTTCTAATTTATTTTGATTACCAGTGAACTTGAACGTAAATATGCGTGTTTGTATCCTAAATCCGTGCAACTAATTATACAGGATATAGTGGGGTTTGTATTGATTTTATGGATTATTACTACCCTTTTTAAGATATTACAAGAACTTTCGAAAATTTTGTCTATCGACGAATGTTAATGTGTACCTATGCTTTAAGCACATACACTTAAAATATAATGATTGCTCGATCACAGAAAACTTTTATTACAAATAGACACTTCATGAGTTTAGCTATTAGGTACATGTAAAATGCACTATTGTATGATATAAATCAAGTGTGTTCAAATTTCTTAGTAGGGAATAGTAAAACCATTGTTTCAATTCACTTTTTTAATTTTATCAATTTTATTAGTGTGCCTGTGACTTTTAAGTTTATATAAATTTAGTCAAACGATTTTTTCTTCTAATAAGCAGCATATGTGCTATTCCAGACAGTAGTCTCCCTCTGTTTAAAATGTCATTCAGATCCGTCTAGCCGCCCGGGATTATTAAGCTACAACCATCTATTATATACCTAATCGCTGTCACATAATCTTTAATATTTTTTTTTTTTTTTTTTTTTATGTTTGGCTCGCCAAAATGACTCTACTCTGCCTGATGGAAAACATAAGCAGAATCCAAGAGTGGTGGTCACCATACTCATTGCGAATGCAGACAATGCAGTATGGCGACCCACACTATGGCGGCCTAGTGATGCTGCTGCATCTTTTAGTCTAGTCAACAAGTATGGAACTTGTTGACTAGACTAATTGGGCTTCCGGTCTCGCACTCACCAACGAAACACGACAGCACGAACGCTGTCATTTTACGTTGATTTTCTGTGCGAGGGTAGTACCGCCCCGGTCGAGCTGGCCCGTTCGTGCTGAAATCAGCGTGGCTCTACTACCTACTACTATTTCTAGTATTAAACATGGGACTTAGGTTTTACTCTTTTTTTAGGTTGGTTTTTATTAATTTAGTTTTTCATAATATGACAAGCCTATAAACCTCGTGATTAGTGATCCAAATTCCTGCAACAGTAGTCATAGGTTACTCAAGTTCAAATTCGAAATCATGTATTCAATTAAGACACTAAGTGACATTTATGAACGTTAAATTAAACCTACAGTTAACAATTTTAATGTTAAAAAAGCGTGGGGAGACATCATTGATATATTTTCAGAACGCACCCCACGCTTTTTCACATTAAAATTATTTTCTACTTTTTAGTTTGGTTTATTCTTAAAAGCGTGTTTGTTTAGTTTTTTAAAACTATTTTTTTTAGAAAAACGACGATTTTTTAAAATTATTGTTTTGTCATCGGTCCTTGGTCCCTATGAAAATTTTCAAGTTAATCAGACTCCTAGAAGTAGGTGAAAATGAAGTTAAAAGATTTCGTTACATACAAACATACAGGTCAAGCTAATAAACGCGTGTTGAAAATCATAGATCGACACAAACAGACACCATAGCATGTACTATGTTGACAAAGTAAATTAGGTAAAAACATTTAAATGTACTGCCTGCTTGTATCGATCCATAACTTCCAGTTGCCAAAATGCGTAGAGCCCTATGAGAAGAATACTGGCAAAGAAACTCATGGCCACTTATTTTAATTATTTTCATGAATAGCATGTAGGTTTTAATCAATAGATATATGACTATGTTTATCAGTAGTCTGGACGTCTGGTTATCATAGTGCAGGTTATACCTAGCTTAGAATTAGATGGTCGTGTGTAACAAGTGTATCAAGTAATTATCGCTTCTTAGAATGTTAATTGGGTTATCGGCGGCTAAATGGTTTTACATCTATGCATTTATTCCGTCCAAGTAACATTTTAATTACCATCGACATATATTTATTTAGTGCGCTGATATAAGTTATTATCATTAATAAAGTTCTTCGCTAGTTTTATAGGACAATTTAGGGTCGATTTCTATATTCACTTTTCAATATTTCTGTGTTTCTAACCTATCTCTTATTTCGAAGCCGAGATTTCTAAATAATAAAATAATTATTTCATGGTTTAACTCAAGGTTCTAAGAAATGAGTAGGGATTATTTTTATAGGTTACACATGGTTTCCCGGTTACTGATACACACCCAGAACAGAGAATAAGGTATGCAATGTATATGTTTCTGTTCTGTGGATACACTAAACGGAGTGCGATTTTTAATCGGTTCGAGTCTGCTATAAACAACACTCCGAGCTGGTAGTATATTGGATGGTATATCCACACGAAAAATAAAAGTTATCTATGACTACAAATCCATATTGTCTATGCTTCGGTTGGAAACTTTTTGATGGCCCTTGGAAAAAGAAACCTATAAGACTAAAATCATCACTAACTGTGATTAACTTTTCTCATCAATTGTGTGTACTCGCGTGTTCATGAAGTATTAACCTCGTATGGGATGTTAAACTAACCTTCTTATGGGAATATTACTATGCAAAAGAAAGCACTTTTGGTATCATTGTCTTAAAAGAATCCCCGCAGCGCCGTGAGAATAATATTTTTTTTCTTAGAAATGACGTAAAAGTAGTTGAAGTGATAACTCTAGTTTGTTAATGAATTCTTAACAGAGAGAGGCCAAGGTATGCAACGTAAATACATTAGTTTACCACCATTGCCATCTAGAGCATAGAGGCTATAAGTAGTTTTTTTTATCGCATAAGCGTTGAGATTGCTCAAAAACAGTGGTAACACGCATGAGACCACTTGTCACATTTATCTTACCGTTTTTCTCGTTATATTTAAACTTCATTTTATTTGAAGTATTCATAAATAATTCCTAAGATTGTTTACATACCTACTTAGATACATACAACGTAAAACAAAAACTGTAAAAATGGTTAATATGGGAAGGCAATCAAAAGTAGGGATGTGTCAGCGCGATATTGAGTCATGGTGACCGCTTTCCAAGCCGCTTGTCCTTTGACACATTAGAAATAGATAATGAATATTCGGTTCAAGTTTCTAAGTTGGATTTGTATACTTATATAGCGAACGAGGGATGAAATATCTTGTAAAAAAATGTTGTGTACAATTTCACTAAATTGGTTAGATAATTATATTTTTTACTGCAATATATTTGTCTTGTATGGGGTGCCACCCCACGTAATAGGAGACCGAAATACGAGGTTCGATTCCCGGTTTATGTACGCACATTAATCTTATGACGGATGGGGGCGGGATTGTTATTATTTTTTATTATAAATTTGTCGCGTATTGTTATGGTAATACTGCGGTGTAATATTGTCGGCAATTGAATAAAACGACTATTAAACTTAATCTTTCTCATTGTGGTTCAAGTGTTCAAACTGGTAGTTCCGGATTGACAATAAACTACATTGTTTTGTTGTTTCGTATTGTATTAATTGTACTTTTGCAATGCAATTAAATTCCAAACCCACGCATTTTATCAGATGTCAGTCTTATAACATTTCAATCGTCGATTTCACAGAAGAGTCCACCAGGAAAATTCTAGTTAAGTAAATCAAGGTTTGTACCTCTATACCTACAGAACAGCTACGGCAAAAAGGGTGACGGGTTTCGACACGTAAAAAAAAGGTGGTTTACGCGGTCACCACGCTGCTCTCTACTGCGCCAATTGTTGTGGGTCCCAATCCCACTTGGGACAGCACTTTGTGTGATCCACAAATTGTTGTTCTGAGTCTGGGTGTTCTTTGTGTCCATTTCATGAATTGTTGTCCCCCTCGACGCAGGATGTATGTTCGTAAAGCGGGAGTTTTCTTAAAAAAAAACAAAATGAAAAGCTGGTAATGCACATCACCTTTGTTTTTACTGTGGAATAATAGGCTTTAGACCTGTGGATTACCAGTCTCTTAGGATTCTAAAAGTGCCTTCACTTCAAGTGCTATCACTTGTTAGCCATTGGACGATACCACATCAAGAATTTTATAAAATGAGAATGACTCTTTTTAGGATGTAAAGGGATACAAGAAGTTTTTAAAAGAAAATATTATTGATAACTTTTTAATGTAATCCAATTGTTTTAAACACAAAGCACCAATATAATCTAATCGTGGGAGAACCACGCTTCGGCATGAATGGGCCGGCTCGACTGGAGTGATACCACGGCCTCACAGAAAATCGGTGTAAAATAGTGCATGCGCTGTGTTTTACCGAGTGAGTGAGGATACCGGAGGCCCATACCCCAACCCCTCCCCTATCTCCCCCCCCCTCATCTCCCAAAGACCAGCAACACACTTGTGACGCCTCCGGTGTTGCAGGTGCCCATGGGCGGCGGTAAACGCTTTTTTTTTTTTATGTATGGCCCGCCAAAATGACTCCACTCTGCCTGATGGAAAGCATAAGCAGAATCCAAGAGTGGCGGTCACCATACTCACTGCGAATGCAGACAAGTATGGTGACCCACACCATGGCGGCCTAGTGATGCTGCTGCATCTTTTAGTCTAGTCAACAAGTATGGAACTTGTTGACTAGACTATTTGGGCCTCCGGTCTCGCACTCACCAACAAAACACGACAGCACGAACGCTGTCATTTTACGTTGATTTTCTGTGCGAGGGTAGTACCGTCCCGGTCGAGCCGGCCCGTTCGTGCTGAAATCAGCATGGCTTTACTACCTAGAGTACCTACCTGTCCTGAGTAATTTGGATAAGCATCAAAGAAAAAAAAGCGGCCAAGTGCGAGTCGGACTCGCCCATGAAGGGTTCCGCAGCAGCAAGTAACATTTTTTTTATATTTGTTTTGATTGAATGAAAGGTAAATTGCAGTTTACGATTTATTACGTATTAAAAAAAAAACTACTTACTAGATTTCGTTCAAACCAATTTTCGGTGGAAGTTTGCATGGTAATGTACATCATATATTTTTCTTAGATTTATCATGCGGTATTTTAGAAGTTACAGGGGGGGAGACCCATTTTACCACCTTGGAAGTGTCTCTCGCGCTATCAATCTATTTAGTTAAGAAAAAAATGATATTAGCAACCTCAATATCATTTTTGAAGACCTATCCATATATACCCCACACGCATGGGCTTGATGAAAAAAAAAATTTTGAGTTTCAGTTCTATGTATGGGGACCCCCAAAATTTATTGTTTTTTTCTTATTTTTGTGTGAAAATCTTAATGCGGTTCACAGAATACATCTACTTACCAAGTTTCAACATTATAGGTCTTGTAGTGTCGGAAAAAAGTGGCTGTGATATATGGACGAACAGACGGACAGACAGACAGACATGACGAATCTATAAGGGTTCCGTCTAAAAAGGAAAAATATTGTTCTTATTTTATGCGATTTTTCAATTTTTAATGTGTACGAAATAGTTATCAGATGATTGTGGGCAAAATTTGTTTACTAATGTAGAAATCAACATAATAAAATCACCGCATGACATTAGTATCGTGTCCCGTTTTAAAATTAACAATAAATACTCTACTTTCACTGAGAATCTGACACTGTATACTAGTTTTGACACTAGTATACATCCAGACGTGGCTTTTACAAGAATACGACTGAAACTCTAGAATAAATGTATATAAGAGTATACATATAAGAGAATAACTGGCAGGTACCATAATTCATTGCCATTTAAAGGTATACGAGTAGTATATAATATTAAGTGCATTATATATAGTACTATTAAATTAAGTCTATATCGAGCATCCAATTCGAAAATAGTATTTTAAATATTCTTAGTGTTCTTTTAATATCTAGGTTCAAATAAGGCAGTCAATTTACCTAATAAGAACTAGTCGGCACCTGTTAAGACTGTAGTCCTTGAGCGTGGGAATTTGTGATTGAACACCCACATTCATATTTTACATGCACACAAACGCATCGGCCACTGTTGCATACTAACCCTGGCAACTAATAAATTTACTTTCGGTTTTTTCTTCTAGTTACATATTCATTAACTGTTCGCCTTTGAAGAATGTTTAGAATGTCCTACAAAGCACGCAATGTATCTTAGTCATATCGGAAAGCCCGCGGGCTTTAAGTAACTCGTCAACGGCCGAGAATGGGGTTCAAGTGTACCTATTCATTTTAATTCATTTCATGGACAAATAATATATTTTTACACAGTATAAAATTAAGTCGCTCGCGCTATCTGTCAGCTTAGATCTTTTACAGTAATCAACGGATTTTAATGCTATGTTATGAAATAAAATTTGTATGATATATGTTATATTAATGGAACATAATGTTTCTTAAAATTATAAATTTTGAACGCTTTTATTGCTCATATTGACTAAATTTTACTACATAGATCTTACTTACGTACTTTTTTTTTTACAGATTTTACAGATTACAGATAATATAAGGGATAGGGCATCTATTATTTTACAATTCACCAATTGATTAAATTCGAACTTAAGGAATGAATAATAATGGAAATGACGTAAAGTGTAGATGGGACCCTTTTTTACAATTTTTGTCTGTCTGTCTGTTTGTTTGTGCCGGCTAATCTCTGAAACGGCTGAAGCGATTTTGACGGGATTTTTACTGATAGGTAGCTGATGCTATAAGGAGTAACTGCGGTTGGTGTAGTATCGCGGGTAAGACCGTGGGGCTCAGCAAATTTTTTTTTCAAAAAAGACAACTTCCGTATATATCCAATAAATCCTGTGTCGCGGGGGACTTTACAAACATACATGAAACGGACACAATGGACACCCAGACTCAGAACAACAATTCGTGGATCACACAGTGTTGTCCCATGTGGGATTTGAACCCACAACACCTGATACAGTAGGAAGCGGCGAGGCAACCGCTTAAACCACTAGACCAACCATGCAGTCAAAAATAAAACTGTAATTTTAAGGTCTTTCATTATTTCAGTAGTAGTTATTCAATTCTAACAGAAATCATTAAAAATATTTTTTTTTACTTTTTTAAAAACAATTTCTCAAAGTGTCTCGGTCTGTCAAAGTGCATTCAAAGTACTCGTCAAGACAAATCAAACGACTCCAAACTCGATAGGTTCCGTCGTTACAAAGTTCCTATGACCACCATGACAAGCTGAAAAGCTTCAACATCAGATCAGCTCCATGTCATCATATTAAAGCATTGTCACGCTATATACATATGCCTACAAAAATTCAACACAATCGGTTGAAGATATCTGCAAAATTGAGTTGCAAGATTCCGTCTTAACAAATATAGTTAGATATATACATACATAGCAAGTTAAAAAAACATAAAAATAAGTTCTGTGTTAATAAAAAATACTAATATTTTTCTTTGAAATTATTCTTTAAAAAAATTAAATTAAATTCAAGAATACAAATTAACAGTTACAATTCGACACTCACTGGCAACCCACCCTAAAACTTGTCATTTACGTATTATGGAGCTCAGTGCGAACTACAAACGGACGTGGTGTCACCTTGAATATTCGGCGGGCACTGAATTTTTTGAGCGCGATAAAACTTATTTATTGCAATTTACGGGAGACGATATCTACGTACTAAAATGTATGGAACTTTTGTCGCTAAAAATGAATGATGTTTAGCCTTAGATTATGGCTTTTTGGTGAGAATTAATAAAAAACTAAACCGGTAAATCTTTTCTCCATAGTTTTTTCTCGCGAAATAACAAAAAAAACATTTAAAATAGAGCACGAAATAGGGCAGAGTGTGCTAATTAAAAAGGTCGATTTCGATGATTTTGATCTTTGTTATGGCTTTTTTTCACAAAAATAAAGAATTATTTCATAAATGTCACTCGGTAGATTGGTAGACTGATTTATTAAACTACTGAGATATTTTTTTTAGTGTCAAATATGAATTGAGTTGTTTGTGTTTTGCAAAACTGCAAGTGCCTTTTCGCGCGTTTTTAGGGACGCGCCCCTTAAGTAAGATTAAGCGATTACATTGTACAATGCGGTCCTAGTTACTAATAAATTATATATGACACTGTTCAACACCGTCTGACTATAGGCTGTTGTCCCATCAACAGCGAGAAGCGGATTGAACGATGGCTTCAGTTCCAGTTTACAGGGTCCTTGAAATTTAGTAAATCTCTCTAAAGCTTGTTTTAAGCTTTATTATGTCATAAATAGTATTCACATCGTCTACGAGATAAGATAGTACCTGAATGACTAAGCTTTGCTCGGTATATTTTTCTTGGTAAATTTTCTAAAAATAAATTGTAACTAGATCGATTTATCGCCCTCGAAACCCCCTACATACTAAATTTCATGACAATTGTTGGAGCTGTTTTCGAGATTAAGAATTATTTATATACAAGAAGAATTGCTCGTTTAAAGGTATTAGATAAAATATTTTGCTGTCAAAAGTGTTTTATTATCTTTTTTGTTATTTATTTATTAAAACTGTTAAAACACAATTAATTTGTCTTCTAATTACTTATAAAAGATTAAAAATAATTACAAAAGACTAAAAATAAGACTAATAATAATTAAAATAACAGGTATGCATCATCAGGTCAATCGTAATCATTGCTTTTTTCAATTGATACAACTTTTAAACTCGCATCGCTGAATCGCTTACAGTGAGACAATTGCCTTAGTCCACTGCGTTTTTGCGAGTTTCCACAGTGGGTAAGTTGTATAGTTGTTTCTTTTCGCGACCAGTTATCGAAGTCGTCCGGCCGTAGGTAATGTTGTATTGTAGCACCGTAGGTTTGCGTAATATGGTGAAAGGTGGAGTCCCACGCCTGTCATGCAGTTTCAACGACTATGTGAAATAAGTTAGGGCCCACGTAATAATTATTATAATACGAATGGTATTACACTAAATTACTACCAGCTAGGTGGCTAATACAGACAAAAATTGATTGTTAGAGGATAAATTCACCTATGTTTTCTGCGTGTAATCTCGTGTATTGTCAACAGTAGCTTTTTTCGGCACAAAAATAAGAAACATAAAACTTTTTTAAATGACGTAATAAATCCCAGCCTGCAGCCTGCAAAAGCAGGAAAAACCACCACCTTTAAGTTACAATTGTACACAACCGAAACCCTTTTAGGTCCTTATGCACAAACCTTCTCATACACATATGATAATATATGTATGAGAAGGTTTGTGCATTCATGTCTATATATGAATTAGTAATCGTCATTGACAATAAACTAATTAAAATTTCTGTACGTATTTTAAAAGGTACCAAGTTTTGCTACAAACATTTCTGTAACGCTATCGGTGAATCACACTCGAAAATAACTCATATCAGATCGTTGAGAGCACCCGCTGGACGTGAACAGGGACTCAGAATAGGCACGTACCCAGATTGTACGTGAGACTCTCTAGTTGGATGTTGGCTCTTCAATTTGTTACTGTATTGGTGTATTCAAGTGTGGGTTCAATTTGAATATGGCATTACTCATTTTGTTTTTAATAAGGCAATTAAGAAGGATGAGGTAGAAAAAAATGAAACTGTGTTCTAAATTCGAAAATTAAATTAACAGTTACAATTTTTTAAGGGTCGGTTTCACCTCTTGCTGACAAAGTCTGATAGACAAATGTCAACTTATCTGTGAAATTACTACAGATTTTAGTTTTACAATATTTGTAATATGGCAGATAAATAACTGAATCTTTATTAGAAACTGGTGAAACTGGTTCTAAATATTTTTAAGTTGAAAAAGAAGCATTAACAGCACTTTAGAGGTAGTAGAGCCACGCTGATTTCAGCACGAATGGGCCGGCTCGACCGGGGCGGTACTACCCTCGCACAGAAAATCAACGTAAAATGACCACGTTCGTGCTGTCGTGTTTCGATGGTGAGTGCGAGACCGGAGGCCCAAATAGTCTAGTCAACAAGTTCCATACTTGTTGACTAGACTAAAAGATGCAGCAGCATCACTAGGCTGCCATGGTGTGGGTCGCCATACTGCATTGTCTGCATTCGCAGTGAGTATGGCGACCAATACTCTTGGATTCTGCTTATGCTTTCCATCAGGCAGAGTAGTCATTTTGGCGGGCCATACATAAAAAATAAAAAAATAAAAAAACTTATAGGACATTCAGAAAAGATTTAACATAACTTTTTTTTTGACATTAATGTTTTAGTCCTGCCACTCCAATTTAGAGAGTCCCGAAGGCGTCGTAACGCCACCGCCCCCGTCCATCGCCCTCGGGGAAGCACTCATATGAAGGGCGGAGATTATTTTTTACTCTCATCCGCCTAGGGCGCCTTTTGCGTACCGAAAGAGTATAACAGTTTCCGTTACAATTCCCTGCTCCTTTGTAATTCGTACTAGGGAAAAGAGTTCAGTGTATTGTTTAACAACCATTACAGAGCAATTTAAACTATTTATTGAATACTTATGTTTTAACCTCACGTTAAGGAAAAATGCATACCTATATCATAATAACAATGTACACATATTGTTGGTAATAAGTGCGTAAATTGTAGTTATATTCAACTACTAGCTGAGACCCGCGGTTTTATCCGCGGGTATTTATTTATTTATTTTATTTAAAAAAGACAACGCAACGCATTAGGAATAAACATCCTTCGGGGGTCTTAACATTCATGAAACGGACACAATTAACACCCAAACTCAGAAAAACAATTTGTTGATCACACAAAGTATTGTCCCGTGTAGGATTTGAACCTACAACACTTGGCGAATAGGCAGGCGGCGTGGCGACCGCCTAAACCACTAGACCAACCGTGCAGTCCAACCAACAAAGTACCTTTACAACAACAACCGCGCGGGTAACGCCTCGGGGTGAAATTAGTATAGAAAAAGTAGCCTAAATTACCCTTTATGTCATCAGCTATCTGCCAGTGAAAGTCCCATCAAAATCAATCCAGCAGTTACAAAGCTTGGTCGGAACAAATATTGTATTAATGTATTGTAAATCTTTATTGCTTCTTCATTGCAATTTTTCATTACTATCGTGTTTTCCCAGTAACAGTCGCCGAAGGACGATTATTACTTTCTTCATCCGTCAAATAGAGATGACCAAGTATAAATTCGTTATTCCACATCCCAACGGTAGATGGTTTTTGAGTCTTAATACATAAATACTATTTAAAGTCCGTCAAATGACTCGTCTGGCAAAGGCCAATAATGAAATCTTCGCACGAAATTGGTTCTCTGACGCATATACACACAACATACAATTGAACTATCAAAAACTCTGGAGCGAAATTTGAAACTCGTATAGGTGCATGGAAACTTTTTTCGCAATACTTTTTGAGTGTTCTGTTAAAAATAATTATATTCCACCGATTTTGAGAGGTACAAGTAGCATGTAAAAAGTGATGTAAAATTTGTACTACATGTTCCATACTTATGTATATTTAAGGCGCGTCTCCACAAAAATTGTTGGCAATTTCAGTGTTTCCAACTGTTTGCAACACTTAAAAAAATCGCCAACTTTTGTTTTCAATGTGTCTACACCGAGTCGCCAACAATTTGAAAAACATTCGAACTAAGCGTCTCCACAGAGCCAATAAAAACTGCAACAAGCGTATTTTTTTGATGTTAACCGCTAAAAACAGAAACAAGGTTGCCAAGATTTGTTGCAAATTTTTGTTGCCAACACAAGGAAATTGCAGAAACTTTTGTCACCAACACGTATTGACAACACACAAATTGACAACTTTTGTTCGGTTAAGTCCCGGCTTTACAGTGGCCAAACCAGGCCAAACAGTTACAAACTCCATAATATTATATCCACGTTTTTCACTTTTTCATCATCAACAGATTTTAATATTCCACTGCTACATACGGCCATAAATAAGCCTTTTTTGAATGCTTTTAAATATATAAATTCTGAAACGATAAAATCATCACCGCCGCGGTGGCGTAGTGGTAGAGTATGCGAGACTGCTGTGCTTGGTCTCGGGTTCGATTCCCGGGTCGGACCAAATGTTTGTATGATCTGGAAATATTTGTTTCGGAGTTTAAATGTTTTCTGTGTATAGTATTTACAAAAAAAATAATAATATCAGTTGTCTAGTACCTATAACACAACTTCTGCTTAGCTTGGGACTAGATGACGTTGTGTGTTAGATGTCCGAACGTATATTTATCTCGGCTTTTGATAACTATTTCTCAAATCCATAGACAACGACACATTTTAGCGCGAATTCTATATATTATCTATCTATATATATAAAAGAGTAAGGTGACTGACTGACATACCCAGAGATCAACGCACAGCCCAAACCGCTGAACCTAGAATCCTGAAATTTTGCATGTAGGTTCTTTATATAACGTAAGTGAGCATTTAGAAAGGAATTTTTGAAATTTCACCCCTAAGGGGGTAAATCAGGGGGTGAAAAAGTCTGCGTGAGCGAAGCCGCGTGCAAAAGCTAGTAATAAAATATAGCAATACTTGAAGTCTTTGGATTAAATTTACTCTGTTCACAATATGAAACAAAACTATCTTGGCATTCGACAGGGACAGCTTCTAATAAAGCTAAAAAAATACTTTTAAATTATATGATAATTCGCACATAATTAATTTTTAGGAAGCACATATTACATCTTTCATCCAAGTTTGAATGTTAAACTAGAAGTAAACATATTAATTTAAACTTTAATTTAAACCTATTTATTTTTTCAATGGAGGTTAGGTTTTGAAACTAAAGGTACCTAACTGCCAACAAAATTACAAATATTTTTCAAGGACTTCCTTGAACGAGTTTTAAATACAATTCCTGTCCGGTGGGCTTAAATACTCTTACCTAATACATCGAAACTTACAGTTGACATTTTAAATTAGTGAGTGAGGATACCGGAGGCCCATACCCCAATCCCCTACCCCTACCTCCCTCCCCCATCCCCCAAAGGCCGACAACGCATTTGTGACGCCTCTGGTGTTGCGGGTGTACATGGGCGGCGGTACTCGCTTACCATCGGACGGACGATACGTCTGCTCGTCTGCCCACTATTCCGTAAAAAAATAAATTAGAACTTATGATAATTATAGTTCATTTATTATTTGGATGATAATGAAAAAATTAAACTATTTAGTTCCTTGTTCGATGCTTGAGTAAGGAATAATATTCTAAATAAGGTCATTATCACGTTGTATTTAAGTCTAGCGCTTCCGTTAATTAATCTATTGTCACATGTATTTTAGTTTTTCAAGATCTTTGAGTAGAGTAGGATTTGCCAATGCTCGGTTCAGTCTTCGCTTTCACCATTTTTTTGGTTACGTACTGTCTCTGATTTTTATACGAAAGTAGGTAGTTGCTCCCATGTTACCGTTAATTTATTTCAAAGTTAATTGTCTAATATACAGCTAGACAGTGTTTCAAAATGATTTGAAGGATTATAAAAAGCAAAAATATACATCAAACGATACATTTATTGCGCGTTTCACAATCACTTCAACTATTTTGAAACGAAAGATAATATATTTTATAAATCCGACTTTGTGATTTCTTCGTGTGGTGATGGGTTAAGGAGACGAGTTGTCACCATTCCTATTCTTTCCGTGAGTGTTGTAAGAGGTGGAGGAGTACTAAGAGAGCAAGATAGCATCCAAAGCCGAGTCTCCACCGAACATAAGTTGTCAACTTTTGTGTTGTCAACACGTGTTGGTGACAAAATTTTGGCGGTAAACGTCAAAAGAATACGCTTGTTGCAAATATTTATTGGCTCTATGGTGACGCTTAGTTCGAATGTTATTCAAATTGTTGGCGCCTCGTTGTAGACGCAGTGGAAACAAAAGTTGATGATTTTCTGAAGAGATGCAAACAGTTGGAAACACTGAAATTGCCAACAATTTTGGTGGAGACGCGCCTTAAGTTATTATACTTACACACACACACACACACACACTACCATATACACACACTCACCTCACAAGTCATGTACCCGCTAGGTTTTATTATGTTTCTTTATTAGTAAGAAAGATAGATACTCATCCCCACGACACAGGGAATTTTAGTGTGGGGCTTAGTCTATATTATACAGTTGTAAACTTTAAATTATGAAAACAATAAATTACCTATTATTATACTTATAGAGGCTTCGTAAGTTTTGCGTAAAGGACACAATATGACCCAATTAGTGCCTTAAAGTTCAGTTAATTTAAAACATTATAAGAAACGGTCGCAGTAGATATACGTGTCATATAATTACGCTATACTTTCCTAAATATCCGAATGTAGTATCAATAAATTACACGTTAACGGGTGACACCACAAAAAATAGTTTCTTAATACAGTAACGGGAGCGGAGAGCCAGCTGCTTACTTAGTTTCATGCGTTCTATCTTTTTGGAGTTCCTTATAATTTTGTAACTGACTATCGAAAAAACGTTTTACCAACACTTTTTGATGCCGTCCTTATTTTTCGTATTTGAGAATTCCACTAGTAATTCAATTGACGAAGTGTGATGTTATGAAATTGCTTAAATCCTTTCTCTTAAAACGTGAAGTTGGAATTAACATACGTGTTTATTTGTTTAACTTGACCGCGGAACCCGCGTACCTGATTCAAAGGCGACCACCTTTTTACGTCTTTTGTTTTAACTTTTCTACCAAGTGCGTTCTGTTGCACCTCCATAAATTTTGTATAGCGTCCCTCCCGTGATTTATTTCCCGCCAAAATATGTGACTTTTTATTCTTTTACTTTTTAAGTATCGGACATTTCGAGTAGCGTCCACGATCGTTGATAGGGTGGGCGCGTTCCAGTACCGCCGGTAGTTGGTTCAAACACTTTTTTGATTTTTATATTATTTGTGAAACAAAACGGCTTTTGGAGGTGACTCTATTCTTTTTTTAATCGTGACAAAGACGGTTTTGGTTTTGTTCATTTGATTATTTTTAGACAGGGAAACACATTTTTTTTACTTTCAATTCGTAACAGTACCTAACTGTACTCTAGCTACTTTTTATGAAAAGCGTGGGATAAAATCACTTGTGTGACATGTAATATTTTTATTAGTACCTACATAATTTGAAAGGGCAAAATGTTTGTGTACCCATTATGCATACTATTTGCAATAAAATAAATATAATGCCATAAATTGAAAAGGGACTATTGCACTTTGTTTTATAAAAATTGAAACGCTTTTAGTATTATTATATTATTGAAAGGACGACTATTGTACTTCTCATGGTTTGTTACTAAAATTATAAACAATAGTATGAAGTATACATATATTTCAAAGGTTTCGTGACTTATAAGTTATGATGTTTATAAATAAACTTTTTACAACGAAATTGAATATTACTGTCGATTTTATCCATTTCTTTGCCCTATGCAAAGAAATGCGTAAATAAACATTTCTTTATATTATTCGTTTGTTCATTCATAGTGGAAACCAATTTTATTGTTCAAGGCAAATTGATATCGATATATTTTATGACTATATTACTTACAAGTTATTTACGTTCAAATCTTCACGGCAATATGGTGTTTAAAGCCTATCGCTTCTTTCAATTTCTTGGTTCAATGCATACGGCATATTAAAATGTGTTCTCAAATGAAAATATTTATTATATTACGGTTTCTGCAATTGTTACCGTCCATGTAGTTTTTTCTTTTCATTTATTTCATAATCGATTATTGTGTATACTTTTTAGTTTTAAAGCTTATCTAAATATTGCTAATGTAATAGATTTTCGTTTTCTTATTCTCCAGGAAATATCAAGTGCTAAACAATATAGTGGCAAAACAATCCGAACCAAAACTTCCCTATCGTGACTATCAAATGGCTGGGATATTAAGAAAACTAATACTTATAATAGTAATAAGTAGTAACTGTAATTAAGATAAAGTATCATGTATTATGTTTCAATAGTTAGTTTATAATAAATAAAAACCGATGTTATATCGGCTTGTGTCCGAGTAATCAAATGATTTCAAGCCTCTACTTCTGTTCACCGACAGGCGTGATATAGAGGTGCACCGTAACTTTCTCACATCACGATATACGTCACGTCCTTAATGTGATATCCTTGTACATTTTGTTTCTGCCGCTATCTGGCCCGAGACATCTGTATCAGTGGCAAGCCCAGTTTTATTGAATCACTTATTTATAGTCGGACCTCGGAATGAATTAAGAAATTTTCGGTATAAAACAGAGATGTTAGTACTTTTTTAAAATAAACAGGTTTTTACTTTATTATGTATTTAATTAATTAATTGTATTGTTTTCAGTTTATACAGCTATATCTAAAGGGTAAATAAAACGAGAAAAAATAAATTTAAGGTTACAACAAAGTTTGAACTTGCGATTTAAAAAAACAGGCCTTAAAATTAAGATTTACGGCACACTTTAAGAGTCTGTATTAATGACTACCTAAACTTGGTTAAAAATGTTGTGTTTAAAAAATAGCTCTATAGATACAAAAAAGGTATGAGATTCACTGGATAACTACATTTTTTGCTATCTTCATTCATAAAAATGTAAGAAGCCTGTTATTTTTTGGCGAAGGTCATATATATTTTTTGAGTTAACATGCGTCACCGCGGTCACTCATATATTTATTCTTTTCTATGTTTATTTTAATAAAACAATTTTATTTTGTTAATTTATGCCAGCATATAAAATACATTAAAAGCAATGTGCTCATAAAATTTTTGTATAAGCCGTAGGGTGCCATGTTTGATAGTGACGTGATGAAGCTTTGTCGATGGAATTTTATTACTTCTAGTATATTAAACGAATTAAAAAAAACAGTAAATTAATTAATTTACGAGTTTCCTTTAAGTCTTTTATTTAATGAATGTTATTATTTTAAATTTGTTACTGAAATATCAATTTTCTATTCTAATATTTCTTTTTTTTTAATATATATAAAAAAAATAGTATTATTCAAATATTATTTAAATTGTAAATACTATAGTCATAAATTTATAGTTGTACTCAAAATATTACTTTATTGAGCTTTGGATACTTCTTTATTTGTTATATTTTATCCACTTCTTCCAGAAGCTTGCTATGTTTATTGCCTGTAGTAAAAAATAAGAGTGACAAGTTCTAGTAAAAGAAATTTTGTTATTAAAAACTCTCTTGAGTTATTTACATTATATTTCAATAAATAGTGCGATAGATATACCTGCTTAAACATTTTTTAAAGCTTATAACACTATTATTGTTCCTTAACTTTTTGGAAATTTATGTTTTTCGTTACGAAATGTATGATAATATCTCTACAATGGTAAAATGTACTTTATATGTTTCAATGTAAAATTTTATTTATGTAAATATCGAACACAATAAAACGAAAAGGAATATATCTTTATGAAGTGGACGTACGCCCTTCACTAACTTATAAAGATTTTAATATTTCGTCGTGATATCAATGTACGTTTGATATCTATCGTTTCTATATAACTCCAACGTTTTAAGTACTAATAATATCGTGCTCTGTTGCATGAGTTAGTGTCCCCGGTAGCGCCCCCCGTGGTTATGTTATGCGATACAACACATAATGCCGACGAATTCAATAATTTCACATTTTTAATCGCGTCGACGACTCGAAAATATCTTTAGTTCAAGATCTATATCTCGATATTGACTTTCTCAATGCTGTACCAGCTTTAAGGACGGTTGTGCAATCATATTGGTACTTGATATGTATGCATGTATGTTATTATTTGCTCAGACATAAATTAACAGATCATTTTTATTTGTGTGATGTACTGATTTAATTTCCACTCTTTTCATAAGTTCCATTCTCGGTTTTTTTACCATATTTATTATAATTCTTTCGCTCTTTTAAGCTACAAGATATTAAAGTACTAAATTTTGTCTAAGTTATTACAACTGTTATTGGTTTTGGGTACATATATTTAAAAGTATAATAGAAAATATACTAAGAGATCACTAACGATCATTGTCAGAGTTAAAATTAATTAGTTATGAAAATAGTCATTACAATAATAATGGCATGCCCATCGAAAAATAAATATTTTATTGTAAGGACATGAAATTTAGTTTTATTTTATTACTTTTAGTGTAACTTACATTTTATCAAGTAAAATAATGACTGATATAATAAAAAATACCAGTTGAAATTATTGACGCAATAGTTATACCCAATTGTGACTTTTATTTGAAAATTATATAAAAATCAAAACATTAATAGTTCTATCATAGGCGAACGTACCTATTTTCACTGACCGCGGTAAAGCACTTCGAACGTTCGTTTTTGCTATTACGAAAAAAAATGTGGCCACCGGACGAAGTGTTATCGTTAAGGAAATCTCATTTTTTGTTTTCGGCCTTAAAAACATGAATGGTACGTACGATTTATGATATCACATGTCTTTTTATAACCCACCCATGTTTTTTTAAGTTTTTTTACCACTCACTATCTTTACAATTTTGTGTCTCAATCTATTAATAATGTCTTCTTTTAGGATGCGACAGTTTGTATCGATGGTAATCGATAGCTGACGTGTCATTGACGGTACAGCACTAGATGCATTTAGTGATTGGTTAGATTTATGTTTCTTAGTGATTTTTATTTTACGACATAAAATTTTGCTGGAACATCGGACTGTAAGCTTATCCTTTACATGATGATAAATTTAATGGTAACTAGTGGTAGCAAATTTGACCATAATTATTGTTTTTTTTTTAACTTTCTGTACTCCTCCGTATAAACTTTCACATCACATCAACGGCCTACAATTACAGTTTGCTGTTGGACATTGGCCTTTTAACAGTCGCAAATTTCATACTTCTCCGTTCGCATATTTTTAGTAAAAAGGGGTGCAAACTTTTTGCTTCACATCTATACTAATATTATAAAGCTGCAGAGTTTGTTTGTTTGTTTGAACGCGCTAATCTCAGGAACTACTGGTCCGATTTGAAAAATTCTTTTAGTGTTGGATAGTCCATTTATCGAGGAAGGCTATAGGCTATTTTTTTTTTAAATAGGGATCCGTAAGAAAATTGCTATTTTGTAACCCAAGGTGTGGAATCGAAAACCTATTTTTGCGTGCGCTGCAAGAAATACTGACAATAGAACAAAATAATGTATTACGGGTTTGTTGGTCCCATTAAGATCTACAAAAAAGTTCGCGAGAGCATATATCTAACTATCATGGTTTAGTCACAATAACCGCTTTTGTGTTCAAAAAAAAATTAAATCGTCTGAAGAAAGAAAGTACGTTAAATGTGTATTGTAATATTAATCCTTATCCAAATTAAGCATTATGTTATCAAGGGTATTTATGTAGAAGTAAACTACTTTTTGTTTCATGCCAATCGAACATTTCGCTTAGAAGTTATCACGAGTATAAGACGCTAAGAGTTGGTATCTAATGATGGGTTATTTGCCAAAGAGTTTTTTATCAACATAATACTCAATACGAGTATCAATCTTTATCCAAATAAAATGTGTTGTTGATTATGAGTATTACATCTTAGAAAGTATAATATCTATACTAATCTATATAGGAGTATATGTATAAAGCTGAAGAGTTTGTTTGTTTGAACGCGCTAATCTCAGGGACCGCTGGTACTATTTGAATAATTCTTTCAGTGTTGGATAGTACAGTTATCGAGGAAGGCAATAGGTTATATATCATCACGCTAAGACCAATAGGAGTGGAGCACCAATGAAGAATGTTACAAAAACGGGGGTTAATTTTTACGCCAAGGGCAATAGAAGACGCAAACGACGTTGCGTGGGTCAGCTAGTATTTATATATATATATATATTATATTGTTATGTTTATTTCTTCTTTAAGAATGTTGCGAATGAGAATGCTTTATACAATACTATTTTGAAAATATATTACATATCATTATAATGGGACTCATTAGCTGTTGGGTGGTATATACGAGTACAGTTAAGCCTTCCTTGGTAGTAAAAAAAGTATTTTTATATTTTTAAATATAAGAGTTTTGGTACTAGTAATAAGAATTACTACTACCAAAACTCTTATATTTAAAAACGTGGAAAAATATGCATGTCTTTCTTTTTGTTTGTGAAGACCGTATCATGAACCTGGTGCACGAACGCCTTAGGCGGCTTTACATCAACGAGCGTACTTTGACCTGCCTCACCTTGTTTATTGACCCATTTTTTGCACATCGCAAGGTGCCGACATAGAGTATTCAAAAGGTCTTCGTATACTGGTTATGGTTATCACTGGTTGTGGAGTAAATCATGTCGAACAAACACTGGACACTCAACGCAGCACATCGCACGATCAGCGTAAGTTCGTGTGCTTTTTGTATTCGCGTTCGCTTTTTAGAAACGAGGTTAAAGAGAAATTAACTGTAGCGAAAACACGTCGAAGTTCAAATCGACTCACGTACCAGTTACAAGTACTGTTAAATTGTATCACTCTTTAAAAAATATTAAGTACCTACTCTTGTTTTTACTTTAGGATATACAAATTAGTTCAACAAAAAAAAGAGAGAATTGTCTTTTCATCGCTATAATAAGGAATCAAAAGGATTCGACATCTGAATTAATTTCATCAAAGTTATTTAAAAACCGTAAAAATAAATTAAACACAGAGACCGAGATTATTGTATTTTTAAAGCGACCATAACATTAAAAAAAAATGCCGTTTCTCAGCGGCGCGTTCAAACCGTGGTTCATTTTACGTATCGGTCGCGGCCATTATGTCGCACCAAACGGGCCACCGCATAATTACTTACATGCTAATTGTTCGGGCTTCAAAACCCGCACTTTTGGTCTAAAATAAATTGTCAATTTTGAATTTCGAATATTCAGTTTGTATTCAGTTTTAGAATTAATTAAAAATGTTAAGAAATATTTATGTGAAACTAGCTTTTCACCGCGACGTTGCCCCCGGTTGTTGTACCTTGGGTAACACCACGGGGCACAGCTAGTAAACATACCTATATGATCATTCTACTACTTAAATACCATTTGAAATCCTTCTGCCATAATTATTTTAACTTCAATAACATTGGACTTTCATACAAACTACCATCCCCCGTTTTAACCCCAGAATGGGGTGGATTTCTAAAGATACATTATTAGTACACATCCACACCATCTATAGAGCTGTATGCTCTATAGATGGTGTGGATGTGTACTTTTAAATTTCAAGTCTCTTACTTCAAAAACATAGGACTTTCATGCAAATTTCCAACCCCCGTTTTACCCCCTTAGGGGTGGAGTTTCGTAAAATCCGTTCTTAGCGGATGTCTACACGCTATAAGGTACCTATCTGCCAAATTTCAAATTTGTAGGTGTTATAGTTTCTGAGTTTTCGTGATTTATAAGTGAGTGGTATTACGCTTTAATATATTTAGAATACAATAATTTGGGGAAATAGTCATGTGTATTTTTAATTAGTCCCGTGGTGGTTCAGTTTTCTATTTAACTATATTAAAAAAAAACAAAAAGAAGAGGTTTTTGGTTCACCAGTATTTTTTAATGGCTCATATCTCCGATGACGAAAATCTCATGATGAACTCGAAAAAATCATGTAGATTTTTTTTATTCCATAGACGTGGTATTCAATTAAGACACTAAGTGACATTTATGAACGTTAAATTGAAGCTACAGTTAAACATCATAGATCGATACAAACAGACGCCACAGATGTACTGTATTGTGAAGTGACTGTGAATTACTTGGGTGACAACACCACAATCCACTGCCTGGTTGTGTCGATCCATAACTTCCAGTTTCTAAAATGTGTAGAGCCTTATGAGAAGAATACTGACAAAGAAACTCTTGGCAACTCTTTTTAAAAGTCACATCTTCAGGTACAATAGTATTAATAAATTAACTTCACTTGGTGTTATTACACTTGGAGAGAACATCATAAGTACTAAATAGTAGTAACACACAAATTAATATGAAAGTAAATTAAACAAAAACTATAACCCGACTACGTAAAATCTTTTGGTAAAATTTATATAACCTATCTCACCCGGGCCATTGACATCTCATTCATTAAAATCAGTTCAATAGTTTAGGCGGTACAATTGAACATAGGATTTACATAGACTGCTTATACTATTCTTTAAGGGTCCGTTCACACATACCGGCTCGGAGAGGAGTGCAGATTTTTATCACATTGAAACAGAGGTTTAAGTAATTGTAGTAAGGTTTATTTGTAATTGTAGTAAGGTTTATTTTTGCATGTGCACTTCTTTTGTCATCAAGAATGCTTGAACGCACTTAGTGTGAAATAATAAGAGGAGCCGTTCGGCTCCGATTGCGTGCTCTATCTCGCTCGCGCAGCCGATCACCTCTGATTCTCTTCTACAGCCGGTCCATGTGAAATAGTTGGCGGCTCCGCTCCGGCCAATAGGGAATATGAATGTCTTTTTTTATTTCTCAATCTGTATCATATAAGTCTCCATAACATAGAAAACAATATAAATAGGCTTGAAAATAGTCAAACTAATTTTCAAAGAGAAATTTAAAACACCGACTAAATTTGAGCTATTCAAACGCTGCCATTTTTCGCGCGCTATTGACATAACGAATGACGTCATTGTCATTTCATGTTTGTTTACTATTGAGTGTTTCAGTTATTTTATACCTATTTAAAGTTTTGATTGCTATAAAAATCATGGAAGAAGTTATTTTTTCTCACAAACACTAATAACACAGTAGGAATTTCGACGCCGATAATTTAGATAATGTAACAATCGAAGTCCCATTTCGTTTCGACCAATAGGACGCGTTTTGCAGGTTTGAATTTCCCTCCCTTTATTTTCACTTTTTATCTATTATTTTCTGGGTTTAAATAATCACTAAATAAAAAAAATACCATTTATGTATATTGTAAAGACCATAAAGAATCTAGAAAAAAATGTTTGAGACAAATAAAAAATTTATGCTTATTCCCTATTTCAAGCGTATACTATCCGGTCTGCGTGAAAAGAAAAATGCGGACCGATGCTTTCCGAGCCGGTCTGTCTGAACGGACCCTTACTTTCCTTTTATTTTCGTCGTAGTCAGGTGAAAAAAGTTAATATTACCTAGTGTTGTTGTTGGGCATAGGTAACCGCAAATTTAAAACCGTTCCTGTAAACATCGCGGTAAGTTTCGGTTTATTTATTAGTAGTATTTATCGGTCGTTAAAACGAAACCGCGGCATGAGTTCGTCACGGCGTGTGACGTCACTAGTCGTATTGTAACGGCAAACAATGCGCCGTGCGGTGCGTGCTACGCTCGATTTATGACCGTAGGTCTCAACCGGGTTTTAGATATTTAGCCTTAATTCTGATGGATTTTCCCAGTATTGATTAATTGAAGTACTTAATGAGTTCATTGAGATCTAAGCTAAGTGCTGTTGAGCTGTTCAGACAAAGATAACAATTTAAATTGTTATGCGACCTGAATTATATGGGTCAAAATCTTGGTAAATTAATATTCTAGCTAGCAAGTTAATGAATAAATCCTCGATGATATTGCCAAGTGGAGATTCTAATTTAGTTTCTTTTATGGCCAAAGCCATTGCTATCTTCATGTCCATATCACCATACATCACAAATATACCACAAGAGTTAGAACTTGTTGCGATGATCTTGACTGACTCGATTTTTTCTCTTTCAATTCACTAATGACAAAGTAGTAATACCAAGGAAAACGAGTAGCTGACCCCAAATAGTCTCGGAAATAAAGTCACACAAATACGTAAGCGTCTGTCTTGCACTACCTTTACTTTTAACCCTGAGCGTTCATCTGTAAAGACCACGGATATTGTGATTGTGAGGTCTTCTCTAGATGTTTTCTGTAAGATAAATTAATATTCCAATACTCGCGTCACTAAGACCTTGTCAAATACGGATCAAGTAAATACAATACGTCAACACGTTAACTTTAATTTACAATCATTATCTTTATAGTCGTTCACCGACAGTAATAATTACAATTAACATAAATAAAACATGTAAATATTGGTATTATCGTTCTACTTAAAAGGAACAGTTATAAAACAAATTAATTTAGCAAATTGATAGTAATTATAATTGAAACGGGTTACGTTGTAATGAAGTAATATAATATTGCTACATTTGGCGAATTGGCGATGCGAATGTTTTGATTTTAATGTTGTGTTAATGTTGCTAATGCTAACAATTTGGTGTTTTAACAACTCTGTATGTTCCCGTTATATATCTTTTCCTTGATCTTTTTAACGGTAGATATTTTACTACTAATTATATATAACAATTATAGTTTTACTATATAAATGTACATATGTTATATTCTATACCAACAAGATTCTTATTTATTATATACTTTTAAACCCGTATCTAAATTAAACAATCTAAATATTAATTTTATTTATTGATATTTATTTATCTAATCATTCCCTAAAGATATCACGTACCCAACTACTTATAACTTTAAAAAATATATAAATTTGCCTACACTCAACTACCTACGAAATAATTATATATGAACATTTAGCAGTGTGACTGTCGTTCTGAAACCAGATCTGAACCCCGACTACTTGGAGATGGGGTTCCGTGGCGGGGCCGGCCTGGGCTCTTCGTCACGCACCAAGCGGATGCGCACCAGCTTCAAGCATCACCAGCTCCGCACCATGAAATCCTACTTCGCTATCAACCACAATCCTGATGCGAAAGACTTGAAGCAACTCAGCCAGAAGACGGGACTGCCCAAAAGGGTATTACAGGTAATATGACAAGTAGTTATTTTGACTTCGATTTCTCCAAGTCAAAGTCAAAATAACGCTTTTGGGAACATGACTTTATCGTTAGGTTAACGGTTTGAAAATACTTATTTTTGCATTCACACAAGTAAATAATTTAATCACATTAAAGTAAAGTAAAACTTGGGCATTTAACAAAATCTTTTCTATTTAATAATATATAATGTCGTAAATTAACGGTATAGGTAAAAGTGTAAAAGATTTAAAATAAGGTGGGATACAAAAAGAAGGGTAATACTTTAAGCGTAGGTTGCCGACTCATTAGCATTCTAAGCAAGACGTTAGAATACGCCTGGCTTAACTACAACCAATACTTTAAATAAAATACGTACTTGAAAACGTTTTATAACGTATCAAATTGAGATTAAAATCAGTTTCACTTCGATTTTTTTTTTCAAATTTAAAAGTCTAATCAGTGTCAGTCTAATCAAAAACTTCATGTAACTTATTAAATGCATATTAAATAAAAACATGTGACATTCTTAACATTTTTTTTTGATACGGTAAACAGAGCATCTAAAATATTTGGCAGGTAATATATATATAATTAATGGTTACCTAATATAATTAAAAATTGAACTGAATAAAAACTCATTTTAAATCATAATTTACAGTAATGAATTTTGCACTTTATTTTTATCGACGAATCTACTAAACTAGTGTGAAGATTTAGTTAATTACGAATGTTAAGCCTTAATCGTTCGTTTATTGAAATTAAGTGCTTTAACTACACTCAAATTCGGGTGTAGAGACATAGGCGTGAATAACATTACGGTTTTGGATTAATCAACATATTTTAATAAAATTAAAGATTATAGCTATACACATTAATAGTGACATTACGAAAATCGTTAGTTTTAACTGCATTTATTAGTGAAATAAATAGCTCTGATAAATATGCTAAACGTAGTTTTGATACCCATTAAAATAAGCACCTTTAAATGAAATGTACCTTTCAGGTAACTGTATAAAGTAATCTTCGTTAAACGCCAAAGTGACAGTTGTCGAGTAGTTTAACCTGTAAAATAGTTACATAGACTCTGACTTACAATGCAGTGAGTCAAACCTGAACTCAAGTGTGTCAAACGCATAAAATAAGTCTTAAACAAACCGGTAGTTGAAAGCTAATGCGACTTTAATGTACTGCTGATACCGCGTCGCTTTGCCCCTATACACTTATCAACGTTTTGCATTGCGAATGTTTTATAAAGTCCAATTTTATTTATTTCTTTTCGTCAACCGTTTTTTATCATCACTCGTTTTGAAGGCTGACGAGCCGTACAGAGTTTTATTTATAAATCGAATAAAGTTGTAGCAACACCTTAATTCTAATTTGGGTATTCGGCCATTTTGATTTATCTGTGTCATTTTTATTACAACAGCTAAATACACAAAGATGTAGGTTTTTAAGGCAAAGGTAACTATAGATAAAAGCCAGCAGGGTAATCATTGGTGATCTACTAAGCGACATGGATGTCAACATGATTCGTTTCAAAGAAATTGCGTGTTTTAAGCACAAAATTACAAGTTCTCGTAATTGTATGCCGGCGTGTTGTTCGCAACCATAATCAACGCACGCAGGTAAGTCAAGAATTTTGTGAAATCGAATCCTGAACTTGAAGAAAACAGGTATGAGATGAGTTTATAAATTTTATCAGCAAAAAAACTTATATATGTTTCATTTTAATTGATAATATACGTAATTTTATGCGCCGTGGTGTTAATGACTAATTAAAGAGTTGAGAGTAGTATTAAAGTTATGGCAAGGTGGGTATGTTGTTCGTATGTATTTTCAACCGACTTCAAAAAGGAGGAGGTTCTCAATTCGACTGTATTTTATTTTTTATGTTTGTTACCTCATAACTTTGGACTGGGTGAACCGATTTTGATGATTCTTTTTTTATTTGAAAGCTGGTGCTTCCCG
The DNA here is from genome assembly GCA_949125395.1 of Diaphora mendica. NCBI lineage: Eukaryota > Metazoa > Arthropoda > Insecta > Lepidoptera > Erebidae > Diaphora > Diaphora mendica. The sequence continues at coordinate 7,510,302 of OX421312.1, read as the reverse complement.
AATGGTCCCATTTAAATTTGGTCCAGATTATGGTCGGGTTTTTTTGTTAAAATTTGTAATTATTGGTTTTTACTTTATGGTTATGTACTTATAAAAAAAATAGTAGATATTATCCTAATTACGGTAATACACAACATACGGTTTTAATTATATAATTCATTTAAAATTTGTTTTCGACCTTTATGATTGATATAAATATTGATTCGGTATTCAAGTTCACGATCAAGTTGCGCTTCAATTAACTTTTTTTTAACGGTCCCAAACACAAAAGGTTCCGTAGATAATATTTTACCATTTAACATTAACATAAATATTCGTATTTTTGTAAGTCAGACTCGACTTAAATACATAACTTGTGTACATAAAGTGCATTACTCACCTTAAAAAAATGCTTTCACTAAGAAAGATAGAATCACATTCCTCTGTTACCAAAAAGCTACCGCCCTTTTGACCATAGACTCTAAATGGTAGCACACACATCGGCACGTCTCCACATTTAGCGTTCTGTATAGCGTTTAATTTGTTTGCTATAAGCGGCTCTTTAATCTAGAGCGGCAACGCTGGCCACCCTTTGTTCTCGTCATTATGTGTGTAACTAAACGTTACGCAACACGTACAATAACAATCGAGAAATGTAAATTGTTTGTGTTATTGGAAGAGAAATGTTGCCTTGTAGTGTGCCTTGATATTTTACTTTTATGGCAACACTATCGTTGCTTTACCTTCAGGATTTAGTGCAAACTTTTTACCCGAAATGAATTCAACATTTTTTTTTAAAGAAATTCATTTCGTAATTATCAAAGTAGTAAATGGAAGATTTTTCAGTCAAAGCAAAGGTATTGACAAAATTTTTTTGGAAGAACAAATTTTACAAAGTGCGAATATTATACGAGTGTAAACAGTTAACTATTAGAGCCATTTGGTAACTTGTCACGTATAAAAAAAAAGAAGTTTAATCTAGTCTTCAATCCCTTCAAACTGTATGTGTAAAGAAATTGTTGGTATTATAATATAAATGGAACATTGTAGTTGAGTAGGAGAATTCCTAAGACGTCCAAACAATCGAGTTCTAACCATTTCAGTTCTCTTGACCCTTATCTCACGGACGTAATTATTATAAGAGCTCCCAGGTCCTTTGTTCCAGGCCGTATGAAGTCTGTGTTTGTCGTAGCCGACCCGAATCCAATATCAGAAGCATAAATATACCCAGCAACCAATTATATGAAAGACCTCCTTCCCCGTGAATATTGATCGAGATTTTTTCCGACAAAAAGCTTTCGAGTCGCAGTCGCCATATTGCTAAGATAGCATCTTATTTGTTTTTGTCGCTCGTCGCACTTTACGCCGTACGCTGCTGCAGACAAGCTTTTAATTCTTTTTACAATCTCAGTAGTAGATTTTAGATCTGTTTTATTTTTATACGATAAAGCTTTTGGCTTGGAAACGAATGCCTGTTGCTCCCTGGTTCGGTCCTTTTCTTTCTTTTAAATGGACTAACGAACAGTTAACACACGATGGACGTTTGGTGAAACTTTAACTGGATGAGCTCGGCAATTATACTCCTAATATCTAAATGTCAAAATGTCTATAACATTGTTTTGTACAAACATAATACGCGAAGAATTTTTTTAAGGACAATTTTAGGCAATTTTCACAAGCAAATGAATTGTCGAATTATACAAGAGCATTGCCTATGACCACCAGTGGATTCCGATAGGCTGATAATGATGATGGCTAGGTACATCAAATTATACCTACGCATCTTATATCCAATTTTTTTGGGTTAGGTAAACCCAAAAAAATTGGTCGGTATTCGATCACTACACAAGCTTTAGTTATAGTTGAAATTAGTAATTATGTAGTCCAAGTCATATTAATTTTATTGTACATCGACGAATCCCAAAGGGCTTTACAACTCAATTCCATCACAAGAAACGGCTTCAAAGCATTATACGCACCAATAAACTCATAAAAACGATGCCGATGCCGCAACACCACAACATAAAAAACTGAGCATTTTCAGCTATTCCTAAATAAAACTCGACTAGAGGGGCTGAAACCAAAAGATTTATGTCTCTCACCTCTCAAGTTATTTACGAGAATTACGAGACTAATTGCTTTTGAGGACAAATTTGAGCCTTGCCACGTTGTGAATAAGGGTGTCGTGCAATTAAAGTTAGCAAAGGCCTCAAAGGCTAACGTTTAATCTACGTTTGTAGCAGAGATGCAACGGATTGGAGCTACCCCTAGTTTTTTACTGGTTCCTGTTTTCGAGTTGCATTTGCCGCACCGCTGCCGCGCTTTCTTTTGAGGCCTCTATCCAAAGTATGGTCTTTGAAATGGCCTTTACGAATAGCGTCTGTTTAATGTACTCAAATTCAAAATGTACTTGACTAGTATAATGTAACACAGCACGGTTACATGGAAATAAGTGTAACTCGACTAAATGGAGAAGCTTAGTGAAATATACATTTTGTATTTTTAATTATATGAAGTGGTAGACTGTGTGCCACTCAGACAGAAGATATGTAAAACATTAGTATTGAAACAAATTTTAGGTTAAACAGAACAAGTGCAGACGTCACAGTTGTGAGCACAAAATTACATTTATAATTTCGTGCATGTTAATTTGCATAATGAGGAAGTTGACTGTCAAGTTAGATCATTCACTTTTTATATTGATAACGTCAAGATGGTTCTGTGGAAACGACTTAACACCTTAGTGTTGTTAAATCAAATAATAAAGCTGAAGAGTTTTTTGAATGAATGTTTGTTTAAACGAGTGAATCATAGAAACTATCGTTTTGAATTTGATAGTTCTTTTTGTATTCAGTTAAGTATTCACGAAGGCAGATTGTGATACAAGCCTTAGGAGAGTAATGGTATTTCTAAACGTGGATAAAAGTGCTGACAGTTTTTAGCATTTCATAAGATTTTTTAAATAGCAAATGGTTTAATACTTTATTGTGTTTTATATACGGGATATATTAAGTACTTTGATCTCTGAATGTCTTTAAAATCGATAAACATGATATTTATTGAAACCAGTAAAACATCCATCAAAAGTCCTGACTACAGATGTGGGTGAATTGCAATACACTCTATTTCTTTTACTTATTTTACCTCACAGTTATAAATCTAACCTTGTCACCAAAAAATAACTTCTGGGTAAACTTGACAATAAACCTCTAAAGAACTGTAAAATATATTTTTCAAATGCCCATTATGAACAGGTGCTCAGTCTAATTGCCCCCGGCGCCTCATAATATATAGACGCGGTGTCACCCGAACTGCAGCGCGGGCGCATTTAGAACAAACCACGCCATATATCTCTCCGTGCGTCCGCAATTACGTGATTTGTCACTCCACTCTTCTTTTTTTTCCCGTTTCCATTCTGAAAAATGACTGCAGTTCAACTACATAAGTAGTCGCCATAATTAGTAGACTGAAAAAGTGCCTTTCGTTGTTCCCCTTATTGTGCGATCATTCAAATAGCTACTGGATTAAATCGACTATTAAATTTATCTCGATTGATTAATAATTGATTTTCAATACAGTTTTATTGGCTCCTCATTAAGCGGCGTTGTACAAGATTGTATTTTTATTCTGTAAGTTTTTTGAATTTTAAATAACAAAGCGTTGGATTCACTTCAATGCAATGGAATGTATAAAAGCAACAAATATTTAAGTACCTACATGTTTTGATGAGATATAAATAATATTTTCGTTTTGCTGCAACTTTCGCAATTTATGCCCATATTTTTGACATAAAAGAAATGATATGAAAGTGATGTACAATGTGCCTTGTGTTTCTCACTCCAACAAAAAGTAATGACACCGTTCTATTTTTAAAACGTTTTCATGCCATGATTTCGAACACTATAAAGATGCCTCTTAACGGCACACAAATATTCCGGCCAAAGGCGATTGCACACAACCCTCGCAATTAGTATCGGATGGTCACACCTCGACATTTGGCCGCGTATAATTTTACTTTCTAAGTACATTCTGTGACAATAATAAGCGAATCCCACATTCAATTTTAAACTTTACTGTGCAGGATCAAAGTGAAAAATTGCGGGTACAAATAAGATCAAATCACACAGTCTAGTAATTAGTACAGGCGCGCACAGCGACGCTCCGTTGGGCAGATAATTTCCGCTGTACGTTCAAAAGACGACCATTTGTCATTTGGTCGCGCGAAGTCGCATGGAGCGGACGTGGCTCTCCCTTACTTAATTTATTCAAATATTATTTATTTAAGGAAAACGGGACTATTAATCACATTTCTACAGTTTTTATTTACATATGCGGCGCGATGTTCTCTTTGATCGTTTAGACACTTTATTATAGATCCTTATGGAGACTTATTATTTATTATTTATTTATTATTTATATAGGGGAACAAAAATTCTGCAGTAATTATTTATTAGTTCAATGTTAGATTATTTTGGTATGATATATATATTTTTTAACCGACTTCAAAAAAAGGAGGAGGTTCTCAATTCGACTGTATTTTTTTTTATGTTTGTTACCTCTTTGACTTTGACTGGGTGAACTGATTTTGATAATTCTTTTTTTATTTGAAAGCTGGTGCTTCCCGAATGGTCCCATTTAAATTTCGTCCAGATTGAAGTCGTTTTTTTTTGTTAAAATTTGTAGGTAATTATTTAAACTAAAATATTTTGATATAGAGTAACTTAGAAATTAGAAAAACTATGTACCTACATAATTTTATGTATGGAGAAACAATCCTGAAGAACTGAATTCAAACAAAATAGTTTTATATGGGACTAATCCCTCCCACATATTACTGTATTTCAGTACATCAGGATCAATATCCCCACCACAGAGTAATGAAACTCAGGAAGTCCCAGAAAAAGTTAAACTGTTTGGAAACCCCTAACGAAATTAATCTGAAGTGAATTAGAAGAGTTGAAAATATACAAAGAAAAACGTAGGTATACATACATTCTCAGCTTATTCATAACTGGCTACGTCTTAATTAACTATGTAGTTACATATGCTTATCAGTTCATAAGAAATGTTCTTCTATAAGATACAAAATTCATATCAATAAGTCTGGTAGGTACATCAGTGCAACTCTGTTAAAGTGATAAGTTTACGTTGCAAATACAATTCTTTGTTTACTCCGTACAGTAATTATTTCGGTACCCGTATCTTATTTGTATTGGACTTTAATTAACGCTTCTCCTAATTACGACTTTTTCTCTTGAACTTATCAGCTTTTTAATGGTTTTCAAATATTTGTTACGAGAGTGCGATTCGTGTCGCTGTTAGGAATTTCGTTTCGTTTAATTTTAATGATGCAGTTAGGACCAAAAATTAAATTAACACTTTTCACATATTTCATTATGTATTGGTTATCAGTTATTATCGGGCCGAGTTGATGATAGAATGTTTTTCTGAGTTAATTTCTTATTCTTAACTTCAACATAATGAAACTGGAGTGAAATGGAAAATTACACAAATTTATTCAAAATTTTACTGCAGTTTATTTTTATATTCACTGTTTAGATATATCTATAAAAGCGAAATACCACTCACTTATTAATCACGAAATCTCAGAAACTATAATACCTACAGACTTGAAATTTGGCAGGTAGGTTCCTTATAGGGTGTGGACATCCGCTAAGAACGGATTTTACGAAACTCCACCCCTAAGGGGGTAAAACGGGGATTGAGAGTTTGTATGAAAGTCCTATGTTTTTAAAGTAAGAGACTTGAAATTTAAAATGTATGCTCTACAGATGGTAGGTGTACTAATAATGTATCTAGCTTTTCCGAATATAATTATAAATTATTTGCAAATAAGTAGCTCCACGCGTACGAAGTCGCAGGCGGCCGCTAGTTTTCTATATAATTTATATATAATGAAATGTTTTCTTTTTTGTTATTAATTAATAAATAATGTCAAAGTTTTAAGCCTTGTCTTGACATGAGTTTGTTTGTTAATAATACCTTCATAATTTAGACAGCCTAAACATCAATTTCAATGATAAATAAACTTAGATAAAGGGTTTTACATACTACGCCTACGTTTTTAATTCATACATAACGCTGTAGCCAAGGAATATCCTCAGAAATTCTAAGAACTTGAGAAGTTTTGCCCCTTAAAGCCTGGAGTCACGTCCAGGCCCAGGTCGTTGACGATGCACTGGATAAAGTTGGCACGCTCTCCGCGCTTCATTCATTAGATTATGATAAAGCAATGATTTATTGTTACAGCTTCTCACTGCCAATTTGTAGAGCTGTATTAGCGATAGAAATTTTTACAAACTTGTCCAGACTTCTCTAACATATCTTCTTGTAGGTAGGTAACTCAACCAAAATCAATCGGATCTTGAAACACTATTGACAAATTAAAACATACTTGACTCCTCGACTGTCTTATGTGCATTTATAACTCCGCATTTGAATTTGATACAATTATGATATCGTGTGTTTGGGACACAATTAATAGGTAGGTTCAACTATTGTTGCTAATTTTGTTGGAATTTTGATCCTATACATAGATTGTAGGTAGGTAAAAATTCTCAAAGAATAATTATGAAACGTGAAATATACAGCAAAAATACTGTATAAAGAGCGGACTGATGACTGTCTACTTTCAAATGATAATTATATATTACATACATATACTTCCGACTATAGCTAATTCCGATGGGGTAGACAGAGCCATATTAAGTTTACCAACTAACAAATTAGACTTACTTACGAAATAGGGGGTAAGACTATTGCTTAAGTTTTAATGTTGTTTTAATAGCTGACTAGCTAATGTTGTACTAGTCACACTAACGGAAATAAACAGTGTTGTACCTATAATGATCACATAACTAGTATCGATAAAGATGCTATTCGAATGCAAGTAAAACTAAACATAATTACTTTATCTTGTTATATGCTTGTTAGAAGTGCCAATAAAAAGCGGATACGAAAATTATCCCTTTGTCAACGAGTTAACAACGGTGTTGGTAGCGCAGTGTGAGCGCACATTAGCGCATAATTTCGCCTCGTTTGTTCAAGGTGAATGCGCGGGGGCAATTTGCGATGTCACTGAGTTGTGGTTAGAGTAATGAGCCGTGACGTGGAATGAGACGTCAGGAGGGGCGTGCCGCAAACAGCGCAACTATTGGTCAATTACTACAAATGTTTGTTCTACTACGGGTGTGCGTCTTTAATTTAACTGTTCTGAAGCATCACTTCTTGAGTCAGATGTAGATACTATTTAGTAGCTGGGGATTTTGAAAAATAATTTTCACCATTTCTAGGATTGTCCCGGTTGTAAAGTCGATATGTATAAATCATTATGGATTTAAATTGCGTTTCTAGTAGTCAGTCAGTACCATATTAAGCATATTTGCAGTATAGTATTTCTATTTATACTAAACCTGTAGACAATCGAAAACATGTTGGCAACTTTACTGTACTTGAGACAAGTGTTAATAAATAAGCCAATGTGAATTGATGATAGGACTTTTTTTATTATTGTGTTATATTGTTGCTTCAGTAAAAAAATAGTAAACTTAATTAAAAAAAATTACGGTATTTTGAAGTCACTTTGAAAGCGAATTCGACGAAATGTTGTTATTGCGGTTCCTTCAACTACATTTGTTACGCAACTCGGGAGCCCACAAACGTTCAGCATCACATAGTTATAAATAAACGCTCCAAGATCATTCAGTCAATGTCTGCCGTCGGCTACTGTGAGACGGTAGATTGTATCTCAATGACAAATAGTGCTAGCCGGCCCTTAGCCGTACAGACTGAATATAGGCAGGAACTTGTGCACGTTTGAACTTACGATGAATGAACGAAACTCCATGCTTTTAGGGTGCTTTTCGATATTAGTTACCGATATTTTTTACACCAGTACCTACCTAGTATAATTCAAATATTTCAGAGTTTGATCTTAACAACACTTCAACGTTATCAAACTTTTGAAGCTCCTCGTAATTTTTATGGTCATGTTTAACTAAAATAAAAAAATATAATTTTTATTATCTTCACATAGAAATGCAAACACAGAGCTAAGCTGTTGAAATACATATTTGCCACTTACAAATATGAAATCTGTAAAGTTCGACTCGAGAGCACGTGATTGTTGTAGTATTTATTTCAGATGTAGGTACAGTTATTACTTTTAACTTGAGAAAATACAACTCAATCTCACATTTGACAACAGTTTATCTTCGGATGTGACAACCTAATATTTCATTGAACATATATCATTTAGTCATATTAAAAGTAAAAAAAAGCAACATAAATTTAAATATATGTCGTTAGCGCGCAGCCGCTGAAAAATTACTCAAGTGAATGTTTTCAATTGTCTTTACATGTTGGTATGTAGAGCAGATTGAGTCGTATGTTACGTGTGATAGGAGTTATTTTGGGTTGATATGTTTATTTGACGGTATAACTAATGATGTGTCCTACAGTGCTTATTTATTCGAAATGTGAGCGAGAATAGTAACGTTCGGGTTCACCGTACAAAAGACGTGATTCAGATGGCATTATGTTATTGCTATCTTTGCGTGCTATCAATCTTTGTGTACATAATACTCTTATACGGGAATTTTAAAGTTTATTGTTGTCATATACGACAGTTAGGCACACAAAATTATTTAATAAACATAGCTAAAATAAAGCTTTGAAATCTCGACTCTGAACAGCCGGCTATCGAAAAGAGACACAAGAGGGCGAGGCTATAGTACTTAGCACACGCCTCTCTATGAGGGCGAAAGACCCCTTACGAAATAACACACCATGTCTATTTTATGGACTGCGAAAACGTGCCGAGAAGAGAATGGAATAATCTATCTCAAACGACAAAGGACTCCCCTTCGGAAACATAACTCCCCCCACCTCCAGTTATAAGCCCATGGCAAGGAGTTTCGATACCCTGACAGTTTTATACCTATTTCAAGTATAAAATCTAATACTTTTTGTTTACTGGTAACACTGGTTGCACATAACTTGCCTTTTTTAGGTAGTTTACGCTCAGCTCCAAGTTTAAATATCTGTTTAATAAATAATTTAAATTTGGAATAAGAAGGAAATACCTAACTTTGCATCTGACCCAACTTCTGCGTCTTAATTACCTACCTATTTAATATCTTCCTTCGGTGAAGTTAGTTTGCGACTTACGTTTTGCTTAAGTAAGTAAACCATCTAATGTGTACTTACCGATAGTTAAGTAGTCTGATTATGAGGTCGTAAAAGCGACAGTACGAGTAGTATTCCGTGGGGACTAATTGACTACAGAATACTACTCGTACTCCGTAGTCAATTGAGATAATCATTGGTTTTTATTTACTTTTTAAACAGTGATATGTTTCTATTGTTTGTTTAATTACAGTTTAGATTTTTTTTTACCTGATTTCAACACCAGTTTTGAACAACTAACGCTTACAACACCAGGTGTATATTATAAATTCAATCAAACCTGTCGCAACACACGTTTGAATGTAATTTTTGACGTAATTTCAGCATCTACAGATATTATTCTGAAGTAATATTATAAAAATATTTTCTTACTAAAATACTTATTATTTTTATAATCAAGTTGCATCCTGTTTCTTATTAATTATTGCTCACGGCCCACGGCAGACATATTTATGTTGCCATCAACTTCAAACAATGGTCTATAATCTCCAATAAATATTTTTCTCAGTTTTTTTATGAAACTGAATTTTTTCCATTGTTTGTCTATATAATGATTATAAGAAAAATATACGACGAGAAAATTATTAGCGTCGTCTGTAAGCAAGATATGATAAACAATTTTTATTGTACACCGTTGACCTCTGTACCTACTTAGCTAGCTGTTATGCATTATAGGGAAAAGTCAACATATAGATTATATATTACGTATTTTTTATTTATTTAAAATATCGATGGTATCGACGAAACTAACAATCGTATTTATTATATATTCGTCTTGGAATATCGATGCGTTGGTAAGTATCGAATATTGTTGATAAACGATGCGATCAATCCTTCTTCTCGGCTGAGTGATGGGCAAGAGAGATGCCAGTGTCATCGTCAGAACAACGTCATTCATAACGAGAGCATATGGTTCAAAGACCACCTGGACGGCGTTATCTGTTCAGGACAACACTCATCATTTACGTCTCTTTGTTCACGTTGTTTATTGAACATTGTTTAACACGTCATACCTACCGAGTCGAGACTTCGTTTTTTAAAAGATTTATTTTAAGAGTTTCAAGAACTGTAACTTTAGAGTGTTCATCAATCCTAAGAAAGGAGGTATACGGTATATCTCCACTATTACCTATATAAAGAGGTAAAGTATGTGCGTTTGTGAGTTTGTGAAGTTGTAGGGGGTAATCTCTCGATCTACTGAACCGATTTTGAAAATTGTTTTACCAATAGAAGGCCACGTTATTTGTGAGTAACATAGGATATATAATAACCCGAAAAGTGGAAAGACTTTTTCGTGGTTGCTGGATTTGCAAAGTAAGTCGGAGAAAAAATGTTTTTCGCCCAACGAAGTGGGCATGGGTCAGCTAGTATGGTATATACTACTGCCATACGCGAGCCACACGGTTTGGTATAGGATTTGTTTAAAATTTTGCTACCTTTTGTAGTGTTGTTGTCTTGAGTCGTTTGTTCCCTTGGACGGCTCTTAAGACACCGATAAGTAGAGCTAGACCGTATTCTTAATACATCACCTCACAGCATTTTCAAAAGGCTCAATAGCTTGTCTGTTTTTAGTTGTAATTAGAAGCAAATTATGTCAAGTGTATGTGGAACTGGCTGACATTTCAATTGAACTACATCCATTCTGTTTAGTGTTCGACCCATATAATTTACATCGAAATTCTGTGCAATATAAATTTAATAGTAGGTACCTAGTTTTTGGCAACGCGATCAGATTAATAATTATATTAGCCAGTTTTGCTTCTAACTAATATTCCAGTTGAACAATATTTGGTGCCAGCTGGCATACGCTGGCATATCGTTTTCTTACTAGTTGATCAATAATTAATAATTTTTTATTACAAGTTAGTTTAATAAGTTTTTATTTCCACTACATCCAGCTAATGTTTATTCATTCGTTTCTCTTGTAACTTGTAAAATTATTATATATATTCCGCGTCTCGGCATAGTGTAGGACGTGCAAGACGACTGACAGGAGCTGAATGCGAGAACAAGGATCGAACCAAATGACGTGCAAGTGGAGAGGCCTATGTCCAGCAGTGGACTGCGGTAGGCTGATGACGTAACTTGTAGCCTTATGTCTAATGCGTGATTATCGAGTAGTTAAGTCATAATAAGTGTTTAATAGCATGTCATAATTTACCTACTAACTTTCAGACTTGCAGATTTCCATATAATGTTATCTCCATTCAGGGCTAAACCGCTGCACCGATTCCAATTAAAGTTTTGCATGAAGATATTTTGATTATGTATGGTATGTATGGTGTATGGTGGGCATTTAAACGTTATTACATTTTGAGTTGTAACTCGATTTAGATGTTACCAGGCTGTCGGATCGAATAGGCTAGAATCTCATATCTGTATCATCTGATTTTACCAACTTTTCCTTTCATATTGAAATCCTAATGACCCATCTCATTCCCAGAATTCTCAATGACCGCAAAATACCTGCTAATGATGCAAAATGTGGGTCTTTAATCTTGCTCTTTTTATGATAGGTAGGCATATACCAAAGTAGACATAGGTATGTAGTATATATGAATAAATTGAGAAGCTAGCACATGGCCCCTTATAGGTTAGTATGCAACAGCCTACTTATGTTAGTAGGCTGTTGAATATGTAATCAGGGACCATGTGGTGGCGCCTAACGCCAACGGCTGGTGTTTAATAGTAGGTAGATAATATTGAGGCAAGGGACAGTGGCATTAAAGGACATAAAATTATAGATTACAAATTTTAATTAGATGTTTCATGTAAAGGTAAAAAAAACACTATTCGGCATACTGACTCATATATATAATATTATATTGACTGCCTCGTTGGTCTCGCGGTTGGCCTGTGCCACTGCTGATCATGAGGTCTCGGGTTCGATTCCTGGGTCGGACCAAATGTTTGTATGATCTACAAATATTTGTTTCGGAGTTTGGGTGTTTTCTATGTATAATATGTATGTATTTACAAAAAAAAAGTATATAATATATGTATTTGTATCAGTTGTCTAGTACCCATAACACAAGCTCTGCTTAGCTTGGGACTAGATGGCGTTGTGTGTTAGATGTCCGAAATATTTATTTATTTATTTATTAGACTAAAGTTACTCATGAAGTTCCTCTATGATATTATTACATTAAGTACCTACTATATACATAATGTATTTAAGCGTTTATTTGTAACCGACTTCAAAAAGGGAGGTGGTTATCAATTCGACGTATTTTTTTGTATTTATGTTTGTTACCTCATAACTTTCGACTGGGTGAACCGAATTTGATGATACTTTTTTATTTAAAAGCTGGTGCTTCCCGCGTTTTTTTGTTAAAATTTGTGATTATGTTGAATTATATTTTTGTTCTAGATATCTTATCGATTAGGTAGACACGTTTTTTTCTGCTTTCTATTGTGTTTACAATTGTGAAGTGCAGGGGCTTCAGACTTGCCTAGTGTGGAACCGTGTAAAAAATCACCTGTTAAAGCCTGTCACACTAATTTTGTTTGTTAATCACTACTTTAATTTTCCTTGTCTTTAAATAAAAAAAAAACATTTTCATTCTAAAGTGTATGACGCCATCAAAATCATATTTAGGTTCTGGAGCTCAAATAAAAACATTATGTACGTACCTATACATATTATGGATAGATATAAAAAGTTGTGAAAAGTTAGTCGAGATAAAATTACATTTGACTAGGTAAGAGTTTTGTTAGCAACATGTAGACATTATTTCGTCACCATTCGAGGTGAGACCAATGTCGTTTGATAAATTTCTTATCGTGCAGGTAATCAATTACTGAGCGAGGTGAACAGTGAGCAATAGGCGGATAGCGAGCAGCACGCGCACCGATTGGTTCCAAATGCTGAGATAATATGCTTCAACACACTTGAAAATGTTCCATCACAGCCAAGAAAATTTGATTGTACCTAGTTATGATTGATTTTATCTATCTCCACATTAAGATAAATACACTATTTAGTATAAGTACCTATGATTTTGGTGTTGTGAGGTAGATAACAAAACCACACCAAAAACAGTCGGTAGTTGGATCAGATAAATCTTTATGTCGAACCATTTTACTGTTTAACCATTCGCAACTCACCTATAGCTAAACTTATAAAATCAATGTTATTGAACTTTCTGCTTTTTCCGGACATTCGACCACTTCGAGGCCAAGAAAGAAGCGGGTATCTAAATTTGGCGTATGGCAGCTTTAGCCGCCATAACGCGGGGGGCGGGACTTGCGTGCGGCCGCGCGTGATTGGTCGCGAGATTCGCGCGCACGCCAGCCAAGCGCCTGATTCTCCAAGAACAGCGTACAAGAACAAACAAACTCGCATTGACTTTGTGTAGTATCTATCGCACAGCTTAAATAATCAAATCGCATGCCTCAACCTATTGGCAGGTAGAATTGTTTGCGAAATACATACATAGGCACACTCAATACTTAGATACTACGAATCTTGCTTTTACAGTTTGTAACAACTTTGTTATAAATATAGAATTAGAATTTCGTGTGTAACTCTTAAATTTGAATTGATTTGATTGTTAAGATACTAAAACTCACCTAAAGCTCTGCAGTGATTACCCGCAGTAACTTTTCCACTGTAACAAGAACGGACAGGAATTCTGCGCCTGCGACGGTCACGCAGCAAGTCAGCTAATTACAGATAAAATCACTTCGGCACGCCAATGGCGGGTAAAAACGCAATCACGTGCCGCAAAAGCGGGACCGGCATCCATCCAGCTTCCGCGTGCAATGCGCTCCGGAAGCCCCGAAAATTCGAAGCGAGATTTTTTACAACATGGTTTTGTTATCGCTGTGCGCTTGCGATTTCCATATAATTATAAAGTTATTCAAATACTGACGGTGTCTTTTTTGTCCCCAGGTGTGGTTCCAGAATGCACGGGCGAAGTGGCGGCGAATGGTGACGAAGCAGGAGAACAAGATGACAGACAAGTGTTCGCCCGATGCGTCTCTCGAGATGGACATGTACCACGGGCCCATGGGGTCTATTCAGTCTCTGCCGCCCCACAGTCCACCGTACAGTGTGATGGGCGGCCCGCCGAGCCCAAATTCGATGGATTGTCCATAGCCTCAGTTTTGCGCTTTATGAGCGTTACAAACATTTTAAGTGACTCGCCATTCCGCGCTCTGACTGGATTAGTGATGCTACATTCGGTACTGTTGAAGTGGACAGTGTAAGGTTGTGTACGTGTTTCTATCATTCTATAGTGACTGAATCTTCACCTAGATCTGATATCTCTAAAGGTTGTATATTATATTATAAAGCAGTAAACAATGTTATTGTACCACTGCAACTTACATGTTTCAATAGGACACATTATGGCAAAGTATAAAAATGAAATTATTTGAATTAAAGCTTCCTCGAAGCATAGCAGTTGCAGTAATATTTGTGATTATCTCAGTTGTGCTTAAATGAAAAGCAATAGTTTCTGTGACATTTTATCCTAGCCGATTACGGCCACGGTGGCCAGTCTCAACGGAGACCAGCCAACTGCGCAGGAGATATTATAGTGCGCAATCGGTGCACTCTCTGTTCCCTCTCTCTCTCTCAACACGATCAGGGAGAGATCGGGTTCGAATCCTGGGTCGGACCAAAAGTGTTATTGAGTTTTTTTCTGTGTCATTATATACTGCCAGAATCGAGTCGCGTTTTTATGCGGTTAAAGTACAATTTTGTACTAAATTATATCAAAGCACAAAAGTCTCCGTGTTGTGTACTTACACATAGAACACGAAGTAAATTGCTACATATAATACGTATTATACCTAAGTATGTCATAGTACATATGCACATAATTTTATGCCCATGTATTAGAAAAAATCATATAAGAACAGCATTTAATTTAATCTCAGCTGATTACTTGTGTGTACTTGTTCAATACTTGTGTGTACCACACACAAGTATTGAACTGTCCTAACCGCATAAAAAATGTATGCGACTCTTATAATGTTTATGTCTCACTCTTTCTAGTCCTTTCCTATTTCAAATTTTGTTATAAAATGACCTAACTTTAATATAAAGGCACAGGAATTTCCGACTTCGTTTTAAAATCTGTTACGTTTTTTGTTCCAATGACTTCGAAGAAATGAAGTCGGTGATTTCTAGTGACGTTAACTCGAAACATGTAACATGTATTATACATTGTGAAAACAATTGAGTGTATGTTATAGATTTATAGATAAAGGTTTGTTCTTAAGATGTATGTCTACGTCTCTCTGGTAGTGGACACAAAGCGACCACGGCTGTCATCGACGACTTCGTAACAACTAGGTGTAACAGTAACTAACTTGTTAAGCTAGCTGTTAGCTTTATGTTCCCATTTAAATAATATCGTTCTGTAAACGGTTCGTTGAATCAGAATGGAGATTTTTTTATTAATATATACTATTTATTTATTGACAATTGATATTTAAACTAGGTTAAAGCATAGAACTTAAATGTGAGAAATTTTCCATAGTTGTATAATTATTAATTAGGTTAGTATAGTCATAAGTTATAAATAGATTGGCCGGCTAAAATGTCTTCTGGAAATTGCATTCTTATTTCCCGCAGTAATAGTTTTGTTCTCAAGTTTTTACAAGTACTGTCTTTTAAGTAGTTTTAAGCATTATCTAATTACTATTCCGGCTAAGTACACGCACTGTTAGTTCCTTTTTGTATAGATTTAAATTACATTATATAAAATAATCCACAATAATATATGAATGTAGCCGACACGATACATCATACATTAAGATGATAGTAATGGTTGTTATAATAATTTAAAGTAATGAAAATCGGCAAAAACCATTTTTACTCGGAGAATGCCTGTGACTAAAAGTTATAACGATCTGTTAAATAAAAATATTTCAACGGTATTATTCATTTTATTTTCTCCCAATTTGTAAATAAATAAAGTACACCATCCAACGATTCAAAAGGTAGGTAGTTATATCAGATTATTATATTATTAAAATTGTGTATTGTGTTACAATTCAACAAATAAATTCATCCTGTTTGGGAAAGCAAATAAGTAAGTAAATGCATAAAGATAACTATATAGATGAAATACCCCAAAGACAAGGATCTTGTTTCACTCACAGATGCAAGACTCGTTCTCATTATTCCGACATTTTGATTTGACATTAATCAAAAGCAGGAAGCTTTACTTTTCTCGTTTCGTAAAATAATGGCCATCAAAGGTAGAAGTCAGCTGACTCAAATAAATTTTCTCAGAATTGTATTGTAATGAAAAATAAAAACTTATTATGCATATTCCTTGATCCCGGGTCCTTTCAGCGGGGCGTGAAAAAACATCTCAGCAGGCCGCTATAGTGTGGGTCAACATGCTACATTGCCTACATTCGCAATGAGGTTGGTGACCTCCACTCTTGAATTCTGCTCATGCTTTCCATCAGGCTGAGTAAAGTCATTTTGGCATCTCTTAATTATATTCCGATAAACAAAGGAAAACCAGTAACGTATGTAGAGGTAATCTAATTATTGTTCAAAGAAAACCAACTTGGCTGAATAGTAACTGAATAGCTACAAAGTTGTTGAATAGTGTTTATTGTTTATGCAAAAATATGTCGATGATATTGTTGTTACCTAACTAATGAAGCTAGGATATATGGGTTCAAGCGCTAAAAAAAGGCTCTATATTAGAAAAGTTGCAGAGATTAGCAACAAAAGCAAGTATAGAAATCGCAATTTTCACATATAAGAGGTATTTATTATTAAATGTTAATCTTTATCTAAATCATGATTATTTACATATGAGATGTTCAATTTTTTTCCTGTCAAAAGCAATATGTCATTAAGGTAAGTTTCTACATGTTATTATTATACTAAATCTTCAATATCTTATGAACATAAAAATGGCAAACAAAAGCTAAAAGCTAGAAATATACAAATCTACAAAGCTTCCGAAAAGCTAAAGCTAGATATCTAGATAACTCACCAATAAATTGTCGAACCTCCATTAGTTTACAGTATCGTGACAAATAATTGCCCAGAAGCTTGGTTTAGAGTTACTGGCTGTCACAGCGATCCAACTTGGGACCCTGAGTTATGCTGTTTTAATTAAAACAATAAATAAACACACCCGCCGTTGGGTGGTCTCAGATGCCTCCTTAAAAAATTCCAACTTACCTATATCAGTACGGGGAATATCTTTTTACGCGTTCGTAGCCGTTTCCTTATTTACTATAGAGGTTATTTATATCATGTTTATTTTGGGCTTTTATTTATATTAATAAGGCTTATTTTGCGGATTGTTTTTATTAATAACGAGGTTGTAGGCGGTGATAAAAAGAATTGGACGATATAAATTGATTGCTTCTTTGACCTGTAACTGTAACATCATGATGATTTTTATTTATAAAAGAGTAAGAGATTGCTCTGTTATTTATTTTTATTCATTCGATATGAAGTTTAAAGTTATTAAAAAGTTAAAAAAATGTACAAAGTCATATAAATTAAATGCATAAAAAAAGCATTAAAGAAATTAAAAATACGATCAAAGGTTTTTACCAATATCTACGCTTTGATCAAAGCAACATAACCTAAGGTCGAAATTTAAAAATTTTGGTAACTTCTATTATCATAGATCAGTGCAAAAAAATGAATCGATTCATTTTACTACTTCCAAGCTCTAAACATATAAAAATATCTCAATCTACCTTGCCCAGAGGTAGGGGATTATGAGCTCCAATAATTCTACTTACGTGATGAATATTAATGTAAAAATTGTTTAATAAAAATTTAATTTAATAAAAAGCGGTGTAGCTGTGATCGAGTCGATCATCGTGAAATTTGGAAGACAATTGTGACGCCTGTGCCTGGGATATAAAGAACGGGATTAATTTAGAAAAAGTACCAAGCCAAGTACATACGAAATCAAAATCGCCTTCAAAAATAAGTAAGTAAACGGTTATAATGAACAGGTCGGTACCCAGTATGGTGCATACAAATGATTTAGTAAGGTCCACGATTTGTAGGTATCAATAGCGATACTTATCGCTAAACTAGTGATTTAAACAAATTATAAGTTGAAAAGATGTTCAAAAACAAGCTTTTCTATAAACTCACTCAAAAAAATAAATTTATTTGAAAACTATCTATACTTATAATAAAAATGTAACAGGTGCAATTCTGTACATTAAAGATATTTTGTAATTTTTTTTTGGAGGGCTCTCTTTAATCGATACTGAAGTCAAAACAGTATTTTTTTTCATTTTTGTCTGTCTGTCTGTCTGTCCGTCTGTCTGTCTGTCTGTCTGTATCTTGGCCGCGCATCACGCCGAAACTACTGAACGAATTCAAATG
The DNA here is from genome assembly GCA_949125395.1 of Diaphora mendica. Lineage (NCBI taxonomy): Eukaryota > Metazoa > Arthropoda > Insecta > Lepidoptera > Erebidae > Diaphora > Diaphora mendica. The sequence goes on along the minus strand of OX421312.1, from coordinate 7,491,776 downwards.
AAACTTGGCATGATTTGAGTACATAGGTACTGCGAGGTAGGACATAGGATACTTTTTATCCCGAAATTCAGCACGGTTTCCTGGAGAGAGGGGATGAAAGTCAAAATATGTACTTAGTTGTAATTCAATAACATATAGTCCGATTTCATTCATTTTTTTTGGTAGAAAGAAAAGAAAATTAAGATAACAGTAAAAGTGTTTTTTTTTTGTCCGCGACTGTACACTGCCTGTACACACGAAGTTCGCCGGGTCAACTAGTTACTTAATATAATTTTCAACAATTTCACACATTGACAATAGGTACCTACTTGACAAAAGTTCAATTGGCTTATACATCTCACATACAGCGGACTGATCTCAAACTAGGCATAGCTGGCAGAGCTGTACTATGGTAACAGACTGCAGCTTAACATACTTAGGTATATACATGGTCTAAGAAAACAAGATCTCGCATTCCGAGAGCGACACGGTGTGACGTCACTATCCAGTTACCACTCTTTTTGTTTTTTTTATGTGTAGTCCTGCCAAAATGACTCTACTCTGCCTGATGGAAAGCATAAGCAGAATCCAAGAGTTGTGTTCACCATACTAATGAGTATGGTGAACACCACTCTTGGATTCTGCTTATGCAGACAATGCAGCATAGTGACCCACTTTAAGCAACATAACACGAAATGAACCAACCAGAACCAGCTATAGCGATGATGACGTCATGTCGGTTTCTCTGTCTCGTCACTGTGTCTCGGAATGCCATACCTGGCGAAGTATATTGTTAAACCATGGTTATATATATCTAAGTCCGTGTGGTGATGGATTAAAACTACGAAGTGTCACCAGCCCTATTCATCCCAAGGGTAACGTAACAGGCGAATAAGGGAGCTAATTACGCAGGTAAACATCACTACCAAGAGAAGGAAACTTGAAACAAACCCTACACCAATCCGTGAGCGCTTTAGAGTAGGTCAAAATATACATGTACATAACACATAGGTTTTTCTAAGGAAAGGCTTATGTCCAACAGTGAACTGTTAAAGTCTGTTGATGAGATATTTCTAAATACATACTTGTACATACAATAGATAAATTACACCTAGGTACAGAACAAATCATAGTCGAAATGAAACGTCGTCGATGAAATAAATATTTGTAATGTTTTCCTCTTTTAAAGTTTCAATATAGTTATTATTTTTTGTGCTTGTTACCCCACCACACACATGAACACTCATACATTCATGAACTGATGTGGAAAATGTTTAATTTATTTCAGTTTATTTTTCGATTTCCCATTAAAATGTGAGAAAATTTTACCAACAAGCAGAAGAATATTATTACAATTTATCAATTTCGTAGGCACGTAGAATTCAGTGATATTAAAAAATAAAATATAACAATTCGATATCAATTCCATAGCAACGAGTGGGAAGATCAGGACTGGACGGTGATAAAGTCTTTCCTTTCCTATTATTCTTTACAATTTTTTTTAAAATAGCATGAGGTTTACCTCAGATTTACAGCTTACAAACCAGTTTGAATTTTAATCCGCAACAACAACGAGGTCGGAGAGTTTAAAACACCGGCTACAAGCAAATCGATATCTCATTAAGTAAGTATAATAATAATAACGTGGCACACCTTACACACCGCAGTGTATTCGCAAACTGGACAAAACATGTGTTATGGTAACCAGAATGCTGATAGATGTCTATCAGCACTCTGGTTACCATAACACATCATAGTATCAGCCGTAAGAAGGCCACTGCTTAACGTTGGCCTCCTCTATTGATTTCCATTTCGACCGGTCGGTAGCGGCCTACATCCAACGAGTCCCTGCGATCTTAACTAGGTCGTCCGTCCACCTTTCGGGAGGCCTTCCTACGCTCCCGCGAGGTGGCGACGTACGCGTGTGCCGTACGTCGCCTAAATTGAGAGTCTACCAGCAGACGGTGCCTGCTTTTGTGCGGGCAGGCGCTGGGAGGAGTCCGGAGTGTTAATAACAGCAGTTCCCGGATCCCTCCCGTCTCAGGCGCAGAGTGACACACCGTGTGGTTTTAGTCGGTTCGAGTCCGACACACCGCCCCGCCGCAAACCCCGGTAGGGTGACGGTCCGAGATCGTTTCCACAAGAAAAATAAAATAAAATAAAGGCCATCCTATGCTAGATTTGCCGTCACGTGGTCTCCACTCTCCACTTAAGAACCTTTCTACCCCATTGGCCATCGGTTCTCCGAACTATGTGCCCTGCCCACTGCCACTTCAGCTTGCTGATAGACATACATAAATTAAATTTAAAAATCATCATCTTCCTAACCTTTATTATTCTCAAGCTTATTTGGAATGGGCTACTAGTTCAAATGGTTTTACCTGAATGTCAGTTTTTCCACGGAGCAACTGGCATCGGACCTCCGCAACCCTGAGTGGGTAGATCGCAGCCCAAAGATTAAGATAAGTTCAAAATTGACAGAAGTAAGAATGAGCAGTTAAAATTCCAAGAAGGATTTATCAATCAAACTATGTTATCTTAAGAGAGTTGCGCGTACCTGGATTATTCTAGGTACACTGAAAAGTGGAGAACTAATGTTTTACCTGTATGTTTGTTTAAACTGTTTTTATTATTATTTACAAATTGCTGTTTCCAAAACTGCTAAGCCGATTTTCATGTTACATATGCCGCAGTATCTGATCAAAGGGGAAGAGAGGGCCCGTGTTCAAACAAGGGTCGATTAACTATTAAGTGGATTTGTTTGTACATAGATCGTTATACTGTTTGCACTAAAGATTGACTTTTTAGTTCAAAAGATTATATCGCGGCATTACATTAAAGAGCGAGGGATCACCTGATGTTTTATGCAAATAATATGAATAAACAAATTGAATGGTATTAATTATAGCGGCTGTTCTCGTAGATGAAATGAAAACTGTAATATTATTTTTGTAAAAGAACAACTCCCGCTTTAGGAGTTAATCCGGGGACGCGGGGGACTTTACAAACATACAAGAAACGAACACAAAGAACACACAGACTCAGAACAACAATTTGTGGATCACTTAAGTTAACCCACAACACCCACCGCTGTTGAAAACGTAAAGTAATGCATACTTTTCTAACCCGTCTTAGTAACACTGAGTAGGCATATGAAACTTATAACAATAACCACACAGATTTGTAAATTTTACGTAGGTATACCTATATTGGCAGTTGGGGTGTTTGTTATGTAGAATATGTATTTCCAAAAAAAAGTATACTCTGTACTTATATCAGTTATCTAGTATGTACCTATAACACAAGCTCTAGGTACTTAGTTTGGGACTATATGGCGTTGTGTGTTAGATATCCCAAATATTAATTATTCTCAATACTCAATACTTTATTGCACCACATAGGTTTAACAAGGTCTTACAGTAATATCAAATTGTTCCACTATGAACCCTGTCGGGCACAGCAAAATTACAAATAAGAGAGGACACAAACTTAAAACTAATACAATTCAAATCAATAATACAATCTTTTTATAAGTTTTTATATATAAAAATCTACTGCTGCTCGCCCGTCTCGTTAAAACTCGAGAACGGCTGGGCCGATTTAGCCGATCTTGGCCTTGAAATGCCTGACGCAGTCCAGGGAAAGGTCCAAACGGTGAAAAATCAAAACTCTCTCTTTATTATATTTATATAAACAGTATTATTATATTTGTTATATAGGTATAGATGTCAGATACATATACATATTACACAGTCCGAGACCTGTGAGAGGGCTGGGTTGTCCTGGGTCACTCACCTTCCTGGTTTAAATGCAATAAACAATGTAATAATGACATTAATACTGAATTAACAATTCAAATTAAATGTAGTAATAATTATTTGCTTTTAAGTAGCCTTAACATCACTTCCATTTACATTTGAATAAATTATGGGAACTAATTACATATCGAATAATTCCGAAGTTCGAAATTTTCTGTATTATGTTTTAATTTTAACATAATTATGTTGTATTTATACTAAAATTTTATAGACGTAACGTTTGTGAAGTTGTAGGGGGTAATCTCTAAATCTACTGAACCGATTTTGAAAATTATTTTACCAATAGGAAGTCAATATTAACCCGAAAAATTATTACCGCGATATACGACATACACGTAGGCGGTGCCACGGGCAAAAGCTAGTTACAAATAAACAAAAAAACAAAAACGATAAACACGAACAATAAAGTCAATCAATAAAGTCTATAATAATAATTTAAAAATAAAATAATAGTATCTATATTATCTTTTGTTATCCGTGTAATATCTTCTTCTTTGGTCTTAAAAGAAAAGAAGATAATATTATTATCTTTTGTTATCGGTGATACAATGCGACTGCTGTGCTTTAGATCTCGGGTTCGATTCCTGGGTCGACGAAATGTTTGTATGATAAGCTTATAGTTTCTATGTATAATATGTGTGTATTTACGAAAAAAGGTGTATAAGTATTCTATCAGTCAATCCAGCTGTCATAGTACAAGCTCTGCTTAGTTTGAAGCTAGATGGCGTTGTGAGTCAGATGTCAAAGTAGTAGAGCCACGCTGATTTAAGCACGAACGGGCCGGCTCGACCGAGGCAATACTACCCTCTTAGAGAAGACCTACCTAAAATGATAGCATTTTTGCTATTGAGTTTTGTTGGTGAGTGTAAGATCGGAGGCCCAATTATGCAGAAGCATCTCAATAGGCCTCCATAGTGTGGTTGCTGTGGATGCTGCATTGTTGCATTGCCTGCATACGCAATGAGTATGATTACCACTACTCTCGGATTCTGCTCCATCAGACAGAGTAGAGTCATTTTGGCAGGCCCATATACTTATGAAAGGAAAAGATAAACATAATATTTTTTTAATAATTTATCAAGTTTTAACTATAAAACTAAAAAAAAAAAAAAAAAACATACAGTGGGACATAGAACCTCCTCCTTTTTGGAAGTCGGTTAACTAGAAAAAAAGGTTAGTGCGAATCGAATTATTTACATTATTGTTATACTAACTTATGGTTTTGGAGGCGTGCGTCGCGTCAGTACTAGGTACTTCACTTGCAGCTTTATTAATGTTCCCCGTCGTATTCGATCAGGTATCCTCGAAGGACTAACTTATGTTTTTGGAGGCGTGCATTGCGTCATTCAGTACTACTTCATTTGCACCTTTATTAAGGTTCCCCGTCGTGTTCCATCGGGTATACTCGAAGGACACATCTGAGTCTTGAATAAAATATAAGTACCTATCTACATATTTGGAATTTCATTTCGTTAGTAATACATCTGCTTACGATCAACTTGAACTTGTTTTGAAGTCACCTGTTTGCGCTGTGTATTAATAAACCCACCCCAACTCTTTTACTACTTCGTTTACCTAATCATATCTCTATTTACCGTGGGAGAGCCACGCTTCGGCATGCATGGGCCTCCTCGAACGGAGTAATACCACGGCCTCACAGTAAGCCGGTGTGAAACAAATAGCGCCTGTGCTATATTTCACCGAGTAAGTGAGGATACCGGAGGCCCATAACTCAACCCTGCCCCCATCCCGTTCCCCATTTTCTATGACACCTCTGGTGTTGCGGCTGTCCATGGGCGGCGGTAATCACTTACCATCAGGCGAAACGTCTGCTCGTTTGCCCCTATTACATAAAAAAAAAACAAAAATATTTAAATGACGCGGTAAAGCTTCTGAGTTTGTAGGCGGTAATCATGGGGTAATCTTTGCATCTACTGAACCAATTTTGAAAATTTATTTGCCAATAGAAAGCCACATTATTTGAGAGTGTTATAGGACTTATACTAACTTGAGCGGGCGGAGCTGCGGGCAAACGTTAGTTTCCTACAAAGACAAGTACCTATACTAACAGTTATGTAATCGGTTATAAATATACTAGAGACTATAAATAAGAGTAATATACTGCAAACCATACAAAACACTTACAATCTATCTATATATATAAAAGAGTAAGGTGACTGACTGACTGACTGACATACCCAGAGATCAACGCACAGCCCAAACCGCTGAAGCTAGAATCCTGAAATTTTGCATGTAGGTTCTTTACATAACGTAAGTGAGCACTAAGAAAGGATTTTTTGAAATTCCACCCCTAAGAGGGTTAAATAGGGGTTGAAAGTTTGTATGGAAGTTCGTCATTTTTGAAGTAAGAAACATGAAACTTTACTTTTGGGCTACTGATTAAAAAAGAGTAGATACGTATTTAAGCGTTTCTGGATATTCTACCCCTAAGGGGTTAAATAGGGGTTGTTATTTCGTATATAGGTCAGTCTGGAAGTCCGTCATCTTTTAAGTTAGAAACATGAAACTTAATTTTTAGGCTGCTGATTAAAAATGAATTGATACGTGTTTCAGCGTTTCTGAATATTCTACCCCTAAGGGGGTGAAATAGGGGTTGAAAGTTTGTATGGAAGTTCGTCATTTTTTAAGTAAGAAACAACAAACTTTATTTTTAAGGTACTGATTAAAAAAGAGCAGACACGTGTTTAAGCGTTTCTGGATAATCTACCCCTAAGGGGGTGAAATCGGGGTGAAATTTTGTAAGGATGTTCGTCATTGTTTACTTTTGGGCTACTGATTTAAAATGAATAGATGCGTATTTAAACGTTTCTTAATATTCTACCCCTAAGGGGGTGAAATCGGGGTTGAAAGTTTGTAAGGAAGTTCGTCGTTCTTTACTTTTGGACTACTGATTAAAAAATAGTAGATACGTGTTTAAGCATTTCTGGATAATCTACCCCTAAGAGGTTAAATGGGGGTTGTTATTTCGTATATAGGTTATTCTGGAAGTCCGTCATTCTTGAAGTTAGAAACATGCAACTTTATTTATGGCTACTGATTAAAAATGAGTAGATACGTATGTACGAACATGTTCTACCGGAACCGGTTGTGGTTCACGGTGCCGTTCTTGAAGTTGTTCAAAAATATGTGTGGTACCTCGGGCAGACTTTGCAGTTAAGTAGAAACAACTTCGAGGACGACATGAACAGGAGAATTAGGCCGGGTTGGGCAGCGTTTGGGAAACTTTGTCGGGTCTTTTCATCGTCAATCCCACAGTGCCTAAATACGAAACTCTTCAATCAATACGTCCTACCTGTCATGACATACTGTGCCGAAACGTGGTCACGACACGGCTGGTCCACAAGTTCAAAGTCGCTATGGAGAGGGCTATAATAATTATAATGATTAATTTTTCTCATCACAAAAGCTCAACGTTTCTCTAAGGGATCGCATCAAGAACGAGGTGATCCGGTAGAGAACCAAGGTCATTGACATAGCCCACGGGATAAGCAAACTGAAGTGAGAGTGGGCTGGCCATATTAGCCGTAGAACTGATAACCGTTGGGATAAACAGGTTCGTGAGTGGTGACCGCGTCTCGGCAAACGTAGCGTAGAACGTCCACAGGCCAGGTGGAATAATAATCGGACGGCTGGCAGAAGCTGGATGAGAGAAGCTGAGGATCGAACCAAGTGGCGTGCAATTGGAGATGCCTATGTCCAGCAGTGGACTGCGTTGATGATAATGAGATACGTATTTAAGCGTTTCTGGATATTCTATCCCTAGGCTAGACTGGAAGTCCGTCATTTTTTAATTTAGTAGCCTGAAACTTTGTCTTCAGGCTTTTGATTACAAATAAATGAATACTTATATCAGCATTTATGGGAATTCTATTCCTAAAGGGGTTAAAATATGGGTCGAAAGTGTGTGTGAAAGTCAATTTTAATGGACTATTGATTATAAATAAATACGTTTAAAAACGTGAACACAGTATTCATAGATACTTACACAGTTTTAAATAAATACATATAATCAACTTCCACGCGAGCAAAGCCGCGGGCAACAGCTAGTATTAAATAAAGCAGGCGGCATCCACTCAGATAGCAAAAGTTTAATCTCTTAAATAAATATGCTATATTTGTATAGCATAATGTGACTCCATGATGATTTCTACAGAAGCCTTCGTGGCAAAAACTGGTCCTGCTGTCTGCGACTTCCATTCAAGGGAGAACGAGAGAACAATAGCTGAAACTTAAAAGGGCAGAAAGGGACAAATGCAGAACCGCATAACGGGATATGTTTTCGGGCTCTCGGCATTGTTCTGGCTTCCGAGAAAAGCAAATGTATGTACAGATATATATTCAGTACATAAGTATGTATTGAGGTTACTTTATGATGTATATAAATGACTATGGTTGGAAAAATGTTTTACAGTCACAGTTCTGGTATGTTTTGGCTGAAATATGTAGGTATTGTTAGTCATTGTACAGGGGAAGTGGCTCATTATAGAAGAGTACCTTTGATATCATTTACTCAGATAATTTACCTCAGTACCGAGTCGTCATAAAGTACAAAATCTGTGGCAAGTTTTCAAATTAATTAAATTACTCCTATTTTGGTAATGAAAAGAATATGGGCATCGTATGTCACTTTTAATGAAAAAAAAAAACATATATATTTATATACTAAAAACATTAAACTTGAATGTATTTATTTTGTACTGATAAGCCATCTGTAAATTTTATTCCAAACCTTAAATTTAAACTGATTAAGATTCCTGAAGTTCAAAGATTTGTCACTTTGACGAGTTTTAATTACGTGGAAACAAATGGGCGGTGGGTTTTTTGTAAGAATACGACTACGTAAAAAGTTTTGATAAAATTTATATGTGTTGTATGTCTATGTCACTCGGGCCATTATTTTGAATATATTGACGCTTCAATCATAACATCGGTTTAATAGTTTAGGCGCTATGGAACATGCAATCTTACATAGGCTGCTAAAACCATTACCTTCCATTGGCTTCGTCGTAGTAGGGTAGAAATAATACAAAATTTTAACAAAAAAACAACCGACTTCAAGAACGACCAAATTGAAATGGGCCCATACGAGAATATTGAGTTATTCGTTAATTTGTCGCGCACATTATTATTATTAAGCCTTTATTGCTGAAACTAAACATACATAAAATAATCTAACTTATAAATTAACACATATGCTACTCCGGTTTAGTGATCAGCGTGTCCTGTGACACATAGGCCTCTTCCAGCTGTTTCCACTCTTTTCTGTCTCTAGCTTTTCTTGACCAGGTAGCGACCCCGACTTTCTTTATGTCATCCATCCATCTTTTTGCCTGCCTGCCTCTTTTCCTTTTACCATCGCGTGGCTGCCACTCCGTTATGATCTTAGTCCATTTTGCTCTACTGTCTCTTGTCATATGTCCCGTCCATCTCCATTTCAACTGTCTCACTTTCTATATTATATCGTCCACCTTGGTTATGGATCGTATTTCTTCTGATCTTATGCGTTCTTTTTTTGTAACGCCTATCATGCTCCTTTCCATACCCCTTTGACATGTTCTCCGTTTTTGAAGATGTTTTAGGTTCAGTGCCCAAGTTTGGCATCCATATGTCAGGCATGGCAAAACACACGAGTCGAACACTTTTTTCTTTGCTGCCATGGGAAACTGTTCGCTTTTGAATATCTCCTTAAGTGACCAATATCTATTCCATGCATAAGCTACTCTTCTTTCGATTTCTATGTTCGTTTGGTCTTTGAATGCAATTAGTTGTCCTAGGTATGTATGTATACATGTATGTATACATGTATGTATACATGTATGTATACATGTATGTATACATGTATGTATACATGTATGTATACATGTATGTATACATGTATGTATACATGTATGTATATGCTTAATGCAAATTGAAGACTTATATGGTTTTCTCTTGGATGACATGTCAGAACAGGACCAAATTAAAATGGAACCACATGGGAAGCACCAGCTTTCAAATAAAAAAAGAATCATCAAAATCGGTTCACCCAGTCGAAAGTTATGAGGTAACAAACATAAAAAAAATACAGTCGAATTGAGAACCTCCTCCTTTTTTTGAAGTCGATTAAAAATAGATAACGATAAAGAGAGCATCGAAAAATATACGTAAAGATTTCGTGGACATCAGAAAGGGAAAAGAGTGTGTGAAATGGGAATTAAGGCGGCTCGTAATCGGATGGCAAATAACCCACTCCATCGTCGTTCAAAAGCCAGACTTGACCTGAGGCAGACATCGAGACTTGTTGCAATGACAATACGAACTCAAATCATTTAAAGTTTGCCCACTAGGCCGGCATGGTGTGGGTCACCATGCTGCATTGCTGCATTCGCAGTGAGTATGGTGACCACCACTCTTGGATTCTGCTTAATACTTTCCATCAGGCAGAGTAGAGTCATTTTGGCAGGACCAAACATAAAAAAGTAAACAAAAAGTTAAACAGACAGACAGCAAAATTATTTAACACTGAATGCTTATCAATAACCGCAAAAACTCTTTTGTTTAATGGTAATTAATGTTTCAATTTCAGTTGCCATCATTCGTTAGGCTTAAGTTAATTCAGTGTGATAAGAATATTAATGATATCAATTATTGTGATACCGTGACGACTTCAGGTTTTTTATTAAGTACTTATCGAAGGCAATGAACTGATGCTAACATATTGCTGGGTGTTAATGCGATTTTATTTTACCGTTTAATGCAACCTTCTTATCGTACACACAAAATATAGAATTCCATACATATATTTTTTAGCTTTTACCCACGGTTCACTATAAATCGGCTATCGATAAAATGAAGCCTTTTTTACTTGCTAATTACGTATGTAAGAATTTCCAAAATCAAACCGATTTTGGAAATAAATTAATTCACATTTGCAATTATAATATTGGTTGGGTTATACTTTTTATTTGACATTGACAATTAATATCATTCGTTCAATACTATGTATATACGAAGAACGATTACATTGACGTCTGGCTGGCTAGTGGCAGCGGATTGATGAGAACTACCTAAGACCATATTACTTAGGTTGGCTTTTTTTACAGAGAGGCCTTCGTTCTGTAGTTGGCGGCAATAGGCTGAAGCTAGGCGCCTGGCCAAAAGAATGAATGAAATGAACGAGTTTGTGAAAGAAGGTAACTAGTAAGCCGTAATGAGTGTATGGTACAGTAGGGGAAAACCTCCTTCCTAATGAGAAGCGTATGTCCAGCAGTGGTTATTAAAGGCTGTTAATGATGACGATGATCAAGAAGAAGACTCCTTGAATTAATACTTGCCGAAAGGGAAAAAGGTAAGAAGGTAATGATATTTATTTGTAACTAGCTGTGCCCGCTACGTCATACACGTGACATTTGGTATTTCAAGTTATTTAAAATTTTACTCTTAAGTAATACTTTTTTAAGTTTTACTTACGTCGTTACTCCTGGCCTCAATTCGTCGCTTGTTTTCCGTCAATTGTAAGGAAACTCGTTAATGTTGCTTGTATCTTCAACTGACGACTTTTAGTTTCCAGTTACCGACACCGAACACTTTATGACCGTCATGAGATTGTCTTAAGATGAAGCAACTGGACACAAAAAACGTTTACGTATGCGCAGGGACTAGATGATTTTATACTGGTTCTACAGAAATCAAATATTCATCGGTGGCTTGTATCTGCCACAAGACGCAAAAGTGTTTACGTTTGTGCCCTGCCTTAATAATTCAGTCGGCTTACGTTTCGCCACGGGACGGTGACGCTCTGTATTCTTAATCCATGACTATACTTGATTACTAATTTTAAATACATTTGAATAGATTTTACTTTATGTGTTCTTTGCCAAAACGTATTTAGCATATCTGCATAGATACTTTTACGAAACTTAGATTAACCTACAGTGATAAATGAACTTACTATAATTGCTCAAAGTACTACTCTAAGTAAACTCCTGTACACAAGAGATTACTTAGAAGAAAAAGTAACAAAAGAAACCGTTTTCTTGTTAAGTAAATTAAGTTCCTCTGTGTGATTCCATGAAAAAAGAAATTAGCCCTTCGGGAAAAGGTTCATTTTACCAGTGTCGACTGTAATGTTGATTACCCAAAAATTTCTAGTGTGTGCTAATTATAGTCTGGTCTTTGCCTACTAAATACATAAGCTCTGTATAATATTGATTAACTTGAAGCCCTGTTAAGCTAACTCGACGTTTAGAATTAGATCATTGAAACAGACATGAAATCTGAGCTTAAGAGAAGAGTGTTTATAATTTTAGCTACTAACATAGCGGTAACATGACTAGATATTATAGTTTTTGTGGTCATATAATAAATCATGTTGAGATGTAATGTGCCGTGCAGTTTTTAGTTTTTGAATGTCACACATTTGGTGCAGCCGTTGACTGACATACGCACACATGCGCAATCCTCGAACTACGCTACATATGTAACAGTTCAGACAGCTCTTAAAATACTCGCGTACGCATTCTATTTAGATACACATTTCAATTTCTATTAAAATACCCTACATTAAATTTTTATATCAGTTTTTTAAAAGTAAAAATACTACCAGCAGCAAATAACGACTCTGCTTATATAATAGACTTTCAATAGATATTGTTCCCTTTTTTACGTAGACGACACGATGCGGCTGTATCTAATAGAGTTTTTTTTCTGTTTTTACAATCCATGACGCTGGAATAAATACCTTAGGGGAGTTCTCGTCTCTTCTTCTACATTTTATAATTAAAATCTATACTTACATACAGGTGCGGCTAACAAGGTAGGGTACTTTTCTCCTTAGATAAAAAGAAAAATATGAACTATGAGAAAATAATGGGTACTATACAGACTCGTAAAGTTTTTTGATAAATATAATTTATTACAGTTTATATTATATCATATTAGCCCCAAAAGCCGCCGGCCACCCGTCAAGGCGCCTGAGACAAAAACTAACTAGAAGAAATAGTTCAACATCTGACTTCGCTTCCGGACTAAACGGGCCGCATCGAGGGCAAAAACTATGTTTGCGGTTGGGCGTTTAGCCTACTGTGCTAAGAATGAATGGGTAATGTGTTTAAGAATACTCCTGACAGTGCTGATACATTGTCATTTTCATAATTTAGCTACAGGCAAAGTTTGAACTACTCACGGAATTAAAGGACTTTGAACTCTTTTGTTTTTCTAAACCAAGCCTGACTGGAAGTTTTATTTATACTCAATAAGAATTTATAGCCTTTGAATAAAAATCTGCATAATCTTGCTAAAAGAACAATCTTAGTAAAGACAAATGTATTTTAGGTATTGTTTTTCGGACTTGAATTTATTGACCTGAACCAATTCATACCTATCTATATTTCTTGGAAATTCCAGATGAAAATGTTAGCGATAGATCGTTCAAAAGTACAATTTGGTCATATTTCCTAGATCTCTGTAAATTATACTAATCTTTGTCATACCTATATTTTTTAAATTGAAAACATATTTCATTTTTTATTTTTCCTTTTAAATTTCATTTCTTTTAAAGTTAGAGTGATCCAGATTTCATATCTAATGTGGGTTCCCTAAAAATAGTACCAAGAATTCTTTTGACGTTTATACTTATTTTTTTAATATCAGATCTAAATTTTATATCTAAAAGCCCTTCAATACCCTTCACGATCGTCAATTTAGATTTTGTCCCATTGTTTTATCTGAGATATGACATCTAAAATATTACAAATTTAATCTGTGCTAACAAAAAATAAAAAAAATAAAGAAATTCAACCTTATGTATTTAGGACAAGGTTTTAATATTTTCTTGTTGACTTTGGATGGACGTCGTTATTGATTGTTTTTCAATTCATTGACGGAGGTAGATGGCGTTGTCGGCGCCAAAAATGTGATGAATGCTCATTGAATCGAAGACGATTCTTATCTCGAAAGTGTTAGGAAATGTCCCTCAGGTTGTATGATCACATTTCTTTTGCTTCATGATTGTTACACTTGGTTGGGTTTTTTATGACTATATTATGTCGTCATCTAAATATGTTATACATTTATTTTCCTTGGATAATGTGCAATTGGTTTGTTTTAAATTTTAGAATAATTAAAAGTTAATTTATTAACTATTACTGTAAAAAATATAAATTACTTTTTAGGGTTCCGTGCCAAAGGCAAAAAACGGAACCCTTATAGATTCGTCATGTCTGTCTGTCTGTCTGTCTGTCCGTCTGTCTGTCTGTCCGTCCGTATGTCACAACCACTTTATTCCGAAACTATTAGACCTAATGTTGAAACTTGGTAAGTAGATGTATTCTGTGAACCGCTTTAAGATTTTTACACAAAAAAAAAACAATAAATTTTGGGGGTCCCCATACTTAGAACTGAAACTCAAAAAAATTTTTTCATCAAACCAATACGTGTACGGTACGTGTACGGTATCTATGGATAGGTCTTCGAAAATGATATTGAGGTTTCTAATATCATTTTTTTTCTAAACTGTACTTTAACTTCTAAACTGAATAGGTTGCGCGAGAGACACTTCCAAAGTGGTAAAATGAGTGTCCCCCCCCCCCCTTTAACTTCTAAAATAAGAGAATGATAAATCTAAAAAAAATATATGATGTACATTACCATGCAAACTTCCAACGAAAATTGGTTTGAACGTAATCTAGTAAGTAGTTTTTTTTAATACGTCATAAATCGGTAACTGCAATTTACCTTTCATTCAATCAACACAAATATAAAAATAAAATAAAAATTATATTATGTTACTTGTTGCCGCGGAACCCTTCATGGGCGAGTCCGACTCGCACTTGGCCGCTTTTTTTGTTTTGTTGAGGTTATTTAGTATGCTTATTAGAGAATTCAATAAAATTATATGAATGAATGTAGTAATGTATAGATCTGAAAAGAGTTTTAAAACAGATCGAACAATATTATGTTTTATGTACAACGAATACGTTATATATTTTAAGCATATGAATTGGAAAAACATTCATGATAATTAATTTTTAATCAAGGCATAAGTTTTCAATTGCCTAAATAAAACACTATAAATATATATAACTGAAATAAAATCTAAATCTCATAGTCACATAGTTTACCCGACCAAAACAGGTCTTTTACAATCATGTTTTTTTATTTATCATATCATAGCTGCTATTGCAATGATTTTATCGTAATTGGTCTATTACTTGTCATTATTTACAGTTGGTTTCTAAATATTATTTATACGTATGAAGATACAATTTAAATAATATTTGCGTTCAATAATTCCTACAAAGATATAGGTACACGTTTAAGCTGACATTATAAGCTAACGTTCCTTTAGTATTTGAGTTCTTGTCAACATTCCGGTTTTAATCCGGCCTCAGACCCAGTTTGTCAATTTTTTATTTTACTTAATATCTACAATGTAGAAACAATGTCGCAACAGATTTATTTATACGAGAGATACGATAAAATCTCAAAAATCATAATATTTTGGAGAGACCCTCGATGCGCCCGCGCCGTCAATGAATCATACATAATTGATCGGCGACGAGATCGACCCGATGACGTTGTCATCTCGTACACAGCTTTTTGTCACTTAACCGTTTTTTTAACTTTTTTTTGCCTTTTTTATTAATCTTTTCGTCGCTCCATTCGTTCGAATAAATGAATGGTGGTGTGATGATTTTTAATATTTTTTTACTAAACTCATTGAAAGTACGATTCATAGCAAAGGAATGTACAATTTAGATATAGTTTTTAACCGACTTCCAAAAAGGAGGAGGTTCTATGTTCCACTGTATGTTTTTTTTTTTTTTTTTTTTTTTTTTTATGTATGTTACCTGATTACTCCGTCAGTTGTGGACCGATTTTGAATTTTTTTTTTGTATTCGACAGGGTATGCTACCGTGGTGGTCCCATTGCCAGCATATCAGGATCTGATGATGGGATCCCAGGGAAATCGAGGGAAACCCTCATTTTTTATAGGCACATACTATGTTTTTCGTATATTTTCTGAAGTTACACCGGTATTTGCGTCTGGTAGTCATCATTTTATGATGATGAGCTGATGATGTAAGGTACCACTCCTTAACGGTTAGGAGTTGGAGGATAAATCTTTAAATATCATATGTATATAAGTTACCTTTAGTCGTATTCTTACAAATTATTTAGGTAAGCTGATGATGGAAGGTGGAAGGTACAACTCCTCAACGGTTAGGAGTTGGAGAATAATTCTTTCAATTTCATACGTATCTAAAGACCATCAGTCGTATACTTTCAAGCTATTTAGGTCAGCTGATGATAGAAGATTAAACTACATTTTTGAATTAAATCACTTGTACTTATTCCACTATTTTATTTTTGTTTACACCTGACCTGAAACTCTCTGTCAAAAAACACTTAAAAGCGTAAAATAAACTGGTTCTTCATAAATTGCCTATGCCTAATTCTTTATTCATTTAAATAGTAGTATTATAATGGGTGCTAGGTACCTAAAATCTGTTTGAAGTCGGTGCTAAGCCCAAAAGAATACAAACGAACAATTACAAAAGTCTAAGCGATAGTCACTTGGCACCGACTTCAAACAGATTTTAGGTACCTAGCACCCATTATAATACTACTATTTAAATGAATAAAGAATTAGGCATAGGCAATTTATGAAGAACCAGTTTATTTTACGCTTTTAAGTGTTTTTTGACAGAGAGTTTTCGTTGGATGTTTTTGGAAGTCGGTTTTTTTTACTCTTAAGGAATAAAATATGCTGTTTCATCGAATTTATTTAGTTATGTACCCAGGCTAGGTATTCGCTATTTCACTTTCGTTGAGCACTTGATAATAGTTTGCGCTTTTCACAGGTCAAACTTTTAACACTAGACGCAATAAAAAAGTGATAATTTCGAGCAACACCAGATGAATAAAATTAAACCCAAGGATTTTTTGACAAAAGTCTCAGTGTCAAGTGGTTCCTTCCAACAACTGGGGTTGAGACATCTTTAATTCGATTCCCGTACGAGAGTATGAGGAGTATATTTTTTCAAATGTATTTTAGTTACATGGGTTCCCCGGAACAAATTTTACAAGTTATTACTATCAAGCTAATTTTTCGTGAGTGGCTTCATTTTGATGAAGGCCTAACTTTAACCTTAAAAAAAATCGATTGTGGGAACTAACAGGACTAGCAGGGAAAGAAAACTTTTGAGTGAAGGGCCGTGATAACGTACCACGCAATTTGTAGGACAATGTGGATGTTAAATTATATATATACCCAATAAATATGATCTAGTTCAAGGAATAAACAATACTATAAATGTATGTAAATAAAAACTTAAGATCGCGACAACAGCTTACTGTTAAAGCAAAAATTCAAATATTTACTACCCTTCTTTCATGTCCAAAATACCATAAAACGTGCACAAATTAATGGCAAATTTACGCCAAATCAATGGACCCCATCAATGCGGCGTGTAATTGTAGCCCATCCTTATGGGGTAATGTAACCCTGCGTTGCTAAGCACAATGTATCTTCTATGGAGAAATTAGGGGATACACGGGTTTATTTCTGATGGTTGAACGCACTAATATTAATATGGTAATACTTGTTACAAATGTCATTGTGCATATCTAGGGATGAGGGTTACCTGTGGTGCTACTAGACTCACAATCAGTAAGGAACCCAAGCTTTCAGCCTCGAAGTCATCTCAACAATTTAATTAATCAACAAACCACAAACTCTTTGAATAGTAAAGTAATCCTTCGCGGGTGAAGGATTACTTCACTATTCTATTTCTTCAACGAATAATCGATGTTAAGATTTTTGAACACTTCAATTTGATTTTCAGTTTAGACGTGCATTTCATTTTTATTATTTGCTTTTTAATGTTAACTAAACACAAAATCCTCCCGTGTACTCACCACTCAACATCCATGCGAATCTTTCAACCAATACCCATTGCAAAGTAGACTTTATTTATAACCCATTCAGGTTAATTTTTCTACAACAACGCTAACAATGGTTTTTTGCCACGTGGCGGTCTATGCTCGCGCCATTGTTAAGTCAAAAACCTAAAACCGTGCCCTTTTTATTAGAACAAAGAGCACCGATCTTGGGAAATAGTTTTTCGAAGGTATTGTTCCAACCTCATTGTATATTTTTCCCGTGGCCCGGATCATAGCGTATTGTTTGCTGCAGCTATTTTGGTTATAAGCTTGTTGATTTCACGCACTCTTTATAGCGTTTTATTAAATGAAGGTATTTCGTAAACAGTCTTGTGGTTCGGATTTATTTACATGATTTCTTTATGATCTTCTTTTTTCTGTTTGAATAATGATGTCATTAGTTTGTTTTGATAACTGGAGTTGTTAAGATAAGCAATTTAGAGATTTTAAGTTTTGTTTATTTTTACCTCCTTTGTAATGAAAGTTTTTGTAGAATTTTAGTGTTATTTTTTTTTATTCTGCATATTTTATTTTCGATAATCACATAGTTGCTTAAAAAAGTAAACTTGTTTTTTTTTTTACTTCTTTACATGTATATACATACATACACACTTATACTCACATCATTCCTATCTCCGTATTTTCCGTGGTAGCAGGGCTCGATCTAACACCAATTGGGACAAACCTTAAGTACAGTTGATCTTCTCCAAATTAATTAGACCTTTCGCATAGTTTGCGGATTGCGGATGCTTTAACTTGACCTTTTCTTATAATCTTCATCTTTACATAGTATACAGGCCCGTATTTACTTTGAAGCGCAGGCGATCAACGTTTGGTAGAAAATACGTGTGGACCGCGAATTCGCAGTCCACACGCACTTTCCACCAATCACCGATCACCCGCACTAAGCAACTGCACTCGCACTAAGCAAATTGAATAAAGGCCTTAAAATGAAGTCGCTTCCGCTGTCTATTCGCTTAGATTTTTTAAAGTACTCAATGTATTTTATGTATGCAAGTTACCTAGCATACCTAGTGATTCAAGAGTAGAGGAAATCCGAGAATTTCAAAAACTTCCGAGCGAAGCCGTGGCCGGGTCGCTAGTCTAAACTAATATTATAAAGAGGAAAGATTGATTTTTTGTTTGTTTGTAACGATTTAACTCTAAAAATACTTGACTGATTTGAAAATTTCTTTCACCATTAGAAAGCTAAATCATCCCCGAGTAACATAGGTTATTATACATTTGCGAAAAAGTTAGGGGTCCGTATGAAAACTTTGATATGTAGCCTAAGGTGTAAAAAAAACACTCAAAAAATCCATATATCGCGTGCGCTACGGAAAGTGTTGACAAAGGGCAAAATGATGTACTATAGTTTTATAGAGGACATCAATATCCACAAAAAATCCCACGTCAATCCACATATGTCTAACTATTACAGGTATGTCACAATAACTACTATAACGTGTTAAAATTTGTTAGGGTGACGTTTAAATTTTCGGTTAAATACCTATGTCTACCGTGCAAAACTGGGGCCGGCTGCTAGTACTATATAATATGCTTGCTTAGCCTTCTTAGTAATAGTCATAGGTTTTTTTTTTGTTTTAGAATGACAACTCCCTCTCTAGGAAAATTCCTGTGTAGCGGAGGACTACTAGAGTATCGGGCCGATCAAAAAATTCATAACATGTAATAATGACACACTCATTACTGACCAATCGAATGATCATCAATTACATTAAATAATAGAATGAAATATGTAGGTACTTAAACACAGCTGAACTTGTAGACAAGTAACTGTCACTATTAATATCTAACAAAGCGACACCTGTGTTCAATATGGCGCATAATAGTGGATTACATTAGAAAAGGGTCGTTATTAGAGTTGCAGGTGGTTTGAGCCCCCGTCGACGGTAGCCGACGATCTGATTATAAGAAGGGATTATTTATTATGTTCATATTATAGTTAAATAAAAAGATCAAAATGTAAGCGTGCCATTTTTGCACAAGCTCTGCTTAGTTTGGGTCTAAAAGGCGTTGTGTGTTAGATGCTCGAAAATATTTATTTATTGTTTTTCTAATTAATGCTGTCAGAATTGTTACTCTAATGATACGAAATGCGTGAATACATTTTTATTTATTATGATTTTCCCAAATTTATTTGGGATTGTGACAGTAAAGTTTCTAATTACATTCTCTTCTATCACTAAACAGCCCTTCTTGCCAAGTTGCAAGCGTTCTTCTTTCGGCAATTGTTAACGCCTAAACTGTCGTGTGCCATTGGCTAATCTTAGAGAAAGTAATCTGAGACAAAGTATTAGCCAATGACACACGAAAATTTAGGCGTTAACGACTGCAGAAAGAAGAACGCTTGCAACTTGGCTAGGGGCAAGATCACAGTCTCTAATGTCCATAATTTAATCGCAAAATGGTTTTGGATTTTTTCTTCTCCATCTTTTCTTGGAAATGTAATCGTTATTCGTACTTAAAATGAATGTAAAAGTTTGAAGTAAATAAGTACGAACAATATAACATTTATAAGGCCAAATATATAAAGATTAGATAATTTCGGATGTCATGGAGGGCAACAATAGATCTACATATTTTTACAAGCGTTGCGAAATATTAACACCTATTTGTAATAATAATAAGAAATATTGATATAAATAATAAAAAAATAAGATAAAAGGGCTATCCCTATTCCCGTCCCTTTTTAAAAAATATCTCTATCGCAGATTACAAATTCATCACGACCACCGCCGCAGTTCAAACAAACCTACTCAATATAGTAAAGAAATATTCTAGCTGGAATAAATCAGGTATAGAGAAATAATTTGGAGTTTGCCACGTGGCACGCACGCGCAGGGTTAAGCCCTGTTCGGTTGCAAGCCGACAGCCGTACTAATGAGTGTGTGAGGCTGGACCCTTCCTGTACTCAGACATCGGCCTTAATATACTGGAAAATATCACAGAAAGCTATAAAAATGGTGCGGAAAAAATGTATGTTAGCGATCTAAAAATACACCCTGTTGGAGCAATGTTATTTTTTTTTTCTTTTTTGACTTCACCTCGGGAGAAAAATTTCGTTATAGATTTTTTGAAAATTTAAATGTAGCCTTTTTATAAAACTCTTTACTATTCAAACATTATACCGCGAGTGTAACAACATACATTTTATTTATCGACTTAATTTTTATGTTTAATCTAAATAATATGACTTGCTTGATGGTTTAATGGTTAACAATTCTAATCCGTAAGCGTCCTCGATTGTGGGTTTGATTCCCCCGGCCAAGACACACATTGAGTAAACAGCACGATCATTTAATTTGTCTGGGTGTAAAAGTGTAAATATGTACATCTGTAATCTATGTGTATTTAGAAATATGTGCTTATGTCTGTATGTTCATCAACATCTACCAGATTTTTGATGGACATCATTCTATAAAAAATAAATTCTGAGGTGTATTGTATTCTTGAGCTCCTAATTTTCTACCCTTAAAGGGGAATTGTTTTGAAAATGAAAAGGTAGTAATTAGACCTTAAGCGTTAGTAATTTACCTAATTTAAAAATATTCTATAGAATTACATAGGTACTTTTTTTATAAGAATCTTTTAAATTTTGGTTGCAATGTTTCTTCCAAGACTTTCTTATTTTATTCATAAAATAAAATTGTAAAAACATATCCCGAACTAACAGCAGTATATTTTTTTTTAAACTAAGCTTATTCCTTCCATCGTTTCCATAAATAAACGCAATACTCAGTTGTAATTAAAACAGACTATTACAATGCTACTCATTCATTAATTGTAACCGCAAAACGTATAATATACACATTAACAACAAAAGGATTGCCTGTACATAATGATAGTATAAATATGACCATTAACACTGGTATTAACCTCTAAACGCCCTGTTTATGTTGATCGAATAACATCTCGATTAATTCGTCTATCCGATTATTCGACTAAAAAAATGGCGGAAAAATATTTGAAACTGGAGCGTGTCCTAAACAATAATGTTAGTCGAGTGGTGGGTAATGAAGAGAGGCGCGTGGCAGCCGCGTGCGGCGCGCGTCGTTGGTCTAATGAGCGACGGTCCTAAGCACGCGTCTTCAGTGCTCATGCGTGCAAATTCGAAAAATTAAAAAAAAGTTTTGTTATACGATAGTTCCGATATTCTTAATGTTCCGATTGTTCCGTTCGGTGTGAACGCGGTGTGTTGTTGGTTTGATAGGGCTAGGGTAATACCCCGTTATTAATAAAACAGAACAATGAATATTTGTATTACGGGAACAACAACCACCTCGCAATAAATTAGTTTTATTTTTTATAAATTTTAATAATGTTAAAATAATAAACTCAACAGAATGTATTTAGACGATGAATCTGGTTAATACTATGTACTCACACTTTAGTTGAAAGACTTTTGAGAAATTAACATTAGGTACATCTGTTACCAGCCGAAAAAGAACGCCATTTAAAAAGTCAAACAACCCATTACACGCTTATTAAAGTAAATATTAATGGATAACCTTTACCGTATGTATGCTTCGAGGTACGGGCGTGAAACTAAGCTTCCACACTTCCACTGTTATGAAAAAAACCAAGAACACTTTCACTAGCAAGAAAGAAAAACATCTATATTTAATTTATTTTTTATTAGTTGAAAATCATCTTTCACCAAAGTCATAGATAAACACACAATAACACAACTGTTTTGTCAAGAACATATAATATAATTAAACTAGCTGACCCGGCGAACTTCGTACCGCCATATTAACATATCTGTCTCAGCTTCCCATAGCGGACTAAAAAAAACTTTTCCATTATCTTATAATGTTTCTTGTACACATTGTCCTAACAATAATAGACATATAAAAAAGGAATTATTTAATTTGGTGCAGCGGTTTGGAAGTTATGCGCGTACATACAATTCGGCGATTCATTTATATATATATATAGACTAGCGACCCGCCCCGGCTTCGCACGGGTGGATTTCAGATGCCCCCGCCGACGACACGATTCGTGCATTTTAAATCTGTAATATCTTCGAATATATTCATTAAAATTAGATACTGTAAAGGGCCATTTTGATTTAAATTAAACGCACAATGTATTTAATTTACTTAATTGTATAAGGATTCATTCTGTATTGCTTAAAATCACTTCGTAAATAAGCCATTATTTCTCGTAAAAAGAAAGGAATAAAAAATGGTTGTTGTGGGTTATCCCTAAGAGATAGACATATACCGTCGCGGACTTTTTTGTAGTACTTTTTAAGGTGTACAATACTGTAGTACATTATTTTGATCTATCTCGTAGGCTGCAACCAGCGCTTGCAATGTAAGCGCAAAAAATGTGTCTATTTGCTACATCACATTAGAAACCTCGAAAATTAATAGTGTTTCCATACTATATTATGCATTTATTATACCTAAAAACCTTCCTCTTGAATCACTCTATCTATTAAAGAAATCCGCATCAAAATCCGTTGCGTAGTTTTAAAGATTTAAGCAAAAAAAGGGATATAGGGACATAGGGACAGAGAAAGCGACTTTGTTTTATACTATGTAGTGATGATGTATCCAATTCATTAAATGCCTATACCGATCTATAACCCCCTATTTTCAAGGGGTTGGGGTTCATGAGAGGAAAGGGTAAACTAATTCAATATTACTCTTTTTTAATTACAGATGGATACAGTTTCCTCATTAATTGTTACAGTATGTCATTCAAATGTAATTAAATATTTTCCTTAAAACTTTCCAGTGCAATAATAGGCATCGGAAATAGATTATAACAAATATTTAAAAAAGTAAAGACAAAATATACTGCAATTTTATTTAAGTATTCATAATAAAATATCATGAGTGTATCACGTGTATTTCTTACATTATGAATTCAACAAAAAAACACAGACTCATTATTTTTTTATTTATAACGGTTTTTTGTACTGTATTGCTATGCAACGAAAAAAAAATACATTGACGAAAATAAAAACTTAATTTAAAAATTTTGAATTACCTTCTTAAGTAGTTCGCCAAAAATATATAGCCACGGTTTTGCTGTTGCTAGAAATAGTTCAAAAACTCAGTTATAAAAAATATTAAATATGATATTCAATAGAAATACATCGAAAGTGTATCAATGTAATAGATTCTCAGACCCGTGAAAGTCAATTCTGATTAAAGCATTTGATTTAGTCGATTAATCAAAGCTTAGTCACCTGCATCTCGTTCTTGCTTAGTCGTATACTGTCACTAATCTAAATTCAAAGGATTAGAGGTGATGATCGATTGTGGTAAACTATTTGTGTGGCCACGAAATTAACGACTAGATGTTTTAAGTTCAGTATTATCATTCGATGTACAATTACTTTATAGTATAATGATATTTTTTACTAGTATCAATAAGACCAGCTCAAAAGAAAAATGTTCTGAGAATTTTTATTTCGCTAACTTTCTGTTAGTTTTACTCCAAGAATCAAATGATAAAACTACCATTAAATAAAAGCTTTCCCACTAATAAACTGCCAAATTTGTCAGATAATCATGTAGGATGAGTAGGTAATGGTTAGAAAGGGATAATGATCATAGAGATGGGGAATGGAATATGTAAGCAATAGCTCCAGGACATCTCAGGGTCGTATATTTATCATTCGAATACTCCGAGTTCTCTACACAGACATACATACATCATGAAACATGAAAGCACACAACATAACAGTACTATTTCTTTTCAATATTTTGAGAGAATAAGAAAGTATGTTCGTAAATGAAGGTGTTAGCTTAATTTGTTAAGTACACAATGCTTAATTGGAAACATGGACTTTTTCTATATACATTTTTTGTTTAAATTAACAAAGTTAACTGATGCTGCGATATTTTTTTGTGATCTCCAATTGAAAAAAGACAAATTATTTTAAAAAGACAAGAGACTATTTCGAATCAATGGTAGCCATATACTTGAAATAAAGATGTTGAGTTTGAACTGTGTTGTGGCTGCAAATAGTTATCATGTACTTGGTTGAAGTTTATACTATTCATTAGTACTATTCATAGTAACACTATCTTGTATATAAAATTCTCATGTCGCGGTGTTTGTTACTAATCTCCTCCGAAACGGGCTGGACCGATTTTTATAGAATTTTGTGTGCATATCCTGAGGTCAGAGAATCGGCCAACATATATATTTAATTCCCCTAAACCATGATGACCTAAAATGATAAAGGTGACCCACCACTATTTTTTTTATGACAAAACAACGTTTGCCGGGTCAGCTAGTATAACTTATAAGACTGTCTAGCAAACTATCTAACCTCATTTTCTACTACGTCTTATAACTATTAGAAATATCATTCAAATATTTGTGGATTTCTAACCTCTGAACTATACGGACATGATTTGAACTTTGAACAAATATTCGTAATAATAGCGTATATAGCTCTAACGCTACATTTAAGGCCGCACAATAAAGGTGTATACTTTTTGTTTAACTTTTTCGGAATAAGATACATCAGAACATTTTGTAAGTTAGCGCTTGCTTATCGACGGTGCATCGCCATCGTTAGAAGGGTTGGGGCACTCATATGTGATATGAGTATATTCAGTCTAACGGTAAATCGTTGGACATAGATTGTAGGTAAGGACCTATTCGCACTATTCTGTGTATTTATATTTACGGAGGAAAGGGGAGGGATGTTAGTACTAGATAACTGTAAAAAAGTAGTAAAACAAAATATTAAACTAAAATAGGGTACTCACACACGTAAAGTTGGAATGATATTTTTTAATTTCTTGGCTGTTCTGTAGTGATACCCTGCGATAAGGAATAGCCTAGAAAAAAAAAGTCTTTCGGGACCTGCTGAAATCAGCAATTTACTCGACGATTATTATAATTTAGGCCGCATAGCAATGAAGTTACCCGCGTAGGCAAGCCGGCTATTCAAAGATCATCCTCCTGCAAAACAAAGCAAACAACGGCTCCCGAAAATTACCCCGAAACACAGGAGCTACCCTTAATTCTAAAAGTTAACATATAATTATGTCAACACAGTTGGTACTATAATAGTCCATAATCTCGTTTGTTCCCGAGAATGATTCGCAAGTTTTCTTCACATTCTAATACATAATTATATTGTTCAGACGTTTTTTCTTGAATACAAATTATGATCGAATTGAATTATTCCGAAGAGCGTATGATTGTAGGTTGGGTCATGACACAGCGGTTTTTGGGCGCCTGTTCTAGTCGAACATGGAAATGGATGGAGTAGTACAATAAATGCTTGTTTCTTATTTTGAATCATGAATTATTACTTTTTAACCGACTTCAAAAAAGGATGACGTTCTCAATTCAATCGTATATGTTTTATTTTATGTATGTTTGCGGATAACTTCGTCGTTTATGAACCGATTTAAATGATTCTTTTTTAATGGAACGGAAATATCCCAACGGTGGTACCATGATAAGGACACTAAGATCTGATGATGGCATCCAAAAGAAATCGAATCGAACCTTAAAGTCGATTTTCGTTTTGTTAAAATTTTACTTGTTTTATCATTAGTGTATATCATAAAATTACTTGACCTAACACAGAGTGCGTGCAAGCTCCTATACATAATACAGATATTGAATAGTAACAAAAAATATTCACATTTATGAATAAAATACCGCTTTGTTCCTTAAACCAAGTCATATTATAGCAGCTATCTTTTAACTTTTGAACTCAAATAACACCAATTGTATACTTTTGCCCTCATTGAAACTTTAAACTTACTTGGAAGACGTCCCCGTTGCATATTTTCACGTCTTATACTGCAACATAAGCAATTGGTGTTATGCTATCCTTGTGCTGTGTTTTTCTATGCTCTCTAAGTCTTGACCTCATTACTGTATTAAAATTACCATAATGCTTTTAAGTTAAATAAATACCTATCCATAATGACATATTTTAGTATTTTCTCAGTTTCCAAAATGACGAAAATAAAATTACATAAACTATTCAATACAAAAAATTCAATACCCTGTCTAAGGATTGCTATAGTCCACAGTTGTCAGTTTATGTCAGGATGACGTCATCGTCAGGAGGCAGACAGCCACTTGTACTGCACTTGTATGACGTATTTAGGTACTTTTGTACAATAGTACTTGAGTTTTTTACCTTTCACTTCAAAAAGACCCGCCACCGAAATTTCAGATAGAGTGTTTTGTTAGAGGTGCTTTTTTTGCTCTGCTGTGACATGAAAAGAGAGAGATGGTGAGTTAAAGGTCAAAACACTTCAGATAGACATTGAGTTTTTTTAGTCAAAGATTATCGAACTCTTGGCATTATTCTAAACACGTTATTGCATAGACAAATATAATACAAAACATTCATATTTATAAACATTGTCATTGAAAAAAAACTAAGAGTATTGTTGGTTATTTTTTTGTAATCAAATTAAATTAAACAAACATAAACATTATGAAAAAGGAAAAAACTTAGTCTATAAAATCTTAGCTTTCATTGTCTTTGTTGTGTCTGCATTGGGAGGGTTCGGGACCGAGGTGATCCGGCAGAGAACTTAGGTCATCGGCATAGCCGACAAGCTGAAGTGGCAGTGAGCTGGTCATGTTAGACGCAGAATCGGCAACTGTTTGATAAACTCCTTTTAGAGTGAAGACTCCGTTTCAGCAAACGTAGAGGAAACCAGGTATGACACCCAAAGGTCAAGTGGAGTGACGGTTAACGCAAGACGGCTGGTAGGAGCTCGATGCGAGAAGCACAAAATCGGTAACAGTGGCATGCAATGGGAGAGGCTTGTTTAGGGTTGCTATCAACATCTCGGGCTGTGCCTCGTTTGGGAATATTGATGTCTCCAAGTTTAAGTTTCAATTCTGATATCTATATCTAGACTACTGTCAAATCGACTAAAAGTCAACTTGTTACTTTAACAACGGTAGCTCTCACGAGAAATCCTCATTCTCTCTGATGGGTCTTGAGATGTATTTTTGATTATTTTTTTAAGATAGTTTTTGTTGTTGTTTGCGCTATTTGTTTGTTAAAATAACACTCAAAGACTCATTAGTAGCAATTAGGGTTGATCATAACTAGAGAGATAAAAAAAAACTTCGATCGTTGTTTTAGTTAGAAGATTAAACTGGAGTTTATTGTTTTCTTCACTATTCACTTAGATAATGGACATAATGATCATCTATACATCTATACTATATTTTGTAAATAAATAAAATTGGAGTGTCTGTTTGAAATACATATTATAAGAACAGCTTTTACTAAATGCATATGTGTCTATAAACTAATATATAAAGCTGAAGAGTTTGTTTGTTTGAACGCGCTAATCTCAGGAACCGCTGCTCCGATTTGAAAAATCTTTTAGTGTTAGATAGCCCATTTATCGAGGAAGGCTATATATCATTACGCTAAGACCAATAGGAGCGGAGCACCAATAAATAATGTTACAAAAACGGGAGAAAATTATTACGCTACCGGCAATAGTTGACGTAAACGAGGTTGCGTCAGTTGCGTGGGTCAGCTAGTATTATATACACGGTATTTTAACAATTTTTGTCTGTCTGTCTGTCTGTCTGTCCGACTTTCCGTCTGTCTGTCCGTTTGTGCCGGCTAATCTCTGGAACGGCTGGACTGATTTTGACGAGACTTTCACTGACAGATAGCTGATGCTATAAGAAGTAACATAGGCTACTTTTTTTAAACCAGCTTCGCTCCGCTGCGTTACCCGTGGGGTTTTTTGTACCGTGGGTAAAACCGCGGGTCTCAGCTAGTATAAAACTAAAATATCGTCCTACCGTGACATTGCATGTGAAATAAGTACCTATATCTTTTTGCGAACACAAAATTACATGACATTATGTCTGAGATATTATTGGGGACTCAAATATAATATTGTACTCGGAAAAGTATTATTACAGGTGGCAAATTATGGTGTATTTCTTAGAATCTACGAAATAGAACCATAAATATCAAAAACAAGCAAATAGTTTTTTTTGCCATGCATACAATTTAATAAATGTTTGTAGCATGTTCTAAATCATACTATCTATATACATAAAAGCGAAATACCACTCACTTATTAATCACGAAATCTCAGAAACTATAATACGTACTGACTTGAAATTTGGCAGGTAGGTTCCTTAAAGGGTGTAGACATCCTCTAAGAACGGATTTTGCGAAACTCCACCTCTAAGGGGGCAAAACGGGGGTTGGAAGTTTGTATGAAAGTCCTATGTTTTTGAAGTAAGAGACTTGAAATTTAAAATGTATGCTCTATAGATGGTGTGGCGTCGGCAACGCTAAATGTATCTAGCTTTGCCGAATATTATTAAAAATTATTTGCAAATAACTAGCTCCACGCGTACGAAGTCGCAGGCGGTCGCTAGTAATATTATAAATGCATAAGTTTGTAAGTATGGATGGATGTTGTTACTCTTTCATGCAAAAACTACTGAACGAATTTGTATGAAACTTTACAGTAATATACGAGTAGCCTATACATCAGAATAACACATATTTGCCGCGATAATCGATATACACGCGGGCGAAGCTGCGAGCAAAAACTAGTTTATAATATTTTATGTAAGTATTATATTACGTAAAGATAATTAAACGTAAATGGCTCAATCTGACTGCAAAACGGTAATACTCGTATAAGCCACCAGCTCATTAATTTTTCACCGCAATAACTACTTTTCAATTTGTATAATTTAGAAACTCATTCAATGAAAATTTTCCGAGAATGTTATTGTACATACGTATACCCCTGTAATTGAATCAGAGACTTAAAATAAATACAAATATTTTTATAAAGTGGTGCTTAAAACTTTAAACGCCAATTGGTTCTCTAGTTTTGAGGAGTAAAAACCCTTGAAAAACAATATTTCCTGGCGTAATTAAAATAGAAAAGTTAATATCACACTTGAGTTGGTGTTTCTACTTTATATTTCTTGTTTTCTTATTTTACTTGTACCTTCAAATATATGTATAGAAATTAATAAATATAGGGTAGTTAACTGTTTCAAGCTCTTGACGATATTCGAACAACCTAATTGTCAATATTACTAACACACGGAAATCTTAGTCGTGTATATTTGTATACATAGGTACTTTGTATTTTTATGGTATAAAAGGCAAATGAGCAGATGGATAATTTGATAGTGAGTGATCAATTGTCACTGTGGACACTCGCAATTCAAAGATAACGTTGCCTTTGAGAGCCTTTGAGAGAGTGGTCTTTGAGAGCCCGCTCCAGATCAGGGTCTCCAGTGGTTACCGGAGACCCTGATCTGGACCTCACATCAACAAATAAATCAGTCCATTGCCGGACATAAACCTCTCATTAGAAAGGGGGTTTTGTTGTATCATACCACGCTGACTAGACGGGTTCGTATAGGGTCGTTCTAAGTTTTTTCTTGTTGTTTACTATTTAAGTCGCCTCTTACAACACCCACGGGATGAATAGGGATGGTGACAATCCGTATCCTTCATCCGTCATCACACGAAGAACCGCTAACCTTACTTATGAAGAACAAAAAGAAACCAAGGAATTTCATAAAAGCGGTTTCCTTTGTAGCTGTCTATGTTTCATGTCAACTACAACTCCGATTTTTTTCTAAACAAGTGTTGAACACTTATCTTTACAAAAATACCGTTTACGGACACTTACACCAGCTTGCACATACACATTATTTCCATCTGATTCAATGTAAAGATACACCAGCCATTTTATTTTACAAAACATTTCTTATCTCATGCAAATGTTTTCAAAGCTTTTTATGTTTATCGTAAGTATCAAATATAAACTTTTGTAGCGACTGGTAGCAGGTGCATTAAGCCGTGGGGTCCTCTCGTCCCTCAGCAGTAGTCAAGCATCACTTGATTTTTGGGATTACATTCCCCTCGTGAAGCTGACACCCGTAAAATGTCAGAATAATTGGTCGGCTCTAACCGTTATAGCGGAAAATTTAATTGTCATATTGGATTCAATAACTTCTGAAACGAACTTTGTGATAAATCACTTTTTAATTAATATGATTTTTTCAAATGATACATTTTGATTGACTGGAATTTTGTTTAAGCTCTTTTATAAAAGTTATTAAATTATGTCTGAGTACATTTCTATATAAAGGGAGGTAAGAGACGAAATTCTGTGACTAGACTCAGGCTAATCCACCTAGGCGCCTCACATTATTCAATGAAAATTTCATGTAAAAAATAATTAATATAACAACGAAAAGTGTATTTAGCTTTACTACTTAAAAAAGGCCTTTATAATTATTTAGTATCTCACGAACATGTACACTTAATTAATCTGTTTATAACAACAGATTATTTTGAAACCATGATCATGCTTAAAGCGTTACCAGCAAGCACCGATAGAAACCAGAACAATAGACAAATCCCACTCAAAGTTCACGAAGTTCGCTAATATTCCAAACAAGATGAATTTGGTAATGTACAAGTAAGTTCTACACCTTTTCGTTGTAATTGCCTAGGTAATTTGATAAGCACAAGGCATGTATTTTGAATTTTATACCTATCTACTTATAATAAAAATGTAACAGGTCCAATTCTGTGCGTTAAAGATATTTTGAATATTTTTTTGGAGGGCTCTCTATAGTCGATACTGAAGCCAAAACTGTAATTTTTTTCATTTGTCTTTCGGTCTGTCTGTCTGTCTGTCTGTATCTTGGCCGCGCATCACGCCGAACCTACTGAATGGATTGAAATGAAACTTGGCATGATTTGAGTTCATACTACGAGGTAGGACATAGGATACTTTTTATCCCGAAATTCAGCACGGTTTCCTGGAGAGAGGGGATGAATGTCAAAATATGTATTTAGTTGTAATTCAATAACACACAGTCCGATTTCATTCATTCTTTTTTTTTGCTAGAAAGAAAAAAATAAAAGATAACGGGAAGTCTTCTTTTTGTCCGCGACTGTACACTGCCTGTGGGAAGCTGAGACAGATGTGTAAATATGGCGGTACGAAGTTCAGCGGGTCAGCTAGTATAGAATATGTGTGTGATTTGTCGGTGATCCAAAATAAATAGAATATAGAAGTCCATTTGTGTAGATAGATATACCTATTCTCATCGTTTATATTATTCGATATAAAACATTTTGAATTCAAATTTATACTGTGATAAGTTTTTAGAAAAAAATATAGCAAAATTTATTTGCCTACCGCTCGCCGGTCGAATAGATATAATTTATAGTACCTAATGATAACCTGAGACCCTTCATACATGGCTATCTGGTCTCAAATTAGGCTGGGTCTATAATAAAGATTTCTGATAAACATACTCATATTATCCTACTAATATTATAAACGCGAAAGTTTGTAAGTATGGATGGATGGATGTTTGTTACTCTTTCGCGCAAAAACTACCTAACAGATTTGGATGAAAGTTTACAGTAATATAGCTTATATATCAGAATAACACATAGGCTACTGTTTGCCGCGATAACCGACATACACGCGGACGGAGCCGCGGGGAACAACTAGTGTATAAATAAACCCAGTATATCAAAATATGTTGACCAACGCTCATTATAATAATGATTTGCGGAAGTGGTTTAATATTACTAATGCCGATAGTGATTTTCACGACTTATAGGAAAATGATCAAAGGACAGACGGGAGATTCTGTTTAAATTTCATTGATTACATTAAAAAAAAAAGTTTTTATTTAGTTTTGATAACTAGGAGGCGTTTTTTACAAGTAAACACTCAACTAATAATTTCCAACTGACTATTTTGAAATTTTCGAAACTCGTGTAACATTCAAGTATTTCTTTAAAGTAATAGAGCTATTTATAACACCTCTACATAATATTTCCTCAAACGATAATTAACACCTACTCTCAGTAGAAATGTTTTGTTACTTATTTCACTCCTTTATCAGCGTAAATAGTAATATGGAGGAATTTTACCGTGACATATCTTCAAGCGTATTATCATATAAATATCGCTCATTTGTTTGTATAAATTTATTAGTACTTCTAAGTAGAAAGATGCTTGTTCATTTAATGTAGAGCACAAAATACTTGAATAAAATAATGCTCCACATGTTTATTGTAATTTATATTTACACAAGCTTCTAGATTCACAGACTTATATACGAGAACACACTTCACAATGAGAGTACTTGTGTGCGGAGAATATAACAGTATATTATTGTGAATTGTAACTTAGGTAAGAAAAGTACCATAATGATTACCTACTCGTTAAGCAATCAAGGATGTGAGGAAGTATCATAAAAATTCGTACATTCTTTCGTATGAAGTTCCAGCTACGTTTCTAAGGATACATTTTATTCAGAATAATAATTAGCCTGATGAATATCAAATTTAAATTCCCATGGGAGTCGGCTTTATGCGCTGTGTTCCCATTCATATGAGCAATGTAATATTTAGTTATACACAAGCAACAGACATCGGTTTAGAACAGTCTTTCTCGAAATCAGAAATATTATCCGAAAAAGTGGTCTCGTAGAACTTAAAAAAAATGTTATGCGTACGAACTGGACGACGAATATTTAAAATAGGTCTCTATGACGCTCGAGTAAATCCCCATTTAGCATCGTGGGCTCCCCCTACTAAAAAGAAAACTATAAAAATACGTCACGTACTTTTAGGTTTAATTATTGCTTATACCATGAATTCTATGTATTGAAACAATGTTCAAGTATATTGTAGATAATGCAGATGTGTTGGGTCTGTGTGCCCCCCCAGACGAATACGCGAGACATCGGCGGCGGCCGCGTCTGCTGGCGGTGTTGCGCGCTCACAAGAACTTAGGTACTGCGCGAGGCACCTTTGACGCGCGCGTTGTACTCATACCTATAATAGATCTGATGACGCGGTGGATATACTTTATTGTACTCTGAGTGAATTCACATTTATAGCACTTTGCAAAATTTGTGAAGCTTAGGTTTAATTAGTTTTTGTGAATAATGTAAACAACTACAATATCGCATTGGATTTGGTTTGTAAGAATATTGTAAGTGAGTAATAAATAAATATTTTTCTAAGGATGTATACACGAACTGTAAAAACACATATGCAAAATTATTTGCAACTTACCGGAATGACGAGAGCACCTGCAACTCCAGACATGGCACTTTGATGTTGTACCCTACGTAGTTTCTTCAAGTAAAATTTTGTAAAATAACCGGCCAAGTGCGTGTCAGGCTACGCATAGAATAGGGTTCCGTAGTCAACATAATGGCAATGGAAAAAAGTCACACAAAGATTTAGAAGGCTTGTTGGTATTCATTTTCATGAATAAATTATTTGAATAAATCAGTTTAACTATTATTGTCCGTAACAGAAATTTACAATTACATTTACACACCGCCATCTATCGAGTATCGTTGTAAACTTTTTCGTAATTTTATTTTAGCACTTTGTCGACATGGTAAGTGATAACTAGACATCGGATTATATGCATTTGCATGTTTGCATATGCACTTGCATATAATTGTATTTATTTAGCGTTATTGCATATTTTGGTACTTTTTCATTGATAGTGCTTATTTTAGTAGTTATACGTGCTAGGTCTGTTGTATTAATATTTATAATAGTTGGTAAATTTTCTAAAAAGCCCTCTACTCCCTATTTGGATGCTTGCAAGATGCTAGAAAAAAAAAACCATTCCACTATCGCCCGGTTCATGAATGATTCCATCAGAACATTATAATCCCGATTTGTTTATAGACGAGAAAATATGTGTTTTTGTTTCTGACGGTGCGCCTCATATGGTGAAAGCCGGTCAAGCTCTGAAAGTATTCTACCCAAAATTGCTTCATATACCTGTCTAGCCAGTACAAGCATATAAAGAGCAACTACCAACAGTAGCCCTACCGCCAGAACCAACATTAACACGGTGGGAACCAATATTAATGTTATTTTGATTGTGCATATTTTGTGCATATTTCGCCTTTTTTTAGTGCATATTTGCATGCATATTTCGGCATTTTGATAGTGCATATAATCCAGTGATAACATACACAATACATATTCATGCAAAGTTTCATCTTTCCAGCCAGCGTTGCCAGATTTTTTTTTAGTCAAATCGGGATTTTAAGACGTTTTAGTGAAAAAAAGCAGGATTCATTCGCCGAAAGCGGGACAAACCAAAAAAAACGTATATAACCAAAATACATGAGTTAGTGATCAAAAAAAAGGTCATTCGTAATATTTTTGTTTTTCTGCTACATCATCCCTAATTCGTGAATGAACTAGTGCCATTTCCTATTTGCTAACTTCACTGGGCGGCCAATTATCCCCAAAAAGCGGGACAAAACCTGTCCCGCGCGGGACATTGCAATTTTGATTAAAAAGGCGAGACGTCCCGCGAAAATCGGGATGTCTGGCAACGTTGTTTCCAGCACTAACCATTTGGGAGGTAAGTCGAGTACGGACGGAATGAAACTATAAGGGTGCCGAACGTGAACTGCGGAACCTTAAAAATATAACTTTCGAAATCGGACACCCGTTGCAGTCTGGTCCCCTAACCGATTATACTATACCATCATATCGCCAGTGAAAGTCATAAAATAAAAGCAAGGGTTACACCCAGTGAGCGGAACATTGGACAGTAAGTTAATGCAATGACTTCATTAGCGAGAAATTGTTGTGTATTACTAGCCTTATAATGTTGATAGCCCAATAACTTATTCCGTTTCTTGTTACATTTAAATATTTTATAAAAAGTTCTGTATTTTTATACGAACAAGCTCGTAACCTAGCAGACGGCATACCTTGTGTGACTTTTTTCAAAGAATATTATGATAAATATTTATTTTAAACGATACGTCTGCTTTGCTAGTTTAGTTCAAATTCTCGCAATTTATTTTGGATCTAACTTTTGTTCGTCAATGTCTCAAATGTACTGCCTACGTAAATACTTCTGACAATTATCATTTCATAAAGTTCGAGAAAAATACGAATAGATTTCTTTGCAATAGGCGTGTGTCGTTTTCACCTTGACTACAACACGCCCACAAACTAAAAAGTTTTGCCATTGACAAGGACTTCTACAAAACTTTATGTTCGTTATTATTCGATTCGAACTAACTGTTAATATAATACATTATAATGGAACGGAGTTCCATAAGGCGCGTTGCGAAAGCGGGCTAGACGGATTAAAACCAAAAGTTGTAACGACACTTTTAACATTGAGTTGACGTCATAGTGTTGGATAGTATAACTTCGTTCCATCCGGGTGTCCCTTGACACCTCTCAAGTTTTTTAATTTTAATAAGAACCTATACCATGTATGACTGCAATCATGTTTTAAATTCAAATCTATGTTTCAATAATTCGAGAGATCGGTTCGTATTATTTTGTAATGTGATGTGTATTTGAAAAGTGTAAAAAGACAATAATTTTCAATTTACATGTTTTATAAATATTAACTTGCCATGGTATGGAATGTACATACAATATGTATATTATTTTAAAACTCTAATTTGAAAACTATAACTTTAAGTTGTCGTTGCATTTCAATATAACTTTATTAAGTCGGCACAGCTATAAGTAGGTATATCATACCGTAAATATCACTCCGGGCTGTTATTTAACATTTCTTGTAAGAACCACTGAAGGTAGTAAAGCCACGCTGATTTCAGCACGAACGTGCCGGCTTGACCGGGCGGCCCTCGCACGGAAAATCAACGTAAAATGACAGCGTTCGTGCTGTCGTGTTTCGTTAGTGAGTGCGAGACCAACGATACAGAAGTATCACAACACAAGGCCGCCATGGTGTGGGTCACCATGCTGCATTTTTGCATTGTCTGCATTTGCAATGAGTATGGTAACCACCACTCTTGGATTCTGCTTTTGCTTTCCATCAGGCAGAGTAGAGTCATTTTCGCAGGGCCAAATATAAAAAAAAAACACCTAACTACACAGTAAGAACTTTTGTTTCGAATACAATATGCTTTAAGTGAAATTATGAAATTAGTAGAGATTTTGAAGGTAGTAGAGCCACGCTGATTTCAGCACGAACGGGCCGGCTCGACCGGGGCGGTACTACCCTCGCACAGAAAATCAACGTAAAATGACAGCTGCTGTCGTGTTTCGTTGGTGAGTGCGAGACCGGAGGCCCAATTAGTCTAGTCAACAAGTTCCAAACTTGTGTTGACTAGACTAAAAGATGCAGCAGCATCACTAGGCCGCCATGGTGTGGGTCGCCATGCTGCATTGTCTGCATTCGCAGTGAGCATGGTGACCACCACTCTTGGATTCTGCTTATGCTTTCCATCAGGCAGAGTAGATTCATTTTGGCGGGCCAAACATAAAAAAAAAAAAAAAAAAAAAAACCAGTCACCACAGTATTTTACTTGTTACTTGTCTGACGTTTTCATCTGGTATAACTAGCTGTGCTGACTCGCCCAGTAAAAAAAGAAACGACAGAAGGTAGATCTTTGAAATCGTATAGGTTATATATAGGTATATTGTTCAGTAGTTACCTACTTCGTCAAGTGTCGTGGGTTCAAATCCCACGTAGGACAACTCTTTGTGTGATCCACAAATTGTTGTTCTGAGTCTTGGTGTTCTTTGTGTCCGTCTCATGTATGTTTGTAAAGTCCCCCGCGACACAGCATTTATTCCTAGTGCGGGAGTTGTCTTTAAAAAAACAAAAAAGTAGCTTCGCCCTTCTATCCGCGGTTGTTGTTGTACATATAAAACAACCGCGAGTAACAGCGCGGGGCGAATGTAGTCTAAAATAAAAGTAGCCTATGTTACTCCTACTATATCATCAGTTATCTGCCAGTGAAGTGAAATGAAGTAAAGGTGAAATGAAGTAAAGTCCCGTCAAAATCGGTTCAACCGTTCCTGAGATTAACGGGATCAAACAATAAAAAAAAATGATTTATAACCCCCGACCAAAAAGAGGGGTGTTATAAGTTTCACGTGTCTGTCTGTCTGTGGCACCGAAGCTCCCGAACGGATGAAGCGATTTCAATTTAGTTTTTTTGTATGCAAGGTGAGTTACGTGCGAGTGTTCTTAGACATGTTTCATGAAAATCGGTAGAGCCGTTTAAAAGTTATGGGGGTTAAAGTGGGGAAGAGTAACCGAATGTCTGCAAAAATATCATCGAGTTGGGTCTCAAATGAAAGCGCATAAAGTGTTTTTTACTTTTTAAAGGGATCTCAGGTTATTATATCGGGTTTTTTTTTTAATTTTGAGAATTTATAGTTTATATTAGTACCGTATATAACATTTAGTGAAAAGCCGTTAATTTGAAATAACAAACTGACTGGTATTAGGAAAACGAGTATACATAAATACTTAACGTTTACATTCAGAAATATCCTGTGCCAATTAACTGTTATTCACCCGTGAACATCAAAATAACTTTATCAACCCTCCAATTATTACCGTCGAAAAAGTGGAACCAGAGTTACTGCTAAAAATATCTTGCAAATACGTTCCGTCTGATTTCAGATAATGGGCATCAAACGGTCCATAGGTACGAACATATGTCGTTGATCATCCCCTGCCACCCCTTGGCAATTCGGGGTGAGTATCGGGGGTTGATAAAATCGTTGCTAATGAACAGTTTCGGATTTTGCAGAATCCGTTTGTTAGGTGCTAATTGAAGCTGCGGTTGAATCGAGTATGTTTGATTGTCTGATATGATTGTGATGTTCTAGCATTATCGCTAAGCTCATAACCTTGTACAGCAAATCCAGAATTAAGATAGATACTAAATTGTGCTTATTAAGTTCATATTTGACTAGCTCGCGGTTTAGTGATTATCGATCCTTTCGCGTAGGTTCTCTTTCTACAATCCAACACGCCAAAAAGAATTATTATTGGCTAATATTTTGGTTTGGCCCGTGACTTAGCATTGAGATGACGTCATTCCCAGACATTGGTTAGTTTTCAAATAAATTATTTGGAAAATGTCAACTTAGTGACCCCTCACGCAAATGACAGATGTCATTCATGCGATTATGTGATGAGAACAATGTTTTTACAAGCTTTTTATTAACTTGTATGTGTGTACGTATGCTTGTATGTTTGGGTGGAATCTTGTAACTCAATTTTGAAGCAGATATCTTCAACCGATTTTGCTAAAATTTTGCAAGCATATGTATACAGCGTGACAATACAATATTATAATGACATGGAGCTAATCTGATGCTGGAACTGGAAGGTGGCCATAGTAACTCTGTAAAGAAACGTGGCAACATCATCGAGTTTGGACTCGTTTGATTCGTCTCCAGGCATTCCAGTAAAAGCTTGTTTTAAAAAGCTTTTTTATTTAATTTATTTTATTGTAATTTATCAGTGACCCATATGAATTGGTATCTAAAAATATAAATTCAAATAATGTGGATATATGTTTTATTTATTATGACGTTTTATTGACATAATATTTAGTCTTAACAAGAAAATTGAAAGCAAAAAAAAAATATACCCAAAAAAAAACTTAAAAAATCCAACGCATTCTAAATATTTAAGCAAGAGATAATGTATGTACGCGCAAAATTTTGCAGCTAGTTCTTCCATCATGGTTTGCAGTTACTGACAATAGATATATGCCGTAATCGTTTGACCAGATTTTAGAAAGCTGTAGTAACGACACCGGCACTAGTCCACCAAACACTCACAAGTAACTTTTTTGAGTTAATTTTCGCTTGGGGCAGGAAATGGCTGGTTTTCCAAGTTCAGAGTTCAGCGATTGCGACGAGCGCTTCCGATGATCGTACAGGATCCACTTTTCATCACAGGTGTGATGAATACCGGGTCATTATCCGGTTTAAAATCTCTTCATTATTGTGCCGATCAAGGAATGTAACGCAGTAGTCGACGCGTGTTTGCTGGTTCGCTTCATTCAATTCATGAGGTACTCACCGTTCAAGCTTTTTTATTTTCCCTATTTGCTTCAAGTGGATTAAAACTGCCTCGTTGGTCTAGTGGTTAGCGTAAGCGACTGCAGGTCCAGAGGTCTCGGGTTCGATTCCCGGGTCGGACTGCTGTTGGGTTTTTCTTACAAGAAATTCTAAATAGCAGCCTGGAGTATGGAATATGGCGGTGTTTCCCGCCCGTGCCTCGGAGAGCACGTTAAGCCGTCGGTCCCGGTTGTCATGAACATCTATGGCAATCGTTATTGGGAAGTCAGCGCCCTCAAATATACTGACAACTAGTTCAATCATCGAATTTAGTTCGCCCTCAGGGTTGCGGAGGTCCGATGCCAGTCGCTCCGTGTAAAAACTGATATTCAGGTAAAACCGGTTGAACTAGTAGCCGACCCCAAATCTTGGGAATAATAAAGGCTAGGAAGAAGAAGAAGCTTCAAGTGGATTAAAACAATTTTATCACTCACAGTGTAGCCTGCAGCCAACTTTGTAGTGGTTTGCGATGGATCCGCTTTCATTTTCACTTACAATAGCCAGAATAAATAAATGAATGGAGAACTGTCATTTGCGTGAGGGGTCACTAAGTTGACATTTTCCAAATAATTTATTTGAAAACTAACCAATGTCTGGGAATGAAAATAAATAATGTGGATATATGTTTTATTTATTATGACGTTTTATTGACATAATATTTAGTCTTAACAAGAAAATTGAAAGTTTAAAAAGTTTAAAGTTTAAGTGTTTGTTTTCCATTAACAGTTCAGTTTCAATTTTCTTGTTAAGACTAAATATTATGTCAATAAAACGTCATAATAAATAAAACATATATCCACATTATTTATTTTCATTCCCAGACATTGGTTAGTTTTCAAATAAATTATTTGGAAAATGTCAACTTAGTGACCCCTCACGCAAATGACAATTCTCCGTTCATCACTTTGGTCTCCCGCCATCCATGGGGCTTGTTAAGAAGGACGAAATTTCCAGAACGAAAACCTTGCAACCAAAAAGTACCGTGTTTTCTTTTGCGATACCAGTGCCATACACATTATTAATCCTTAGAACTGTTTATGCAGTACTGGTGCCACTGTAAGACTAGTACTCGTAAATAAAGCGATATTTCAAGTTTCCATTGTGCGACATGAGCGACGTCAAAGAAAAAACTAATGAGGAAAAAAACAAATGAATTAGTGTTTTCGAATTTCAAATATATCAGCTAAATTGATTTATAACTTTGAATTCGGAATTCTTAAAAAAGATAATATAGTTCAGATTAAATAGGCTAGTACGACAAAACGCTAATTTGATATGTAAGGCCCTAATATTATCAAAACCCAATGTTTACCTGTATAAGCAGGACTAATGAGGCGGAATAGCTCAATCCACTAAAAGTATTAAAACACCACGATAATAGGGACTTGTTTACAAATAAAATCTCAAAAAAATAAACAACTAATTTTTTCACCCCTTCAATAAACATTTCGTCGTCGTCACCCCATCAGTCATAATCACAATTGATTGTTTTACAACAAAAAGAACTTGAATAGTTCTCGAGTTAACAATAGACAAACAAGCAAGCCCTCTAGTATCATATGTTAACGTCACAAACTAGCAAGTATACTCGTATACTGCAGGATAATCGAGTGGTGTAAGTAGAAAGCGGGTGTTTGGTAAACTTACCCAACACCCGATCGGAAAATGATAACTGTTGTTTTTCCGATTATGACATAGCTTTCAATATTACAGTTTTATGGTCAGTATTAATTAAGATAGATAGATATGAAGTGTGAGGTATAAACTTCTTAAAAGCAACATAATTTTCCTCTTGTAGTTGAGTTGTCATATATTTTAAATTCCAATAATAATTAGTGTTTGTTTCTGATAAAATGAAAAAAAAAATCTCTTTCGATTGTCCGCTCAGCGTTTGCAACTTCAGACCCTTCCTAAAAACAAATAGTGCGTACAGTACAAAAACTATAAAATGTGTTGTTATGTGAGGGTTGATTACGATGGGGTTGACGAACAAATATAATAAAATATTATCAATTACACGCCACTGTCATAGTTATTTTCATTGAGGTTACATTTTTTTTGTTATTTGAATTATTTGCGATACCTTATGGTTAAGTTGTTGCTTTCCTTTTAAACATTTTGTGTGTCCGTGAACTCTGCATGGAGAGGAGAGGAAATGCGTATGTCCAGTAGTGGACTATTACGTGCTATTAATGATGATGATGAACTGTGCACCTTGAGAAGTCTATTTACATTTGTGAGTTTTAGAGATCATTCTAAAATGAACAGCTTAAAATTATTAACTTGCTTTCAGTTTTTTTTAACTTAGACGAGCTGCCCCGACGGCCCTAACAGACTTCGTTCTGTCATAAGTTATAGGCCAGTAGTAGTTCAATAGAAAAAATAAGTAAGTGTTTTTTTTATTATTTTCCACGCAATTGCCCTTGTGCCTTAATGAAAATATAAAAAAATTAAAAAAAAAATCGACTTCAAGAACGACTAAATTGAATTGGGTCCTCACGGGAAGCACCAGTTTTCAAATAAAAAAGAATCAGTCGGCGTGATATTGAGTTTTTCGTCAATTTATCGCGCACATACTTAATGCAAATTGAAGATTTATTTTCTCATGGATGACATGTCAGAACTGGACCAAATTAAAATGGGACCACATGGGAAGCACCAGCTTTCAAATAAAAAAAGAATCATCGAAATCGGTTCACCCAGTCGAAAGTTATGAGGTAACAAACATATAAAAAATACAGTCGAATTGAGAACCTCCTCCTTTTTTTGAGATCGGTTAAAAAGGAACCGAATTGGTCAAACGGTTCATGAGTTTTGAGCTTAGCAAGACATTTGGCGATTAATTTACATTTATATAGATATGAGACATATTTATGTATATTAAATATTCATAATTTTTAAATGACAAGCTTAATTCGAAATGCAAAAAAGTATATTTAAAATTTTATATCCATACCCGTAGCGATGTTGACTGCTTAGCCAGATTGCGTGGGGTAGGTTCCTATCCAGGCCAAATAAATGTGGGAGCAGCACGATCGTTTGTTCTTTGTTTGGTTTAATGCGCTTATTTAATTAATAAATAAGTTTGTGACGGAATGGTCATGTATACCAGTTTTACCATTATTTGAGAGAATGTTGTATGTATGCTGTTGGTATACCATATAATTAAACGTATGTAGGTAGGTACCTCTTTGTTTAGTGTTTAGGATCCTCCGGAGGTCATGGGTCCGATTCCCACCAAGGACAAATTTTTGTGTGATGAACACGGTTCTTCTATGTCTAGGGGTGTTGTTTATCTATTACTAGCTGTTGCCCGCGGCTCCGCCCGCGTGTATGTCGGTTATCGCGGCAATTATTAGCCTATGTGTTATTCTGATGTATAAGCTATATTACTGTAGAGTTTCATCCAAATCCGTCCAGTAGTTTTTGCGTAAAGAAGTAACAAACATACACACAAACTTTCGCCTTTATATATTAGTGTGATGTGATGTGATAGGTGTGTATGTATTTAGAAATATATAAGTATGTTTTTCAGCAGTCTGGTTACATAGTACAGGCCATGGTATAACAATATCCTTCGGCAGGTATGGCATTCCGAGACACAGTGACGAGCCAGAGAAACCGACATGACGTCATCATCGCTATAGCTGGTTCTGGTTGGTTCATTTCATGTTATGTAGCTATAAAGTGGTAACTGGATTGTGACGTCACACCGTGTCGCTCTCGGAATGCGAGACCTTGTTTTCTTAGACCATGCTACAGGCTATGCCTAGTTTGGGATCAGATAGCCGTGTGAGAGATATTTGAGGATATTAGTATTACTATTTACGAACATGTAAGCGTGTATGACAATCCGTGGATTGGTTACCATAGCTAAGACTCAGAATTCGAATAATCAGCCTTGTATTAGATGTGTAAAGTTATTATTACTTAAACCTAAAAACTTCGACAGAACAATCTTTCTCATTCCTATTTCACAACACAGAGAGGATAACCTCTCTGTGTTGTGAAATAGGAATGAGAAAATGTATGGAGCCATAAGGCTCCATACAATTTAGGATACTATAGCCTCTTATGGCATCTTGTTTTTCTCCGCAGAACTTCATTAATTCAGAGTTCAGAATGAAGTAGTACGTCGAACTCTGGAATAAATCGCTATTATAGTCAAAGTAATAAGAAAATTTCGTTCTCCTTGAAAGTTCATCGCTCTAGCACATGATGTAGGATTACCAATATTTGTGTTAATAATCA
Organism: Diaphora mendica; assembly: GCA_949125395.1. Taxonomy (NCBI): domain Eukaryota; kingdom Metazoa; phylum Arthropoda; class Insecta; order Lepidoptera; family Erebidae; genus Diaphora; species Diaphora mendica. Next base: position 7,447,853 of record OX421312.1, on the reverse strand, counting down.
CTTATAATATCACTATAAGTGGGACTTTTTACCCTATACATCCCTAAGTACTTTCTTCATATTTAATTTCTCTTTAACTCCAAAATTACCTCCTCTATCAAATGATCTTAATCGATATCAAAAACGGTAAGATTTACATTTCACAATACCGGACTTGTATTCGAAACTTTTGTAATTATTTTCGCCGATTGCTCACAGCTTGTTCCGGCTGTTTTTTATTAGACTGGGTTCTATGAGAATTTCATCCAGCATGACAGGTGAATCAAAGTCAGCCATATATTTTTTAACCAATCCTTTTCAATATCGAAGATCTACGAAACAAAAACAATTGAACATACCATCGTCAGTCACTAGGAAAGCGCACATCACGCTCGCTATTGTCAAGCGTGGAGGCATAATGGCCGGTTCGGTGTTAGACTACCAGTGTTACAGCAACAAAGACGTGTTTGGACTCAGAATGGCCAGTGATTGCTTCTTGTTGAACCTGGAACAATTATTTAGGAGCTGGTGTAAGTTAGATACGGATAGAGTTAATCTACGGGCGTATAAGAATTTCGCCGGAGTTTGGGGTTTTTCTTGTAGATAATATTCCTCTCACAGAGGAAACTACCCTTGCTCAAAATCTTGTTAGAGTAACTGTGACTTTCGTCCTGCTCACTATTACCTCGATAGATAGTAAGGACTGAAATGGTTTTTCGCAGAGGGTGAAAAGCGTGTGTCAGGATTTAGATTTTTTTTTCGACCAATTTGATGAATACAAAATCCAGGTTAGCTGAAGTTTAAGGTCGCTGTAGTAAACCTATTATCATACAGTTTCCACAACTAAGGTTTTAGGCAAGATCCTATTTATCTTGCGGCCAAGGTAGCGCAGACTCGGGGTGGGAAATTGTTGGTGGTCGCAAACTGTTTCGTCTCATTTTTTTTTGGAATCGTATCGAACCACGTATAACATTTAGCAAACGGCTTAGTACTTTCATACTTTTTAAGGTAGAAGAAGATAACATTTTACAAAGTCTATTTACACACATCAAAAGTGTCTAGGGATCAAGCATTTTTATGAGGATTTCTTGAGATTGAGATGTGGCTTTGGCCCTGGCCTGCTCAGTCGCCAGACTTGAACCCGATTGAGCATGCATGGGATATGCTACAGAGAAGAGCTCTGCCGAATATGGAGGGTATCCAGTCGCAAGAAGACCTTTTTTTGTTGTTGCAACGAACATGGGCGGCCATTCCACAGCGTGTTTGGATGAACTCATTTTGAGTATGCCAAACCGATGTTCTTGTGTGGTTAGTGTTCGCGGTAGAAACACGGATTATTAATTGTTTAAGTTACCTAATAAAATTTTAAAGAAAACTGTTATTTCAGTCTTTTTTTCGAACTTTAATGTTAGTGGTTCAAATGTCAAAAATCCCTTTATTAGGAAAATGGCAAATTTCTTTATTAATGCAAAGGTGACTTGGTTTATCGTTACTGTGACAAACGAAAACACTTTATTTGATGAATCCTTAAAGAAAATTTTAATTAATATCAATCAGGAGAAAAGTTATTGCAAAAATATATGTTGATCCCTAGACACATATGTTGATCCCTAGACACTTTTGATGTGTGTAGTTTCAGTAAATCTAAAGGAAAAATGATGTACATTTTACACAGATCATTCAAAATCTACTTATTCAAGTCAAGCACATAATACTGTATCAAACACAGTTTATAAGTATCATCATCATCAGACTATCGCAATCCCCAATAAGCATCAACCTTCCAAAAAATACCTCGTAAACTGCTGCTAGTACCGGACCTGACCTATTCTTAGATAGTGAATTTAGTTTAAAAAGGTGCCATTTTCTTTGGTTATGGTTCGCTTTACATTACATAAACCATGTTCGTTTAATTTATATTTTATACACATAGTTATAAGTTAAATGAGAACGGAAACATATATAGTATAGATAAATATTAGTTCTTTACCTATGAAATTGCCGTTCTTCAGTACTGGTCATTTCAAATAAAAAAAAGTTTGTAATGGCTCTGTATTCTAAATTCAAATTAATTTTGTTTTAAAACCATGACATTCTATTTACAAACTCAGTCTTTTGTTTTTTGATTAGCGTTGTATTTTCATTACATCTGAACATTTTTCGTCTTAATGGATACTTTAAAAATTCGTGTAATTATGGAATATGAGTTCCGTCGTGGCACCAATGCGACACAAACGGCACGTAACATCAAAAACGTTTACGGAGAGAACTGTACAATAGAACGCACAACCCGTTATTGGTTTTCCCGGTTCCGTTCTGGAAATTTTGACTTGAAAAATGAAGCTCGTGGTCGTCCGGAGACTTTGGTTAACAATAATGAATTAAAGGCGATTGTGGAAGCTGACGAAACTCAATCTACAGCTGAGCTAGCAGCAGCTTTTAATGTAAGCATCAAAACAATATTGATCCATTTGCGATAAATTGGCAAGGTAAAAAGCTTGATAGATGGGTGCCCCACGACCTTAACGATCGCCAGCGCAACGTACGCGTCGAGACCTGCCTTGCGCTGCTCAACAGAAAAAGAAATGAAGGAATTTTGAAACGAATTGTTACGTGCGACGAAAATTGGATTCTGTTCGACAATCGAAAGCGCTCAGCAAGTTGGTTAGACCCTGGTTCAGCACCAAAGCAATGCCCTAAACCAAAATGGACCCCTAAAAGATGATGGTCACTGTTTGGTGGTCTAGTGCGGGTGTGATTCACTACAGCTTTTTACAAAACGGCATGAGCATTAATGCATATGTGAAAAACTGGAGAGAATGATGGAGAAGCTTGCACATCTGCAACCAGCTTTGGTCAATCGGTCGTCCCCACTGCTCCTTCACGACAACGCGCGACCCCATACTGCGCAACAGACAGTCTCCAAGCTGCAAGAGCTGGGTTGGAAGCTCTCCCTCATCCGCCATACTCAGCAGACCTTGCACCTACCGACTATTACTTTTTCCAAAATTTTGACAACTTCTTAGTGGGTAAAAAATTCAATTCCCGAGAGGCAGTACAAAATGCCTTTGAAGAGTTTGTTGCCTCCCGTCCAGCTGATTTGGTAAAGACCTATTACATAATAGGTCTTTACCTATGAAATTGCCGTTTTGTATGCAATAAGTGAAAGTACTTATTTTTTCAAACTTTTTTATTTCTGTTATTCGAAGTAATCACCCAAGCAATCGACGCATCTTTGCCAATACATTGGCAGTTTATTGATGCCCTTCTTGTAAAAATCAGCTGGACGGGAGGCAACAAACTCTTCAAAGGCATTTTGTACTGCCTCTCGGGAATTGAATTTTTTACCCACTAAAAAGTTGTCAAAATTTTGGAAAAAGTAATAGTCGGTAGGTGCAAGGTCTGCTGAGTATGGCGGATGAGGGAGAGCTTCCAACCCCAGCTCTTGCAGCTTGGAGACTGTCTGTTGCGCAGTATGGGGTCGCGCGTTGTCGTGAAGGAGCAGTGGGGACGACCGATTGACCAAAGCTGGTTGCAGATGTGCAAGCTTCTCCATCATTCTCTCCAGTTCTTCACATATGCATTAATGCTCATGCCGTTTTGTAAAAAGCTGTAGTGAATCACACCCGCACTAGACCACCAAACAGTGACCATCATCTTTTAGGGGTCATTTTTGGTTTAGGGCATTGCTTTGGTGCTGAACCAGGGTCTAACCAACTTGCTGAGCGCTTTCGATTGTCGAACAGAATCCATTTTTCGTCGCAAGTAACAATTCGTTTCAAAATTCCTTCATTTCTTTTTCTGTTGAGCAGCGCAAGGCAGGTCTCGACGCGTACGTTGCGCTGGCGATCGTTAAGGTCGTGGGGCACCCATCTAATAAGCTTTTTTACCTTGCCAATTTGTCGCAAATGGATCAATATTGTTTTGATGCTTACATTAAAAGCTGCTGCTAGCTCAGCTGTAGATTGAGTTTCATCAGCTTCCACAATCGCCTTTAATTCATTATTGTTAACCAAAGTCTCCGAACGACCACGTGCTTCATTTTTCAAGGCAAAATTTCCAGAACGGAACCGGGAAAACTAATAACGGGTTGTGCGTTCGTTTGTACAGTTCTCTCCGTAAACGTTTTTGATGTTACGTGCCATTTGTGTCGCGTTGGTGCCACGACTGAACTCATATTCCATAATCACACGAATTTTTAAAGTATTCATTATGACGAAAAATGTTCAAATGTAATGAAAATACAACGCTAATCAAAAAACAAAAGACTGAGTTTGTAAATAGAATGTCATGGTTTAAAAACAAAATTAATTTGAATTTAGAATACAGAGCCATTACAAACTTTTTTTTATTTCAAATGACCAGTACTGAAGAACGGCAATTTCATAGGTAAAGACCTAATATATACATATATTCAAAAGAACGTATAGGTACGCTACAGAATTAGAGAGAATACCACTCAATTAGGTATATCAGTAGCAGCAAATTTACCTCTTCGTAAAATACAAGGTAGCATATTCAACTTAGGTTTTAAGAATACAATTGATTCCTGGCTTAAAAGCTTACCTGAACCCACAAATAGTTGGTTAACTCATTAATTGCGCCAACATCGAGTTGTAAGATACAAATCCGATTGAATAACTCAAATGAAGACGCGCCGGCACCACAATACGTCGACGTTTGCTCATTTATCAAATGATGGCAGAATGTGACGGCCCCGGTGGTTAGATTTGTGGCTGATGGATATGGAGTTAAACTACGCGAAGGGGAAGTATTTTTTATAAGCCTACTAAAGTGTCTCCACTCTGCCTGATTTCTTGTACTCGTTAGTTTAAGTAGCACTGAAAGGCGTAGAGATATTTAGCAATAGTTAATCCGCCTAGCGGAATTATTTTTCACCATTTTTACTACATTTCTCATTTACACTCGGCTTCTATTGACCGTAGTGCCATGTTATATAGTTTACAGCCTTCCTCGATGAATGATACATGTCACGTAGTGGCTTTAGGAGCCTAGAAGGTTGTGGTGAAGCCACGAGGTTCTGATGATGATTAAATTAGACGCTTCACAACAACAATTTAAAGAATTTATTTACTGAAGTATAACACAAACAGATAGATGTACAGTCAGGGTGTGGGTTTGAGAGTTTCGACCAGTCAGTGCCTCCAGACAAGAAGCACTTAACTGTAGGTTCGCAGCGATGAAAAAAGGAAGAGGTGTAGTCCTGGGTCGGCTTTAGAGGCCGACCGCCGTAGAGGCGTCGCAGGCAACTGGCGTGGTAGACGCCGGCCGAAAGAGGTGCAGTGCTGGGGCTCCGGCGTAGGCCGGGCAGCCCAGCCACCAGGCGTGGTAGACGCCGGGCGAAAGAGTGCAGTGCTGGGGTCGGCTCTAGAGGCCGACCCCCCGTAGAGGGCAGCGCAGCTGTCCGGCGTGGTAGACGCCGGGCGAAAGAGGTCGAGCTGTAGTGCGCTCGTCCTTTTATGTGTCCCTGCAGTGGTAGGGACAGCGGCTCAGCGGTGGGAGGCGAGCGCCGATGACGCGTGACACCCCCCTCATTAGGCGAGAATTTTTCCTAGGGGAAATTCGCTGACCTCGGGGTCGCCACTGTCGGCAGCTCCTCGCTGGTACCCTGGGAACAAGATTAAAGCAGGATCAGAATTTTTTTAGAGACAAAAAAAAAGTTTAAAGAAATAAGAGGGAAAAGACAAACTAACAGGCTAAGGTCATATCAGCTTAGTTCAATAGCAAAAATATAGTGAAGTTAAAAGTTTAAAGGTTTGAAATAAAATTTCAAATGAAAAGTTCAATTGAGAACATAAACAAAGTGAGTCATACATTCCGATGCTCCGTTAGAAATGTTTAAAGAATTTAGTATAATAGTTGTAAACTTGTTTAACTGTTTAGGTAGATGCAGTAGTAGAAAATTGTAGTTATAAGTAGGTATGCTAGCTAAGACATATGTGCGAAAGAGAAAAATAAACAACCAGATCGACAACAACAACCGAGAATCGAACCTGTAAGTCGGGTTTGACTCGACTTTTTAACTACCAAGCCATAGGTTAAAAAAGGTAAAAGTTTTTGTAGATTATAGTTAGATTTTTATAGTGCGATATTTATTTTGTTTTTATTCTTTTGTAATGAACCATGATTTGTTTTTTTTTTTTTTTTTTTTTTAAAGTTAAAGTGTGTAAGGACAAGAAATGTTATATTTGATTTACGACGCAGGAAATATTTTTTAGAGATAAATAAAACAGAAACCCATCTGTAAAAAATGTTAGTTATGGAATGAGTAAACAAAATCACTGTTTATTAATTGTTTTAACTAACATTGGCTAATATTTGCCAATCAAACGAGACCTTTTAGAAACGATATTGGATTTGACTTATTTAGGGGCCAATTTTTATAAAATATTTGTGTTCGTCACTGAGAAAATAAAATTATCGAGCTGCCAGTACCTTCTCAAAGATAGAAGGTTGATAGTCTAAAGTCTTGGTGTATACATACATCTCGTGGTTCATCAACTATATTGGGATCAAAATCCGTAGCAATATAGATGCGACCACAGTGACGACTTAAATTTCAATATACATTGTAGTATTAGATTTAGTAGTTTAGAGAAATGAATGATTTTAGTATTTAAATTGATGATAGATTCTCTGGTCGCGAATTATCAAGTAGAAAAAGTTGTTTAGTAGTTTTTGGTAGTTTTTAGTAGATATAAGTAGGTAATTTTAGTTTAGATGTATCGTTTCACCGAGTATAGTTTAGGGTGTACACAGCGGTGTGTCGATTAGGGTATTTAGATAAGTTTATGTGGTCATTTTCAATGAAATTGAAACGACTGTTTAGGAGAATAAGGGAACAAAATAATTGTTTGTAGTTAATTAATTATATATATATATGTGGCTTTAAGGCTTGTTTAGAGAGTTACCGACCGCTCTGTTATAAATAAATAAATCCCCAATAATAATAATAAGTTTGGCTTTAAGGCTTGTTTAAAGAGTTACCGACCGCTCTGTTATAAATAAATAAATCCCCAAAAATAATAATAAGTTTGGCTTTAAGGCTTGTTTAAAGAGTTACCGACCGCTCTGTTATAAATAAATAAATCCCTCATCAATGATAAGTTTTAGTACTAAGGCTTAAGTTTTAGGAGTCACTAACCGCTCCAAAGAGTATTAAAAGTACCAAGAATCATTAGTAGAAACTGGCCATATGATGACGGAACATCATAAGAGTTACAAGTAGTAATCTATCAAGGGGTAGGGCCTTGAGTCTTTCAGAAGACATGATGTCACAACAACATAAAGGTTACAAGTAGTAACTATCAAGGGGTAGGGCCTTGAGTGTCTTTTAGAAGACATGATGTCACAACATCATAAAGGTTACAAGTAGTAACTATCAAGGGTTAGGGCCTTGAGTGTCTTTCAGAAGACATGATGTCACAACATCATAAAGGTTACAAGTAGTAACTATCAAGGGGTAGGGCCTTGAGTGTCTTTCAGAAGACATGATGTCACAACATCATAAAGGTTACAAGTAGTAACTATCAAGGGGTAGGGCCTTGAGTGTCTTTCAGAAGACATGATGTCGGACGTCATTAAGGTTAGAGGAACAGGGTTAATGACATTTTGGTGGATGATCAAGTGCTTAGCACAGAGCGATACCTGCCACCGATATAGGCGAACAGTCAAAGCTTAAATTCCAATCAAAACTGTCAATAAACCTTTTAGAGTTAGTTAGTTATAGTGGCAGTATAGCCGGTTAGAGATAGATATACTCATTTATAAATCCACCTACATCTCAAGCATCACTAGTTAAAATTGTCTCAAGTTGAGAATAGTGCAAGAATGTTGTAAGAACAACATGTTTATAGGTATATTTTATAAATAGATATAGTGGAACATCTGTATGGTGAATTCCAAAGGTCGATAGAATAATGATATTGTAGATTGTAGCTATAGTATATGATATTGTAGCAAGTTGCAGCGGTCCACAGTATATGGGGTAACTATTCAGTAATCTGTGATATAGGTATTATATTATTTATTAGTAGACATTTAGAATGAGTTTCGAAATTTATCGAACGAAACAAAGTAGAAAAGTAGGTACTAAATGTACACGAAGAAATCAAAAAGTAGTATTTTAGAATACAAATTTTAGAACAAGGATCCGAGATTATCACATTGTGCAAAAAAACTATGGTAGCTATTTTGTTTAAATAGTAGCCATATGGTTAAGTACCTTTTGAGGTTATGTCGCCACGAGGCTTTAAATTAGCCCAGAACAATTTAGAGTGAACGATCGACGACGATACTATTAACAGCTACTTAGTCATCAAATTAATTGTTTTAGTTTAATTTGATTTTGGCCCACTCCTTACAAAATAAAAAAAATTGTAGCTAGAAATATTTGAAGATTTTATTTTATAGGTTTACGCTTCTATCATTGTTAGAATGCATTTTTAAGAGAGCGTAAACAATAGATGGGCAAGAAACGACAAGACTCAGACTGTTTTGTCAAAAATAGAAAAAAATATCCAATGATGCTACACCGATCGACATCATTTATAGCATATTTTTAAGAAAATCTCAAGCAACAAATGAACGAGAAACGACAAGACTAAGAACCACTGTGTTAGATATTATTTAACACATATTTAATATAGTTTAGAAAAGTATAGTTTAATGTTAGTAACCTCATTTAGAAAACAAATCGCATCCATTGTACCTACCAGAAAAACAAGTTATAGGAATTAGTTTTAGAGAGGTATCAACATGTACCATTTTTGAGTTTTAGATAGTAAATGAAATGACCATAGCCGCAGATGTATACAGAAGTTGAAAGAAAAAAATTACGCGTTAGATGAATAATACGAGTATGTAGTTTAAGTTTAGATAAGTTTAATAATATATAATATAATATATTAATAATAATTAAGTTTTTAGTAATGAAGCCAAGTTTGGTCTAGTTAGATATTTGAACAGAATTAATTAAGTTAGATATAGCTATCGAACCCATTAAGGTGTGTTTGAAAGAAAAATAGAATTTATCGAATTTCATCCAGGTTGTTACAATAAGATTAAGCGAGCCGTAGGGCGTGGCGTGGTTCTGCGCGTGCGAAACCGGTTTTCGTTTGCGACTCAACGCATTCCAGCGACTTGCATTTAAATTGCGGTTTATATAAGCCACAAGCGAACAAAATTTAAGCGAAAGTAATTAAAAGTATTTTTTGCACACGCTGTTCTAGCGAAAAAATATGAAAAAGCAAATGAAAGTGCGTGAATATACACGCGGTTTCGACTGGCACGTGTTCACAACGAAATAATAGAAAAAACACTTTCCTGGATGGGATTCAACACAAAACAAGCAATACACACAAAACATACACAATAAAAAGAATATGAGGTAAACCGTGATCGAATCTCTCAGTTCAGTCGGGCGCCATGTGTCACGTAGTGGCTTTAGGGCGTGGACCCTGAGAGGTTCGATCAAGCGGTCGTCCTCCAAGTTAAAGGCACTTAACTTGGTTTGCTGCGATGAGAGAAGGGACGCTGGCGGCAGCGGCAACTGGCGTGGTAGACGCCGGCCGAAAGAGGTGCAGTGCTGGGGCTCCGGCGTAGGCCGGGCAGCCCAGCCACCAGGCGTGGTAGACGCCGGGCGAAAGAGTGCAGTGCTGGGGTCGGCTCTAGAGGCCGACCCCCCGTAGAGGGCAGCGCAGCTGTCCGGCGTGGTAGACGCCGGGCGAAAGAGGTCGAGCTGTAGTGCGCTCGTCCTTTTATGTGTCCCTGCAGTGGTAGGGACAGCGGCTCAGCGGTGGGAGGCGAGCGCCGATGACGCGTGACATACAATATCCAACACTATAATAAGGTTTAAAGTACTTTCTATTAAATAGGTAACTAAATTTCAGCTCAAACCATTCAAATGAAGTAGTTTGTAGTATTTTTATTTACACAAAAATTTCTAAAAGAAAAAAATGAAGGATCGACTCATTGAAGTAAAGTAAAATAAATATTCTAAAGTGTTAGAGAAAAACTACATTCAACAATTGATTGAACAAATAAGCTTCCATTCCACAAACATGCTATCCAAGCAATAGTCCCAACACACCGACAGTGAATCAGCAGTATAGTAGCGATTGAAATGTTACCGCTTACCACTTTACACTCCCTTGTCATTCACCATGATGCATCACATTCGACGTATGTAACTACCAAATCTCATAATGAAGGTCCACACTATTGTTTCGCTATTCAAAAGAACCATACAGGTCATCTGTTTTGATTTACCTTTTTATTTATTTTTTGTCTATTCTTTGAGAGGTCGTGTGGTTTTGGCATACATTGTACATAAACGAATCAATGCCGCAAGGCACAGACGGTATCGTTCACTCTTCATTTAGTGTATTGACAGATCTTAAATAACGGTATTTCGTGTCAGTGTGTGATTGAGGTCATAACTGATTTCAATTCTCATATATGTACAGTTCTATTTAAAATTGTTTATGTCTAAATACCAGCCGTAGTCAAAGGATAATTGCGCATTTATTCTATTCAACAATATAATATTGATATTCATTTTCTCTTTTGATAAGAGAGTTGTGATTTCTAACACTTTCACAATCACATCCTATGAATGAATGCACAAGCACTTCAGCAAAAAACTAAAGAAACAAGGTACACAAAAAGCTTTTTTTAAAGTATTAAAAATGTAAATAACTAATTTTTTGACACTAATATTTTATTACACTTAGAGTCTATATGTGATACGTGGTGTTGGCGATCACTTAAACTGAATGCTTACAAATTATGTATAAATGACAAGAAAAGTGAACGAAGATCGCACAAGATCGGCGTGTGAGTGGCGTAGGCGTAGGTACTTCGAAGAAAGCCTACACCCGAAAGTCGAGATGGGCTGAAAAGGGAAAGAGACACCTAAACACAAAATTAATTTTCATACTCATCTTCAAAATACTTATAATTTTTTTGTCATATATGGGAACCGAATGAAATAAATAATCAATGCAGTTAGGATCGCCAACTACTAAACCAACAGCTGAGTCAGTTGCCCGAAACTGGACTTTACACCTCATAATACTAAGTCTAGATTAAAATCTCGACCTTTTATATTTGCTAGAATACCATCAGTCCGTGTGGTGGCAGATAAAAATACGAAGTGTCGTACGACTAAAGCCGAGTCTACACCGATAAAAGTTGGCAACTTTTGTGTTGTCAACACGTGTTGGTGACAAAAGTATCTGTAATTTCCTTGTGTTAGCAACAATAATTGTCAACAAATGTTAGGAAACGTGTTTCTGTTTTTGGCGGTAAACATCAAAAGAATACGCTTGTTGCAAATATTTATTGGCTCTGTGGGGACGCCTAATTGGAATGTTTTTCAAATTATTGGCGACTCGGTGTAAACAAAAATTGGCGATTTTTTTAAGAGTTGACAACAGTTGGAAACACTGAAATTGCCAACAATTTCGGTGGATACGCGCCTTAAGGGAGCAAGCTACGCAAAACAATAGTACTGCCAAGAGGAGAAAAACTTTAAACAAAGCCTATATAATAATAATAATAGAATCTCGTGAAAGTTGAAAAAGAAAAACAAATAAAATATTTGGATTTATCTCACGAGATTGTCGAAATGTGGGATGTAGATTCGGTGATCATTGTTCCGATAATTGTATCTGTTCACGGATTGATAGCCAAGAGCCTCGACGTTGGTCGTTGCTTTGGTTGTTTGGTTGATCCAACCGTCCAACGTGAGTCTCTTAAGGTGTTGACCTTAAGAGACTCACGTTGGACGGCTGGATCAAGGGTCTGATGCAGAAGGCAGTCCTCCTAGACACGGCACATATAGTGAGGAGGTTCCTGTCTTTGGAGCCCTAACCACCGGTTTCTTGGTCCCTGTACCCGAAGTCGGTGGTCTACTATTTTTTATATTTTTAAATGTATTTTTTTTTAATGTATATTTAAAACTGTAATTAATATGTATATAAATGTAATAAAGAGAATAACAATATAATAATAATAAGTTTATTTCGTTAACCAGCCTTTACATTTTTTTATAAGTGACCACAGTGACCTATATGTATGTATATCAACTCGTCTTGCTAGCAGCATATTAAAGTAGGCCAAATAGGATTGACCTATATATATTTGTGAACTATTAAAGGCTATTAATGATTCATTTACACGTTCAATGAGTTGGTCACAAGTGAAGTTAACAAAAGCGGTGTTAGAAAAGGCAGAAGCAACTTGACGATACTCACGGGCCGACTTACTACATAAATACTGTTATATGTTAATATAGTACTATATATTTTATTGTTTAGCGTAATACTCGTAGAGTAAAAACGGCAATAAAAACATATTACAACTTTATAATTTTGATATTTCATTACATTATTGCCACACACGAATATTATTTATAAATAATAAAAAAGTGAATATTTGAAATATATAAAAGTAATGCTTTGGGTGGCTGCTTGTCTAAGAATTTCCTAATAAGATTTATTTAAGAGAAAGACGGGTTGGCAACTAGGTCAGTCGCGTAACGTTCAAAATTTGGAAAGTGCAACCAAATGTGTAAGCTGGTAGTTTCAAGGTGCTAATGCACTTATAATATACTAATACACTGAATTTAGAATATATAGTAATACACAGAATAAGTACAACTAAATTGTTTAGTGAGTAAGCATAATGCACGGATGGCGCAGTGGTTCTAGCGATCACCTTGCCTCGCTTGACTGTTGTGAGTTTGATCTCCACACGGGATAACATTTAGTGTTATTCACAAATTGTAATCTGAGTCATATGTTTATAATGTGTCGCGTTTAAGCAAATACCAGCCGTAGTTTAAATCTATAAACATACGTTAGGGTAAATATTTCTAGTACATGACTTACCTTCTCAAAAAAAGAATGCACCTGATCAAAGCAATCTTGACTTTCATTAACTTTAAAATTTTTGTATTATTTTAAAACTAGCTGTTGTCCGCGACTCCGCCCGCGTGTATGTCGGTTATCGCGGCAGCCTATGTGTTATTCTGAAGTATAAGCTATATTACTGTAAAGTTTCATCCAAATCCATCCCGTAGTTTTTGCGTGAAGAAGTAAAAAACATATACACAAACTTTCGCCTTTATATATTAGTGTGATTTATATTTATGTCGTGAGGAAAAATGTAGAGACCCTGATCAGAACTGCATAAGAAATTTGCTACTTTTATAAAGGAATACAAAACGTAAGATTTTAGATTTTCCGCTTGGTTACCCTTTTAAACAAATACTTAAACATTGAAATATTATATAAAAAAGATGGCTGACATCGCTAGACAGATTTATATGCTAAGAGTTAATGTCCTAGAATGGTATCCAGCCAGCTCGCCAGCTCGCCACCTCGGCCCACCTACCATGAAACTGTTGTAATAAATCTAGCGAGTGTGAATTATTTACGCAAGAAGATATGTGTAGATATTTTATGCATGCCCACTGGGACAGTTACTTGAGTGATATACAGTTACTGACGGAAATTTTATGCTGTCCTCAAAGCGGATTCGAAAATACACTCTTTGGATAAATTAATATAAGTTCAGTTTACGTGCCTCGGTGGCGCAAGTGTTAGCGTAAGCGACTGCTGTGCTTGAGGTCTCGGATTCGATTCCCGGGTCGGCCCAAATATTTGTATGATCTGCAAATGTTTGTTTCGGAGTTAGGGTGTTTTCGATTTTTATATTATGTATGTATTTACAAAAAAAGTATATATGTATTTATATCAGTTGTCTAGTACCCATAACACAAGCTCTGCTTAACTTGGGACTAGATGGAGTTATGAGTTTGATGTCCGAAATATCTATTTCAGTAACTCTTATCAGTATTTAAATTTACAAATAATTAGAAGAATAAACATAATGATGATCGAACAGAGATTAAGGAACTACTTTTGTAGAAGATCTTCAATTATTAAATAAGAAACATAAAACTTATCAAAAGAAAATATTTGCAAATCATAAAAATATTTGGTCCGATCCGGCAATCGAATGCGGCACTGCATTTGCAACCACTGCACCAACGAGACAGCAAACATTGGCTTTGTACCATTGATATTTAAATAAATTTCGCAAATTCAGTTTTGGAAATTTACCCACTACAAGTTAGAGTGTTTTAATTTTAGACCGAAACATATTAAAGCTTTATTTTCTCACAGTTACTGTAAATTCTACTTAGAGGCTTCAATTCATAACTTGACAACGATTTTATAAGGGTACCCCTAATGATAAACTGACATATTTCAAAGAATTCTGCAACATAACGACATTTGTGTATACAAAACTGTGAAGATATTAGAACTAGAAATCAGTATCTTTCTTTTTAGTTCATAAATCGATGCAGACGAACAAGTTCCAAAGAGTATTTTATTAAATCTATTCGTGTGCTATACTACACTTGGGTGCGTAAACGGTTGTCTGTTGACGTCAGACGGACTGAAATTCACAATCCAGCAAACCATGACGAACTGGATCGTTAAAACATGAAGTTATATCTTATTTGGAACACTTAATTTTTTCTATAGCTGTTTATATACCTACTTAAATGCTTTTCTAAGAATCTCTCTTAACAAATCTATATTCATTTATGTCTGTCGATGTCTGTTACTAAGGCTATTTATAATATTAAAAGCTGATATACAAGTATAGTATATCAGCTATTAATATTATATCATCTGTGGTATTATAACATCAATCAACTAAGTATAAGATTTTGCTGATACCTCCACTGCCTCAGTCGGTTTTAACAGAATTATTTGGACCTAGAGACAGTGTAAATAATACGCTGTCTCTCGTAAATATCGTTGAGTACTCGGCATTATAAATGCAAAGGTGTTTTATTAGTTTCATTTAGATAGACGGTTGAACTATTATAAGATAGTGAAATCACATAGTTTGACAGGGGCCCAGGATGGACCAAGAGCTACTGAACCTTTCGACTAAGGCCATGTTCAGATGACGAGCGCTCAACGCGCGTTTTGCTAACGCGCGTTAACAACTCCATATAAAAACGCGCGTTAGCATGTGTACGCCTAGAACAAATTACATGTAGTTGTAAACGCGCGTTAGCAAAACGCGCGTTGAACGTCGACATCTGAACATGGGCTAACGGTGTGTCTGTAAGGCTAGAAACTCTTGTAGTGATGTTTCATAACGTGCTAAGAACGTAACCATCGCCTGGCAGGCCTCAGCCCTGCACATCATCATCTTTCATGGTTTTGAAAGTGAAAAAAAAAAGAAAAAAAAAACTTGTTCCTGTAAGTCTGAATTTTTTATAGGTTTTTTTTTTTTTTTATATAGGTTCATTCATTTAGAAGTTCAAAAACAAAATGACAGGCGATTCCGATGAGCACTAGTACCTGCCAGGCGAACAGAAAGACACACATTGCTCCAAGTACATCATCAATATAAATAAATTTTATTCTGTAAAGTTGTAATTCATATATATATGTTTGTCTGAGCGATTTAAAAAAAAAGCGGCCAAGTGCGAGTCCGACTCACCCATGAAGGGTTCCGAAGCAGCAAGTAACATAATATAAAAGTTCTTGTAGTTCGTTGCAACTTTGATCGATAAATTGCGGTTTACCATTTATGACGTATTAAAAATAAACTACTGACTAGATCTCGTTCAAACCAATTTTCGGTGGAAGTTTGCATGGTAATGTACATCCTATATTTTTTTTAGTTTTATCATTCTCTTATTTTAGAAGTTACAGGGGGGGGGGGGTGACACACATTTTACCACTTTGGAAGTCTCTCGCGCAAACTGTTCAGTTTAGAAAAAAATAGTATTAAAAACCTCAATATTATTTTTGAATACCTATCCACAGATACTCCACACGTATAGGTTTGATGAAAAATTTTGTTTTTTGAGTTTCAGTTCTAAGTAAGGGGGACCCCAAAATTTTTTTTTTTTTTTTATTTTTGTGTGAAAATCTTAATACGGTTCACAGAATACATCTACTTACCAAGTTTCAACAGTATAGTTCTTATAGTTTCGGAATAAAGTGGCTGTGACATACGGACGGACAGACAGACAGACAAACATGACGAATCTATAAGGAGCAAGTAAAAATGTGTCTGAGAACACTCGGTCGGTCCTAACACAACAAACTTCTCATTATTAGTCAAAATAACATTAAATCGTCGGAAGCATCTAAATCAATGCAATATACGTTTCAACTAATCGATATATACGATTTTTTATGAACAAAAACAAAGCATTGTTCACACTATTGTGCATACGACACAAGAACAAGCATTAATATTAGAGATGGGCCGATCATTACTTTTGCCGACTAGCCGACTAGCCGATTAGTCGGCCCTAAAAAGGCCGACTAGTCGGCCGACTAATCGGCCAAACCGATCGTGGTTACGGACATTTCCGTAACTCTTCGTTTACAGCTGATTCGCGCCCCTGTCGCAAACGCCGCCTGCGAATCTTGTTTCTTCATTTTTACTTCTGTAACGGTCGTAGTCGGAGGTGTGTTTTAGTGTAAAAAATATTTTTGTGTAAAGATATTATTATTATTGTTGATTGAAGTGAAGAGTTAAATGAAAAAGAAAATCACTTGTGCCGATGTTTTTTAAACAAGTGGACGATGTTTTTTGTAATTTTTTTATTTGAAAGCCTGCCAAAGTGATTCTGCTGAGCTTGATGAAAGCTTGAGTAGAATCCAACACTCCAACACCATACTCACTGCGAACGCAGACAATGCAGTATAGCGTCCTATACTATGGCGGCCTAGTGAGATGCATTTTCTCATGCCGCCTACAGGACCCGGGATCATAGTGGAAGGGAATCACGTGCGCTGGTAGTACCAAACAGTTAAAAACTGCTTGGCACAGGAAGGCAGAACGGAACCGTTTAGTTCCAAAGCGTATTTCTACGACTCTGAAGCGGTGGCTTCTAATGCCAGTACGTGTTGTCCTGTAGAAGATGGGAGAACGTGGGATTAGTTGGAAGAGCTCTTTAGAATACTGTCCATGGTAAACACGCTAGAGGACTGTCACAGAGGCGATATCTCTCCGCAAGTGCAAAGGCTCAAGGGACTCGGTGGCATCGGGACTGTTGCGGACTGCTGGCCGCTGCAACCGATCAAGGGCATCAAGCAAATTCTGTGTGAATCCATCAAAAAGATGAGAACAGTCCTCCACGAACGAGCGAACCTGGGTCGTACGTCAGTACGTGAAGTTTCCGCGAGGCCGCCTTAGTAATGCTCTCGATTTTTTTAATGTGTTTGCTGCCAAAATGGCTCTGCCCTGCCTGATGGAAATCATGAGCAGAATCCAAAAGTGCTGGTCACAATCCTCAATGTAGGTAGTAGGTAATAAGGACAATGCAGAAGTGTGTGGACACACAGGACTGCGTGACCTGGTGAGATGCTCTTTCACGACCCGCTGAATGGACCCGGGATCGTAGTGGGAAGGAAACACGTGTGCTGGTAGTGAGTTCCAAGTTTTGACCACTCAGCACAGGAAGGAAGAACCGAAGGGATGAGTGCGAGAACGTATGTCTTCCACTCTGAAGCGGTGACTTCCGAGGCCGGCACGTGTTGTCCTATAGAGGAAAGGAGAGGAGAGGACCAGCTGGAGGAGTGGAGGAGCTCGTCAGAACACTCACCATGATAAAGGCAATAGAGGACTGCCTTGGGGGCTATATCTCTTCGCAACTGCAGAGGCTCAGCTCAAGGGACTCGGTGGCTTAGGGAGTTACTGTCGCCAATGCGTATTGCTCGCCGCTGTAACCGGTCGAGAGCGTCAAACAGATACTGTGCGACACCATCGCAAAGATGAGAACAGTACTCCACACACGAGCGAACCTTCTTTTTTTTTTCTTTTTTTTACGCGGGAATGCATTGTGCACCATACCCTCCGTAAGGGGGGGGGGACACGAAGGACGTGTGAGGGACTCGATGGTCTACCCACTAAACCCCGTGGTGGCTTACCTCGGCAGTCGGGAGGAACTCCAGAAACGCATCAGCGGTTTCTGGAAACCCTCCTACCGTATCTCATGACTGAGGTACATCCCGGGGTAACCATAGTCACCCCCGGGGCGGGTCGCTGTTGCGCCTCCTACCGTTCTACACAGTAAGAGTCGGAACATCGACCCTCCTTGGCCGCACCGGGGTGTCACCGGTATCGGGCCGTTTGTAGCGGCCACATCTCTCAACGTCTTTCCAACCTTTTTCCTCAACGTATGCCAGCTTGACTGCAAGTTGTCCAAAATATCGCCCATGGACTGTGCTGTTGTCTGCCTAACAATTATCATGTTGCCATGGGCTAACATTGTGGACTAAACAAGAAACAGTGTGGGCGACAGGACGGAGCCCTGAGGTACGCCAGCGTTTACCTCTAGAAAATCAGAGGCCCCGCCGTCGCATTGGACCCTAATGCTGTTATGTGTAATCAATGTCAATGATTATTTCTCGTGGTGGAAAGGAAAAAAGTGCAAACACTACAAGCAAACATTTTGTTTAATAAATGTCAGATATGTTTGTTATCAGAAAGTAATTTTAGAAACTGGTTACCAAAAGAAAGATTGCTTTGTTTTACATTTCAAAATGTCTAAAACTGATTAAAAAATAAAAATTGACAAATATATTATTGAGAAATACATACAAAGTAATAAGCCGAATAGTCGGCGCTTTTTGCCGACTATTCGCCGACTAATCGTCGACTACGATTGTTGCCGGATAGTCGGCTTTACCGACTAGTCGTCGACTAGTCGGCACATCTCTAATTAATATTTCATTTAAAATGAAGTCGATATTGACAAAACATTATTGGATGACCAAATATGACTTTAGAAAATTACTCATTGTTTATAACAATGAAAATATTTTATAAACAATTGAGAATCATATTTATCGATTAACTAATGCATATATCATACGAATTTGGATACTTTCTATAAAATAATATTATCAATGATGAGATGTGACTTAACAATTTTTGGTTATAAACAATTAGAACTCGTATACGTACGTTACCTAAGGCGTTATACGCGTTACCTAAGGCGCATACGTTAGCTAAGGCGTATACCTCTTGATCCAAGATTTCATCATGGCCATTTTATTGTAATGCATGGCTTGCTTCTGCCCGCTGGTTCACTCGCTTGAATATAATTTTTCGCCCCCTCGTGAAAGTGTTTTCTCTGCATAAAAGGTAACCTTATGGATTTCTCTACCAACTTTTATGCAAGTTTTCAAGCGGACCAACCATTCGAATAAACAGTCAATGAAGGATACTGTAACTCAGTGTTCTGAAAGAATGAAGAAAAATGGCGGCCCCACTGTTTGGTGGCAATTTCTTTTTGTATGTTTGTTTCTAAGCGTGTTTTACGTACTACTAGGATAAAATTTAAGAGTTCGAAGTCACAACGATCTGCTCAAAAAAGAATGAAAATCCTTGATTGAACGTTTGATATATCAAACGTTGAAAGAGTCTGATGACTTAATAGTGTCCTTTTTAAACAATGTTCTTGTAAACCAAAAATAAGAATTTAGAATAATGTTGTTTTTCGTACATTCAAGTACGCTATATAGTTTGCTAAGCCCAGGAGCTACCTGCTCAAAGTATTACAGTCATGCAAACGTGAATGGCCCGTGAATCGGTCAATCAACAAGCTAACACGTTAACTCTTTATACAGAGATTCCTCTGTCTGCCTGTCTGAACGTCGGTCGTCAAACCGCGGTGAGTTAGCAGTATCTTTGATATTTGAGGATAGGACAAGTTACAGCATTTAGCGATTTTCGTAACTTCCTATATCGTCCATAATAACTTAAATCCTGTCTATATACTTACATGGTAGTATATGTGATTTTGTATGAAACTTCACAGTGTTAGATAGTTAAAATGGACACCATATATATTTTGAAAGAATGTTAAAAAAATATGGTGACTATTTTATATTCACTGTATTCTCTTCAACTACTCAGTGAAGTGTCGGTGATGTTTTTAAATAAAATAAAAATGTAATTAACTTTCTTACTTTACTGTTTTATATTAAATTTCATCAATATTAACATAATTATTGTAAATTAAGCTATTACCTATAGTTAAAGCTTAAATGATATTAATCTAAAATGTTAATCAAGTATCACAAGTATGCCATATTTATGTAACTAGAACTCAAAATTCTGATTATCATATTACTATTTCATTCATGATTACTTGGTTATCGCACATGTTAATGTATGCATGCTCCTTAGTTACTTAGAACTATTTAATATAATATGTTATTCTTATCTGATTACGTCAATGAGCAAATTATCATATTTATGAAAGAAATAAACATGTCTAATATTGACACAGGCACTATAAATGTTTTTAAAGAACAAATTATGTAATAATTAGATCTTACAACTTTTTAGGTAAAAGAATATCCGTTTCTTAAACATATGTAGGGATGTGTATTATAGCGATTAATTTAAACGCTCACATCTTATGTTTCAAGCTATATACTCTTCATAACTTGGTTGCAACAAAAACTAAAGTATCTATACAGTCGCAATCATCAATAATGATTATCACAGAATCTGTGCTTCACCATGACACGGGAAGTGACGTATGCACCGGTGTTGCTACGCTAATGATATAGAATTATCAAATTAAATTAAATAGGCGCACTTTTAAACGAATTCAAATAATTGGGGTGGACCTGAAGTAAATCGTGTATAATTTATATTAAATAACATACCTATTTCTGATGCAAGTTTTTTCGTATTCTATTCGTTTTGTTCAAAAATCTAACCACTGAATGATTTTAATGTTATGGATTAAGCATAAATTTAATTAAACTTCATGAATCTCATACACCTCCGTCTCATTCCAAACTAGGTCTGTGCTATGAACTAGTTTGGAATGAGACTACTAGTAATCATACTATATGTATTTCCAAATACATACAAATTGTAGATAACTAGCTTTTGCACGCGTCCCCGCCCGTGTGTATCATGGTTATCGCAGTAAAGAAGAGTGGTGGTCACCATCCTCATTGCAAATTTGGTTAATGCAGGATGGTGACCCGAACCGTCCTCTCTCGTCTCATCTGTCCCGAAAGGACCTCTGGACTTGGGATCTTAGTGCGTGCACTGTGCAAGTGTTCTCAAATGTCTGATAGAGCTAATAAACAATACGTAATCTAGCTATCCCTGTGATATGACGACACCACAAACTTGGGTCCCCTAGTGATTAGTTAAAGGATGTGTTTTTGTACGTTGCGCATAAGTGGCGAAGGCCGGCGCCTGGGCCCGAGACATATCCAGTTACAAAGGACGTTCCGAACATTAAACACCTACTAAGAGACTTCTAAGAACCAAATCAGAAGTGAATATTTAGTGAGTATTTATTTTAAGAATTTTTCTATTCATACCTATGAACGAACAATTCAATTAAAACCTTTTTCGCACATTAATTTTAAAGATATTTAACTCAAGTAATCTGAGGAGTAAATTTGCTGGTTTTGCGCAAGTATACTTGAACGTGTATGTCCGGCTTAAGCGAATAGACTATACTAACAAAATAATATGTACATACTTACCGATCGTACATAATATTCTATTTGTTTACATAAACTTTATTGAATGGACCGGATATATATATTCATAGCATGTGCAGTGTAATAAACATAATAATATAAATAAACTATGTTTAATTATATTGAGGATAATGTTTACGAAGGTACGCACTATTTTCCGTGAATCGTATCGGTGCAATGCAACTGGTTCAACGAGGATCGTAGGTTGCTCATGTAAGAGGAAGACGATCTTATTGGTCAATCATAATGCATTATAAACAATATAATAATATGTGACATTAAATCGAAGAATAGAGAATAGATATTTTGTAGTTTGTTAAGTATAACATTACAAATAAAATATGACTGCACGCACGGTTGGCCGTGGTCTCTGTTATTTTAAGAAGGTATAAAAATCCAATACACAGGCCGAGGTACCCAAATGTCCCAGAAGGGCATGTTATGAAAATGGGATGAAGACGAAGCAAGAAATTTTCTAGAAAAGACTGGTATACAGAAAGATTGCTTTTTGAATAAGTGTGGGTGTGTATTTCGCATATCCGGCATACTGAGGCTTTCTTAAAGTGTCTTCGGAACTACACCATCATATTATTATATTCTAGAAATCTATTAAATGAAGATTTGATATCATTGATATACGAAGCTCGTGGCTTAGTGGTAACCGCGTAGGTTAAAACGTTGCAAAGTTAAGCAATAGTTGCCAGGTCAGTCTATGGATGGGTGACCATTATTAACGCTTTGAGACCCCTCCGTGCCTCGCAGGGCACCTCTTCGGGATTTATTACGGGTTACTACCCTTATCCATAAACCGAGAACAGTCTTTCTTCAGAACTTCGATATCGTCTATTAGGTACTTGAATTGTCGATGTATGATAATATTTTTGACAGTCACTCCACAAAATAAAAAATTAACCTTAGTTTAAAAAAACCGACTTCAAAAACTAAAAAGTATCAAATAATTTGTATGTGCTACCTATTCATAGGTTTGAAGTCAGTGCCAAGCCAAATGTAATAGCAGGTAAGTACCACACTCGCCATATTTCGAGACGAACGTTAACGACGTCACCGACGCTTCGGTTGTTTTGTTCTAAAAATACCAATGAAATTGAGAACCTCCTCCTTTTGGAAGTCGGTTAAAAAAACACCGTCCAGTAAGTAGACTTAAAACCGACCCAACCAAGTTAAGGAAAAGGGCTCGGCCTTATTCGGCAAAGAAATTACAATTCTCAAACTACTCACTTACAATAGTATCTATAAAAATTAATAATCATTAAAGACACTGTTATCGAATTTAAATTACCAAAGAACTCGCTTTAAATTCCTACAGTTCCGGTAGTAAGGGCAATGTGACATGTCCCTGTCGCTTGCCTTCAAAAAGTGGGTGTTACATGTCATAATTTATGATACATTCGCTTCGAATAAAAAAAACACAAACCATTAAGCGCCTAAACGGTAAACTGAGGATTTGGTTACTTTCAGAAGAAACAGTGAACACCAAATCGTGTTAAATCTTCTATAAACATATCTGTAAATTAATTTTGAATCTTATGTGTATCGTCATAAGGCTTAGGGTGGATTTCGTTAGCAGTATGTGAAAAGTTGTGCCTATATAATTCATTAGCTTGTGTGAGGGTTGAGGTTATTTTTTTTGAGGTACAATTTTGATTGATTGCAATAGGAAGTCTGCCGGTTTCACTCCGAATCGAATCATATTTTAATAAGTTTGTGTTTGAAACCGCAAGTAAATCAAGATGCTTCGACATTAATCTTTTTATATTAAGTTTATCTATTAGTGGTGGTTTATTTATTCATTAATATATTTAAATAAGTGTAAATATTGCCTTGAAAATATTGCCCAGTCGCACTCGGTGATTAGGAACATAGATGGGTGACCGCTGGTGGCACGATATCATGAGCGTTTCCGTGATTCGGAGGTCACGTTAAGCAGTCGGTCCCGGCTGTTATCGTAGGATAACAGTCGTAAAGCTTAGTTGCAGGCCTTTGGGCGGGTTGAAAACATCCAACGGCAAGATTATGTAGCCACAACATTGTCTTGTCAGTCCCCAACCCGCACTTGGCCAGCGTGGGGATGTATGGCCTTAACCCTCTTCTGAGAGGAGACCCGAGCCCTACAGTGACCGCTCGTGATTACGGGTAGAATGGTGTAAGCTTATCAACGCCTTCGTGATGCGACTTAGCAAGATTTGGATATTCAAGTATATTTAGAAGTAGCTGGTAATAGCAAATAGATCTCACGAGAGTCATGCTTCGGAGGTAATGATCTGGTTCCATTGGAGTGATCCCACGTTCTCTCAGAAAACCGGAGTTCAACAATGCTTTTGTTACTTTTCTCCGAGTGAGTAAGGTCACCGGAGCCCACACCCTCCCTTCATCCTACCCAGGGAGAGGGGCCCCTAGGACGTCAACGCACCTATGATGCAAGTGACCATACCTGCTCTTAAACCATAAAAAAGCCTTCCCAGTGTGTGATTAGATGGCTGTGTGTGAGACATGTAAATTTATTATTATTATTTAGATTCATAGCTTGTTAACACATTTACTCGTAAACGAACATCATTATCATCAGCAGTGTTTAATAGTCCACTGTTGGCACTGCTGGTCATAGGCCTCTCCTTAACAAGGAGCCGTTTTGGCCCACTACTCCACGCTGGCCAGATAAATTGGTATAAAAAAGGGTTTGTTTCATTAAAGTTTTCCTTCTCCTAGCAGCTATGTTGTCTTGTGCAGCTTTTTTAAACCTAGATAAAAATAAACAATGCAATGAAAATGTTCCTAGTATTTTTTTTTATTACATAATACCTAATATAAAAAGGAAGAGGGTTTTAATCAAACATGATTATGGCAACCATTTTTTGATGTTATATATTTTTTTTAAGTTGTGAGATTTATATTTGAAAACCACTAACAATACCTGTAC
This sequence comes from Diaphora mendica, assembly GCA_949125395.1. NCBI lineage: Eukaryota > Metazoa > Arthropoda > Insecta > Lepidoptera > Erebidae > Diaphora > Diaphora mendica. Next base: position 7,423,340 of record OX421312.1, on the reverse strand, counting down.
TTAGGCCTCGTAAAATAGAATTGGACATAACTCACTCCAGATGGCGGTAGGGTCGGAGTTATACACCCGAGGGCAAACGCATCATGCGAGATATATACCTGTCATTTATCGTTGGTACTTAAATCCTCACAGTGATATTGGGATCTCATAACTATCTGTATTTGTTTGTTTAATAAACTTCTACAAGCAGTATAATTTATGGAAGATGAGAAGTAGTTTTGGCGACATGATAAATGTATTCCGTTATTGAAATATGACGGGGATGAGTAGATACATGTGACGTGCTTTTAATTTGTAAGTTTTAGGCTTATTTCAGCGATTACGATATCCTATCTAGAATCATAAATGCGAATGCGTGTTTCTTTGTTACGTTTTCACACTTACACCACTGAACCAATTCTAAAATTTCTTTTGCTTTCACCAAGCTAAATTGTTGAATTTCAGTAACATAAGTTACTTTTTGCACACGGCACGTCCTGAGACACGTCCAAAGGCTAGTAGTAATTAGCTATTTATGCATAATTAAGACTTGTAAAGTCTTACATTGGTAGGTGCTTTAACCTAAATAATAAGTAGGTTCTGAAGTTTAGTATTCAACACCACACGACTCCTCTTTCTTAATACGAATTGATTTCAAGTCAATGGCGTCGATTTATTCATTATGTTTACGAAAAGATTTGCGATGTCGCCTCTGTGGCAATTCTCTATCACCTTTATCATGCAGTATTCTGGCGAGCTCTTCCGATCTAAACGATTCGGCTCTTTCTTGCTATACTACTCAGTCTAAACCCAAAGCCTGGAACTCACTATTGTGTTCATGTATTCGAAGATCGCAGAATTTTATTCCCAACCAAGATAAAACATTATACGATGAGTACGATCACCTTTTCCATATCTATGTACTCAGATTCTAATTTCCTTGTTTTTAAGACAACACCCTTGAGGTCTCGGGTTCGATTCCCGGGTCGGATCAAATATTTGTTTCGGAGTTTGGGTGTATGTGTTTACAAAATAAAGTATATATACATCAATTGTCTAGTACCCATAGAACAATTTCTGCTTAGTTTAGGACTAGATAGCGTTGTGTGTTAAATTTAATGTCGCACCCGAAGTAAATAATGTGTCACGGGGAACTTTACAAACATAGGTACATAAAATGGACGCAAAGAACACTCAGATTTAGAAAAATATTTTTTATGGATATTAAATATGTATATCAGCAGTCAGCCTAGTGTTAGATATGTGAGATTATTAATTTATTTATTTATCTTTATTGTATACACAAAACAATAGAAAAGATGAGTTACTAAATATGTAAGTATGTATGTAAGAATCGGCGGTCTTATCGCTTACGGCGATTTCTTCTAGACAACCATAATTAATATTATTATAGTATGAATAACTACGACATTTATTAATGTATGTAATAATATCATTCTTGGAGATACGTACAGAACTTTGCAAGAAGATTTTTAATAGATAAACATAATATCGTGGTATTATAGAAGAATTAACATCCATCATACCCTTGAGTTTCAAAGAAAAAGCTTTCCTAAGGATGCGTAATAATAATACAGACCACTAATACAGATATCCTTTTTTATGTATTATATTTATCCAATCTTAACGCCGGCAGTTAAAACTTTACAGTTAATTATAATAGATTACAAGCCAGATGACCCATAAAATGAATATAGTTCTGCGTTTTTCGGATTGTAATTATGTATTAAAATTATTTATGAACATGGGCATAAGACTTCAAGGGGTGTGTTGTAATACTATATATTTATTTTTTGGTTGTTTTTTTAAGACACTTCATCCATCATTGCGACTTCAGTGAAAACTCGGCGTACTGCTTTGGCGACACAATATCGATTTCTTACTTCATTAACTGCGAGCGACCACTTTTGGGTGAATGTCTTCTCGCAGAAAGAGGAAGTGGGGATGGGCTCAAAAGTAATATCGACGGACTTATCTATCGTACTGCTTTGAGTGATTTTACAATTTTTACAAATTTTTGTTTCCAAAAAAATACAAAAACAAAACAATTGAAGGAATGGTAATTTAATTTCATCCCATGCAGTGCAGAACCACCTATAAGGAAATGAGACCCGCATATGGTTAGAAGTCGAAAACGTCAGTCAGGTTACGGTCCGAGAGAATTTCAAAATGTACAAAAATTGGTAGTAAAACTACATTATTTTATAACTACATTTTATTGCTTGTACTACCAGACTCTTAGTGTTCTTAGCCTAGTCATTTAAACATTTTTTATTTACGATCTTGCTTGATTTAATGATACAGAAGCAAAATAAAAGTAATCAGGTTTATAAAACAATTAAAACAATACTGATGTTAATGATTTCAAAGTGCAAATTATTGTTCTTGATTTATTGTTATAGTGCAATAAATTTTCATTATTATCAGTGATTTAATTGGTTTCGTCCGCTTTTTTGGACTGAAACAGCTAAACACAGTGTGCGAAGAATAGATTTTTTGTTACCGTAATCTAAGATTAAATGTGTTCTTCAAGATAAAATAGAGTAAGATTAATATCAATTTTTGTTTTATTGAAAAGTCTTTGTTTGTGTAACTTATGTAAAGGAATAATATCCTTCGAAACCTTTAGTGTTTAGAGCATGTGCCTGATATTATGTCTGTTCTTTGACAATCCACTGTTCAACACCAATAGTAACACAGTGTCTTCTGTTATGTTCTGTGAGGTTCATCTCGTGGCTTGTATACTTTCTGTTTTCCTTTACGAGCCATCTAAATGTGTTTCGATTACTTTCGATACCAAATTGACTGAGCCCAAAATATTATTTTAGCAACCCAACTGAAAAATTAGATACCAATTTCTGCATTACTTTTTGCATGTACCTATTGCGTATTACAATGAAAAAAACATGTGCGAAGTGTTAAAAATTGTTTTATGTCTATTGCTTCTACCTTCCTACTTGATATTGCATTAATTATTATACACATATTAACATACTAATATACTAAGACTGCCACAACATTTTTGCTAAAAAAAACGTTCTTCACCGTACCGACTTCACCGTAGTTTTGAAAAAATAAACTTTTAAAAGTTAATATTTTGTTAACTAAATCATTTCTTCTTAAACCCACGACTAAAAATCATCCAGTGTGAACTCAACTCTACCATATTTCCTTATTTGCATTTGGAAATGAAATCTGGCTCTGGTTTATTCAGGGATCGATAATTAAACAATCAACGTTTAACACCACCTGTCTCGTAAATCATAAATTATAACTACAGGTAATATAAAGGCAATCATACATGGGACTATAATAAGTAAACTACCCATTTGCGAAACGGTTTCGATGGCCACTGGAGTAACAAAAAGGTTTGTTTTTTTGTTCTTAATTGTTGAGGTATTGAGATATGTACATATAAGGTGAAATAGATTACCTCGTTCTAGTAAGTGCTTTAGATAAAAAAACGTGTATTTCGAAATAGAAACCTATGGTTCTTATAGTATTATTTATTTGATTATGGGGTTCGTTCAGAAAAATGTGTCTGCGTGCTTTGACAACGATAAGGAATGTGAATGATAAGGAAGATCGGTTAGGAAGCTACGTCAGGTCTTCTCATCGTTGATTCCACAGTGCCTAAAGATGATGGTCTTTAATCAGTGCGTCATACCAGTCATGTCCTACGGAGCCGAAACGTGGACACTTACGGTATGGCTGGTTCAAAAGTTCAAGGTTGCTCCGCTGAGCGAGCGAGCGAATAACTATAATAATATGAATAAAACGTACAGTTTCCAACGATTTTATAACGATAGCTTTGAGTGAGCGTCATCTAAAAACTTTTTACCGTAGAAATTTCTGTTTTACAACTAGGATACAGAACGTGCTAGTCCTAGCTACTACCGAGCGAGCCACAACTGACGTGTAAATAAATTTAAAAGTTCTGAATAGCATTCACATATTCAAGACTTAGAGGAACTTTCACAGGCGTTAGATGTAACATAGTGTTATGTAATAAATTTACCGGCTTTACATCGGGTAGGTATTTTGGGTACAAAATGTATTTGATATTAATTGTTTGCTTCCTGATTTTTTCAGTCTGAAGCACTTTAACCTGTGACATAGTATAGAAACGTTAATATATTAATACAATTCTAGTATGTGCATTCATTCGATTTAATTTTTACTTTTAGAATCTTATAGGATTCTTTTTAATTATTTTTTATATTTTTATTTTATTCTAAACTAGCAACCCGCCCCGGCTTCGCACGGGTGGATTTCAGATGCCTCCGCCGACGACACGATTCGTGCATTTTAAATCTGTAATATCTTCGAATACATTTATTTAAATTAGATACTGTAAAGGGCCACTTTGATCTATATTAAATGCACAATGTATTTAATTTACTTAATTGTATAAGGATTCATTCTGTATTGCTTAAAATCATTTGGTAAATAAGCCATTATTTCTCGTAAAAAGAAAGGAATAAAAAAAGCGGCCAAGTGCGAGTCGGACTCGCCCATGAAGGGTTCCGAAGCAGCAAGTAACATAATATAAAAGTTCTTGTAGTTCGTTGTAACTTTCATCGATTAATTGCGGTTTACGATTTATGACGTATTAAAAAAAAACTGCTTACTAGATCTCGTTCAAACCAACTATCGGTGGAAGTTTGCATGGTAATGTACATCATATATTTTTTTTAGTTTTATGATTCTCTTCTTTTAGAAGTTACAGGGGGGGGGGGGCACATTTTACCACTTTGGAAGTGTCTCTCGCGCAAACTTCACTTTAGAAAAAAATTATATTAGAAACCTCAATATCATTTCGGAAGACCTATTCATAGATGGGTATGGGTTGGATGAAAAAAAATTTTTTTGAGTTTCAGTTCTAACTATGGGGACCCCAAAATTTTTTGTTTATTTTTATATGAAAATCTTAATGCGGTTAACAGAATACATCTACATACCAAGTTTCAACAGTATAGTTCTTATAGTTTCGGAATAAAGTGGCTGTGATATACGGACGGACAGACAGACAGACAAACGGACGGACAGACAGACAGACAGACATGACGAATCTATAAGGGTTCCGTTTTTGCCTTTGGCACGGAACCCTAAGAATGGTTGTTGTGGGTTATCCCTAAGAGATAGATATATACCGTCGCGGACTTTTTTGTAGTACTTTTTAAGGTGTACAATACTGTAGTACATTATTTTGATCTATCTCGTAGGGTGCAACCAGCGTTTGCAATGTCAGCGCAAAAAAATGGGTTTATTTGCCACATCACATTAGAAACCTCGAAAATTAACAGTGTTTTTTTTATTGTTTGTGCATTTATTATACATAAAAACCTTCCTCTTGAATCACTCTATCTATTAAATAAACCCGCATCAAAATCCATTGCGTAGTTTTAAAGATTTAAGCAAACAAAGGTATATAGGGACATAGGGAGAGAGAAAGCGACTTTGTTTTATACTATGTTGTAGTGATGCTTCATCAACAGCCTTTGATAGTTCAATGCAGGTCATAGGCAGAAGCCTAGTACTAAAGAGAGTCTTAGAAGAGCTTAGGGAGGTATTGGCTTAAGGCGTGTCTCCACCGAAATTTGACAACACAAAAAAAGGTTGACAGCACAAAAGTTGCCAACTTTTGTTCGGTGGAGGCTCGGCTTTACATTTCACACTGACCTGACAGACAGGAATGTATGTTTCAACCTTTTTCTCTTTGCTGTTCTTTTGTTTCGTAGTTTGTTCCCTCAGTCTATTCCGACGACACCTACCTGATGAATAGCGGTGGTAAAACTACGTCTTCTTAATCCGGCAACATACGGATGGTTATCAATGCTTGTCAATGTTAAATTACTTACCTACTTAACCTATTTTGTTGATTTATCATTTTTTCGGGTCACAGGTATATCAATATTTATATTAATTTATTTTATTTTTAGAATATATTCATTTAAAAAACAAAACAAAATATTTATATCTATCTATCTATATATATATATATATAAAAGGAATCGCCGAAATGTATGAAATGAAATGAAATCATTTATTCTGCAATTAGGTTACATGAACACTTTTGCAAGTTAAACTTTTTTTTGAGCAGATGAGTTCGGCCTTTCCTAACTGGACTAGTCCTGAGAAGAAAGGACGAAACAAACTCAGGGATCACCGTCTCTTTTAAAGTCCAGACAATATGCAAAAGATATTATTTCAATAAAAGAAATACGATAATTACTATTTGAGTCACAATTACAATAATCAGTAAAGATAATATGTATGTATGTATGTATGTGTATATGTACGCGCATAACTTCCGTTTGACTGCACCAAATTAAATAATTCTTTTTTTATGGGTTCGTTATTGTTAGGAAAACGTTTGTGTACAAGAAAAATTAAAGGATAACGGAAAAAAGTCTTTTTTTTTGTCCGCGATGGGAAGCTGAGACGAATAAGTAAATATGGCGGTACGGAGTTTGCCGGTCAGCTAATTTAAAAAGTTTCCTTTTTCTATTGTCTATCGTGACTTTACTATACCTAAGCTAATCATTATTTACTTGTTTCGTTATTTAAGGAAATTTACCGCATCATATAAAAATAAATTTCCAGCATAACTAAATTGTATATCACAACCAACCCCAATTTATATTTTAATAACATATCAACTAAAACACTAACACCCGACAAAACCTTTTCAACGACACCCCGTTCGCTCAAACACGAACAAATAAATCAAAACCGAATAAACACAGCCGGTGTTGCAGTAAAGCAATTAAAAATCAAACAATCCACATTTACAGCGGGATCGTCCCGTTGCCGGGGCTGCCGACAATAAAACGCGAAATGAAAATAAAAAACGCCTATAATTGTTGCATCGTAAAACCCAACGAGTAGAATTCCATCCAGGTTTAGCTTGATTCTTAACGTATCTATATAACATTAATAGTGACGTCATTAACCAGCAATCGTGGAAGGCTTATGTAATGACTTGACTTGCACGGCTGACCTAGTAGTGTAAGCGGTCGTCACGCCGTTTCCTACTGAGCGCAGTATTGTGGGTTCAAATCCCACATGACACAACACTTTGTGTGATCCACAAATTATTGTTGGGTGTTCTTTGTGTCCGTGTCATGTACGTTTACAAACATATTTCGAATGCGGGAGTTGTATCTTATAACAGATAAAATATAATGCTCTCGATACCTTCACAATTGAAATTTGGATATCAGGGGCAGGATAATGAGGTAGGACAGAGGAACAACGACATTATCTTGTATTTATTTACGTTGACAATGTGCGCCTGCATCCATTGATTTGTAACATCAGTTCATTTGTTTAGCCTGGATGTCAAAGTTTTCCCAAAATTTCTATTAAGTACTTTTACACAGGTACATGTATATTCTGACACATTCACGTCCAATAAGGACGGGACCCGACGTGGAGGGGGGTATACCTCCGGCTTCAACCTAGTATACATACCTCCTTTCAAAGAAGACGCTGCGGTCTATTAAAAACTGTTGATGTGATGATGGGACACGTATCTGAATAAAATAAAATTTCGGACATCACACACAGCGCCATCTAGTCCCAAACTAAGCAGAGCTTGTGTTATGGTTACTAGACAACTGATACAAAAACATAAAAAAATATATTAAGACATGACTAAAACGGTAAAAGTTAAATTGATTTTTAAATACCTAACTAAAATCCGAAATTCAATGCTGTTGAAATTCGACTTTTTTATTATTATTTCTCTGCATTCATATATCCTAGTGCTCCCAGTTAAAAGTATTCATACCGCAGCATCTAAATAAAAACAACAGGTGTAGAACAGTGTAATTGTTTTCATTTAACTTTTAAATTGGTAACAATTTGCACTTGCATTTATAAACGCTTGTTCCATTCGCTGATATGTTACATAATATTAACAAAGCTTTCTTTTCTTTTCATAGCGGTTAAATAATACGTTTTCACACAACATCACATCAATGTCATTTAGCTATATGACATCTATTGTTTACTACCTGACCCGTCGAACGTCGTACCGCTATATTATTCTTTTGGAAATGTTTTCAAAATTTATGAAAATCTTGTTTTAGTAATTTTGCCTGTCTCCGCTTCCCAGAGGTAGTGTACAGTCGCGGAAAAAACCAGTTATCTTTTAATTTTCTTCTATACAAACCTTGTCCTAACAATAACGAACACATTTAAAATAGAATTAATCAATTTGATGTAGTCTATCAGAAGTTATGTGCGTACATACATTCAAGTGATTTATTTTTATTTATATAGATTACAAGTTTTTGCTAGCGGTTCCGCCCGCGTGTATGTCGGTTATCACGGCAAATAGTAGCATATGTGTTATTCTGATGTACAAGCTATATTACTGTAAAGTTTCATCCAAATCCGTTCAGTAGTTTTTGCGTGAAAGAGTAACAAATAATAAAAATCCATTCATACTTACAAACTTTCGCATTTATAATATTAGTCGGATAGTACTAGCTTTTCCCCGCACGGTTATCTCAAGTAAAAGTAGCCTTTGGCCTTGCTCAAAAATCAAAACATCTCCATGCGAAGATTAATTAAAATCGGTGCAACTGTTTATCCATGAAAGGGAAACAGACAGACAGAGTTACTTTCGAATTTATAATATTAAATATGCCTGACTCGTTCGTCTAGCAGTTAGCGTAAGCGACGACCAATCAAGAGGTCTCGGGTTCGTTTTCCGTTGGGTTTTTTTTACATGAAATCAACAATTGCAACCGGAGTATGGAAGATTGCAGTATTTCCAACCCGTTCCTCGGAGAGCACGTAAGGCCGTCGGTCCCGGTTATCATGAACACCTATGACAATCGTTATTAGAAAGTCAGTGCTCTCGAATATACTGACTACTAGTTCAGTTCACTCTCAGGGTGGCGGGGAGATCCGGTGCCGCTTAGTGGAAAAACTGATATTTAGAAAAAACGCCGTAATACCGGTTGAACTAATAGTCGACCTCAATTGATTTTGAGAATAATACAGGCTAGGACGAGATAGTATGGAATACTTACCTACTATACCTACTGCATTTGCGTCTCCCACCACAGAATAACTAATCGTACCTACTAACGTACTGCCACGGTAAATGGAGTAGGTACTAAACTCCATACGATTATAGTACCTACGGCATTTACCGTGGAAGAGCCATGCACATTCATGAATATGTAGGCTCGACCGGGTGATACCCAGGCCCCACAGAAAAGTAACGTTAATTTATTCTTGTTCTTTTTTCACCGATGGAAAGATGTTACCGTAGACCAAAACTCCTCTCCTGACTCTGCTTAAAAGCGATTGCTGTGATTCTTGAGTTACTGGTGTCTATAGGCGGCGGCAGTTCCTTACCATCAGGGTGACCTGGGTGATGGTCTGCACGTCTGACCATAAAAAAATACTTTAACTTCCTTATTGTTGAGAAATATTTCGACCGTAACCCGTCTAACCATTTAGTCACTTTAGAATTTATCATTTAAATGCGAATTTCATAAATTGATTATTTAGACTCCTTTTTAAATTGAAGCTTGACCATAAGAACAACACTCACGGTGAACTGATATGTTCCGTACCCGAAAAACCAATTTACGCTTTGTTAACATGCATATGTTTAATTTATCGTCCGAGGTCCAACTCCGAGGCATAAATACTAAAAACAAAACAGTACCAGAATCGAAAAAATGATTAACATTGAAAATGAAGTGTTAATTGTGTGGAAACATTGAAAAATGATCAACATACATTATATAAATAACAATAAATAAGCCCTGGAAATACAGTTTAAATAATAATAAGTGCAAGACTGAGAGGAGAACAAAAAAACATGGTGTTATTAATTTCGTGGTCGTAGAGGTGTGAGCCGAATCATAAAGGAAGATGTAGAGACGTTTAGAACTATATTTATTTTGCAAATCCTCTTAAGAATATTCGTGTAACGTGTACATTATAAATAGTTGATGAAGCTTTATCTTTTGTATTATTTAATGATGTTCAAAAATACTTTAGTAATGATCATATATAATTTCTTTAATTTACCTAATGGAGTATTAAGCATAAGAAAAATTGTAAAATACTAATAACCAGTAATAAAAATAATAATATATTCGGAATCCAATAAAATGAGGGTGAATAGTCTAGTCAAAGCAATAGACAAACTGCCAGTACTGATATAAGGTTGAAAGGATTAAAGGATATGACAGTTCAAAAACCTATGTTCATAAAATACTGTTTACCATCATGCTTCCTATATTTTGGTTCTAAGGTAACGCTTTCATTTTTACCCGAGCCCAAACACAAAATATTTATCATTTATATATTGAACGCTAGTGGTTGACCGCGGCTCCGCCCGCATATATGTTGGTTATCGATGCAAATAGTAGCCTATGTGTTATTCTGATGTATAAGCTATATTACTGTAAAGTTTCATCCAAATCCGTTCAGTAGTTTTTAATTGAAAAAGTAACAAACATCCATCCATCCATCCATACTTACAAACTTTCACGTTTATAATATTAGTAAGATTAATAACTAAAAATAAAACGATTATATGCATACGCTTATGTTTATGAAATCATTAGTGGTTGCCCGTGGCTCCACCCGCGTATTGTGTTATTCTGATGTATAAGCTACATTACTGTAAAGTTTCATCCAAATTCGTTGAGTAGTTTCTGCGTGAAAGAGTAACAAACATCCATCCATCCATCCATCCATACTTACAAACTTTCGCGTTTATAATATTAGCATAGATAATGTTTATAATATTATAAAGGTTTATTCCAATTTTTTCACCTGAGTTATATCACCTGGAGAATAAAGTAGACTTTAGATTTCCACCTTGGATGTTTTTCATCCGGGTGATATCCCACAGGTGAAAAAAATGAAATGAACCATTATAAAAAAAAATAGAAATAATAAACAAAATTCTACTCCATCCATTTTTTAGCCGTGGTTCAATTCCAAAGCAGAGTTTGACTTACGACTCGGGACTAAATAACTGCCGGCCACTCATTACATTCCGAGTCGCTATTTGCATAACTATTGGAATCGAACCCTGGACCCGACGGTGTGTGTTTAGTCTGATGAACGAGCTGTGGACGTTCAGTTTGCGTTGTTTTAAACTTATTTATGTGGGTCCCGTGTGAGTAAAAATAAAAGTGATATATTTTTGGGATGTTCTGATTTATATTAATGCGACAAATTTCAAATCACAGTGTCCAAACCAGTTATGATATGAAATAGTCTTATAGTGTACCTATTATTGTTTTTAGTATAGCTTTGTTTTATTTTTATTTTTTCTTATTTTTACTTGTTAGTGCTAGGTATATGTATTGTACATGTATCAACAACGTAAGCTTTACATATTTGATTTTGTTTAGGCTTTTCGGAAAATATGGTCACGTTCAAATATAGTAAAAGAGTGTAGACTCTTCGTAAGCGACTGCAGATCAAGAGGTCTCAGGTTCGATTCCCGGGTCACACTGCTGTTGGGTTTTTTTACAATAAATTCTTAATAGCAGCCCGGAGTATGGATTGTATGGAAGATGGCGGTGTTTCCTGCCCGTGCCTTGGAGACCACGTTAAGCCGTCGGTCCCGGTTCTCAACTCGTTCAACCTTCGAATTAAGTTCAACCTCAGGATTGCAGAGGTCCGATGCCAGTCACTCCGTGTAAAAGCTGATATTCAGGTAAAACCGGTTAAACTAGTAACCGATCCCAAATCTTGGGAATAATAAAGGCTAGGAAGATGATGAGTATATACCCTTACTTCATGATTTTATCTTCATGATTCCAATGATGCAGAAGCATCTCAATAGACCTCCATAGTGTGGGTCACCATGTTTCATTGTTGCATTGTCTGCATTCGCATTAAGTATGGTGACCACTACTCTTGGTGCAGTGACTCTACTCATGCTTTCCATTAGCAGGCTAGAGTCACTTTCTCAGGCTCATCTATAAAAAACTCTCTATTACATTGTTCATATAATAAAATGACAAGATTAAAGCTAAGCTGCTCATAGCCCAGTTGCAAGGCGCTCATAGCCCAGTTGCACTCGGTGATTAGAAACAATCACCGACTGGACGCATGAAATCATGAGCGTCTTCGTGATGACCTCCGTTCACTTTAAGTAGTCGGTCCCAGTTGTTACCACAGCATAACAGTCGTGAAGCTTAGTTGGAGGCCTTTGGGCGGCGTGAAAACATCCAACGGCAAGATTACGTTGCCACAACGTTGTCTTGCCGTGGGTACGTATGACATTAACCCTCTCCTGAGAGGAGACCCAAGCCCAGCAGTGGGACATTATGGGTTTCATGATGTTGATGTAAAGCTAAAGATTTTGACTCCACGGTAGTAGCGTAGTGGTTTCAGAGGTCGTATCGCCTTTCTCTATTGCCATAAGTGTTATGGGTTTAGACCACGCATATGAGCACATTTTGTATGATCCATAAATTGTTGTTCTTAGTCTGAGTGTTCTTTGCTTTTGTTTTATGTATGTTGGTAAAATCTTCTCCCACACAAAATTTATTCCTAATGCGGGAGTTGTTTTCTGTAAATAAAAAGTAAAATTATATAAATAAAGATCTCTCCGTAGTTACCACTGTATTCAGATAGGATCAGTCTATATGTTTAATTATGAGCTCCCACACATAACTGCGATGCGATGCGGCGTAAAGTGCATGCGGTGTAATCGTGCGAGCTCGCAGATATTTGCGATGCGTTGCCAATTCGCAGTTACGTGTGGAAGCCCTTCAGGGTAGCAGAGGTACTGACCTCTGCACCAACAACGCAAATTGTTCATTCAACTTAACTAATAATAGTCCAGTTGAGTTTGATATCGGTTCAAAATCCAGGAAAAAAAGTTTTATTATACTTACTATGTATATAATTCCTGCCTCGTTGGTCTAGCCGTTGGCGAATGCGACTGCCGATCAAGAGGTCTTGGGTTCGAATCCCGGGTCGGGCCAATTTGTGTTTCTGATTATGGAAATGCTTAATAACAGCTTGGAGTTTGGAAGTTGGGGTCTTAGCCCCCGTACCTCGGAGGACACGTAATGTCGGTCCTGCGCCTGATCTCTCTCCGGTCGTGTCGGATAACCGTACCATTGAATTATGAGAGTGAGGCAACAGAGATTGCACCTGTCTTTGTGCACACACTTGAGCACTATAATATCTCCTAAGTAGCTCGCTGGTCTCCGTTAGACTGGCCAACTGGCCATTATATTGTGCCAAAATAGGTATTCAAATAGACTGAACTAGACTTATCGTGATTTTAGTTGCAGCAAACACATCATCCGAGTACCTAACATGTTTAGTGCCGACATAATACGTTAGCGCAATCATGTAACTATGTCATGTAGTTCCAATTAGAGAGAATTGTTAGTCTCTGCCAAATAGGGAGAAGTGTTAGTTTTTGCCAAACAGAGAAAAGTATTTGCCAAATTCCATACGTAATGGTAAGGTTCCATTGCTGCATACTGCATAACTTTCTGTCAAGAACTAATCCGAATTACTAATTTGTTTCTCTTCTCTATCCAAGTAATGATCATCATTCACCTCCAGCACCATTCCAAATGCTGGCAATCTGTCTCAGTCTCTTTTGGTTACACCTTGTACTGTTCACTATGCTATATTAATACATTATAACCCTTAATATACCAGCCCCTAATGCTACCTATGAGAAATGCCTTCTTCCTTTTTTTCTGTATTTGCATTGAAGAAAGTCTTCCAAAAACCAAGCGGAAAAATCTCTGGGAGTACCATCAGGTGATGCATCTGTCTCCTACAACATAACAAAAAATTATGAACATATAGAAATCTTTAGCTACTTACTAGTTTATACGTTAGTATTATTACTCAAGCGATCATGGCAAAGCAGGTGACAATTAACTAGTATTCTTGGTTAAATATTCATGGGCAATGGTGATGGAACCTCCTGTCTGGGTTGAGTTCGATATTTGGTTGAGGCGTGCTACAACAATAAAGTACTATATTTTACCATGAACGTATTATAGATATCATAATTAGGCGAAGCTGTCAGTTATACAGGTGCGGCTTTTGCAAAACTGTCTAAAAAACAGTCTTGTCATTGTTGTTTTAAATTCGGGTTCATTTTTTATTAGTATAGTCCTAAGATAACACTTTGCTATTGTAAAAACGGGGTTCCGTTTATATTGATGTCATATATCTTTTAATGTATTGGTTTGCTGTTTGAGTTGAATCATTTAGATTTAAGGGTAATCTCGTAATCGGCTAAACAAGGGTGATTTATTTAAGATTATTTTTGATAAATAAACTATACTCTACTTCGAGTGTGGCATATCTCAACATACTTGTAAAAAAATTCTACGTTGGAACCCAGATAAGATAGCAATTTACACATAGTTACCCGGGGTCAAAGCGTGATATTCTAATATATTTTTGGTAGATTATACCACATTCTTTTCAAAAAATCTGTTGATAACTGTGCGTAGTATGTTGAAAAAATGTTGCTCCAGATTTCACTTAATATAATTTTATAATTTTCAACCTGAGTACTACACAGTTGGAATTTTCAACAAGTATTTAGAACCCCGATTAGATATCTACATACACCTTGTATAACAAGCTGCTTTAAACCCTGAATTTCACGGATGTGTACACATCTTAATCAATCACTACGAGGATAAGGCGTACGGAACCGTGGTACCCACACTACTTTTTCTCATGCTACCGTAAAACTCAAATTGTACCGCTCCAGTAAAAAAATAAACATTTATTACACACTCGAACCTCTATTATTCTGAGTAGCAGAAAAAATATAACACCCTATGGTCCAATAAAAGTAGGATTTGGTCTTTATTTCTGATATTAATAGTCAAAGGTTCTCGGAAGGCTCTCTGTTCTCACGAAAGACGTGTAACCACTTGATAGAGTTAACAGTAATAAATTGTTGATTACAGGGCAGGCGCCGTCATCGTAAAAGTATATAGTGTAGTTTATTGCTGACGTAAATATGTATGCTAGAATTTGAATAGTCATTTTAATTACCGACTTTTACTTACATTTACACGATTATGTTGATATGTGGGGCACTGCGGTATCTTTATTCCTTCTAGGTCGAGAAGACACTCCTTTCTCGAAATATTTGAGGACATTTGTGGCTTTCTGCGTCTTCATTGTGGACGATCCTAGAAGCTTGAATTTTCCCTCACTAAGAAGTACGCTGAATATTATTGCTGTATTTTAATTCACACCATTTAAACATTCCCTCTGCTCCTACGAATATTTCAATACCAATATTAGTCAAATCGATCGGCAATTCCTGAGTTTCAGAGAGACTAAAAACATTAATTCATTTCTATACATAAAAGAAGAAAATGCGTTTTTTTGTGTCTCGTTGGTCAGTTAGCGTATGCGACTGTCGATCAAGAGGTCTCGGGTTCGATTCTCCAATCGGGCCAAATAGTGTTGGTGTGTTTTTCTTACAAGAAATTCCCAATAACAGTCCGAAGCATGGAAGCTGGGGGAGAACAGGTTAAGTATAGATCTCGGTTGGCAATCTATGGCAATCGTTTTTGTTATTCAATTATCATACTGTGGGTGTGATAAGAGCCGACAACCTTTCATATGAGAGACCTATGTCCAGCAGCGGGATACTAAAGGCTGTTAATTTCTCCAGCTTATAAAGTCGAACTTTAAGTGTAGTCGAGTTCCAGTGTCAGCTCATTAATCCGTCTGATGATGGATTAGAAATACCGAGTGTCACCCCCCTTGGGTGTCTCAAGAGGCGACTAGGGGAGCAAACTCTGCAGGACAAAGTCACTGCAAGGAGAAGTGAAACTCGAAATAAACATTGTACTAACTTGTCTGGCCGAGCGTGATACACTAGGCGAAAACCTTATTAACCGACTTCAAAAAAAGGAGGAGGTTTCTCAATTCGACCGTATATATATATATTTTTTTTTTATGTGTGTTCGGGGATAACTTCGTCGTTTATGAACCGATTTTGATGATTCTTTTTTTAATGGAAAGGAGATATCCCAACGGTGGTACCATGATAAGGACACTAAGATCTGATGATGGCATCCAAGAGAAATCGAGTCGAACCTTGAAGTCGGTTTTTATTTTGTTAAAATTTTTTTAAAGAAGAGGCTTAGGTGCAGCAGCGGACTAGTAAAGACGATTGATGACTATTCCAAAACTATTCGTAAATTCCGGCTTTCTTAGGAAAAAACGAATTAAGAACCTCCTAGTATTTTTAAGGTGGTTGAAATAGAAAGAACTGTAGTTGCTTAATAGATATTGTATACTGATGACTGCCTCGGTGGCGCAAGTGGTAGCGTAAGCGACTGATGTGCTTCAGGTCTCGGGTTCGATTCCCGGGTAAGACCAAATATTTGTATGATCTGCAATTGTTTGTTTCGGAGTTTGGGTGTTTTCTATGTATAATATGTATGTATTTACAAAAAAAGTATCTATGTATTTATATCAGCCACCACGCCGCTTTCTACTGCGCTACGTGTTGTGGGTTCAAATTCCACATGGGAGAACATTGTGGGATCTACAAATTGTTGTTCTGAGTCTGGGTGTTCTTTGTGTCCGTTTCATGTATGGTTGTAAAGTCCTCCGCGACGCGACGGAGAAATATTAATTCCTAATGCGGGAGTTGTCTTTTTTTAAGAAAGATATAGTTACGAACAATAAAGACACAAAACAAATTAAGATCTCGTCGAAACAATAACATGTACCTAAACAAAGAAGTCTCATAAGGTTATTTTTCCACTGCAATGTTTTGAAGTCTAATTGCTACCTAATTGGATAGCGAACAACAATTTATAATGACTGTACCTACCAATAATAACGAACGACACGGTATCAATATGACACATTATGTCATTTCTTTAATGACAATAACTAGAATGACTGTCTTCAACACAATTATATAAAGGCAGGTTCATAATAGTCGTCGCTCAGTAAATTCGACCATAACTCCTATTTTAGGGTTCCGTAGCCAAATGGCAAAAACGGAACCCTTGTGGATTCGTCATGTCTGTCTGTCCGTCCGTATGTCACAGCCACTTTTTTTATTTTTTTTTATTAAGCCTTCTGCACTTCTCCTTCATATAAACTTTAACAGTGCCAGTTTCATACTCTTCCGTTTACATAGTTTTTGAAAAAAGGGATGCAAAGTTTTTGGTTCACATATAATGTACAGACTTTATAGTTGAACAAAAGCCGTTAATATTTTTAAAGCCACCGAACAAAATTGGCAACTTTTGTGTTGTCAACACGTGTTGGTGACAAAAGTTTCTGTAATTTCCTTGTGTTAGCAACAAAAATTGACAACAAATATTGGGAACAGTGTTTCCGTTTTTGGCGGTAAACATTGCTGCAAATATTTATTGGCTCTCTGGCTTCTCTCTGGTGATGCTTTAATCAATCAACCTATCACCATCCACTGCTGAACGAAGGTCTCCCCCAAGGAGCGCCAACCGTCCCGGTCTTGGGTAGTCCGCATCCATCCGCCACCAGCCACCTTCTTTAAATCATCGGTCCATCGTGTCGCAGGGCGCCCTACACTACGTTTGCCTAATCGCGGTCTCCACTCTAACACGTTTCGGCTCCAGCGACCTTCGGTTCGTCTGGAGACATGGCCGGCCCACTTCCACTGCAGCGTACTGATTCTCTGTGCAATGTCGGTTACTCCAGTTCTCTGTCGAATAACCTCATTACGAATTTTATGGCACAGAGAGACACCCAGCATTGCACGCTCCATCGCACGCTGAGCTACTTTAAACTTGTGGACGATGGTGAGTGTCCACGTCTCGGCTCCGTATGTCATAACGGGTAGGACGCACTGGTTGTGTACTTTGGTCTTAAGTGATTGAGGTTTCGCCGACTCGAAGATATGACATAGCTTCCCATACGCCGCCCAGCCCAGACGAATCCTTCTGTCGGCCTCCCGATCGAAGTTGTGCCGGCCGAGTTGGATGGTTTGGCCAAGGTAGATGTATTCTTGCACAACCTCGATAGCAGCGCCATTTACGGTCACGGGACTTGGGGATACATGCCTGTTATGCATGACTTTAGTTTTTTCGATATTCATTCCCAGTCCCACTCGTTTTGAAGAAACATCCAAACTGTTGAGCATTTCTTCCAGATCATGCAGAGACTCCGCCAGAATGATTATGTCGTCCGCAAATCGCAGGTGTAAGAGGTACTGGGCATTTACATTGATTCCCCGTCCGTTCCAATCAAGCGTCTTAAAAACGTCTTTCAATGCATTGGTAAACACTTTCGGAGATATGACGTCTCCCTGTCTTAGTCCTCGATGCAATTGGAGTGGTATTGTGCTTTTTCTTGTACTTGGACGGTCATTGTAGCGGTTTCGTAAAGATATCTCATCACCTGGACATATCGGCAGTCAACCAGGCATCTCTGCATGGATTCCAGGACAGCCCAGGTCTCGATGGTATAGAAGGCTTTTTCGTAGTCCACATACGCTAGGCAGAGAGGCTGATTATACTCCTCTGTTTTCTCAATTATTTGCCTAAGATTATGTATGTGGTCCACGGTGCTGAAGCCTTTTCGAAACCCTGCTTACTTGTATGTATTAACAAATAAAAAAATACTTTTTCGTTTTGCATAATCTTCGAAATACATTTGCGTTGCGATGTTTGCATTATCTCCTATGTCATAAAAAGCATATAATTACAAATTTTGCTTTTACACAACACGATACTGAACACTTTGATTATTTATATGTCACTGAACAACATTTATTTTATGATTCAAAAAATGGCGACCACCTGGAGATCGAATTTCAATTATTTATTTTATTCGATATTGTTTATTTCTACGACCGATCTAACTTGAACTATTGACTTTCTGTACCACGATATCTTTAAAAATATATTAATGTATTTTAAATCAAAAACATAAATGTGGAAAAAAGAAATGAGTTTGGTATTTACAAAGGACAACGGTGGTTGATAGAACCTATCGCCTTCAAGCTTAGTTATAATTAGTCATGAAAACTTTTTTTTTTATTAATGTGAAATAGATTAAATTTTATTCAAAACTAGCTGAGCCCCGCGGTTAACGCCACGGGACAAAGTAAAAAAAAAACTCTGTAAAAAGTATCTATACCTATACGGCTATACCAACATCAAAAAAAGCTATTATATTGTACAGTCCAGCATATAATATTTAAATTGATACTTGTTTAAGCTGGCTTAATGCCTTATGGGACTGGCATACCCTAAGGGCATACCCTAATAGGGTAAAAGTCCCTCAAAAATAAAAAAAGAGAAAAAAAACAAAAAAAGTATCTCATGTCCGTCTGCTGGTTCAAAGCTACCTCCCCACCAACTTTCAGCCAAATCGGTTCAGCCGTTCTTGAGTTATAAATAGTGTAACTAACACGACTTTCTTTTATATACACACATCAAAAGTGTCTAGGGATCAAGCATTTTTATGCGGATTTCTTGAGATTGAGATGTGGCTTTGGCCCTGGCCTGCTCAGTGCCAGACTTGAACCCGATTGAGCATGCATGGGATATGCTACAGAGAAGAGCTCTGCCGAATATGGAGGGTATCCAGTAGCAAGAAGACCTTTTTTTGTTGTTGCAACGAACATGGGCGGCCATTCCACAGCGTGATTTGGATGAACTCATTTTGAGTATGCCAAACCGATGTTCTTGTGTTAGTGTTCGCGGTAGAAACACGGATTATTAATTGTTTAAGTTACCTAATAAAATTTTAAAGAAAACTGTTATTTCAGTCTTTTTTTCGAACTTTAATGTTAGTGGTTCAAATGTCAAAAATCCTTTTATTAGGAAAATGGCAAATTTCTTTATTAATGCAAAGGTGACTTGGTTTATCGTTACTGTGACAAACGAAAACACTTTATTTGATGAATCCTTAAAGAAAATTTTAATTAATATCAATCAGGAGAAAAGTTATTGCAAAAATATATGTTGATCCCTAGACACATATGTTGATCCCTAGACACTTTTGATGTGTGTATATAGATGCCGTGTAGGACGGTTAAAAGTAGCGTAGCTTATAGCATAATTAGTGCGTTAACGCGTGTATTTACTTGGAACTACGCTACTTTTTTTGCTTCAATAAGAACAAGGCCGTGCGTTATCTACCTTTTTTTATTTGATCTGAGACTCAGAAAACCGTTTATGTTTTTGATTTAAAATACATTAATATTTTTTTAAAGATATCGTGGAACAGAAAGTCAATAGTTCAAGTTATTTATTTGATCTGAGATCTCAGTAAAGAGTAGCCTTTGTCCTTCTTGCAGAGTTAAAGTTTATATAAATAAAATAAATAAATATTTCGGACATCTAACACACAACGTTGTCTAGTGTCTAGTCCCAAACTAATTAGAGCTTGTGTTAAGGATACCTACTAGACAAATGATATAAATACATATACTATACTTTTTTCGTAAATACATACGAAAAATATAGTTATACATAGAAAACACCCAAACTCCAAAAAAACAAAAATTGCTGATCATGCAAACATTTGGTCCGACCCGAGTATCGCACCCGAAACCTCAAGCACAGCTATCGCATACTGCGCCACCGAGGCAGTCAGTTATATGGTGGTAAGGTGCAGAGCTAAAGAAAACAAGAAAAAAAAGAATTATGATCGAATTTCGACTACTGGGCGACCGATTGATAGCCATAGTCAGTATAATTTTCCAACAAAATTAAATAAATTTAGTCTTAGCGGCCAAGACTCTACAACATAGTTCTCAAAATTTATCAATCAATTCATATGGGTACAATTTAACGCGTAATTAATGTTCATCAAAATGAATACTATAGTACTAATATTATTTTAATGCAACAGTCTTCCGCTCTATTCGACATAAATATTTAATTGTTGGTGCGGTTGAGTGTGGTGCAAACCACACGACCAGACGCAATGGACTAGTTGTTGGTTGTAAAGTGAAATTAATGTGCACCTTCTGTGTCTATTCATTTGATCTAAGTGGCGTGCAATTGGTGATGTGTTCAGCAGTGAACTGCGATAGGTTGAAGATGATGATGAAAGTGCAACGTCGATAAAGTAAATGGAGTTAATGTAGATCACACAAGTAAATGTCGGCAATCATGATCAGTTTCTTGATTCACTATATTTACTGCCTTATTAGTAGCTATGAAGAACTTTCTGTACTTACGTTTAGAATGCAAATATACGTATTTTCCTTGTGTGTGAGTCAAACTAATCCATTAAGAAGCTTTTGCGTTAGAAGGAAATCTTCAGTATTAACAAGTGATTTATTAAAAAGGTTTTTTTAAAACAAGCTTTTATTAATTGTTGATAAAAAAAAAAAATTAAGCCCTTTGATTTGATATCCATATTGGGTGGGTTGTTCAGAAATGTATACGACGCCATTTTGTTACGGTGGCCATTAGATTAGATTCGATATTAGTTTTCACCGATATTACTTCTCAATGTTACGGCTCCGTGTAGGCGTCCTTGTCAGCGACGACCACCCTCGCGTCTATGCATGCCTCTATAGATCCCATGGCAGTGATGCCGAAACTGACCGACTCGTTGAGCACATCTAGATGGCTACAGACTTCCTGCAGCAGCAGATCCCGTCCACAGAGATCGTCTTACTTGGTGATTTTCTCTCACCATTGCCTTGTTCGGAGTACAGTGCCTCTCACAAGCTCACCGCGATCGCGAATTGCACGCAGCTGCCGTGTGTAGCACTACAAGTCAGCAGATTGTGTTGTACAGGTAAATTAGCTTGGAGAAATTTTTGCGTTTGTAGTAGTGTATGGTCAGCAAATAAAAAAAAACAACATTTTATTTTTAGTTTTTATTTTTTTAAAGGTAATATACGTTTGTGGCTGGAGCACACCAAATGCGTACACGTCTACGCATACGCACTACGTACTAATACGGACGTGAAAATGTGTATCCACTGCATTGTAATCTATGGAACTATATGAGGCAGACAAGCCAGTTCCAAACATTACAAGCAGTGAATGCCGGTTTTCACTTCAGTGAAGACGTGTATGAATTAGGTGTTCTCCGGCCATAAATGTTTTATTCTAATAATTCATCAACCCCAGGCATATCACAATCATCCCCATCCTCGCTTTCATCAGATGAATTATTTAAATTAATTATGATTCGTTCTGATATTGTGTCTAAAGCTGCGTCTCTACCCTGATATTTGTTTTCCTCCTCAATAGCATGCAGACAAACTTTTCTCCATTCCTCTACAGTTATGGCGTTCATTTTTTCTTCAGCTAATGACATTATAATCTTCATATTCATTGCGACATTCTTTTTTGCAACATATGTTTTCACTATCCCCCATATATTTTCTATAGGATTAAACTCCGGATGGTATGGTGGTAAACGCAGCACAGTATGACCGTGCTGTCGTAATATTTCGTCTATCTTGTACTCTACAAATCTCGCCTTGTTTTGCAGAATCAGTTCATATAATTGAGGCTTAAGCAACGTGGATGAATGCTCAATGTTTCGCAATGTCAGCCAGTCAATCATTTGCTGTTTTCTAGAATTACTATTCGGTGCAGGATTTTGTATTGAGTTATGATATGGTGCGTTGTCAACAACAACAACACTATTTGGTTGTAAGTTGGGTATCAATTGAGTTTGAATCCACCTTGAATAGTTGTCATAGTTCATATTGTCGTGGTAATCTCCACTTTTTTGGTTGGCTTTAAACATAAGCAATGCATTTGGTATAAAGCCATCCATACCACCGGCATGAACAATGATTAAGCGGTTGCCTTTCGATATATGTTGCTTCAAACCTGAAGTGCTTCCATCTGACCAAGATTTCGAGAGGGTATGTGATGTATGTATATATGTTTCGTCGGTGTAAACAATTGGTCGGCGTTGTTCACGATATTCAGCAATTTTCATCAAATAATTAATTCGCAAGTATCTAATTTCGTGTTTTTCCATAAGAAGTTTCCGGTTATCTTCTGTTTGCTTCCAATTAAAACCTAATGACATGACGTGTTTTCGTAACGTGCTGACACAACCTTTATAATCAATATCTTCTCTCAATTTTGCGTGCAAAGTTTTCAAAGTGGGAACTTCTTTATTTGTGATGTGGAAGTCATGAATTGTTCTTCTGATAACTTGCTGATCAAAGTTATCGATTACTATTGTAGGTTTACGATTCGGTTTCTTTTTAGGAGATTTAAATGTTACTTCCTGATCTGAAGGACGACATTTGCTTTCTGATACTACCTTTCTGACGGATGCTATTGAAATTCCTGTTGATTTAGCAACTAATTGAGTGGGGGTCATAATACTGCTCGGGTTGTTATTACACTCATTTTCGAAATATTTGTACAAACAGTACAAAACTTCTTTAGTTTGAGAAGTCAAAGGCTTGCCTCGACCATGTTTTAACACTGGAGCCATTTTGAATTTACAATATAAAGTTACAACACTTACACACAAATTAAAAACTTCAACAAATATTATAACAATAATAACAAACAATAACAACAATCAACAAATACAAAATTTAACAATTAACGTAATAATTATAATTTTTGAATGAAATGTGTGCTTTATGTTCTAACAGTACCAAGCGACTGACGCCGGACTGCACGTGGCACCTGCGGACAGCGTAAACTGGTTTATTCTGGTTTTGTGCGTGTTTCCACTTTCCACTATCAAGTGACGATTTTTTGCTTTAGATTGAAATATCTCGGAAACGGTGCGTCCTAGGCCAAAAATAAACGCATAAATTTTGACCCCCCCGTAGGCCCCCCGGAGTTTTAAAAACCTAGATGAAAGGAAAGGAAAAAAATATATATTTATATCGGTCTCTCCTCTTTGAAGTTTCACTTCTATCGTGTGTGAATCGCACACACACCTTTTTTTTTAACCGACTTCCAAAAAGGAGGAGGTTCTATGTTCCACTGTATGTATTTTTTTTTTATGTATGTTCACCGATTACTCCGTCAGTTGTGGACCGATTTTGAAATTTTAAATAGTAGTATTATAATGTGTGCTAGGTACCTAAAATCTGTTTGAAGTCGGTGCTAAGCCAAAAAGAATACAAACGAAC
Organism: Diaphora mendica; assembly: GCA_949125395.1. Lineage (NCBI taxonomy): Eukaryota > Metazoa > Arthropoda > Insecta > Lepidoptera > Erebidae > Diaphora > Diaphora mendica. The sequence goes on along the minus strand of OX421312.1, from coordinate 7,399,237 downwards.
AATTACAAAAGTCTAAGCGATAGTTACTTGGCACCGGCTTCAAACAGATTCTAGGTACCTAGCACACATTATAATACTACTATTTAAATGAATAAAGAATTAGGTATAGGCAATTTATGAAGAACCAGTTTATTTTACGCTTTTAAGTGTTTTTTTGGCAGAGAGTTTTCGTTGGATGTTTTTTGGAAGTCGGTTTTTATAAAGTCAAAACCTTTTTCTTTAAAATAAAAACTTGTTTTTATTGAAACCAAAAATCAGAGTGTTGCTAGGGATAAGTATAAAATTAAATAGTAATGTTAGGATATCGAAACATTTTTGTATAGGCCAGAACGATATAGTGGAAACGCGCTCTAAGATCTGAGTAATATACACACCACTACATATGCAAAAATTTCTCGAGACTAATTTCACTGTACTACAGTCCTGCCCTTGGAGACAGGTCTGCTTCTCGCCGGATGATCCCAACACCGCTGCTGATTCTGTTGCTGATGTGGTGGTGCAGGGTGTGGAGTTTTTTATTTCATCCTCTGTGGTCCCCATTGGTGGCAAATGTCGGCCCTGGTTTGGTCCATCTTCCAAAAAGGCTTCTTGCAGGAAGCAGAGCTTGAAAAAGGAGTAGCTTGACCTGGAGGCAAGTTGTGCCTCCAGGTCCTTCAAGAGAGACTTTACAAGGGCGAAGTCGGAGCACATTGCTAGGATTCGTGAGAGATTTGAGTGTTTTCCTCTGGGAACTCGGGCGTTCTAGTCCTTTGCCAAGGCTATCGAAGTGAATTTTGGTAAGCCATCCTTTCCACCTCCACACATAGGAAATAATTCGTTAGCCTATGGCAAAGGAGAAAGCCGATCTTCTGGCCAAACTTTTGCGTCTAACTCGATCTTGGATGCCGGGGAACAGGATCCACCTACTATACCGCGGTGCGAGAGCTGTATGCTGGATATCCAGTTCTACCAACGCTCAGTGCGTTTAGCACTTCTGTCCCTAGATATACATAAGTAGAGGGGCCCTGATATTGTGTTGAAGATGTGCGCTCCAGAGTTGGCATCGGTCTTAACGCATCTTTTTCAGCTCTCCTACTCTTCTTGCGTAGTCTCGTTGGACATTGCGATGGCCTTCTATCGGGTCTGGCACAAAGCGCTTTTTTCGAAGCTCCCTTCCTATGGGCTTTCTGGGAAATTACGCGAATGGGTCACTAGCTTTTTAGCAGATAGAAGTATAAAGGTCGTAGTCGACGGTGAGTGCTCTGACTTATCATTGAATGCTGGTGTCCCCCAAGGTTGTGTGCTATCGTCTACTTTGTTCCTCCTCCATATCAAAGACGTGTTGCGAATGAGCGGCATTCATTGTTATGCGGATGACAGCACGTGCGATGCTCTCGATACCGGCCGCACTAATATATTTCAGAAAAACGTCATTGAGAGTTGAAACAAACTTGTGTCTGAAATTGAAACTCTTTGGAAAAGGTCTCAGATTGGGGTAGACTTAATTTTAATTTAGTACAATTTTACCACTGAAAAACTGACTTTGGTCGTATGTCCTCGTTTTGAAGACACTCCCTTATCTGCCTCAGCCTATATTGGAATACTTGGTGTCGACATATCGAGTGCAGTTTAGTTTCGTGGCCATTTGGAGGGTAAGACCAAATTGGCCTCGAAGAAGCTTGGCGTGCTCAATAGATCAAGACTATATTTCACGCCGGCCCACCGGCTTCTGCTTTATAAGGCGCAGGTTCGGCCTCATATGGAATACTCTTCTCAACTTTGGGCAGGAGCACTCTAGTACCAGCACCTCCTCGACTCGAATCGTCGACTGCCAAGATGTTTCAAATTGGCTGGTCTCTCTGGTGCTGCGTAAAGATGTGGACTTGATATGCATCTTCTATCGCATTTACTATGGAGAGTGCTCCGAGGAATTGTTCGAATTGATCCCTGCCGCCTCTTTCCGCCATCGTTCTACGCGACAGCAGTTTCATCCCCATCGTTTAGACGGCTGGCAGTCCACAACTATGCGCTTTTCAAGAAACTTTCTGCCTCGCACTACAAAACTGTGGAATGAACTGTCGCCTGCGGTATTCCCGGACCACTACGACCGTCAAACCATATATTTAAATAAGAAACTCATTTTTTCTTTTAAGTCTTCGCCCAAAATGCGTATCACTTCTATTGCTACTTCAATGGGTACGTTTTTATGGATGTACAGAAGTGTCAGTCTGGTTGGCCGTTCTTCAACCTTAGCCACGATTAAATTCTATATCGTGACAAAAAATACATATATAAGGAACTTCATGTTTAACAATTTACTTTAGGTCATGGACACAGCCCAGGGGGGGGGGGTCATGACCCCCATGACCCCCCCCCCCTGGATCCGCCCTTGATAATACCATGTATATAAAATTGCATTGTCATCAGAATTAAAGGTGTATTTCAAATTTCAGCTCAATCGGAAATCGGGAAGTGGATCAAATTTAACTTGCAAAATTTGATTACAGACAAACATCGGGACAGGTGAAACTAAATAAAAGATTGTAAAAATGATAACTTCTTTTAATTATATCTCTTCTTCTGTCTGCCATTGAGGCATGGAGCAATCTGGCGATAATATGTATCTTAAAATCTGTACCATCTTCAGATATTATGAAAATCATATCTATACTAATATTATAAACGCGAAAGTTTGTAAGTATGGGTGGATGGATGTTTGTTACTCTTTCACGAAAAAAATACTTCACGGATTTGCATGAAACTTTACAGCAATATAGCTTATTCATCAGAATAACACATAGGCTACTAATTGCCGCGATAACCGACATATACGCGGGCGGAGCCGCGGGCAACCACTAGTATTTTCTAAAGCTATTTGACGAGTGACAGCCTAACGTTAACTATGCAATAATCTTTATTTAAAAAGCATCTCACTAGGCCGCCATAGTGTGGGTCACCATGCTGCACTGTCCGCTTTCGCATTGAGTGGTGACCACCTCTCTTGGATTTCTGCTGCTTTCCATCAGGCAGAGTAGAGTCATTTTGGTAGTTAAAACATAAAATAATGTTCTCAGTGTAATTTCTAGTTGGTTTAAATTTTTTTATTCTTGTTGGGTCGTTTAGATAATATTGTGCTTCTATTTTCTTCTAAATATTAAATATATGTGTGTAATAAATTTCTCTACTAGTTTTTATCACCCTGTAGAAACAATGCTGACGCAGATTTCTAAGAATCTATAACCGAGCGTCGCATTGTGTACGGCCCTCCGAACGTAATTAAGTCGTCGTGAAGTCGTGGTTAAGATAGTTCCTTGTACTTACATGTAAGGTGTAACATCTCGGGAAATAAACTTTAATATACAGTGGCCTTCACATAGTCATTGCACTCCACACACAATAATCCGAATACATGCCTTGATATTAATTAAAGAACATCGGATACACCACGTCATTGATGACAACAACACACCATCTCAAACTCAATTAACTACTTTTAAAGAACTTCGCCTGAAAAATGACAGTAATGGAAGTCACCTCGTACTATTTTCCATAGCGCTGACTATGTAACTGATCAAATTATAAAAAAACAAGTCAGTAATTAAAGTTTGTAACTGTAATAAATAAACCTACCTGTACATTAGTAATGTAAAGTGCATTAGAATCCCTAACAATAAGTATTCTAGCGCTGTTTGTTTACTCAATAGATATGTAGTTTGTTAGACGACATAACCAACAAAGCGCTGCAGCGGAACACCTCTTTTTTAGTTAACACTTAGACGTACTTTTGCTTTCAATAAGATTTCATACCGCGGGCTAACCATTAAAATCGTTTCCAACAATAAATTGCAGCAATTCTATAAACCGCTATCGCTAGTGACATTTGCCGTTTGCGAAACAACTTAATTATCTTTACCAAACTAAAGTTAATATCTATTTCTGAGCCGATTTACACCCTTGAGGTGGCCGCTCGTTAAACAACTTTATTGCTGTTCGTTATGTGTTTACAAGATACCATCCCAATGCGTTTATTGCGAAATAAAATTGCAGAAATATATTCCTCTCTATTTTGAATCTTTTGTATTCAATATCGCGAAAAAGACAGTCAGCATCACTTGGTACAATAAGTTTTGCGTTAACAATTTAAAACAAGATTTATTTCTATTGACTGCCGCCTCGTTGGTCTCGCGGTTGGCGTGTGCGACTGTTGGTCATGAGGTCTCGGGTTCGATTCCTGGGTCGGACCAAATGTTTGTATGATCTACAAATATTTGTTTCGGAGTTTGGGTGTTTCCTATTTATAATAATAGGTCTTTACCACAGAACAAATGAATATACTAGAAGAGGTGTCAAGCAGCAAGTGCAAGATACACTGTGTCGCCTAGACGCACACATTAACGATCAATAATATTATACACACATAAGGAAGTCTTTCCTGATTCGTCCAAAGGATGTAATGTATATAAGTTCAAAAAGCCACTTACAATGTTACTAAATACAACCTTATACCTTTCAACTAAGGTAGGGTTTCACTTGCATATTTGTGTTCGTGGACAGTTTCTTCGAAAACCTTAGGGATGTGGTGAATTTGACATTTATCGATTATAATTATGCCACAATAATTTTTAAATTAATTATTGATTTGACTGATACTCTGATATCCTTTCATTCTACTTTATAATTTTTTTGTTGCAAAACATTGCAACTCCCTTATTTACATAAAATAAATTATATTTTTGTGTATTTAGGCATACATATTTCAGAAACTTTAAATAAATAAAAAACGACTGCGCATTTTCGCAAGTTCTCTACAACCACCGGTTCTTCGCGTCCACGTCGTACAGGAAGCCGTTGGATTAATGGCTAACTAACTTATATTACTAAAAATATGTCACGTTTATTATTTAGTCAAAAGTACTTACATACTATCTTTTTTTTAATCAAATCTGTTTTATTTATCTGGTAGCTGTAAAATTATGATATATGAAATATTTATAAACTTTTTATTAAAACATTTATTTTCAAATATTTCTCCAAAATAACTTTATATAAAAATTTTGCTAATAAACAAAATCATATATTGTTTTAAAAACCATAGTACAATATAAATCGTACTACGATACTAAACATAAAATTCTTCATTCATCAATTCACTGTAAAAATCAATATCATCGAAAACTTTAACATTACGATATCGATTGAATTTGTCTACATCCCTATGTCAAATAATTGTAAACATTACTTTTATTAAATATTTTCGTGCCAAATGTTTTGAAATATTCCCGCAGAAACGCAGTTCATTGCGTGCTCTCGTGGCAAATATGCAAATTATACTTAAATTATATATAATACGTAATGTATGATTATTTCAATCGATTAGAATATAACGGTTTTCATGTGTATTACATAATACTTTTGTGGCGACCTCCACATACAGCGCAACAACAACATAACATACTACAGCGCCATCTACCGAAGATACGTCGAACTACGGAGTAACGAAGGAAACTAAGAAACTACCAATCCTGAATCGCGCAGTGAAAGATCTCGCGCCAGTTAACATATATACAACATCCCAACATCAACATTGGGCAGTTGGCCCGCCAGGCATGATCACCTCGCCTGGTCGGAGGATCCTCCCTTTGTGTTAGAGGGACATATTACCCGTTCCTCCACAGTGGTGACCCCGACGTGATTGGAAACAGCCTTCGATGCAGCATCAGCACGCCACCATCATGTTCACTCCCACAGCAAGTCTCACAGCCAGCCAGCAACCTCGGCCTCAACAGGGATACACCACACGCAGGAAGCGACCGCTCCAGCCTGGTTAACCCTACGGCCTCATCAGCGTCTAGGCACAGCACACTGCACCTACGGTCCATGTAAGCAGAGCAAATCTCTCCCGTCTACGCAGCAGCCAGCCACTACGCAGCAACCGCCCCGACTCACTGGGGACCTCACCGCAGCACCGCGCACCGCACTCAATCCCGACTCACTGGGATCAGCGGACTACAGCCCCGACTCACTGGGACTAGCGGAATTCAGTTCCGACTCACTGGAACTTGCGGCATTTCAGTTCCGACTCACTGGAACTACTCACTCCTGGCACTGGCAAGCTCCACAACAGAGCACAGACAGCTGACTCAACAATGTATCGACCTCCGGTCTTGGAGGGGATTGATGTGGCGACCTCCACATACAGCGCAACAACAACATAACATACTACAGCGCCATCTACCGAAGATACGTCGAACTACGGAGTAACGAAGGAAACTAAGAAACTACCAATCCTGAATCGCGCAGTGAAAGATCTCGCGCCAGTTAACATATATACAACATCCCAACATCAACATTGGGCAGTTGGCCCGCCAGGCATGATCACCTCGCCTGGTCGGAGGATCCTCCCTTTGCGTTGGAGGGACATCTCACCCGTCCCTCCACACTTTTAAGTTTTTTGTTAATATTGCTTAAAAACAAAAGTTTTGAGATTAGCGATGATCGATATGTCTCCTTTGAGTAAATTGTAGTCCTTGCTTCGTATTCAGCACGTAATTATCGCACAGTTCGGCATAGCAATAATTTTTTACGCAGCTACGTTCCCGACGAAAGTTCTACGTGTTATTATAGGTATCGGCGCTTAACTTCGGCGCGCCTACCCCGCCTACATAACAATTTTACTTGTTCTGTGGTCTTTACCTATGAAATTGCCGTTTAGTATGCAATAAGTGAAAGTACTTATTTTTTCAAACTTTTTTATTTCTGTTATTCGAAGTAATCACCCATGCAATCGACGCATCTTTGCCAACGCATTGGCAGTTTATTGATGCCATTCTTGTAAAAATTAGCTGGACGGGAGGCAACAAACTCTTCAAAGGCATTTTGTACTGCCTCTCGGGAATTGAATTTTTTAACCACTAAAAAGTTGTCTAAATTTTGGAAAAAGTAATTGTCGGTAGGTGCAAGGTCTGGTGAGTATGGCGGATGAGGGAGAGCTTCCAACCCCAGCTCTTGCAGCTTGGAGACTGTCTGTTGCGCAGTATGGGGTCGCGCGTTGTCGTGAAGGAGCAGTGGGGACGACCGATTGCCCAAAGCTGGTTGCAGATGTGCAAGCTTCTCCATCATTCTCTCCAGTTCTTCACAGTGCACATCTGCATTAATTCTCATGCCAAGGTCGTGGGGCACCCATATATCAAGCTTTTTAACCTTGCCAATTTGTCGCAAATGGATCAATATTGTTTTGATGCTTACATTAAAAGCTGCTGCTAGCTCAGCTGTAGATTGAGTTTCGTCAGCTTCCACAATCGCCTTTAATTTATTATTATATTATTAACCAAAGTCTCCGGACGACCACGAGCTTCATTTTTCAAGTCAAAATTTCCAGAACGGAACCGGGAAAACCAATAACGGGTTGTGCGTTCGTTTGTACAGTTCTCTCCGTAAACGTTTTTGATGTTACGTGCCGTTTGTGTCGCGTTGGCACCAACGAAGGAACTCATATTTCATAATTACACCTTTTTTTAAAGTATCCATTATGACGAAAAATGTTCAAATGTAATGAAAATACAACGCTAATCAAAAAACAAAAGACTGAGTTTGTAAATAGAATGTCATGGTTTTAAAACAAAATTAATTTGAATTTAGAATACAGAGCCATTACAAACTTTTTTTTATTTGAAATGACCAGTACTGAAGAAAGGCAATTTCATAGGTAAAGACCTAATATGTATGTATTTACAAAAAAAAGTATTTATGTATTTGTATCAGTTGTCTAGTTCCCATAACACAAGCTCTGCTTAGGTTGGGAATAGAAGGCGGGTTGTGTTAGATGTTCGAAATTTATTTATTTATTGATAGGACTTTACTTTTACCCACGGTTCAAAGATTCGATCAGTTGTGTATCAACATTTCGAAACACAATCGTCATTTTCCAAGTTCGAGTTCCATACTTGAAAATCGAATTTAGAAAATGACCTTGTCATAACTTTTGTTTATAGTTTTAAAACCATCGGTATAACCTTTCCTACCTTCGTTCGTTTTAGCTTATTCCTCATTTTCCCATTTAATTATTACAGTGCTTGGTTGACGCCAATAGGCTTGTCTTTATTTTAAGCGTGGGGCTAAAGAATACTCGACAAATTGTAGGCGTTTAATGCGTGTATAACGGCTCCTTTGGGATACAAGAGTAATTATGTATGTAAATTATAAGTGTGTCATTTTAACTTTAGTTTAACAAGCTGGATATTTTCTTTAGATTTCATTCATTTGGAAAGTAAATCTCCACTTATAATCTCTTATTCTTATAAGAATAGTGAAAGTGATAGCAAAATGATCATAAAAAATGGCGTGAAGCAATGTAATGTAGCACGAGTAAAGGAAAAAATCCATAATTTGTAGTTGCATAAAAAAAAGTTTCTTTGTAGCTTTTGCCCTGTAACCACTGGTAATTGGCATACTGCTTTTTTACAGGTATTCCTATTCATGTCGATCACTCTATTACTGAGAGTGTAAAAGTTGTTTAGGTAGGGACTAGGGACCCATAAATTTGAAACTTCGGCGCGAGAACGAAGTACGTACTTTCGACCTGTCCCATTTAACAGATCTATATGAGGCTCGAGCCTTCTCTTTTGCATTTTTATGGAACCTTAAAATGATCGAGGCAATGCACAATTGTCTTATTCTGAGAAATTCAGTTGAGTAACGCCATGGTTTTTTGAAAGCTATTTTTAATACAGCCCGTTGAGCCCGCTCCGATCTAATTTACATAAACTAGATTTATCATGTAGTCCCCCATAATAACACTATGCATTAATTTAACACTGATTGGCAGATACTTAAATATACTACTCTCAAAACTTTGGAACTCAGGAATAACACCAGTTGTAGTTGAAAATTTGTTGTTTATGTGAAATATAACTGTTTCTTGAAGTTATACATACCCTTTACGGCCGCGTTTTCGAAGTCAGCGGGGAGCGGAGCGGTAGCGGAAGCGGAGCGGGCATCGGGGGGGGGGAGGGGGTATTTCACCGGAGCGGGAACGTTAACCCGTTTTCGAAACCAGCGGGCTAAGCAGCGGGTGCTAGAGCGGTTTAGTGGTGTGTTTTAAGAAATTATACCTCGTAAAATATATGTAGTTTGATACGGATGACACATGTCACAAAAAATGACTAGTGATTTCAAATAATTAGTGAAATCGATCAATGTTTGACGATATTTTGGTTCATTGGGGTACCTACTTCTGTACGAGTAATAGCATCATTAATAAGTATTTAAATGTATTTTTCTAAAATCGTACAACCCAAGCATTTTAACCTTACAAAAATCTAGATTAGCCGTAATTGCAAACACATTAATTTACTATAATTGAATAATTCACTTATGGGAAATCACAGATATGAAAACAAACAAACAACATGTATGAAACAGATATAAAAAAAAATAACATCAACCTAGCGAACAAAATTACAAGTAATAAAAATGATTAAAATGTTTGCATAGTAACAAAGAAATACAATATTAATAATTAAATAAACTTGGGGAAATCACAACATTGACAAAATTTAAACATTAATATCAAAATCAGGTGATTGCTATTTTAATCCATCCCTATCTGACACCGCTATACTGGTGCGCATAGTTTGCTCGTTAACTCCGTTAACTATAATGTATTTGGCATAATAAGTAGGTAGTTTAATCAGCAGTGTGAAACTGACTCTATCCAATTCCAGACGGCTGAGTGTGAGGTGTCTAATTGGTTCACCGATCTATCGAAGGTATAAGAAACTATAACTCCTCATATATATTATTTCATTCGCATCCACCCAGCTAAAAGTTTAAACGCACCTTCAACACTTTTAAATTACCGGCATATTAACAGCTCTATGCTAACATAATACAATACAATAAACTCTTTTGTATCACCACCTGGTACAAATTGTTTCAACTTGAGAGTCGGTTAGTGCATGTGAAAATTGGATCACGTGCACTTTAAGTGTTAAAAAGTAAGAACAGACAAGCTTTTGTATTTTTATTGTATTGTTTTTGGTCAGACTAATAGATACTAAAACGAAATATGGTGTGTGAATATTATCTATGTTGAGAAACAGAAGTCGTTTTCAAGGTGACATGATGAATACAACTTTGATAACAAAAGTAACTTTGTAAATATTGTATAAGCAATAACTTAAAAAAAATCTAGAGGCCGGCTCTAATGCAGTGATACTTTTGTGTTCAAAAAGAAAACAGATAGTAGGCTATTTTTTCGTTGTTAACCCCCAACCAAAAAGAGGGGTGTTATAAGTTTCACGTGTCTGTCTGTCTGTGGCACCGTGGCTCCCGAACGGATGAAGCGATTTCAATTTAGTTTTTATTTTGTATGAAAGGTGAGTTACGTGCGAGTGTTCTTAAACATGTTTCATGAAAATCGGTTAAGGTGTTTAAAAGTTATGGGGTGAAAGTGGTGAAGAGTAACCGAATGTCTGCAAAAATATCATTAAGTGGGGTCTCAAATGAAAGCGCATAAAGTTTTTACTTTTAGGGAACTCAGGTTATTATTTCGGGCGGTTTATAAAATTTTGAGAATTTATAGTTATTTTTCACCTAGTTGGTGAAGTTGTTTGAACTCTCCCCCACCAAACCCTAGTAATATTATAAACGTGAAAGTTTGTAAGTATGGATGGATATTTGTTACTCTTTTACGCAAAAACTACTTAACGGATTTGAATGAAACTTTACAATAATATAGCTTACAAATCAGAATAACACATAGGCTACTATTTGCCACGATAACTGACATACACGTGGGCGGAGTCGCGGGCAACAACTAGTGGGTTCATAAGTGAAGCTATTTTGTGGTAAAAAATGTAAAAAAATCAATCAAACTGAGGACTAATTTTTTAAAGTCGGTTAAAAATTGTATCATAAAATCATTGTTCTCATGGTCTTCATGGTCTAAAGACAGTCGGAATAACATTGAGAACATTTGACTACCAAAATAATTGAAACTGTTTTATTAGGTTTAAAGTGGGTAAAATGATATTTTTAGCATAACTACTAAACAACTGGTTTAGCTAACCGTACTATTTATAGTTAATGGGTGCATTAAAAAGAATATTAAATTTAAATTATATTACGAACACAGCGGTAAATACAGCAAAAAATGCTTCACACAGTAACATAAATGTATATTTATCACAAAAATGAAAGAGGATATGAAAAATAAATTCAACCATTCTGTATGAATAGAATACATAGATTTATTTTTTGGCGTATACTCCAGAAAAAAACGATTTTCATAGACGTTTCTTTCAACATAGTATTAGTGAAAAAAGTACAAAAGCGCGCCAAATGGCTTTGCAGTCAGCTGCGTGCCCAGCAGTCACTCGCACTACGCACCCTCGACAAGGCCCTTCGCTTAGTGCGGCACAGGACAATCTCCAGGGATCTGCGCGTGGAGAGCCTAAATGACTTTGTGAGACGCCTGAGCTCAAATATTTTCGCACGGGCCGACTGCTCGCAAGCCCGCCACCCTACAAACGGCTACCGCCGGACAGGCATGGCCTACCGCGAGATCTCGTCTCCGGGGCAACTCACGGAACTATCCCCAGCACCTGACCTGATACTGGCTGACAGGCGCTCCTCAGGGTTCTTATCTCTCGGAGCTCAACCTCGATAAGCACCGGCACAGGGCAAGGCGCGGGTGTAACTAGCAAGTTCGTCGCTCCGCTTGGTCATACGCTAGACTTGATCTCATTAGCTACGCGTCCTCACCGGACTGACACACCGGAACAACCAACAGGTACATCTTGACCCAACCCATACGACATACAGTACCGATAAACACTAACACAGGACAGACCTGGAGAAGTCACCCCGAGACCTGAAGCACCATGGGGTTTACCTACGTAAAGAACCTGAAAGCCAAATAGCTGGTCATTTGGCGAGCTTTGTACGTTTTTTGAAGATTACGTGCTTGTGGCGCCACGTGACCTAAACTTCAGTCGTGCGTCGGACCTGACACAAACTTTTTTGTTCATGAGCCTTAATTTACAAATTACTATAAATTTCCCCAAAGAAAATATTACACATCGTTTATATTGATTCAATTAAGTTCTTATTATATTTACTTTCTTGAAAATCCGTTCGAAATCCCTTTGTTATTTCAAAACCGCGAACTGTCATCAGTTCGTTAAAAATATCAGGTGTAGAGGTAACACTACAGTGTTGGGTTTCAGAGGGGAAGGATCAAAGGGCTCGTGTTCGATTCCCGACAGAGCACACGCGGTACACGTTATTTTAGGCTAGGCTGTTTTTGTGACGGTTTAGGGAAGATACCCGAGCTTGTTACTAACACGTGCGAATTCATGTATTTTAGGAATCTTAAATGAGCTCCGATCCGATGGCCACGGAATAGTTGGTAAAAAGTCCTTATTCAGCTATAAAATCTTGATTAATTGAATTTGTCTCAAAAAGCAGAATTAGAAACAGAATAGTTACCACCTCGAATAAACTTGAAAACATATATAGCTCACCGTAGCAGAGCACGAAATTTGGTATGGATCTTTCTAGAATCAGTTAATCCACACCTATAATAAAAAGTTATTATTAAAAATAAATAATAAGGCTGTGAAAAGCCAATAAATAGATACATTAAAATATTATAATGGATTTCATATTCCGCATTAACAATTGCACTGTTATTGTCTAATACAATGAATAATGAATGTGTATAAAAGTATACAAGAAAAAGAAAAATATCAAAAAAAAAATTGAACGTTTTGCGCTAAATACTTTTAAATAATTTCAACCTTGGTGTTCAAGTTATGAGTTTAAAGTGCCCAAAATGTATATTATTATTTTAAATATATTTAAAGTCCGTATTCATCATTATTTAAAACGAGATAGAGAATTAAAGCCTATCACACAAAAATAAAACTTTGGATGGCTGCCACCTTAAAATTTTACGATTAGGTATGCTTCTATTAATAGCCATATAAAAATTAGACTGCTAATGCCGGTGCGATCTTTTACGTTAATTATAAATTATTCCTATTCATTAGTATTCTTAAAGATTTTATTATATTTTAAGAATTTCATTTAAGGAGATATGTTTTATGTTGATATTTATTGGTGATAAATACATGTTCCTATGGCATTTTTTGACACTGTTAATAAATAAAAAAGCTACCAGAATTGTTCATAAATAACACGTTGCAATTATTTGCGAATAAAGAACGATGTTTCCGTTACACACTTAGAAGAGTCGTTAATATAATTTATTATCGCAACTATTAAATAAAAATTTAAAAACCCCCTACGCAAGCACTTATTCGAGTAATCATACGCCAAAAATGCCTTACATCATTTTGGAAAAGAGCTGATACTCTTACACTACTGGACCGATATTAACCAAACATAGCTAAGAACCACCGCAAGGAAACTGGCTTCCAAATGAAAATAACCACATCGAAATCGGTCCATTTGTTTGAGAGCTACGATGCCACAGACAGACACACACAGACAGACAGACATCGACGTAAAACTTATAACACCCCTCTTTTTGCGACGGGGGTTGAAAACCACGTGATATTGGCACTGTGTAACGAATTAAGTTTTGTTGTAGTGGTCTCTTGTTTATGAATAACGTTCAGGACCGTACCTGAAGACCATTTACTGCAGCTAACTAGAGATTCGTAATAATTTTATTATAGGCAGCGCAGCTATTTATAGTAATCTTCTTCAAAATTTAGATATTGTAATCTTTGAAATAGCCTATCTCTTGGCAGCACGAGACCCCTTCCTTTTGGCTGATGCAGATACTTGCGGAGACACGCTAACCAGCGGCCTTTGATGGTAATCTATTGGTACATCCAAAGATCTTTAAGGTCATAATATTAGATGCCTCGTCCTATCTTCATGCATATATAACTAATCGTTGAATGTTCATATTTATAGTTTAGATAAGTTTAATAAATTCTTAGTTTCTTTAGCCCCTCAACCGTGTTACCTGAACATCTATTGAAAATACGAGTAGGTAGGTATATCAGCAATCTTAGAGAGGGAGACCGCGTCTCGGGAAACGTAGTGTAGGAGGCCCACAGGCCAGGTGGAGTGACGATCGGCGCAAGATGGCTGGCAGTAGTTGGATGCTAGAAGTACAAAATCGATCAATCGGGCGTTCAATGGGAATACTATGTCCAGCTGTGGTCAGCAATAGGATGATGATATCAGCAAAACTTACAGACACCTATGACTACAACAGCACTATTCCTAAGAATTATCAAATCCACTCGATTATATAACATGAAAGTTGTTCATAATATCTTTATTACCACCCACAATATAATTTATTAAACAAAATTTCTTCTTTATTAGTTTCGTTATCTCACAACTAGACCCATTGGTTCGTCACTAGTAATAGTCATGACGCAATGCAATGACATCCAATCCAATTTTTTACTTATTTTATCAACCTCCGACGCAAAAAGAGGGGTGTTATAAGTTTGACGTGTCTGTCTGTCTGTCTGTTTGTTTGTCTATCTGTGGCTCCGTAGTTCGCGAACGGACGAAGCGATTTCAATTTAGTTTTTTTGTATGAAAGGTGATTAAATAGGTGATTGTTTAATTATTTATCATCTTCATACTCACGGATTGCACGAATAGATTAGTGGTTTAAGCAGTCGCCACGCCGTTTTCTACTGCCCTGAGTGTTGTGGGTTCAAACGCATGGGACAACTCTTTCAAACTGTTGTTCTGAGTCTGGGTGTTCCTCGTATCCGTTTCAGGTCTAAATTTCCAAACTCCCTCGCGAAACAGGATTTATTCGTAAATGCAGGAGTTGTCTTTAAAAATGCCCGATGTGTCGTGCTGCACTGTTGCTGAGAATTAAATACAAAATTAACCACTTCCATACACTTTTTTGCACATAATTTTTTTGTTATTAAATAAATAAATAAATAATAAATATTTCGGACATCTAACACACAACGTCATCTAGTCCCAAGCTAAGCAGAGCTTGTGTTATGGGTACTAGACAAGTGATACAAATACATATATATACTTTTTTTTTTGTAAATACATACATATTATACATAGAAAACACCCAAACTCCGAAACAAATATCTGTAGATCATACAAACATTTGGTCGGACCCGGGAATCGAACCCGAGACCTCATGATCAGCAGTCGCACACGTCAACCGCGAGACCAACGAGGCAGTCAAGTTATTACGAGTAGGTATACGTCGTTCGACGTCCAGTAAACAAAGAGCTCTCCCTTTGAGTGAGACGATCGCAGGATACTACTGGAACTGTAATTTAATTTTCTTTTGAAATTGTTAATACGTTACAAAGCAACGCATTAGTCAGTCGATTTTTTATAGTCGATAGGTACTAGCAGACCCGGCGAACTTCGTACCGTCACATTTTTTTTGTAAATATTTTCTACATTTCCTAAGTAGCCAACTTACTACTTAGGCTACTTTTTTAGACTATCATCGCCCCGCGGCGTTACCCGCGGTACGACAATAACCGAGTGTAACACCGGGGGGTTCATCCAGAAACAAATAAAATTAATTTTAGATAAGTAGATTTGCGTTACGGTTGAGAGACTTGGGTTGCCACATAGATATACATGGATGGAATAGAAATATCCGATGTAATATTTTACTTAATCTAAGAACTTATATGTGCTAGAATTTAGGCTAATGTACAAAAGTTTCAAGCAATTAAATGCTATTATATACACACATCAAAAGTGTCTAGGGATCAACATATGTGTCTAGGGATCAACATATATTTTTGCAATAACTTTTCTCCTGATTGATATTAATTAAAATTTTCTTTAAGGATTCATCAAATAGAGTGTTTTCGTTTGTCACAGTAACGATAAACCAAGTCACCTTTGCATTAATAAAGAAATTTGCCATTTTCCTAATAAAGGGATTTTTGATATTTGAACCACTAACATTAAAGTTCGAAAAAAAGACTGAAATAACAGTTTTCTTTAAAATTTTATTAGGTAACTTAAACAATTAATAATCCGTGTTTCTACCGCGAACACTAACAACACAAGAATCGGTTTGGCATACTCAAAATGAGTTCATCCAAATCACGCTGTGGAATGGCCGCCCATGTTCGTTGCAACAACAAAAAAAGGTCTTCTTGTGACTGGATACCCTCCATATTCGGCAGAGCTCTTCTCTGTAGCATATCCCATGCATGCTCAATCGGGTTCAAGTCTGGCGACTGAGCAGGCCAGGGCCAAAGCCACATCTCAATCTCAAGAAATCCGCATAAAAATGCTTGATCCCTAGACACTTTTGATGTGTGTAGTAGGTAGGTCTACCAAGCAAGCAAGTTGTTTATAAATTTTGATCAGAAGTGCCTAGTTCCAAAATTAATGGTTTTCGTTATTTCATCCATTTATTCTAGTTTAGACTCATGTAAAGTTAACTGTATAACTTCCCGCCAACTCACCCTTTCGGCAGACTGCCGAATGCAGTCAGACGCGCGGCTTCCGATTGTGGACTTCACCTGGTCGATATAGCGCATGGGTGCCTTGGAGTCTAATCCCCTCCACCTTTCCCTGCACTACCAATTTGAGAGGTCATCAGTCCGCACTGAGACTTGTACGAGGGGCTTTGTCCGCCTCTACAACCAGTGTAGACTCTACGTGACCACGACCGCTCTGCCAAGAGTGAAGCGAGTGAGAAGAAGAAAGATAACTGTGAATAAGGTAGTTTAAAAGCATTTTTAAAGTAATTTATTTAGTGTACCATAGAATTTAAGCTCAGTGTTAATAATAAGCTTAATTTTCTGATTTTAAATTTAAACAAATAAATAAAATGGTCGTGTCTGTTTGTAATATTACAATAATAGCTTTTTACTAAACGCATAATTATACACGATACATATACCAAAATAACAGCTTTAAAAATTTTTGTCTGTCTGTCTGTTTGTTCCGACTATTCTCTGGAATGGCTGGACCGATATTGACGGGACTTTCACTGGCAGGTGATTATGGAGTTACTTAGCTACCTTTTTTGGCGCCGACGTCCGCGAGTCAACGTGAACAAGCACTTACCCAGCGGCGTTACCCACGATTGTTGTTGTACCGCGGGTAACACGGCGGGGCTCAGCTAGTATCTATCTATACTAATAGTATTATAAAGCTGCAGAGTTTGTTTGTTGGTTTGTTTGTTTGAACGCGCTAATCTCAGGATCTACTGGTCCGATTTGAAAAATTCTTTCAGTGTTGGATAGTCCATTTATCGAGGAAGGCTATAGGCTATATTTTATTTTCAAAAAAATTAGAGATCCGTAAGAAAATTTCTATTTTGTAACCCAAGGTGTGAACTCCAAAACCTATTTTTGCGTGCGCTGCAAAAAGTATTGACAATAGAACAAAATCATGTATTACGGGTTTGTAGGTACTATTAAGATCTACAAAAAAGTCCGCCAGAGCATATATCTAACTATCATGGTTTAGTCACAATAACCGCTTTTGTGCTCAAAAAAATTATTAAATCGTCTGAAGAAAGAAACTACGTTAATTGTGTATCGTAATATTAATCCTTATCCAAATTAAGCATTATGTTATCAAGGGTATTTATGTAGAAGCAAAATACTTTTTGTTTCACCCCATTCGGACATTTCGTTTAGAAGTTATCACGAGTATAAGACGCTAAGAGTTGGTACCTATTATTGAGTTATTTGTCAAAGAGTTTTTATCAACATAATCTATATATATAAAAGAGTAAGGTGACTGACTGACTGACATACCCAGAGATCAACGCACAGCCCAAACCGCTGAAGCTACAATCCTGAAATTTTGCACGTAGGTTCTTCATATGACGTAAGTGAGCACTAAGAAAGGATTTTTTGAAATTCCACCCCTAAGGGGGTTAAATAGGGGTTGAAAGTTTGTATGGAAGTTCGTCATTTTTGAAGTAAGTAACATGAAACTTTTGTTTTGGGCTACTAATTAAAAAAGAGTAAATACTTATTTAAGCGTTTCTGGATATTCTACCCCTAAGGGGTTAAATAGGGGTTGTTATTTCGTATATAGGTCAGTCTGGAAGTCCGTCAGTTTTTAAGTTAGAAACATGAAACTTTATTTTTAGGCTGCTGATTAAAAATGAATTGATACGTGTTTCAGCGTTTCTGAATATTCTACCCCTAAAGGGGTGAAATAGGGGTTGAAAGTTTGTATGGAAGTTCGTCATTTTTTAAGTAAGAAACATGAAACTTTATTTTTGGAGTACTGATTAAAAAAGAGTAGATACGTATTTAAGCGTTTCTGGATATTCTACCCCTAAGGGGTTAAATAGGGGTTGTTATTTCGTATATAGGTCAGCCTGGAAGTCCGTCAGTTTTTAAGTTAGAAACATGAAACTTTATTTTTAGGCTGCTGATTAAAAATGAATTGATACGTGTTTCAGCGTTTCTGAATATTATACCCCTAAGGGGGTGAAATAGGGGTTGAAAGTTTATATGGAAGTTCGTCATTTTTTAAGTAAGAAACATGAAACTTAATTTTTTGGGTACTGATTAAAAAAGAGTAGACACATATTTAAGAGTTTCTGGATATTCTACCCCTAAGGGGTTAAATAGGGGTTGTTATTTCGTATATAGGTCAGTCTGGAAGTCCGTCATTTTTGAAGTCAGAAACACGAAACTTTATTTTTTGGCTGCTGAATTGATACGTGTTTCAGCGTTTCTGAATATTCTACCCATAAGGGGGTGAAATAGGGGTTGAAAGTTTGTATGGAAGTTCGTCATTTTTTAAGTAAGAAACATGAAAATTGATGTTTGGGCTGATTAAAAATGAGTAGATACATATTAAAGCGTTTCTGGACATTCCACCCCTGAGGGCGTGAAATAGGGGTTGAAATTTCGAATATAGGTTATTCTGAAAGTCAACAAACACAACATTATTTTTGGGGTAGTGATTAAAAATGAATAAATACGTATTAAAACGTTTCTTAGTATTCTACCCCTAAGGGGGTTAAATAGGGGTTGAAAGTTTGTATGGAAGTTCGTCATTTTTTAAGTAAGAAACATGAAAATTTACTTTTAGGCTACTGATTAAAAAAGAGTAGATACGTGTTTAAGCGTTTCTGGATATTCTACCCTTAAGGGGGTGAAATAGGGGTTGAAAGTTTGTATGGAAGTCCGTAATTTTTTAAATAAGAAATATGAAACTTTATTTCTGGGCACCTAAGTAAAAATGATTAGATACGTATTTAGGAGTTTTTGGATATTATGCCCCTAAAGGGTTGAAATAGGGGTTGAAAGTTTTTGAGACGGCGACCCATGTCGTGCGGCGTTCCGCAGGGGTCTGCCCTTGGACCACTCCTGTGGAACGTGGGGTACGACTGGGTCCTGCGAGGTCGTCTCCCCCCCGGGCTGGGCGTAATTTGTTACGCCGATGACACGTTGGTCACAGCTCGGGGGGCGAACTTCCAAGAGGCGGCGCGCCTGGCCACCTGGGGTGTTTCTCTGGTGGTCGGGCGCATCGAGGCGCTGGGCTTACGGGTGGCCCTGGACAAGACGGAGGCCCTATTATTTCATGGGCCCCGTCGTGGTCCGCCCCCCGGCGCCTCCATAGAGGTCAACTCGGTCCTCGTACCGGTTCGGGCCCAGATGAGGTATCTGGGCCTGATCCTCGACGGTAGGTGGCTCTTCGACGAGCACTTCCGACAGCTTGGTCCAAAGCTGGTCGGCGCTGCCTCTGCCCTTGGGCGACTCTTGCCCAATTTGGGTGGAGCCAGCGTCGCAACGCGACTCCTCTACACGGGGGTGGTCCGGTCGATGGCGCTGTATGGTGCACCGGTGTGGGTGGCGGCTCTGACTGCCCTTAATAAGGCGCGCCTCTGGCGCCCTCAGAGGGTATTGGCAGTCAGAGCCATACGCGGATACCGCACGGTGTCGACCGAGGCGGCGTGCGCCTTGGCCGGTACACCCCCGTGGGATTTGGAGGCGGAAGTGCTCGCCGAAGTGTATCGACGGGTGGCTGAATATCGGGCGGAGTATGGCTATCGCCCTCCGCCCGAAGAGGTACGCGAGTGGCGTGAAGCCGCCCGTCGAGCCACGATGGCTCGCTGGTCGTTCCGGCTGGAGACTCTACGCGCTGGCTTTGCCGCCGTGGAGGCTCTCCAGCCGGTCATCCTCGAGTGGGCAGGGCGGCAGCACGGGACCCTTTCCTTCCGACTGACGCAGGTCCTTTCCGGGCACGGTTGCTTCGGGAAGTACCTGCACTCGGTCGCCAGGAGGGAATTGAGTCCCGCCTGCCACCACTGCGACTGCAGTGAGGACTCGGCCCAACATACGCTGGCGATCTGCCCCGCATGGGCGTCGCAGCGCCGGGCCCTCACTGCAGTCATCGGAGGAGATCTCTCGCTACCGGCCGTCATACGCTCCATGGCCGGTAGCGATAGCAGTTTTACCGCGAAGATGTAATCTCGCAGAAGGAGGTGGCGGAGAAGGCCCGGGAGGACGATGTCCACTCGGACCCAATCCGCCGCCGGCGAACCGGGCGGCGGAGGCGCGCCTATCAGCGCCTCATGCCGCCCTGAGTGTGGCCGCGGATGGTGGGGACGGGTTTTCCCCTCCATCCGCTCTAGTGGCCACCCGCGAGGGGGTGACGTACGCGTGTGCCGTACGTCACCTAAATTGAGAGTTTTTAACAGCAGACGGTGCCCGCTTTAGTGCGGGCAAGCGCTGGGAGGGGTCCGGACGTGTTAATAACTGCAGTTCCCGGACTCCTCCCTTCATAGGCGCAGAGTGGCACACCGTGTGGTTTTAGTCGGTTCGAGTCCGACACACCGCCCCGCCGCAAGCCCCGGTGGGGTGACGGTCCGAGGGGATTTCCATAGGTAAAAAAAAAAAAAAAAAAAAAAAAAAAGGGGTTGAAAGTTTGTAAGGAAGTCCGTCATTTTTTAAGTAAGAAACATGAAAATGTAGTTTTGGGCTACTGATTAAAAATGGGTAGATACGTGTTGAAGTGTTTCTGGATATTCTAACCCTAAGGGGTTAAATAGGGGTTGTTATTTCGTATATAGGTCAGTCTGGAAGTCCGTCATTTTTGAAGTCAGAAACATGAAACTTTATTTTTTGGCTGCTGATTAAAAATGAATTGATACGTGTTTCAACGTTTCTGAATATTCTACCCCTAAGCTGGTGAAATAGGGCTTGAAAGTTTGTATGGAAGTTCGTCATTTTTTAAGTAAGAAACATGAAAATTGATGTTTGGGCTGATTAAAAATGAGTAGATACATATTAAAGCGTTTCTGGATATTCCACCCCTGAGGGCGTGAAATAGGGGTTGAAATTTCGAATATAGGTTATTCTGAAAGTCCGTCATTCTTGAAGTTAGAAACATGCAACTTTATTTATGGCTACTGATTAAAAATGAGTAGGTACGTATGTACGAACATGTTCTACCGGAACCGGTTGTGGTTCACGGTGCCGTTCTCGAAGTTGTTCAAAAATATGTGTGGTACCTCGGGCAGACTTTGCAGTTAAGTAGAAACAGCTTAGAGGACGAGATGAACGGGAGAATTCAGCCGGGTTGGGCAGCGTATGGGAAACTTTGTCGGGTCTTTAAATCGTCAATCTCACAGTGCCTAAATACGAAAGTCTTCAATCAATACGTCCTACCTGTCATGACATACTGTGCCGAAACGTGGACACTTACGACACGGCTGGTCCACAAGTTCAAAGTCGCTCAGCGTGCTATGGAGAGGGCTATAATAATAATAATAATTAATTTTTCTCATCACAAAAGCTCAACGTTTCTCTAAGGGATTGCATCAAGAATGAGGTGATCCGGTAGAGAACCAAGGTCATTGACATAGCCCACAGGATAAGCAAACTGAAGTGACAATGGGCTGGCCATATTAGCCGTAGAACTGATAACGGTTGGGATAAACGGGTTCGTGAGTGGTGACCGCGTCTCGGCAAACGTAGCGTAGAACGTCCACAGGCCAGGTGGAATAATGATCGGACGGCTGGCAGAAGCAGGAAGAGAGAAGCTGAGGATCGAACCAAGTGGCGTGCAATTGGAGATGCCTATGTCCAGCAGTGGACTGCGATGATAATGATGAGATACGTATTTAAGCGTTTCTGGATATTCTATCCCTAGGCTAAACTGGAAGTCCGTCATTTCTTAATTTAGCAGCCTGAAACCTTGTCTTCAGGTTTTTGATTACAAATAAATGTTAGTTAATACTTATATCAGCATTTATGGGAATTCTATTCCTAAAGGGGTTAAAATAAGGGTCGAAAGTATAGTATATTTAAGTAAGTAAGGGTATGAAAGTCATTTTTTAATGGACTATTGATTATAAATAAATACGTTTAAAAACATGAACACAGTATTCATAGATACTTACACAGTTTTAAATAAATACATATAATCAACTTCCACGCGAGCAAAGCCGCGGGCAACAGCTAGTTATATATAAAATACATATGTATCACTACACACGCAATATAGTAATCACAAAAGTTTTCCTTATTTACCTACACGTACATGACGTACGCTCATAGAAATACAGTTACGATATTGTTACTTTGCGGAAAATCTAGATTTCGTGCGTATAAATATATTATAATTAAATTATTTCTTAAATGGATATAAAAAAGCCCGCTTAAAAAAGGTAGAATTTCATACTAGATTTGCATTGCTTAGAATGCTTAGAATATGTATGGCGTACTTTCAATTCAATTTGATGAAGAAATAAATACGCAAAGAATAACATTAAAATCATAATGATTGCAAAAATAAACATTATGTACTAAGTAGGCATATCTTTATATATATAATTCTTCTGTGAGTGTGTATGTCACTGAACTTCTCTCAAACGACTGGACCGATTTTGATGAATTTTTTTGTGTGTGTTCAAGGGGATCTGGGAATGGTTTAGATTCACAATTTTGTCCGCTGGAAAATGTTTTTTTAATTAATTTTTGAAATTTTCAAATTAAAGACGTGTAGACAGGACAACGTCTGTCGGGTCCGCTAGTGTATGTACATATAAACAAATTAAACAATGCAATGAATGGACCGGACAGTAAACTGACGACCGATAGAGGACAATAAAGGAAAAAAAGTCATTGCGCCAACTCCAAATAAATTTGGAATGAGAAAAAGTTTTACTTATTATAAAATGTAAAGAAAAAAAAACAATTTTATAAACATGCTTTTATTATTACTTGTTAATAAAATGAACTAAAAAGTTAAGAATAATTTAAATCTAATGAAATAATGAAATTTAATACCGTACTAAATTATTTAAATACGAGCGTGTTACATATTCACGCTTTGTCATCTGCATGCATGAAACCCCCGCGGGCCGTCTCTCCACTGGGGTTTGCGGCGGGTGGTGTGTCGGAATCGGACCGACTAAAACCACACGGTGTGCCACTCTGCACCTGAGAAGGGAGGGATCCGGGAACTGCTGTTATTAACACATCCGGAAGTCTTA
Organism: Diaphora mendica; assembly: GCA_949125395.1. Classification (NCBI taxonomy): domain Eukaryota; kingdom Metazoa; phylum Arthropoda; class Insecta; order Lepidoptera; family Erebidae; genus Diaphora; species Diaphora mendica. The sequence continues at coordinate 7,375,776 of OX421312.1, read as the reverse complement.
GCAACCTTGTATTGACCATCGCGATATTTCACTGTGTATGCAACTACGACTAATCATAATTTTTCTAAGGTTATAGCGCCACGCGATCTGCACGCTTGTTTCGAGAACGGGTTAGCGTAGCCGCGCCGCTGCCCGCTCCGCTGCCGCCGCCGCTCCGCTCCCTGCTGACTTAAAAAACGCGGCCGAGTATTTCAATGAAGAATACAGTAAAGTTTTCGTTTCCTCAGTTAACTTTAAGAAAATCCGTCTATTCATTGAAGATTAATAATTGGTTCATTGAAATTTCCTCTAACGAATTAGCATTTCCTTGTGATAACAGACTAACGAATCAGTATTAAATATTGCTGCTTTTTGCCATTTTAAGGTAAGTAGTAGTAGTAAATGTTAAGCAATGTTTAAATTTAGATCATACCATTTACTTTATTTTTATAGCATAGGGGGCAAACGAGCAGACGTATCGCCTGATGGTAATGGATGGCAACACCAGAGGCACTTTATTCTATATTTCATTCATGAACTTAATCAACTAAATAAAAGATATACTTTTTGTATTTTTCTTAAACTTTGTCAAATACTAGTTTTTGCACGAGCCCCTGTTCGCGTGTCGAGGGTTATCGCAGTAAATAGTAGCCTAAGTTACTACCTGATAATGTAGTTTTCCATTGGTATTTTTTTTAATTAGACATGAAAGCATAATAAACATTCAAACAAATTCATGTTCGTATTTATACTATTTTATACCTAACTAGCTGACCCGTGCCCACTTCGTTGGACGGTAAATATTTTTTTCTCCGACTTACTTTGCAAATTCAGCTACCACGAAAAAGTCTTTCCACTTTTCTGGTTATGATATAGCCTATGTCACTCCCAAATAACGTGGCCTTCTATTGGTAAAAGAATTTTCAAAATCGGTTCAGTAGATCCAGAGATTACCCCTTACAATTTAACAAATATACAAACACACAAACTTTAATTTTTTATATAATAGTGTAGATATTAATTATAAACCCAAAAACTATAAACCCATAGATAAAATGTATGTAGCCGATGTCACCTGGGTCATGATTACGACTCTATTAACACCTCATACATACATAAACTGCCAAAACTATTGTCCTTCCCCTTTATATCGCCGTATTCGGTTATATTAGAGTGGTCACAAATTAGTGAACTATTTAAATTCAGATACTTGTTTAATAAGCTTATCATTTACTAAATCATATGTCTTCTCAAGTAATTCATATTACAACTTTCTATAACAGGCATTCAATTCTAGATTGCATTTGCATTCATAATAGATTCAAGACTCTGCGCAATTAAAGCTTCAATTACCATTCAATTATGACATCTTTATACAACCCATATGGATGATATCAATGCCATAATGTTTTTAGATCTACTTATATTGTTATGAAATACTTGTAAGTGTTGCCAGACGTTAATTAAAAACGCCATAATTTCTAATTGAAATAAAAAACGAAATGCTAGTGGGGCATCAAAGGAATTTACCCTTATTAAGATAAAATTAACTTTATAATTGAAAACAATTAAATATAAAATAAACATCGCTTATTTACACAAACATTTTAAAGTTAATTATTGTTGCTCTTAGTTTTTTAATATAATGTAACTTAAATGGTATATTTTCCCATGCTTGTCTTACTTAGGTATAATAAAAACTGCAACAAAAATATTTTTTAAATTCTGTGTATTTCAGACAAACTTTGATTTAAAACAAAATTTCACTCATAAAATTGGTCATGAAGTTTCACTGGAATCTGATCCTTAATATAAATTAGTGTTCCAAATATAATGTAAACTAATCGGTTAAGTTTTAGGAATTTATCTTATTGTTCTGTTAAAAGTTATAATCGGTTCAAAATTGAAAGTAGACATAAAACCATTTTTAGGTTGATTTCAATTCAATTATATACAAACGAAAGTTATTTACTATCCAATATACATACATATAGTTAACAAGACATGCTGTAAATTACTCATCGATTTGGAGATTTATTTATCTTGCAACACTAAAGCTTTGCCTCGACCAATCCGGTTCACCATCTTTGTTTTTACTTTCCCAAGTAAGGATTAAAATTGTTATTGTTATTGATTTCTTGCTACTATTGAAGCAAGAACTGTATAACCATATATTTAGAGTTTTTATTACGTAAATGTGAACATTAACTTACAAGGTGTGTAACGAAAAATATATATAAATTAAAAGTAAAATTGAAATCTATAAACTGTTATGTTTATTCTGTTTGAGGACCTAACCTCTACGAAAGTTTTAACCACACCATGTAAAATGTCACGCTACTCTTAAAGTGCACATACAACAAAGATATTTGGGACAAGCTTTCCTCTACCATTTGAACTTCAAACATTTGATATTAATATAAATTCTGCTAGGCCTGCAGAGGCGAAAAAAATTAAAAATATTGCTGTTTTAAGAATTTTTGCAAATCACCAGAACATTCTAATTTTTCAGTTACCGAGATATGGTTATTTTACAGGTATTAACTTATCTTCAACCAAAATGCCTTATTCATAGGAAGAATTAAGTTACTTATAAAAAAATGGAGCGACGTAGAAAATTAAAAATCGAATAAGCTTTATGTTTTCACGGCGGCTCTAATACTTACCTAATGATGTATCCCCAATGATGCAGAAGCATCTCAATAGGCCGCCTTAGTGTGGGTCACCATTATGCATTGTTACATTGTCTGCATTCGGAATGAGTATCGTGACCGCTATTCTAAGATCCTACTCCTGCTTCCATCAGGCAGAGTAGATTCACTTTGACAGGCTCATATATTACAAAACATATAATATCCCTACCTATATTATAAATGCGAAAGTAACTCACAGCCAAACCGCTGCACCGATTTCAATGAAATTTGTCATGGAGATACTTTGATTCTTGAGGAAGGACATAGGCTACTTTTTGCTACGATAACCGACAAACACGCGGAGCTGCACGCAAAAGCTAGTGCGTATATATATAAACCCAAAAATATCTACTAGCTCTCAGACTATTTATTTAATTCGTTATCTCTTTAGGTGGTGCGATACATTGCCTACCAGATTTTATTACCTTAGTTAAGAGATTTTATTAATTGTGAATCACGAACCAAGAAAAGGTTATTAGATTCTTTATTTTTAATGTGCAATTATGCCTTAATTGGATTTTATTCGGTTTTTAACTTTTCTAACAATGTAATAAACGATATTAATAATTTTGTCGGCCAGCTTCAAATCCGGTCATTGTCTCTTCGTGAGTATATAACAATACTGAGAGATATTCAACCACTTTCAAGGATGACTCAACTATGTACCCAAGATAAAGAAATAAGGTAAAGTAGGTTTTATGAGTGTTTTTATTTTATACTGTTTTTCTAAAATAAATAAAAAATACATAAGAGAAATATAAACAAATAACATCAATAAAATCTTAAGCTATACATCTTCATATATAATGTAACAATTAATCCATACTAATATAAAACAATCGTAGAGTTAAGCTAAAGATATTCCTGTTCAACGTAAAATCCACCAAGGACATCTCGCATCGGCTCCAGATCTTTGTAAACCGCTGTCTTCGTTGAATTCTCAGTATTTACTGGCCCGAGAAAATCTTCAACGAATATTTCGTGGAGCGCTGCCGTGAAACACCGATCGGCTAACAGATCAAACGTCGCAAGTGGAACTGGATTGGTCACACACTGCGAAGAGATTCCAATCATATAGCCAAACAGGCGCTCGATTGGAATCCGCAAGAAAAACGGAAACGTGGCCGTCCCAAACAGATCTGGCGACGCACTGTTGCAGACGAGGCGAAGAAGGTCGGAACAACGTGGACCGATATGAAATGCGAAGCTCACGAGCGTACGCGATGGCAGATTGCTGTGGACATCCTCTGCCCCATCTAGGGGAAATAGGACCTTAAGTCAAGTAAGTCAATATTAAAAGTTCGAAAGTAACTCTGTCTGTCTATCCTGATTTCACGGCTAAACCACTACACCAATTTCAATGAAAGGCATGGAGAGCATTCCTGAGGAAGGACATAGGCATACTTTTTATCGTGTTTACCGACATACACGCGAGCGGAGCCGTTAGCAAAAGCTAGTCTTATATAATGTAAAACTGAAAATTTACTAAAAACTGGCTTGAATGTACGGTATTTGAAGGAACATGCACCAATATAGAATAGAATAGAAAACTCTATATTTGCACACCATGTTACAGAATTAACAGAATTAAATAAGTACATAATACATAAAATGTCCGAAGTGTAGTGTGCAAAGGGCGGCCTTATTGCCAAAAGCAATCTCTTCCAAGCTACCAAAATATGTGAGTATTAAGGGAAAAATTGAAAAAACTGGGTACCCTCTTATTCCGTAATACTTTAGAAGCTTCATGTCGTCGCGAAGTTGCCTGCGAGAGGTCCGAAATATTATTATTACAGGCTGAGTCTCGCGATGTTACCCGCGGAACGACATCAACCGCGGGCAAAGCCGTGGGGCGAAGCTAGTCTAAAAAAGTAGCCTTATAATATTATCAGCTACCTATCAGTGACAGTACCGTCAAAATCGGTCCAGCCGTCCCAGAGATTAGCCGGAACAAACAGACAGACAGTCAAAAAAATTAAAAGTAGATTTTCAGATGTAAGTATCGTATGTACTTTCATTTGCATTTAGTGAAAAGCTGTTTATTTTAAATTACAATCAGACACTTTGATTTTATTTATTTGTATAGTATACTGTCAACTTTTCATTTACGTGTGGAAACCCCCACGGGCCGTCACCCCACCGGGGTTTACAGCGGAGTGGTGTGTCGGAATCGGACCGACTAGAACCACAAGGTGTGCCACTCTGCGAGCTGCCGTTATTACGACATCCGGACCCCAAATATACTGACAACTAGTTCAACCTTCAAATTCAGTTCGCCCTCAGGGTAGCGAAGGTCCGATGCCAGTCACTCCGTGTAAAAACTAACAATGAGGTAAGCCAGTTGAACTAGTCACTGACCCTAAATAAAAGGAATAATATAGGCTAAGAAGATGACGATGGTTCAGCAACACATACTTATTCCTGATCTGTCACAAAAGGTGGAAAAAAAGTGTCAAACTGACGTCATCGTCACCGCACGCTTCCCATGAGCTATATGTAGGTATACTGTGTATATATGTATTTATTTAGTGTAGAATCACCTACAGTTACAACAATATGATAACAATTTTACAAACGTAGTGAAGTGCCCTTCCAATTGTTTGACTAACTACAGGTGAATACAGCATGCTACTCGGTACGGTTAAAGCGGATATAATTATTCACAAATTGAGAAAAAAAAAACAGATACAAACTAAGTCATTAAATAACTTATACAAAAACAATATTAAACTGCATCACAATAAACTATTTTTTCTTTCTCACAAAAGACATATTAAAACAAACTAAAGAAAACAAATCAAATACATTTAAAAAAAAGAAATAAATCAAGTAAATCAAATAAGTCAAATAAATCAAAGAAATCAAACAAAATAAACCAATGAAATAAATGTAATAAAATCAAACTTAAACAAATTGAATTAACAATCAAGTTGATCAAAATTACCAAGTTGAAAGATAAAATGAGACGAAACAAATACTCGTATACAAAACAAAATAAAATGAAATATAACTAGCTCTGCACCGCGGCGTTGCCCCCGGTTGTTGTACCTTGGGTAAGACAACGGGGCTCAGCTAGTATACATATCTATATGATAATTCTACTACTTAAATACTATTTGAAATCCTTCTGCCATAATAATTTTAACTTCAATAACATTGGACTTTCATACAAACTACCATCACCCGGGGTCTCAACACTTTTGCACTATAATATCTCCTGCGGAGTTGGCTGGCCTCCGTTGAGACTTGCCGCCATGGCCGTAATCGGCTAGGATAACATATATATGTACAAAGATATAGAAATAGTATATCTCTCTACACATATAGTTTTCACTTCTATCGGCAGTCATTTTTGTATTATGGTTTAAAGAGTATAAGAGTAGATATTACAAACAGACACTCCAATTTTATTTATTTCTATAGATTATTGTTAACATTGTTATATTGGCATAGATATGAATAACGACAGGAATGGAGTACTTTTGTAAGGTCTTCGTTGAAGAGTGGACAGCTATGGGCTGAATGAAGTAAGTATGTAAGAGCTTCATATTCATACTCTAGTAAGCAAAGCTTCTTAGTTTTCATTCTTAGTTATTTCCTAAAACTTAGGAGATACCTGTATTTCTTTATATATTTGTTCAGTGGGGTTTCTTTTAAGCGTGTGTGTGACTCAGAAATCTATATATTAACATGCAAGAAAAAGTGTATGAATTAGTGTAGAGAATTCTTTGAATTTTTAAGAATAATTTGAGTATGTTGAAATGTGAAATATGAAATATTTATGTGAGTTACAAATTAAATTCAATCTAAAATGCCTGTTATTTTCCTTCTCTACTTGCTTTTAGTAAACTGTAACTACATTGTTTGAAAATTTGTTTACCTTTCTTTGATCATAATTTAAACCTTACGCCTTTGAATTAGAGAACAGAATTGACGGCATCCGTCAACAGAAATATAAGTGTCACTGCATAATGAGATGAAAGCTATGGCGTCTATTTTAGGACAAATGGGACACACAGTCTTTGAAAACTATCAATTTTGTAACAAATTTAGATTATATTTAATCAGTAGAAAATATAATTATTTCTTTTGTATGGTGACTGCTTTAGCGCGAAACTAATTTAATCTATACCTACTAATATTATAAAGCTGAAGAGTTTGTTTGTTTGAACGCGCTAATCTCAGGAACCGCTGGTACGATTTGAAAATTTATTTCAGTGTTGGATAGTATATTTATCGAGGAAGGCTATATGCTATATATCATCACGCTAAGACCATTGAATAGTTGAAAAAGAATGTTACAAAAATGGGGGATTTTTTTACGCTACGAGTAATTAGGAGACGTAAACGACGTTGCGCGGGTCAGCTAGTATTATATAATTCGTCACAGGGTTTGCCATGTAATTGAATTGAGAACAATTTTTTTTTCTGCACTTTAATAGGCGTATATTAGCAATGCAAGTCAAATGTCACCACTGGTCACCACTTATAAAGCATTACATATTACAACTACAAGTTCTTTTTTAAGAAAAGTTATTAAAAATAATGTGATTGTTTAGTCGCAAACTAAGTCTTTGAACTTGCTAAAATAATATTTTGCTTTAATGTGTAAAATAAGGCTACACTTAAATATGTCAGAAAGAGAAAAAAACATTTAAATTATAAACTAATTTTATTATTATTATATTTATTTATATATTATTGACGACCAATATAAACAAAAACTGAGAGTCATAGTTATCGGGGCACCAAAAACTATAAAGGAAAGGGTATTTTTTATTTTCTTACACCACCAGAATCTAGCAGAAAGCAAAAGCTGCAGGAATGCTGCCTCACAACGTTCCTGTTCAACTCAATTAGGTTAAGCCGTAAGTCGCGTTAGAATAAACTAACTTGTCTACATTTCAAAAACGGAACAATTAGCTCATAGGAGCTCCCAACGGCAAAACTAATGGCTGAAAAAATGTATACTTATATTATATGCACTCCCTTGCATATGGAGGCACCTAAGGGCCATGTATCTCTTACTGATTATACCTATAAGTAGGTATTTTTTTAAAAGAGCTCAAACGCTAGTGATACATCCTATATCGTGGAGGACTTTACAAATATGCATGTAACGGACACAAAGAACACCCAGACTTGGAATAACAATTTGTGTGGATCACACAGTGTTGTCCCATGTAGGATTTGAAGCCACAACACTTTTCGAAATAGGAAGCGTCGTGGCGATCGCTTGAACCACCAGGCCATACGTGCAGTCAATTACATATAGTATAATAATTATATTATGTAATCGTTTAGATGAAATTCATAAAATAAATTGATATTAGCATTAGTAAATTATTTGTTCTATTATATATCTATTGTTATAGTGCAAACAACACTTGAATTAATAAGTAATTTTAGTGTATCACGTTGTACCAAAACATAAAATCTAAAATTTATATTCTAGAATTAAAGAATACTTACCAACACTAAGTTACAAGAATTTGTTTCGAAATGCTCTCTGGTCACTGTCAGTCAACTCATGTTTACTTGTATTTTACGACTACATAAAGTGAACTGTTTCTTATATTCCTGTCTGCATTGTGCACTCGTAGATAAAACGACGTCAAGTAATCAGAATAAGTTAATGCAAATGTTGGCTATTAAAGTAAAAAAACCACTGCTGAACAAAGGACATCAAAATAAGTCTGTTTTAAGATTGTTTTTCTAAATTTTAATAGACAGGGAGGTGTAATTATGTTCACTTAGATGATTCAAATTCCCATTGCAGAAAATATAATAAAATGTGCAATTAGAGCTTTAATTGCATATTTAATTTTTATAGTTTGAGAACAGACAGTTTAATTCTCCTCTAAGCCGGAAACACTGTATATAAACTCAATTAAGTTTTAAGAACCGCATAACCTCGTAGTGGCTATTAACACATTATTTCACATTAATAATTATAATTATTATAAACACAAACACATTTTAGCCAGATAAGTAGTACCATTTTTGTTTTAATTGTCGACTTTTATATGCAGAAAGCAAACTAATAAAAAACTTAGTAAGGTGTGATGTCTAGACAAAATATAATGCAACTATACTCTTTGCGCTGTAGCATGGTCACGCACCTGTTTTTTGTATATTTATATATTTTATGAATTATTGACTTGCATGATTATTTTTGCATGAACCCCTTTCGGATAAAATCCTCCTCCAGGGCACACCATTTATCTCTATCCTTGGCGATGTTCAGCCAAACGTTTAAGTTAATAACTGTAGTAAATTAAATTAAACCATAAACTGTAGTAGGTAAATTAAAGTAAATAATAGTGCTTGCGCTGTGTTTCACTGAGGCCCATTCCCCAACCCCACCACTATCTCCCCCCCCTATCCCCCAAAGGCCGGCAACGCACTTGTGACGCCTCTGGTGTTGCAGATGTCCATGGGCGGCGGTAATCGCTTATCATCAGACGATACGTCTGCCCGTTTGCCCTACTATTACATAAAAAAATTAAACCACCACGCACTATGCTATAGCACAAAGAGTATAATAACTGTTACATATCGAAATTAATAATTAATTGGAAATCAAGATCTGTGCAAAAAAAATTGTTGGAAAGCACAGTTGAAGTATATGGAGCTTTTTTACACCTTCGACATATACAATGTATTTATTTGTACACTATTTTTATTTACATATTTTGTCTCAGGTGCACAAACGTGAAGTGTTACAAGTTGATTCTTTCAATTTTTTTTTGTAAATTGACAACAATTTAAAAATGGTCTATTTAGTTTATAAAATTTCTTTATCTGTGATCTATAATTACGAGGAATCTTTATTTATAAGATAATACTATTGTGGCTTAATTTCGTACATCATCAGCGAATTAAATAATTACAAATTTTAACATAAAAAACCTCAATCTGGACCAAATTTAAATGGGACCATTCGGGAAGCACCAGCTTTCAAATAAAAAAGAATCATCAAAATCGGTTCACCCAGTCGAAAGTTATGATGTAACAAACATAAAAAAATACGAATTGAGAACCTCCTCCTTTTTTTGAAGTCCGTTAAAAAATTGTAAGTATCATGAGCATTAATACACATTTTCGAGAAACTTTCGGATCTTCTTAATAAAAGAACTAAGCATTTACTACTAGAAGAAGATAACATTTTAATTATGATCACAATTAGAAGAAAATCACAAGCTAACTCGAAATGAACTTTATCCTTTGAAATAATTTATCGCGAATAAATCCCGGTATACAACAAAAACTATGCGTAAATGCCGCGAAAGTCTAAAAAAAGACATTTAAGAAAACAAACCCACCTGCCACAATCAATCCAATTTTATAAGTACACATGAACGCTGGCGGTCTTCAGGATCCGTGTGTATCGTTTCTAATTATTATAAATCTGTCGTCCGCAATGCGAGACGACACAGTGTAGTCTTTTTTCACTCACTGAGTAATTTCACACGAACAAGTGTGGGGGATGTTAATTAAACGCTTCGATTTTATTATTGTGAACGCGTGTTTTTTATATGTATGTCACTGTGCATGTTGTAATCCGTACTTTGCGTGTTAGAACGACTCTTGTATGTTCTTGTCTAGTTTTATGTCATGTCCTGGTTCAACTGTGAAATATATGGGTAGCTTATAACTTAAAAATAGTTTTGTGTTCTTCGCTATAAAAGTTCGGAGTTATTCGTATAAAATGTGCTTCGAACTTGACATCAGCATGTGGTTACAGCATTTTGCTGCCTATTATGTATGATGGACGAATCCATTTCAATATGATTTGGCGTCGGATAATCCAGCATTAAAAGAAAAAACGAAAACTATTTTGCAATTAATTGAAGGAGTGCGTGGAAGAGGACATCGAGTGATCAAGGACAATTAAAGAGGAAAACTCATTGCATCCTCCCTAGATAAATTAAAAAAAGAATAAGATACATATACATATACATTTAGTAGGTATATCATCTTTTTCTTATTTTTGGAGATGTGTCGTAAATACACGTTAGCGTATTTTACATGATACCCGTACGTAACGAATAAAAATTTCTGACTTAATAATTCGTAGGTACTTGCCACTATCGGTAGTTTTTCATTTTGAATTCGATCAACTACGAGATGATTGTCTCCTTTAATTGCCATAGTCCCATTCTGTACAGCCCATCATCATTGTGTATCTTTCCGACGCTTTATCATGGTAACTTTTTTGACATGAAATTTATTATCGGACTAGCTGTTGCCCGCGGCTTTGCTCGCGTGGAAGTTGTTTATGTATTTAATTAAAACTGTGTTAGTATCTATGAATACTGTGTTGATGTTTTTAAACGTATTTATTTATAATCAATAGTCCATTAAAATTGACTTTCATACACACTTTCGACCCTTATTTTAACCCCTTTAGGAATAAAATGCCCATAAATGCTGATATAAGTATTCATTTATTTGTAATTAAAAGCCTGAAGACAAAGTTCTAGGCTACTAAATTAAAAAAATGACAGACTTCCAGTCTAGCCTAGGGATAGAATATCCAGAAACGATTAAATACGTATCTCATCACCATCATCGCAGTCCACTGCTGGACATAGGCATCTCCAATTGCACGCCACTTGGTTCGATCCTCAGCTTCTCTCATACAGCTCCTGCCAGCCGTCTTGGGCAGATCATTATTCCACCTGGCCTGTGGAAGTTCCACGCTACGTTTGCCGAGACGCGGTCACCACTCACGAACCCGTTTACCCTAACGGTTATCAGTTCTGCAGCTAATATGGCCAGCCCACTGTCACTTCAGCTTGCTTATCCTGTGGGCTATGTCAATGATTTTGGTCCTCTACCGGATCACCTCATTCTTGATGCGATCCCTTAGAGAAACGTTGCGCTTTTGTGATGAGAAAAATAAATCACTATTATTATCATAGCCCTCTCCATAGCACCCTGAGCGACTTTGAACTTGTGGACCAGCCGTGTCGTAAGTGTCCACGTTTCAGCACCGTATGTCATGACAGGTAGGACGTATTGATTCAAGACTTTCGTATTTAGGCACTGTGGGATTGACGATGAAAAGACCCGACGAAGTTTCCCAAACGCTGCCCAACGCGGCTGAATTCTCCTGTTCACCTCGTCCTCGAAGTTGTTTCTACTTAACTGCAAAGTCTGCGTGAGGTACCACACATATTTTTGAACAACTTCGAGAACGGCACGGTGAACCATAACCGGTTCCGGTAGAACATGTTCGTACATACGTACCTACTCATTTTTAATCAGTAGCCATAACTAAAGTTGCATGTTTCTAACTTCAAGAAAGACGGACTTCCAGAATAACCTATATACGAAATTTCAACCTCTATTTCAACCCCTTAGGGGTAGAATATTAGAAACGCTGAAACACGTATCAATTCATTTTTAATCAGCAGCCAAAAAATAAAGTTTCATGTTTCTAACTTCAAAAATGACGGACTTCCAGACTGACCTATTTACGAAATAACAACCCCTATTTAACCCCTTAAGGGTAGAAGAATATCCAGAAACGCTTAAATACGCATCTACTCCTTTTTAATCAGTAGCCCAAAAGTAAAGTTTCATGGTTCTTACTTAAAAAATGACGAACTTCCATACTAACTTTCAACCCCTATTTCACCCCCTTAGGGGTGGAATTTCAAAAATTCCTTTCTTGTTGCTCACTTACGTTACATAAAGAACCTACATGCAAAATTTCAGGATTCTAGCTTCAGCGGTTTGGGCTGCGCGTTGATCTCTGGGTATGTCAGTCAGTCAGACAGTCAGTCAGTCAGTCACTTTACTCTTTTATATATATATATATAGACTAGCTGACCCGGCAAACTTAGTACCACCATATTTACATATCTGTCTTAGCTCCCCACAGTCAGTGTACAGTCGCGGACAAAAAAAAAGTCATTTTCATATTTCTTTTATTTATTTTTCTTTCTACCAAAAAAAGAATGAATGAAATCGGACTATGTGTTATTGAATTACAACTAAGTACATATTTTGACTTTCATCCCCTCTCTCCAGGAAACCATGCTGAATTTCGGGATAATGTACGTAGGTATCCTATGTCCTACCTCGTAGTATGAACTCAAATCATGCCAAGCTTCATTTGAATTCATTCAATAGTTTCGGCGTGATGCGCGGCCAAGATACAGACAGACAGACAGACAAAAATGAAAAAAAATACAGTTTTGGCTTCAGTATCGATTATGGAGAGCCCTCCAAAAATTTGTTTCAAAAGATCTTTAATATATACAGAATTGGACCTGTTACATTTTTATTATAAGTATAGATAGAGATTCAGAAGAGGTAAGATGGCAGGCCACCTTATACGACACGATAACTTTATAAGTAACACTATAGAGGGAAAAATATAAGGAAAGAGAGGAAGGCCGGGACATAGTTATATCGACCAGATTAAGGAAAAAGTGGCGGTTGCGATGTATAAGGAGGTTAAGGAAGCGGCTGTTGATAGGGAGAGCTGGAGAAAGCTGCATCGACAAGAGCTTAGCTCTTAAGTAAACCGAATGAATGAAAATTGTAAAACATTATATCTGAAGTAGCAGTAGTGTATTAGGATGGTCACGGTTGCTTAGTAGTTTTAAGTAGGTAATAAAAAGAAATCTTAATCCAAGACCAAAGAAGTGAAACTTCTGCGCTCAATAAGTAAGCAATATTTCTAATCTATTTAATTCTTTACATTACATTTAGATTTACTGTTTTTAACGATTTTATCAATACTCAAAAGTTTTTAGAGTCTCTAAAGTTGAGCAAAACGACCCGATAGTTAATTTATCTTCTCCTAATTTATTAGGTTTGCCACAACCAGGTTTAAAAAACTACTAGTTGTTGCCTGCGGCTCCGCCCGCGTATATGTCGGTTATCGCGGCAAATAGTAGCCTATGTATTATTCTGATGTATAAGCTATATTACTGTAAAATTTCATCGAAATCTGTTCGGTACTTTTTGCGTGAAAGAGTAACAAACATCCATCCATACTTACAAACTTTAGCGTTTATACGAGTAACTAGCTGTTGCCCGCGGCTCCGCCCGCGTGTATGACGGTTATCGCTGCAAATAGTAGCCTATGTGTTATTCTGATGTATAAGCTATATTACTGTAAAGTTTCATCCAAATCCGTTCAGTAGTTTTTTCGTGAAAGAGTAACAGACATATATCCATACAAACTTTCGCGTTTATAATATTAGTAGGATATTAGTATAGATAGATAACATGGTCATTAAAAGTTCGTTAGTTGTCAACATTTCATAGCATAAAGTCTCATAACTCTAGATATCTATGTAATACGCCATGTGGTGAATATTTACCATGAAAAATCTACGTACCTATGACATCAAACACTCGTACATAACCATAACATAGTAGAAGTGACATAAGCTTGGTATAATTGGACAGGGGTGCGCAGTGTTGGAATGATGGACGCTGTTTGAGGGTGACTGTACTTACTGCACTGTGTTTTTGATCGGCCAAAGAGTAAAATATTCTCGTCTATCGTCGACGTTATTTATATATTGAATAAAAATATATATGGTAAGCTGTAAACAGAAGATAATTTTCTGGTTAGAAACTGTTACAAGCAAAAATTCGCTGTCTCATACTTTCTCAGTTATAATACGCAGTAATAAATTCCATCGAGCTTCCAATGTTAACGTTTTCAAGAAAATAGGGTCTTTATTATATTCAGTGTTAACCACGTGCATCTGGTACGGGCAATATAGACATATAATTATATAAATGTACATATAAATATTTGGAAGAAAAGAAAATTGAAATATTGAATGACCATAGGTCTTCAGTTAGACCACAATATTGTATTAAATAGGTTATGACCCTCCAAACATGAAAATAAATCTGGTCCTTTTAACACATTCGAGCCATTTTTTTGTTTCGTGTCGGAGGGAGAACTGCCTAGTGATCTCTATGTAGGAGTAGGATCACCTAATCATCCCTTGGGTGTCGTAAGAGACGGCTAAAAGAATTAACTGCGCAGAACAACACACTGGAAAAAGTGAAACAAACCCCATACATATCAACCCGTCTGGTCAGCGTGGTATAGGATGCGTATGTCCAGAAGTGGACTATTTAAAGCTGTTGATAAACTGCCTGCAGGCATGTAGCTCCGCCCAATACTCGGACCATGTGATGTGGAGGGTGAGCGAAATGAACTGCGTTTATCCAGGCCCAATTCCGTGGGATTTTTGTTGCTTGCCGTGATTATCTACATTGAATCGTTAATATCTATAGTAATATTATCATTGATCAAATGAAATTTTAAATATTTAAAAAATTAATTTGAAAAAAAATCTCTCATATATTATCTTTGTTTTTAAACCTAAAAATGTACGTTTCTCAAGCATGATGACACTATTATACCTACCAGTATATCGGCACCATTTCTCCCCTATGTCAAATCTATCACTCGTCTGCCGACGGTCATTAGGCACAGCTAAGTAGTTCGAGAGCCACGTGCGGCTTGTCCCATGTATCAGCACTTGACTAATCGTATGTTCAACCGTGATATTTACCACAAGCATATAGGAAGAATAAGTTACATGAAGGCTGACGATTTAATCATTGTTAACTTTTCAAAAAGGATTACCGACTTCAACTCTGAACGTCGTAAGGAGTTGTCCTTATGAATTGTGGTACTCGTACCTTCTCAAGTACGAGCCCAGGGGGTTATGTGTAGTCAGTGGACTAATGTACCTGAAATTCGGGAAATAACAACACGACTAAACGTATTATACGCTTTTTTTATATTTTACGATTACGACTTTACGATAAGAATTTACAGTATCGGAATACAATTATTTATCTTTCACTGCTAGTAGATCTTTACTCCACGACCCTGCAGTCTACCTTCTTTTCTTCAGCATTCAAAAAATCAAAGTTTCAAATTATATAAATCAATTTAAGAACATTTGCTTCAAACAGGAGATTTCATTTGCCAGTCACACATTTCGATGCAGAGGTTGTATAAGTTTTGCACCATGGACGCTTCGTTCGCCACAGTATTTAGTACCTAATTTTCGACCCATTCCATCCATCCTTTGAAACTTGAATGGATGGATTCAACAAATAAGAAAAATAATTTTAGCCTTAAAATTTCGTCTTAAAGTAGCATTTTATCTATTGACAAGTTTCTCTTTTTTTGAAGGCGATCCAATAGTAGTTTATCGATTTAGATTACACACAAGGGTCTCAGCAATTAGACAAAAAAGGTCTTGATCGCATTTCAAATTTTTTCAGTATAAGTCACCATGCAAATATTCGTTAACAAGCACAATGCCTATGTATAGTTGTATTTAGAGCGTGCGTCAAGGACTTTCTGTCTATAGAGTAATGAGGTGAGGCGTTAGAAGATCATCCTTTGTTTTGCCTGGAATCTATATTTTAATAGGTGAAGCAAAAACTTTGTACCCCTAAAATTAATTATGGTTGAATTTCGAACGCTGGGCGAACTATTACATAAACATTCATTCTATGAATACTAGATAGAATGCGATAGTTATGTCCGTTTAAATTATTATATTATAATGACCGTCAATATTGCTTTTAACGGTTTTTCTTTTTACAATCGGTGTATGTACCTAATATAAATTCTAAATATTAGGTTAATACTATTTTAATAAACATGAAATGCAACTCAAATACTCAAGTTATCATCGTAAAATTTTAAATAGGTACGCGTTATGATTGCCCTTTCTATACCACTGGGTATAGAAAGGGGCAATCATATCTTTCTTTCATTTCAGAATAGAAAATAAGTGTGTGACAGCACAACCGCGTCAAATGGCCAGCAAGTTGTCGGGCTTGTGTACGTTGCGCACATATACTAGGTACCTACGTATAATGAAACGCGTAAGTGCCATGAAATTCACGTCACTTACGTCATTTTGGTAGCGAGAAAACTATCTCAAATAATAGGCAGTTCTAGACTTAGACTACATAACTAGACGAAGCGCTGCAGCGTAATTACTTACTTTTAGTTAACGCTCGATATTACTCTCCATACAATTTCTTACCGCGAGCTAAATAGGAAAATTGTTTTTTAGGAGTAAACTCCAAAAATACTTTTACATGAGCAAAACCGCGGACAAAAATTAGTGCACCATGAAACATTCCTGTGAGTAATCATATTGTGTTTTTAATTAAAACCGAACATTATTAATTAATTAATAGCTTTACCCTTCAAAGTATGTTAAAGTTTATCAGTTGTGCGTATTTTTAGCGGAAGTTTGATACACTATCGGTGCTAGTCATCGCGGTTCTCTTTGTACTTAGTTATGTACTCGGTTTCTGGGACTACTTTATCACAAATAAACGATAACTGGACCTTTACTACTTACTGCACACATTGGCATAAATAATTTTAATAGTCGACCGTTGATGTGAGAGATTAGTATTGTCATAAGTTTGGCTCCTGTTTAATTTGGAACTTGATTGCATACTTAATACAAGTAGTGAAGGACCCCGCCGTTCCAGGTGCAGTGATGTTTTACACAAGATGGCTGGCAGGAGCTGAATGCGAAAAGCCAAGGATCCAAAACGTGCAATTGGAAAGTTCTATGTCCAGGTCAGGCTGCGATAGGCTGCTAACGATGCATAATGCACTCGAGAACAATGATTCTAGGTCTAATATAACCCGTAACCCGAATCACACATGTCCGAGATTTGTAGGTAATTTCATAAAATTATCTAGTAATCTCGGAGACGAATATGAAATTCAATTTTAATTTGACCGGAGTGATAACACGGCCTCACAGAAAACCGGTATGAAATAGCGCTTGTGCTTCACCAAGTCAGTGAGGATACCGGAAGCCCATAGCCCAACATCTCCCCCCATCCCCCTCCCCATACCCCAAAGGCCGACAACGCACCTGTGGCGCCTCTGGTGTTACGGGTGTCCATGGGCGGCGATAATGGCTTACCATCGGGTGATACGACTGCTCGTTTGCCACCTATCCCATAAAAAAAAATTAGTTAAATAGAAATCAAACAACATCTAATACAATAAAAATTATAAACGTAACCGGTGACATAAGCGTCTTTGTTGGTATAAATTTGAAAGGCGCTCAATTATAATTTTAATGACAATAGAGGTGAAACATTAAACTTAATGATTTTCGATTAATTTTATGTTATTTATCACAGAGATAAATCATAATTATGTTACAATTACCTGATTTAGAAAATCAGGCTAACTTAACTCAAAGAACTCAAAACAAGTATGACATGTATTAAGGTCGTAATTTTTGGGTAGAAGACTTAAATATGCTTAAATAAATATATATATCCCACCAAAAACATTTTCATGTAAAATGTTGTTAAGACGACTGCATAAGGCTTACCCTGTGAAAAAGAATCAAAAGAAAAAAGTTTCAGATCTCATGTAGAGCCAAGGTTCTGAATCTGCACGCCCTAACTCTACCAACCCTAACTTCACAAACTCTACATCTCAGTAAACATGTATGGCTTTGCCGGTTCGCTACAGCCACGAAGGTGAAACGAATGCCTTTAGTGTTTGCAAATACCTAGTTTCTGAAGTAACGAAACAGCCAAGCCGTACATTTTACTGAGATGTAGAGTTTGTGAAGTTAGGGTTGTTAGAGTTAGGGCTTGGCTCTACATGAGATCTGATATCTTTTTAACAGGGTAAGCCTTATGCAGTCGTCTTGGCAACATTTTACATGAAAATGACTGCACGGTTGGCCTAGTGGTTTCAGCGGTCGCCACGCCTCTTGCTACTTCGCCAAGTGTCGTGGGTTCAAATCCCACGCGGTACGAAACTTTGTGTGATCCACAAATTGTTGTCCCGAGTCTGGGTGTTCTTTGTGTCCGTTTCTTGTATGTTTGTAAGTCCCCCGCGACACAGGATGTTTATTCCTAATGCGGGAGTTGTATTTTTAAAAAAGGAAAAAAAAAAATGTTTTTGATGGGGTTTCATTTCTTTTTGTAAGTTGCTTAAGCCAGAATTTTTATTTTTATTCTTTTTTTGAGTGTATTTTTTGTACATCTTTCCTTTTTCTTTCGAAAAAGTCCGTATATAAAAAATAAAACCTCTAGCATAAAAATAAGTGAAAGTCACATACAAATTTAAACCCCCCAATTTTGGCGGTTGGGGGGCAAAAGTAATAGGTTTATGATTTTTTTAGTTGTTTGAATACTAAGCTTAGTTTACATACCAAATTTCAGCTTTCTAGCACTTCAGGAAGTACCCTTAGTCCCTTCGTACACTAGGCTACGCAAATCTTCGATACTCAACGATTTTAGTCTCCAAGCGACTCCCGCCATACAAATCCCACTAAAAACATTTTCCTGTAAAATGTTGCCAAGACGACTGCATATGGCTTACCCTGTGAAAAAGATATCAGATCTCATGTAGAGCCAAGGTTCTGAATCTACACGTCCTAAACCTACCAACCCTAACTTCACAAACTCTACATCTCAGTAAAAATGTATGGCTTCGCCGTTTCGCTACCATACCGTCATGAAGGGGAAACGAACGCCTTTTGTGTTTGCAAATATCTAGTTTCTGAAGTAATGTGTTATACGAATATTTAGTTTCTGAAGTAACGAAACAGCCAAGCCATACATTTTTACTGAGATATAGAGTTTATGAAGTTAGGGTTGGTAGAGTTAGGGCGTGTAGATTCGGAACCTTGGCTCTACATGAGATCTGATATCTTTTTCACAGGGTAAGCCATATGCAGTCGTCTTGGCAACATTTTACAGGAAAATGTTTTTAGTGGGATTTGTATGGCGGGAGTCGCTTGGAGACTAAAATCGTTGAGTATCGAAGATTTGCGTAGCCTAGTGTACGAAGGGACTAAGGGTACTTCCTGAAGTGCTAGAAAGCTGAAATTTGGTATGTAAACTAAGCTTAGTATTCAAACAACTAAAAAAATCATAAACCTATTACTTTTGCCCCCCAACCGCCAAAATTGGGGGGTTTAAATTTGTATGTGACTTTCACTTATTTTTATGCTAGAGGTTTTATTTTTTATATACGGACTTTTTCGAAAGAAAAAGGAAAGATGTACAAAAAATACACTCAAAAAAAGAATAAAAATAAAAATTCTGGCTTAAGCAACTTACAAAAAGAAATGAAACCCCATCAAAAACATTTTTTTTTTTCCTTTTTTAAAAATACAACTCCCGCATTAGGAATAAACATCCTGTGTCGCGGGGGACTTACAAACATACAAGAAACGGACACAAAGAACACCCAGACTCGGGACAACAATTTGTGGATCACACAAAGTTTCGTACCGCGTGGGATTTGAACCCACGACACTTGGCGAAGTAGCAAGAGGCGTGGCGACCGCTGAAACCACTAGGCCAACCGTGCAGTCATTTTCATGTAAAATGTTGCCAAGACGACTGCATAAGGCTTACCCTGTTAAAAAGATATCAGATCTCATGTAGAGCCAAGCCCTAACTCTAACAACCCTAACTTCACAAACTCTACATCTCAGTAAAATGTACGGCTTGGCTGTTTCGTTACTTCAGAAACTAGGTATTTGCAAACACTAAAGGCATTCGTTTCACCTTCGTGGCTGTAGCGAACCGGCAAAGCCATACATGTTTACTGAGATGTAGAGTTTGTGAAGTTAGGGTTGGTAGAGTTAGGGCGTGCAGATTCAGAACCTTGGCTCTACATGAGATCTGAAACTTTTTTCTTTTGATTCTTTTTCACAGGGTAAGCCTTATGCAGTCGTCTTAACAACATTTTACATGAAAATGTTTTTGGTGGGATATATATATTTATTTAAGCATATTTAAGTCTTCTACCCAAAAATTACGACCTTAATACATGTCATACTTGTTTTGAGTTCTTTGAGTTAAGTTAGCCTGATTTTCTAAATCAGGTAATTGTAACATAATTATGATTTATCTCTGTGATAAATAACATAAAATTAATCGAAAATCATTAAGTTTAATGTTTCACCTCTATTGTCATTAAAATTATAATTGAGCGCCTTTCAAATTTATACCAACAAAGACGCTTATGTCACCGGTTACGTTTATAATTTTTATTGTATTAGATGTTGTTTGATTTCTATTTAACTAATTTTTTTTTATGGGATAGGTGGCAAACGAGCAGTCGTATCACCCGATGGTAAGCCATTATCGCCGCCCATGGACACCCGTAACACCAGAGGCGCCACAGGTGCGTTGTCGGCCTTTGGGGTATGGGGAGGGGGATGGGGGGAGATGTTGGGCTATGGGCTTCCGGTATCCTCACTGACTTGGTGAAGCACAAGCGCTATTTCATACCGGTTTTCTGTGAGGCCGTGTTATCACTCCGGTCAAATTAAAATTGAATTTCATATTCGTCTCCGAGATTACTAGATAATTTTATGAAATTACCTACAAATCTCGGACATGTGTGATTCGGGTTACGGGTTATATTAGACCTAGAATCATTGTTCTCGAGTGCATTATGCATCGTTAGCAGCCTATCGCAGCCTGACCTGGACATAGAACTTTCCAATTGCACGTTTTGGATCCTTGGCTTTTCGCATTCAGCTCCTGCCAGCCATCTTGTGTAAAACATCACTGCACCTGGAACGGCGGGGTCCTTCACTACTTGTATTAAGTATGCAATCAAGTTCCAAATTAAACAGGAGCCAAACTTATGACAATACTAATCTCTCACATCAACGGTCGACTATTAAAATTATTTATGCCAATGTGTGCAGTAAGTAGTAAAGGTCCAGTTATCGTTTATTTGTGATAAAGTAGTCCCAGAAACCGAGTACATAACTAAGTACAAAGAGAACCGCGATGACTAGCACCGATAGTGTATCAAACTTCCGCTAAAAATACGCACAACTGATAAACTTTAACATACTTTGAAGGGTAAAGCTATTAATTAATTAATAATGTTCGGTTTTAATTAAAAACACAATATGATTACTCACAGGAATGTTTCATGGTGCACTAATTTTTGTCCGCGGTTTTGCTCATGTAAAAGTATTTTTGGAGTTTACTCCTAAAAAACAATTTTCCTATTTAGCTCGCGGTAAGAAATTGTATGGAGAGTAATATCGAGCGTTAACTAAAAGTAAGTAATTACGCTGCAGCGCTTCGTCTAGTTATGTAGTCTAAGTCTAGAACTGCCTATTATTTGAGATAGTTTTCTCGCTACCAAAATGACGTAAGTGACGTGAATTTCATGGCACTTACGCGTTTCATTATACGTAGGTACCTAGTATATGTGCGCAACGTACACAAGCCCGACAACTTGCTGGCCATTTGACGCGGTTGTGCTGTCACACACTTATTTTCTATTCTGAAATGAAAGAAAGATATGATTGCCCCTTTCTATACCCAGTGGTATAGAAAGGGCAATCATAACGCGTACCTATTTAAAATTTTACGATGATAACTTGAGTATTTGAGTTGCATTTCATGTTTATTAAAATAGTATTAACCTAATATTTAGAATTTATATTAGGTACATACACCGATTGTAAAAAGAAAAACCGTTAAAAGCAATATTGACGGTCATTATAATATAATAATTTAAACGGACATAACTATCGCATTCTATCTAGTATTCATAGAATGAATGTTTATGTAATAGTTCGCCCAGCGTTCGAAATTCAACCATAATTAATTTTAGGGGTACAAAGTTTTTGCTTCACCTATTAAAATATAGATTCCAGGCAAAACAAAGGATGATCTTCTAACGCCTCACCTCATTACTCTATAGACAGAAAGTCCTTGACGCACGCTCTAAATACAACTATACATAGGCATTGTGCTTGTTAACGAATATTTGCATGGTGACTTATACTGAAAAAATTTGAAATGCGATCAAGACCTTTTTTGTCTAATTGCTGAGACCCTTGTGTGTAATCTAAATCGATAAACTACTATTGGATCGCCTTCAAAAAAAGAGAAACTTGTCAATAGATAAAATGCTACTTTAAGACGAAATTTTAAGGCTAAAATTATTTTTCTTATTTGTTGAATCCATCCATTCAAGTTTCAAAGGATGGATGGAATGGGTCGAAAATTAGGTACTAAATACTGTGGCGAACGAAGCGTCCATGGTGCAAAACTTATACAACCTCTGCATCGAAATGTGTGACTGGCAAATGAAATCTCCTGTTTGAAGCAAATGTTCTTAAATTGATTTATATAATTTGAAACTTTGATTTTTTGAATGTATTACAATATTTAGTTTCTGAAGTAACGAAACAGCCAAGCCATACATTTTTACTGAGATATAGAGTTTATGAAGTTAGGGTTGGTAGAGTTAGGGCGTGTAGATTCGGAACCTTGGCTCTACATGAGATCTGATATCTTTTTCACAGGGTAAGCCATATGCAGTCGTCTTGGCAACATTTTACATGAAAATGTTTTTGGTGGGATTTCATTTCTTTTTGTAAGTTGCTTAAGGCAGTTTTTTTTTCTTTTTTTGGGCTGTTTTTCTTGTACATCTTCTTTCTTCTTTCGAAAAAGTCCGTGTACCAAAAATAAAACCTCTAGCATAAACATTTGTGAAAATCTCTAATAAAAACTTCCACTCCCCAAATTTGGGGGTTGGGGGGCAAAAGTAATAGGTTTATGAATTTTTCTGTTGTTTGTATACTAAACTTAGTTTATATACCAAATTTCAGCTTTCTAGCACTTCAGGAAGTACCCTAACAGTTTTGCTGATCATCAGTGTGTCAGTGACGAAATCGGTGTTTTTTAGGTATCAATAAAATCTAAAGTATCAGAGCTATGCAATTGAGACTTTGTACGTTTCATTAGTCTATTGGTAACATCATATCCTGAGAATTTGAACTATCTGGTATATCGGGAACCAAAGTTATGAGGGTTCAAAAAACGACGAAACACTTCGAGAAAAGGTAGGTAGTGCCCTTCCGCTTCGCTTGGCTCGTCTTGGCGGGGGCACGACCGTGCCCCCAGATATTGAGGTTCGTACGCGAGTCGCTTCGCCGGCATTAGTCGCGCGACTCGCATCGTGCCAGGCACGCGCGCGCGACGTGCCGGGCGAGATCGCCGCTACTTAAGTCAGGGCGATTTCCAAGATGGCGGCGAAATTTTCACATTTTCAGACATTCTGTACAATGATAAGAATTTCGCATCTGTTTGTTGTAATTCTTTTGCAGCTACAAACAGTATCTTCTGTTACGACGATTTCTTAGTTTCCGATAAAGATAGTACAAAATTATACTTTCATCATCACTTGTGTCAGATATTTAATCTGTTTAGCCAGTAAACGTATAGTAACTGAATAGCGAATACGCGTCTTGCGATTCAACGTCGTGTGTACGGACCGTGCGCTACTCGATACTCATGACTTGATACTAATGTCGTATACAACATTAGTATCGAAGATTTGCGTAGCCTTGTGTACGAAGGGCCTAACAGTTTTGATGATCATCAGCGTGCCAGTGACGAAATCGGTGTTTTTAGCTATCAATAAAATCTAAAGTATCAGAGCTATGCAATTGAAAGTTTATATGTTTAATTAGTCTATCATTAACGTCATATCCTGAGAATTTGGACGATCTGGTATATCGGAAATCAAAGTTATGAGGGTTAAAAAAACGTCGAAACACTTCGAGTAAAGGCAGGTAGTGCCCATGTGCTTCGCTTGGCTCGTATTGGCGGGGGCACGACCGTGCCCCCAGATATTGGCACGGTAACTTATAAGGAATCTTCACGATAGAAAAGCTGTCATTTTTTAGAATATTGGAAGTTTGAACTTTTATACTGTTACTTTGAACGACGTAAGCCATAGACATATCCAAATTTATATCGAGTCGTTGAGTCTGCGAGATAAAAGGTATTTCTTACACCCCTTACATTTTTGAGATATTAATGTTCCCATGTACAATATAATTACATATTTTGTGCACCTATTTGGTACACCTATTTTGTGCCACAGTCACTGTATTCTAATGCAAAACTATATTTATATTTTTAATATGAGATTTCACATGAAACATATCTGCCGCCCAGTTGAAGCACGCTCGAGAGCAATGAGTCTGAGTCGCACGAAGATTCTTGATTAAATAAATAGCTAGATTAGTGAATTAAGTTGTGTTTAATAAGAAAATGAAAACTTTTATGAAAAAGCATTCAAAGAAAAAAAAACAAAGAAACAGTTTAGAAAAGTATAACCCGACTACTTAAAAACTTTTGATAAAATTATAATTAGCCTGACACCGGGGCTATTATTGCGAATCGATTCAGTAGTTTAGGCATACGGTGGAACATATAAATATACATAGACTGCCAAGAAACACCTTCCTTGGTTTTTTTTTGGATTATTTTTGGATTCACCGTAATTAGTTAAAGTAGAAATAATATTTCTCAAGTACCTATCCAGTACTTTATTTTACATCCGGCTCGACCGGGACGGTACTACCCTCGCACAGAAGATCAACCTAAAATGACCGCATTCGTGCTGTCTTGTTTCGTGAATGAGTGCGAGACCGGAGGCCCAATGATGCAGAAGCATCACTAGGCCGCTACTGTGTGGGTTACCATGCTGAATTGTCCGCATTCGCAATGAGTATAGTGACCACCACTCTTGGATTCTGCTTATGCTTTCCACCAGGCAAAGTGGAGTCACTTTGGCTTGTATGCCATAACATATGTATAACACGTGCTGCCAGTATCGTGATGGTGGGGCATGTCTAGTTTTTTTTTAACGATGATAGGGAACATTCTCCCTTTTCTTTATTTTTTACTGACCAGGTGGGCCACTGTGAGCGACGCAAGTCTGTAGAGACAGGGGTGTCATTTAATTTACAACTTAGTGAATGCCACCTGTTTTTAAATATTTTATGGGAAACCCTGTGGTGTACTTAAGGCCAAAGCACTACCACACCAATGATCAAATAACGTGTAATGAAGTGAGTTACACGATAGAATCACGAGATCACCAAGAAAAATAAATGACTAGGTATGTTCTTTTGTTTTCTGAATTCTGAATATTGCTGCAGGTATATATCTATACTAATATTATAAACGCGAAAGTTTGTAAGTATGAATGGATGGATGGATGTTTGTTACTCTTTCACGCAAAACCTACTGAACGGATTTGGATGAAACTTTACAGTAATATAGCTTATACATCAGAATAACACATAGGCCGCGATAACCGACATATACGCGGGCGGAGCCGCGGGCAACAACTAGTTCTTAAATATATCTTACTAGCTGACAGCTTTATTTTTTTTGTCAATATTTTCAATTCAGCTTATAGCTTCAGCTTCCCACCGGTAGTGTACACTGTGTACAGTCGCGGACTAAGAACACATAACACTTCAGGTTTTCTTTTAATTTTCCCCTATACAAACCTTGTTTTGCATAACAAACACACAAAAAATATTCAATCCGGTGCAGTGAATCGAGAGTTATGCGCGTAAATACATTTCGATAATTCATTTTTATTTATATAGTTATGACCGGTAGATCCCCACTGATTGTTAGAACAGTTTTCATTGAATCCTTTATTTTTTAATTACTCTGCAAACAATCCCTTTTATTATTAATTATGTAATTATTTTAACATAAGCTATGTCGTTTATGTTACTAAAATAAGGCCTACCTAAACTTAATGCATTATTATTTTTTCGTTGAATATATTTTCGTCTGACTAAACTATTTAACTTTAGTCTATCTATGTTAAGATATTAACGATATTAATTTGTCGATTATTTATATCAGCTACAGAACTCAGAAATAAGTTTTCTAATGATTTCTGACATTTATCAAAGCAGACTATGGCGCGCGTGGTTTCACCTGCCATGTGTTTTTTCGTCTTTAAAACAAAACGCTTGTAGAACGTCACTTTAATTAGTTGTATCTGATCGGCGACAACAGAAGACCAGTTGAGTAGTACATAAATAAGTTTAACTTTTAAACGATCGGTTGGTTTACTGACATGTATTATCGCCTATTATCTTTTTGTGTGAACGAGAAAGAGAGAGAAATGTACTTTTTTTTTTTACTTTGAATTCCCTTTCATATGTAAACATGGCGATATACTATACTAAATACTGTCAAGTATTAGTATAATTCAACACATCTTGCTCTTATTTGCATTTACGTATTTATGGCACTATGGAAAGCTAAACTATGGCTGAATTCTACCAGCAAGGAGAACAGGTACTGTAATATTTGCTTTAAAATCAAATTAGATTAGCTAACATATGCTAACCAATCCTATTAGAGATTCTTACAGATTATATGTAAGGAAATTTACAATATTTTCTACAAAAGCCTTATTTTTTTTTTTTTTTTTTTTTTATTTTATTACACATCATGCACTTTAGGTACATAGGCGGACTTAATGCCTTAGGCATTCTCTACCAGTCAACCTTTAGGTAATGCAGAGAAAATAGGAAGTAGATGCATTTAGGTTATTTGTAAATTAACAAATACACATACATATATGAACTTACTATACACTACACATAATACATAGATGCATATGAATACACATACTAAAATATATATAAATACACACTTACACGAATAAATACCATAACCAGTATGAGATGTCATTTATGTATTGGTTGATTCTGCGAGCTGTTTTAATAAATACTGCTTTACTTTTGTTTTGAATGTAAAAACGTTGGTAGCCATCCTGATCTCGAGCGGGAGCTCATTCCAAAGAAGAACGGACTGCACAAAAAAGGATGAGCCGACGAACTCAGACGTGTGGGAGGGACAACGAAGAAGAAGGTTATTAGAGGACCGAAGGTTTCTGTCATGATTGCTACATAAGAGTTGAAAGTACGATTTTAAATACGTTGGCGAAGATGGGTTATTCAGGATAGAGTATAGGACAGTGAGCGCACGTAGTTTACGGCGTAAGCGAATTGGTAGCCAATTGAGCTGCGAACGAAAAGAGGATACGTGATCGTATTTCCGGAGATTATAAACAAATCGAATGCAGTTATTAAGAAGACGGTCTAATTTATCAAGAAGGTCTGCATTCAGGTCGTAACAGCACACATCACCATAGTCGATTAAGGGGAAAATAAGGGTTTGCACAAGAATGGTCTTGGTTTTTACGGGTAGGAAATTTCGCAGGCGGTTCAGAGACCGAAGCGTTCCAGTAACCCTCTGGCACTGTTTCGTTACTTGTTCACGCCAGTTTAGTGTGCAGTCGAGGTGTAAACCTAGATCTTTCACCGATCTACAAACAGGTATATTAGTCCCATTAAAAGTAATAGCTGGAAGAGTCTCAACGTCTACTCTGCTTATCGATCGGTGACTTCCCACCACAATGGCTTGACATTTTGTGGGGTTTACTGATAACCCAAACCTGTGAGTCCATGCATTGATTGTTTCCAAGTCGTTGTTGACCATTTGTATAGCTGTCGAAATATCATCTACTTTACTCTGCGAATAGAGCTGTAGGTCATCGGCATACAGATGATACGCACTAAGAAGTTCCGGGGTTAGGAGATTAATATAAATAGAAAATAATAGAGGAGAAAGAATACCGCCTTGAGGAACACCAGAGTCAAGATCACACCAACTTGAACAGGATCCATCGACATGAACAGACTGCTGGCGTCCCCGAAGATAAGATGAGAACCATTCCAGTGCTCCAGGTGAGACCGCAAGATAGGAGAGGACAGATAGGAGGATATCGTGACTGACGGTGTTGAAAGCATTGGAGAAGTCGATCAAGACCAAAACCGTAATCTCTGTGTCTTCCATGCCTGCCCTGATGTCGCCAGTCACTTTAAGAAGAGCGGAAGTAGTACTATGGCCAGGCCTAAATCCCGATTGCAAAGGGCTCAGTAGATTGTTTTTATAGACGAATTCAGAAAACTGCTTATGCACACAAGATTCTAGGACTTTGGAAAGGAAAGGGAGAATGGATATTGGTCTAAAATGATTAGGGAGTATGGGATTTGAAATTTTAGGTAAGGGAATGACACAAGCTTTGCGCCACAGTGTTGGAAAAGTTCCGGAATACAAAGAGTAATTTATAATGTGGGTGATTACAGGCAAAATATGGTCAAGGATTGTTATGATCATGCGTCGGCTGATTTGATCACAGCCAACAGCATTGGATTTAATAGATAGTATTATCTTTTTGATATCACCCGAAGCAACCGGAGAAAATCGAAAGGAATTTATATTTAGGTTACTTAGACTCGAGAGGTAGTCAACAGTACGATGCCTGGTCTGGAGATCCAAATGAGTAGAGGAGGAGAAGTGACGATTTAAATCATCCAAACCAACCGCCTGCAAACCACCTGGTCGCGTCTTACCAATACCTAGAGTTCCTAGAAACTTCCAAATATTGGCGGGAGATGAACGAGTGATGTTGTCAAAAATGTGTCGGCGTTTGGCGTTGCGTATCATCTGATTGCACCGATTTCTAGCAGTTTTGTACAAGGTGCGCTTTTCATCGCTACGATCCCTTCTGAATTTACAGAACGCTCTATCTCTACGTCGCATGGCCGAAAGCACCTCCTTCGTCATCCAGGGAGCAGGTTGTCGCTTTAGTTTTATTTTCTTGATAGGTGCGTGGACATCATACAAAGAGAGAATTGTGTGGTTAAAGTTTTGAAGCTTCTCATCTATGTTTGTGACCGACGTTACTACATCCCAATTCAGATTAGAAGCATCCCTAAGTAGCTTGTCGACCTCCATTCGGCCAAAACATCTCATATGCAAAACTCTTGGTTGGGGTTTAGGTGGTTTAAGGACATAGGAGAGAAAGATAAGGTCATGATTGGAGAATGCCGGTGCTTCAAGTTGACCGTGGTTACGGACAAGCGTGGAGGTCGATACCAGTATTAAATCCAACCAAGTATCCACCCCCAGGCTGTTATGATGAGTCGGTTGTAGAGGTAAAATCTGCATACCGGCAGACTCAACAATCTGAAGGAGTTTACAGGAACGTGAGGTTGGGCGAGTTAGGTCTGTATTAAAATCTCCCATGATGATGTGATGAGTGTATGTAGACCCTAAAGATTCCAGTACTGTTTCCAGACTGGAGAAGTAATCAATTGAAGGAGGACAATAAACAGCCCCCAGGACTATTTTGGTTCCTCTCACAAGGACTTCGAGAAATAGGAACTCTGCGGTGGCTGAAGAAGGGGGAGAAGAAGCCAGAATTTTATAAGGAAGAGAGCCGTGTATGTAAATGGCTACTCCGCCTCCCCTCCTGCCAATGCGATCGTTTCTAACAAGAATATAGCCTGTAAGAGGATAGAAAGTAGAAAGAAGATTAGGTTTGAGCCAGCTCTCCGATATCAGGATGGCATGAGCGTTCGTGTTACTAAACGCCTCAGTCAAGTCACTAAAGTGACTGGGAATGCTCTGAGCGTTAATGTGACATACGTTAAGCAGGTGTTGTGATTGACAATTGAATGTAGATTGTAGGCGTTCACCTAATGTGTCACTTAAAGAGGCATAACTTTCGTCTGCGGAGGATAAAGCAGACTCGTAAGCAGTATTATCAGAATCAGTATTATTATCAGATATCATAAATTATAAATTAAATATAAACAATAAAAGTATACTATAAAAATGCAAACGATAATACATATATATATAAATTATAAGTATGCAACAACTTACTCTGTACAGGCTCTGCACCACCCACCAGCTAACACCACATATAATTTAGTTAAAACAATAATAAAAGAAAAAAGTCAAAAAAAGGAACAAAATTAGAAGAAACAGTGATAGTGTAAGCATGGTAACATTATTACACTGAACTCTGAAGTTAACCATCATCGCATTTCCGAACGCAACCCGCCATGCAAACGTCACTTTCACTAAATGTCAAAATTTGATGTTTATATTGATCAAAACAAACAATTGTAGATTCTGTGATTGTGTGACAAAAATTAGAAGTGCTTCATAAATTAAAACAGTATATATGTGTATAACCTAAAATTTAGCCAGCGAGTTACGCTCCGAAACTCGTCAAGTGAACGGCCGATGGTTTATGTTTTGGTCGGACTTTTCTTGTTCGGGCCGGACGAGGTATTCCCTTTTGTGCCACTCCTTGCATGGGATCCCACTGCATGAAGAGCCCTTGGATGTTTCGACGTTAGGTCCGACAGCTCCGCAACAGTAGTTATCTTACACCGGTTGCCGGCATCGACCTTAATTACAATTGTGCCGTCCTGGGTCCAACATGCGCGGGTGCCGAAGTGATTCCGGGCCTTGGCGAATACTGCTTGTCGTGTTTTGGTGAGAAATTCACGAATGGAAACAGCCGAACCCTTTAGTGCAGTCTTAGCCCTCCAAACTGCAGACCGGAGCTCCAAGTTACAAAACCTCACCAGGATGGGCCGGTGGTGGTCCGTATTAGGCGCACCAAGCCTGTGACAGACGGTGAGTGACTCTGCAGAGTATGTCTTAAGTTGCAGCCTGTTGTTTAGTATGTCAAGTGCCACTTTGCCGCAGTCCTCACCCTCGGACTCAACAACTCCCATGAGTAGAAGTGCTTTACCACGATGTCTTGTGTCTATTGCATCAATAGCTTGAGCACATTCACTAATCTGTTTCCGCAACAGTCCAAGCATGCTGAACATCAGTTCGCGAAATGTTCGGAACTTTTCGTTCGCGAACTAAATTTGATTACGTTTTTTCTGTGCTAAATACTCCTACAGGGTAATTTTCCTACAAATATTATGAATAAGAGAATTGACTGTATTATAGGCGTTTATCGACCATTTCACTTGATGACAAGTGAAGAAAGGGATATAATGCAATTGAATGTTGGGAACTGACAGCACGTTGCCTTAAAATAAGTGCAAATTGCTCGTAAAACTAAGTTGTAAGCTCGTTGGTAACAAGTAACCATGGAGTCAGGGTTAATTCATATCTAAGTGACAAGATATTTTACAATTTGTGTTGGCAAACCATTTTTAACTTTATTTTTATAAAACAATGCCTAATTTAGCTTGGTATGTATTCCCTCGAGTAGCCCTGAGTCTTTCAAACAATACTGAGCATTACATTATGGTATTAAAGTTTGAAATAGGATGACAGTGAAATTGTCAGCATCTACGACATAAACTGATGCCACTAAGGTGTCAATTGTTTTTGAAATTGGGGACTTGAATTAGGAATTTACGGTTTAGCAAAAGTTTGACTGGACATTGAGGATAGCAAAACAATTTTCGATGGTACTGGTACGAAGCTGAAACTGTTTTTTTATTGTTATGGAGTAGGGGGACAAACGAGCAGACGTATCGCCTAATGGTAAGCGATTACCGTCGCCCATGGACACCCGCAATACCAGAGGCGTCACAAGTGCGTTGCCGGCCTTTGGGGGATGGGGGGAGGGGTTGAGTGTAGGCCTCCCGTATACTCAATCACTCGGTGAAACACAACGCAAGCACTGTTTCGCACTGGTTTATGTAAGGCCGTGGTATAACTCTGGTCGAGTCGGCCCATTCATGCCAAAGCGTGGCTCTCCCTCGGTAAATGCACAGCATGTTTGTATTAGGTATTACACTCTTATTTATGGGTAATTTCTTACAAAAATATAAGTAATCTACCTAAGAAGCAACCGAGGTCTTTAGGATACTATAACTTCTGAATTTATTCCGTGTGGTGGCAGATTAATAATACGTAAGTATTGAAACCATTCTCATTCATCTTAGTAGTGTCTGAGGCGAGTCAGGAAGCACACGACTCAGAACAACAAAACCGCAAAGAGAAGAAATACTTGAACGAAAACCGAAAAACTACTTAATAAAAAGTATCCTATGTCCTACCTCGTAGTATGAACTCAAATCATGCCAAGTTTCATTTGAATCCATTCAGTAGTTTCGGCGTTATGCACGGCCAAGATACAGACAGACAAAAAAAAATATAGTTTTGGCTTCAGTATCGATTATAGAGAGCCCTCCAAAAAAAAATTTTAACATATCTTTAATGTACAGAATTGGACATGTTACATTTTTATTATAAGTATAGATAGTTCTTTTCCATTTTTTCATACAACTTATTTTATCAAACTCACCACTGCAAAAGTCATGCGATATCGTTTCACCTACCAAGGAAGAAACCTATTTTTTTCCTTTTCCAGCAGAAACAATGAACTCTGTATTCCTAGTGCATATTAAAGCTCAACGAAAATGTTCAGGTTTTTATTTTTTATACTGCCCCTGTTGTTGTAGGCAATTACCTGTGTCGATTGACTTCACAAATTAGCGACACCCAGCACCCAATTATTGTGAATCGGTTCACTCGGCCTGAACGTTTTGCTTTATAGAAAAGGCAGCATGTTTGTAAAACTGGCCTCAATTTGAGATATTCTCTTTTTGAAATTGAAAGACAAAGCTCTAACATAACTGTGCTTTTTTCAATGAGATTGAAACACATTACACAAAAATCTAAATTACACTTTAATTTATTTTGAATTTATAAGTTTGGCATGGAGATACTTTGATTCTAGAGGACGGACATGTATAGCGATCACAAGTGCAGCTGCGCACAATAGCTAGTAAACAATAAAGTTAGGTTCGTTTTAGAAGGATTTCGATATATTTTTTTGATGTAATACGATCTGACACTAAAATAATTGTCCTATTCGAACTAGTGGTTCTTTAAATTAGTGCTTTAAACCAAATAGACGAACTCTTTAGATTATAATGCTAGTTTAGCAAAGATTAAGCTATGCAATCCAACGACGTCCTGATTGCACGTCATCCTCGTTTTGAACAGAAATTCGAAATGTGTACGATATTTCTTTTATTTCTATTGAGGTAGTTGTGTGGTAGGGGATCCCTCATGCATCTATACACCTCTATAGACATTTGCTCTGAAAATGATTTTAGATTTCAGTCTGAGTATTTCCATTGGAATATCTACCTTACTTTTTATTCGAGTATTTAGGTAAACAAATTCCCTACATATCTAGAATTGAATATTGTGAAATCTGAAATGTTTCTGAAATGTAGGGGACAACTAAAAATATCGTATCTTAACGAATTTGGATTTTTAAAATGTACCGTATCTCCTCCTTTTTTCTTTTTCAAAAAAGATAACTCTGGTACTGAGATTATATCCTGTGTCGCGGAGGCCTTTACAAACATCTCTGACACGGACACAAGTAACAAATCCAGAACCACAAATTTTTCTTCTGTGTCTAGACCAATTGTTGTTTTGAGATCAGACTCAGAACAGCATATTGTGGATCTTGGGGATCGAAACCGCAACACTCAGCTCATTAGGAAGCGGTGAGATATCGCTAAACAATTAGGGCATCATCGGTCATACAAGTTCAGAAGGACGAGCTTCAGAACGTGTATTCAAACATTTGATTTCATAATATAAAGAAGATGCTACGTGTTTTGGAAATGAACTGAAGAAAGACAAATGAAAAAATAAGGAATGTCGATTTATGAGAAAAGAAAGAGAAAAATAGTGATTAAACCATAGAGTTATTATAGATAGAGTAGGGAAGCCAGGCCTCCAGCCTTCACTCGGTTAGAAAGAGAGAGAAGATCGCGGTACCCCATCTGTCATTCTCTACTGACGCATGTCTTCATTTCCACTTCGCACTCGCAACGCGTGTGCACACGTTGGACGTTTCCACTTACTGTCAGCCATATGTCTGCCCCAGTCTCTCTATAATCACTCTATGGATTAAACTGTTTATGAGTGTTCACTATGGCTTTATTCAAGAAGTTCAACTTTATGTCTAGAAGTGAAAGGACAGAGCTTTGTCGGTTGAGCCGTGAAAGCGTGACAGACAAACAGATTTATTTCTAAATTATAATTAGTATGGACTGAATAAATATTAAATTACCGATATATCTAATAACTAGCTGACCCGCGCAACTTCGTCTTTGTCAGACCGAAGTGTTTACAATTTCATTGGTTTTAATTTCGTTTTCGCGTAACCCTTTTTTACAAGCTTTTTATTAACTTGCAATGTATGTATGCTTGTATGTTCTGGTGGAATCTTACAACTCAATTTTAAAGCAGATATCTTCAACCAATTTTGCTGAAATTTTGCAAGCATATGTATACAGCGTGACAATACAATATTATAACATGGAGCTGATCTGATGCTGGAGCTGGAAGGTGGCCATAGGAACTCTGTAAAAAAACGTCGCAACATCATCGTGTTTGGGCTTGTTTGATTTGTCTCGTGGCATTGCAGTAAAAGCTTGTTTTTAAAAAGCATTTTAATTTAATTTATTTACTAAGTTAGTCAGTCTAGCAATTTAAAAAAAAGATTTAAGAGATATTAACAGTCATACAAAAATTTAAAAAATAGGAATTTTGATATAAATACAGAATATACTTTTTTAAGCATTTATTGAAAAACTGTTTACAAATAGATACTTTGATTTTGTTTATACTTGTTGAGTTAATAATTTGATAATATGTTGCACGCACCTATAAAGCATTTTTTCTTGGAACCGCTAGAATAACTTAAGTAACCAAAATTGCGACGCGTTACAAACCCCCAACCCAACTCACCCCTAACATACAACGAGTCATAAAAATTAACAGAAAACCGATAAGATTAGGTAC
The DNA here is from genome assembly GCA_949125395.1 of Diaphora mendica. NCBI lineage: Eukaryota > Metazoa > Arthropoda > Insecta > Lepidoptera > Erebidae > Diaphora > Diaphora mendica. Next base: position 7,340,548 of record OX421312.1, on the reverse strand, counting down.
ATGAAAAAATAAACACATAAAAATTATTTCACAATGTTTACGATGAGAATAATTTTAACGATTTTTAAGATAACTTCACCAGTTATTGTACGAATATGACTTTGAAATATTAGTTTCGTCACGGTCCAACCAACAAAACCTTAACAGGACAGGGGCTCATTGGAATCATTATGACCATGGTTTTGAAATAAAGAAATTATTTTGAAATTAGGGAAGACTTTATTATAATGTAGACAATAATTTGTAACAGTGTTTTAACAAACCAACAATTCGTGAGAATTTATTGTTATATTCCACCATTTGTATAATAAATATGTTATACATACACGTGTATTGTGTATATATAATATGTACTTACATAATTATATCTTATTGTAAATGAGGGCACGCTTGTTTAAGTAAAATGTAAAACAATTTTATGCATAAATATGGAAATCAAAAACACGGTGTCCACAAATTTATCTACAAATTAGGACATAAGTAGAAGTCAGATTTACTCTAAACCTGACTTAAAACTTCACTGACTTGACTGGTCAAATCGTCAGGCATTTCAAAGACATGGAATTAAATTAGTTTACACCTATTGCGATCACGTTACTTCCTATAAACATAATATTTATACCTATAGAAGGATAGAACTATACCTATAGAAGAATATAAATATAAGTATGGAAGTCGATAGTTCAAAAGTTGGTTAAAGAGTTGGTGTGAGAATGTTGATTCAGCGATTTAAAAGTTTTACAAAAAATATTATTGTTTGATTTTATATTTTCTTGCGATAAATTTTACTTCGAAGACAAACCAATAGATATTTTATTTGTGAATTTTCAGTAGTTCTGAACCTAGAGACAGGACATGCTATCATAGAAGTTAGAATCGATTAGAATATACTTTTACTTGATCCCTAGCAAATATTTTTTTATTCGGCATAGGTTAGTATTTTATTGGAGTTTAGATAAAAAATATTGGAATTTAATACATTTAGGTATGCTAGAACTCAAAGGTTACGAGTAAGCAGGTAAACATTGGCTTGTATTAATATATAGGTGGGTACAACAGACTGCAAGTAGGCCATGACTCCAATAACCAATTCACAAATAAGAAGAAAGAAGTTCAAAAAGAGTCAGGTTTTCATTCTAATTTAGACTCTTCAGACATGATTTATTAGAAAAAATACTAGTTGAAAATAAAATACAGAGAAATACATAACAAATAATCATACTCGTTATTTACAATTATTTCTCCTGGAAATTGAACCCACTACTTTCACTCACGACCTTCGGGAAGAACCACTAGACTAAAAAGCCTGTCAGGGAATCAATGTTTACTTGGGATTGATTTGAACATTATTTTATAACGAACTACTAAATTTAGTGTCATAAAAAAAACTACTATTAAATTTTATTCACCTTTATTATTAGGCAAATAAAGCTTGCATTCTAAATTGTTTTTTTTTTTTTTAATATTTAGGACATCTAACACACAACGCCATCTAGTCTCAAGCTAAGCAGAGCTTGTGTTATGGGTACTAGACAACTGATACAAATACATATATACTTTTTTTTTTGTAAATACATACATATTATACATAGAAAACACCCAAACTCCGAAACAAATATTTGTAGATCATACAAACATTTGGTCCGACCCGGGAATCGAACCCGAGACCTCATGATCAGCAGTCGCACACGCCAACCGCGAGACCAACGAGGCCGTCGTAAATTCTCTCAGTAAACGGTTCAATTGACAATTTAAATAATAAATAACTGTTGATGTGCAGCAATGAAAATTGTACAGTTATAGTAGGTGGGTACCCGGACACCGAGCTCTATTGAGATTTCATTGATTTATTAGCTAGGATTTACTTCGGTAGCTGAAAGTATGAACTCAGTCGTAACCACTATTTCACTTTCTTCAATTCATAGCATTTAACTTCAGATTGCACGAATGGCGTTGTGGTCTAAGCTACCTACTACGCTAAGTATCGTGGGTTCAATTCCAAGCACTTTGTGAGATCTATAAATTGTTATTCCGTGTCTGGCTATTTATAGAGTACATTTCATTACACATTCAATTCACTTAGTGGGGTAAATATCTTTTTAAAAGAGTACTGGACACATTTTTAATGAGAGTGATAGGTATCTTCTTAAAAGAAAAAAAATAGTAGAAGAAAAGTGCTTCCGTTCTTATAAATAAAATCGACTTTTACGTTTTTTTCCGAGTACATACCGTTTCTCCTTCGCAGACTAACAAGGTAACGGTAACTAGCGGAATTGTATTTAATAAAACCATGTAAAAAAATGTTGGCTTTATTAAGATCTGCCTTATTGAAAGTTATTCATTCATATAAGTTCAATATCTATTGAATTAGAAATATGCAAGTCATTTCATGACTTGAGATGATTAAAAAATAGAATTGCTCGAGTAGTTAGGTAGTCGTGTCGAGCAGTCGAGTTTCGTAAATATAATTACTATTGAGTATAAACTTAGCGTGGATTGTTAGAAAAAAGTTTCTTACTTCATCTATACAAATTAATAAAATTGGAGTGTCTGTTTGTAATATTAAAATAACCGCTTTTTACTAAATGCTTAAGTAAGTATATGAGGTAAATATACCAAAATATCATATTTTTTTACAGTTTTTGTCTGTCTGTTTGTTCCCGCTAATCTCTGGAATAGCTGGATCGATTTTGACGGGACTTTCACTGGCAGATAGCTACTTTTTTTCGACTAGCTTCGCCCCGCAGCATTACCCGCCGTAGTGAAGGTACAAATAGTACCGCGGGTAGCACCGCGGGACTCAGCTAGTAGATTTATAAATAACTGAGCTGAGACATAAATAATAGTAAGTAGTAATAAAAGTGAAGTAGACTGTAGTAAGACTGAAGTAAAAAAGAAGACAACTAGACTAGACTTAGTCTTATTCGACTAGTTACAACTAGTTGTAAATTCACACAAAGTGATCTGTAACTCCAATTCATGGCAGAGTTTGGATAATATAGGTAGGTAATAACCTACTTAGGTTATTGCCTACCTATATTATACAAACTCTGCCAAGTTCGAGTTTGAAGTATAATTTTTTTTTTTTTTTTTTTTTAATGAATATTTTGGACACCTAACACACAACGCCATCTAGTCCCAAGCTAAGCAGAGCTTGTGTTATGGGTACTAGACAACTGATAGAAATACATATATACTTTTTTTTTTGTAAATACATACATATTACACATAGAAAACACCCAAATTCCGAAACAACTATTTGTAGATCATACAAACATTTGGTCCGACCCGGGAATCGAACCCAAGACCTCATGATCGGCAGTCGCACACGCCAACCGCGAGACCAACCAGGCAGTTAATATAGGTATATTATCCACATACTGATGAAACCGCCTGATTTGGCTAGTAAAATTACACAAGGTAACAATAAAAAAAAGGATGAAAGCAACTGTACTAATCTTTCTGAAGATAAAAGAAAAAAAATTAAATTTCAACAACAATATCAACAACCCATAACGTCCCATTGCTGGGCCCGGGTCTCCTCTCAGAATAGGGTGATGGGCATACGTCCCTACGCTAGCTAAATGCGGGTTGCCAACTATTTGAGTACAACTTTACAAACCTTAGTGGTTAATGGTGTTATGTTTTAATATTTCATGTATTTTCGTTTAAATATGATTATTAAATGAAAAAAATAAATTACACCCAGATAGAGAACAAATTTTAATGGCACACAATTAGATTATTGTCCTGGGTGGTAATCGAACTCACGACCTTTGCTAAACAGTTCCGCTTAGAAGTCAAAGTCTTTATCCATTAAACCAACAGGCTCGTCAATATCTAAAGAAACACTGTTTAAGGAAATAACAAGCATAAAAGTATTATCGCAAAATGGAACAAATCGCTTTAAATAAGTGAACTACTGTAATTAAAAGCAAAAAACCCTTACTAATGTTATTTACATAAAATTAATAACTTTTAATATATTTGTAGCTATGTATTAGTAAGGCATCTTTGGATATAGGTAAGTTTTCAAATTTTCAACAGAAAATATGAAATTTACCGGACAAAGTCCAACCAATTTTCTAAAATGAAAAATAACATTATTTCTATTTTGTTCCTCTATATAAAGTCTGAGTTAATAAAATATTTTAAAGCCATACGAGCCATACGAGGCAGCCTTGTACAATAAGCCAACATTTTCCATCTGAAGTAAGTCTAATATTCCATGTCGCGCGGTAGCACTTCTTCAAATAATCGATCTTCTGTCGCAAACCATGGCTGTATTAACAGTAACTTGGCTTTATTCCTTAACTTGCTCAAACATTTCACTCAGATGCTTTTAAAAATATAGTCTATGATCCCAGTCCGAATATACAAAATACAATGTTTATAAAAAGTACTTACGTCACTTTTCCACCACGAGTATCGTAGGATATTGTACAAAAATGCCGAAAAATCTTTTCGCTGTCTCGCTCATACGTATTTCCAAAGCGTAAGCTAAAACAAGAAGAGAATAGTAAATTTCAAACGCTGCTCAGTCCGCGCCATTTTCCCATTGGTGGAACATGTAGCAGAGGCGTGGCAACGTCGCACATTGCCCCTCAGATGTCCACCGCCCGACAGTTGAGCGTTCGTGTCGGAACAGTTGAATGCTTTCGCGTTGACCTGACCGTTGCGTGCGACGTTGCCGTTTCGCCGCGAATTAGGAGGTAAATTTGAAATTGTATAGACGTATGATGTGGTATGTCAAAGTGGACCCTCATTTAGTACTTGTAAAGTAATGTTTCAGTTCGAGATGACTTAGTTCGCTTGTATGGCCGACATCTTATATAAGTTTATTATTATTTGCAAAAGAACTGTAAGTTGATAGCATATAAAAATTCCTGTTTCAGAAACAAAACAAACTTGTCATTTAAGAAAAAGTACCTTTTTGGTATTTAATTACTTTAAATCAAGCTCAGCAGTTTTTTTTATAACGGATGGTTAGCTTTCAATTTCAATTATGACAAAATAAAAATTATAAAAAAAAATGCAGAATAAAACAAAATTTTCTTAAAAACGACTTCATGTTATTGACATTGTACTTTCCAACATTGTACATTTGGTATACAGATCAGTATTGCAGATCTTACAAATTTAACTTTTAGTACATAGAGTCAAAATATTCTGTACGTCATAAGAATATAATGAAATAGCACATCACAATAAATTAAATTATTGATGATGATGGGTAATACACAAATGAACATATTAATCTTACAGTAACATAGATTTGTTAAGTTATTAAATAGATAACGGAATCCCCCAGAAACTAAATTAATCACTGTCACCCTTGACTCTACATTACCAATTGAGTACCTATGGAATTTTGGAATAATTGGAATCTGTTATGGTAAAAATAATTAGGTACCTACTTAGAATATTCTCAAGAAACATTTAGATATGTATTCATAACATATTTAGAATTTTTACCAAGAATTAGTTACAGCGTGATATCTCTCCGTATATTAAATTATTTTTATACAAAATATATTAATGTTATGTGTCTAGTATAAAGAGCTTATTAGTTATAGATTTTTATTCATTACTGCGCTTGGCAAAATTTTTGTGATTTTTTATTTTTGGGTAAATAGTAGATACATACCTGCATGTACACATCCTTGCGTACTGCGTACCCTACGTACCTAGCTACGTAAGAAGCTTTTCTACTGAATAATTATTCGTAAAGTTAACTCTGGATGCCACAAATAAATATTTTGAATTGAACTCTCTATAACAATAAATTGAATATTCAAAAAATCTCGAAAATTTGATTTTACTCGTTGAATGAGCAATGAACTATAATTAGTGTTAATTCTGATTATTTTTTAAAACAAAATTATTTTAATTTCCTTGAAATAGGAACGAAGAAATCTGTCTGATGGTTTAAAAGTTAGGCAAAAAAAATTACTATAAAAAAAATAACATATCAAAATTGATAACTAAGAAGTTTGACCAGGAGGTAGTTTTATAAGTACTTAACAGCTAAAGACATATTCTGCGAAAGACTGGAAAATATGTTTCGCAATATTATGTGAAACTAGGTAGTAGAGCCACGCTGATTTCAGCACGAACGGGCCGGCTCGACCGGGGCGGTACTATCCTTGCACAGAAAATCTACGTAAAATGACAGCATTCGTGTTGTCGTGTTTCGTTGGTGAGTGCGAGACCGGAGGCCCAATGTTGCAGAAGCATCACTAGGCTGCCATAGTGAGGGTCACCATGCTGCATTGTTGCATTCGCAATGAGTATGATGGCCACCACTCTTGGATTCTGCTTATGCTTTCCATCAGGCAGAGTAGAGTCATTTTGGCAGGGCCATAAATAAAAAAAAGCTCATTGGTTTTGTTTATCTACCGGAAAGCAGAAAGTAGTTTATAGGTAGAATATGTCGGGTTACAATAGATGCTCCACCAAGGCTATAGGAGGTGCTTGATGAGATTTATAGGTAGGTAGATATATGGTACGGTAGGTAAAAGAAGAACATGAGATTTCTCTATTTGAGATTTGAAATTTGTCAGGTAGGTATTTTACAGGCAGGGCACGTTGGCGGTCAGACTCGATTTTGCGACAGAAACGGATTAAGGAGATCTTAGTATTTAGTTACTTATTAATATAGGTATAATATGTATTATGTTAGCTGACCTATGCAACTTTGTCTGTGTGGAATATGAGTACATCGTGAGCAACAACGTGACACGAGAAATAGAATATATATTTAGATAAAGTGTTTTTTAAGCGGTCTAGGCTTTAGTTTTTATTTTTTAGGTTTGAAGTTTTTCTGACCGTAGATTGTATTAAAAATACATTGGCTAAGAATGAGTTTTACGACAGGGTAGACTAAGTTGTTCAAGTCAGCTAGTCTTTAAATAACCAAAATAAAAGTTGTAAACAAATTTCTCTTAACTTCTAGTTATCGTAACATCACTAGCGGTCACATAGTGGTCGCCCAGTGGTCGAGATCGGACCATATTTATTTATTTTTTAACTTTCTGTCCTCCTCCATATAAACCATGTCCTAATATAACTATACCAAATTTCATACTCCTCCGTTCGCATAATTTTTGTAGAAAGGGGTACAAAGTTTTTGCGTCACGTATTAAGATTTTTTATATCATAGACTAGCTTCTGCGAGTGACTCCGCCCGCGTATAAAGTAGCCTATGTCCTTCCTCATGAATCAAAGTATCTCCATGCCAAATTTCATTGTAATCGGTGCAGCGGTTTGGCCGTTAAAGCAGGACAGACAGAATTACTTTCGCATTTATAATATAAGTATGGATTTCGTTCATTTTGGATATTACACTCACAACGCTATCTAGTTTCAAATTAAGCAGAGCTTGTATTATGATAACTAGATTGAGTGATAGAATAATTAATTATATTATTAGCCTTTTTTTTTGGTAAATACACCCATTATACATAGAAACACCCAAACACATATATTTGCAGATCATGTCAACATTTGGTCCAACCCGGAATTATATTTAGTTCAGTTATAGTCTGAAGATAAACTTATTATAGTAATGAGTTTTATAGTTCAAATTACCGTACACTTTAGTCACAAGGGTGAACCTAAAAAGAATGTTTCGCAGAATTCACGTTCAAGCGCAGAGTTTAAACAGGGAGTGCGAATTTCGCTGAAGCTGTGTACCTAATAAAGAAATTTGTTCTCGTACAGCTTATGAGTTATGGTGTTTTGATATATCATGTTAAGCCGCTGTAACTACTTAGTAGCGTGTTACGAACTTATACCGCACTAGCTTTTGCCCGCGATTCGGCCCACGTGTATGTCTGTTTTCGCGGTAAATAGTAGCTTATGTCCGTCCTCAATAATATTAGAATAGATTCAAAAGTTTTCTTTAAAATAGTCAATTTAAATTTGTAAGTTCAAAAATAGATGTATCTACGAATGTATTCAAAAGTTCACTTAATACACTTTACTTTTATTACTATTTGTAAAACTACTTGTCTACTGTTCATAATTGGAAAAATCGTATTTAATTACGCCATATTTCATTTGTAATCTTGATTTTCACATTGTCTCATGTTACAGTTCGGAATTTTATTACCCCGATCTTCACAATGCCTAATTGTTAAATTCCGATGTCTGTAATTACCCCGCGCCGTCCAATAAATATATCTGAAGCGCGGGTAAGTTAGACTTGTCTGTACATAATTTAGCTGTAGGTGTAATTAAACAGATAAAAAAGTCATAAACGAGGGACATAATTACATTTTAAGTTTTAATGTTCTCTATTTTATATACTTATATAGACATATTAATAATCTAAGCTCATATATATAACTTTTGTAGTGTATTTTTTCTTTGAATGTATTTGTATTCTCTCACGCACAATATACGTGCAGTAGAACTCATTTGAAATTAGATTTGCGAATGTCGGATAAGTAAAGCTAATCATACACGGTAGGTACCTGACAGGTACCCTACCGTACATACCCTGCATAGTTACACCCGTCAGGTAAGCTTGAGCTGGGTAGAGGACATACCTCCTTCTCAGTGGTGCAACACACACGCTCCGGTTTACCTATACCTAAACTTCAAGTATATTGTGCGAGTGGAAGATAGCACTATCGGGTAATCGATTGTTTTGATTCCCGTTCGTAAGCTGTTATATATTTAAATCTTATATCTTAAGAATACAAATGTTTTCCTGTTTTCACTACTATATTTTTTGTGCACGTTGCGTTTGCTTGAAAGTGGTTGTAAGCCATAAATAATTATACAGGCAAACCTGTCAGGTTCATCTTACAATCCTAACGTGTATGGGTGGCTTAAGTCCATTTTCAAATGTTACCTCAGACTCAAATGATTAGCAACGGTGAGGTCTAGCCGGTTAACGGTAGACAGACGGATGCCGTATACTGAACTGGTTGATTTTCTTTATTAATATGTCCATATGATTTTCTTTCGTCTCACTCATCCTATTAAGACCATGTTCACTATAAAAAAAACATCAAGTTTGTAAGCCCTCTTACTAATATAATAATTAGAGAATACATATTATATCCTTCTCTATATGAATACAATAAAATTGAACTAAAAAAAAGAAAATTTAAAGTTTGCTTTGTGTGGAGCTTTTAAATATTTTAAACTTTTCGTGGGAAACGTTGACGTCATAAAACGTTAATGTCACATATTTTGCAGCCAAAAAAAAAAACAAAAAAAAAACGTGCCCTGTGTAAACGATTTAAGATTCGCAAAACTACTGCATGAAATAATTGTTCTCCTTCAACAGTTCTAAAATAAGTCCCCTACAGCGTCCAACTTTCAAGATTGGCTCAACATTTTAAGGTAAACAAATTACTTCACGCTACGGGCAAAATTAAGAAGAGACTGACGAGGAGGTGGCGTGAATCGGCTAGTGTTACAATGTAGGTACATACCCACATATGTATATCATATTTATTGAATTAGTATTTTCAAAAACTTTATTCACGTCAACTTACCAACGTACATCTATAGTAATATTATAAACGCGAAAGTTTGTAAGTATGGATGGATGGATGTTTGTTACTCTTTCACGCAAAAACTACTAAAGGATTTGGATGAAACTTTACAGTAATATAGCTTATACATCAGAATAACACATAGGCTACTATTTGCCGCGATAACCGACGTGTACTAGGGCGGAGCCGCAGGCAACCACTAGTATTAAATATGTATAAACACAATTACCGAGGCGTGGTTTCTGAGATCTTCTCGTAACTTAATTACCAAGAGGAGTCAACAAAAACAATCGCTAAAGTGGGATCAGTAGAAAACAATGAAAGTATTAAATACAGTTCACCTCAGCTTAATTACTGTAATAAACTATTTAATTAACTTTTTACACGACGATGATTGGAATAATGTAAAACTGTTATTTTTGCAATACTATCCTTTGCTCGCTGCTCCGCCCGCGTGTACGTCAATAATCTCAAATACGTCAAATAAAGTGTATCCTATGCAGATCAAATAAAAAAGGTAGATAACGCACGTCCTTGTTCTTGTTGAAGCAAAAAAAGAAGCGTAGTTCCAAGTAGGTAAACATACGCTACTTTTCGTCAGTATCGTACAAGTATCTACTACCTTTTTTGCTTCAACAAGAACAAGGCTTTCTACCTTTATCTGCTTTATCTGCCCTTTTTAATATGATCTAAGAGCCTATGTCCTTCCTCAGGAATTAAAGTATCTAAATACCAAATTTCATTGATATCGGTGCAGTAGTAGCTGTGAAAGCGTAACAGATACAGACAGAGTTACTTAGTAATTAATTAATTATACCATTTACTATGAAGGTACTTTTGCTATAAAAGAAAATGGGCAATTATATATTCATTTTTTTATCTAATACTATCTTTTGCCTGCGGCTCTGTCCGAAACAAAAAGTCGCCTATGTTACTCGCTGATAATGTAGCTTTCTATTGGTCAAAGAATTTTCAAAATTGCATGAAAGCGTAAAAAACAAAGTCACAATTGCATTTATAATATTACTAGTTGTTGCCCGCGGCTCCACCCGCGTGAATGTCGGTTATGGCGGCAAATAGTAGCCTATGTGTTATTATGATGTATAAGCTATTTTACTGTAAAGTTTCATCCAAATCCGTTCAGTAGTTTTTGCATGAAAGAGTGAGAAACATCCATCCATCCATACTTACGAGCTTTAAGCGTTTATAATATTAGTAGGATAAAGCTGGGTGTCAACTTCTTTAAAGTTTAAGTCTTTAAAGTTTGATTTAGGAAACAAACTAATGAGTTGTAAGATAAGCCGTATACGAGTATAGCAGTACTAGTAGCTGCTGTTACACCGCGGCACCGGGATAATATTACCTACACCAGCTTGACTTGACCCAGTTAGAATCCTTTTTGATCCACTTTCAAGATAAACTTAGTAAAATTGTAGTTTTATACTTTCCACTTTATTTTTATTCATTACTATTCTATAAAAAATTGTGAGCTCATTTGCTAGTTTCAATTTATTACAGATTTACTTTATTGAGCTTGCGAGAGGGCTCTTCAAACTAATGGCAACCTTATTATTATCAGCATACTAGACACAGACAGAACTTCAACTACCACCCTTTCATTTTCGCAATAACGAAAACTCTTACTAAGCATTCTCACTGCTCTTGTTTGATTCGACGCGTCGAAGTCTAGAACAATATGAGTCTGTTTTTTAAGACAAGCATTATTCGGGAATGTTTTAGAGCAGAGTAATTGAATAGGCTTCTTTTGACTTATCGTGTATCATTTTTGTATTTATTATCAATTTCCATCCAAAGAAAATAGTTTGTAAAATAAACGTTCACTTCTTGGACTGCAGGTCTGATATCATTTAAAACATCATCTTAAAGCTTGCACATTGAAAATACATTTTTGTAAATTATGTAGCACGATAAACTGTTAGTTAAAAATCACTCGCATTGCCTTTATGCCATATAAAATAAATTTACGTGGCTTGCAGAATGAATTTAATGGGTCTTCATCCTCGGGATGAAAACAAATACCCAGTCTATTTGCCGGGGGTGTGGCGGGTGGACGCCCAAACTAAGGGCGGTTTTCACCCTCACTCGCGTGAATCGCATTCCGCGTGGCAGATCATCCTCACCCTTTATCGAGTGCTGTGATTTTTCATAGTCGAGAACAGGATCTGTGTATTACTAATAAATAGATCACAACAGTGCTTTGTTTTCTACAGTTATTGAATGTTTTTTTTAATCGTATTCATTCAAGTTTGTTTTGGGTGCTTTTCTAATAGTGTATGCTTAGTACTAAGTCTATTGATTCAAGAACTGTGTATTAGTATCGATATTTATGTGGAGTTTAAGTGTTTATTGCCTATTTCTGAAGATCAACAAGCCAGAGTAGGCTTATGTGAGTACTGCTTTCATATGTAAATAAACAAAGTTTGTATAAATCAATATCCGTGATATTGTCATTAAGCGACCACATTCGAAATATATGCAATTTAGCAACATTACCAGGTTAAAAAGAAATAGGTAAATAGCGTTTAGATACACATATCTACGTGAATAAGACTGTTGTTGTTGATGTTTTTATGAAATAGAAAACATTTAAACAAATATTATATATATATTATAACTTACAGTGTTTAATGTAGGTGTGTCGAAACATCTAGTGCTGTCAATTACGTACTGTTCTTGTAAATTACGGTACTAAGACTATAGGTCTCTAAATTGCCATAATAATGTGTATTTGCCCCTAAAGATATAATTGCCTTGTTTGTAATACAATGTGTGGCTTGTGTGAGCTAGCCACTGAATTATTATAGCCGACCGAATTACGATATCGCTGAAACACGATTACATATCGATACAATTGTGAATGCGACTAATTTCAGATGACTTTTGAAAAATGACCATAAGACCTTTATATATTTTTATTAGTAACGAAATTTACTTTGATGTGACTGGAATGGGGGAAGGGTTAGAATTTATTACTAGTTTATCCATTATTATCTCTATAGTGATACGTGAAGCAAAAACTTTGTAGCCTATTTTACGAAAATTATGCGAACTCGATGCTGGATAATCGCAACTAAGTCAGCTGTTTAAAAAATGGATGACAAGTAATCTGACGTTTTTTCACTTGACTTTTCCCAAATATTTTAAACTGTTTTTTCGAAATTCCAACACAATAGGTAGGCTGTTTCTGATCATTAAATCACATACCAGAAGATGAGTGACGACTTTAATAACGCTAATGTAAAAACTAAAAAAAATTAACAAAAACCGACTTCAAGGTTCGACTCGATTTCTCTTGGATGCCATCATCAGATCTTAGTGTCCTTATCATGGTACCACCGTTGGGATATCTCCTTTCCATTAAAAAAAAAACATCAAAATCGGTTCATAAACGATGAAGTTATCCGCGAACACACCTATAAAAACATATATATGGTCGAATTGAGAACCTCCTCATTTTTTGAAGTCGGTTAAAAAGTCTAGCGCAATTACGTTTTAAATGTAAAAGTGTAGGAAGTAATTTAGTATTACGAGGGATATTAAACAATCGACCATAACAGGATAATTGCAAATTGTTTTATTGCACGAAATATTGTCTTCAATAAACACTATTATGTTTATTGCGTATTATACGTAACAGTTACCTCATAGTACCTATTCAGGTTTATTAATTTTATAATGTAAATATATATACATTATGTAGGAAGGTAAATTTGTAAACTTACAACTTGCGAGTCAGCGTGTGACCACGGCCAGTGCAACCTGGTCGAAACGTCAGGCAAAACAGAGGTATGTAATACCTTGAAATAAGTGATCGCGTTAATTCTCGTAAAAATAATAATTATTACAACCCGCGATTATTAAACTTATTGCGAGTACAGTCGAGTAAACAATTACTGACTTGGTTGAGAAACTAATTTTAATCATACCTAACTAAAATGATCATAAATAGCTTTTACTAGCTGTCGCACGCAACCTCGTTTGCATCTCCTTTTGCCCGTAGCGTGATAATCTTCCCCAGTTTTTGATTTGAAACATTCTTCATTGGTGCTCCGCTCCTATTGGTATTGAAAAAATGACATCGAAACGTTAAATGTTTATTACAATTTTGCATTAAACTTGTATTATTGTTACATATTTTGTTGTCACGGATGGTATAGTGGTTTAATCGATCATCGAGGCTGTCAACTGTGCTAAGTGTTGTGGCCTTGATCGCCACTTGGGTCAATACTTTGTGTGATCCACAAATGATTGTTCTCTGGGTATTGTTTGTGCTACACTAAGCTATTTGAATATAACGTTTATAAAGTCCCCCGCGACACGGGATATATATACCTAGTGCGGAATTTAACATATTAGGAAGTAATAGTAGTCTATTCGAAGATTTCCGACTGTTGTCCAACCGTTTTAAAGAGAGTACAAAGCGATTAAGTCACCATTAGGTTAGTCACATTATTGATTTCCGAGCAGAAAAAAAAACACCGGGGTTTCTGCACAGGAGTGCAGAAACCCCGGGGGCCAACAAACCGTAGGTGGCCCGAGGTACATCGGGGTTCCAGGAATTTCCTTTCGAGGGTGCACCTGGTTTCCCGACTTCTAGTACCTGAGATGGTACTCACCATCTTAGGTACTAGAAGGCTGGCTTTAGTCGGTTCGAGTCCGACATTGTACTGTACTGTACTGATTATTATAGATTATTAATTACAGTTAAGAAGGGGCCTATGTCCACTATTTGTTAATTTATAATATTATATAGAGAATATGAATGAAATAGATAGTCTTAAATTAACTGAACATGAGTTTATGGGTTTTTCTGTCCATAAAAACCATAGGCACCCCAAGATATCTCATTCCTTGGGCTACATTTTAAATTTTTAACTCTAATAAGAAGTTAAATAGTTATACCTATAGTTATTACGCGACAAAGAAAAAAGGGCTAAGAAGGATAATAATATAAGTTTAAGGAGTTAAAAAGTGACTCTATCTTCATTGACCGTCCTATATCATGATTTATGAAAAGAAACAGTAATATGAACCTAATATTAACGTTAATAATGAAGTTGTGATTATAATATTATTTTAATAACAAATGACAAGCAAGAACCTATCATCAACAACCCTTAATGTCCCACTGCTGGGCTCGGGTCTCCTCTCAAGAGAGGGTTAAGGCCATACGTCCCCACGCTGGCCGAGTGCAGGTTACTAGTACCGTTACTAGTAGTAGTATGTATTAAATAATAAAGTATATCACAAATAATAATTGATGTAAGACATGCCTTTTTTCCTTTTATAATCACCCACAGTTTAATTATATTAATAATAATAAATAATAATAATAAATATTTTGGACATCCAACACACAACGCCATCTAGTCCCAAGCTAAGCAGAGCTTGTGTTATGGGTACTAGACAACTGATATGAATACATACATATATACTTTTTTTTTTGTAAATACATACATATTAAACATAGAAAACATCCAAACTCCGAAACAAATATTTGTAGATCATACAAACATTTAGTCCGACCCGGGAATCGAATCCGAGACCTCATGATCAGCAGTCGCACACGCCAACCGCGAGACCAACGAGGCAGTCAAATTAATTTTTAATAATTTAAGTACATGTTATATACCAAGTGAACGCCTAATTTGTAATAGGTATTTACAAAGAAATACCTATTGAATACTAATTTAATTTCACATTGAAATGTTTTCGATAAATAATACTTAGAATTTCAATACAAAAATTTATAAAAGCTCTGAATATAAGGGAATACCGCGAAAAAAGCTTGCGAATTGCTTTAAAACTCTTTAATAGACCTCGGAATGTAGCTCACACTTTAGGACCACACGAAAGACTTTGTCGTGTTAATTTGCTATATTTTCTACTATGTATAAAGGATTTAACAGAACTTATAAGCAGTTTTGAAATACATTTTAATGAATCGATGTAAGAAGTAATTGTTACTTTTGGGCACACAGACACAAACGAATGTACGTACTTACTCATACATACTGGTCTCGGTCATTCTATTTACTAAATAATATCAATCAACATACAACAAAAGTGTTCGTACAATCTCTTGGAAGAAGTCAACTGACGAAGTTGACTTCAGCAAGTGGAGAAGTCGTTGCTTCCAAGCCGGCCGTCCTTTCGGAAGTGGAAAGCTTTTATGGCTGTTTATACGCTTCGCATGCATCTCGATCTGATCCCGAAAATGAGGACACTAGAGCCACATTAACACGCCACTATACCAAAGATCTGCCAAAAGTCAGCACTGACGAAATCGAGATGGCTCTTGGACAGCTGGAAAATGGAAAAGCCCCTGAAGAGGACGGCATTACAACAGAGCTGTTGAAAGCTGGAGGTAAGCCCGTACTGAGGGAGCACCAAAAGCTTTTTAACGCTGTCTTGTTTGAAGGGAGAACTCCAGAGGCATGGAGTAGGAGTGCGGTCGTCCTGTTCTTCAAAAAGGGTGACAAGACCAGGTTGAAGAACTATTGGCCCATTTCCCTTCTAAGCCACGTCTACAAGCTGTTTTCAAGAGTCATCACGAACCGTCTTGCGCGAAGACTCGACGAATTCCAACTACCGGAACAAGCTGGGTTTCGGAGCGGATATGGCACCATAGACCACATCCACACAGTGCAGCTGATTATACAGAAGACCGAAGAGTATAATCAGCCCCTGTGTCTAGCATTCGTGGACTATGAGAAAGCCTTTGAATCGATCGAGATCTGGTCTGTTCTGGAGTCCCTGCAGCGTTGCCAAGTGGATTGGCGATACATCCAAGTGTTGAGATGTCCGTCTAAGTACGGAATCAGCAAACAAGATCCATACCAATGCATCGAGGAGTGTGACAAGGGGACGTTATATCCCCGAAATGGTTCACTAATGCAATGGAGGACTTGTTCAAGATGCTGCACTGGAAAGGGCGCGGCACCAACACCAATGGCGAATACATCTCTCACTTGCGATTTGCAGGTGACATCGTCATCATGGCAGGGACGCTGCAGGACCTACAACAGATGCTGAACGATCTAGCTGACTTTTCTGTACGCATCGGCCTACGGATGAATTTGGACAAGACCAAGGTCATGTTCAATGAACATGTTATACCGGAACCGGTTGCGTTACACGGTGCCGTTCTCGAAGTTGTTCAAAAATATGTATACCTCGGGCAGACTTTGCAGTTAGGTAGAAACAACATTGAGGACGAGGTGAGCAGAAGAATCCAGCTGGGTTGGGCAGCGTTTGCGAAGCTTCGTCGGGTCTTCTCATCGTCGATTAAACAGTGCCTTAAGATGAAAGTCTTCAATGTGTGCATCCTACCCGTAATGACATACGGAACCGAAACGTAGACACTTACGATACGGCTGGTCCACAAGTTTAAATTCGCTCAGCGTGCTATGGACAGGGCTATGCTCGGTGTTTCTCTAAGGAATCGTATTAGAAACGAGGTTATCCGGCAGAGAACCAGGGTCATCGACATAGCCCACAGGATTAGCAAGCTGAAGTGGCAGTAGGCTGGCCATATTTGCCGTAGAACCGACAACCGTTGGGGTAAACGGGTTCTTGAGTGGAGACCGAGTCTTGGCAAACGTAGCGTAGGACGTCCACAAGCCAAGTGGAGTGATGATTTGCGCAGGATGACTGGCAGAAACTGGATGCGAGTAGCCGAGGATCGAACTAAGTGGCGTGGCCTATGTGCAGCAGTGGACTGCGATAGGCTGATGATGATACAATAAAACATTATAAGCAGTGTAATTTAAACTCTAAGGCATAAAGCGAAATAATACGTTCAATGAAATCACAATCGCTAGTAAAAATATTTAAAAGAAATTACTTAGCAATATAAGTTCGGCGACTGTCGATGTGTCACAATGTGCTAAAATATTGAAAGTAAATTCTCAATTTAATTTTTGACGCCTGTTTAAGTGTTGGAATTCATGGAAGTATTTACTTACATGGATGAAATGAATACTTCAACATCATGCACGGCACCGAGTCTAACGTGGAACATGCATGTCAATCAAACGCTAACTTCGAAATGATATATAACACAGTTTTTTAAATATCGAGGCATGTATCCATTTGAAGCAACTATTTAACGTTTACTACATTTTACCACTGATATTGGTGTATGTAATTAAAAAAAAATAAAACCAAAAAGTGTGAGAAGTTATACGATCTCATTCTGAATAGGTACATGCTTGTAATGCAATGATTTATTTTTGTCACCTTATACGATTTAATGATATTAGAGTATCTTGTTATCACACCACTTTACCCTTTAAAAAAGTTTGTTGCTGGTCATGACTTTACTTGGAATTATACTTATTCAGATTTGTCAAAGTGTATGTGTAGTGTCATTATTTTCAAGTTTACCTTTGCTTCATTGTGATTACGTATAACCCTTTTAAAATTATATTTGTAATGTAATATCAAAACGAAAAACTTGTAACTTTTTATCTTTCTTATTGTATAAAACATGCAACTACCGTAAGATGAGGCGTCGCTAGTTCCACGATTTTCTTTATTTTAAAAGATACGTATCTTTAAAACTTTCCTAAATATTTCATGTTCTGAATACAATATTATAACTTTAAATACTAAATTCGAGAGAACAATTTAACATTTTTGTTACAATTCTGAAATTCATATAAATAAACATTAAAAATGTTCTGTAAAAGAAATACAAATAAATGTGATATGTTCAAATTAATATAATAAAGAAGCTGAATAATACTGGAAAACATGTCAAGCATGAAAATTTAATGTGTGCCTATACCTATAAGTATACAGGGTGTTATAGAAAGGCGGGATCAATTTTTATGGTCGTATAATACAACCACCAATGCAGACATATTATTAAACAAATGAATAAAACGCGATAAAACTTTTATACCTTTTTTGATTATTACGGGTGTATTAGCTGATCCACACAAACTTCCTCTGCGTGTCTTTTCAGTCATGCTCGGCTGCTATTTGTCTAAGCGTGATGTTAACTATCCTATCTTAGCACACCAGCAAAACACACATTAAAAAACCTTACAATCAAAACAATAACAACCAAAAACGTGTCAAGCAAATTACAAATAAAAGATTACCAAACTTTTACTAGTGGGCTAACACGTACGAAACTGTGGGTGTTTAACAGACAGATTTTTTTCAATAGATATGTCTGCATGAGGAAAACAAACATAATTATATTTTATTTAAAAATGTTGATAAATGTGCACATCCAAAAATAATTTATCTAAATAAACTTTGGATTCACATTTCCAGTTTTTATGATACAATTGTCTACTTTCATTATTTAATTAAAGAGTGGGTAAACTAACTACTGTCAACTACCATCCATGCACACTACAATTTGAGGATCATGACTGTGTTGCCAGCTTTTGAGGTGAATATATACTCTTTCCTTAAAGATTTCTTTGAAAGATCGTGGGTAAAATATTGTTGTTAGTTCTACGGACGGGTTGTATGAGTCAGTAAGTAAACTTTTATTTCGATGTCCATTAAATTTGGCCAAAAAGTTGATAAGGAGGTACCCTAAAAGGTACCTGGAAATGAGAACAATATATTACTAGCTATGCGGTCAAACATAAGACTTAGAAAGTTGCAGGTCGGCAAAATTTGATCGATCTATTTAGCACATCAAACACTTTTAAGAGTGATTTAGTGTTACTCTGTTAGTGACCGGGAAATTGGAAATTGTGAGATGTTTACACCTAGGATTCCAACTCAATTCAAATTCAAAATCATTTATTCAATTCAAAGAAAAAAAAATAAGACACTAAGTGACATTTCTGAACGTCAAATTGAATCTACAGTTCAAATCATAGACCGACACAAACAGACGCCACAACTTGTACTGTGTTGTCAAGGTAAATTAGGTGAAAACACCAAAATCCTGCTGCCTGCTTGTGTCGATACATAACTTCCAATTTTCAAAATGCGTAGAGCTTTATGAGAAGAATACTGGCAAAGAAATTCATAGTTTTGCCAGTTAAGAAAGTGATTTTACAGCGAGATAGTATGACAAACTTTGTCTTTATCAGCTACAAATACATTTGACACTCCTTGAACTTTATCTTATCTCACTATTTTACAACTACCTGTATATATATATTTATAATACAGTTTTATTTTGAAAAACAAGAATAACAATTTAATTAGTGGCGAGTTTCAGAAACTTTCAGTGTGCTAACCAGTACCTAAAATTCTACATATTTAAGCTATTTTAAGTAATAAAAGAGATATATGGATGTATTTACATCAAGAAGGCATTAACAAGATCATTATAACTGTTTCTAATTCAATTCAAATTAATGAGTTACTAAGACAAAAAATATTCAAACTGCACAATTAAGATACTTTTCAGAATCGAAAAGCTGTCTAAAAATAGGTGAATTCTCTTAATATTAACATAAGTTTTTCAAATGTATTAATTTTGTAGTTATTATAAGAAAGTATGTGTGTGTAGAAACAACAAAAAAGTTGAAAAAACTGTAACCTGATTACGTAAAAACTTTTGATAAAATATAGTACACATTTCATTCCGTTTTCAGCCTCTGCCAAATTGCAAATCTAGAGAAGCTGATATGCCATCATAATTCTTATTCAATACCATGAGACCAAACGACCAGAAGGGTCATCTGCAGCTAAATGTATTCTACCACAAAATAGACTATTTGCAAGAAGATTTTCTTCCCCATCGCAAAATTATCAAAACTTAAAAAAAATAAAGAATAGCAGCATAATGTGTTTCACCGAGTGAGTGGGGATACTGGAAGCCCATACCCCAACCCCTCCCCCCATCCCCCTCCCCATCCCCCAAAGGCCGTCAACGCACTTGTGACGCCTCTGGTGTTGCGGGTGTCCATGGGCGGCGGTAGTCACCACCTCAGCTTACCATCAGGTGATACGTCTGCACGTTTGCCACTATTCCATTAAAAAAATGCAGCTTTGTTAGTTACCTTATAATTAAAACTTTTCAAACTTACGATATAATGTTTCAACATAAGTGATAACAAAAACTTTCCAGGAAACCAAATCAACACAATCGAAATCAGGAAACGGTCGAGTGAACAGTAAAAATAATCAGTAAAGTTATAACTGAAATCGTTAATTTAATCTAACTTCCAATTTTATCGTCGACAATAACAGAAAAATAAAGATTATAAACAAAAAGTAATTAAAATTTTCATGATTCGGTGTTTATGTACTTTTTTACTAAGTAATAACATCTAAAGCTACATTTATTAGGTACTACTTTTTTATCCGGACTCTTATCAACGCTGTAACTTGTTATACTACCTATAGTTATGGCTTCGTCGCCGCTTGCGTATATGTTAGTTATCCCGGTAAAAATAGCCTATAGTTATTATATTCCTATATATAGCCTATAAGCCTATATATATATAAGCCTATATAAATAGCCTATAAGTATATTCACTTTGATTAGTGCGAATGCAGGTGATCAATGATTGGTAGAAAATACGTGTGGACCGCGAATATTTTCTAACAATCATTGATCACCTGCAATTAGCACCTGCACTCGCACTAATCGAAGTGAATACGGGCCTTAAGTCCTTCTTCAAGAGCCAAAGTATTTCTATGCCAAATTTCATTGAAATCGATGCAGTGGTTTAGCCATGAAAGTATGAAATTTTTAAATCATCGTAAAGCCCTGGTCACCTAACCGAGGTTTACTTTGGCTGACTGCCAAGTTTTGGCCATATTTAAAGACGTTTCAAAAACATTTTTTTTGTGAATCCTTTTAATTGGTAAGTTAATCACCCAGTAAAAATGAAATAAATAAATCTCTCCTATTACTAGTTAACTTTAACAACAACTTTATATAATTTGAAAACACAATATCGATTAACAATGTAAATAAATAAATAAATAAATAATAAATTTATTTTTAAACCGACTAATATACCTAATACAACTGAAAAGCCGTATATTGAAAAGTAAAACCAGAAACGTCAGTGATTTAAAATAAAAACACTAAATATTTTAAGCAATGTCGTTTAAATTTTAGCAGTTTTGATAGGGATAAAATTAAAAATATAGGATCAACCGTATCTGATAGATAGTTGTCATAATTTATATCAGGGCTTTAGTATTTAGCTTACAAATCTCGTTAAACTTATAAAATAACAAGTCCTGACTGACTGATTCATCATCGCCGAGCGTAAACTATTAAAGTTAGGGTCATGAAATTTTGTGAGTAGGTTCGTTTTATTGAGTAGACACGAGTGAGTGAAATAGTGGTTGAAAGTTTCTATGGAAGTCCGTCATTTCTTAACTTAGAAACACAAAACTTTATTTTGGGCTACTGATAGAAAATGAGTTGACACGTATTTTAGCATTTCTGTATATTCTACCCCTAAGGTGGTGAAATAGGGGTTGAAAGTTTGTATAGAAGTCCGTCATTTCTTAACTTAAAAACATAAAACTGATTTTTTGAGCTTCTGATCAAGAATGAGTTGATACGTATTTAAGCGTTTCTGTATTATTACCCCTAAGCGGGTGAAATATAGGGGTTGAAAGTTTATATGGAAGTCCGTAATTTTTAAGTTAAACACATAACTTTTTATCTTTGGGCTACTGATTAAAAATGAGAAGATACGTTTTAAGCGTTTCTGGATATTTTACCCCTAAGTGGTGAAATAGGGGTTGATATTTTGTATATATGTTAGTCTGGAACTCCGTCATTTTTGAAATTAGTAGCCTGAAACTTTGTCTTCTACTCCTAAGGGGTTAAAATATATACATTTATACATGTTCAACTTCCACGCGAGCAAAGCCGCGGGCAACTGCTAGTAAAGTATAAGTTCAAAATACACTCGCAGCCATAACGTATCTTTATCACAGTAACAATTTTATTTCCCGCTATTAATGCTATCGGTCTACCGATTGCAGCTTTTATTGCCAGTGAAAAAAATCAAACCACCCACTAATTGTTAGTTTGTTAGTCGGTTAAGATAACGCTCTGTTGTTTATGATACGTGGTCAGTGGTGGAAACAAATTGTGTAGTTTCGCCTTTACAAATGAATAACTAAAACCACCTAAACACTTGCACTAAAGTGATTTAATAAGTGATTTTGATCACCGGATTTCGTCATTGCCACAAAAGTTCCTGTACTTCTACGTCTTTATCGAGGTATAAATCACTAATGAGTTAGTTAATAATTCATTAAATTACGTTAAATAAATATGAAATAGAAAAGTTACTGCTACTAAAATTATTTTAATAACAATATACAATCACTACCTTGTATCAATTAACACAGTTTTACACTTTTCTTTTAAAAGTTATGCCGACGATTTTTATCTACATGTGTAAAGTACTGTCGGTAACAATATTCGATCATGTCCCTTCTGTTCAAGTATTTTGGTTTTTTTTTTCTCAAAGCTTTTCAAATGTAGAAAGTAAGAAAGTGAATGGTGATTTCTTTGTAATATATTATTCACATCATTTATGGTTATACCTATTTTTAAATAAACTTTATTTTGTGTATTTGTCTTGATGTGACAACGTCTCATAATTCGATGAAGCCGACTGCACGCAAGAAAAAACGGACGATGACTCATGCGGCGTTACCTCGCTCTGAGGCATTCCATTTAAGGCTTGAAGTGCAAGCGAGAGCGCGGAACGAGCGACAAAGAGGCACGTATTTTCTTATGACGTTGTCACGTTCAACTATCGTCAGTAATGTCCGACTTTACAGACAACCGATTTTTTAGAAGCCTCCCACGAATTTGGTTTGTTTAATGTTGTTGAACGATATTGATTAGTAACGTACAATATAAAAAGTTCACAAAACGTTTTTACATCAATAAGTATCTCTAATCGATTCGTTGCTCTCCTGTGCCTTCTTTGTGAATCTATTTTAGTACCTAGTTTCCGATAAAATCCAACTTTTGTTAAATTTGAAATTCAAAGTAAAGAACAGTACCGTTATAATTGTTATTAGTAATCTGTATATACTAAACCATGTATGAAGCAGTAATAAGTGAAGGTTCTCTTCTTAAACACTTGACGTTGTGACAGTACTTTAGTTCTCGACGTTGTTGTGGGCGGAGCGAGACACGAGCTTCCATGCGCTCACGCACTCCACATAGTATCATTTTAATAACCACTATTATTTAATTATTATTTCGACTGCAAAATGTTGAGTGGAAAAGGAAATCGAAATATAAGTACATCCACCAGGTATTCTACGGCCAATCATATCATACCATACATAAACGTTAGTATAGATTTCGCGCCAGAAATAAACTCGATTTTACTATTTTTCTGAGAAAAATTGAAATCCCGAGACTTTGATTTGGAGGCTGTCTGGTGTCCCTGGACTTTCTAATTAGCAAGAGTCTCAAATTTTGACCGGGAGACAGTGTTCGTTGTGGTAATCTTTTCTTTTTAATTTTTTTTTCTTAATTTATATCATTTATGTGGATTTTTTTTAATAACTGTAAAAATCGACCTTTACTGTGCAATTATTTATTTACCTTAAACTTTACACAACAAGGAGTCAAAAGAAAC
This sequence comes from Diaphora mendica, assembly GCA_949125395.1. Taxonomy (NCBI): domain Eukaryota; kingdom Metazoa; phylum Arthropoda; class Insecta; order Lepidoptera; family Erebidae; genus Diaphora; species Diaphora mendica. Next base: position 7,316,451 of record OX421312.1, on the reverse strand, counting down.
TATGTAATTTGTATTTCGAAGCCCAACTCGTAGCTCGAACATTAACTCAGAAACTTTTTTTTTTATCAGACAACTCCCGCACTAGGAATAAATTCTGTGTCGCGGGGGACGTTACAAACATACATGAAAGGGACACAAAGAACACCCAGACTTAGAACAATAATTTGTGGATCACAATAAGTGTTGTCCTACGTGGGATTTGAACCCACGACACTTGGCGAAGTAGGAAACGGCGTGGTGACCGTTAAACATTAGGCCAAACGTGCAGTCATTAAACATAAGTTCTCTAAAACATGTTCACATTTGCTGAATTACACTATTTCATGGAATAGCGTTGGCATTGCAATCCTCGCGTAGTTGAACTTCAGTTGGAAAGTAACTTTACCAAGTTGTATGTTTGTAATTTCATGCAACATTACCGAGCTACTGGCTAACCGAAGTGAAGGTAAATATTACAATCTAGCAACCCGGAGAAACGCAGAAGGGTTTTATGAAATTTTGTTTTACTGGCTGAACCCCTCGGTTTGCTGTTTTACCTTTAAGACAACAACCGCGTTGCAAAACTAGTCTAAAAAAGTTATTCCGTAAATCATCAGCTATCTACTACTGAAAGTCACATCAAAATCGGACCAACCGTTTCATAGATTAGCTGGAATAAACAGACAGACAGACAAACACATAGACAAAAGTTTTAAAATTTTATATGTTGATGTAAGTACCTACCTATCGTATTTATTTTCACATGCATTTAGTGAAAAAAATGTTAATTGATTAGATTTTTGATGTTATTAATTTACATAAATAAATGTGAAGTTTACAAATTGCGAGTTAAGAGTCTCAAGCACAATAATCCTTAAGCAACTTTCTAGAAGGTTCATTTCTCTTTCAGACTTAGGATCATAGGTTGTGTGCATGCACACGTTTAAATAAGTGTGAGTTTGTGAAAATATGTAAGTATTAACCCAGTTCATGATATTTAGTATTTTTTTAATGACCGAATATAAATAACTTTGAAAACGATACGTTCTCCTTCGAAAAATAGATAGTTTGAAAATCATTTGAGATTATAAATTCTATATTCAACTTTAAAATCAGGTGTGCTAAAGACAAATTTGTGTGACAATATTGTTTTATTGGTCATTTATAAATTATGTTACATGAAATCGTATGCATTTTGTGACTAGTTTTATATTTTCGTACAAATAATAAACACATTTGTATTCCCTCCCCCTTTATGGTGTGACGTCACATATTTTATAAAACAAATGCAACTAACATACCCAGAGTCCTTATTACGAGTCAGAACAGGACGTAAGCAATATAAACTATACCCGTAACGTCCCGTGGTGTGACCCGCGGTATAACAACAGCCGCGCAAAATCTAGTCTAAAAAATAGTAGTCTTAATTACTCAATATATCATCAGCTATCTGCCAGTTAAAGTTAAAATCGAACAAACAAACAGTTGACAAAAAAAAAGATTTTTAACTGACTTCAAAAAAGGAGGAGGTTATGGACTGTTTTTTTTAATGTTCTTACCTCATAACTTTTAACTGGATGAACTGTTTTGATCAGGTTTTGATGATTCTTTTCTTATTTGAAAGATATTGAGGTTCCACATATCAATTTGGTCCATTTCTTAAAGTCCCTTTTTTTTGTTAAAATTTGTGATTATGTGATGTAAGTAGTACCGTTTATGCAGTTAGTGAAAAGCTGTTAATTTGTAAAAATATTGTAAACGGACACTTTCAGTTATTTATTTAAATAGATGTGAGGTCACAGAAACTAACCATCCTTTATCACAAAATGTCACACATCGTTGACCTACCCCTCATCCTCCATTTCCCTTAAACAGTTACGTAATTTATGGATGTTCTTTCAAGCACAAGTTATATAGAAACATAAATAAAACAAAACGAATGCATACATTCAAAATTATACGACGACAGTGGGACTCGCATCACGAATGAAAATAAAAAAAGGTTTTACCATTGTCTCTGGAAGGGAACCATATACACTATTGTATGGTGGTTCTGATTTGTGCAGCTCAATAATGATATGTAAAAGAGTGTATTTAAATAATAAAATGGATCCCATACATATGTATTATGAATTCTTGAGAGAATTGCGAGGGCGTTGTACTTCAATTCCTTACTAAGCAACTCGATTATCAAGTTGAGCTTCTCGATGAGCTTTAATTATTTCAGTAGCAAAATTAAGCGTCACAATTGCTTGTCTTGCTACAAACGTATTTATAGTTAGTTCAAATATTTTTGTAATATTTGTGTTTACGTTATATGATTAATGAATGAATTATGTAAACTTAACTCAAAGAAGTTATTCTTATAGATATAAAATATTATTCGATAACATTCGTTGAAATAAAATGTATGAGGTATCAATAATACATATTTAATCTTAACGTGTGTGCCAGTGAACAATAAACCTGATATACAAAATTAATGATGAATGATTAAGAAACGCTTTCATTAATGTATCTTTTAAAAACAATTCTGATTGATTTGATTGTTTAATGATCCGTATGAAAAATAATATCTACTGCATAATTGATCCTTGTAGATTTTCGTGATTCCCTAATTGCGAACCAAGGGTATATTAATAGGATAGGGGGTAATGTATAACGTTTTAATACATAATTAACTTTAAAAATAAAAGACGGTTGTTTTGTCAAGACTTACTATACTTGTAAGATGCAAAAATATAACTAATTAATTTGTTTATTAAAAATAATTGCACTTGTTTTACAAAGGCGGACTTGATGCCATGAGGTATTCTATCCCACTCGACCTTTAGGAGATGTAGAAATAAGATGTAGTTGGTGCAGAAATATTGGTTGAGTTTTTCGAAGTACATATTGATCTGATAAATAATCACAAATTTTAACAAAAAAAAACGACTTCAATGGGACCACACGGGAAGCACCAGCTTTCAAATAAAAAAATAATCATCAAAATCGGTTCACCCAGTCCAAAGTTATGAGGTAACAAACATTAAAAAAAATACTTTTTTTGAAGTCGGTTAATAAGAGTCTTACTACCAAGTTAATACAATTTACTTACCTTAAATGCTGAAAAAAATGCTAATGCTTATTTTTTGCAACACTTTGGACTATAATAACAAAAGCGTCAGTTCAAAAGCACACCTGAGCTTTATAATACACAGAAATTTTAGCTTTGGTTGTACTAGCTTTCGTTGCTCTAGCTTTGTTTATAATTGAGAACAGGTATATATATAATGTAAGTATACTTAGGTAGGTCTCGGGTGAATAAATAAGGTGACTCGCAGTTCTGTGTCCTAAGCAGCTACAGTTTAAGCTAATAGTGTTTAGGTAATTTACGTTTCTAGATGAAATCTCATATAAGACATATTTTATGTTCACTATTATATAACATCCGGAATAAAGGCCCAAATTCGCATCAAACAAAAGTTTTTTGTTGACAGATCCCGAAGAATCCCGTTCTGGTTACTTGCAAAAACTTGCCTCATATCAATGTACCGGAGGGTCATACCGAGTTCATTATCAAAGAGGAAATGAACCTTGTTGTATGAGAAAAGAGTCCATTTCTGCATTCAGGACGGATACAGAAAATATGTTGAAGGAAAGAGAGAGCTCGGAGGGTTCCCCCACCGGCCCCGACGAGTGTGCGGGGTGCGGGGGGAGGATACAAGACAGGTGAGGCTCTGCTAAATCTAATTTTCTTTGACCTTGGTAGTTAAAATTATATTTTAGGGGTATTTAAGAACATTGATATCTGTAAAATTGAATTTTAGCTGTGATCTTGGGTCACAAAATGATAGGCTCAATATACATATATATTATACAATGCATTTTCACATGATTATGCACTAATTACATAAATTATCTATAGTATAAGTATTTAACTCTGTCATTAGATATAAAGATAAATAATCAATAGGACGATACAGTAGGTACTCGTACAGGACAGACAGACTCAGGGCAAAAATCATGTTGGCATATTTTTTTTTGTAAGAAACATCCAAGTTTGCGATACTACTCTGCAAATATGTAAATATAGCTATTAAAATTAATGGTCACGTAAATATGTGAAGTAGGCATCTCAATGTCTAAAGTACAATCTCAATGCTTATTATTTGAATTGATCCCTAACGTACAAGAAAATTTTAATAGCGTTAAGTCTTCTCGATACAAGACTACTACGTAGGCGTACTCTATAATTCATTGTTATAGTAAGATGTTTATTTTATACTTATACCAACGCGGCCACGCTACCTCATCTGAGTATCCTATTGCCCGTAACGTAAATAAATTTGTTTACGCTGTATAACATCATATACGCGTAATACAGCGTAAAGCGTAAGCGTTTATTTACGTTAAAAGATTGTAGCGAGCCAACTTGAATAGATCGATTTATAAAATTTTAACAAAATAAAAACTGACTTCAAGGTTCGACTCGATTTCTCTTGGATGCCACCATCAGATCTTAGTGTTCTTATCATGGTACCACCTTTGGGATATCTCCGTTCCATTAAAAAAAGAATCTTTAAAATCGGTTCATAAAGGAACAAACATAAAAAAAAACATATATACGGTCGAATTGAGAACCTCCTCGTTTTTTGTAATTCGTATTCATATTTTGAACCTGATTTCTGTTTCACAATGATTTTTCCCGAGAGCGAGTTAAACCGACGAATGAATGCGTTTTCCGTGCACAAAAAATAAAGTACCTACAGGAAAGTTGAAAATATGCCTTATTATAAGAAAAGCTTTTTCTTTCCGGTTCTTGTCCATAGGAATGATCTTTTGGAACCGCGTAACTAGAGTCAGTAATGTAACGTTTCGAAAGTGCCTGAAAAGGAGGCAATGGTTTTGAAAATTTAATATTTATCGTAGGTATCGTTTCATCTCATAATTTTATTGATACGTATCTCATCTAAATAATACAAGTATTTTCTTTGTACACGTTGCATTTCCATTATCCTAATAAGATTCATTGTCATGTAGGTACTACTTACTTGCCGTTGATCGACAATGGCATGGCGCCTGTCTGCGCTGCTGCGAGTGCCGTCTGCCTCTGGACACAGAACTTACCTGCTTTTCCAGAGATGGAAATATCTACTGCAAGGAGGACTATTACAGGTAAGGGAACGAGCTTCGGTCAGGAGTTGAAAGCTTTTGTATAGAATCAAGGTATGTAATTAAACTGGCAATATGGGTAATTATCGAATATTAAATGCAGGCTTTTTCGACGAAGTTCTATGCTTTAGATATGGCGTTCATATTAATCTATGTATTTTTTATGAAACGGTTATACTGGAGATTAAGAGATTAATTAAAAAAACTAGAACTGCAAGTGGAATTTTCTTAGATTGTGCCAAAACATTCTAGTCAATTGTGTTCAAACTAAACTAAATGATTATTTTTTAGAGATAAATGTAATTCAATATCAAGTTCATCTATTTTGTTAGAACTTTTATGTGTTTGAAATAAAATGTCATAGTAGCTATAACTTCAACTGATACCTACAGATACATTAACTGATCGTCGTAACGAAGAACATGTACCTACATCATTATTGTGATTATCTCTATATTTTTCTATAATAGGCTCATGTTCTAATCATCGTTATATTGAACAAGTTTTTTGTTTTACTCTGATACTATTGTCATCAGTAAATTTCGTAGTTTTTCGATAATGAGGTACAGCCTGTACTTGTTAGTTTTGCAATGCGAATTTCTTTTGTGATTGGCTTTTGCGAATACCCTGCGATGGAAGCTTAAAAAGACGTTGCTGCTGTGTTTTGTAAACCTAATTTTCAATCTTGTGTATAGGTATGTAGGTACAAACCTTATGTGAGTAGGTTTAGATTTTTTTCGTCGTGGTTGATAAACTAAACTTAATTTTATATTAAATTACCCAATTATTATAAAATACCCCAAATTGCATCATTCAAATTGGTAAGAATAGAAAAGAAAACGAAATTGTATTGGCCTTTCTAAAGAAAAACAAAGCAGGCGCTGTGGATTCGACAAGTGCTTATAAATCCCTCGACGGCATACAAGTTTAAAAGTAATAAACAAGATCATAAACAAACTTAGTCAAAAACTAAATTTCCTATTATGTTGTCGTTAGTAAAAAAAACAATAATTCTGTACAAATAAAATATAATGTTTAACTTTTCTGGCATGTGCGATTAAGTGAAGTGAAATTTGATAAAACATCACTTGCATCTGTACACCAATTACGAAGTAAGTTACTGTCACTCAAACTCACAAACACTTGCGTTTTCCCACACTCGAGTATGAGGAAAATTTGTTTTTATTGAGCTAAATGTTTGTGTTCGACTATTTTTACTACGAATAATTGTAGCAGTAATTATAAAATAATAAATTGTACTACTGATTTTTTTGACTTCCAAAATAGGATACAATTCTCAACTAGATTGTATAAACTTTATTTGCTATCTCAGAAGTTAGTTTTAATGAACTACTTTAGATTTTGAAGAGGCATACTTACTGTTTAATCTCCATTACATGGTGAAATGCAAATGCTGCTCCTGAAAGTAAATTACTAGTTTAGTTTTCTACAATTCACGGTAATAGGTAGGTGCAAAGTCTTTGTTAGGTACGTATTCTGTGCCTGCTTGATGAAATTTGCTGATCTTCCTCTTTATACCTGCAATTCTAATTCAAAACTTCTCTTCTATAAAACTAAGCCTATTTTAAAACTTCACCCTCCTATTTTCATCCTCTTGACACCTTCAACAACTGTCAAAACATGTAACCTGTGGTATAATTTGCCCCACCGCACCCTTCTTAAGCTGGACATATGCTGTAATTGTTGACGCATGGGGGAACGTAATATTTGTGATAGCTATTGATTGATTATCCCTATAGGGTTGTTTACTAACTTATGACAAGTTACAAATAACAAATTATCGGTATAGGTAGATCGGCTAATTATAAACACATATTTTGTTGATTAATGATTATCGTGTTAATAAGGTTTCTAACATTAATGATATCGTGGGTAAACGAAGACAAATGTTTTAGTTTAGAGATATAACTGTCTATCGATCGACTAAGTTAAATACCTAAATATTTAAATAACGGATACAAATCCTCAACTTTAGTACTAAACAGCAAAGCTATTTATTCGGAAGCCAATTAGCTTTTGCGATTTCCCCATGGAAATTTTGATTCAATTGTCTTTAATTTGGACGCCTTAGATTTGTTTGCCCAAAGTTACGTATAACAATACAAAATACCTACGTTAACTGTGTAATTATTAGTGCTGTCGGTATAGTAGGTAGTTGCTATTATGTTCCAAGTTTTTCCTACGAAGGTCGACCTATAATCGGTTGCATCTTCAAACTCTCAGGTTTCAAAGTCACTTCAAACAACCATCAGAATACAAAAGGCGAGGTTGAAATATGTACAAGCCAGGTCTATATCATAGTTAAACTAACCCCTCCAATTTAGTAAAATCGACTTTGGCATTTTTTTATCTGAACTCATTTCGTATCTTAAGAAAAACGATGCGTTGAATTATTTATTTTACAAAAAAAGTGACAATTCGTTTTATTTTGTATTTAAACACACATAAATTCACGGAATTGTTTTTGGTCTTGTCTATTTTACTACTATTCTCTTGACTCTGACTGCAAATTGTGGGCGTTTGAATTCCACAGTTCATACAAATCTGATAGAAATATCCCATGTCAAGATGAACACACCCACAGTGTGTATAGGTCATATTTTTCACCTCTTCAATTCACTTTTAATCGTGACTTGATTTTTTATGTGGCAGAACAACGTTTACCGGGTCAACTAACTAGTCTTTTAATATTACGCTATGTCAAACCGCCATAGCAACCCTATTTTCTCTTGTTGCAGGCTGTTCTGTGTGAAGCGATGTGCCCGTTGTGGTAACGGTATCACTGCCAACGAGCTGGTGATGCGTGCCCGTGACCTCGTCTACCACTTGACTTGCTTCACGTGCTCAGCCTGCGGGTCCCAGCTGTCTAAAGGCGACGTGTTTGGAATGAGGGATGGCTTGGTGTACTGCAGGCCGCATTATGACTCGGCCTGTCTTGATGAGTACTGTGATGATGAGATGACGAACGTTTATAGGTGAGTATATTTTTAAAATGTTATTTACCTTTGTATGTTTGGACAATTATTAATATTCATGTATCAAGATATTTATAGAACGGTTTTTTAAAGCTTATTTTTAGATTAATCTCGTTAGTTTACTCTTAAGTATTATTTTGGGACATTAAGTTAGAATGTTGTACTTCAGCAAACTATATACTATATACAGCAAACTAAATTTATATTGTAGAGAATTGATAACACTACAAAACAATATGTGAGCGATAGAAGAGGTCATAAGATCAAATAAAGTAAAACTAAAACTTACTTTGCATGGTTTAAAATATGGAATTATAGTATAATAACAGGAAACTGACGCAAAGTAGCGATACAAACACGCGTTCAATATATTTTTATTGTTTTTGTTCCACAACAATCTTGTAGATAAAGACTAACGTCGAATAAGTTTAGGTATTAGGCAAAAATAGCTAATTTATGAGATGCTAGCTTTGTTGTGTGTGTTGGTTATCGGGGTAAATAGTCAGGAATTAAAGGATCTTCATTGTAAATTATATTCAAATCGGTTCGGCCGTGTGTAACAGGCAGACGAACCGAGTTATTTTCGAATTTATAATATTATCCGTTTGATCGCTTCGTGCAACCACAGTTGCAAAGAAAAAACTATGAGCTTTGCTTCGTGCAACTGCGGTTGCAGAGCGACAAAGTTTTTTCAATTTAATGTAAACTCTATTTTCAACGCATAAAGTCCTAATATTATGAATTTAAACCAACGACAGATACATTCCTCATAGACGTATGGCCATATTACCAATATCACGGTACAAAAATAACAACATTTCGTCACTTGAGTTTTAGTGAGGGATTAGTGTTACGCATCCGTTAATTCCGCGCCTGGTTTATCATAATATTTTTATAAGTTTTATTAGAAGACATTTCCCGCTGCTCCTCTTGCGTGTATACCTATCGGTTATCGCGACAAAAGTAGCCTATGTCCTTCAAGGTCAGTCTATCTCTATACCGAACAACCAAGTCGGTTCATCGGTTTAGCCGTAAAAGCTTAACAGACAGACTTACTTTCGAATTCATACTAAATTCATAGTAAGGATTTAGAGCATTTTATGAAAGTGTGGTTGTCGTGAGAGAACCACACTTCGGCACTTATGGGGGACACGAATGGACTGGTGTGACAGTCTCAGAGAAAAGTGCTGTTAAGGACAAAGAAAGGACCTGGTCCTTTCTTTGTTTTTCACCTAATAGTTAAGATGACTCATTAGCGTGGGGACACTCAAAGAGCGGTAATCAGCTTTTCTTGAATTGCAGATTTCATGATGATGATGGGATGAATGCTATGCATGGGTAAATGTAAAAACCTACCACCGGATGACTTCCTCGTTTGCTATTATATATGTTATACTTAAGGCTTAACCATAAAGTTTAAAACGGTTTACAAGACAATAAGTATAATCCCAATAATCCCGAAAAGTTACCATCGATAAAATACCACTCATATGTAATTCAATAAAAAATATTATTAAAATATTGAAATACTGTATTTAGCTAAGTAGAAATACTGCATTGATGTTTTCAATAAAAAAGCAGGTCGTAATCCGTGCATTTGTTTGGGAACCTTGTCATTAACAGACAAAGACGTTAAATTTATAAAACCTTTAACAAGAAGCTAAAATTAAAATTTCAAAAAACCCCCTACGCAAGCACTTAATCAAGTAATCATACGCCAAAAATGCCTTACAGCATTTTGAAAAAGAGCTGATACTCTTACACTGCTGGACCGATATTAACCAAACATAGCCAAGAACCACCGCAAGGAAACTGGCTTACAAATGAAAAAAACTGAATTGAAATCGGTCTATCCGTTTGAGAGCTACGATGCCACAGACAGACACACACACACTCAGACAGACAGACATCGACGTCAAACTTATAATACCCCTCTTTTTGCGCCGGGGGTTGCTAAAATGCTAGTGCATATTCACTCTTCTGTACTCCTAAAACTAAATGCAAAATTGAATAATGATTAGTCATAAAGATATGAAATCGTAAAATATAAATAAACAAACTGACCACTCCATTTCTAATGTTAGCATTCTACGCTTAATGCAATTTCTCGGAAAGACACGTTGAAGGTTAATGTTACTACAACTCGATGTTGAATGATGATAAAATTCTAGGAATATACGACGTGTACTAATTGAAGGACATGTAAGTCCTACTACTTAGTAGTAGACATTAAAGTGTAGAAATGAGTTCGTCAACAGTTCATTACACCATCTAAATGTGTTTTACTGTAATAACGAATACACTATACTCTGACAAACGCCCCCGGGACATACTATCTAGGTTTTATTCCATACTAAAATTTTTTCTCATGTTATAACACTATAAAATCTAATTATTATTTATTTGTACGTAGAACTTCTTTGAAGTACTAAACCGTATCCGGTTGGCATTCGCAATTCAGTCTGCAAAAATATCTCTTTCACACAATCTTTATTTCCTATTTCAAAACTGGGAAAACTTTTCACAACTTAAGGTAGTCGTGGTTCGTCTTAGAGTTATGTTATGTTTGCGTATAAAACTTTACTAGAAGTTGTTGAGTGGTATAGGATTGTGAACTAAATGTACTTATAGAAAACTGTGCCGCAGTTCAGAAGATCGTGGTTTACAAGTGCCATGTGTGTAATATAGTTTCCATCTCTATACTAGGGGACAGGAAGACTATTACAATAATAAATAGGTTCATAATTAGTGTATCGAGTGTGGTATGTCTCAAAGAATTTTGGCAAGAAACAGCGAATTTTGGCAAATCCAATACATATAAGATTAATAATTAGCAAGTTAGACATACAGACATTTTAACTTTCGCATTCCAAGGTGTAAGCATATTAAAGCGATTAATAGTTATTACGTACTAAAACTGGTTAACACAACATCATGACGATCCGACACAACATTCTACAGAAACAGAAAAAAAAAACAGTATATTCGGTATAAAATATAGGTCGTCATTATATAATCGACCGATCCATAAAACCCTACAAAAGAGGGCTTTATCTTATATTCGCCAATTAAAACTAAACTCCTTACTAATAGTTACAGGAAGAATTCAAACAAATTCTCAAAACTGTATCGGAGTTTTGTCAATCAAAATTCCACCTCAATCCCATAAATATTGCGGGGCAAAATTAATTGGCAGTTTTGTATCCAGGTGTCAAGATCTACACAGTGAAGGTGATTCTCCATCGCAGTTTTACAACGGAGGACCTGGTCAAAAAGGACGGCCCAGGAAGAGGAAGGTTACTCAATGTTCCCCAGACGACATGCAAACCCAAACTATGAGAATGGCCAACACTGCCTTAGGTGAGCTTCGTAATATATATATTTATACCGCGATGCGAACTGTATCTAATGCGAATTCAATTATATTTTACGTGTAATTACACATTTTCAAAGTTTAATTATACATAAGTAGTCTTAACAAGCTTTTAAAAAACTCTCAGCTCCCCTTTGAACTCGTCGTAACTTGTAAGAAAATGAAAATACTTATTACGGCTGCGTTGAGATGCAGACGCTTCGGCCCCAGACGTTATACATATTTAATAGAAATCGCTCGCTCAAAATTTTAGCAGAAACCTCAGCAGGGAAATCCGAGCGCCTACCTACCCTGATGTCCCAGATGTCAATTCATCCCGTGCCGTAATCACGACTAATGAATAGAAGACGCACTGTCAAAAACGTCTCTGTCCTTTTCTGTCGCCCTTTTTAACCCCAAGTTAGAGGGAGAGGTATGTGTTTACGGACGTTGGGTCGTCAGTCAGGGTCGGTTTGGATTATTCTCTATAACGTCGAAATGCGAGGCACTCATTGAGGTGAATTCAGGTTCTGTTGACTTGTCGACCCGATTAATAACGGCGTTAAGCTGAATGGGGCGAGGCATAAACATAGTTAGTTGTGAATATGTCACTTTCGTCAACATTAGGAATGGTTTACTCATATACACCTTCTTCTACAAAAGCACCAGACATTAATCTGCACTATAAAAATACTTAAGTTCATCTGAATTTCTCAATAAAAAATATTCTCAATAAAATTTCAATCATTTTCCAAACGATAGGCAATCTTTGTTCAATTTTGTGTTCGGTCCTGTTGTAGGGTATATAAAATTGGAAGTATATCTTTGTACTGACATCTGATATTCTTTTAAAATATCCATAATGAGGTACATAATGCTCCAATAAACAGGGGAGGGTTGGCGAAATAGGAAGGGCAAGTCGGGAACTGCGCTGCGTCAAAATTTCATTTATCTACTTACATAGTTATAAGTAGGTAGGTACTCTTTAGTCTTTTGTGGGTACCTTATTTGTTTTAAAATAATTGAATGTCGAATGTGAGTAAATCTTCTGTTTACAAGTCTATGAATGATGATTCTATTTATTGAACATTGCGTTATACTCATGAAGCAGTACCATAGTCAAAGCTTTTTTCCCTTTTAGGGATTTGGATTTTTGTTTTGAACAGTGATTTCAACACAATAACAGTCAAATTTTGATAATAATTCACTGCATTTCAAATCTATATATTTCACTATTGTAGTATGGCAAACCTGCCTTAACATGTAATGATGTAGATGCCCTATTACACTTCAAGACATATATAGGTACACTAGACTCGATAATAACGACTTCGCACTTAACACACGCTTCAGCTGATCCAAAACTAGCCATGCACTATCATATAGCATGTACTATCATAACTAGACTACTGATACATATACTTTTATATTTCTAAAACATACATTGAATTGACAAATTACGCCCAGATACAGAATAAATAATCTAGCTCTTAACACAATAGTTTGTCGTAGGAATCAAACCCGCGATCCCTAGCTTCGCAGTCAAGGTCACTAGCTACTGGACTAACAGGCTCTGTCATCTTGTACGCACTTATATTTTAACAAATCTGACTGAAGGTTCAAGCAGTTACACTTAGCGAACTAAGCCTAGCCGATTCGAAGTTGGACCTGCCATTGGAATATTTTTTATCTCTCTTTATGACGAGAGATCAAAAATAAATATTGAAGATGCGTGTTTTAGGAATAATTAGCTTTTGACCGCGACTCCGCTAACGTGTATTTCGGTTGTCAGTATATCCTTCCATAACATTAGGTACATATAGAGTGTAAATACTGCTATATATACCTATTTGTAATGTTTCAAATATGTACTACCACATATAATTAGTATATCTGTCTAATTTAATAATAAATGGCTATTAAACCACTTTAAATAAATAAATATTTCGGACATCTAACACACAACGCCATCTAGTCCCAAGCTAAGCAAAGCTTATGTTATGGGTACTAGACAACTGATATAAATATATATATATACGTTTTTTTGTAAATACATACATTTTATACATAGAAAGCACCCAAACTCCGAAACAAATATTTGCAGATCATACAAACAATTGGTCCGACCCGGGAATCGAATCCGAGACCTAAAGCACAGCAGTCGTATATGCTACCACTGCTCCACAGAGGCATTCAAACTTTGTAACATGCTCGCATCAGTATTTTTGAAGATAGGTAATATGAACTAACAACAAAAAAATCGGTTTATCTAAAAAGGGGTTCTTCAGTATACCGTAAAATTTTAATCAAGTCACATGTACTTGACCCTTCATATCGCACCTTCCTGCCTATACCGCATCATGTTGGTCCAACAGCGCTACTTGAGAAGCGCACGTGACGTCGATAATGAGAACCATAAGTACCCTCCAGTTAGTGACGTGCTTTATCGATCATCGAAGAATCGATTGGGAATATCGCGGTGCGAGCGCTTTGTATGCAAATAGTCATCTAAAATTGGCCGCATATTTTTATTTATAGGATTGTTTTGAGTTTATGTTCTTTGTTTGTAATGATTGTACAATACATTCTATTGTTTTATTTTGCATGCATTTATAGACTAACATTAGATATTACGGTATCACACATATACAAGAATGAGACTAAATCTTTTGTATGTTTAATACCTAATGATTATAGCACTAAAATATTCTAGGTCGTATTTAAAACAAGTCCCCATAGGTATATCTTTCATACAATCATACACAGGCTTGCCTGTTTTCTATTGCAGTTGGCAGTTTAGGATTCAGATGTCAAATTGTGAGTTCAATCTGAAAGATAAAATAAGAATACAAGTACACAGTTGAACGGGAATATATAAGCTTATGAGAATTGATTAGAAGAGAGCATCTTGTACTCTCTTCGAATGAGTTCGGGTGAGCAATTCGCAAAGTAAATCAAATGAATTTGTGGACATCGCTAGTATCTAAAGCTTATAAGAATATACCCGCGAAATTACTGCCCCGACGAAAAAGGTCATTATAAGACATTATTGACCTTCGAACTCAGTTCGCACTCAGGGTTGCGGAGGTCCGATGCCAGTCGCTCTGTGGAAAAACTCATATTCAGGTGAAACTGGTTGAAATAGTTGCCGACCCGAAATTAGTCTTGGGAATAATAAATTTACTTTTTTTCTTTTTCTTTTTTTTTCTTTCACACAACGCCATCTAAGTCCCAAGCTAAGCAGAGCTTGTGTTATGGGTACTAGACAACTGGATATAAATACGTATATGCGTCTTTTTATTTGTAAATACATACATATTATACATAGAAAAGACCCAAACTTCGAAACAAATATTTGTAGATCATACAAAGATTTGGTCCGACCCGGGAATCAAACCTGAGACCTCATGATCAGCAATCGCATACGCCAACCGCGAGACCAACGAGGCAGTAATAAATGCTGAAGATGATATGACTTTGTTGTTAACTAAATGAACAATGAAAAATATTTCACACCAATTCATTATCAATTACGATTACAGACTAAAGTAATACAAGGAGTACCTATTGCGTTTTGATAAGTACTTTGATACTTTCATCGTTATCATCATCAACATACTTTAAAAGTCGACCGCTGGACATAGGTCCCCTTTGGAAAGGAGGATTTTGTGTACTATACCACGCCTGACAGGCAGGTCGGCTGGGCGGTATAAGGTTTGTGTCAAATTCTTCTCTTTGCAATGCTGTTGTTGTCCAACATAATTTGCTACCTTAGTCGCCTCTTACGATACCCATGGAATGAAAAGGGCTGGAAATACTCAGACACAGGCACAGAAAATCAACGTAAAATGACAGCGTTCGTGCTGTCGTGTTTCGTTGGTGAGTGCGAGACCGGAGGTCCAATGAGGCAGAAGCATCACTAGACCGCCATGGTGTGGGTCACCATGCTGCATTGTCTGCATTCGCAGTATGGTGACCACCACTCTTGGATTCTGCTTATGCTTTCCAGGCAGATTAGTCATTTTGGCAGGGCCAAAATAAAAAAAAAAAAACTTTGTCCGTCACCACACGACATGTACTTTAATTTTACGTATTTAATATACTTACACTTTAAAAATTGGATTTGATAATAAAATAGTTGATAATCGATTAAAAAAGAAATGTTTCACGCACTACCGTGGAGAGCTATACTTTGACATAAATGGGCCGGGTCGACCAAAGTGATAAGTTACCGAAACCCAAATTCCCTCCCCCCTATTTCTGGGGAGGGTATTCAAAGAGTGACAATACACCGGTGACCCTTGTGTTGCAGATATACCTGGGCAGCCGTAGTCACGTACTTAAAATTGATCAGCCTGATTGCTTAACCTCTCCCGGGTACCATAAAACCGCATTCACGGCAACTTTGCCAAATACGTATTTCTAGACATAACAAGCGATCTAAGCATTTGCCAATTCTAGCTTTCTTCGTTTTAATAATTTCATTATAGGTACATCAAACACAACGTTACTCACATCGAGATATAATGTATAGAGAAGACACCACTCATTAGTGCGGTGTTCCATGCAATTGCGGCGCATGCGCCGCACTTCCTTCAGTCGCTTGCTAGCTACACTCTGATGAAGCGGTTGCTTAAGCGTGTGATTGTTTACATTTAAAAACGTTCTAAAACTCGTGAATTATGCCATTTTGTGTCTTGAGATATTGCACTAATAATACAAGGAATACGGAGAAAAACAAAGGAATAACTTTTCACCAGTAATTAACTAGATATAATTGTTTTAAAATTAACTACGAACAAAATATTTTAAGACGCCATTGTTGCCTCATTCGACATAGAGTACTTAGAGTAAAACATACAGAAGTGATATTTAGGTAGAATTAACTGACGTTAAATGCACAACGTATTTAACGTATTTAATTGGATAAGGAAAAATAATATGTTGTTAAAAATAGCTTCGTAAATAACCCATAACATTTTTTTTGCAATAAGTATATTTAAATTATCATTAAAGTATAATTTAAAAATTGAATATTCGGCTTTTATATTTTATACCTCGATGAATTCTACAAAAAAACTGAAACTGGTAAAGCTATTGAAGTACTATTTACTCAAAGTGAATTTCCTAATAAAGCTTCGTAGGTATAAAGCTATTTATCCGTTCTGCTTTCTTGTTTGGCGCTTACTCTATAAAAGCGAATCTTTGCAACAGTTCGTTGGCCAAAACGCGTAAGCGCCATGAAAATCACGGCGCTTATGACATTTCGCTCGCGAGGAAACTACAGCTCGAATGCGATAGAGCGCTGCTTGTTAATACTGTTGGATTAGACTACTAATTATTGTTTGGCTGCGCTGCAGCGCTTTTTAGTTTTAATTCAAATATAAACGGAACATATAATTGGTTTTGAGTGGCTCCTCTAGTACGTAGTACGTAATATCTCGATGGTTACTCATAATTCTGATAGTTCCACTAAATCTAAGATTTACCTAATTCATTTAAAAAGCAGATGCATAACATTTGCCACCAACGAATAGCTACCATAAAATCATTTTAATTAACAAAATTCAATAGAAAAAAGCGATGGCCGACTTTTGGAATGACATATTGATTTTATCAAAGACCCTTAAAACTATCGTTATTAGCATTGGTAAAATTACATCTTTTTATAATGTTCCTTATGCAGATAACCTTAAAGTTCAATGTCAATCGTACTTCTACTTTTCATAGTAAAATTAAAAATGTTGTTTGTGGTCAAGGGGCAAACTGCCGCTTTTTGTTTTTTCCATTGATAATATAGATGATAGGATGTGTTATAAAATAGGTTGATTTAAGGCGTGAAGTTCATAAATGGGTAATTTTAGTTTCAATCATACATTTAAGCGAATCCCTTAAGTTATTCCATACTTAGTTAAATCGTTTATTAAGCTCATTTATACCAAAACGATGCTTAAGTGTTAGTATAATTTAGACTTGTGTACAGTCGACCAAATTGAATCATGACCCACTTTGCCAATTATTCCTTTGTAATCATAAAATGTAGTTAGGTTTTCTTCGCTATTTGCACATAGTACGTTTTACATATAAACAAAAATGCGTCATTACGGGTTAGATGTCAATGCAATTTAAACCTTTGTCATCACTGAACAAGATATATTTTTGATATACAGCAGTCTTATTTGAATTTCAAATAATATAATCGTTTATAATCCAAACTCTTTTCATTGCGGAGAAAAAGTATTATAATTTTTAAAATGAAATTACATTATGTGTGAGATGTCAAGTAGTAGTCAATCTGAAAATAATAAAATAAAAATCTAAGAATATATTTATATCTATAAACGAATCGTATAATGGCCAATTTGGTAGACCAAAGAGCTCGGATTGTAGTGCTCAGTGAGCAAGGTTGCGGCGTTAGAGATCACGTGAGTTAAGTATGAGTCGTAACACGGGCAGAACCTGGATCAGACGGCACGCTGAAGAGGGTATCCTTGAAGACCGACGACGACATAATCATGGGGTTCGTCGAATCACAAACCAACAGAGAACGGAAATGCAACACCATTACGAAGAACATCCTTTTACTCGTACTCGCTATTTTGCAGCACGTCGCGACGTTTGTCTAGAAACAATTAGAAATAATTTCCACCGCACTGGGCTGCATTACAGACATCATGCTAAGAAAGTTCATTTAACGGATGCACACAAAACTGCGAGATTGAATTTTACACGTAATTATTTAGATTTCGACTGGACAAACACCATCTTTACAGACGAAAAATCATTTCGCTCTTCTCAACATGGTCGCTTAACTTTGTGGCGTTACGATAACATGCGATACACAGAGGACCACGTAGTGCCCAACCAATCATCTGACCGTATTTCAGCTAACATGTGGGCATGGATGGATGCTGGAAACATAGGCGAACTTGTTCCTATTTCTCCTCGTCATAACGCTATCAACTATGTCGATTTATTAGAAGAATCAATGTTACCGACTTTGCGAACAGTTTACCCCCGTGAATATGTGCCAGTATTCTCCTATGTTCATGATAACTGTCGAGTGCATACTGCCAGAGTGGTTTACGGAGCATGAAGATGAATTTACTCTCATTCCATGGCCGCCTAGGTCACCAGATCTTAACCCAATAGAAAATTTATTTTGGGGTTTGATGGTTCAAATGTGGGATAACAGGAACGAGAGGACTAAAGAAGCAATCGAGCTGCATTGTAACGAAATCTGGGATTTCATGAGGGGAAGTGACATTTGCAGTCGTCTAATCGGGTCTATGCGTAATCGATTATTAGACGTTATTGAAAACCATGGCGCTTACACTCGGTTTTAGGTTTAACCAGTAATCCTACAGACCCAAACCATTGGAACCATTATAACCCACAAATTAACTATTGAGTAGTTTTCTTTTTTAATCGCTTTACGAAGTGAATGCCATTTTTTAAAATTTTATTTTATTTTTTATTTTATTT
Source organism: Diaphora mendica (assembly GCA_949125395.1). Classification (NCBI taxonomy): domain Eukaryota; kingdom Metazoa; phylum Arthropoda; class Insecta; order Lepidoptera; family Erebidae; genus Diaphora; species Diaphora mendica. The sequence continues at coordinate 7,297,482 of OX421312.1, read as the reverse complement.
TATTTATTTATTTATTACAATATCACCTTCACTATCATTACAGGTTGCCCTAATGCGATAGAGAGGCTAACTTACATTTCTAATATTATGTCTATTTCTTTACAAATGAATACAGAAACATATATACAGTAACGAAATATAAACTCAAAAAAAAATAACAATCTATCTTAAAATTAAAAATATAAAACAAAGTATTGCAACTTTTATGTCTTGTAACAAATTAAATTTACAAAACATTTTGCGAGTACAGTCAATTGACACGAAAAAATATCTAAATCTTTGTGAACTTCGTTAATTAGATGGATAATTCGCGTAAGCGGTGCTTTCTCAAGTAAGTTAGTCCTGGCTACTGGCACAGCCAATAGAGGCGGGCGTCGGCGCCTCCACACGTAGCGGTCAGGCACGCACAGGTTCAGGTGGCCCAGTACCCCAGGATTATGTTCTAGACCACGTAGTAGTTTTATTACATACACAGCAAGCGTGTATTCACGTCGCACTCTAAGTTTGTAATATCCAACCATACCCAGCACAAACATAGTTGGGTACATCGATGGGAAGAACGGGTATACTCCGTACAGTTTTAAATATAAGTGTCTTGTAAACTTATTCTGAACCCGTTCTAACATGTCACAATATTTTGCTTCATGCGGAGCCCAAATGACCGCACTATGTTCCGGGTGGCTACGAACTAATGCTTCATACAATACCTTCAGAGTTGTAATGTTGGTGAAACCATGAGACTGTCTTAGAACAAAACCGAGGCTTCTGTAGGCTTTCTTACATATATTCACTATATGTTCGCGGAACCTTAGATCCGGAGTGAAATGTACCCCTAAATCCCTCACCTGCGAAACTCGTTGCATGGGCGTGTCTTCTACTTTGTACTCGTACTGTATAGATGCTCGTGCGCGAGAAAAAGTCATCACTGAGCATTTAGACGCGTTTAAATATAGTTTATTCTCATGGCTCCAATCCACCACTCTTTTTGTGTGTAATAATATGAAATAAACAAATAAAGCAAGTCTCTAATTTTACTGTTTTATTTTATTAATATGTATGACTAGCTGTCTCGACAGACTTCGTTCTGTCAAATAAATGCTTTCTTATTTTTGTTCTACACCTACCCTACGCTACCTTTACGTTACCTCCACCCTCCTACCTCAAGTCTACCCATTATTCGAAATAAAGTCAATCCTATGTCTCAAACAAACAGACAATCAAATTTTTCCTAAGATAAAAAATTTTTCCTTTTAGATAAGGACGTTCACTGGCTAACAAACTTTTTCGTGAAATACCTATCATAGTCCATAGTATACGTCTATGTCTATGTCATGGCTTTGTCAGTGTCTAGTAGAATGATAACGGTTCGTTACTTATGAAATGTATGTTCAAACTAATTTCAACCTAATGGTATAGAATAATTGTAGGAGTCATTGTCATTTAACTTTAAGGGGGGTCATGATTCAATTTGGTCGACTGCAGTGATTTCTACTAAGTAGTTTATCTATACAAATAATTAAAATTGGCGTGTCTGCTTGTTCCTAATATTAAAATAAACGCTTTTTACTAAATACATATGTGTGTATACACGGTACATATACCAAAATAACATTTTTTTCAATTTCTCTCTGTCTGTATGTTCCGGCTAATCTCTGGCGCGGCTGGACCGATTTTGACGAGACTTTCATTGATAGGTAGCTGATAATTATAAGGAGTAACTTAGGCTTCTTTTTTTAGACTAGCTTCGCCCCGCGGTGTTACCCGCGTTTCGACAATAACCGCGGGTAACAACGCGGGGTTCAGCTAGTGTATACGAGTATTATATGGATTGTAAGAAATTCATACTCGCTCTTGAAATTAACATTCAAATTAAATTAAAATGTATACTGCTGAAAAGGATCTATTGGTGTATGTAAACAATATCACAAACAGGTCAGGGCCGCATACCCATATTATGAATAGGCTATCGTCGGGCAGACGACACGACACCCTCTGTATAGAAACGTTCTTAGAAAACAATACATTAATGTTCCCCATCTTTTAATTGCGCTAATAGCCCTGCTGCAATCGGTGAATTGAAATAATTACCGAGGGTAAGCAACCACGGCGCGGTCAGTACCTACCTAGATGGGTGACCGCTGGGGGCATGAAATCGTCTCCGTGATTCGGAGGTCACTTTAAGCAGTCGGTCCCAGGTTGTTATCATATGATAACAGTCGTGAAGCTTAATTTTATTGGAGGCCTTTGGGCGGCTTAAAAACATTCAACGGTAAGATTAGATACGTAGCCACAACGTTGTCTTCCCAACCACCCAACCCGCACTTGGCCTTAACCCTCTCGGAGACCCGAGCCCAGCAGTGGGACATTATGGGGTGATGATGAATAATTATAATAATAAATAATAAAAGCCGATGTCCGAGAATATTTAATATACTCGGACATTTAACACACAACGCCATCTAGTCCCAAACTGATATAAATACATAATATATACGAGAAAACACCCAAACTGCTAAACAAATATTTGCAGATCATACAAACATTTGGTCCGACCCGGGAATCGAACCCGAGACCTCAAGCACAGCAGTCGCGAACGCTACCACTGAGCCAACGAGGCAGAATTGTTTGGCACCTCTGCCACGAGTCTGTCGAGTCCCCACTCGGTAACACCATTTACATTATATAGGTACTAATTATATCCTGGGCCCTGGCTTTGCTATGGCATACTCGTATTACAGTTGGATTCTACTCATTCTTTCCATAAACATAAAAAAACAGAAAAATAATTGGCGCGAAAGCTGGACAAAAACTATCTTTGAACCGATTTGAATTTCATCATCATTATCATCTCAAATATGTCCAATGCTGGACTGGGGCTCCTCAAGATATATACCTACTTAATTTGCATAATATACTTTTCCAAGTTTGTACTCAAAGAGTGCAGAACTGTTTGAGATTTAGAAGCATACACAAACAAACTTAACATTTTTAAATATATATTAGATAGACGATTACTTTTGTGTGTAATTGTTCACACCTAAAGAAATAATTAAAAATTAAACTCATATTTTATGACATTACTGTAAAAGTAAACGTAATTAAAAAGCTTGAAATCTTAAGTGTGTCATTAGCAAAAAATAAATAATAAAATACAATATAATTACAGTCTGGTCAACGGAACTTTTAAAAATTTTATTTTCTGTTAGACGACCACAAATTTAGAAAGTTCAATTTTTATAACAGTATTAAAAATTAATATATAGGTATCACATGAAACTGAAACATAGATAATAAAGATAAATTAACACAGACAAATAAATATACCACATTTATAAGATTTTTTTTATGCGATTTGGTTATACTACCGTATAAAATTGAAGCACCGGACCCTATACCTATGGTCCCGTGCTATACCGGATGGCGTTACTGTACAGCCTGCCTTTCTTTCATTTTAGATTAAAACAATGAATAAATCATTGATGAATTGGAAAAGATCAAGCAGTAAAAGTAAATGAAAAATTAAAAAACGAATGCAGCTGGCAACATTAAGTGTTACAACGTTAATTTTCACTATGATGGCCGTATATCTGAATCTACTCAAGCGTTTAGTGATACTTATCACACTACACGACGTATAGACAATAAGAAATGAAAACACTAACTAAACAAATCTACATGAGTTATAAACAACCAACTGACTCATTATACTTCATTAAGTTCACCCATTAAAAGCAATGTGCAACTTAACATGTGCGATCTTTAACCCAGATATAACAGATAAATAAATACTAACCTTTACATCTTTTCACCGAAACGTCACTTTCATAAAAAAAAAAACAACGGGAAGACTTTTATCAATTTTCTACAATTTATTTCTCCTAATTAAAATCTAATAGGACAAAAAATATAATAAACGAACTCCCCATCGGATTAAAACAATTAACCATAAACAATACAATTCTGACCACAGATAAAAAATCGTTAACGTGACGCCATCACCTGTCTTTGAATTTTGAATTGGTCGAATTTACAGCACCAGTTGCTTTGAAAGGGTCGCGTATATTTTAAATATGAAATTTATAGTTCCCATTATATTTAGAAATTATTTGATTTTGAAGAAGTCTAAGAAACATTTATAGTTAAATATGTCTTGTGTTAAACAGATATATATTTTAACATACATTTAATGTAACTGTATTTCTTAGTTCAAATATCACTTTTTACTTTTTTAATGCACATTGCAATCTAGCTGAAAACGAAGCTTTAAGGTCGTTTTCCACTCTAATTAATTATTACAAGCAAGGATTAGAGATAGGTACTCACTCATTAAAACGAAAATGAGTAACGATGTTTTGTTTCCAGTCAGGGCGAAAAAAGTGTAACAATAACCTTTTTTAACCACTTTCGAAATAGTGCTTTTGTATTCCTATGTATTTAAGTATTTATTCATTTTTTTACTTGTTTTAAGAGTACTTAGCTTACTTACTAAAGCAAAACAGACAACCCAGACAACTTTGTTTTGACTGCCTCGTTGCCGCAGTCTCAGATTCGATTCCCGGCTCGAATAAAATATTTGTATGATTTGCAAATATTTGTTTCGGAGTTTGGGTGTTTTTATACATATTATGTATTTATTTACAAAAAAAATTGAGTATTCTCAGTCAATCTAGATTCCATAGTTCAGCTCTGCTTAGTTTGAAGCTAGACGATTGTGTGTCAGATGTCAGAAATATTTAGTATTATTTATTTATAGTGAATGGAAATCTCACACATCTCATGTACGACTGTCTAATTATAAATTAGGCAGAATCTGTGGCATGTTATCCCGACTTTTGATGAACAAACTTTAACATTTCTAAATTATATATCATCATCATCTCACTACCATTTTCACAACTTTATTTAGGATCGGTGCAATGAGTTTTCCTGCTCCATTGTCCTCTATAACTCGTCATGTCACTACTTACTTGATCATCACATACATAACTATTTTTTTTCAGTGGGAATCGGACCCACATCCTTCGACTTAACAGTCAGGCTCACTAACCACCATTATGAAGTTTAGATTTCTTCCAAAAATCTAATGCTAATAAGTGTAAGCAGTTCGAAATTGACATTTTATTTCCAACTAGCTGACCCACGCCACTTCGTTTGCCCGTAGCGTGATAATTTTCCCCCGTTTTTGTAACATTCTTCATTGGTGCTCCGCTCCTATTGGTCTTAGCGTGATGATATATAGCCTATAGCCTTCCTCGATAAATGTACTATCCAACACTGAAAGATTTTTTAAATCGGACCAGCGGTTCCTGAGATTAGCGCGTTCAAACAAACAAACAAACTCTTCAGCTTTATCTAATAGTATAGATTAACTGTGATTTTTCTCGTACGTTTCTCGTATTTCAACTAATCTTTAATATTTCAAACTTCTTACATACTCGTGTCGGTATTCTGTAGGGACAAGGCTGTAATTAAGTCTAAATTTTTCTTAAAAAAAAAACAACTCCCACATTAGGAATATACATCCTGTGTCGCGGGGGACTTAACAAACATACATGAAACGGACACAAGGACGGACTCAGACCAACAATTTGTGGATCACACTAAATGTTGTCCCCTGTGGGATTTGAACCCACAACACTTGGCAAATTAGAAAGAGGCGTGGCGACCGCTTAAACTACTAGGTCAACCGTGCAGTCGATTTACGTCGTATGACAAGCCTTATAGATTGTTCAGTTTCTGTAGAAATTAGGAGGAATTTCTTCTTACTTTGATTATAGGGTATATCTTACATATAGGATTATACAATAGCCTTTAACAGTCCACTGCTGGAAATAGGCTTCTCCTTAACAGGATTAGTACTAAGTGCTTATTTTCCTTCTCTTTGAGGTGATATCTTGCGTGATTTGCTCCTTTAGTCGCCTCTAATGACACCCATGGGATGAATAGGGGTAACACTGCGTATTCTTAATACTATTAAATATATTTTATAGAATACTAGCTGACCCACGCAACGTCGTTTACGTTTAATATAAATTAATTAAAAAAACATTGTCCAGCGGACAAAATTGTGAATCTAAACCATTCCCAGATCCCCTTGAACACACACAAAAAATTTCATCAAAATCGGTCCAGTCGTTTGAGAGAAGTTCAGTGACATGTACACTCACAGAAGAATTATATATATAAAGACTAGCTGACCCGGCGAACTTCGTACCGCAATATTTACAAATCTGTCTTAGCTTCCCACAGGCAGTACAGTCGCGTACAAATAAAAATGCTTTTCCCGTTATCTTTTATTTTTCTTGTACACAAACCTTGTCCTAACAATAACATTAACCTTGTATTAACAATTAACATATAAAAAAAATCGGATCGGAAGTTATGCGCGTACATACATTTCGGCGATACATCTATACTAATATTAAAAGGAAGTAAAGTTTGTGTGTTTGTATATTTTTTAAATTGTAAGGGGTAATCTCTGGATCTACTGAACCGATTTTGAAAATTCTTTTACCAATAGAAGGCTACGTTATTTGTGAGCGACATAGGCTATATAATAACCCGAAAAGTGGAAAAACTTTTTCGTGGTAGCTGAAATTGCAAAACAAGTCGGAGAAAAAAATATTTACCGCTCAACGAAGTGGGCACGGGTCAGCTAGTTATTATATATATAGATTTAGACCAAGTTAAATTGTAACGATAATAATCGTATAACGTAATAACAGTGCAACAAATATGAAAGTATAGTTGGGCCATGTAAAAAATCGAAGTTCAACCCTTTCGTAAGTAGACTTAAAGCTGAACCCAACCAGGTTTTGGGGGTCCATAGGACGAAGAGTATAACAAAGACGTATTGAAGTATGTAGGTGTCAGAGTTGAGTTGATTACGACAAATATACGACTATCTACCAGCAGAGCAGCTTTCGATTCACATCACTATCGGTTTACAAGGTCCCGAATTTTATTAGGTAAGTGCCTCAAGTCAAAACCGTTAGCGTTGATTGACAGATTTAGGAACAGGATCCGTTTGAAAAAGAACTTAAATTGCAATCCATACATTATGAATTTGAGCACCGATTTCAATGAAATTTTGCATGAAAATACTTTGATTCTGAATTTAGTAAAGGAATAATATAATTTAAGTTAAGTTAGTGTTGTTAAATAGTATTTGCTCATAACTTGATATATACAATCCTGGAAAACTAGAGCAGTGCTCAGGTCCAATAAAGCTCATAGAAAATAATACTCTTAGTAACTTCTAAAAATAGAATCGTATTTCAAATAACTTGCTTTAAAGGCCAGTAAACAATAAACTCTTACAAGTGAAATATATTCTAAATGTAATTTTGTGTTAAAATGACTAATACTAAGATAAAACTGTAATCTGTCGTCTTAGCGAGTTCCTAGTTACTTTTACGTGTCTTATCTTGGTATTATAAAGTTATTTTATCTTAATTTTAATGAAATGAGAAAAAAAGAGTCAGTATTAACATCAGTTGTTTGAAATTTGACTGCAGTCTTTTGCAATCCGTTTGAAGGCAATCGCTTTCACATCTATCTTGGGCCATAAACAAAAAAGCGGCGCCTATACATGTAATAAACCATACACAGACTCGTAGCTTCTTTTTTTTTTATAGCCAATCGTTAATATCGAGGGGTTTATAGCACCGATGCTTTATTACTCAGTAAAAAATATAAATATATTATATGTATATGTAGGTAGAGGAACTCCTCTCAAAATTGGTAACATGTTAATTAGTATGCGGTCTATTTATTGTTGATTGAAACTTCTTTTATTTAAATATTCTTAGAATGATTATTAAGTTATATTAGAATAGTCAGACATGCGCTTTGTTTGATGGGTTATAATTGATGCTTGACGACCTTGTTGACTAGAAATTCCATTGTCTAAGGGGATTGAACTTTTTTAAGATGGTTTTACTTTTAAAGTTGAATAGTTCCACAGATCTATAGATCTTTTTGGAAAGTGAAATTTTCATATAAGATTTGTAATTGTTATAATTTTAGTTCAAGTTTTAAAATTACTGCCAGTTGTCATTTATTGTCAGCTGCCTGTACGTCCTTTAACCCTTTACGAATGTCATTGTCTTTAGACAGCACAAGATATGATATACACAAATGATACAAATATGCACAAAAAACATCAATAAACTGAGTAACTACGAAGAAATCTTACATAGCTACTACATGACTAAACTACAACGACTGCAGTGCCAGCGTAAACAGAGCAATCGTTGTACTTTTATAAATAATCTATTCAGAAAAGCATAAAGTATAAACTTCATGATATGAACTGTCCTAACATTACACCTCGGTAAACGCAACAATTAAAGAGAACCAAACCCAATGTGATAACATTTTTTACAACCTAATTGTTTTTTGTTCAGACCATCATAAAACTTGAATATGGTGTTATAAAAACGAAGAGTCGGTAAGTCGACCCCTTGCATTCGACTAACAGACTAACCTCTAATATATTTAATTATAAATTTAATAAATTAGTTGGTTGCGCATCGGCGAGTTCGTCCCTATAATGCAGTCAACCACCCAAGTGTTGTAGCGACATATTAAAAAAAACCACCGGTTTTTGACTCTAAGGGGTCATTAACTGAGGTGCGCATGCATACAGGATCATTTTACGAAAGTAATAGTACTTTTTATCAATTAAACATCAATTAATTTTGTGTTTTTGGTTTAGTATTACAGTTTATTAGATTTGATAAAGTAACTCGTTACCAAAAACAGAGGGTCAAGCTGTATTTTTTTGGAGTGCCCGCCAAAATGACTCTACTCTGCCTGATGGAAAGCATAAGCAGCATCCAAAAGTGGTGGTCACCATACTCACTGCGAATGCAGACAATGCAGCATAGCGACCCACACTATGGCGGCCTAGTGATGCTGCTGCATCTTTTAGTCTAGTCAACAAGTATGGAACTTGTTGACTAGACTAATTGGGCCTCCGGTCTCGCACTCACCAACGAAACACGACAGCACGAATGCTGTCATTTTACGTTGATTTTCTTTGCGAGGGTCGTACCGCACCGGTCGAGCCGGTCCGTTCGTGCTGAAATCAGCGTGGCTCTACTACCTACTAAATGATTCTATGACATTTCAACAACCGAGATGAAAAGAAAATTACGACAAGAGAAACGTTTTTAATTTCAGGTGTAAGAAAAAGTGTAGTATTGATAAATATTATTATAAAAACCTATTTTCAAATGCATTCATACCGAAAATGAACCCTTAAATATCTGGGGACACGGTCGTGCCCCCGCCAAGACGAGCCAAGCGAAGCACAAGGGCACTACCTGCCTTTTCTCAAAGTGTTTCGTCGTTTTTTTGAACCCTCATGACTTTGGTTTCCAATATACCAGATTGTTCAAATTCTCAGGATATGATGTCATTAATAGAGTTATTAAACATACAAAATTTCAATTGCATAACTTTGATACTTTAGATTTTATTGGTATCTAAAATACACCGATTTCGTCACTGACACACTGATGATCACCAAAACTATTAGGGTACTTCCTCAAGTGCTAGAAAGCTGATATTTGGAATATAAACTAAGTTTAGTATACAAACAGCAAAAAAATCCTGAATCTATTACTTTTGCATCCCTACCCCTAAAATTCGGGGGTGGAAATTTGTATGAGAATTTGACTAATTTTTATGCTAGAGGTTATATAAAAAGGCAAAGACAGAGAATGGGCAGTGAAAGAAGGCACTGCTGATGTACAAGAAATACACCCCAAAAAAAGAAAAAACAAATAAACAATAAAAATACTGCCATAAGCAACTTACAAAAAGAAATGAAACCCACGAAAAACACTTTCATGGAAAATGTTGCCAAGACGATTGCATATGGCTTACCCTGTGAAAAAGATATTAGATCTCATGTAGAGCCAAGTTTCTGAATCTACACGCCCTAACTCTACCCTATCTGCTCTACACACTTCACCAAACTCGGGTTTTAATTTGTCGTCCGCTTTATGAGCTTTTTATTCGAAACTGAATAGAAAACGTCTGCACTCTGCAGAAGCGATTGTTTCTAATGATGATGATTCCTCCACGTATGTTTGTGGTTCTAGTGCTACTGTTCTCTAATTGGCATAAGTATTAACATGACTAACAGTCACTATTCAATATTCGTAACGTTTTGTCAATGAGACCTGGTTTGTATTACACTGTGACGACTTCCACATACAACTCAAGCAGAAGCACACTACAGCGCCATCTACAGAAGATACACTTATCTACGAAGTAACGCACAACACGGAGTAATTACTAATCCTGAATCTCGCAATAGGAGTTTTCGCACCGATTAGCATATATACAGCATCCCAACATCAATGTTAGGCCGTGGCCCGCCAGGCATGATCACCTCGCCTGGTCAGAGGATGCTCCCTTTGTGTTGGTGGGACATGACACATACATTAAGTAGTGCAAAGTTTTGTTATACGGTCTAGACGTACATATTGGTTTGTTAAGAGTCTGTGTTTGCACTGTTATAATCAAATATATTTTGGAGTAAATTATTATTCTGAAGGAGGAAATAATTTATGTCCCGAAGGACGTTACAGACTTGGAATTGAGACGACTTATAGTATTGTTAGCCTTTCAAGTTGTACGTTGAATACAATGAAGGAATTGTTAATTGGCTGTTTCTAAAGCCAACTCCCGTAGATATGTGGTCAACAGGTTAATTTTCTCGAATTTCATGCAAACAGTTTCTTTTTGTGTTGTCGTCGTGGTTAATTTCTACAATGTTTGTGTATGGAATTGCTTAATATTAAGCTGTTTTGTGACTTGGTTAATTTTGCTTGTATAGGAGGACTTAGTAATATAATTTTGTGGGTTAAGCGTACCGATTCTCCCTGCTATGTAGGTTACACTAGTTCTCTGTCGAATAACTTCGGTAGGCACGAATTAAATTCCAACGTAAATACACCATGCATCACACGCTTTATCGCACGATGAGCTTCTTTAAATTTGTGGACCAGACCAATGGTGAGTGTCCACTTCTGTCAATACAGTTGGGTCGCACTGATTAATAAAAAACATTGGTCTTTATTGATCACAGAACTCGAGTCGTGATACTCGTGAAAACATAACAAAGAAATAAACTCACATTAGTTGACTTAGTAAACATATTTAAGTTATTATTCATCAATTTACATCAAAAAATGTAACTACTAATACTATAAAGAGTACGACGGTCCTGAGACCACTTTCACAGTGATGCGCACCCCACGTATATCAGCGTTATCACGGCGATCAAAACACGGCCAATTATCGAGACATACATCATCCAAGTTATTTGTTTTGACGCGAAGCAGTGGGTCTCCTGACCGTCCATTTCCGCTTGTACTAATGAGTGTTAACGAAGGTACACTTATCAATTAATATGCGTTCCTTGTTATATCAAATGGTAAAAAAATAAGGATATGGAATCCCTTTGAGATGTATTTTTGAAATGACTGTCTTATACCCCGGTAACAGTGTTCTTTTTTGGGTGAAAGTTACGTGAAGTCGTTTTAGTTATTCTGAGAACACATACCTACGCCAAATGTTATGATGAACGGTTGAGTAGGTAACGCCGGTAATATGAGAATAAAACAAAAATCTCTATCATTATTGTTACACAGTAAAAAAGGAAGTCGCTTTTTGTTTTGTACGATTACATCTTGGCTAAATTTCGCACTGGATTTTAATACTTCTTTGTTTTGTGGTTCAGCCACCATATTATTCCTATTATCTTACCTATATTCTTCAAAATTTAAAAATATGTAATATAAATATGTTTTTTAGCAGACGAAAATGAAGTTGCGCGGGTCCGCTACTTTTACTACTTTACATTAAATACCATCTTACTTAATGCGTAATAGCTTTTGCCTATGGTTTCTAGTAAATATGGTATCTTATAGAGTTTGTAAATCAATTCAGGTATGCATTAGGTACTCGCAATTTTTTACGTAGAATATGTTTCTGCAAACGATTTAGTGAATTTCGAAAATCTATAATATCCATATTACTAATACTAAAATTATAAATTTGAAAGTAACTCTATCTGTCTGTATTTTACGCTTTCATACCAGCACCGATTTCAATGAAATTTGGTATGGAGATACTATGATTCTTAAAGAAGGACATAGGATAAATCTAGTTTAAAAACAAGTTTACAATAGTAGATTACAAACAAACCAGCATATAGGTGAAGCTAATAAAAAAGAGAGTTAAAAGCGGTTGGCTTAAAGCAAATAATGAGTATTTTGAGTAACGAATGGAGTAATTTGAATTCTAGATTAAACCCAGAAACCTGATCATATAGTTTTAATGAATACGTAGTCTATTTCATAAAGCTATGTACAGAATAACAATCTCGTCTAAGCCGAAATTTTACATATTTTGATAAAGCTGAATATGGAATAGCAGTTCCGACTAAGCTGACAGAAGATAGTTTCCTATTGTACCCATACAAGGTTTTAAGCTCTTCATTTCCCCTCATATAGTAAACTGCAAGTAAAATTTTAACAAAAACCGACTTCCATGTTCGACTCGATTTCTCTTGGATGCCATCATCAGATCTTAGTGTCTTTATCATGGTACCACCATTGGGATATCTCCTTTCCATTAAAAAAAGAATCATCAAAATCGGTTCATAAACGACGAAGTTATCCGCGCGAACACACATATACATATACATTCCCCAGTTCCTGATAACATTTTTTATAGTTATCTACAATATAACACTATTTAACAAAGATACTGCTAATATACTTATTTATGTATATCTGACATATTTATCGCTAACCGAGACTTGTAAAGCCAGAATCTGTAGTTATCTGACAGATATGTTCAAAAAGCCTGTTAGGAACTTTATCAATAAGTGGTTATACTGACATTAAGTAATTTAATATTAAATCTAAGTCTTATTACAATATTTGTCCTCGTACTGCTGCTTTTAAAATCAATACTAAATAGACTGTATAGATTAACTAAATACTTAATGATGACTACCACAACATCAACAGTTATGAGTTTTTTTTTTACACTGCCAAAATGACTCTACTCTACCTGACGGAAAGCATAAGCAGAATCCAAGAGTGTTGGTCACCATACTCATTGCGAACACAGACACTGCAACAATGCAGCATGGTGACCCACATCATGGCGGGCTAGTGATGCTTCTGCATCATTGGGCCTCCGGTCTCGCACTCACCAACGAAACACGACAGCACGATCGCTGTCATTTTACGTTGATTTTCTGTGCGAGGGTAGCACCACCCCGCTCGAGCCGTATATGACAGTATAAATCTAAAGCTATTATTAATAGTGCATTTCAATTTCTCAGTATTATAACTCTCAATAGAGTAACATTAAAATATATAATTCATAATGTTTATTACATTATTATATATTGGTAGCAAGCGTAAGTACTCGTATTAAAAAAAACCCGTTTAGGCTTTCTACCGCGCTGAATAATGTGTGTGGTTTGATTCCACATATTGATTGATATTTTATTTAACTACATCGTTGGCGCAGCGATAGCGTACGCGGCTACTGTGCATGAGGTCTTGGGTTTGATTCCCGGGTCGAACCAAATATTTTTATGATCTTTGATTTATTTGTCACGATTGTGGCAGAGGTCCGAAATAAAAAAGAAATAATAATAATAACACTTTGTGTGACCCAGAAGACATTGCTTGTTCTGATTCTGTGTATTAGTTGTGTTATGTCGTGTTGTCAAATAAATCTTTCACGACCATTGATATACATATCAATGTCCCCGACACAAAATGCATTGCTTGCTTTTTTTATTTATTATCTGTTGATAAACTAATATCTGAAGATAAAGTCTCAATTAAGATCTAAAACCGATTCTAAAATTATTTTGAAATTTTAGACGTAAATATTTTTATTCACAATTTATTCAACTCGGGAGTAACCTTTGATACAACCATAATAAGGCGTAACCGGTCGTATCGTATCATCAAATCTAAACATATTATCAAATTGTGACACGTCTACGTCTGTACATCTGTTCTTTATTATAGAAACAGAATTTAAAACAATAAGTAGTTTAAATTTTTGTTGTTTCCTCAATTAATTATATCCTTTAATTTATCACATTGAGCGCCTAATTTCCTGTGCAAATCATTGCAATTTGAGCTGCTTTTATTATTTGACATCATCAACAACCCATAGGTCCCATTCTCTGGGTTCGGGTCTCCTCTCAGGAGAGGGTTACGTCCATATGTCTCCACGCTGGCCGAGTGCGGATTGGGGGACTGATATTGATATATATAAATCTAATATTGGAGAAGTATTACCTACCTACCTATCGGACATTCGTAAGGCTCGAACATACCATGGTTCATTTCTCAGGCCCAGGAAGATAGTTTCCTGTATTAACGACGAGTCTTGCTCTGACGATCTAACCGCAGGCTGTTGCAATCTCTGTTTCCTCCTATTTGTAAGCAAAAAAAAATGTTTATATAATAAACAATGGGATGTGGGTTCTCGTTTCTGACTATTGAAATTGGACGACAATATTTGATTAGATTGTTTATTAGCCCTTGACAATGACTGAACATTTGAGAAAGAATCAATCTTAGGTTTCAGGTATATACCTATCTATGCATACCTAAATTATAAATGCGAAAGTAACTCTGTCTGTCTGTCCGTCTATCCCGCTTTCACGGCCAAACTGTTTAATCTGCAACTGCACATGCCTAGACTAATTTTGTAGAAGTAGATTGTTGATGGAGAAATACAACTATGTTAATTTGTTCCAGACATACTCCATCGTGGTGATCTCTCTTCCTCTATGGAATCCCTCGCTTACGATTCCTCAGTGGCTTCCCCAGGGAGCGTCTCAAGCCACACACAACGCACCAAGCGCATGCGAACAAGCTTCAAACATCACCAACTGCGGACTATGAAGTCTTATTTTGCGATAAACCAAAATCCGGATGCTAAAGATCTAAAGCAGCTAGCACAAAAGACGGGGCTTTCTAAGAGAGTTTTACAGGTACATTTAGATAAACTGAATATAATACGTTCCTTCTTTTGTAATTCTTTACATACATAATGTTAATTTCAACTCTATTAGCTATCTTTATTTGCCGTTACTAAGCTAATATCTTAAATTAAAGTGTACAACTTCAAAATCATTCAAATTTACATTTACAGTTTACATTTGTGTTTCGAAATTGTGAACTTTCAAGCCAAAAAATAAACGATCTTTTGTATCGTCCGTTATTTAACCTATCTACTAAAAGGGTTTAAAATTGTGTTAATATTTTCTAATGATTTGCCGTAGGTCTGGTTCCAAAATGCTCGAGCAAAATGGCGTCGCAATATTATGCGGCAAGAATCAACAACTGGGCATAGTAACGGGGTTCTCGTCCCCGGATCGGTAACGCAGCCCAGTATTGGTCATAGCTCGATGCTGCTATCGGACTCCATTCAACCCCTCGAGGACATGAGGGTGCACACACAGCATCCTCACCCACTTTCGTTTAATGAGTTATACTGACACACAGAAAACAATATCGAAGGAATTGTGGTTTGAATGAATGAATAAGAATATCGAAAATGTAATTATTCATCTTTTGAAAAATCGACATTTAGTACACATATGGTACACATAGATTACATTCTTGATTTGTATAGGTCGTAGTACCGATAATGGTCTAGTCTATTATTTCATAGATTTCAAGATGCGTATAAGTGCAAATACGTAAGATGGTTCATTGCAATTTAAAAAAGTACCGCTAAATAAATAATAAAAGACAGATTTAATCTATATCTATAGGTAATCACCCAAAAGACAATTTACTGGTATAATAATTTCTATATTCTTGATCTACCAAGTATTCTTTATTTTTTAGCCTACCAATAATTTATATATACGAGTACTAGGTTAACCAAGTATACTTTGTTTGGTCTACCAATAATTTCTGTAAACTTGGTCAACCAAGTACATAAAAATTTGAATAAAGTTTAATATCATATATGTACCTATGTAATATAGTTTTACAGCAGTCATGCTCGACTGGTATAGAGTTACTAAGACAACATTATAATAGCCATTTTACGACATTAAGTGTAAAAACGCTGTCAGAGTCGGAACTGTATAAAACCTTCATTTGTTCAACAATATCACGTCATTAACTTTACACAATAAAGACGTAAGAGAAATATAAACTTACTAAATTATCCCTTGGTTGCTTACAGACTTGGCATAAAAGGAAAAAAAGTCCAATTAAAAAATCGTAAAACGAAGCCCTTAAACCTGTAATGTATTGAGTAAACAGTAATTAGATATAATTCGTTTACGTCTTTCCTACTGAACTTTCAACAAGATATTAAAAGTAGCTCCCATTTTTAAGATATTTAAGTCATCATACTGTATATCAGTTTGGTACTGGTTGCTAGTATTTTGTTAATAGGCTTATACTCGTAGACTTATTAAAGGGGCACGCCAGACATGGCTGCTTTGTTACCTACAAACAAAAGCTTTTGTCGAACCTCCTTTACGAATGGCAAGCTTAACAATTGTTTCAGTTTCGCACGTGTAGAATTTTCATGTTTAAATTGCGCACAGATATATCATCTACCACTTTGCTGTAGGTATTTTGAATTAGTACAGTACAAGACAGGACAGTACAAGAAAATGTTTTAAGGCTATTTAAATTTTGGTACTAGTACAATTAAACTCAAAATTGTTTTAATAACACGTACCTAAGCTACCTTAATTGATTTTTTTTATAATAAATTAAGATTCATGTCATATCAGATGACAGTTTTTCTACTTTCAACTGTTCTTCGGAATATCTACAGGTATGTAGGGAAAAATACTTATTAAAATCTCTTGAACAAATTGCAATATTGACAGTTATTAACAATTACAATATAATCAATTACAATTACAGTTATTACAATATAATCTTGACAGTTTGCAATACAACAAAAAAATGTTTAGAATTGATGCATAAAACCAAAAAATCTGGATATCTGAATAGTATGTCGGTTTCTGTTTTATAGTATTTAAATATTGATTATTATGTCCCACTCACAAAGGTTATTTAGTGCTAAAATGTCGAGGTCAAACTACTAAGTATCACGATCATCCTCGTCTAGCTAGATTTGAGATCAAGCAGCTTGGTTTTGGACAGAATAATAACTATAGATGCATACACGAGCCCTTATCCCTCAGATGTCAACAGACACGTATTTTTAGAGCCATATTTTGCTAATATGTCCATTATATTTTCGTAGCACTTACCTAATGAATCAAGGTTATAACCATCACCAGACGTTTTCAGGATATTTTATAAACGAACACGTTGGAAAATGCAAAGAACAACTGTCAATTATTAATTATTTAAAAAAAAATATCCTTCGCATTATCGAAAACCAATCTTAAGTGTTTGTCCTTGCACGATGTTATACGAATATAATTAATAATTATACATATTTCTATTAGTAATCATACAGTTTTAATTATCTCCATGAGTAATAAGATGAACCATTATTTCAGTAAATATAACAATTATGTATATGGTGAATATGACACTATCAAACTACATATATGAACTTTAACATAGTACTCGAAAATTTCAGTTTTTTTTTTTTTTTTTTTATGTTTGGCCCGCCAAAATGACTCTACTCTGCCTGATGGAAAGCATAAGCAGAATCCAAGAGTGGTGGTCACCATACTCACTGCGAATGCAATATTCCAAATTTGATAAATGTATATAGTAAAACTAAGTTGATACTTAGAAATGTATAAATAGTTGGAATATGTAAGCTTACTTAATATATTCCATTGCCAAATTACATCAAGTCCTAGTGTTTGTTTTAGTGTTAATAATGATGGCATGAAGGAGCTATATCAAACATTATTCGATCACAAACTCAAATAGACGCCGTCATATATCCACAAATTTTTGGAATACTGAGTGCCTAATTAGTGCGAGAAGTTGAATGGGAACTTCGTCGAATTTAAATCGTTTGAGTTATTTATATAGGTACATGGTTTCGGCGCCTGACAATCGTATTCAAAAGTTGAAATTGTAAGTTAAAGGTTTCATAACATACATCTCAATATTTGTTGTGTAGTTGGAAAATACATACCTACTGAATCATTGACCCCGTCACCCATCTAATAGTTTGCAATACTACTTCTGCATAACTATCAAATGTATAAAATTTTATGTAGTCTCGTAAAATAAGCGATCAGCCTCGCAAAAAAGTTCTAAGTTAATTTTTTTATTCGTCTACGGCGAGATCAAAATATAAGGTAATAATTTTAGCTGCCTATGTATATCATGCCGTAACGCAGAAACGATTAAACCGATTTTAATTAATGAACTTTCAATATATTCATAATAATGGCCATAGGCTATTTTTTATCAAAATTTTTATGTAGTCGTGCATATGTAAAATGATAACGTGAGCGTGAGTTGATTGAATATTGATAAATTGATTGATGAATGCTGAGTTTACTATGTACATACAACTAGAAATGTTTTCTTGTAGTAACGAAGTCTTTATTTAATAATTCTGTGTGCAATAAAGGATTTATCAGATTATAATAAAATGACTGAGATATTTCGTGTATCTATACGGCGATTAATAATTTAACATTCTCAATTGTGAGTTAATATCTCCATTATATATTAGTTATACAGCCTAATATCCTGTTTGACCAAGTTCAGTAGTGTCTTGTTCAGTCATGTCATCAAATTTTCTTATCATGTAAAGGGTAAATGAACCATAGATTTACTTGCATTTAACAATTGTAGTAAAAATAAGTGTTAGAAAGTAGCATATAGTTTTAGAAAACGTATTTATACATGAAAATGGCTTAATATATTGACATTAGATAATATTATATCTCATTTTATTTAATGACCTAACCCAGTTTAATTTAAATCTACTAAAACAGTTATAACATGGCCTGTTTCCATGGCATCACCCTAACACAGTCCAACAGTGGACTGTTTCAGGGTGTTGATGATAAAAATCCTTTAAGTTTATCGTGGGAGAACCACGCTTTGGCATGCATGGGCCGGCTCGACCGGAGTGACACCAAGGCCTCACAGAAAACCAAATAAAAATGATAGAAAAGACTCGCAGACGAAGTTGCGTGGGTCAGCTAGTAACTCTATATGTATAACAAACACATAAACGCGGTGTACGTGTACATTATTGTTAAGGTTTCAATTAAGTACAACCGAGACCAAATTTCATAGGTGTCATAAAAGGTACTTTCGTAAAAAAGAACCTATTACATACTTAATTTTGACTGCATCGTGGTTGCATCGTAGTTTAATAGAAAATTTAATAGATAATCTGATAATGTTAATAAATATTTTCTTATTTTACTACCAAAACACCTTTTACAGTAAATCGAAAGTTGATCGAAATTGAATTGAGACCGAGCTTTATAACTTCATCTTCAGGTCACATTATTTATACCTTCTTACAAGACAACAAATTTCTTGAAACTAAAGACATTTTAAATTTATCTAGATTCACCATCTCATTTATTAAAAGTAATTTGTTCATTTTAGCACCTTTAAATGGCAATGTTTTCAAGGCAAGGCAGTCAATTTTTATCTTTCTGAATAATGTTTCAATTTAGATTTGTACTTAATACACAATTCTCATTGAAACAACAGTTAAAAATAACATTCAATAAAATATTTGTTATTATCTTGTAGATATTCAGGCACTAAAAACGCTACACAATACAATATCAGTACAGAAATGTATTATATAACAGCACCGTTCACAGAAGTCATCAATACTCCCATAAAATTAGCCCACCTCTTTCACAAAAAACCAGTAGACAAAACCATTGACATCCGTCATAAAGGCTGTCATTATCATTATCATTACAAGAGACAACAAATCATTAGTCCAACATGCGAGCTAGGTCGCCCGAGAAACGATGCCGACAAAAACCAGCGAGGCAGCCAACTTACAGGATCGAGGCGGAGAGGAACCCGGAAACTACGCCGCAGTATTTTCAGGTATATGCTTATGAATTATTTATTGTGCAACAAGGGTGACTGTGAAGTCTGATAAAAGTAGACATTCCAAGATTTCCCGAGGTAGACATTGAAGAGATTTGTAATGGAATTTAATTGTGTTATTACAATTGGATCAGAGTCGTACATAATGAGAAATTGTCAGTTTCAAAATATATAGTTTTTGACATGGTATATACCTGTTTAGTGTGTTGTATCATAGGTATGCACCGTATCATGTATAAGGCACTATACACTGGTATAATACAATACAGATGCCAAATTTAATTTATCAGCTTACATAAAATAATAAACATTAACAAATTAAATGAATACCCTTAGATATAGGTATATGTCTATAAGTAATACCACTCCAACGACTCTTCTTCCTAGCCTTTATTATTTCTAGATAATTTGGGTTCAACTAGTAGTTCCACCAGTAATACCTGAATATCAGCTTTTTAACTGTGCTGAGGGTGAATTTAATTTGACGGTTGAACCTACGTCCTACGAAATTTTTCAAAAACATTTTAAACTTAAAATAGTACTAAAGTTTACTATTATTTAAAACTCTTAAATAATCGTCACAATACAACAGCATCTAAATATTGTATCAAAATATTACTGATACTTTTATGAACAAAATTAATTTAATTTCCATTTAATACATTCATTTATTATAACTATGTAGTTACGTTAGTCCTCTGATAAGACTCCTACTAGAGCATTGACATTTCAGGGATGTGTGCTAAATTCAAATAATATTTAAAATATAAAATACTACTATGTATGATAAATATATCATACTTCATATACTAGTAAATATAAAAAAGAAATAAGTTTTCATGAAAAAAAAATACACTTGTGCAGCTATACTAAATCGTGCAACAGCTAATGAAATCGGAGACAATCATACATAAATCGAACAAGTCTAAAATAAGCAGTAGTAACTTCGTTGGAAAACATTTATTTAAATGATCTATAATAACTATGTACATTTCTTTTTAGTTATAAAAATGCCAAAATTATGTTACGTAGTTAGTTTCTTTATCCTATTTTTTATCGCAAGCAGCTGGTCATCCTAGTGTCGTTCCTTTATTGGCAGTTGTTACGTTTTTGTTGGAGACAATGCGCTCACATGTCCAGCGTGCAATTGTGCTTTAAGCTGCTGCACCGCTTCATTTATATAGCCGCCTTTTCACTTAAGGGTACCACCACCTGTCAATTTTAAAGAGGTGTTTTTTTAATGAGAACGGGCATTGATCTCAGATTTTTCGCCGTTTTGGAGTTGAGTGTAATTTTTCGTTGCCGGATCTTTTTACCTGAGGTTTACTTTAAGACTGTACCTACATAGTCTTGTTGTAAATATAGGTACTAATTTTATTTTCACATCTATTTATCTATGTATCTATATAAAAGAGGAAGGTGACTGACCGCCACCCAGAGATCAACGCACAGCCCAAACCGCTGAACCTAGAATCCTGAAATTTTGCATGTAGGTTCTTTATATAGCGTGGGTGCACTAAGAAAGAAATTTTTGAAATTCCACCCTCAAATTTGAAGGAAATGTTTTATTCCTGTGATGGATTTTCTTAAAACTTTGCCACCATTTTGCAACTGCAACTTTGCATTTTTCAAAATGGGAGTAAATCAGGGGATGAAAGTCTGCATGAGCGAGCTAGTGTTATATTTATTTGACTGCCTCGTTGGTCTCGCGGTTGGCGTGTGCAACTGCTGATCATGAGGTCTCGGGTTCGATTCCCGGGTCGGACCAAATGTTTGTGTAATCTATAAATATTTGTTACGGAGTTTGTGTGTTTTCTATGTATAATATGTATGTATTTACAAAAAAAAGAAGTATATATGTATTTGTATCAGTTGTCTAGTACCCATAACACAAGCTCTGCTTAGCTTGGGACTAGATGGCGTTGTGTGTTAGATGTCCGAAATATTTATTATTATTATTATTTATTATTATATGAACCGTAACTTTTTCTTGCTGAATAGGTATTGCATTGCCAAGTTTCCAAAAGCCAAGAAAATGATCGGTAGACCGCTGTCTTAGATATACCCTTCTACTTACTTTCAAAATTGTAATTATAATTTAATTGTAAACTAGTCCAGAAATGTGACGTCAGTTATTACAAATTTCAGAAAAAAATGTAAATAGTCCTAATGTTGACTTTGTGTTTGAAGTACCTAAATATATTTTTAAAGATAGTTTTAAGTTGTTAATAATATATATTTACATGTTAACGAGCGTATCTCGACAATAAACTGTGTAGCTTTGGGAGGAATTTGTTTGTGTTTATTTTAAAATTTTATGAATAAAGGACTTCAAAAAAAAAACATGAAAAGATACTGACTTGACTCTAAAGTCATTTGAATTTGTAAAATATTTAAAATATTGGTTTAATTTTGTGAGTTTTTCTAAAAACAAATAAATTCTTGTTTTAGATATCAGTGAATGTTCTGGAGGCTCGTAAACTAACTTGGACAAATCCACATTCGGCTAATTCTTACGTCATTGTTGTGCTCGGCAAAAAGAAGCATAGGACAGGTGTCAGAAGAAATATGGAGGAACCATGCTATAGGGAGGTGAATATTAATAATATCAATTTATAATATTATTAATATCAATAGAAGTAGATATAACAGCAAACAATATGCAGGGTAAGTATCTAAAGTTTTTTAAGGCAAGGGTTTACTGTACTGTTTTGGCAGTATATTTCCTTAGAAAGTTAGTGTTAGCAAATGTGTGCGAAAAAAGAGAAAAGGACTCTCGTGGGTTCTGAAATGCAGGCGTTCATTGGCGGCGGCCGGTAGCTGCAGTGGGTTCATTCATTTATCTGCGCATTCGCCTACTCTGGCTTAAAAAAAAATGTGCCATTGCTAATCTTGCCATTTTTTACTGCTTAATCTAATTTATATTAAATAATATAAGTTTAGTATTAAGTACTAAAATACTAATTTCGTTTTATTACCTACACATAATAAACCAGTAGCTGTAGATTTTCGTATCGGGTTGGAACTAATTAGGAATTGTATCATTTGTATAAAATATATTTTTATTACATTTACTGTGTGTTTCTTCTGAGGGTAAGCACAGGTAATGAACCGATAGTCGTCTCGGTGTGTGCCCTCACACGACACGAACAAGTGCACACAACACTAACCTAATGTGAACAGATAAATAAGGTAATGATAGCCAAGTATTACTTACAGTTTGATAAACACCGGATGAAATATATTGTTTTTTAATAACTTAATTATATACTACTTACTTGAGGTGTTGGACTGTAAATCGATTTATTGAACTAGTAGAAGGTAGTAGAGCCACGCTGATTTGAGCACGAATGGGCCGGCTCGACCGGGGCGGTACTACCCTCGCACAGAAAATCAACGTAAAATGACAGCACTCATGCTGTCGTGTTTCGTTGGTGAGTGCGAGACCGGAGGCCCAATTAGTCTAGTCAACAAGTTCCATACTTGTTGACTAGACTAAAAAATGCACAAGCATCACTAGGCCGCCATAGTGTGGGTCACCATGCTGCATTGTTGCGTTCGCAATGAGTATGGTGGCCACCACCCGTGGATTCTGCTTATGCTTTCCATCAGGCAGAGTAGAGTCATTTTGGCGGGCCAAACATAAAAAAAAAAAAAAAAAACTAATGAAAATTTTCCTGAATCAAAATAAAGCTACTATTTCCTTGATTGAAAATCTATACATTAATACGAGAAGCAAAAACTTTGTACCCCTTTCTACGAAAATTATGAAAATAGAGGAGAAAAAAATTCGGCACAGTTAAAGTTTATATGGAGTAGAAGTGCAAAAAGCTAAAATTATGATCGAATTTCGACAACCAGGCGACTATTAGTCAAATATCACCTAACTGCTATTTTAATAATGCCTATTAATACCACGTATTGCCTAAGTCTAAGGCAAGGTTTTTCAAAGTTGAGCAATTGCCTACCCGAAACTCTGAGTTCGCTCATCGATAACAGGGGGTACACCACAGGATGTTTCATCATCAACAGCCTATCGCAGTCCACTGCTGAACATAGGCCTCTCCAAACGCACGCCACTTGGTACACTTGCACCATCTTGAGGCTATACCTCTCGGTGAGCTTGACAATGAGGTACCTACGCTACCCTGTTCGACACACTAGACATATCCACAACGTTGCTAGAAAGGGACTTGTTAACCAGAAACCCAACGCCACCTTGATATTGTTGGTCTCCCTCACGGAAGTACATGAGATGGCCTGAGTCAAGGGTTATGGTGTCCTCCCCCTCTCTTCGGACTTCACATAACCCTAAAATATGCCATCTAATCTTCTTAAGTTCCACCTCGAGTTGTGCCAGATGCGAGTTTAGCCGTAATGTGCTGCCATTATATGAAGCCAGGAATAATGAGACTGCCGGGAACTGGGGACCGTGGCTTTTGTCGTTTATGCAATTATGCATGGACGTTATTGCCCGTAATCACCACGCTCGGTAGGCGGGTTGGTGATCGCAGGGCGTAGCTCTTTGCACCGGCGACGCTGCTGCCGTTCACCGGCCTATTGAATTTAGCTATGCCTGTTGGCGCCATCGGTCGGTTGCCAGAGCCTCGTTCTTTTATCAGCAGCATGTACCGCGTGCTGGTGAGGTTGGCTTGGGGCGAAAGATTGGGGTTCGCCCCCTTACATCCCCATATATACAGGATGTATAATATAAACATAATAGTCTATGTGCAAAATTTATTTTTAAATTATTTCAATTTTGGATAAAAAGCTCACTCCACTCATCAGTAAGTGTTACAAAGAAATTTCTTTTTAGTACTGTAATGATTACCTCTTTCTTACAATAAAAAAATAGTAACTTATGTTTTAAATATTTAAATAATTAGAAAAAAAATGTTTATTTGACTAATACATATGTTATAGTGTAAGATATTTTTAACCCCCAACCCAAAAAGAGGGGTGTTATTATTCGATATAATATCTTAGATAATAATTAGCTTCAGTTACACTAGAATAAATATAACGATAATATCGTATAGGTTAGTAATTTAATTCAAGAGTTTTTTTACTCATAGGTAACAAAGTAAAGGTATTTAAATTTAAATCAAATACCTTAAACGCTGTCTGCCTGAACTAGAGAAGGTAAATCTTTGTTTCAGACGATCGCCTGACTTAGAAATAAATACTTTTTCAATAAATATGGAAGTTAACATTACAGATAAATGGAGAAATACTAAATATTATAAAGTGTTCCCCTGCACGTGAGAAAGCAAATCACAGAAAAAAAATTGAAGTACATGTATCAGTGTTTCCAAAATATTTTCTGTCTGCATAGTTAAATATTGAATTACCAAAATATTCTGATATTAATCGAAAAATAAATAATATACCCGAATAATAATAAAAAAATAACGGGAATAGTCTTTTTTTGTCCACGACTGTACACTGCCTGTGGGAAGCTGAGACAGATATGTAAATATGGAGGTACGAAGTTCGCCGGGTCAGCTATTCGTATCTATACTTATAATAAAAATGTAACAGGTCCAATTCTGTACATTAAATATATTTAAAAAATTTTTTTTGGAGCGCTCTCTGTAATCGATACTGAAGCTAAAATTGTATATTTTTCACGCCGAAACTACTGAACGGATTCAAATGAAACTTGGCATGATTTGACTTCATACTACGAGGTAGGGCATAGGATACTTTTTATCCCGAAATTCAGCATGGTTTCCTGGAGAGAGGGGATGAAAGTCAAAATATGTACTTAGTTGTAATTCAATAACACACAGTCCGATTTCATTCATTCTTTTTTGCTAGAAAGAAAAAAAATAAAAGATAACGGAAAAGTATTTTTTTTTGTCCGCGACTGTACACTGCCTGTGAGAAGCTGGGACAGATATATAAATATGGCGGTAGGAAGTTCGCCGGGTCAGCTATTATTAAAAATGAATGTTTGTACTTCCTTTATAGAATCGTAAACTATGCATTTGATCATGTCATGATATTTAGCAAAAGTGTTGTGCATGAGCCCACAAAGGTTTCTGAGTTGGTACGACCAATCTTTGACAGATGGCCGACAAACACGCGGGCGGAGCCGGGAGAACTGCTAGTTAATTATATTATACAAGTATATAGACAACTATTATAAACTTAATGACATTCAATACTTTATATGTGCACCTACCACATCAAATTTCTGCATTACATGAATTCACTGGGTGAAAATGCCTCATGGCATTAAGACCATTTAGTCCGCTCAAAATAAATAAATAGAAGGCAGAAAATTACATAAAATCTTTGACTAACTTGACGTCTGACAAAATGTAGAACACATTTAGACGGTTATATTATAAGTTATGTGACTTTTAATTGAGTTTGTTTTGTCTTCTTTCTTGTGCGAATTTTATTGTATTCTGAAAGATGGAAAAGTCGAGCAGGTTACCATATAATGCTATCCACTGAAGAAAATTGTCAATAATTACAAATAAGTATCCGTACGAAAGTGTCCTTTTTTAATCACGTTTGGCCTAGTGGTTTAACGGTCGTGGGTTCAAATCCCACGTAGGACAACACTTTGTGTGATCCACAAATTGTTGTTCTGAGTCTGGGTGTTCTTTGTGTCCGTTTCATGTATGTTTGTAAAGTCCCCCGCGACACTGGATTTATTCCTAGTGCAGGAGTTATCTTTTTAAATAATAAAATAAATAATAATAAAATAAAATAATCAGTCAGAAAAAAAAAAACAGGCAAAATACCTACTACCTAAAGTCGTCAAAGGTACCCTGGAGCAAAATATCTTCTTCATTTGAGCATTAACTTGAAATTAAACCTGTAAATGGTATTTCAATTGTTTTAACTATTTGAAGACATACGTATATACTTTTCTAATATGTAGGTACATAGTTTTGCAAAAACTATGTCGTCTCCAAAACTTTTTATCACCTCTGTAGTGTCATCTATGCTATAATACGTGCATACTGTTACCATCTGTTATGACAAAACAACGCCATCTGGTTGTTTATAGTAACACCACACAATACATTATGTTGTCTAGTCTACCAACTCAACAAAATTCAAGGCTTGGAGGTACGGTCTACAGCGTGTAGGTGGCGCGAGAATGAAGTTAAGTTTTATAGGTCTTTTGGGCTTTCAATTATTAATTTCGTCCATAAACTTAATTTATAAATTCTAGCTGACCCAAGCAACGTCGTTTACCTCTCCTATTGCGTGAAAAAAATCCCCCGTTTTTGTAACATTCTTTATTGGTGCTCCGCTCCTATTGGTGTTGGCGTGATGATATATAAGCCTATAGCCTTCATCGATAAATGTACTATCCAACACTGAAAGAATTTTTCAAATCGGACCAGCGGTTCCTGAGATTAGCGCGTTCAAACAAACAAACAAACTCTTCTGCTTTATATATTGGTATAGATATCTTTATAACCGTTTGAGCTAGCTTCATGAAATTTGGCTTCTAGATGGATTCTATCTATCTTCTTATGGATATAATTAAACACACGTAGTTTTATATGTTTACGTTAAAGAGGTTTTGAGTTATAGAAGGGTCAAAAGTGGTACCAAGTGGTTCGTGTAATATTAGGTACACTCGGCGCTGGCTAGCCAGTTCCTTTGTTTAAACTTGGCTTGGCACGCTGCCTGCTGCTGCTGTTTTGAGATTCAACATTTAAACACATTCGAATATAGAACAGTTCCAAATTCAAAATTGCATGGAAATATGGAAACGACAGAACTTAAAAGGCATGCCTAGTATCTGTTAATATCGTATTTATAAACCCCCGACGCAAAAAGGGGATGTTATAAGTTTGACGTATCCGTCTGTCTGTTTATCTGTCTGTCTGTCTGTGGCACCGTAGCTCGCGAACGGATGAAGCGATTTCAATTTAGTTCTTTTTTGTATGAAAGAAGAGTTACGTGCGAGTGTTCTTAGACATGTTGTATGAAAATCGGTTGAGTCGTTTAAAAGTTATGGGGGTGAAAGTGAGGAAGAATAACCGAATGTCTGCAAAAATATCATCGAGTGGGGTCTCAAATGAAAGCGCATAACGTGTTTTTTACTTTTTAAAGGGAACTCAGGTTATTTTGTCGGGGGTTTTTTTTAAATTTTGAGAATTTATAGTTATCAATTTTTGTTGAATATACATACATTAGACTTTTTTGTTCTTTTCATCCATGTATCCTAGCTCCACGCGTTGAATCATAGCCACAATTATTACGGGCAGGAGAATCCTACCTCCGATCGCCATCGTGAGGCCATGCCTCTGTTCTACTCTGTATAGATCAGACAGAGGTGTTATCCGAAGCATCTTTTTTTTTTTTTTTTTTTTTTATAATATAGGGGGCAAACGAGCAGACGTATCGCCTGATGGTAAGCGATTACCGCCGCCCATGGACACCCGCAACACCAGAGGCATCACAAGTGCGTTGCCGGCCTTTTAAGAAGGAGTACGCTCTTTTCTTGAAGGTTTGAAGGTCGTATTGGTCCGGGAATACCGCAGGCGACAGTTCATTCCACAGTTTTGTTGTGCGAGGCAGAAAGTTCCTGGAAAAGCGCACAGTTGAGGACTGCCAACCATCTAGATGATGGGGATGAAACTTCTGTCACGTAGGACGATGGCGGAAAGAGGCGGCAGGAATCAGTCCGAACAAATCCTTTTCCGATAATCACCGGCAGAATTACCGAGAGGAGACACAAGATGTTCTTATACCAGTTTATGGTATAACAACATCTTATGCTTCCTCTCGAGCCAATCTTCCATTAGGTCTCAGTAGGGTCTTAGTAGGGTCTTACCTCCGCGTGCTCGGAACGACATGCTTGTGCTTATGACATGGACAACCCTGGCCGTGGCCTTCAGAATGACTCACGGTGCAACATAACCCATTCACTCAGCTCGATAGTGTACACATTTTTTTCCAAAAAATGACGTCACAAATTACCAAACAATTTATTTAGCTTCCTAAGTCGGTTCTCTTTTAGATTTAAAAATCATGTGAAAAGGAATGTGCATCTAGATTTAATCAATGATTGTTTAGGATAAATATGTAGTTGTTTAGAATAAGTAGTTGTTCTAACTACTAGCTGTAAGGAGAACGATCACTATTTCAAGGTACTACATACCTCTGTTTTGCCTGACTCGACCAGGTTGCACTGGCCGTGGTCACAGGCTGACTGGCTCAGCGGCGCACGCCCTCCGTCGTCGAATCCGTGAAGTCGAAGGTTCTTCATCCACCCGCACATTTTCGATATTATTGATAAAATTGTTTCGCCATGTACCGTCACATACCACACTAACAGGGTCCCTATTCTGTAAGCAAACCGACGTGTTCCTATTCTGGTGTTTATCCGACTGCGCAGAAAAGCGAGGTGGTATGTTTTTGCAACCTGGTCGAAACGTCAGGCAAAAGAGAGGTATGTAGTACCTTGAAATAGTAATCGCGTTAATTCCCGTAAAAATAATAATTATTATATCATGGAACGCGAAAGTTTAAAAGTTAGTGTAAGGAGAACGGTTTGTAAGCGTCGTTATTTATGGAGTCTACCTACCTATCAGTATTCCTTGTAGGAGTCTAAATATTAGTTATAAGCTGGATCAGTAACATGGTTTAGTAATCCTACTAATATTATAAACGCGAAAGTTTGTAAGTATGGATGGATGGATGTTTGTTACTCTTTCACGCAAAAATTACCGCGATAACCGATATACACACGGGCGGAGGAAAAACTAGTAATTTTTATATCTTTTCCCGTGTTGCAAATAATTTAGGGGGACTAAATGCCAGTCAACCTTTGGGTGATGCAGAGATCAACTACACATAAAAAAAAAGTAAAAACTAAAACCCAACTACGACAAAAAACGACGCTGAAAAAGTATGAAACAAGTTTCAAAAGCCGTAGTCACACGTTGTTAAAGTGCTATGGTGCGTTTCTATGTAACGTGTGACTACAGCTTTTACTTTTTTTATTTAAAATGTTTTGGTGCCATTATTAATATATAATATATATATATTTGAAATGTACAAGTAACGCCCTTTCCAATGATACCAAACACGGCATATTTATCTCAATTTCTTTTTTTTTAATTCATTATTTATGTCGGCTAGAGGGCGCCACATTAGATTCAGCGACCCGTCATATAGCCTATGACCAGCAGACGATCAAGACGCTTCTAACGATACCTCATTTGTCCAGTTCTAATAAGAAGTTGAGGAGCTATGAGGGAACAAATGAACATACATACATAGCCTGTCAAAATCATAACCCTCCTTTGGCTTTGCCGTAGTCGGGTAAAAATGGCGTAGTGCTTAAAGCGATCGCCACGCTTTTCTACAGCGCTAAAGTGTTATAGGCTTAAACCCCACATGGAATAACTATTCCTCACAAATTTTGTTCTCTGTTTCGTTCGTTTCATATATGTTTGCAATGTCCACCGCGATAGAGGATATATGCCTAATGCGGGAGTTGTCTATTTAAAAATAAGAAAAAGTGTGTGTCGCTGTAGCATTTATGACGACTTATTTAAATTACTCTACAATAAGTTCTATGCAGTATACAGTAAATTTTATATTTCTTAGATACTTACTAATTATTTTTATATTACTTACCAAAGGCCTCCAAAAGTGACTCAAATCCCAAATTCACTTATTTTTGCATTTGGATTTGATTCTCTACGATTCCTACTTGTATTTCAGTAGTATAAGGACACATTATAATGTTTAGATGTTTGTTAAATGTAACCACTGAATGTTGTCGGTATTATCGGTATACAGTGAGTGACCTATCATTTTTTCAATGTGTGTGAATTGGCCTTAAGGGTGAAATTCTCGTAACAAAAGTTCGGTCTCAATTCAGTTTCAATCCACTTTCGATCTCCTATATTGGACTTCAGCTTGCATAATACTCTTATATTTATTAAATGTATTATCAAGTAAGGAAAAGCATTTTATTTTTAACCGACTTCCAAAAGGAGGAAGTTCTTAATTTCATCGGTTTTTTTTTTGTTTTTTTTTTATGTACATGTACATTGATTACTCCGTCAATTGTGGACCGATTTTGAAAATTATTTTTGTATTCGAAAGGGTATGCTCCCCATGTGGTCTCATGGCCACCATATCAGGATCTGATGATGGGATCCCAAGGAAATCGAAGGCAACCCTCAAATTTACGTGAGCGCCTGCAATAAGTTAAGGCAATTGTCTGCATGCCTTCATATTCTGTAGACATCATTTCATTTCATAATATATAGTCCATTTCAGATTTTATTACAAAAAATTCCCTTCGATTGTATACAGTATGTTGTGTGTTATCTTTAGTCGTATTCTTTCAAGTTATTTAAGTGAAATGATGATGAGAGACTTGTGAAAGACTAAAAAGCGAAAAATAAAAATAAAACTTCGTTTAAAAAAAACGACTTCAGAAACTAACTACCTATTTATAGGTTTGAATTCGGTGCCAAGCCAAAATGTAATAGTAGGTACCGCACTCGCCGCGCGTGACCTTGAGCGGGATAACTGCTCTTCGCGTAGAACGAAACAACCGAAGCGTCGGTGATGTCGTTGACGTTCGTCTCGAAATATAGCGAGTGTGGTACCTATTATTACATTTGGCTTGGCACCGACTTCAAACCTATAAATAGGTATACAAATTAAGTTATTTTATACTTTTTAGTTTTTGAAGTCGGTTTTTTTAAAAGAAGTTTTTTTTTCAATTCCTATCTACCCTAATTAGTGATTTCACCATGCACAACTTTTCCCCCCCAGTACTTCATGTTTGAACAGTACGTGAGCATCAGAGATATACAGCGATCGAGTATTTGGTTTGCAGTCATGGAACCTCGTTGTTGTGCGCCTGCACGCCTTATGGGGGAGGCTACAATAGACCTTGGCTCTATATGGTCTCAGCCACGTAAGTTATCTAGCAGATTCTTCTCATTCGGTTTTATCATCATCTCGACTATATTATGTCATGTACTAATGACTTTTAGATTTTATAATGAATACCTCGCCGGAGCTGTTTTCGAATAATTAATATTATTATATATTATATATAATAAGTACAATATATATTATTTTATTATATATATTTAATATTATTATCATCATCAGCCTATTGCAGTCCACTGCTGGACATAGGCCTCTCCAATTATATTATTATTCCTCTCTAATATTATTATAATTGACATGTATGTTCAGCTTCAGCCAAATGTGAAAATTTCCAAAACTAGACAACGTAGAATACGAAAATCGCTTGCGAAGTCTAGCGCCAGAACCTGCCAGAACACATCTTAAAACTTCAAACGTCAAAGTCAAAAGTATCTGAACAATATTGCCACATAGCAATGGATATTTCTCGCCCTTGTTTATGTAGCTTTTTTAAATGAAATGCGACTAATTATCGTAGTATCTTTAACGGCAATTCTTGTTCAAGTGGAATTAAAGATTATGACGTAAAAAAAGTTTAAATGAAATTACACATTAAAATATGCTCACTAATGTAAGCTTTTACATTCGTATACGTAATTGCTGAGCAGAATTAGAACCTCTAACTTATGGGCGTATAAAAAAGTCGGACAATTAAACCCCGCAAATTGCTAATGTGCTGGATTTATTTCGCATTAAGAGCCATGTGACGTCTATTTAATTGGGAAATTTTACAGATTTGTATAGCTTAACGTGACGTGACTGTATACGTAGGTATTAGAACGTTAAATTAGATAACCGATAAATGAAAATAATACTTGTAAATAATCGAATGGTCTATTGTTAATTTAATTTGACAAGAGTCATTAGATTGGACGACTTCATTTGTTAATATTACATACCTACGACCACAAATGTGTGCATCAATTTAAAGCCGCTGTTCACTCAAAGTCAATTTCAGTTTAATCTTTCATCATAGCTGTGCACCTATATTTTAATCACATATTTATCTATTGCTAAATTATCTCTGAATAAATAAATTGCTCTGAAGCTCAAATGTTCCGAAACTATATTCTTGTCAATGTACGACAAATATCATCATCATAAAACATTATTACCCCATAAAAGAGTGAAGGGTTTAAAGGGAATCAACAACCAGTTTCAACTGTGGGGCAGCACATAGAACAGTTGTTATCCTCAAAATCATCCCTTAAGAATGTAAAATGCCATAAACTAGTTTATTAGATTTCGCGTTAAAAATAATGTCGTTGTGGTCATCTACTTTCATTTAAATTGGTTAATCGATCATTTATTCCCTAAACATACTTCTATCCTCATTTTAATCCCCTATATATATAGGATAATTTCAGGGATAAAAATATTATTTATCCTTCCCTCCAATTCAAACTATCTCCACTACAAACATCTAAATCGATTCAGCGGTTATTGACTACCCATACGAACTTCCATCTTTACTGTCATATATATTTAAAGGGTGATTTATTTGATAAAAACTTTTCTATTTCCTTCCCCGTGATGCAAACCGTGTTTCGCAAAAACAACTCATTCTGTTCAGAAGTTACTGACTCCTATTTTTGAAAACCCTGTTCACTCCTTAAAGAACGATTTCAATAATAAAAAAATATTTTTTATCTTTCCCTATAATTCAAACTATCTCCATACCAAACATCCTATTCGGTTCATGGTGATCATTCAATTTGCCAGAATTAGTCTAGACTTGTAAGCGATTTATATAGGTATGCTACGGTTGTACATATCTACCTATATGTATTTTTTGAATAATAAGATGTTGAGCTACTATTGAGGTTGCACATACTTTCAGCAAGTATGTCTTTAAAATCTAGTGTCGAATAAAGGACAAAACCATAGTGTGAATAGTGTGAAAAAAAAAAACAAGGTAAAATAAATATATACTGAATAGGATATTCAGTATATATTTATTTTACCTTGTTTTTTTTTATGGAATAGGCGGGCAAACGAGCAGACGTATCGCCTGATGGTAAGCGATTACCGCCGCCCATGGGCACCTGCAACACTAGAAGCACCACAAGTGCGTTGCCGGCCTTTTGGGGATGGGGGGGGGAAAGTAGGGGTAGGGGATTGGGTATGGGTCTCCGGTATCCTCACTCACTCGGTGAAACACAGCGCAAGCACTATTTCACACCGGTTTTCTGTGAGGCCGTGGTATCACTCCGGTCGAGCCGGCCCATTCATGCCGAAGCGTGGCTTTCCCACGGTGATTCTTGTAACGTTAAGGGGCTTCTGGAGCCACGTGCTGGTTATGGTGAAGCCTTAAGGTGAAATAAAATCGCCGGAGCGAGTGGGCCCGGCGTTAGTAACCGGGCCCCAGAGAGTTTGGCGTGCTTATATGTTGCCCCGGGATGAGGCTGGTACAGCGCAGGGTGAGGCTCGGCAATGCGCTGACGATGGGAGGCAGCGCTTCCGCGTGACAACCTTCTTAAAGTCTTAGTGGAAAAAGTAGGAAGTTTTTTGGAGGTAGGAATAAAACTAATTTTACTGTTATTTCTTCATATCATTTTCATATGAGAACATTTTTATTTATAAATATGAGTGCTTGCTGAAAGTGCGTACATACATAGGTACACATATTGAAACATAAACTATCGCTTGTCATAGTGGGAAATTCAACAGATAACAGATTAATAAATATAAAATACAGTCTTAACAGTAAAATACAGTAAACCTGTCATCCAATTATAACTGTACACAACAACAACGGTAGACAGTACTTCGTTTTGGCTTCAAGTTTAATAATTACAAAAATACGAAAAGTAAAAAAATAAAAATAATTAGATACAAAGTTACAAACGACATAGATTGGTACTAAAATTAAAGTTGCTATAACGGCGAAGAGAAGACTTGAAAGCATTGAGGCTTTCGTGAAACACATCAAACTGTGAGCGTACTGTTTTATTGTTCCTGCACATACTGTTTAGTGGGTTATTATAAGAAACATTATTGTTGATTGCCACATATTGGGAAGAGGATATTCGCAGTTACTAGTAAATAACAGCGCTTGCGCTGCGTTTCATCGAGTTAGTGAGGATACCGGAGGCCTATATCCCACCCCCTTCCCCATCCCCCAAAGGCCGGCAACGCACTTGTGATGCCTCTAGTGTTGCGGGTGTCCATGGGTGGTGGTAATCACTTACCATCAGGCGATACGTATGCTCGTTTGCCCCCTATTACATAAAAATAAATAAAAAAACTCCACACATACAATGTTTAATATCACACAATTATTATTGGGGTACATAGAAAAGACAATGCCAAGTGGCGTAAAGGATCACATTGAAAAATTGACTGGGTAATTTGTTATTACCCTTTTCATACTTATGACTTAGGTACATTTATAAGTGTATATAATAATAATTAACATTACAATTTATTTTATCCAAATATTTTGGGCTCGAATAAAGTCCTACAATCACAAATGTAATTTTGATTATGTTATAATACCAACATTATCACATCAATGGTTCATAATTATTAAATATAGTTATAATTTGGTATAAATAATGTGTTCCTAAAAATATACTCAGTGTATAATTTTGATTTTAGCAGTAGTAAAAGGGGCTTTAGAAATGCATGGATATTACGAACAAATAAATAGAGAGAGCGGACAATAAATCAACGTCATTTGGTGCCATTTTCGACTTTTAGATTGAAGTTACTCTCATAGTAGTCTCACATACGCCATTCTGGTCCTAGGTGACGTTGTACTGATTTAAAATTTCATTAAAGTAATTATTATTTATATTATAATACCCATCCCAGGTAATGTATAACAATGAAGTAAATACAAATCCTAATTGATTTCTTTTGATTTTCCATCAATTAGGCTACTGAAAAAAAGTGAGTTTAATTTATAATGACTTGTTAATTGAATCGTTTGCTATATTCGTTGTTTTTGTTAGGTTCCCTTTAAACGGCTGTTAGCACAAATTGGCAAGTTTAGGGACTAGTGTAAATGTGAGGAAGAAAAACTTCTAATGCCTAAATGGCATTTTTTTTCTATTATTTTAGATTCAAGTAAGTATTCACGCAATTTTATGGCTCTAAGCTATCCATGCAATTCTCAACGTGATTGTACACGTAGGTAGGTACATGACATCGACAGATCGTAGGCCCCACCGATCTGTGATCACAATCTTACGTCCTATTATATACATTATATATTTACACTTATGCCGATGACATCACAATTGTAATGAGTGGTCCTAATTGGGAAACTGTTAAAAAGAGGCGGAATTCACCTTAATACATACTCGCGTAACTTAATCTATTACTTAATTTATTTATTTAAATTAACTCTCCACATTAGGATTTATTTATTAATGCCCATATTTGGGCTTTACATTACTAAAATACATATTTTGAGGTGACTAAGGGTAAAAAATGCGAAGCAACTTTGGTTACCCTTCGGATTTTTTCAAATTTTGATAGATTGATCAAGAACTCTCTCAATCTGAAGAGGATGACGTTACACATCCTAACAGCCATAATAGCCAGAATAGGTTGATGTCATCAACATAACAATGAGGATTATTCTCAAAGTGAACAACATAGACCAAGTATTCATGTAAGACACAATATTTGGCACTATCTACAAGACCTACAGGAGGTTCCTCATAGTCGAAATGATCAAGGACCGTCTTTCTCTGAAGAGGTATCAAATGAGTATTTTTAATGTATTTATCTTAAATTTAAAACATAATGATTTTTTTTAATTTTGCCTCAAAACACTATCAATCGCAGTAATTTGCTGGTTTCTAAAACAAGCAATATTTATTATTCATAAATCAAAACATATAAGCAACATATTATCATAAATTTAATCAAATGGAATTGATTATCCTTACGAGTAGACTGCGCTTCGATATCAAGACAAAGAAAAGCATATTGGTATATAGGAAAGTAAAGTATGAGTATAATTATATAATTTGGTGATATCATTGTTGCAAGATTTCAGTTACTGTTGTATACAGGTACGTTAGCAACACTGCGCCAGCAACATGCTACGAGGGTTAACATAATATGTAATATCAAATGGTTCAGTATCTGTGTACAAAGTTATCGATTTAAGTTTTTTTTTATGATATAGCCAAATTACTTATATCATGAATATACCTCCTTTACCCTACATACACATCGCGAAAGCTTTAAGAGCACACCTAATTAATATTTTAATTGTGTGCTAATCAGGAGCAGTTTATAGTATATTTTAAGTTCGTTGATGTATTATAAATTTGCATATCAATAGTAGTTAGCACAAACCGTTAGATTGACTTATCCACTCCTCATAGGCTTTAGACATCCTCGTCGTCTGAGCTAATTAAAATAAAGTCACTTACAGCTTTGTCATTATGATACAGTCTATCCTCTTCAGAGAAAGACGGTCCTTGATTATTTCGACCATGAGGAGGGTCTTCAGGATTGTGCCAATATTGTCTTACATAAATACTTAGTCTATTTTGCTCAGAATCATTGTTATGTTGGTGTGGTAGTTCAGATTCAGAGAGTTCTTGATCAATCTCACTATCCGAAATTGTATTAATTGTTAAATAAGAGTCATGAGAAACCGGGCTTCCTTGATCATTTTGATTATTATTATAAGGTATGTAATTCGAGAAGTCATTCTCTTGATAGTCCGGGCGTTCTTGATCATTTTGATTATTATTAAAAGGTATGTAATTCGAGAAGTTATTATCTTGATAGTCCGGGCGTCCCTGATCATTTTGACTACTACTATAAGTTACGTAATTCGAAAAGTTATTGTCTTGAGAACAGTAGGGCGCGAAAAAAGGCAAAGCTAATGGATCACTGTGAAACATTTCGACGTTATCACTGGTTGTAGCTGAAGACTGAAGTTGACAGAAATTCCACTGGTCAACAGATTGGTTTGGAACAACGTTACCGTTACCCGTAAGCGTATAAGAAGTGCCATCATGCAATCCACTATTTATAGCGCCAAACATTTGGTGCATATCACTGGCTGTAGAGCCTTGAAAACCGTAATACTGTTGCAAGTTTGGAACACTGTTAATATCGAAGCCGTATGTTGGTATTGACATACCAGGAATTGATGAAACAGGTGACATTACTTGTGCTATTTGATTGTTTTCTTGATGTTGTCTAATAAAATCAGTAACTTGTTGATAGTTAACGCACCCTCTACAAAACTGGTAAAACAAGTGAAGAGTGATTTCGTCGATATCTAAAACTGGTGGTAAATTATTTGTTTCCATTTTTGTAATTTTAGATTAGATACTAATTTTAATTGCTACGTATGTCCTGACATGCGATGTATTGCTTGTCTGAGCGACTTTACACGGTGCGCGGCGCTACTACCAAATAAATCATGTGTGGGGAGGAAATGTGCAGTGTTGTAAGCTCGCTGTCGAATTTCAGACCAAAATGGTTTTTTTTTTGTTAACGAGGTGACAGATCCTCATGGATGTCCTTCGCCGATTGGGGGGGGGAGGGGGGAAGTGAAGGGGTCTTTCGGACTCTTATCGACCACCCCGGTGTTCCTCTGCTTGCCAATAGCTAAGGAAACGAAAATCGCAATTGCATTCTTCCGCCACCCGCATTTTTTTTTTATATTTCGGACATCTAACACACAACGCCATCTAGTCCCAAGCTAAGCAGAGCTTGTGTTATGGGTACTAGACAACTGATTTAAATACATATATACTTTTTTTTGTAAATACATACATATTATATATACATAGAAAACACCCAAAATCCGAAACAAATATTTGTAGATCATACAAACAATTGGTCCGACCCGGGAATCGAACCCAAGACCTCATGATCAGCAGTCGCACACGCCAACCTCGAGACCAACGAGGCAGTCATTGACCCGTCGTCACCCAAGACAGATCCTCTCACCGTCACTCTTCGGTCGCAGTTCTGTAGAGGCACACACGAAACACTGTGCGTTGCTTCTCGGGCGTGTGTCCGAGAAGATTTTAGGGAATTTGTTCAGAGGACAAATTCCCTAAAATCGTCGCCAGCAGGCCACTTCCTAAGCCGGCCAGAGATCGACGAACTTTTCGAAAACTTATGGCATCGAAGAGCCTCTCTGATACAGCTCCAAGGCAGGGTATTAAAAGCATTGACGATATCAAGAGACACCGCCAAGACGACCTGCCCCCGTGCAACTGCTTCCACCGCCGAAGCCTTAACACGTATCATGCATCCATTATGGATCGCCCCCGACGGAACCCAAACTGGTTATCGGATATATCCGGACCTACTACAATGATGTACCTGCCTCGAGGACCTATTTGCCACTCTAATACTTCTTCTGCCAAGTCTCCCTCTGGGCCAATCCAGCATGAGTGGCTCTACCGTATAGCCACAGAGATTATTGACCCACGCAAGCACCCCCACGATGACAACATGGGGTTACATTTGGGGGGAGACCAAAATGATATAATTTAAATGTAGATATTCAGAATAATAAATAGAATTTATAGATTATAGATTATTAAAACCTGCATGTCTTTCTTTTAATGATGTTTTTTGAATAAGTGGTAATTTCAGCACATAATTAGATGCCTGCAAGAAAATTTTAAAAGGTGTATTAAGGATTCATGCAGAAGAATGCTTGCCTAAATCCTACACATTAATACTTATCTTGATGAAAATAAACGCATTAGTAATTATTTTCTGTGTATCTTCGTCCATACTGATTGATTACTCATGAAGGTAAAAGTACAGCCACGCTGATTTCAATACGAACGGGACGGCTCAACCGGGGCGGTACTACCCTCGCACGGAAGATCAATCATGACAACATTCGTACTGTCGTGTTTCCTTGGTGAGTGCGAGACCTTGGGTCCAATGATGCATAAGCTTCACTAGGCCGCCATGATGTGGGTCACCATGCTGTGTTATTGTATTGTCATCATTCACAATTAGTACGGTGACCACCATTTTTGGATTCTGTTTATGCATTCCACCAGGCAGAGGAGAGTCACTTTGGCAGACCCATACATAAAAAAAGAGACGAGAAGAATAAATCTGATATTAATTCTCAGATTTATTCTCAGTTTATTTACGCAACCAAGACAAGGATTTGCCAAACCCTGTGCGAATCCGACTTCAACTTGTATTGCTTATATTAACAGATCATCAAGTGTTTCACAAATGGGCCCAGTTGAGTTTACCACGAAATCCTACAGCCGGGGCGGTTGGTTTCTTGAAAGTTGATATTTCAATGATTTTCAAAGGGGATATTCAAGTCATGCCTATTATTGTTAATGATGAAAAAATAACAGAGTAAGTCAATACATTTAATATTTTATGTAGTAATTTAAACTAATTTTATAAATCTGAAAAGTTTGATTGTTAGGTTTAAAGCATCAGTCTCAGGAACCACTGGTTTGAATTAAAAAAAAGATATGTTAGATAGCTCATGGAATATATCTCTAGGAAAGCTACATGCTTGACTAAAGGAAAACGTGGAAATTTATTCTCTATTAGATATGAATTTATACTCATTAATTATCGTTCAGTTGTTGATGAATAATATCTTATAAAATATTTTCCAGTAACCTTCTTTTGCCACCCGGGTCGGAGCAGCAACCGGCTAATTATATTGTCACTGTATATGGAGCTTACGGTCTATCAAATGCCAATCACGGTGAAAGTGATAACAGACGTTACAACAAAGCACCTGACTCATTCGTCAAGGTTTCGTTTTGTGGACTCTCGGTATATGCTTTCTGGTATTGTCATATTCGTAGGGAGATGGATTCGATTTCTACTTAGTAGTTATAAGCCGCTGGTGTAGTAAAATGGTGCTCTTCAGGTCTGTGACCTAATTCACTAACAATTTTAGATTCTTTGGCTCTATTTTTGAGGTGGCCAGGCTGATAACTAGCTATTTTCTGTAAAATATGTTGGACTATGCCATATTGTCTAATGATGTGATAGTTTGTTTTAAGGCAAAAATGCCATTACCTCTTGATCTTGCTAATGTAATTATGCATAACTACGATAACTATAATGATTGTTGAATTTCTGAAATAGAATCATACAAAAGCATTAGATAATTTCAGGTCAAAACTGCTGTCCAGTTTCGGAACAACCATCCAATGTACTATGAACAAATTAACATAGTTGAAATGTTTCCCAACATGTGTGAAGTTATAAGGCTTGAGGTCTGTTCTGGTGATGGATATTGCAACAGGATTTTGGCCACTGCAAGCTTGAAGCTTAGCCAGATTTCACATGACGGAGAAAATGGTAAAATTGACAGTAAAATCTTGAATATCTCTAAGACTAAGCGTAAATGAGTCTGATATGTAGGCAACATTTCTTTACGTGTTGTATGAACTAGGCTAGGTATAGGGTGAAAGTGATTTTGTACTCAATACATCGTGACTTATTCTGCCTTTTAGGATTCCTCCCAACCTTTGGACCCTCGCTATTACATATGTATGGTACAACATCATCGAGTACATTAGGAAACAGTGATGAAGGTCCTTACCACCGTGGAGCAATGCTCTTATCACTCAGGACTGTAGTACCGTATTACCAGCAAGAGTTGAGGAGCACCAATGTGGAACCTGTTGCACCTTTACGAAAGGTACAAGTTACATTAGCAGCACTAGACGTTTAAATAAATCGAAACTGCATTAAACCTCAGATATATTAATAGGGCAGGCGGCAACTGTACCGATGCTCTGTAGTATACATCGGGAGATGCTTACGTTTAGGAGTGGACTGCAGCGGCCTGAGGATGATGACATAAATAATTTTGACGTTGTCACTTTTTATATGAAATGTACTAAATTGTGTTTATTGTTACTAGCTGTTGCCCGCGGCTCTGCCCGCGTTTATACCGGTTTTTGCGACAAATAGTAGCCTATGTGTTAATCCAGGGTGTCAGCTTCCTGCATACCAAATTTTATCAAAATTGGTGGAGTCGTTTGCGCGTGAAGAAGTAACAAACATACACACTCACAAACTTTCAGCTTTATAATATTAGTGTGATGTGATTGAAACTTTACACAGGTGTTGCAAAAGCGGACTTAATGCCGTAGGCATTTTCTGCCAGTCGACCTTAGGGCGATGGTGGTAGATTCACGGCAAATTAAAACGATATTTTTAAATTCTAGAATTAAAATCAGTTGTACGTATGCCACTATTTTATTTTTGTTGAC
Organism: Diaphora mendica; assembly: GCA_949125395.1. Taxonomy (NCBI): domain Eukaryota; kingdom Metazoa; phylum Arthropoda; class Insecta; order Lepidoptera; family Erebidae; genus Diaphora; species Diaphora mendica. Next base: position 7,255,253 of record OX421312.1, on the reverse strand, counting down.
ACCTGGTTTCGCCTTAGGCATCATCAAAGGTTAATTGTATATTTTTAAACATTTATTTATTAAAAATTGCTTACATATATACAGAATATGATACAAAACATTGATATTACTTCTACATATAAATAATACATATTATGTATTTATGTATGTATTTATTTATTACGTTTAGAAGGGGAGAGACTAAGATTGTGGTAGAAACGAAAATGTGTTTATAAAATGTTTCCGTAACAGATACCTACTTATAGCTTCTATTAGCATGTTCTAGTACCATGTTCCATTATATACTATAGAAACCAACTTTCACCAAAGTTTCAAAGTACGATCATTTTTATGACTGACTTCATCTAAATTTTAGTACCCAACGGCTTGTAAGAAATTGCATGTTAATATAAAGTGAAGTGCCTCTGGTCATTTAATTTTACACCACTTCTAAGGAAATCTCAAAGCTGGCAACATTATTTCAATTGCAAGTGCAGGTTATTGATTAATAGCTCTGCCCGGGCCACCAATCACATACGGATGCGATTGCAGCGAATCTGGTGCTGAAAGGGCTAAACACCCCTCTATCGATTTGTACTTTAACAAAGGAAACCTGACTATTGCAGCAATCTAGCAGATATTGTAATGCATAACACAACTTTATATAAAAGTATGCCAAGTATTGAAATAGATGAAAATTATTAAACAGTATAGATCTACTAAGCCATATAGACATCAGTCGGGGAATGCACTAAGCAAATAAGCACAACATTTTTTTTTGTTGGTCACGTAGATACATTTTCGTTGTGTATTTTTTTCTTTAAGAAATTGTTATAATTATATTATACAATTTAAAAGCCCAACCCTTGTCGGTTGATAAATATACATATACATTATTTCATACATTTAAACGTTTCAAACGGTTTCGGAGCCGATAAATCGATCTATCTATCTTCATGTCCCGAGATAAAATCTTTCTTTCTTTTCGAGAATTCTTTTTCTTTAGGATTTCTTCAAATTCTTTCCCTTAATATTTTAATCACGGCCAGATCTTTTTCTGTCACAAACAGAGGAGTTCCCTTTGTACTTATCAATAGTCTGCCTCTGTGGCGCAGTGGGAACGTATGCGACTGCTTGAGGTCTCGGGTTCGATTTCCGGGTCAGACCAAATGTTTGTATGATCGCGCAAATATTTGTTTCGAAGTTTGGGTGTTTTCTATGTATAATGAGTATGTATATACAAATATATATATATACCTATTATGTATTTATATCAGTTGTCTAGTACCCATAACACAAGCTCTGCTTAGATTGGGACTAGATGGCGTTGTGTGTTAGTATGTCCGGTTTTATTTTTTATTTTTTAGTCCAGTACTCAAATATTTGACTAATACCAAGCGCATGGAGGATTTTAAAAATTGTATTTGGCTCTAAACCTACTTTATAACTGACTGCCTCGTTGGTCTCGCGGTTGACGTGTGCGAATGTTGATCATGAGGTCTCGGGTTCGATTCCCGGGTCGGACCAAATGTTTATATGATCTACAAATATTTGTTTCGGAGTTTGGGTGTTTTCTATGTATAATATGTATGTATTTACAAAAAAAAAGTATTTATGTATTTGTACCAGTTGTCTAGTACCCATAACACAAGCTCTGCTTAGCTTGGGACTAGATGGCGTTGTGTGTTAGATGTCCGAAATATTTATATTTATTATAACCCCACTCCATTTTAATATCACAAAATATTTTACAATGTAATTACGCGAAAATAAGGAAACTCGATGAACCATACCGTATAAAAATGACAGATTCCAAATTCAAAAGTTATATTTTGTTTATTAGGGTTCCGTATCTCAAAAAGATAAAAACGGAACCCTTATAGAATCACTTTGTTGTCCGTCTATCTGTCAGTCAAGATCCTTTTTCTCAGAAACTCGTGGAGGTATCAAGCTGAAATCCATATCAAATACTTAGCTAAAGGAGCAATTGTGAAAAGCATACATTTTTAGTTATATCATATAATATACCTACAGGTTTGTACGGAACTCTCGGTGCGTGAGACCGACTCGCGCTTGGAAGGTCTTTTTAGTTGTAACAGTATTTATGACCAAGCTAAGTATATTTAAATGTATAGATACATTACATGATTTTTTACTAGGACTAAGTTGATAATACTAACAAAGCCACTGGGTCAACCACAGAAGTGTATCTAGCCCGTGAAGCGCCCTTGTGCAATCATTACGCAAGTGCCAAAGGGCGCAGTAATATTTTTTAAAAGAGCCGCGGCTAGCGCCCAACACCGCTGCGCCTGTGTTTACTGCACACCCTGCACAACAGATAAAGACGCCCCTAGTCAACTAACTTTTGCCTTTAATTTATTTTTTACACGTCATGATCAAGTCAAGACATTAATTATAATATTTAATTTTAAACAGTTCCGGAACACGTATGATGAAATGGCAAGTTACTAAATTGAACTTAATTGAAGTGTACACATATTTTCAGGAAAACTTTTGGTTGATGGAAGATTTTTGTTTATTCTGTCCTATTCTTGAAGCATCAATGTTAGACAAAAATATTTGTGGCAAGATGTGTGGTGTCGCCATGACGGTCGGTGAAGTGCCCTCTGATGATCACGGTGATGAAGGTGATATAGAATAATTGTTAATTTGTGTGTGTTAATTAAGCCTATGGCCTTTTTTAAATTGTTTTTTTATGTAATAAAATATATTTGTTTCAGAATTTAGAAGCATGACGTCGGAGATAAGTAAGTGGCTTTAAAAGTGTATTTCTTAATGTATCAAGCAATAAAAGAAGTCTCTTAAAATAATATGGCCGTCACGAGCGTTTATTGAACCTGGCTTCATTACTTCTGAGTGGGTGTCAGAAATAAAATATTCTGTAATGGTGGCCAATTCTTCATATTAGATCGATACACATGACATAGTACAAATGTGCATAAAGTTTTTAATAATAAATAAATAACGTGCCCACGCTATAGTAGTATTTATAATGATATCGAGTAGTTTATTTCCAGTGATGAAATACTCTATGATAAATACTCAAAAAACTACTAAAAAAAAGGTCAGAGGATCCTCACCACTATTACTAAAGGCCGGCAACGGACTTGTGACGCCTCTGATATTGCGGGTGTCCATGGGCGGTTGGCTTGGTTGCGATAAACCAACTGAGTAATAATAGATTTATAAAACTGATCATCCCGCCTCAAAGCTCCTCACTAACGTTTAGGTGTATTAGTTTAGTTTTTAGTGACCCTAACGATTCGCACCTAAAAATATGCAAATACAATGAGCAAGAGCATACTTACTTACTTCACTGGCTCAGCGACCCAAAGTGTGTCTTGGCCTCCGACTATTCTGTGCCAACTCAGAGCAATCGGACACTTTCATCTCTGCCATATATCTGGCAACCTCATCTTTCCAGCGGTATCTGCATCGTCCCACCGGCCGCTGCCCTATGGCCTGCCCAAGGTACCTATGCTCTTGTAGGGACACATTATGTTTAATCATGTCACCCATTTTATGCAAGCCGAGCGCGATGGTCACAATTCAGTCGCTCCCAGTCAACTGTAGACGAAAATCGTTCCCGGTACATTGTCGTGTAATGTTAACTTTATTGTCATTAGTATATTTACCGTGTGAATTAATCAGAGTGAACGGCCTACAGCTTTAATTTATCACCTTGCACAAAGGGCACTATACCGAACAGTAAACCTTATTATGATAGAGCCTACTACTGTATAGGCATTTCCATCAGCGATGTGGCCAAGTGAGCGAAGTTGGGCAGCTTTTATTGCCCGATCATATTTGGCATTGACACTAGATTCTCTATCTCTCGTTTGTATCTCTGTCTCTGCTCCCCATTCTCTCCTACCGTCGGTCCCAAAGTCAAGAGCAAGAGCATTGTAATTTTTTTTTAAATGTATGCTCTATAGCTGGTGTGGAGGTGTACTAGTAATGTAGCTTTAGAAATCAACCCCCTTTTGGGGTTAAAACGGGCGATGGTATTAGTATGAAAGTCCCATGTTAGTAAAGTTAAAGTAAGTATGGCAGAAGGATTTTAAATGGTAATAAAGTATAAGAATTATTGAAAACAACTATTTACTAGTATAAGGAGGGACATGGAAATTATTCCACGCGTACGAAGTCGCGAGCGGTCGCTAGTCTATAATATGTTTGTGTTTAGGAATACATATTTATGGTCATCAGTAGTTTGCTTACCAGCCTACCTTGGGAACAGATGGCAGTGTGTGAGATGTGTCCAATTATAATTATTATTATCTATTTGTCTAGGAAGTCGCAAACTTTACTACACAGGGTCTATTAACGTTATAAACCCGTCCCACGGTTATTTGGATTTCGACAACACCTTCCCAGTGCTTCAAATGGCTATTAGATTACCAGATTTCAGATTCAGGATGTATAGAAACAATATGGTGCGAGGCATCGTGACGGATTTAGTAAGTTGAAAAGTATTCATGTTAAGAATTACAAGTTAAAGGGCTACTAGAGAAAGATCTAAGATAGAGTGGTATTACTTTACCAAAATGTAATAAATTAATTATGCAAAACTAGTGAATGATAAATATTCTATAGAAAACATTCCCTATACCAGGAGAATTATCTATTCAGATTTGATAACTAATTCCAAAGTGGACAGATATTAACTGTAGGTAGGTATATCTTGTCTAACAATATATTTTTTAAAGAACACTGACGAATTAAAACTGATTGAAATGAGACTAAAAGAAATATGATTGAATGTATAAATATCATTAGAATATATATTTCATAAAAAAATGAAATATATTGTCATCTGAAACAAACGCTTTTACCTGCTCCCGTCTGAGGTAAGGGCGTGGAACACTCCCACTGCAACTTCCAAACTCTGGGCTGCTCCAAAAAGGATAAACCTGCGTTAGATATAATTTCATACATAAATTAATTAAATACTAAGCTGGCTAACATTGGTGTTCATTCTGTTGTTAAGTCACTAAATTAAAAATATCTAAAATTATCTTCTATTGAATTATTGTAGTAAAACAATTTCCTAAGTGCTATTTTTGTATGACGGAGTGAAATAACGTCTATTTAATGGATACGCATAAAAGTCATTTTTAGTGATTTTTAGTTTAGAGAGTTTTTAAAACGACAGTATTAACACAAATATCTGTTACAGGATCAAGCCTTAGTAGGAATTGAACGTCGTTTTAAAAACGCGGAATACAATAATCCAAAAGAAGTGATAGATGATTTAAATCGAGCAGCCGATGACACTGCAGGCAATATTTCAAAGTTCCTGGATATTCTACAGTACTTCAGTAATCTGGACAATTCAGGCAAGGACGTTAATCGTTATAGCACTGAGTTGGATCACAAACAGTTAGCGTTGCAGAAAGAGGAAGCCGTAAGTTCTAAATATTTAGTATACAATTATTTATAGCTTCAGCCAGGGGACGTATTTACCAAACAAGGAGTTCCCCTTAATGTTTCTTCAAGGAGCGGATATGTAACACCTTCACCGAGTGGTCCTGCTCTTCATGTTTTAAACTATCATTGTCACTTGAAATTATTTGAAATGTAACTTAGATATTGTAATTCTTAAGGCATCAGCCATCGTTTTGACCTGTAAACTTATTATAAAATCCTTATTACTCGATAGACATAAGCAGATGTTTAAGGAGATACTAGCTGACCCGGCAAACGTTGTTTTGAAATAAAAGTAAAAAAATAGGGGTGGATCACCCTTATCATTTAGGGGTATGAAAAATAAATGTTGGCCGATTCTCAGACCGATATGCGTACAAAATTTCATAACAAATCGGTCCATCCATTTCGGAGGAGTTTGGTAACAAACACTGCGACTGCTTTAAATATTAGATAAGAATGGCTTAAATATTACATTTATTATTTCAAATAGTCATTTTAGGGTTCCGTTATTGAAATAGAAGAAATAAAATCCTGTATCATTTTTTGTTCTGAGAAACGATGTTATCAATTAATCAAAGTTTTGCAGTTATAGACGTACATACATTTTTCGTTAGTTAAATCGATATGTAAATCGATATTTCAAAAGTGACAAAATGCAAAAACCGACCCATCAGATTTGCACTTGTCCAATTACTTTTTAACTCTAACTATGACACAGGAAAAAATATACCAAGAATTGATTAAGAGAACAAAATGTGATGTGACTCCGAGTCTAATTCGTTCGGTGACAAACATGGATTCTGCTAGCAAAAGTTCAAAGAAGGAAGTAAAAGCATTATTAGCTGATTTAAAAGGTCTAGCGGAGAATTTAAAAAACATTATTTACAAGGTAAGTACTTGACGAGCAATTGTTTGTAATGCCAAATGTTATCAGATATCGTCCGACAGTCGGATGAGCACCGCACCGCAATATTCGAACTTTCTGATATATGTGCACTATTCATATCAGTGCAAATGTTTCAATACAAGTGTATATTTGATTGGTATTAATTTTTATGTATAATAATAAAAAATATATTGACTTATGAACCATAATTCACTCAACTTGCTGTTCACAGCGCTCTTAATTTTTATATTTGCTTGCTTATCCCACTATTAAATTATTTCACTGGACTGGCCTGCTTGTTTAGAGGTTAGCGAACCTCAAGTCGGGATGGTAGCGCAACGTGTTACCCACTCCTAGAGAGTGGGTAGTAGCCTAGTGTCCCTTAGAGTCTCCACTCAGAAGGGTATCATCTCCAAGCAGAAATGGTACAAGGTAAATCGGTTTTTTAGGGTTTTCCTTTCGAGGGTATACCTAGTTCTCCGACTACTAGTAACATGAGACAGCTTACGGTTTTTGATCGGTTCGAGTCCGACATGACCATAGGACGTGTACTATGAGATGTGTACCTCACACAATATTGTTACAATGCCTACAGAAATAAATTACCATAATTTAACATCTACAGGAACGTTGGTACTCCTGTTTATTGTGGTATAATTAATATAATGTCATATAAATATTTTATTATAGACATCAGAGGGATGGCCCGATATAGTTGTGTGGTTACTGAACGGTGGATCAAGAGTTGCGTTTTCAAAGATTCCTATCGCTGACGTCATTCACTCTGTGATTCCCGAACAAAATGGAAAAAACTGTGGACGTATACAGACTATTTACTTAAAGGTTGGTTGATTTATTAGTTAGAACCATTTGTGTTGACCAAACCAACCAACCATTGAGTGTAGTTCTCAAGACATACGGGACCTCGGCTTCTTAAACCTGTGGGGGACAGGTGTGTAATGCCTCCGACCAGGCGAGGTAATCATGCCTGGCGGGCCAACTTTTAAATCATTTAATGTTTATGCAGGCCACATACACATACACTTACATTTCTATTCGTAGCCTGATGACTCTGATGAGATAATAATGAAAACGAAAGTATCTTCTTGCAGCCTCTGAAATGTACAAAACACATCAATAGTTTAGCGACCAACTGTTACTGCATTGCCGGTAAAATCGAATTAATAATGTGGATGGGTCTGTATAGACAGATCCATGCATTTGAGAACTGTCTGCCAAAAGGTTATAAACTTAAATCGAAAGACTACGATATGTGTATCAAGACCTCTGCAATGGTTAGCCAGAATCTATTTTTAATATATATATATGTAATATTATATATATATATTAAAATATATATATATATAAATATATATATAAAATATATATAATTCTCGTATCACGTTGTTGTTCACGATGAACTCGAAAATTATCTTTCACGTTTTAAATTAAATGTGTATGCTGACGTGCCCAAGATATGATAGTTATCTCAATTAGACCAATAGAAACTGAGCATGTTTTAAAAGAGGGCCAGCTAGTACATTATTACTACTAATCCAGTGATTAGACCGAACTATAGAGGTAAAGTTATATTTTCTGTTGTTATTAAATTAAACCACTACTTTTTTTAAGGTATTAGAGTGTCGAGTCTTCATATTCAGAGCAAAATTAAACACGTATCTAGATAAATCAAATGAAACGCAAACTTTTGTTAGAGTACATACATTGAATTCTGTGACAGATACAAAGGTACATAATTAATTAATTTAAAATTTATCACACTAATATATAAAGGCGAAAGTTTGTGTGTATGTTTGTTACTTATTCACGCAAAAGCTACTGAACGGATTTGGATGAAACTTTACAGTACATAGGCTACTATTTGACGCGATAACCGACATACACGCGGGCGGAGCCGCGGGCAACAGCTAGTTTGTTAATAAATAGTATTTAGAAAGAATCATCTCCGAGTCTTCCCAAACCAGGTTAGAGTTACCTACGATTTTATGTGAAGCTACAGGTATTAAGATTTTTTTATGTATGGCCCTGCCAAAATGACTCTACTCTGCCTGATGGAAAGCAATAGCCGGGAATCTCACTCAGAAATATTGGATGAAAACAGGCATTAAAAGTAACCGATTTATAGATTGTATTACTCTTGTGAACTATTCTAATATAGTATTTTTTATTAATTGTATACACAAGAGAAACGTAAAAAGAATAAGACTAGTGCGCAGAAAGGTAAGTTTAATCTATAGTGTTTCTTTAAAGTATGTGAAAATTTAATTTAACATAATAACTTTTTTTAACTGCTGTCCTCTGTTTAAGCCAAAACCTAACACGATGTCGCCAATATGGAATCAAGTGCTAAAAATTCGTAAAATGATACCAGCGACCCCAGACCGGGTTAGAAAGAGCCCACATAATGTACTGATTGAAGTTTACGAAGATTTTGCGGTATGAATTTTAATTTATGTTAAACCTTCTTTTTTGTTGATAAGGATGTGTATATTATATTGATTAGCAAGTTTTCCTCGAGTAATCAAAACAAACAAAAAATACCTTCCATACACTTACCTTCTGGTGACTGTCCTGTTCGCTTGCATCATAATTACATTGAACAAGGGTACAATTAAAATGCAGTCCTTTCTTTACTAGTGATCATGCTCGCTCAAACTGTCTTACTGAACAACTTCAGCGAGTTGAACTTAGATGAATAATATTTTAAAACAGGGCAAACTACAGTTAATCGGTCGTTTTAAAGTTGAACCGGTTCTGGAGGACAGACCGGATTACGAATATGCTCCGAAATTGCAATGGTATGACTTACGTAGAGGACTTGAGCATACCGGTCAGATATTATTGTCTGTTCAGTTGTTGCAGGTAAATAATCTATACTCTATACAAATAAATAAAATGAAGTGCCTGTTTGTAATTTAAAATTAACAGCTTTTCATTAGATGCAAATGAAAGTTTATACGATACTTACGTCAATTTTTTTTTGTCTGCATGTCTGTCCGTCTGTCTGTCTGTTTGTTCCGGCTTATCTCTGGAACGCAACCACCGATTTTGACGGGATTTTCACTGATAGGTAGCAGATGATATGAGGAGTAACTTGGGCTTCTTATTTAACCTAGCTTTGCGCCATGGCGTTGCACGCGGTTGAAGTCGTACCGCGGGTAACACACACACTCCAATGCCAAAACTCATCAAGCCGTTTAGTGTAGTCAAGAAATATACATAAATATTATATATATATATGTAATTTTAAACTATCTTCTAATATATAATAATATTTTTATGAAATTTTGTGTGCACATTGGGTAGGTCTGTGAATCGGCTAACATCTACTTTTCATACCATGATAAGGGTGACCCACCCCTAATTTTTATTTTATATTTGTAGCAAAACATCGTTTGCCGGGTGAGCTAGTATACATATTTATTGTTTATAATTATATAATATACTTGAAAAATGCGTACCTTTCTCTTAGTAGTTTCGTTAGAGCATTAGAGTTAGAGAGACTTTTCCCTCAATTAAAAAACATTAAGGAGTACCGAAAAAGGGATGCCCAGTATAGCTTAATCTAATGACGAAGCTTTTTTTACAAACCTAACAACAACAGAATTTTCGCTTTTATAGATACCAGAAACTTTATTGAAAAGTACAACGTACACCTCCGAAGAAACTTATGTTCCTATGCAATCTAGCGACGTAAACTGCGAAGCAGAGGAAATAGAACCTTTGCCTTCAAATCTTGTACCTAAGTCTACAACGTACAAGTAATTACTTTGACAGCCTTTTATAGATTAAGTAGATAGCTTCTATTCATATGCGGCTCGATGGACCACACCATAAAAACGCTGTTGTTCTATATTTTTATTGCTTCTCTCATTATCAACCCACTCCCCCGGTCATTCCTGAAGGTATGGGGGGAGGGCATTTAACATATCGAAATTTTATAATTAAAATAATTAAACGGATAGGTAAATAAATGATTTGAAATTATTTTTATTTGTTATGTGCGAGTATTTGAACGAATTTTTGTATTGTTAAGAACTTATATAGAATTGTATTTATTTATTTAATAACAGAATAATAAAGGAAATACTTGACAATATTGTAAGGAAGGTTACGTACAAATAAATACATCAGTTAGAGCAAATTCATTAAATGTATCTGTATCTTTTACATCAGTGTGTAACTGTAATTTGATTTATGTTTGAATTTTATAGAGTAGATATCTATTGGTGGGGCTTGCGTGACGTCACAGCATCAAGAAAACCCTGCGTGGTCGTGGAAATCGACGATTTAATTATAAAATCAGAAGCCGTATCTGATAAGAAATCGAACTGTAACTTCATAAACGGAAGATCATCACAGACTCTCCAAGCTCCATTGTGTGAAGTGTATTCTCCTCCTCTGAGCATAAGACTCTACGACAGCAGCACATTCGGAAGAACCCTTTTCTTGGGTACTAACGTTGTGAAGAACCCTTCCAAGTACCTCGTGAGCTGGTTACCTGAGGCTGAAAGAGAGGCTTCTTTGAGAACGGCTTCAATTACTGCCTCGGATTTTTTTCAAGGTAATTTACAAAGTTCCTCGGTGATCATTATAATATATTATATTCTTTTCGTTTTTTTTATGTTTGGCCCTGCCAAAATAACTCTACTCTGCCTGATGGAAAGCATAAGCAAAATCCAAGAGTGGTGGTCACCATACTCACTGCGAGGGTAATCAAACCCGAGACCTCGAGCATAGCATTCGCATACGCTACCACTACGCCATACAAGTTTAGTACAGGAAGCTTCAGATTGAACTGCTTTTTGAGAAGATACACACATCAAAAGTGTCTAGGGATCAAGCATTTTTATGCGGATTTCTTGAGATTGAGATGTGGCTTTGGCCCTGGCCTGCTCAGTCGCCAGACTTGAACCCGATTGAGCATGCATGGGATATGCTACAGAGAAGAGCTCTGCCGAATATGGAGGGTATCCAGTCGCAAAAAGACCTTTTTTTGTTGTTGCAACGAACATGGGCGGCCATTCCACAGCGTGATTTGGATGAACTCATTTTGAGTATGCCAAACCGATGTTCTTGTGTTTGTGTTCGCGGTAGAAACACGGATTATTAATTGTTTAAGTTACCTAATAAAATTTTAAAGAAAACTGTTATTTCAGTCTTTTTTTCGAACTTTAATGTTAGTGGTTCGAATGTCAAAAATCCTTTTATTAGGAAAATGGCAAATTTCTTTATTAATGCAAAGGTGACTTGGTTTATCGTTACTGTGACAAACGAAAACACTTTATTTGATGAATCCTTAAAGAAAATTTTAATTAATATCAATCAGGAGAAAAGTTATTGCAAAAATATATGTTGATCCCTAGACACATATGTTGATCCCTAGACACTTTTGATGTGTGTATTTAGATTAAAAAAATTAGAGTAGGTAGGTAGTAGCTCGGTCTTGTTATATCTTATAAATAAATAAATGACAATCAATATGATAACAGTGAATCAAATATTATACGTAAAGAAAAATGGCGCCAGTGTTATGGAATTTGACTCCAAGTCTTCACTGAAAACAAAAGATAGCCAGAAAACTAAACAATCAAGATGGAAAAGACTGTTTAGTAGAAAAGAAGAAAATGAAGAAGAATACGTACTTCTGCCGATATCTTCTAAAGAAGATAATAAGTCTAGAGTGGTCAATTTTCCTGAAATACCCGAATATAAAGATTGGTGGATGGGATACTTTTCTTCCTTAGAGGTACTTTGTTTTTTAATCTAAATTTAGTTGAAATTTCTGAATTCTTGTATTAAGGTCTATATAATTTACGTAGTACAGTATTAAAATATCATAATTTAAAAGGACATCAAATAAACATCTTATTTTGCACTCTCTATAGCACAGTATGAACTGCTCGAAATAAATTTTTCAAGTACAATTTAGATAATATCATTTATAGAAAAAAGTAACCATCGCAGGACGTCTGGTATATATATTTATCAAACTTTTTTTGCTGAAATAAACGTTTAAATGAAAATTATTCCATAATGTCCATATTTCTATGCTATACGTACTTCCAAATTATACTACTGATAGTATAAATTCGAATGTAACTGTCTGTTATGCTTTCACGGCTAAACCACTGAATTTATTTGGATAAATTTCGATATAAAGATAGATTGGACCTTGGAGGACATAGGCTACTTTTAGGCGTCAAATATAGTGCAAAAGCTAGTTATACATAATATAGTTCTACCAAATAGCTTGGCGACGCACGCATGTATTTCGACCCGCTGTTAATTTATATTAATTAGATGATTAATAAAAGTTGAAACACTTATTACTATTTCTTTACTTCCAGAATGAGTTCGATGATAGTCCCGGGGGTCTGGACAAAATAACTGTAAGTGCATGCTTTAGCATAATACAAAAAAACATTAGTATAATCCAGTGTCCGTTTAGGGATTGAATTTAAGGAGATACAAGTGGTCACTACAGTTTTCTAAAATAGGTTTTATTAAAAAAAAAATGCACGAGAGATTAAAACACTTTTCTAGATTTAAAGTATCCTATATCGTCTTTTACACCTCTGCCAAGGTGTAAGTAATACAAATGTAAATCTAGTTATATCGTCTTTTACACCTCTGCCAAGGTGTAAATAATACAAATGTAAATCTAGTTACGCTTTCAGAAGTTCACCGGTTAGCTTAAATTTACAACTGTTAACTTCCAGATATATCCTTCTGAGCTTGAATCACAACCAAACTTTTCGAAGTTCAAGGACTGGTGTACCACTCTTAAGTTATATAATGGCAAAAAAACCGGTATACCAGAGAAAGATGAACAGTTGCACTGTGGGTTTTTAAAAGCCGGCATCGCTATTTACAGGTGGCCACCACCTGAGAACACTATTGCTGTTAGCTACAATGGTGTTAATCTCAAAAACGGGTAAAAGTATTATAGACTGATTCTTTCTTTAATGCATCTATCCTTTTAGGGGTTACGCTTCCTCAGTCCTGACATTCATATATCAACTAGTATCAGGTCTGGTAGTTCTGCCGTGTTACTGTTCTGTCTGTCTCCTGTTATTTATCTGTCTGTCTGTTTTGGTTGTAACAAAATATAATAATTTGCTTGTGTAATGTCTTATAAACAATGTAGTTCTAATTTTTTACCCCCAAAGAAAAAATATAACGGCTATAGTTTTTAACTCTGTCAGTTTCATAGCGACCAACTTATAAAATATGCGTATTTGGAAAATTTCTTTCGAAGTACAAATCTCTGGAGAGGTAACTGGGGTAACCCATACCCCCTTATAAGTCCTTATGAGAGCCGGTGTTTTTGCATTAATATAAATAAACTTACTAATTCTTAGTAACTTATAAGTTTATTTTATAGTTATTTCAATGATCATCCAACTAATGATCCTAGCAAATTTCTGGTACGAGTGTACCTAGTAAAAGGAATAAACCTGGTAGCAAAAGCCTTTAGTGGAATGTTAGATCCTTATGTGGCAATCAGTTGTGGCAATAAGCATCTTGGCGATAGGAAAAGTTATGTCAAAAACACATTAAACCCTACGTTTGGAAAGTAAGTTATCTTATTTCTTTCTATATTTAAGGGGCCGGCTATGTTTCGATATAGACTAGTCTAATAGTATTAGGGTGGTGAACGCCATTATGCAAATGTCAAACTAAATCTTTAAAGTAATTAGCTAACAGTGAGTGGATGTAGACTGATGATGATTTATATTTTAGGACCATTGTCTTAAGTATCTTAATCAAATCCTACTAATATTATAAACGCGAAAGTTTGTAAGTATGGATGGATGTTTGTTACTCTTTCACGCAAAAACCACTGAACGGATTTGAATGAAACTTTACAATAATATAGCTTATACATCTGAATAACACATAGGCTTCTATTTGCAGCGATAACCGACATACACGCGGGCGGAGCCGCGGGCAACAGCTAGTCGAAAATAAATCTCATCATTTTTGGGCTCAGTTTGATTGAGTTCTTGGATACTTAAGTGAGACACACAATAAAAATCATCTTTATATTATCACCTCTACTTCCAGTATCAAGAACCCAAAATACAATCATCAATTGATTCCTATTCAAATTTATACATTAAATTAAATCCACTTTTATTTCTTTGTGCAGAATGTATGAATTCCGTTGCACTCTCCCAGATGACTATCTTCTCACGGTAGGGTTGTATGACTACGATACAGTGCCACCTGATGAGCTCATTGGTTCCACTACTATTGACTTAGAGGATAGAATATATACAAAACATAGAGCCAGGATTGGACTCGCTACAGAGTACAACTCGTAAGTATTCATTTTATATCGTGAAGAGTCTCCCATTGGTCTTCACATCATAGGAGCTAACGGTGAAGTGGTTTAGAAGAACGGTATAACGTTGTGTAACACTATTGTAGGGACTCGGGTTATATTACGGATAAAGTCTCCAAAAGACCCCATGATGAGGAGAATTATTCTACTTATTATGTCTGCTTTGTTCGAAAATCATTTTCTGATTGATTGCACTAAATGATTCACTATGATAATTATTATCATAGTGAATCATTTAGTGCAGAAAGTCGGATCGTCATAATGGCGTCCATATTTCACACCTATAAGACGACAGCTTAATTTTTTTGAAAGGGGTAGGAAAAACTATTTATCTTTTGCAGAACGGGACCAAACAAGTGGCGCGATTCTTATAAACCTTCAGTAATCTTAGAAGAACTGTGTGCGAAGAATCATCTTCTTCCGCCATTGTTTCCGAATTCTAATATTGTTGTAGTCAACGGTGTTGAGTATAGGGACAAGGATAACACCAGTAAGTAATCATCTTTTGTTTCAATGTAGCCAGAAAACAGTTCTATTTATTTATGTAGTTAGAATAATTCTTTTGAGAAGCTATCGTAACCTAAAATGTATTCATTAAATCACATTTGATGATGATGCCTACTCATTTATTTCTGTAGTGCCTGAATGACCGAGCATTTCTCGGTTTTTCGGTAAATTTTCTAAAAAATAATCCTTATTAGATCGATTTATCGCAAACGAAACCCCTGCATTTTTAATTTAATGTAAATCGTTGGAGCCGTTTCCGAAATTCAGGTTTTGCATATGCAATAATTGTTCGTTTGTAAGTATTAGATACATAGGTACGTATACTACGTATACGATTTATTTGTCTTGTATGGGAATGGTACTCATGACCAATGAATTAGCAATTACGGCCACTGACCAGTACATCAACAGCGTGTTTAAAATGAATCTATAATTCCCAGGTTTACTAACAAATTTTTATTAAACCAGCTGATGACCAATTCAAGTCACCAGCCGACAGGAAAGAGAGTATATGTCTGAGTTTGTTGCACAAGTGGCACACTTTACCTCTATGCGGTTATCATTTAGTGCCAGAACATGTCGAGACTAGGACTTTGTATAATAACGATAAACCTGGATATGAAATGGTAAGAGAAATACCACTTTTTTTAGTTAGCGTTTATGGAAGTACTTTTTTTTATGGAATAGGCGGGCAAACGAGCAGATGTATCGCCTGATGGTAGGTGATTACCGCCGCCCATGGACACCTGCAACACCAAAAGCGACACAAGTGCGTTGCCGGCCTTTGGGGGATGGGAAAGGGGAGATAGGTGGAGGGGGTGGACCTTTACCCTGGTTAGATAGAAATAAAATGTGATAGAAATAAAAGAAGGTAATAATTTACGATAATATAATAGGTCTTTACCTATGAAATTGCCGTTTTGTATGCAATAAGTGAAAGTACTTATTTTTTCAAACTTTTTTATTTCTGTTATTCGAAGTAATCACCCATGCAATCGACGCATCTTTGCCAACGCATTGGCAGTTTATTGATGCCCTCTTGTAAAAATCAGCTGGACGGGAGGCAAGAAACTCTTCAAAGGCATTTTGTACTGCCTCTCGGGAATTTAATTTTTTACCCACTAAGTTGTCTAAATTTTGGAAAAAGTAGTAGTCGGTAGGTGCAAGGTCTGGCGAGTATGGCGGATGAGGGAGAGCTTCCAACCCCAGCTCTTGCAGCTTGGAGACTGTCTGTTGCGCAGTATGGGGTCGCGCGTTGTCGTGAAGCAGCTGCAAGAGCTGGGGTTGGAAGCTCTCCCTCATCCACCATACTCACCAGACCTTGCACCTACCGACTATTACTTTTTCCAAAATTTAGACAACTTTTTAGTGGGTAAAAAATTCAATTCCCGAGAGGCAGTACAAAATGCCTTTGAAGAGTTTGTTGCCTCCCGTCCAGCTGGTTTTTACAAGAAGGGCATCAATAAACTGCCAATGCGTTGGCAAAGATGCGTCGATTGCATGAGTGATTACTTCGAATAACAAAAATAAAAAAGTTTGAAAAAATAAGTACTTTCACTTATTGCATACAAAACGGCAATTTCATAGGTAAAGACCTGTTATTTAAAAATAAATGAAGAAAGTGCTCCGGCAGCTTAATTATCAGGGTCGCGGGTATTTTGTGTCAGGGTTCGAATAATCGGGGTCGCACACGGGATATGACGTGCCTGTTGTGGCCCCTTCGTCGGTGACGCGGCGCAGTGGAGTCACCCGACGCGACGCTCTGGCCGCAGACTGGCCGCTGTCCGTAAGGTGGCTTCGTACCCGTGGGGTGTACTTTGAACCCGTAGGGTGGACTTGTAACCCGTAGGGTGAATGCGAACCCGTAGGGTGGGTGGACTTGAATCCGTAGGATGGATTTGAACCCGTAGGGTGGACCCGAAATATATTCGGGTCACGTATACTTAAACAATTAAACAATCTCAAAATCAGCACGACGATGGCAGTTCGGTAGTGGCCAGGGCGGGGACAGTGCTAAGATTTTGACATTTGTAAAATTGATGACTCGCCATCTAGCGAATGGCCCCGTACTAGAATAGTTACCAGTTAATTTGAAATGTCAAAAGATGGCGTTTTAATGTGATAACGAAATATAATTTGAATATTAATATAATAAAACACATATTTTAATACAATATAAAAATAAAAAGTTCATTTATTTACGTACTTTTAAAAAAATAAGAGTAAATTAAAGTAAAAAGTTAGTGCCATACTTCAAGATCCAGGTAATAAATCGATAAAGTGACAGTTGTCAGACGTTACTTATTGTTATTATTAAGGTGGCTCTAATGTATTTTGCGGCATATTTGCAGTTTCCGTTTCATATTGTAATATTTCGTTGAAATTACTTCAAGCTAGTGCGTCGAGTTGAGCCCTGAGCTTCTATTGAGGGTTTACTTCGAAATACTTGGATTTTGTTGTGCGATATAGACTATTGAAGAACTGTGTGATAGAGACTCTTTTATTCTTAGTTATTTTTAGTGATAATTGTTGTAAAATGCCTAGTAGTAATATAGGAATAAAAAGTGGTTATTAATGGATTGTTTTCTTATCTCATACCCTTATATTTTGAATTGATGTTTTACAAAATGTTATCAGGACTTATTTGTTTCGTTCTATTTTTAGCAGACTTCTAACAAGTTACACAAAAATGGGAACGAACAAAATAGTTTAGGTTACGTTTTGTAAAGCATCTACATAACTGAACATGATATATATGTATAATTGGCTAAAGCTATGGTTATGTATACAATTAGTTCCCGAGCCAATGTTCAGATGGCGCCTAGAATGACAGCTTGTGAAATGGGTTTGCATTTTTTACCTGCAAGAGGGCTCTCTTTACCCGTATATTACTTTACTCTTTGGTAGTGGCTCGTTAAATTTTTAGCGAGAAATCAAAAGATTTGAATATACCGACAGCAATTAAATAGGTACACACAAATAGTGGTGTACCCACCAACTAGACTAAAAAACTTGCGTACGCCTAAATGAAACAATCGATTATTTATATACGATATTGTCCAATATATTTCTACCACGTTACAGGGGTATGGGCCTCCGGTATCCTCACTCACTCGGTGAAACACAGCGCAAGCACTATTTCACACCGGTTTTCTGTGAGGCCGTGGTATCGCTCCGGTCGAGCCGGCCCATTTATGCCGAAGCGTGGCTCTCCCACGTTATATGGTTAATCAATAACCATTGGTTATGTTTTAATGAAGAATTACTATAAGGGAGCTGGATCACGCGTTACTGCTATTGTTACTAAGCGTTCTAGCTGTTACCTCCGGCAGTATAAGATAGGGTTTATTGTTGGTGCTCTGGATCCAGCTCGATGGTGTGATTACCTTAAAACTAGTCCTTTTGCCTAAACATTACATTAACGACGACTGTATCATACTTTTTTATTTGTGGGGTTCAAAACTCCCTGTTGAACTAAAGAAACCTATCTAGCTTTGCTCATAGATTGTAATTATAATTACTTACTAAGTTTTGAAATACTATGTTACAATAATAATACAAGTTTGTAACATTATTGTAATATTTTATCATTACAATCTTCATCAATCAATCCAATTACAACTTAATTTTATTTGGAATTGATTTTAATAAACTCTTATAAGACAATTTCATTTAAGTACCTACCTTAAATAGGAACCGTCGGCGTTTAAAATTCATAAGTATTGAAGTTTTAAGAAAAACCTAACGGAAATTCATATTAAGTTGTTGGGAAACAAGCCGACTATAATTACATAAAAAATTACCCTAACCAGAGACATAGCATTACTTTTTGTAGGGTAAACTGCAAATGTGGATAGATATATTTCCGTTGGATGCCGGTATTTACATACCTCCAGCAGTTTATATAACCCCACGAAAATTAGAAAACTACGAGCTACGAGTCATTGTGTGGGATTCACAAGGCATAAAATCAACCGATCGGTCGAAGAAAGTGTCAAACATTTACTGTAGAGCGTAAGTATTTATAAGTACCTACCTAGTAATAACACTTACGAATAGTAGAAACTCGTTATTTATCTATTGTATATAATTCCCCTGTCACGCTGTTGCTTACGACAATTTCCAAAACTATCTAACCTATTTTCACGTTTTTTTAAATGTGTGATTTGCTGACGTGCATAAGATAGGAAGTTAAAAAAAAGAAAGGAACAGTTAACATCATGCTTAGACCAATAGGAGCCGCGCATGATTGAAACGAGACAGGCGAATTTGCGTGGACTGCTTGTTTGTGTATAAATTTGATTTTAAAATTTATGTTTGTGTTAAACATTCGTAAACCGTTTGCGTTTAACAATTCAATTAAAGCATTAAGATCGATCGACAGTAAAATAAAACCTATCTTGTTCCGAAACGGTATTAAATAGACTACATCCGGC
The DNA here is from genome assembly GCA_949125395.1 of Diaphora mendica. NCBI lineage: Eukaryota > Metazoa > Arthropoda > Insecta > Lepidoptera > Erebidae > Diaphora > Diaphora mendica. The sequence goes on along the minus strand of OX421312.1, from coordinate 7,235,623 downwards.
CAGTAAATGCCGTACGAGTATTTTTTACCACTAATTTTTATACAATGGTGGATGAATATGGTGCTAACTAATATCCCTTTAGCTGCTCCATATCCTACTTGGCATTGGATGAATAGAGACTAAAATTTGCTCAAGTAAGAATGCTCAGTGCAAATGTTCGTAAACTTAAACTTACTCACTTGAGTTTTTTTTATATATATGCTAGGCGGGCAACCGAGCAGACGTATCGCCTGATGGTAAGCGATTACCGTCGCCCATAGACACTTGCAACACCAGAGGCGTCACAAGTTCGTTGCCGGCCTTTGGGAGATGGGGAGGATGAGGAGGGGTATGGCGAGTGGTTGGGGTTTTGGCCTCCAGCATCCTCACTCACTCGGTGAAACACAACGCAAGCGCTACTTCACACCGGTTTTCTGTGAGGCCGTGGTATCACTCCGGCCGAGCCGGCCCATTCATGCCGAAGCGTGGCTCTCTCACGGTAATTTATGGGAACATAACTTAGTTTGAATCTAAGCTACGCTGTATATAACTTGAAATTTTAAATGTTTTTATAGGTGGATGGATACAATAGAACAAGCACAGTATACTGACGTTCACTACGGTACTGTTGGAAATGAGTGCAGTTTTAATTGGCGCATGATTTTCCGATTCCTCTATCACCATGCTGAAAAAAAGGTAATTTTTAATGATATTTTAAAACATTATTGTTCAATTATTACGGAATATTCAGCCCCGGGTATGTAAATGACACTAAGGGATTAAACTATGCAGAATCATCATTGCTATAATCTGTCCATTCGTTTATTTTCTTTTTGACAGTTCAAGAAATTTCGAAATTAGTGACGCCCTCAGACATTACCGAATCGGTTTGAAATGAAAAGCGATTTTATTTATGAAGAACTTTCAATCGATTTAATTAAATATTTTTAGTTTAAATATTAATTATTCCTTTATTATTTTTTTATTATGTAAAAAATAAACAAAAATTTAAATAATAAATCAGTAAATTAGACGAATGAACAGAGTTATTGTTATTTACTCTTGGTTTGATCCTAAATTCAAAGATTTCGACTTCATTAATTTAAAAATCAATCTTGGACTTATAGATGCTATTTATATTTCCTTTTTTTAATAAATTGACAGAAAAAATACTTACAAGAAGTAAAATTATTCTCATCATATGATCGATTTATCGTATTTCAAGTACTGTTTTATAGTCTGTGATCGTTTGTTATGCACAGGTAACTTCACAAAAGTACCGTCACCGTCAATAAAGTATGACATTACTGTAGTACATTATTCCGAAATAAAAAAAAACGGTAATTTATAGGCGTGAGCTGTCAAAAAGAAAATAAACGAATGGACAAAGTATAGTAAAGGTAAAACTTGAAACCAACCCTATACCACACGTCTGGTCAGTATGACTGCCTCGTTGGTCTCGCGGTTGGCGTGTGCGACTGGTGATCATGAGGTCTCGGGTTCGATTCCCGGGTCGGATCAAATGTTTGTATGATCTACAAATATTTGTTTCGGAGTTTGGGTGTTTTCTATGTATGATATGTATGTATTTACAAAAAAAAAGTATATATGTATTTGTATCAGTTGTCTAGTACCATAACACAAGCTCTGCTTAGCTTGAGACTAGATGGCATTGTGTGTTAGATGTCCGAAATATTTATTATTATTATTCTCTTTATTAAATTACTATAACATATTATTTACATTTTTAAATATACATATAAAAACAAATACATTTAAAAATTTAAAAAATAGTAAACCACTGACCTCGGCTACAGGGACCAAGAAAATAGGAAAAAAAAAAAACATAAAGTGGGCCAAAAATTTTTTCTAAGGAGACACCTATGTCCCGCTTTGGCCTGTTAAAAGCGGTTAATGTGATGTGATTACAAACTACTTCAGCTAACATATTTTCACACACACAACAAAGCTATTGCTTTCAAATATTTATGCACCTATAATACCTATTTGAAATTACGTATTGTATTTTCCTTTTATAGCTAATTTTGATAGAATTTTGTCTTTTTCATTCGTTGTGTTTAGAATGGATCGTGAAAAAAAACAAAAAAAATCTATGTAGTTGAGCAAACTTCTATAATATTCGGGACAGGAATAAGGATATTCCTATTTTCTTCAGTATTGTTTTATGTATACATAGATGTAGATACGTTTTACCTCTTGATAGGCCATGACTCTCACTTTCTCCTTCACGTTCTGTATGTATCTTAATCTAGGCCATCCTCAGCTTTCATATATCTGCTATCCTATAGGCCTATATTTATCACAAAGATAATGATGAGTAAAAAAAATGAAAATAAGAATCGTAAACACATGAACAGGTCAACACGTTACGTCTTAGTTCACAAGAAAATAAGAGAATTAGCTAAGTTCTAAACTATGACTGTGTTTTGCAGATGGTGAGAAAAGAGAAGGGACCTTTCACTGAGTTCGAAGAGCACTTCCCTCCAATATTTGTGGTGCAAGTGTTAGATAGTGACGCACAAACGCCGGATGACTTTCTCGGTAAGGAACCACTGTCACCTGTAACTGTTTTCCTGATTCCCTTGCACTTGTTCTTGCAAAGTAATTTTCAAAAGCTAGTATTTAAATGTTTGGCCTGTTAGCCTAGTGTTTAGTTTTCCTATCTACTAAGTCAGAGGTTGTTGATTTAATTCTCACCCACCTATATTTATGTCATAAATGTAAACAATTTGCTTATTTGGTTGATTCAACACCTGAAACTCAGACACTATAGTTCACATTGAATAATCCTTTTAGTTTTGGATAGTAAGTTCCCAGTAAGTGACAGGCCACAGGTGCTAAACAGTCACGAATCTTGCAAAACTGAACGCATTTGGGCGGGAACAGTATGTGTAAAATTTTTTTTTTAAAAGCAAAAGACATTTCTTCTGTAAATTAGTGTAATTTGCTTACTTTCAATGTCGGTTTTAATTTAAAAAAAATTGAATATTATTTATCAACTGTCTCAAAATCATAGCAGAGCCTCAGCTTAATTAAGAACCAAAAGACCTTGTCTGAGAAATGAAGTCATGTCGAAAAAGTTAAGTGCAATTATATTACAAAATTTTATGTATGATGAATCATGAATTTATGTAAAAATGTTGCAGGATCCTTGTCTTTTAACTTGAACACAATGCCGAAAGGAGTCAAATTTGCGCATCAATGTAAAGTGGAAAATATCAACAAAGCGAATAAAATAAATCTGTTCTCAGTCGGCTGGGTCAGGGCGTGGTGGCCGCTGGTCTACACCAGCCAGAATACTGGTATTAGTACAGCTGCAGTTAGTGCTTGTTATTACAACTTTAGTTTTTAGATCACATATTTGAGACATTTTTTTTCATATTATTTTTTAAGCACATGACCAAATTGATAGTAGGCTTACTTTTTATTCTATGCACGCAACATTGCACGATACAATACAATGTGCTTGCTAGCTTCGCTTTTGCAAATTTATTTATTGCAACAATGCGTTGTAATCGTACAATATGATGATCACGAAAAGAATTTCGTTATGTGATCTACGATCGCCCTCTCGTCATCTGTCCTAGACCGTACTGTACTAGACTAGTACAGTCGTGAGAGTATTCATATGATAGTCTAAGAGCCGGTGAAGATCGATTTATACCCATCTGATAACCAGATCAAACTTTTATTTTATTAATTAATGAACTACTCTATGATGACTTGCCTATCACAAAACTGATGAACCATAACAAAAGATTTGCCACGTGATTTTCTGTGAACGTCATAACATGATGTAAGATGTTTTTTCTTACCATCTATTTGTATAATTATAGGGTAAAATTGATTTGGAGCTGTCACTGCTGCCCAAGGAAAAAGCGATCATGATGCCTGTAGGTTTGGGTAGGGAACCACCTTCTCCTTTGCCGATACCAAAGTTAGTACACTGCATAATTATTACGCATTTAGTTATCTATTTATATCTCAATATGGTTGTTCCGAGTTTAGTTGACGAAACTTTTACCAGAAGTAGAGTTATTTTCCTAAAAATTCCTTTTCACTGTTACGTACTGAGTTGGTTCTGTACTGAGAAGGTCTATCGGATGTTAACATTAATAGCTTACTTACCGTGTCAGTGCCATGCTTTGGCATAAAGCGGTTGGCTCGACGGAGATTACACCATGGTCTTATAGAACACTGGTGCTAAGCATAGCTTTCGTTGCTCTTTACCGAGTCAATAAGTGAACGGGTGATGAAATTCTTGTCTTACGGCAGATGATAAGTAAATATCTATTCAGAGTATATACCTAGAAGGTCAATTCAATTTATGCTTCAGATTCATTCTTTGTCTAACTGTGTACTCAAGTACACTCCGCTAATTCCGTATAATTCTACACTATGCGTGTTAAATGCGGTTACATTGAAGAACAAAAAATTAATCTGAAGCATAAATTAAATTGACCTTCTAAGTATATACTCTGAATAGATATTTACTTATCATCTACCCGAGCAACAATGTGTTGATTGTAATTGCATTGATAAGAAATTATCAATTTAAGACACAACATGTGAGTTTTAAGGTTCAAATGCAGTTGCTTATTTTAGATATCATTACTTGTTTTATTGACTTTCAGGCGTGCCGCGCCCTCCAATCCATTCTACATGGCCCAGAACATTCATTTAGTACGGAAACGTGAAAACATAATAGTACTGGTAGTCATACTTGCGTTGCTGTTAATATTTATGGCTCTGTACTTCGACATCCCTAACATATTGTGGAGTGAGTTCATAGCGTAAGTTTGTATGAAGCAGACTCGGTATGTGATTAAAAATCGGTTTTATTAAAAGAAAATGCAATACTGCATAATTTTAATATCAAAGGTAGTAGAGCCATGCTGATTTCGGCACGAACGGGGCGGTACTACCCTCGCTCAGAAGACCGACCTTAACTGACAGCATTCGTGCTGTCGTGTTTCGTTGGTGAGAGCGTGTGATGGTGCCTCTTCGAGCCTAGCCCATCCTATCCTGAGTAAAGTATGTAATTGTCTATCGAACAAGGATTTTTCTTTAATTACGCGACCGGCTATCCCCATTTAGGGGGAAGGAACAGCACCCCTCCAGCCGTACTGCTCTGTAGAATTCGTCTCCTGACCGCAATTCTTCCACCAGCTTTAAAGGCCTCACACGAAGCAAAGGGAAAGATTATGGACGAATAAACACATTACAATTGATTCTTACTGAATACTCTCATAACCTCTCAATGTGCAATCAAGACGCTGGTGGTTTAATGCTCATTTATCATAGGAAATCTGTACTGCAGAATCAAACACTATAGCCGCTGGTAGAAGGCGCATTCAGCCCTCATGCTACTCTGAAGCCGATATATTTGATATCGTGGCATTTAAAAATGCCCTAAACCTCAGGCTGGAACTCGAATCCAGTTCTCCTACTGGCGCAACGGTGACAATGCTCAACTTGTCTGTAGAGACTCCGTGTAGCCGGTCATTAAAACTCCCAGCACTTAAGAACACTCGAACAATTCACAACCCGCCAACCTCAATATGAAGAAACCACATAGATAGATCTCCGAAGTACGATTGTGTAGCAGATCCAAGCGGTAATCAGCCGCCGAGCTCCACTCAATCATGACTCGAATCTCTCACGCCGTGGACTTCATAAGGGGGCCAACTAATACATCCTAACACATGGTACCAAAATAGAATCAATTGTACTGTTTAACGATTTAAATAATTGTAAGATCATATCAAATAACCGAACAATTACTACGTTACTCAGACCAGGAAATAACTGCCTATTAAGGTAAAAAGCTCATTATCCTACACGTGAGTATAGAAGACAGAAACTTACCCGAATGGTATCTTTCTTTACCTTACTTTTCACCCCGATGTACACTCACTGCCTCAGCCTAACCCCAGGACCGTTCACACCCGTCGCACAAAACTAAGTGTCCCGCCTACGCACTGTCTATCTCCATCAAACTCCCTTTTTTACATCTCTCTAACATATCACTTTAACTTTGAGTTTATTGCACCCAGAATGGAAACGTTCCCAGCTAATAATGTTAAAAGTACAATAAGTGTTCAATATTGTCATGTTCGTATCTTGCTGCTCAAAGCAATCAATCTCTTTATTTATCGTTGACCCTTTTTTATAAGTAGAAAACGTTTTTGGCATTCGCTTGGTGTTTTACATTATTATTTAGATTTTAACAAGGCAGAGAATATTATCAAACCTTAATTACGCGAATCTAGGGAGGGGTACTATTCATGCATTGACTGCATTCGCAATGAATATGGTGACCACCTTTGGATTCTGCTTATGCTTTCCATCAGACAGAGTAAAGTCAATTTAGCAGGCCCAAAATAATACAAACTTATGTGATAATTACACTGCTATTTGGAATACACAAAAAACAGTAAAATTTAAATTATGTACCTTAATCCGCACAGCGCCGTGGTTTTTAGAATCTTCGAAAATGCGAATCCAAATAATATTTACCAATTTCTTATTTGGATAGCCTAAAATTTCGAATTCAAATTTGAAAGTAAGTGTTTAAAAGAAGATCTAGAAACATAAAGAATAATATATTATTACTAGCTGATCCGGCAAACGTTGTTTTGCCTTAAAAAAAATGGGGTATAAAAAATAGATGGTGGTCGACGATCGATGTTGGTGCAGATCTACCCGATATGCACACCAAATTCCATAAAAATCGGTCCAGCCGTTTCAGAGGAGTATGGTAATTAACATTGTGACACGATAATTATAAGATATTATAAAACGCTATGGATAAGAAATAAGTTATACATTTCATTTGTTTTTTTTTTCAGAAACGCCAGCAAGAAAAGATTGCGCAAACTTAAAATAATTATTTAGATTATTTACTTTTCTTTTATAAGTTGTATAAAATTAAGAAAATCAATAGCTAAATAGTTTTAATAAATGGATTCTATATGAATTTGATTATTACTTTTTTGGTTTTTAAACCAAAAAAGTAATAATCAAATTCTTGTACTTTTTCTACTAATTCTACTTCTTAATGTACTTTATTTTTAGAGATTAGATTAATTATTATTGTTATTTAGTAAACTTTTAGTGAATTACATTTATTCTTTGAACATTTTTTTTTATTTTCTTGCTGTTTAGCTGAGAATTACCTACCTATTGGAAGGCTTAGATTTCAATGTTATTTACAATGTAGTCTCAGATTGTAGGAAATGAGTGACATTACATGTTACTTCAATTATAAATGCCATACATATAATAAAACTTTGCACCGGTATTTTTATGTAAATTTCTCATATACCTATTATTCCATGTTCCGTTAATACCTAAAATTCAAAAGTAACTTTGTCTGTCTTTTACGCTTTTATGTCTAAGCCGCTGCATGGATTTCAATTAAATTTGGAACAAAACGCAGGCAAAAGCTAATATGAAATAAAAACAAATTTTTTACCCACTAAAAAGAATTTATTAAAAAAACTTAACATTAAATCTATATTCAGGTCCACATACAATATAATAAGAGGTTTATGTCTAAGTTTTAAAACCAAATAGAACTAATTATGTTTAGTGCTTACTAATTAGGGTTGTAATAAAATAAAATACATTTACTTATTTTAATAAGATCGACAAATTGAACTTATGCTTCAATCGGTAAGTTACTGACTCATATTGAATTTGACATTCGATAATATTCGTTGCAACTCTAATAACATTTATTTATGTATAAAATAATACTAAAAGTTAGTTATAATAAGTAAATACTTTGCTTGAATACAGAAAAAAATAATGTGATCGTTTTTTACGTTTGAAGAACTCTTCCCTCTTATTTATGATTGTTCTACTTAAATGTTTACTTTGTTCTACTCGAAACAATTGGCATCGATTCAATTTGTTGTGGCGTAAGATGGCGGGTAACCAACTTATGTCCTCGTATGTTAGATTTATTATAGTCATTTATAGCACGGCAACTTAAAGATTAAACGATTCCAGCATTCGAGAACTCACATAAAACTTATAACTGCGCTGTAATATGAAAAGATTTTCATTTTAGACGATTTTGATATTCAGTGTCTTCTTTTAGTTGTTACACAATCTCAGTTTAGATATAACGGCTGTTACTCATTATAAAAAATGTAATATTATAAAATTACATCGTTCATAATATCAACTGTAGTGTTGGCTATTATTTTATTTAGGTGTATTTGGAGAAAAAAAATTGGAATCCCTTTGACTTGAAAAATATTGTTACCCACTGAAAAAACTGGATAGTCAAAGCTCAGCAATCGAATTTAAGTGCATAATATATTCACATATCAAACCCTTAAGAGGTCTTATACCAATTCAATTATGGAAGTTCCTTTTATATCAGTCACAAATGGTAATGGTAGAATGGATACAATTATTTGTTCCTATTCTTCAATTCATATACCCATATATCTATTTTAGTAAAGTTCTTTAAATTCAAACTAGCAAAAGAGAAAAATATGATAATTTTATTTATTTTAAAAATAATAGTTTTTGGTGCATAGTGATAGATGTGAAATCGATTTAAGGCCTCTTAACTCCATTTAAATTGCGACTATTTAAATGTTCAACATTACCCAAAGCTATCTAGATATTTAACAGGTTTTTAAAACACGCCTGTCCAAAAATATATCACACCGCATCTTTTGAGGCACTACCAGCCTAGTTTGATTTGTTACATTAATGGAAAGCTATAGACTTCGGTCCTATTTTTTCACGGCACCACACGAACCTCCTTCAAACTTTTGTAACAATATGATAAAAGATTGAACTTTCAAGATTTAAGAAAGTGTTACTTAAATCGGTTATGAGAAATGTCAGCAGCTCTATTTATTACCCGACTTCAAAAAAAGGAGGAGGTTCTCAATTCGACTGTATTTTTTTCTATGTTTTACCTCATAACTTTCGACTGGATGAACCGATTGTGATGTTATTTTTTATTTGAATTTATTTGAAATTTAAATGGGACCACATCGGAAGACCAGGCTTCCCTTGTGGTCCCATTTAAATTTGGTCCAGATCGAAGTCGGTTTTTTTTTTGTTAAAAGTTGTGATTATTGCTTATGTGTCGTAGGAGGCGACTGGGGGACCAAACTACGCGGTACAATTTCACTGCAAAGAAAAGGATAACTTGAAACAAACCCTGTACCAACCCATTTGTCCAACGTGGTATAGTGGGCCAAAACCTCTTTTCTAATAATCACAAATTTAAACAAAAAACCGACTTCAATCTGGACCAAATTTAAATGGGACTACACGGAAAGCACCAGCTTTCAAAAAAAAAAAAATCATCAAAATCGGTTCTCCCACTCGAAAGTTATGAGGTAACAAACATAAAAAATACAGTGGAATTGAGAACCTCCTCCTTATTTTGAAGTCGTTTAAAAAGTCCAGCGTTGTTGATGTGAGTTATGAGAAGTTTCTGAGAAACCTGGATAGGTAAGGTAACCTGTAAGGGTTTTCCAGACCCATTATATTTTTATTTATCTAACTGAGAGTATTCATTTTTCAGATTAGGATAGTCCATTTACTTTGACAGCAACATAACTGTTGCTGATAGAATGTTTGAGAGTATTTGCGGTGTAAAGATACAACTTGTAAGACTCAAGCTATATATAGCACTTTACAGCTTTTGCAAAGCAATTGTTCATAAAGGCTACATTTTTACAAATATTATTTGGAATTTTTCTTCCTATTGTCGTTTGACAACAGACTAGGATGGTAACTCCATATTCAAGCTCTTGTAAAAATTACGTACAAATACCTACTAACTTTAATTGTATATTCGTATTACACAAGTAGTAAAAATGTCGTAGACGGTGGTCGATTTGAAGTCGTTTACTTCCAATTATGACTTACGTTTATATATAAATATATATGTGTGTGTATATATACATAGTTATATATCTTAATATTTAAAGTTACTTTGAGAAACTTTGAAATTCGGTTTGTCTCTTAAAATAATTATTTCATACTTTTTTATCCAAACTAAATACATATTGAATATTGAAAACCAAACTTCGGTTCACAATATTTTTATGTTTGAATTTATTTGGTAATGGGATCTTGTTTGTCAAAATTCAAACATTCTCAAAGTGTAAATACTGTTCCAAAAACTAAATGGTGAAATATCATTTAATTTGTAACAATTTGGTTCTTTGTGATGACAACGGAAATACCACGTCGCATGTATAAAAAAATAAAAATATAAAATAAATTATGATGTGTCTATCTTAATTCCTACCGTATGATCTAAATATAAATATGTGCAAAAGATATTTTTCTTTGGTTTAGGGGGAGACTAGATTCTACACCAGAATAACACTAAGTTGACTAACCTTTTCAATGTTACATATTCTACATCCTTTCTTGTAAATTTTAAAATATTCACCTTTCAGGCATCTTACCTCTTTTCTTACTATGTTTATATAATTATCTTGGCCAGCAAAATAATATTTAACATTTTAGGTGTTATAATATAATTATATTATTTATTATATTATGTTCTAACATTTAAGAAATACATTTATATGATTTAATTAAAATACAAGCTCTAAATACAAGAAACAAAATTAGTCCTGTATTTTATAAATAAATCAAGCTCCTAAAGTATAGTAATTATTATTTCTATAATTAACACGTTTTTTTAGTATAGTAACCACGTGTAGGTATAATACTTTATTTTTAATGTTTTATTTTATTTTAATTTGACAAAAAGGCAGAGACAAAGTAGCTACAAATAATTTTTTCTGTGTTTGTCAACTGATTCGTTTTTTTTTAGCTTAGTAACTATTGACGAACGTTGCTGATCGATGGGGTATACTTACCTATTGATTTTTATTTATAGACAAACTAAAAATCGAATAAATAGATTCAAAATATTTAAGCTGTTGAATAACTTAGAGTATGAATAATATTATGATTACTATAAAATATTTTTTTAATTTAAACTCTAATATACAAAATATGACCAACTGACACAATATAACTACTTATGTTAAAAATATAATTTATAAAATTGCTACAAAAATAAATTCACGCACTAATTCAACTTCACGATTATAGACTCTTATATGATTTGTGTCATTTATTATGTCGAAAATATAAAAGATGTACATGATAGAACTAAATTAAAAAATTAATAAGAATGACAGTTTCATCAAAATATTCTTAATTTAAACCTTAACTTATTTCAATATATCAGGACGAAGATAGCCGGGACCACTTTTAACCACCCTTGTTAAAAGATGATGCAGTGCGTAACTTCTTACGGATCCTCGGCGAGCTCCAGCGTGGTATCACGCGAGTGTCTCCAGGAGATACACCTTCATCAACGTCATCAGCTTCGGTTTTGATTTCCATTTTCTAAAAAATGTAAGTCACACTCGTATTACACGTTATTTCCCTAATTAGAGTTTTGTCTATACAAACTAAAGATTATTATTTATTCGTTACCTGCACAATCAGCCTGACAAGTGTGTGTTGTTGTTCCAGCAACTGTGACATTTCACGCAGCTTCCGCTTCTGTTTTTCTAATTCAGCCGTTATGTAGTCTTCGTTGCTCTCTAGCATTAGATCAAGGCCGCCTGAAAGAAGTTAACCCAAATCATTGCGTCGTCAGTGTCTTGTATTTAGATTAGGAAGTAAAGCTGTTAGGTTGAAGTCACTATCAGTTATGAGATATCCTCGTAACTTACACAAAAATGCATATCATCTTCCTAGCTTTTATTGCTCCCAAAACTCTTTGGGGTCGGCTACTAGTTCAACCAGTTGTACCTAAATTCCATTTTCGCCGTGGAACGTCTGTCATTGGACCTCCGCAACCCTGAGGGCAAACTGTACGAATACAGTTTGCCTTCGAAATGGCTGAACTAGTTGTCAGTATATTTGAGAGTACATGCCAATGATGATTCCCATAGATATTAATGACAATTGGGAGCGGCGGTTTAAGGGGCTCTTTGAGGTACGGGCGTGAAACACCGCTAAACTTCGATACTCCGGGCTGTTATTAAGAATTTCTTGTAAGATGAACCTAACAACACTTGGGAAATCACGGCTGACCCGGGAATCGAACCCGTGACCTCTTGATTGGTAGTCGCTAACCGCTAGACCGACGAGGCAGTCAGCATTTTTTAAATGAAAATTATAACATTTAAACTATATTTAGAAAACAAATTGATTGTGAACATGAACATACTGTCATCAGTGAAGGGGTTGCAGAACCACTTGCGTAGAATCAAATCTAGAAATCCTAGTTTACATTTCTTGTTGTTCGGATATTCAATAAGTTCATCTTTGTCGACTTTCTCCAAAAGTATGGCTGGAAGTTTGCGTTCTAGCTCCGTGTGCAACACCACCTTAAAATATACATTATAAACAGTGTTATATACTTATTTAGAAGTTTCACTTCAAAAAAGTTCACATATTATATATTTTTAATAAATGTGTATATTTTATTTTTAAAATATTGTATAAGCGTTCTGTAGGTACCTGCATAGCCAATCTCTTTAGCTGAGCGTTCCGTCTGACACTTTCAATGTCTCCAACAGCCAAACCGATCAGCAAATTCATGAGCAGAATCGGCATTAGAACCATAAATATTGCAAGTATGAAGAATGTTGGCATCGGAAAGGGCAGCACTGTATCTGATTCAGGCTTGTAATATGGCTGCACATAAGTTCCAACAAAGTCTAGTTCACCAAGCATCATAGCGAAGGTTCTCATAAGAGACATAGGGATACTATTGAAAGACAAGTGATGACCCTGGAAGTAAAAGTAATTAAGGATTTTGTTCGCGGAAACTGTAAAATTATTCGCTTTAGGCAACTATAACAATCATTTGCATAGTTCAAATTCGCCAAACGCTTATAAATTTAAAAGTAGCGGCCAAAAACGCAATGCAAATACAAAAAATTCTTAAATTAGCTTTATACTTTACCAAATTGTGATAACCTTCGTGAAATGCCAAAAATGTATAAAAATAGCAGTACACTAATACATAAATACCGTGTTTTCAGGACCCACTTTAGACAGGAGTATAAAAAAGGCCAGGCCGAAGGCAATGATCAGAATCGAGAACACCATCAGGACTTTGATAAGAGTTTGTAGGATCTCAAGAAACATAACCACGTAGATTCCAATTTGATCAAAGCGCTGAAGTAATAGAAGCAACTCGAACCATGATAGGAACACTGTTATGGCAGCAGCTGAGAACTGAAAAATAAAGGAATCGTAAATAATTAGATACAAATATTCTCCCAATCCAATTGTTGGAATATTATATCGGTTTTCTGAATTTTATTTAAACATTTATCTACATAGTTATGTTGAAAAGCATAATATACAATTGAGAATGTACCTGAATGTCGTTGAAATATCCAAACATCGTAGGGAATACCATCAATGTAGAACTGACATACAGTATCCAAGAAACTAAATTAGAGGGGTCAACCATGTAGTGCCATTTCTGCTGTTTCACATTGTAAGCTTCCCGGATCAAGCACACTCCATTGTAAACTAAAATCGCCACTGTGCTGGAATACATTGCTACTCTTGCTTCAAAATCTGCAAATATATTTAATGATAGTGAAGTATGACGTTTTTACATCAATTAAAAAATAAGTTTAGTTTTTTGCAAAAAAAGATAAGAGAACTCCACCAAAACAAATAAAAACAATTCATTTACCTGGATGTGAAACTATCTCCTTGCGGCTCGTTTTATTATCATTGTCTTCGAAAAGATCAGTTAAATTGCGACATTCTTTCTTAATCAAAATGGGTGAGTTGGCGCTCGCCATCAGCAGATAGGTATACACGGTCACAAATATCAAAAATATGCAGTAAAACAACAAATTGGTCAGATGAAAATATTTTCCATAAGAGTGCCATTTCATTTGTAGGTACTTCTGGCTCAATGGATGTGCTAAAAGCTCAACTCTTCCGTGAGCAACCATTGCCTGAAAGATTTTAACATTGAAGGAGTATTTGTATACATCTCAATTTTTTTAAAGTGTTGTAATATATACTTACCGGTTTTCAATGAATGTTATGTTTAGTACGCTTACCAATATTTACAGAAATAGTAATAATTAGGTGAAATTTTAGTTAAGTACGGTTATAAATTTCACAACAGGCGATATCCCACAAAACACTGTGACTGCATTTAACATTGAAACGATTGCTGTGTATTTTGAAATAATGTACAAAAATATAAAACACAAAACAAGCAAACCCAAACAAAACCTTGCGTTAATTAGTGTTATAGTGTAAAGTAGGAAAGCATTTGTGTGCATGTGTATTCACATTTTTTTAAGAAAAAGATGCTCTGTTCTTGGTTTAATAAATTGTAGATGTATATATATATATATATATATATATATATATATATACTAACAATAGTTATACTTTTACAAAAGATATGATAGAAAATGATTTTATACACAATTTAAGAAATTGATAATAAAATTGTGCAAGTGTATTTTTAGGAACAACTAACACTGACTCTACCTGACATTATTGTACAAAAAGGGTATGGAAATAGAAGATTAGAAGAATATAGAATACATATATATTATAAACGTGCTGTAAAATTTATCTTCAGACTTATTTAAATAGTTTACGGTTTTTTAAATAAACTATGATTACAATGTTTTGTTTTTTACAAAAAAAAAAACCTATGTTAAAATTTCTATGATTCCAGAGCATCAGATTCTTGGTATACATAGATGTTAGCGCTAGCCACCACGCCGCTAAGTGTACGCAACTCACGTTGATAACACACAACGGTTCAGGACGATATTTTGGATCATTGAGCGCCAGTCTCAATGCGTCAACTTCAAGCTTCGACCGTTGGTAGTTTTTGAAAGAGTACTTAATCTGCGATAATGCAAATGAAAAAGAAAGAATTATATAATAACACAAGGAACACTTACATTCAGAGCTGGTAACGGTATATTCTGAGATTTAGTAGCAGTCTCAGATTTCCGTTTACTGTTATTCCCTTCTTCAAGATTTAATTGTGGACAAAGAGCATCGAAGCTGTATTTGATCTAAATAGATTATTTAGAGCTATTAGACTAGATGCTAGAGATTATTATTTATTTATCATCTTAACCTCTTGAATAAGTTAAGGCTGTCTTATCGGTATATTCTTCATAGGTTGGCATAAAGTTGAAATAATAAAATCATGATTTATTCTAAAACTTGATATATCATATATTATAATTGGAACTTTTAAACTGTGATGTTATAAGTCTATGTAAAAAGGAGCACCATTAGTTAATGAAAAAGTAAAACCACTTTAAACTCTATTTCAACCTTGAAGAATCATGGAGTTGCAGTGATTTACCAGAAATCTTGGTAAGAGCTAGCTAAAAGTGTTCAGCTCGGTATGGTAAATTTTGCTCCAGTTTTTAATAGTAACACTATAAAAGTGAATAATTCTATTTAAAATTATTTTGTAACTTTTTCTGGATTTCAATTATACTTTGTTATTTATCATTTACGTTGGCACCAGCAAAATTTAACTGGCAAATTGGCAGCAGCTAATTAAATAAATAATCATCTGAATAAAATACATTTACTAAAGGTAGCAGTAGAGTGCAACAGAAATCTTACAGTGCCCGCTGCAGGCACTATAGAATTTGTTGATTATTGATTTATTTTTATTACCGTATTTACCGTGAGTGGAGCCTACTGGTGTGAGCTTGCAAGACCATAGTCCTCACTCAAGCTCCCTACTCACCTAAAACTTATAAACAAAGAATGTAACTGTTTTTCTGTAGGTCACTATTGAGATGAAAACTGTGGCTGTGGCTTGCTTGGCGTTATCTAGTCAGCCCATTGATGAGTTGCATGCTTAACACGTAACAGGCACTTGACATGTTTAATCAACTAATTTGATTGACAGTTACTATCACTTCTATCAGCGACAGTCTGGTAACGTTGCGTAGCCTTAAATTGATGTATGTAGTTTACTCTTTAGATGTGATTTACTGAACTAATATGGACGATATTGTGAAATGTGCTGTCTCCGCAGCGCACATTATTTTTTTGTAGTTATAACTCACGTAAAAGCTTTTGGAGTCCTTCTTGCAGTTAGCTTTGGTGATACATTTATCTTGAACAGCTTCAAATACACGTGGCATATAGGCGATGAGGGCCAGCGTAACACAGGGGTGACGGTCGGAACGCAACGCCATTACTTCTTTGGCACTAAATACGAAAAGAAGGAACTTTATTTTTTCTCGACTTCGTACATATTTTATTATCTAAATTCACTTTCTTGTATTTAACATAATCAATATTTTTAAATTTGCAAGGTAGCTTAATGATAGACCGGGAGCTGGAGACAGGTGACGTTCCATGATTTTGTCGTGCATGCCTTTTTAAGGCTTGATAAATAACCCTAAAATATCAATGATAATCGGGGTTTTAGCCCCCCTCGTGTCCTCTTCATAAGGAAAAGCGCTTTTCTTTGTGTAGCGGATTTTCGTATTTTTCCGTGATAGCATATTGCATGCCATTGTAATATATGGAAGCTTAAACAAATTAAAGCTGTAATAATTGATGGCATGCATTCCACAGCGGCCCAAGATGATCATAGGATTCTGAAAACCTGAACAAAATTAAAGGGCAATTCCGTGTTTTGAAATTTCATGCCGATATAAAGAATGGAACTTTTTGTAATAAACACACTCTGGAAAAATTGGCATGCACCCCTCGTATGACCAACGGTGGTAAATTGCCGGATAACTTTGTAAAATTTGAACACAGATTTTCCGTGATTCCAAATTACTCTTATTAAAAATGAATATTAATTTTATAACAAAATAATTATCTAATTCAAATGGCATGCGTGTTGAATAAGCCCATCGTATTATAAATAATAATAAAAGCTGCAAAAAACACTGCGCAAATTTAGGTGACTTCTTCCTGCATGCCGCTTTGGATTTTGTTAGTAGATACTATTTTAAGCTGAAATGCGAAATGGCATGCATGTAGCTTCATGAAAATTGTTTAAATAAACAAAAAAAGATGGTCACGGTTAAACAAAATCGAGCCAACAGACGAGTTTAAGCAAAAGTTGATGAATTTCGATGCTTGCTTGCTACCACCGTGTAAACGCGAACTCCAACAACAACTTCTTCGAGCAGCGTATATTGGGCACATGTGGAAAAACTATTTTTGCCTATGAAAAATAATGATAATGCCCAACGATTCTTTGAATGTAGAAGAATTCGGTTCGAAACTGGAAAATAACAGCTATTCCTTCCGGTGGTTCGAGGGGGATGACGTTTCTCCTAATGTACAGGAAATTATTATAGGTACTTATTTTTTTCTAATTATGCCTTTATCTTTTAACATTCGAGGTCATTATTCTACTAGAAATTTCATTACTGTACAATCAGTTCTTTTTTCCTTATGTTTAACACATACGTAAAATCAGAATAAAAAACATGTTTTTCAGTCATTTTCATAGCCCCAAAAGAAAGTGACGCTAATGACGAGGAAGTCGTATCGATGTGTGCAAACTTTGATGATGAAGAGGATGAAGAATCAAATGATGACGATGACAGCGATTGCCAATCCGATATTGGCTACACTACGGAAGAAGAATCTGTACATCGCCGCGATGATGATAATGATAATGTCGACGATGATGATGAAGCTATTGATGATAACGATAGTTAATATTACTTAATGTTTAAGATGATGATGCTGCTAATAATTTTGTACTTTCATTTTTCATAAATATTTTTTTCATAAAATCAGACCTTTTTTTTAATTTAAAAAAAATTCATGAAGCTACATGCATGCAATTTCGAATTTTAGCTTACAATAGTATCTACTAACAAAATACAAAGCGGCATGCAGGAAGAAGTCACGGCATTTTTCAGTTTTTTTTTTAATTGAGAAATTGATGTTTATTAATTTTTTCTCAATTTTTGTATGTTGGGCTGTAGCTACATGCATGCCATTTATATTCATGACTTAAAATAATGTAAATTCACGAAATACAAAACGGTATGCAAAAACAAGTCACCTAAATTTGCACAGTGTTTTTTGCAACTTTCATCATGCATGCCTCTATTTTGCAACATCCTGGTGTGCATGCCAATTTTCCTACTATTAGTTAATGATACAAATTAAGTATCCTTTCAATGGTATGCACTTTGGAATCACGGAAAATCTGTCTTCAAATTTTACAGAGTTATCCGGAAATTTCCCACCGTTGGTCATACGAGGGGTGCATGCCAATTTTTCCAGAGTGTGTTTATTACAAAAACTTTCATTCTTTATATCGGAATGAAATTTCAAAACACGGAATTGCCCTTTTATTTTGTGTTCAGGTTTTCAGAATCCTATGATCATATTGGGCCGCTGCGGAGTGCATGCCATCAATTATTACAGCTTTAATTTGTTTAAACTTCCGTATATTACAATGGCATGCAGTATACTATCACAGAAAAACACGAAAATCCGCTACACAAAGAAAAGCGCTTTTCCTTATGAAGAGGACGCGCGGGGGGGCTAAAGCCCCTACTATCATTGATATTTTAGGGTTAGTTATCAAGCCTTAAAAAGGCATGCACGACAAAATCATGGAACGTCACCTGTCTCCAGCTCCCGGTCTATGAGTAGTCAGTAATCATTCAAATTGTTTGAAGAACTTACCGTTGTTCATGAGTAACCATAGCTAAAGCCGCTTCTGGGAACTTGTAGTAAATGGCGTAGTCAATGGCACTCATATCCAAGTTGTTATAGCTGAGACGACATCCCATGGATAAGAGAAGCGCTATGGAGTTTGGCTTATTTTCCATTGTGGCAAGATGCAGCGGTGTATTCTAAAATTGAAATTAAATAACGTCATGTAATTAGTTCAGTAATGGTTCAGTACTTTGTCCAATGTTTATATCAACACAGCTCACCGAACAAAGTGGAGTGGTTATTGCGTCTTTTTCTGATCAAACCAGTCTTTCATTTTTTGCGGTTAATCATAACACATACATATTTGAGACTCATATACAAAAACAATCGCCTGTCACTACGAACTCACACATAACAATTAAAACAAAACATTCAGTATTTCACCCATCCATGGGATTCGGTAATTTAAATAATGTCTATAATTTAAATACAACGTCTATTAATATATATTCGCAACACACATTTTTAATTCCATTTCAGTACAGCCTTATTTATATCTACTCGAGCGTCATGTCGTTTGATTTCAATTTGAGCAGTCTGTAATTAATTATACGCTCAAATCGTGTTTCTTTACTTAAACAGTATATTAATTGAACACGTTTTATACTGGACTTCATTTCATTCTGTATTTAGCAGATTACTTTTCGTTTGAGACGAATAATTACGTATTAAATATAGTTAAATATTTACTTAATTTAGTGATAATAATAATAATATTTTGTACTAGTTGTTGCCCGCGGCTCCGCCCGCGTGTATGTCTATGTGTTATTCTGATTTATAAGCTATATTACTGTAAAGTTTCATCCAAATCCGTTCAGTAGTTTTTGTGTGAAAGAGTAACCAACATCGATCCATCCATACTTACAAACTTTCGCGTTTATAATATTAGTATAGATAAGTAAACAGATTGCGTTCGATTCCCGAGACAAGTCTTTGTATGATTAGCACGATCATTTGTTCTGTATCTGGGTATAATATACCTTTACAAGTAAAATTTTAACAAAATAAAAATGACTTCAGGGTTTGACTCGATTACTCTTGGATGCCATCATCAGATCTTAGTGTCCTTATCATGGTACCACCGTTGGGATATCTCCTTTCCATTAAAAATAATAATTAAATCGGTTCATAAACGACGAAGTTATCCGCGAACACACATTAAAAAAACACATACGGTCGAATTGAGAACCTCCTCCTTTTTTGAAGTCGGTTAAAAATGTACATTTAAAGTGTTTGTCAGTCGTCTGGTTACCGTAGTGTGGGCTTTGCCTGACTTAGGATTGGACGAGTGTGTGTGGAATGTGGACATAATTATCATTGACTACCATGTTTGTAACACTAATATTGTGTCTGTGTGTGTTTCTGGGTCTGAATATTGTTAGTATTGTAGTAAATGCTTAAGTATATTTCACATAAAAAGGCTTGACTTTAAAAATATTACAGAACAGTACTTACCCCATCTTTATCTGACTGGTCCAATAAATGAGAATGTACAGATTGCAGCAACTCAATAGTCTGGGTATATCCGCTCATAGCAGCCAAGTGCAAAGGATTTCTGCCATTGTGATCTCTATGAAGTAGAGCTCCACGGTTGAGAAGCAGTTGAACCACCCTAGTGTGACCTTCACGAGACGCGATGTGGAGAGGAGTAAGACCTTCACCATCACTTTCGTTAATAATGAAAGTGCCTTTATCTGAATCAAGCAGCTGACAAGCGGTATGATAACGGCCGTATCTGCAAGTTTAAATATTTATGTTTTTAATTTAACAGCTGATAATTATACTAAGAATATTGGTTTGCTTTCTCAGAGGTGTTCTTAGGGAAGTTACACATAGGCTTAAAAAATTTAAAATTAAAAAATAAATAAACTAAGTTACAATAGTGAGTTCCAACTCACTTGTTCTGACCTAATGTGAGGTCCATATGATTCGAACTTATTCATATAGTTACACCGTAGAAAGCTATGATTTTACTCATAAAAGTATTTTATTGAAAACTAGCTTTTACCCTCGACTCAGCCTACGTGTATGTCGGATATCGAAGTAATCATTTTCGGGTTAATATATAGGCTATGCCACTAACAAATAATGTGGTTTCCTATTAGCAAAATAATTTTCATAATCGATTCAGTAGATCCAGAGATCACCCCATACAATCTCACAACCTTTACTTCTTTATAATATTAGTATAGGTAAAATCTCTCCAATAGTTGCCCTCAAAATATGAACCTAAAATCACAAAGCACGAAAAAGAAAGCAACCCTTCTGTAGCATAATGATGAACAGTTAGGTGCTTATAACTATTACTATCCAATAATACTACTGTATGTACACTGTTCAATGGCCGTATGCCCCCTATCCTATAAAAACGTGCATACACTTGTATTAATATATAATTTCTTCAAACCTACACCACTTAATCTTGAACAGTTTTGCTTACAGTTAGCCACAACGTTGTCTTGCCAGTCCCCAACGTGAGAGAAGACCCGAGCCTAGCAGTGAGACATTATGAGTTGTTGATGATGATTTGTTGTGTGTATGACTGCGATGATGATGTGTTTATGTGAAAACATTTTTTTTTTGTTTGTCCTACGCAATAAATGTTTTATTACCTGGCAGCAAAATGTAACGGGCTTTCATTATTGTTATTCTTCAAGTTGATGCAAGCACCAAGCTTAATGAGGTTTTCCAAAGACCTAATGTGGCCTTCACGACTTGCGTAGTGTAGAGGAGAACACCCGGTGTTGTCCTTTTCATTCAACAGCTGGGCCAAACTTTTTTCACACCGATCCTGGAATGTAAATTTTTCAACGTTCAAAAAAAGGACTAATATGTTACATCATTAAAGAATAAAGCCTTATTCTAAAATTGTTTTCTTCAAAGGATTGTACTTTTCGCTAAATCTATGAGATTATCGTTAAAACACGTAACCTTGTGACTAGTCAGCTGTTATCTTAACAGACGCAATTAATCTACTACCAGTATTAGCTTAGTAACTTTCGATTTTAGGGTTGTCACTGTTAGAGCCCGGACAAAGAAATAGGTCGAATATTTTTCGTAATCAGACGCAATAGAATCTAGAATGTGTGATCTGAATTTGTAAATGAATTTAATTGATGAAAATAAATGACACGGTGTAGTAAAGAAATACTTTGTGAAAATGGGTACAAAGTTTTTTATATATAATTCTATTTTTTTCTTTGTTAATTTATAGATTTACGTATTAATATATAGATGAATGATCCTACTATCAAGCCCTAGTTAAATAACTAAGGAATTAAGAGAATGAGGACTCTATAATAGAATTTAGGCCTTTATCACTATTAGTTTGTCGTTTTTTTTTCATTATTTTTGCAAATACACTGATAGTGGTCTTACATAAGCGTGAATGTTATGTCATACAACATCGAGAAAAAGATTTTTTGGTATTTCTAAACTAAACGCGAGTAAAAAATCAGTAGTTTAACAATATTTTATTGCAATTCCTCGATGAAAACAGTTTTTGACTTTTATGTTATTTATGCATAGTCACATTGCTTCTTCGGTAAAAGCCGGATATCCGTTGTCTGTGACCATATGGATGCATTCTATTCATACAAAATCGTATTTCAAATAAATATAGATGGTGGCACATTCACTCCAATGTAATAAATAAATTTATATACCTTGCAAGTAGCCGCAAAATCCTCAAGCCGACCTCCATTCATCACTACTAGATGGAGAACGTTTCTGGAGTTTATGTCTTTTAGTTCTATATCAGCTCCAAGACGAATCTGAAAAGACATTCCTAAATTGTAGTACATAAAGAAATCTACTTCTATGCTAATTTTCATAAACAGAAGTAAAACAAAACTTATTGAATTATTTCCGATAAACATCGAAAACACAAAGAAATTTACGAAATTTCAGCTTGATTCTGTCAGATATTTAAGTTTATTAAATTTATTACAAAAGTTTGAGTAATTGGGACTCAAAGTAAACAATTAACTAACGAGTCGACTGCATCGAATCGGAACTAAATGGGTTTCTTACTTATTTGTACGTAGAACTGTTCGTAAAATAAATTTCCGCCTGTTTCCTTTAAATGTTGACACTAACTAGCTAAATATTGAGAAGGATCATTTAGTCAATCAACTTTGGCACCGGCTCGTTTTACGAGTCAACAATGTTCGCGGACCAACGAAATGTGAAACATTTTTTTCCTGATAAATCCGCCATATTTTTTTTTTTACATCATTAAATTCATAAATATTTTTACTTTTATTCTCAGCTTAAACGTCTAAAAATATAGGCCTACCAAAGTATCTACAGTTCTCCAACCGGCTCTTGAAGCAGCCAACAGCATAGGTGATCTGCGTTCTTTATCCAAAGGGTTTATATCTGAACCTTCGGATATCAAGTAGTTAACAATGTCAGGGTGGTCAAACATCGCAGCGCAATGAATAGGGGTCATTTTCTGTACGTCACACGAGTTAAGACAGGGAAGCTTCTCCGTCGGCTGCATTGTGAACATCAGCTTTACGATTTCCAGAGCACCCTGCAATTAACGATGCTTGATAAAAAGTATTATTAGAAAATGGAGTAAATTTTGAATTCAAGAGTTTCCAAAAACTACTGCTGTACCATTTATACATTTATACGAACTATATTTATTTTTGTTATAGTTATATTTATTTTTCTTTTAGTTTTCTTTGTGCTAAACTGAAAATTTAATTCTCCTTAGTTCGCATAATTTTCGTATAAAGGGGTGTACCCCTTTATAGTTTTGCTTCGTGTATTAAAATAAATAATAATAATTACCTGAGCGCAAGCAAGATGCACGGGTGTTGATAAATCATGCTGCTGTGTTGATATCTTGGCTCCGGAACGCAAACACAATTCAACAGCCTTAATGTCACCTCCATGAACAGCTGAATGTAATGGTACATTGCCTTCATTATCATAAAGTGATATCATAGACTCTCTAGTGCATCCTTTGGATTCCCCCCATTGTAGAAACACCTCCATTGTCCTAGATGAAGCGTTTTTCGCAGCCTCGTGTATGGGATAATACCCGTTGTTGCAGGATCTTTTACATTCAGCGCCCAAGTCTGAGATCTGCAAAGTTTGGAATCGTTGAACAATGTTAAATTAATGCATTGTTTATTGATCTTTTAATTTCTGTAAGATGAAAAGGTAATACTATAAAAAGGTTACTTACCAATATTCTGGCGCAAATGTCATGATCGTGTATAGCAGCAAAGTGGAGAGCGGTGCGACCATGTTCTCCGCCCAACTCGGCATTGAACTGATTTTTATATTTTGCAAAGACTTGGAGAACTGAAATCTAAGAAAGAAAGGAAAATAATCGATTACTCTTGAGTTACGCAATTCGATAAACATGTTCATATTCTATTGATGTCTTACATATATGTATACATCAAATAAATATGATGATGATAGCAGCGTAACAATTTATCACAAATTCTGAAAACCCTAAATAATTCCAGATAAAAGTAATCTTAAGCTTAATCATACATAAAAATGTATCATAAAGTGCGTAAATATTTGAATATTGCCGAAGTAAATTTTATAGACTAATGAAAGTAATTAGTAGACAGAAGTGATCTACAATTCTTGATTAATTTATACGCAGGTGCCTAACCGGTAATGTAGATTACTTGATGTTATTATCCATTTTAATATAGGTTTAAAAAAATATAGGCAGAAGGGACATTGCATTAAAGTGCCACGCAAGATACTACCGGTAGTTACATACACAAGGTTCTCGAGTAGTTGGTGATTTAATAATTAAGTTGTATTTTTTCAGTTCCTTCAGTCCTTTTAGTTAAATAAAGTCTTCTTAGTCCTCTTTACTCTAACTTATCTTCCTAGAAATTTCCATAGAGTTGATTAATTTAGTCTAGTTACATCAATTGTTAGAAGTTGTCCATCTAATACGATGGGAGGAACTCTCTTAACAAAGAACATTTCTAACTAACACTCTTAAAATATGTAACATTTCTTATATTTATGTGTAAACGAATATATTGTAGAGTAATAATTTACTTAAAGCATTTTGAGCTAATACTTTATATTTCCGTATGTGAGATTGTATGCGTTACAATTTCTTGCAAAGGCAGGTTGGCGGCGGGAAAATTTACTGTAACAGATTTTGAATTAAGTATTGGCAGAAATGAAAACGATTTCAAAAGATTATTATGACACACATTCAGAACGGTCAGATTCAATCAAACGTATCTCGATGATTATGGTTTAAATAAACAAATAAATGATGTTTTGTATAAAATGATTAAATGAATAATTCGATTAAATTTCTATAAAAGCTTTAAAAGACTATGAATTTTATGTCATGTCCGTCATTTCATGTAAGCTCAATATCAAGCCACCGACGCTAACTTCTAAATAACTTAACGTGAATCATTTGAATTTAAACTGAATAATATAACTCAGAGCGAGAGCTTTCGGAATACTAATTCGAATAACGATTTTTATAGTTTCTAGTTAAGTTATATTATATAGTTGCTAGTTTGTAACACTAGGCAGCGTTTAAAGTTTTTGAACTAAGTCTTATTAAATACGTTTATGTGTAGGGACATTCGTACAATGAAATATAATTACCCTAGTTTTGCATTAGTGTTACGTAAGGGTTGATAAACGTACTGTCTAAGATCTATTTTTATAAAATGTATCTACACTGTAACATTTATATTGGTCAAACTAATAAATGAATATTATTACCTGTACGATGCCTTTAAAAGTTACATTGTGGATTAATCAGTCATTGATAGATTAAAGTTAAATGTCCTTGACTTTAATATATACGGAATGTAATAAACTGTACATACACGGTTACAAATATACATATATTCGAAGTCCTATTAAAATTAACAATACAGAGTTAGGGATATTGTCGAAAAGATATGTTATGATCTATGACTGACAATAGCTCCACGCAGGAATAATGATGACAACAGTTAAGGAGTCCATATAGTTTGTCACATGTGTAACACCAGAAGGTATCTACACGTGAAATTATTAAGGGTTTTCTTAAGTCAGGTGATATTTATTAAGGTTGAGAATGTGAAAGGTTCACATTCTCAACCTTAATAGATATCACCTGTTGAAAGTTTTAAAACAAACCTTACTGTTCCTTTTATTTAAAAAATATTGTATTTAAAAGACTACCTACCTAGTTAAATCACCCATATTTTATAAAGAACTGATTTTACATTCGAGAGCAAATTTTTTTGTAAAGTATGAGACATTTGAATCTTTCTGTATCTTATTCTGGCCAGTTTTAAGAGCAAGAGAAAGATATCTAGCAATTTTATAATTTGACTCAGACAGTAAAATAGTTTTGCTAATTTGAATCACACACCTTATTTAGTTCTGTTGCCAAATGTAGACAGCCTTGACTTTTGTCATTCAGAATACTAGTGTCGACGCGACTGAAACAAAATTCAAATTGAATTAACAACAATAAAAAAATTACTAAAAAAGAAATTAGAAGACTTTATTAAATGTATTGATATAAATATATAGAAAATAAGCCCAGTTTCTTATAACTAAGACCAATATTATAACAAGTTTATTTAGGGTTTAGGTAAACTAGATCTTTGATGTGAACGCTACAGTTGTCTGTTTCGACATCAGTATAAATAAATATTTTCGGACATCTAACACACAACGCCATCTAGTCCCAAGCTAAGCAGAGCTTGTGTTATGGGTACTAGATAACTGATATAAATACATATATACGTTTTTTTACTTTTGGTCCGACCCGGGAATCGAACCCGAGACTTCAAGCACAGCAGTCGCATACGCTACCACTGCGCCACCGAGGCAGTTATAGGCAGTATAAATTATAAACAATCACAAAGATATGTAAAAATTACCAATATATTTTGGTAACTTTTACATATAGTGTGCAATAAAGGTCAGTACAAAGTGTAATACTTACTGCTGAAGCATGAATTCGATAGCATCTATAGCCTCGTTTTCGACCGCCACATGTAAGGGCGTGTTGCCAAAATTGTCTTTGGCATTAAGATCTGAAATCACACCAAATGTATAAGTACTAATATAAAACACTAGCTGACCCACGCAACCTCGTTTACGTCTCCTATTGCCCGTAGCGTAATAATTTTCCCCCGTTTTTGTAACATTCTTCATTGGTGCTCCGCTCCTATTGGTCGAAGGGGGATGATATATAGCCTTCCTCGATAAATGTACTATCCAACACTGAAAGAATTTTTCAAATCGGACCAGCGGCTCGTGAGATTAGCGCGTTCAAACAAACAAACTCTTCAGCTTTATAATATTAGTATAGATTTATGTAATGAATGTATATTGTAACTAATTTATTACTGGGTTATTTAATAAAACAAATTAATTCATAGGTAATTTCACAGACTGGATAAAGTTTTCTTAGCTTTATTTACGCATTATTTCACAAAAAATAAAGTGCAGTGCATTGATTGAAACTACCATAGTCATTTTCACATGATAAGTTTTTAGAAACGGCATATGTACGATGTTTATTTTAGGGAATTAGGTTCCGACGTTCACCTTTATTCACGATCATTGCTGAAATATCAGAATCTAATTCCCGGAAATATACATGGAAAATTCTCGTGTATTATAACTTGCCAAATAAAGTACTGTTCCCGAGGGATATCTGAAATCATAGACAAAGTCTACGTTCAGCCAATCAAAACTACCGGCAAAATCTATATAAGAGTCACCTTAGATTACTAAACTGGGTCATCTATCTCAGTAGGTACACGGTTATTCTAAAGTATTACGTAGCAGGACTGTAGAGAGTGAATTCTCAAGGGCATTATCTAGCAAGCCTTTAAAACTTACTAATGGTTGAATCTAGTTGCAACAATTTTCTTCAAGAATACATTATATGTTTATTAGGTGTTGTTGTATAATATAATATTACTATTGAAAAAGGAATCGGATATCAAGTAATGATAAGAATAAATAAGATTTGAGAATGGTGCGTAGAAGGATTGATTAAAATTGACTGCACGTTTGGCCTAGTGGTTTAACGGTCACCACGTCGTTTCCTACTTCGCCAAGTGTCGTGGGTTCAAATCCCACATAGGACAACAGTTTGTGTGATCCACAAATTGTTGTTCTGAGTCTGGGTGTTCTTTGTGTCCGTTTCATGTATGTTTGTAAAGTCCCCCGCGACACAGGATCTATTCCTATTGCGGAAGTTGTCTTTAAAAAAAAAAAACATGTGAAAGGCTCAATTATAATGCAGTTAAGGACGAGGTCTTGCTGTTAGTTGGAAATAAATATTTTCACAAAACACTGTGTCGTCGTCGTGTTGTGTAGCATAAATATGACCACTAGATTTCGGTCGTTAAAGGTAGTACATAGCGGGAGTACAGGTTGCTGGCAATCCGATGTGTGTATGTGTGTTGGCTCAGCTCAGCTGGCTAATTTAACATATATATATATATGTGTGTATGAAACAATTACGCCTGAACGCATTGTCTATTAAACCAAATTAAATTCTATTGACATGAGTATTAAAACTTGCTTTTGTTTCAACATACACGTATTTTTAGAATTTGCGTTGTTTGTGTTAGTGTGAGTGTATTTAACATTGAAATAAGCTTATGGTTACCGAAATATCCATTTGAGGGTGTACTCCCACACTGTTTCTTCCGTGATATACAACACAAGAATTAAGTATTAAATTTAAATGTCCACATCTCTAGGAACTCGAGCCCACGGGTTGAATAGAAAATTGTTATCGTTAACAATGTGACACAACTGGTCCCTTTGATGTCCTGACGATAACTGATCATTGCGATACATTTTATATAACAGTATTAGGAAAATAATTTATTTGTGTTCTTCGTAAATCATTATTGAAGAGTATATCATCCAGGAATCCGTCTTTTAATAGTGTAATTTTCTCTATCATTTTCTATCAACAAAACGTATGTATTTTTTATTGTTAAGTGTCAGGGTATAAGACCAATCCGATGGATCAACCCATTTAAAATCACGACCGAATCAACTGCAATAAAATTTCCGCAGTGCTCTCATTGCTGAAAACCGGCTGAAATCCTTGACTTGCCATCGCAAAATGTGCACGCCAAGCCACGATTACTCTGCCAAGGGTGTAAACTAAGAAAACTATAAGGGGAGAAAGGCAACAAACTAATAAACAAACTAAATCTACATTTAAAATATAACGAGCTTTTGCCCACTGCTTAAGTGGGCCTAAGACTACTTAGCTCCCACGAATGCTGTAAAAGGTGTCTACGAGAGCAAACTACCCAGAAAAAGCGCAACTATAACACCCTGTTTCATCTTCATACATCTTAAATGCTTCAAATATTACGCTCTTTCTTCCCTACTTTGTGCGGTAGTTATATTGTTTTCCTTTTGGGATCTTGCAGGTGTTTGTGCAGTGCTCTGGCTATTGCTACTGCTTGCTCTGCCTTCTTTTTACACTCGTTATATTATATTTTGTTTAGTTCTTTCTTTCTCATTTCTTCAAGATTTAAATGCGTTCTTCTTTACTTTCCAAGGTTTCTGTACATCTTTATTCCACCTCCATGTATCTCTATCACCTTCCTTTTCGTTTCTCCAAACACTCCGCCTGTTATTGTACATACTTTCTTTAAATCGCTTAGACAAACCATAAACCGCGTCCACATCGGGCGCATGGTCTCGCGCGGCAGCCTCGTTGTAGTGGCTCGCGAGCCAGACTCGCGATGCACCCGAGAAACACAGAGGCGAGCCTCGCGAGGCAGGCCGATCCATCAGAAGTCCCCAAGCATTCAAGATGGACAATTGTGTAATTTCTGCTGCTGAAAAATAGCTGTATTTTTCTAGTAGCTTATTGTTTAAGAAAAAGGAAACAGTCATGTTTTAAGAAAAGATCCTAAACCTTTATGAGCGTCGTAATCAATACGGATATAATTTATTTCAGGATGTGAAACATCGACTATTATGAAATATCGACTGCTCTTGAGTGTTCATGATAACAGAATAACTTTAACGACCAAATTGTGAAAATAGCGCTCGCGAGCCAAAATACGCTTGCGTCTCGACCGCGAGGCACGCTCAGCCGAGGCAACGTGCGCCCGAACAACCCCGAGGCACGTCCACACCGACTGAGGCTTTGGCTCGCGAGGTTGCCGCGCGAGCCGTGCTCGGTTGGTGTGGACGCGGCTATAGACAAATACATAAATAAATTTTAACTTTAAATGGTAAAGTTTATTTTAATTGATGATATGGTACACACCTTTCGGTTCACCTGTCTGGTAGTTGTGCTCATCGTTTTTTTATTTGAACATGACAATGAATGAACTAAATCGTATAAAAATTTCAAGCTTACAGCAACAATTTTTTAATTTTTTTAAACCTTCAGAAATATAGGAGTTGATGACATGCGGGGCTGATGCGTACCAGGTGATCGTTACCGTACCTAACACACTATGACACATCACTATGAGAATATCTAGCCTTACAGACATACCGTTACTCGGAGGGTTCAGTAACTCTTGGTCCATAACTTTATTCTGTGTAAATGGTGGCTGATAGAAATAACACTCGTTTAGAGCAAGAAATAAAATTATTTACAATACTTTTCATAATCAACATTTTTTAGTTTGCGACCAACTATATTGGTCTCTTGTATACCTTGATTCACCACTTTTTTGCAAATGTAAAATTATTTGCAGTTGGTACACTAACCATGTGTAGGGACACAATGTATTTCGATGTGTAGGGACAACAGTTTTCCAAAGGTAAGGTTAAGGTTGTCTATATAAACTTAACTAAAAGTTTGCCAAAACCAACTCGTACTTGACAGAATATTTAAATAAATCAAGATCGTTATCATCATCTTAGTCGAAAGACGTCTACTACTGGATATAGGCCTTCCCAATGCTCTTCATCTTCACAACAACCGGTCCTGTGCCACTCGCTTCCCACGAGCATCATCCATCAAATGAACCTATCACAGTTAACTGCTGAATGAAGCTATCCCGCAAGGAGCGCCAACTATCTCTTCTTGGCCCGTTCGCAACCATCCACTGTCTACATCATCCATCAGTATCGAGAGACGATTGACGAGAGTAAACTTGCCCCCAATTTCGAAGTAGGACTGAAGCGAATAGTCGTCAACATCTGAATATATAATACACCTCTGCGCACCTTTGCTGACAAAAAATCTTTAAATTTTTAGCCAATATTTTGGGAAATGCGAAGTATTAAACGATCGCTTTGAACGGCGAATGTGTGATTATAATGTAAATATATTTTGAAGCCTACTTACAAGAAATATATTTATTTGTTACCGAGTCTAAGGTTTGAGTTTCTTGCTTAATATTTACAAGGATTTGGTGTTTGAACAGTCCATAAACTATTTATTGAAATGGAATATCAATCTTTCAACGGCACTGTTTTTTCTTCTGAAAGTAGTAGAGTAAGAACAAGGTAGTAGAGCCAGGCTGACTTCAACACGAAAGGGCCAGCTCGACCGGGGCGGTACTATTCACTCACAGAAGAGCAACCTAAAATGACAGCATTCGTGCTGTCGTGTTTCGTTAGTGAGTGCAAGACCGGAGGCCCAATGATGCAGAAGCATCACTAGCCCGCCATGGTGTGGGTCATCATACTGCATTGTTGCATTGTCTGTATGAGTATTGTGATCACTACTATTAGATTCTGCTCAAGCTTTCCAACAGGCAAAGTACAGTTAATTTTGGCAGACTCATATAAAAAAAGTAGTTACTGGCCTTTTTTGGGCAACGTTATCCTATTCAAAGATCATCCTCCTAGCCTTTATTATTCCCAAGATTATTTGGGGTCGACTACTAGTTCAATTGGTTTTACCTGACCTGGTTTTTCAACGGAGCGACTGGCATCGGACCTCCGCAACCCTGAGGGTGAACTGAATTCGAAGGTTGAACTAGTTGTCAGTATATTTGAGGGCACTGAATTCCCAATAACGATTGCCATAGATATTCATGACAACCCGGACCTGATATTAAGAATTTCTTGTAAGAAAAACCCAACAGCAGTCCGACCCGGGAATCGAATCCGAGACCTCTTGATCGGCAGTCATTTACGCTAACCACTGGACCAACGAGGCAGTCAAAGTTATCTTATTCAAAGATGAGAAATCAAAATCATTTTAATCATAATTGACTAATTATTACTTAACTATCTATGTCCCATATTTATGTATGTTATGTAATGTTCTCAAAATGAGAGAATGATTATTTTGTGTAGTACTAGTATAACAGGAAAGGACGCCTAAAATAAATCGACTACACGTCAGCAGTTATAAATAAACGGAGGGGAGTCCTGTGGAGGAAAAAGTATCATTTCTCTCCCACATAAAGAGAGGATCCTTCCAACCAGGCGAGGTTGTTGTAACTAATGGACCACGACCTACCGGAACTAGCGGCACTCAGTTCCAATTCACTACTGACACTGGCAAGAGCTGACTCGTGGTAAATCGACTTTCAGTCTTAGAGTGGAGTGGCGAATTGTACACACAATTACACTTTATATAAACATCCTTAGGTTTCATAATTGCCTCGTTGAATAACTATGAAAAATCGGAGAAGAACGGAAAATAAATATTAGTTAGTTGCTACGTCTCTACTCGACTGCTGAGAATGTTTGGAGACCAAAATTGAGTTGAATCTTGTACCTAGCCAATCAACAAAATTAATGAAGAACCGAGTGTCAAGCGAGTTACTTATGCATACTTATATTATAAATGCGAAAGTAACTCTGTCTGTCTTGCTTTCACGGCCAAACCGCTGCACCGATTAAAATGAAATTTGGTACACATATAGTCTAGAGCCTGAGAACGGACATAGGCTATTTTTTTATGCGATAAAGGGTAATAAGGGGTTGAAAGGGGGGATGAAAGATTGTATAGAAGAGTGGCGGTTCACTCGCCACACGCCTGCGCATTATCTACGCCGGGTGTCTTGGCAACGACCAAACAAGGCTGTCACAAGGCTGTCACATTCATTAAAAATATTTAACTTTTTCAACGAAGACTTAAATTAATTTATACATTAATGAATCTGATTTGTATGTTCATTAAATTAGTAGAAATAAATAAGCCATATTACTAAAAAGTATTTATAAACTTCAAAAGTCATTTTAAGCTAGAAAGTTAAAATTTATTTTTTAGGATGTTGATTAGATATACACACATCAAAAGTGTCTAGGGATCAACATATGTGTCTAGGGATCAACATATATTTTTGCAATAACTTTTCTCCTGATTGATATTAATTAAAATTTTCTTTAAGGATTCATCAAATAAAGTGTTTTCGTTTGTCACAGTAACGATAAACCAAGTCAACTTTGCATTAATAAAGAAATTTGCCATTTTCCTAATAAAGGGATTTTTGACATTTGAACCACTAACATTAAAGTTCGCAAAAAGGACTGAAATAACAGTTTTCTTTAAAATTTTATTAGGTACATTATTAGGTTAAACAATTAATAATGCGTGTTTCTACCGCGAACACTAACAACACAAGAATCGGTTTGGCATACTCAAAATGAGTTCATCCAAATCGCGCTGTGGAATGGCCGCCCATGTTCGTTGCAACAACAAAAAAAGGTCTTCTTGCGACTGGATACCCTCCATATTCGGCAGAGCTCTTCTCTGTAGCATATCCCATGCATGCTCAATCGGGTTCAAGTCTGGCGACTGAGCAGGCCAGGGCCAAAGCCACATCTCAATCTTAAGAAATCCGCATAAAAATGCTTGATCCCTAGACACTTTTGATGTGTGTAATTAAAAATTTAACGTTTGTAAAAATTTACCCTCAAGGGGGAATAACTATAAAATCTCAAAATTTCAAAAAAAAACCCCGACGTAATAACCTGAGTTCCCTTTAGAAAGTAAAAAACACGCCAGATGAAAGAAATGACTGTATGAAACATCTGTATTATAGGTACATGTTAAAAAGTTTTGTCTTACTAGAATTATGCGAGTACAAATTCACAATGATTTATGAGCAGTGTATATGAAAATGCTCTTCTAAAAATCGGAGAAGATTGTATGCCAACTGACAGCAACGACATGATTACACTGAGATGTGAATTCTGGTATATGATAATAAGATTATCTAAAAATAATATCTATCCTGATCCGCCGACTAATGAGATAGTTATCAAATACACAAACGGATCACGTCAGACGTGAAGGAATATGTTGTCGAATACCTCTCAGGAAACAAAGCTGGGGACACTGAACAAGTCATATTATAGCTTATGGATAGAGTTTCTCAACTCTTTAGAATTATCAGGAGTGCCTTCCCATAAGGTGAAGCTGAAAGTTAATGTTCCAGTCTTATTAATGAGAAATCCAAAGCTATGTAATGGTACACGGCTACAAATTACACATCTGGGGTACAACATTGTAAAAGCTACAATCATGACGCATGGAATGGCAAAAGGAGTAAATGTTTTAATTCCCCGTAGTCCAATAATTCCAAATTATTTGCAATTTCAATTTAAAAGAATACAGTTTTCGCTGAAAAAATAATTTGCAATAAAAATTATCAAAGCCCAAAGACAGACGCTTAAAGTTGAAGTTAATTTAGAAAAAAAAATGTTTTTCCCATGGGAAGTATAATCACGTGTATCAAATCCGCTAAATCTCTATATTTTGGCAAAAGATGGGAAAAAAAAAACGTAATTAATAAAATTGTACTTTTTTTTATTCGAGGCTGCCAAAGTGACTCTGCTCAGCCTGATGGAAAACAGAAGCAGAATCCAATAGTGTAGGCAACCATACTCACTGCAAAAAGTAGACAATGCACTATTGCGTCCCACACTATGAGGGCTTAGTGTCATGTTTTTTCACGCCCCGCTTAAAGGACTCGGGATCATAGTGGGAGGGAAACACGTGCGTGGTCGCTAGCTCCAGTTTTTAACTGCTCGGCACAGGAAGGAAGAACCAAACCGTTTGGTTCGAAAGCGTATTTCTAAGACTGAGGCGATTCCAAGGCAAGCAAATGTTGTTCTGTAGAGGAAGGGAGAATGTGGGGTCTGTTGGAAGAGCTCTTCAGAACACTCTCCATGGTAAAGACGGTAGAGAGTATGTTGCTAAGGGCTAACATGTCATTGACATGCAGAAGAAACAGCGTGAGTGACACGACTGAATCCTGAGGTACACCGGCGTTTACCTCCATAATATCAGAGGCCGTGCCGTCGCAAAGATCCCTAATACGGCGCTGATGAAGAAAAGCGTCAATCCAGTGACAGAGTCTATGAGGTAGACCGAATGCCGAGAGCTTGGATAGAAGAGAACGGTGCCAGACCCGTTCGAAGGCATTGGCCATGTCGAATGTCGAAATAAGCTCATAGAAATATTTTATATTTTATGTACTTATATAAATATTTAAATAAGTTTTTAACAGTGAAACGTAACGCCTTATTTTTAAAATACTATTAGCCTCAGGAATTAAAACTGTTACCCAAAGCCACTGCTCCACGCGGACGAAGTCGCGGGCACAGCTAGTATATTAATATAGAAGAAAATTATAAAACATTTTACGTTTTCAATTAAATTTATCTTAATTACGGTAGTATTTGGTTATTATGAGTAACTATGAAATAAAATATGGTAAAGACTTTACAGGTAATACAGGATTTAAGGCAATGTACAGTTATTACGTTTTTTTGCATGGTATAGAGAGCAAACGAGCGAATATGTCTCTGATGGTAACTCCTGCTGCACGTGGAAATCTTCAAGTTTAGAGTGAGCTATCCCTCCAGAATCAACAGAAAAATGCCGGTAATTTGGGCATCGGGAATCAGTGAAAAGCAAAAAAAAAAGCTTGTGCGTTGTGTGTTGTGTGATCTTTCAGGTCGAGATAGGCCAGAGCCGACCTCCGCATGTGCCGAACATGTCACCTAAATAGGTAGTTTTGTTGAAGTTAGTACCCGAGCTTGTGCGGGCAGGCGCTCGGAGGTATCCCTGGGAGGGATCCTAATTTCGTTACTATAGCTGTTCCCAGATCCCTTCTACTTCAGGCGCAGATTAGCACACGCTGTGATTTAAATCGGTCCGATCCCGACAAACCCCCCCGCCGCAAACCCTGGTGAGGTAGCGGCCTGAGGATGTATCCTCACTTACAAATAAAAATAGTCGAGGTAGGCCTATATTTATGTGCCAAAGCATCTCTGAGCTCTCTCACGGTTGCTCGTTTTATTTTACTGTTCTGGCTTTGTATTATCGCCCTTTGTACTACACACATCAAAAGTGTCTAGGGATCAACATATGTGTCTAGGGATCAACATATATTTTTGCAATAACTTTTCTCCTGATTGATATCAATTAAAATTTTCTTTAAGAATTCATCAAATAAAGTGTTTTCGTTTGTCACAGTAACGATAAACCAAGTCAACTTTTGCATTAATAAAGAAATTTGCCATTTTCCTAATAAAGGGATTTTTGACATTTGAACCACTAACATTAAAGTTCGAAAAAAAGACTGAAATAACAGTTTTCTTTAAAATTTTATAAGGTAACTTAAACAATTAATAATCCGTGTTTCTACCGCGAACACTAACAACACAAGAATCGGTTTGGCATACTCAAAATGAGTACATCCAAATCACGCTGTGGAATGGCCGCCCATGTTCGTTGCAACAACAAAAAAAGGTCTTCTTGCGACTGGATACCCTCCATATTCGGCAGAGCTCTTCTCTGTAGCATATCCCATGCATGCTCAATCGGGTTCAAGTCTGGCGACTGAGCAGGCCAGGGCCAACGCCACATCTCAATCTCAAGAAATCCGCATAAAAATGCTTGATCCCTAGACACTTTTGATGTGTGTATTAGAGCAAGTGACCCATCAGTCGTTAACAATCCTAAAGTATCCTAGGTCATCTATACTTATAATAAAAATGTAACAGGTCCAATTATGTACATTAAAGATATTAAGAAAAAAATTTTTGGAGGGCTCTCTATAATCGATACTGAAGCCAAAACTGTTTTTTTTTTTCATTTTTGTCTGTCTGTCTATATCTTCATCCGCGCATCACGCCGAAACTACTGAATGGATTCAAATGAAACTTGCCATGATTTGAGTTCATATTACGAGGTAGGACATGGGATGCTTTTTATCCCGAAATTGAGCAAGTTTCCTTGGAGAGAGGGGATGAAAGTCAAAATATGTACTTAGTTGTAATTCAATAACACATAGTCCGATTTCTTTCATTCTTTTTTTGCTTCGCCGGGTCAGCTAGTAATAAATAAGTATTAAAATGTAAAGCACAAAGTTTAACATATTATGTTAACAATATGCCCCTAATATACGCACTTATCGCGTAGTCACAATACACCAGACATTTGATTCCGAGAGAGAGCTTTGAGTGCGCTAGGTATACGATCGCGGCATAGTAACTACTCTTTTACTTGTGAAATATAGTAGAAACGTATTTAAAATTCTGTAGCTAGGTACATATTTTTTTTATTTTATTTAATAACATTGAATAACCCAGTTCGCAAATAATTTACAGAAACATTACATTACATTTCTGTTAAAACGTGGACCAGACAAGACTATGGACTGTAGTGTTGTGCTAAAGCAGCTTTAATAATGGGTTACAATGTAGGCAGATACTTAGATCGGTGCATAAAATACGTAAAAGATCTATCCTAGATAGTCCAAAAAATAAGAGATACCAACACTCAATTTTTTTCGTACACGAAAATCCGCCGATACGGATGCGAATATTCGAAACATCACTAGTTTAAACTCCTAAGTGGAATCTTTTGAGCTGAATAGAAGGCACGAGTTTCAACAGGCGTGCATTACATCATCACTGATGTAACGAATAATAGCAGATTGTAGTATCTACACTAACTACATACCTACTCATAACTACGTCACCATAATGCTTGTATGTACCTATATATATATATATATAAATATACATACATACATACATATAGTAGCACAGGCCGGCGGACCGGAGGAGATTAGCCATACCGTCTTTTTCCCATACAAAACAGTTTGTAATTTTTTGCGAGAGGAAATCTTCACACATGCACATTTTAGACTCGCAAAAACAATCGCGTGTCTCTACGGACTCACACCACACGTAACAATTAAAATAAAACATTCATAATTTTACACACACATAAATACATTCTGAGTCATAGCAGTGTTATACGTAGGCCCATTTGAGCTTATACTTTGACAGAGGGGAACGCCTGCGTATGGCTGCTCCCTACCGTGTAGCTCCATGTGTATGTACTGAGTGTGCAGTTATTACTTTTAGAGAAAAGTAATTTACAGTGGAGTGTATCCGTCTTTGAATTTAGGTTTTACACTAAAACTTCAATTACGTTAAGTCGCTTTGAAACCATATGAAGTTAATACTATAACATTTGAAATTAAATGCAAAATCTGAACGTTAGAATTAAACTAATATATTTTCCTTATAAGCCGTTATTCAAAAGAATACTCCAAAAATCGTTATACATAGGCATTCTAGCTTTTGAAGGACTCTTTTTGTCGATCAATTAGTATAGACATAACTATGTACTGTTGCTAACTATAGTTTATCTCTGTGCAAAATTTCATCTACATAGATTGGTTCAATCATTTTGGTACTATTCAGTAATAAACATTCAAAAAATTAATCCTTTGTGGGTTTCCACAAACTTTCGTGGGTTTATTATTCACAGTTATAGGTAGGTACATATAATGAGGTAAATAGGCCAGGATAAAAAGAAAAGAACCATTCTTTATTATTTTTCTGAACTGATTCTCTCCTTTTACCCAATCACGGCGAAGCCAAATGGAAGGGTAATATTTTTGGTAGTCTATGTATGTTAGTATGTTCCACCGTACCGCCTAAACTACTGAATCGATTTATTTATTTATAATATTTATTTATTGCTCTGGGTACGGTGCAAGGTACCAATACTTCTTGTAAGAAAACGTGCAATAAATGTTTGCTATTTCATCCATTTAAGAATTCTAATGCCTAATAATTAAAATGTCCATAGTTATTTATATATATGTACTTATACATGTGTACAATTTAACATACCCTTAGCGAAATGTTATTACAACGTCTTATATAGTTGTAGTATAGATATATAGTTCACATTCCTCATCACGGGCCCATGGGTACCATGATTCATAAGAAATTACTGTCATGAAGAAAAGTCCCTCGCGTTTGTTAGTGTCGTGTCAGCCATTTAAAACCTGAACATCATAAATATAAACACAGCAAAATATCCACAGTGGAGAGCAATGGAATATCCCTTGACTGTCGAAATATTGGATGGATAAAGTTTAGGGGTGTTTGCCTATTGACGAGAAGAATGTGATCCACAAACACACACAAAAACAGTCATAAAGTCATACGAAACGCAAGATTTCAGCCATAAATCGTACTTGAAAAAAAAAATTGTTTGTTGGCAGTACAATCAAATCTAATTAACGAGATATTCTATTTAGATATACTGTATTGATATGTTCTATAAATTTATACAGATATGAGACAGAAAGGAGGAAAATAATATTTGTTATTGTGAATTCGTACTACGCCTAACACTACCAAACTGAAAAGTATAATAGAAGTAAGCCATTTCAATGTCGATCGCACAAAGAATGTCATACTTGGTATAACACCAAACAATATAATAAATTTCATATTATCATCGAAACCAAAAATATTCGATGAATATATTTACTAAATAATGAGTACGCCTACACCCGTAATTGGTTCATGTGGGAATTCTCAAATTAACAATGAGACTAGAAATTGTCATAGCTATGGATCTAAGATAACTTGTGTACAATTCAATGCAATTATTTTTCAAGGTAATGGCGGTTACACTACATAATATCAGAAGAAAACTACATTGTTATTATTATTTTTATCAGGAATTGTACAGCTTATGTGCTATCTGAACATTTAAGATGGATAAAACCTTTTTTTGAGTAGGTCATCAATTTTTTTCAACCGGAAGGGATTTGAAAAGTCCCACAAGCTCGTCTTTTACACTCCATTTGATGGTACTAAGCAGTTTTTAAACTAGTCTACCTTTACCAATCGGTACAGGTTGCGATTAGTATTAGTTGACCTATTAAAATATGATTTAGCGACGACATAGTCTATGTCTTCCATTATAATAATGTTACTAACTCACGCACTCACTCACAACTATCCCATTTATTTAGAACACTATTACGTAAATGTGATGAGGTCAACTCAACTACAGAT
Organism: Diaphora mendica; assembly: GCA_949125395.1. NCBI lineage: Eukaryota > Metazoa > Arthropoda > Insecta > Lepidoptera > Erebidae > Diaphora > Diaphora mendica. Next base: position 7,195,591 of record OX421312.1, on the reverse strand, counting down.
AGAATAAGAAATGAAAGGTTACGCCAAGGACTAATTTGCAATATAATATGCTATAATATATGTATATGCATATGTCTTATACCGACCCGTGGTGTAGCAGGTTGTTGATGATGCTATTGAATATTATGAGACAGCGGTGCTTCGGGTGCATATCTATGGGCGGATTGATACAAGGTTGCCAGAGCTTCGAACACCCACTTTTCACAGAGAAAAGGAAAGGGCTGACTCAACATATACTTGTAACTATTAGTTGTAGCTGTCCATAGATGGTAGAAGTGATTTATGATTAGCCCGGCTGACCAGTCTGAACATTTTCCCTCTGTACCATAAAAATACTATCTACTTTAGAATCAAACAGAAGGGCAATAAGGTAGATGTTAATTTAACCATAAGAAATTGTCAAAGAAATGAGATAATAAAACTAGACTACCCGTAAATCACAAACGATGGTTTTGTATATCTACTGATAAAGACAGTCCAGTTTTACGGATTCATGACAGTTTTGACTCAAATTATAATTATCGCTCTTTTTTTTTTCATTTGTAATAGAATGTATTTTGAATTTTGAGAAGATTGTATGGACTTTAAAAGAGACGATGATCCCTGAGTTTGTTTCGTCCTTTCTTCTCAGGGCTAGTCCAGTTAGGAAAGGCCGAACTCATCTGCTCAAAAAAATCTTAACATGCAAAAGTGTACTTGTTGCCTAATTGCAGAATAAATGATTTCATTTCATTTCATTTCAATTCAGTAAAAAAAAATCTTGTTTTTTAAGTATTTTATTTCTTCGAGTCTTATTTCCAACTAAGTTGGCGTTGGTTTAAGGCCTACCACAATACGCCTGAACTTTAAATTTTTACGTGAAGCAACTGCCATCAGACCTTCGCAGCTCAAGTACTCTGAAGAAAGACTATTGTCGTACTTTTTTTTAGGCGAATCGAGTCCGACATGCCACAGGAGGTGGAATCCGAGGGGAACTCAGCACAGAAAAAAAAATAGGCTCGAGCTACCCTTTTGGCAAATAGCTATTGGCAAAGAGTACGACTGCCTAACGTGCCTTTCGTGGCATGGAAATCCTTAAGTACCAATATTTCGAAATTGACACCTGTACTTTATTCATAACTTTTATATTCCATCCATAATATCCATAAGTTCACTAAGATTTAGATATTTTTTCGTGTCAATTGAGTGTTCTCGAAAAATGTCTTGTAAATTTAATTTGTAACAAAACATAAAAGTTGCATTACTTTGTTTTATATTTTTAATTTTAAGATAGATTGTTACTTTTTAGCCCCCGACCAAAAAGAGGGGTGTTATAAGTTTCACGTGTCTGTCTGTCTGTGGCACCGTAGCGCCCGAACGGATGAAGCGATTTCAATTTAGTTTTTTTTTTGTATGAAAGGTGAGTTACGTGCGAGTGTTCTTAGACATGTTTCATGAAAATCGGTTGAGCCGTTTAAAAGTTATGGGCTTGAAAGTGGGGAAGAGTAACCGAATGTCTGCAAAAATATCATCGAGTGGGGTCTCAAATGAAAGCGCATAACGTGTTTTTTACTTTTTAAAGGGAACTCAGGTTATTAAGTCGAGGTTTTTTTTTATTTGAGAATTTATAGTTATTTTAAGTTTATATTTCGTTACTGTATATATGTTTCTTTATTAATTTGTAAAGAAATTGACATAATATTAGAAATGTGAGTTAGCCTCTCTATTGCATTAGGGCAACCTGTAATGATAGTGAAGGTGATATTGTTATTAAAAAATAAAAAAAAATGTGGGTTTGATACTATTAGAAACATACTTTTAGTTGTGGATGTATTTGATTTTGTATTTATTATTCGAGCCATTGAAATGCTACTTTTCTTCGCAAATGAGATGGCACTGGCATTAATTAGAATACGGGGACTACGGCACACGAAGCTGAAGAGATGTGACATCCTCAGTCTAAACGACAGGTTCACAAACAAAGATTTAAGCTACTCTACGCCTATGGAAGCTTACCATTTATAATAACAACAGTACAACATTTTTGAATTAAATCACTTGTACTTATTCCACTATTTTATTTTTGTTTACACCTGACCGGTTTCGCCTTATGGCATCATCAAAGGTTACTGATTATACAAAATAAAATATTCACATCTAAAACCCACCAACTGCGGGTACATGTAAATATCAGTGTGTCCGTGTAAGGAATTTTCCCCGAAATCAGGGAAATTGTATTTGTCTCCACCTACGCTATTTGTGAAATTAGTAACTTACAGCTATACAAAGTCCCAGTTATGATATGAAATACTAATTACAAATAATATATTAATTTTAATAATTAAAATTATTAAAATCTACATTAATGCTGAAAAATTTTGAAATAAAATGATTATGTCATGTCCTCTTTATATTTAATGTCCAAAATTGTGTCATACTATATGTCTATTAAATTATATGTCAAAAATTCATAAAAGTCATTAAATGTGTTAACTATACCCGTCTAAATTATACAAACTCCCCTTACAAATATTGTAGATGACATTACTTGAAATATTTTAATAGTGGTGAATTGTTGATATCTAATTGTTGATTTAACACCTTGTCCCGATTCCCTAATAACAACCTATTGATTTCTAACGCCTCCAAAGCGGTTAATTTTCTGCCTTTGTCACATACATGTAGTGCTTTAAAGTCCAATTTAGGATTGAACGAATGTTTTTCTGACAGCAAATGTTCCGCAAAATTGGACTCCGTCTTTTTTAGCCTCCAACCCTTTAGATATCAACAATTCACCACTATTAAAATATTTCAAGTAATGTCATCTACAATATTTGTAAGGGGAGTTTGTATAATTTAGACGGGTATAGTTAACACATTTAATGACTTTTATGAATTTTTGACATATAATTTAATAGACATATAGTATGACACAATTTTGGACATTAAATATAAAGAGGACATGACATAATCATTTTATTTCAAAATTTTTCAGCATTAATGTAGATTTTAATAATTTTAATTATTAAAATTAATATATTATTTGTAATTAGTATTTCATATCATAACTGGGACTTTGTATAGCTGTAAGTTACTAATTTCACAAATAGCGTAGGTGGAGACAAATACAATTTCCCTGATTTCGGGGAAAATTCCTTACACGGACACACTGATATTTACATGTACCCGCAGTTGGTGGGTTTTAGATGTGAATATTTTATTTTGTATAATCAGTAACCTTTGATGATGCCATAAGGCGAAACCGGTCAGGTGTAAACAAAAATAAAATAGTGGAATAAGTACAAGTGATTTAATTCAAAAATGTATTATAACAAGTTCCATCAAGTGCCGACAATCGAGAGTATAAATTACAAACAGTACAACAATAAACAGACTTGAAGTCCTCAACAAAGTGGCGCGGAAGTTAAAAAAAAAACTTCATAAATGATATGTATCGAAGGTTTAACCTTAACCTAATATATATTTAAGTGTTCCAATGAGTTTGATTTATTTCATTGACATGATTATTTGTATCATAAACTATATTCTATAATCAAAGATTTTTTTTTTCAATCTAAATTGAAATCACAATTTATAAGCTATCCGTATTCATGCCCGGATCAAATAAAACATACTAAACGCGTGTAGCTCGAAGAAGCTGGTATCACAGTTGTTTTTAAAACACGAAGCGTAGGCATTAACAAGGAGGCGTTAATATAGTAAAATGCTCATACATTCTGTACCATAGAAGCATCTACTTCGTTTAGTTTCATGTCATAATCTCAGTTAGAACTTACCTCCACCATAGTTATTGATGAAGTGTAGTATATTAGTGTTGTTCCTGGCTGCGGCTTGATGTGCTGCGGTGCGACCTCTGCCGTCCCTCACAGCGAGTCGTGATGGCTCGCTGAGGTACAAGCGCATGAAATCTTCCACATTGCCGCTCTCAGCTGCCTGGGGAAACAAAGATTTTAAGTCATCAATTTAATATTTATTTTTAATCACGTTGAACAGGAATGTTAAAATTGGTTTAAATTCATTTTACGTCATACATTGTCACAATATGCATATTATTGCCACAACATAATGAATAGGTTTTAACTATCATGTACAAAAAATATAGCTACATAGGTACCTATAGGTTTTAATTTTATTTATGTGTCTCATTTCTTGATACAAATTTTGTATGATTTAAAATGATTAAATAATTAATGAAATCGTAATAAAAACTATAAAATCACACTTTTATAAAATAAAATGTATATTTTTTCGGTGAAGAATGATTTTGTATTCATTGAACTAATGTTACATTACCTTACCCTACTTTACATTTTTTTAAATAGAATAGTGGGCAACGAGCAGACGTATCGCCTGATGGTAAGCGATTACCGCCGCCAATGGATACCCGCAACACCAGAGGCGTCACAAGTGCGTTGCCGGCCTTTGGGGGATGGACGGAGTGTTTAGGATATGGGCCTCCGGTATCCTCACTCACTCGGTGAAACACAGCGCAAGCGCCGTTTCACACCGGTTTTCTGTGAGGCCGTGGTGTCACTCCGGTCGAGCCGACCCATGCATGCCGAAGCGTGGCTCTCCCACGGTAATTACATTACGTTATTACTCAATATTTATACCAAATACTTATTGGTTTATCTTTTATTGTTATTGTAGTAGGTACATGCCGAGAAAGTATAGTTTTACGGATAAAAAAGTTAAAGAAACTGATAGCTTTTACAGATTACGTATAATTCAGTTTTAGAAATGATTTCACGATCTAAATATTGTTTACGAGGTTAGACGTCTGTAAAAGTAAACAACCAGCATAATCAAGTATTATCTTGTTACTCGCATGCGAATGAACCTTTGACTACCCTCATTTTTTATTTAGCTTAGTTTGTTGAGATACTTTATATAAAGAATTTTCGGGAAAGTTGAGCTAAATTTAAATTTGGGGCCTTAACTCAAGCTGAGAGAACGTGCCGGTGTGCGTGAGGATTACGCGTTATGCACGTGACGTTTGTGTTGCTTATATCTAGATATATTATATATATATGTATGTATATACTCGTATAGTATTCGAGTTCGATAACACCGAAAGCTCTCGTATCATATGTACCCAACGAGTATTCACGTCGAGTGGGCTTCGAATTCGCAAACATAGGGTGCAAATATGATGCCTAGTAGTTAAGTCACTTAATGTCGTGGTAAGCTCAAGTTATCCTCGCCAGAAATGTGACTGGTCTCCTGCCTATCTTAAAATAACTTCTGTTAGCGCAAAATGTACATATAAAATACAATGTTTGAGAATTAGTATCTGCTGGGATAGATATATATACCGTCTAACTTGGACTTATAATAACTATAATCACTACTATTTATCTCATAATCATCGATTTTCGATAATTTTATATTTCGGAATTAATCTCGTCTATGTCGTCTGTATACGTATTTAACGTATTAAAAGGATTAATCTGATTCAGTAACTATCAAGTTGCTTCTTAGCAACATTATGTATTTTTAAACTTCATCATATTTTCAAGGTTCCCCAAAAAGAAAAGGGCTTCAGGACCGCTTCACAATCTACTTGTTTATATATTAAGATATATATCTTAGGTATAATTGGAGCTAATAAATTAAAAATAAATACCAAAATGTTATGTTTGCGGTTTCTTGAAGCTGGATATATTTTTTTGGTGATTTAATCAATTATAAATACAATACATTACATAACTTACCCACATATAAATACAGCTTTTACTCGTAAACCCGTCCGAGAGATACGGGACCTATAAATTGATCATCCACATCCACGTTAGTTAGAACTTTCTTTCACGCTCATGGTCCGAGAGCTGGTACGAAATTTGAGTAAGTATTTTTTTATTTTTTTATATGAGGTCTGACGACCTCGCTGCTTTTCCCCGTCCATAGTAACGACAGGACCTTGATACTCTGGGTGTTACATTCATGTCGTTTTTTCATAATTATGGTCTCTCGCACTACGTACCTCTCGTCATCATCTTTCTTCTTGGCTTATATAATTTTAATTATTTTAATTATTATTTAAAACAATTTTTATAATGCACCAACGCTACAACTTTTCTAGACTTTTATTATATGCTATATTATTTTGTTTAAAGTAAAATTTTTAATTCTAAAATTTTTGTTGATTTAATTCTAAGATGTTCACTACATCTTTTCTTCACTCTTAATCAATGTTATTTACCTCTAATTGAATTATCTGCTAATAATAGCTGTTCCTTCTGGATTATGATTTTTATATTTATTGTATCTTTCTTTGTATTCTGTATATATATGACAACATGCTCCACTTAAATCTTTCTGTGATATCTCCGTGTTACCATTTTTAGTCTGCGACAGTGACATTTATAACTCGGTGTGTTTTTTAAAGTTTTTTATTGTTTTGTCTGTAATGAAATTTATGTGTCAGTGTATTTTCTGTTTTAAAAGTATTTATGCTTCTATTGACAATAATATATTATATATACGTAATATATACATTCATTGCAATTTCTTGTGCAGGGTCTGTTTTTATTTACATGTTTGTATACGTGTGAAGTGTTTGTGTGTGAGTCTTGATTTATTAATATATGACTTTTATATATTTCTTAAATCATGTGTGTTTCTGTGTAGTGTGTGTGTATTCTAATGTGTGGGTGAGTCATAAATATGACGTGGTCTGTCGTGCCAGGTAATCCCATTTGATCCGGGTTGGGCAATCCGCGCTAAAAGCGTTATGACCCGTGTTCTTTAACCTAGAGTGCAGGCAATTCCAGCACTGCGGTTCGATGCCCGCAGTGTATTTGGGGCATTCCTCACGCAGGTGTGGGCCTCCGCAGTGGCTGCACCTGTCTACACTCTCGGTGCAGAATTTGCGACCATGGCCGAATCCAAGGCACTTCGTGCATTGGATGAGCGGAGACTGGTCCTCCACTCTGACCCTTTGCAGGTCCAGGTACAGAATCCCAGTCTCCGTCATCCTCTGCCACACTCTAGGCGTTACCTGCAGGACCACGTGCGAGGTCTTCGGATTACGAGTCCCTCTTTTGTATTTGACCGCTACTTTAGATTCTTCTTGAGGTAGGCCTGTGAAAACGTTGTTGTTTTGGGTGTAAATGGCCCTTACCATCTCGTCGTCGTCACCGTCCATAAAGACGTCTTTGAGGACGACGAGTGGATCCTTATTTTTCATGGGCACTACCACAAGCCCATCATCACAGCTCTGAATCCTCTCCGTCACCCTGTCCCGTTCCACTTCCGTGTCACAGCCCAGGATGGCGGTGCTACCTTTGGCCTTTCTGGCCTTGCTGACCTTTAGACCAGTACCCCTGGCGTCGACCGCCTTCTTCACCCTGGCGAGTACCTCATCGGCAGTCTCCAGGCTGTCCGTTGAGGTCACCGCCACCGAGTGAAGCACCGGTCGGCGCCCGGGTCTGGTTGCAGCTACGCTGGCATAGGTTTTGGGAGGGATCGGGTCCGGGACGCTTTCAGGTATCAGTCCCTTTACGGCTGCGCTGATGTGCGTCTGGGTCTCGATTACGATATCTCTAGTGACAGTCCCAACCAGGTCTTCGAGTTAGGACTGCGCACGCACAATCATCAATTCGGTCGCCTTGTCGATATCGACTTGGGTCTCCTCTATCTTCTCGAAGACCCTTTCCAAGACGTCAGCGCTGCCAGCCTGCTTACCCACCACGATCCCCTCGACTGCCTTCTCTACTGCGAGCTTGGTCTCCCCGGCCTTGTTCCAGATGTGATCAATAATGTCGGCGCCCCACTCATTATTGTCAGCATCAAGGCTCTCAAAATTCTTCCTCAAGGAAGACCTTTATGTCCCTCCGCATTTGTGGATATTGTGCGACTTTGACGGGAATATCTTCGAAGGTCTTCATGACCTCCTGGAGTAACTGGTCACTTGACTGGCTAGCGTAGTTGTTCTGCTGCCTTCTATAGTGATCCATATTGTCGAGTGACCTTCGTTTGGTTTCTGGTCTTCTAATAAAAGTTCTGGCGGCGTCCTGGACTACTGAAGGCGAGGTGACGGGGCCGGGGAAAGCCGGCTTCCTGGCCGCACCTGATGTTGATGGTGTCTGGAACATGTTGTAGTTTCTGTGTGTGTGTGAGAAAGTGTGGTGTAGTGTGTAGTGCGAGTGGACGGGGAAAATTGTCCGATGCGTTTGTGTATGTGTCCGTCTGACCCTGTATATAGGGGGGTGAGTGTCAATAAAAAACTAGACTAATTAAAATGTTCGTAGGACACAGTTCTACTGTTATCAAATTTATGTACAAAAATATCTAAAAATAAATATTAAATGGTTAAAAGTTAAATGTTGCGCTCTGTATCGAGCCGTTCCGCTTATTTGAAGAGGTGTATATGGCCTCAGTCTACAAATTAAAATAGTGCGAAACTTTAGCAAATTTTCCCAATTTAAAATTTTTCTGGTCGATACCAATGGTTGGTGATCCCTGTAAGCAGAGCCTATATATCCAGTAAAAACAGGGAGGGTAGGCGCTTTTTCGAATTTCTATTTGCCCGATCTAAGCAAATGAGGTGTCGTTACGTCTAAGGGTCTTGAGGAGGCCTATCTAAATATATATACTATGTAATTCCCAAAATAAAGGCTATCGAATTATTCGACAAGAACCTCAAAATTTACAAAAAATTCAGTTTAAAAATGAAAATTTTCAAACTTCTAAGTGTCGGATCTAAGTAAATAAGGTGTCGGTATATAGAACTACACGAGTCCTATCCGAATATGTATAATTTATAATTTAAAAGTTAAGGGTTGCTGAACTATTCAACGAAAACGTCAGAATTTTTCAGAATTAGCAAAATTTCAATTTAAATATCGAAACTTTTTAATTTCTATGTGCCGAAAGCATATAAATGGGGTATTGTTATATAGGACTAGACGAGTCCTATCTGAATATGTAACAATATTAAATTTGGGGTGAAGGTTTGCTGAACAATTCAGCAAAAATGACAAAATTTTCAATAATTAACAAAATTTCAGTCTAAATATTAAAATATTCAAACTTCTATGTGCTGGAAGTATATAAGCAAGGTGTCGTTAGATAGGACTAGATGAGCGCTATCTAAATCTGTGAAAATTTGAACTTTGAGATAAGGGGTTATCGAGTAATTCGACAAAAACCTCTGAAAATTCCCAAAATGTAAAAATCTAAGTTAAAATATCAACTTTTTCAGTTGTTTTACAGGTTTCCGTACTCCTACGGGACGCAGAAGGGTCTACAGGGATAGTTGTAAGCAAAAACAATAAAATCTGGTGGTATACTCAATTAAAATTTCGTACCTGAGGAAGTATTTGAGGCAAGCTGAAAACTTGTCACAGACCTCTCCTATTATACCCCAACACGGAACTGCAGACCTGGCTGGTGAGTAGCGGGGCAAAGACAACCAGCGATAGTGATGATGACGCTGTTTCTCAGAGTGCTCAGTTTCTCAAAAAATATGGATATTCCTCAAGATTTTTAACATTAATCTTCCTTTAATAATCCATACTATACTATTATAAATTCTAAAGTAGCTGTCTCTCTGTTACGATTTCACAGCTTTAGTGGTTTACCACTGAATCGATTTGAATGAATTTTACACTGGTGACCTTTTGATCTATGAGGAAGGAAATAGGCTAATATTCACCGCGGGAAGTGACACGAATTCGCTTGATTTTTTGGGCAATTTGTTCCAAAGGAACTGACGAGTCACCTGATTGGAAGGATAAGTTCATGGGCACTTAAAATTATTCAAAAGTCAATTTTGGAGGAGGGAAATGACCACTAATAACCTCACACAAACGAAAAAGCAACGACCAATAATTTCTCAAACAACAAAAAGTTTATAAACTATAACCCGACTAAGTAAAAACCCGAGCTCTAGTAACGAATCTATTGAAACCCCATTCAACAAAATCGGTTCAGTAGTTTAAGGGCTACGGTGGAACATACAAACATGCATAGACTGCCAAAACTATTAACCTTCCTTTTAGCGTTGTAGTCGGGTAAAATCAAAATGGGGTTATAATATTTCCCTTGCATTTATTTATAAACGCATTTTATGCAGGTGAGGTACGTGTTTTATGTTTAGCGAGCTTACTAACGTGTTCTGTTATATACATATTTAGATCTAAAGTGACCAATAAAGATTGCTCAAAGATGTTTCAACCATCTTGGTTAGTTGGTTGGTACTGTAACCGTAGTAATTATTTTATAATGGTGTCAATATTATACAAAATAACAATATATCGTACTCCTCACAGTTTTTTCACATTCCATAATAGAGCTTTCAGTAAAAGATTATAATACTTTCACCGACAATTATTATGATTGTGCTTGAATTGTTTTTTTATACCTGGACTACACTAGCGATGTCAACTTAGCTAAAAATCAATGTTTAAATAAATGTAGCTTAATTATGTACTCCTTATAAAAATGTATTAAACGATATTTTAAGAGATTTCTGTTTCTTAACTGCATGTATGTATGTACGTTTTTTAGGTATCTTTGAGATGCTCTGTACATAAATACTTAATGGATTTTAGAGTAAGAGTCATGGTTTAGTACTTATATATACGTATAATTATATATATCTTCATATACATTTAAAAATATACGTATAGGTATAACCAAGCCAAACTTATAGGAGCCTGACTACCGTACTTAAGGTTTTTTTTCTTGTGGCGACCGCTTAAACCACCAGGCCATATGTGCAGTCGTTTAGTTTTTAGAAAGTCAATACAAAGCTTTATCTTGAATTGAATAAAAAAAAATATTTGATTAAAAAAATGCATAGGTTTAAACCGGTTTAAAACAGGAACTATCTAAGAAAACAAGAAAGGGGTGTGAGAAAAGTATTGGTAATGTGCGACAGACGTCACAGAGTCGCGACTGTTTATAGCCACTCGTAACTGGATACCATCAGGCAGGCCATTGATTACCAGCTTGGTTATACAATGAAATGTACGGGTTACTATTTGGAGAACTAATTTAGCCACATGTCTTTTTATCTTAATTGAAACAAAAGTACTTAGCGCTAATTGAAAGAATTTTCTTGAAAAATAGAAGAACAAACAGCAGAATGGTGACCGTTTTCTTTTCAACTATGTTTAAACATACTTTAAGAAGAGTGATCTCCTTCAAGACATTTTATTGCTGTTCTTTTTTCTACAGTGCGTCTCGATTTCCAACTGAGTAGTTTCAATAACGCTATTCCTACATGTTTATGTACCTATACATCTCGTCGTCTTTTACATGAAACGTGAACCTTAATCTCTCCGTTTTAAACATAAAAGAACAATTGCTCTCGAAGTAATAGTCAGTACTTTAAAGCATCCACGTGCATTTTTAAAACCGTTTCTCCAATGAAGTAATAACTTTATTTTCTAACGATGTCCTGTTTTATTCACTTAGATTATAATGATGACAAATAATATATGAAATCGTTTCGTCTGCTTCGAAACATTTAACATGGACTTGAGGACTGTTCTGGCATTAAATAGAGGAATATTATGTCATGTATTATGGCATTACATTTTTAAATATATATCTGAGATGAAGACAGAAAATGTGTAAAATACAGACATGATAAACTATGTGTACTAGAGGGCGCTTGTAGTCAAAACTCGACCATATTTTCTCTTCTTTTTTTAGCTTAATAAACTCCTAATTTTCCTAAAAAGGGATTTGACTGCGCGTTTGGCCTAGTGGTTTAACGGTCACCACGCCGTTTCCTACTTCGCCAAGTGTCGTGGGTTCAAATCCCACGTAGGACAACACTTTGTGTGATCCACAAATTGTTGTTCTTAGTCTGGGTGTTCTTTGTGTCCGTTTCATGTATGTTTGTAAAGTCCCTCGCGACACAGGATTAATTCCTAGTGCAGGAGTTGTCTTTAAAAAATAAAAATAAAATTGTTGGATAAATTTAGTTTTTTTTTTTAAATTTACAAATATATTGTCTTTCCTTATGTTCAGATTTTTCGATATAATCAGTTCTTTTTTCTGACATGAAAAAGGATGGAGTTGGTCTTAGTCTAAGCACCTGCCTTAGCTTGACAAATAACAATGGCGTAGGGATGGAGCCAAGCTTTGGAAGTCAAATATTATTAGATATCTGAAGATGTAAACTGAACACAACAGCCAGCTGCTTTGTCAAAAGGAAAGTCTCAATAATAAACAACACTATTTGCCGTTGTATCGATCGTTACCACACCGGTGAGCTTTGTGAGAAAAATCGGGTTAACAAATTTTTACAACGTACAGTGTCGTCTTATATATAAAAATCGATTGCTGTTCGTCTGTCGCGCTAAAACTCGAGAACGGCTGGACCGATTTAGCTGATTTTGGTTTTAAATCCAAATGTATCCAAATGCGTAAGAAGTAGCGGGCACAGCTAGTATTTAAATAAATATATTCCAGTACATTTTAATGATTCAAATAAATTTTTCAACTTAATTATTAACTTAAATCAATATATTATTATACATAAAACAATCACCAAATGTGTTACTAAGTGCAAAACTCAAGAACCGTTTGACAAATTCGGCTTCTTTTTTTTAAATTTCCGTTCGGCACAAAGAAAGTTCTTACGGAGAGATATTTTATCTATTGGACTGCGACAGGCCAATAACTTTTGACTTCTGTCAAAAGTCCATACGAAGTCTGTCGGGGAAGCTAGTATGTCATTATTTACCACCCAGTAACTAACAACAGTATAAAACAGAATTACATACAAGAGCATTTCAATAAAAAGTATAGTCCTTGTGCTTATTATTCCAATATTACCAAGAGCCTACACACCAAATCATTTTGTAGCCTATGACAGTTATATACTTCAGGACTATTACTTTAATATTATTAAGTCCAAACAAGATCCATTCGAGCCGAATATAAAAATAAACCTCCCCATGAAGTTAATTAACTTAAAAAAGTCTGTAATAACTATTTTATGTCACGTCCATTAGCATTCGATATTTTTGGCTCGTCTCGCCACAATTTATTTTCATAAGATCGTTAGATAAACGGCATAAAAGATATTAAGAACAAGTTATCTTTTTTTACTGTCTGTATTTTTTAAGTTATTGTTAGCAGCCTATTTCTCACGTATTGAAATAGAATAACCACGAAATGTTTTGTCTTAAAAGGTTTCCCATAGTATAAAAGTACATAATAGGAAATAGATATAGGGTCGTTTTATTTTAATGTATTTTTATACAAGTCACACACTTATTATGGTTCAAATTATTTTTGTTTGTAATAGAATATTGATAGATAGAAAATTTATTGTTGACTCTGTGCTGTAAAAACTAACCACCTTATTTATAAACGCGTTTAAGTTTAAGCAATGGTTCCGTGTTATCTATACTAATATATAAAGAGGTAGGTAAAGTTTGTTAGTTTGAGACGTTGTAGGGGGTAATCTGTGGTCATCAGTAGGATCTGATCCCAAAAATTCTTTCACTAACAGAAAGCAACACTACTCAGGAGTGATATAGGCCATACTTTATTATGATTGAACAAACGATTCAATAAAAATAATAGTATTTGTAAAGAAATTCGATGAAAAGCAGGCGGTTAACGCCCAATGACGTGGGCACCATAAGCTATTTACTGTAAACTGTGTAACAGTATAAGATCTGAGACTAAGTAAAATCACCGAATAAGTTGACTTACTCATACACAACATTATACTTTGAAACTAGCTTAAGACGTCCGCAATTTTTTTATTGTAAACTGCACAAGTTGACTTATTCGGTGAATTTATTCCTTCTAAGATCTGATACTGTTACACAGTTGTCACGCGTCATCGGCGCTCGCCTCCCACCGCTGAGCCGCTGTCCCTACCACCGCAGGGACACATAAAAGGACGAGCACACTACAGCTCGACCTCTTTCGCCCGGCGTCTACCACGCCGGACGGCTGCGCTGCCCTCTACGGGGGGTCGGCCTCTAAAGCCGACCCCAGCACTGCACTCTTTCGCCCGGCGTCTACCACGCCTGGTGGCTGGGCTGCCCGGCCTACGCCGGAGCCCCAGCACTGCACCTCTTTCGCCCGGCGTCTACCACGCCGGACGGCTGCGCTGCCCTCTACGGGGGGTCGGCCTCTAAAGCCGACCCAGGACTACACCTCTTCCTTTTCTCATCGCAGCAAACCAAGTTAAGTGCCTTTAACTTGGAGGACGACCGCTTGATCGAATCTCTCAAACCCACACCCTGACTGTACATCTATCTGTTTGTGTTATACTTCAGTAAATAAATTCTTTAAATTGTTGTTGTGAAGCGTCTAATTTAATCATCATCAGAACCTCGTGGCTTCACCACAACCTTCTAGGCTCCTAAAGCCACTACGTGACACATGGCGCCCGACTGAACTGAGAGATTCGATCACGGTTTACCTCATATTCTTTTTATTGTGTATATTTTGTGTGTATTACTTGTTTTATGTTGAATCCCATCCAGGAAAGTGTTTTTTTCTATTATTTCGCTGTGAACACGTGCCAATCAGAACCGCGTGTACATTCATGTGCTTCTAATTGCTTTTCTATATATTCTTTTTCATTAAAACACGTGCCAGTCGAAACCGCGTGTATATTCACGCACTTTTATTTGCTTTTTCATATTTTTTCGCTAGAACCGCGTGTGCAAAAAATACTTTTAATTACTTTCGCTTAAATTTTGTTCGCTTGTGGCTTATATAAACCGCAATTTAAATGCAAGTCGTTGGAATGCGTTGAGTCGCAAACGAAAACCGGTTTCGCACGCGCAGAACCACGCCACGCCACGCCCTACGGCTCGCTTAATCTTAATGTAACAACCTGGATGAAATTCAATAAATTTTATTTTTCTTTCAAACACACCTTAATGGGTTCGATAGCTATGTCTAACTTAATTAATTCCGTTCAAATATCTAACTAGACCAAACTTGGCTTCATTACTAAAAACTTAATTATTACTTTGAGTCATTATTAAACTTATCTAAACTTAAACTACATACTCGTATTATTCATCTAACGCGTAATTTTTTTCTTTCAACTTCTGTATACATCTGCGGCTATGGTCATTTCATTTACTATCTAAAACTCAAAAATGGTACATGTTGATACCCCTCTAAAACTAATTCCTATAACTTGTTTTTCTGGTAGGTACAATGGATGCGATTTGTTTTCTAAATGAGGTTACTAACATTAAACTATACTTTTCTAAACTATATTAAATATGTGTTAAATAATATCCAACACAGTGGTTCTTAGTCTTGTCGTTTCTCGTTCATTTGTTGCTTGAGATTTTCTTAAAAATATGCTATAAATGATGTCGATCGGTGTAGCATCATTGGATATTTTTTTCTATTTTTGACAAAACAGTCTGAGTCTTGTCGTTTCTTGCCCATCTATTGTTTACGCTCTCTTAAAAATGCATTCTAACCATGATAGAAGCGTAAACCTATAAAAATAAAATCTAAAAATATTTCTAACCACTAAATTTAATTTTTTTGTAAGGAGTGGGCAAAAATCAAATTAAACTAAAACAATTAATTTGATGACTAAGTAGCTGTTAATAGTATCGTCGTCGATCGTTCACTCTAAATTGTTCTGGGCTAATTTAAAGCCTCGTGGCGACATAACCTCAAAAGGTACTTAACCATATGGCTACTATTTAAACAAAATAGCTACCATAGTTTTTTTGCACAATGTGATCGTCTCGGATCCTTGTTCTAAAATTTGTATTCTAAAATACTACTTTTTGATTTCTTCGTGTACATTTAGTACCTACTTTTCTACTTTGTTTCGTTCGATAAATTTCGAAATGCATTCTAAATGTCTACTAATAAATAATATAATACTATTGACCGCTGCAACGTACTACAGTACTATATACTAAAGCTACAATCTACTATATCATATTCTATCGACCTTTGGAATTCACTATACAGATGTTCCACTATAGCTACATATAAAATATACCTATAAACATGTTGTTCTTACAACATTCTTTCACTATTCTCAACTTGAGACAATTTTATCTAGTGATGCTTGAGATGTAGGTGGATTTATATAAAGTTGCAATACGACTACATAAAAATAATCACATAATGTGGGTATCGTATTGGCATGAATGTTTCTAGTCTGTATGTTCGTTGGTGTATATTTTGGTCTAAACCAATATACCTACTTATTTAATCTCTTTATTCTCGTTGCTAGAATCCTATAACTTTTTAAATTTACTCTCAAAATGAGTATATCTATCTCTAACCGGCTATACTGCCTCTATAACTAATTAACTCTTAAAGGTTTACTGACAATTTTGATTGGAATTTAAGCTTTGACTGTTCGCCTCTATCGGTGGCAGGTATCGCTCTGTGCTAAGCACTTGATCATCCACCAAAATGTCGTAAATTCTGTTCCTCTAACCCTAATGACGCCCGACATCATGTCTTCTGAAAGACACTCAAGGCCCTACCCCTTGATAGTTACTACTTGTAACCTTTATGATGTTGTGACATCATGTCTTCTGAAAGACACTCAAGGCCCTAACCCTTGATAGTTACTACTTGTAACCTTTATGATGTTGTGACATCATGTCTTCTGAAAGACTCAAGGCCCTACCCCTTGATAGATTACTACTTGTAACTCTTATGATGTTGCGTCATCATGTCTTCTAAAAGACCTTCAAGGTTCTAACCCTTGAAATATTTATACTTTTAACCTGTCGTTTCGATTTTGATTGAAAATGACCAAATATTACTACATGAAAACTTATCATTGTTATGGGGATTTATTTATTTATAACAGAGCGGTCGGTAACTCTCTAAACAAGCCTTAAAGCCATATATATATATATATAATTAATTTACTACAAACAGTAATTTTGTTCCCTTATTCTCCTAAACAGTCGTTTCAATTTCATTGAAAATGACCACATAAACTTATCTAAATACCCTAATCGACACACCGCTGTATACACCCTAAACTATACTCGGTGAAACGATACATCTAAACTACAATTACCTACTTATATCTACTAAAAACTACTAAAAGCTACTAAAAGCTACTAAAAACTACCAAAAACTACTAAACAACTTTTTCTACTTGATAATTCGCGACCAGAGAATCTATCATCAATTTAAATACTAAAATCATTCATTTCTCTAAACTACTAAATCTAATACTACAATGTATATTGAAATTTAAGTCGTCACTGTGGTCGCATCTATATTGCTACGGATTTTGATCCCAATATAGTTGATGAACCACGAGATGTATGTATACACCAAGACTTTAGACTATCAACCTTCTATCTTTGAGAAGGTACTGGCAGCTCGATAATTTTATTTTCTCAGTGACGAACACAAATATTTTATAAAAATTGGCCCCTAAATAAGTCAAATCTAATATCGTTTCTAAAAGGTCTCGTTTGATTGGCAAATATTAGCCAATGTTAGTTAAATCAATTAATAAACAGTGATTTTGTTTACTCATTCCATAACTAACACTTTTTACAGATGGGTTTCTGTTTTATTTATCTGTAATATTTACTTCCTGCGTCGTGAATCAACTTTATCTTTTTGTTCTTAAATAATAATTCATTCTTGCTTACTACAAAAAAATAAAAACAAAATAAATATCGCACTATAAAATCATAATCTACAAAAACTTTTAACCTTTGGCTCAGTAGTTAAAAAGTCGAGTCAAACTCGACTTACAGGTTCGATTCTCGGTTGTTGTTGTCGATCTGGTTGTTTATTTTTCTCTTTCGCACATATGTCTTAGCTAGCATACCTACTTATAACTACAATTTTCTACTACTGCATCTACCTAAACAGTTAAACAAGTTTGCAACTATTATACTAAATTCTTTAAACATTTCTAACGGAGCATCAGAATGTATGACTCACTTTGTTTATGTTCTCGCTTGAACTTTTTATTTGAAATTTTATTTCAAACCTTTAAACTTTTATCTTCACTATATTTTTGCTATTGAACTAAGCTGATATGACCTTAGCCTGTTAGTTTGTCTTTTCCCTCTTATCACTTTAAACTTTTTTTTGTCTCTAAAAAAATTCTGATCCTGCTTTAATCTTGTTCCCAGGGTACCAGCGAGGAGCTGCCGACAGTGGCGACCCCGAGGTCAGCGAATTTCCCCTAGGAAAAATTCTCGCCTAATGAGGGGGGTGTCACGCGTCATCGGCGCTCGCCTCCCACCGCTGAGCCGCTGTCCCTACCACCGCAGGGACACATAAAAGGACGAGCACACTACAGCTCGACCTCTTTCGCCCGGCGTCTACCACGCCGGACGGCTGCGCTGCCCTCTACGGGGGGTCGGCCTCTAAAGCCGACCCCAGCACTGCACTCTTTCGCCCGGCGTCTACCACGCCTGGTGGCTGGGCTGCCCGGCCTACGCCGGAGCCCCAGCACTGCACCTCTTTCGCCCGGCGTCTACCACGCCGGACGGCTGCGCTGCCCTCTACGGGGGGTCGGCCTCTAAAGCCGACCCAGGACTACACCTCTTCCTTTTCTCATCGCAGCAAACCAAGTTAAGTGCCTTTAACTTGGAGGACGACCGCTTGATCGAATCTCTCAAACCCACACCCTGACTGTACATCTATCTGTTTGTGTTATACTTCAGTAAATAAATTCTTTAAATTGTTGTTGTGAAGCGTCTAATTTAATCATCATCAGAACCTCGTGGCTTCACCACAACCTTCTAGGCTCCTAAAGCCACTACGTGACACAGTTTACAATAAATAACTTGCGGTCTTTAGTTACTTCCAAAATATAACGTTTTATATGTAGTCGGGTCCATAGTTGAGTTAGTCAAATGAATAGAGTTAAATTCTTTTCCAAAACTGAGTAGGCTCTCTAAATGACAAGTATTAATTAGAGATCTTGACCGATTTCTCTAGACGTTCGCTGAGACACGTATACTTGAAGTAAGTTCGAACAATCATAGAAATAGTGTACAAGAAAAAATGCTTAATTACTACTGTCACAGATAGATTTGCTAGATATTACGTTATGACAGCAGTAAACATTGTAGAGCAGCTGATAAGGCGTGGAAAAGTTTAAAGTTTGAAACTGAACAACTTACAGATGAGTTATCAGATTTGTTTATTATTTCTTAGCATATTTTAAACCCATGAACATACCATGCCATAATAATTATACTAGAGTTGAACGTCTAACAATAGCAAAACACATGACCTGTCAATGAATAAAAAATAATTAAGCTATGACTGTTTGTGACATTATCTAGACACAGATCAGACATACCGTAATTGGCTGTGAAGAACAATTGAACGCAAATTGAAATAAACAATCAAGCAAATTGTATATGAATTCACTTTACTCACCAATTTTCCGTTATCGTATATTTCATATCCGTAAACTTCTGAAGGATAAAAAAAACATTCTGACGAGAATATGATAGCTGACATATTCCATTCAGGGACAAACACATTGTCGTCTAGAAATTTCTATGAAACATTGATGTTTATTAAGAGCTAGACAGCGAATGGTTTACTACGTCATAATAGCATAATAAATAAAAATACTTTGTTGAATGTGAACCCCACACCCAAACGCCGCTTTAATTTATATTTACCGATTAAGGATCTTCCTTATAGTTTTATTTATAAACGTTATTTAACTCTAAACAACATCATCATCATCATCAGCCCGTTGCAGTTCACTGCTGGACATAGGCCTCTCCCAAGGAACACCACAGAGCCCGGAATGTTACTTTCAACCTTAAACTTATTACCTTAAAGTTAAAATAACACAAAACCGCTGCTTAAAGTGACATAACATTCACGAATAAGGCCATAAGCTAACTATTACACGATTATAGGTGTTATGTCTGATGAGAATATTTAGAAGTGGAGACCTTCTATTTAAGGTGAGTCCTATGTTCAGCAGTGGGTTAGGGCTCTTGATGATGATGATGATGATATTCGGTTCATCACCTGTTGACGACACTTAAACGATATTCCTTTGTATAGTTTAAGAAACCGATTCCATAAAGAAATTATGAAATCATGTTCTTGTGCCTGTAATCTGATAGCGGAATACGAGGAACAGTGTTGATCGATATTAAACAAATAAATGACAGATTAAACATAATTTTAGTGTCCATCTCGTCTCTACATAGCGTAAAGCTTATTTTAATTTTGGAATTCATTTTAAAATTCCATATTTATTAAATGTAAAATATTCGGGTTATTAAAAAATACTGTAAATTTAATTACATACACCCTAGATAATGACAAATATTCTGGATATAATTAAAATACTTTATAAGCAAAGGTCTGAAACAATGAATAGAGGCTTATCGGATCCAAGATCTTCACCAACCTTGTGGGACAAAAATATTTATTAGACATTATTACATACTTGAAGAATTTAATAAGAAATATCTTCGAGGCATTTTATTAGCTGAAAAAGTATGTTTTCGTTTAAATTTGTCTTCATAAAATGAACTTCGAATAGGCGGTCATTTTGGGATTTGTTGATGTGAGCCTAACTCATTGTTCGACATTAATTCATCTATTTTTCTCGCCTTACACAAAAAGTCTTACTTTTGCACTGCTTCCCTCACGTGTTTCGTCATTTCGATTGATCGATGAAACGCTGTTTCATTATATTTATCCAAACCTTTACAAGACAATACCGGATTTTGTATGTACACCACCCCCACCGTTCATTAGACATGGATTATTTATTAGATTGATTATTCCTACGTATAAAAAGAAAATAGTTGTTAAACGAATGTTATTTTTTTAAATTCGAAAAGAGATATGTTTAATTTTCCTTTGACTTCTTTTATAATTAGATTATAATCTATTAGCATTTCCTATTACATATAGTTATATTTTACAATATGATCAAGCATTTGGGCTAGATTGTTGATATGCTTTGAAGCAGCTACATCAGTATCATTTTCGTGTAGGAAGTTCTTCTTAATTTATTACATTATATATACTAGCTGACCTACGCAACCTCGTTTGCGTTCAAACTACCATCCCCCGTTTTAACCCCAAAAGATGGTTGATTTCTAAAGATACATTATTAGTACACCTCCACACACAGCATACATTTTAAATTTCAAGTCTTACTTCAAAAACATAGGACTTTCACACAAACTCCCAACCCCCGTTTGCCACCCACAGGGGTGCAATTTAGTAAAATCCGTTCTTAACGGATGTTTAAACCCTATAAAGAACTTAACTGCTAAATTTCAAGTTTGTAGGTGTTATAGTTTTTGAGATTTCGTGATTAATAAGTGAGTGGTATTTCGCTTATATATATATAGATTACCTACATCTATGACGTATACCATTGTGTAATTCAAAATAACCTAAAATAAAAGAAATGTAAAATATATACTTAATACATAGCTTTTTTGGTTAATTTAGTAACCTATAATGCAGAAATCACACATAAACCCCAATGAGTTCCCGCGATATCAAGGGTCTACGCGGAACGAACAAAGTCATAAGTGACTTATTATTTTCATTCTTAAATAAAATTAAAAGAAAACGAAATAACTTGCCTGTATCATCCCTGGTAGTAAAATATAATTAGCCATTACCAGGAGACTCTGAGACAAGCCATTTTGCAAAATGTTCCATCTCTGCCTTAGAACACAATGCTGATACAACACATCGGTGTCCTGTTTCCATTACTAATTGTGTCGAAACGATCTTCTGAGTCTCTGTACTTCAACTTTTCAAAGCCGATTGAAAAGATATTCCAATAGTCCGGTAATCATGCAAGAGTCGTTTAGTCGCAAGCAAGTAAGGATTGTTCAGGCTGGACACGCAACACCACCTCGTCCCATCAAGATTAAAGCTATTTTTGGGACCTTCTAAGCATCACTTTATAATGTTTAGTCACTTTTTTATTGCATACAAGGTAAAGGTATAAGTAAAAAATAAGAACTTTTTTTTTATAAAACCTAAGCCCCATATATTTTAGGCATGTCGCTATAGTAATAATATTTCTCTATTTCACTAGACGCTTCGAATGACACGTGTTTTATTTCTGTTGGTGGGTGGGGACGTTCTACACGATGTCCATTAAAATAGTTGTAAGAACATTAAATAAAGCCTCTCTCATAGAGGGAGTGTGCAGTACACTCCTTAGGTAAGATGTGCGAGACTTTGTAATACAGCTTTCATCGTTTTGCAAAGTTAAAACTTTGTACCTATGCATTTATTCTCACTCTTCTGATTTTAAGAATTGTACCACTTTTGGCCTTGAAAGAATAATATAAAAATTATTTCATGGAAAGTGAATATTGGTGTTATGTGATCCTATTGATATTAACCTTTGTTTTTGTATTGTCAATATACTACCGAATTGACAATTATCCAGACTCAATGACCCAAACAAGACCGGATAACATGGGTGAGATAACAATGGTTCAAGGTCATTCAAATATGTAGCAAATATCAATTGGGTGCGGGTGTACACTGTAGGTATATTTGCACAGGGAATATGAAACCTAGCCAATGTTTCAACTTTTTTTGATGTTCTGATATTTACTTTCATTACATATCAATACGACTTTGTACGACACGTTTCCTTTTTTTTATTTATAAATATGTGTCGTATAGACTTTACTCCTTTCGATTTATCAAATACTGTCAATTAGTTGTTTCAATCATCATCATCATCATTTTTAGTATTTCACTGTTGGACATAATCCTTTCACAAAGCTACAGGAATAAAACCTTTTTCTGTAATATAGATAACTTCTTGACAAGTTATGATATCTGGTGTGGATTGATTAAAACTTGTTACAACTCTTATACACTTAATTTATTAGCACAAAGACTACCTCTCATCCGTATTCTTAATCGACAAAAGACAGGCTCTTCGGAATTGAGTGGAATAACTTATGAAAATAATTACCCCTTAACTTTGTTTGTTTATCCATATTTTATCGACTCTCAGTGCTAATGATTACATATCTACTATATATAAAGATAGTTAATAGTATGATAATATCTTCACCAATCATATCCAATGCTGTCCAGTCCCAAGCCAACCAGAGTCTATACTGCGTTAACCAGACTATCAATAAACATATCTATATATTGTTAAATACAAACATAACAGCCTCGTTGGTCTCGCGGTTGGCGTGTACGACTGCTGATCATGAGGTCTCGGGTTCGATTCCTGGGGCGGACCATATGTTTGTATGATCTACAAATATTTGTTTGGAGTTTGGGTGTTTTCTATGTATACTATGTATGTATTTACAAAAAAAAAGATATATGTATTTGTATCAGTTGTCTAGTACCCATAACACAAGTTATGCTTGGCTTGGGACTAGATGACGTTGTGTGTTAGATGTCAGAAATATTTGTTCATTATTTATTATTTATTTATAACGTTGGTAAATTACTTCAGACACAGAATAAAATGATAAACATGTTCATTATACGACTGTTCTGAAGTGAAATCAACTCAACAACCTTTAGCTTAGCAGTCAGAATCTCTAACAACTTGACCAACTATTTTAATAAATTCATCTAAAAGTAGTAGCAGTAAATAGGAAAGAATGAGGCAGCCGGTAATAGTTGGTTAAAAGGGCAAATAAGTTAAAAGAAGTAGCATAAATTGTATCCTCTCTTTCTTCCTCTTCGAGAAACAAGTACAAACTTTTCAAAGAAATCAATAAGATTGAACCTAAGTTAGCTGTACTTTCGGTACAAATTAGTTTGTACAGAGCATAGTACGTAGTTTGAAATATTTTAGAATTTTGATCACAAGTCAGGAGTTACTGAAATATGTTTTTTTTTTATGTATGAGCCTGCTTTCGATTTTTATATCGTAAAATGATTCAGTTTCAATCCTATATGTAACATAGGATTGAAATGATTCATTTTAATACACATTACAGTAATTTACGTGTCAATACAGAAAAATATTACAGCAAATAACCATCTACAACACTGATTCCTTCATCCACCTCGGTTTTATTTGCGTTGAAAAGTTGGAAAAAGGATTATTTATAATTAACAGTAATGATGTCTATTGATAAATAATATTATTAAACAAGAAAGTAGGCCTAAATTTAATTAGCGTTTACGTTAACGGCGAAAACATGTGGAAAAACGAGATAAAGCTAGCTACAAAATTATATCTCATCAATGAAAACATTTTCTAACAAAAATTATTAAGAGAGAAATTTGAGAATTAAGAGCAACAAAATCAATATTTTCCTTGGTGTTTATAAATATTAATGTTAACAGTAATTTGAACATGTTTCTCTGTTAAAATTTATTCCTTGAAGTGCGGGTGTATGTGAATTCATTTCTGAAGTACGAGTAAATCTTTTCAAACACTTGCACATTGCAGTTAGATTGGTAAAACTAGCTGGGCTTTTTACACATATCCTTACTTTTCATAATTTTTTCACAGACCTTAATATTATTGGTATCATTAGAAACATTGATCCACTTTGAGACACTTTCATAAAACTTTATCTAATGACATATTTTTATACTCATTTAAAACATTGAGAAACGGTATTTGTTAATAATATTTTTCTGTTCTTCTTAGAGTGAAAATAGTAATCCAAGTGATGACTACTCAATGTGACTTATAACGGAACTTCCAATAAACTTCATCAATTTTCTTTTGCTATAGAAATCTCGGGAAGGGGAATCGATAATCTCTTTTAAAGTCGTTTTTATCGCCTCGACAGTTAATGATTTCAGTTGTGAAAGTTCTTAAATATCAGGAAATTGGTTAAAGAAAGATAAAGAAAAAGTCAGTTAATGATGAGCTATCTGATTCTGTAATTGCAATATACTTTAGAGCGCCCATAGACTACAAACTTTGTAGTCTGCGGGGGCTCTTAGGGCTCCCACACATAACTGCGAATTCGCAACGCATCGCAAATATCTGCGAGCTCGCACGAATGCACCGCAAGAACTTTACGACGCATCGCCCCGCATCGCAGTTATCTGTGGAAGCCCTTAAGGGGCCGGCGGGCACTGAGTTCTCCATACAAATTGAATACCAAAATAATTTGTTATAGTGACGAGATATTAGATATATATTTTATTTTATTATATATTGGATACAGCAATATTCCGAACAAATTTCAACTTGCAGTTGCGAGCGTCGGTCGCCGCGCTCTTAAGGAGAGTGAAAAGTCTGTCATAATATACGCAAAATGTTGTCCTGTCTGATTTAAAACAGTTTCTGCAAGTCAATTTTTAATGAATGTAGTAATTATATCTCTTAACGTGCTGTATCTGCCATCATTATCACAAATAATAATTACCTATTTCAAAATCTTGGTACAAATAAAATCTTTTGTTTTTCAGTTCTATCTGGTGGTACGTACTTTTCAAGATGACTGATTCAATATAAATGGATCAATATCAAGGACGTTGCTAAATCCTAGTCCTTCCCTTATGGTTTTCAAGTAACCGTAAGCGACCTTTGTCTCTGGTCGGCCACGGCGCGTTTTATTGTTATCCGGAAAAGAAGAAATGGAAAAAGAAGAAAAAAAATTAAGGCGAACAAAACGTGCTCGGAAGTAAACCACCGTAAACCGCGTCCATAGACGCCGGCGTATTCTATGCCTTCGGATCAAATGACAGTTTTATTTTGCAATTATCACAAAGAAAAATACATAAAATACAGATGGAAGAATAAATACATTATTGATACTAATGTTCGTTAAAAATATAGCAACACCATTAAATTTTGAATTTAGAAATGAGAAGAATGGAAAGATCTTTGCAGTATCAAAACCAACAATTAGGTGACTCCATAATAATAAAATTCATACATTTTGTGTCTTTATCACCATCTTAGTTTGCAGATAGTCAAGTGTAATTAATTAAGTGTCTATTGAGAAGACATAATCGTATTATGGTAATAATTTTAATTAAAAAGCTTTTAAAAAACAAACTTTTACTGTAATGTCTCGAGACGAATCAAAAGAGTCCAAGCTCGATGATGTTGCGATGTTTCTTTACAGAGTTCCTATGGCCACCTTCCAGCTCTAGCATCAGATCAGCTCTATGTCATTATAATATTGTATTGTCACGCTGTATACATATGCTTGCAAAATTTAGCAAAATCGGTTGAAGATATCTGCTTCAAAATTGAGTTGCAAGATTCCACCCGAACATGCAAGTTAATAAAAAGCTTGTAAAATATTGTAGTATCCACCGTTTGACTGCCTCTGTGGCGCCGTGGAAGCATTATGTGACTGCCGTGTTTGAGGTCCCGGGTTCCCCGGTCGAATCAAAGGTTTGTATGATCTGTAAATATTTGTTTCTGAGTTTGGGTGTTTTCTGTGTATAATATGTTTGTATACAAAAAAAAGTATATTAATATTCTATCAATCCTTCTAGCTTTCATAATAAAAGCTCTGCTTAGTTTGAGGCTAAATGGCGTTGTGTGTCGGATTTCCGAAATATTTATTTTTATTTTTTTATTCTCAAGTAAGCATAATATGTCATATTTAGTAGATAAAATGCTTCACGTCCTTAAAATATGTTCACATCTCTTGTTTTTTCTAAGAGCAATATCGTCTACATATTTATTTAAGGAATAAAGTTACTATTTTTCCTTAAAGGTTATGCTATGTGCCATCCTTTCCAGATGTGACTGATAGTCAATAAAAATAGAAATCGAGTTTAGTATCATATCTTGAAGAGACAGTCTTTGGCGCAGTGGTAGCGTACGTGACTGGTGTGGTTCGATTCCCGGGTCGAAACAAATGTTTGTATTATCTGTAAATATTCGTTTAGGAGTTTGGGTGTTTTCTATGCATAGTATGTATTTATTTCAGTTATTTAGTACCCATAATACAAGCTCTACTTTGTTTGGGACTAGATGGCGTTGTGTGTTAGATGTCTGAAAATATTTATTATTATTTAAAATCAATATTGTCGTAAAGTTAAGAGAAAATAGTTTTTAGGTAGATTTCAAGTAATAAGATTTTATACTATTTCTTACACTTAATTTGAAATGGGCCGAACAATTACTACAGTTTTACAAAATCAATAGGTGTCCTTAAAATTCATTTTTCTTTTTACAGGTTATGCATGTCCTTTAAAAAACTATGTATAGATGTAAATTCTATTTATTCATCATGGAAATCATGGCAACAGTAAGAATTAAAGTTTTTGAAATTAAACAGTTTTAAAATAAGTATTTGTATAACTATGATTGATAATGAAAATATAAGAAACATATTTTTATTATACAAGGAATTAATCTTACGTCGCGGAGGACTTTACAAATGTAACTGAAAGGAACACAGAAAACACTCAGACTCAGAATAATAATTTACAACTAAAGTATAACATAAAAATTTGTATTTGTGCTTAAAGTTATAAATAAATAAATAAAAGTTTTGTCCCATGTGGCGATCGAACCCACCACACTCAGCACCATAAGAAGCGGCAAAGTGATCATTTAAACTACTACGCCAGTCATTATATTAGTACCCATAATACAAGCTCTGCTTAGTTTGGGACTAGAATGGCGTTGTGTGTTAGATGTCCAAAATATTTATTTATTTATATTATATAAAATATTATATAAATATTTATTATATATATTATATTAATATTTGTTATATTTAATATTCCGCAGAAAAATAAAACAAAAATTGTTATATCACTTAAATAAGTTTAGTGTCTAAAACTTAATATATTGTGTCATCCATCATCGTCAACAGGCTTTAATAGTCCACTGTTGGACATAACCCTGTTCCTAGCGAAGAGGTTTTCGTAGTAATTACAGTTAAAAAAAATGAATCAAACAATTCTTTTTAATATTTTTTCTAACAGTTAAATAAATATTGACCGCGGAACACACATCAATATTGCCAAGGAACCGATTACAAAAGAAACTGATACCACTGTAAGAGCAGTCCTCTTGTAAGAGGTGTCAAAGCTGTCAATAAAACCAGCGATAGATGAATGAACGAATGAATCAGTACTGTAAAATGTATGTAAGGTGAAATATATTTTTCGATTATCGGTTGGAACAAAACAGTCGCGAATTCAATTTTATGATAGTGAATACTGTATTAAATACTACCTATTACCAGCGGCTCTACCCACGTATATATGTCCGCTGTCGCGGCAATAAATAGCCTATGCCCTTCCTCAAGAATCAAATGCCAAATAATATTAAACATGGCGTGGTGAGTTAGATGTCCGAAAAAAAAATATCCAAGATTTGTGTATGTGTTGTATTTCTTATCTGAACCGCTTTAGCTTATCCATTTACCGTAACCTATTTTCCGTATCCAGTATACAAATTATATACTGCCTATTCAAAGTTACTATTCCTAAGTAATGCACCAATGTAATTTCTTTCGTAACAACTTGTGCATTTTGAATAAGAGTATCACGTCACACTTGTTTGCTCTCGAGGGTTTGATACTTTCAAGTTGTACAAGATATGTAGATTTAATGCGTTTTTATTTAACTGTAGTGCTTTTAAAATATGAACTTTATTATTTATGGAATAAGTTGAAACTCAAAAGATACAGTGACGATAGTTTTCCATGCGATTATACAAATAGACTTGCATTTTCAAGTAATAGAACTGTTCCAACAAAAGGGGGTCATCTTCATTTTCTTGCTTTATTTAACTTTTAGTATAGGAATCTTTCATTTAGTATATTTTATACCCGAACGCCTATCGTTAATCCTGGAATCTTCCCTGTCAAAATATAATAATCACAAATTTTAACAAAAAGAAACCGACTTCAAGAACTGGACCAAATGAAATGGGACCATACAGGAAGCACCAGCTTTCAAATAAAAAGAATTATCAAAATCGGTTCACCCAGTCAAAAGTTCTGAGGTAACAAACATAAGCGAAAAGAAACAGTCGAATTGCGAAGCTCCGCCTTTTGTGAAGTAGGTTTAAAATGAATTCAAGTGTAAATAAAGCATTATAATGTTAAATATTTCTAACCTGAATTTCAACAGGCACAATTTTTATATACCCATCATATGAAGACAAAAAATAAATGATACATAAGCAAAGTTCCATTTTATGGGCTTTCGGCTATAAAAATGTTTATAATTTCTTGTAAAATAAAATTTCCCTTCTCTCAAAGTTTTAACATTATACCTAATCCATCTACCTAGCTTCTATGATTCTAAATAATTTATGTTGTTATATAACATAGGTAATCTCCAGGGCGATATATCTAATAACAGAAATATTACGTATACCTAGATCTACAATTTATACTTTAAGAGCGATTTCAGATTATCGGCTCCGATTATGGTGTCGGGCGCCGATCCGATATCAATAAAGGGTACAATACTTGTACTGTCTTTGAGTATTGAAACTGTAAACACAGAGAACAGATTTCGGACCACTGTTTATGCATCGTAATATTTTTTGTCTCATGTAGGTGGCCAAGTGGTTTAGGCTGTCGCCGCGCCGCTTGCCAATTCGCCAAGTGTTGTGGGTTCAAATCCTACACGGGACAACACTTGTGATCCACAAATTGTTGTTCTGAGTTTGGGTATTAATTGTGTCCTTTTCATATATGTCTGTAAAGTCCCCCGCGGCACAGGATGTTTATTCCTAATGCTGGAGGTGTCTTTAAATAAAAAAAACTAGTACATCTCGCAAGAAAAGCGTTTGAAAACTTTGATGAAAAAATATTATGTGTTTTATGAAAAACGACTGATATTATTCCAAATATTTTTGTTTTTATCAGTATGTATTAAATTTCATAATGATTGTAATATTATTTTTGAAATGTGGATCAGTTTAACATTAAAAAAAAACTAGCTGCTTGAAGAAATAGTGACTTGAAATAGGATATAATTACAACAATTTTGTGGAAAATATTACGTGACATCAGTCAAATAAAAAAAACAAAGGGGGGCCATGTTTTATTTAGCTATGATAAACTTGTCACAACCATACATACTTGATCTGAGCATTTTATTTTAGTATTTTTTTTGGGATTTGTTTGCTAATGATTTGGATACACCAATAAAAAAAAATACAAAATAAAAATTACCTTAAAATTTCTCTGTCATGAAAAAACCGAAGATTGCAAAACGGATTAGTAATGGTTTTTGAAATTAATTTATGCAAAATTATTCTTACCAGTGACTTACCAGTGAAGTTTAAAGTTTATTAATTAAGTTATCCTTGGCAATTAAAATTAATACAAATAATGAAAACCACTAAAGTCAAAGTAATTGAAGAACAAGTAAGTATTGAGAAACAAAAGAAGTAAAATAATTAAGTCTATAATCGGTATAATTTAAAGACAAATAAGATTTATTTTAGTTCTTGGCGCCCAACGTGGGACTAATTACAACATTGGCAGTGGTGATACAAAGTTTGTTGATGTTTTCATATCACTGTTCAATTGTGTGAAACTGTTGAATGATTTTGTTTATTCTTGTTGAAGAACAGCATAAATTGTTCTGTTTACCCTTTATAAAAGCGTACAGAATACAGAAACGGAGCTGAAATAAAACATTTTTGTAAAGTAAAACGCAAACGCCAACAGTTCACATAATTAATCATGATTATTAAAAAAAATAGAAGTAATTCAACTGCTTTTTAGAACACAAATGGAGCAATGCGTCTTATGTTTATTTAGTAGTACTTTATTATTGACGTCTAATTATCATCCCAAAATTACACCACAAACTAAACTTACTTGCAAAATTTCTTCAGCAGAAGCTTTGCTCACATTCACAAGTCCAAGCATTTTTGACCAATGGCGCGGAAGCTTGATAGCGCCACTTTTCAAACTCTGAAGGTGTTTCAAACGTTTCGATTGACTAAACGAGCTCATCATAGGTTCATCTCAATTGAAAGAAAACGATTAATTAACTATTCACACAACGATTAAATTCCGATTTCAAAATAAGAATAAGCGACCGACGGACGAGTTTCATGATCGCGACGGAATAAGCGAGCGATCGTGCCGGCTACATGACTCCTACTAAAGTTACCGACTAGGGTTGCCGGTTTTATACAACAATTATCCTTGTTGGGAAAATTTTGATATTAATTTTCTTTCTAAATATCTTATATTCTAAGTAAGACTTCTTTTGAACGATATTATATTATAAATGTCTAAAACATGAAATAAGTACTGTACATATTTAACGTATTAGACATTAATATGGCTTAAATTTCCTGAATATTTCAACAGATATGAAAGCTTTTTCCCTTGTTATAAAATATAACGATTAAATTACTTCAGTAAACAACAAAAATGTTTCAACATCAAAGGCTGTTGATAAAATAGTTCAAGAGATATCTATACTAATGTTATTAACGCGAAAGTTCGTAAGTATAGATGGATGGATGGATGTATGTTTGTTACTCTTTCACCCAAAAACTACTGAACGGATTTGGATGAAACTTTACAGTAATATAGCTTATACATCAGAATAACACATAGGCTACTGTTTGCCGCGATAACCGACATTTACGAGGGCGGAGCCGCGGGCAGTAACTAGTTCTATATAAATAGAGAGTTAACTATATACCTGTACAAAGTACCTACCTACTTATGTATTTTAATGACACTATTTTTCTACTTCGTTCTGGAATAGCGTGATGTTTTGCTTCTAACCTTCGTTTTTATGAAACATCGTTTCTCTAAAACAAACATAGTAAGTGTATATATGTAGCTATGACCTAAATTGGTAAAATAACGTTCAAAACGTTCAGTATCAAAAATTATTTTTAGAAAAACTTTTATCCACTTCAATATTGGTTCCATCATAGAGCTGTCTAGGTGTGTTGAGGTAGGAAATATACAATGATGTTTTGGCATTTTAAAATTTTCATAAGACAACCTTTTAAACTAACGTCTGTTTATCCTTGATGGAATATATAAAACTATAATATTATACCATTCTTTCAGTAGTATTCTTTGTAACTTGAGCAAGTCAAAATACATACCGACTTAAAAATTCCTCAATTTCAGATACATTTAGATAGATAGAAAACTCTTTTTTAACCGACTTCAAGCAACGTTATTAAACGACTTCAAAAAAGGAGGAGGTTCTCAATTCGACCGTATTTATGTTTTTTTTCTCTAAATGTGTTCGCGGATAACTTCGTCGTTTAGAAACAGATTTTGATGATTCTTTTTTTAATAGAAAGGAGATATCTCAACGGTGGTACCATGATAAGGACATTAAGATCTGATGATGGCATCCAAGACAAATCGAGTAAACCTTGAAGATGGTTTTTGTTTTTGTTAAAATATTTGTACACCGTATTACAGAGTTGCAAGAGAGTACATACAAGGTCTGATATTATCTGATTGTTACTTTTGTTTGTCATAATATAAAGTGTACAATAAAGAGGTTTATTCTTCGTCTGCAATAAAATATGAACTCATGATTGTCTGCACTTGCAACCTGTAAATACATCCTTGAAATAAAACTCTACCATACTGTACCTTTATTCTACTATTTAACTAAATATTTTTACTACTGCTACTATATGGCACATTTAGCGATAACGATATTTAATAATAATAATTTAAATAGTGGAATATAAGTACAACTTTATTTCAGGAATGTACATCTTGAATATTTCTGAACGCATACACATTAACTGAAATGCAATCCAAACTCTTTCTTTGGTTATAAAATATGACCAATTAAAACGAATGCCTTGGGTATCCAGGTAGTTATTAATTACATATATAGAATACTAGTTTGTTGCCCGCGGCTCTGCCCGCGTGTATGTTGGTTATCGCGGCAAATAGTAGCCTATGTGTTATTCAGATGTATTATAAGCTATATTAATGTAAAGTTTCAAATCCGTTCAGTAGTTTTTGCGTGAAAGAGTACCAAACATCCATCCATACATACTTACAAACTTTCGCGTTTTTAATATTAGTATAGATATAGATATATATCGTAGAATAAGGGAAGTGACGATCAAATAAATTTAACCGTTTGGGAGCAGACGTCCATGGGCGATGGTACTTAAGCGTTTACCATCAGTCGTACACAGAGAGCTTGTGCTTGATACCCAAGGTTCAAGCAATACTCGTCTTCTACTAAACATCTACATTATTTACATAGCTTTATGATAACAAAGTAAAATAAAAAGCGACATTTTCCTTCATCACATTTCTTGTTAATATTATGTTTTTTATAGCTCTCAGTGGAACAGTTAATGGTTTCAGAAAGGTTTATTATTTATTGAATACATCAACATTAAGCTATGCCATTCTCAGGAGCTAAGATTTCATTATGAAAACATTTGAAAGTTTAAAGTGTTGGTAAGATATTTTTCTTTTGTTCTAACAGTTTTATAGTCGCACAGTGATGTAAGTTAAATCCTATTTAGAGATCATAGAGTTCGTTTTATCACCATCTTCATTGTTATAAATGAAAGTTGAACAGTGCGTTTGTTATAATTAATATGTGTTTTACTTGAACACTAACTGCAGTTTGTACTTTATGTCATGCGAGACGGAAATAAGTTCCTGTTAGAAGGAGATGATAATAACAAGTTGAAAATTAATGAATAGTCTTGTAAGAAAGACATGTTAAGTACGTCAAGTCACATTTAAGTCACACGCGACTTAATTTTAGGCTGTTATTGAGATACGATATCTTGTTAATATATTTTTACTAAAGATCACGTGGTATTTACGAGTTATTTTGACACGTGATTGGAGGATTATTTGGTAACAGGTAATGTAATTGTTTGTTTATGCACGATTTAAGAATACAACCTTGGACTAATATTGATTATGTTTAATTAAAAGGCCCGTTAGTCTAGTGGTTAGTGACTACCTGCTAAGAGGTAGGTAGTGGGTTCGATATCCGTTAATGTCGTTATCATAGTATGGAAATTGGCCTCGTTTGGGATGGAGATGATCGTATGTGAAATGTGTTAGGTTATTTTTATTTTATTACTTCTTAATATCTAATAAGTCGTTATTCGTGTTTTCAACAATCAACTTTATCGATAATTGATTAATGTTCATCTAGCACCATCTATCGCAACTCAAGCGAACTACATTAAACTATATTGCAATAAGATCCATTGCGCTGTCATCGGTGCAGAATAAACAGTACCAGGGCGTATCAAGAGAGGGCGCCACTAAACGAGAGCGAAAAAAAAAGTCATCCAGCTACTATTTTTTTAATTTGTGTACTTTCTAATCTTGTATATGGATTTAAAAACATACAAAAAGTTTTAATACTTTAAGTAGGTCGAACATAAGAAAATTCGTAAATAAAGTAGAACACTAATTAAACCGCATATAAGATAGATTGATAAAAAAAATTGCAAAGTTGTACTGTCTTGCGTGACTTTGCATACCCTACTGATATGTTCCTTACAGTTTTACAAGATTCGCAATCACGGAGGAAGGGATTGAAATCGTGAATAATATAAACCCAAGCATGGTGTTTCACGTTTGTAAAACAGACTTTTGTCTACCGCTCCCACCCGAATATATTGCGAAACTAACCCTTTTTTTCCTCACTCAGACTTAGGAGACAGAACCTTTGTACAAACTAAACTAGACTTAGTGATACATTACTTTTTCTCTAATTAGCCAAACTAAAATAAATCATAGCGTGACACATTTATTTATGTAACGTGCTTTCAGAGAATACTAAAAAGGTAACGTTGTTTTTTTGGCAGCAATATCGAAGTTTAGAAGACACAAACAATTGTTCACTAATCCTGCCAATGTAGGGTTCAAAGGAACAAGGTCGTGTTGTTTCTTAATAAAGTAAGTGCGTGTGACGACAAGTATATATGCGTTGTCGTTAACTTGTCTTTTACGAGCATTATGAGGTACACTGTACAGAGTAAAGTGTTTTTGTAGCATAATATTACCTATCCAATATAGCAAAGCACAGAATACCTTCGCTTGAGTTGACGCATTTTGTTTCAATAACACGGTACTCGAATATCTTTGGAATAGAGAAGACCAAACATTTTATTATGTATGTTTCTTATTATGAGAAAGTTCACCCTGTTCCCCGCATTCTTACTGAAATATCTGTGTTACAACAGATACTTAGAGCTTTTTCAAATTATCGCTACCAGCATCTTCTACTCCCCTGTGTCCCTATCGGATGAACCCGAGACAGAAACCTGTGAGAAATTTTACCTGGAATGGTAGTGATATTCGGGCAAAGTACAACTATCGCTATCAATGCGATTAGTAAGAATACATGGAGAAACCACTCCACATATGTATATCTCCAGCTATTATTGGAAAAAGTTTTAAGTACCCCTGCTATAAGTTGGGATATTTAGAATAGGGGGAAAATTCAGGTTTCAGATGTGCAATTGAGTTGTTTTGAATTCATGACATACATGAGCAACAGCTTGAGTTGTCCTAATTCTGGGTGTTCTTTGTGTCCGTTACATGTATGTTTGTAAAGTCCCCCGTGACACAGGATTTATTTTCATAATGTGGGAGTTGTATTAAAAAAATTATACAACTGACGTAAACATATATCTAACAGAAAGAATTGCAATGACGTCTGACATCAGATCGTCATCAACCACCTAATGGTCTACTCTAATACTTAGTACTCAATGTTTAAGAAGACACTAAAAGAAGAGAAGTAACAGAAGAAATGGAATTACTCGGATAAGACTAAGAATAAAGCAAAATGGAAATATGTGGTCCCAGTCATAACAGGATCCTTAAAAAAGGAACATATAAAAAATAAAGCATTATTTAATACTAAAACAAGGAATAATAAATTGGGAAACTAATTCTACTATAAAAAATGGTATGAGGTATTATTAAGGCTACTTTAATTATGTTTAAAACAAATTATAATATAGCGATATAAGAGGCCCTCTAAGTTACGAATTAATGAAAATAATTTATAACTTAATGAGATTTTTATAAGTTTCAGCGTTAATATTTACTGCTTCTATTTTCAAGTGTGGAATTAAAGATGAAATTACTTAGAACGTAAATTACTTAGCAGGAAGAATCGTCACAACAAGTTTGGTTAGTAATATTTAAATACTGGACTCTAGAGAACACTAAAACGAATAGTACTATAGAGTAATTATACAGGGTTAACTTAATATGCAAAGCGAAATTCAACGGGGCTTTGTTTACATTATTATGTATATATTTTCAGATAACTGTCCTCGTTTGCGTCCAAGTTAATGCGCAACGGGAGATTAATTCAATTATCATATGTACACATATACTGCGTGACTATCGAAAATACAGTTTTTGATTTTTTAGACAATGCTAACTAATTAATAGATTATATCAGCTATGGTTAAAAAGTCAATTAGTATTTGAATTAAAGCTATATGTAATAAGTGAAATAAGATAATAATAATACTGTAATTAAGTCTCCGGCAATGGATAACGTGATTTCTAAAGTTATCCTGAAGAACATATAAAAAAATGAGCTTTATACTTTAACGAATTTAAGGTAATATTTTATACACCTGTACTATCTGTTACCTGCCCAAGTAATCACAATCCAGACTCTATAGTCACTGGTCGTTCTTACCTGTGTTGGAGACATACTCAGAGAAAGTTTCAGCTTTTATAAAATAACGAAGGTCTGGCTGTCGTGGGCTCTTGCTCTTTTCGAACTTATGTACGAATGTATGCTTTTGTAACTACTTTGAAGGTAGCTTAAATCGTCGGATTCACATCATATTGAAATTGAACAGTTTTTTCGTATGATAACAATTTTGATGTAACTTAATTTTCTTTATCAATATTTTCCTTGTTCCCGATTCCTTTTAGAGGTCGGCGCAATGGATAAAATAGCAGAAGGATTTAGATTGAAATATTTAACGAGTGGAAACTCACTCAAACTCAAACCAGAGCACTTATTTATGAGTGGTTGGGTATAGAAGTAATGATTTCAATTGTATACTGACAAAAGAAGTAACTGATGATAAGTCACTACGGTGACCATAGATATTGCAACTTAAGACCCACAAGTACGTTAACCCGCTTGTGGATAAGAATCCCATAACTTCAGCAAATTGTTGATTTTTTCAACTCCACGATCTTTTGCTTAAAAGTAGAGAAACTTATTTAAACTTTGTGCTCAGCTTATTAAAAAAGCTAAAAAAAAAAAAAAACTTGCCGCAAGGTATACTTCGTTTGCTAATCGCGGTCTTTACTCTATCATGTGTACATCATTCATTGAATAATAATATAATCATGCTCAAGCGACCATCAATCCGTCTGGAGACATGACCAGCCCACTTACACTTCAGCGTGCTGATTCTCCGCAAGATATCGGTTACTCCAGTTTTCTCTCGAATTGTTTCGTTACGTATTCTGTAGAATAGAGAAACACCCAGCAGCGTACGCTCCATTGCACGCTGGCTGAGTGACTTCAAACTTGTGAAGCGGTCCAACGGTCACTGATCACTTCTTGACTCCGGATGTCATTACAGATAGGATGCACTGGTCACAATTTCCTACATAAAATTAAAAACAAAAATGTAAACCATTCAGTTTTTAACCGACTTCAAAAAAAGGTGGAGGTTCTCAATTCGACCGTATATATGTTTTTTTTATGTGTGTTCGCGGATAACTTCGTCGTTTATAAACCGATTTTGATGATTCTTATTTTAATGGAAAGGAGATATCCCAACGGTGGTACCATGATAAGGACACTAAGATCTGATGATGGCATTCAAGAGAAATCGAGTCGAACCTTGAAGTCGGTTTTTGTTAAAAAATTTAATACCAAAGAATTTTTTTTTTCGGTCTATCTAAATCGGCCCGCTGATAGACACATAAAAACCAATTGCTACATCTCAAGCTCATTTTCACTATAACAATATAATTTTATACCACGTTTCTCTCTGGTTACTATGAAACCTGACTTCTTGGCTAATACGCCGACATGCCACTTACCTATAAATTTTCGGGTATGACACATATCGGGTACGTGTGTTAAATTAAAGAGCAATTTCATATTTTAGTTTATTTTCCAGCCAATTAATTTGGCCGCGCGTGTCCACTAGACTGTTTTGTTTCAGCTTGGTCCTTTGTTTTCTACTAGTATTTGCATAACATATTATGTATAATAAATCTTTCAAAAAGATTTATTTGTCTTATAAATAACGAAAAAATGTACATAAGTATATCTCATAAATTTTGTCTTTACTAGAAATTAGCACGGAATTTAATGTAATTGAAATAATCTAAATAATTGTATCCAATGAAAACTATCAAAAACGAAATTAGCAAGTTACCAAAGCGATAACAGTATAAAAACATTAAAAAACATAGTTTAATATTAAGCTATTATTTCTATAGTACCTAGTGCCAGGTTTCCAAGGGGCTTAAATCTCAACGTGGAAATTTTGGAATTACTGACACTAATGCGCTTAACGTAATTATATCTTTAAATTCATTTCTTGTCTCTGATTTCAAACAGAATTTGACGTCAATGATTTGCAAGCCTTGCCGAACTCGAATAGTATATAAAAGTAATCTTGGTCGTATTTATCGAATGATAGATAATATGAAAACCTTTTGATATGTTTTCATATAAACAGGTTTTCAGTTTTATTGGAAGTATATTAAAGGGATTAAATTCTAGAGTGCTGCTTGAGGAAACTTATTTGTGTGTTATTCTTCCAGATAAAACAGACGGATTTCATATAGTTTTTGTTCATCATTATAACCATTGAAATTATCATAAGACGACTGTATCAAGAAATTGTAGCAAATAAGTAGGTCTCTATCTATGGAAATAAATTAGTAATCAAGAAAAACTCATCAACTTTATGTAAAAATGTCACTGAATTGTCTAATTCAGTGACTGGCTTTGCCCCGGGGCGTCACCCGCGGTTATTGTTGTACTGCGGGTAACACCGCGGGGCTCAGCTAGTTATCAATAAATTAATCGATAACTCAATGAATCGGAGTATCGCAGTCCACTATTGAAGATAAGCCTATTTCAATACGCTTTTCAGCAGGGCCCAATCCACTGTCCTGCATGGTGCCTTCTTCAGATCATTCGTTCTGATTGGATTGTTATTCAATTACTGACAGACCCCCGTTTACCGGACAGATAAATACATAACATATATTATTTAATTAAAAATTATGAGATATGTTATTGAAGAAAAAAACACACTATGGGTACTGTTATAAAACATTCATGTTTTTGTTATTTTATTATTCAGTTAAAAGTCTTAAAAACTTTGTCATAAAACATATTCATAATTGTTCTGAGACATGTTACCATTGCATGCAACACGGTGTACACGATGTTCACGACGGTAATTTAAAATGAAATTGGTCAACAACTTCACTTTAATGTTATTCTCTGATAACGTTATGCAATCTCAAAAGAGACATATACTTTCTTACCGTTCGGTTATGTAAAAATATCAACATCAGTAAACACACTAATGTGAAATTGTAAGTAAATAAGGTAAGATGTTTAATGCTTTTATGTTATTATGCTAAGTAGCACATCGTGATTGATAGCTTAGAGAGTCAGTAGAAGATAACATTAACACGGCCAGTGAAGAAAATCATCATGCTTATTAGTGGCCTTTTTAAGATGCGAATATTCTCTACAAGTACAAATTTATATGGTGTAGGGAGAAAGGAACTTTGATTATTATCATATTTGCTGGTGTCTATGAGCGGGCGGTAGTTAAATATAACTACCGCCCGCTCATAGACAGCTGCATAACAAGAGTCTCTTTATGCAGGAATGCTCCGATGAATTAAAGTGAAGAAGCTGGCCAAAATTTTGTGAAAATATAACATTATAAAAACTGCCTAAGTTAGTTTATTGACTGAATCTAATTATTTTTAACCGACTTTATAAAAGGAGGATGTTCTCAATGCCACTATATTTTTTTTTATGTTTGTTACCTCAAAACTTTCGGCTGGATGAACTGATTTTGATGATTATTTTTAATTTGAAAGCTGGTGCTTCCCGTGTGGTTCCATGTCAATTTGGTCCAGTTCTTAAAGTCGATTTTTTTGTTAAAATGTCGTATTATATACCTTTTGTATTGTCAGTAGTTTTGTCAAATTAATATTTTTTCGTACATCTAAACACACAACGCCATCTAGTCCCAAGCTAAGCAGAGCTTGTGTTATGGGTACTAACTAGACAACTGATACAAATACATATTATACTTTTTTTTTGTAAATACATACATATTATACATAGAAAACACCCAAACTCCGAAACAAATATTTGTAGATTATACAAACGTTTGGTCCGACCCGGGAATCGAACCCGATACCTCATGATCAGCAGTAGCACACGTCAACCGCGAGACCAACGAGGCAGTCAAATTGTAATCATATGGTTTACAGAAATAAATACAAAGAAATCCTCATGTCATTAGAATGTGGTATTCGAATGGAATAAATCATTTCTTCCACTTAAACGTTACGAAAACATTTCGGGTAGTCTTCGTGTTATTAGAGGGCCAAGTATTTTTGTTCATAATGTATTTTTAGGAAATTTATCAAACGAAAGGCTTTCTATAATCCTTGAACATGTAGTACCCATATGTCGTTGTCATATTAGGTCAATAGAAATTGATGGATACTGGCTTCAAGCCACTTAGTTGTCAAAAGGAGATTCATTGCTTTACTAGACGAAAAATGAACTCTTACGTAATTTAGATACACAATGTTATTAAATGTATATGAATAATGGAATAGATTTTTCTTAGAAAGTTATCTATCTATATATATTATAGTGAAGCAATAACTTTGACCACTTTTGACGAATA
The DNA here is from genome assembly GCA_949125395.1 of Diaphora mendica. Taxonomy (NCBI): domain Eukaryota; kingdom Metazoa; phylum Arthropoda; class Insecta; order Lepidoptera; family Erebidae; genus Diaphora; species Diaphora mendica. The sequence goes on along the minus strand of OX421312.1, from coordinate 7,154,823 downwards.
TTTTGCGAAAGGAGGAGGATGAAATTTGACACAATTAAAGTTTATTAGAGAAGGAATGCAGAAAGTTGAAAAATTAAGAAATAAATGAAATATGGTCGAATTTCGACCACTGGGCGATCATTAGTATACTAATTTTATTAAGTAAATTAAATAAGGTAAGGTAATGGTATTTTTTTATATTAATCACCTGATGATAAAGGGTTACCGACGCCTATGAACATGTTGTAACTTAAGTCTTGATAGTTTGAGGTGCATACTGTTCTTGAAGGATTGCTGGTGCGATAGGTTCAGAAATATCGCAAATCACAGGGACGGTTCCACATTGGTTTACGAGTTTTACGGTTTATTAGTTTAAATAGTTGAATAAACCTTATAATACAAGATCCCAGTCACCCCACCCAAATTTTTGGGATCAGTAGTCTAACATAAGCTCAGAAAGGAATGGATACTCGCTAACTTGAAAGCGGGGCCGTTATACAGTTAGCGGGTATCAAAGATGGAAATAAAACATGCAAACTTACGTCAAAGTAGGAAGGCTGGATTTTACATATGTTATATATTTATGATATTGTTATAAACAAACATATATAGTTGCCAGACTCTTTCCGTGGGCCGTAACTTTTGCCAGACACTTTAAAAGTCGTAAAAAAATTGGGAACTTACGTCATTTTAGGTAGGCTGAATTTTATATATATTACTAAGCATACTGTTATATAATATTTTCCAAAGAGCCAGACAAATCTGATGGGCCAAACATACTGCCAGACTCGTTTAAAGTTCCGCTGTGCGAGAACGCGTGAGGGCATTGTTCAAGTTAATTCAGTATTACTTATATTTAAATTTAATAAACTACTAGCTGAACCCCGCGGCGCGGGTATTATCGTACCACGGGTAACGCCGCGGGACAAAACCTGTCTAAATTACTGAGCCTAAGTTACTCCTTAGATCATCAGCTATCTGCCAGTGAAAGTCCCGTCAAAATCGGTTCAGCCGTTCCAGCGAATACCCAGAACAAACAGACAGACAAAAATTGTAAAAAAAATATATTTTGGTACATGTGCCGTGGATACATACAGTCATATCCATTTATTAAAAAGCAGGTAATTTAATATTACAAACAGACACTCCAATTTTTAACCGACTTCCAAAAGAAGGAGGTTCTCAATTTCATCGGTTTTTTTTTTTTTTTTGTTTTTTTTTATGTATGTACATTGATTACTCCGTCAATTGTGGACCGACTTTAAAAATTATTTTTGTATTCGAAAGGGTATGCTCCCCATGTGGTCCCATGGCCACCATATTAGGATCTGATGATGGGATCCCAAGGAAATTGAAGGAAACCCTCAAATTTACGTGAGCGCCTGCAATAAAGTTAAGGCAATTGTCTGCATGCTTTCATATTCTGTAAACATCATGTCCGAAATATTTATTTATTATTCTATACAGTATGTTGTATGTTACCTTTAGGCGTATTCTTTCAAGTTATTTAGGTGAAATGATGATGAGAGACTTGAGAAAGACTAAAAAGCGAAAAATAAAAAAAAAACTTCGTTTAAAAAAACCGATTTCAAAAACTGAAAAGTATAAAATAACTTAATTTGTATGTGCTACCTATTCATAGGTTTGAAGTCGGTGCCGAGCCAAAATGTAATAGTAGGACTCGCCGCGCGTAACCTTGAGCGGGATAGCTGCTCTTCGCGTAGGACAAAACAACCGAAGCGTCGGTGACGTCGTTGACGTTCGTCTCGAAATATAGCGAGTGTGGTACCTACTATTACATTTGGCTTGGCGCCGAATTCAAACCTATGAATAGGCAGCACATACAAATTAAGTTATTTTATACTTTTCAGTTTTTGAAGTCGGTTTTTTTAAACGAAGTTTTTTTTTTATTTATTTGTATAGATTTATTTTTTCATAAAAACCAATAATTAGTTAATATAGCTAAGTCCCGCGGTTTTACCCGCGGTTATTGTAGTACCGCGGGTGACGCCGCGGAGCGAAGTCTAAAAAAGTAGCCTAAGTTACTCCTTATATCATCATCTACCTATCAGTGAAAGTCCCGTCAAAACTCCAAAGATTTAGAAGTTCCAAGTATTAGCCGGAACAAACAGACAGACAGACAGACAACAATTGTAAAATATACATTTTTGGTATATGTACCATGTACATACACATGCAGTTAGTAAAAAGCGGTTATTAGCCGACTTCAAAAAAAGGAGGAGGTTCTCAATTCGGTTATATATATATTATGTCAGTTCGCGGATAACTTCATGAACCGATTTTGGTAATTCTTTTTTTAATGGAAAGGAGATATCTCAACGATGATACCGACGTACGAAGATCTGATGATGACACCCAAGGGAAATCGAGTTGAAACTTGAAGTTGGTTTTATTTTTATTAAAATTTTACTTGTAGTTTATTATACTATATACTAGTTGAACTCTGCGGTGTTACCCGTGGTTATTGTCGTACCGCGGGAAACGCCGTGGGACGAAGCTAGTCTAAAAAAGTTAGCCTAAGTTACTCCTTAGATCATCAGCTATCTGCCAGTGAAAGTCCCGTCAAAAATCGGCCCAGTCGTTCCAGAGATTACCTACCCGGAACAAACAGACAGATAGACAGAAGTTGTAAAAATTGTTATTTGGTACATGTATCGTGTATACATATGTACATAATGCATTTATTTAAAAGCGGTTATTTTAATATTACAAACAGACACTCCAATTTTATTTATTTGTGTAGATTTAAAAGCCCGTTGTTTTGCCCGTGTGTTGCCCGAAAGAAAGGATATTTGGGTACATATATATCCTTTTCTATAAAAGTAAATATGATTTGTTTTTCTAATCACACCAAGTTCGTGTGAATAACAATGTTTAGCTTAGCGAATATCCATTCCTTTCTAGTTAGTCTTTAGTCCTTATTATTGAGAAGTATGAACGCCTACAATAGCTCACATAGCAATACACATGAGGCGTATTGTTTACCGTCAACAGCAGAAAGGCGTAGTTTCATATAAACTTTACACGAGTCTGGGGCCAACTTCGGCCGGCCTGATTTGGCTGGCTACTTGAAAAATGTTTTAAAATAATATGCTTAATGATATATATAAAATTCAGCTTTCCTAAAATGACGTAAGTTAGCATCTTTTTTTTCCATCTTTGATATCCGCTAACTGTAAAACGGCCCCGCTTTCAAGTTAGCGAGTATCCATTCCTTTCTGAGCTTATGTTAGACTACTGATCCTAAAAATTTCATCTTTCCTAAAATGTAAGTCTGGCGTGACTGGGATCTCAGTCTATTATTTTATTGTTTAAGTATAATTCTGTATGTTGACTTTATTTTTGTAGCACGTTTGGGTACTCAATTCATGCAAGTACTTAGATTATAATTATTGTGTACAGCATAGTATGGATATGCCTAAGTGACGGAAATTAAAGTTGTAGCATTGTGGGGGAACCGGGGTCATATCCCTCCGACCTAGGATCCTCCGACCAGGCAAGGTGATCATACCTGGCGGGCCACGTATATTGCAATTGTATATTGCAATTCTTTTTTTCTATCTGTTATGTGTTTACAATAAATATAAATAAATAAAAATAAAGTATTTTCTCATAGTAAAGTAATAAAATATTACTAAGACTAGTTTAATAGTGATTTAAGTTTTCACGCTTTGTGCTATTTACCGACCCTAAAGTATAATAACCAAATATATTTGTGATAATATAGCTATGATAATATATCCAATATGTATATATGTAAAACAATGAATTCATTTCGTATATGAATGTACCAATATAAAGATAAATTTGTTATCAATGTCACCATTTAGATACCTCGTTAATTTATGCACATGAGTAGTGACTATTATTATTCTTGGCTAATAGCCCTTGCCCAGTATATTGTCTCGCTGTCATTTGAAGATGATAATCAACCTGGGTTTGCAGTATGGGCGTCTTTACCTATAGTGCAGGATGTGCGGGGTACACGGGCGCAGCAGTGTTAAGGGCGCCGGCCGCAGCACTTTTTAACCGACTTCCAAAAAGGAGGACGTTCTATGTTCCACTGTATGTATTATTATTTTTTTTTGTATGTTACCCGATTACTCCGTCAGTTGTGGACCGATTTAAAAAAAAAAATTGTATTCGAAAGGGTATGCTTCCGAGGTGGTCCCATTGCCAGCATATCAGGATCTGATGATGGGATCCCAGGGAAATCGAAGGAAACTCTCATTTTTTATAGGCACATACTACGTTTTTCGTATATTTTCTGAAGTTACACCCGTATTTGCGTCTGGTAGTCATCATTTTATGATGATGAGCTGATGATGTAAGGTACAACTCCTTAACGGTTAGGAGTTGGAGGATAAATCTTTAAATATCAGATGTATATATGTTACCTTTAGTCGTATTCTTTCAAATTATTTAGGTAAGCTGATGATGGAAGGTGGAAGGTACAACTCCTCAATGGTTAGGAGTTGGAGGATAATTCTTTCAATTTCATACGTATCTAAAGACCTTCAGTCGTATACTTTCAAGTTATTTAGGTGAACTGATGATAGAAGGTTAAACTCTTCAACAGTTTGGAATTAGAGGATGATTTCAATATTACACGTACGTTTAGACCTTCATTTGTATTCTTGATGGTGAAATTTGATGAAATAGTTCAACTTACTACTTACCTACGATTGTTTGCACTAAAAACTGAAAAATAAAAACTTTTTATAAAAAAACCGACTTCCAAAAAACATCCAACGAAAACTCTCTGCCAAAAAAACACTTAAAAGCGTAAAATAAACTGGTTCTTCATAAATTGCCTATACCTAATTCTTTATTCATTTAAATAGTAGTATTATAATGTGTGCTAGGTACCTAGAATCTGTTTGAAGTCGGTGCTAAGCCAAAAAGAATACAAACGAACAATTACAAAAGTCTAAGCGATAGTCACTTGGCACCGACTTCAAACAGATTCTAGGTACCTAGCACACATTATAATACTACTATTTAAATGAATAAAGAATTAGGTATAGGCAATTTATGAAGAACCAGTTTATTTTACGCTTTTAAGTGTTTTTTTGGCAGAGAGTTTTCGTTGGATGTTTTTTGGAAGTCGGTTTTTTTTTAATGAATCTGTGCGCTTACTGAAGGGCGCTACGCTAACTAAAGTATGCTATAGTAATAATTGCACACTGGTGCTTCACGGGCTAGAGAAGCCTCTGGTTTGCAGTTTATTACATTGTTACGTGAACGGAATGACTGCACGGATAGCACAGCGGTCCCAACGATTGGGTCGATCTTGAGTAGTCGATATACACATAGGGAACTCACATTTCATCAGTCAGTTGTATCATGAAGAATGTCCGGCACATGTCATTGTAGTATTTATTGTGGTTGCAAAAGCCCAAGCTCCCACAACAAATGCAATCAAACAAGCAATATGTCTATATTAGATAAAAAAAATGACACAAGGGAGCAAGTGAACAAACGGGTTTCCTGACGGTAAGCAACTACCGCCACCCATGGACAACTTAGAGACACAATGGCATGTATGTAATTAATTATTATAAATAAAGTTGTTTAAATTAATTAATTAAAATAACTTTACTATAGAATACTAACAATTATGTAGTTAATTAAAGCGAAATCTAATACATCATTAAACGAGCGATTCGTGTATAAATGTATATTCTGGTTTTTTTTGCAGAAATCCCCACGGATACCACCGACTGGTGGCTATATATACCTAACCTAAATCTGAGAAACGGCTCCAATGATTTTCATGAAATTTAGTATGCAGGGGGTTTCGGGAGCGATAAATCGATCTAGCTAGGATTTTTTTCGGAATTTACCGAGCATAGCTCCCATCCATCTAGGTAGTATCTAAATTAACATGTATCAATAAATAGCATGTATCAGCTATTTTTAAGAAGATTTATATTAATTAACTAACCCACGTTGCTTCGTCTGCACTTTTTAATAATGCTCGGCTCCTATTGGTCTTAGCGTAATGTTAACTATCCTATCACAGGCACGAAAATAAAACACACATTTTAAAATAAAAACATGAAAATACGTTACATATGTAGTTTCAGAGTTCGTCGTGAGCTACAACGTGACGCGAGAATTATATTTAAATAGATTATAAAGGTGAAAAGTTTGTTTGATTGTATAGGTTATTGCTAACCTCAGTAACTACTATTTCAAATCAAAAACATTATTTTATTGTTGGATAATAGTAATAGCTTATGGTGTTGATCCCTTCCCTAAAAGGACGTATCCTATCTTCGAATTTTAATGAGACAAAACAATATACATAGTATTATACTTTCTCGTTTTTTTTTTTAAATAATATTTCGAATTAGTTTATCAATAACGAAGTTCTGGGAAACCAATATAACAAAATCAAGAATTTTCACCCTTTATAAGTCGGTTAAATGAATACACTGAAGCCTATTTCTTTAAAGCATCATTGTTACAGTACAAATAATAAAATGTATAGGCAAAATTAAATTTTAAAGCATCAAAACTTAATGCGAATAATATAATACAAAATCTTCGCCGTGCAGTAATAGTGGTCATTTGTGTATTTATTTAATAAAAAAATTATACCAACATTTTGCGCATATAGTATATTATATAATTATATTGTTATTCATTACTGGAATACTTTGACGTCTATGGCCGCTCGGCCAAGGTCGGTATAATTTGTCATCTAGGAAGAGGGCCAAGGATACAATTTATCGGCGCCGTATAGGAACAACAAATAATAGGTACATAGAAAATTCTGACATATACATGGTATATTTCATTTTTTCTTAACTTTTCAAATTGGGATTCCATTCTGAAAAGCACGTATAAACAATAATAAAAGTCTCGTAACCGTCGCTATAAGTACCTATTGTATCTACGTCTTTCCGTAGAGACCCATTTAACAGATGAAAACTTAAGTCAACTATTATAGCATATTGTAGACCATCCCCAATGAATGATTTGTATTTGACCGATCCAAACCTAATTTGAACGGATGAAACTTTTATCTATTCGAGGCAGTAGTGCTTATTGCAGAAGTAGTAATTATGCTCTTATAAATAACGTAATAAAAGGTACACTGTGTTATATAAAATGCAGTAAATTCTCTCCTTTTCTAATCAATATTGCTTGTATATATTTAAAAAAAGAATAATGAAATTTCCTAGAATTCACGACTTACGACTTTTTTCACGAGACGCCCTAAATGTTTTTAATAAAGTTACAGTTTTAGAATGTTTATTAAAAATTGGTAAAAATATTAATTTTACAGTCGTAAAGAAGGGTACAATTATTTATGTCCTGAAATGCTAAAAAAAATAATAATATTTAACCCTTCACTTACCGCGTTCAACTTAGTGGGTGTCACTGGTATGCAGGGCACGGTGTTAGCACGACGAAAAAGCCACATGATTTAACCCTCTTTTGACATCCTTCCTCTCTCATTTACACAGTGCAAATGACTGTCAGTGGTATCACACTACCTATGTTAATCTTTCCTAATCGAGATACAGCGATCTGCTATTAACAGGTTAACAAGTTCGATGATTATCGCTATGGACGCGATAATCGAGGCTAAGTTTTTGTTAAATCAATGAGAGATTTTGGTAGCGGGAGCGATTTTAATATTACTTAATGCGAATGCTTTTTATGCGAATGTTCGTGAGGTGACGATATAGGAATAAAGATTGTCGTCACCTCTATTCGTCCTATGGAACTATAGGAGCAAACGGCGTAGGACAATATAAATGTAGAGAGAAAGAAACAAACCCCGTACCAACCCGTTTTGCCAGTTTGGTATACTAGGCCTGTACGTGTGTACATAACAACAGCCTTTAACAGTCAGTCAAAGGCTGTTGATATGGTGATTGATGTGATGTGAATGCTCTTATTTTTTTTATTTTTTTTATGTTTCGCCCGCCGAAATGACTCTACTCTGCCAGATGGAAAGCATAAGCAGAATCCAAGAGTGGTGGTCACCATGCTTATTGCGAATGCAGACAATGCAGTATGGCAACCCACACCATGGCGGCCTAGTGATGCTTCTGCATCTTTAAGTCTAGTCAACAAGTATAGAACTTGTTGACTATACTATTTGGGCCTCCGGTCTCGCACTCACCAATGAAACAGGACAGCACGAATGCTGTCATTTTACGTTGATTTTCTGTGCGAGGGTAGTACCGCCCCGGTCGAGCCGGCCCGTTCGTGCTGAAATCAGCGTGGCTCTACTACCTACAAAAAGACGTCGCAAAAAGAGGGGTGTTATAAGTTTGACATCGAGGTCTGACTGTGTGTGTGTGTCTGTCTGTGGCATTGTAGCTCTCAAACGGATGGACCGATTTCGATGCGATTTTTCATGTGAAAGCCAGTTTCCTTGCGGTGGTTTTTAGCTATGTTTGGATAATATCTGTTTAAAAAAAACCCGACTTCCAAAAAACATCCAACGAAAACTGCCTGCCAAAAAACACTAAAAAACGTAAAATAAACACATAGCAATTTATGAAAAGCCAGTCTATTTTACGCTTTTTAGTGTTTTTTGGAAGTCAATTTTGTTTTATAAAAAGTTTTTATTTTTCCATTTTTTGTGCAAACAATTGTAGGTTATTAGTAAGTTGAACTATTTCATATCCCCAACTCCCAATCGTTTTACTTTCTATCATCTGCTCATGTGATTAACTGAAATAATTATTATTCAAGTTAAGGTCTATACGTACGTGTGATATTAAAATCATCCTCTAATCCCTAAATGTGGAAGTGTTTAACCTTCTATCATCAGCTCATCTAAATAACTTAAAAGTATACAACTAAAGGTCTATAGATACGTATGAAATTGAAAGAATTATCCTCCAACTCCTAACAGTTGAGGAGTTGTACCTTCCATCATCAGCTTACCTAAATAACTTGAAAGAATACGACTAAAGGTAACATACACCCATATGATATGACATTTAAAGATTTATCCTCCAACTCCTAACCGTTAAGGAGTTGCACCTTACATCATCAGATCATCATCATGAGATGATGACTACCAGACGCAAATACCGGAGTAACTTCAGAAAATGTATGAAAAACATAGTACGTGCATGAAAAAAAATGAGGGTTTCCCTCGATTTTCCTAGGATCCCATCATCAGATCCTGATATGGCGGCAATGGGACTGCTTCTGGAGCATACCCTTTCAAATACAAAAAGAATTTTCAAAATCGGTCCACAATTGACGGAGTAATCGGTGAACATACATTAAAAAAAAAACCGATGAAATTGAGTACATACAGTGGAACATAGAACCTCCTCCTTTTTGGAAGTCGGTTAAAAACTAACACTATTATACCTGAATATCTGACTTTTAAAAAGAGGTAGCCAAGAGTTTATTTGCCAGTATTATTCTCATAAGGCTCTACGCATTTTCAAAACTGAAAGTTGTAGATTAACACACACAGGAAGTAGATTTTGGTGTTTTCATCTAATTTACCTTGACAATCCAGCACGTGTTGTGGTATCTGTTTGTGTCGATCTATGAGTTTTAACTATAGCTTCAATTTAACGTTCATAAATTTCACTTAGGGCCGGTTTTTCAATCCGCAGTTAAACGGTCTAATAACTAACAAGGGAATAAATGTATCCAGCTCTTTAACAAGCGAATAAACTTTTTGTGTTTTTCAATCGGGAGTAAACAGTCAGATAGTTACTTGATGGTCCTTCACAGCTATGTTCACTGTAATCATGCGCAAGTGAGATGCAGCTATACAGGTAGTCACACGTTAGATAAGGACCAGAAACTTTTAGACAACATTCAAGTTGACTGTTCTTTTTCTATTTCTTTTTGTCTTTTATACGATTCCGGTTTGGGATATTTAATTAAATGAAATGAAAGCATTCGATTATAATTATTATTTGTCTATAATGATGTAGTAAATAATAATTTAGTAAAAAGTCGTTTATGATATTCCTGTAGTAGAGTCCGTAACAATTATTGAAATCAAAATTTATAAAAATGAAATGCCGGGTTTGCGGGTGGTGCATAGTAATTTTTAAACGGGTGTTTCTACTTTTAATAAATATGTGTTTAAAAGTAAAAAGTATATTTGTATTTATGTCAGTTCTCTGTACCTATTGGTGACGAGCAGATTCCCTAGCGGCAAGTCGCAGAACTAACGTATGACAGATAAAAATAAGTATACACGTTAACATTCCACTTTTAGAATACTGTTTACCCTCACGAAGTGGTCCTAAAGTATTTTTTTTACTACTCCGTAGACGTCTATCAATGAAATCATTGTAGAAAGAATTTAAATGGTGACGAGCAGATTCCCTAGCGGCAAGTCGCAGAACTAACGTATGACAGATAAAAATACGTATACACGTTAACATTCCACTTTTCAAATACGTATTTTTTACTTCTCCGTAGACGTCTATCAATGAAACAATAACAATGCACTCGCTCTGTACATTAAACTGCCAGGTAGAAGTGTCTGTCATACGTTAGTTCCGCAAACGGCCACTAGGGAAATCTTCTCGTTACCAATAGTACAAGCTCTGTTTTGTTTCGAACTAGATAGCAGTGTGTGAAATAAAAATTCTTCATCTTCTCTATTGTATCTATAACCTATATTTCTCTAATAACCCTTTTTACCTCAGAACAAAAAGTCAATCTAGTCAAAAACATCCATAATCTATCAAATATTCAATAACGACCTACGTACTTAAACTTTACCACAAATAGGTACAAGAGAAATACACAACGTCAAATCACTATTCTACAGAATAAAACACTAACTGAGGTTTGAAAGCACAGATAAAGTTATCAGTCAGATTACAGCTTTATTCGTCTGTTAACTGATGTCTGACTATTGAAAGACCCAAACTTACGCTAACTGAGGAATAAATGCTATTTGACTGTTTATCTGACTATTAAAAAACCGGCCCTTAGTGTCTTATTTCAATAAATGATTTTGAATTTGATTGAATTTGAATTTAATAACTGCGAAAGTGTGTCTTTCCTGTTTTCAACACATTCTTATACAGCTATATTGATTGGAATTAAATTTAGAATAGGGATACGTTAAAATCTCGAACTCTGGATTAGATTTTCGGTACGAAGAAAAAAATGATTGGCAAAATCGTCACTATTGCAAGTTTAATTACAATAGTATAGGAGTTGGATTATTTTTTACGTTACGACGTTTTTTTACTGTTAGTTTACTTATATTATATTTGGTAAAAGAGTCATATAAAAGACATAACGATAAATATGAAGTATCATTGTATAATCGCATGGGCGACTTAAGACCATCGGATGAAAAATAAAGAAATCTTGATTGTTTAGTCAAGTGGCAAATATAGATACCGATTATATGTGTAAGACAGAAATATAATAGGTCTTTACCTATGAAATTGCCGTTTTGTATGCAATAAGTGAAAGTACTTATTTTTTCAAACTTTTTATTTCTGTTATTCAAAGTAATCACCCATGCAATCGACGCATCTTTGCCAACGCATTGGCAGTTTATTGATGGCCTTCTGGTAAAAATCAGCTGGACGGGAGGCAACAAACTCTTCAAAGGCATTTTGTACTGCCTCTCGGGAACTGATTTTTTTACCCACTAAAAAGTTGTCTAAATTTTGGAAAAAGTAACAGTCGGTAGGTGCAAGGTCTGGTGAGTATGGCGGATGAGGGAGAACTTCCAACCCCGGCTCTTGCAGCTTGGAGACTGTCTGTTGCGCAGTATCGGGTCGCGCGTTGTCGTGAAGGCAGTGGGGACGACCGATTGACCAAAGCTAGTTGAAGATGTGCAAGCTTCTCCATCATTCTCTCCAGTTCTTCACAGTACACATCTGCATTAATGCTCATGACGTTTTGTAAAAAGCTGTGGTGAATCACACCCGCACTAGACCACCAAACAGTGACCATCACCTTTTTAGGGGTCATTTTTGGTTTAGGGCATTGCTTTGGTGCTGAACCAGGGTCTAATCAACATGCTGAGCGTTTTCGATTGTCGAACAGAATCCATTTTTCGTCGCACGTAACAATTCGTTTCAAAATTCCTTCATTTCTTTACCTGTTGAGCAGCGCAAGGCAGGTCTCGACGCGTACGTTGCGCTGGCGATCGTTAAGGTCGTGGGGCACCCATCTATCAAGCTTTTTTACCTTGACAATTTGTCGCAAATGGATCAATATTGTTTTGATGCTTACATTAAAAGCTGCTGCTAGCTCAGCTGTAGATTGAGTTTCGTCAGCTTCCACAATCGCCTTTAATTCATTATTGTTAACCAAAGTCTCCGGACGACCACGAGCTTCATTTTTCAAGTCAAAATTTCCAGAACGGAACCGGAAAAACCAATAACGGGTTGTGCGTTCGTTTGTACAGTTCTCTCCGTAAACGTTATTGATGTTACGTGCCGTTTGTGTCGCGTTGGTGCCACGACGGAACTCATATTCCATAATTACAAGAATTTTTAAAGTATCCATTATGACAAAAAATGTTCAAATGTAACGAAAATACAACGCTAATCAAAAAACAAAAGACTGAGTTTGTAAATAGAATGTCATGGTTTTAAAACAAAATTCATTTGAATTTAGAATACAGAGCCATTACAAACTTTTTTTTATTTGAAATGACCAGTACTGAAGAACGGCAATTTCATAGGTAAAGACCTAATATTTGGATGAGACGACAAACAAACATGTAAAATGTTTGATCATCTCATCCAAGTATTAAAAGTATGAAAAAGTATATTCGGTTGTCTTATTTCCATAGTTTTTATTTTGGTTTTTTTTTATTAGTTATGACATTTATATACATAATATAAGTATCTATGTGCAGTCCCGCTTTTGTTTTTGAAAACTCTTTTCGTGTTCTTTTTTTATCACAATTCGGCGGCGCATCTTTTCTTATTATCTTTTCTACCTACTCCCGCACTGGTAACATATCCAACATTGTGGAGAACTTTACAAATACACATGAAACAAGAACAACCAGATTCAGAACAACAATTTGTGGATCACACCAAATATAATCCCATGTGAGAATGAAGCCACAATACTTATTTAGCGCAGTCGAAAGCGATGAGGTGAACCTCTCAAACCACTTCAAGCATTCCCTTTATCAGAACACTACATAACATAAATAAAATGAGTTTATGAGAATATCTGAAAGAGAATATATAAAAAGGAGAGTGGTCTTCTTTGGACACATACAAAGGGGCCCGCAACATAAATGCCTGAGGCTTCTTTTAGAAGGAAAAATACCAGGCCGACCAAGTGGAAAGTGGATAGATTACATCGTGGCCTCGACCGGACTAAAGTATCACCTACTAAAAGAGGCCGCTCATGATCGCGACGTATACCGTCTGCCGACCTCCAACTTCATTTTGAATATGGCACCTTGGGGTGCTGTTGATGGGATATTCTCGTCATAATCATAGGATGATGATGAGAATATCCCATCAACAGCTTTTAACAGTCCACTGATGACTCTCAAGAAAGGAGGTTTTAGCCTTTTATACGCTGGCCAGAGGGGTGAGAGGGCTCTCCCCTGTAACTTATCCTTCTTCTTCATCTACAGCTTCTTACGACACTTGTGGGACTAATAGGAGTGGTGACACTCAGTATTCTCAATCAAAGTCAAAGTCAAAAAGATTTCATTCAAATAGGCACTTATTTTACAGGCACTTATGAATAGTCAATATTTAATATTTAAAAATCGAGTGATTCTAATCGCCAGTTCCAAGTGCAGCCTACCATTCATGGAAAAAAATCTGGCAAGAAACTCCATTGTTGCTAATCTGTCACCACAAGGACAATAACTCACAACTTTTTGAAATGTAATTTCCCGGAACTCGCTCTTTAGCCTCCAACGTACCCAGACCCGATTATACAACTTGACTAAGTAAGTACTGCAAAAACATGGTTCCGGCTCATCACTTTTATGAAAGCTTGACACGTATCATACTTTATATGCACAAATTAGATAGTTATTTCATGAACATAATGTATGCTTTAAAATGTGTGACATTATCAGTTTAACCCATCGAAAGTAATAATGGAATAGTTACTATTTAAAAAAGCTTGCCCGTCTCATAAAAGAAGTAAAGAAACATTTCTAGCCAGTCTTCCCAAGGATATCTAAATCATCATAAAAAAATGCAGTTCGAAAAAAAACGTATGACTTCGGACTAATTCTGTATTTCTGGAAGGTGTATCGAATGATACACTAAAGAATACACAATACTTTACACACTTTACCTCCTATTCGCATAGGCGCGTATTTTATTGTAACACTTTGTCGTATTAAGAAACTTGCTCATGAAAAAATATACTTTCTGGGTACTAACGTTACTAAGCAACTCGAAGTGACAGTCATGTTCGCCCGTCTATCCGTGACTGTAAAACCAGCAAAGTTTTATCAAGTTTTTATTAGGACTGCTGAAAAACAAAGCCTTAAGATATTAATTTAAATAATCAACCATATACAAGATAAAGAAAAACTTGCAAAATGAGTTAAAACACTCGCGCAAGACTGATGCCAATATGAAACGTTTAAATATGGGTGCTTTGAGCAATCAAACTCAACACAAGAACACCTTTTTTAAAGTACTTACTCATCCGCTTTGATTAATAAAAGGATGATGTTTTAAGACTCAACAAAAAAGATAATTCTAAAAGGAACAGTCTGTTTTAGCGTGTTCACTTGCGGTGATGTTTTTTAACCTATTGACTTATTAAAGACAGAAAGTAATTAGAGAGGTACCTACTTACGTTACTTTAATACCTAAGTAGTCAGGCTAAATATCGGAAAACCCATTGGGTATTATAATCAAATAAACTTTAGGATCACTTTATTCCAACTAAAATTTAAGGACAGTTAAAGACAACGTATAGTTTCTTAAACCATAAAGTGTCCGTAAACTTGAACCGTTATCTGTTCTAGTGTTGGATTTGTAGTTTAGAATTAGCCAACGCACTACACAATTTAGTAAGTAATAACCAACAATACATAAATTTTCCTTATAAGTTTATGAAACAGTCTAACATACTAACATTCTATGTACTGTGATATTTATAAAAAGAGTTTAAGAAGTGATATATATATATTTAAGCAGCGGAACGTAAGACTAGGATAAACAATAATAATTAATAGGCGAAAAATATCTACGGGCATTAACCTTTTTGTCAAAACAACAGTAGCTGATTCAAGATGACATGGTTCCATTCGAAATTATGCTAAAATAACACCACCCAATATAGCTTATCGATCATATAATCTCTGCTGAGAGTATTTTAGTCGATTGACATTGATAGTGTTATCTAAAGTGGTTAACACTCCATTAGTTGCAAAAGTACCAGAGTTCGTGGGTTAGGTTCAATAACAATATTACTCATATTATAATTTATCAAATGATGAAATGCGTGGCTCATTCGTTTTCAGACTATTTCACAACATACACTCATCACAACTTGATCACTACAGACTTTCATAAAGTAAAGCTTATTACTCAACATATCCTTATTTTACGCGGGGAATGCTTTTCGCGCCATACCCTCCGTAAGGGAACGAAGAGCGTGTGTGGAACTCCCGAAAACCCGGCCTACCTACTAAACACCTCGGCGGCCAACCTCGGCAGTTGGGAGCGGCTCCAGGAACGCATCAGCAGCTTCTGGAGTCCTCCCTACCTCACCTCACAACTGAGGTACATCCCGGGATGACTACGGTCACCCCAGAGGTAGGATACTATCGAACACAGTAAGAGGCGGCACAGCACCATGCCCTAGACGATACCCCTCGGGCCGGGTCCGGGTCCCCTGTCTTGGGTAGTTTGCAGCGGTCACATCGCCTCAAGATGTGTCCGCAGCGACCCTTAGGCGGCTATTAGGGAGCTAGCGCCCTCTGCCGCGTCCCCTTCGTCGCCTTCTTCACTCGGCGGACTCTTTCCGGAGCATAACATCCATACAGATAAAGACTGCGCCTTCCCACCCTTCACCACTCGTCAGCATAGCCGCGATCAATGCTGGCGGTGACTGGTACTCAACATATCACCTGTCTTGTAGTTATGAAAACATTTTACATTATGAAAGAAGTAATAATGACATGTAAGTTTAAATTCTGAAGCACAAAACGGATGGATGCAATTTAACTATACGAGTAATATGCATGTATGTAGTACTTCTAATACTAGTGGTCGTGCAGTGGTCAAAATTGGACCATATTTTTTAATTTTTTGAAGCTTTCTACTACTCTTTCATATAAACTTTAACCGTCGCAAACTTCATACTCCTTCATTTGCATTATTTTCGTAAAAAGGGGTACAAAATTTTTGCTTCATATATTATCTTATATATAAAATTCTCGTGTCACAATGCTAGTTACCATACTTCTCTGAAACGTCTGGACCGATTTTTATGAAATTTGGTGTGCATATCGGGTAGGTCTGAGAATCGACCAGCATCTATCTTTTATACCAAAAAATTTTTTTTATGGCAAAGCAACGTTTGCCGGATCAGCTAGTTATAATATAGATTTAAGTATGTTTATCAGCCAAAAAGGCAGTTTGTTTAGCCTAAAATCGATCAGAGTGGTGAGCAATGGGGAAGGCCTATGTCCAACAGTGGTCTGCAATAGGCTGATGATGATGTTTGTCGGAAGTAAGGTTACTTAAGCACAGGCTCTGTTTGGCATCAGACTGCAGTATGCAAGATGTGTAAAGATATTATCATTCTGCTAATGACAATATCCAAGAATGAATTAAAAACTTACTCAACCTGAGAATCGAAATAAATGCAAGGCTAAACAGCCAAGTTGTGTTATAGAACCAAAGAAGCAGCCTCGAAAGTTTAATTTTCGTTATCGACGGTAGTTTATCGCTAAGAAGTCGGAAGTGGGATCTACAAGTTGCGGGTTTAAAGCCCATTAACCATATCGAATTAAATCAAAACACAATACAAGAATATTGTAGGAGGAGTTCAAAGGAAGGAAGTAATTATATAAACGTAGGTAACATAATTATATTACTGTTCATGAATAAATATCTTAGTTACTACTTTCCTCAAAACTTTAAATAGTAAAAGAAGAAGGAAGGATAAACAGAATAAAATAAATATTTGTTTTATTATGAGGATTATTAACGAAGTAATCACATCCCGTTTGCACTTGTGCTAATATAGTGTCCTTATCTGTTAGTTTTGTAATGTGTATAAATAGCAAATACATTAATTATGCTCATAATATAGGTTTTTACGATTACGGTTGCTAAATTTGTACACCTTTTTTAATTGTAGTGGCCAATTGAATCAGGTCTGGAAATGGGTCAGGTACCGCAGACAATTGAGGGTCGAAGAATGCGGGAAGAACTCCCTCCTGCATAAGAGCAGGCCTGAACGTGACACGTGAAGCCATTTGGCACTCTAGTAGAAGCAGGCCAGGAAGGCAGCTCAACGCGCGAACCTTTTAGGTAGTACAAAGAGAGCATAGTGGTTTCCAGGCAGGAGGTGATCATCTACAAGCTGTAGATGCTCCGTGGTCCGTCGAGTCCTTTGTGTACCAGGGATAAACAGGATAACCAAGACAGCGTGCAGTTTTTAGTCAGTTCGAGTCAGACGTAACCACCACACAGGTTTTCCGTTATTGACGTCCAAAGGGACTTCCATTAAATATAAAAGGTGTATATACAAAATACACTAGAATAGAAACACTACGAGTAAACGTTAATAGTAACCCTGCTAAATAGTTCCATCACTAGTTTACTGAAGTTATGATTGTGTCGCGTCGTCAGTTAGCCATATAAATCACTAGCTGACCTACGCAACCTCGTTTGCGTCCAAACTACCATCACCCGTTTTAACCCCAAAAGGGGGTTGATTTCTAAAGATACAATTATTTTTAGTACACCTCCACACCATCTAAAGAGGATACATTTTAAATTATAATACTCTTACTTCAAAAACATAGGACTTTCATACAAACTTCCAACCCCCATTTTACCCCGTGTACAGGGTGGAGTTTCATAAAATCCGTTCTTAGCGGATGTCCACACCCTATAAGGAACCTACCTGCTAAATTTCAAGTTTGTAGGTGTTATAGTTTCTGAGATTTCGTGATTAATAAGTGAGTGGTATTTCGCTTTTATATATATAGATTAATTCCATTCATATTTTTCTTCAGTATAGTTGTAATTTTTTTAAAGACAACTCCATCTATAGGAATATATATCCTATGTCGCGGAGGACTTAAAAACATGCATGAAACGGACACAAAGAACACCCAGACTTAGAACAACAATTTGTGGATCACACAAAGTATTGTCCTTATGGGATTTGAACCCACGACACTTGGCTCAGAAGACAGCTGCGTGGCGTCCGCTTAAACCACTAGGCCAAACATGAAGTCAAAATACTACTTAAATGCCTATATTTATATACTTTTCTATTTATGTCTTACTATGAGTTGTCGTGGTAGAGACTCATTAACGCACATTACGTTATTTAAACGACTTCTAATAATTAAACGTTTGGTTTATAAACTTTACTGTTGACTTTCAAGATTAAATAATAGTATAAATAACGTTCAATATTTTGATTACATTAAATTAAAATTCTTGTAATTAATCTGCAAAATTAAAGCTAGGATGTCAATCGAGATGAATATTTCACCCGGTCCTGTAAAATACTGCTAAGGTTTACAAGGTAATTTAACAGATAAGGACTTCAGCACATTAGTAGTTCATACACGTCTCATATACGTCTGCTTTTTCAGTAAAGATAAGAAAAAATAATAAGGACATGATAAAATACATTTAGTAGTTTTTAGAGTCAATGTTGGACAATTTCTTGTTAATATCGTCATGGTTTCATTTATACAATTATGTTATACCGTTTTAACTTGTTCAAAATACTCGAACAACAAATTTCCATCTGTTACTGGAGGCTGGTACTACAACACTCACGAAGATAATTTATTAAAATGTACATACCCGCAATATCCTAAACGGACTTTCCGCTAGAAGACAAACGTCACCGGAGTTGGCTCGTTCAGGCTGACTTGGCAACATAATCTGCAATTCGCCGCCGGGGTCTTGAGCTTTCTCTCTATTTCGGTGACCAGTTATAGTCCACACCCATTCCTGGAAAGAAGAAACAAAAAGATATAAATATAACGGTATAATAATATAATCTACCGTAAAACTAGTGCGAAGTTGTCGTGAGATTGAACTCCACATAAAATATTACTATAGGTTTGCCACTTTACTCTTCCTCATTTCAATTTTATAAAAGAACTAGATGACCAACGCAACTATCTTTTCGAACATGCTCGGCTCCTACTGGTCCAAGCGTAATATTACCTGTCATATCTTAAACACGCCAGTAAACTATACATTTAAAATTAACGTGAAAATCGGTTAGAAAATCTCAGCGTTCATCGTGAGCAACAACATGACATGAAAATGGTATATAACAGATGTACTAAACAATTGCATTTGTAAATAAATAATCTTCTATAAAGGATTTAACATAAAACAAGTGATTTTTAAAACAAGCTTGTATTACCTGTTAATAAAAAAATATATTTTAAGATCTTTCATTTGATACCCATATTGGGTGGGTTGTTCAGAAATATGTAAGCCGCCATTATGTTACGGCGGCCATTTTGGATGAATAATAATACCGATTATAAATAATTGCATTGTCATCAGAAGTAAAGGCATATTTCAAATTTCAGCTCAATCAGAAATCGGGAAGTAGATCAAATTTAACTTGCAAGATTTGATTACAGACAAACATCGGGACAGGTGAAGCTAAATAAAAGCTTGTAATAATAAAGTCGTCTGATTCCAAACTTTGCAGAGACTAGTAGTATGGTAACGAAACTGCTGATAAACATTTAAAAGTTACAGGCAAATTACACCGATTTACAGAATTAATTGCGCTCAATTCACAATATTTTTTTTATGGGTGCAATTGAATCGACAACATCCGGTTACTTTTTTAAAAATTTAAAATGATGCATCGAATTGAAAATGTTTGTGCAGGTATGCAATACCTCTTTTTTAAAGAAAAGTCTATATGTGGTGGAAGCAGTGCATTTTTAAAGGCCGCTTATGATTTTTTTTTTCACACAACGCCATCTAGTCCCAAGCTAAGCAGAGCTTTTGTTATAGGTACTAGACAACTGATACAAATACATATAAACTGATACAAATATTTTTTTTTGTAAATACATACATATTATACATAGAAAACACCCAAACTCCGAAACAAATATTTGTAGATCATACAAACATTTGGTCCGACCCGGGAATCGAACCCGAGACCTGATGATCAGCAGTCGCACACGCCAACCGCGAGACCAACGAGGCAGTCATTAGGCAGGTTTATGATGATAATGCAAGTTGTGATAGATACCTATGTCGACTATCAACTCGGTACACACCGTTTTTAATAAGATATTTTTATACTTCCAGTGCTAGTCAGGAGATTCTATAAAACATAGCGTTTTGTGTTTTAATTAGGGGTAAAACATAGCCTTTTATATTGTGGTTGGAACGTGAGGTAAATTGTTATTGGATCTTTCTCCTTGGCAGTTCTTAGAAATAGTACTAAGATTTGTCTGGAATCAAGCCCAGCTGAATTAGCTCTGCCTCTATTACCTAACCAAGATTGGCGGAATATTTGTGTATCTGCTAACCCAGTTAGAATATGTAGACATATAGGACCTCTACATTTGTATATTTAGGTATATTATTATAATAAAGATAACGTTTTTTTTTTAACGCAATTAGTAGAATCAAACTTTTCAGAGGATGATTTTATATGGTCTTGTGTAAGTTATTTAATAACAGCCTGAAGCTGGGGTCCTAAGCCCTCGTGTCTCGGAGAACACGTAAAGCCGTCGGTCCTGCGCCTGATCTCTCCCCAGTCGTGTCGGATAACCGTCCCATCGGATTATGAGAGTGAGGGAACAGAGAGTGCACTTGTGTTTTGCACACACATGCGCACTTTAATTTCTCCTGCGTAGTTAGCTGGTCTCCGTTCGTGCCCGAAATCGGCTAAGAGTACATTTTGGCTAATACTTTTAAAATATTTACTTTATAATATAAATATACATTAAAATAAAGAAATACAAGAAGCATTTCTCTCTATTACCCAATAGCAGACTAGTAGAAGTTACCTGTGTTAAATTCCCCAACGCATAGAGTTGAAATAAATTAACTCTATAACCACAACAACTTTAGTATTAGAATCACATAGAGTATTCATTGAAGATTATAAACTAATGGTCATTTTCAACTTAAAATTTCCACCGTTAAAGTTGAATATTCACAGAACCGTTGCTCAAAGTTTTATAATCTTTCTAAAAAAGGAGGCTAGTAATGGCACTTTACAACGATTAGGAAAAACATAGTGATTATAAACGTGAGTGAAACGAAGGGTAAAATCTGATAGAAAATATTCTAAAACCATATACATAATACCTTCTACTAGATGCTGGCATCGCTTGCCACTAGTCGTGTCGATAAAATTGTTTACCACTTCATTGTAGATCTTGATATTTAACTTAGGCTATCTATACATATTAAAATCACACGTAAATGGCTGGACCAATTTCAATAGTTTTTTTAGTGTTAGATAGTTTATTTATCGAGAAAGGTTATATCTTAATAATATCACGCTTCAACTAATAGGAGCCGAGTATCAAGAAGCAGACGACGTTGCACGGGACAGTATTTAATTTGTTCGGTGTTTTTGGATGAAAAGTATCCTATGTCATTCTCTTTACCGCAAAGAATCAGGATGACTGATTGAATAATTGAGAGTAAACGTAAAACATAACGCAGAATAAATACACAATCGCAACTATGTAATACTACCTGACCCGGCGAACTTCGTACCGCCATATTTACATATCTGTCTCAGCTTCCCACAGGCAGTGAACAGTCGCGGAAAAAAAAACCTTTTCCCGTTATCTTTAAATTTTTCTTGAATATAAACCTTGCCCTAACAATAACTAACACATAAAAAAAGAATTATTTAATTTGGTGCAGCCGATCAGAAGTTATGCGCATACATACATTTCGGCGATTCATTTTTATAAATATAGATTGTTGTTATTGGAATTAGAATACTCATCAATTTAATTGCATTGCCTATTACACTGAGGATACTCGAGACCACGTTTAATTAAAGCGATTAATCGGTAAATAACTCATTATTTTCAACAGTCTTCAATAAGTGGGAGGTTCTCAATTCAAAGGATTTTTTTTATGTATGTTTGAGCATAACTCACCTAATTTATATACGGATATGCATTTTTTTCTTCAAAAGAAGTTTATTCCGAAATGGTCTCGTTAAATTTCGTGTTGATTTGATTGATGAGCTTCGAAGACAGACAATACTCTTCAAGAAATGTAAACATATGAACAGCGATTGCTGCTATCGCATGAATAAGCATTGTTTACGCAATCATCATTGTTTGAAGTCGGTTCAACTTTATTTTCAGGAAAGATTTTACTTGTAATGTAGTTTGGTGGTAAATAAGCACGAAGAATAGCAACACTTGTAACCCAAGTGGTGACGCTCTCCTCCCAGAAATCAAAGGATAGTTGTAATGATATTTGTTGTCTCATGCACTATTCAGTCTGAGTACAATGTTGGATAATTGGGTAAAGATTGAACAGTTATTTTATCTTCAAATGGCTAATACTTTTGAGTCTCAATTCCCAAACTCGATTGGCATGCGAGTTCATTCTACTTTTAAACGACTTAAAATAAGTGTAGAATTGAATTCACGGTTGAAAAGCACCATAATATTGGGCTAACTATTTAGTTTGATTATATGCAATATTAATATTGTAAACTGATGTAATATATTTTTTTAAATTTATTGTAACTTAGATGACTTCCATAAAATTAAAAATAAACCAATGGCGAAAAATAGGGAAATATAGTTGAATTTAATTAGGTATCCACTGCAAAGCGGCCAATTGCCAATACAGTGAAAAGATGAGACAATATATGCACTTATGGGAAAACTATAAATTGTAGTGATTTTATGTAATGCTATCTGTAAGAAAACATACATAATCACACGTAGGTATATACAATTTTTTAAAGTGATTAATATCACTATCACTTATTAAATCATTATGATTAATGGTGTTACTGAATCCTGGCTCTCAGCAAGTACTCAGACTCCTAAACATATCTATTTCATAAAACTATTTCATTACAGTAATAATATGGTCTATACATTTTCTGAAATGCAAAAGAGCCCACAATATTTACAGATTTAGATCTTCACTGAATCGTTATCAAGTAACTGATTAAGAACAATAATAAATATTTTATACAACAAATTTAACAGTTCAAAAATGGCAATGCAGAATACGAAATAGGGATTATGTGCTATTTATTTTCAAGTTTTATAAACCTAATTTATTCTACATAAAATTAAAATTTTCTTTAATAGTCCAAGTGGCCAACATAGACCAAAAGTAAATTTTAAAAAGATATCCATCTGATTTTAGTGTATACACTAGACCCCAACCGAAAGTAAATTATGTACGTGTATTTACTCGCAGTAGTCCGAAGCCGAGGTAACTGTGAATGTAAACACGAGCTGAAACTAGTTTACCTGTTAATACATATAGCACGTTCAGTTAAAGGTTAAAGGCTGAGAAAATATCAAAAGAAATTTACTGTGAAATGGTATTTTTTACCTACATCGATGTGACCTCTACCTTGATCGCTTCGCTGCACTTGCAATTAAATATACGAATACAACAACAAAAGACTCGATATTTCTTACTTTTCCAAGCAGTTGTCGTTTGAAACCTTACTCTGCGACGTCGATCATTCCCGATCGAAGTTCAGCGAAGTATTTATTCTTCAGAGAAACAAAGAAAATGCCTTGTTTGAACAGCGAATAGCAAAGGTTATCGAGCTCATACTTTGAATTTGATTTGATTAAATGTCGTTATGTATGTATGACTTAAGGACTTTCTGGCGCCGAGTACTTTCTATAATGTATACATTTATTTTAGACAGTCTTAAAAAGTATGACGTAATTTATAATTAAAGCCTAGAATTATTCAAATATTTCTCTAGGTATATTTTGCAGTAAAAATTGTTTTTATATATGATATACTTTTAAACCAATGAACTTTAAAATTAAGTATATATCTAGTTATAGGTAGTAAAGCCACGATTATTTTACCAAGAACGGGCCGGCTCGACCGGGGCGGTACTACCAGGTACTACCCTCGCACAGAAAATCAACGTAAAATGACGGCATTCGTGTTGTCCAGTTTCGTTGGTGATTGCGAGACCGGATGCCCAATGATGCAGAAGCATCACTAGGCCGCCATAGTGTGGGTCACCATGCTGCATTGTTGCATTCGCAATGAGTATAGTGACCACCACTCTTGTTTTCTGCTTATGTTTTCCATCAGGTGTAGTAGAATCATTTTGGCAGGTCCATACATAAAAAAAACACACATAAATTTCATAGATTATTATATATACGAGTACATAGATGTATGTAGATTGTAGATATTAGCCAGCCCGCGCAATTTCGAGTGCGTTTCTCGAAAGGAATTAATTCTTCAGTGATGCTCGACTCCCACTGATCTTTTAGAAAGAAATGTGATTTTCACACCTACGCCGATAAGTGGTCCTAAAAGTGCACATGCACGCACGACATGTCAGATACATAGATATGGGATATAAATGTACTATGCAATGTAAGTTCATCCCACCACACTATCGAAATGATTTAGTTTTTTTTTAATATTTATAGTTAAATGACATCCTTCTGCAAGTTGCGTATGTTTTCAAAACTTCATAAAGCTACTTCTCAAGGCCTTATGGATATACGTGTGTCATTTAGTCCTAAAGCACTTGCCAAAACAAATTTTACCACATATACCTAAAGCAAGGTAGTAGGTATATGAACGCAAAAGATTAAGTTTCATTGAGGAAGTTATGGAAGTATTTCATGCTTTTAACCGTATTTCATGGTTTTAATAACTTAGTATATAACATACAAACATCTATACAAATAAATAAAATTGGAGTGTCTGTTTGTAATATTAAAATAACCGCTTTTTAATAAATGCATACATATGTATACACGCTACAAATACCAAAATAAGTTTTTTTACAATTTTTGTCTGTTTGTCTGTTTGTTCCGGCTAATCTCTGGAACGGCTGCACTGATTTTGACGGTACCTTCACTGGCAGATCGCCAGACCGATCAGGATAACATTATTATCTATCTATTTATATAAAAGAGTAAGGTGACTGACTGACATACCCAGAGATCAACGCACAGCCCAAACCGCTGAAGCTAGAATCCTGAAGTTTGCATGTAGGTTCTTTATATAACGTAAGTGAGCACTAAGAAAGGAATTTTTGAAATTCCACCTCTAAGGGGGTAAATCAGGGAATGAAAGTCTGCGTGAGCGAAGCCGCATGTAAAAGCTAGTATAATATAAAAAAGTTCTATTTTCAGTATTATTGGAGACATCGAAAACGTTATAGACTATATTTTTAACCGACTTCAAAAAAGGAGGAGGTTTCTCAATTCGTCCGTATATATATATATTTTTTTATGTATGTTCGCGGATAATGTTGTGGCGACCTCCACATACAGCGCAACAACATAACATACTACATCGCCATCTACCGAAAATACGGCGAACTACGGAGTAACGAAGGAAACTAAGAAACTACCAATCCTAAATCGCGCAGTGAAAGTTCTCGCGCCGATAATCATATATACAACATCCCAACATCAACCGTTGGGCAGTTGGCCCGCCAGGCATGATCACCTCGCCTGGTCGGAGGATCCTCCCTTTGTGTTGGTGGGACATGACACCTGTCCCCCACAGTGGTGAACCCGACGTGATTGAGAGCAGCCTTCGATGCAGCACGCCACCATCATGTTCACTCCCACAGCAAGTCTCACAGCCAGCCATCAACCTCGGCCTCAACAGGGTTATACCACACGCATGAAGCGACCGCTTCAGCCTGGTTACCCCTACGGCCTCATCAGCGTCTAGGCACAGCACACTGCACCTACGGTCTATGTAAGCAGAGCACCTCTCTCCCGTCTACGCAGCAGCCAGCCACTACGCAGCAACCGCCCCGACTCACTGGGGACCTCACCGCAGCACCGCGCACCGCACGCCATCCCGACTCACTGGGATCAGCGGACTTCAGCCCCGACTCACTGGGACTAGCGGCATTCAGTTCCGACTCACTGGAACTACTCACTCCTGGCACTGGCAAGCTCTACAACAGAGCACAGACAGCTGACTCAACATATATCAACCTCAGGTCTTGGAGGGGAGTGATGTGGCGACCTCCACATACAGCGCAACAACATAACATACTACATCGCCATCTACCGAAGATACGTCGAACTACGGAGTAACGAAGGAAACTAAGAAACTACCAATCCTAAATCGCGCAGTGAAAGTTCTCGCGCCGATAATCATATATACAACATCCCAACATCAACCGTTGGGCAGTTGGCCCGCCAGGCATGATCACCTCGCCTGGTCGGAGGATCCTCCCTTTGTGTTGGAGGGACATTACACCCGTTCCTCCACAATGTGTCCGTCGTTTATGAATCGATTTGATGATTCTTCTTTTGTTAGAAAGAGGGAGCGGGGCGGGCGCGGGAGCGGAGCGGGCGCGGAGCGGCAGCGGCACGTTCAAATGTATGGATTTATATGGGAGTGTTTTCGAACACAGCGGAGCGGCAGCGGAGCGGGAGCGGGCGACGAGCGGGTGACGAGCGGTGGACGAGCGGTGCGTATAGAGGTATTATAGATAGAGTAGGGAAGACATATGACTGCCGGTAAGCGGAAACGTCCGACGATTAGAAAGAGAGAGAAGATCGCGGTACCCCATCTGTCTTTCTCTACTGACGCATGCGCAGTAAAGGACTGCTTGTTATTATGATAACCTCGAATAATAAAATAAAATTAACTCGAAAATCTTCTAAATATATTAAAGAGGAAGGTGACTGATAAAGAGAGATCAACGCACAGCTCAAACCGCTGCACCTAGAATCCTGAAATTTTGCGTGTTCGTTCTTAATGCAACATAAGTGAGCAATAAGAAAGGAATTTTTGAAATTCCCCCCTAAGGGGGTAAATCAGGGGATGAAAGTCTGCGTGAGCGAAGCCGTGTGTAAAAGCTAGTACCTTATAAAGTTGTTTGAAGTAATAAAATATAGGTACACACAGACAGGTAGGTACCGCGATCGTCTCTCTCTTTCTAACCGAGGAACAGCTGGAGGCCTGGTTCCCCTCCCTGGGTCCGTAATTTTACTGCGAAAGTCACATGTTCGATGAATGGAAAGTCGTCTGAACGTTACTTCGAATACTTTTTACCAATAAACTCTTCTTCTACTGAACGATGATTCATCGAATATTTTTGAATCGAATTAATGTTTTTTCGAATAAGTTTAAAATGAAAATAAAAGTATAAAGAAAACATGTGTGGTGTATTCTTTCATACAAAATCAAGAAAATCTAATAACTTTTAGATATCATACGTTCCTTCCGTACATTAAAATTAAAAAACATGAAATTTGACAATAACCTGCTAGTAATGAGAAGCACCTAGGTTACTTGTCAACGCTAGATAAATATTATGTTTGCATTTAGATTGCCGTAGGCAGGCTTTTCATAAGCAGAAATACTAAATGCAATCAAAAAAGTGTTATAGCCAAATTTCATGTTTCTAAATTTTAATGTTCCGTACACTAAAGTTTAGAACGGGAGGAACGAAGGTTTTTTTTTTTAAACTGTTCGCACGCCCCATTTTTTCTTTACATTTTTATTTCAGTTATTTAAGTATATGATAATATTATATTATACTCATTATAATTTATAATATTTAATTAGTAGGTTAAATAAAGTGATATTGAAATGTTTCATTCTTCTAAATTTTAAATTACGGAAGGAACGTATGATATCTCAAAGTTATTAGACTTCCTCGATTATGTATGAAATAATACACCACACATGTTTTCTTTATACTTTTATTTTCATATTAAAATTATTCGGAAAAGCATTAATTCGATTCAAAAATATTCGATAAATCGTTCAGTAGAAGAAGAGCTTATCGGTAAAAAGTATTCGAAGTAACGTTCAGACGACTTTCCATTCATCGAACATATATTATGACTCGCACGGCTCCTCTGCTCTATCTATAATATCTCTATGGCGGTGCGCACCAGTGTCGCGGTGTCAGCTAGGGATGGAATAAAATAGCAATCACCTGTGATTATTGATTTTTTAATTTTGTCAAGTTTGTGATTTTTCCAAATTTATTTACTTATTAAAATAACAATTTTAATAGTTAATTAAATAAACATTTTATCCATCTTTATTACTTGCAATATTGTTCGAATGGTTGTTTTTTTTTGTTTTTAATTTTATTTTGATAGGAACGCAGATATTACAAAAAATATATATAAATTCTATGCATAATATGTATGTATTTACAAAAAAAAAGTATTTATGTATTTATATTAGTTATCTAGTACCCATAACACAAGCTCTGGTTAGCTTGGGACTAGATGGCGTTGTGTGTTAGATGTCCGAAAATATTTATATTTTTATTTGACGAGCGAGAGACGAGCGTGTGACGAGCGGCATACGAGCGGGCGCATCAATCTTAGACAAAGTATTACATAGACTTGACACAATTTTGTAATTAACCGACCAAATTGTAACCAGGTTTGTTGAACGTTTGGAACATTAATAAGGGAGAATGAGCTTTAACCTGGCAACGTTAATATTTGATGTACTTGGTTTCTATTCCTTACGGGTGTACGCATATGTCAAGTCTACGTAATACTTTGTCTAAGGCACGAATGTAGCGGTGTCATATAGGGATGTAATAAAATAGCAATCACCCGTGATTAATGATTTTAATTTTGTCAATGTTGTGATTTTTGCAAGTTCATTTAATTATTAATATTGTATATTTTATTTATTTGTTGTTATTAAAACATTTTAATCATCTTTATAACTTGTTAGTTTGTTCGCTTTTTTGATGTTATTTTTTTTTCATTGTACCCCCTGTTATTTTCTATAATGATCGAGTATAGTAACCTAATACCCCTCTAACTTGTCAATGTAAATTATTGTGTTTACAATTACGACTAATCAAGATTTTTTTAAGGTTATCAGGCTTGGGTTGTACGATTTTAGAAAAATAAATTTAATATACTAATTTATGACGCTATTACATATGTAGATATTATGATTATATAAAATATTATCAAACATTAATCGTTTTCACTAATTATTTAAAATCACTAATCATTTTTTTTGTGAAATCTGTCATCCGTGTCAAGCTATATTTTACGAGGTATTGTTTCTTATAACACATCACTAAACCGCTCTTGCGCCCGCTCCTAGCCCGCTGGTTTCAAAAACGGGTTAGCGGCCCCGCTCCGCTCCCGCTGCCGCTCCGCTGCCCGCTGAGTTCGAAAACGCGGCCTCACAAGTGCACTCCTGTTCTACGAGTTAACTTAAACACACTATCACTATATAGTACTGCAATTCAACATTCGGCATCGGCATCTTTTATTGATTTTTTGTTATTCAGAATGTTTATTTCATAACCATATTCAACATCTTCGGTAGTATAGTGGTCAGTATCCCCGCCTGTCACGCGGGAGACCGGGGTTCGATTCCCCGCCGGAGAGATTTTTTTGTAAATGTAGATTTTCGTTACTTTTTTTTTCATTTACTGTATTTTTTTTTAATGGTCATTGTCTATACATTAAAAATATTGAAGAAAAACTAATGAAGAAATAATGAACTAATGGTATTTAGTGAAATAATACAGCCGGCTCCTTTCAGTTTTTGTTTGTGTGCGCTAACCACAAAAGTAACTTAACTGATCGGGATACCGTTTTCTGAAAGGTATTCTGCAACGACGACGGCGCGGTCAGTACCTGGTACGATAGTTTTATTTATTAAAGTTTTTTTCAGAGAGCTTTCTTAACAGTAGATAAAAACTGTAATATAACGTGTATAGTTATCCACTAGTGGCTAACATGAATTTACTAAAGGATGGCTGTACTATGACGCAAACAATTATAAATTACTAGCTGCTGCCCGCAGCTCCACCCGCGTGTATGTCGGAAATGACAACCGCTCGACCGATTTTGTGCAAACTTCACATAAACCACCTACTAAATATTCCTAACAAAACCTAAACATTTGGTTTGGATAGGTGAGCCCGTCCTTGAGTTATAAAATTACAACGAAAAGTGGCATTGATTTTTATATATATTGATTAATTATACATTAAAACCCCGGACGTAGAGTAAATATACAACTATTTTGCTGCAATAAACAATGCTTACAAAAATTACCATCATTCATGATTCATTCATTCTAAAAGCTCCGCTGCAAAGTTTTAGAAAAGCTTTATAAGTAAAGCTTCCAAAACTTAGCTAGTAAGCTAGGGCTTGTCAATTTTACAAGCTTTTTATTAACTTGCAATGTATGTATGCTTGTATATTCGGGTGGAATCTTGCAACTCAATTTTGAAGCAGATATCTTCAACCGATTTTGCTGAAATTTTGCAAGCATGTGTAGATAAACAGCGTGACAATACAATATTATAATGACATGCAGCTGATCTGATGCTGGAGCTGGAAGGTGGCCATAGCAACTCTGTAGAGAAACGTCGCAACATCATCGAGTTTGGACTCGTCTGATTTGCCTTGAGGCATTCCAGTAAAAGCTTGTTTTAAAAAGCTTTTTAATTTAATTTATTGAAACAACAAAAATATTCTCAGAGCTTTACAAATTCTTGCCCTCATAATCTACAAAATTTTATAATTTCTTCATGGGATAGTTGCTATTTTAAAAACTTGTAAAAATATTTTGACTTTATGTTACACTAGCTGACCCACGCAACCTCGTTTGCGTCTCCTATTGCCCGTAGCGTAACAATTTTCCCCCGTTTTTGAAACATTCTTCATTGGTGCTCCGCTCCTATCGGTCTTAGCATGATGATATAAAGCCTATAGCCTTCCTCGATAAATGTACTATCCAACACTGAAAGAATTTTTCAAATCGGACCTGCGATTCCTGAGATTAGCGCGTTCAAACAAACAAACTCTTCAGCTTTATATAATAGTATAGATTCTACTATTTAATGTCCATCCCGCAGTATAATAATGCACTACGTCTTATATCTTTATGGTATTTAATTTGTATTGAAGTTATTATCGCTCTATTGGTAAAGTGCACGACAGAAGCGCCATCTCGCAAACGCAACTTTCGAGGCGTCGTTTATCAAATAGTAAATGACAAGTTCCTATTTTATACTAGCTTTCGCCCGTGGCTTTACTCGCACTTAATAAAAATTATCCTATGTTACTTCTAATGCCTCCAAGACTATTATAATTTCCAGGCCGCTTTATGAAAAACAAGAGACACATTGACTATTTCTGCTGATATTTTTACCCGACTACAGCAAAGCCAAAGTAGGGTTATGATTTTGACAGGCTATGTATGTATGTATGTATGTTCATTTGTTCCCTCATAGCTCCTTAACTACTCATTAAAACTAGACAAATGAGGTATCGTCAGAAGCGTCTTAATCGTCCGCTGGTTATAGGCTATATGACGTGTGACTGAATCTAATGTGGCGCCCTCTAGCCGACATAAAGTACTGTAATAAAAAATAAAATTGAGATAAATATGCCGTGTTTGGTATTATTGGAAAGGGCGTTACTTATAGATTTCAAATATATATATATTATATATTAATAACGGCACCAAAATATTTTAAATAAAAAAAAAGTAAAAACTAAAACCCAACTATGACAAAAAACGACGCTGAAAAAGTATAAAAGAAGTTTGAAAAGCCGTAGTCACACGTTACATAGAAACGCAACATAACATTTTAACAACGTGTGACTACGACTACGGCAATATTAATGACTCGTTTTATAGCAACATTGACAAGTTGATCATTTCCTATATCCCCACCATACACTTCGCACGATCCCAATACACTTGGTCCTTTTTCTCGATATAATCGCTATCAAAATATTACTTACATATAAATCATACGCTCACATAATTTAAACCGTGGTTGCCGCACTTTCATATAGTAGGGAGATATCAGTCGCAGAACCGATAGTTTCATGTCCTTCCTAAACCATGAGTCTCAAGACTACAACTTCCAAGCGCCAGACTATTATTATTAAGCATTTTTTAATCAGAAAAACTCAATAAAACTTTTTGGCTTGACCCGGGAATCAAACCTGAAACCTCTTGATCGGCAGTTTCATACACTAACCGCTAAACCAAGGAGGCGTTTATTATAACAACATATCTATAAAACTAAGTTTGTATATGAAACGATAAAAAATCACTCTTAAAATTGAGTGATAGAATTGTTTGGGAATAAAAATCTCCAAAAACATTATAAGTGTGAAAAGTAGTAAACATTGAATTTAATGTTTGACACAATGAAAGTTCTGAGCGATTGGAGGGAGTAGGTAGTAGAGCCACGCTGATTTCAGCACGAACAGGCCGGCTCGACCGGGGCGGTACTACCCTCACACAGAAAATCTACGTAAAATGACAGCGATCCCGCTGTCGTGTTTCGTTGGTGAGTGCGAGACCGGGGGCCCAAATAGTCCAGTCAACAAGTTCCATACTTGTTGACTAGACTAAAAGATGCAGAAGCACCACTAGGCCGCCATGGTGTGGGTCGCCATGCTGCATTGTCTGCTTTCGCAATGAGTATGGTGACCACCACTCTTGGATTCTGCTTATGCTTTCCATCAGGCAGAGTAGAGTCATTTTGTCGGGCCATACTTAAAAAAAACTCTTACAAACAATACCGATTAACTGTCAACGTGACTGGTCGTTACCTCACATTGCACATTGTTATGTTATGCACATGAAATTGACAATTGGTCTCAATAATATTGTAACCTAAAACAAATCGAAGCGCTTCGGGGTAATATTAAAAGAAAAAAAGTTCCTTAAGGAATGTTGGCCTACATAATATTATCTTCTTAAATATATTTGAAGTAAATATTACGCATTTTAACAATAAACATTACCGCTAAGTACCGGTAAATTGTCATTGTGGTGACAGAATAGCAAAACAAAGTGTCACCATTCCTATTACTTAAAGCATAGGTGACGTGAAAACTGATTAAGGAAGCAAATTAAGTTGAACAACAGCATCTGAAGGGAAAGAAAATTTAAAATAAACAAAATACCAATCCGGCCAGCCTGGTATAGAAGGCTGAAACTTCCTTTTTATACAGAGGCCTAGGTCCCGCCGTGTTCTATTACAGGCACAGGCTGTTGATGTGGACTATCTTATATTCCTCCCAGCTTTTATTATTCCCAAGAATATTTGGGGACGGCTACTAGTTCAACCGGGAAATGACTTCCCAATAAAGATTGTCATAGGTGTTCATGATGACCAACGCGACGGCTTAACGTGCTCTCCGAGGCACGGGCGGGAAACACCGCCATTTTCCATATTCCGGGTTGCAACGGCAGTCCGACCCAGGAATCGAACCCGAGACCTCTTGATCGGCAGTAGCTTACGCTAACCGCTAGACCAACGAGGCAGCAGATGTGGACTAACTAATGTTGTTTTAATATTTTATGTAATTTTTTCATAATAAAATTTACCAGAAGAATGATACAGCATGGAATATTACAGAAAGGGAGAGCCTATCAGGGAAATAGAAACCGTAAAAAATATAACTTGTGCGAGTGTATTGGCGTGGGTGAAAATGATTCATTAAGTAATGACAGTGTGAATGAGTCTGATGTCATTCTAATTTTGATGATTCATGTTAAATATCATATTAGCTTTAATGGCCCTATTTCCTTGATTTGATTGCATACCTTTTTGACCTTGATAAAATTCTTAACTGGGTGTGAATTTGTTATTTCTTAACAAATAAGTCGTTGCCTAATTTACGAAAATCCATTTACACCTTTTTTCTATTTCGAAAATGGGTGTACAAATTAGATGTTATTTTTTACATTGGTATCTAAAATGTTAGTTTGTGTAGACAAAAAAACTGTTTTTTTTTTGTAGAAATTATTTACAAGCCGCGTCGAAGTAACAATAATACATTATTAATAAACGTAACAAATGTGTGACTACGGAACCCTATTTTATGCGAGTTTTCTTCTAAATGTTTTGAAATCAAATTGTCCTTTTGAAATGATAGTGTTACTATATCTTTATATATAAATCTTTTGTGCGTGTGTATGTGACTAACTCCTCTTAAACAGCTGAACCGATTTTAATGAAATTTTATGTGTTTATTCCTGAGGATTCGAGAATAGTTTAGATTCACAATTCGGTCCAATGGAAAAAAAACATAAAAAATATATTTGTTTAGCTAATTGATTCGACCCGCGGCGCTACTTACGGGTAAAGTTATACCGCGGTTGGCACCGCGGGGCTCATCTAGTCCTCAATAATAATGCTATTCTTAAATATAATCTACCTTACACACAAGTCAAATTTAAACAAATTGCTTGTGAATGAGTATAGTAATATATATCAAAAGACTATAAGGTACAGACTAACAAAATTGAGATTTATAAGCCCGCCTCAATGAAACACCAGCAAAGCGTCTGTATGAGATCAAGGAGGTTGTATAAAATGATCATAAAATAGTATTTATTGCACTCTCAGCAACTCCATTACACCAGAAAATAACTTATAGATATAACTTTCTAAGCTCAATGATGTAAAAGAAAAGAATAATTCGTTTTTTTATGTTGTACTTAATTTGATTTAATACATTGAACGAAAAAGCAACGAATACCATATCTGAGCGACTTGCTAGAGTACTTACAACACCTATCTATTTAGAAACGATTTTCATTTATCTATATATATAAAAGCGAAATACCACTCACTTATTAATCACGAAATCTCAGAAACTATAACACTTACAAACTTGAAATTTAGCAGGTAAGTTCCTTATAGGGTGTAGACATCCGCTAAGAACGGATTTTACGAAACTCCACTCCTAAGGGAGTAAAACGGGGGTTGGACGTTTGTATGAAAGTCCTATGTTTTTGAAGTAAGAGACTTGAAATTTAAAATGTATGCTCTATAGATGGTGTGGAGGTGTACTAATAATGTATCTTTAGAAATCAACCCCCTTTTGGGGTTAAAACGGGGGATGATAGTTTGGACGCAAACGAGGTTGCGTGGGTCAGCTAGTTTAAGATATACATACGCGATCCTTGACGGACACACTCCACAACTTTTACTGACACATCTTTTACAGTGCAAGTTGCACGCATGTAGAACTTGTTACCAGAAGCCATAAGGGCCGCACAGTCAGTGAGTACTTTTAAAAAACTCGTCATGAATCACCATTTATCTCTGTAATATACATATACAGTATTTTTTATTTCGAGAAAACACACAAAACGCGTCGTAAATACACTTCGCTTGGGGTTTTATTCAGTGCCAGGTCTAAAAGGATTACTTTGATATTTGGAATAGAGATTTTTGTCTGGAATAACATATGACATTTGTTTATATGGAAAACATTTATTGAGAAATTCGACAGCAATGCGAGTGATATGGCGGAAGAAATCTAGAAAATTGATGATTATTAATATTATAATGACGGAGGCGCAAACGTTGTCTTGCCAGTCCTCAACCCGCACTCGGCCAGCGTGGGGACATATGGCCTTAACCCCTGAGAGGAGACCCGAGCCCAGCAGTGGAACATTATGGGTTGTTGATGACTATAATGACAATAAGTCCTTACTAACTTTCAGACTAGTATAGTTTAGATCAGAAATTTGTAATTTAAACACTTATCAGAACACAAACAAAAAATAAATCGATAACACTGTTCATCCCGTAAAACGATTCTGAATACCTTATTCTTACCACATGAAAAGAATTATAAAGCAAAACTTTGAGGACTACGTGACGTCACTACAAAAGGCTATAAAACGGGAGATAAAAGGGTATAAATTAAGGTAAGGAATTCACCACTTGCACAAGTATTTCCTTATCTGTTTGTCCTTGGGATTGTTGAGGTTAAAGCGGAAAAACTTGTCTGATGTAAATGCTTCATTTAAGGTTATAAAAGTCTAGATTATGAACAGTGTGATGATAAGTGAATAGAATAATATATTTACACTACACTAGTAATTATAATAAACTAGTTGAAATTTATAAAAAAATATTGTAATAGCTAAATGATGGTTGTGAGTTCAAACCCAACTCGATACATGTCAACGAACCTTATTCATAACTCAGTTGAGGGCGTTAGGTTTAAAATACTTTGAAATAATTAAAAATTTCTGTATAACACTTATAAATAAGATACTTTAATCTTCTAAATTAAACAGTTCCCTAGTAGAAGTATAGATTACAGTATATCAACCTCTTATCATGTAGGATTGTTAAATGCGTATAGTCTTGCATGAGCGTGAGACTCCACCGGCCCATTAATGCATAAGCATCGCTAGGCCGCCATGGTGTGGGTCACCATACTGAATTGTTGCATTGTCTGCATTCGCAATGATTATGATGACCATAGCTTTTGGATTTCTGCTTATGCTTTCCATCGGGTAGAGTAGTCACTTTGGCAGGTCCGTGGGCTTGTTACATTTACATTTCTACAAAAGTTTACATATTGTAACTATTCGACGAATATTATCTTTATGATAGGTTTCGTTATTATTACTTTTACTACTACTACATTAAAGTTTAAAATGTTTGTTACTAAATATCAACAGAAACTAAGGACGGATTTGGATGAAACGTAACACAGAAACAAAATTATAGTCGTTATTACAAGTATACCCATAAACAAAGCTAGTAATATCAGAACGCGTTTGAAGAAAGTAGCTGTACTTTAAAATGTCTACCAATCTACACAACCACTCATTAGTCTAGAGTTCTAGACAAAAAGATCAGACTCCTGACAATGTCGTGTTAGGTAAAATCGATTACTTCTCCTTATGTGACCTTGTGTGATTTTTTGATACAGTTGTAGAATCGATCGATCATTAAATAAAATATTCTTAATTCATAAATCATCATAAATATGCTCAAAATAAGAGAAATAGTAATCAGCATTTGTCGATATGAACAGTGAAATGTACGAGTATCTTCGTGTGTTGACGAATTAAAAATACGGAGTATCACCACTATTTGCCCCGTTGGTGTCGTAAGAACTAACTGAGGGAGCAAACTGCGCAGGGTATCAACAGTAAGTACTGCAAAGAGAAGAAAAACTTGATACAAATCCTAAATTGTCATCAATTTAGATTTAGAAGTCCTCCTTTCCAAGAAGAGGCATTTAGTGGACAACTAAAAACTTATGATGATCATGAATGATTTTAACTAGTGACTACAAATACTAAAGTAATACATTCTAAAATCGTTTTACTTTTGTAACTCATCATGTCTGTGGGCAATTATTCTGTTTTAGGACCGAAAGCAAATGTGCTCATAGAAAATAAAAGTGAAATAAAATATTGTTACGACAACTTACAAGAGCAGTATAAGAGTTGCTTCTTCATTCAGTTTATATCATTCAGACCCTACATTAATGTTACGACTAGATGTGGATTGAAGCATCATCAAAGTTGGCCTTTATTCGATACGGTCAGCTTTAGCTGCTGGCAATGTTATGAAATACGGCCATATCATGATATGGTCGGACATATCATCAAATTATCAATTTAAAATTGTAAACACTAGCCTTGACCTTGACGTTTCATACAATGGTAATCAAATAGTTTGTCACTGGCATGGCAGGTCAGTCCGTGTGGTTACGAATTTAGATAACAAAGGGTCACCGCCACTATTTGTTTCATGGGTGTCGAAAGGGCACTACAAAGAGAAGAAAAACTTGATACAAACCCTATATCAATTCGTCTGGCCCAAGTGGTATATTACCTGGGTCAAAACTACAGGTAGTAGAGCCACGCTGATTTCAGCACGAACGGGCCGGCTTGACCGGGGCGGTACTACCCTCGCACAGAAGATCAACGTAAAATGACAGTCTTCGTGCTGTCGTGTTTCGTTGGCGAGTGCGAGACCGGAGGCCCAATGATTCAGAAGCATCACTAACCCGCCATGGTGTGGGTCACCATGCTGCATTGTTGCATTGCCTGCATTTGCAATGAGTATCACTCTTGGATTCTGCTTATGCTTTCCATCAGGCAGAGTAGAGTCACTTTTGCAGGGCTATACATAAAAAAAACTTCCTTTCTTTGGAGAGGCCCATATGCAGCAGTGGACTATTAAATGCTGATGTTGGCATAGGAAGAGTGTGTTTGCAATTAGTGGATCACACAAAGTGTTGTTCTACGTGGGATTTGAACCCACGACACTTGGGGAAGTAGGAAACGGCGTGCTGACCGTTAAACCACTAGGCCAAACGTGCAGTCATGTAGCTAACAAAACATTCTTTATGAGCATCCTGTCTACAAAATTTAATATTTTTATATCAAAGTATGTACATATACAGAAGTTAAACAAATCTAACGAAGCTTTTATCGTCTAAAACGAATCACTGTGCTATAACATGATACAATTTTTGTCCTAAAATATCAGCTCCTTATCAAGACATATTTAACATTGTTGGAATATTTAATATTATCGCGATACTTTATCTCCTTAAAGAAGATAGACAAAATATAATAGGTACCTTTTAAAATTTAGTGTATAACTAGCTGTGCCCGCGACTCCGTCCGCGTGGAATAGTGGCTTTGGGCAGCAGTTTTCGGACATTTCTTTTGGTTCATAAACACCGTCATTTGAGTGTTTAGAATAATCGAATTTAAAGTAATGCTTCTCTATACACGACATTAGACGTATAGCCATCGGGGATCAAAGCATAGAGGTTGCTAGGATTGCTAAGACGTGACAGAGCTACATAAAGCTGATCGTGTGAAAAACAGTTAATACTTATTTCTACACCCACAACTTTTAGCGTACCTATGACCGTGAGGTTTAATTAATTGTCACCGCGAAACATAGGCTCACTGGAAACCGGACTCGTTTAAAACTAAACGGAAAGTGGTTTGGGATGAGAGGAATCCGAGGAATAAAAACACTATCACCTTTACCGCACCCTGTTAAAATCTTTGGTCACTTTTAATCTGGTACCGTTGCAACGTTTTGGCGGGCTTAAATATTTAAGGGGCATTATGGGTACGCCGACTTTTAAATTAATTTTATAAGCTGGTAGTCCAGTAGCACTGAGGGATCACGCGATAATGCATGAGATTCACGATCGATGGACAAACGTGCCTCACGCTGTTCCCTGTTCTACCTACTTCGAGTGGCCATCATTCGAGAACGATGTGAACTGAATCGAGATTCTCGCTGAGCCGAAGTTTCTGTAGCACGAAACCTGGCCTGACGTTCCTGAGATGCAGTGAGAGCCTCATGATCTTCTTCGGATTCCTGTGATCAAACTAATCTCATCCTTTTAGCATTCCTGCTGCACTGGGAGAGGTTGGATCTTTTTCGAGGCATTCTTACAATATACTAACACAACATATTTTAGTAAACACGTACTTATCATAAACAACTAAATTATAAATACTTACAGATTATTACACAGTTTCATTTTTTACAGTTTAATAACTATTATGACGTGTCAACCCAATCTATTAACTATCGAAAACAACCAAAGGTGTTATCTGTAAGTACTTCCTGTTTTTAGAAAAATACCGAAAGCAAGTCAAGAAAAATAACGTAAGTTATATGTATCACTGACCTTTTTTTTTACGTGTGGAAATACCCTCGGACCGTCACCCCACAGGGGTTTGCGGCGGGGCGGTGTGTCGGACTCGAACCGACTAAAACCACACGGTGTGCCACTCTGCGCCTGAGACGGGAGGGACCCGGGATCTGCTGATATTAATACATCCAAATTCCTCCCAGCGCCTGCCCGCACAGAAGCGGGCACCGGCGGCGGACTGGGTCCGAGTGGAGGTCGTCCTCCCGGACCTTCTCCGCCACCTCCATCTGGGAGATTACATCTTCGCAGAAGGTTGTGACCGCGGTAAAACTGCTGCGAGAGATCTCCTCCGATGACTGCAGTGAGGGCCCGACGCTGCGGCGCCCAAGCGGAGCAAACCATCAGCGTGTGCTGGGCCGAGTCCTCACTGCAGTCGCAGGTGGGACTCAATTCCCTCCTGGCGACCAAGTGCAGGTACCTTACGAAGCAACCGTGCCCGGAAGGGACCTGCGTCAGTCGGAAGGAAAGGGTCCCGTGCTGCCGCCCTGCCCACTCAAGGATGACCGGCTGGAGAGCCTCCACGGCGGCAAAGCCAGCACGTGGAGTCTCCAGCTGGAACGACCATCTAGCCATCGTGGCTCGACGGGCGGCTTCACACCACTCGCGTACTTCGGGCGGAGGGCGAATGCCACTCTCCGATACCAGCCATACAATACCACTTCAGCCACCCGTCGATAAACTTCGGCGAGCACTTCCGCCTCCAAATCCCACGGGGGTGTTCCGGCCAGGGCGCACGCCGCCTCTCTTGACACCGTGCGGTATCCGCGTATGGCTCTGACTGCCAATACCTTCTGAGGCCGCCAGAGGCGGGCCTTATTTAGGGCAGTCAGAGCCGCCACCCACACCGGTGCACCATACAGTGACATTGACCGGACAACTCCCGTGTACAGGAGTCGCGTTGCGACGCTGGCTCCACCCAAGTTGGGCAAAAGTCACCCAAGAGCGGAGGCAGCGTCGACCAGCTTTGAACCAAGCTGTCGGAAGTGCTCGTCGAAGAGTCACCTACCGTCGAGGATCAGGCCCAGATACCTCATCTGGGCCCGACGATAACACTAAAATGATACCACACGGGAAGCACCAGCTTTCAAATAAAAAAGAATCAACAAAATCGGTTCACTCGGTCGAAAGTTATGAGGTACAAAAATAAAAAATAAATAAAAAAAATACAGTGGAATTGAGAACCTTCTCCTTTTTGAAGTCGGTTAATTACTTAATAAAATGGTTTTTTTTAAACATAAAAATTAGAAAATATTTTAAACTAAATAAGTAAATAGGTATAAGGTTTATAAAAGAATCAAGAACTTGAAATCAAACTAACCTATACAAAATAAACATACTACTCGTATATGTATTTACAAACCCTATAAACCCTAAAGAAATATGTCCTTATTAGAAACGACTAAATTGTAAGTACTTACAGATTGTTACACATAAAATTAAGAAATAAAAAAAATCAAGAAAAAAAAATAATGCTCTCGGCGCGCTTTATATACCGGCGTGGTCGCGCAGCCTTTTACAATCTACAAACGTCCAGCTACGTGATTCTTTAAATTGGCATAACTTTTTTATTTATGAACCGATTGACATGAAACAAACACTAAATGTTAAGTGAAGCTTACCACAATATATTAGTGAAAACCGCATTTCAATCGGATAAGCTATTTCTGAGATTAGCGTGCACAAACGCACAGACAAACAGATAAACAGACAAAAATTCTAAAAATCATTGTTTTGGGTTCTATTGCGTTCATAAAGCCCCCCTATAATAGTTTTCCTGAGATATCTTCCATGTACAGACAGCGACCAGTTACGATTTTATTATATGTATAGATAGATGTATATCTCCTAAGCATAATAATAGTATCTACATTATCCAATAAATGTAGGTACTAGGGTTAAAATTATGAGGAGCACATTAATTTCTCTATTTTTTGGCCAACTGCCATCATACACTAAGTATAAAATCGATTATATAATTAAAGCAATACTGTACTGTAAATCAGTACTGTTAATTGATATTGCCTACTTCCATAAAAGTCTAAATGTGAACTGACACGTATCTTTGCCAAGTACGTCTCTGAATCGCTCAAAGATTGAATGCTAGAAAATTAAATAAATTTAATTGAAAATTAATTATGCAATCAATTTACAAAAAAGTATGAAGTAAAATAAAGACAAGAATGTGTCATGTATCACGATATAATCCTCTAGACTCTAGACCATGATCTGGCTGATTCTAATACGTTATATGTTTCACCGAGTGAGTGAGGTTTTTTTTTATGTAATAGGCGGGCAAACGAGCAGACGTATCGCCTGATGGTAAGCGATTACCGCCGCCCATGGACACCTGCAACACCAGAAGCGTCACAAGTGCGTTGCCGGCCTTTGGGGGATGTGGGGGGAGATAGGTAGGGGGGTTGGGGTATGGGCCTCCGGTATCCTCACTCCCTCGGTGAAACACAGCGCAATCACTATTTCACACCGGTTTTTTGTAAGGCCGTGGTATCACTCCGGTCGAGCCGGCCCATTCATGCCGAAGCGTGGCTCTCCTACGCCGTACGCCGCGGATACCGGAGGCCCATACCCCAACCCCTTCCCCCATCCCCCTCCCCATCCCCGAAAGACCGGCAACGCACTTGTGACGCCTCTGGTGTTGCGGGTGTCCATGTGCTGCGGTAATCGCTTACCATCAGGCGAAACGTCTGCTCGTTTGCCCATCATTCCATAAAAAAAATGGTTGTCTGTAAAGTCTGTTTACGAACGATAGTTTAACGTGACAACGTCATAACAAAACATTGATGAAATGATGAGAGATAGATGCTCGCACTTCAAGCCTTAAATGGAACGCCTAAAGGCGAGGTAACGCCGCATAGCGAGGTAACGCTGCATGAGTCATGTTTTTTCGTGTGTGCAGCCGGCTCCATCAATTTATAAGACGTTGTCACGTCAAAAAAATTTGAAAGTTTATAACTGAATCTATTATTACCTAAAGGTTTTGTTAAAAATAAAATACGATAGGTATAATTGGAATATAATAGGGATAGGCAAATGCACACTACATAGTTCCTATTCGGCCTTAGTAGAGTTTTGAAGAAACTACCAATTACAAAATGTTATGTTTGGTAAAGCAAAGGCACGCTGCGGGGCCCCGGCGGTA
The DNA here is from genome assembly GCA_949125395.1 of Diaphora mendica. Lineage (NCBI taxonomy): Eukaryota > Metazoa > Arthropoda > Insecta > Lepidoptera > Erebidae > Diaphora > Diaphora mendica. The sequence goes on along the minus strand of OX421312.1, from coordinate 7,111,816 downwards.
ATCGTCACATAGAGCGCTCGTAAAACCCATTTACACAAACCAGCAAAATCGGGTCGCGTCGCGTAATTACAATTTCCTATCTAAACCCATCAGCGCGCCAGGGCTAGTAGTATATAGTTTACAATAAATGCCAACATTGTATAGCAACACTGTCCGGTAATGCTTATAAAAGCACACATTACCTACTATTTAATGAGAGGCTAATGTTACTACGACTTAAGCCACTGCTGCGTCGCTTCAATCATCATGATAAATCGCATAATCTAGATACACAAAAGCATTTTAAATATGATAAGATGATTCGTTGATGACCTTGCAATTGTAAACTGTGCTATATTCGCAAGCACCTTCCACTCTAAGATTGTTTCATAAAACTTTCATCATAAAAATAATTAGAGAAGAACAACCAAAATAGATACGTAAAGGTGTTTGTTTTGTTTTTTATAATACATTTACATAATAGGTTGTATAATATTTAAAAAACATAGAAAACTGTTACCACTCGAGTTATGAATATTTTCAGTAGAGGTAAGGAGAAATAATTGACTGATAATTGACGCTTGATTTAGAGTGAGGTGTGAGTGACACTTAGTTTTACATATTCGGTATATTTTCATTTTTACTCTGTACTCATTTATATTTATTTCTTTGGTCTTGAAATTCATGCTGACGCTATTAATGTCATCGATATTTCTACCCAAATCAATGAAATAAAAATATTCTTAAGATCAAAATATTATTTTTTAACAGTACGGTATACGTGGTACTCCTTACATTTTTACCGCCAATAAATGTAGGTGGTGCATATGGAATGATGTCAGCAACAAAAACGGTCACTGATCAAGGGTAACAGATTAAACTAGACTGCATCTTTGCATAGAAAGAAAACAAAAAATACAATGCGATACTTGTTCGTTGTTTACCGTATTTCATTCCCGTTTTCTGGTGTAGTCTGGCCTTTTTAACAGATGACTGAGGTAGTTGAAAGCCAAATAGTATCCAAATGGACTCATACTCTAAGATTTTGCGTTTACTAGTTAGGTTTATATATCGTCTGATTTCCGCTCTCCTTTACACTTATAGTAAGTAGATCTCTCGGGTAGTCGGGTGGATATGATAGGTCTGTAATTTTTGGGATACATTGTTACATTGACAGATTCATAGTGTCATTTACTAATTTCATGCCATATACTAGTGATCACAGAGAAATGATCCTCAATACAAATTTGCTTGAAATAAGTTTAGACGAGACGGAACCACTTAAGCTTTTGGTGTGCGCAATCTAGTCCAGCCATTACCGATTTAGAACTGTCTACAATATTGTTCGGTGAAAATTGAAAAATTGAAATTGCATGAAGTGCTTTGAATTGTTCTTATCATTTTCTGTGTTTGTTTGTTTTAAATTATAATTATATTTAACCGCAAAATTTGTAGCGTAGCATTAAATGCATATAATAATATATATATTATATTAACTTTATAAAATAAGATAAAAGAAAATGTTTAAATTAAGAAACCTAAATTAAACTAAATGAAATATCACGATTACTTTAGCAGGGTGTGATGATAATATATAGTTGCAGAGTGGGGTTCTAGCACAGTGGAATGTGGTAAACTACGTGGAAAGCAAACTAAAATAAAACAGTGATATCACTTCTGGCTCTTAAAATGACATTCTTCAGAGAGACAGACAAAAGAGTGCAGACAATAAACACTATAGACCGACTTACCATAGATATCTTTTTTTATATAAAAATTGGCTTCACATCACACAGGGCCTTCAAACATAGCATTACGATTTATGTATGAGTGACACCCACCAGATGTTACGCCAAAATGTATTTGTAGCATCATCTAGAAAATATCCGTCACTCACACATGAATTCATTTGTTCATATTTTCGGTAGATCGAGCTGACTCAGGAGTCAGCTCGATCTACCGAAGTTGTAGAAAGCGAATTAATCAGGATTAATTCGCTTTCTACAACTTCAGACCTATTTGCACATAATATTATCTATTTTAAAAAGTCAATGCAACGACACTGTCATTTATTGTTCAGGATTAATGTAAATCCCCAAGAATGTATGTTTCATAAAGCTCATTAGTCTTATTCGCATAGTTTTGTTTTTTAAAAGACAACTCCCGCGTTTTAAAAATACACTCTGTGTCGCGGGAGACTTTACAAACATACATGAAACGGACACAAAGAACACCCAGACTTAGAACAACAATTTATGGATCACACAAAGTAGGCCTATGTAGGATTTGAACCCACAACACTTGGCGCAGTAGGAAGCGGCGTGGCGACCACTTAAACCACTAGGAGAACCGCGCAGTTAAAAGCCGTGCAGTTGTCTGATTGTATGCAGACTAGTTTATTGGAAAGGCGTATAGGCTAGGCAGTAATAGACTCGAATATCGTTCATCACAAATTGCTTCTTGTGTACTTCTGAACTGTTCAACGTGAAAATGATTTTTGACATATTTTTTTTACATCAATCATTATGAAAGGTATATAGCGCTTTTTATTTTTCCGAGAAATTTCCTTTACTTACCATTATAATGCATGGAAAGAGCTCATGCTAAAAATTAAGCGCTTGATCTGTTAATATAATTTCATTTGCCTTTTCATAAAAGTGAAATTTAGGTACATTAGAAATGCTCTCACTAACCGTAATTCTTGTATGTACATTACTTAAGCACAAAGCGTAAAAGCGTTTTAGTTTTACTCAATTACTGATATTTCGTAGGAAACAATTTGTTAAACAAAAACATAAAAGAGATTTATTTCTTTGAGAAGATGCTATCGTTCACAATGACTGTTAAAAAAATATGGATCAAATTTATGATAGGTATATTGTTCAAAGTAGCGCATTCCTTTATACGTAAATCACTTTTAATAGCTTCATCAGTTTATACACAGAAATCAGTATATACCTATAGGTTTCAAAGACATAATGAGAATTGTCTACTTATACTAGCCAAATAAAAAGTGACTTCCTAACTCAATGCAGTTTTTATTTTAATATAAGGGCCTGCTAAAGTGACTGTACTCTGCCTGATGGAAAGCATAAGCAGAATCCAAGAATGGTTTGTGGTCACCATGCCCATTGCGAATGCAGATAATGCAGCATGTTAACCTACACTGTGGCGCCGTGACTGTTGATGCCTGTTGGCGAATGCTACTGCATCATTGGGCCCCTTGTCACACACTCACCAGGGAAACAGGTTTGTCTTCTGTGAAAAGTTAAAATTAGTTCGAACTATAATACCTGTGTGTAAACGGTACCTTTATGGCATTAATAGGTTGTGCAATAACCCCCGCCTGTAATTATGTTAAAATGTGTAGGTACGCTAAATTTATATGTAGTATAAGATGTAGTAAGCTAAATTGCTTATTTCATAAATATGCTTAAGTGTAATTGAAACCAATTAGGTAAAAACTCAGTGAGTGCGTAATACTTCAACAGAATCAAGTGTCATTATTATACACATGGTTCAGTTGAAATGAAAGCGACAAATAGATTATATTGTATTTTTGAAAGACAGCTCCCGATCTTGGAATATTCCTGTGCCACTGGGGACTTTTCAAACGTAGACACAAAGATCACCCAGACTCGAAACAATTAGTTTTTCGTCAAGATCATGTCTATCTTACATGTATTATCTTATATATCTTCTTATTATGCATTATCTTACAAGGCAAGCAATAAACACTTTCAAGAAACTCGTCAAGGATCACTACCTATCTCCTATACCTATCTCTGTAATAACTATCTGCTTTATATATGAATGTTTGTATTCTGATGTATATTTATTCATATGTCTGTACGTGCATGAATATATGTTAGAGTGAGGATATATATGTATCTGTGTAACTGTGTTAGGTAATATTGCTTTTATACGCAAACTCTAAATGTGCACCACTAACTACAAATCACTATATTCTTTGCGCTGTAGCATGGTGCGTGACAGTTTCAGTAACATTTCGTTTCACTCTTGAAAGTTGCAGCGATTTACAAATTATGACTTAGTATTTTAGCTGTACCACTTTCGCAATATATTAAATCATTAACAACTGTAGTAAATTAAATTAAACCAACCCGAATGTTCTAGTCTACAAATAAATGCCGCACCATGCTACAGCGCAAAGAGTATAGTATAGTCCATCTAAAGGTTGTCTGGAAGAAATCGCAGTCTGCGATAAGGCCGCCCATTGTACCACTGTTTTTATTTGTTACTGTCTTCATTGTATATTTCATTTTATGGTGTGCAATAAAGAATACCTATCTATCTATACATCTATCTATCTATCTTACATGAATTTATTCAACGGAGAACATAAGTTCTCTTCAATAGCTGTCCTATATTTTTTCGCTTCTTATCAAACTGCTTCATCATTCACTATTAAATGTGGTGATGTTGTTGACATTTCATATGAACTAATAAAATAACAGTTACATAATATCCCTAAAACTAATTCCTCGTGACAATTTAATAATATGTTTGTTTATTAATGTCAATGAGCCTTAATTAGATATTATAAAATATTTGTACCATTGTATTACTTTCATTATAAAATAACCAGTCTCATTTTTCTCTATCTTTTTATCTGCACCTAATATCAAGCATGCTCGAACAGACTGAGGTCCTGGCTACAAGATCATCACAGACTGGTTTCACAATCCAATCAAGATATATTGCCCTCGAATGTATTAAAGATATTACCAATTTCTTAGCATCGTCTCAGCCAAAAGAAGTTCACTGGTGGACATATATTATGACTCCTCCTTATGCCCACTAAATACTATTATTTGTACTATTTTCAATTAAATATTTCAATCATATTTTTGGATTTATTACTATCACGGCTCAGGTGTAGATATATAATAGGGAACGATATTGGGTTTTATGGCTGAGAAAATACTGGGATGCAGTAGAGGAATTTGGAATTCTGCCAAACATGCATAATTTTGAATTTGCCACCTATAATGTATTTCAGATCAGATAATATTATTACAACTTTAAAAATGAAATGATTCTGCTGTTCATCAGGTTCACGGTCAACACATTCGTACATTCAGTGTCTGCGTTATGATCTTCCTAACAATTCATTCATGAAATGTGCTTTACCAATTCTTTGCTCAGAGAATTTCATAGATATGAAGTGACTCGGTAACATTATTACAGAGGAATGTTATGAGGTAGCCTAATTCTAAATTGATTTCACTTTATGCTAAGGTGTTTAATTACACACATATTTTAATGAAGAATATCCGGGCGTAAAACAAACCATTGTGCTCATCATATAATTATTTGTACTGCGAGTTTTTTTAACCTAGTTTCGTGCCCATTCGAGCTTAAAATTAGCATTACTAAATACTTGATTGATAGACTAGTCCTGATTACCAAAAAATATGTCGCGGATACATACAAAATTGTAATCAAAAAACTCCACTTCCCTAGAAAAAAACTGTCTCTCTCTAAAATCAAACTATTTGAGGACGATAAGGAATTACAGTACATAATATCTGCTTATTTACATATACACATGTTTTAATGATATTAATGCATATTCACTAGCCGTATTGCTTTTGTTCAATTCATTAAGTAAACAGGGTTATAAAGTGTAATACAATTAACTAGCGAGGTGCGAAGTTGATGTCCCTGGATAAAATAATAATAATCTATACTAATATTATAAAGCTGCAGAGTTTGTTTGTTTGTTTGAACGCGCTAATCTCAGGAACTACTGGTCCGATTTGAAAAATTATTTTAGTGTTGGATAGTCCATTTATCGAGGAAGGCTATAGGCTATGTTTTATTTTCAAAAAACTTTGAGATACGTAAGAAAATTGCAATTTCGTAACCCAAGGTGTGAAATAAAAAACCTATTTTTGCGTGCGCTGCAGAAAGTATTGACAATAGAACAACATAATGTATTACGAGTTTGTAAGTCCCATTAAGATCTACAAAAAAGTCCGCGAGAGCATATCTCTAACTATCATGGTTTAGTCACAATAACCGCTTTTGTGTTCAAAAAAATTATTAAATCGTCTGAAGAAAGAAACTACGTTAAATGTGTATCGTAATATTAATCCTTATCCAAATAAAGCATTATGTTATCAAGGGTATTAATGTAGAAGTAAAATACTTTTTGTTTCATCCCACTCGGACATTTCGTTTAGAAATTATCACGAGAATAAGACGCTAAGAGTTGGTAGGTACCTAATAATGAGTTATTTGCCAAAGAGTTTTATCAACATAATACCTAATATTAATCTTTATCCAAATAAATTTGTTGTTGATTATGAGTATTAGATCTTAGAAGAGTATAATAAATACCTCTATACTAATACATAAAGCTGAAGAGTTTGTTTGTTTGTTTGGACGCGCTAATCTCAGGAACTACTGGTCCAATTTAAAAAATTATTTCAGTGTTAGATAGCCCATTTATCGAGGAAGGCTATAGGCTATATATCATCACGCTAAGACCAATAGTGGCGGAACACCAATGAAGAATGTTTCAAAAACGGGGGAAAATTATCACGCTACGGGCAATAGGAGACGCTAACGACGTTGCGTGGGTCAGCTAGTAATAAATATTTCTGACATCTAACACACAACGCCATCCAGTCCCAAGGCTAAGCATAGCTTGTGTTATGGGTACTAGACAACTGATATAAATACATATATTTACATAAATACATTTAATAAATACATATACTTTTTTTTGTAAATACAAACATATTATACATAGAAAACACCCAAACTCCGAAACAAACATTTGCAGATCATACAAATATTTGGTCCGACCCGGGAATCAAACCCGAGACCTCAAGCACAGCAGTCGCTTACGCTGCCACTTGCGCCACCGAGGCAGTTATATAATATCACTCCTATGATTGTAATGCTTGAAGCTTATCAGTTATTACATACATATTAATATGTATTAGGTATGGTTTAAATGCAAACTAAAGAACACACACTTTAATAATGACTAGACATGAAAGAGTAATAGTGTTTAAATAAAAATATGTAGTTTATTTTATCTATATATATAAATAAAAATGAATTACCGAAATGTATGTATGTACATTACTTCCGATCTACTGCACCAAATTGGATATTTACTTTATATGCTTATCATTGTCAGGACATGGTTTGTATAAAAGAAAATAAAAAAAGACGTGTGGCACTCGGGGACTGCCTCGGTAAAGCTATTGCATAGCATTTTTTATCAACTTATGCAATCATAATTATTTATTTATTTTTTATTTATGCAGAACGTATAATATTGTGAATGAATAATACTAAATTATTAAATTAGTACAAACATCGTCACTAAATGGCGTTGATCACTTTTTTAAGTAGCGATATATCATCACGCTATGACTAAAAGGATCGGAGTATAAACAAAAAAGGTGGTAAAAAGAAGGAAATCATATTGCACTGCGTAAACGGTTAGTTTCACAAAAACAATTTATGAAACAATTGTTCCCTTTAAAACTTTGGTTTTACAAATGCAGTCCTTTATAGCAAAAGTTTTTACGAAGGCATATCATCTTTTACCCCAATTTTTCGATGAAATAAACAAAATGAAAAGTTTGACTTTAGATATATCTGTCGTCGTTTTTTGACCACCAGTTGACCATTTTAAGTGTTAAAACATTTGTAATGTAAATGGTCCCATGCATTACACTGGTGCTCATATTTCATAAATCTTAAACCTGTGTGCTACGTCATAAGTTTTCTACAACAAGTGTTTATGAGTGAAATATTGACACAAGCCACGTGTCTCGCACACGCGGATGAAATTAACATGTACCGACATAATTCGCCCTGACTTGTTAAAGCTCTTTAGTATTAATTTATAACGCTAATATGCTCGCTTGTTTAATTTAAATGGATTGGAGTACATTATCGAGATAAACATCTAAATACTTGTTTACATTTCGCATACATAATTTGTAGTACTCCATTGCAAAACTATTTCAGATATGTTTAGATCGATACCTATTTTTAATTTTACTATAGAAAGTTGACAAACCACGTTTTATGAATATTTAAGATGCAGTTTCAAAGCTATAAACTTAATTTTGCTGCTAACAATAGTGCCATTGCGATAATTACTAAGAACCCCTTGACTCTTTAAGATTTCATTATGACCCAGGTAAACAATTTTCCACCGCGAACTCCTAGTAGTGAATCACCAATTTTAAAGTTGCGACAAAGAAGGAGGTGCTAAACAAGTTACGTCTTGCAAATAAACTCATCCTATCTTATCTTGTTAAAGCTAATTTTGATTTAGTGGTTTACAAATAAGCAGTAGTCTGCGAGTGCCACATTATAACGTTATAATAGATACTGTCATAGCTCCCTGATTTGTTTCGTTGTGTAAATATTAATATAAAGAAAATCAATTCGTTTTACTAGTTCATAGACTGTAGAAGTGTGGATATTTACAAATACTGTTATTAAAATTACACACAAGATATCAGCATCCTCAGTCAAGATGCAAGTGTTTCGTTTCGAATCTCTCTCTATGTTCACATAAACTATTGGCTAATATTTTGTTTTGATCACTTGACTTAGCGTTGAGATGGCGTCATTACCATTCTTTGTTTTTAATAACGTTTATGTTAGTAGAATGTCAACTCGATGGCCAACTTCTATTAAAACTGAATTTCAAAAATACTTGTTTGATGATGAGTAAATATATCTGCCTAGCCTTTATTATTCCCAAGATTATTTCGAGTCGGCTACTAGTTCAACTGGTTTTACCTGAATATCAGTTTTTCCACAAATCATCACAGTCATCGGATCTCCGCAACCCTGAGGGTGAACTGAATTCGAAAGTTGAACTAATTGTCAGTATATTTGAGGGCACTGACTTCACTATAACGATTGTCATGGGTGTTCATAACAATCGGGACCGACAGCTTAACGCGCTCAGCGAAGCACGCGCGGGAAACATCGCCATCTTCCATACTCCGGAATGTTAGGAATTTCTTGTAAGAAAAACTCAACAACAGTTCGACCCGGGAATCAAACCCGAGACCTTTTGATCAGCAGTCGCTTATGCTACACCTTAGAATCTTGAGAGCGAACTGAATTCGAAAGTTGAACTAGTTGTCAGTATATTTGAGGCCATTGACTTCCCGATTGCCATAGCGGTTCATGACAACATAAGAATAAGCCGGTGTAACATACTCATATGTATCACCTGTGATCGGAATTAGTGTGAGAAACCAAGCATCAATAATTTACATATGTGATTATTGTAAAGTAGATATATATATATACTAGCTGTGCCCGCGACTTCGTCCGCGTGGAACAGTGACTTTGGGTAGCAGTTTTAATTATCAAGGCTAATATTATTTTAAAAATAAGACACACGTTTCACCGTTAAAAATATAATTAAGTATTTATATAAAGTACATAAAATAAAAAGTATTTTATATAGCTTATTTCAACATTCGACATGGCCAAGGCTTTCAACCTGTTCTTGCACCGTTCGCTTCTCTCCGAGCTCTAAGCATTCGGTCTGCCTCCTAGACTTGTCTCTAAATTGACGCTTTTCTTCATCAGCGCCTTCGCATTAGAGTTCTTTGCGACGGACGGCGCGGCCTCTGTTTTTCTGGACGTAAACGCTAGCGTACCTCAGGGTTCAGTCCTGTCGCCCAAGATGTTTCTTCTGCATGTCAATGACATATTAGCCCTTTGCAATATACATTGCTATGCAGACGATAGCATAGTGCATGGACGATATCATGGATACCCTGCAGCCAAGATGGTAGACGTTGAGGAAAATTGATAGGAGCTTTTCGCTGAGCTCGACCGGGTTTTGAACCGCATTTAACAATGGGGTGAAGAGAATCTGGTCGAGTTCAACGTTAAGAAAACACAGGTGTGCCCGTTCTCTACCAAAAAGTCTCCGCTTCTTCCCCTCCCCACTTTTCAGAGCACTCAACTGCCACTACAGGATAAGCTCGGTGTCCTGGGCATGGATATTTGCCGAGACCTCAACCCACGGGAGTGCATCGAGGGCACCACTAAGGCAGCCTGAACACTGTGAGACGGTTTTTCGCTCCCGAGCATTTGTGTCTCCTTTATAAGACCCAGGTTCACTCGTCCGTACTGTTCTCATCTTTGTGATGGATCCAGGCAGTATTTACTTGATTTTCTCGACCTTTTGCAGTGGCAAGCAGTCCGCATTATCAACAGTCCCGATACCACCGAGTCCCTTGAGCCTCTGCAGTTGCGGAGAGATATCGCCTCTATGGCAGTCCTCTACCGCTTTACCATGGAAAGTGTTCTGAAGCGTTCTTTCATCTGATCCCAACTTCTCCCTTCCTCTACAGAACAACACGTGCTGGTCTTGGAAGTCACCGCTTCATTCTTAGAAATACGCTCTCGAACCAAACGGTTTGGTTCTGCACTGTCTGCTTTCTCAGCTAGTATGGTTGCCTCCACTGTTGGATTCTGCTTGAGTTTTCCCTCAGGCTGAGCAAATTCTTCTCAATTTTTACAATGTTAAAATACTACGTTTTTGATTTGCCATCTTTTGCTAAAATATTGTGATTGAGCTGATTTGATACACGCAATTATGCTGCCCATTGGAAAAACATGTTTTTCTATGTGAACTGCAACTTTAACCTGTCTTTGGGCTTTGATAATTTTTAGTTGTTTTCAGCGGAAACTGCATTCTTTTAAATTGTAACTGCAGATAAGTTTGAATTATTTTAATACGGGGAATTAAAATATTTTCTTTTACAATGTTGTACCCCAGTTGTGTATTTTGTAGCCGTGTACCATTACATAGCTTTGGCGCTCAAGACTTCTTATTAATAGGACTGGAACATTAAATTTCAGTCTCAACTTATGGGAAGGCGCTCCTGATAATTCTAAAGAGTTGAATTAGTCGGCAGATCAGAATAGATAATATTTTTAGATCATGTGTGCCATCATATACCAGGATTCACGTCTCAGTGTAATCATGTCTTTACTGTCATTTGGCATACAATCTTCTCCTATTTTTAGATGAGCATTTGCATATTGACAATGCATGACATAAATCATTGTGAAGTTGTACTCGCATAATTGTAGTAAGACAAAACTTTTTAACATGTACCCATAATACATATGTTTCATACAGGCATTTATTTCATCTTGCGGCGTACACCTTTTGCTTTCTTAACCGACTTCAAAAAAAGTAGGAGGTTCTCAATTCGACTGTTTTTTTTTAATGTTTGTTACCTCATAACTTTTGACAGGGTGAACCGATTTTGATGTTTTTTTTTTTTTTAAACTTAGTTCTTTCTCATGTGTTCCCATTTTAATGTGGTCTAGTTCTGATATGTCATCGATGAGAAAATCATATAAATCTTCAATTTGCATTATGTATGTGCGCGACAAATAACTAAATTCAATTTGATCGTTCTAGAAGTCGTTTTTTTTTTGTTAAAATTTTGTATTATTTTGTGTTTAAATCCCCCCGGATACTTTTCTTCCGATTTTTTCACGAAGAAAATTAATTGAGTAAACAAAAAATCATGTAAACAAATCTAATCCTATTGAATAATAACGAATTTGTAGTGGCAAAATTCAACATCCGCATGCGGCACAGTCGTCTGCCCTCACGTGTCTGCCCACTTAGGCATATTGTGATAACTCAGTAAATTTTACATCTGAATAGCTCTAAATTTTCACAAACCTTGCATATTTCCATACAAACTTTCATCCCCTATTGCTATTTTACGCCCTTTATGGTAATTTTTTTACAAAATTCAAATGACGTTTTTATATATATCTAATCCATCTAATCAACAGCCTTAAAAATAAATATTATGATTTTATCTTAAAATGACGATACTTTTATAGAGATTTTTGAAGTTTAGAAACACTGTTTTGTAATTTGTCTTATTTATTTCTATTAATATAATGAACATACAAATCAGATTTATCAATGTATGTATTAATCTTAGATTATTATATTAATTTAAGTCTTTGTTTAAAAAGTGAAATCTTTTTAATGAATTTGACATCCTTGTTTACTCGTTGCCAAGACGCCCTGTGTCACTAAGGCAACGCGCATGCGTGTTGCGAGTTAACAACCACTCTTCTATACAATCTTTCATCCCCCCTTTCCCCTTTTTACCTTTTTTCACAACCTAAAAATAACAAATGTTACGTTTAAAGTTTAATAAGACGTTCATCCGAAAGGAAATACTCAGAAAACCTCTGACCTGGAACCAATTATACAACTTGGTTGTATTTAATAATAACTGTAACAGGGAAGTTAAGGCTTTGCTTGAACAAATTATCTACTGGTAGTTTACTTTCATGTCAGCTAAAGTCGTTGTTGTGTCGTGCTAAAGTATAGTACTAATAAAGATAATTTAAATCATATGAAAAAAAACTATATATCTAAAGGTTTGAGTTTGTCTAAAAAAATCAAAGTTATTTAAATATGGGTCACATTTAATTTTAGTATTTTAGATTGCCTCAAATTGATATCATGATTCATGTCTAATGAAAGTCTTTGGAAAGTGATTCCGATTTTCGCCCCGGCGGTCAGTCTCAGCGGATACCAGCTAACTACGCAGGATATATTAAAATACACAAGTGCACAATACTTTTTGTGCCTACCCGGGAATTGAACCCGAGATTTCTTCATCGGCATACGCTAACCACTAGACCAACTAGTCAGTTTTGAATAGTATCACTTTAATAAAGGCTTTTACGTAATTTGTAATTAAAACTTTCCAACCAAGGTACATTAATTTATTTCAAGTTGTCAAAGTTGTTGTTGTGTATAACCGCTAATCATACCCATCCATGAAATCCTCTGGAATAATTTTGTTGGCCAATTCTGGATGCTTTTTATAGACCACTTTGATTCGTTCGTAGTATCTAGACAGGCCCCTATCCCGAAGTTGGAACAGTTTATTAAAAAAAAAACCGACTTCCAAAAAACATCCAACGAAAACTCCCTGCCAAAAAATACTAAAAAGCGTAAAATAAACTGGTTCTTCATAAATTGCCTATACCTAAGTAATTCTTTATTAATTTGTTGCATGTTTTTTGGAAGTCGTTTTTTTTTATAAAAAGTTTTTATTTTTCAGTTTTAAGTGCATACAATCGTAGGTAAGTAGTAAGTTGAACTATTTCATCAAATTTCGTCATCAAGAATACAAATTAAGGTCTATACGTACGTTTAATATTAAAATTATCCTCTAATCCGTAACTCTTGAAGAGTTTAACCCTTTATCATCAGTTCACCTAAATAACTTGAAAGTATACGACTGAGGGAGGAGTTGTACCTTCCACCTTCCATCATCAGCTTACCTAAATAATTTGAAAGAATACGACTAAAGGTAACATACATACATTTGATATTTAAAGATCTACCTCCAACTCCTAACCGTTAAAGAGTTGTACCTTACATCATCAGCTCATCATCATAAAATGATGACTACCAGACGCAAATACCAGTGTAACTTCAGAAAATATGCGAAAAACATAGTATGTGCCTAAAAAAATGAGTGTTTTCCTCGATTTCTCTGGGATCCCATCATCAGATCCTGATATGGTGGCAATGGGACCACCTCGGGAGCATACCCTTCCGAATACAAAAAAAGTAATTCAAAATCGGTCCACGATTGACGGAGTAATCGTTGAACATACATAAAAAAAAAACATACAGTGGAACATAGAACCTCCTCTTTTTTGGAAGTCGGTTAATAACTATATTTCAATCTTTTCTAACGTTCAACAAAACCGTATTTACCAACACTTCAAAGCTTCAAAGATAGCAGTGAACGCAACCTTTGTATGTCACTTGTATTTTCATATTTAAGCATTTTTGGACTGCTACGCCCTTCAAAAAATGTTTAGATTTTTCAGAAAAAATTTATAGACTCGTCAATCATTCTTCTGTCAATTTCTTTGCGTTTACTCGTGGGTGCCCTCGTCATCGGGTTTTCTGTATAGGTCTGCTCTTTTCAAATGAATGATTTCAGACTCAAAAATGATTGATGTTAAGTATTACTTCCTTTATGTCATAATTTCTGCAAGAACTTCGAGTAATCTATTCCTGGGTCCTTAGTTCGCTCACAGCATCCACTTTATACTTTATATTTTTTCTGAGGGCTTATATCTTTTCCAAACAGTTCTAATAACCATAAGACACAATTGAATTATTCATACATACAATCTAGTTCTTAAAAATATGTGAGATTCGATAATTTTTTTGACTCAAAGTTACGTTTAATTCTCGATGTACCGCACAAAAATTTGCGGCGCTGTTTGATTGAAACCCAAATCAATCTTAATTAACTTACCCTTGCTCTTATAGACTTGGTATTCTTTATTCCACCAGCAACTTACTTAGTGCAAATAATTAAGTTCTTGGCAGGTATCTTAAAATAATTTAATTAAGTTATTTCACTTCCATCGGGCATGTTAAGAATCCTTGATTTAAAAAATAAATACGAGTGCGATATAAAAACTAATTAAGATTGGTGCGTGCAAGAAGTGGAAGGTTGATTTTGTTCTTATTATTATACTAGCTGTGCCCGCGACTCCGTCCGCGTGGAATAGTGGCTTTGGGCAGCAGTTTTCGGACATTTCTTTTGGTTCAAACACCGTCATTTGAGTGTTTAGAATAATCGAATTTAAAGTAATGCTTCTCTATACACGACATTAGACGTATAGCCATCGGGGATCAAAGCATAGAGGTTGCTAGGATTGCTAAGACGTGACAGAGCTACATAAAGCTGATCGTGTGAAAAACAGTTAATACTTATTTCTACACCCACAACTTTTAGCGTACCTATGACCGTCAGGTTTAATTAATTGTCACCGCGAAACATAGGCTCACTGGAAACCGGACTCGTTTAAAACTAAACGGAAAGTGGTTTGGGATGAGAGGAATCCGAGGAATAAAAACACTATCACCTTTACCGCACCCTGTTAAAATCTTTGGTCACTTTTAATCTGGTACCGTTGCAACGTTTTGGCGGGCTTAAATATTTAAGGGGCATTATGGGTACGCCGACTTTTAAATTAATTTTATAAGCTGGTAGTCCAGTAGCACTGAGGGATCACGCCATAATGCATGAGATTCACGATCGATGGACAAACGTGCCTCACGCTGTTCCCTGTTCTACCTACTTAGAGTGGCCATCATTCGAGAACGATGTGAACTGAATCGAGATTCTCGCTGAGCCGAAGTTTCTGTAGCACGAAACCTGGCCTGACGTTCCTGAGATGCAGTGAGAGCCTCATGATCTTCTTCGGATTCCTGTGATCAAACTAATCTCATCCTTTTAGCATTCCTGCTGCACTGGGAGAGGTTGGATCTTTTTCGAGGCATTCTTACAATATACTAACACAACATATTTTAGTAAACACGTACTTATCATAAACAACTAAATTATAAATACTTACAGATTATTACACAGTTTCATTTTTTACAGTTTAATAACTATTATGACGTGTCAACCCAATCTATTAACTATCGAAAACAACCAAAGGTGTTATCTGTAAATACTTCCTGTTTTTAGAAAAATACCGAAAGCAAGTCAAGAAAAATAACGTAAGTTATATGTATCACTGACCTTTTTTTTTACGTGTGGAAATACCCTCGGACCGTCACCCCACAGGGGTTTGCGGCGGGGCGGTGTGTCGGACTCGAACCGACTAAAACCACACGGTGTGCCACTCTGCGCCTGAGACGGGAGGGACCCGGGATCTGCTGATATTAATACATCCAAATTCCTCCCAGCGCCTGCCCGCACAGAAGCGGGCACCGGCGGCGGACTGGGTCCGAGTGGAGGTCGTCCTCCCGGACCTTCTCCGCCACCTCCATCTGGGAGATTACATCTTCGCAGAAGGTTGTGACCGCGGTAAAACTGCTGCGAGAGATCTCCTCCGATGACTGCAGTGAGGGCCCGACGCTGCGGCGCCCAAGCGGAGCAAACCATCAGCGTGTGCTGGGCCGAGTCCTCACTGCAGTCGCAGTGGTGGCAGGTGGGACTCAATTCCCTCCTGGCGACCAAGTGCAGGTACCTTACGAAGCAACCGTGCCCGGAAAGGACCTGCGTCAGTCGGAAGGAAAGGGTCCCGTGCTGCCGCCCTGCCCACTCAAGGATGACCGGCTGGAGAGCCTCCACGGCGGTAAAGCCAGCACGTGGAGTCTCCAGCTGGAACGACCATCTAGCCATCGTGGCTCGACGGGCGGCTTCACACCACTCGCGTACTTCGGGCGGAGGGCGGATGCCACTCTCCGATACCAGCCATACAATACCACTTCAGCCACCCGTCGATAAACTTCGGCGAGCACTTCCGCCTCCAAATCCCACGGGGGTGTTCCGGCCAGGGCGCACGCCGCCTCTCTTGACACCGTGCGGTATCCGCGTATGGCTCTGACTGCCAATACCCTCTGAGGCCGCCAGAGGCGGGCCTTATTTAGGGCAGTCAGAGCCGCCACCCACACCGGTGCACCATACAGCGACATTGACCGGACAACTCCCGTGTACAGGAGTCGCGTTGCGACGCTGGCTCCACCCAAGTTGGGCAAAAGTCACCCAAGAGCGGAGGCAGCGTCGACCAGCTTTGAACCAAGCTGTCGGAAGTGCTCGTCGAAGAGTCACCTACCGTCGAGGATCAGGCCCAGATACCTCATCTGGGCCCGACGATAACACTAAAATGATACCACACGGGAAGCACCAGCTTTCAAATAAAAAAGAATCAACAAAATCGGTTCACTCGGTCGAAAGTTATGAGGTACAAAAATAAAAAATAAATAAAAAAAATACAGTGGAATTGAGAACCTTCTCCTTTTTGAAGTCGGTTAATTACTAAATAAAATGGTTTTTTTTAAACATAAAAATTAGAAAATATTTTAAACTAAATAAGTAAATAGGTATAAGGTTTATAAAAGAATCAAGAACTTGAAATCAAACTAACCTATACAAAATAAACATACTACTCGTATATGTATTTACAAACCCTATAAACCCTCAAGAAATATGTCCTTATTAGAAACGACTAAATTGTAAGTACTTACAGATTGTTACACATAAAATTAAGAAATAAAAAAAATCAAGAAAAAAAAATAATGCTCTCGGCGCGCTTTATATACCGGCGTGGTCGCGCAGCCTTTTACAATCTACAAACGTCCAGCTACGTGATTCTTTAAATTGGCATAACTTTTTTATTTATGAACCGATTGACATGAAACAAACACTAAATGTTAAGTGAAGCTTACCACAATATATTAGTGAAAACCGCATTTCAATCGGATAAGCTATTTCTGAGATTAGCGTGCACAAACGCACAGACAAACAGACAAACAGATAAACAGACAAAAATTCTAAAAATCATTGTTTTGGGTTCTATTGCGTTCATAAAGCCCCCCTATAATAGTTTTCCTGAGATATCTTCCATGTACAGACAGCGACCAGTTACGATTTTATTATATGTATAGATTATACTAGCAACCCGCTCGGCTTCGCACGGGTTAATTACGGAAAATGTAATATAGCCTGTTTCTATGAGATGTGCGGCTTAATTTTTTCCGACTTCTTCAACCAATATCGTTATATTTTAGCCAATGCAATCAAAAATTAAACAAACTATATACGAAAACCTTCCTGAAGAATCATTCTATCTATAAGTAAAAACCGCATAAAAATAGCTTTTGAGTTTATCGCAAACAGACAGACAGACAGACGCCGTTGAGGACTTTGTTTTAGAATATGTAGTGATTATACAGATCCGCACTGAAATAAAGATCAATTGACCATTACATATCTATTCGTAATTAATAAATTTGCATTAATGCAAATGCATGCAAAATTGCATTCCAACCATGTGGGTGTATACTTTATAGAGTACCCGTGTGGTGCCGGTTTAAGAATAGGTGACACTGTCTCTATTCCCTATTCATTCCATGAGTGTCGAAGAGGCTACTAAGGAAACAAACTAAGCAGGACAACTTAACTGCGAGAAAGGAGGAAAAATTGAAACAAACCCTATTTTTACGTCGCCCACGGGACGTCACCCCACCGGGGTTTGCGGCGGGGCGGTGTGTTCGAACCGACTAAAACCACACGGTGTGCCACTTTGCGCCTGAGAAGGGAGGGATCCGGGAACTGCTGTTATTAACACATCCGGACACCTCCCAGCGAAGTTGAAACAATCCCTATATTAACCCGGCTGGCTAGCAGTAAAGCAAAAGCTCCTTTGAAGGAGAGGCTTAAGTCCTACAGTGGACTATGAAAAAAAATTGATATGATGTATTAGAATTGAAGTGCTATCAACACGAAAAGTTCTGATTGTAGGATGCAATAATAAAGAACAGCATACAACGATACAGGATGAAATACTGCCAAAATCTATTTTTATTTTAATATTCGTGTTCTAAAACGCCTACGGTCAAGGTCAGATAGCCTTGGTGTTAACGTAGGGTGCTCACAATTTAATATTCACTGTTTAGGAATGATTTACCCATATTCAGTTCAGTTGCATTGGCCATAAGTCATCACTTAAAAAAATATCTTCAGGTCATTTTTTAAGTGCATAAGAGCAGATGGTCCCCTGATAGTATACGTAAATACTGCGGCATGTGAACAGCTAAACCTCAAAGGTAAAGTATGTCGCTGGTATTCGTTTATTTTAATTAGTAGTGAAAAAATATTTACGTCGCAACCATATTTCTAGTAGGTGATGGTGATACTCATGTCCCCCTGGTCGTGCTGGCTCACGACTGAAATAGTATGGCTTTTCAATGCTTAATTCAATGTTCTAACCCACCTACGGCTGTCTTCATAAAAAACTGTTTTTCAAAAAGATTTAATAATAATAATATTTATTTACCCATACAAAGTGTTAACAATTTGACAAGTTTTATAAGCTCATAAAAATGCATGTTAGCCTCCGGTGCTGAAAACTAGTTGGGAAACCTGTGCTTCAGCAATTACTTATTTTGTGTATAATATTTCCTATTGTAACCGATTGACATAAAGAGCAGTTTTTCTTCGAACAGCACACGGCTGGTTACGTAAACTAGCAATGTTTGCGTTCTTAGTAAAACCTTTTACTTTTCCTTCTTCTATGAAAATGCTTTTGTTTTACTTGAACAAATTTTCTAAAAGAATGTAATGGCTGTTTAATAAACAATTTTGTTATCAAATATAAAATAAATACATAACTAGGATAATACATCGAAAATTTCTTAGGTCACTATCTAGCCAATGGATCTCCAGTAACCAATATAACACTGCTCTAACAGAACTTACTAAAACGTCTGTAGTTAAAAGTCATCAAGTCAAATAGTTTGTAGTCGATCAGACATTAGGTACATTGCTATATAATCTCCTATGAGATTTAGTTTTCAGATTGTTTTGAACTTAATCAAAACCCATAATACTAGTTTCATAGTAGTTTTGTTATGTTTATATAACTATTTAGTATCATCAAATAATGTTGGAACTTGAGGTCGATGAAAATATCACAGTATCACACAAATTTTAAGTAATAGCAAATATACAAGTATCAGCTCCTTAAGATCGTATTTATCATATTAAAGATATCACAGCCACGCTGACTTCAGCACGAACAGGCCGGCTCGACCGCCATTCCGCACACATAGTACCTTCGCACAGAAAATCAACCTAAAGTGACAGCATTCATGCTGTCGTGTTTCGTTGGTGAGTGTGAGACCGGAGGCTCAAAGATGCAGAAGTATCACTAGGCCGCCAGGTTGTGGGTCACCATGCTGCATTGTTGCATGATCTGAATTCGCAACGTCTATGGTGACCACCATTCTCAGATTCTGCTTATGCTTTCCACCAGGCAGAGTAAAGTTACTTTGGCAGGCTTATACATAAAAAATGAACTATCTTCGGTTTTAACGTCCTCAAATAAAATAAAGGGAAGATGAGACGTAAAAGCTCATGTTAGCAGTATTAGCAAGTCTTACTTTAACTACACACATCAAAAGTGTCTAGGGATCAAGCATTTTTATGCGGATTTCTTGAGATTGAGATGTGGCTTTGGCCCTGGCCTGCTCAGTCGCCAGACTTGAACCCGATTGAGCATGCATGGGATATGCTACAGAGAAGAGCTCTGCCGAATATGGAGGGTATCCAGTCGCAAGAAGACCTTTTTTTGTTGTTGCAACGAACATGGGCGGCCATTCCACAGCGTGATTTGGATGAACTCATTTTGAGTATGCCAAACCGATGTTCTTGTGTTAGTGTTCGCGGTAGAAACACGGATTATTAATTGTTTAAGTTACCTAATAAAATTTTAAAGAAAACTGTTATTTCAGTCTTTTTTTCGAACTTTAATGTTAGTGGTTCAAATGTCAAAAATCCTTTTATTAGGAAAATGGCAAATTTCTTTATTAATGCAAAGGTGACTTGGTTTATCGTTACTGTGACAAACGAAAACACTTTATTTGATGAATCCTTAAAGAAAATTTTAATTAATATCAATCAGGAGAAAAGTTATTGCAAAAATATATGTTGATCCCTAGACACATATGTTGATCCCTAGACACTTTTGATGTGTGTATTAAACTAATATAGAATCCCCATAATTTAATATATAATGTTAAAAAAAGAAAAATCTATCAAATCTACTAACAAACTTGACAAGGGAGAGGAGATTAGAAAAGAGATTCGCAATTGACAATGCCAAAGAAATTCATTCTTTTTTTTTGGATTAGGGGGCAAACGAGCAGACGTATCGTCTGATGGTAAGCAATTACCGCCGCCCATGGACTTCCGCAACACCAGAGGCGTCACAAGTGCGTTGCCGGCCTTTGAGGGATGGGGAGAAGGTTGGGGGGCGGGGTTGGTGTATGGGCCTCCGGTATCCTCACTCAATCGGTAAAACACAGCGCAGGAGCTGTTTCACACCGGTTTTCTGTAAAGCCGGTTTTCTGTATCACTCCGATCAAGATGCATGCCAAAGCGTGGCTCTCCCACTTTAAGACGGTATTACTATTCAAATTATTGCTAAGGAGTAGAGTCAGTTAGTCACTCAGTTAATTCCTTATTTTGTGTTCACTCAGTATGTGTAACTTGATTAAATGAAAAAGTTGTAAGCACGATTATTTAAAAATTTTGTACTACTACATACACTTTAAAAGTGACAATATTGTAAAATCTTAGAAGATTATATATAATTGTTATAATGCCATTATTATAAATATTTTGTCCTTATTCGTTGTTCTACAATGAATATATTTAAATTATCAGGGAACTGTTTGCATTTATTAACGGATTTGAAGACTAATTAAGGCATCGACTACGGGAGCAGCATATTATATCAGTCACGCCTATAAACGTTTTAACCTCATGGAAACAAGAAACAAAACAGCGTCTCAACTCAAAATTGTAGGTTATCCTCGACATAATCTTATCCAAATTAACCTCAAAAAGCCATAGTTTTCCTCCAATATTACAAGAAAAATTGATAAACGGCAAGCAACACTCGAACTTTCATATTATGGTTTCACGTACCGCTAATCCTCTCTTTCGCGGTGTACTGGAACAGTTGTGTGAAATAACTTGTACTGACGGCACAGCACCATCTGGAGTGCTCAGGATTGCGGGGCCTCTGGGAAGCTGCTGCGGCGGTCGTGCCGTCCTTCCACCAAACAGCCACATGCTTGGCATTACATTCGTTTCTGAAACAAGATATAACTTGACTATAATTTAAACCTTCACCTGGATTCTCCACCTAAGTGAATCATGACAATATAGGGTCCCGTATTCCAACTGACTGACGTGTACTAGCTGACGTCATTGTACCACAATACTAACACCATCGGCTCGGCAAGACTTCTAGACTATCATAGCAGACCTTTTCTCTTACTAAAACGTCATGATTCTAATTCTTTTAAGTAATTATAAGATTCTAGATCCAAATTATTAAAATTTATATTTAATTTATTACCTATATTAGACATAAAATGTGTTTCTGAAATGATTGATTGGATTTTATGGGTCTGCACATATAGCTATTAGCTTTAACATCAGTTTCGCGTGTTTTTCTTCTGTTAGTTTACTATTTCAGTCTAGAAATAGTCTATACTAAATTTCACTAAAAGCTTTTCAGGTGGTCTGACATTATTAAATATATCGCAACACCTGTATTTAAAACTTTTATTTTTTTTAAGTTGATTCAGTGAACTAATAATCTTTGACCTTGTCTCGATTCACTTTACTTTTTTATTTTTCGTCTCTTTTACAAAATACAAATACAAAATACTATATTACTTGATTAGCTTACATTAAAGTTTTTTAGTGTTTGGAGCTTCCCTTTAAGCAAGTAATGCCTGTGTTAGGAAGCTCCGTTCTTCCATAGTAAAGCAATACAAATCTATCTTATAACATAACAAAAAAAACAAGATGTAGGTACTGGTGTATGATAAGTGATAACATATGATATTTTTATTTAAGAAAATAGTTTGCAAGTGTGTATTCAGTGTTAGGTATGTACTTACTAAGGTAGAATGTTGTGTGTAATGGATAGAATTTATGTTTCATGCGTGTGAGTGTGAAGATGCTGTAGTAGTGATAGTTAGTGTGTACGCTCAGTGTGTTATGGTTTAGTATTATTATACTCACTTATAAGCGTGTGATTTGCAATATGTGTGTGTTTAGTGTTTATAGCTGTGGATGTGGTGTAGTGTATGATTATTACTACTTATTCAGTTACTCATACAATGTTCTCCAGGAGTGCCTCCGTATCTTCATAGGTTAGTGACTTTATCCAATCTATTAAAGTTTTTATACAATCGTAGTGTATTTTGGAGTATATGTATACCTTATTGTTAATTTTATTATAAAGCATAGCCGATCGCTTATTGCATTGTCTCGAGGCAAATACTGTTTTTGTTCGTGGGATTTGTGCAATTAGGTCTTTCCTTCTTTGAGATGTTTTGGTCAAGTCATATTTCAGAAATTTATGCATTTTTAAAACCGTTTGGATTTCGTACAGTTTTCTTACAGAAAGCAAATGACTTATCAGGAAAAGGTTTTTAGTAGGGTATCTTAAGTTCTTAAAATACATAATATTAAATTAAGGCTCGTTGAGAGCGTTTAACGTTAATAAAATTTGTTTTTGCAGCTCCACCCCAAACGGAGATGCAATGTATTAGGACAGACTGAACCAGAGCAACGTACATCTCGTTTAAAATATTTCTAGTTGGGTTGCCAGTACCGGTTGTATTTATTTTCTTTGGTGCAATATGTCTAAGAGTCTTGAATATCCAGCTTAATCTCCTTAATCTATTCGTTACTTGATCAAGGTGAGGATACCCAAGATAAGCGTTGATCAATTGTCACTCCTAGGTATCTTGTTTGCACTACTCGTTTAATGAGCAAACAGTTACAATGTTCATTATTGATGTTACCGCATACATGAACTCTTAAGTCAAAGTCTTGGGTTGTGTACGTTTGCTGATACTAAAACACATGTAGATTGTTTTAGTTTAATTAAGAGTTAGTAAGCTATTGTTTAGCCAGCTAGCCACTTGGGCCATTCCTAATTCAGCTCTTAACTTCACATCAAGCCAAGAATTCCCTGAAAAAACTATCGCAGTATCTTCAGCATAGCAGAAGATAGCAGCATAGCCTTATCAATGCTTATGTTACAGAGGTCATTGACGTATATCAGAAAGAGTGTTGGGCCTAACGCACTTCTCTGTGGAACGCCGAATGATACCTCCTCCTGATCACTGACAACTTCGCCAACCCTAACCCTCTGTATTCTCTGCGAGAGATAATCTGTTAGTAAGCTGAGTGCAGTTTCCTGTATTCCAACTTTTTCAAGTTTTCTTACTAGAACTGGGATAGAGACGGTGTCAAAAGCCTTCTTGAGGTCTAAGAATACAGTTAAACATTTATTTCCAGAGTCAAGTTGCTCAGTTACTAAAGTACTCAAAGCAATAACTGCGTCCTCCGTAGATAATTTTTGCCTAAAACCGAATTGCGAATTAGATAATATTGAATTTATTTAAATACTGTATTATTCTATGATTAATTATTTTTCGATAATTTTTGATATGCATGGTAAAACAGATATAGATCTATAATTGTCGGTATTGTCTCTATCCCCTCCCTTGTGTACTGGGGTAGTAATGGATCTTTTTAAAAGATCCGAAAAAACACCTTTTTGGAAGCAAAGATTAGTCAGGTGGGTAATTACGGGAACAACTACAACCCTAGCAAGTTTTATAAATTTTGTGGGGATATTGTCCCAGCCATTATACTTCCTATCTTTAAAAAAACAGTGTATATAAAATTTTAGCAAACATTTATCAAGTTCTTTTTATACAATGATGAATATAATATAAAATTATGTCCATTTCACGAATCCTGAGGGTCTTTTACGTTCACGCAATCCATTTTTACCATATTATTCAATTAATAGTACTTTGAAGATGTTATCAGGCATCGCTCATCGGGTTAATGGTACCACGCCTTCTAGTTTGAGAAGGCTACTGACACATAATTATAGTCAAACAATTACTGGAAAGTTGGATACGTCACAATCTGTCCTTTGGCACTCCCAAGATCGAATACTAAGGGTATGGAGCTTTTAAGGAAATGGAAAGTTAGCGGAAAGAAATATGAAAATTTACGAGACTTTGTCAATGTTTTTTTTTTCTGTTACGCTTGTATGTATTTTTCTATTATGTATGTGCGTCTAATTTCGTTGAAAGTTAGAGTAATTTATTACTCTTAGTCAATCTGCTGATATATGAAAGAATGTCCTTGAAATCAGATATTGCTTTAACTAAGACTAAAATTTCGTGCAGATAATTAGTCAACCGAATTGGAATTATTTTTAGTAGGTATGCAAGGACGGTTGTGATGGCCACAGCCCAATGGTTGACCTTGTAATTTGTATAGTTTTATGAATAGTAAACAAAGACAATGTGAGAGATTTTTTTACGCGATACAAGATCAGTAAACACTACGTAGTTCGACTTGCCTTCGCTAGATGGCGCTGATTTGCCTGCTTTAGATTTAATTTTAAGCTGTGTATGAATATCACGACTATACAGCATTTAATGCGAAATTAGGTGAAATCATCGTTTGTTTTGAAAAGATAAATGTTTCTTTCTTATTGCCCATAAATTTAACTTTATTTGGATTTACTAAATATTTAATGTATTTATTTATATATTTTGAGTTCCCGTAGTAGAATTATATTTTTTATTAAAACAATTACCTACGCAAGGCAAGGCTACAAATACGCAACTCGTTCTATTTCCTCTTTTCTTTATGCCCCTAACAAGGTACTTTGGTTAAAATCTTGAAAGAAAATACATAATATAATAATTATTTATTTATTTGAGCTTCCTCATAAATTCAATATCGTGGAACTTACAAATTGTTACATTTTGGTATTATTTACTTAAAATATACAAAAAATGTATTATATAATGACGATAGATGATGCTTAAATCCACCACGCTGCTTAAGTACCTACAGAGCGTGATAAAAAATATACACATACATAATGTACACTAGTAAAATATACCTCTCCTCCTGACGCATTCGGATAAAAGTAAATACTACAAGATATTAAAAAGGTACTACATTAATAAAATACTATAAGAACATGTAGGTACTACCAGAACCGGTCGCAGTACACGGTGCCGTTCTCAAAGTTGTTCAAAAATATGTTTACCTCGGGCAGACTTTGCAGTTAGGTAGAAACAACTTCGAGGACGAGGTGAACAGGAGAATTCAGCTGGGTTGGGCAGCGTTTGGGAAACTTCGTCGGGTCTTTTCATCGTCGATCCCACAGTGCCTTAAGACAAAAGTCTTTAATCAGTGCGTCCTACCCGTCATGACTGCGGAGCCGAAATGTGGACACTTACGGCAAGGCTGGTCCACAAGTTCAAAGTCGCTCAGCGTGCTATGGAGAGGGCTATGCTCGGCGTTTCTCTGAGGGATCGCATCAGGAATGAGGTAATCCGGCAGAGAACCAAGGTCATCGACATAGCCCAAAGGATTAGCACGCTGAAGTGGCAGTGGGCTGGCCATATTAGCCGCAGAACTGATTACCGTCGGGGTAAACGGGTTCTTGAGTCGAGACCGCGTCTCGGCAAACGTAGTGTAGGACGTCCACAGGCCAGGTGGAGTGATGATCTGTGCAAGACGGCTGGCAGGAGCTGGATGCGAGAAGCCGTGGATCGAACTAAGTGGCGCGCAATTGGAGAGGCCTATGTCCAGCAGTGGACTGCGATAGGCTGATGATGATTAAAAAAGTATTTGAAATATCATTAAAAGTGGCTAAATACTAAAAATAAACTTTGATAATGGTACTCCTTTAAAACGTAAACTCACATGTACATTTCGGTGATGCGAAACTAGTTTTAGACCCACGGGCTACCTTTATCAGGTGCTGAAACGAACTTCCACATCAATTTCAGGTAAGGAAATTAAGTTAGAATGAGTCACAATAGTTCTACATAATGGATGTAACACCTACCTCAGCTAAGTGCACCTACCTCAACTTTTCTCTGAATCGCCCAATTGATCCACTGTCAGAAAATGCCCTTGGCATTAAGTCTTCTGATGCATGTATTTATGCATAAAGTTAGAAATAAATAAATAACTGTTGACAGTTCTGTCTAAATCGCTTACTTTAATAAAGAACTCATCAACAAAATCGCTTTAAGAACTAAAGGAATGTTACGTTTGATCACGATTTTTATAATAAATTATATCCTAACACATCTCTCACATGGCCCTCTGATAACTAGGCAAACCCTGGACTATACTGACCAGACCACTGATAAATATACTTATATATATTATTTCTAAATGCATAAATATTATTGATAAATTACGCCCAGACATAGAAGAAAAATTATCGTGCTTGTCACACAAATATTTTTGTCCTGGGTGGCAATCGAACCCACGACCTCTAGCTTAGCAGTCAGGATCACTAACCACCACACTATTATCTAATAACTTTTAAAAACCCGTCTTTTGATATGCTGGATAAATTCTTGAATAAATTTTCTGTTTTTCAGTTTCAACCTCGACGTAAATTGTACTTTTGAACTGCATTGTTACAAGTACAGGTGAAAACTAAGTCAGAAATTGTCTAGTACGCGGATCGAATATTAAGTATACGTATCGTAGCGTCTAAAGAAAAAAAAAATGAGAATAGTTTGGTATTATTAAAACAAAAAATATATTTGTAGCGCGGTATTATATCAGTAACAAATCTTAATTAAATTATTGATTATTTCGTGTTTTGGAACGGAACACAGATTGCAGTCTAAACCTATGCTTAACCCCTCGAGTTATCTGATTTTTATCTCGAGATAGCACTTTTGCAACCTTTTTCATTGATAGTAGCGTGGTGTTATATACATTGTTATAGCATTCCTCTCAAAGACGATACGTGCTAGTCTTATAAGTCACCGTTTTAGGTGGTAACCTACGATGATGATGATGAAACTCCAGCTAGACGATTCGGCTCTTCCTTCCTATGCCGAGCAGTCACAACCTGAAGCTCACTACCAGCGAGTGTGTTTCCTTCTACCATAATTCTAGGTTAAGGCCGCTATATGCAGTGTGGGTCACCATGCTACATTGTCAATGCTCGCAATAAGGGTGGTGGTCACCAGTATTGGATTCTACACGTGCTATCCAGTAGAGTAAAACCTTAGTATATCATAAAATGGACTATTCCACGAAAAGATTTCAATTCATACTATTATTTCGTAAAACTATCCCGTTAATAAACAAACACTTCAGTTTTACCCATTCCTAACCAGATTTATAAAAAGATTTATTTTATGATAGAGAGCTTTGCCTATTTTTAACCGACTTCCAAAAAGGAGGAGGTTCTATGTTCCACTGTATGTATTTTTTTTTGTTTTTTTTTTATGTATGTTACCTGATTACTCCGTCAGTTGTGGACCGATTTTGAAATTTTTTTTTGTATTCGACAGGGTATGCTTCCGTGGTGGTCCCATTGCCAGCATATCAGGATCTGATAATGGGATCCCAGGGAAATCGAGGGAAACCCTCATTTTTTATAGGCACATACTATGTTTTTCGTATATTTTCTGAAGTTACACCGGTATTTGCGTCTGGTAGTCATCATTTTATGATGATGAGCTGATGATGTAAGGTACCACTCCTTAACGGTTAGGAGTTGGAGGATAAATCTTTGAATATCATATGAATATAAGTTACCTTTAGTCGTATTCTTACGAATTATTTAGGTAAGCTGATGATGGAAGGTGGAAGGTACAACTCCTCAACGGTTAGGAGTTGGAGAATAATTCTTTCAATTTCATACGTATCTAAAGACCTTCAGTCGTATACTTTCAAGCTATTTAGGTGAGCTGATGATAGAAGATTAAACTCTTCAACAGTTAGGGATTAGAGGATGATTTTAATATTACACGTACCTTAATTTGTATTCTTGATGATGAAATTTGATGAAATAATTCAACTTACTACTTACCTACGATTGTTTGCACTAAAAACTGTAAAATAAAAACTTTTTATAAAAAAAAACAAAACCGACTTCCAAAAACATCCAACGAAAACTCTCTGTCAAAAAACACTTAAAAGCGTAAAATAAACTGGTTCTTCATAAATTGCCTATACCTAATTCTTTATTCATTTAATTAATAGTATTATAATGGGTGCTAGGTACCTAAAATCTGTTTGAAGTCGGTGCTAAGCCAAAAAGAATACAAACGAACAATTACAAAAGTCTAAGCGATAGTCACTTGGCACCGACTTCAAACAGATTTTAGGTACCTAGCACCCATTATAATACTACTATTTAAATGAATAAAGAATTAGGTATAGGCAATTTATGAAGAACCAGTTTATTTTACGCTTTTAAGTGTTTTTTGACAGAGAGTTTTCGTTGGATGTTTTTGGAAGTCGGTTTTTGGTAATTTGTTGATCAAAGCAGCATACACTCTTATGCCCCTTCAAGACCCATCCATGGTTCAATCGTATTTCATTACGTAACGATTTGTTTCTATTCCGAAGAAAGGAGGAAAAAGCTTTCATTATAATCTTTACAAATAAGAAATCGATAAACGCCTTTGAGTTGTATGTTTTTTTGGAAGATGAACGGAAATTAGCTTCGTCTGTGGATTCAGTCGTGAAATTCTGTGTGGTAAATCTAATCGAAATCCGTTTAACGGTAAACGTGGAATAAAAAGGAATTCTTCAACATTTTTACTGTTTTCCATATGATTTTTAGGTGCTATATTAGTGTTTCCTACTCTATAAATACATTATAGCGTTGCAGCGGTTCTCCAGAGATGTGGTAAATAGGAAACATAATTAATCTGTTATTTAATTTGAGCTTATGTTTTTAAATTAATTAATTATCTATGGTATAAATCACATACAAGATGATTATAATTAAATAATTCCTTTTTGCATCTTTAGTATCCTAGCCTTCAAGGTTATACACAGAAACTAGATTTTTGACACAATTAAATTCAATGTTCTAAAAAAGCATACCATTAGGGGAAGCTTGTAAATAAACCAGACTTTTCTGTACGCAATAACTTAGAGGCTTATAATAAATTCATACGGTGTATATGAACAGTGGATGAGCTCTACATGAAAAAAGTTAATTTGATTATTTGTTAGACAAGCTTGTTTGTATTCTTTCGCTTTTAGCTTTTTACGTTATTTATGTACGAAAATTCACACAGTATCTTTAAAAACAAAGATCAGATCGTAAATCTAAAAACGTATTAACAAAATTATCTTAAGAGTTGTTGTTATAATTCCATAAAAGATGACCAAACTAGTTCTTGAACATGATTTAAACTTTAACAGCAAGAACAATATTTTGCAATAAAGCACCTCTATCTACCAAAGTCTTGATTTCGCATGTAAACAAGTAGATAGGTAGAAAACTTTTCGGAGTTTTTTTTATCTGTACGAGAGAACTGCAGAAAATATTATCTTTTTTAAATTCGTGCTGGTGCATGTATAACCTTCTTTTAACGATAAATCACCGGGATCTATGGAAATATTTTAATAATTATTATTTATTCAATAAAACATCTAGCAAATGGATCCCCTGAAACACGTGCTAGTAAATAATATGCATAGCTCCAAGATAGGCAGGGCAGAGCCTGTACTAGATTCTAAAGAATATTCAAAGAATGCTCGCTCGCTTGATGTAAACGGCATGGTTCTCATTCTTGGTCGTTGCATTTTGGTGGTTTTCGTTTACACTAAAGTATTAAGAAAGAACGTGTTTGCTCTAGCTCTTTGTTCGTTTAGTCTAAACCCACCCTAACAGTATTCTACATCTCCCGTTACTAGTATAAAGGGAACTAGAGTCCCTTTTTAAACCTGAGTATACAAACACAAGATAAACCGGACCAGGTATCTATTTTATTAGATACAATCGAGATTCATAAGTCATCCCTAGTGACAGTGAATAATGGAGTTTACGCGTTGTTTGCATGAAAAGTTTCTAGAATATCATAATAATCTGTACCCCTTCGCACCTGTTTGATTTTTAAAGTTTTTTTAAGGTAAAATAAATATTAAAGACAGTGTTTTCTAATAAGAATGACTACTCGTATTGTGCCTTGATTTTTTTGTTGCGATCCCTAAATGCAATGCTTGTGTGGGAGTTTTAGACGTGTGACATTGAAATAACCGGAATATCGATTATACTAGGTAATACCACTATCGATAAGCTAATGAGTATGACATAGGTTAATCTTTATTCGGGGTAACTGTTTCCTTATTATATCATAGTAATATTAGTTTAAACTACTCATACGGCCCTTAGACAAAACCTGCTGTAAACTCCAATAATTTATATTTTAATAATTAGAATGCCGATTTACTTTTTGATTCATGTACATCTCAAATTTTAATTTTAAAAAATAGTAACATTATTCTTTGAACACACCTTGTTAGCGCATCTTACATCATAGACGCGCTAACGACTTAATTTGTTACCGACAAATGCTAATTGTTGCTTTACTACAAAATACACTCAGAGCAATTATTGCCTGTCACTTCAATAGTTCCCGCGTGGGAGCAACCAGTAATAAACTGTGCCATTTACTTCATCGTATAGATACATGAACTTTTTTATTATATTACAATATGTGTAGTATGTGATTACCTGTTTTCATGAACCCCAAAGGGTCAATGCTTCACCGAGCCTCACTTTGAAATGGTATGTCGGAATGGAACTAACTATAACAAAGCGGTTTTCTATCACATGTAAGTCTATCGGATAACCTGGGCAAGGCATCCTCGGAAAATTGTGGCCGCCATTAGCTGCCACGATTGAGTACAAAAAGCCTAGTGAGTTTAGAGAGCCGCGCGTGGAACATGCACCGTCTTAGTGACTACCTCTATCTAAGATCGCCTAAATCGCATCCTTTATTACTGAAATAATAACCGATTAACATAAAACTCAGCTGTTGTCCCAGATACTCATTTGGAGTATGATAAAAAACACACACCACCTCACGCAAAATAAAGTTGCCTTTTATTTCGAACTTTTTCGAACCACTCAATTGTTAAATTTTAGAATTCTCCTCAAGATACTGTAATTTGACTGCCTCGGTGGCGCAGTGGTAGTGAATGCGACTGCTGTGCTTGAGGTCTCGGGTTCAAATCCTGGGTCGGACCAAATGTTTGTGTGATCTACAAATATTTGTTTCGGAGTTTGGGTGTTTTCTATGTATAGTATGTATGTATTTAGAAAAAAAAGACGTGTGGCACTCGGGGACTGCCGCGGTAAAGCTGTTGCATAGCATTTTGTGTCATTTTTTTATTTTTTATTTGTTTTTTATTTATGCAGTATGTATAATATTGTGAATGAAAAATACTAAACTATTTTTCTAATGCTCAATCGCATTCGAAGTATACCGCCATCTATATAATTGGTGCCGATGGCAACTGCGGTTTGTTTGTCAGTGCCATTAGAATTTAACGAAATTCTCCAGAATCCGAATTTTGCGGATATATGTCGTCGACCCGAAATCAATTATTTTTTATGTTTCATTATTCATATAAGGTTTCGATCGAGTCTACCGTACCTATTATAGATTGTCTTATTTTTTAATATTGTAAAAATGTTGTCATGAAGTAATCCAAAGTGAATGACACATACTCGTATTTTTATCGTATAGTTGACGAATCTGTCGGTCTCTGTCACGCACTTCGTGCGTGACATAGACACTAATAGTCAGACAGATTTATTTGTTGATTCGTTGTTCGGAGCAGCTCGTCTCGATCCGTGCGAACTTCATACAGATTCGATGATTCGTGCGAACTTCGAGTGTCAGGATTTTTGTGTTACGTTACGTAATTTCTTGATTCGGTCGCCGCGCTCAAAGGCCTCAAAGCCCGCGATAAAAGCTAAACAATAGCTTAAAAAGTATATATGTATTTATATCAGTTGTCTAGTACCCATAACACAAGCTCTGCTTAGCTTGGGACTAGATGGCGTTGTGTGTTAGATGTCCGAAATATTTATTTATTTAATGTTGAAATAGCGCAGTTCGAGCTTTTACTGTAACATTTATTTAATATAAATAAAATAAATATATGCTTCTATATTAAATATGTATATTAAATTCACCTACGTATATTTACATAAAATTGTTTTCGAGAAAAACATTTTTTTACCCCTATTTAAAGTTATGCGAACGGAAATTATGAAATGTGGCACAGTTAAAGTTTACATGAAGGAGAAATGCAGAAAGCCAAATAAAATGAATGTTAAAATATCATAGTTCGAGCTTTTACAGTAACATAATATTCAATTCAAATAAAAAAAATGCTTCTTTAATATAATTCCATCTTTGTATATTTTTGTTTTAAACTTTTTAATACACAATTTTATCTGGCCTTCACAATATATCTAAGTTTTAAGGACTTCTTTAAAACCGCTTTAGTACTATGACGGAAAAAATGGCACCAAGCTAATGAATAAATCAACTGTGTAAAATTCTTGCCGACCAATCACGCAACATCTTTGGTACCGACAAGCGAGATTGGCAACCTGCATTTATAATTTAAACGTTGTGAAGCAGTCATACTTAAGGCGCTATTTTAGAAAATAGTATTCATCCAGGCACCGAACTTATTAAATTTATACGAGACGGTATTATAATAATTTAGAAAAAGTTTCTAGAGCTGTTACTACGTCGTATTTAAAAAAATATAATACTTTACAGTAAATAGTATATTTCAGTATATATTATATATTCAGTATTTCCGAACCAAACTTTATGACGGCTCGGAACATCGTGCATGTCGATGCGCAGAATATAGTTTTAGGTATCAACCGGACGTAAAGGTGTGCGTCTGTAGTCAACACACGCCGAGTCTTCCTTGTATGTGTGAGTCGTGTCGGTACACTCTTGCTGCTAGAATCTTATCTACGTACGTGGGATGTTCCAAAAATAGCTAGAAAATAGCTGAAAAATAGTTAAAATATAAAAAAGCTTATTTAAAGCTTTAATAGTTGCTTAGTTGATATTTGTATAATTTAACAGCCACATTGTCCTACAAATTGTGTGGTACGTTATCCCGGCCCTACGCTCAAAAGTTTTTTTCCCTGCTAGCCCTGTTAGCCACCACAATTAAAAAAATTTATAAGGTGAATGGTGGGCCCCTCATCAAAATGTAGCCACTCACGAAAAATTAACTTAATAGTAATAAATTGTAAAATTTGTACCGGGGATCCCCGACTATACTCGTAGTTCTCTTTAATTTTTATAGTATCTACCTAGGTTAAAACACTTAAAGCCCCTAAACTACAAACACCACTACAAACTTTTTAATTGGCCGATAGTTTGGTTAATCGGTATGAAGATGTACGAGAGTGCGCACATTAGGTATAACGATTCGGTATCGGCCGAGAAATAAGACAAAATCTAACTCGATCAAACTATCTACCGATTAAAAAGTTTGTAGACTGCGGGGGCTCATAAACGACTGCCTCGGTGGCGCAATGCTAGCGTTCGTGACTTGCTTGCTTGAGTTCTCGGGTTCGATTCACAGGTCGGAAAAAAATTTAGTATGATCTGCATATATATCAGTCTGCAACATCAGTTGTATCGTACCCACATTACAAGCTCTGCTTAGTTTGGGTCTAGATGGCGCTGTGTGAAAGATGTCCGAAAGATTATTAACATATTATGATTATCATTCTAAACTAACTTAAAACAGAAAAAAATAGGGCCTTTTACAGTTTCGACTCTTAACCATACCGAAATTAAACCTAGTATAGTTTGTGACCCAATTTCGAAACTAAAACATCAGTTTCGTAAGCCCATTATGCAATAAGAAACACTAAACCAGTGATAAAACAGTTACTCAGATATGCAGCAATCAGAAGCTGTCGATGTTATTGGATGTATACTAATAAAATCGTGAGTGAGATAAAATTAGGGGTGTTTGGCCGTGTCTGAGGCGTGACAAGGCTTCTGCTCTTGATTAAGACATTCAATCAACAAATATAACGCAGATGTAATATTTTGGATGCGGTATAATTATAGCTTAGGTTATATAAATACTAAGTTGTCTAGTAGTATGTCTTTACGTCGTGATTGTCAAACGTTTATTCTTCATTGTTTACAAAACAATAGTTTTATTGAAATGCCTTTCTTTAGATCAATCTATATCAAATACTAGACTGTTAAGAAGAATGAGTGTTTAAATAATGTCACTGTTTGAAGCTAGGTCAGCATTTACAAGTACTTTTTTTTTGCTTTTAGCCCTTCATTTTTGACCATTAATAGAATTCCAAACACTTTTTTCATGTATGCAAGACAATATAGCGCATTTAATTAAGCTACTTCTGATAACACTATCCCAACTAGCAGTGTACACAAGGACGCGAAACGACCCTCTATAAATAGCTTAGTAAATACAGGGTTCATACACATGAAGGGTTACAAACTTTTTAAATTAATTTTGAAAAGGTTGAACTCAGCGAAACGAACGATACGATTGGCGTTATTGCACTGTATAATAGTAATCCGTTCGTTGAATCATAATTGTTTCGGATTTTATCTATGAATGTCAAAAGATAACGGTAGTGACGGAATTATTAGGTAGAAATTTTGTTAAAGTTTTGGATGTGTAATATCTTTCTTCTCGCTCTTGCTTTGATGTAATATGTGAAATTCGAAGCAGAGCTATTAGATAGAGTAGGGAAGACATACGGCTGCCTGTAAGCGGAAACGTCCAACGGTTAAAAAGAGAGAGAAGATCGCGGTACCCCATCTGTTTCTGATCTCAAAGAACTAATAATGGTAATCCAATCACAACAATTAACCGTCGAATCGTTCTACTATGCTATGCTGCTTTTCCGCGCTAACTCCGAATACGCGAGTAGAGAGCAACAGATAGGTACCGCGATCGCCTCTCTCTTTCTAACCAAGGGATGGCTGGAGGCTAGGCTAGGCTCATCTAGCTAATGAATCGACACGACCTGCGGAAATTTCTTAATGATTTTTATGTGTAGTAGTAGCTTTCCTAACTATAAATTAATCCCATGTGTGTAATTGGCGAATATTTCAAACTGTTTGATGTACCTACACTGAAATCGTTAATTCTCTGTTCGCCAAAGCCATTTATTTCAATACACCGTATTTTACAGCAATAATATTTATTTATTGGAATCGGGTGGACAGTTAGATGGAAACAAATACAGACAATACTTGATACTTAATAAAATACAAAAATGACAAATAATCTCTGTTCATGCAGTGAGAATTATCTATATAAATAAAAGAGTAAGGTGACTGACTGACTGACTGTCAATGACTGAGATCAACGCACAGCCCAAACCGCTGAAGCTAATTCGTGAAATTTAAGTGAGCACTAAGAAAGGAATTTTTGAAATTCCACCCCTAAGGCATTAAATCAGGGGAAGAAAGTCTGCGTGAGCGAAGCCACGTGCAAAAGCTAGTTTTTAATAAACACAATCAATCTTCTACTGCGCAGTCTCTTACCACTTTGCTGTATATCAGTGTGCTAGATAGTACATAGCCTTAACGCTAACAAAGACCGATTATATCTGTTTCTCCATATTACGTAAATTGTAAAACGCATATAATATTTTTTGTATTTGCATACACATTCCTTTTCATTACATAGGATACCCTAAAGAAGTATGTACTAGTATTCCATTGCAGAAATGTCACATCCATAAAAGTAAGCACAAATTTCGTGCGTCAGTAGCAAAACGTGTCTTGTCCGGCCACGCAGCTCTTCAGGGACTTCACATTAATTAAAAGCACATATTATTTCGTTGATTAATCGCCGGTGTAATAACCTAATGTTTTAATATAACAAGTTAGAGGAAACAATCACTTTTAAATTTTGATATAGGTTGAAGTTGGTTATTTCCTTCGAATCGTGTGTTGTTACGTTATGGCTCATAAGCAAAGCCCTATTTGAGAGTATGTTACCTGTTGTATGCGCTATTGTAAAGTATTTTAGGAAGGTTAAAGTTCAAAGTACCTATATCTAATATGTTTTTCTTCGCAACCACTTAGAATATCTGTAGCATTCAATTTCAGCGAAAGATAAGATAAAAACGATAAATAACTATTTAAAAATTATAAGTCTAAAAATTACAATGAAACATACCTACAATAATTCTTATAATAAAATGACTACCTACTATTTTGTATTCAAGGAGAAATTTACAATTACGTGTATGAAACTATTTATCTGTAGAGCTATGAGTTATACTGTCCATAAACGATTGTTTTCGAATAAATTAAAAACTAGAACTACTGACTGCCTCGGTGTTGCAATGGTAGCGTACGCAACTGCTGTGCTTGAGGTCTCGGGTTCGATTCATGGGTCGGATCAAAAATGATTGTTTGATCTGCAAACATTTGTTTCGGAGTTTCGGTATATAAAAAAAAGTTTTATATATTTATATCAGTACCCATAGTATAAGCTCTGCTTAATTTGGAACTAGATGGCGTTGTGTGTAAAAAAAATAAAATAAAAGAATGGTTAAAAAAGGTGAGAAAGGTACTTTTCCCGTTTTGAATAAATGACAGAGACTCAAATGGGAACAGAACAGAGCTAGTAAGTGATGAGTGTTTTTTTAGACTAGTACTCGTTTCCAATGTAAAACAAAATACTAAGAATAATACAAAATACTATACTATACTTAGGGCTGTTTTCACCACTGGCTGATAAAATAGACCTGCTTAAATAACTCTTTCAATTGATACACAGACTAAATTTAAGTGAATCCAAGGTTGCCTCTATTTTTGGTTTTATTCTTATTCTGTTACATTAAATGTATACGTAAACATATTTCCAAGTAATAGTCTCTATAAAAACGCTATATGAATAAGTGGGTCACAAATAAACACAAATGGGTGAAAGTCAAAGAAGGGAGGTTATAGAAAATATTGACCCCAGTAGATACAGCAAGCGTGGTATACAAACGCAACTGTAGATAGCGTATCTTAAATTTTTCAATGATTACATCGTTTCAGATCTCTTTAAACTAAACAATCACAAAAAAAATGTCTTTTCCCGTCAAGCCTACAACAACATCAACATCAACATTCTAAATGATAGAGATTTGATATAATCGCAAATTTTAACAAAAAAGAACCGATCAAGAACTGGACCAAATTGAAATGGGACCACACGGGAAGCGCCAGCTTTCAAATAAAAAAAGAATCATCAAAATCGGTTCACCCAGTCGAAAGTTATGAGGTAACAAACATAAAAAAAATACAGTCGAATTGAAGACTTCCTTCTTTTTGAAGTCGGTTAAAAATTTGAAATTTCACACTAAAAATAGACGTTACGCAATTACAGAATTGACACTTTTACCTCGTTTTCATACATATTTTTACTGAAATGTATAGTTTGTGAACTTAGGGTTGGTAGAGTTAGGGCGTGTAGATTCAGAAGCTTGGCTCTACATGAGATCTGATATCTTTTTCACAGGATAAGCCTTATGCAGTCGTCTTGGCAACATTTTACATGAAAATGTTATTGGTGGGATACATTTATTACTAACCACACAGTTTATGCAATTTTTTATGCTAAAATACTTAAAAGTGGAAGTAGCCATTTATGTAAGTCAATTTTCTTTTCTAAATTACTTAAAATGTGAGTGAAGAACAATATTGTACCCATACGTTACTTACTAGTCCAAGTAAAGCTCTTTTTATGCACGGCACGTTTTACAACAACTCATGTACACCGCTTCGACTTTATTATGTTTTCCAAATGGTACGCTGTATATTATACTCCCGAAGGGCATAGAAGCTCATACCGAAAACGTATTTTTAACTGTATACGAGCATATTACAATTAGCTTAATAGAAAAAAAAAACACATATTAATTTCAATCAACAAACTTTATTGGCTATTACTAGATACATGATAGTAATTTTATAACGGAGTACGAAATTGAACAATGTATTATAGCATGTGTGTGTGCAATCTACGCCTAGTTAGTCTAAAACGGTGAATCGAATTCAGAACTAAAAAGCCGACGAAGTGCGTGTCAGGCCACGCATAGAATAGGGTTCCGTAGTCACCCATATTGGCACAAGAATTTAAATGGCGGGATTGGTATTCATTACTATTATAAACAATGTTTACTTATTATTTCGTAATATTTGAACGAAGTTTTCCAACAAAGCGCATTTTACAAGTGAGACCTCTATAACTCCTGAACTAACAAATGTATCTAAGCCATTTTATAATTTTCCTTCAAAGCGGTCATACATGGCCTATCATCACTAATTATTTCTAGCAAATGGATACCTAAACCAAAAAATCGTCTTAGCAAACTCTCAAGGTTTCATCTTTCTAGCACTAACCGTTTGGAAGGTAAACCGAGGACGAACGGACGGTCGGACGGACGGACAGACAGACGGACGTGACGAAACTATGAGGGTTTCGAGACGTGGTTACTGGTCCATATTACTATAAGGTATGGTTAATAGAGGTATGATTAAAAATTGTAAAGAGTTATATTATCAGTATAGTCCATCTAATCTAAGAAGTACCGAATGACAGTTCTGACAGATTGAATACTAGGGAGGGTGTCCAAGAAATCGCTCACTAAAATATTCGATAATATTTCAGACTTCAGTTTTACAGATTAATTTATGTTAGTCTATTTTTGACTCAAAAGCATCGTACTTTTAACTCAGTTGTTGTTGTCCGCAGCTATACTCACTTTCCATCAGGTGACCCGTCTGATTATTTGCCTATATACTCCTAGAATCCTCACCTGATAATCAAAAACACGATTAATTTGTTGAAGCTAATAAAGGAGTGTTAAAAACATGTAATACCTTTAAACAAGCAATTCTTGTAATTATGAATCTCGGCAACAGCTCCAACGATTTTCATGAAATTTAGTATGCAGGGGGATTAATCGATCTCGCTAGGATATTTTTTTCATAATTACCAAAAAAAAAATAACAAGCAAAGTTCGGTCATCTAGGTGTATCATTGTAGCTGTGTCCTGTCAAGCTTCACTGTAACATATTGTGTTTGCGTTGATGAGAAATGAGGAACAAAACTGCCGTAAGGAACAAATAAATTAAAAAAAAGACGTGTTGCACTTGGGGACTGCCGCGGTGAAGCTATCGCATAGCATTTTTTATCAACTTATGCAATCATAATTATTTATTTATTTTTTATATATGCAGTATGTATAATATTTGAATGAAAAAATTCATCGTTCGGAGCAGCTTGTCTCGATCCGTGCGAGCTTCGGGTTTCAGGTTTATTTTCGTTACGTTACGGAATTCCTTGATTCGGTCGCCGCGCTCAAAGGCCTCAAAGCCCGCGATAAAAGCTATGCAATAGCTTAACAATCTTTGACAGTAACAAATATTAAAGAGAATTTTCGAATATTTATGCATGAGGTACTATTATAATACCTCCTTTCTAAGAAGAGACATGTGTCTAGCTGTGAACTGTTAAAGACTGGTGATGATCATAGTAATCCCAAGGCAACTTGGTACCATCACACCATTGAAAGAATGTTTGTACTATATATCCTATCCATTGATTTTAAGCCGAGTCCATTAACCCTTCCAGTGCGGAATGGGTCTGGAAGGGTTAAGAAAGATTGAAGATTATTTATTTATTTATTCTTTATTGTACACAAATGGAAAAAAAAAACATTAAGCTACAAGGAAATAACATGTACAAGGGCGAGCTTAACTCAAACATGAGTTATCTTCCAGCTAACCTTAGAGTGAATAGAGGATAGTGAAGAATGTTAGGGCGAAGTCATTTATAACATTATACGAATATACAGAAAAATGACTAAACAATCATCAGCTAATATTGAACACCCAAGTTTTAGTTCTAGTGTATGTTTAGGAGTAGCTATCCGCCAATATGACCTATGTAAATATGGGCCAGGTAATATAGGATAGTTTTGAACTGTCCTTAAAGCCAAATAAAAGTTTTTATATGAATAACTAGCTGACCCAGCGAACTTCGTACCGCCATATTTACATATCTGTCTCAGCTTCCCACAGACAGTGTAAAGTCGCGGACAAAAAAAAACACTTTTCCGTTATCTTTTATTTTTTTTCTTTCTCGCCAAAAAGAATGAATGAGATCGGACTATGTGTTATTGAAAAACAACTAACTACATATTTTGACTTTCATCCCCTCTCTCCAGGAAACCGTGCTGAATTTCGGGATGAAAAGTATCCTATGTCCTACCTCGTAGTATGAACTCAAATCATGCCAAGTTTCATTTGAATACGTTGAGTAGTTTTGGCGTGATACGCGGCCAAGACACAGACAGACAGACAAAAATGAAATAAATACAGTTGTGGCTTCAGTATTGATTATAGAGAGCCCTCCAAAAAAAAATTCCAAATATCTTCAATGTACAGAATTGGACCTGTTACATTTTTGTTATAAGTATATATAGATAATAAAATATTGAATTTCGTATTCCATGATAAAATATGCTTAAAATATGATATTCATAATCAAACTGCATATCAATAAAATCAGTACACTAAATCATTCAGAATTTTTGACACTTGATAAATATTTTACCTGAAGGTAATCTATATGCATATCTATACGCAATAAGCCTTGAGACAAAGGCAATAAGCCTTGGCGGTCTTGAGTTTGCAAACAGCGTAAAACATAACATGATCGATACGGTGTTTAGGAGTGTCGGAGGTGAGAAGTTGTTTTCCTGCCATTATCCATCACATGATACTTGCCACCGTCGCCACCTATAGGTAATTCGTCTACAATCTTTCAAACTCTAATCAAGTAGAGTTTATTTGGTCTTAAAATTTTAAAATGATATCTTCTTTTTCTTTTGATGAAATGGCAACCAGCCGGATCTCTCGGATCAGCTATTTCTGCCAATGTCAAGTGTTTATCGACTGCCTCGTTGGTCTTGCGGTTGGCGTGTGCGACTGCTTCTGCTGCTGTCGGACCAAATGTTTGTATGATCTATAAATATTTGTTACAGAGTTTGGGTGTTTTCTATGTATAATATGTATGTATTTAAAAAAAAAATAGAAGTATATATGTATTTGTATCAGTTGTCTAGTACCCATAACACAAGCTCTGCTTAGCTTGGGACTAGATGGCGTTGTGTGTTAGATGTCCGAAATATTTATTATTATTATAGTCTTCATATAATTATCATAAGTATTCAAGTCTTTAAGTCTTCGTCGTGATGAAATTAATGATAAAAAGTTGAAAAAATGTGGATGAGATGAAATGGGGACCGTCTTCTGGCAAAACAAAAAACGATCTCCAATAATATCACTAGCACTCATATTATGATAGGTTATGTCTGGTTATGTCATAATGTAAGTACGTCAAAAGAGACACAAAACTTTTTACCAAGCACACAACAACATAGATCTATCAGTACTGACACAAAAGGTATGTGGAGAATTGATTTTGAAAAAAATATATATATTGAAAATAAACACAATTCAGTACCTACTATGGATGTCCAAATTGTTTATTCGATGATTTAATTACTTTCTATTTTAAACGATCCTCCCCAGAGTTTTCTAAAATGAAAAATGTTTGTCAAGTTTTATATGTAGGTAGTAAGGTATATATGTAGGTACCTAATACCTACTAACGCTCGCGGTGAGAGTGATAGGAGGTAATAAAGTCTGTCACCGCGTCAAGAACTAATAACATATTAATTTGTTGAGCTTGAGAGAGAAAATATTTATTCATGTTGAAAGGAAAATATGTACACAATTTTAGTTAATATTATAATAAAACTCGATCACTTTCATATTTCACTATTTACAGCATAGTGATTGGCTAATGGTATCATCGCTTATGGACATCTGCACTCAAGAGTTACAATTCCTCTATTCCCCTCCTCTATAATTAGTGGGCAGAGTCGTTTGGGCCTGGCAACCTCAGTCATTCGGTTCTATCGGTTTTCCGTCCTAATTCTGCTTACTACTACTGTTTCTAGATAAAAGCCCGCCTATGGTGTGCTAGTCATAATTAAGAATCTCATTCACGCGATTGAGAAAACATAACACCTTACAACTGCATCATCGCTCAACACTACAGTCGTGTAGAAGTTTTTTGAAGACTTATCTCATATACAGAATCATTTCTTGTTCGAAATATTCTATTGAGTATTCCGTGAATATATTCACACATACACAGCCAGGTTACATAATAATGTCACAACTTGCCTACGGGTCACAAACCCGGGTTTGGGGTTGTAGATATGTAGTAAACCTAACGGAATCCAAGAATTTTCCACCATTTCCCCGTAAGTTTAATGCGAAAAGTAATAAACAGTACTCTACCTAAATATAAGAGAACCAATTTGAACGTAAGAAGTAGTTGCATAGTTTATTATAATTCGTTTTCCACTTAAGTTTACAATTGATTCTTATTCTAGCTAGATACTCAACTTGACTGCTAAGCCACAGGTCGATACTTTAATTTCTATTCCTTAGTGAATAGAAATCAAACCATAGTCACACCAGTAAAACGCCCAGACACAGTTAGAAGTCCTTACTAGTAAACTTAGGAGTCGTTACCTACTACTGTGTCTGAGTTATTTAACTTCCATCCCGTTAGATCTTACTTCCTTTGCCTTCTTCATTCTGTGTTTCCCCATTTTTCGACCTGACATATTGAGTTTTTCTCTCTGATTAATATATTTTTTGTTTGACTGCTCATTATTATTTTTGCTGCCTTATTTTATTTATCTATACTAATATTATAAACTCGAAAGTTTTTAAGTATGGATGGATGGATGTTTGTTACTCTTTCAAGCAAAAACTACTGAACGGATTTGGATGAAACTTTACAGTAATATAGCTTATACATCAGAATAACACATAGGCTACTTTTTGTAGCGATAACCGACATATACGCGGGCGGAGCCGCGGGCAAAAACTAGTTATATAATAAATTAGATAATATTATAGCACTGTGATTTTTCCATATAAAAAGTAAGCAGACTCGTATTCTCATTTAGTCTTAAGTAACTGCAGTGATAAATGACAACAAAAGATGTGTACATTACCATACCAGTATTTGCTTTAATTTATCATATTATGACCGGTTTTACGTCGTGAATATAGAGTCGTGAGAATCTGCAAATGTTTCATTCGTGTAGACATCAATTATACTAAAGTCTACTTCCATAACGAAGTAAAAGTATTAGAGTATCCATTAAAGGTATCTATAAGATAAATAGTCAAAGATAAAATAAATAATTTACTAGATTATATTCGAACGTCAGTTCACAGCAAAACAATGCCAAAGTAAACGTTTTAATTAAGACTATTTGCTTTGGCACCTACTGTCTTTAAGAAATAACTATTTCAGATATTGAGAAGTTAATGGGAGGAAAATGTTTAGTGTCATCGACATTTTGACTATCATTTAATACTGCAATGATATACATGGAATCAACAGTATTATAATGAATCACTAGGTCCTTTTTCTCGATATAAACCCTGCCAAAACATCATACTTCATATTAATATTATAAATGTGAATGTAAGTTTGTTTGTTACGCTTTCACGCGAAAACTACTTAACCGATCATCATGAAAATTTGTACACTCATATTCTTGGAGGTATTAGAAGTAACATATAGGCTACTTTTTATTAAATGCGAGCGAAGCCGCGGATAAAAGCTAGTTATACTGGGTGGAATTTTGTAATGCCACCTGAAGGGAAAGTACCTACTCTTAATAATGTAGATAAAAAAAAATATTCAAAGAAAGCATTCCTTTATTTTGCAGTTTTATTTCTTTTCAAAAATTTTTTGAAAAGATATAAACCTGCAAAAGCTTGCCACACCAGAGAATCGAACCGACTAAAATCTGTAAAAATTCAAATAAAAAAAATAAAATTATCAATTATAAGGATGCAATCTCTCTAACAAACTTGATAAATCAAATGAGAGGAAAACCATGAAATCTTAAATTATTTTAATTATTTACAAAAAAAATGGTAAAGTAATTAGTTGCTCGAAATGGGCTTTATTTTCTTGAATAAAGAAATGTATTCTTCTAACGAATTCGTTTCTAGTAACTTTTAATAACGTGTTATGGTGAATATTGTAAATCGTTATCTGAACTTCTACTCTCAACTCGTTTACATTCGCATAAGATTTAATGTAAATTAGATTTTTTACATATCCCCACAAAAAATCTAAAGGGGTGAGATCTGGTGATCTCGTAGGCCATTTGATTGTGCCCTTTGTTCCAATGCAAGTATTAAAATCGCTATTAAAGTAGGCAGTAG
This sequence comes from Diaphora mendica, assembly GCA_949125395.1. Taxonomy (NCBI): domain Eukaryota; kingdom Metazoa; phylum Arthropoda; class Insecta; order Lepidoptera; family Erebidae; genus Diaphora; species Diaphora mendica. The sequence continues at coordinate 7,066,977 of OX421312.1, read as the reverse complement.
GTTCGATTCCCTGGTGTGGCAAGCGAATTTTCGGAAATATTTGAATGTAGTTTTCTTTCTTTTCAAAAATAAAGGACTTTTCCTTCAGGTGGCATCACAAAATTCCACCCTGTATATTTTATTACCTACAAAGCAAACCCGCACACCTATTAAACAAACACTATCAACTCCTGCAACCAACATCCAACGACATTTATTATCATATTGATTTTTCCTTTTTAAGAATACCTATTTCATTAGCGCATTCAACATCTTCGGTAGTATAGTGGTAAGTATCCCCGCCTGTCACGCGGGAGACCGGGGTTCGATTCCCCGCCGGAGAGAACTTTTTTGTAAAGATTTAATTTTTATTTTTATTTATTTAGTTTAAAAACTGTTTTTCTTTATATTAATACTTAATAAGATTATATTTTTATTAATATTTTGAAGTTCAAGAAGTTATTCTGTCTAAGAAAAACTCAAAGTTTTGTCCGATCTGATTGATTTTTTCGATTATCGTGGTTACCATGCTTGCTTGTTTCTGTCTACTTGTTATTGCATTATTAGAGGCATATTATAGCCTACAGGTAATTTAACTAGCTTTCGCCCTCGGCTCCGCCCGCGTGTGTATATCGGTTTTACGGTTAAACAGTACCTTATGTCCTTCCTCAAGAATATGGAGGGTAGAAGTACTCAAGAATGAAAATATCTTCATATCTCCGTACCGTCATAGTTTTAATTAGCAGCCATATCTTGAATTATATATATTTTTGAAACGTAACCAATATTGCTGCTAAATGTAGATTTACTCGAGCGGCATAGGGACTTTTTGCATTTGGAAGGTTAGGTAATACATTAAAAAGTCGTATATTGTTACCATTTTTAGCAGTGGGAAAAACGTACGTTTTCAAAAATGTAAGGGGCGAAAATAAAAAAGATATTTTCAGACCAATCAGATATTTAAAATCTAGGTCAGTTAAACGCTAATAAATTAAATTAAAAAGCTTTTTAAAAACAAGATTTTACTGGAATGCCTCGAGACGAATCAAACGAGTCCAAACTCAATATCATCGAGTTCGTTGTCGTTCATCGAGCGACGTTTCTTTACAGAGAAGTTCTAAATCCATTCAGTATTTTTGCGTAAAAGAATAACAAACATCTAAACATACATATGTCCTCACAAATGTTCACATTTATAATATGAGTAAGATACAATATATTCGAACGTCAAGGTCACAGCAAAACAATTAGCCAAAGTAAACGTATTAAATGACTATTTGCTTTGGCACCTACTGTCTTAAGCCGTTGATATGAGTTTAAATCGTGATTTTAATCAAATGTTTTTTATAAAAATCAATGAATAAATCTTTTTTTTTTACTGCAACCAAATCGGCCAAAAATTGTCTAGGGACTTCCCCCGACATAGACCTAAGGCGCGCACACGTGCACAATGCCGTGCGAGCAAGCGATTACTGACACAGTTCCGGGATTCCAAATGTTCCAACAGGACATGTTCCAAAAGTTATCAAATATTTGAGGAATCATTTCGCGATGCAATGCAAAGCGACAAGTATTCGATTTGAGATAGTCTACTCATCTGGCAAGAATTATAATATGTACCTACTTTAATGAGTTACTAAGTTTTTACTGTCCTTGTTTTTTTTACAACACTGCTTTTTTTGAAATTGTCGTTTTTAGTGGGATTTGTTAAATTAACTTTTAATTGTATTATTTTTTTATTAAATACGTTGGTATCATTTTTATTAAATGACTGGCTGACCCACGCAGCCTCGTTTGCGTCTCCTATTGTCCGTAGCGTCACAATATTCCCCCGTTTTTGAAAAAATCTTTATTGGTGCTTCGCTTTCGCTCCTATTGGTCGTAGCGTGATGAGCCTATAGCCTTCCTCAATAAATGTACTATCCAACACTGAAAGAATGTTTCAAATCGGACCAGCGGTTCCTGAGATTAGCGCGTTCAAACAAACAAACTCTTCAGCTTTATATTTTTTTTTTTTTATGTATGGCCCGCCATAATGACTCTACTTTGCCTGATGGAAAGCATAAGCAGAATCCAAGAGTGGTGGTCACCATACTCAATGCGAATGTAGACAATGCAGTATGGCGACCCACACCATGGCGGCCTAGTGATGCTGCTGCATCTTTTAGTCTAGTCAACAAGTATGGAACTTGTTGACCAGACTATTTGGGCCTCCGGTCTCGCGCTCACCAACGAAACACGACAGCAGAACGCTGTCATTTTACTTTGATTTTCTGTGCGAGGGTAGTACCGCCCCGGTCGAGCCGGCCCATTCGTGCTGAAATCAGCGTGGCTCTACTACCTTCTTATTAGTACAGATAACAACGTATTTAAAAAAATAACTGACCTTACGGTAATAAAAAGACAAGAAAGTAAAAAAAAAGTCGTGGGACACCAGATAGGAACGAAGTTCCTTATCATTAAAATATTTATTTCAAGTTATGTTCAAGGTATGAAGAAATAATTATTTGGGTATACATTTTATACTTTTTATTATTTATTATTCTACTATTTAAATAAACATACACTGTAATAATAAAGCCGTTTAATAATTGTTTTAACATCTGAGTATATTATCAAATAGAATTATAGATAAAATTTAAAATAATACATGCAACTTACAGATGGCGCTAAACTAAATTTTTTCGTTCTGGCTCTTTGAGAACCACAAAATTGTCTTAACACCTTTATTTTCTTTAAAATGATCTATAAAAATATGTAAAAGTTTTATGCGAGGTGTAAGAAAATTACTATTCGGGTATACATTTTTTATTATGATTTTATAACGATAAAAATAAAAATTATAACTAAACTTGTGCTGCCACTTAGTAATCTCTACTGAAACAAGTTCTGTCTAGAGTAACTCCGTACTTGTTACATGCAACTTACAGATTATATAAATATTTCGTTCACGAATTAAATAAATAAATATTTCGGACATTTTTGTTGTAAATACATGCATATTGTCCATAGAAAACATCCAAACTCCCAAAAAACAAATATTCGCAGATCAAAAAAAAAAATTTAATCCTACACGGGATTCAATCCCGAGACCTCACATCATTCTCATACGCTACCATTTTGACTCCAAGGCGTCAATCTTACGTTGTGGACGTTTTTTGCCGGCTAGGGTACCCCTCCGCAACGCCCCATAAGGAACTTCGTTCCAAAATCAAAATGTGATTTAAATCAAAAAAATGTTATGTTCTATCATTATGTTCCACTGTATGTATTTCTTTTTTTTTCAATTTATGAATAATGTTTCCGTGCACATTTATTATAGACGCATTTGTTATTTTAATATATTATAAAGACATTCATCGATAATGAGGGTGTAAGGGAGTGAACTACAATCTCTCGCTCCCAGCCAACCTCACCTGCACGTGGTGCACCCTGCTGAACGACAAACGAGGCTCTGGCGACCGACTGATGGCGGTATATCCATCCAAACCAGCGTAATTAAATACAATAGACTGGTGACGGGCAGCAGCGTCACCGGTGAAACAAGCTACGCCCTGCGATCACCAACCCGCCTGCCCAGCGTGGTGATTATGGGCACAACACTCCAATGCAAAAGCATCAAAAGCCACGGCCCCCAGTTCCCGGTAGTCCCGCTATTTCTGGTCATGGTGGTGACCATGGTAACGGCGGGACAGGGGGTGTTAAGAATCACCGGGTTACGGGAGGCCACCATAAATGACTGACCCTGGCAACGTTTAATGGCTGCACGTTTCGGCTCGACTCGCATCTGGCACAACTTGAGGTGGAACTTGGGAAGATTAGGTGGCATATCTTAGGGTTATGTGAAGTCCGAATATAGGGGGAGGATACCATAACCCTTGACTCAGGCCACCTGATGTACTTCCGCGAGTGAGACCAACAATCCCAAGGTGGCGTGGGGTTTCTGGTAAACAAGTCGCTTTCTGGCAACGTTGTGGAAATGTCCAGTGTGTCGAACAGGGTGGCGTACCGTCATTGTCAAGCTTACTGAGAGGTATAGCCTCAAGGTAGTACGAGTGTACGCAAACGTTGAAAATGTGGTTCGGATCCTCAGGGATGAAGGTACGAGAAGACTCGACGAATTCCAACCACCGGAGCAGGCTGGGCTTCGGAGGGGATATGGCACCATAGACCACATCCACACAGTGCGGCAGATTATACAGAAGACCGAAGAGTCCAGAGACAAGAGAGATCAGTCCCTGTGTCTAGCATTCGTGGACTATGAGAAGGCCTTTGACTCGATCGAGATCTGGTCTGCTCTGGAGCCCCTGAAGCGTTGCCAAGTAGATTGGCGATACATCCAAGTGTTGAGATGTCTCTACGAAGCCGCCACTATGTCCGTCCAAGTACAGAATCAGCATACAGACCCATACCATTGCATCGAGGAGTGAGACAAGGGGACGTCATATCCCCGAAATTGTGCACAAATGCCATGGAGGACTTCTTCAAGACGCTGCACTGGAAAGGGCGCGGCATCATCATCAATGGCGAATACATCTTTCACTTGAGATTTGCAGACATCGTCATTATGGCAGAGACCGCTGCAGGACCTACAACAGATGCTGAACGACCTGGCTGACTCTTCTGTACGCATCGGCCTACGGATGAACTTAATATGAACATATATATAAATGTATGTATGTCAAAGCGAAATTGAAAAGATGATTAATATTTGTCTACTGAATGTCAAAAGTGGCCATGATGAAATCTTGGATCTAGAGGTATAAAAGCCTTGACAAAAGAAACCTAATAAAATTCATCCAATATCATCATTTTAATCCAATATTTTTTTTAATAATTATTTTAAAGTTCAAGAAGTTTGTTCAATCTGAGAAAAGCTTGAATTTTTATCTGATCGAACTGATTTTTTCGGTTCTATGTCTATTTTATTAGTTTATACATTACATGCATATACTGTACATATATGTAAAAAAAAATTCAATATTACAATCACTATTTATATTTAAAACTATCTGAGTCCCGCAGTGTTACCCGCGGTTATTTTCGTGGCGGGTAACGCCACGGGGCGAAACTAGTCTAAAAAAGGAATATGAGTTACTCCTTAAATCATCAGCAACCTATCAGTGAAAGTCTCGTCAAAATCCGTCCAGTCGTTCCAGAGATTAGCCGGAACAAACACACAAACAAAAAAAATGCTAGTACCGTGTAATAGTTTTACCCGTTAATATGACATTACAAACAGAAACTTTTATTTTATTTATTTGTTAAGATGTACACTCTTCTCCTTCGGTAAATTTTTGATGCTAGTTAGATCCCTGATACTAGTCTATAAAGTTTTATATAGTTTTAATATAGGTACTATTTTATATATAATCTATATTAAAATATTCTATTCAAAATAGATATAATAATTAAATCTGACTGACAGTTCCTCAGAATATAAAGTTTAACAAAAACATAGCCTATGTCACAGGGGCCATTAATATCTATTAACACAACATTAATTAAAATCGGTTAATTAGTTATGGTACTACGGTGAACATGCAAACATACATAAACTACCAACACTAATAACTTTCCTTTTGGCTTCACCGTGTCAGATAAAAAAAAAAACAAAATGTAAGTGTCAACCATAACTTTATATTACGAACCGCAGTTTGAAACTAATTTGTTATTAAGCTCCGAAGACCTAAGTGCGGTAAGATGTTTGAAAAGTTTGAAGTAATACTTGGTCCTTCGTCATAAAACTTAGAGGTTTTTACTTTGACGGATAATTTGAACTCATATTCATTGTAGAAATAGTAATTACTAATTCCTTGCTATATTATTGTGTAACCTCTGGTAACAAATAGTCAAAATATTGAAGATTTCTTTGGTTACGTCTTAAACTGACCGGAAACAGATATTAGAACTAATAGAAATGAATAACGTTTAGTGTTAGTGTTAAATAACAATTTATTCCACCAAAAACATTTTCATGTAAAATGTTGCCAATACGACTGCATATGGCTTAACCTGTGAAAAAGATATCAGATCTCATGTAGAGCCAAGCTTCTGAATCTATACGCCTAACTCTACCAACCTTAATTCACAAACTCTACATCTCATTAAAAATGTATGGCTTTGGCGTATGCGACTGTTGATAATGATGTCTCAAGATCGAATCCCGGGTCGGCCCAAAAAGTGTTATTGAGTTTTTCTGATTATAGAAATCCTTAGTAACAGCTCGGATTTTAGAAGTTGGGATCTCAGACCCCGTGCCTCGGAGAGCACGTAAAGCCGTACGTCCTGCGCCTGATATCTCCTCGCGCCTGGTCGTGTCGGATAACGGTCCCATCGGATTATGAGAGTGAGGGAACAGAGAGTGCATCTGTGTTTGCGCATACACTTGTGCACTATAATATATTCTGCGTAGTTGGCTGGTCTCCGTTGAGATTGGCAGCCATTGCCGAAATCGGCTAGGAGAACGTAAAAAGGAAAACACAGAATACTATAGACTATAGAAGGAAGATGAGCATTCCTTCAAAGGCATATTGGAGTTAGATTAGGTGAATTGAACCCAACAAATCGTATGTGAAGATATAATCGACCGCCTCTATGTAGGTGACCCTGATGATAAGTAAGTCACTAACGCCAACCAGAAGCATATCTAGCCTGTGAAGCGCCCGTGTGCAATCATTACTCTAACGCCCTTTAACAAGCGTAGCGAGCTTCAATTCTGACTTACCAATATGATGTAGTTATAAAGTAATTTTTAATGAGCTTTGTGTTCTTTAGCTTGAATTTAAAAACTATGCACTAAAATGGACACTTTTACTTACTGAGCGTTCCAACTAAGCTAATTCCTTGTCATACCAGTATTTAGCAGTAGCGACATGTGAAATTGTTACCACTAATCGTTTGTAGAAGTTACCATTAATGCTGTAATCTTACGAAAACAACCAACGCTCATCTACGCTATTTAATTTTACGGTATATTTTATTGCTCTATCTGGCTTCAGATAAGGCTTAGCTGTGACCGATTAAACTACGCTGTTAAGTTCCTTATCTCTCCCTCTCTAATACCAGGAAAGTACAGAGACGAAAATATATACTATTTTACCTTTAGTCTCAGTTATAAATTAAAGGTCTACTTGTTGTCACACAATTGATCAGAAAAACAAGATTTTATTGGGCTATAAACTCTTAGAAATGACACCATAAAGTCTTGTTTTTTTAGTGTTCATATATATTGTTTTGAGGTTTAACATATATATTACTAGTTGTTGCCCGCGGCTCCGCCCGCGTATATGTAAGGTTACGCGGCAAAAAGTAGCCTATGTGTTATTCTGATGGATAAGCTATATTACTGTAAAGTTTCATCCAAATCCGTTCAGTAGTTTTTGCGTAAAAGAGTGACAAACATCCATCCATCCATACTTACAAACTTTCGCGTTTATAATCTTATAAATAAAATTCTCGTGTCACAATGTTAGTTACTATACTCCTCTGAAACGGCTGGACCGATTTTTATGAAATTTGGTGTGCATATCGGGTAGGTCTGATAATCGACCAACATCTATTTGCTATACCCCATTTTTTTTAATGGCAAAACAACGTTTGCCTAGTATTAGTATAGATTTGTAATAAATAAATAACTCAAAAGAAAGAAGAGATACCTGGCTCCCTTTATTAGAAACGTAGGAACACGATTGTAATAAATTTTTGACGGGTTAGTTGCAAAAAAGTTATGCTTGACATATAATCATGAAATTTGACAAAAAGCAATAAACCATCCGGCCACTATAAGTCAGTATAAGTAAAGGTAAAACTCTAAAATCGTTAATCTCTTTTTAAATAAATGAGAAGGTTATCAATTCAATTGTATTTTATACGAATCTGTTACCTCAGAACACAATCATTTATGAAACAATTTGGAACTACTTAATCATTGTTTTATTGTTTTAATTAAAAAAGACAACTCCCGCATTAGAGATATACATTCTGCGTCGCGGGGGACTTTACAAACATACATGAGACAGACCCAAAGAACACCCAGACTCAGAACAACAATTTATGGATCACACGTAGTGTTGTCCCATGTGGGATTTGAGCCCACAACGCTTGACGCATTAGAAAGCGGCGTGGCGACCGCTTAAACCACTAGGCCAACAGAGGAGTCGACTCGTTTTAAAGCTTTATAACCATCAAAAATATTCTAGACAAATTATTAGTGCCAAAAAATCTAATTAGAAAAATGGATTACTCAGTAATTTGTTCTATTAATTCCTCCGATCATTGTTATTCATTACAAGCTTTTTTGTTAACTTGCAATGTACGTATACTTGCATGTTCGGGTGGAATCTTGAAACTCGACTTTGAGGCAGATATCTTCAACCGATTTTGCTGAAATTTTGCAAGCATTGTATACAGCGTGACAATACAATATTATAATGATATGGAGCTGATCTGATGCTGGAGCTGGAAGGTGGCCATAGGAACTCTGTAGAGAAACGTCGCAACATCATCGAATTTGGACTCGTTTGATTCGTCTCGAGGCATTCCAGTAAAAGCTTGTTTTTAGCTTTTTTTTTCCACAACAATACTACATATTTTTTTTATTTTTTTTTTAATTTACGTAAACCAGTTAGAATGAACTGGAATAAACGATTTAATGGAATACTAATATCAGCATCACATATTATTAACATCCAAATCCGTTCAGTAGTTTTTGCGTGAAGAAGTAACAAACATATACACAAACTTTTTATAACTTTTTAAACACCTTTATATATTAGTGTGATAATATAGCGTTACGTTTAATTGAAGAGATTGGTCGATGAACTTCTTGACTGCCTCGGTGGCGCAGTGGTAGCACAAGTGACTGCTGTGCATGAGGTCTCTGGTTTGATTCCCGGGTTGGAGAAAATATTTGTTTCGGGGTTTGGGTATTTTCTATGTATAATATGTATGTATTTACAAAAAAAATATGTATGTATACACGTATTTATATCATTTGTCTAGTACCCATATGACAGATGGCGTTGTGTGTTAGATGTCCTAAAATATTATATGATACTAGCTGATCCGGCAAACGTTGTTTTGCCGTAAAAAAAATGGGGTATAAAAAATAGATGTTGGTCGATACTCAGACCTATCCGATATGCACACCAAATTTCATAAAAATCGGTCCAGCCGTTTCAGAGGAGTATAGTAACTAACATTGTGACACGAGAATTTTATATATAAGATTATATTTCAATATATAATATCATATGTTCTGCAGGTGAATCCAGTGTAATAAATAATATTCAACATATGTTTCAGTAAATAAATAGATTTAACATTTATCGAGACGGATTGTAGATGAAATTGTAGTCTCGCATTCCGCTTTTACCCTTCTAAAGCGATTTCATTTTCTTTTCTTGGAAGAATATAAAAAGACCTCAAACGATTTATGTATGTTTCTCATTGAATTTGTTTACCAGACGGCGAAGTAAGAAAACGAAGGCAAGAAGTCAAGTATTTTGTGAATTCTTTCATTTTGTAAAATAACTTTCACATATTAAAACAGATGTTACAGTATTAAAATTGTGTTAACTATAAATATTGGTGTGTTTTTTAAAGTAATTGTAAAACTATGGCTGTGTTTAAAATCGGTTACGTGTGAATCGTACTCGCGCAGGAAGGGTTCCGTACCATTATCAATACATTTCGAGCAAGTCTACCTGCTGTCGTTATTAATATCGAGCAAACGGCGGCAAAAAAAACACGTTTGTTGTATGGGAGAGCCACGCTTCGGCATGAATAGGCCGGCTCGACCGGAGTGATACCACGGCCTCACAGGAAACCGGTGTGACATAGTGCTTGCGCTGAGTTTCACCGAGTGATTGAGAATACCGGAGGATATACCCCAACCCCTCCCCCTATCTCCCCCCCATCCCCCAATGGCTGGTAACGCGCTTGTGACGCATCTGGTGTTGCGGGTGTCCATGGGCGGCGGTAATCGCTTACCAACAGGCGATACGTCTGCTCGTTTGCCGGCCTATTCCATAAAAAAAAATGGTACACCCCTTTAAATATTTTTATTTTATTCTGTTTTAATTGAGTAAGTATTTGTTGTTATGGCGGCAATATAAATACATCGTCTGTGAAAATTTCCATTGTCTAGCTGTCACGGTTCGTGAGATAGAGTGAGCCTGAGTCAGACAGGCGAGCAGCGTAGTTTTAGTAATAGTGTCCCGTTTGTATCTTTTAAGTACGGAACCCTAATAAAAATAACAGCTGTATAAATATACAAAAAAAATACATGTGAACTAACTACTACGTTAAATTAAAATAAACCATTTTTCCTAAAAAAATGTCATAAAATTGCCAAGATAACTACGGATTCATCTGTGTATGATTGCTTTGATTCATAATTTTATTTATTTTAATAGTTATAAATCAAATGGTTTTATATTACATGACCACAGATACACAAGTTACTTGACAAAATTATTCGATTGTAAGCATTTTCATAATATTGTGTCGTACTTGATTCAATTTCTCCGGGACGTCTGAACTCAGGGACTCAACAATATAACATTTTACTCTGCGGCATCTCCTCTATACGTGGAGATATAACTCTATTTACTGAACTTGAGGTCTTGTTATCTTATTATATAAAGATAATGCAGATGAAAATTGTTCATATTTTATAACATTTTCAAAGAGACGTGTTAAAACTATCAATCTATGTATTTATAATTCAATTATTTTTAATGTACAGAACCCTGCGCAGGTTTGAAGTCATACTTAAAAAAAAAAACCGACTTCCAAAAAGCCAAGTGACTATCGCTTAGACTTTTGTAACTGTTCGTTTGTATTCTTTTTGGCTTAGCACCGACTTCAAACAGATTTTAGGTACCTAGCACACATTATAATACTACTATTTAAATGAATAAAGAATTAGGTATAGGCAATTTATGAAGAACCAGTTTATTTTACGCTTTTAAGTGTTTTTTTGGCAGAGTTTTCGTTGGATGTTTTTTGGAAGTCGGTTTTTTTTTTATAAAAAGTTTTTATTTTTCAGTTTTTAGTGGAAACAATCGTAGGTAAGTAGTAAGTTGAACTATTTCATCAAATTTCATCATCAAGAATACAAATTAAGGTCTATACGTACGTGTAAAATCAAAAATCATCCTCTAATCCTTTACTGTTGAAGAGTTTCCTTCTAACCTTCTATCATCAGCTCACCTAAAGAACTTGAAAGTATACGACTGAAGGTCTTTAGATACGTATGAAATTGAAAGAATTATCCTCCAACTACTAACCGTTGAGGAGTTGTACCTTCCATCATCAGCTTACCTAAATAATTTGAAAGAATACGACTAAAGGTTTCATATATACATATGATATTTAAAGATTTATCCTTCAACTCCTAACCGTTAAGGAGTTGTGCCTTACATCATCAGCTCATCATCATAAAATTATGACTATCAGACGCAAATATCGGTGTAAGTTCAGAAAAAATACGAAAAACATAGTATGTGCCTATAAAAAATGAGGGTTCCTCTCGATTTCCTTAGGATCCCATCATCACATCCTGATATGCTGGCTATGGGACCACCTCGGGACCATGCCCTTTCGAATACAAAAAAATATTCAAAATCGGTCCACAATTGACGGAGTAATCGGTGAACATACATAAAAAAAAATACATACAGTGGAACATAGGACCTCCTCCTTTTTGGAAGTCGGTTAATAAATGATTGATTTTAGAAAGTTTTCTCTTTTATTTTATATCCTAAAGCATTAATCATTAATTTTTTATGAAGCGTCTTATAGAAAGTTATATGAAATTGGCTTCTTTTGCATCTTCAGGGTCTCGGTTGTAAAATTTATTTAGGGACTCTACTCTGCCTGATAGAAAGCATGAGCAGAATTCAAGAGTCACCATACTCATTGCGAATTCAGACAATGACACAATGCAGCATGGTGGGGCCTATTAAGATGCTTCTGCATCATTGGGCCTCCGGTCTCGCACTCACCAACGAACCACGACAGCACAATGCTTGATAGGATAGAAATTTTAACTTTATTACCTTTAGATAAACTTGTATCCAGTTCCAGTCCTTGACATCACGCAACTATTACCAATGCTGATACTAGCAAATGAATAAGGACATGGTGGATGACTCATCAAATGGATGTCTATGCTAACACACGACGGAATTTTTTTGTTAATAAATTAGATTATCTGTAAATGTTGCTTAGCAATCCATCAAATCCCGTAAACAGAAGCGTTCTCTTAAAAACAAAGTTTCATCGCTTCAATTTTTAAAGACTTATAGGTATCGACTAAAATGACTCAGATATCATATTGATGCTATATTTATTATATTGATACATATTGATGCTTGAAAAACTTTGGGCACTTAGCAAGTCACCTTGTAAACACTTCTACCTAATTGGCAAGACATATTAGGAGGGGATACCATATTGGAATTGACATACCTTATTAGAATCCCCAGTGGAAAAATAAACATTGTAGATACATAAGAAATTTCGATATATTGTAATTCATTAAGTGGTTAACGGAAAAACAAACATTGTGACGTTGACTACAAGGTTCACCAGAACTATAGTGCCCTTTTGTTTTTAATTTCAATAAGCATTTCTTATTGATATGATATGATAAAGATTTTTGGCAGAGTTTCGGTCGGCCAATTTTTCGCCATCAAGAAACTTTTGCAGACCCCAACCGAAAGTCAAAGTCAGTCAAACGAATCAAGGGCTGTATATTAGATACCTCAATTATTTTTTTATCATTCAACAAGTTCCTTCAATTTATTTCGAACCATCAATAACATTGTGTGCAACTTTGATTGATCTTTCGGAACTGCAGGACAGTGCTAATAAATTGACGATTCTCTTTCAATCAAAAAAAATACTCAGCGTAACATTGTTCAACGACATTCGTTCAATTTCTATGACATTTTTCTTTCCAGACGTGGTATCCAACATTTGCATTGTTCTCAGAGCCTTGGTTATTCTTTGTTCGTTTGCATGATCTTGAGTTATCAATTGCAAAATTTCATCAACGTTTTCAGTGAATGGCAGTTTTTCAACATTATCGGGAGAATCACTCCTCAGTACACCTGTATGTACTCTATTTATGTGGAATAAATCATTTCATTTCATTTCAGCGTTTTGTTGGCTGGTTTACAGCATTCCGCACACTTTACAATTTTTCGGTCATTCTTTTACTTTGTTTTTATCTGTTTCATTGTTACCTGTGGTACACAACTCGTTCGAAGGTCTTGGTATACGTTTTTCTAATACAATTCCTACAAATGTAATTGATCTTCCTGTAGATAAATTAAAGCCTACTATGCGATCGGCGATTATCTGAACGACAAACAGTCAGGTGTTATTATATACACACAAACTTCTTTGTCTTGTAATTAAGCTAAATTATTAACAGACCATACACCATAGTAGTGATTTTAATCAGTATCTCGACTATGGTTCGTCATGCTCACTAAAATTTCATTGCTTGCGGTGTCGTCGTGGGGCGGGTCGTTTCTTTCCCTCTGATATGGCGAAGGAGATGATGGCTGGTCCATACGTCATACTCGTGAACGGGTCCTGCTTGGGGTGACTGGTCGGCGTAGTCACTGATGCTTTAGCCTATGCAATTATTTTGGTTTGGTTAAAGAGGTAAAGTTTGGCCAACTCTAGCCTCTTAATATTCAGTCGCAAATTCGTAGAAATTAACAGAAATTAAATTAGAATTTAACAGTAGATTTTGCAACTAAATGTAAGTAGATGTGCACCTTGAATGATTTCTGTTTAATAGGCTCAAACCTTCAACTGAGTGTTTTTTTTTGTTGGTACGTTAGATTTTGGAGCATTTTAATAAAATGAAATTCAGGAGGCAACAGCTTCCATACTGTTTACCTTTCATGTAATACTAATACTATTGTACCTGAATATCTGACTTTTAAAAAGAGTGGCCATGAGTTTCTTTGCCGGTATTCTTCTCATAAGGCTCTACGCATTTTGGAAACTGGAAGTTATGGATCGACACAAGCAGGCAATAGATTTTGGTGTTTTCACTTATTTACCTTGATAATCTAGTACAAGCTGTGGCGTCTGTTTCGATCTATGATTTTTAACTGTAGCTTCAATTTAACGTTCATAAATGTCACCTAGTGTCCTAATCTATATTCTATATATATATACACACATCAAAAGTGTCTAGGGATCAACATATGTGTCTAGGGATCAACATATATTTTTGCAATAACTTTTCTCCTGATTGATATTAATTAAAATTTTCTTTAAGGATTCATCAAATAAAGTGTTTTCGTTTGTCACAGTAACGATAAACCAAGTCACCTTTGCATTAATAAAGAAATTTGCCATTTTCCTAATAAAAGGATTTTTGACATTTGAACCACTAACATTAAAGTTCGAAAAAAAGACTGAAATAACAGTTTTCTTTAAAATTTTATTAGGTAACTTAAACAATTAATAATCCGTGTTTCTACCGCGAACACTAACACAAGAACATCGGTTTGGCATACTCAAAATGAGTTCATCCAAATCACGCAGGCCAGGGCCAAAGCCACATCTCAATCTCAAGAAATCAGCATAAAAATGCTTGATCCCTAGACACTTTTGATGTGTGTATATATAAAAGTGAAAAACTCTCACTTATTAATCAGGAAATCTCAGAAACTATAACACCTACAAACTTGAAATTTGGCAGGTAGGTTCCTTATAGGGTGTAGACTTCCGCTAAGAACGGATTTTGCTAAACTCCACCCCTAAGGGGGTAAATCAGGGGATGGAAGTATGCGTGAGCGAAGCTGCGTGCAAAAGCTAGTATATATATAAAAGCGAAATACCACTCACTTATTAATCACGAAATCTCAGAGACTATAACACCTACAAACTTGAAATTTAGCAGGTAGGTTCCTTATAGAGTGTAGACATCCGCTAAGAACGAATTTTACGAAAATCTACCCCCAAGGGGTAAAACGGGGGTTGGACGTTTATATGAAAGTCCTATGTTCTTGAAGTAAGAGACTTGAAATTTAAAATGTATTCTCTATAGATGGTGTGGAGATGTACTAATAATGTATCTTTAGAAATCAACCCCCTTTTGGGTTTAAAACGGAGGATGGTAGTTTGGACGCAAACGAGGTTGCGTGGGTCAGCTAGTTAAATAAATAATTTTGAATCAGAATTTAATTATAAAAAAACAGGTATGTCACTCACTTCCAAATAAATTTTTAACGAATTTTAAAAATATCTTCACAATGCATATAATGCATATCTATAGCCTACCTTTCAAGTACATGTTTCATTTAACACAGATGAGTGCTATCGATATTCAGACATTAAGTTAGATTTTTTCGTCCAACTTCTACATTTAATAGTAAAGGAATATAATTATAAAATATATTTTGTGTCCAGAAACTGCAATTGGCAAATGTTTACAGATTTCGCTCAAAGCTTTTTCAATGCTAAAATTATTATTCCTGAAACATCGGCTATTTCTTGAAGTAAATTTCTGAGTATTTCGACGACCTGGTGAAAGCGGGAAACGGAAAGGAAAAAAGCGTGTAAAGAGCATGAATGAACGAAGAGGATATTTTCCAGCGTCATCGGATTCTTCCCAAATTGCTTGAAGAAAGTGGAAATAAAATGAAATAATTTATTCTGCAATTATTCTTCAATTAGGTTACATAAACACTTTTGCAAGTTAAACTTTTGGAGAATGAGTCGTTTCGGTTAGGAGTTACAGTTGAAACTATTATCTTGTGGTTACATACTATACATATATATAGTCTATGGTGGCGTCTGCTGTCTCTTACTTTGAACTGGACAGAAGAAGGCGACAAGAATAGGCAAAATTCATCTTATACTCTGTGCATCCACATATCATTGTTATTATACATTATCTCGCTGCCAACTTTGCTCCACACAAATTACGCCTCACGAATACTAAGGTATCGTGGTGGGAAATACTCAGAAATTTACTTCAAGAAATAGCCGATGTTTCCGGAATAATAATTTAAGTATTGAAAAAGCTTTGAGCGACATCTGTAAACATTTTCCAATTGCAGTTTTTGGGCACATAATATGTTCTATAATTATGAAATAAGTTGAAATAAGTAACTACTAAACCATTTATTGATTGCCATGACATCATATTTACAAATAAGACAATCAATTAAGCCTGTAAAAGTATAAATTTATAACCTTAATTTTCACTTATCTTAAAATGATAGAATAAATCATTTAAAAATTATTGAAATATTTGTCATTTAAGGACATATAAAAAAACGATAATAATATTTACATACAATCGTCAAAAAACTCCACATCTTCGCCTACTGGTAGCGTTCCCAAAAGACTGGCAGCATTCCCACGTTGAATGGCAATGCTGATTCTCTGTGCTAGAAAAAGGCCGCCCTTCTGGTCGCGAGAAGCGTCAAGCAGTTGCTTGGCTAGTTGTTTAAACATAGCGCGAGCACTCGGACCCCATGAACCTAGCGTCTCTCTCTACCCCAAACGGTTCAAAAATGTAATTAGGACAAATAACAAAATATTGTAATATTAAAATCTTTTAGATTTTTGCAGATAGACTGAAAGCTGACCACAAGCCGACCGAGGATGATGCAAGAAGCGGACTTAATGCAAGGAGGCACTATCCACTAATAAGTTACTACTTTTAATATTTTGTTTTACTGTTTAGCAATTCCTTCATTTATTTTTATCGAGTGAGTGAAAGTACTTTAGGCTCATCCCTGGGCAGGCTCAACCAGGATTTGTATAAGATTCACTTAAGGAGAGGAGGAGGTTAGTCGGCACTAAACTGCATCGACGCAAGTGCGTATTTAGTACAACTGGATTCATTTGCAGTTTTGGATTTTATTCATATCTGCACACATTGCTGACAGGTAAGGAAGACGTCAAAGACATTTTTATATATATAAGGTATACCATTTAGGTAGGGCAGTATAAAGTCCCCTAATGTTGGTCATCAGGTACATCTTTACATGCCCCAATTTTCTGCAAGTTATAACTAGGATGTAATCAGATATCGATTAATCGATTGTTACGACATTATCGATACAATAAAAATAAAGGTTATCAACTAGAAGTAAGGGTTTGATATAAATTTCTAGTTGTTTTATCATGTAAAAACGTAAAAGTTTTAAAATTTGTGTGATACCATGGCCTCACAGAAAACCGGTGTGAAATAGTGCTAGCGCTGTGTTTCACCGAGTGAGTGAGGATACCGGAGGCCCATACCCCAACCCCTCCCCCTATCTCCGCTCCCCATCCCCCAAAGGCCGGGAACGCACTTGTGACGCTTTTGGTGTTGCAGGTGTCCAAAGGCGACGGTAATCGCTTACCATCAGGCGATACGTCTGCTCATTTGCCCGCTTATTACATTAAAAAATATATATATTTAGGTAAAGTGACTTGTTTGTCTTGCCTTCTATGCTAACTTTTGGACAAGCTCGGAACTGTAGGTACCTACTCTCTGTGACTCTGAACTATAGGTTATTCAATATTTTCTTACAAACAATATCCCTTTTCTCCACTTTTATTTATATTTTATCTATTGCTTAAATTATTTTAATCTTTTTCTTTTTAATTTCTTTAGCTTACGACAAAAAGATTGTGTTTGGTTACATAAAGATTACCGACGTAGGTACGCGAGTAAGATCAAATTTTATAGTAGGTGCTTAGATAAAATGGGTGTGTCTAATCGCATAGTCTGGTTATTATCCCTCTCCCACCCCTAGTACATATTATGTATATATATATATACAAGCTAAAATTACAAAAAACCCTATGCAAGCACTTAATCCAGTAATGATGTGCCAAAAATGGCTTACATCATTTTGGAAAAGAGCTCTTACACTGCTGGATCGATATTAACCAAACATAGTTAATAAACACCGCAAGGAAACTGGCTTTCAAATGAAAAAAAACGCATCGAAATCGGTAGATCCTTTTGAGAGCTACCACACCACAGACCAACACACATCGACGTTAAAATCATAACACCCCTTTTTTTGCATCGGAAGTTAAAAAAACAAAATCGCATTTGTTTTCTAGTGCTGAGATCATAATTTATACTATATACTAGTAACTATTGCAATGATAATAATAATTAACGCTAGGTTTAACGAGCTATGAACTCATAAGAACATGCGTTAATATCTACTCAGTAAACTCGACATCTACGTTGTAATAAAGCCTTATTACAAAGAAAAGGTATAATATTTTGATTTTATTTTAATAAAAAAGATTCTAAGCTTATTTTTTAGTTACATACGGGTCCACGTGTCTTGAAAAATAAATTGCATTTCATGATATTTTCACAACACGTTTGAGGTCTATAATAAGCTAAATAAACACTAATCGCTATTATTTAATACTTGTAAAATATTAAAGAAGTTACGGATTTGTTTATAGTCATAACAATGTAAAAAAACAGTACATAGGTACATAACAAGGCTCGCTAATTTAACCAAGTCAGTAAATTACATTATATAATAATGCCCTCCCATGTTAACTGTACAAAATACTTCATATTCATTTCGATGCTTAGAAACCTTGAAAAAGAAAATTGTATAACCTCTAAGCACTAAAATATCATGCAATTCGCACATAAATGTCACAAATTTAATTTAAGAACACATAAAAATAGTTTGTCAATAAAAAATAATACTTTAAAAAAATATTTAAGTTAAAATAATTGTATCCTTTCTGTATAAAGATTACTATAAAAAAATAAACTGTACTTGTTTATGGATATTAACTCACCAGCAAATCACAATTCCCTTGTCGTTTCCCGATTCGGAGGTTCCGTTTTCAAAATAAAGTTTTTAAACAAGTTGCGTGTGTTCGGATTAGTGACAGAGCGCGGCCGCGGTTGCTATGGTCATCGCGGTGAATGTGTAAGTTGCGAATGAGCGCCACCACATCTACAGTAGAGGGCATGCGTGTTTCGACGCACAATGGATGAAACTTTACAAAGAGAGGAATCTGGATGTAATGTTAACAAATATGCGATGCAACCTCTTCTAATCATAGTTAAAAAACTTATGAAAGACTGTTCTTTCTTTAGACATAGGTAGATTTATTTTCAACTAACTTGTAGTAAATATATTATTGCCTATCATTTCCAACGAAAACCTTCATTTTACGAAAACAAACTAATTAATATCCGTCATACACATTTGAGTCAAACTTCAGATCATGATCATTTATAATTGAATATATTAATAGATATTATAAAATGATATAAAATGTTAATTTAATACATGTTAGGTACCTATAATATTATGTACCTTAACTGATTCCCAGAAGCATGTGTTTGCAATTAATCATACAAAGTGAATCGTTTATTCAGACTGCTCTACGCCTATTAAACCGATTAAATGAACCAATGACACAATATACTATAGACCGTCCCTCCCTTGGCCAATACTGTACGCCGTAAAAAGCTAGAAAAGTTCAACTAAATCTAGATGGCGCTCAAAATAAGCTCTAAAAAGCAGTTTAACAAAGTTTAACAGTATTTTATTGATGTGCTTCAATTCTAGTAACTATATTATTATTTTTCAAATATAAAACTTGCTTTGTAATGCTTGCTTTAAAAAAATGATTTTCAATTGCATAACTAAAAGTTATCACCTATGTTTAGGAGATGTCGTTGCAATCGATTTAAATAAACTTGAAAATAATGACCTATTTACTACGCTAGATGTCACATTTATAAGTTATTTGGTTGAATCACTTGAATCAGAGAAACAATGCACTCATGAATGGCAACATTGCAAAAATCGTTCATATCTTCCAGTAGTTAATACGGAACGGCAACGTCGCTTGAGCCGCGTACTCAGTTCAAAAATATTAAATAATATGAATGTTTATTTTTAACCGACTTCAAAAAAAGAAGGTAGTTATCAATTCGACTGTATTTTTATTTTTAACCGACTTCCAAAAAGGAGGAGGTTCTATGTTCCACTGTATGTTTTTTTTTAATATATGTTCACCGATTACTGCGTCAATTGTGGACCGATTTTGAAAATTATTTTTGTATTCGAAAGGGTATGCTCCCGAGGTGGTCTCATTGTCACCATATCAGGATCTGATGATGCGATCCAAGGGAAATCGAGGGAAACCCTCATTTTTTTAGGCACATATTATGTTTTCGTATATTTTCTGAAGTTAATCCGGTATTTGCGTCTGGTATTCATCATTTTATGATGATGAGCTGATTATAAGGTACAACTCCTTAACGGTTAGAAGTTGGAGGATAAATCTTTAAATATCATATGTATGTATGTTACCTTAAGTCGTATTCTTTCAAATTATTTAGGTAAGCTGATGATCGAAGGTACAACTCCTCAACGGTTAGGAGTTGGAGGATAATTCTTTCAATTTCATACGTATCTATAGACCTTTAGTCGTATACTTTCAAGTTATTTAGGTGAGCTGATGATAGAAGGTTAAACTCTTCAACAGTTAGGGATAAGATGATGATTTTAATATTACACGTACGTATAGACCTTAAGTTGTATTCTTTCAGTTATTCATATGGATCGTTTTATTGAGTAGACATCCACCAAGGAAGGTATTTTGGAATTTCAACCCCTAAGGGGGTGAAATACGGGTTGAAAGTGTGGACGAAAGTTCGTCATTTTTAAGTTAGAAACATGAAACTTTAACTTTGGGCTACTGATTAAAAATGAGTAGATACGTATTTAACCGTTTCTGGATATATTTTAACTTGGTTACGCGCGACGCGACGTAATATGACCCCTGCCCCTGGTAATACCACGGCCTCACAGAAAACCGATGTGAAAAAGTGCTTGCGCTGTGTTTCACCGAGTAAGTGAGGATATCGGAGGCTCATACCCCAACCTCTCCCCTCATCCCACTCCACTATGCCCCAAAGGCCGGTAACGCATTTGTCAAATTATTTTAGAAATAATCAAACTTTACAAATTATACTATAAAACAATATATTTTCTTTAAATAAATGCAAAAAGCCAATAACACGTGGTATTCCCAGGCGGTCACCCATCCAATTACTAACAACGCCCGATGTGGCTTAACTTCGGTGATCGGACGAGAACCGGTGCATTCAATACGGTATGGACGTTGGCAATCAGTTCGTTATATTTAACTTTGAGTATCCAGCACTATGACGTCAACTCAATGTTAAGTGTCGCTTCAACTTTTGGCGCGAAAAGCGCGTTAGGGAACTTCGTTCCAAAAACATTTCGATTGTTTTATTAATAACTAGGTTTCACCCGCGACTTCGTTCGCCCGCGACTTCGTTCGCCCGCGACTTCGTTCGCATTTAATAAAAAGTATCCTATGTTACTTCTAATACCTCTACAAGAATATGTGTTTCATGATGATCAGATTGATCAGCTAAGTAGTTTTCGCCGGAAAGCGTAACAAAGGAACTTACGTTCGCATTTTTAACATTAGGATTATTTATAAGACACAAACCGAAAGAAAATCCTTAATTACACCTTTTTGTCATCTACAGTTGTTAATTAATATGTGCAAGCAATTCTCGACATTATCAACTCGTAATTATCAAATTTTTTATTTGCATACATTCACGATCAACAACATTTCTATACGCCAAAAACTGTTTTTAGACATGTGTCATTAAGGACGGGAATTGTAACTGCAACATGCAACTGTATTTTATTAATTCATCAATTTTTATTTTGTTTTTTTGAATCCATTAAAAAAATAAAATGTCAGTCCTTAGTTCCTTACTTATGTCAATTGAGAAACATACATACAAAGTTTAAAGTGAATCCATTGAAAATAAAAAAAGTTTCAAACAATTAATAAAAAAAAAGATTGTAAAGAGAAAAGCGGTTATTTTAAAATTAAAAACAGACATTTCAATTTTATTTATTTGTGTAGATCTCTCTGACGATAAAATAAAATATTCCATAAATTATTTATGTACTAAGATAATTAACAATTTAAAAAACGACATCTAGTGCTACATTTCGCAATAATACAATGACAATAAACTTGACAGTTGACTGTTGGGTTCGTATTGATGTTGGGGGTCAGAAAATATCGTTATAATTCACGATTTGATGCACTTAGTGACATCTAGGGAACATTAAGCTTACTATAAATCCGCGTACAGGTCTCGCCTAGTAGAGTGTTGGTCTAGTATATATTTCGTCAGTGAATGAACATACACTTCAATAGGTAAATCATTTAAACCTACTTTTCTGTGTGAAAAATATGTATACTGCCCTCTTTTATGTGGACGCGGAACTATTTAGAAAGTTGGACATATTTTCTAGAGAGTACGGCGTCGTTGATTTAAAATCTTATAGATGTCATTGTACGCAATTATTAGCTTTATTTTCGTAAATCTATTTTGAAATCTCCAAAACACAATGCATGTATGATGTGTTACATCAAAAAAAGCTACTTTTTTTAGGTATATTTTTATCTGTCTGTTATATTGAAATTAAGATCGTAATGATGTCGTTTATGTACTAAAAGCTAAAAAATAATAGTTCGGTAGATCCTAGATATTTTTCATCACACCACTCTCTCCGTCAACCTGGGACATTAGTCAGTCAAAAATGTGTGCTTTATTAAATTTTGTTAATCCTACTTCCTACTAATATTATAAATGCTAAAGTTTTTAGGAATATGTGTGTGAGTGTGTGTGCTTATTACTCTTTCAAGCAAAAATTACTGAACGGATTTGAATGAAACTTTTACAGTAATATAGCTTATACATCAGAATAACACATAGGCTCCTATTTGCCACGATAATCGACATACACGCGGGTGGAGCCGCGGGCAATGACTAGTTAATTTAATAAAGCGCACAGTAAACCCACATTGAGATAGAACCCACACCCACAGTAGACCCACTAACTCTCAGTAAAAATGTATAGCTTCGCCGTTTCGCTACCATACCGTCACGAAGAGGAAACAAACGCCTTTTGTGTTTGCAAATATCTAGTTTCTGAAGTAATGTATGATACGTATATTTAGTTTCTGAAATAACGAAACAGCCAGCCATACATTTTTACTGAGATGTAGAGTTTATGAAGTTAGGGTTGGTAGAGTTAGGGCGTGTAGATTCAGAACCTTGGCTCTACAAGAGATCTGATATCTTTTTCACAGGTTAAGCCATATGCAGTCGTCTTGGCAACATTTTACATGAAAATGTTTTTGGTGGGATTTCATTTCTGTTTGTTAGTTGGTTAAGGCAGTTTTTTCTTCTTTTTTTGGGCTGTATTTCTTGTACATCTTCTCTCTTCTTTCGAAAAAGTCCGTGTACCAAAAATAAAACCTCTAGCATAAACATTTGTGAAAGTCTCATACAAACTTCCACCACCCAAATTTGGGGGCTGGGGGGCAAAAGTAATAGATTTATAATTTTTTTTGTTGATTGTATACTAAACTTAGTTTACATACCAAATTTCAGCTTCCTAGCACTTCAGGGAGTACCCTAACAGTTTTGATGGTCATCAGTGTGTCAGTGACGTAGTCGGTGTTTTTTAGGTATCAATAAAATCTAAAGTATCAAAGCTATGCAATTGAAACTTTGTATGTTGGATTAGTCTATTGGTAACGTCATATCCTAAGAATTTGAACGATCTGGTATATCGAGAACCAAAGTTATGAGGGTTCAAAAAAACAACGAAACACTTCGAGAAAAAGTAGGTAGTGCCCTTGCGCTTCGCTTGGCTCGTCTTGGCGGGGGCACGACCGTGCCCCCAGATTGTTAGGTACTATTTAGTGATATAAGTTAATACAAGTATTTTTTTAAATATTTAATGTTTTATTTCACCTTAAATACACACCTATATTACAAATGCAAAAGTAACTCTGTCTGTCTGTTACTGCTCTCACGGCCAAACCGCTGCACCGATTTCAATTAAATTTTGCAGGGAGATACTTTGATTCTTGAGGAAGGACATAGACTACTCTTTTCTGCGATAACCGACAAATACGCGGGCGGAGCCGCGCACAAAAGCTTGTAATATATAAGTATCGAATATAGGAAAGAGGGCAGATTATAATTTAAGTTTATCAACTTTTTTACATCAATAACTTTCAATTTCTAGTTGCATTGTGTTTACGCCGAGCCCATAGCTACAAGTTGAGGCGCCGCCTTTTTTTTGCATGTGCACTATTCAATAGAATATAAGTGTGGGTGAACATTTCTTAGTGTGCTTGAGAAACATGCGCATGTGGACTGTACCTAGATATTGTTTTAGTGTTAGTGTAAATTGGTGGGAGAAATTTGGAATCATCGGGTACGTACCTACTCCTGAAATCTCTCTCTGATCTGTGGGAAAGATTCATTCAGCAAAAGCTTATGTTGAAATACAAGTTGCAGCGGTCGTACGACGAAACCATAAATTTTACAAAAAGTACCTACTATATAAATTGTAGGAAATTGTCTCCAGTTTAATTTTGTACTGGTTATGTTTTATCGTAGAATGAGTCGGTATGGAGATATTGCAAAAAACTGCTGTATAGCGGCGAGGCAATATACAAGGTGGCAAAGTTGAAATTCGCAAATAGCACATTAAAATCTATAAAATTAACCCCATGCTTTTGCACCAAATGTCTGTACCAATATGATTATTACAAATTACATTTTTGTACAGATTGTCTTTTTTGTTATCTGAACTAAAAGACAAAATAATTAAAATAAATCTATGAATTTATTTTAATGATTAATGATCATGATTTTTAGGTACACGGCAACATAATTTATTTATAAATAAATAATATAAAAATAATAATTATAATCACACTTTACAATATTTTAATTAATGAAAACTATAATTTAATGAAACAGAATAAAGTAGCTAGCAAAGTTACAGTGAAGAGCAATAGAGACGGAGAAGAAGTAAGACCTGATCCGTTGTGCCAAGGACCGCTTGGATCCTTTATTCCGATAACACCACACGCAACTCGAGGACCTGCATTACCAGTAATAAGCGACGCCTCGTTTCCTCCTAGACCTAAGTCATCTTCTTCCTCGTGCAGAACCAGAGTGCGTCCTAAAATACTGTTTGCCCCTCTTAGAGAGATCAAATGATCAGTAAAGCTCACAGTCGCTATTCCGTTGTACCCTGGAACATCACTGGCTTCAAATTGAACGTTTCCTAGATCACCGACGTGACGCACTGTGACGTTTCTCCCCCCATGATTAAGGTTTTCAGGGTTAAAATGGCCTGCCGAAGTGTAGCAAGTGGTTATGTCTCCCAATTCATGCACGTGGAATCCGTATTTGCCAGGTGGCATTCCCGTTAAATTGCCATACACGTGGAGGCCATCAGCAGTCTCGGTAAAAACAATGTGTGCAGATATGCTAGCATTATTGGAAGGGTCTCGTGGAGATAAAATAGCGATTGCTTGTCTGTATTCGGTATCACCATTAACCGTCACAAAAAGCGCGAGTAAAAATGAAGAGAGCAAAAGTTTCGACATACTTGTGTGTAAATCACAACAAAATAAATATTACTTAAATGAAACCGAAGTTACGTCCATACCGTATATTTAAGTGTTGATAAATCATGTGGCATGCCGTTGATAAGATAATTGTAATTAAAGTAATTGATTAGCACTGTAATCTTGTCAGTTATTTCGTGATATGAATCTATCGGTTTCAATATATTGTTTTTGTATGTTTTATGGTAATAACAATAATAATGTAAAATTTCAGAGTCCCAATCGTACAGGGAAATCATATGATAAAGGAAAAGCGTCACCGATAGACATTACGCAGCAGTTTTTTGGAACACAAGTAAAATGTATAAGTATCAAATTGTATTTTATTATTTTTCAGCGTTAAATGTTTACAAAGATTTTAACCGATTCTTTCAAGATATTTGTTAGGTGGCTGTAGGTGTCTGTATTGGGTAACAGGGATATATAAATAAGACTACCTATATCTATAAAATAAGTAAACATTTTTACAAAAAAATCTGTAGCGCAATTATTTTCATATTTTTTTAACTGAACACTTTCATTTGGAACCGGATTTGGATTGTTTTAATGGTTAGATTTTTTCCCTTTGGTCCTAATGAAATCTAAAGAAAAACTACACCACCTTATGGTAGAAAAATTAAGTGACGTAAACAAATTTATTTTCAGCATAAAAGCATCTTACTAAGTACCTTATTTGAGCGACATGGTCATAATTGTGGCTAAGCTCCGTTAACAAAGATTACAAAAAGGTACAATCTACACTATTATATAAAGAGGTAAAGTTTGTGTGTTTGTATATTTGTTAAATTGTAAGGGGTAATCTCGGGATCTACTGAACCGATTTTGAAAATTCTTTTACCAATAGAAGGCTACGTTATTTGGGAGTGACATAGGCTATACAATAACCCGAAAAGTGTAAAGACTTTTTCGTGGTAACTGAATTTGCAAAGTAAGTCGGAGAAAAAAATGTTTACCGCCCAACGAAGTGGGCACGGGTCAGCTAGTATTTCAATAGAGGAACTAACGGACTTATTAAACTACTAAAATTTAACATTATTCGAACCATTTAAGTTCTGCACTATTATTTTTCGTTCAACGTGACAGACTTAGATAATTTATAATAGGTGACAGACTAACAATATCTAACCTTAAATGCTATGAAATATATTTAGCTTTAATTCCGCGAGACATATATCCAGGTCTAAAAGCAGGGCACAAATCCCACCGTCATGCATACTCACATGCACATATGGGTATCATGCATATGTACACATACAAAACAAGTGAGTTATTTCTCACTTTTGTGCCCAGCTTTCAGACCTGAATATTTGTCTCGCGGAATTAAAGCTAAATATACACACATCAAAAGTGTCTAGGGATCAAGCATTTTTATGCGGATTTCTTGAGATTGAGATGTGGCTTTGGCCCTGGCCTGCTCAGTCGCCAGACTTGAACCCGATTGAGCATGCATTGGATATTCTACAGAGAAGAGCTCTGCCGAATATGGAGGGTATCCAGTCGCAAGAAGACCTTTTTTTGTTGTTGCAACGAACATGGGCGGCCATTCCACAGCGTGATTTGGATGAACTCATTTTGAGTATGCCAAATCGATTCTTGTGTTGTTAGTGTTCGCGGTAGAAACACGGATTATTAATTGTTTAAGTTACCTAATAAAATTTTAAAGAAAACTGTTATTTCAGTCTTTTTTTCGAACTTTAATGTTAGTGGTTCAAATGTCAAAAATCCCTTTATTAGGAAAATGGCAAATTTCTTTATTAATGCAAAGGTGACTTGGTTTATCGTTACTGTGACAAACGAAAACACTTTATTTGATGAATCCTTAAAGAAAATTTTAATTAATATCAATCAGGAGAAAAGTTATTGCAAAAATATATGTTGATCCCTAGACAAATATGTTAATCCCTAGACACTTTTGATGTGTGTATTTCATAGCATTTAATGTCATGGATTTCCGCAAAGTAACGCCTGATTCCATAAAATATCTAACCTGTCTCTTACTTTTACATTCTCTTAATATGATGTTAAGTTTACTGAACGAGATAGCAACCTGGTGATTATTAGGCATTGATGACAATATTATTTGAGTTTATATTAAACAACGATCTAATTCACCAGATTTAAATAATTTTTCGTGTAATTTTCACGTTATTTTTGAGAATGTACTATGGTACTAGGTGACCAGTGCTTCACATAGGGTCACCACTTGGGTGAAGCACGGGGACCCTTTAATTTTTTTAGTCGCGGTGGATTGAGAATCGTAATTGTGTTCTTCCTCCACCTCTGACAGGACGCATACGTATTTACGTATAGTCCCGTGCTTCAACTGGTGAAAAGTACAGTCAAGAAATAAAGTTTTTTTTTATATTTATCGTATCGTCACTGTACGCACTTAATTCGTAACAAGACGATTAGTAACATACACCGATTACCATGTCTACGTAAGTAGACGTAGCAATCGATGTCTTATCGCTCACGTGCATCTCTTACACACGACCTTAATACGGATATTAGGTATTTTAAAATTTTGGGAAATTCACATAAATGTTACATAATAATTATGTGAATACTTAAAAATATCTATGAAAACATTCATACACAGATATATATATATACACACTATTCATTTTACACATTTATAACAAATAATTTTAATTTAATAGTTCTAATACTGTTCATATAAATTCACTCCTATAAAATCATAATCCAAACCAATATTATAAATTCGATAGTAACTCTGTATGTCTGTTTGAAACGTTGTTCCGTGTCTGTCTATTACGCTTTAACGGCTGAATCGCTGAACCGATTTGAATAAAATGTACAATGGAGATCCTTAGATTCTTTAGGAAGAACATAGGATACTATATACCGCAATACCCACATACACGCGGGCGGAGCCGCGGGCAAAATAAAGTACCTTATTTTTTTTTATTAATACATTTATTAAAAGTAAGTCAGACTGTACAGAAACATCAACAATCGAGTTCCCATATATAAAGTCACCAGGTGAAGAACCTAGGTTATGCACGAATCTGTTCCCCTGTCATTCTACTCAATAGAAGTAGATGGCAAAGGCCATCAAAATCGTGCTACTACATCTAGTATTGTTTGGATCAATATGAACAAAAGCCACAGCTGATGACTTAGCTGATTTAAAAACAAATTAGCGTAGCGATAAACCTATCTATCGTCTAAAATATTTACTCGTAGAAAGATTATAGTTATCGTTTATCAAAAAA
Organism: Diaphora mendica; assembly: GCA_949125395.1. Lineage (NCBI taxonomy): Eukaryota > Metazoa > Arthropoda > Insecta > Lepidoptera > Erebidae > Diaphora > Diaphora mendica. The sequence continues at coordinate 7,038,223 of OX421312.1, read as the reverse complement.
TAATTACTGTTAATTCCAGCATTAGTATCAATAAATTAAAATTTATATTTGTACATTGTATTGTTTCGTAATTTATTATGGTATTTAAATCAAATAATATTTTTCATTTGTGAAAAATCTTTACAATAAGAGAAAAAAAAATGTTTCCACATATAATTGAGACTTCCCCAAATAATTTTTGTTTTACCTATATTAGCATTTCCTCTTCTCTTTTCTTCTTCTTTTGATGAAATGGCAACCAGCCGGATCTCTCGGATCAGCTATTTCTGCCAATGTCAAGTGTTTATAGTCTTCATATCATAAGTCTTTAAGTCTTCGTCGTGATGAAATTAATGATAAAATATAAAAAAATGTGCATGAGATGAAATGGGGACCGTCTGATGAAAAAACAATAAACGATCTCCCTCTTCTCTCTAAAACAATAATAAATTTAAGTTATCACACTTTTTAGACGTGACAACGAGGGAAGTTGACTGTATCGTAAATAAATACCGATGTCTCCTTCATTAGAGCGAATGTTACAAAACATGTCAATAAATATAATTAATACAGTTTTTCATTGCTATTACAAATTATAATCATATAAACATTTAAATACATTTCTCAATTGAGTAGTTTAAAACAGTGACGTCACAAGTTTGTATTAAGTACATTTTTCATACAAAGTTATCGTTTTGACATATGATAAAAAGTAACTAATTTGACTAAGATGTCAACTACCCTATTCGATAGAGCCGGCTGCACGCACGAAAAAAGCGGCCAAGTACGAGTCGGACTCGCCTATGAAGGGTTCCGCAGCAGCAAGTAACATAACATATTTTATTTTTATATTTGTGTTGATTGAATGAAAGGTAAATTGCAGTTTACGATTTATGACGTATTAAAAAAAACTACTTACTAGATTTCGTTCCAGAGAGAGAACCAAATTTCGGTGGAAGTTTTCATGGTAATGTACATCATGTATTTTTTTTAGATTTATCATGCTCTTATTTTAGAAGTTACAGGGGGGGATACACATTTTACCACTTTGGAAGTGTCTCTCGCGCAAACTATTCAGTTTAGAAAAAAATGGTATTAGAAACTTCAATATCATTTTCGAAGACCTATCCATAGATACCCCCCCACACGTATGGGTTCGATGAAAAAAATTTTTTGAGTTTCAATTCTAAGTATGGGCACCCCCAAAATGTATTGTTTTTTTTTTTTTTTTTTGTGTGAAAATCTTAATGCGGTTCATAGAATACATCTACTTACCAAGTTTCAACATTCTAGGTCTTATAGTTTCGGTAAAAAGTGGCTGTGACATACGGACGGACAGACAGACAGACATTCATTCTCATCACATAAGTCTATCAAACCATCATTGATATCAACCATGTATTCTTCTATTTCCTTTTGTGAACTTTCATATTCTGACGACGATGAATGTAAGGAGTCGTGTAAACGAAGAATCGCCGACTATACTTGCTGTTAAACCCATTAGAAAAAAAAATCCTTGCCCGGGATTAGAACTATCTTGGTACTTAATTTTGTCCAAATGGTTTTAGCGTCGTAAGCGGTAAGAAGTAACAGACCGACAGACGTACGTACTTTCGCATTAATAATTTTAGTGTGCATTCGGAAAATTTTAACAATATCTTACCTTGATAACTCTACCAAATACATGATTTAATGCCCCTATAATCTAATCTACTAAAACGTTAGAGTAATTGAAGATATCGTATCTTACAAAGAATTGAAAGAAAAACCTAATTTTAGTAGTAGGTACATAATTGTCTACGGTTAAGGTGACCAATCGGAAATCGAAATCAACGATTTTTCCAATTTTAAGCTTTTCCAATAAAATATTTTTCATTCGATTTAATGAAATCATTTTCATGTTACATCAATATTTCAATGGAAAAGGTTTGAAAGCAGCGCTGAACTGTATTCAATCTAGAGCTTATGGTACGTTTTCGATGTTCCTTCTGCTTGCTCTTTTGAAGTAACTCTACTTTTTTGGTCTCGATTTCATACCGTTATTTACAAACTTAGGAGAGTATGAGTTTTTATTGCGCTTTTCAGTCACAAGTATTTACTTATCATAATAATATTCGTGTATCTTATGCTTTTACTAACAAAAACAAGGCATTTTTTAAGGAGTTTTAAGAATCATCTCTCTTTCCCTCCCTCTTTATTTAAGCGTAGGTATAATTTATATTTTTTCATCCCCTCATCTCGGAAAGAGTATTTTTGCTCGTCGATATCTGAGTGCAAAAGCCGTTTTTATCCGCTAGGGAATAAAGTAAATTGAATTTAGAAAATAGTGTGCACGAAGTTTGTGAATTCAAAACATCATTAAACCTATTTACATCTACTTACATGGAGCCGAATTTATCTTAGAACCTTTTTTAATTTGTTAAAAACTCAGACTCGGAACCTTCTTGATGTACTTTTTTTATTAGGTCTTTACCTATGAAATTGCCGTTCTTCAGTACTGGTCATTTCAAATAAAAAAAAGTTTGTAATGGCTCTATATTCTAAATTCAAATTAATTTTGTTTTAAAACCATGACATTCTATTTACAAACTCAGTCTTTTGTTTTCTGATTAGCGTTGTATTTTCATTACATTTGAACATTTTTCGTCATAATGGATACTTTAAATATTCGTGTAATTATGGAATATGAGTTCCTTCGTGGTACCAACGCGACACAAACGGCACGTAACATCAAAAACGTTTACGGAGAGAACTGTATAAACGAACGCACAACCCGTTATTGGTTTTCCCGGCTCCGTTCTGGAAATTTTGACTTAAAAAATGAAGCTCGTGGTCGTCCGGAGACTTTGGTTAACAATAATGAATTTAAGGCGATTGTGGAAGCTGACGAAACTCAATCTACAGCTGAGCTAGCAGGAGCTTTTAATGTAAGCATCAAAACAATATTGATCCATTTGCGACAAATTGGCAAGGTAAAGAAGCTTGATAGATGGGTGCCCCACGACCTTAACGATCGCCAGCGCAACGTACGCGTCGAGACTTGCCTTGCGCTGCTCAACAGGCAAAGAAATGAAGGAATTTTGAAACGAATTCTTACGTGCGACGAAATATGGATTCTGTTCGACAATCGAATGCGCTCAGCAAGTTGGTTAGACCCTGGTTCAGCACCAAAGCAATGCCCTAAACCAAAAATGACCCCTAAAAAGGTGATGGTCACTGTTTGGTGGTCTAGTGCGGGTGTGATTCACCACAGCTTTTTACAAAACGGCATGAGCATTAATGCAGATGTGTACTGTGAAGAACTGGTGAGAATGATGGAGAAGCTTGCACATCTGCAATCAGCTTTGGTCAATCGGTCGTCCCCACTGCTCCTTCACGACATCGCGCGAACTCCATACTGCGCAACAGACAGTCTCCAAGCTGCAAGAGCTGGGGTTGGAAGCTCTCCCTCATCCGCCATACTCACCAGACCTTGCACCTACCGACTATTACTTTTTCCAAAATTTAGACAACTTTTTAGTGGGTAAAAAATTCAATTCCCGAGAGGCAGTAAAAAATGCCTTTGAAGAATTTGTTGCCTCCCGTCCAGCTGATTTTTACAAGAAGGGCATAAAAAAAATGCCAATGCGTTGGCAAAGATGCGTCGATTGCATGGGTAATTACATCAAATAACAGAAATAAAAAAGTTTAAAAAAATAAGTACTTTCACTTATTGCATACAAAACGGCAATTTCATAGGTAAAGACCTATTATTAAATTCACCCGCGCCTTTTTCTTTTTTGCATTTAGTCATTTCCTCGCTTAGGTGGGATGAAAAGTTACGTGTTGCACTCGAGTGCAAAGATTTTTCACCTCTTGCTCTTTTGATTCCCTCGCTGACGCTCAGGATTCTAATTTTTGAATCATGAGCCGCGCTCGTTATTCAATTTTAGCATTCTTTCCTTGCTCGGTCATCAAAATTGAGCACGCGGTTTTAAAAGTAACTTTGCACTCTTGTATACCAAATAACTATTTCTTTTCGCGTGGTGACGGATTAAGTATCTTCATACTCTTCATCCCGTGGATGTCGTAAGAGGCATATAAACTGCACAGGACAACATTACTTCAAAGAGTAATAAAAGCGTAAAACAAACCCTATACCAACACGTCTAGCCTTCGTCTTATAGTAGGCTAAATCCTCCTTTCTAAAAAGAATACAGCAACGGGCTGTTAAAGGCCGGATAATGATGATGAAAGTATATATTTACTTAAAATATATATGAGTTTAAAATATATAAGCATTAAATATCAGCAGGCTCACAAGCTAACACAAGGTCTATTTCATCAATCTGACAGAAATTATAATACTAAAACGTTATCAACTTTTATCCTTAAATAATAAATAAAAGACATTGGAGAAAAAATTGAAACTTCACAATATTTAAGGCATTATTGCGCAAAGTTACTTTTTTGCACTTGCATCGGCAAATGTAGGTCTTGTCGGTATTTTATACACAAAAATAGATTGTCATTTAATATTCAACATTGTGGGAAATGAATCATATGGTGCCCCGCAGTGTTAAGTGGCTACAGTGACGTAAAAATTTGCAGAGGTATCTCTATGGATAAACGAGTATGTGAAACATAACATCATCAGTTATATCACTTGGATTCTTCTAAGACCAAGAGAATTTTTTATTATAGTTATATTACTTTGTCACTATCTTCTTTAAATATAATCATTATACCAATGACTACTATCTTATCTTAACTTCAAAATCTTATTATAATTTCGTTGATCTTGTGGCAAAGATACCCAATTACATGTTTTTAATTAAAGTAAAGTTTCTCTAAGTAAAATATTTTTGTGCGATTTAATTTTCGCGTTGCCAGGCAGTTAAAGTCTTTATGATAATATAATAATGACAAATTTATTTTTACAAATTATAAAATACTAGCAACCCGTCTTCAAAATATAGATTTGCCTTTATCTCGGTAAGAGTAGTCACTAGTAATATTCATTTTTGAATTTATAATCTACAATACAATACAATAAATAAAGGCGATGCGCCCCGGCTTCGCACGGGTGGGGTTCAGATGCATCCACCGACTAAATTTCATACTGTAAAGGGCCATATTGATCTATATTAAATGCGTAATGTATTTAAGGTACCTAATTGAATAAGGATTAATGCTGTATTGCTTTAAATCGCTTCATGAATAAGCCATTATTTCTCGTAAAAATAATGGAATAAAAATGGTTATTGTGGGTTATCCCTAAGAGATAGACATATACCATTACGGACTTTTTGTAGACCTTTTTAAGGTGTACCATACAGTAGTACATTATTTTCATCTATCTCGTAAGTATCAGCCATTTGCAATGTAATCGCAAAAAAAATGTGTTTATTTACGACATCACATTAGAAACCTCTAAAATTATCTGTGTTTCTCTACTATATTATACGTGTATTATACATATAAACCTTCTACTTCCATCAATCTATCTAATAAAGAAAACCGCATCAAAATCAGGTGCGTAGTTTAAAAGACTAAGCATTTATAGGGACAGACAGACAGCGGAAGTGACTTTGTACTATTTTTTTTGTAGATTACTATTAGTGATTTAGCTTTCGTGTTTTTTCGTATTAGTTTGTAATATATTTATTTATTTATACAGATTAAGGGTCTCCAACAAAGGCCATACACAACTATAACTTAAGATTAAAATTTACATAAATCTCTCGGTGTACTCCCTCAATTACAGGAGACCACAGCATGCAAACGTTAGTAACAAGTTATATTAAATAGTGAAAAAAGGAATTATACGTATAAATCACAAACACAGTTAACCCATTGATAAACAACATTATTAAGACATAAGCAAAATACTCTTCAAAGAACACTTATATCTTAAAAGTGAGGCACTGAGGTCTAAGTTTTTAGTTCTAGACAACATATTGTATTGCCTGCAGAGCCTAGGCACAGCGGCGTAATGACCCAAGTTCGATTTTGCTGAGCGAACAGAGAAAAAATTGTAGGCTCCTATTCTGGGTAGTCGTGATGGTATATTTATAGATAGGCTACTTATTAGTTCGTTGCAGTCTGTGTAACCATTGTACAGCTTATACAGAAAAATAGCATCAAGGTACTGCCTGCGGCTGTTAAGTGTGCACATATTGTAGTGTTTGAGTCTCTCAGTGTAGCTGGACAATGTCAAAGCTTTATAGTCACTGTAGCAAAGGTGATAAAGAAAACGTTTTTGGACACTTTCAAGACGTTTCTTGTACACTTCGTAGTGAGGATTCCATACAACGGAGTTATATTCCAATACTGGCCTAACTAGTGAGTTAAACAAAATTATTTTTGTGTATGGATTTTTAAAATCTTTGCTATTGCGTAACACAAATCCCAGGACTCTAAAAGCTTTCGTGACTGTGTCATCAATATGAATATTAAATTTTAAGCCTGCATCTATTGTAATGCCCAAGTCACGAATCTTATTTGTACTTTGAAGAGGAATGCCATCAATGCTGTACTTGCTGCTTTGTTTGTTTTTATTTCGTGTGAATCGAATGTGGAAGCATTTATCTATATTTAATGACATTATGTTATCCCTGCACCAACGCGACAATGAATCTATGTCTTCTTGTAACATTGTAGCATCGTAGTCACTCCGTATAGGTTTCATAATTTTAAGATCATCTGCGTAAAGATAGAAGTTGCAATGTTTAAAACATGAAGATATGTCATTAATGAATATGTTAAACAGAATAGGGCCCAAATGCGATCCTTGCGGTACGCCTGAAGTAGCACTGTACTTATCAGAAGAGTATCCGTTGACTACCACTTCTGACACTCTTTCACAAAGGTAAGATTCAAACCACTGTATCATAGAGCCCCCTACTCCCATTCTGTTTAATTTTTGAAGAAGGATCAAATGATCCACTTTGTCAAAAGCTTTACTGAAGTCCGTGTAGATGGCATCCACAGGTACCCGTTCATCTACGCTCTCGCATAAACGGTTAATGAAGCTGGTCAAATTAGTGCCTGTGGATCTAGATTTAATAAAGCCATGTTGAAATTCTGTAACATGCTGTTTTAAGTACCACGACAAACGCTGTGTAACAAGCTTTTCAAACGTCTTACCAAAAGTCGCTAAAATTGAAATTGGTCTATAATTAGTAACCAGGCTCTTATCTCCTGACTTAAAAATAGGTACAACCAGGGCTTCTTTCCACTTATTCGGGAAAATACCTTCCTTCAATGACCTATTAAAAATTAAGTTTAAAGGAGATACTAGTGCTTTAGCACATCGCCTAATAAATATAGGTGGGATTCCATCGCTTCCCGAGCCTTTAGATTCGTCAAGAGAAATCAGAGCGCGGAATATTTCGTCAACCCCCAACGTAAGGTTGTTGAAAAGAGTTGAAGAGTTGGCAGTATCATCGGGAGTGCGTATTTGTATATTGTTTTTACATGTGTTAAAACATTTAGCAAAGTTTTCAGCAAAAAATTACATATATCGCCGCCATTGGATGCGATTTTGTCACAAAATTTCATTTCCGCGGGATATGAACTGCTATTCTTCCTTTTATTTTTAACAAATGACCAGATAAGCTTTTATTAGATATTAAGAGATGTTGTAATAAAGATAAATGACAAAGGAAACTAAAAATGTTTCGTCATATGTCGTTAATAGATCCTAATTAATATTATGATTACGAATGTGAGTTTAAGGGAGACCAGAAATTTTCTTTCTATAACACTTTTTTTTTTTTTTTTATTTCGGACATTAACACACAACGCCATCTAGTCCCAAGCTTAGCAGAGCTTGTGTTATGGGTACTAGACAACTGATATATACATAATTATATACTTTTTTTGTAAATACATACATATTATACATAGAAAACACCCAAACTCCGAAACAAATATTTCATACAAACATTTGGTCCGACCCGGGAATCGAACCCGAGACCTCAAGCACAGCAGTCACATACGCTACCACTGCGCCACCAAGGCAGACAATTGGTAGTATTATACTAGTATCCGAGACGGTGTGCGATCAATGATCGGTTCGAGTCCAACTTAAATACCAGTAAGTTGTATACGAGAGGATTTCTGCAATACAATTAACTTTTTAATTAACAATTAACTAACCCAAACCTTTCGGCTTACTCCCAATTTTCCCAACTGACTGCTAAAGTGCCCAGTTTACGATAATAGGCCGACCTCTTATTACGCGCAAACTGGACTAAAGTTATAGTTGATAAATTGTATGTGTTTTGTGTTTAATACGTTTCTGCCATCCAGAAGCATAGACTTTCATATCCGTATTACTAGGTTAGAAGTTATTTACAAGGTTTCTTTCCACCAAAGCCGCAAATCAAATCTATTATTTATTACCATCCCTTTTGACGCTTAAATATGCGGTGAAGTAGAATGTGTATATGTTTTTATAACTACTACAAAAAGGGCACTAAATCCTCGACCCAATTCGATAATTCGATAACAAGTTTCATTTCAATAAATGTAAATGTGTACAAACCATAACTGGTACCACTAAACTAACTATTGTCACCGAAAGTACCAACCGATTACTTTATAAGTGCGATGTCATTACAAGAACACAAAGGATGTTCTGGATTGTTGAATGCAAGAAAATTATCACTAACCATTGTCACCATCTCTGTAATAGGTGAAAACAGGCTATTGTTATACTTTCCGTCATTTTGATATATATTGAAATGGCAATATTATAAATAGTTCATATTTCCGTCTGATATTACACCGTAAACATGAAAGTTAATTTGGTGTTTGTTGTGTTGTATTTTGGATTGTGCGAGGCAGGCGAGAGTCGTGTGAATTATAGAGGCCTCACTAATGGAAGATTTCAGAACGTCAAAGAACATCATTTCTGGCCACCGTTACAAAAGGAGAGCAGATGTAAGTTTAATATTATGACATTACAGCTGTGTATAACTACATATTTCTAAAATTTTATTTTGAGTTTTATCTTAATTCTAATTTTATATGTTTAACTAAATGTGCTCGCTACTTCGTACACGTGACGTTTTGATTTTCAATTTATTTTGAATTTCTCCCTGTTTAAACCTACCCTGCACTACGACAAACATTTCAAAACCCAAATCAGCTAAATCAGCCTAGCCGTTCTCGAGTTTTAGCGAGACAAACTTACAGCAATTGATTTTTAATAGAGAAGAAGAAGGTGTACAAAATAGCTATTGCGTATCTCTTCGTTGTCTATCCTAACTGTAAACATGTGTATGTATATGCGAAAATTTGGTTGTTTCTTCATTTTGAACCCGTCAAGTAATCAATCGTAAAATTTAATGTGCATGTTACAAGTGTATAGAAAAGAAAAAAGGAAACCTTTAAGAAATAAATAGTAAAAAGTAAATTCTTAACATTTAATATTCAAATTCATTATAATCTTCATAAATAGACACTCTGATTCTGAAGTACCTATGTAGAATAATAACATTTAGAGGTAAATACAATATCTTTTGAAGTACAAGATATCGTATTCTCTTTGCGTATTCTATTAATAATTTGTATGCATATACATTCGTGTTAATTTATTGAGTACTGTTTTCAATAATCAATTAGTTCGGCGTTGGCATCTGCCTTAAACGCTAACTCAATTAATTTAGAACTTTGTGTATTATTTTCGGGAAGTTGGGAATGCATGGTTTGATAAAATATGTATTAATTCTTAAAGAAAGGAGTTTTATAAGCTTCTTCATCCTAAATACTTGATACTGAAGTTAAGAGCGATTGAGTTGTCTTAATATACTATACACTTATATGTACATATGTCTTAGACTTTCGCAAGATATTTATTTGTAGACTAGCTGACCCGCGCAACCTCGTTTAAGTCTCCTATTGCCCGTATCGTAATAATTTTCCCCCGTTTTTGTAACATTATTCATTGACGCTCCGCTGCTATTGGTCTTAGCGTGATGTTAAATAGCCTAAAGTCTTCCTTGATAAATGGGCTATCTAACACTAAAAGTATTTTTCAAATTGGACTAGTAGTTTTTGAGATTAGCAAACAAACAAACTCTTCAGCTTTATATATTAGTAGGTATAGATTTAAAAATATTCTACTAAGCTTTTGATACGTCATAGATATTTAACTATAAAATTGTTGCAAAGTGCCAGGAATATTCATAGTATACAGTATTGTTCTAGAAAACTGAAGCCAAGAAAAGATAATTGATTTTCTGTCCTTGGTGTTATTTATACTCGGAAATGAGAATATAATGCATCAGCATTGGATGCAAGATCGTTTTAAATTGACGTCAACATCAGCCTACCGTAGTCCACTGTTGGACATAGGGCTCTCCAATTGCACGCCACTTGGTTCAGTCCTCGGCTCACTCACAGACTTGTTAACCGATCATCAAAACTCTAAGGCACTTCTAGCAGACATTTTAGGAAACAAGAATCTTCAAATTTAGAATACAATTAGTATTTAGAGTTTAAAGCAAGTAAAAACCAAAATATTTTGCAATTTTGGTCCAGTTTTCTGGATACACAAACTGCATAAATAACTTTGTAATCCTTTGTCCATCAACAACCCATAACGTGCCACTGCTGGGCTCGGGTTTCTTCTAAGGAGAGGAAGAGAAAATCCATATAAATATATAGGATTACAAATTTATATATGCAATGAATGAATCAGTGCACCTGTACATGTATCATATAATATTGCAATGATAGGTGTACTTAGAATGGTAAACTTGCAAAATGGTCATTGGAATGAAGAAGCAAGAATGTGACATGTCTTGTCAAGTTGTACTAAAACTCCGCAAAGTATTAACTAGACTGAATTGCCCGAAATTGCAACTATGACGCTATCATCTCAATGGCGTACTCAAGAAGAGGGTTCGGAAATATTTACTTGAGTGCCTCAGAAGAAATTTTCTCCTAGCTAAACGTTTAAAACTCGCTAACGCTAAACGTCCCAATTTTGGCTCCACCTACCGTGAACGTTATTAATTATATTGTGGCTAAACCATTCTCTTATTAGTTGTACCTATCGTGACAAACCGTATGTATACGTTAATTTGATAAAACGTTTCTGTCACATCATGTTTATATTATTTAATGCCATGCAACACTACAAATATAGGTAAATGTCAAATTTCTGCTTTTAATGAGGTGGCAACCAGCCGGATCTGCTGTTTCTGCCAGTGTCTTAGTTGTGATGAAATTAATGATGAAAAAAATATAAAAAATGTGGAAGACAAGAAATGGGGCCCGTCTTTTGAAAAATAAATAAATACGATCTCCCAAATGTCAGATTTATTAGTATTAGAATTTTTGTGTCATTTTAGAACTCATATTCAACTGGTACCGTCCGTGAAAGAGAAAAAAATGAGAACAAGAGCCTCTAACAACTTGTTCCCAGCTGCATTTTATTTCTTTAAATTAAATTTCCTTAGACGCTTTTCATATTTCTGTGTTGGATATTTCCAATTACCGCAGATATGAAAAAGTTCTATCAAAACCTTGTTTGCTTTGAACCTAGGCGGGTTTATATTTTTTTTCTATGAGTACTTAATATCTTTTAAAGCTCTAAGATTTTTATGGATAAGGGGAGTAAACGAACATGCGTGTCACTTGATGGAAAACGACTACCATTGCCTATAAACGTCTGTAGTCCAGGAGTAATAAGGTCGTTGTGAACCTTTTAGATAGGATTGAATTGATTGGAGGTCTTATCGGTCTGGAAACACCGCAGGCGATAATTCATTATGCACTTGGCGAAAAGATGTCGAAAGGTTGCGGCCGTTATTAGTCCGAACAATTCTAAAGTAAAACTCGACTCGATCGAAGATCCTTTAACTCTCGCCGATTCAATCCTGTTTCCGTTGTATGTGGTTCAGAGAGAGAAGCTGGTACTGGGATGTTCTTGCATAGAAATGAGACTAGTATTCCATATACAGCCCAACTTATGCCTTATAGATTTGAAGTCGATGAGCCGAATACTGCGTCGATATTTTCAGCACATCAAGCTACTTAAAGGCTAATTTGATTCTCTAAATGACCGTGAAACTGGACTTGTTCGAAATGTTTTTGGATTCCGCTACTGGGTGATGAAATTATGAAGGTGCTCTTACACTGAGGTGTTACAGTAAATAACATATTTAACCTCCTTTCTAAGGAAAGTTGAAATACGCTTTCGAACTAAACGGTTTGGTTCTTCCTTCCTGTGCCAAGCACTTAAAAACTGGGAGTCACTACCAGCGCACGTGTTTCCCTCCACTATGATCCCCGATCCTTTAAGCGGGGCGTGAAAAAGCATCTCACTAAGCCGCCATAGTGTGGGACGCCATACTGCATTGTCTGCTTCGCAGTGAGTATGGTGGCCCCCATTGTTGGATTTTGCTTGAGCTTATCATGATGCTGAGCAGAGTCACTTTGGCAGGTAATTTATAAAAATACAGGCCTATGTTTAGCAGTTGACTATTTAACGCTATTGATGTAATGTAAATCAAAATACTTGATTATTTTTAAAAATTAAGTAATTTAAGTAAAAAGTTTACTAATACAGAAATTTTTCACAGTTTTGTCCTTATTCACGGTTGTAACATTCCCAAATGGTGGATGCGCTGGCGCATCTGGAGACAACGGAACTTGTATGACGGCACGTGAATGTTCCGGAAGAGGTGGTTCAGCCAACGGATATTGCGCTAATGGATTTGGACTGTGCTGCATATGTAAGTTTCATTTCTTATATCACGTTTCTCAAATTTATAGAAAGCAAATGAAGATGACATTACTAATCCAGACACTCAACAGTGTCAAATTGTTTGTAAATCTTTTCTGATACATAGACATTTAGATTAGTCATCATATTTTAATCGGCGAAATTTAAAGTTTCATTTCATTTCATGCACACTAAAGTTACAAGCCAATCAAACAAGCTTTATAAACAAATTTAAACAGGTTAGCATTAAGCTAGAAATCAAATCATATAATATTACTAGCTGACCGGCCAAACTTCATCAGAGTCTTGGAGGTGAGGGTGGAAAGATTGTAGGCGAGTGCCTTTTCAACCTATTCTTATTCTCGCCAAATATACAAAAAAAAACTTAAATTCCTTTGAGACGTTTGCGCGGAGCAACCACAAACACGTGTAACGAGATACTTGTTAGATAACATACGAAATAGTTAATCAAATTGGAGCCGTCGATTGGTTCCAATTAGTTGGCTACATTGTTGCCTTGTCTGCATTCGCAATGAGTATGGTGACCACCACTCTTGGATTCTGCTTATGCTTTCCATCAGGCCCATACATAAAAAAACTGAGATAATTATAAATTCTCTCAAAACTCAATCCTCGTTTTTGCGTTGACCCTTTTAACGATGATAATAATTATTAAAAGTTATGTTTGGTACAAAGCAATTTTCCTTAAACGTCGTCAATAAAGTTAAAAAAATGTCTTGTGATGTTCACTGTATTTTTTTCAAAAAGCATGTTCATTATATTTAAAAAAAACTAAAAGTGTAAAGTTGTATTAAAGACAACAAGTATTGCTGGCACCACTAGATCATCATCATCATCGACAACCCATAACGTCCCTCTGCTGGGCTCGGGTCTCCTCTTAGGAGAGGAGGTCTGAGGTCCAAGGTCATACGTCCGCTGGCCGAGTGCGGGTTGGGGACTGGCAAGACAACGTTGTGGCTACGTGATCTTGCCGTTGGCTTTTTTTCATATATGGCCCGCCAAAATGACTCTACTCTGCCTGATGGAAAGTATAAGCAAAATCTAAGAGTGGTGGTCACCATACTCATTGCGAATGCAGACAATGCAGCATGGCGACCCACACCATGGCGGCCTAGTGATGCTTCTGCATCTTTTCGTCTAGACAACAAGTATGGAACTTGGTGACTAGACTATTTGGGCCTCCGGTGCTCCGGACAGCACGAACGCTGTCATTTTACGTTGATTTTCTGTGCGAGGGTAGTACTGCCCCGGTCGAGCAGGCCCGTTCGTGCTGAAATCAGCGTGGCTCTACTTGTGTTTTGATGTTTTTAAGCCGCCCACTAAGCTTCACGACTGTTATCATATGATAACAACCGGGACTGACTGGTCGGAGGAGACGGAGACGCTCATGATAACATGCCACTAGCGGTCACAGGTATCCTAACGTCAAAAACATTATTCTTACCGTCAGACGATAAAGTTATTCATCCACGTTTTCAATTAAGAAACTTAGTAAATGTAGATCTATTAAAATAAGATTGCAAAGTTTATCCATCGTTTTAAATTAAGCCCGTGTGATTTCCTCGCGGCTTTGGCTTCACGTAAACTATTATGAGAAAAATGAAGCAATAATAAAGGCGTTGCTTTCTAGTCATGACCGCCTGTGGGAGTACTACGTCAGAGAACGGAACCTACTTTGTGAATACTGGATACCCATCGACATATGACGGAACGGGGTCTTGTGAACTTACTGTCATGAAAGCTCATCCAGATGTCTGCCAAATTAGGTAAGATTTTTTTCATTAACTTAAGAGCTAAGCTCTTGTCGATGCAGCTTTATCCAGCTCTCCCTATCAAGAGTGGTTTCCTTGACCTAATTATACGTCGCAACCGCCACTTTTTCCTTAATCTGGTCTATATAACTATGTCTCGGTCTTCCTCTTCCTCTCTTTTCTTCTATTTTTCCTTCTATGATATTACCTAAAAAACTATCGTGGCGTATAAGGTGGCCTACCATCTTGCCTCTTCTAATTTCTATAGTAGATATCAGCAGCCTTTTCTCTTTCACTCTTTAGAACTTCTTCGTTGGTAATTTTTTCCGTCCAGCTGATTGCTTCCATTCTTCTCCAGCACCACATCTCAAAGGCCTCCAGTCTTTTCTTATCCTGATTAGTTATTGTTCAAGTTTCACAACCATAAAGGACAATGCTCCAGATATATGATTTAACAAAGCGAAAATTTGCAGCATTAAAATCAAAACAATATTCTAGTCAGTTTAAGAGTCGATTGTTTGTACGAGTATTATCAAACGAACGAAAATCCTTTGTTTGATTTCAATTTCAAAGTAACTCAGTGGCTTTACTACTTAATTGAACTGCCTTACGCAGTTATGTCTGTTTCAACGCAGTACATATGTTTCTGTACTACATTATTTGTACAACAATTTTCAAAGTATAAAATATATTTTTAAAAGTAGTTTTGTGAGAAACAGTAATTTTGTCTTTTTCACAGACTGGATTTCGATCGTTTTACAATTGCTGGCCCTGAACAAATTAATAATGTCTGCAATCAGGACCAGTTCATAGTGTCCGGAGGTAATCCGATACCTACTATTTGCGGACTCAACCAGGGAAGTCATAGTAAGTGAAACGTCTTTCATTATTCCCACAATATTCAATCGTTTCTTTTTTTTAAAGTATTTTATACTTAGTATTGTTACTACTGATATATTATTATTGTGACCTATTTTAATGCTAATATATTTGTGTAATTATATTGAAATATGAAAATCTGAAGCTTAGCAGCCCAAGCCTCACATGAGACGAATCATTGAGTGGTTTTCCACTTCACCGTGAGCTCCCGGTAGTCCTGAGTCCTTGTAAAAGATCCTGTAAATCAGAACAATGTGCACATATATTTTTTTAATCCTAAACAGTGTACATCGATGCTGGCATAGGAATGACGAATCCAGTAAAACTGACGTTTGTTACCAGCGGAACTTCCTTTGAAAGACTTTGGAAAGTCAAAGTTACACAAATCCCCTGCAGTACCATTTACAGAGGTAATACTTTCTACATAGTAATTTTATAGATCCCGAGTGTTTGCACCTTTGAAAGGTATGCAAAATGACTTACATCTGACACCCGTATAAATAGTTAAGCATACTTGCACTTAACTTGTTCTACAATTTTTCAAAGTAATATTGGATTAACATGATTTCCTTTTGCGATATTTGTCTGTCCTACTTTCATCTAAGAAATACTACAGCTATATTCTAAGCAAATAGACATAATAATAAATGCTGACATCTGGTTTATAAAATCGTCATTATCATCACGAACTCTAGTAATCCACTGCTAGACAAAGGTAACTCCTTAAGGCGCGTCTCCACCAAAATTGTTGGCAATTTCAGTGTTTCCAAATTTTTGCAACACTTCATAAAATCGGCAACTTTTGTTTCTATACTTTATACTATAACTTTTATCTACACCGAGTCGCCAACAATTTGAAAAACATTCGAACTAAGCGTCACCATAGAGCCAATAAATATTTGCAACAAGCGTATTCTTTTGACGTTTACCGCCAAAAACAGAAACACTGTTCTCAACATTTGTTGACAACACAAGGAAATTAGAGAAATTTTTGTCACCAACACGTGTTGACAACACAAAAATTGACAACTTTTGTTCGGTGGAGACCCGGCGTTAGAAAGGAGGTACTATACCACACTGGCCAGTTTTGAATTTGTTTCAAGTTTTCCTTACCCTTACAGTGCTGTTGTCGTGCGCAGTTTATTCCCTTAGTCAGTTCTTTGGACCGACACTCCTATTCTTAATATGTCACCACGTGGGTACGGTATAGGATAATACTAGTTAATTCCAAATCTTCGACTTTCGATATTCCATCATAAATCATCATCAACAACCCATAACGTCCCACTGCTGGGCTCGGGTCTCCTCTCAGGAGAGGTTTAAGGCCATACGCCCCTCCGCTGGCCAAGAGCGGGTTGAGGACTGGCAAGACAACGTTGTGGCTACGTAATCTTGCCGTTGGATGTTTTTAAGCCGCCCAAAGGCCTCCAACTAAGCATTACGACTGTCATCCTAAGATAACAGCCGGGACCGAGTGCTTAACGTGACCTCCGAATCACGGAGACGCTCATGGTATCATGCCACCAGCGGTCACCCATCCAGGTACTAACCGCGCCCTCGTTGCTTACCCTCGGTGATTGTTTCTAATCACCGAGTGCAACTGTGCTATGAGCACCTCGATATTCCAGATTGTTTCTAATCTTGGATTCTGATATCTTTGATTATCAAAAACTGGTTTCTTTGACTGGCTTACTAGCAAATACTTAGATTAACATGTGCGGCCTATATTACTTCGTGTTATAAGTGATAACATAACAATTTAAAATAATCTCCTTCAGCTGATGAGGGCTGTCTTCAGTATTACACAGGAGTATCTGGACAACTTCGTTCATTTAACTACGACCCTTCGTCTGGACTTCAACTAAGCAATCAGGACTACGGCATTTGTATTCGCATGGAGAGGAACTTTTGCGGTATACAGTACACTGCATGTGCTGATACAAGTAAGAATTAATTAAAGTATATTTGTTATACGAGTATATCTATACTAATATTATAAACGTGAAAGTTTGTAGGTATGGATGGATGGATGTTTGTTACTCTTTCACACAAAAACTACTGAACGGATTTGGATGAGACTTTACAGTAATATAGCTTATACATCAGAATAACACATAGGCTATTATTTGTCGCGATAACCGACATATACGCGGGCGGAGCCGCGGGCAACCACTAGTACATAATATATTTCGTGTCACGTTATTACTCACGATGACTTCTAAATTATTTAACCAATTTTTACGTTGATTTTTAAAGGTGTGTTTTGGTGGCATACTTAAGATAGGATAGTTAACATCATGCTTCGACGGACCGTTTTTGAGGGGGACAAGCCTCATTGAATAGAGCCGCAGACGTAGTTGCGTGGTTCTTTTTAAAATGTATTTTCAAAATAGTTTTGGTTTAAATTAAACCGTATAAAAAATCAAACATTTATAATAAAGTCATGACCAATAAGTCATTAATCTGTGGAGGAACGAATGTCAGGTCCCTCCAACAAAAAGTTAGGATCTTCCGACCAGGCAAAATGAGTATGCCTGGCGTTGCCTGGTTGATGTTGGGAAGTTGTATATTTGCTAATCGGCGCGAGAATTTCTACATCGCGATACAGCATTAGCAGTTACTTCGCAGTTTGGTGTATCTTCTTTAGATGGCGCTGTAATATATACCTATATGTTTATATTGTGGTGTATATGGAAGTGCCCATAAATCCTTATGCAAACACACAATGCTCGTCGACAACTCACATGAAACAACACTATTTTTAAATCTCATTTTAATTTTTCTATTCATATTAACTTAGGCACACATACTCACATTCACCAAAATATGCAGGTTTGATTTTCTAGTGCCTCCTAGTATGACTAAAGTATTTTTAACTCTAGTTCCACGATTTTAACTATACACATAAACATAGATTCTAGGCTAGTCCAAAGCGATAATTCTAACCATAATACACACATCAAAAGTGTCTAGGGATCAAGCATTTTTATGCGGATTTCTTGAGATTGAGATGTGGCTTTGGCCCTGGCCTGCTCAGTCGCCAGACTTGAACCCGATTGAGCATGCATGGGATAAGCTACAGAGAAGAGCTCTGCCGAATATGGAGGGTATCCAGTCGCAAGAAGACCTTTTTTTGTTGTTGCAACGGACATGGGCGGCCATTCCACAGCGTGTTTGGATGAACTCATTTTGAGTATGCCAAACCGATGTTCTTGTGTTGTTAGTGTTCGCGGTAGAAACACGGATTATTAATTGTTTAAGTTACCTAATAAAATTTTAAAGAAAACTGTTATTTCAGTCTTTTTTCGAACTTTAATGTTAGTGGTTCAAATGTCAAAAATCCCTTTATTAGGAAAATGGCAAATTTCTTTATTAATGCAAAGGTGACTTGGTTTATCGTTACTGTGACAAACGAAAACACTTTATTTGATGAATCCTTAAAGAAAATTTTAATTAATATCAATCAGGAGAAAAGTTATTGCAAAAATATATGTTGATCTCTAGACACATATGTTGATCCCTAGACACTTTTGATGTGTGTATTTTTAAACCAATCAAGTTGCCCAGATTTAAAAGATGATATTTTCAAAGGTAAGCAAAATAAGACCAGGTAATAAATGTCTATACATAAACCTGTGTAATTCCAATCGTATATTGTGCGAAGAATCTGAACAGTGAACATAATATGCTTTTATATTTCAAAATGCATTTAAAATCTGTAACAATCACTGTAGACTATTACTTAAACATTGCTTAAACCTAACAATTAGCAAACGTTTAACTATTGTACACAAGTGTCCAAGTTTGATATTCCTTCATAAATAATTCAAATTTCCATTGCTTGTAAGAACTACGGTGACACAAAATCAATATGAGAATGATGGGAAATGACCTGTAATTATTACTTTATGGGCTACTTTTGTGACTTAAAGATATACCAGGTTTGTAGAAATTAAACTAGTTCTAAACTGAACTTTAAATTATACAGACCTTGACTTTATAGTAAAGGATCTGGTTGAATTTTTTCATATATTTTATCGCTTAACATCATGTTGCAACGAGTGCTGTCAAAGATGGGTTTGATTCCTACTTAGTGCTAAAATGTATGCATGAATATGAGCAGCTGATTCTCATTATAATACGTTTTTTCATTATGTATGTAACTCGTATAACTCACGCAGATATATCCACATGAAAATAATATTAGAAACATTGGATTACATAGGGAGAATGATATTTTTTCTATAGCAGTAAAGTGTGAATTTCTTATTTCTAGTAAATAACCGATCAAGAGCTTTCACTATAAGCGGGAACAGCAACAATCCAGTTAATGCAATGATTGGCTCCGGTGCTGGGCCCAACAATTGCGCTAACGATTGGCTATTGGTGCCATGTGCGACCAACGTTGGACGCATTCAACCAGCTCAAGCTTTATGCACCGACAGAATATGTGGAGGAACTTTCTCGGCAGACTTGTCTATGCAATCTTCCACAGTATTGAGTAAGTATTTCAAATTGTGAAATGACTGATGAATATTTATTCATTTAAAAATAGTTTTTTCTATACAATGGACATCGTATATAAAACTAATGATAATATCTATGGTATTTAATTAACTTTATAATTGAATTGTATCGACTGCTACAAACGTGTTTTAGAATTCGAGGCCTATGTCCAGAACCACTGCTATAATTGGCCTTCCGTAATTATTTTCGGAACATCACAGTCTTATGACATCCACATGATTTACGGCTGAAATGTTTTCCTCCAATAATTTTAACATACATTTTATAAACGCCAATTAAATGTTCATTTATGTACCACTACGATTATTATCCTATTTTAACTTTTCTACTAGGTAAAAGGTCCATACCAAAACCCCTTCCCTCATCCTCCTCCCCATCCCCAAAGGCTGGCAACGCACATGTGAAGCCTGTGGTGTTGCGGATGCCCATGGGCGGCGGTAATCTCTTACCATCAGGCAATACGTCTGCTCGTTTGCCCCCTATTCCATAAAAAAGGTAGAAAATCTTTTATTCATCTGTTCAATCACTAACTTCGACAATATAACTCAAATACCAGCGACAGACTCAAAACAATGACAACAACATGCTCCACCCTGTTTCTTATTTGGAGCAACAAAAGACAACTTTTTAAATGAAGTTATATAACGACCTCTGCTTCCGTAAAATCAATGACAAAGGCTAGTTTTTTCAATAATCCCTATCGTCACAGTCGAGTGTAGAAGAGGATTGGTATTCATTCAGACATGATTAAATTGTAAAGCTCGTCCTACAAGTCATTCTATCAAGGTATAGCAGAGCAAAAAGTGCTGCCCTATATTGCGTCCAGACCGTCCTTAGCTGATTGTTGTGCGATTCTGTACTAGTACAATAATAATGATTTCAGTCATTCTCGAATGCTAACAGGGTCTTGAAAAAGCTCCGTTAAGACGATTGACAGTCTGCGCGAATGTCATTATTATGCAAAGTTTTACTCATTATTTTTTTCAATTTATTAGACTTGGAAGCATCGTATTAAATACTTATTGTATAAATGTATGTTTGTAAGAGCTAAAATATAGAAATGGTTGCAATGATTTTAATGCGATTTACGTAATTCAAATATAAGGGAGCTATAAAATTATTAAAATTGACATGAAATAGATACTTACATCAAATGAAAATCTATGCAAAAACATAAAATAGAATGTTTTGTTTTTAATTACAAATTGAAAGGTTTTCACTAAATATGAAAGAATATACTTATATAAAAAAGCATTAATTTTTACCTTTGTCGGGCTATGCTCCGCGTTTCTCTGAGGGATCGCATCAGGGTGAGGTGATCCGGCAGAACACTGAGGTGGTCGTACCGTAACACATAGGCTACCGGATTAGCAAGCTAAAGTGGCAGTAGGCTGGCCATATTAGCCGCAGAACTGACTGGGGTAGAAGAGTTTTAAAGTGGATGTATAAGGTGGAGTGTTGATTTACGCAAGGTGGCTCGCAGGAGCTGGATGTGACAAACCGAGGATAAAACCAAATGGAGTGCAATTGAAGAGACCTATGTCCAGCAGTGAACTGATGATGATGATAATGCAAATTTAGCTAAACTTACCTTGTACCTACTAAATAAGTACCTAACTACCTAATAACTACCTAATAAGTTCTATTGCATAATTCGTTACAATAATAAATATTTTTATTTGATTTTAATGATCAAATCCGTCGTTTTTGATAATGAAGAGCCTCTCATATTACCATGGCCTTACAAAACTTTTCACTGAGCTTCATATTTTTATAGCTTTTCGCTAAGTGAGCGATGTTTCTGTATTTCAAACCTTGCTCCCTGATTCTGGGACTCAAAGAACGACAACGCAGTTGTGACTCCTGCTCCTTTAGCAAAGTTGCAAGACTATTGATTCTCTTTCTACAATCGCTAACCTCTCTGTCACCTATGCAAGCAACTGATATACCAAAAAAAAAATTTTTGATAGACACCTATTTAATTCAGTATGATTTTAGTATCAAATAAGAAAACGCCAGCGTCACAAAATTTTCTGGTGAATATTTATGACAAGAAAGTAAAAAAAAATTGGCAGTCACAAGGACTGCCGATAAAAGTGAAAACTTATAACTTAGAATGTTATTTGTAAAATTAATGTGGATAATTAGAAATTTCATAATGTTTAAAATAAAATTATCAACATCAAACATTAGAATGTTAGTGACGCGGTGGTACGACGAAACTGCTAAGATTTCCCCCTACCCAAAAAAATGCTCAATGCGGCTAAAGAAGTTTTAACTTCGAAAAATAATAGTGGCAGTAGTAAAACACATTACACCTTGAGAAAAATATTATCGTAGAGCATAGTGTTATTTGAATCAATATATTTAAGGTCATTTTTTGATAGACAATGCCATTGAGTAAATGAAATTCTTGGACACGTCAAATAGTTACTAAATTAGACTTGGTTTCATTGTTTTAAAGTTTAAGCAAATGTTTATACCAGTAACTGCTTACATACATAAATATGTATGTAAACAACATATGGTTTGTTTCAAATTTATCGCATTAAGAAAAAGTACTTTTTAAATATATGATGACATTTTAGTAAAATGTTGTATGTTCAATAGCACAAAAGATTTTTAGGTTAGAATCCAGTTACAAAGAAATGTTGCGTTAGAATTTATCTCTATTTTGGTCTTATTATAATTGACATGTCCAAGTCCTAAATTCGTTACTACTACTAGGTCAAAGACCTTGTGATAATTTGTGGTCGATCATTACTACTAAATAATGAATATACGTCGTTTGTATACGAGTTTTGATTGTACACCTTTGTAAAAATTAATTCGTGATTTATAAATATGTTTTGTTATTAAAAGGTTTTCTTAATGGTAATGTTTTTTCGGTACCTTTTAAAAGTAAAAGCTGTGCTCATATATCTATTGTTTGGTATATTAAAAGATTTTTTCTCGAAAAGTTGGCACTGATAAGTAAAGCTTTATCATTGACTAGCTGACCCACGCAACGTCGTTTGCGTCTCCTATTGCCCGAAGCTTAATAGTTGCCCCCCGTTTTTGAAACATTCTTCATTGGTACTCCGCTCCTATTGGTCATAGCGTGATGATATAGATAAACTCGATAAACTTCCTCGATAAACGGGCTATCTAACACTGAAAGAACTTTTTCAAATTGGACCAGTAGTTCCTGAGATTAGCGCGTTCAAACAAACAAACTCTTCAGCTTTATATATTAGTATAGATGACCCACGCAACGTCATTTGCTTCTCCTATTGCCCGTAGCTTAATAATTTTCCCCCGTTTTTGAAACATTTTTCATTGGTACTCCGCTCCTATTGGTCATAGCGTGATGATATAGATAAACTTGATAAACTTCCTCGATAAACGGGTTATATAACACTGAATGAACTTTTTCAAATTGGACCAGTAGTTCCTGAGATTAGCGCGTTCAAACAAACAAAAACTCTTCAGCTTTATATAGTAGTATAGATGACCCACGCAACGTCGTTTGCGTCTCCTATTGCCCGTAGCGTAATAATTTCCCCCCGTTTTTGAAACATTCTTCATTGGTACTCCACTCTTATTGGTCATAGCGTGATGATATAGATATACTCGATAAACTTCCTCGATCAACGGGCTATCTAACACTGAAAGAACTTTTTCGAATTGGACCAGTAGTTCCTGAGATTAGCGCGTTCAAACAAACAAAAACTCTTTAGCCTTATATATTAGTATAGATGTATTTATCATACTCTTCTAAGATCTAATACTCATAATCAACAACACATTTATTTGGATAAAGACTAATATTAGGTATTATGTTGATAAAAACTCTTTGGCAAATAACTCAATAATAGGTACCAACTCTTAGCGTCTTATACTCGTGATAACTTCTAAACGAAATGTCCGAATGGGATGAAACAAAAAGTATTTTACTTCTACATAAATACCCTTGATAACATAATGCTTTATTTAGATAAGGATTAATATTACGATACACATTTAAAGTAGTTTCTTTCTTCAGACGATTTAATAATTTTTTGAACACAAAAGCGGTTATTGTGACTAAACCATGATAGTTAGATATATGCTCTCGCGGACTTTTTTGTAGATCTTAATAGGACCTACAAACCCGTAATACATTATTTTGTTCTATTGTCAATACTTTTTGCAGCGCACGCAAAAATAGGTTTTCGATTTCACACCTTGGGTTACAAAATCGCAATTTTCTTACGGATCTCTATTTTTTATGAAAACAAAATATAGCCTATAGCCTTCCTCGATAGATGGACTATTCAACACTGAAATAATTTTTCAAATCGGACCAGAAGATCCTGAGATTAGCGCGTTCAAACAAACAAACAAACAAACTCTGCAGCTTTATAATATTAGTATAGACTAGCTGCACCCGCGACTTCGTCCGCGTGGAACAGTGATTTTGGGTAGCAGTTTTAATTATTAAGGCTAATATTATTTTAAAAATAAGACACACTTTTCACTGTTAAAAACATATTTAAGTATTTATATAAGTACATAAAATAAAAAGTATTTTGTATGAGCTTATTTCGACATTCGACATGGCCAAGGCTTTCAACCTGTTCTTGCACCGTTCGCTTCTCTCCGACCTCTAAGCATTCGGTCTGCCTCCTAGAGTCGTCTCTAGATTGACTCTTTTCTTCATCAGCGCCTTCGCATTCGGGTTCTTTGCGACGGACGGCGCGGCCTCTGTTTTTCTGGAGGTAAACGCTAGCGTACCTCAGAATTCGGTCCTGTCACAGTGCATGGGCGATATTATGGATACCCTGCAGCCAAGATAGTAGACGTTGAGGAAAATGGATAGGAGCTTGTCGCTGAGCTTGACCGGGTTTTGAACCGCATTTAACAATGGGGTTATGAGAATCTGGTCCAGTTCAACGTTAAGAAAACACAGGTGTGCCCGTTCTCTACCTCTCCGTTTCTTCCCCTCCCCACTTTTCAGAGCACTCAACTGCCACTACGGGATAAGCTCGGTGTCCTGGGCATGGATATTTGCCGAGACCTCAACCCACGGGAGTACATCGAGGGCACCACTAAGGCAGCCTGAACAGGGTGAGACGGTTTTTCGTGCCCGAGCATTTGTGACTCCTTTATAAGACCCAGGTACGCTCGTCCGTACTGTTCTCATCTTTGTGATGGATCTAGGCATTGATTTTCTCGATCTTTTGCAGCGGCAATCAGTCCACATTATCAACAGTCCCAATACTACCGATTCCTTTGAGCCTCTGCAGTTGCGGAGAGATATCGCCTCTATGGCAGTCCTCTACCGCTTTACCATGGAGAGTGTTCTGAAGCGTTCTTCCAACTGATCCCACCTTCTCCCTTCCTCTACAGAACAACACGTGCTGGTCTTGGAAGTCACCGCCTCAGTCTTAGAAATACGCTCTCGAACCAAACGGTTTGGTTCTGCATTGTCTGCTTTCACAGCGAGTATGGTTGCCTCCACTGTTGGATTCTGCTTGAGTTTTCCCTCAGTCTGAGCAAATTTTCCATTTTTTCAATTTTAAAATACTACGTTTTTGATTTGCCATCCTTTGTCAAAATATAGTGATTTAGCTGATTTGATACACGCGATTGTGCTGCCCATTTGAAAAACATGTTTTTTTTAAATGAACTGCAACTTTAACCGTCTGTCTTTGGGCTTTGATAATAGGTAGTGCAAATGTTGTTTTCAGCGGAAACTGCATTCTTTTAAATTGAAATTGCAAATAAGTTTGAATTATTGGAATACGGGGAATTGAAACATTTTCTTTTACAATGTTGTACCCCAGATGTGTATTTTGTAGCCGTGTACCATTACATATCTTTGTCGCTCAATATTTCTTATTAATAGGACTGGAACATTAACTTTCAGTCTTAACTTATGGGATGCGCTCCTGATGATTCTAAAGATTTAAAAAACTTTATGCATAAGCTATGATATGACTGGTTCAGTTTCCCTTGCATTCTTTCCTGAGAGGTATTCGTTAACATCTTCCTCCACGTCTGACATGATCCGTTCCTTTATTTGATAACTGTCTCATTAGTCGGCGGATCAGAATAGATACCATTTTTAGATCATGTATGCTATCATATACCAGAACTCACGTCTCAGTGTAATCATGTCGTTACTGTCATTTGGCATACAATCATCTCCTATTTTTAGAAGAGCATTTGCATATTGACACTGCTCATAAATCATTGTGAAATTGTACTCGCATAATTGTAGTAAGACAAATCTTTTTAACATGTACCCATAATACATATGTTTCATACAGGCATTTATTTCATCTTGCGGCGTACCCCTTTTGCTTTTTTTTGTGTTTAAATCCCGCCGGATACTTTTCCTTCGGATTTTTTCACGAAGAAAATTATTTGAATAAACAAAAAACCATGTAAACAAATCGAATCCTAGTGAATAATAACGAATTTGTAGTAGCAAAATTCAACATCCGCATGCGGCACAGTCGTCTGCCCTCACATGTCTGCCCGTTCGGGTAAGCACACTTAGGCATATTGTGATAACTCAGTAAATGTTACATCTGAATAGCTCTAATATTTTGTCTCCTGTCCCAAACTCATGAAGCATTTTCGCAAACCTTGCATCATCATCATCAGCCTATCGCAGTCCACTGCTGGACATAGGCCTTGCCTTGCCTTTCCTTCACAAACCTTGCATATTTTCATACAAACTTTCATCCCCTGTTGCTATTTTACCTTGACCTTAAAATTTTATTTATTTTATTATAAATTTAATTATAATCCTACACACATCAAAAGTGTCTAGGGATCAAGCATTTTTATGCGGATTTCTTGAGATTGAGATGTGGCTTTGGCCCTGGCCTGCTCAGTCGCCAGACTTGAACCCGATTGAGCATGCATGGGATATGCTACAGAGAAGAGCTCTGCCGAATATGGAGGGTATCCAGTCGCAAGAAGAACTTTTTTTGTTGTTGCAACGAACATGGGCGGCCATTCCACAGCGTGTTTGGATGAACTCATTTTGAGTATGCCAAACCGATGTTCTTGTGTTGTTAGTGTTCGCGGTAGAAACACGGATTATTAATTGTTTAAGTTACCTAAAAAAATTTTAAAGAAAACTGTTATTTCAGTCTTTTTTTCGAACTTTAATGTTAGTGGTTCAAATGTCAAAAATCCCTTTATTAGGAAAATGGCAAATTTCTTTATTAATGCAAAGGTGACTTGGTTTATCGTTACTGTGACAAACGAAAACACTTTATTTGATGAATCCTTAAAGAAAATTTTAATTAATATCAATCAGGAGAAAAGTTATTGCAAAAATATATGTTGATCTCTAGACACATATGTTGATCCCTAGACACTTTTGATGTGTGTATTATTTTATGGAAGCCTTTATGGCTAGCCTTCCTCGATAAATGGGCTATTTAACACTGAAATAAGTTTTCAAATTGGACCAGTAGTTCCTGAGATTAGCGCGTTCAAACAAATAAACAAACTCTTCAGCTTTATATATTAGTATAGATGTATTTATTATACTCTTCTAAGATCTACTACTCATAATTAACAACACAATTATTCAGATAAAGATTAATATTACGCATTATGTTGATAAAAACTCTTTGGCAAATAACTCATTATTAGGTACCAACTCTTAGCGTCTTATACTCGTGATAACTTCTAAACGAAATGTCGGATTGGGATGAAACAAAAAGTATTTTACTTCTACATAAATACCCTTGATAACATAAAGCTTAATTTGGATAAGGATTAATATTACGATACACATTTAACGTAGTTTCTTTCTTCAGACGATTTAATAATTTTTTCGAACACAAAAGCGGTTATTGTGACTAAACCATGATAGTTAGATATATGCTCTCGCGGACTTTTTTGTAGATCTTAATGGGTCCTACAAACCCGTAATACATTATTTTGTTCTATTGTCAATAGTCTTTGCAGCGCACGCAAAAATAGGTTTACGATTTCACACCTTGGGTTAGAAAATAGCAATTTTCTTACGGATCCCTAATTTTTTTGAAAATAAAATATAGCCTATAGCCTTCCTCGATAAATGGACTATCCAACACTGAAAGAATTTTTCAAATCGGACCAGTAGTTTCTGAGATTAGCGCGTTCAAACAAACAAACAAACAAACTCTGCAGCTTTATAATATTAGTATAGTATAGATAAGATCAATGATTTTCGCAATGCTTTTTGTAAACTTAAGTAATTAAAAAAAAAACCGACTTCCAAAAAAACATCCAACGAAAACTCTCTGCCAAAAAACACTTAAAAGCGTAAAATAAACTGGTTCTTCATAAATTGCGTATACCTAATTCTTTATTCATTTAAATAGTAGTATTATAATGTGTGCTAGGTACCTAGAATCTGTTTGAGGTCGGTGCCAAGTGACTATCGCTTAGACTTTTGTAATTGTTCGTTTGTATTCTTTTTGGCTTAGCACCGACTTTAAACAGATTTTAGGTACCTAGCACACATTATAATACTACTATTTAAATGAATAAAGAATTAGGTATACGCAATTTATGAAGAACCAGTTTATTTTACGCTTTTAAGTGTTTTTTGGCAGAGAGTTTTCGTAGGATGTTTTTTTGGAAGTCGGTTTTTTTTTTTATTATAAAAAGTTTTTATTTTTCAGTTTTTAGTGCAATCAATCGTAAGTCAGTAGTAAGTTGAACTATTTCATGAAATTTCATCGTCAAGAATACAGATTAAGGTCTATACGTACGTGTAATATTAAAATCATCCTCTAATCCCTAACTGTTGAAGAGTTTAACCTTCTATCATCAGCTCACCTAAATAACTTGAAAGTATACGACTGAAGGTCTTTAGATACGTATGAAATTGAAAGAATTATCCTCCAACTCCTAACCGTTGAGGAGTTGTACCTTCCATCTTCCATCATCAGCTTACCTAAATAATTTGAAAGAATACGACTAAAGGTAACATATATACATATGATATTTAAAGATTTATCCTCCAACTCCTAACCGTTAAGGAGTTGTACCTTACATCATCAGCTCATCATCATAAAATGATGACTACCAGACGCAAATACCGGTGTACCTTCAAAAAATATACGAAAAAACATAGTATGTGCCTATAAAAAATGAGGGTTTCCCTCGATTTCCCTGGGATCCCATCATCAGATCCTGATATGCTGGCAATGGGACCACCTCGGAAGCATACCCTTACGAATACAAAAAAAAAATTCAAAATCGGTCCACAACTGACGAAGTAATCATTGAACATACATAAAAAAAAAAAAAATACATACAGTGGAACATAGAACCTCCTCCTTTTTGGAAGTCGGTTAAAAATGATTGTCTTCCACGACTACCGTATGCGATTTTAAGTAGAATTATGCTTTAATTTAAATTAGAAATACTTGTTAATAAAATTTGAACATTTAATCAATTTGGTCTAAAACCTTCACCGAAAGAAATTAATTTGGCCACTGATATTATTTTCATCTATTTCAAAACGGATAATTTTATTTATTTATGAGTAGTAAGTAAACAATATAGTGGTGTCAAAATTTAATAGAGCTTTACTTATCAAATATTTATTTAATGGAACACTAATATTAAGTTTATATTTCCTTTCACAGGTACAATAAAACCTTTCCGTCTTTGGTTCCACACCGACAACATAGAGGCCCCCATTGACGTCGGTAACAGAGGCTTCTGTCTAAACTACGTACAACAGCCCTGTACTAATAATGCCGTATAAAAAGTAAATTCTACTAATAATAGTTTACTTACTCATGAACATAGTATGAATATCTTATATAACTAGTATTTAATTTATACTCTCGATTGTCGGCACTTGATGGAACTTGTTTCAATAAATTCAAGAATTAAACTCAATTGTACTTATTGCACTTTTTGAATTAACTTCAACCAGTAACTTTCAAGAAAAGAGCGTTCATACTCCTTTTTGACAGGCCGGCAACGCACTTGTGATGCCTCCGGTGTTGCGGATGCCATGGGCGGCGGTAATAGCTTCCCATCAGGTGATCAGTCTCCTCGTTTGCCACCTATCCTGTAAAAAAAAGTAGCCTTTGATAATGCCATAGGGCAAAACTGACCAGGGTTAAAGTTATTAAAAATATTGGAATAAGTACAAGTGGGTTTAACTCTAGAATGTAACTAGTATTTAGTTACATCGGGGATTAAATGCTATAACCTACCTTATATGTTCAGTAAACGTTATAGATACGGTATTTAAAATTGTACTTTATTAAAAAATACATATCTCTGAAAATTACTTTTAGTTCCATTTGTGACGAGATTCTTTCTCTATCCGACCACTTATTTAATTAGAAATGAAATAATTTTCATGTTGAAACCTTTTTTATTCTCTTAGATATTTTAAAAGATTATGCTAATATCCTGACAATGTATTTAAGGAAAGTTTTGCCATGTAAATAATAAATCAGAAACCACCACCAAATCACTGGCTTTAAAAGTTTATAGATGTACTGTGTTTTTTTTAAAACTTTTGTAATATTTACGAAATAAATATTTAAAAAAAAATATATAAAAAAGTTTTTTAATTTAAACGGTTTTATCGAAAATAATGTACTAAAAGGTAAAAAATAAAAAAATTGTCTGATAAAAAATAAAATCGTTGGGCGTAGCGTAAACTGAGTTGACTTGATGGAAACACGGGCCCAACGATTTTATTTTTTATCAGACAATTTTTTTTATTTTTTACCTTTTAGTACATTATTTTCGATAAAACCGTTTAAATTAAAAAACTTTTTTATATATTTTTTATTTTCAAGTTTTTAGGTTTAATTTTTCATAGTAATAATCAGATACCTAAATTACAGATTCAATTTCTAAATTTAAATCTTATTATTATACGCCATTTGGTGGCTGCGCCCATCTTAAATATTGAGGTTGTATAGTGCACTGTATTCTTCTTGTCAAGCCCTTTTATTTGATACCCATATTGGTGGGATTGATAAAAAATTGTTATCAGCCATTTGGTAGTGGCGGCCATCTTAGATTTCAATTTTGCATAGTAAATTGTATTCTACTTGTTGAGACCTTTCATTTGATACCCATGTTGATGGGATTGATAAAACCTAAGTTATCCGCCATTTTGTAGAGGCCGCCATCTTGGATTTTAATTTTATATAGTACATTGTATTATACTGGTTGAGCACTTTCATTTGATACCCATATTGATGGGATCGATAAAACCTACGTTATCCGCCATTTTGTAGCGGCCGCCATCTTGGATTTCAATTTTTTATAGTATATTGTATTCTGCTTGTTGAGCCCTTTCATTTGATACCCATATTGATGGGATTAATAAAACGTAAATTATCCGCTATTTTGTAGCGGCGGCCATCTTGAATTTATAATGATAATGAATAAACATAATTGTATTGTCACCAAAATCCAAAGTATATACAAAATTTCAGATCAATCGGTTGACAGGAAGAGGGTGAAATTTGAATTACTAAATTTGACCCAAGAATAATAAATAAAACAAACGGGGTGAGCTAAATAAAACCGTTTAATAAAAACAACCCTTATTTTCTTACTACTATTTGTTATTTTTCATTTGCTTCAACAGATTTTTTACTTTTTCTTCGACATAATTTTCTTCAACAGATACAACCTCTTTACTAAAGAGAAACCTTTATGAAGCAGTGAACTATTGAAGACTGTTGAGGATGGTGATCTACAACTGTTGATGTTAGATTTAGATTTAAGAGCTTTTGAAACGTAAGCTGAGCTTGTAAACAACTGCGAAATTTATTTAAACACTATAGTATCTCATAAACAAGACTAAAACATCTATCACAATAGGACAGATGAGTGCTGAGGTCTCTTAAACAAAATAACGCCGAATGAAATTGTACAGAACATGCAGCTGAAGTTAGCTAGTTAGCATAGTTAATTTCGTCGGAGACGAAATTTCGTCTCCAACACAATAACAAATATTCAAAGGACATTAGACTATGGGCCCGTGTCGAAAATTGATGGGTCATCTGAACCACCAGAAGACCTTTTTATTATTACAAGCTTTTATTTAGCTTCACCTGTCCCGATGTTTGTCTGTTCCCAAATATATTATATATATATTGTGATAGTATTCAGGGTCTGATGATGGAGCCCGAAGGTGGCCACAGGAACTTTATAATGAAACGATGAAACCCATGGAGTGTGGAATCGTTTGATTCGTCTTGACGAGTATTTTATGTTGTAATCGTATCCAGGGTCTGATGATGGAGCCGGAAGGTGGCCATAGGAACTTTGTAATGAAACGATGAAACCCATGGAGTGTGGAATCGATTGATTCGTCTTGACGAGTATTTTATGTTGTGATAGTATCCAGGGTCTGATGATGGAGCCGGAAGATGGCCATAGGAACTTTGTAATGAAACGACGAAACCCATTGAGTGTGGAATCGTTTGATTCGTCTTGACGAGTATTTTATATTGTGATAGTATCCATGGTCTGATGATGGAGCCGGAAGGTGGCCATAGGAACTTTGTAATGAAAGTATGAAACCCATGGAGTGTGGAATCGATTGATTCGTCTTGACGAGCATTTTATGTTGTGATAGTATCCAGGGTCTGATGATGGAGCCGGAAGATGGCCATAGGAACTTTGTAATGAAACGATGAAACCCATGGAGTGTGGAATCGTTTGATTCGTCTTGACGAGTGTTTTATGTTGTGATAGTATCCAGGGTCTGATGATGGAGCCGGAAGGTGGCCATAGGAACTTTGTAATGAAACGACGAAACCCATTGACTGTGAATCGTTTGATTCGTCTTGACGAGTATTTTATATTGCGATAGTATCCAGGGTCTGATGATGGAGCCGGAAGGTGGCCATAGGAACTTTGTAATGAAACGACGAAACCCATTGAGTGTGGAATCGTTTACTTCGTCTTGACGAGTATTTTATATTGTGATAGTATCCAGGGTCTGATTATGGAGCCGGGAGGTGGTCATAGGAACTCTGTAATAAAACAACGAAACCCATTAAGTGTGCAATCGTTTGATTCGTTTTGACGTTTTGACGAGTACTTTATGTTTGGATAGTAACCAGGGTCTGATAATGGAGCCGGAAGGTGGCCATGGAAACTCTATAATGGCACTACGCAACACCATCGAGCTTGGAATCGTTTGATTCGTCTTGACGAGTATTTTATGTTGTGATAGTATCCAGGGTCTGATGATGGAACTGGAAGGTGGCCATAGGAACTCTATAATGAAACGGCGCAACACCATCGAGATTGGAATCGTTTGATGCGTCTTGGCGAGTACTTTATGTTTTGATAGTATCCAAGGTCTGATGATGGAGCCGCAAGGTGGCTATAGGAACTCTGTAATGAAACGACTCAACACCATCGAGATTAGAATATTCAAATTAGTTTAATCAAGTATTTAGTTTTAAATGGTAACCAGGATTTGACGATGAAGTTGATAGGTGTTCATAGGATTTGTCTTGATAAGTAGGTACTTCAGTCGTCGATGGCTTGCAATATTGATGCGTTTAAATGAGATGAACAGACTGAAAAACCTGTCAAGCGATAACTAAAAAGTAAAAAATAAATTTAATAATATTTTTTTTAAAAAACAAGCTTTTATTGGAATGCTCTAAAAATAATAAAATAAAATATTCCTTGAAAACTTTTCTATCAACTTATAATGTCATTACCTTGTCATTACACAATTTATATAATACAAAAGCTTGTCGCGAGATTTCGTTACCAGTATTTACTTTGTTTGAGAATTTTAAACATTGATATCAGACAAATCAAGTTCTTTTGTTGCCTTTCTTATCTACACAGGCAAATCTCGCGACAAGCTTTTGTATTATATAAATTGTGTAATGACATTATAAGTTAATTGAAAAGTTTTCAAGGAATACTTTATTTTATTCTTTTTAGAGCATTCCAATTTAAAGCTTGTTTTTAAAAAGTTTTTTTATTAAATTTATTAGAAAGATATCGGGGCATAAAACAATAACATTTAGCACTATGCCGTCACTTGTAAGCTGTACAACTGAGTACTGGTGAAGGGGAGGTAGTAGGAACCCTCGATTTTTCTCCTTTGTCACATGATTTTTGTACGGAGTTGCAGAATAATGTATAAAAGAGGTATTGAAATTGTATGGAAACGATGCCGTACAAAATCAAATGACCAAATGGACCGCCGGGAAATATGGATACTTACATAAAATGCATATAAAGTGAAAGAGTTTTTAAACTCCCTCATTAAGTTATATTTATAGTATTCTAACAGGACAAACTTCCAAGACAATTTCGCAAGCTTATAACTAATTATAGCTTATAGCTGGATGCGAGAAGCCGAGGATCGAACTAAGTGGCGTGCAATTGGAGAGGCATATGTCCAGCAGTGGACTGCGACAGGCTGATGATGATATGATGATGATAACTAATTATAAAAACAATAACAATAGTAATTCATTATATTTCAGAAATAATGCAACTTAAATATTCATCATTAATCATTCACTTCCATCTCTAGTGGCCAGCCCAACCCTTATAAATAATAAATAAATAAATATTTCGAACATCTAACACACAACGCCATCTAGTAGTCCCAAGCTATGCAGAGCTTGTGTTATGGGTACTAGACAACTGATACAAATACATATACTTTTTTTTTGTAAATACATACATATTATACATGGAAAGCACCCAAACTCTGAAACAAATATTTGCAGATTATACAAATATTTGGTCCGACCCGGGAATCGAACCCGAGACCTCATGATCAGCAGTCGCACACGCCAACCGCGAGACCAACGAAGCAGTTATAAATGTATGTATCTCATTATTTAGATTTGCCAAAGATCACCTGCTGGTTGAATATTGTATAATTTTAAACGTCTTTTTTATTTTACTGGCTACCTGTGCTGGCTTCGCACTCTTTGAAATTCTCTAATACCCTCTACAATAATATGGATGTTTTAAATATATAAACCTTTATCTAGGACATTCTATATATTGTTGAAAACTGCATTAAAATCCGTTATGCCATGAATGGGCAGGCTCGACCGGAGTGATACCACGGCATCACAGAAAACGGTGTGAAATAGCGCTTGCGCTGTTTCGCCGAGTGAGTGAGGATACCGGAGGCCCATACCCCTCCCCCTATCCCTATCCTCCAAATGCAGGCAACGCACTTGTAACGCCCCTGGTATTGCGGGTGTTCATGGGCAGCGGTAATCACTTACCATCAGGTGATACGTCTGCTCGTTTGCCCCAGATTCCATAAAAAGAAAAGAATAAAAGATCTAAACGAATAGGCAACGGAAGCTGCTTCATTTGGTAATACGTAAAGATTGACCAAAATAACTTGAACTGTCACTATTTAGACTTTAGTACCATGGTACTAAATAGTGACAGTAGTACTTGTCATGACAAGTTAAAACATCTACGAGGCTGCTATGGCTTTTTGTAGACCTTTTGACTTTAAGTTATTTATTTTACCTACATGATATTTCCCCTGCCTTCGTACGCTTAATTTGCCTAACTTTAGAATTTACAGAAATAACTTTATAAAATAATCTTTAAGGTTTTTTAATAAAAACATATAGTCAGTGTATTTTTTACTTTTAATGAATACTTCATGGTATATTTAACATTTTTTTATTCTTAATAATTCACACAGCTTACATAAATTTTAACCATAAATCTATCATGCTTAATACTATGCTTATAGCCTAAGATCCCAACGCTCGATTCTGCATGTATCTGTTTTTTTGATGAAATTAATTTTAAGTGAAAGTTGAGGAAGAAACACTTGAGGAAACACTTACCTGGAGCGTGGCAACCTCTGCGTGCGGCCGTTTTTGAACTGGCAACCATGTATTATTGTAAACAGGAAATTTAAAACTTTAATTTTGTATTAAAAATATCAAAAAAACAGATGACTGTAAATAAGTAACAATAATATACCTGTGTACACCTGGCAACCTCAGGGTTGCGGCTGACTGAGAGCTGGCAACCATCTTTTTTTCTTTTCTTTACATCATTTTCTTTAAAATGATGTAATTTTTTTTAGGCAACCTGTCACTAGTCCATTGAATACTTCCTCAACTTTCATTTAAAATTATTTTCATCAAACAAACGGATACAAGCAGAATCGAGCGGTGGGATCTTGTACTATTATAGGTCTACGTTATGATTCGTAGCAGCGTAACACTTCGCTACGCCTAAGCTACGGAAAAAGAGATGAATGCGCTTCAGATATACCTTTATCAATATTTAACCCTTTCATCGTTTGATAAAATATGATGTACATTTTCATTATCATATAATTTCATTTGGAGATAAAATGGAATAAAATTAATGTGGTTATGAAATAAATGTTTATAAAATGAGGCCTATGTTGGTAGGTATTCCACGTAAATGCTAATAAATCGATACTTGTATACTCTCTTAGCGATATAAGATGGCCTTAAAACACTTATTTTGACCTTGTTGATAGAACGTATGACAGAGGTGTGGCTCGTCGTGAGTGAGTGACCTATAAGTGAAATGAGGTCGCACCAAAACTTATTTTCTCATTTTTATATTTAAAACTGAAAATTAGAAACAAAAAAAAATCTAATTAACGATTATAAATTCATGTAAAGCCAATTTCAACTGTGAAGTTATTTAAGTTTAAATTGCTTTCCAATTTTTTTTTGTTTGTCCATCACTTATAAAAGGACTTCAATGGCCATGGAGGCAGTTTACGTCATGAAATAAATCAAGTTCATTTTCAAATGCTGTGTTGGTTTCACCCACCATAAGTGCAATGTATATTTGTGTTTCGGGTGTTTCCCCTACTAGAAGTATATTACTCATAATTCTTAAATAAATATACTTTAATTCTCACAAAGAACTGCAACTTTTTACTGTGAGTAATAAAAATCTGACTTAGCCTTCTAGAGACTTCTATCGTTTCCAAGTTGACATCATGACATGAAGTACTAACAACTGTTTAATAGTCACTATAACTCAAGCTTAACATACTCTGAGAGTTGATTGTAATAACTTCGGCGAAATGAAACCCAACATCAGAAGATTTGATTTATTGAAATGTCTGGTAAAACTTGTAATTTAACTGACATCCTGACCTTTGCATCTCAACTATAAATAGGTCATAACATACAATTACAAGCCCATTTCGTTTAATGAATCGACGTCGGACATTCATTGAGTAGTAATATGGACAAAAAAAATATCCCAGGTATTTTTAATACCAGGATTCAAATTTTGCTTATAAGACTTGAAAATAAACTTAATCATGAGTATATTTAAATGGTCAAATTAATTTTTTAGCCGCGGCGCAATAGCGGCACAGAAAATTGACCAGCGGTCTACGAACATATTACTAGAAGCAATTTCTCCAATCAGTATAGGAACGGCATTCGTTTTGAACAGACGCGACAAAACACTTAGTAAATGGCGCGATATTCAGATTCGACAACAATGGTAGTGGCCGAGTCGTCGGGTAATTATAGAATTATATTATTTACTCTTTTTTGCCATTACACGTTATGCTTGCCACGTTTCTGTTCCCCCGTGCATATTTGATGACCTAATACTATCGACTAACGTTAGTAAATAACTGTCGGCCGTTCGCAACGCATGCCGTATTAAACTAACCTTCTGTAAATCAATGTTATAATATGACTATGATCGAAATGTCTAGCAGACAAAATCTGTATCCAACTATCATAACTTCCCGTAAGATATTTTGTTTTAAGTGAAATAAAAGAAAATAATTATAGTCAAATTGTTGCTTTCTTGTGTTTATGAAGAACTTGATAACAATTCTGTTGTATTAGTATAACACAAGTCTTCTTTTAAATAATGATTTTGGAATGGTGGTTACATATTTGATTGTTTTTTAGCTAACGACGATGCTGACGGGGAGGCAAAAACCTGTGGCAAGATCCTCGTTGTGCTGTCGTGGGTTCTGGTGGTTATGACTATGCCATTCTCACTTTTCATCTGCTTTAAGGTAAGTCCAGAATAAAAAAAAATATAAATTGTGGAAAGTGTTTAATGTAATTATTATTTCCTTTTAACTTTGTTTGGCTTGCGTTAACTTAACCTAAGTGCCTTCGTCGCGAATATTTAAAGCGATAAGGATTTTACTTTTCAAAGTCCGCGGATTTTATTTTGATATTTTTGTTTAACATAAATTTCTATGATAGTAGTTAGAATGGGAAAATTTTGTGACAATTCTTTTAATAGTAGTTTGACAAAGTAGGGCAGGACTCGTAAAAATATTTAAAGACATTATGTATTTTGGTTTTAGTAACTTTGTCTGGTTACTGTTTTCAGGCTTTTATTAGGTATCTGTTTCTGTTTATTTTTTATATTCCGTTTGAATAAAATTTAAGAAAATTCATTTACTTACATCAAGAAATAAATACCCTTAAAATTACCTAATTCAACAATTATGCTTATATGTTTTGCACCATATTCCCACTGTATGTACTGTTGTCTCGTTCATTCGATCAGCGTCAAATTTTGCGTAGGTAAACATTATAACAGATACAACAATGCATACAGACATATTCATACATCCATAAAAGAGATTCCCCAGGGGTAGATAATATCTAACAGGGGTAATTCCCTATATGTAAAACAAAGCCGTAGTTTAAGCTGATAAATTAACTAAAAGTACTTCACTATTAATAATAACTAGCTGAGTCCCGCGCTGTTACTCTCGGTTATTGTCACACCACGGGTAAAGGGCAAAGCTTGCCTAAAATGTAGCCTAAATTACTCCTTATATCATCAACTACCTATCAGTGAAAGTCCCGTCAAAATCGGTCCAGGAGTTCCAGAGATTAGTCGGGCATACGTCTTCGTTACGTTTAGAATCGATATTGATTAGACGACGTCATTCTTCATTAATTTCCAGCGGGCATAAAAGTTGCCTTCTATAAATAGCCAATATTTTTTATTCATTACTATGTACGTTAAAACTAATCATACTAATACTCGTAACACAGCCTACAGCTGTATAAAGTATACTATTTAAATATTATGAAAAGAAGTCAAAACGATTTCAAAAATACTGCCAATAATACCTACAAAAAAAGATAAAAATACATACAGTGGAATATGGAACCTCCTCCTTTTTTTAATTGGGCTAAAAACTAGAATGTTTCAGATTATGTAATAGAAATTGTCTGAATTTATTCCAATTAGATCAGTGAGCGCATTTGGCGTTGCGATTAGTGAAATGTTGAGAGGGTCCAGTGTGAGTTTGTTTCACATTGACTCGATTGTCACGGTGAGCACGTTTAGCGTTGCGATTTGTGAAGATTTTGGTATAAGTCGATCGAAAACCGAAATCCGTCACAGTGAAGATTGATTAGACGTGATATAAAGTCACACTTTACGTATCATAATCACTAACTTTATTAGTAGTAGTATTCTCCGTTTAACATCCCCGTAGCGTTCTGATAAGCTCGGCTGTGTAATTTTAAAACATAGCAAGGGACATGAGACAAATTTTTCAGGAGAGCGAAAAAACGTCTTCTCCACTTTGAGCGAGTGCCAAACTAGAACTATGAAAGTTATGTTGACGGGAGTTAGCTAAAAAGTTGCGGAATATCCTTGGCTTTAATCTATACTTCTATACTAATATTATAAACGTGAAAGTTTGTGAGTATGGATGGATGGATGAATGGATGTTTGTTACTCTTTCACGCAAAAACTACTGAACGAATTTGGATGAAACTTTACAGTAATATAGCTTATACATCAGAATAACACATAGGCTACAATTTACCGCGATAACCGACATACACGCGGGAGGAGCCGCGGGCAACAACTAGTTTATCATAATATTTCTAATTGTGTACGTTAGAAAACACTTACTAAGGATAAACTTGTTTAAGATGTGTAAATGATGACCAAACAAACATTTTGAAACCTAACAACGGCCTCTCCTAGATTTTAATCTGGTTTCGTTAAGCTACACGTTAATAATTATTTGACAAGTTTATAAACAGTAAGGATCTATACTTATGTCTTATTATGAATTATACAGTAGGGTACTTAACTTACGGCGGTTTTACCTACATTATAATAAGTTCTAATCCTGTGAGGTAAAACTCAGGGATAATGAAGTATTCAGAATCGATTCAGTATGTCCAGATTGTATATCTCCTTCAAACGAACATACTCTATACATAAAATATTACAATTTCATCTCAGTATAATGTAAGTATATTTTTTTATGGGATAGGGGGCAAACGAACAGACGTATCGCCTGATGGTAAGCGATAACCGCCGCCCATGGACGCTCGCAACACCAGAGGCATAACAAGTGCGTTGCCGACCCTTTAAGAAATATGCTCTTTTCTTGAAGGTTTGAAGGGCGTATTGGTCCGGGAATAGCACAGTTTTGTTATAAGTTTTGTAATAAGTGCAACAAGTTTTAATAAATAATAAATAAATACTAATGTTAAGTAGTTTGAATAAAATTTATTGAGTATTGATTGGAAGTATGTATTGGTCCGTGGTTCGCTCAAACCGTGTGATTTCTCAGTGAACGAATCATCCGGGCCGTTGCTTCTAAGAACTATTTATTTATAGATAAAGTATATATATTTTTCTTGACTATATATCTAACTATCGATAAGTATCTACTCTTCAATCACAGTAATAATTGTATATATACTCGTAAGTACTACAAGACTAAAAGGATTGACTTTAAAAACAAATTCAAAGTGAATACAATAATTATGTTTTAATGGCACTCGTGGCTTTAATGTAACCAGTAGGTTTACAAAAAGTTGTATATTGAAGCTATTTTAGCCAAGTCAATCTATGAACAGGTAATTCCTGCCTCGGAGAGTAGTTTAAGCCGTCGGTCTTGGTCTTCATACGAACCTCCTTTGACAATCGTAAGGGGTAGTTAGAGTCCCAAATGTCCAACAAAATAATATTTCTACAGAAGTTTGACATTGTCTAGGATTTGAGTTGTAGAACTCTGGTCGCGTAGATTTGTTTTTTATGGGATAGTGGGCAAACTAGCAGACGGGTCGCCTCATGGTAAGCGATTACCGCCACCCATAGACACCTGCAACGCCAGAGGTATGCGTTGCCGGCCTTTTAAGAAGGAGTACGCCTTTTTCTTGAAGGTTTGAAGGTCCTATTGGTTCATTCCACAGTATCAGTAGATAATCGAAGTTCAGTCGTATCGTACTAGACTTAAAGCCTAATTAAGTTGGGGAAAACAGGCTCGGAGGTTATTTCATCGTTATATGTGAGCGTATATTCAATACTAGCTTTTGTTGGCGGCTCCGCCCGTGTATACGTTGGTTATTGCGATAAAAAGCCTATGTCCTTCCTCAGGAATGAAAGTATCTTCATAACAAATTTCATTGAAATCGCTGCAGTGGTTTTAGCCGTGAAAGTGAGACAGACAGACAGAGTTACTTTCGCATTTATAATATTAGTATGGATTTATGTTATGTTATTATTTTTCTATGCTACTTATGTATCTATCGATGAGTACTCTGTGATCAGAATATTAATTTTATATTTGTATACAATAAGTAGATGAACGACAGTATTTTAAAAATTAAAAAGGTTTGAAGAAAATTGGAAGCTTATTCCGTGTGGTGACCAATTAAGAATACGAAGTGTCACTACCCCTAGACATTCCATGGATGTAGTAAGAGGCGAATAAGGTATTATATCACGCACGTTTTTAATCATATCGTTTTTAGGGTTCCTTTGCCAAATGGCAAAAAACGGAACCCTTGTAGATTCGTTATGTCTGTCTGTCTGTCCGTATGTCACAGCCACTTTTATCCGAAACTATAAGAACTTTCTTGTTGAAACTTGGTAAGTAGATGTATTCTGTGAACCGCATTAAGATTTTTAAACAAAAATAGAAAAAACCAATATATTTTGGGGGGGACCCTTAGAACTGAAACTCAAATTTTTTTTTCATCAAACCCATACCTATGGTGTATCTATGGATAGCTACTTAAAAATTATATTGAGGTTTCTAGTATCTTTTTTTTTCTAAACTGAATAGTTTGCGCGAGAGACACTTCCAAAGTGGTAAAATGTGTGTGTGTCCCCACCCTGTAACTTCTAAACTAAGAGAATGATAAAACTAAACAAAATATATGATGTACATTACCATGCAA
The DNA here is from genome assembly GCA_949125395.1 of Diaphora mendica. Classification (NCBI taxonomy): domain Eukaryota; kingdom Metazoa; phylum Arthropoda; class Insecta; order Lepidoptera; family Erebidae; genus Diaphora; species Diaphora mendica. The sequence goes on along the minus strand of OX421312.1, from coordinate 6,996,146 downwards.
ACTTCCACCGAAAATTGGTTTGAACGAGATCTAGTAAGTAGTTTTTTTTTAATACGTCATAAATCGTAAACCGCAAAAAACTACACTATTATTAAAACCTCGATCAAAGTTACAACGAACTACAAGAACTTTTATATTATGTTACTTGCTGCTACGGAACCCTTCATGCGCGAGTCCAACTCGCACTTAGCCGCTTTATTATGTTATATAGTGACGTGAGTCGCTCTTAATTACTAAAATATAATTACATACGAGTACAGAGTATGGATCATTACTGAAGTACTACTTAATAAAAGTGAAAGTCTAACACTTAAGTCGATATTGTACAAACTTGATAAAATAGAGAAAGTCATTTAAAACAAATATGTTAACAAAAATATTAGAACTCACCGGATAGTCTATTAAGGTCTTATACAACACAGGCTATTTCCTTGATAACCTTGACCTTGATGGTAATTGACTAACGACGTCCGAGGGTAATCTGTGACTCAAGAGCCACGAATATCCTCCCTCTCTTCAAGATAATAGGAGAAAACTCCAAGAAGCTAGCTCCAGCGTAGTACTGTTTGGACCAGGTTGCACTGGCCGCGGTCACAGGCAGACTGTGACCTGTGACCACGGCCAGTGCAACCTGGTCTAAACGTCAGACAAATCAGAGGTATGTAATACCTTTAAATAATCGCGTTAATTCCCGTAAAAATAATTATTATTATATCTCGGAACGCGAAAGTTTAAAATTTAGTAAATGACTATCAAATTTAAATGTTGCAATTATGTAGCAAAGTACTAGAAATTCTATAAAATCATTGTGTGACTACAAGTCAAAATATACAGCAATTTAACCTGTACTCTAGGTTAATTAACATCAAAACTACTGTAACCAAACAAAAGTGATGTTTCAACGATAAATAAAATTAATGTTATTTGATTTGGAATTGATATACTCTTGTATCTGTCATTGGTTCAACATTACCTATGCAATTAAGTCTACTATCATTCATATAATCCATACTACATACAAAGGTAGAAGAGCCACGCTGATTTCAGCACGAACGGGCCGGCTCGACCGGGGCGGTACTACCCTCGCACAGAAAATCAACGTAAAATGACAGCATGCTGTCGTGTTTCGTTGGTGAGTGCGAGACCGGAGGCCCAATTAGTCTAGTCAACAAGTTCCATACTTGTTGACTAGACTAAAAGATGCAGTAGCATCACTAGGCCGCCATGGTGTGGGTCGCCATGCTGCATTGTCTGCATTCGCAGTGAGCATGGTGACCACCGCTCTTGGATTCTGCTTATGCTTTCCATCAGGCAGAGTAGAGTCATTTTGGCGGGCCAAACATAAAAAAAAAAAAACTTATAAATACGAAAGTAATAATGTCTGTCGGTCTGTCTATCCTGCTTTCTCTCTCAGCAGCAAGCAGGGCATAAAATCAGACGACGGAAAAATAATGTTATTTGTCCGTCGTTTGATTTTATGCCCTGCTTGGTTGATTTCTATTGAAATATTTTTTTTTTTTTTATTTAATTCATTCGAACACAGTGTAAATTCTATTCTTGAATAAATACCAAGAAAGACGGGTTGAGATAAAAAATATATGAACTTATTATGTAAGAATAAGTTTGTACCAAACTGGTAATCTATATCTATATACACACATCAAAAGTGTCTAGGGATCAAGCATTTTTATGCGGATTTCTTGAGATTGAGATGTGGCTTTGGCCCTGGCCTGCTCAGTCGCCAGACTTGAACCCGATTGAGCATGCATGGGATATGCTACAGAGAAGAGCTCTGCCGAATATGGAGGGTATCCAGTCGCAAGAAGACCTTTTTTTGTTGTTGCAACGAACATGGGCGGCCATTCCACAGCGGGATTTGGATGAACTCATTTTGAGTATGCCAAACCGATTCTTGTGTTGTTAGTGTTCGCGGTAGAAACACGGATTATTAATTGTTTAAGTTACCTAATAAAATTTTAAAGAAAACTGTTATTTCAGTCTTTTTTTCGAACTTTAATGTTAGTGGTTCAAATGTCAAAAATCCCTTTATTAGGAAAATGGCAAATTTCTTTATTAATGCAAAGGTGACTTGGTTTATCGTTACTGTGACAAACGAAAACACTTTATTTGATGAATCCTTAAAGAAAATTTTAATTAATATCAATCAGGAGAAAAGTTATTGCAAAAATATATGTTGATTCCTAGACACATATGTTGATCCCTAGACACTTTTGATGTGTGTATATAAAAGAGTAAGGTGACTGACTGACATACCCAAAGATCAACGCACAGCCCAAACCGCTGAACCTAGAATCCTGAAATTTTGCATGAAGTTAGGAAAACATAATTATGCCGATAGATACGAGCTTCATACAATTTAATTTAAATCTCTACCTTTGTCTCTCCTTAGCGTTTGCCATTGCTTTATAGTACAAATGATAACGTTTTCATATACGAAACCTGACAGAAAATTAAACTCACTTTAATTAACTGCCTGTAACATTCGACTAAATAATTCCTGTAGTCCTAGTATACTTTGTTCACTGCGTATCTCCATTTCATATGTCGATAGGTTATTAATTTATTATGTTACTATTGTAACAAAGGGTATAATCGTATCTTATACAAATTCTATTATAAAATTATATTAAATCGACTAAATCATTTGTAGGAAATTTAGAAACAGCATTATTTACGTGAGTTTCCAAGAAATACAACTCTGAGTTTATTTGAATATCTAAGTAGTATATTTATAACACCTATAATGTGGTGATTTAAAGTAAAAAAGGGTATAAAAGTAACTGTTGGAAAGTACATAAGGAAACTCAAACTGCTTATTTTATTTAAAAATAAATGATATTGTTCGAGTTTGTAATTGAAAGCACATCAAAACAAAAACTTAAGTTTGCAGTTGTAAAAGTACTAAAATCTGTATACAATAAGTAGTTACTTCCCCTTATTTTAATTTGTTTTAATTAAGAACTTATTACCCATATACCCAACTATTACCCATACTTTTTTTAATTATTAAAAACTGAAATCAAAACATTAACACGATTAAATTGTATCCCAATCACAAAATATAAATTTGTTATCTCAATAAAATTCTTATACTTACACTTTTTGGTGCGTTTTGATTTCATACTAACATTCAAATTAAATTTTATTAAAATATAAAGTGTAGGTGGTACGTTTCAAGTGCGCTAACTTAGAATGTTGAATTTTTAATAACCTCAAGGAACCGCGTATAATACATATTTGATGTAATTTCATTTTTATGCTTGCGTGGGCTCCTGTAAAAAAAGGGTCTTAACAGACAGACGGACAGGCAGACAGACGTTAAAACGATATTTCCTTATGGTATCTATTTTTGTTTTTGGGAATGTAAGCCTCAACAGCTTAATCTATATATATATATATATATATAAATGAATCGCCGAAATGTATGCATGCACATAGCTTCCGATGGGCTGCAGCAAATGAAATAATTCTTTTTTATGTGTTCATTATTGTTAGGACAAGGTTTGTGTACAAGAAAATTTAAAAAATAACGGGCAATATCTTTTTTTTGTCCGCGACTGTACTCTGCCTGTAGGAAGCTGAAACAGATATGTAAATATGTACGAAGTTTGCCGGTTCAGCTAGTATATAATATGTAACTACCAAAATGCATTGAGAATGAATAAATAAAAATTACTTTACGTTAATATACATTTTAAACGAATATGTGACAAGCATTTAAGACATCAGGCCTATAAAAACAAAGACGAAGCAACCAGTGAGACACTTATTACAGCACTCGTATCCTCATGGTTCCCAATTAAGTCAGTAGAATCTGGATGACCGAGCTTTGTTCGATTTTTTTTGGTAAGTTTTCTAGAAACGATTTATGCATACGACGCCTACTAGATTTCATGAAAATCGTTGGAGCTCTTTCCAAGATTCAGATTATGGATTGTAGTTAATAGTAAATGTCATAGTGTAATAATAAATAATAATAATAATAAATATTTCGGACATCTAACACACAACGCCGTCTAGTCCCAAGCTAAGCAGAGCTTGTGTTATGGGTACTAGACAACTGATACAAATACATATATACTTTTTTTTTGTAAATACATACATATTATACATAGAAAACACCCAAACTCCGAAACAAATATTTGTAGATCATACAAACATTTGGTCCGACCCGGGAATCGAAAGTAGTTGTCAAAGTCAGTAGTATAAGATATAAAGGTGTGAAACTAATATGTTACGATGTTTACTCTGTTAAAAAAAAAAAAGTGTTGATTTATGAAATCTATTTTGCTTTGAGTTACATCCCACATATGTACCAGAGTTGCTCCTTTAAAGGTGTAAGATAGATAGATATCTCATAACTATTACTCTATAACTCTAGTTTAATTAAGCCTTCATAGAAAACGAGCTTTGAAAAATACCAAAAAGAGGTCAACATTACAGTTTAGACTAGACAGACGTGTTTAGACTAACACATGGTCTAAGAAATCAAGGTCTCGCATTCTGAGAGCCCCGAGGTGACGTCACTATCCAGTTACCACGTGATAGCAACATGACACGAAATTAACCAATCAGAACCAGCGACAGCGATGATGACGTCATGTCGTTCGTCGGAATGCCATACCTGGCGTAGTACATATATTGCTATACCATGGACTAATGTAAGTGTACAGCCATATAAACAAATTGATTAAAAAGTAACGTTTACTCATAGTTACAGAAACGTCTTTTATTCTATATATACAAAGTTCTTTAAATAATATTTACGCAAACAGTATCTGCCTTTGAAGATAATAAAGTGATTGAAAGTAAATTGACTGCCGAGCCCTTATGGACATTAAATTATTCGTTATGATGTTCCGGCTCAAATGCTTACGCTGTTATCACACCTCTCTTATCGAGGCAAAATCTTTTTTTTGTCCGCGACTGTACTCTGCCTGTGGGAAGCTGAAACAGATATGTAAATATGTACGAAGTTTGCCGGGTCAGCTAGTATATAATATGTTACTACCAAAGGGCATTGAGAATGAATAAATAAAAATTACTTTACGTTAATATTACAGTTTAAACGAATATGTGAGATGAAAATCACTGTAAGATTTTGCAAAAGTTACAATTTACATTAAATATTCAATTTATTTACATATATTAAGATACTATTTTCCTCAAGTGATAATAATAATATGAATTTACATATTCCTCATGTAACAGATCTGGTGTCCATAAAACACTTGTTGCGTTTCTTAAGAATTGAATACATTTTGACCTAATGTAGTAAATAAAAAAGTAAATAGATAAATATTTTTCAAATGATAAATAAAAAAAAATAGAAAAATAAAAAAAAATGATAAATATAAAAAAAAAGATAAATTAGATAATTAAATGAATAAAAAAACTAGATAAATAAATAAATTAGATAAATTTTGATAAATTTCGTAATCCAGGTGAGCATTTGTTCCTTCTTTCTGACAGTTTCAGCTATATACTGCAATCTCAGCCTCTGCTAATTTCAAATTGCTTTTATGACTTCAGTACAGAATTCTCGGTAATTGTGCTTAGCTTAGTAGGTTGACAGCAAAGCTTTAGAAATGTATTTTTCCACACCTACAAAGTCCTTTGATAAACTTGAACAAAGCTTTTGTCTGAAGTTAAGCAGGAAAGTTTATAGCTGGAAAACTAAATGTGCATTCAAAGCCGGAGAACAACGAGTAAGGAAGTAAGTTAAAGTAGGGAGATGTCTTTTAGCTTTTGACATAGCAAAGAATAGTTGAGTAAAGTATGTTTATGGGTGGTATGGTGGGATGAGTACGACCGTGTGGGCAACGTGATAAGTGGTGGCTTCACGCTTTCACGTGCATTGTAGTGTGTGTTTTCAGCAGTAATTTCAGTGTTAAAAAGAATTACAAATACCCATAATCGATTTTTGAGGTTTTAAAAATAGGTATTAAGTACCTACTAAACTATTTCACTTAAAATGAGCTGTTGCGCCTCCCTATATTTATCAGTGACAAAAAAAAAACTTCGTTTAAAAAAACCGACTTCAAAAACTGAAAACTTCGTTTAAAAAAAACGACTTCAAAAACTGAAAAGTATAAAATAACTGAATTTGTATGTGCTACCTATTCATAAGTTTGAAGTCGGCGCCAAGCCAAATGTAATAGTAGGTACCACACTCGCTATATTTCGAGACGAACGTCAACGACGTCACCGACGCTTCGGTTGTTTTGTCCTACGCGAAGAGCAGCTATCCCGCTCAAGGTCACGCGCGGCGAGTCCTACTATTACATTTTGGCTCGGCACCGACTTCAAACCTATGAATAGGTAGCACATACAAATTAAGTTATTTTATACTTTTCAGTTTTTGAAGTCGGTTTTTTTAAACGAAGTTTATTTTTTATTTTTCGCTTTTTAGTCTTTCTCAAGTCTCTCATCATCATTTCACCTAAATAACTTGAAAGAATACGACTAAAGGTAACATACAACATACTGTATAGAATAATAAATAAATATTTCGGACATGATGTTTACAGAATATGAAAGCATGCAGACAATTGCCTTAACTTTATTGCAGGCGCTCACGTAAATTTGAGGGTTTCCTTCAATTTCCTTGGAATCCCATCATCAGATCCTGATATGGTGGCCATGGGACCACATGGGGAGCATACCCTTTCGAATACAAAAATAATTTTCAAAATCGGTCCACAACTGACGGAGTAATCAATGTACATACATAAAAAAAAAACAAAAAAAACAAAAAAAAAAAACGATGAAATTGAGAACCTCCTCCTTTTGGAAGTCGGTTAAAAATAAATATCTTTGAATTATATTTTTTCAAGTTAAGCTAACTAAACAAGTGAAGCAAACATGGTTTAAAGGGAATCTTTGTTTTATATCGAAATGTTATGTGTTTTTTTGTCTACAATTTCGTTCTACATAAGATCACTTTAAAAGAAACAATGCGTAGATTTTTTTAATGTTTAAGTACTTTAATAACTAGATATTTAACGTAAGTTTCCCTTAAATGTCGGAAATGGATTTTCCGGTACAAGCACTAAAACTGAAAGGAGGGAATTGCATACCACTAGTCTTTGCGTGGGCCTACCCTACCTACGCCTCACGGACCTGCGAGACGGTGCATCGGGGGTATTGGGCGTATCCCAGGGGTGGAGGGAGACTGCAAGGCGGTCGAGCTCTGATGTTTTGCTTTCGAGTAGATCATAACTGCCTGCGCCTCCGCTGGTAGCGGACGCTCCCGGTCTAGTTCCCTTCAATAAGTCCTGATACTAGTTGCTTAAAGCACATTTTTTCTAAGTGTTTCAAATCTATAGTCATATTTTTACACCTTAAGGGGGTCCACAAAATATGTAGTCAAGGCTTAAAAAAGCTAAGTTTTTAAAAGTAAATAAAATTAATTGGCCTCGGCTTCGGCCGGAGTCAATTAATTTTATTTACTTTTAAGTATGGGGTACGTCTCGGGTATTCTCGAGGCTTCAAAAAAACACCTATGTCTCACGTAATTTCCCGGCCTTTGAGATAATCGCCGTCGCCCGCGCCGGTACCCATTCCTTTGCTGACGGTTCGCGAAGATCTCCATCGCTGCGAAAGAAACTACATTCTGTAAGTATAAAATATCATATTTCAAATATTTAAAATTGTCTTTTTGTTCCATTGCTTAAAATCACCTTAATTTTAATTTCCAGTTTCCTTTTTTTTCTCTCGTTTACTAACTTCTGCAGTAAGGTATTCTCCATTTATGTTTCCCAAAAATGTTTCTCGAAAATTCTTTATTTTCTTGCTGATAACTGTATTACAATTATTTTATTAATAACGCTTGCGGTGCCATTATTTCGACAGAATAAGACGTATATTTTGTACAAATACTCTTTGAATTTTCGTTGATAAAATTTTGCCCGTGAGACAGCGTGTAATAGCAATTTGAAAGACCGCGAATATTTAGACGTTTCTATCATATTCCTAAAAATATAATGCAAAGGAAACACAACTAAGTTGTAAAAATGTAATACTAGAAAAATACATGACAATTATAAATTTCAGTCTCATTAGAGTAAAATTTTGAAAATATTGGTTCGCAGTGTTTGCTTTTACGCGGCTTTACAATTTCACCGGCTCCATATGATTTTCTGTAACTCAAAGTAATTGAAAATTTCAAGAACTTTTACAAGTCGCTACCACTATTATAATTGAGCATATTTTTATTTCCGAACACCGTCGATAAGTCTAGAGTGTATGGAACCCTCAATAAAGGAAGAAAGTAAAGCCCTTTGTGTATTCGTCTGGCTTAAATATTAATGTGGATTGTTCATTAACGTAATGGAAAAGATAAAATCTTAGAAATAACAAAGTGTTCTTGGGCAGAAGACATGATTTATTTCTCATACATCTGAAACGAATGCCAATTTTGTTGTTCAAAGACTCTCTAAACTTAAACTAAAAATTATTAAAAATTTCAAAGATTAACAAAAATAGACACTATCTAAATACATGCATACAAAATTACCATTTTAGAAGATAATTTTAGAGAAATTTTAGTTTAGTGATGCAATAACAGAATTAGCACCATTGTCTCTTTTATTTAGGGTTACGCTGAGCGAAGCACAAGTAGCAAGCAAATGCCCCCAAATTGCTGGCGAAACGTATTTTTAAATACTATAATAAAACTTTACATTACTATGAATTATTTTTTAAACTATGCAATAAAAAGAACTGGTCACATTTTAATGAACTGTCTGGGGTAGGAGAACCTATGACCTCTCAATAAATAGGCCTTACCTTAGCTATCACGCTAGCGCCGCGTCTTTATTTAATTGCAACTGGGTGTCAATTATATTAATTAATTCAATTAATCAGTTATATCATCCCTGCGGGTGTTCGGTTATGACAGCATGAGTATATGATAAAGCGATATCATATTACAGACGCATTCTGAGACGTAATTCTCATTTGTTATGACTGGCCTTTTGATCTAGTTGCTTACATTTTTACTTGCACTCCAGTGCTATCTTTCTCCTCACCTGTCAAGGGAATATGCTAGCCAGCACTGCCGGTCATTGTTCCTACTTTCTTTAAATCGCTCAGACAAACACAGAATTACATCTTTACAGAATAAAATTTATTTAGATTGATGATGTAATTGAAGAAATGTGTGGCTTTCTGTTCGCCTGGCAGATACTAGTGCTCATCGGTATCGCCTGTCATTTTGTTTTTGAACTTTTTAATGAATGAACTAAATGCTATAAAAATTTCAGCCTTACAGGAACAAGTTTTTTTTTCTCATTTTTTTTACACTTTCAAAATCATAAAAGATGATGATGTGCAGGGCTGAGGCCTTGATGGTTACGTACTTAGCACGTTATGACTCATCACTACAAGAGTTTCTAGCCTTACAGACACTCCGTTGGTCGAAAGGTTTAGTAGCTCTCTTACTATAAGCGCATTGAAGTTAATGATACTTTTTTAAAGTTTTGTGTTTCAAATCAAATCAAATTCTATTCAAATACTTGTACAATAAGTTACAGTAATTGCTAATGGCACCCAAAATAAGCTACGCTTGTATCAGTTTAAATGTAACTTATTTTTAACATCTACCCATTTACTTAGAAATAAAGCTTGAAACAGATATTTAGTAAATGTATCTATAAATAAATAGCAATGGAACATTTATAAAACTTTAAATTCGTAATATTACGTCATAACAGTATAGCAAGGCATTTGATTGTGACAAGTTAATGCTCAATAAAATAACACACATACTAATAACGTATTAGGTACGTAGTAGTGAAGACACATGTTCAGAATAATGTACGAATGGTATAGCCGTTACTCCCCAGCTTCCTGCTACGTTCAGTGTTCTGTGTTCGATCCCCACATAGAATAACACTTTGTGTTACTCAATTTTTTTTCTTGAGTCCAGGTGTTTTTTGTATCCACTTCACGTATGTTTGTAGAAGTAAAGATTCTTCTTCTTTGTCCTAGCCTTTTCCCGTCTGAAATATTTATTATTATTATTATTTGTTTGGGCAAGCTCTAAGTCCTTGGCCACCGTGGACCACCAGGTGGCCAGTGGACGTCCTCTACCACTCACTATATTTGGCAGCGCTAGGGCTTGTTTCATGTCCTTTAGGGCGTCTCATGACATGACCGAACCATCGCAGGCGGCTTACGGTGAGTTTTTCTGCGACCCCGAGACAACCACTGATGTACTCGTTTCGCACTTTATTGAGTCGAGTTACACCTGCTGCCCATCTTAGCATCTTCATCTCGTTTACGTGCATTTTCCGTTCATTTTTTTTTATTTTACTTTTCTTATTTGAAGGCCTGCCAAAATGAATACTCAGCCTGATGGAAAGTTTAAGTACAATCGAAGAGTGGAGGCCACCATACTCACTGCGGAAGCAGACAATACAGTATGGCGGCCTACGCTATGGTTACCTTTCTCCTTAACTACGTTTCCTATACTTACATACTCATATATACATACGTTTTTACCACCAAAGGGACAGGCAGATACGAATTATAGACCCAAATTCTTTTGACTATAATTTTAGGCCCACTTACGTAATAGAGAATAAGCCTATTGTTGTCAAGAAATTTAGTAGAAATTTTTGGTAATTATTGAAACGATAGTAGGAAAAAAATATTTGGTATTGGATAGGATTTAGGAATAGATAAATCGAGGTGTCTAAGCAAAAGCTCCAGTAGCCATAACTTGAGCTTGGTATTGCCGGCATTGCTCGGAGCCCTTTTTTCGAAATCGTGAGTCCTTGATAAATAAATAATTTTTAACTTATTCACGTCTAAAAAAACATCAATTTTCCTGAATAATTTAAAAATGTCATTCTTTCAGTTTCGATATAAGACATTTCGCTAGCGGTATATAAAATATGATCTACAGCGTATTATTATATTTAACATAAAAAATATCTAGAATGTAATAAAGTAAAATTATCCAAAACTAGTTTTTCTGTATTTATTGTAATATTTAATCTGCATTTAACTAACAATATGATAAGTTTGCATACGTTAAAAACTCTTTTAGCTTTTCCTCGCATACCAAAACACAGATAATAACAATTCATGCATGTCAAACAGCCCTGCGGAGTGAGTTACATTACACGACCTTTGTGAGTTGCAACATTGCATTTTAAAGAGATTCTAGAGAGTCTTACGCGACGTAGACTAACCATAATTTAAATACAAATATAGGTCGCTTTTGATGTCGCTTTTAAGTATTAACTTGAAGAATTTCTTCACAGGTTGTCCAGGAATACGAGCGGGCCGTAATCTTTCGCCTTGGCCGTCTTCTCTCGGGAGGGGCTAAAGGCCCTGGTACGTATTAAAATATTACTACATCATTAAACATTTACCACATTTGTTTTTTTTCTAAAATAAAAGAACTATTCCTTTTTTTATTAATTCTAGTAGACTGTCGAATGTTGGGTGTTCGATTCTCACATGAGACAACACTTTGTATGATTCACAAATGTTTAATCGAGTCTGGGTATTCTCTGTGACAGTTTTATCAATGTTTGTAAAGATCCCCGCAACACATGTTGCTATGTTGCTAGAACGGGAGTCCGGTCCATAGGTATATATTGCCAGGAATATATTAAGGTACTAATATAGCAAAGAAATTTAAGATTTAATGTGGGTAACTTCCTACATAATTTATTATTCCAATGATAATGGGTACATATTTCAACCCAGTTATTGCCACTATCAATAAATTTTGTAGATTATTATGAATGTCAATACGAGTATCTATTTCCAGAAAAAAAAAGTGTCACATTCGTATATTATATTATATCGTTATGTACAAATTATGTGTTTATCACGTCGATAATCTGTATGTATCGTTTTTGTACTCAGTATGTAGGTAATAATATAGGAAAATGGTATATCAAATATATTGAGCCAACGCCGAAATGATGGAACCGTGAAATTCAAGGAAAAAACGAGTAAATTCAAATTACGAATTCTTATCACATATTTACAGAAATGAGCACTTGACAGATATATTTTTAATGATGTACATACGTATATATTTCGAACTAGCTGTGCCCGCGACTCCGTCCGCGTGGAATAGTGGCTTTGGGCAGCAGTTTTCGGACATTTCTTTTGGTTCATAAACACCGTCATTTGAGTGTTTAGAATAATCGAATTTAAAGTAATGCTTCTCTATACACGACATTAGACGTATAGCCATCGGGGATCAAAGCATAGAGGTTGCTAGGATTGCTAAGACGTGACAGAGCTACATAAAGCTGATCGTGTGAAAAACAGTTAATACTTATTTCTACACCCACAACTTTTAGCGTACCTATGACCGTGAGGTTTAATTAATTGTCACCGCGAAACATAGGCTCACTGGAAACCGGACTCGTTTAAAACTAAACGGAAAGTGGTTTGGGATGAGAGGAATCCGAGGAATAAAAACACTATCACCTTTACCGCACCCTGTTAAAATCTTTGGTCACTTTTAATCTGGTACCGTTGCAACGTTTTGGCGGGCTTAAATATTTAAGGGGCATTATGGGTACGCCGACTTTTAAATTAATTTTATAAGCTGGTAGTCCAGTAGCACTGAGGGATCACGCGATAATGCATGAGATTCACGATCGATGGACAAACGTGCCTCACGCTGTTCCCTGTTCTACCTACTTCGAGTGGCCATCATTCGAGAACGATGTGAACTGAATCGAGATTCTCGCTGAGCCGAAGTTTCTGTAGCACGAAACCTGGCCTGACGTTCCTGAGATGCAGTGAGAGCCTCATGATCTTCTTCGGATTCCTGTGATCAAACTAATCTCATCCTTTTAGCATTCCTGCTGCACTGGGAGAGGTTGGATCTTTTTCGAGGCATTCTTACAATATACTAACACAACATATTTTAGTAAACACGTACTTATCATAAACAACTAAATTATAAATACTTACAGATTATTACACAGTTTCATTTTTTACAGTTTAATAACTATTATGACGTGTCAACCCAATCTATTAACTATCGAAAACAACCAAAGGTGTTATCTGTAAGTACTTCCTGTTTTTAGAAAAATACCGAAAGCAAGTCAAGAAAAATAACGTAAGTTATATGTATCACTGACCTTTTTTTTTACGTGTGGAAATACCCTCGGACCGTCACCCCACAGGGGTTTGCGGCGGGGCGGTGTGTCGGACTCGAACCGACTAAAACCACACGGTGTGCCACTCTGCGCCTGAGACGGGAGGGACCCGGGATCTGCTGATATTAATACATCCAAATTCCTCCCAGCGCCTGCCCGCACAGAAGCGGGCACCGGCGGCGGATTGGGTCCGAGTGGAGGTCGTCCTCCCGGACCTTCTCCGCCACCTCCATCTGGGAGATTACATCTTCGCAGAAGGTTGTGACCGCGGTAAAACTGCTGCGAGAGATCTCCTCCGATGACTGCAGTGAGGGCCCGACGCTGCGGCGCCCAAGCGGAGCAAACCATCAGCGTGTGCTGGGCCGAGTCCTCACTGCAGTCGCAGTGGTGGCAGGTGGGACTCAATTCCCTCCTGGCGACCAAGTGCAGGTACCTTACGAAGCAACCGTGCCCGGAAAGGACCTGCGTCAGTCGGAAGGAAAGGGTCCCGTGCTGCCGCCCTGCCCACTCAAGGATGACCGGCTGGAGAGCCTTCACGGCGGCAAAGCCAGCACGTGGAGTCTCCAGCTGGAACGACCATCTAGCCATCGTGGCTCGACGGGCGGCTTCACACCACTCGCGTACTTCGGGCGGAGGGCGAATGCCACTCTCCGATACCAGCCATACAATACCACTTCAGCCACCCGTCGATAAACTTCGGCGAGCACTTCCGCCTCCAAATCCCACGGGGGTGTTCCGGCCAGGGCGCACGCCGCCTCTCTTGACACCGTGCGGTATCCGCGTATGGCTCTGACTGCCAATACCCTCTGAGGCCGCCAGAGGCGGGCCTTATTTAGGGCAGTCAGAGCCGCCACCCACACCGGTGCACCATACAGCGACATTGACCGGACAACTCCCGTGTACAGGAGTCGCGTTGCGACGCTGGCTCCACCCAAGTTGGGCAAAAGTCACCCAAGAGCGGAGGCAGCGTCGACCAGCTTTGAACCAAGCTGTCGGAAGTGCTCGTCGAAGAGTCACCTACCGTCGAGGATCAGGCCCAGATACCTCATCTGGGCCCGACGATAACACTAAAATGGGACCACACGGGAAGCACCAGCTTTCAAATAAAAAAGAATCAACAAAATCGGTTCACTCGGTCGAAAGTTACGAGGTACAAAAATAAAAAATAAATAAAAAAAATACAGTGGAATTGAGAACCTTCTCCTTTTTGAAGTCGGTTAATTACTAAATAAAATGGTTTTTTTTAAACATAAAAATTAGAAAATATTTTAAACTAAATAAGTAAATAGGTATAAGGTTTATAAAAGAATCAAGAACTTGAAATCAAACTAACCTATACAAAATAAACATACTACTCGTATATGTATTTACAAACCCTATAAACCCTAAAGAAATATGTCCTTATTAGAAACGACTAAATTGTAAGTACTTACAGATTGTTACACATAAAATTAAGAAATAAAAAAAAATCAAGAAAAGAAAATAATGCTCTCGGTGCGCTTTATATACCGGCGTGGTCGCGTAGCCGTTTACAATCTACAAACGTCCAGCTACGTGATTCTTTAAATTGGCATAACTTTTTTATTTATGAACCGATTGACATGAAACAAACACTAAATGTTAAGTGAAGCTTACCACAATATATTAGTGAAACCGCATTTCAATCGAATAAGCTATTTCTGAGATTAGCGTGCACAAACGCACAGACAAACAGACAAACAGATAAACAGACAAAAATTCTAAAAATCATTGTTTTGGGTTCTATTGCGTTCATAAAGCCCCCCTATAATAGTTTTCCTGAGATATCTTCCATGTACAGACAGCGACCAGTTACGATTTTATTATATGTATAGATGTAAAAGGAAAGAAGATTTATTTGTGTCACTTATTTTTTCTAACGATCGGATCGGGTATCGGCGATATTTTGTCAAACATTTACAAACTTTGAACTTTAGTACAATGTTTCTTTCATAGGTATTTTCTTCATCCTTCCGTGCATCGATACTTATGCACGCGTAGACCTTCGTACACGTACATATGATATACCACCACAGGAAGTAAGTATTAGTATTTAAACACTTTCTTAGTAATTTCTCTGTTAGGTACCCCACGTAATAATAACACATAATAAACAAGAATCATGGAGGTCTGAAAGAGATCAATTACTAAGTCTTGTAACTCGAGGTACGTAAGTCGCCCTATGACAATTGTATCAATGGATATTTTTTTTTTTTTTTATATTTGGCCCGCCAAAATGACTCTACTCTGCCTGATGGAAAGCATAAGCAGAATCCAAGAGTGGTGGTCACCATGCTCACTGCGAATGCAGACATTGCAGCATGGCGACCTACACCATGGCGGCCTAGTGATGCTACTGCATCTTTTAGTCTAGTCAACAAGTATGGAACTTGTTGACTCGACTAATTGGGCCTCCGGTCTCGCACTCACCAACGAAACACGACAGCACGAACGCTGTCATTTTACGTTGATTTTCTGTGCGAGGGTAGTACCGCCCCGGTCGAGCCGGCCCATTCGTGCTGAAATCAGCGTGGCTCTACTACCTTCTGCTTACTGTCCTCTCCACCAAAAATACATCATCTTTAGTTCTTGGATATAGCAGGAATTTGATGCTCTGCTTGGAAACACACATGGTACATATATAAATAACTAGTCTTCGCCCGTGACTTGCATTTAATAAAAGTATCCTTTGTTACTTCTAATACCTCCAAGAATATGTGTACAAAGTTTCATGATGATCGGTTAAGTAGTTTCACGTGAAAGCGTAACAAAGATACTTACATTCACATTTATAATATTAAGGATGTACTGATGGACCACGTATTTTATTTTTAACTTTTTTTATATATACATAGCTACCAAAATGACTCTACTCAGCCTGATGGAAAGCACGAGAAGTCAAAGAGTCACCACACTTATTGCGAATGTAAAAATTCAGCATGGTGACCCACATTATGATGGTTTAGTCAAATCTTCAAATTCATTTTGTTATTCATTGCACCTGGTTTGCTGTATTTTATTTTATAGGAAATGAGGTATGCAAAATATTCTTATTTATTTTAATTTCTCAATGTTACAAACATAAATTATGGGAAATGATTTGAATAGATCACAATATTATGATAACTAGGCATAGGCCTACTTCTTAATTTGCAAGAATGAATCTCTATAAAGGGTGGCAGAAATTCAAATATGTTGACTGAACTAAAGAGCTGAATCACGAAGCCACCCTTACTTTCAGGTGCTCACCAAAGATTCCGTAACTGTGTCAGTTGATGCAGTGGTCTATTATCGCGTGCAGAATGCTACTATCTCAATCGCAAACGTCGAAAACGCTCACCACTCAACGAGGCTTCTCGCTCAGACTACTCTCAGAAACACCATGGGTACACGTCCATTACATGAGATCTTAAGTGAGCGGGAAACCATTTCTGGCAACATGCAACTCTCCCTAGATGAGGCAACAGAAGCTTGGGGTATTAAAGTTGAGCGAGTGGAAATGTAAGAATGCACCTCTCTATTTATTTATTAAATAAGTATGGCGGAATACCTAAGACCGGAATGGTTGGCACTCTCTGGGTAAGGCGTTTTCTCAGCAGTGGGCGGCAATAGACTTTTTTTATGGAATAGGCGGGCAAACGAGCAGACGTATCGTCTGATGGTAACCGATTACCGCCGCCCATGGATACCTGCAACACCAGAGGCGTCACAAGTGCGTTGCCGGCCTTTGGGGGAGGGGGGGGGGGGGTATGGTGTCAGGGGATGGGGGGGGGGGGTTGGAGGCGGGGGATGGGGGAGATACGGGGAAGTGTGGGTATGGGCCTCCGGTATCCTCACTAACTCGGTGAAACACAGCGCAAGCACTATTTCACACTGGTTTTCTGTGAGGCCGTGGTATCACTCCGGTCGAGCCGGCCCATTCATGCCGAAGCGTGGCTCTGCCACGGTATAAAGACTGAAGAAAAAGTGTTAGAGGGTTGTTGTTTTAAAATAAAAAAGACGATAATATATGAAGCAGGCTTTTAACGACAGGATGGAGTGAAAGTTCTAGAGCCACTGGATTTCTGATCTCCTATTTCGTATTTGTTAAGCACAAGCTCACTAAGCTGCTTGACTGCTGACATTAATTAAAACTTAAAATTGAATTTAATTAATTACTTGCTTTTATCATTATGATCACCTCATTATTAATATATTATCTCTCAAATGACCGAGGCCCCTAAATTAACATATATTATTATGCTTATCAATAAAATATTATTTTCTTAAACATTGAAAAAACTTAATGTTAGTCTTCGGATACAAATCCAGATTGAAGACTCTACCTACCTTTGTTTACGTTTACGTTGTTTACCTAACTATACGAAGCGGCCATTGAGTCTCGATGTATTGAATCAAAACAACTGCAACACCTTGAAGCGCCGGCACACGGCGTAGGCTGTAATTTTCTACCATTCCGTCTTTTACATGAATCGTGCTATATACGAGCATTGTGAAACGACACACAATGTATAAAAGCCTATGTTCCATATTCGCGTTATATTATGCATGAAAGTAAACGCTGGTCACTCGTAATTTATGTGTTTTTCTAACAGGTCGTGTGAAATTACAGCCATGTGGTAAAGTTACCATGAGAAATTGAACAGTTGTATCGATTACTACAATATAACAGTGATCGGTAGTATGAGTATTGAAGAAAACTTTTAACGACTTCATACTATAAATTCACGAATGATGATAGTGAACAACCTGAAAAGGTTGGACAATCGTTTTATCGTACTATGGAACTTAATAAACGTAACACTTATTTTTATTTGGGGGACGAATGAAGACGTTTTATATGAATATTAAGATATAATTTTTTTTCCTCGTGATTTAGTTCCTGGATTCAACTCTATATTTAAAACAGCAGCGATAAACAAACGAATTTATTTCAATAATTCTCATAATAAGCGAAATTTTGAAAAGGGTAGCTTAGCTAAGTTAGGAAAAGTTAGGAATAGTTTATTAAATAATACAACACTGTCTTCATTAATGTATCTGGACATGAATTACATATTGACTTTATATCACAGTAAGGACGTCCGGTTACCTGTACAACTCCAGAGGGCAATGGCAGCCGAAGCAGAAGCAGCAAGGGAGGCCAGAGCCAAAGTGATTGCAGCTGAAGGAGAACAAAAAGCCTCACGAGCTTTACGAGAAGCCTCTGAAGTGATTGGCGACAGCCCAGCTGCGCTCCAATTACGTTATCTGCAGGTAAAAAGACTCACTATTAAGTAACTGTATTGACAAAAAGGCAAACGATCTTTTTTGCACTGTGATATGTACTACCGATTTGTATTTCTCTTAAAAAATCCTCATTACACATCGTAATCACAGAGGTGTTCGGAGATAGCAGGGCATTTTTAACCGACTTCAAAAAAAGGAGGAGGTTCTCAATTCGACTGTTTTTTTTTAAATATTTGTTACCTCATAACTTTCGACAAGGTGAACCGATTTTGACGATTCTTTTTTTATTTGAAAGCTGGTGCTTCTCGAATGGTCCTATTACAATTTGATTGATCGATTGAAGTCGGTTTTTTTTTGTTAACATTTGTAATTATAGACTTGCATATTCCGATTTACATACATTTGTGTATTGGCTTGACAGTTTTACTTTGAATCCCTCGAGTGTCCGATATGAAAAACTACGAAAATAAAAACACTTCAACGCTTAAATGGGTTAACTAGGTTTCGAAGTCTAATAGGGAAGTGCAACAATGTTTGATAGGTTTTCTCAACATTGGGAATCTCCAATGATTGTAAAAAATTAAAAAAACTAATTTTCGTCAAACTGGAAATATTACTTGGCAATGGAAATAAAGACTTAAGTTTCTTTACTATTTTGTTTTCTAGACTTATCTTCTCAATTATAGGTTTGTTTTTGTGTTTAATTGAATATAACTTCTGAATTCTATATTGCAGACGTTAAACACCATATCGGCAGAGAAAAATTCGACGATTGTATTTCCCCTACCCATCGACATGATAACATATTTCATGAGAGCAAGACCGGACAGCAATATGTAATTAGTTAAGTAGTTCAATATTTAATCGCATTTAATCACATTTAATCTTTTAGGTTAAGAACTAAAAAAGGGGTATCATGTTCATGTTTGCTGATTCTGAGCCACAGCACTGGTGTTTAAGCTGGTATTGTCCGATCATGGTGCCATTGATACTTTATTTGTTATTACAAATATCTTTTGTAATACCATGCCATCACCAGATAATGTGAACATGACTACCCTCTATGAGACTATAAAGTTTATTTTGAAGTATTATAAAAATAACAAAAAACTTAAATTACTAGAAGCTTTTAAAAATCATAGCCTTTATTGGACTATTCCAATTTCTTTGCTTTGATATCAGATCTGATGCCGTACCCGGAATATAGACGGTTATAATTTTGCTAGCTGTTAACTTCACTTTACCTAATGATCTTTTTATCATTCTCTAAATTAACAGAGCACTTTTTTCTTAAGTAACACAGACGTATTCGCACACATACACTTTCCTTAACTTGGTGTTAGTAATTTAAATAAGAGTACCATTAATATTTACGTAATAGTTAAATGTCATAGATAATAATAGAAACTTTTGAAATCATAATGAAATGATCTCATCAATGGCTGTGCGGTATTAGATTGATAACAAAACATAGATTTAGAATAGATTCATGTAATGTGTATTGATTATTATATTGGTGGCCTCTTTCACAAGAATCAAATTAATTAAAACAGATATAATTTGATATTTTATTCTACGTTAGTTGATTAATAATTGTGAAAAAGGTTATATTCATATGGGTAATATAATAAGCGATACTCGTCACAACTAGAATAAGAGAATACGTTATATTCCAAATTTTAATATTTATTATCTATGTAACACACAGTAGGAAAATGTTGTATGTGATAGATGTTTGTTTTGTTTAATTATACGTACTCAATATCTAATCCTGTTCAAAATTTTGGTGAAGAATACATGTGATGGAGATGATTAGCACTTTTGAACAACGTAAAATTTTTATTCTATCAAAAAAATGTATGAAATGATACGCATTAATTGACACCTCATGTTGCCAATATCGATCAGAGTGGCGTGCAACGGAAGAGGCCTATTTCAGCAGTGGTGATGATGATGATTGCCAGTAAACAACTCAGTAAGAAGGGCAACCAACAGCAGATATGCAAATTGAATTGGCTAACTTGGTGAATCGTAAGCTAACTTAGCTTACGAGCTTAGGAAAGAAGGAAAAGAGATTAAACCATTGAATACCATTTGGATTTCCAACTGTACCACTCTTGCTGACACAACTAATATTTAAACACGCATTTTTTTTTAATGTTTGGGCCTGCCAAAATGACTGTACTCTGCCTGTTGGAAAGCATAAGCAGATTCCAAGAGTGGTGGTCACCGTCACCATACTCATTGCGAATGCAGACAAGGCAACAATGCACCACACCATGGCGGCCTAGTGATGCTTCTGCATCATTGCGCCTTCGGTCACGCACTCACCAACGAAACACGTCAGCACTGCTGCTGTCATTTTACGTTGGTCTTCTGTGCGAGGGTAGTACCGCCCCGGTCAAGCCGGCCTAACCGTGCTGAAATCAGCGTGGCTTTACTATCTTCTAAATGTACTATTTCAAGGATTTGGTAATAAATAATAATCTAATAAAGGTATTTTTATACATAATAATGTACAACAAAATATACATAGTTACTATGCAGCAGGCAAGCAATTACAAAAAGAAATACAGATCAATAGTTTAACATAGAAAACATGTGGTAATAACATTAATTTGTATTAACTAAAAGTGAAACTGTTTAGTTTATAAAGGTTTCATTTTCAGGTTTCAGTTCATACAATAATTAATTATAACAAATATTCATCATCATCAACAGCCATTAACAGTCGACTGCTGGACATAGACCTCTGTTTAGAAAGGAGTTCACCATGGGAGAGCCACGCTTCGGCATGAATGGGCCGGCTCGACCGGAGTGATACCACGGTCTCACAGAAAACGGGTGTGAAATAGTTCTTGCGCTGTGTTTCACCGAGTGAGTGAGGATACCGGAGGCCCATACCCCAATCCCTACCCCTACCTCCACGCCCCTATCCCCAAAAGGTCGGCAACGCACTTGTGACGCTTCTGGTGTTGCAGGTGTCCATGGGCGGCGGTAATCGCTTACCATCAGGCGATACGTTTGCCCGCCTATTCCATAAAAAAAAACGAGGTTTGTCACAGCATATTGTCAATATACGACTCAGTAAGAAGGGCAACCGACAGTAGATATGCGAATTGTATTGGCTGAATTAATGAGTTGTAAGGCAAGCTGGTACAATATTTAATATTGTGTCAAATCAATAAAACTATTTTCAGGGAATGAGCATCAAATACTACAGTCAAGAATAAACAATTGATAATGCAAATTACAGTGTAATTTATGTTATGTTATAAAATATTTATTTGAATCGGAAACCCTTTGTGGTCATGTTTAAATTTAGTTATGTCATACATTTGTCAAATAATTTATAGAATATAAACAATAGACTGCGGTTATCTACCAAAAACAGCAACATTCAAAAGCGGCTGAATGGACGCAATACAAACATAATACAAGTTTAAAAGTGTAGTGCCCATCCATGCTTGAGGTCGGATTGGTTAAACCAAATATTAATATTTGAAAAATATTTAATCCATATAACAATCTATTATTATCGATGTTTAAAGTAGAACTAGTTTTTAAGCAGTCGGCACGACCCCTAGCATATTCATTCTCAAAGCACATGTATTACTACACGACTTATATCGTTATATAGATGTTAGTATCACATAAGTATTTGATAATTAAATTTTTTAATTAATATCTTAAAGACGGTTAACACGTCCAATATAATATATTATTTAACACTTAATTTGTTTTATTTGTAAACTATCGCTTAATAGACTTCGTCTTTACTTTTAGTCATGATGTCACCTACGGATCAAAGAGCGATATCGTAGTTAACCTAAGTAAACTAACTATACCTATATACGAGTATTATTGAGAAATTTGTGATATTTCTGTACGGTAAGTTGCCAGCAAAATTGCACTCTAAGCCGTTTTCTACTGCGCTGAGTTTTGTGGGTACAAATCCCACATGAGATAACACTTTTTGATTCGATGGTGAATATTAGCAATATCATGAAAGGTATAAATTTTCAAAGAAATTCTAAATTTTTCTTGTAACTAAAAAAAAAAACTAGGTATATTTTTTTTTTTTTTTTCCTTATGTACTCATTAGCAGGTCTACCTTTAGGCGCCCGCTTATCGTTGAATTTTGGGACACCCTATATAGGTAATGCTTTTGCTTGCGCTTTGTCCGTATTTATTCGATAATTGTAATATTTCTATGGTACCTATTTAAAATATACTTTGCAAAGAAATTAATATTATAGATATAGGCACCAAAACATTTTAAATAAAAAAAGAAAAACAAGTTTAAAAAGCCGTAGTTTCATACTTTTTAGCGTCGTTTTTTGTCGTAGTTGGGTTTTAGTTTTTACATTTTTTTTTAATTATTACCAAACGAATTATTGCCTAAAAGTAATTGTTACCTATGGACCCCACTGAATTCATTAGTATTTTATAGAAAATTATGGGTTAAAAAACGTTTGTAATAAACTGGGCGAGACTCTTACGGCCTCAGATGTTCAATCACCACGTGGAACCAAAGTTGTATTCGATCATCACTAAAGGTTCACTTATATACTAGTACCTATTTACTAGTAGGTAAGGTAGGATAGAGCAACATCTGATTTCATTTTTTAAAATATCTTTATTTATTCCGGTATTTATATAAAACAAATAAAAGTATCTTAAAAAGATTATAAAATATTTTAACCGGCGTCAAACCGGGTTATGTAACTTATTATTTATCATACGGGGTCAAATTTAGACGACAATGCATGTTATGACGAGCATGACCTGATTCTGCAGCCATTGTCCTGATAGGCGCCACACCAGGGACCTCCTCTAGGTTCGTTATAAATTCATTGAATTATAGGGGTCATTAAATGCACCAATAGTTGACTGATTCAGGGGAAGGAGGGAATTCTCTAGCTTTAATCTGCACAGACAATTTAGACATGCATTGAATTGCTACAGATTATTCAGAAGTTGAAATATCAGTATGAACAACATTTTGAAAATGCCTTAAGCCTTGAACAGTACATACATGAAGATTAAACTTTGTACCTACCTCTTTTTACGAAAACCATGCAAACGGAGGAGTATGAAACTTGGAACGGTTAAAGTTTATGTGGAGGAGGAGTACAGGAAGGTTAAAAAAAAAGTGAGTTGTGGGCTCCCACACATAACTGCGATGCGGCGCGATGCGGCGTGAAGTTCTTGCGTTGCATTCGTGCGAGCTCGCAGATATTTGCGATGCGTTGCGAATTCGCAGTTATGTGTGGGAGCCCTATAGTCGAATTTCGACCATAATTCAAATTATTCTACTGAATATTTCATTCAATACGAAAATTAAATAGATCCTCAATTTAATCAAATCCTTTATTCAAAGTTCCTAATTTTTTTATCCACAATTGTAGATTATTCACAACAATATATTCTGTTATTACACAAACGGTGTACAAATATTGTTCAGCTCTATAAATAACGGGGAATCAAAGAGTAATTGAATGTCGATTCAAGTAGTAGTGTATTATTATTGTGAGCTTTTGCCCCTGGCTTTATTTAAAATTGGATAATAAGTAAGTATGATACCGTACTCGGTCCTATTCAACAATTAGAGGAAAATCCAACAACATCATTGAAATTAGCTTTGAATTATAACATACTAAAGTGATTTCTAGCAAAGTTCTATAGAGAAATTATTTATTAGTTCAAGTTGAAATTTTGTTAAAAACATTTTATTTTGTGTTTTTTTTTGAATACACAAAAAATCTTTGTTATATTTCCATTACGTTCAGTTGTAAGTAAAGACTTGTGAGATAAGTTATCTATAGGTATATTAAAACGTGAAGCAAAAATATATACACCTTTTTCGAAAATTATACATAAGCCAAATAAATTGTCCATATAAACTTTAAATGTGCCAAGTTTCATATTCCTCATATGACATTTGGCACATTTAAAGTTTATACGGAGAACGAGTGCAGAAAACTAAATAAAGTAAAGATTATCGACCACTGGGCAACCACGTAAATACCAAGAGTTGCCTGGTATTTAATGGGAACAACACAGTTGCACTGGAGGGGTAACTAAGTCGAGTGAATAAAACTACAACTTGTCACTTGTTCTAAAATATTGTATTGTTTCCCTGAGCTGGATACTTAAAAAAAATTACACAGGCTTCTTATACTACTGAACTGACAACAACAATATCGCGATTCAGATACAATGCACAACGCCCTCTATCGAGATTCAACGAAAACTATTATGTAAATTCATATGTTATTTTGCGGTTCAACAATTAGTACAAATAACGATGCAGACCTTTGCCTGCAACTTTATTTTTACCCGACTATGGCAAAGCCAAAAGAGGGTTATGATTTTAGTAATACAAGGTATCGTCAATACGTGTACATCATAATGGAAACGATTAAAAGAGCTATAGGATTAAAAAAGTTCATCATTCATTCCTAATGAGAAGAATGAAAGTATACTAGCAAAACAAAACATCATTTATACATCAATACTGTAGCTTTCTATACTAACATGAATGTATAGGTATATTATGTAGCCTAAGTTTGATACTATATAATATCAATTACGTGATGCTACAATTCCCGTTTAGCTCAAAATTAAATAACACTAAACGTGGAACTTCTAAATAGGGACCATCAAAATTTTTCAACTTTTTGTTGAGGCCAAAATATGCTTTAATAACGAGTTCTAAGACTCTGAAACCATTTTCATATCACCCTTTGATCACTCACTTTTTAGATTTTGGTTTGTGAAATGATTAGTTGAAAAGCAGCTAAAGAATTGCTAAGCATTAGTTTTCTATCAGGTGGCCGACGTATAACTCCGATGGAACTGATAAAATATGCCGATGTATATAGCTCGCTCTCACTAAAGGGTAGTTTTACTCTTGGAAACTAATGAACAATAAGATAAATAAATAGATTATTCATAGGTAGTTATTATTCATACAATCGCATCACATCACATCAACAGCCTTTAACAGTCCCCTGCTGAACATAGGCCTCTCTTCTCCTTAGAAATACACTTAAATAAAAATCTTTATTGCTTTTTTCTAGTTTTACTTGGCGTCGATGCAGTTTGCAACATTAGTGAGGGTGGTTCATACTCAAGCGTTGCGATCTGCCTGAATTTTCCCTCCTTAGAAACGCAACCGTTTTTTAAATAGGACAAAGGAACAAAGAAAGCGAATAATTTGAAAAGGATTGGTTAAGGATTGTAAGTCTCGAATGGGGAAATGAGTCCGAGATTACAATACCTCTAATGTCCGTCTCGTGATTGGATAGGCCATTAGCACATCAACTAGCTTCTCGTAATTAATAACAGTGCACAGATTATATTGGAGATGTGCAAGTCAAACTGACATGTTATTTAATGGTTAATTTATAAACTCAATGTTCTTAGTAACGGACTTATCGTTCTAATGGTTAGTGACCCTAATAGCTGAGCTGAAGGTCGTGTGATCAATTAGGACAAAATATAGTTGTGTGGTAAGCACGATTATCCATACAGTTACCATAACACAGACTCTAGATGCTCACTTTCAAGGTGATAGCAACGCGTCGAGCAGGACCTCTTCTGTGGGCCGCTTTTGGATTATATTCAAATTCAATCATGCCCCTATGCTGGTCACTTGCAGGACAGGTCGCTTTGGGCCGCAAAAAAGTCCTGAAAAACTCGGTCTGTGAGACTTCGAGCCTCGGACCTCTAGTCTCGGAGTCTGTAACAATAACGTTACCTTCTGTAGTCATGCGAATGTTATAACGAAAAGAAGAGTTACTGTAAATCTAAATTTCATTTAACAAACATTGCTTACATGAGTTTATTGATCGACGTTGACAAATAGTATCCGTCCGTACCGAAGTTCAGTTGATACCTACATTGTGACACACTTCACACGTGGCATTGACAAACACGAATACCAACAATCCAAATATTGGAACGTACACAAACTCCGGATATTCACACTCAATCCTGGACCACCTGACAACGCAAATTTATTAAGGATACTCCATTATCACTTCAATGTAAGATTGAATCAATTTATCCAATAGGTTTTTCATAAAGAAAATGATAACTTGATTTATGTTATAAAAAGAAATTCCTAAAAAATTGAAACTAAAACTTTGTCGCTATGTATATCTTATATCGCTTATTCCGGTAAATTCTAGGTCCTTCCTCAGGATTCAAAGTATCTCCATCCCAAATTTCATTTAAATCAGTGCAGCTATTTAGACGTGAAAGCGAAATTGACAGACAGATAGAGTTACTTTTGAATTCATAATACGAGTAGGTATCAAGACTATCAAGTATGAATATGAACAGAAATAATAACAATAAAACCTTGATGAATAGCATACACGGTTATCTAAACCAAATAAGGAAGAACTTGTCTTATAAAATTCGGTTTGCTGAATAAAATACTAGTATGAGTATTTATGAAACATAATAAAATAAAAATGAACCGCCAAAAGTGTTGCAACGCGCAAAACTCGAGAACCGCTAGTTCGTTTTTTTTTAATAATTTCGTAAAGGCATAAGGTAATAAATAGTAAAACAACACTTTTCTTTTCCCGTACAAACCATACAGAAAATTATAAAATCTGTCGATTATGTCGACAGAACTAAGTCTGTCGGGGCAGCTAGTTTTACATAATATAGGGGAAAGTCGGGTAGCCCCGGACGGCGGGTAACCCCGGACATTTCAATTTCTAAGAAACTAAACGCTTTGCGTAGCTTTAGCAGTATTGTAAAGATGCGCCCTCTAGAGTAGAATCAAATGCAGTTCAGTTGTGGCACGGGCACCGAATAACTTAGATGTGAGTGAGTGTTTTGTTCCCGCGTAAAAATTTTCGTCGCTCCTGTCAAATTAAGGTAAGTATGCATAATCTCTACTTTCATTATTTTAGGAAATTTTATATCTTTAAAGGTTCTAATAATATTTATTACAATTCTTGTACAATTTATGAGCTTTATTTAAAAAATGTTGCATGATAACAATCGGGTACCCCCCGACACGATAATGTCGGGTACCCCCGGACATGGTTTTAAGTTATTAATTTCGCAAATTATTGTTAAGTAAACTCTAATTGTATTGTCATTTTACTTATTTATGAAAAGTGCCTTAAAATTTTGTTAATATTGTTGCAGAAAGACTTGAAATTTGCCAAAATTCAAGGGAGGAATTAGTGAAACAGGAAAATGGGATGATAATTTTTTTGAAAGAAGCTGTTAGATATGTGATGGAAGGCAAGTTATTAGTTATACCGATGCCGTCAACCAGCTCAATAGATTTATTGAAAAAGCTACCACCACTTCCTAATGCATCAAAAAAACGTTTGTCGACGCGGGCGAGAAAGACTCAAAAGAGCGAGATTACATCTTCGCCGTATAAAAAGAAGTGGAGGATAAACAGAAGAGGATGGGCAATAAACATATAAAAAGAACAAACGGAAAACCAAAAAAGCAAAAGATGTTGAAAACAAAGAAAAAATATTATTTCTCAAAAGGAACGAGAAAAAGAGACTGAATGCATTATATGCGGAGAAACGTTCGATGAAGACTGGATTCATCGTTAGGAATGTTAAGACCGGGCCCATGAAGATTGTGTTTATATAGATGCTTCAAATGTTTATTTTTATTGTGACGTTTGCATGGCCAAAATACGGTTGGACCATCACTGATTACTATGTCCGGGGCTACCCGCCGTTTTTTGTGACGCAAAAAAAATAAAGCAAATTATTCTTCGTATATTTCCTGAAAAAAATGTGATATGAATCCCAATGTTGATATAATATTAATAAAGAAGTTCATAATTTTGTTTTAATAATAAAATGAACACGGAAAAATCGTTCATTTGTTTTTTATTTGCAATTCATTCAAGTGTCCGGGGCTACCCGCCTTTTAAATAAGTCAAATACAAGACGCAAAATAAATTTGTGCTCATTACATCCACTGCCGGACATTGCCTCTCAGTACACACACAGTACAAAAATGATATTCTCAAAGCATTTTCCTTATTACTTACGTATAGTTTTATCTTGCCGCTTTAATCTGGCTTTAGAGTATGATTTAATTTAATGGAAATAATTTCTTTTCAGTCCCAATTTCTTTAAATTAAAATGTTAGTTATTACACCTGTGGAACTTTGCGCTACATTATGCAGACGTATTCTTACCTCAAATTGTAAGACTTGACACAAAAAACTGATTGGAACGAAGTTCCTTATGGGGCATTGCGGAGAGGTAACCTTGTAACATGACTGTGATATGACTCAAGCTTTTGATTATGTGGATCATGAAATTCTACTTGCAAAGCTTGATCATTACGGAATACGAGGAAATGTCCTAGGTCTTATAAAATCCTATCTGACTGACCGGCAACAATATGTAGAAATTACTCGCGTAAATAACTCAACGAAAAATGAAGAAATATACACCTCTCATATGCGAACAGTGAAGTATGGCGTGGGTCAGGGTTCTGTCCTGGGTCCTTTGCTTTTTATATTATATATAAATGACCTACCTAAAGTAACTGATCATCAAATTACATTATTTGCGGATGATAGTACAGTTACTATAGAATGTACAAATGAAGAAGAATATAAAAGTGAAATAAATGCTGCATTATTGACTATAATAGACTGGCTTGACAATAACAACCTTAAAATAAATGTAGCAAAAACTAAATTAATGCAATTCTCACAAAGAGTACCCACGTTACAAAATTTGGACATAAACCACAAAAATACTAAAGTTTGTGAAGTTACCACAACGAAGTTTCTAGGCTTAACTATTGATAATAGATTAAATTGGAAAACTCACATAGAAGATTTATGTAATAAAATCAGTAGCTCAGCATACGCTTTGTTTAAACTTACGCCAGTATTGAATGTTGATGCACTGCTTACAGCATATCATGGAACTACAGAGTCATATCTAAGATATGGTATAATATTTTGGGGCAACTCCACTCATAAAGACGTAGTTTTTAAAGCTCAAAAAAGATGCATTAGAGCCATGTTCAATTTAAATAGTAGAGATAGCTGTAAACCATATTTTATAAGGCACGAAATCTTGACTTTACCCTCTCTATACATTTATGAAATAGCAACTTTTGTAAAATCAAATCCAGAGTTATTTGAAACTCTTTCAGACACTGTTACACGAAATAGAAGGACTAATACACGTTATAGACTTCGCATACATAAAGCAAATACAGCTTTATTGCATAAAAGCATCTACTTCATGGCGCCAGTGATATTTAAAAGATACCACAAGAATTTAAAAAATTAACTACTAATTTATTTAAGAAGCGCCTACATGATTTTTTAGTAAAAAAATGCTACTATGCAGTGAGTGATTTTCTCTCAGAAAAATAGGAATATTCTGTCTGATTATTAGCTGCAATTACCTAATTTTATTATTACTTATTTAAATTGATTTGTTTGTAGATTATATGCATAGTATGGATTGACAATTTTGACATTTAATTTATATTATTTTTAATGTGACATTGATAATAACTATTGACATTTTAATTTTGTTTGTTTAAAGTATGTGATGATAAATTTAGTTTTTACTGACTTCTTTCTATTATTTAGTGACATTGATAATTTCCGTTGACATTTATTCTTGTTTGTCTGAAAAGTGTAATGGTAAATGTAATAAATAATATATAGTATTTCGAATTAGGTGATTGTTATTCTTTTAAAAAAAATTTTGCATGCCGTTAAGGTAGATCAAAGAGGACATGTTTAAAAAAATGTAACACCATTGTACACCTTTGTTCAGCGAATAAATGAATTATTATTATTATTATTATTCTCTTTATTTCATTTCTATATACATATTAATTACATTTTTAAATATAAATATAAAAAAACAAATACATTTAAAAATATAAAAAATAGTAGACCACCGACCTCGGGTACAGGGACCAAGAAACCGGTGGTTAGGGCTCCAGAGACAGGAACCTCCTCACAATACGAGTCGTGTCAAGGAGGACTGCCTTCTGCATCAGACCCTTGATCCAGCCCTCTAACGTGAGCCTCTTAAGATGTTGGTCGAGGCTCTTGGCTATCAATCCGTGAGCAGATACGACTATCGGAACAATGATCACCGAATCCACATTCCACATATCGACAATCTCGTGAGATAAATCCAAATATTTCATTTGTTTTTCTTTTTCGACTTTCACGAGATTCTCGTCATGAGGAACGGCGATATCGACAATCATTGCGCGGCGCTCTAATCGATCTATCACCACAATATCAGGCTTATTGGCAACAATAGTCCTGTCTGTGATAATAGATCGATCCCAATATAATGTAGCACGACCATTCTCGAGAACTGGGTCGGGCACATACCTGTAGTATGGCACCTCTGAATTCACAAGTTTGTATTTAAGGGCAAGCTGTTGATGTACGATCCTGGCTACTTGGTTGTGTGCAAATATTCGCCGTTAGCAAGACGAGAACAACCAGAAATAATATGCCTGATAGATTCTCCAGGACGGTGACATGCCCGACAGATGTCGACCGTCCCATCTTTCAGGATATACCTCCGATAGTTATTCGTCATGATAACTTCGTCCATAATCGCACAAACAAAACCTTCGGTTTCTCCGAAGAGATCACCATACCGTAGCCAGGAAGTTGAGGCCTTGAAGTCTATATCGGGCCCATTAAGAGCCCGATAAAACCGACCATGAAGTTCTTTGCCCTTCCATACCTCCCTGCGATCATCAGTACTAAGTACTACAGGTTTGCGCCAATTCTCTTTAGCCAAAGCGAGCGGAGTGAGTCCGGTATCCACTGCAACTACATTACGATGCACTCCCACATCAGTGTGAAGAAAATATTCTCTAAGATTGTATATCTCGCGATTGTGTAGGGTCTTGATATTTAATAGTCCACGACCCCCAAACTTTCGCGGGATATACAACCTCATAACCGATGACCGTGGGTGATGCATTCGGAATGCAGTCAGCAATGTACGGACTCTCCGGTCTAGGGCATCTAATTCAGTCTGAGTCCATCTAACTATACCAAAGGAATACATCAGAACCGGCATGACCCAACCATTGTAGGCTCGCACCTTGTTACCGCCTGATAAAAGACTTTTAAGTACTTTTTTCAGGCGGCCAAAGAAGCGTTCCCGCAACGACTGTTTCATATCAGATTCTGGTATTCCTAAGGACTGTGAAAAACCTAGATACTTGTAGGTTTCGGCTGCAGACAGAGATCTGAGTCTTGTGGAATCTGAAAGCTCTATACCTTCAGATTCCGCAATCACACCTTTCCTTACATACATGACTGCACACTTGTCTACACCAAACTCCATTTTGATAGAATTACTAAAGTTTTCCGTAACCCTTAGTAACGCTGTCAATTGTAATTTAGTGGGGGCAAATAGTTTCAAATCATCCATATAAAAGAGGTGAGATATAACTCGATCATCTTTCTGCAACCTATAGCCTAACCCTGAACCCTCCAATAGAGTACTTAGAGGATTCAAAGCTAGACAAAACCACAAGGGACTCAGACTGTCACCTTGAAAGATGCCTCGCTCAATATTTATAAGTACGTCGTTTACCGCAGTCTGCCGACATCCAGGATAGCGAAGTACTGTTCTCCATTGCCCCATACACGACTTTAAGAAAGTGCACAGAGTTGTATCAATTTTATACAACTCCAGCACCTTCAAAAGCCATGTATGTGGGACCGAGTCATAGGCCTTCTTATAATCTATCCAACATGTCGCCAGACTCTTACGATTACGACGTACTTGTTGGCTAATGATCATGTCTGTAATAAGGAGCTCTTTAGTGCCACGGGATCCACTTCTACATCCATTCTGAGAAACGGAAATTATCAAATTATTATTAATATGTGTAGAAATTTTGACTCTCAGAATAGATGTCAGAAGTTTATACATAGTTGGTAAACATGTTATGGGTCTAAAATTTTTGGGATCCATGGCACTACCAGATTTATAGAGTAAGTGGGTAATACCAGTGGTTAAAATTGTGGTAATGACCCCGAATCCAATGCTGCCTGGAATTGAGATGCCAGACACGCATGTGAGCTACGGAACCATTTAAGCCAAAAGTTGTGCAGACCGTCTGGACCAGGTGATTTCCAATTCGGCAATGAACGGACTGCACAACTTACATCATCTTCATCAATGACAACTGGTTCCATAGATGTTATAGACTCACATGAGCGTCTGACATCCCGCATCCAATCACCATCTGTGTGAGTGACAGGCACCGACCAAATGTTACGCCAAAATGTATTTGTGGCATTTTCATCTGGCAAGTGCCCATCACGCTCACATGGATTCGGTGCCTCCCATTTTCGATACACCCACTTCTCATTTCTTTGGAACATACGATTCTGATTGAACCGGTCTCCTCGTTTTTTGTACCGTCTTATCCTATTTGCCCATGCATAAACTTTCTGCTTCAAGAAGTCAATGCGCTCCGTGACACTCGACATGTACTGTTGAGGACTGATGGTAGTCCCCAAGAATGCCTGTTTCACAAAGCGCATGACTCTTGGCCGTGTATTACCTAATTTAAATGCAATTAATTTACCGATGAGTGTCCTGGTCTCAGCAATACGACGTTCTATTCTGCACTGCCAAGCTGGCACAGCATTTTTGGGTCGAGTAGTGATTTGTTCAACAAATTTAACACCAGCTACTCGACAAACTGCCATAGCCGCACAGTACAAAATAGAATGTGTATCACTAAGATCCTCGCTATTACCAAAATAATCTGGTAATAACGAATTCAGGGCACCCACCAATGCTAAATTGCGTCTATGTATGGGCAAACGGGGCAACCGGGGTCTGTTATTAAAGTTAACATACCGGTACTCCTGAATCGCATGCTCCAAAGCACTCCTTATCCTATCATTACATTGGGTACTTACGGATATTTATTATTATTATTATGTTTTTATACCTTTTCTGGTCTCCCTTTTATTTTAAAGAGGATGCTAAATCTAACACACGGGCCTTAGCCAAGTGTGCCAGGGGTGAAATGGTGTGAGATTAGGATGACGATGATGCGAGAAATTTTCGTGTGAGACGGCATGTATTTAAAAGAACTGCTTTTTGAATCAGCATTAGAGTGGATTTCGGCATTTGCAGTGTGTTGAGGCTATTTTGCAGAGTCTTGGGAACCACACCAGTTGTGGATATGATAATGGGTACAATTTTAACTCTATCTACCTGCCATTGTCTTTTGATTTCAGTAGCTAAGTCTATATATTTTGAAACTTTTTCTGTGTGCGTCGTAAGAAGATTGTGTGTGTTACATACTGCTATGTCTACAATAAAAACTGTCCTGTTAACTTTATCTAGGATTGTTATGTCAGGTCTATTGTAATGTATAGTTTTGTCGGTAATTATTGTCCTATCCCAATATATTTTAAATGCATTATTTTCAAGAACTGTACTGGGTTTATATTTATAATAAGCAGTTTTATTGGGAATGAATAAATATTTATGAGCCAGATTTTGGTGGATAATTGCAGCAACTTGATCATGTCTGTGTTTGTAATCAGTTTGTACAATAGATTTACAAGCGCCTGTGATGTGTTGGATGGTTTCAGAACTGCTATGGCATCGTCTACATAAGTCGGTTGGAAGATTAGGGAGACGGATTATGTGTTTTTGATAGTTAAGAGTATCTATAACCTGATCCTGAATAGCGATCACAAAAGCCTCGGTTTCTGGGAAGAGTTCTCCGCGCAGCAGCCATTCGTTCGACGCTTTTCTGTCGACATGTGTTTGGCTGAGATCGGCGAGGTGTCTGCCATGTAGAGACTTTTGTGCCCATAAGTCTATTTTCTGTTGCTTACTTGCTAATTTTGGGTGAATGTTTCTGTCATATAAGTTGAGCGGGGTTAATTTTTTGTCTATATCGGTTAAGAATTTATGAAGTTGGGATTGTTCGGCTTTGGCATAAAAATAATTGCGTAGCTTATCTATGAGTGTATTGTGTAAATTCTGTATGTCGATGAGACCTCTACCTCCATCGTGGCGGGGTAATGTAAGGCGTTGTGTGCACGATCTGGGGTGATGTTTCCTATTGGTTGTCATGTGTGTGTTGATTGTGCGTTGTAATTTAATAAGATCGCTTTGAGACCAGTTTATAATCCCAAAAGAATAAATAAGGACCGGGATTGCATATGTGTTCATGGCTTTGATACTATTGCGTGAATTTAATTGGGTTCTCAGAATCTGATTTAGTCTGGCTTTGAATTTCTTTGTTAACTCTAATTTTGTGTGTTTTTGTTGAATCTGTCTGGACTGATGGAATCCTAAATATTTATATGTTGTATGTTCGTCAAACGGTTCTATTTGTTCACCTGTACTAAGTGTATAATAGTTGTATTCTGTCTTGCCATGGTTGATCGAGTGAATTTTACACTTGTCTACCCCGAACTGCATTTGGATGTCCGTTGAGAATGACTGTATAATGTCAGCTAGTTTACTAAGTTCGGTGTAATTAGTTGCATAAATTTTAATATCGTCCATGTAAAGTAGGTGTGAGAGCATGTGGAATGAGTTATTGGATCTTAATCTAAAACCTATATTTGTATCATCTAGTAGCTTAGATAAGGGGTTGAGTGCCATACAAAACCAGAGCGGGCTAAGTGCGTCTCCTTGAAATATGCCTCTTTCTATTTTGATCAGCTGAGTAGTTGATGAAGTGTTGTTCAATAGTTTTAATTTTGTTTTCCAATGAGCCATGGTTGCGCCTAGAAATGATATCAGACTGGGGTGAATTTTGTAGTGTTCTAATATATATATTAACCAACTATGGGGGACAGAATCAAAAGCCTTTTTGTAATCAATGTACATCATCTGAATATTCCTATTTCTAGTTTGCGCTTGCCTCATTACTATTGAGTCTATGGTTAATTGTTCTTTACAACCCTGACTATTCTTTTTACAACCTTTTTGTTGTTCTGCTAGGATGTTATGTTGATTAAGGTGGCTGTAAATAATTTCACTGATGCACCCTGTAATGATTTTATATATAGTTTGCAAGCATGTGATAGGTCTGTAATTTGCAGGATTTTTCGGGTCTGAACCTTTTGGTAGCATGTATGTGATTCCTTGTGTTATGAATGTTGGCATAGAGTGTGGTGATTGTATGAATTTGCAAATATGACTATGGATGAATGGATGTGTGCAGCTAAATTTTTTATACCAGTAATTGTGTATATGATCGGTGCCAGGTGCCTTCCAGTTATGTGTGCGATTGATAACCTGTGTGAATGTATCAACTGGGATATTTTCAAACTCCATTGCGTTAATATTTGATGTGTCTGCTATTTTTTGTAACCAGTCTGCATGTGTGTTATGTTGCACAGGGTTTTCCCAAATGCCTGCCCAAAATTGGTGAAGGTCTTGAGCTGAGGGTAATTCTGTGGATTGTGGTGTTATTTGATTATTGTGTCCTAGGGTTCTATAAAATTGTTTTTCGTTACTAATGAAGTTTGTATTTTGTTGTTTGCGTTTAGTACAATTTAAGTATCTTTTAAGTCTATTTGAGATCGCGCTTAGTTTCTGCTTCAGTGTGTCAAGAAAATGTTGTGGGTCAGTGTTAGGTTCTTCGTGTTGTGAATGAGTTTTATATTTATTCTTTATTTCCTCTACAGTCTTTAATATTTTCTGACTTCTATTTCCGAACATGTATTGTGTTAATCTTCCTATTTCTAATCGATATTGTTTTATTCTACTTTCGATTCTTCTTTGCCACGCAGGTTTCCTATGTCGTTTATTAGTAGTTGTATTATCTTCAGTGTTGAATCTAGTGCCATTACAGAAAGCTGCTGTATAGGCTGCTGAATAAATTAAAGTGTGTAGTGAATTAAAATCTAAATCTAGGTTTAAGTGTTTCGGTAGAGTATTGTAATTTAAATGTTGAGTTATTTCAGCAAATTTTCGTGATGTCTTTTGTTTCGGGATGTATGGTCTTTCTTCTGGGTCGATTGTACTGAATCGTGTAAGAGCATTATTAAATTCTACTTCTATCCTATTATTATCCATACTATTACTACTATTGGTATCGGTGTTATGAGTGCTGTTGTTTTCATTATGAGTAGTTGTGGTTGGTTCAGTCAGTGTAAATATGGTGTCCATTATGCTTTCGGGTGTGTTATTTGTTTGATCGGCAATAGAGTGGTTTAAGTCAGATATTCTTTGGTTATTCAAATCTATTCGTGATAATTGTACTTCCTGCTTTATTTCATTTATTCTGTTGGTGTATGTCTTATTAATAAATATTATTCTTCTTTGGTCTGCAATTCTCTGTTCGGTTAGATTAGATAAATTTGGTTGTTTTTCTATAAATAATTCATAAAGTTTTTTACGATAAGCAGTCATATTTGTTTCTAGATCCGTTGCTTCAAGGTAACATCTAATAATATCATCGTTCATTTCTTTTGTCCATTTCATCCTATTGTTGCTAGAGACTGTTTGTGTGTGTGATGAATGCTCGTTTTGGCTATGTGTGTGTGAATGGTTAACGTTTTCATCTCCTATTTGTTTTCTTACTTCAGAAGCTATTTCGTCTAACACATGTTGTGAGAGCAATTTTCTTCTTATTATAGCTCTCTTTTGGTCTCCTAACCGCTGTCGAGTGGCTTGCATGTCGGGATATCTATTGTTGAATTCTAGATGTAAAGTTTCTAAGTAATTGTTTAGTTCTGACGTTTCGCAGTTTGTTTTGAGAAGGTATGTACGCCATATAAAACGGTTCATTTCTTCAGTCCATTTCTTTCGCGTACGAGAAGGGCCAGCAGTGGGTACAGGGTTAATGGCTAATGCCTCCTGCACAACAGCTGTTGACCTTGTAGTTCGGGATGAATATGTAGATGACGGTGATGAATTGGGTGATCTAAATAAGCTATGGGTTGAAGATGGTGATGGAATATTAGAAAAAAGTGAATGATCTGATTGTGTGGTACTAAATGAGGGTGAAGGTGATCGCTCAGTTGTTAGATGTTGCGCAGCACTGTTAAGTGTGTTAGTGCTTGCCAAGCGAGTTGTTCTTCTTGTCATGTATGAAGGGCGAGTTGAAGGTGGAGAAGAAGATAACGTTTTTGTATCATCGCCCGTTGATTCGGCTGTAACTTCTACGCGATGAGTCCGCCTGCTCAATTCACCGCGACCGGCTGTAGTAGATTGCTTGATGAGAGCCCGCCTGCTCGACGTCTCACCACCGATGGTTCGCATGCTGTGGCACCCAGCATCGGCTCCAGATGCGCCCCGGCGCTCCCCGGGAAGCGGCCGTAAATTATACTTCTTCTTGTCAGTTTCCATAAGTTCTCCATTTAATGGGTTTGGGATCGTTGGTTGGGTAGGTGTTAGTGTCAAGTCTCCGCCCCCGAAATCGCCGCTTGATCAGTGCAATAACTCCAAACAAACAGAAACTCCACAAGCGAAAACTCAACAAAGTGTTATTATTATATTATTATTATAACACCTTTTTTTTAGATAACAAAAAATAATAACACAGATTTGAAAATAGCGCCCTCTGTTAGACTCGTTATGCACTAATGCTATATCCAGTATATTGATTTAATTGTTTGTTCGCTGTTTGTGCGAGAGAGGGCGTAATTTTAAGAATTAAATTATTATAAGTTATGTTTAGTAATACTTTAATTTCATATAAGTTATGGAATCAGGCGTTACTTTGCGGAAATCCATGACATTAAATGCTATGAAATATATTTAGCTTTAAATTCCGTGAGACAAATATACAGATCTGAAAGCAGGGCACAAATACCACCGTCATCCATACTCACATGCACATATAGGTATCATGCATATGCACACATACAAAACAAGTGAGAAATAATTAGCATGCCATGCAACCAAACCTATACTCGACACGTGTTTCGACCCTCCACGGGGCATCCTCAGGAGATGTTGACTCGTCGAGCGTTTGAGCTCGAATGAGCTAGCCGCACCGCTGTCGGCCCTTTATATACCGTTTCGATGACGCTATAATAACGGTCGATACAATGTCATAAAGACATATGTGCCGAACTACCTGCAATCATACTTAGAAGTGGTGATGGAATTAAGTTTGTTTGGTCATTCAACAGTGTATATGCATTATTATTGTTATGTTTTGATATTTCTAACTGTTTCAACACACTCAGCCGGAAACCCTTATCGCAAACATGCAGAATGTTATAGGTATTGTTGCCGCTCAAGGAGTGGCCGGTGTCGATTAAATGTGATTTATCTGGATGGCCATTCCTGTGAGCGGCAACATGTTCCCTGTACCTAATTTCGAAACTACGGCCTGTCTGACCCACATAGACCCCGGTGCAATCATTGCATACTAATTTGTAAACTCCGTTTTTTTTTTTGAATTCTCTAATTTATCTTTACCGTTACATAGTTTACGCAAGTTATGATCCGATCGGAAAGCTACGTAAACATTGTGTTTTCTTAGAATATTCGCGATTCTATCTGAAATTGGGCCTATGTAAGTGAGACTCCCGACATTATTGTTATTTCTTTCGGGGGTACATGCATAAAGTGCTGAGCGCGCCCGGTCATTCTGCTTTTTCTTAATTATATTATCAATAACTTGTTTGGTGTATCCGTTTGAAGTCGCGATTTGATACAATATTTTGAGTTCTTTTGCGTAACTATCCATGGACAGTGGGAGTGACATTAAACGGTGGACATAACTGTGGAAGGCTGCTAGTTTATGCTGTAGTGGGTGACAGGATGAAGCGGGAATCGTTGTGTCCGTGTGTGTGGGCTTTCGATAAATTTGGAAATCGAGTTTGTTATTGACTCTCGTGATTGTTAGATCCAAAAAATTAAGGGACTGATTTGATTCTAATTCTAATTTGAATTTAATTTTGGGGTGGTGAGTGTTGAGCCTATTCACGAAAATATCCAATTGACGATTAGTACCTGTCCAACAGATAATTACGTTATCCACATATAATAAAACAGAATGTTGGGCTCGCCCACCACATATTTACATTCGAAGTAGTCCATAAATATTTCCGCCATTAATGGACTTAAAGGTGATCCCATTGCTAGACCCTCTCTTTGGCGGTAGTATTCGTTATTGAATCGAAAGTAATTTTGTTCCATGCAAATACGTGTGAGGTTAAGTAGGTCATTTATTTCTCCTGGATGTAAACGTTGCCTCTCCAAAAGGTACCCCAAAATACGTAGGCACTCTTCAAATGGAATATTTGTGAATAAACTATCTACATCTAGTGATAATAATTTCGAATTGTGGGGGGTGTTAATATTTTGTATTTTTTTAGTTAAATCTAAACTATTTTTTAAACTGTACTGTGGTTTAAAAGATGCCTTTGCCTTTAGTAAATTGTTTAGATATTTGGCGAAATCGTATGTTGGGGCACCAATGTAAGAGACAACGTGGCGAATTGGGATGTTGTCTTTATGAGCTTTTGGTAAACGAGTGTTATTAATTGCATTCTTTATTTCTAGAGTGAATTTTTTGGTAGGGTCGGTAGTAAGACGTTCAAAATCTTCCCCCTGGATAACATCGTTAACCCTCTGGTGGTATGCAGTTTTATCCAAAATGACTACTGTATTGCCTTTGTCGGCTTTAGTAATTATTAAATCATTTTGAGTAATTGTGTTTTGTAATGACCTATGTACTTGTATTTCGGAATAATTTTGGGTAATGGTGGTTGCGGACGCTGTCTTTATCTGAAATGCCACCTGATGTTTAACGACGTCATCCATTTTACTTCTAACACAAGCCATTTCTGAATCCACCATCAAAGTTTCGAGCGATTTCTGGGATAACCGTGGCCTGATGTTATATTTGAGGCCTTTCTCTAGTAAAGAAATCTCTGAATTCTGAACAGTTAGAAATATCAAAACATAACAATAATAATGCATATACACTGTTCAATGAACAAACAAACTTAATTCCATCACCACTTCTAAGTATGATTGCAGGTAGTTCGGCACAGATGTCTTTATGACATTGTATCGACCGTTATTATAGCATCATCGAAACGGTATATAAAGGGCCGACAGCGGTGTGGCTAGCTCATTCGAGCTCAAACGCTCGACGAGTCAACATCTCCTGAGGATGCCCCGTGGAGGGGCGAAACACGTGTCGAGTATAGGTTTGGTTGCATGGCATGCTAATTATTTCTCACTTGTTTTGTATGTGTGCATATGCATGATACCCATATGTGCATGTGAGTATGCATGACGGTGGGATTTGTGCCCTGCTTTCAGACCTGGATATTTGTCTCGCGGAATTAAAGCTAAATATATTTCATAGCATTTAACTTTAATTTGATGTTGATGTTTGTGAACGTATGTGACAGCGTCAAAGAATCTGTCATAGAAATTATAGTGGGGAATTCTAGAACAATCTATGAGACGATGTATTTAAGCGGATGTTTTTAGTCTCGAGTTCTTTTTCTGCTTAGAACTCAACAAGATTAGTGTGACTGTCTGTCTTTAAGTTGTTAATCATGTAGTGTAGCAAGAGCCCATTTGGTAAGTTGAGAAAATTTATTTTTAGATTTCTTTTCATGTCCTTTCTGTTGTTCAAAACATGCTTAGAAGGTCCATTTGTTTGTAGGGCTCTAAGATACGGGTGAGTGAGATCACCTGTAAGATACGGGTGATTGTGATCACCTCTAGGATACGGGTGAATGAGATCGCCTTAAGATGCCACACAGCGTTTTGGTTCGTGTGTGTGGCGAAGATATTATGATGTTCATGTCTTGAGGCGTGGCTCCCCGTACCAGGGAGCCTATGATGCGTCTGCTGGTATGCGGAGGATGGCCAGACCGCATATCAAGCCAACTTCCGTGCCTGCAGAAGGTCATGAAATCTTTTTTTATTATTACTCTTACTCTTGTTTTAATTTGTATTGAATAGTGTCACTACCCACTAAAATTTTTTAGATAAGAATCGTATTAGAATAAGAAACTGAAAATTTCTTTATTATGTGTTCATAGTGAAATATATACTGTGTTTGAGTTGAAATGTGTTTCTTTGAAGTGATCCTAGGGACACCCACCCACACACACATCTATCTCTTGGATTTTATTATTTAGTTATTCTTTTTGTTTGTTTGAAATTAAGTATTATTTTTGTAAAGGCGCCTTGGGTACTCATGCTTCTATCTACTGACTGGGTCGGCTGGTGAGTGGCACCCCCTGTTCAGGTCTAGGGGACTGCAAGGTTCGAATCCGCCTCCTTGGTAGGTCTAGGGTTGCGACTTGTGAACCGCCTGACAAGTTTTGGTGTTACAACCTAGCCGGCAAAAAGCGTCCGTAACGTAAAATCAAAAAAGCGTGTAAGATTTTAAAAATTTTGTATAGCGCTATCTGTAAGTTGCATATATTATTTTATTTGATGATAAGGAACTTCGTTCCTATCTGGTGTCCCACGACACCACATAACTTTTTATTTAAAGTTTATACATACATCGGCCGTTTGTTAATAATTACATACTACATATTACCAAGTACCAAAACCAAGTAGGATCGTGATGGACTTGTACCTGGCAAGAAACAACTCATTGCCTAAACAACACACTGCAACTGCTATGTCCAGCTATTGGAGTCACTATTATAAATTTGAAATTTATTTATTTTTTGCTCACATCTTTGGCTGACGTACTGGTGCTTTGCTATTGAACAAAACTGTTTGAAAACAATAAAAAGTTCAAAACACTATAACCCGAATACGTAAAAAGATTTGATATTTATATGTCACCTGGGCCATTAATACGAATCTATTGACATTATTCATTAAAATCGGTTCGGTAGTTTCGTCGCTACAGTGGAACATACAACAAACATAGACTGACAAAAATATTACCCATTCTTTTGGTTTTACCGTAGTCGGGTGATTATCCCTATATTTTTATTCGAACAAGTAACTAACTGGTCTGAACTACTGTTTATTTAGAAACTAGCTGACCCGGCGAATTTCGTATCGCCAAATTTTTCTTTTTTAAATACATATTATCTAAATTGCAGAAAATCTTGTTTTAGTCATTTTGCCCGTCTCCGCTTCCCAGGATCCCAGGATAGTGTACAGTGGCTGAAAAAAAATAGGTTATCTCTTAATTTTCTTCTATACAAACCTAACAATAACGAACACATAAAAAAAATATTGGTGCAGCCCATCGGAAGCTATGCACGTACATACATTTCGGTGATTAATTTTATATTTATACTAGCTGATCAGGCAAACGTTGTTTTGCCATAAAAAAATAAGTTATAAAAATAGATGTTGGTCTATTCTCAGACCTACCCGATGTGCACACCAAATTTCATAAAAATCGGTCCAGCCGTTTCAGAGGAGTATGGTAACTAACATTGTGACACGAGAATTTTAAATATAAGATAGATAAATCCATTTTACATTTACATACCATTTACCAGTTTACTGTCTTCCCAACCATAAAATTCCGACAGTCGTTAAACTGCTCATCCAAAAGTAGTACGGTAGTTTCATAGACCTTAAGCACATAGATATTAGACTTTCTCACAAATATAAATGTATTGTACCTGAGTTTGTTTGTTGTTAAGACACCACGAAATCTTCAGGAAAACAGTGCAGAGGTTGGAAAATATTTCTGCCGTTATGCCACACTACGTCACCACACTACTTAATGACCAGACACGTGATAATTT
Source organism: Diaphora mendica (assembly GCA_949125395.1). Lineage (NCBI taxonomy): Eukaryota > Metazoa > Arthropoda > Insecta > Lepidoptera > Erebidae > Diaphora > Diaphora mendica. The sequence goes on along the minus strand of OX421312.1, from coordinate 6,953,003 downwards.
GTCTGTGATTGATTTTACTTACACATACAATGAACGAAGTCCTTAAAGCAAATGACCGTTCGGAGTAACATGAATGTACTAAGTCATATTTATAGCTGGGTATTTAGATTATTAACTAAAATAGAATTGCATTGCCTCTTTAATTTAAATATAAAGCTACATACATATATACATTCTTGTCGCAACAAGCCGATAGATACATTCAGAAAATTAGAACCATGTGGTGTCTCTATAAGAGTGCACTTTTTAAATTTAGTGTCATTTTTTCCTTGTGCATATAGCAACTCTGAAATTTTGCTGTTGTAACATAAATTTATTACGATTATTAAAAATGGAACGCTTTACGAAAGACCAATGCGTTAAAATTGAGAAAACTTATTTTAAAAAATTGGAATGTAATACTGAGGCCGTTCGGACACTTCGAAGAATTTTCAGTCGAGACAGTGCTTCTTTTTTCTTTGGGATTTTGTGAAATCTCGGGTTCATGCAAATAAATCAGGAACAATTCCTGAGCTCAAATCCGAGGTCCAATGCGTCATCGGTGAAATACAGCCACATCCAAAACTAGTCATGGAAAAATTCATAAAAAGTGTAATGGCCTGCCATCAAAGCCATTTGACGGATATTTTATTCCATATTTAATCGGAATATTTATTCTTTACAATCCAATAAAACAATCACAACTCTTTTTAAAAAATACATGTTTTTATTTTGAGATGAGAAAGTACACTCTACCCTATATAAGTAAGGAAGTAATCATAATGGGATAATTTTTTTGATTGACTCACTTTTTATAACAGGAGCTAAATTAACTTAGAATCGTCTCGTTTATACCAGCTCCAAGACTAACTTTAAAAAGAGTTCTTGGCGTTGAGAGTAGTAAGTTCAGGAATTATTGGTAAATTATCTCATATAATTAACCAGTAGTTACTGAATTTATATCAGATTTTTTACCTATTCAGTTCAAGTACAATTGGTAGAAGAAAACTCTGCCATTGCTTGTTTTAATGTTTGTGAGGAACCCTCACATACTTTAAAACAAGCAATGGCAGAGACACAAGACATAGTCGAGAATGTATTGAACTGGATAAACGAACCAATTTTCGCTGCGAATTTATTCGCGTTGTAATTCCGTAATAGTATCTATCCTACAAAGAAAGCATTGCATGATGGTGTTCAATTATAGCAAGTGATTTCGATTTGCATAGTACCAATACTTCTAAGAAACAGAAGTATTATAGGAATCGATTTCGAATTTCGCATACTCAGACGATATAATAAGATGTCGAAACGTTGCCGAAGAAAGTTAATTAATAATATTATTGATGATGAAGAGGAATTGGGTGGTAAATCTAATTCAAAATTAACGATATTTGAAAAACAGGTAAGTTTCCAATCAATATTTACAAATTATACTCAGTCTAAGTGAAATAATTATGTAGGAATATAATAAATAAATTCCAGCTATGTATATTTAAAATATGGTGCATAAATACAATATATAATATAATAAATTATACACTGTAATGTATTGTATGTATGTATAGTTAGGGATTACAATATAACACTTTACAATACACATTTACACGTTACATTACAATATAACAAAATAACGCTTTCTATCCTTGTTCATTGTGTTAAGTATTTTGATATTATTATTTTATTATTTATACTGCTGTGCCTGAGGTCCCGGGTTCGATTCCCTGGTCGGGCAAAGTGTTATTGGGTTTTTTTTTTAAAGGAAATTCCTAGTAGCAGCACGGAGACTGGTAAATACATGCCCAGTAAATGGCAATAGGCTCGCCACCTATTACGTGGGACTTAAAAATAGTTGGCGAAATTAGGGTGTTTCTATAATACACCTCTGCCTACCCCTTCGGGGATACAGGCGTGAGACTATTTTATATTATGTAACATAATTGATATGTTTATAAGGTAATTGTCACTAGGCTAGCCGAGTACGTGTTTGTCAATCGGAATTAAAGAAGAGGGGATGTGTAGGATGCTACGGAAAACTTCGCACCTTCTTATCAAGTCATGAGGCTGACAAAAAAATAAAGCAAATTCTCACAGAATGTATCGGTCGCAAAAATATTATTGTTTGACCTGTTTTAATAAAAAGCACCCATAAGTAACTACAATTAAATAAAATCGATATTTTTATTTCTCATAACTAAACAATATGAAAAACTACCAGTTTTTCAGTGCGGTATGGGGTACATAAGACCCCACATTTTATTTTACCTATAGAATCTAAACTAAATAATCTGCCCACAGGCAGCGGCAGATTTAGGTTAAACAACTCATTGATAATAATAATCGCGACAAAACCCGTACAATTCGCCTTATTTGGCGCCAAAAAAAGGATTTTTGTCTCCTGTGGGCGGTGGGGTTTATTAAGCCTCGTGCCACTACGTCTGGTTCAGAACGAGGTTTCAAAGGTCTCGTAACGCAGTAATGGAAAATACAGATAAATCAGTGCAGCTGCGAATGTTTTAAGCTGGGTCTCCACAAAAGAAAAGTTGCCAATTTTTGTGTTATCAATACGTGTTGGTGACAAAAGAAAAAAGTTTCTGTAAAAGTTACTCTAGGTAGTAGAGCCACGCTGATTTCAGCACGAACGGGCCGGCTCGACGGGGGCCGTACTACCCTCGCACAGAAAATCGACGTAAAATGACAGCATTCGTGTTGTCGTGTTTCGTTGGTGAGTGCGAGACGGGAGGCTCAATGATGCAGAAGCAGGCCGCCATAGTGTGGGTCACCACGCTATGTATGGTGTATGGTATGAGTATGGTGACCATTACTCTTGGATTCTGCTTATGCTTTCCATCAGGCAGAGTAGAGTCATTTTGGCAGGCCCATACATAAAAAAAACCGAGTCTCCACCGAAGAAAAAAATGGCAATTTTTGTGTTGTTAACCTTTTTAGTGTTGTCAAATTTCGATGGTGACGCGCCTTAACTGTTTTATGTTATCAATATGAAAAATGTATTTAGTATTTAATAAAGTATTATCAAAACAGTATTTTTAAGTAATTGTTGCCAGTATAATTGTAAAAATAACAAAGGAATGTTTAATACACGTTTGTTATATAATGATTTGGTGTACAGTACAGTACTCATTTATCTTCAAAACACACATTGTTTCATGTATGTCCTTTCCAGGCCTAAAATGTATGGGCAAATGGCGCGACTCCTGTGTACACCAGGAATAAGGAGGTGAACTGTAAGGAATATATTATTTATTTATTATTATACTTTATTCTTACAAAAAACTATAGGTACCTAACCTTATTTGTATCTTTACTAATTAATCAAAGTCACAAAATCTTTTTTTATAAGACATCTTCCGCATTAGGAATGTACATCCTGTGTCGCGGGGGACTTTACAAACATACATGAAACGGACACAAAGTACACCCAGACTCAGAACATCAATTTGCGGATCCCGGATTTGTTGTCCCATTTGGAATTTAAAACCCACAATCTCCCACAATACATGACGCAGTAGAAAGCGGCGTGGCGACCGCTTAAGTTACTTGGCAAACCGTGCAGTCGATTTATTTACTGCCTATTAGAATAAGCAGAGTAAACAAAAATCATTAAACAAATAGGAAGAATAACTTACCATATAAACAATTCTAGAAATTACTTCTAAGTTATTTTAAATACGCCATAAAGAATTCCAAATTTAGCCTGTGACTTTGAATTTTACACGAGTGTGAGAATTTCAGCAGTTGGTAACTTAACTACTAATTTCAACTTGACCTCGACACCGCTATCAATTTGTAGATGTTAACCGAAATGTATGTAATCCGTCATTGTATACAATTCCTAGGAAATGTATGTAATTCCTAAAATCGCACGGAAATGTGTGAAATAAATTATATTATACTTACACATTACACATTTCGTAGGAAATCTATACATTTCCTAAATAGCAATCGGAAATGTAAAACATTTAAGATATTGGTGGGTAATTATTTTTCGGTTAGGTTAGGTATAATTACTTAATTATCAGACTGATTACTTGCCAAATGTAAAATTTGATTTTATAAGAATAAATATAAGTTGATTTTGTGATACGTTAAAAGTTAATAGATAGTTGATTTTAATTAGTAAGATAGATAATATGAACATATTATTATTATTTTACGGTATGACTGTTACCCGATTGTCTCAATAAGTGCTAAATTAAAAAAATATTATTAACAACGTATTTTATTACAGAAAGCATTTACTTTATACATTTCCTAATACGATATTGGAATTATATACAATTCCGAGGAAATTTATACATTTCCTAGGATATCTATGCATTAAATAGTTTTTCAATACATATTACAATATTTTATACATTGCCTAAATAGTATCGGAATTGTACACATTTCCTAGGATTTGTATACAATTCCTTGATTTCATACATTTCCGGTAACATAGATAATAACTTTTGCTTACAATAATTATAACAAATGCAACTTACCTTTCACCTTGCTATTTATTTATTTATTCAATCAGCTGCTGGGACTTTACAAACATACATGAAACGGACACAAAGAACCCCCAAACTCAGAACAACAATTTGTGGATCACACAAAGTGTTGATCCATGTGGGATTTGAGCCCACAACACTTAGCAAAGTAAAAAGCGGCGTGGCGACCGCTTAAACCACTAGGCCAACCGTGCAGTCAAATTTGATGTCATCATCATTATCAGCCTTATAGTCCACTACTGGACACAGGCCTGTTTAGAAAGGAGCTTAAGGGCTAAAATGCCTCGCTGGTCAGACGAGTAAGTAGGTATCAGGCTTAAGTTTTGCTTCTCTGTATAGTGCCGTTGTACTGCGTAGCTGGCGCTCCAATTTAGCTCTTATGAGCGGAATCAATAGAGGTGGTGAAGAGTTCTTAATCCGTTACCGCACGGACGTTCTAGACAATTCGAGATGATCAGTTAAGTTCGCAATAAAATTAAATGGCATTTGAAACTTTTTATTCACATTTTATAGATTTTCTACTGACTTACGACTTACACAATAGCAGTACAAATCATTTCAGTGTGTTTATACCTACCTGCATTCTGAACTCAGCTAGTTGCATAGACTGATTCAAATATGAGGTACGTGTAATAAATGTCTTTGAGTAAATAAAACACATAAGTATAAGATAATTTACATTTAATAATATAAATTACAACAATATTATTGGTACATATTAGTTAACATTATGGCGGTTCTATTCCCCTAAACCGCCTGACTAGCTTCTATGACATACCTAATCTTAATTTTTTTAAATTATTGTCCGTTTGTCTGTCTGTCTATTTCTCTAACTTCTGGAATGGTTTAGCCGATTTTGACGGGACTCTCACTGGCATAGTTATATGTATTTTGGATTAGCTTCGCCCCACACGGTGTTTCCCGTGGCTTTTGTTGTAAAAGTACAACAACAACCGTAGGTAGCACCACGGGGCACACCTAGTATTAGAATAAATACTAAAGCAGTCTATACCAAAATACTATAATAATATTAATTACTATACTATAAGTCTAATAAATCTAATCAGTACGTTGTCGATACATACTAGTAGCAGCTGCTTTAAATATATATTTGGTACATTATTTAGCAAAGCTATTCGCGTATCTCATTCTTTGAACTCTTCAGACTCTCGACGTAGAAGTATATCATCATCATCAGCAGCCTACTGCAGTCCACTTATTTACATAAAAAAATCTTACCGTGTATCAAATACATAAATTACCAACATTCTTTAATGTGATATTATAAATAACTCATATTATAATAACTTATTATAATACCTGCGTACTTATTAGTCGTTTTAGAAATCACCCATCAAAATGAAGCGTGGCGGTCTATTGGATATAGTAACTCCACATCATTTGCTTCAGCATAATTAAAACCCACAATCTTCTTGCTGTTTAAAGTCATTCCCAAATTCAATTTTAGAGCAGTTGACTTACATCTGTACGTAAGGAATATTTTCGTTTGTGAACTGATTCTTATAGAGAAGCAATCGTTCAGTTTCGCAACTTTCGCCATCATTATGCACTGCTTGAAACTCGATTTAACTTTGTTTTTCACTAGATTCTCTGCCTCTAATTCCTGCATCATTTCTTCCGCCGACGGAGAAGACGGTGGTGACGATTTACTTGCTTTTAAATATGATTCAGAATGAAATTTTTGAATCACTGGGTCTTTGGGCTCTAAATGAGAATCGACTCTAAGCATTTTAAGCACAGGAGGATCATTCAACCCGTGCCATTTCCAACGAGATGGATATCCAATGGCTGAATCTACTAAAGCACCTTCCGACTGATTGTACTTTAATCTGCGGATCGGACAGAAAGAATATATATCGTGGACTTTTTTCTGAAATCGAAGAACTAAATAGACAGGTTAATCAGAGATTAATAATATGTCTGACCTTAATAAAATAAAAAATAGTTACTTGCAACTATTTTGTCTATGTAAGATACAAATTTATTTGGGTAAGGTTCTTAAATCTTAGAAAAAACGTTGAGCTAACGTCATTTGCTTAGGTAGGTACGTGTAATTGATTTATAAATCACTAGTGACCCGGCCTATATGCATATATTACACATATAACCTTCATCTTGATGAATGAATCACTCTATCTAATGCTCAAAACTGCAGTAAGTCGGTTGACTAGTTTAAAAGAACTAAGCTAAAAAACTTCATTTTATACTATGTAAAGATTATTTAATATGCAAACATATCTAGACTTTACCGAATGTTTCCATTGATATTATAAATCACACCGTTTCCATAAAAATCAAACATGGCTAGGGCAATTGGCAAACTTTGCTTAGTATTGTCATATGCGTCTGTTTTGTATCCGTAGACCATACAGCGGCAGCCACCTTTTATTTCTAAAAAGGATGTACTCTAAATATTCCACTACATAATAATAAAAAAGTTTTGAGTAGGATAGAGTCCGTAAAAGGCATTGAACGTGGCGTTGCAAACGCGACTACAGCGCGACTGCAGCGCTGTAAAAAGTCGCCGTGGGCGAGCACCAAGTTCCAAGTCCTGTACTTGACTTTAGTTAGAAAAGGAAAAGTTATTAGGAAAAGAAGGCAAAGACAGGACACAAATAGTATGAGAGAGACTAATTCACATGCAGAATTTTAGTTACTGCAAGCTTAAATCAATCTATAGCCGTCCACTCCTGAACGAAAGTATCTCCCAAGGAGCGACAACTATTCCGGTATTAGGCAGTCCACATTCACTACCTCTACTATAAACTACCCCTCCGTAATAGCGAGTTATTACCTACTTCTTTTCCATTGATATTACGCAAACTAAACATTCTAAGCAGTTGATATTCACCCAAATGAAAAAACACAAATGAAATGAACATTGCTACATGTATGTGTAAAAAAATAGTAATCCCTAACCTCCTGAGTAATAATATTCCAGTGCCACAGATCCGTTTTTGTAAAACCATAAGCCACGACCGTCATCACTAATGTTGGAAAGTATTTCGCCAGTATCATAATACATAGTTTTCTTATTTTTAAACCTTTCAAACCAATTCTTTTCCTCATCAACTGGCTCCATTTTGTACAAATTCATCTGAGATAATGACAATAATAATATCTTTTAATACTTCACATACGACTGTCTAAATCCAGAATATATATATAAAATTATAAGAAACAAACTGCTGACACATTTGACACCCGTAACAACAGTGGCGTCCAAGTGCATTGCCGGCCTTTTAAGAAGGAGTACGCTCTTTTCTTAAAGGTTTGAAGGTAGGTAGTTGTACGAGATATTTCGGAGAAACAACTACCGTTTTTATCTGCATTTATTTTAAAATACCTTCACGATCTTTGAAACAGCCAAAAATGTTTAAACAAGTGCCAGTGTTAAGAGACGAGGAAAACATTTTTAGAGGAGAGAATAACCATTAAATGCTATGAAATATATTTAGCTTTAATTCCGCGAGACAAATATCCAGGTCTGAAAGCAAGGCACAAATCCCACCGTCATGCATACTCACATGCACATATGGGTATCATGCATATGTACACATACAAAACAAGTGAGAAATAATTAGCATGCCATGCAACCAAACCTATACTCGACACGTGTTTCGCCCCTCCACGGGGCATCCTCAGGAGATGTTGACTCGTCGAGCGTTTGAGCTCGAATGAGCTCGCGCCACCACTGTCGGCCCTTTATATACCGTTTCGATGACGCTATAATAATGGTCGATACAATGTCATAAAGACATCTGTGCCGAACTACCTGCAATCATACTAAGAAGTGGTGATGGAATTAAGTTTGTTTGGTCATTCAACAGTGTATATGCATTATTATTGTTATGTTTTGATATTTCTAACTGTTCCAACACACTCAGCCGGAAACCCTTATCGCAAACATGCAGAATGTTATAGGTATTGTTGCCGCTCAAGGAGTGGCCGGTGTCTATTAAATGTTTTGCGATTTCCGCAAAGTAACGCCTGATTCCATAACTTAGAGAATAACCAGTTTAATAATAATTGTTAAAAAAAACTTACCCTTCGCACAATTTTGTCGTGAGGCAATTCAGTCCAACCGTTATTTATAAACTTTCTATCAGACAGCTGATAAGTGATTATTCCCGAGGCTTTCGTGTCTCGTTTCTGAAATTTTATAAAAAAAAAATAAAAAAAACTCGTGGGGTGTCAACGCCATCCAGTCCCAAGCTACGCAGAGCTTGTGTTATGGGTACTAGACAATTGATATAAATACATATATACTTTTTTGTGAATACGTACATTATAGATTTAAATAAAATTATAACCTGTGAAATGGATCCTTTTATTCTACTAGATGTGCGTCAATATCTTATCTGCTTAAATACTTATTTAAGATGGATCAACTTTATAATCACGAACAATTCAAATACTGCTGTTGGACTAATACTTACGCTCGTTTCTGCTACAGTAGTTTCCACAGGTGTTTTTAATCTTTCATCATCAAGCGGATCAAAAATAAATTCTCTTTTAGTATATAATTGAGACGATTCGGTAACTTTACTAATCAAATCATAATGTAATAAACAGGTACTTTTTACAATAAATTTAGGGGATGTACTTTCCACATCACACTCGATAAATGTCGAGCTTTTTGTCTCTTGTACATCCGTTCGTAAAGCCAAAGCATCAGCTAATTGTTTATCAACTAATTTCTGCATTTCGTCTTTATCCTTATCGTATGTTTTCCTTACAGGCGGGATATTATTTTTTATATTTTCCTTCCGTCTCTCTGAGCTGTTTCCTCTATTAGCTAACATTTTTTTCAATAGTAAATCGGATTTTCCTTGTATTGATGAACGTTGTTTATCAGACTTTTGAGCTGTCTCTGGTACGTTACTTTTGTTTCCTTTTTTTCCAGCTCTAACTTCCTTAACTGGTAATCGAGGTGAGTTTTTGGGTTTGTCTTTGATATTTAATTCTATAGATGGTACTCGAGTTGGTACCTTCAAATTAATGTCGATATTTAATTCTATAGTTGATTCTGGTGTTGGTGCCTTGGGCCTTTCCTTTTTCAGAAGTTTACAGATACATGACTCCATACATGATGAAGTGCTATCGCTATCGCTTAAAACCTCGGCCGTCTCATCACTTTCAGGTTCAATCCGTCTCAATAGTATATCAAGCAAGTCTTTGCTTTCTGAAATACTTTGAGTGAACAATTGATGTTCACCTATGTCTGGAAAATATTCTATTACGGGTTTTCGGACGCAAATCGGTGATCTAATTTCATTCAAAATCCTTTCTAGATCTGTGTCTGTGCTGTTTATATGTTGACAAATGTTGTGTGATTGTAGAAGAGTGGTTAATAAATACTTCAATTTTAATAACCATTCCGTGAAAGTTTTCACTTTAGTTCGTTCTTCTTGACAGACAAGAAATTTATGATCCGAAGCACTACATTTTTGACAATACTTGGACTTCATTACATTCTTACAGCATTTACATATGGTAACAGCATTAATTTCTTTAGTAGCTAAGAATTCATCAAGTAAATTTCGAATCTCTTGAATCGTTTTCTTACATTGGTTACATTTCGTATTGTGTTGGCCTATGGAATGTCATAGATATATGATGTACTTCTTATTTTTTTATTGAACACAGAGAATGAAAACTAAGTTTAACGAGGGAATTTAGTGTACCTACAATATAATTCATCGAAGGACACTAAACATAAATACTAACTCATCCCTTCTAATCATAAAATGAAGTAAGCCTTTAAGACGGGATCCGTTGGTTTCGACTAATTTTCGTGTCCTTTAAATATGGTTTGGTTAACATATATGTAAGTTCTTATTTATTCATATATAATATCATAAATGTATATAAAAATCAATTGCTGCAAGCAATCAATTCAGTGTACCAGGAGCTTTAAACGGTGAAAAATTAAAAATAACTTGAAAATACAAATGTCACGTGTAGGTACGAAGTAGCGGGCACAGGTAGTCTTCTTATATATAAAAATCAATTGCTGTTCGTTTGTTTCGCTAAAACTCGAGAACGGCTGGGCCGATTTATCTGATTTTTGTTTTAAAATGTTTGTCTTAGTCCAGGGAAGGTTTAACAGAGAAAATTTAAAAAAAATGAAAATTCAAATGTCACGTGTACGAAGTAGCGGGCACAGCTAGTTTATTCATATTTATGATAGGTAAAAATTCCACAACATGTCTACATGAAGTACTCACATCTTTCAACGCCAGGTTTCTGATGCAGGTGTGGCTCCTGGCCACCATCACATACTGAAGATGAGTGGCATTTTATGTATTCGCTTTTTCTACAAGAAAAGACAAAACATTACAAAATATTTATAATCCTCATCTTTTAAATAAAATTCTCGTGTGACAATGTTAGTTACCGTACTCCTCTGAAACGGCTGGACCGATTTTTTTGAAATTTGGTGTGCATATCGGGTAGGTCTGAGAATCGACCAACATCTATTTTTTTTTTTAATATGACAAAACAACGTTTGCCGGATCAGATAGTTATTATATAAATGTGAATGTAAGTTTGTTTGTTTCTTGGAGGTATTAAAAGTAACATAGGATAATTTTTATTAAATGCAAGGAAAGCCGCGGGCGAAGCTGGTACATATATAAATAAATAGAATATGCACCCGTCTGGTCAGCATGTCAGCGTGGTATAGTAGGCCTGAACCTCATTTTTTTAAGGAGAGGTTTATGAGCAGTGGAATATTAAGGTCTGATGGCGAATAGTCTGACCGGGAGTAGAGGCAAGCCCTTTCTATAGATATCGATATTACCACCACCAGTGTCAGTATGTATATCAATATTGCAATACTATCGTTACGGAGATAGGGGATTAGTACTAGGTATCTTGAACCAAAATCAATATCTCGGACATCGTATACACAACGCCATTAAACGTAAAGCTAAGCAGAGCATGTACTATGAATACTAGATTGCCTATAGAATACTTATATACAAGTACTACTACTAAACGAATTTAGATGAAACTGTACAGTACCTAGTACACCTTATACATAAGGGTAATACATGGGCTACAACTTATTAAGATTTTGTGTAATAATTTGCCAATTTTGTAACAATTTGTTTCCATCACATATTATGTGTCTAAAAATAGTGCGCCACAAAGTTGTTTTTTTTTTTAATTTCGCGGCGGTTCTCTCTGTTAATTTGGTAATTTGATTTTGTACGGCATCGGTTCAATACAATTTCAATACCTTTTCTAATCCATTATTCCGCAACACCGTACAAAAATCGTGTGACAAGAGAGAAAAATCGAGGATTGCTACCCCCTTCACCAGTACTCAATTGGACAGCTTACAAGTGACGGCATAGTGCTGAATGTTATTGTTTCATGACCTTGTATCTTTCTAAAAGGTGGTTGTCCCCGGTCCCCCGTTGTTCACATGACCCATAAATTCTGTGTTGCGGAGGACTTTACAAACATACATAAAACGGACTCAAAGAACACCCAGACTCAGGACAACAATTTCTGGACCACACAAAGTGTTGTCCTACGTGGGATTTGAACCCACAACACTTGGCGAAGTAGGAAACGTCGTGGTGACCGTGCAGTCGATAGGCCAATTTTCGACACGGGCCCATAGAATAATAAAATAGAGTTCTCCAGGTAGCAGACAGTAATAAAACATATTGAGAACCTCCTTTTTTTTCTTGCCAATGATTCTAATCCTAGATCTGATTGCATAATAACGGCCACTATTGCAGCAATCAGACGAATATCATGTTGCACGTTGATGACATAAAACTGATAAAAAATAGGGCTCTCAATATTAACAGAGGACGCTATTTCATTGATACATATCTCGGTCAATTTACTTCACACAGAGACTCTCTGCCGCCTAGATAATGACTAATAACCATTTGCAGGCAAGATTCAATGATAGCCAGATAATTATAAAGGAGTCCGACAATTATTCGAACATCGACCAATGCATTTTCTTTTTTGTTAAAATAACGAACACTTGTAATTCACGTTTACTACTTGTAACCAAATGTTGTTTTTATCTTGCTTTCAAGTTTATCTTCTACATGATATATTAAATCTTGCTTCTTCCTTAAAATCCAGCAACAAGTTTGTGACTCCTCATTGGTTCATGTGAGACATGGTAGTCAGTTTCCATCAGGTGACATGCCTGTTCGTTTGCTTTTAGTGCAACTCAAAACTACTATTTTACACCACAAACTGCTTGCGCTTCTTAAAAACGACTTCATTGTAGATATGACGTTTGAGTGTTTACAGGGGTATAGGTGACAACTTAAACGTTTAAGCTACTATCTCGTTGGTCTAGCGATCTCGGGTTGAATTCCCGGGTCGAGCCAAGTTTTATTGGGTTTTTCTTAGAATAATTTGTTAATAACAGCCCGGAGTATGGAAGTTTGGCGGTGTTTGAATCTCGTGCCTATGAGAGCATATTAAGGCGTCGATCTCGGATAACAAACCAATTATGGTTGCCACGCGTCACCAGCGCTCGCCTCCCACCGCTGAGCCGCTGTTCCACCACCGCTGGGAACAGACATAAAAGAACGTGCGGTGCGAGCAACAGCCTCTTTCGGCTGGCGTCTACCACACCAGGCGGCTGCTGCGCCGCCTCTACGGGGCCCGGCCTCTAAAGCCGTGGTCCAGCACTGCTTCTCCTCTCTGCCTGGTGGTCTACACCTCCAACCCTGGCCTGGCTGCTTTCGCCGGTGCCTGCTCTTCCCACATCAAGTTAAGTACCCCATGCTACCATGGAGGTGCCTACGCTGATCGAAGCTCTCAGAACCTACACCCTGACTACTACCTGTGTCTTCCGTTGAATTGTAGAATTGCTTATCTGTTGAAATACTCGGTACAGTTGTGTGAGGCGTGCCTATGTGTTTTATCAAAACAATTGTTTTTCGAATGTAGTAAGTCGTTACATGAACTTGAAAATATTACAACTGTTCAAACATTAGGGTAACGCCTGTTCTACATACTACGTAATGCAAGGAATAGACGGGCTATTCGTTTATAAAGGATCTATCTACCATAAAGAAATTATGTTTGTGCAAGCTTTTGCCCTTGTGTCATATAATAAGTCCTAACTCAAGAATAAAAATATCTTGCCATGCAAAATTTAATTGAAAGAGTATCAAACAGACAGATACTTTCGAATTTATAATATTAGTATGGATTTTAAGAGCGTTTTATATATTTGATGGTGGTTTTAAATCAATATAACTTTAACTACATATTTCTAGCCAACAAAACAAAATAAAAAATTGATATTTTTAATGTTGACTACTTAAAAACCACATTATCACGTTAGGCATATTTAGAAATTACCTAGTTTTTTTTTTAAATATAGTACAAAAAGCCAAGTTTGAAACTACAAAATGAGGACTTTAACATGGTTCTCAAATAACATAGTGAAATTAAAAAGATAAGGACGTAGATCGCGAGGAAACTAGCTTATATATAGGTTGGTATATAAAGAAAAGTATGGGAATGTTCAGTCGTTTTCAATTCATCTGAAAATATTCAAATAACCTCAAATAACTTTAGTAAATAGTGATGTGTTTTGTTATGTTGCTAAGTTACGCTTTTGTGTCAAATTAAATTTAAAGTAGACTATTTCGAAACATTTTACCTATTTTTGGCTACACGTTTTATATATTATTACAATAATATGCAGAATTTAATGTAAGTACAACATCAACTATAATTGATTCCATTGGCGTACAAAAATTTAACGGAATTTTTCGTCTTGGATGGAACTGATCAATATTTTTGATAGATCGCCCGCTTAAGACAATATCGCTAATGGTAATTTCCGAAATTTCATTCCACGTACTAATAATTTTGATCATAAAATAGTTGGAATATTTTATCGTACCTAATAATGAACGATATATCGCTTGAAAAACTTACAGAAACTTCCGAATGCACGGACCATTCGCGCAACAACTATGAAAAAAACAAAACCGTTTAGTAATTTTCTAATTTTTATCTTTAATTTTAAATTATCCATGGTAAAAAAATATAAATCTTACCGATGTTTAAGTTCCATATTTTCATATTACTCCGACCATTTATTTCCTACAAATTAAAGGACAGGAATACAATGACGTTCCTTCAAACGTCCCTGCAGACGTCAGTCAGTTCCTTTTCTAGACTTTTTGGTAGCTCGGGTAACTATGTAGGTTACAATATCTATACCTACTATAATATTATAAAGCTGATTATGCTGAAGAGTTTGTGTGTTTGGTTGGTTGAACGTGCTAATCTCAGAAAGTTCTGTTCCGATTTGAAAAAATATTTCACTGTTAGATAGCTTACTTATCGAGGATATAGCTCTATATATAAATATGTCATCACGCTACGACTAAAAGGTCGGAGTATCGATAAAAAATGTTGCAAAAATGGGGGAAAATAATTCCTTTTGAGAGTTTCCATTGCGTGCGCTGCGAAAACGGTTGAAGGTTTACAAATACAGTGTATGAAAAAATGTAGAGTCAGGTCATATAAATACGTCATCTGCTACATAAAAACTTTTAACTCTGTGCTCTTTTGAGTTACGCGACCAATGAGATTTCATGCTCTGCAGGAAAAGTGAGTGGTACCACGAAATGATCAGTGATTACACACTGACTCAAAGCTTTTAGAATCTCATGGCACATCAGGACCTATATTATAATAGTGCGAAAATAAGGAAATTGAACGCATGTTAAGCCATCGGTCCCGGCTGCAGGAGCAGTTCTAGGGGGAGGGGGGGAGTCACAGGGGACATGACCCCAAAATCCTACACATATAACTTTTGCCTGCTACTAGAACCTGATTACCAATTATTATCATCTCAATAGATTTGCCAATTAAATCAAAAGATATCCATTTGTTTTTATGTGTGCAAAAAATTAGTGTATAAAGTCTAATTTACTCGACGTAACTTGACTATATATTAGCGAGCCCAACCCCAAAATTTCAGGCTGCGACCGCACCTGCCGTCCTGCAGGCTGGCATAATGAACATCATTGTAAATCGTTGGACGTCCTTAAAAGTTGGAGCGCTGCTAAGTCGGACAACCGTCTTTCTACAGGTCATACTTCGATACTCCTAGTATTTGGGTTTTGGAGGTCTGATGGTGTTACTCTACGTTTAAAATCGATTCTTAAAATTGAAGTTCAGCCATATCGTAGTCTCAGTCCTCAACCTAATTTAACGTGTCATTCCCGAGTTGCAGGCATTCATGGGCGGGAGATCAGTCTGCTCGTTTGCCTACCCAGTAAAAAATCAAATAGCAAAAAGGCTTGAAGGAAAAAAGTGAACTATAATATAATAGTTCTCCATTTAACTAATTAATAAAAAAAAGGACACTAAAAAATAATTCACCGTTATTTGCGCTGTAGCATGGTGCGGGTGACAGTTTATGTAACATTTCGTTTCACTCTTGAAAGTTGTCGCGATTTATAAATGATGACTTAGTATTTCAGCTGTACCACATTCGCAATATATTAAATCATTAATAACTGTAGTAAATTAAACCATAAACTGTAGTAAATTAAATTAAACCACCACGCACCATGATACAGCGCAAAGAGTATAGGTCGCCATGATGGTTAAGCCCAAATGGTGGTTAAATAATATTTTAGGTATGTCTGAAATACCATAAGTACGTGTTTCAAGTATGTTATGCACTATTCCGTACCAAGGTAGGGCGAGTTATAGCACTTACCTACCATCCCCTACTTACACGTGCATAGCCAGGGGGGGTAGTGGGGATTAAAGCCCCTCCCCTCCTTCGAAATGTTATTTTAATATTAACATTAACAATATTAAAACATTGAGAGGCGAATAGAAAACCTGTGTAACAAAAAAAATACTCACTATATTATCTTTTTTGAATTCTCGCTCTATTGCTAGCGACCACGCCATGTCTGTACCATCATCACCAGTGGCAAAACACATTGGTCAAAAACTTTTGTTTTGAGATACTATAGTATTTGGAACGAGAAGCTACCCGAACGCTACCCAGGCAAATTTCTTGAATGAATAAAACAGGTCAATAAATGTTATTTTTCAAAGAGTGTGCCTGTTACTCTAAGAGGTCAAGAGCCCTTCCATCATCAACTTAGTAGGTACCATGGGAAAAAACCTGAATACAAGTCTATACTACTATTATAAAGCTGCAGACTTTGTTTGTTTGTTTGAACGTGCTAATCTCAGGAACTACTGGTATGGTTTGAAAAATTCTTTCAGTGTTGAATAGTCCATTTATCGAGGAAGGCTATAGGTTATATATCATCACGCTACGACCAATAGGAGCGGAGCACCAATGAAAAATGTTTCAAAAACGGGGGAAATTATCACGCTACGGGCAATAGGAGACGCAAACGAGGTTGCGAGGGTCGGCTAGTACCTGTATATGCCTAGAGGAACAATCTAAAACACGTTGTTCTCGCTGTATAATTTGAATGTTTTCCTTGATTTCTCATGGATCTCATCATCATATCCTGATGGTGGTAATGGGAGCACCTCGGGAGTAGGTATACTCTTCCGAATACAAAA
Source organism: Diaphora mendica (assembly GCA_949125395.1). Lineage (NCBI taxonomy): Eukaryota > Metazoa > Arthropoda > Insecta > Lepidoptera > Erebidae > Diaphora > Diaphora mendica. Next base: position 6,935,916 of record OX421312.1, on the reverse strand, counting down.
ATAATTTTGAAAATCGGATCACAATACATGATTACAATATTGAAAAAGTTATCCTCTATCTCATAAAGGTCAAAGACCCTTCAGGAATGTGAAATCTGTACTAATAAAATTTTGAAAATTTTAACAAAATAAAACCGACTTCAAGGTTCGTCTCGATTTCTCTTGGATGCCATCATCAGATCTTAAAGTCCTTATCATGGGTACCACCGTTGGGATATCTCCTTTCTATTCAAAAAAGAATCATGAAAATCTTTTCATAAACGACGACGGATGAAGTTTTCCGCGAAGACACATAAAAAAAACATATACGGTCGAATTGAGAACCTCCTCCTTTTTTGAAGTCGGTTAAAAATCGGTCCACACATGACGGAGATATCGACAAACATACTTACAAAGAAAATACATTGCAATTGAGTAACTTTTTAAAGTCGGCTAAAAAAGCCAAATCCCTGTTTTCGATTACTATGGTTTACGTTATTTTTTATGACAAACAATTATGTAGCAAAGAATAAAGTGTTTTCAAGTGTTTTCTCTGAAGTTGTGTGTGCAAGTGAAAAACTCGATCAAGAATTCAAGAATAATCAAGATGGCAACTCTAACAAATATTTATATATCAAATTTTGACAAGTGAATATTTGACATACATAAAAATAAAAAGTATCCGACTTCCGTGTTAAATTTTAGGACAAAATATTTTTTAATAAATAAACCACTATGCCTCTACAGAGGGTTATGGCTGTGCCTAATTTAATAATACAAGCTAACCGTTCAAATGCGATAGTTACCGCCAAAACAAACCATCTACTGTTCACATCTTACAAGTGAGTGATTTCTTTAATTATATACGCAATACGTAAACAACTGGATTTACAGCCAAGGTACTTTATTTTTAACTCATATATAGATACTATTCTATTGTACAGAAATCACTTTTATGTGACATTACGTTACTCAAATATGTATGTCGATAATTGTCTTTCGCTAAATGCCAAAAAATATGAAAACACACAAATACGTTAAAAAACAAAAGTGAAACTTTATTCCCACAAAACTAAGTTAACTGTAACATTTTTCGTTTATGGAACATGCTTATTTTAGTTGCACAATTTTAACAAGAGATTTCAAATATAACCTATAGGTACCTACCCAATATAATTTATCAGTCAGATATATTGTGAAATATAAATTAAGTAATATGTCATATATAGGTACAATTTGTTTGTAATTCTATTGAAGAACTATAGCAAAACATACAACAATTTGATCTGTTAGCTATCAATGCGATAAATGAATATTTCATCATCTCATGTGGTGAATGTTATGAATGTTTCTTTCATAAAACACTAAACACATAAGGCACAGACATTAAGATTATGTGTATTAAATAATAATAATAATAATAAATATTTTGGACATCTAACACACAACGCCATCTAGTCCCAAGCTAAGCAGAGCTTGTGTTATGGGTACTAGACAACTGATACAAATACATATATACTTTTTTTTTTTGTAAATACATACATATCATACATAGAAAACACCCAAACTCCGAAACAAATATTTGTAGATCATACAAACATTTGATCCGACCCGGGAATCGAACCCGAGACCTCATGATCACCAGTCGCACACGCCAACCGCGAGACCAACGAGGCAGTCGTTGTATAGAATAAAATTAAAAAATAACCTTAAAAGTACGAAACTGAAGCGGGCATAAATACTAAAATAAGTTTTTCAGTAAATGTTTATGAAAGAAAAATATGCCATATTTAGGCTTGTTTTCACAAGCATAAAAACTAATGGGTTATAATTATCAAATCATCTTTTTCAGATATGAGACGATTAACAGACTAAAGCACTCAAAAGTATTAAAAACAGAAAAAGAAAAAATTCAAACATTTGTTATACAAAGATACATTCAATATGTAAAGAATTATACAAATGTTCTTGAAACAAGGTTTCCAACGGCTGTGAAGATGTACCGAGTGTTCAGTATAGGAATCAAAGACTTCCTAAGTGATCTGAAAAAATACATATCTCTACGTATAAAAGTATCGAAAGACCAAGGATTTACAAATATAAGCAGACAAGACATTGAATTATATCTGAAAATGCCATCAGACATGTACAGAATAGCACCTGTCTTAATATTGTCTGCCATCCCTTTTGGAAACTATGTTATATTTCCCTTAGCGTAAGTAATTATTACAAGAATTTTTAATGTTTTATTGAAAACAAACTTTATACGTTTATTTATGGCTTATTTATGGCCCAATTAGTCTAGTCAACAAGTTCCATACTTGATGACTAGACTAAAAGATGCACAAGCATCACTAGGCCGCCATAGTGTGGGTCGCCATACTGCTTTGTTGTATTCGCAATGAGTATGGTGGCCACCACTCGTGGATTCTGCTTATGCTTTCCATCAGGCAGAGTAGAGTCATTTTGGCAGGCCAAACATAAAAAAAAAAAAAAAAAAAAATAATACCTATACTGGCTTTTGCCCGTGGCTCCGACTACATGTATGTTGGTAGACGCGGTAAAGCTTAGCCTATATCCTTCCTCAAAAGGTAAAATCAAAGAGTCTCAATGCCAAATTTCTTTTAAATTGGTGTAGAGCTTTAGCCATGAAAGCGTAACACACAGATATATAGAGTTATTACATCAATTATAAACGAACACAAAAAAATACAAATGTATTAGTTTGGTCTGATTTAAACCACTGTTACCAATAAAAATAAATGACTAGATTTGATGCTATGATGATTAGCTATGCAACTCTTAATTTGTTAGTATTCATAACATCTCTTAGAATGCGAATGTTGGCAAGGCAGTGCAACACTGAATTTCATTATTTTTTCTATTTTCAGATTTTTAAATCCGAGGAGGCTTCTTTGTTCTCATTTTTGGTCAATACAACAGAGAGTCGAATTCACCGCTCTAGAACTAACAGACAGGTTAAGAAATAATAAACCAGTTTTCCGAGCGCTGCAAGCCAAAGTATATGCTATACCAAATACGGATATAAAATATAGATGGAAGAAAGTCATTGCATTATTAGGTTCAGGGGTACATCCAAAAACAGATGATATTCTAGAGTGTAAAGAACTGTTTTCTGGTGAACCTTATCAGTTAAGCGATTTAACCTATTCACATAAGGTAAGTTTATTTCTTTACCGTTTTTCATTCACCAACATGCTGCTATTGTAACCATAAAAGGGCTCATTTATTTTTGTGCGAAAATCCCTTCGACTACCACGTACTGGTGGTTAGGTCCATCTCGTAATGACAATACCAGGAATCAGGTGTACCATCCCCTGGTGTACCTCGGGTCATCTACGGTTCTCAGATGGAAAATCGTTTTACGATCTCCGGCGCCTGAGTCGTCTACGGTGCCTTGCCTGTTCCCAGACATCCGGGATCGTAAGAATTCATACCGCGATCTCCTTCGCAAAGAGACTGCAGAGTTCCACGCCCTCATGTTCACTACCATGGCCACTATCATATTACCGAACGAGAAAATTCCCACTCCGATGTCTGCAACGAAATCACGCCTAAGCTTCAACCACGCCGTACTTTCTGCCAGCGTGTGGAGCGCCGTGTCTATGGTCCAGCCATCGCAGTGATGGCAATCAGGCGGTGGCTCCTTGCGGTTCTGACACAGGTGACATCCGAAGCATCCTTTTCCAATGATCACCTGTGTCATCCGGTATGAGTGGGACTCGTGACGCTTCTTCGTTTCGCAATAACGGTGACTCATCGCTTGATTGCCCCAGTTATTCCTTCCACTCCTACACGAGAACCTGGAAGAGTTAGGATTTCTGATCTTCGATTTCTCGAGTCTCAGGAACCATAGAATAAATAAATATATTTCGGACATCTAACACAAAACGCCGTCTAGAAGGATGGGCACTAGGGCTATCGGTTGTCGGTTCGATTCCGGCACACACATCTGTACGAAAAGCCTAATTGTTTACATATTTATGATAATATGCACTTGCGCGGGCATCCCCTGAGACTGTGGCGAAAATCTTCTAAGAAAAACCCCAAGACGCATTTCCTGCCTAACCGAGTTGTGACAGCCTGGAACAGACTCCCGGAAGACGTAGTTGTGGCGCCCTCACTGAACTGCTTCAAGAACAGACTTGACAAACTCGACATCTCCAAACTATTTCAAACACACGCATCAGCATTCTAGCTGCTAGTGTGTCATACCAAATAATAATAATAATATTTAATAGAATGGAATAGTCTACATTTTACCAAATGTAATTAATTTTACCTACATACCCAAAAAAAATGCTATTATAAATAACGTTAGATTTCATTTTTTCTTTACTTATCATTTATACTTTAATAATAACAGTATTGTGTAACTTCTGACTTACAGGGTTACCTGTTAAAAATGCATGGCATGAAAAGAACAATATTTAGAACAAACAAATTAAAATACAGAGCATTCATACTTATAGAAATGGACAAGGCTATTATCAGGGAAGGGGGTGTCGACAGTCTTAATACTGAAACGTTGAGGTATGCCTGTCACATACGAGGTTTGAACGGTAGTCATCTAACAAATCAGGAAATGAAGAATTGGTTGAACAAGTGGCTCGCTATTTCAGAGAACGTGGACAAAAGTTCGTATTCACTGTTACTTCATAGTCCTGTGCTTTTGGGATACAATCATCCTCAAAACTGGGTATTAATTTACTAGATGAATATGTAATTATACAAATACTGGCTACATTAATCAGAGGAGTGTTTTGTGATGTTAATTAGTTGCGTTTAACGCTTATTATTTTGTAAATAATTCGAATTTCTTAAGTGAATTTTGAGTTGGTACAGGTTATGCTCAGACATAACACACACTGTTGCTTTGTTTATGTTATCATTGTGTTGGAGAGGCCCATATCCAGCAGTGGACTGTGAAAAGTTGTTAAACAATTTACGAGTATTTAATATTAACAAATTTCACAGAACTTATGCTCCAAACTGATGATTTATTAATGTGATAATTTGTTATTATTTTGAACTATATTTATTTAGCCTCCTTCTGTATGACAGTAAGTAAAACACTTGTGATTCATAAGTTGTAGCGATTTTATTATTTAAATCACAAATATATGTGGTGCTTCAAAATTAAATTGTATTTTTACGTCAGGTAAAGCTTGTTTTTTAATTATTTAGGATATATATATGGTTACGTGTTATAACAATGTGTATAAATTAACTCTTAGCTAGATTTGTTCTTTGAGATTTTTATCTTCCTTGATACTGAATAAAAAAAAGTTAATTTAACCAAACCCATAAATTTCATTGTTTTTGCAGGCAATAGAAAAAAATTGCACCAACTGTGTTCATATGCAAAGAGAACATTTTCCTTCTTTAATGCATTTGACAAAACTGCGTCGTGTATTATTATGTATTGTATTTAAACTAAACAATGTTCAAAAAAACTTGTCACGATAATTAACTTAATGATTATTTATTAGTTACAGTCGTGAAAGTATCCTAAATAATTTATTTACTTAATACCAGTGGTCGAAATTCGACCATGATTCATTTGTTTTAGCTTTTTGCATTCCTCCTCAATACAAACTTTAACTGTGTCAAATTTCATATTCCATTCGCATAATTTTCGTAAAAAGGGGTAAAAATTTGTTGATTCACGTATTAATGTAAGTATATTATATACACATTAGTTCACACTCCAGTTTTTTTTATTAAAACTTAAATTGTGAACACTTCGGCAGCCGACCTATGAGTCAATACATATTTTAATGTTATTTATTCTGGATTGTTTATGCACTAACAGTATTATTTATGTTTATGTAAGTGGTTAAATAAATATTTATACTCATTTTAACATGACTTGTTTTTACTTAGTACAGAAGTACTTTTAGTTATTTTTCATTGTTAGAGTTTTATTAGTTTAAAGTTGTCGCATTGATAATTAAATGTAATTTTACACCCCGGATTTTAGCGTTATTTCCAGTGATTGTAATTCTGTGCTCGCAAACTTTCTCCGATATTATATCGGCGCCCGAAACCGATATCGGATCGGATAATGTGAAAACGCTCTAAATGTGATTATGTTATAGTGTAGTCTTGCCCTCTTTATTATGTGTTTTTTTACATTTAAAAGAAATAAAGACACTACGCGTAAAATTATTCAATTTTCTTTCATTTATTTATGATCTACGGTTAAAGCGACATTTACAATTGCATGAGTTTAGTTAAAAAGATATGAGTTTATTTAATTTACATAATATGTACTATTTCTAATCGTTTCAATTTGAATACACAGACCGGATCCTATACGCTTGGAATTGGCCGGAGCGGAGCCGCCAACTATTTCACATAGACCGGCTGTGGAAGAGAATCAGCGATTGGCTGCGCTGCGCGAGCGAGAAAGAGCACGCAATCGGAGCCGGTCGGCTCCTCTTATTATTTCACACTAAGTACGTTCAAGCATTCTTGATAACAAAAGAAGTGCACATGCAAAAATAAACCTTACTACAATTACTCAAACCTCTGTTTCCAATGTGATAAAAATCTGATCTCCTCTCCGAGCCGGTCTGTGTGAACGGATCCTGAGACATCATAATGCTGTGTCTTATTTCTATTTAGAAAAATAATTGTGTGCACACATGCTGGAACTGCGTGGTCAAAATCCACACTATACATTTCTAAATAAGTATTGAAATCCTTTTCATATAATAAATATACACTGACGGACTCATAAACTGCATCAAACTTCAGGATTACTTTGAAATTATTTTTTTAATAAGTACCTATGCAAACTTTTTAGATTAAATTATATAAATATGGAGAGACTGGCCCTTAATCTTAAAAAAAGCAATATTTAAAAATAGAACTGCAGTAAAACATATGAATATAGCCGGAAAAAGAAAATTTACTCGTAGTATCACATTTGCGTGTTTTTAAAATTGATTCTTTTGACAATTGAGTTATTGTTACCAGCAGAATTGTTGGGTTAGCTTTTTAACTCATCGAGAGTTTCTGAACCATAATATGGATACTTCGTCCGAACAAGCTGCTGAACTTGTAGCATTGGTGCGGGAGGGCTTGGATCAACGAACGATTGGTAGAAATTTAAATTTAAACCAGTCTACGGTTTCTAGAATATACAGAAGGTTTGTGGAGACAGGTTCTTACAAAAGGAGACGTGGTACAGGCAGAACTCGAGCAACCACCGGTCGTGATGACCGATTTATTGTTACAACTTCCCTGCGAAATGGTTTCCTCACGTCAGTTAACATCAAAACAGAGCTTAATGAAGTGCGTGGAGTAAACGTTAGTGCACGAAGAATAAGAAGAAAGTTAAAGGAAGCGGATATCACCCCTTTTAGACCAGCAAATGGTCCAAAGTTGTCTGTAGCTCACAGACAAGCTCGCTTAAGATTTGCGCGTGATCACCTAAATTGGACAGATGAGCAATGGGCCTCCGTATTTATTTATTTATTTATTAGTACAACCACATTGTATATATTACACAATTCACTTAGTATTATTAGTTGTTGGTAAGCATTTATTCTGATATATACAACAATTACGGTGTACATAACATTCACAAAAGTATAAATGTACAGTGAGATAAAATTTATGATTTGCAATAAGAAAAAGTAAAAATATAACTACATGTTTAAAAAAAAAAAAAACAACAACAAAAAGAGAAAAAAAAAGTAAAAATAAGAACAATAATTATGTTCACTTGTTCACAGACCGTATTGTTCACAGACGAGTGTAGGACATGTTTATATGGTGCAGATGGTCGCAGAAGAGTCTATCGTCGACGTGGGGAGCGATATGCTCAAAGTTGCATTCAGAAGCGTGTTCCTTTTGGAGGCGGTTCGTGCATGGTCTGGGGTGGCATATCGATGAACGGGCGAACAGAACTTGTGTTCATAGACATGGTCCGTCAAAACGGTAGTAGAGGGGGTTTGACTGCACATCGCTACATAACAGAGATCTTAGAAGATCACGTGGTGCCTTACATGGGATTTATAGGCGAAAATTTTACTTTAATGCAGGATAATGCCCGGCCGCACGCTGCTGCACAAGTTCGACAATATTGCGAAGAGGTTGGGATACGTACAATGAATTGGCCAGCACGCAGCCCGGACCTTAATCCCATTGAGCATCTTTGGGACAATTGAAAAAGAGCTGTATATGCGAGAAATCCTGTGCCTACGACAGTGGCACTTTCAGAAGAATGGGACAATATTCCGCAAGATGTTTTAATAACCCTAATCAAATCTATGCGGAACCGATTAGAATCCATAATAAGGGCACGTGGAGGTAATACACCTTATTAAAACATAAAAAAACCTTGCATAAAGCTTGTGTCTATTGTTAAAACCATTTTTTTTATTAAACCAATTTTCTTTAAATTTCTGTTTTTCTTCAAAAAAGTTTTAAGGTCCTTTCCAGTACACAAACTTACATTTAACGACATAACCCTACGCTGTTTTAAAGTTAACGAACCAATCTAGACGTTTCAATTTAAATCTGTGTAGAAAGTTTGCATACCTACTTGGTTAAAATGTTCATTTCAAAGTCGTTTTTTACTTCGATGCAGTTTATGAGTCCGTCAGTGTATATAGTTAATCACAAGAGTTTTAGAGGCTACTTATTACCGCAATAACACATAGGTATGCTAGCGGAAGTACTGGCAAAAGCTAATAATATTATAATTTGTCGTGGCCCATTAAGCTTCGGCCAAACCAAAGCGACTGCGACGCGGGAGCGTCCGTCGCGCGGCGGACGCTGCCCATGCTTTCTTATGGCGCCGTGCACACCTACGCGACCACAAAGCGGGATTGCAGCGTCCGCAAAGCGGGACGCAGTCGGACGCACGCGTCTAGTGGTCAGACGTGTGTACGTGCAGGAAAGTTACCTTCCATATGGAAGGTACAACGAAAACGAAATCATACTCGTAATATTACGAGTATTATTTCGTTTTCGTTCCACGATGACTACAACAGATGATAATATTATAGAGATGTTCATTGAAAAAAGTGAGAGGATATCCCATCATATATAATTTGAAGAATAAAAAATTAAATTATAAGAATTTACGCAAAAAAGACGAAATATGGGATTCGATTGGTCCGGAATTTCAAATGGATGGTAAGTAAATAATAGTTATTTAAGTGACTGTTGCATAATGAGAGGCATTTAAAACATGACTGTGTATATACACGATACATATACCAAAACTAGCTGAGTCCCGCGGTGTCAGACGCGGTTATTGTCGTACCGCGGGTAACGCCGCGGGGCGAAGCTAGTCTAAAAGAGTACCCAAGTTACTCCTTACATCATAAGCTACCTATCAGTGTAAGTCCCGTCAAAATCGGTCTAGCCGTTCCAGAGCTTAGTCGGAACAAACAGACAGTAAAAAAAAATGGTAAATTGTACCGTGTATACATACTTAGGCATTTATTTGTATGGATAATATTTTTACAATTTTAGTCTGTCTGTCCGTTTGTTCCGGCTGGACCGATTTTAACGGGACTTTCACTGATAGGTAGCTGATGATATAAGTAGTAACTTAGGCTACTTTTTTAAAACTAGCTTTGCCCCGCGGTACGACAACAAGCGCGGGACCCAGCTAGTACCAGATAAAGACGCGCAGCTTTAGTGACTGCTCACTAGCGAATGAAGTTAGCGGTTCGCGTCGCTGTCGCGCAGGTGTGCACGATAAGTTTCGCGTCGTGGACGCTTAGGTTTAAACGATCCTTTAGGAATATGCCAAGCGAATTTTAGCTAGCGTTAAAAGTTCAATCGACTTCTACTTTGATGCGACGCAGCGAATACAATGTAGTAATTAAGTTAACATAAGTTTTTAACCGACTTCCAAAAAGGAGGAGGTTCTAGGTTCCACTGCATGTATTTTTTTTTCTTTTTTTTTATGTTTGTTCACCGATTACTCCGTCAATTGTGGACCGATTTTGAAAATTCTTTTTGTATTCGAAAGGGTATGCTCCCCATGTGGTCCCATGGCCACCATATCAGGATGTGATGATGGGATCCTAAGGAAATCGAAGGAAACCCTGCATTTTTATAGGCACATACTATGTTTTTCGTATATTTTCTGAAGTTACACCAGTATTTGCGTCTGGTAGTCATCATTTTATGATGATGAGCTGATGATGTAAGGCACAACTCCTTAACGGTTAGGAGTTGGAGGAGAAATCTTTAAATATCATATGTATATATGTTACCTTAGTCGTATTTTTTCAAATTATTTAGGTAAACTGATGATGGAAGGTGGAAGGTACAACTCCTCATTTGTTAGGAGTTGGAGGATAATTCTTTCAATTTCATACGTATGTAAAGACCTTCAGTCGTATCCTTTCAAGTTATTTAAGTGAGCTGATGATAGAAGGTTAAACTCTTCAACAGTTAGGGATTAGAGGATGATTTTAATATTACACGTACGTATAGACCTTAATTTGTATTCTGGATGATGAAATTTGATGAAATAGTTCAACTTACTACTTACCTACTATTTTTTGCACTTAAAACTGAAAAATTAAAATTTTTTATAAAAAAAAACCGACTTCCAAAAAACATCCAACGAAAACTCTCTGCCAAAAAAACACTTAAAAGCGTAAAATAAACTGGTTTTTCATAAATTGCCTATACCTAATTCTTTATTCAATTAAATAGTAGTATTAAAATGTGTGCTAGGTACCTAAAATCTGTTTGAAGTCGGTGCTAAGCCAAAAAGAATACAAACGAACAATTACAAAAGTCTAAGCGATAGTCACTTGGCACCGACTTCAAACATATTATAGGTACCTAGCACACGTTATAATACTACTATTTAAATGAATAAAGAATTAGGTATAGGCAATTTATGAAAAACCAGTTTATTTTACGCTTTTAAGTGTTTTTTTGGCAGAGAGTTTTCGTTGAATGTTTTTTGGAAGTCGGTTTTTTTTTACACCATACGTAGCGAAGAATAAGTTTTATACAATTGATGTTTTTGCGCAAATTATTTTATTCTACCTTACTATATCTATATAAAACTAAGTATGTATGTCCAGAAATTGTACCTACACTCAGAACAATTAAAAATAGTGATTAAGTCACAGGCGCGGGTTTTCAAGATAATAAAATGACTAGGTATATAATAATAACCTTTAACCGTAATATTATTATGCAAAATAATAAGAGATGTAAAAAATATCAATAGTGTAGATACATTTCGGGGTTTGGGGTTCAACCAACCCTAGCTACGCCCATGGGGAGTTTCAGGTTTCACCTAGGTAGAACAGGGCATAAATAAAGAACCTAATCCGAGAATGCCATAATAAGAATGCACGCGTAACGTTAAACTCTTTGAGAAAACCTAAACTTCTATTGCATTGTCAATCTGACACTGATGTTATAGCTGTCATGAGTAATTATTATTAGCCGTAATTCATAGTTATTGTTAGTAATTTTAGGAATACCAAATAGGTAACTATAAAGTTAAGCACAGTTACAGTAGTCAACCTCAAGCAGTTTATATGTAGTTGGAATGTATTTAGCTATTAATAAATGCTTGACTTTCTCGGTCATGTGTTTATTTGCAATAGTACTTACAAAAAAGCCTAGCAGTAAACGACATTTATCAGTATGGCAACTTGAATGTGAATTGGGCATGATTGCAGACCCTGAATGTCCTATAGATGGCGGCTGGTCACCGTGGAGTCCTTGGACTGAATGTCAAGGACCGTGTGATGATATAGGTCATCGCCATAGAACCAGAGAATGCTCCAATCCACCACCATCCCAAGGCGGCTCTCCTTGTAGTGGTAGCGATGAGCAAACTGAAGTTTGCTATCTAACAAACTGCACTGTGGATGATTTTCGCAAACTTGTAACTGGAGATACCGCTAGAATGAAGGCATTTCTTCATTTACAAACCGTACCAGCTTTAATGGAAAGATGCCTACAAATGGAATGCCCTTTCGAAGCAATAGAAGCTGTTCTGACAATCGATAATACCTGGCAACTAAACTCTGAATCGTTGTGGAATGCTCTACAGTGTGTAAAACGTAATCTGGGGTGTCCAATAACTGGTGAATGGGGCGCTTGGGGAGCTTGGTCTGCTTGTGGTGCCCGCTGCGGACACGGATTAACCTGGCGACTCAGAAGATGTGACACACCACCTCCTTCAGATGTCAGCCTCGCTTGTAGTGGATGTCCATTACAAGCTGATGATTGTGTAGGTGATCAGTGCGCTATTAGTAGTCATGACTCCGGAGGCAGTTGGGGTGAATGGAGTGAGTGGTCAGCATGCTCGGAAAAATGCGGAATAGGCGTCAAGCGTCGAAAAAGAATCTGCCGTGAAACGAAAACGCAGCATATTTCTGGTACTTGGGGTACCCATTGTAGAGGTCAGCATGATCAACTTGAAATATGCGAAAATCGCACTTGTAATCTTGATGGTGGATGGTCAGGATGGGGTGCCTGGGGGTCTTGCTCTCAAACTTGTGGTGCAGGAAAACAATCAAGAACCCGATCATGCACCAGACCAATCCCCGCAGAAAAAGGAAAGCCATGCATAGGACTCAGAACAGAAGTTGGTTCTTGTCATTTAATGCCTTGTGAAGGGTTTTCACACACAGTAGCTCAATTACACGGTGAATCTTCTCTACATTATAATTTCCGCAACAGACGTGCAACACTGTATCATTTTTACATTAGATTCCTGCCTTTATCTCCACACGGGACTTTAGTACGTAGAGAAACAGGTGACGGTTCATATGTTCGACTCAGCTTACAAAAGTGGCACGTGTGTTTGGACGCCTGTGGAGCAAGTCGTTCGTGTTGTCTCCTACGAAGCTGTTCACATTCGAGTATAGAACCAGGAGCTTGGCACTCGGCTCTAGTTACTGTTACGATTGAAGGAGCTACGCTAAGACTAGATGATGCGCTAATATCATTAAAAAATACTTGGCCCTGTGATCCTGATTTACCTGATGATAATTTGAATATATACATTGGTTATAAAATCCAAGGACAAATACAAGAACTAATTTTGAATTTTATTCCCTTAAAAATGTTCAATTATAAAAGACAAAGATCACATCAGTCAGACTTCTATCCAATTGCTGCTTCCAATGTTGCTTTTCAGAAATCTAGTATTTTAGAATCTTATTTACGCATTAATAATGATCACTACCTACGAATACCATGTTTTGAACGTCAAGATGAGTGGCAAATAGAGTTAACTTTGAAACCCAAAAAAGAAGCCGGTACCATCTTATTTTTTAAAAACGACGAAACCTGTAATTGGTTACACCTGTACTTACAAAACATGCGACTTAAAGTAAAGGTAGCGTTTGATGACTTTAGGTCTGAAAGCAGCAGCACGATTGAATACCCACCTGACAAATGGTTCGATGTAACACTATCAAAAAAACAGGCGACAAAAGCTATCGAAGCATCTGTAAATGCAGGTGAACGTTTACATGTTATTTTTGAAGAAGTAGCCCGCAAAGGACGTGAAATTCCAAAAGATAACCACACCACAGTCTCACCCGACATTTTAGCACTATGTACTGACGAATTCTTCATTGGGGGCGTTCCTAACGAAGTGAAACAACAAGTCCTTTTAGAAGACTTTACAGCATTATCGGCGGTTTTAGCCTCAGTAAAACTTAACCATATATATTTAGATCTACACGCTTACAGCCTAGAGAGGTACAAGGACAATAAACTTCAGGTATCTTCGAGGACAGCTAGTGTATCTGGATCCTACCATGAGACAGGTTGGGGAAAATCTAATCGTTTGAATTTGACCTGTTTACATGCCAGAACCACACGATTACCACACACGGCTAGTTGGCTATATTTAGACACAATTACAGCAGGTATTTTGGATGACCGACCTTTGAGATCAATTGATGACGGCAGAATCCTTAGACTTATTGCATCAGCTGATAACGATTTAAGAGGATTTTACACATGTAGAGCGCATAGCAATAGACATACTGCGAATATAGTTACGTATGGTGTTCTAGGAAAGACTCGATATAAATTACGTGGTCCGGATAAAACCACAGCGATAGCTGTCTTTACAACTTTAACTCTTGTCTTAGGAACTCTACTCTGGCTTTTTATCGAAGGTATTCATGACCTTCGAAATGGGTACGGCTTTTTTCGAGACGCACATTTTTCCCCTGGAGAGGAGGCCGAAGCAGTATGCAAATATATTGACCAAAATATTAATTTAATACATTCAAAGAGTGCAGCTCATATTGCTAAAGCTAAAGCGAGGCGAAACGGCAGGTTAGCAGCAAGCCGATCTAATTTTGCCGCCCAAGAACCACAGGGTCTGATGGAGGAGAACTTACAGTTAAAGTATTCTCTACAAAATGAACCATGCAACTCAAAAGGATTGGCGACTGTACCGGAAGTTAAGAGTTCTAGCGTTGAACCATCACACGACGTGTTTAGATTCGAGCCATGTTATATCAGTTCGCCGCGTCATGGACTACTTACTTCACCACGTACGAGAGTGACGTCATCCTCGTCCTTTGAATTAGTTTCTCCAAGAGTGCTATGCTCTAAATTACTAGTTACGAAGGGCTTCCGTTCTTCGACGTCTAGAATAAGCTTACGTTCGTGTAAGAAGGAAAAAAATCGTACTCCTGAGTCTAAAACGTCGCAGCCCAACGTCTCGCCGAAAAAAAATACTGGTTTGGTGAATCCTACCGCAGCACAAAAGATTTTACAAAAGTTTCAGAACTTAAAAAGTGATGATTACTAAAGATGATTTTTAGCAGGAGGTATTTTTTCACGATTTTTCTTCGAAAGATCTTAAGTGATCTCTTTGTGTCAGTGCTGCAATTAAAACTAATTCCATTCCTACAAATATGTTTTTTTTATTTTACTTTGATTCGGTTGTTTTATTGTAATATTTATTTATCATCGTTATCTATATATAATATATAAAAGAGGAACATACCGACTGACTGACCGACATACCCAGAGATCAACGCACAGCCTAAACCGCTGAAGCTAGAATCCTGAAATTTTGCTTGTAGGTTCTTTATATAACGTTAGTAAGCACTAAGAAAGTAATTTTGGAAATTCCATCCCTAAGGGGGTAAATCAGGGGATGAAAGTCTGCGTGAGCGAAGCCGTGTGCAAAAGCTAGTAATATATAAATTACTTTTCATACAACTCCAAGAACTTAGACAAACCTTATTTGGTATGTTTGCACTCCGTATGAGTCTCTTTAATAAAAAAACACTTTTTAACCTCTATAAGTTTTATTACTTCCAAGAATAAATTACATTGATTACATATTATTTGTATTATGATTACTGATTATTTCATATTAATAAGTATAATATTTGGAATATAAACATAACCACATTTGGCACTATAAACTACATTACATAAATTTGATTCGTACATACAAAATAAATGGCACTAAACAAAAATTCATACAAACTATTCATAATTCCATTAACAAAGTGTAGTTGCGTTTATATCACTTATAAAATATTTATAATAAAAAATTAATTAAACATAAATAAACTTAGCGGCAATAAATCTAACTGTACGTACGACAATCACATTGTCAAAGCAAAATAATACGACTTAAATAATTGAAATTCAGGAATAATGTCTTTTAAATATTCGAACACGAAACTTACGATTTATCCATATAAATATATCCGTATTTAATTTAGCTAATCATGTGTACTTAACATGGTAATAACAAATTTGATTTTTCATTACCATTGTGCATAGGAAAAGTTTAAATAGGAATTAACTAAATTAAATGAGCACGCTACATATAGAAATAAAACAATTATATTTAATATAGTTATGGTATGATTAACGAATAGCTTCGTTCCCTATTCGAAGAGATTCCCCCTATACGCATCTATCTTCCTTCTGTCCCGTTTTCAAAACACTACATCCCTAATGAAGGATGGCGTCAACTGGCGACTAGCAATTAAGTCAGAACTCTCTTAACTGATTTTGAAAAATTATCATTTTAAAAGCGTTGCAACATTATATGTATATTGTGAATTTAGCCCTTAGTTCCCCGACTAAATTATTTAGAATTCTTAGACTACGAAACTAGAACAAGGTTTTGTGATAGACTTTGAAAGAAGGGAGGAATTCATTCGTGTTATTTGCAGAGGCCAGCACTCATGGAAGGAATGGAGGAAATTACAGATCAGCTGCTATAATGTAGAAGTCAAAAGTTGGCCCTCCAAGAGAATGAATTATTATAGATACCTTCATATACAATAAATGTTAATGTTGCGATAGCTGTATGTAGTGGTTAGGATCGCAATTATCAGATAATGTTCAGTATCAACAAGTTGAAAAGGTTATCGAGTTATAGGAGTGATGTGGAATGATGTGCGAAGTGTTTTATAGAGACTGTTATGTATAGAATATGAAAGATACAATATTAGAAGGCGACTTAACAAAATGTGGTTCAACTGCGCGAAAAGGTAAAGTAAAACGGTCGTAGGCTGCATATTGCGTTGTATTAAGAAATAAAAAAAATGTAACATAATGTTAGTTGATTTGTCAAACTAAATTGCGTTTTATATGTAATGTGTGTGGTTGTTAGTTTCAAATTACAAAACGAATAAGATTAAAGCCTGCTAATAAAACTGGCTAAATACTTTTTTAATTAAAAAAAATAATATTTCGATTCCAATTAACTAAAAAAACCTCCATGGTTTAAAGCCACATTGTTTTGACTAGAAAAAAAACAATCATTAATAAATTAGTTACTTTTGCTTTCCGTGCAAGACCAAGCCTCAGTCGTAAGATTTTAAACTAATGAATGTCTGTATGTTTTTATGAATAAAAATATATCTAAAGGTTCTTTAAATAAAAATGAATGTATGAAAATATTAAATATCAGTTGCTTGAAAGTAAGAACTAACATTAGGCTACGACCACAAGATAAAATGCATCTCCTATTATAATATTTACCTATTTTGTAGAATTCGAAAAATTTAAACTGGAATGGTGATAACTAATCCGCCTGTCAACTCTACCATAATTTTCTTATATCTACCATCAATAAATATTGTCTTACTCTAGATGTACAGAAAATCTTGAAGAATAGTTCAATTCTTGGATAGAAAATATTAACTTTTATATCACCTAATCATATTACTTTGATCACTTGAGAATAAAAAAAATGTGTGGAGTCCCTCCGCGCGGAAGAAGTGAAACTTCGTAATGTGCAACAGTGCTTTCATATCCCCTTCATGGTAGCGTTAAACGTTTAACGCAACCTTGCTGGAAGCCTCATTAGAAGTTTCACTTCAATAAGAGTATACTTTACTTTCGGTGCCTCTAATAAAAATAGGTGCACCATTGTACTACATTGTTGCCTTCAGTTTGCTATAAAACACGTTAGAGGTCGAGATAATCGATATTTTTACATCAACTTTAGGAACTAAATAATCTTTTGATATTAACTATCAAAATAAATTATAAATAAAGGAATTCAAAATGATAAAAATATTTTATGTCAAAAAAGTCACATGAAATCTTATAAAAACATACAATATAATGTACGTTATAAGTATTCAATAAATTAAGTGTTTTAATGATAGTAAATATTTTGTTGCGTTTTCTATTATAAATAATATATTAAAAAGCTGCTTGCAAGTCAAATCATCCATAAAATTAATATAAGTTTTGAGATTCCATTCAAATTTTATATAATATCGATCTATGTGCATTCATTCGAAACATATGCAGCCCCCTTAGCCAAGTTGCAAGCGTTCTTCTTTCTGCAGTCGTTACCGCCTAAATTCTCGTGTGTCATTGGCTAATACTTTGTATAAGATTACTTTGTCTAAGATTAGCCAATGACACACGAGAATTTAGGCGTTAACGACGGCTAGGGGTGCAGGTCTACCTAATTTATTTCTTAATCTTTAAGAATGTTTTTAATCACAAATTTAATTTTGTACCAAGTGTGTACGGCATTCACTTTTCTAAATGTAACAATTTATAATGCACTTTTTATTTTCTACTGTGAAATATATTACTACACTGGTATTATAATAATTGTTATCAGTTAAACATTAATACGTTTGATGAGCAGTTAAAATTGACCTCAAGTTCTATTTAGATGAAATGCTACATTTTATAACCAAGAACTACAGAAACTTCACACGTGAAGAAACTGAAGTATAGTGTCAGACAGATAATAATATTGTAATAATCGAGTGAATTTTTTTTATGTGTATATAGACAGCTATCTAATCGAAATGTGTATGGATATGTGATCGGTGAGCTTTGGCAATCCGTCGTGTCCTGCCATTGCAAACGCAACTGAAGTTCTGGTAATACAGCGCCGTAAACAGAACCCCCGAGCTGAGTAAAGTCGATATCGTAAAGTTAATTAACAGGTTGGTGTCCGCTGAGTCGACCCAAACGGTGAAGATCCGAGCTAAAACGATAGTAATTATATGATTACTCTATTGTTCAAGTAACTTCCTTAATGCATTGGACATTAATAGCTTCTGGTGATGATATGTATTTTAATGCTTGACTAGACTTTGAAATTGATTATGCAGCACGGACGTTTACAGCTTTGATACAAATAGTTTCTACTAGCTCAACTTCGTCTGTGATCTCAAAACGAATAAATCCCACTTTTTGCAACATTTTAATTATTACTGTACTGCTGCTTACAAATAGGCTTTCAAACACAAATATTTTTTCAATTCGAACTAACTCCTAGGCTTCGAGCGTTCATCAATCAAACAAATTATTCAGCTTTACAATATTAGTATGAATGTTGCCCTGAAACTTACCCACATTGGTTCCAATAGAGATCATCCAGGTTGTCAGCGATACAGCGTCTGCTTTACCGGCCATTACTATTCCATAGATGTACGATACTTTTGCAAATCCACTCAAAGGCGTGCAGAATGGCTGAAACATAAATGAAAAATGCTTAAATTACGAGAAGATGCCTACCGTGGAGTCAATTATAATATTATGCCAGCGATTATAATAATAATAATAAATATTTCAGACTTCTAACACACAAAGCCATCTAGTCCCAAACTAAGCAGGGCTTATATTATGGGTACTAGACAACTGATATAAATACATATATACTTTTTTTGTAAATACATATTTTACGTCATAGAAAAACACCCAAACTCCGATACAAATATTTGCAGATCATACAAACATTTGGTCTGACCCGGGAATCGAACCCGAGACCTCAAACACAGCAGTCGCATATACGCTACCACTGCGCCAACGAGGCAGTCTATTGAACGTATTGAACTGTACGTCTGTGTCGACAATCCTTGTTGACCACTTTTTGGAAAGATATTCGGAATACATCGATCTCACAGAAACGTCTAACGTCAGTCCGACACCAGTCCGCTAGCAAAGTTGACATTCATCATCATACAGACATGATGAAATGATAAATAGAAAACTTTGTCAACGCTAAGTCACGTGGTCAAAATAAAATATTAGCCAATAATACAAGAGAATAGAGGCGTTAGCGATTGTAGAAAGAATCGACGCGTAACGCTTGCATCTTGGCTAAAGGGGCATATCAGTCAGCTAGGTCATGCGCTGTCATGAGTCATCATGCCCAAGTCACTGTGAATATTTAGACATTCATATTAATGAATGTCTAAATATTATAGCAAATCTAATATTATAATACTTATTGTGCTATATTTATTATATCTTTTAAGCTATTCTTTCATCTATACTAATATTATAAAGAGGTAAAGTTTCTAACTTTGTTTGTATGGTTTTAGGGGGTAAGTACTCATCTGATCCTGAAAATTGTTTCATTAACAGAAAGCGACACTACTCAGGAGTGACAGGGCCGTATTTTATTATGATTGAACAAAAATTCAGTTAAAAATAATAGTATTTGTAAATCAAGTCGAAGTAAAGCGGGCGGTTAACGCCCAACGAAGTGGGCACGGGTCGACTAGTACAAAATATTTTCAATGCTTCACTTCTGCCAGACGTCCCGGGTAGCTCAATTTCTTTTAATATTAAAAATACACTTAATAAAAGTAGATATCTTGGCACCCATCCCATAATAGTTACTACACACGTTTTTTAAATTAAAAAAATATCGTTCGCAATATCTGGCGCTGATAACCAATTATTCGGCCAACTCATGTCATGTACATTACTTACATGCGTCTGTGCATACTGTTACATACAAATGTATGAGTAAAATTATGAAAGTGAAATAGGTAAAATGATAGGCGGTAAGTTCATCATGGCAACTTGATAAAAATGTTAAAAAGTGTTAGTACAAAAATAAATAGACACTTTGGAGTGCATCCAATCTTAAGATAATTATTTTGTTAATCGTTGATTTGATTCTTGGATCGGGTTTTTGGCGGGTCTTGGGTATTTTATCAGTCTTCATTTTAACTGCCAGTTAATTGAAATAAAAAGTGGTGCCCAGCTTCAGAGGTGAACAGAAGCAGTTCGTAGGAGTAAGTTAGAATTACTTTAGTTTCTCAAAACGCCAATTTGTATGCTGTATATAATATGAGTAGACCCAAGTATGAGTGGTGGTAAGGACATATATTATGAGGTCAGAACAGCAAGTCTTGCCGAAGCCGAGGACAACCTACGTTGATAAGCTCTTGAAAGAGAATTTATTCTAAATTCTCTTTTAAGAGCTTAATCAACGACAACCCTTGACAGAATGTCTTGACGCCTTGAGATATTTGGAAATTGGGAAAAGGTTAGGAAGATATTTTTATCACCCAATTTACTTGTTTATTTCGTTGCGCCTTTTAAGAAAGATTTTCTTTTCTTGGGATTTATCGAGTCTCATAACTCGGTGTGTTTGTGGGTCACTGCTGTGCAGGAGTTAAACGTTAACGCCTCTGGTAGGGATGAGTAGGTACTATTTGTATACACTTTGTGTCTTTATGTGTAGTTACTAAATACAATACTACTACTAAATAAAAATAGTGTTGTACTAAATACAACCACTAGTGTTACTTACCACCAAGACATGTAAAATATGCTTCGGTAAGAATCCAAGCAAGAATGTCAAAACTATTATGACGTAAGATCCAACAGCCATGGGTACAATAGTGGTATCCAAGAGCCTCTGGTACCTCAAGACATAGTACAGCAGAACATAGATTTGAGCCAGTATTATCGGGTACTCCAAGTATGTCATCACACTATAATCGTTCGTGTAGTTGTAAAGAGACATTACCGTGAATCTGGAAACATTTAAAACATACCTAATTAGAAGAGCATGTTGTAAGCACTTAACAAATTTTGTTGTATAACCACAACTTCTGCATAGGAGCTAATAGAAACTGGATGTTACAGGAGAGTCTAGTCAAGAGAGACTGGTGGTAATTCTTTTGTTGTCATCACTAAACTAAAATTCACTAAAATATGTTGTTGGATGATATACTTTAATCTCATCTGCTTACAGTCCATTTTTCAAAATCTCACATCTCAGTTGTCACAGTGTTTATTTCAGTGCCAAATAAACGATAATCAGAGAAACACGCTTGTTTATTACTTGAAAAAGTAAAATTTACTTTGGCATAACAAAAAAAAAATTATATATGGCAACATAGACCATATTTTTTCTTTTACTATTCTTGTGTTGAACGTTTAAAACGTGTGACGTAAAACTTGGCATGTCGCACTAAACTAAGACATCGTCTAAATACATGCCGACTAAATTACTGACGTAATGATTTCTTATATTTTTTACATTTAGAGTTTGGTTTAGTGTAATTTACATCATAAATGTAATCAAGCATGTACTTCTGATCAATTTTTTATTTGGTACTGAACTAAATATAGTAAAAGCTGAGATGTGAGACATCCAAAAATCGACTGTTAAGTATAATAATTCAACAACAAATTTTTGGGAATTTTAGTTTAGTGATGACAACAACAGAATTACCACCACTGACCGCACCATAGAGCAATACGGGCCAATGGAGGAGATTAGCCATATTATCTTTTCCTATACAAAACAGTCGTGTCATTTTTTGCGGGATGAAATCTTCACGCATACATACTTTAAACTCACATACAACAAAAACAATCGCCTGTCACGAACTCACACATAACTATTGATACAAAACATTCAGAATTTCACACACACATAAATACATCCTGTGTAATAACAGTATAACGCGTAGGCACATTTGGGCTTATGCTTTGACAGAAGGCTACGTATGGCTGCTCCCTACCGTATAGCTCTATGGACCGCACAGATGGCGGAGTGGTTTAAGCGGTCGCCTACTGCGCTGAGTGTTGAGGTTTCAATCCCTACATGGACAACACTTTCTGTGATATTCCTAGTGCCAGCGTTGTCTTAGAGAAAAAGGTCTGTGGAAGTAGAAGCCTAGTTAGTGATTATAATTATATAAATTATATTACCACCAAAAAAGAACAAGAGCAGCTGTAGCACTTATAAAAAATAGTTTATGATAATTTATCAGTACAAGAAGGAAAAAAAGTACTGAACCTTGACATATCTAAATATTAATCGCAGTTACTATAAACTAATTATAATTATTGTTGATAAACGAATAATATTATTTTAACATATCTCACATACAGGTTTCGAATCCAAACAAAGCAGAATCGTACTACGTTAACCAGACCAGCTATAAACATACTCATATATTTCTAATTCAAACTAATATTATAAATTAGCAAGTAGCTCTTGTCTGTTTGTTTGTTACGCTTTCAAGACTAAACCACTGAACAGATTTGAATGAATTTCTGTATAGAGAAAGATTGAACCTTGGAGAAGGACATAGGTGACTTATTGCGACAACTGACATACACGCGGGCAGAGCCGCGGACAAAAGCTAGCATATTTTAACATCTCATATACGGCCTTTTGATTTCAAACTATACAACTGAACAACATACTCATAAAATACCTACATATATACAAATAATAGTCCTCAGTCCATTACTGTTTAACATAGTGATCAACTATCTGACAGCCAACATACAACGTCCTGTACCCTGGGATATCCTTTACGCAGACGACATAGTCTTAATCGGCGAAGACCCGATGGCTTTGCACGCAATTTTGGAAAAGTGGAGATTGGCTCTGGAAACCGCTGGCTTGAGGATAAACAGAGAAAAGACAGAACACATGCACTGCAACTTCTCAAACAGCGACGTCAGCCATACCATCACACTTCAAAACACCACTCTAAGGACCGTTGACCACTTCAAATACCTCGGCAGTGTACTCTCTAGTGATGGCAACATTGACGCTGACATCACGCACCGCACCAACGCGGGCTGGCAAAGGTGGAGAGAACTTACGAGTGTACTCTGCGATTCACAAATGCCAATAAAAACCAAAGGCAAGGTCTATAAATCCGCAGTACGGCCAGCAATGACCTATGGTGCAGAGTGTTGGCCAATCACAAAAGCGCAGGTAAACAAGGTGCACGTCAACGAAATGCGAATGCTCAGATGGTCCGCAGGCGTCACACTTCTAGATAAAGTGCCGAATGTATACATCAGAGGCAGCTTTAAAGTAAGACCAATACCGGAGAAGCTCAAAGAGACGCGCTTGAGGTGGTACGGTCACGTCATGCGTCGACCTGACGAACACATGACCAAGAAAGTGCTGTAACTGGAGTCGGGACCAAGAGGCCGTGGCAGACCCCGAGCTACATGGATGTCGACCATCAGCAAAGACCTCGGAGAAGAGAGAGTGGACCCCGTGACGACCCAGAATAGATGCCTCTGGAGAAGAAGGATAAGGAGAGCCGACCCCGATTAGAAACGGGAAAAAGCCAGACGAAGAAGAAGAGATACAAATAATAGTGTCACCAACATTTTATTTTGTACTAGCTGAAACTTCGTACCGCCATATTTACATATCTGTCTCAGCTTCCCACAGGCAGTCTACAGTCGCAGACAAAAAACAGACTTTTCCCGTTATCTTTTTTGTTTCTTTCTAGCAAAAAGAGAATGAAAGAAATCGGACTATGTGTTATTGAGTTACAACTAAGTACATATTTTGACTTTCATCCCCTAAATATAAAGTATCCCATGTCCTACCTACCTCGTAGTATGAACTCAAATCATGCCACGTTTCATTTGAATCCATTCAGTAGTTTCAGCGTGATGCGCAGCCAAGGTACAGACAGACAGACGAATAGACAGACAAAAATAAAAAAAATTACAGTTTTGGCTTCAGTATCGACTATAGAGAGCCCTAAAAAAATATACATCTTACATTAAATATCTTTAATGTACAGAATTGGACCTGTTACATTTTTATTTTAAGTATAGGTGACTTAGGATACTTTAGGATTGTTAACGACTGACGGGCCACTTGCTCTAGTAGTACAA
The DNA here is from genome assembly GCA_949125395.1 of Diaphora mendica. Classification (NCBI taxonomy): domain Eukaryota; kingdom Metazoa; phylum Arthropoda; class Insecta; order Lepidoptera; family Erebidae; genus Diaphora; species Diaphora mendica. The sequence continues at coordinate 6,911,517 of OX421312.1, read as the reverse complement.
AGCCATAACAGTGAAATACAACGAGCAAGTGTCGCTAAATTTCGTGGAAAAAATTGATTATGTTTAAATACTAGCTTTTACTTCGCTCTTGGCTTCGCTCACGCAGACTTTCATCCCCTGATTTACCCCCTAAAGGGTGGAATTTCAAAAATTCCTTTCTTAGTGCTCACTTACGTTGTATAAAAACCTACATGCAAAATTTCAGGATTCTAGCTTCAGCAGTTTGGCCTGTGCGTTGATCTCTGGGTATGTCAGTCAATCAGTCACCTTCCTCTTTTATATACATAGATAGATAGATACGCAGCAGTTTGGTACTCTTACTAGTTAGTAGGAAGAATAATAAATTGCTATAAGAAAGCCATTATTGCAGGTAACACTAGCAGTAAGTACAAAGTAAATTATGTTATCTTCATTTTGAGTACAATGCAGAACAAATCTATCTAGATGCACTGAGCTGGTTGATAAGGAGTCATTTTTTACTGTTAAACTATGTTCTTGATAGCATCTATCATTGTCAAAATTTTACAAGCCTTTACGTGTATGTTTGAGTAGTTGTTCATTTATTATGTTGATATACGAATTGTGTCAGGTCTTATCAGCTTCATCCTGACGTGATAAAATCCTATTAGTACTTTTAACATTGCATCTTACTACTACATTTTAAACATGCAAGTTTGGATGAGTGTTTCTTATTCAATAAGTAACGCATAATTATATAAATGGATCTGAATGTAATTTTGCACATCGACAGCGTAAGGTATTGAATAGCAAATTGGCTAATTGTCATCTCGGAAAAATTACTGACAAAATCGACAACAACGCAGTATCTTCTCCATAAATATTGAATACTAGCTTTTGCACGCAGCTTCGCTCACGCAGACTTTCATCTAATTGCAGCCCGGCAAAACCAAACAGTGAAAGTGCCCAGCCAACTCGGCCAAAATCACTGTGATTTAAGACAAAAGCAAGGCCTATTGTTTAGTTAAAAAGTAAATTCGAATTTAGAACCTCCTTCTATTTTCAAAGTTGGTTAAAAGCAGGCAGCCAAGCTAAGTTGTGGAATGAGAACAAAAAGAAATACATACAAGGAAAAAACATCATACCCGGTAATTTCCATCAGCATGGACTGCATGTAGATTCCTTCAGCTGACTTTCGCCGTTTTATTTGCAGAATCTGTGGTACTTTCAAGAAGACACATGACAGTATGGTTAAAGCACTCAGGGCATTTGCAACCTTCTCCAGTGTTATTTCCATTTTGATTTAGCTTTGTTGCAGACCTAAAAAAATAAAAGATAAAATTTTAACAAAATAAAAACCGACTTCAAGGTTCGACTCGATTTCTCTTGGATGCCATCGCGAACACACATTAAAAAAAAGAACATTTATACGGTCGAATTGAGAACCTCCTCCTTTTTTGAAGTTGGTTAAAAATAAAGATCCATGTGCAATGTCTCATGAAAAATACTTCGGGGTATGTTGTCCATGTGGTGACGGATTAAGAATGCGGAGTGTCGCCATCCTTACTCATCTCTTGGGTGTCGTAAGATACGGTTAAGGGAGAATAAACTACTCAAGATAACAACAGTACAAAGAGAAGATTGTTTAAATCTATGCTGGCCAGACAGGTTGGTATAGGGTTTGTTTCAAGGTTTCCTTTTCTTTGCATAAAAAATAAGATGTTACTGAAAACACTTGTGTGAAATAATATTCCAGTTCTGACTGCCTTGTTGGTCTCGCGGTTGGCGTGTGCGACTGCTGATCATGAGGTCTCGGGTTCGGGTTTTTCCTGGGTCCATTCCTGGGTCGGACCAAATGTTTGTATTATCTACAAATATTTGTTTCGGAGTTTGGGCGTTTTCTATGTATACTTAAGATGTATGTATTTGCAAAAAAAAAAGTATATATATGTATTTATATCAGTTGTCTAGTAGCCATAACCAGGGGGGTTTCACTTCTCAGTTTAGGTGTATTTCGCCGAGCGTCTCCCGGAAAGAACTATGTGGCAATGTTTGCCACTCTGCGCTCGGCTCGCACGCTAGCCGCGTCGCGCGTAAATAAGTTGAATATTACGTGTAGGTACCTTACTGCGAAAAATGACTTCAAAACGAACTAATTGTTCGTACAAAATTGTAGTTAGCAATAAAATTATTTAATTAGTTGTTTGGAAACTATGTTATGATAGACATGTTTTGTCAATACAAAAATCTGTAACTTATCACGAAGGTACCCAGAACGAGTAGTACGTTACGTAGACATGATTATTGTTTGTTAAAATGTTTCTTCTTCATTACTAAAGTTGTTATATTTTTATAATTAATTTTAATATTTACCTAAATGTACAGCAAGCGGCAGCCCCGTGCTCTTGTAGTGAATCGAGCGGTGTCTAACGGAATATGAACGCTCGAGTCACACGACAAGATTCAAATTCGCGTGCAAGGTGACAAAGTCGAAAACTTTTTATGCCTAAACTTGACTTTTGTTCGAGAGTGATACTTCTGTACGACAGTACTATTAATTATCCTGTGCCATAACACAGGCTCTGCTTAGCTTGGGACTAGATTGCGCTGTGTGTTAGAAGATGTCCAAAATATTTATTTATTTTATTTAAAATGTTCATCATCATCATCAACAGCCCTGAACAGCAGGGCCGGATCTACCATATGGCTTTTTGGGGTTAAGCCCAGGGCCCCGTGGATTCCAGGGGCCCCCAGTCAAGTTAAAGTCAAAAATAGACGATAATGCGTGTCAAACGGAACGGGGATTTTCCCATCAATTCTTTACGGACGACAGTATGTTTTCTTGATTTTCTAGAGTTGTAGATACTGCGGTTTCAACAATTTTACACGTTACGATTTACTATTTTAATAACGATTTTGCTCACATATTAACACATTCGCTGCGGCAGTACTTGAACCTAGTTTTACTACCAGTGCTATTTTCATATAGTTCCCGTATAAGGATTGCCAATCGTGCGGTACGACCTGTATTTTCCCGTATCAGGACCTGACTTCTAAGGTCCTTACAGGCATGGAATATCGTTATTTTTACATTCTTTTTATATTAATCCATAGATTATACAGCTGCCGTAGCACGGGGTTCTTCGCAATAGACTAAGAGTTATAATTATTTTTCGAAATCGGTCATTTTACGGGAAATTGTTTCCCGTCCCGCATGGAACGTTTAAAGTGATAGGGATGGAATAAAGTTTAAAAACTGAAACCAGCTTTTGAATTGCACGTTGTTTATTGATCACAAAAAGTAGTGCAATGTTTAATATCTTATGAAAGTGAATCGATTTTCATACGAAACAACAGCCATTTATGTATTATTTGTGATTTTTTTTTTCATTCTCAATGTCGTCAGCTTCAGGCGATCTTTGGTGCTCTTTTTGCTTCAGATAAATATCATCACAATCAGACTTCGATCTGACTTGATAATTTATTAACACGAGGTGAAGATTCACTGTCACTATAAAAAAATTCTTCTCCATGATTACAAGTTTGAAGAATAACATTGGTTTTTTAGATGATGACGGCGTTTGATGAATGTAAATATTCCCGTCCGTATTTTTGGATGTAGTTGGTGTATCCACATGTGGAAAAAAATTACTAGCTTTGTTACTTCGAGGTGTCAACAACAGTTCATTCATAATGTCTGGATTCAATGATGGATCAATCGGTGACTTTCTTTACGAATTGTTTTACGAACACCAGGCTTCTGTACTGTTGTACTGACATAGGGCTTCTTAATTATTACACTGTCTAGTATTTCAATTTTTTTTGTTTATGTCGAACCAAATTTAGTTTTATCACAATTTGTACTAAAATCCGAACCACTACACTTTATTGCAGAATTTTCAATTTCATCATAATCCTCGGATTTGAAAGATTTACAAATATTTAACTTTTTACGTCATCGTTTCATTTTGCGAGTGCCGCGGGAACATTCACTGCGGAGTGGGTATCGACACGTAAAAACTGCGCACAACACTATGGCAAACTGAAGCGTCGCGCGCGCTCCCCTCGGTGCTCTACGGGGTTGCAATTAAGACGAAATAGTACCCGTACCGCACCAAACGAAAAAAAATGTACTTCTGTGCGTTACGACAAAATGCTTCCCGTATTATTTTTCTATTGTAAGTGATACTAAACGAAGCGAGAATATCGGATATATAGTTGTCTTTTTCCTAACTTCACGGAATCTTAGTAAAACACCCCCTGCACCGAGCGCAAAACAAGGATAGATAGCTGCCCCACAGTACGAAAGTCAAATACGGTCAAATAGTTCCCGTAACGCACCGAACGTGTTCAATAATATAACATAGTTTTTATTCCTCTTACGTGATTAACGTTAATAGTTAAAGTATATCTAAATACCATGTGATAATAACTATGTTCCGCTAATTATACCCACATCAAGTATTTTTTTCATTCGAGAGTGAGTAAGCATATTTGGCTCATATATACGGGATAAGCTCGGTGTCCTGGGCATGGATATTTGACGGGACCTCAACCCGCGGGAGAACATCGAGAGCATTACTAAGGTGGCCTTGCGGAAACATGGCGTACTGAACAAGGTGAAATGGTTCTTCACGCCCGAGCATTTGATATCGCCTCTATGGCAGTCCTCTACAGCCTTTATCATGAAGAGTGCTCTGAAGAGCTCTTCCAATTGATCCCACCTTCTCCCTTCCTCTACAGAACAACACGTGCTGGCCTTGGAAGCCACCGCCTTAGAGTCGTAGAAATACGCTCTCGAACCACACGGTTAGGTTTGTTCTAAAATAACTATGATGACACCATGAAAATTTTGATAAGTTTCAGCGAAAATAAAGAGGAAAAAAGCAGATTTTCGAAAAGAGGCAAGAAATTTATTTAATAAACTGGCAATTTTGTTCATTATTTATTGCGAAGAAATTATTGAAAGATTTAATTCAGTTAATAAAAAATACAGAGTCCTGGTTGTGTAGGAAATCAGTTAATAGTGTCATTAAAAGAGATGATACAAAGAAAAGGCCAAAAACTAAGTATAAACTACAGACACATTACTATAACTAAGAGACACATTAAATCAAAGTATTCTGATAATTGTACAGAGAAAGTCACAGTAAACGGCGCAGAAAAGTTTAAAATAGACACCCTAAACCTTTCACTGAAAAAACTGAATACGGATTTAAATCAAAGAAGTTTATGAGACATGAAAAAGAAAAATGGATTTGCAAGAACATTTCGTGCAACACATTGATTTAGAAAGCACACGTAAGGTTATCGACTATAATCCCGATAATGTGGATGAATTTAGTCAATTAATGCATCTAATTAAAAACTTATTTGCTTCAGTCGACAGAGTCCTATTCATCTTGTGTAGACATTTTTGTGATTATTTATGAAAAAAAACTTGTTGACGGATTCCCGAATTGATATACAATCTTTAAAATATATTTAACCATACTAATCACAAGTTGTGAAGCCGAGCGATGGCATATATAGGCTTTTATCTGCTTTGTCCATAAATGTTGATTTAACTAAGAATTTAGAATGTGAGAAGCAAACTGAATTAAATTTGCCAAAGGAAAGTGAAGAAAGTTTGCTTTATCATTTGTCAATTTAATTATGATTGTACTTATTAAACACTAAGCCCTGAGGCATAATATATTAAAATAGAAAATAAATATTTTATCGTTTAATTTTTATCCTATATTTTGAGTAATTGTTTGATTGATGATTGCCAGACACAGACACACTAGGTTGTGGGTTCAAATCCCACATGGGACCACACTTTGTGTGATCCACAAATTTTTATTATAAGTCTTGAGTGTTCTTTGTGTTCATTACATTTATGTTTATAGAGTCCCCCTCGACACAGGATGTATATTCCCAATGCGGGAGTTGTCATTAAAAAAAAGAATTTGGTGGGCCCCTAAGTAGTATTAGCCCAGGGCCCCTAACCTCACGGTCCGGCCCTGCTGAACAGTCCATCGCTGAATGAAGGTTTTATGTTCCAGTTACAAAATTTTACTTTTTCCAATCCAAAATAATACTTCAAGAGCAATTCTTACCAAAGCAGCAAAGTATGTGTAATAGAAAGTTATCAATACTGTTATCAAGCAAAAGGTAAAAATGGTACTTAGTATTAAAATCATTATCTTTATAGAAATGATTCTAATAAATTTTATTAATGTACAATAAAGCTTATTACACTGTTTTGAGGACTGTGTTGCACCTAGAGTGACACCTAGAACTCAAGTTTAAAGCTGCTGTTATAGGGATGAGGGGTTTGGCTTCTGGTAATTTATTCACTTAGTGAAGCGCAATGAAGAATCCTACTAATATTATAAATGCGAACGTTGGTAAGTATGGATGGATAAACGCGGGCGGAGCCGCGAGCAAAAACTAGTTATTTAATATTGGTTTTTTGTGAGGTGGTGTTTACCCCAGTTATTTACAGTTGGCATTTCTGAGCTGATTTTAACGAAAAAGGTATCGATGATATGTTATGATGGCCATTTGACATAGACTACATAAATGTTAAGGGAACCGGACTGATTTTGGGCATTAACATTTCATGAAGAGAATAAAAATAATTATTTATCTAACTCACAATAAAACAATAAATAATATGAAAAACTTAAGTAAATGTATAATAAGACCAATAAGCCGATGATGATGAAATATATAGTTAGCTTTTAATTATCAGAATACATAAAGAAAAATATGCTAAGATTCAACCAAAAGACTGCATTATTAAGAACACTTGTGTATAGCTAGTAATACCTACTTCAGTTTCAAAATTTTAACACTAAAATGTGTTTTTAATTAAGTTACTGAACATATGTTACAGTGAATTCTTACATGGTTTATTATTTAAATGTAACTTATAACCCGATCAATAAAAATATTGCGCACCTGTTTAAAACAAAGTAATACAAATAATAATTAACAATAGTCATTTAGTTACCTTATTTATTAGACACGCTCTTCTGATTTCAAACCACTGCAGATGAATATTACTTTAATTTCGTCAATTAAAATCACTGCACAGACACTTTTCGCTTACAGATAGAAAGCTTTGCAGAATAACTAGACTTGGTCTCAGTAAATTAAAAATCAATACATTGCAGTTACCAGAGGGATAACAAAACCAAGCGACAGATGGTAGTCCGGCACTCAATTAAATTCACCGCTGTTTTAGACTTGATCTAATGCCAAGGCCAAAACGATTGATCTATCGCAATTCCCCGCACTCGATGATTGTGCACCGCTTAGAATTATATTTTCATGAGAAGATACCTATATAAAAACATATAATTATGCTGCCTGATTTCATTTTTTTTTTGTAAAGATGCTTGTATGATAAAATAAGAAAGAGAGTTCAATTTTAATAGAAAGCTAGGCTCTAGACAAGATTTTACGCTCGCACACAATTCGTATCGTAATTTGTTGTGCACATGTATTGTATTCAGTCAGTGTTCCCAACTCTCAACTCAAATTTCTCAAAATTATTTCCCCCTAAGCCCCAATCAAAAACCCCTAAAATCGCCACAATTAATACGAATTCCCCCTAAAAAAATTTTACTAGTGTGAATCTCTAAGACAAAATAATTGTTCTACTAAAATAATAATACATTGATAATTTTGATAAAATAAAAAAATGCAAGTACCTATTCAAAGTTTAAAAATCTAAAAGTTTATTTTTACAAAATAACCGTTATTAATAAAAAATCATAATAATAAAAAGTATTTTTTTTATTTTAGACTCACACTCGTAAATACAATGTAATTACTTTACCTTTCAAGCAGTGGCGTAGCGTGCCTTGGCGGGGCCCCGTATAAAAAATTGTTTGGGGGCCTTTATGAAGGGTAAAGATTTCTCACAAAAGAAAAAAAATATTGAATAAATTTAAAAGAAATATTTATTCATCAAAATCATCTGTCTGTCACTTTTTCCAATTTTTTTACAAAGAAATCAAATTAATTACCTATACACTCTCCTTGCCTTTTTTTCGGCAAACTGATTTAATAAATCATTTAGCTTTTTTTTTAATAAAGTGTCTGCTTCTATGGACAATAGTGACAGGTCTGACAGGCGTTCATGTCCCATCGAAGTGTAATTTTTTATCAGTTTTAATTTGAGAAACTTCTTTCAGCAGTTGCGGTTGTAACTAGAAGGGTCAAGAAAAAAAGCATGCTGTTGTTACCTCCGGAAAACTGGATGCAAGGCTATTGAATTTTATCAGCAATAATTCAATGTATTCCTGAATGGAATGAATTTTTTTAACTTATGATTTTGAGCAATGATATTATATAAATTGATTTTGAGCATGTTTTCAGAGCCTTTATTTGGTCATAAAGATTAACTGAAATGTCTTTACTGTATTTAGCCGACAGTTTTCCGAAAGCGTTTATCTCTTCGTTTGAAAAAGACAGAAGTTGTACCTAATATTTCTCCGGTTGTAATATTTCGAACATACTACTGAGGTCGCAAAGGCTCTGAAATCTTTGTTTAGTTTGAAAAATGAAATCTAAACAGCAATAGTAGGTATACATCGACTTTGACTGAAGAAATTTTGGGCACTTTTTTATGACCTTCTCCCTTAGATTAATCTAAGCCTTCTCCATTTTCTGTTTACTTTTTCTGTTCGTAGCTCCGCTGGGATAATCTCTCTTCCTTTCACTCATTGTTTTTTACAAATCGCTGCTAATACTACTAAACCAGAAGAACAATTGTTTGTATTGTATTACAATTTAATGCACAATTAAATGAAACGCGTCAATAAGCACTGCTCTTCTTAGTTTATTATCGTATGTACATCGATTATTGTGGGATTCCCCCGTTGAAGTAAATGACTTAAACGGGGAAATCCCGCAGCCCGCGATAACCGATGTAGTGTGTTGCCAACTTTTGAACGCTTGCCTTACGCGGGAAAAAACAAAATCGCTTTTTGAACTTTTGTTAATTCTGAAAAAAAAATTGGGAAGTTTTTTAAATTTTTGCTTACGTACGTCGGGGGCACCCGTAGCCCGGGGGCCCCGTATAATTGATACGGCAGATACGGCGGTAGCTACGCCCCTGCTTTCAAGTCTGGATCTGTTTCCCACGTCTTTGTATATTTTTGACAATACTTTTTTTATCTTTAGCATTAGTCATTTTAACGAATGGCTTGCTGATAAACGTATTTATTGAGTATTGAGGGTCTAAATTGAACAGGTAAATAACTAATAATAACTACTAAACTAATAACTAAACTAACTAATAACGTATTTGTAGTAAACATAAACGCAGTTTAGCCACAAATTCTTACAAGTATGTTTATAATTGTGTTAGACAACAATACAACAAGCTGGAATGTGCGTCACATTTTATTTAACTCTGCACTTTTAGCAACCAGCAATCGCACTAGAAATCGCTAAGACGGTTTGTATAAAAATTCATATGATTCGCTAGATTAGATTATCCCAGGTCCTATACTATTACACCTTTATTTTGCTTAATTTGAAAAAATCAAATAAAAAAGTAAATACCTACTTTAAGTTATAAAAATCCCTAAAATAACACCCCTAAAAAACCCATTAAATATTTTTTTCCCCTCGATTTAGGAGAAAAATCCCTGTTGGTAACCCTGATTGTGTTGTGAACTTGTGTGTCCAAGTGAGTTACCAACCTCGAAAAATATTTAACAAGTTTACAGTGTACTTAGAACAAAGTAAAGATTTATTGAACAATCAACAAAAATATAAAAATATCAATAAATGAAAATGTTATGTTGATTCAAAAAATTCTACATCCTAATAAGCTTAAATTTCGATGTCGTATGAGCCGACTAAAAGAGCTATCATTACTGCAAAAGAGAAATAAAACTTGAAACACAACACACCCCACACCATTGACATATTTACTTCCTCATTGCCCCACACTGATTCAGCTGAACATTATTTTATATGGCTAAAGCCTGAAACCTCCAGTGAACTGATAAAGGCTGTTGATTCATGATATTACGTATATTAAAAATTGCTGTTGATGAAGTAATGAAAAAGTTTTAGGGAATTATAAAAAGTTAAATTATACATTTTATTTTTAGTATTAGTCAGTAGCACACGACCTTCCTGCCGTCTGAGTATTTTAGCTTTTTTAGTAAAAACTTTATTATTGTTTTGATTTTGGAACTATAATTGCGATAGAATTGGCAACATTATAAATACGTGGCGGTGACACTCGCAATATTACCAGTGCAGGAAATACATTGACCTAAAGTACATGGACTAGCCATACCTACAAAATTATCGTGCATGCCTACACAAAAAGTTAGTACATAAAATGGCTGCTTTTAGAGTTGTACCTATGCAGCTGTAGAGCGACTCGAAATGTCAATATCGATATTTAACTGAAATATTTAATAAATTGAAAAACTAACAATAAATAATTTTAGTTGTTTGCGATTAGTTAAGTATTTATGGTAGGAATTTTAAAATGTGAATCCGCCTGGATGAATTAAATTTTAAATGATGGACTTAAGAATAAAATCCAAAAAAAAAGTTGACCGTCACGGGATGCCCGGCTATATAGATATGAGCGCCGCGACGGTGCGCCTCCGCCGCAGGTTTAGGTGGCGGATTTCCTTGTAGCCTGGACCACTAGACCTTAATTTCGGCATGCAAAGGCCTAAAATTCTAGTCTGTCTGTAGCCTGGGAATAGATTGCTGTGTGTGAGATTTCTCAAGCTATTTTTTAAAAACAATTTGTTATTGGATAAGAAATCAGCCCTATCAGCAACAAGATAGAACAGAACACCTCCGCATTCAAACTAACGAGAATGTATATAGCTATTTACCTATTTTTTGTGTCTCTGACGGGATCTTCTGGGATCTCGATATCAAAACTATAAGTACCTATATATTGACATTGAGCGAAATAACAAATTGAGTTAATAAAACATGTTTTAAATAGTTGTGATATTTATTCATATAGATCAAATTTGCGTGTTTAGATAATCTTCAGGTCCTGCACATCCTTCCAAAATCAGACTTTCTTCAGTGTTGATGAATTTCCTTCCTTTAAGATGCTTGACGATGTCAGAGCACAATGCAATCTTTTGATCACGTCTTCGGACCTTTTCATTTAAACTTAACTTATCTTTTAGAAAATCACACTTTTCTATAAGATTCTTTATTTGTTTCTTTTTGTTATTCAACCTAGAAATCATAATAATTAACCTAGTACTTGCCAAACATCGAAAACGGTGGATTAGTTTATTTAAATATTAATGTTACGATCTTGATTTATTAGGAAATATAAATGTACAGTAAAATTTCAAAATCAATTAAATTCATTGGTCACCAATCAATTTAGTTGATTTTGAAATTTTTGTTGATTCACCAATCATTGTTGAATCAACTCGTCGTAAAAATATGACAACGGGGATAAAGGGTCAGATAGTAGAAAGAACACAATTATAAGAACTGCAAGTATGTTTTAAAAACATTAATATTTTTTTAAATTCCTAAAAAAGTTAGAGGTTTATACAAACTCATTCACTCATTCGTTCATAAACAATAATTACATTCTTACTTTTTATTAAATTATAATAATACACATTTCTTACAAACGTATCTCACGTTATTTGTAAATAAATACAAGTTATCAAGAAAATTATACTTTTTTGTGCAATAAAAGTTCAATATAATTAAATTTCATTTGCGGTGTACAACTATAAAAAAAGAACTAGTTTTTTAGGGTTCCGTACCCCTAGGGTAAAACGGGACCCTATTACTAAGACTTCGTCCGTCTGTCCGTCCGTCTGTCACCAGGCTGTATCTTATGAACCGAATTCTTCATCATATCAATTGAAAATTTCAATTGTCTAACTATCAAGTTGACAATTGAAATTTTCAGAGATGATGTATTTCTGTTGCCGCTATTACAACAAACACTAAAAAATCTAATAAAATAAATATTTAAGCGTGCTACCATACAACAAACTTGATTTTTTTGCTCGATACTGATAACGGCAACAGGTAGACGCTTGAAATGTATAATTAATAATGGAATGGAACCCTTCCTGTGCGAATCCGACTGGCACTTGGCCGATTTTTTATGATACAAACCTTAGAGCATACATATACCTGTATGGAGGGAGCGCTGAACGAGGGAAAGCGTGATTGGAGTAGAGAGAGAGAGAGACCGAGTCTAGGAAGAGTCTATCTCTCTCACGCAAGCTTCCCCAAGTAATACATGTAGTTGGTACAAAAGCCAAGTTTTAAGACATTATTTGAACTGGTAATAATTTAAGTCTTCAGTTAAGTTTTACAAATTTATTAACTAGATGGCGTACCTTGTACTTTCTGTAGACATGATATTTTTGGTCTCTAATTTCTAATTTCTTTAAACAATTTGATAAACAACAATATAAGTACGATTAAAGAATATATATATAAATAAAGAATAATAAGAATAATAATAATAATAATACGATATAAAGAAAATTTCTTAACACTACTTAAAGGCTTCCTACATTATTATTTATTTCCCACGTAGCTCTATTATTTAATTTTTTGTTATTATTCAATAAATAGCTTAATATTGTTTTTTTTGGCATACATTTTAAATTATTATTATATACATGCATAGAAAATTAAAACTTCAGGTTTAATTTTCTATGCATGTATATAATAATAATTTAAAATGTTATTCATTCTTGCTCTTTTTGAAAAAGAGCAAGAATGAATATCACGGCCTTGTGCAGTGTGCTTAGGCGCGAAAGACATACGCTGCTTCAATCTATCTATATATATATTATACTAGCTGTTGCCCGCGGCTCCGCCCAAGTGTATGTCGGTTATCGCGCCAAATAGTAGCCTATGTGTTATTCTGATGTATAAGCTATATTACTGTAATGTTTCATCCAAATCCGTTCAGTTGTTTTTGCGTGAAGAAGTAACAAACATACACACAAACTTTTGCCTTTATATACTAGTGTGATGAGTGATGTGATTAGTGAGATGTGATGCGATAAAAGAAGAAGGTGACTGACATACCCAGAGATCAACGCACAGCCCAAACCGCTGAACCTAGAATCCTGAAATTTTGCATGTAGGTTCTTTATTGTCACACAGGCTTCGAGCCTAGTATGGACTCCAGCTCTCACTAGGGAAATCTTGAGAAACTGTTTAGTTTGTACCTAGATCTCATGTAACCAAAATTGTACCTTCCTGTGAGAGAAATAAAGTTTATTATTATTATATATAATGTAAGTGAGCACTAAGAAAGGAATTTTTGAAATTCCACCCCTAAGGGGGTAAATCAGGGGATGAAAGTCTGCGTGAGCGAAGCCGCGTGCAAAAGCTAGTTATTAATAATGATGGGCTACCTAGCCCATCATTATTAATAACTAGCTTTTGCACGCGTCTTCCACCTGGAAGGGAAGAGACGCGCTGGACGAATGAAAAATACGTGGCTGCGAAATTTCCGGGAGTGAACCGATTTCACCAGCTGCGTATTTACCTATAGTGCAGGGTTTTCGGTGTACAAGGGCACTGTTAATGAATCTGCGCGCTTTCTGAAGGGCGCTACGCTCACTAAAGGACGCTAGGGGAACGATTGCACACGAGTGCTTCACTGGCTTGAGACGCCTCTGGCATAGGTATCACCTTCGTTGAACCTGGCCCGCCTGGCCAATGACAAGGAGGAGTTTGTACTCCTCCTTAACACTTGACTATTTACTGGTAACGAAGATTGAAAAGGCACGGCAAGAAGAAGTAATTCGATATTTCGTAAACATCTAAATCGAATAGGTACCTTCAAACGAGCAATTTTTATATATCACTACCATCATCATTACATCATTAATTATTATAAAAAAGTCCTCCGCCGCGTCTGTCTGTCTGTTAGCGATAAACTCAAAAGCTTCTGCACGTATTTTTATGCGGTTTTTACTGATAGATAGATTAAATAAGTGATTCTTGAAGAAGGTTTTCGTATATAATTTGTTAAATTTTTGAGCATATTGGCTAAAATATAACGAGATTTGTTGAAGACGTCGGAAAAAATTATGTCACACACCTCAGAAAACATGGGCTAGTTTATTAAATTATTTTCCGATTTTTCCGTAATGAATCCGTGCGAAACCTGGCGGGTTGCTAGTAGGTTTATTTCTATTTATTACTAGGTTTTGCGCGCGGCGCCGCCCGCGTTTTTGTCGGTTATCGCAGCAAAGAGTAGCCTATGTCCTTCCCACGAAGCAAATTTGCTTCGTGGTCCTTCCTCAAGAATCAAAGTATCTTCATGCCAAAATTAATTGAAATCGGTGCAGCAGTTTGGCCGTGAAAGCGGTACAGACAGAGTTACTTTCGCATTTATAATAGGTATGGATTTCATTATTTATTTTCATTTATACATCTCGCAAATGGCAAATGGCTGCAACGATTTTCATTAAAATTTAGTAGGTATGCAGAATGCAGAGGGTTTCGGAGGCGATAAAGCGATATCAAATAATATTGTTTTTTCGACATTTACCCAAAAAAAAAAATACCGAGCAAAGCTCATCATCTTCGTCATCCAGGAACTTACTATTAAAATATCGCCTAAAACAATCAAATAATCTTTGAGCGTCATTTTATTAAAATAACGTATTTTTACTTACCTGCTGTCGAGACGCTAGGCTAACAGGGTTTGAGAGGTCATGTGACAAGAAACTAACAAGCTGGATAAGACTCTTTATGGCGCGCTCAAGTTACCTAGTCACGTGAGTCAGAAAGTTCCTAATTGGAAACCTACGAACACTATACATACCGTCTGAAGAATTTTCTGTAACCTAAAACGAAAGTCTCTTTCAAGCAGTCCTTAATGTATATAGTTATCTACTGATAACAGAAGCCGAAGAGTTTGTTTGTTTGGTTGAACGCGCTCGGTTTCCAAACCGAAATACAGGGCCGGATCTACCATATGGCTTTTTGGGCTTAAGCCCAGGGCCCCGTGGATTCCAGGGGCCCCCAGCTAAGTCAAGTGCAAGCCAAAAATAGTCGATAATGCAAAAAAGTTATTAAAATAAACTGATCGTAAGGTTTGCAGCCCTGCGAATCCTGCGATTATTCAACCCCATTCAATTCATTTCATTCTAGTCTACATTCAGGTGTTGGTACTTGGAACTGACAGTTAAAATGTTCGGCAACCATAACACAGTCATTCGATCTTGTTCGTGCTCCGCTATTTCCCTCTCAAAGTCTGTCCCTTTCTATCTTGACAAATTTTATACTAATATATAAAGCTGAAGAGTTTGTTTGTTTGAACGCGTTAATCTCGAGAACTACTGATCTGATTATAAAAATTCTTTCACTGTTAGATAGCCCGTTTATCGAGGAGGCTATAGGCTATATATCATCACGCTAAGATCAATAGGAACGGAGCACCAATGAAGAATGTTACAAAAACGGGGGAAAATTTCTACGCTATGGGCAATAGGAGACGTAAACGAGGTTGCGTGTTTCAGCTAGTTATTTATAAGTACATAATGGTATGTACCTTAACAGATTCTCCACCAACTTGGTTAAGAGAATGCGCAGCACATGGCACATAATTCGCAGATTATTATTTTTTGTTTTAGTAATGCTTGTACACAATTGTAGCGACGACTATCGCCTACTTTGTTCCTCCTCCATATCAATGACATGCTGCAAATTAGTGGCATTTATTGTTGTGCGGATGACAGCACGCGCGATGCTCTCTACAACGGCCGTGCTAATATTTCTCAGGAAAATGTTATTGAGAATCGAAACAAACGTGTCTGAAATCGAGACCTCTTTGCAAATGTTCTCAGATTGGGGTAGACTTAAATTAGTCCAATTTAACCCCAACGGCACAAATTTGCGAGCTCACCGCTAAAAAACTGCCGTTGGTCGTATGTCCTCGTTTTGAAGGCACTCCCTTATCTCCTCAGCCAATATTGGAATACTTGGTGTCGACATATCGAGTGAAATCCAGTTTTGTGGTCATTTGTAGGGTAAGACCAAATTGGCCTCGAAAAAGCTTGGTGTGCTCAATAGATCGAGACGATATTTCAGTCCGGACCATCGCCTTCTGCTTTATAAGGCGCAGATTCGGCCTCATATGGAATACTCTTCTCATCTTTATGCAGGGGCATCCCAGTACCAGCTCCTTCCTTTGGACCGCATTCAACGGAGAGTGACTTGAATAATCGATCGCCAAGAGGTCTCAATTCGGCCGGCCTCCTTGGCGCTGCGAAGAGATGTGACTTCGTTGTGCATCTTCTGTCGAATTAACAATGGGGAATGCTTCGAAGAACTGTTCGAATCGATCCCTGCCGCCTCTTTCCGCCATCGTCCTACCCCACAGCAGTTCCATCCCCATCACTTAGATGGTTGGCATTCCACGACTGTGCACTTTTCCAGAAACTTTCTGCCTCGCACAACAAAACTATGGAACGAACTGTCGCCTGCGGTATTCCCGGACCAATACGGCCTTCAAATTTTCAAGAAAAGAGCGTACTCCTTCTTAAAAGACCGGCAACGCACTTGTGAAGCCTCTGGTGCTGCGGGTGTTCACCACGGCCTTACAGAAAACCGGTGTGAAACAGCACCTGTGCTGCGTGTCACCGAGTGAGTGAGGATGCTGGAGGCCCATAACCCAACCCCTCCCCCACTTCCAAAGGCCGGCAACGCACTTGTGATGCCTCTGGTGTTGCGGATGCTTTCCATCAGGCTGACTAGAGTCATTTTGGCAGGGCGAAACATTAAAGAAAAAACATTATTTATCATGATTATTTTTAATTGTGTGCCATGTGCTGCGCATTCTTTTTAAAAAGTTGGTGAAGAATCTGTTAAGGTTATATATGTTAATAAGATAAAATTATGAAAACTTTGATAAGTTTCAGAGAAAATGCCTCTGCACAAGCAGATTTTCAAAAAGAAGCAAGAAATGTATTTTATAAACTGGCAATTTGGTTATTTTTGAAGAAATTTGAAAGAATTAATTTAGTTACACACACAGTTCAGACATCACTTGTGATCCACAAATTGTTGAGTCACCACAAGTCTGAGTGTTCTTTGTGTCCGTTACATGTATGTTTTTAAATGTATATTCCTAATGCGGGAGATGGGCCCCTAAGTAGTATTAGCCCAGGGCCCCCTAAACTAACGGTCCGGCCCTGCCGAAATAAATAAATAATATGAAATTATTATTTGCTTGAAGTTGGTGCAAATTGACCGTAATCACGTCTAATGATGCCTTCCTACCTACTGAGGAAGACTTCATCTATATAATATATACATTGTCTATTTTATAGGGCTTGTTAATTTGTACATGTAGGTACGATTTGCTGTTCAGGGTCCGACCTCATTCTCAGACAGCGCTAAGTTATTTTAAACTCAAAATCAAAATAAAATTGACTTGATATTGTCTGAACCTCAGATTAATAAAGAAAGCTTTCTTTAGTAATCTGAGGTCTGAACTATTTTAAGATTAACTATTATTACCCAACGATTTGTTCTTCCTTTGAAGCAATGTATTTTCCAGATATCAATAAAATATTTCAACAGATCTACTTTTTATTAGATTCTTTAATGATGTAGATTACTTGTTGTAAATTCATTGGACATATTGCATTTTTTCTATTTGATAGGAGACTAGATTTTGCCCGCGGCATTAATATTCATTCCTTAATTTTCTATCCTTTGATTTGGTATAGGTAAATAGATCAATAGGTGTTGGTTGTGTATTGGCGTCAATTTAAATAATGTAAGGGACTACATATTAAGGGCACTATCATGTTAAATGATGAAATTTAAATAGAACACACTTAGGTACCAACTGGTAAAAACAGAATTAAACTTTATTAAAATTTATTATTCCCAATATTATTTGTGATTGACTAGTTCAAACGGTTTTACCGACGTTAAACACCGCGAAACTTCCAAACTCCGGGCTGCTACTAAGAATTGCCAACAATAAAAGCCCAATTACACTTTTGCCCCAACTCAAGGATCGAACCCGAGACCTATCGACAGTGGGATATGCTAACCGCTAGACCAACGAGACAATCGACCAAAATACATAAACTTTTCCTAAATAAAATTATTTATTTTATTTAGGAAAGGTTTGCAATGTAAGCGCAAAAAAATGTGTTTATTTGCTACAGCACATTAGAAACCTCGAAAATTATCAGTGTTTCCATGCTATATTATGCATTTATTATACATAAAAACCTTCCTCTTGAATCACTCTATCTATTAAAGAAATCCGCATCAAAATCCGTTGCGTAGTTTTAAAGATTTAAGCACACAAAGGGACATAGGGACAGAGAAAGCGACTTTGTTTTATACTATGTAGTGATAATATTACATTCAAAATAAAAAGAAACCCCTACTCAAGCACTTAATCGAGTAATCGTACGCCAATGATATTTTTGCAGACATTTGGTTATTCTTCCCCACTTTCACCCCCATAACTTTTAAACGACTCAACCGATTTTCATGATACATGTCTCAGAACACGCGCACGTAACTCACCTTTCATGCAAAAAAAAACTAAATTGAAATCGGTTCATCCGTTCGCGAGCTACGGTGCCACAGACAGACAGACAGACACGTCAAAGTTATAACACCCCTCTTTTTACGTTGGGGGTTAAAAAATTCACAATCTCTCTCCTCAATTCTTCAATTCTCCGTTTAATAATTTTATCATATCATACTTTATCCGTATCTCGACAGTACAAAATAATGTACACACTCACTCACTCACACTTCCCTCCGCGGGTCTGTACGGTTCACGTGTGACGTCGCGTTTTAATAATTTAAATATTGTTTTTGTGTATCCTTGCGACTGTTACCCGGTTTGTGGGCGGTATAAGGTTGTATATAGTGTTTTTGACAAATAATCTGTAAGTTTTACGCCTTATAAATACAAATATTGTGTTAGTTTCTTTTACTACGGCTATCGGTAAGTCAATTTATTTTATTCATAAAGGTAGGTAGGAGTAATATTTTGTTTGTATTAATTTTCTTTTCGTGTTTTTTGATTTTGAAGTTGTTTTTATTGATATTTCTTTTGTCTGGTGTGTCTTTGTTTGGCCATGTCGGTTGTTGGCGAGTTGCCGGATCCCGGTGGTACAAATGAATTTCGAACACCAACCGGAAATAAATTGTTTGGTAGAATGTCGCCATCAAATTTATCGTCAAATGAAAGTAGAACTGAACGAATTAGGGCTTCGGACTTGGGCGAGAGTGTTTCGTCTCTTAGTGGTCGTGATAACTGTGGGGAGTATGATTATTTTGAGTTGGTGTCTCAGGCAACCGAATATTTGGCAAAAATTAACGAATTGGTAAACGATCAGGGGTCGCGAATGAATGTGGGGAATAGGACCGCCATTATGGACGTAACCCAGCGGATTACCGGTATCGTCTCATTGTTGGCAATTAAATCTGCTAGCAATGAAACGAAATTAGCGAATCTCGAGCGCCGGGTGGGGGGTGTCGCCGTTCAACAGCCGGGCTTGACGTACGCGGACAAGCTTAGGCTTCGCTTACCACCTGGATCAGCCCCGTGTCCGGTGTCCGCTGAGGCGCGCGTATCTAGGCCGTGTGTTATTGCGTATCCTACTACGGAACGTTCAGCGGACTATGCAACTTCGTCAGCTACAAAAGAAGCTCTCATGAAGGCTATTAAACCTAGCGACGAAGGTTTTCAAATTGTAGGCGTCAAAAAAACCGCAAAGGCGGGCGTCGTGTTGCGGGTCGCAAATGAACGGCAGCTTAAAAAACTAGAAGCAGTAAACGCCATTAAATCTGTAGGCTTACGCTTAGAAAAGCCGAAAGGCCGAAGGCCCCGTATAATTGTAAAAGACGTGCCCGGTTCTATGGAGGATCGTACCTTCCTAACAGCTTTATATCGTCAGAATATCAAGGACGAATTAAAATTAAGCGAAAGCGATTTTTTAAAAACGACCAAAATTGTCAGGCATCGTAAACTGGAAAACGGACGTCAATGGATAGGCTTAGAATTAGAGACAGAGGTTAGGAAACACTTGGCTAGCACAAAAGATAAATTATATATAGACTGGGCCACATGTAGGTTTATAGACGACTTAGAAGTAGTTCGTTGCTTAAACTGTCAACAATTCGGTCATGTTCAAAAATTTTGCACTATTAAAACTCCTACGTGTGCTAATTGCGCGGCCAGCCACGATACAAGGGCTTGCCCGGATAAGGACACACCAGATTTTAAACCGAAATGCGCACAATGCAGCCGGTACAAAAAACCATGTGACCATCGATGTGGATCACAAGACTGCTCCACATATAAACTTAAATTAGAGCAGCTAATCCTAAATACTAATTACTGAATAGCTTATACAGTAGTAGCTGTAGTACCTTTTTAATAAAATGGATAATATCTCAATAGGCCAGTTAAATCTTCATAATGATAAAATAGCCACGTCAGAATTAGATCGCTTAGTTTTGGAACAAAAGTTAGACATTGTCCTTATACAAGAGCAATATCAAAGCGCTCAATTGCGGAATTATGTAGTACAACTAGATGGCCGGTCGCGGGCTGGGATATATGTTGCAAGTTCTAATTTTACGGTAACATCTTTGCGTAACCTTATGACGTCACACTGCGCCGTTGCTGAGATCTCATCCTCTACCTGTAGGGTTTACATAGTGAGCTGTTATTTTCAATTTTCACATCCTATTGATCCTCATCTACATCATTTACGTTTCGTTTTGCGGTCCCTCATAGGACACAAAATTATCATTGGCGCTGATGTCAATGCTTCTTCTACTTTATGGTATGGCAAATTGCGTGCAGCTGACATGGCTCGTCGCTGTGCGGTTGAAGATTTTATTGCGGAAATGAATCTTACTATCCACAATACCCCTGATGCACCACCAACTTTTTGCAGCCCAATGGGTGAGTCTTCTATTGACGTGACGCTTACGCGCGGTGACGTCTCGATATCTGGATGGCGTGTCCTACCGGACGCATCCTGTAGTGATCACCGCTTAATCGTGTACGAATTCATACCAATGGTTGCACAATATCCACAAAGAACTCCTTACAATTTTAGGTATAAAACTAAAGGGGCAAATTGGGCTTTATTTGGTTCACTCTTTGCAGTACATGCCAAAGACTTCAGTCGCAGTGGTCTATCAGCTGAGGAAAGCGCAAACATATTATCAGATACTTTCACATATTGTGCTGATGTTTGTATCGGCCGTGGATCTATCACTAACACTCGTAGATGTGATTGGTGGAATTATAAATTAGTCGAATTACGTAGAATCTATCGAAAAGCTCGTAAAAAACTAAATGACATTAAAAAGCGTAACGTAACAGGAGATATTTACAATAATGCTCTTATTGCTCTTAGAGTTGCCAGGTCTCATTATAGAGCTGCTGTGGAGAAATCAAAGGGAAATTTAATACGTAAACTTGTTGATAAACTCGATAGAGAGGGTCCCTGGTCACCTTTGTATCATGAATTTAAAGCAAATAGATCAATCGACCTTGCATACGTACAGAACATCAAAATTAATAATAGTTATACTACAGGAGTAGAACAAACCACAGAATATCTTTTAGAATCACTTGTGCCTGACGATCGGCCGGAGGATGACACGGATTATCACCGACAAATTAGGCAGTGGGCTATTGAACTACCATTGTCTCCAATGTCTGACTTACCATCTTCAGACGAATTCCTCAGTATTGTTAGGTCATTGCCACTAAATAAGGCTTCGGGCGACGATAAAATATCAAACAAAATGATAAAAGAAGCTTGTAAACTTTCGGGTGATACGGTTTTAACAGTTTTTAAACGTTGCATTGCGGAAGGAGTATTTCCTAGTGTTTGGCGGTGCGGTAATATTCGAATAATACCAAAAAGCGGCGATAAGCCGCCGGACGATCCTAAATCCTATCGACCCATAACACTGTTACCATCGCTGGGAAAGCTTTTAGAGCGTCTTGTAGTACCACGACTTCTACCGGGTGGAGTTAAATTTCATGATAGACAATTCGGCTTTACGTTGGGAAAATCGACAACTGATGCGGTTATATCTGTAAGGAAAACTGTCACCGAGTCAAGTTTTCAATACGTTTTAGGCATCTTCTTAGATATATCTGGCGCCTTTGACAATGCGTGGTGGCCCATGCTATTGCTAAAATTAAAATTAAGAGGTTGCTTTAAAAATATTTATTCCCTTATCTCCTCGTACTTCTTACAAGGTACTACTAAATTGAGACTTGGGCATCATTCTGTGTCGAAGGCGCTTACGATGGGGTGTCCTCAAGGGTCAGTGCTAGGACCATACTTGTGGAACATAGGCTTCGACGATTTTCTGGCAATGCCTGTGCCGTCCGGATGTACCCTGAATGCGTACGCGGACGACGGTTTGTTATTGATAGAGTCGGATACTAGAACGGGGCTTGAGAGGCTGGCCAGTGAATGTTTGGACTTAATATCTCGGTGGGGTGGGCGTAATCGGTTGACGTTTGCACCAAACAAAACCTTCCAGCTACTTCTGAAAGGTAACCTCAAATCACCGCCTTGTATTAAATTTGAAAATATTACTATTAAAAATAAAACCTCGGTTTGTTATTTAGGATTGGTTTTAGAAAGAAATTTTTCATTTATTGAACATATTAGAACAGTTAATGAAAAGTCTAAAAAGAGTTTCTTTGCACTGACGAGGATATCAACTGCGACATGGGGTCTGTCATATAATACACTAAAGATCATATATGGAGCTACTTATTTGGGTTCTATTTGCTATGGTGCTCCTGTATGGGCAGATAGGGCGACTGTAGGTGCTGTCCGTCGCAAACTGTTACAAGGCCAACGACCTGCATTGATTTTCTTGTGCAAGGCATATAGGACGGTTAGCACTGAGGCTTTACCGGTGTTGGCAGGTGTTCTTCCGGTCGATCTCGAGGTGCAAAGACGTGCAGCCATGTACTATTCCACACTACAAAACATGGAATGCGATTTTTTGGGCATACGAGACCGCGGTAAAATCATAAGATTGTTTCAACAAAAAACCAATGTCTATAACGACCTCTTGGATGAATGGCAGAAACGATGGGACGAATCATCTAAGGGGCGCCACCTTTACCAGTTCTTTCCATCTGTTCGCGAAAGGTTGTCAAGGACATGGCTCGAGGTAGATCACTGTGTCGCTCAATTTCTTACAGGCCACGGTAACTTTAAGAGTAAACTATACTCATTTAAATTAGTCGATTCACCATTGTGTCAATGCTCAACACCTGATTCTAGCAGTGAACAGTCGGCTCATCATATCCTCTGGGAATGTAATCTTTGGTACAATGAACGTAACATGATGCTAAATAGCTTACAAATGACGTCTGGGGTAGTATATTATGGGGATCTTGTGTCAACTGCGGTGAATTTCCGTGCGTTTAAGCGATTCTGCCATACATACTATAGAAATCAAATATAGCTCACTTAGGACCCATAATATTTTTATCCGTGGTGCTTCCCGGTTTGAAAAAGGCGTCTGCCTATTTTGACTCCATTTTGTCTCCCGCTTTGCTAAGGAGGGAAGTGGACTTATTATATTTCCAACTCCTCCAGTTTTCTTCTGATTAATTTCGTTGCGGGTTCCAAGACAGTTAAATCCCGAGTGTCATAACTCGGTGTTTTCGTGGGTCACCGCTGTTGATCCTGGTGTACAGGAGTTACAGTGGTGGGCGTGTGGGCGGGATTAAAAAAAAAAAAAAAAAGTACAAAATAATACTTGCAAGATTTCCTGATGTACTAGAATGTCTTAGTAGTTATTAGTTAGGTATTACCTTTATTTTAGGTTAGTGTCATTGCAACAAAATATGCTCTTCAAAACTAAGTAAATGTAAGAGATCTCACGTATTGTGCAATTCTAAATAACATAATGCCTCATACTCATAATGAATTAAGACTATGTTTTTATTTTAATTATCAAAATATCAAGACAACATAAAAAACAAAAAACACTAAAATGAGAAAAATAATAATTTTGTTACACCTAATCTAATACAAGACATAATTAAAGTTTGGTCAAACCCTGATTTCATTAAATTGAGTTTCAAGGTCTGCGTGCCCTAATTAGGTGCTTCTAGGTTTGAAGAATTTTTTTAAGTCAGAGGCTGAAAAACTTTATTTATTTGAGCTTTGGCTAAGACTTCAAGTCAGACCTGAGGATTGACTGGTCAAACTTAGGAGCACCGAAGCTTCGAGGTTTGACTATGACAAATTTAAAAAAACAATGTTGTACCTTATAGTAAAATAATATAATATAGTCATCATCTTATCCCCCACCCTTTTCAAAATTTAATTTACGATTAACCCATTGTTCAGGCAACATTGAATTTGACGATTTTTTATAGTCGGCTAGCATCTCATCAACTGTGTTTACAAATGAAATAATTTTCAACTTGGTATTAAAACGCAGCCAGAAGGAGCGACTCCAAACAAAACTAGAAAATAAACAAGTAGTTTTCAATAAAATGCGATTTTTCATAACATCTACTAAAGTCCTGTACTCACTGCTGACATTCAACTGCCTTGGTGGGCGCAGTGGTAGCGTATGCGACTGCTGTGTTTGAGGTCTTCGATTCCTGGGTTGGCCCAAATGTTTGTATGATCAGCAAATATTTGTTTCGGAGTTTGAGTGTTTTCTATGTATAATATGTATGTATTTACAAAAAAAGTATAAATGTTTTATATCAGTTGTTCTAGTACCCATAACACAAGCTCTGCTTAGCTTGGGACTAGATGGCGTTGTGTGTCAGATGTCCTAAATATCTATCTAAGATTAGGCAGAGCCGTTCAATAGTAACCAAACTGTTGATGAACATATTTAATTGGATTTTTGTTCCTAGACCAAGTGTCACTACATAGTTCCAATATATTAATACCAGTAAAAGATAGGAACAAAGGTTAGGTAGTACAAATAGACAATATGAAATTATAGTGAGGTACGTAATATTGTAGTTAAAAGTAGAGAATAGTCATTTTAGCCGACTACGGCGAAGCCAAAGGCAGGGTAATAGTTTTGGCAGTCTATTTATGTTCCACCGTAGCGTCTAAACTACTGAACTGGTTTTAAAGAATGAGGTGTGCGTGTGTGTTCCTCCAATCTTTGATCGTTCTTGTCATGTGTTACATCTTACGATTAAAAGCAGTTGTAAAAATAATAATCGCGGGACCAAGCATCATTCAAAATTAAGAACTTGATCGTAAACAATTTTGAACTTTATTTGCAAGTACAATAAAATAACATTTCCATTAACAGATGTGATATTGTTCAATCGTTAACCCATCTTTGATAGGGTTCTTATCTATAAACTCCACAATAAAAATGCCGCGAAATTTATTGAACGATAAAATGTCAAATAATGTCAAATAATGTCGGTTATAAATAAGGTATAATTGTTTAGAAAGAGTCAAGAGCAGTAAAGTCAAATAGGTACCTACCTACTTTTTTTTTTTTTTTTATGTTTTAGCTGCGCCAAAATGACTCTGCTCTGCCTGATGGAAAGCATGAGCAGATTCTAAAAGTGGTGATCACCATCCTCAATGCGAATAGCACATTGCAGCATGGTGACCTACACTATGGCCGCCTAGTGAGATGCTTTTGATACTTTTATCATAATTAATAATTATTAACGATGGCAATTGTTTTGTGAAAAGGTTTATAAATTGTATCAATGGCATGCGTGATTGACATCAAATTTGGTATCAATTATAGACATATGGGCGTTTAATTATTACTAATGAACCGGAATTAACGCAATATTATTCGTGATCGTGAATTGTGTGACCACGAGCAGTACACGTCGAAACGTAAAACAAAGGTGTTGATTACCTATGTCACGTAGTGGCTTTAAGAGCCTCGAAGGTGGTTGAGAAGCCACGAGGTTCAGTTCAGAGGCAGATTAAATATCAAGAGCGCCCGAGGCAACCATCTCATTGGCGCCCTCCCCATGATTCTAGCATCCATTTAATTTAACTATCTGCCAAGATTTGGCATATCTTTACTATATTTTTTTAAGCTATTGCATAGCTTTTATCGCGAGCTTTGAGGCCTTTGAGCGCGGCGACCGAATCAAGAAATTCCGTAACGTAACGAAAATAAAACCTGACACCCGAAGCTCGCACGGATCGAGACGTGCTGCTCTGAACGACGAATCAACGAATCTGTCTGTCTCGAGTCACTGCTGCACAACGGTGTCAGGTTTTGTTTTCGTTACGGAATTTCTTGCTTCAGTCGCCGCGTTCAAAGCCCGCGATAAAAACTATGCAATATTATTAAAAATTGAAAAAATATGGCAACGTCCAGACCGTTATTTATAGTTGGCACCCAGCCGTTGGCTCCGTGCAGATAAGACACAGCTGACTCCGAAGCATCCTGTCTCGATGAACAGAGAAGGCACTTACACATTCATAGCCGATTTTCCCCAGGAACGGCCCTAAAGGCCTATAACGGATCCTATAACCGTTATAGCATAATAAGGCCGCCGTCACTACATTTTTCGGTCGGTGGCTACTTTCCACGGCAAACAGGTCAATTTGATACCAGTTTTGCCGCCGGGCTTCTTGACGACATATCCGACGGTCAGGCAACGGGCATAGAGTGTAGGAGTCTCAACACTAACCCTTGCCCAACTACTTGTGTAGATGACTGCTCTAGCCAGACTTCTCCTAGCGCCTACTTTACAAAAGCGTAGTCACGACCCGTGCTGAAAAACACTTATTAAGGTGTCGAACGTTACTTTCTCGCGGTAGACCTTTGTGGCAGGTGGACAGTGAAACCCGTCCTTGCTCAGAATGGCACGGTGGAAGCACGCTAATTGTTACAATACTGCCGCCCTGTCCATATTTTATTGTTTGCGGTCGGAGCCGCCGCCGCCTACTCCGGTGCACCATATGTCTTTCAAT
This sequence comes from Diaphora mendica, assembly GCA_949125395.1. Classification (NCBI taxonomy): domain Eukaryota; kingdom Metazoa; phylum Arthropoda; class Insecta; order Lepidoptera; family Erebidae; genus Diaphora; species Diaphora mendica. The sequence continues at coordinate 6,884,575 of OX421312.1, read as the reverse complement.
AGACAAATCTGGTCTTACTAAAACTTATAGAATAATCTCAACTACAGCTGCAATAGTAGTAGCTGCTACATTTTTGTATAGAAACAACACTAGTCGAACTAGAAGTACCTAGTGTTAATTTTTCTTTAATATGTGAGGCATATATTTTTGCTATTTAAAAAATTTGGCGCCCCTAAGGAACCTCGCGCCCCTAGGCACGTGCCTACTTTGCCTTAGGGTTAATCCGCCTCTGGTTCAGTTGAAGATAAAATCAGAAGCTTTACAACGACAATTTAAACACTAATTATTGTTAGAAACGTAGACTTTTACAGTTTATTTATCGTGAGCACAAATATACAAGTAGATAGACAGACAGGGCGTAGGTCCTTGAGAGATTCGACCAAAGCAAGCAAGGAGCACTTAGCTGGAGGTCTGCTGCGATGAAAAAAGGGACGCCGGGCTGAAGGCCCAAGCGTCAGTCTGGTGACCCTGGCGAAAGCAACCGAGGGTCACAGCTGGAGAGGCGTCTTGCAGAGGCGCGGGGCTCGGCGTTAGTTGCCAAGCCAGGGCTGGAGGCGTAGACCACGAGGCAGAGAAGCGGTGCTGGGCCCGGCGTTAGTAACCGGGCCCCGGAGAGGCTGGTGCAGGCGCCTGGCGTGGTAGACGCCGGCCAAAAGAAACCGAGCCGTAGTGCGCTCGTCCTTTTATGTGTCCCAGCGGTGGTAGGGACAGCGGCTCAGCGGTGGGAGGCGATTGCCGATGACGCGTGACACCTATTATTTACTTTAATTCTTGTTTATTTGAATTAAAATATATTAGAACGTAAAAAAATAAAATAAAATAAAAAAAACTTCGTTTAAAAAAACCGACTTCAAAAACTAAAAAGTATAAAATAACTTAATTTGTATGTGCTACCTATTCATAAGTTTGAAGTCAGTGCCAAGCCAAATGTAATAGTAGATACCACACTCGCTATATTTCGACGTCACCGACGCTTCGGTTGTTTTGTTCAACGCGAAGAGCAGCTATCCCGCTCAAGGTCACGCGCGGCGATTGCGGTACCTGCTATTAAATTTTGGCTTGGCACCGACTTCAAACCTATGAATAGGTAGCACATGCAAATAAAGTTATTTTATACTTTTTAGTTTTTGAAGTCGGTTTTTTTAAACGAAGTTTTTTTTTATTTTTCGCTTATTAGTCTTTCTCAAGTCTCTCATCATCATTTCATTTAAAATTAAATTATGTCTACAGAATATGAAGGCATGCAGACAATTGCTCTTAACTTCATTGCAGGCGCTCAACTAAATTTGAGGGTTTCTTTCGATTTTCTTGGCCATGGGACCACATGAGGAGCATACCCTTTCGAATACAAAAAGAATTTTCAAAATCGGTCCACAATTGACGGAGTAATCGATGTACATACATAAAAAAAAAACGATGAAATTGAGAACCTCCTCCTTTTGGAAGTCGGTTAAAAATACAATTACATGGCTATTGGGTGCACAAGAGAACCGTGGGCTAATAATTATGTGAACAGTAATACAAAATTTCCTAAATGATAAATTATGACTATATTTGTTTGAGTCTTATACTGTGCATGTAAGCTTGTACATTCGTTTTAAGTTTTAATTATTGAATTGGTTATCCCGATTTTTTTCATTTCTTTAATAGGGATACAGTAAAGGACATAGGGTGTCCAAGATCAAGGTCAATGTCATAAGGTATCATAAAAATAATCTCTTCAGTTTTATTATTCGAAGATAATTAGTAAATAACTAGCTGACCCGGCGAACTTCGTACCGCCATATTTACATTTCTGTCTCAGCTTCCCACAGGCAGTGTACAGTCGCGGACAAAAAAAACACTTTTCCCGGTTACGTATTATTTTTTTCTTTCAAGTAAAAAAATAATGAATGAAATTGGACTATGTGTTATTGAATTACAACTAAGTACATATTTTGACTTTCATCCCCTCTCTCCAGGAAACCGTGCTGAATTTCGGGATAAAAAGTATCCTATGTCCTACCTCGTAGTATGAACTCAAATCATGCCAAGTTTCATTTGAATCCGTTCAGTAGTTTCGGCGTGATGCGCGGCCAAGATACAGACAGACAGACAGACAGACAGACAGACAGACGGACAGACAGACAGACAGACAGACAAAAATGAAAAAAATTACAGATTTGGCTTCAGTATCGATTATAAAGAGCCCTCCAAAAGAAATTTTCAAAATATCTTTAATGTACAGAATTAGACCTGTTACATTTTTATTATAAGTATAGATTACATTATTGGACTTAAGCTCAGGTAAGAGCATAAATTCAGACACAAATATAGGTATTTGTGTCTGAATTTATGCTCTTACCAGAGATTAGTTATTATTTTTATTATTATTAATCAGTTAGGTATAACTACTCCAGGAATAGGTTCCTGGAGTAGTTATACCTAATTAATGAATGATATGCTTCTGAATCTAAACTCCAATAAGGAAGTTCTATGACATAGTCTAAAGTGAATTTAGATACCTACTTTCACTTAAAATATCAAACTAATATGAACGTTAGCCTTTGACGACGGACTCAGCGCGTCTATTTCGTGCCAGCTGGCTATATCTGCCGCCAGAGTAAGTCAGAGTCTTAGTTCCATTTAAAGATCTATGCACGCAGTTATAGAGTTTGATGTCGCATGAGAGGAATTCTAAATTTCGGCCTCCCCAATACAAACCATTTCTTCTGAAGATACGCTTGGAAAGTACGGGCAGTTCACCTTAGGCAGTTATATAATTTTTAATTCCCGTTTCGCGCCAAACCTCTTTACCTCATCGTGCATCGCTCGATACAATTTACTTCAGGAGTTTCCACCGTTCCACCGTCGTGCGTCCCGTCAACTCGATCTTATTACGTTCTATGATAACTTTTATCCGACTTTTGAAATAGGTTTTCAATTAGGTCCGTTTTTTAAGTATGAACGAAGGCCAACTCTCGTAATTTAAAAAACAGAGACTGCTAAAAATACTATTTACAGTCCAGTATTAGTATCATCTTAATCGCAGTTCAGTTATAAAAACCATTAAAATATTGCTTATTATGATTAGCAGGATACAGATTTTTACTTTTACATTCGATGACAATATGACAATACAATCGATGCATTGAGGACGTACTTAGCACATTGATGTACTACGAGATGTTAGACATTTCATTTATTTATGACATTTGTGAGATCTTTGAAAATTATTTAACAATAGAAATCCACATTATTTGTGACAGTTATAGGCTAGGTACATATTAACAAAAAAATAGTAACGGGATGTCCAACATACACGTGAGTGAAGCCGCGGGCAAGAGCTAGTCTGGTATGTTAAGCGGCGACAATTCTATGAATATAAATATGTTTGTTTGTATATGCCAGAGTGCCTACGAGTGCTACGATCGTTGTATTTAATCAAGAACTACATATACCTGGGCGGTCACTATGTACTTTGATATTAAATTTTCTTTGGATAAATATACAGATAAAATGAACTGAATGCCTGTAACTGATAACTCACACATGGCAGTCTGAACCTGAACTGGGCAAAGCTGCTTTCCGGATAGGTGGGAATTGAGTCCCGATCCCTACTGTCAGCACCGCGATTGTTGTGTGGGCACGGCTTAACACAGAATGAGGAGACGCAGCGTCGCGTCCTTCTGCAGTCATCGGAGAGGATCCTTCGGTGTACTTCACTTACGTCGGTCGTCTGAATGCTTGTTGTGAAGGCTTGTGACGTAGAATGACACACTGTGTGGTTTTAGTCGGTTCGATTCGTACACATCGTTTCGCTATAAATCCCGGTAGGGTAAGAACCTCAACCTAGGTGGTGAGGGGGTGTCCTGTTAAGGCGGATTTACCCTAAGGCAAAGTAGGCATGTGCCTAGGGGCGCGAGGTTGCTTAGGGGCGCCAAATTTTTAATAGTAAAAATATATGCCTCACATATTAAAGAAAAATTACCAATACTTCTAGTTCGACTAGTGCTGTTTCCATATAAAAATGTACTAGCTACAACTGCAGCTGTAGTTGAGATTGTTTTATAAGTTTTAGTAAGACCAGATTTGTTCATTGAAAGGCATATGGTGCACCCGAGTTGGCGGCGGCGACGACCGCAAACAATAAGGCGTGGACAGGGCGGCAGTATAGGACAAATTGCAGGAGGAACATTGCGCCTGTAACATTTTGCGTGCTTTCCATCACTTCATGCCACTCTGAGCGTGGTCACAGGACGGGTTTCATTGTCCACCCGCTACAAAGGTGTGAAAGGTCTACCGCGAGAAAGTGACATTCGTGTGCCGGACGTCACTTCAATTAGACTTTTTTAAAACAGGTGGTGCCCATGCTTTTGAAAAGTAGGCGCTAGGAGAAATCTGGCTGGAGCTGTTATCTACACAAGTAGTTCCGCAAGGGTCGGTGTTAAGACTCCTACACACTATGCGGGTTGCCTGACCGTCGGGTAGGTATGTCGTCAACAAGCCGGGCGGCAAAACTGGCATCTAATTGAACTGTTTGCCGTGCAAAGTAGCCACCGACCAAAAAAATTTGTGCCGACGGCCATTATTATGCTAAAACCTTTTTATTAGTAATCCGTTATAGGCCTTTAGGGCCGTTCCTGTAGATCATCAACTAAGACGCCGTCTCGAGCTACCTGGAAGATATGCTCATGACGACGTGGAGAAAGGTACTGTGAGACAACTCTGAGGGCCACGGCCATGATTTCAAATGTTCTAGGGCGGATCCAGTGTCAAGGTCGTGGGATGGCTTTACAGAAATATGTTACGTTGGTCTTACATCGACCTTGAAGGGAGCCACCTGCAGCTTGTATTTTTTTATATATAAACTGTCGTCCTCTTGCATGACAAGAGCTCTTGTTTTTCGTTCGTCTATTTTTGAAGTGAAAACTTCTTTATCGGAGTGCACTTTTCTAGGATGGGTAAAAAAATGTTAAACTCGCGTCAGAAACTCGCGTCAGGACACCTGATTGAATATTTGTAAGACGGAGGCGTGGCGTAGGAGAGGAAGTAATATCCCCTCTCTTTCTACCGCGCGGCGAATGCCATCGATACCGGTGGGCCTTGATTCAGTACAAGGCTACATCTTTACCACGGGTCAAGGCCTCGCTGAGGTTTCGGCGCGCCTTGGTCGCGAGAGGATCCACGGTCCCGGGGCTCGTCACCGTCTCCAGTGCTGCCCTCGAGTCACTGTAGCTGCTGTAGCTCCCCGCACTGCAGTTGAGGATTTCGTTTGAAGCACTGCATATGGCTAAGAGTTCGGCCTGGTACTCTGTGCAGTACGCTGGCAAGCTCAGTTTCCGGCTCAGCAGCTCCGCCCGACTGTCCCATATAGAGAGCGCGGAGCCGACCTTGCCCTGAAGCTTGCTTCCGTCGGTGAAAATACGGAGCGTGCACGTTGAGCTGGTCTACCAGGCTTTAGTCCTCCAGACTCTGGAACCTCAAGTCCATACGTAGAGCCGAATGCGGTAGTTCCACAAATCGCACGCTCTATCTCCGGTCTCCCAGTACTAGCCGGGTCGACCCTTTGCGAGCTTCGCGCTGAAGCTAGAATTAGCTCGGAATCCTGCGACTTGAGAACTCGAGGACCCGAAATTTCAACCTCACTGGGTCCTGGTTGAGGAGCAAAAGGAAATATTTAGGTAACCTAGCGCCAAGCAGACGGCGGTAAGATCCGTTATGGAAGATTTGATCGGGAGGAAACACAGAACTCTCTCATACCGGCTGATGCAGGTGTTCATCGAAAAAGGATGCTTCGGAGTCAGCTGTGTCTGATCTGCACGAAGCCAACGGCTGGGCGCCAACTATACTGGCACCAAAACAGAACAGTCTGGACGTTTTAATAAAGATGCTATCTTCTATATCCGACAATGTTTACGCAATACGTGGTTTTAGTCGGCTCGATTCCGATACACCGCAAACCCCCAATGGCTCAAGAGGGTATCACACGTAAAAAAAAGATATGCCAATTGCCAAGATAGAGACTTTATATGGATGCTAGAATCATGAGGAGGGGGGGGGGGGGTAAGGGCGCCGAAGGGATGGTTGCCTAGGGCGCTTTTGTAACTAAATCCGCCCCTGCCTGTTGAAGAAGCCGGGACGGCCTGCCGATTCGGTCGCGGCCTACAGGCCCATCGTGTTGCTGGACGAGGCGGGCAAGTTGTTCAAAAGGATAATCTCTGCCCGCATCGTCCGGCACCTCTGCGGGGTGGGGCCCGACCTGTCGGACGCCCAGTTCGGATTCCGAGAGGGGCGTTCGACGGTCGATGCCGTGATGCGCCTTAGGGCCGTGACCGAAGAGGCAGTGTGCTGTGGTGGCGTGCTGTTGGTGGTTTAGAAATCGCCAACGCATTCAATAGTCTGCCATTCAGCTGCATCAGGGAAGCACTCCAGTACCACGGGGTGCCAGAGTACCTGAAGCGGCTAGTGGCAGACTATTTGGAGGAGCGTACCGTCGTGTACGAGGACCGAGAGGGCGTCTTGAGACGGCGACCCATGTCGTGCGGCGTTCCGCAGGGGTCTATCCTTGGACCACTCCTGTGGAATGTGGGATACGACTGGGTCCTACGATGTCGTCTCCCCCCCGGGCTGGGCGTAATTTGTTACGCCGATGACACATTGGTCACAGCCCGGGGGGCGAACTTCCAAGAGGCGGCGCACCTGGCCACCAGGGGTGTTTCTCTGGTGGTCGGGCGCATCGAGGCGCTGGGCCTACGGGTGGCCCTAGACAAGACGGAGGCCCTGTTGTTTCATGGGCCCCGTCGTGGTCCGCCCCCCGGCGCCTCCATAGAGGTCATCTCGGTCCTCGTACCGATTCGGGCCTAGATAAAGTATCTGGGTCTGATCCTCGATGGTAGGTGGCTCTTCGACGAGCACTTCCGACAGCTTGCTCCCAAGCTGGTCGACGCTGCCTCTGCCCCTGGGCGACTTTTGCCTAATTTGGGTGGAGCCAGCGTTGCAACGAGACAGCTGTACACGGGGGTTGTCCGGTCCATGGCGCTGTATGGCGCACCGGTGTGGGTCACGGCTCTGACCGCCCAGAACAAGGCGTGCCTCTGGCGGCCTCAGAGGGTACTGGCGGTCAGAGCGATACGTGGTTACGGCACGGTGTCGACCGAGGCAGCGTGCGCGTTGGCCGGGACACCCCCGTGGGATTTGGAGGCGGAAGTGCTCGCCTAAGTTTATCGATGGGTGGCTGAATATCGGGCGGAGAGAGGCATTCGCCCTCCGCCCGAAGAGGTACGCGAGTGGCGTGAAGCCGCCCGTCGAGCCACGATGGCTCGTTGGTCTTTCCGACTGGAGACTCCACGCGCTGGCTTTGCCGCCGTGGAGGCTCTACATCTGGTCATCCTCGAGTGGGCAGGGCGGCAGCACGGGACCCTTCCCTTCCGACTGACGCAGGTACTTTCCGGGCACGGTTGCTTCGGGAAGTACCTGCACTCGGTCGCTAGGAGGGAATTGAGTCCCGCCTGCCACCACTGCGACTGCAGTGAGGACTCGGCCCAGTACACGCTGGCGATTTGCCCCGCTTGGGCGTCGCAGCGCCGGGCCCTCACTGCAGTCATCGGAGGAGATCTCTCGCTACCGGCCGCCATACGCTCCATGGCCGGTAGCGACAGCAGTTTTACCGCGGTCGCAACCTTCTGCGAAGAAGTCATCTCGCAGAAGGAGGCGGCGGAGAAGGCCCGGGAGGACGACCTCCACTCGGACCCGATCCGCCGCCGGCGAACCGTGGCCGCGGATGGTCGGGACGGGCTTTCCCTTCCATCCGCTCTAGTGGCCGCCCACGAGGAGGCAACGATACGTGTGTGCCGTACGTCGCCTAAAATGAGAGGTCCACAGTAGAGGGTGCCCGCTTCTGTGCGGGCAAGCGCTGGGAGGGGTCTGGATGCCGTAATAACAGCAGTTCCCGGACTCCTCCCTCCTCAAGCGCAGAGTGGCACACCGTGTGGTTTTAGTCGGTTCGAGTCCGACACACCGCCCCGCCGCAAGCCCCGGCGCGGGGATTTCCAGACGTTAAAAAAAAATAAAAAATTAAGGTGGTAAGGGGTTTTTAACAATAAAAAACAAATTAACCAAACAGCTGATAAACACAATTAAATATTTTTTAATGTGTACATACATATTACTACATATAAATGATCATGCTCATTACTCAATGATCTGTCCTATGTGTGAATCGAAGCTACGACTTCTAACTTAGAAGTCAGGATCAATACCAACAGAAGAGATATTCTATTTGAGTTGAAATCGATGCATAACACAGAAACATGAAGGAGAATTATTTATATTTAACTGGGGACTTAGAATAGTCGATCTTGGGTATAAATAGACCGCCTCAACCTTAGTGTTTCACGGACTTGCAGAAACCTTAATTACTTTATTGCTTTTTGCCGACTGATTGAGGTTACCGAAGGACTCTTGGCTTGCAGCTGTCCATAGATGGTGTTAGTTAGTACCCGATAATTCAAAATTTACAATCAATCTTTATTTTTTTAAAAGGGTAACTCCCGTAATAGAAATACACAATATGTGTCGCGAGGGAATTTACAAACATACTTGAAAAGGACATGAAAAACACCCGGACACCGGCAACAATTTGTGAATCACACAAAATAATGTCCCGTGTACCGTAAATATTAGGCCCTACACTATGACAATGATATCGTTCTTCGTGAAAAAACTTCCGGTTATATTGCTATAATTAACTTTCCACCACTACCAAACTATTTGCCCCGTGCGATCAACATGGGGAACAAATTGTCGCTTGCGATATTTCCGGACCATAACGACCTTTAACTAGAAAGAGCATATTCCCGCTTCAAAGGCCGATAATGCACTTGTGACGCACTTGTTTCTGATAGTACGTTACCTTAACGCCGCTTATATTATAAAAAAACTACGAGTCCATAAAGTTAACATTTAGGAAAATCGTTTGTTTCGTTTTTTGACCAGACTACTGCAAAGCCAAAAGGAAGGGTATTATTTTTGGCAGTCTATGCATGTTTTATTTATTAAATAGTGAGCAGACGTATCTCCCGATGGTAAGCGATTACCGCTGCCCATGGACACCCGCAACACCAGAGGCGTCACAAGTGCTTTGCCGGCCTTTTAAGAAGGAGTACGCTCTTTTCTTGAAGTTCGTATTGGTCCGGGAATACCGCAGGCCACAGTTCATTCCACAATTTTGTTGTTACAGGCAGAAAGTTCCTAGAAAACCGCACAGTAGTGGACTGCAAGCTATCTAAGTGATGGGGATGAAACTGCTGTCGCGTAGGACGATTCTTTTGAAAATGTACAACCAAATGTTTTATCTACAACTTGAAAAATCTGAATAAGTCAACTACTTCATATTTTAACCAACTTATAAAAGGAGGAGGTTATCAATTCGACCGTATTTTTTTAAAATTATATTTGTTACCTCATAACTTTCGACTGGGTGAACTGATTTTGATGATTCTTTTTTATTTGAAAGCTGGTGCTTCCCGTGTGGTCCCATTTCAATTTGGTCTAGATCTTGAAGTCTTTTTTTTTGTTAAAATTTGTGATTATTTAAGTGGTATTTTCTTTCTTTCTGCTTTCAGAACCATCACTGTGGCTATATCATAACACAATTACTAAACACATTATCATCATCAACAGCCTTTAATAGTCCACTGCTGGACATAAGCCTTAGCAAGGAGGTTTTGAAACTGAGAGTACGAGTTTATATAGGTACATACGAATAGATACTAATCTAAATATGTATACGCATTTGAATATAGGATCTCAGCCACACATACCGTCTCAGTTTTTAGTCCGAGTCATCAAATGAAACCAAAACCTCCTTGGTTTGCTCATTAAACACATTTAGCTTACCTAATACAGCATGGTAAACAGCAGCATTGGACGGCAGCACGAGTGGCGTAGTGGAAGCACTCACCTCACTGATTTCTACTGAGTTGAGTGCAGCGTTGCCAGATTTTTTTCAGTCAAATCGGGATATTGAGACTTTTTAGTGAAAAAATGCGGGATCCTTTCGCCGAAAGCGGCACACCAGCTACGTCATCCCTAATTTGTGAAAGAACTAGTGCCTTTTCCTATTTGCTAAGTTCACTTTGGGCGACCGGCCAGTTATCCCCAAAAAGCGGGACAATAGTTGTCCCGCGCGGAACATTACAATTTTGATTAGAAAAGCGGGATGTCCCACGAAAATCAGGATGTCTGGCAACGCTGGTTGAGTGTATTCAAACTCCACATGAGACAACACTTTGTGTGATCCAAAAATTGTTGTACTTAGTCTGGGTGTTCTTTGTGTTCGTTTCATGTATGTTTGTAAAGACCCTCGCAACACACTAATTTTGCTAGTGAGGAAGTTGTATAAAAAAAATCTACATACCTATAGTGTTACTTGAAGAAAAAAAAGAATTTTATTTGAAACAAAATCTCTAAAAATTCATTCCATGTCAATAAAAATCGAATACAATAACTTTTAGTTTGGGTTGAATTATTTGTTGTCAGAGGACTATAATAGATGGACTGTACATTATACTTATTTTTCTTTAATAATACTTCTAACTTTAGTAACATTAAAGTGTGTCCACATTTAAAGAAAGTTTTATACGAAACAGTTTTTCGTACTTACTGACTGATTACCAATAAATAAATTATTTTTCATATTTTAAATGTATAATCGCTTGTAATACAATAAGAATCTGCCTAGACATACTATAGACTACGGGCCCGTGTTCAAAATTGATGGGTCATATGAAACACCAGGAGACCTTTTTAACCGACTTCAAAAAAAGGAGGAGGTTTCTCAATTCGACCGTATTTTTTTTTTTTTATGTGTGTTCGGGGATAACTTAGTCGTTTATGAACCGATTTTGATGATTCTTTTTTTAATGGAAAGTAGATGTCCGGACGGTGGTACATTGATAAGGAAACTAGGATCTGATGATGGCATCCCAGAGAAATCGAGGGTAACCCTCATTTTTTTCAGGCACGTACTATGTTTTTCGTATATTTTCTGAAGCTAACCCGGTATTTGCGTCTGGTAGTCGTCATTTAATGATGATGAGCTGATGATGAAAGGTAAAACTCCTTAACGGTTAGGAGTTGGAGGATAAATCTTTAAATGTCATATATGTATGTTACCTTTAGTCGTATTCTTTCAAGTTATTTAGGTAAGCTGATGATGGAAGGTACAACTCCTCAACGGTTAGGAGTTGGAGGATAATTCTTTCAATTTCATACGTATCTATAGACCTTTAGTTGTATACTTTTAAGTTATTTAGGTGAGCTGATGTCACAGGCGCTATGATGACTAACCCCTTAATGTATTTTGCTTTAACTAACTCGCCTGCTTCTATTTCATCACGACATTTAAGCTTGGACACGATTCCTAATGCCCCGTAGACCACGTTCTCGGTAACAGAAATCTTGCATCTCAGCATAATTTTGGAAACTGATCATACTCAGTTTTAATACGTGTTCAAACCACTAAAGTTATTCGCATCAGCAGAAATTATATGAAATAGTTCAACTTACTGATAACCTATGATTGTTTGCACTAAAAATGGAAAAATAAAAACTTTTTATAAAAAAAAAAAACCGACTTCCAAAAAACCATCCGACGAAAACTCCCTGCCAAAAAACACTAAAAAGCGTAAAATAAACTGGCTCTTCACAAATTGCTATGTGCCAATTCTTGTCTATACCTAATTCTTTATTCATTTAAATAGTGTGTATTGCCAAGCCAATGGAATAGTAGCTACCACACTCGCTATATTTCGAGACGAACGTCAACGACGCTTCGGTTGTTTTGTTCAACGCGAAGGGCAGCTATCCCGCTCAAGGTCACGCGCGGCGAGTGCGGTACCTACTATTACATTTTGGCTTGGCACCGACTTCAAATCTATGAATAGGTAGCACATACAAATTAAGTTATTTTATACTTTTTAGTTTTTGAAGTCGGTTTTTTTAAACGAAGTTTTTTTTTATTTTTCGCTTTTTAGTCTTTCTCAAGTCTCTCATCATTTCATTTAAAATTTAGTGATGTCTACAGAATATGAAGGCATGCAGACAATTGCTCGTAACTTCATTGCAGGCACTCACGTAAATTTGAGGGTTTCCTTCGATTTCCTTAGGATCCCATCATCAGATCCTGATATGGTGGCCATGGGACCACATGGGGAGCATACCCTTTTGAATACAAAAAGAATTTTCAAAATCGGTCCACAATTGACGCAGTAATCGATGTACATACATAAAAAAATAAATTAAAAAAACCGATGTAATTGAGAACCTCCTCCTTTTGGAAGTCGGTTAAAAATAGTAAAGTATTTAATAATCGAATCTGAGCAGCGTTACAATATAATAAGTAGTATAAAGTTAAGCAAAAGAAATGCAAGTATGGGTCAAGTTACTAGAAACAACTAATAAATAACCCAATAAGGTTGCAAGGAATATTGTAGAAAAAAGTATAGTTTTAGGTGTGATTTTATTTCAGCTAAAATGTTAAAACAAAATCATCAGCATCTCAGATGAAGGACGTCCACTGCTACTGGGCATAAGCCTCTCACAAAATTCGCTAGACAAACCGGTCCTGTGCTGACCGCATTTCAAGGCTTCCCGCGACCTGCGACACTACCTTTTTTTTTTTTTAATGAGGCCTATGTGACCTCGCAGCTTTTCCCCGTCCATGAAGACAGGACCTTGTTATTCTGTGCTATATTTTGTGTCGTTGTATCTAGAGTTTGGTTCTCCCACCAGCTACTACAGCTATTTTTCTTTAGTTGCTATAGGAATATTAACTAGAGATAACCTATTCTTGCTATACATAGTCTCTTTTTCCTTGATTTTATATAGTTCCTACGTCTATTTATTTTCTAAAATACTATTATTCTTCATTGTTTACAATTTTTGTTTCCTATTCGTTCAAAATGTTTTTAGGCTCAATTTTATAATTTCTTCTGGTTTTTAATTTTTTCCAAGATTTTTTGTTGTTATTTACTACGTTGCGAGATTGTGACATTTATGACTTTTGTGTTTTGCAACTTTCCTGTTATTTCTTGTCAATAGTAGTTTGTATATTCTTTTTTCACAACCTTGTGGGGCGACTACCAAAGCCCCATTTTCCATAATACAATATAATAGATTTAAGACCTACTAGAATAATGTATAGCGAACTTATTTAATGATTAAGGACACGGTGATGAAGGCGGTATAGATACTTGTAGAAGAGATGAATAACACGAAGGTTGTAGCGACTGTGGTATATTTATTGTCAGGAGCCCAGGGCTCCTGAATACTCTTGGTGTCACATGGTAACTGTGTTGAGAGTAAGTCCATAGTATGAGTGGTTGTATGCCCATTACAGTTTCCTTATATATACTGAAACCTATTGGTACAATGCATATAATCACGTACTGTACTTGCAGACAATAACTACAAAAGAATTTCTAACTACGTGACCGATAACATCCTTACATCTGAGATATGCTGTTATCGCTTAGCTATGTATACATTCTATTAATTTAACTAATATGAGTATATAGGAAAAATATATAGGAATAAATGCAACAATTAGCGGAGATTTAAAATGTTAACGACGTAATAACTATAAATTCTCAAAACTTAAAAAAAACCCCGATATAATAACCTGAGTTCCCTTTAAAAAGTAAAAAAACACGTTATGCGCTTTCATTTGAGACCCCGCTCGATGATATTTTTGCAGACATTTGATTACTCTTACCCACTTTCACCCCATAACTTTTAAACAGTTCAACCGATTTTCATGAAACATGTCTAAGAACACTCGCACGTAACTCACCTTTCATACAAAAAAAAACTAAATTGAAATCGCTTCATCCGTTCGGGAGCTACGGTGCCACAGACAGACAGACAGACACGTGAAACTTATAACATCCCTCTTTTTGGTCGGGGGTTAAAAAGAAATGAGTTCTATTTAAATTATACAGACAAAATCTAAATTTAGTCTGGAATTCCTACTTCAAGTGAATTTTATTCCCCACTCATGTAAAGTTTACTTATGACGTAATTTAATAGTGTTCTTCTATAATATAAATCTTCAATTAAGAACCTTATTTCATTAAGTTACAATAGTTTTTTTCAAGACAACGTACTATAAACCGCATAGCAAATTGTTATGAGACACATATGAAAAATAACTGCTAAAGAGTTATAATGATGTGTTCCTTCGCCAAACCATGTTTAGAAATTAAATGGCACATACACTCCAAATAAGTACCAGAAAATACTCTCTTAAAAAGTTCTGAAGCTATTAAATAAAAAACTTTCGTTGAAGGAAAAACGCGCGAAATACAACTCCACTACAAGTTCATGAAAAGTAAATTGCGTCCTTTGCCCCCATACTTAACGAGTTCACTACCTAACAAGGTACTGAATTACTTTGTTAGCGTTACAATAAAACTGAGAGTACAAGTTTATATACAAACGTATAGATACTAATCTAAATAACCGCCGACGCATCTGACATATAGGATCTCAGCCACACATACCGTCTCAGTTTTACGTCCGAGTCATCAGTCGTTCCCCGTCTACTTGTCGCCTTTACCCTTACGAAATCGCAATGAAACCTGCGCAGAGAGTGAAAAGTAACCCTCTACGCAGCTTCACCCCTGCCCCAGAAAACTCCACCCCACACCTAGTAATAAAACCACACAGACATCCCAATATTTCTTATTGAAACTAAAGCGGTAGGAGAGGGCGAACGAGTCTACGAGTACCGTACTTTTACGAGAAATAATATTTCGATAAATATTTTTGTATGTGTTGAAGGGCTTTCTGAATAAAGTGAAATATAATGTTAATAACTAAAAGTTAATTCGAAGTGTGTAAAGTTTTTCCCATACCTTTCAGAGTTGTTTTAATATATAAATAAAGTTGTTTATAATTTTCGACTGTTGTCGTCGTGTTTGGCGTAAACAAGTAAGTTATTATGTTTGCTTCTTGTGGCTTTTCTTTAATCTTTTGCATCTGAGTTTTATTTATTTTTTAGAAAAAAATACTTTCTTAATTGTTTGAATTTTCCAAAATTTTATTTCAGCTGTGCGTAACTGTTGCAATTATTTTTGTTAATCTTTGTAATAACTGTGTTAAAAATACAATGTTCTTGTGTTGTTTATTCTGTTGTTATTTTTTTCAATACGGTATTTATTGTTGAGTTAATATTTATTGACTTGACCGGTGTTCTATTACAATTCTCCACTTTTTTAGCAGAACTCCTATCTAACTACTAGTTTACTTTCGAGTACATTAATATTTAAACATGGAATTTACGTCTTTAAATTAAAGAATTAAATTTGTTTGAAGTATTCAAGTCACATTTTTTTAAAGATTTTGATGGACGTTAAATAATTTAGTGTAATTAAAAATAAAAAACAAAAATATATATATGTATATTATTATAAAATTTATATTCAATATGCAACATAAAAAGTTTGAATAGTTACCGATTAGTATATATTGAATTAGACAAAGTAAATAAATAAATATTTCAATAAATATTTTACAATATACGCACTTGCCTCATAGGTATTGCGTTTATTAATATGTATTATTTGTATACACGTAAAATAAAACAAATAATATTGAGACGCTAGCCAAAGGGATACATTTAAAGCAGAGTCTCCACCGAACAAAAGTCGGCAACTTTTTGGTGACAGAAAGGTTTATGTAATTTCTTTGTGTTAGCAACAAAAATTGTCAACAAATGTTGGAACAAATTTCTGTTTTTGGCGGTTAACATCGAAGAATACGCTTGTTGCAAATACACACATCAAAAGTGTCTAGGGATCAAGCATTTCTATGCGGATTTCTTGAGATTGAGATGTGGCTTGGCCCTGGCCTGCTCAGTCGCCAGACTTGAACCCGATTGAGCATGCATGGGATATGCTACAGAGAAGAGCTCTGCCGAATATGGAGGGTATCCAGTCGCAAGAAGACCTTTTTTTGTTGTTGCAACGAACATGGGCGGCCATTCCACAGCGTGATTTGGATGAACTCATTTTGAGTATGCCAAACCGATTCTTGTGTTGTTAGTGTTCGCGGTAGAAACACGGATTATTAATTGTTTAAGTTACCTAATAAAATTTTAAAGAAAACTGTTATTTCAGTCTTTTTTTCGAACTTTAATGTTAGTGGTTCAAATGTCAAAATCCCTTTATTAGGAAAATGGCAAATTTCTTTATTAATGCAAAGGTGACTTGGTTTATCGTTACTGTGACAAACGAAAACACTTTATTTGATGAATCCTTAACGAAAATTTTAATTAATATCAATCAGGAGAAAAGTTATTGCAAAAATATATGTTGATCCCTAGACACATATGTTGATCCCTAGACACTTTTGATGTGTGTATTTATTGACTCTGTGGAGACGCCTAGTTGGAATGTTTTTCAAATTGTTGGCGACTCGGTGTAGACACAATGGAAAGAAAAGTTGGCGATTTTTTGAAGAGTTGACAACAGTTGGAAATACTGACAATGCCAATAATTTCGGTGGAGACGCGCCTTAACACAGCTAGTAGTGCACATATAATGCTATATTATTATCAGAGCACTTCCGAACTAATAGTTGTCGGTGACTTCAGAATTCTAATGTAAAATCGAAGGAAAATTTATTGTAGGTACTACCGATAAACTGTCGATAGTGCAAAAATAATCTTTTGACCCGTGGATAAAATTCCTACTTAACAATGAGCTAATTAATATTTCCATAATAACTACCTGAACCCCGCAGTGTTACCCGCGGTTAATGTCGTACCGCGAGTAACGCCACGGGGCGATGCTAGCTAAAAAAAATAGTCTAAGTTACTCCTTATATCATCAGCTACCTATCAGTGAAAGTCTCGTCAAAATCGGTAAAGCCATTCCAGAGATTAGCCAGACCAAACGGACAGACAAAAATTGTAAAAAAATGTTATTTCCGTATATGTACCGTGTATACACACATATGCATTTAGTAAAAAGCGGTTTAATGTTACAAACAGACACTCTAATTTTATTTATTTGTATAGATAGATTAGTAAAAGCCAAAGGGAGTTATCTGTGGTAAAAGCTCAGCCCTCTTAGCTAATTCTCTTTCTACAATATATAATGCTTCTATTCGTCTATTCTCTTATATTATTGACAAACATTTTGTTTTTACCACATGACTTAGCATTGAGATGACGTAATGCCCATACATTTGTTAGTTTCAATCTTATTATAAAATTCTCGTGTCACAATGTTAGTTACCATACTCCTCTGAAACGGCTGGACCGATTTTTATGAAATTTGGTGTGCATATCGGGTAAATCTTAGAATCGACCAACATCTATTTTGACATACCCCAATTTTTTTTATGGCAAAACAACGTTTGCCGGATCAACTAGTAACGTATAAGTTTGTAGAATGTTAACTTAGCTAGGGAGATATCACACATATTATAATGCCGGCGACGAAACGCGAGTGTCTTCTTAATTTAGGAAAGTGTTAATCAGCGTATACTTCCATGGACCTAAAAATCCCGCTGGCGATAGATTTTTTTTTCTTAAGATTTATTTTTATTTATTAGTTTCTTCGGACAGTATTACTTGAATCGTCATTGTAAAGACTTTTGTACTATGATAGGTTTTAAGTCATCATTTTCCTAGCCTTTATTATTCCCAAGATTATTTGGCTCGGCCAAGTTGAACCGGTTTTACCTGAATATCAAAATTAATTTATCCTGGTTTTACTATGATAGGTTTAAAGTAACCGTTTTTTAAGCAACTATATAATTTATCGCCCACAAATTTGAACGAAGTTTTGAATGCTATGAATAAACACTGAAATTGTCAAATATCATTATTAACTGTGAACCATTTTCTATTGAAAATGGTTACTAACATAGACTACTGAAAGTCTACATAATGTCTTCCACACACACACATGTTGTCAGAAAACTGAACATTATCAATAACAGAATAAAACTAATCTAAATTGAAATGAACAATATTTACATACAAGCGTCACAAAACTCCTCCACATCTTCGCCTACTGGTAGCGTTCCCAAAAGACTGGCAGCGTTCCCACGTTGAATAGCAATGCTGATTCTCTGTGCTAGAAAAAGGCCGGCCTTCTTGTCGCTTATCTAATTGTTTAAACATAGCCCGAGCACCATGAACCTAGTCTCGTCCCCAAACGGTTCACAAATGCACATGTCATCTTATAGACATGCTTAGTAGCTTTAAATAACAATATTGTGGGATGTTATAGTAGTTATAGTATTGTGTGTGCGAAATTCAACGCGTAGGAGTCTCCGTCGAGAATAAATGACCAAGAATGGCAAACACGTTCCAATGTTCAAAATATTAAGTCGTTTATTTGAATTAATCTACTAATATTATAAACGCGAAAGTTTGTAAGTATGGATGGATGGATGTTTGTTACTCTTTCACGCAAAAACTACTGAACGGATTTGGATGAAACTTTACAGTAATATAGCTTATACATCAGACTAACACATAGGCTACTATTTGCCGCGATAACCAGCATGCACGCGGGCGGAGCCGCGAGCAAAAACTAGTGGTTATATATAAGTTCAGTCTTTTTTGATGAGGTGGAAAATTCCTTTGAAATCTCCGGCTAAGACGACGCAGAAGCAAGCTGTACGTGAAACTTTCAGTAAACCAACCAGGCTTAAGCCGGATAAATATTCGGTTGAGCCTAAAGTGAAGGCTCATTTTGAAGCTATAGTTTTGAAGAATTTTTAAATATTTATTTCCTTTACTTACTGAGATGGAAACTAGTCGTGTATACTCGTGTATTTTTATTTGTTTGTTGTTGCCAAAATAAATATTTTTTCATTACATTCATTAGTTTACGGCTGCGTGTTATAGGTAGATATAACAAATACAATTAAAATGTTTAAATATCTTTGTAAAATTGTGAAATCAAAATAATTTTACTTTCAGTTTTGTATTTTAGTTAGTTTATCTTTTAGTTTAAAAGTTCTTTACACAAAAAGCTTTGAAATAATCAAAGGTTAACTTTTAAAATCACACTATCGCATTATTTAAATTAAAATGCTACGAATTTTTATCTCACATGCAGCTGAAAAATGTGAAAATATATCGACAATTAGAGCCTCCAAAATAGTTTTTGTGAGATCGTATTCCTGCAATGTCTATTTTCGTACCAAACACTAAAAGCTATTTTCAAAAATTCTAACTCGTAAAAATTTTCCCTTACTTTTTTCGTAAAATGTTGTCAATGCAAGGACCCCTGAACAGGATATTATCTGATTAGGTACATATACTAGTAACAATTATTTAGCATTAACGGCCAATTACGGCAAAATACGACATTTACACATTTTTGTCGTCGCTGTCGATATTTTTTTTTTTTTTTTTTATGTTTGGCCCGCCAAAATGACTCTACTCTGCCTGATGGAAAGCACAAGCAGAATCCAAGAGTGGTGGTCACCATACTCATTGCGAATGCAGACAATGCAGCATGGTGACCCACACTATGGCGGCCTAGTGATGCTGCTGCATCTTTTAGTCTAGTCAACAAGTATGGTACTTGTTGACTAGACTAATTGGGCCTCCGGTCTCGCACTCACCAACGAAACACGACAGCACGAACGCTGTCATTTTACGTTGATTTTCTGTGCGAGGGTAGTACCGCCCCGGTCGAGCCGGCCCATTCGTGCTGAAATCAGCGTGGGTCTACTACCTTTATATACAAAATATAAAAACACAAGGTATAAAAACAATAAAACTGTGACGTTTCTTAAGTTTGAAAAGTTATGCCGGATAAGTTGCAAAAAGACCGCCGTTAAGCCGGACAGCGCCGAGCAACAACCCTAAAACATATTTATAAAAAATTAAATAATAATAATGACTACTACTTAGCATTCGTCATTCTGATTAAAGTCATTTTTAGGGTTACATACCCAAAGGGTAAAACGGGTAGAACGGGATTTGCCGTTTTTATAGATAATGGTACGAAACCCAACGTGCGCGAGTCCGACTCGCACTTGGCCGGTTTTTGAATTCATCGCGAGACAGACACAGCGGATAGATGCCCAAAAATATTTAAATGTATTATATAAAAGTCTAGTATCATCACCAATGTCAGGTCACTTTATTCCGATTACTTACCTAAAAACAGCCCATTATGAGCTGTAGATATGGGACAATTATAAAGTGTGAAAAAAAACTTTTCATACAAAATAAAACAATTTCAATGTTGTTGATAGTGACGCCTAATTGTTGTTTAAGTAATAATATATTATTATTTACTATGATCATTTTAATCGAGCGTAGGTTCTAAATTACTTTTATCAAATTACCGTCATAAGTATTTTATGTACTCGTAGTTAAGCTTAAAAATAAACTATACATTTTTATGTAGATATTAATGGAACCTATGGTAGTATTGAACACAATAGGAGGTAAGTTTTGTCGACAACTCTAGCGTTGCACTTATTTTTATAATTTCTATTTTTTAATCTCACATGATTTTAATAAGCTCGTCCTTTAATCATAATTTTGTTTTATCTTTATTCGAATAGGTTCGTCTATGCTGGCGGTACACTTAGAAGCGAATTGGTTACATTTCCAACTTCTCGAATTCACTTCTGATCAATTTCATTGCAGGTTCCAAGACAGTTAAAGATTTCCTGGGACTTTTCGACTGTAATATTTCGATGTGTTCGTGGGTCGCCACTGATCCTGATGTACAGGAGTAACGGTAGTGGGTGTATGGGAAGGATAAGTCCCAGTAGCGGTTCTCACAGAACAATTCATGTTAGTGTTTCCGATCAAAGTTCTATTTTTAACTTCGACAGGGACTTTCCGAGTGTCATTACTCGGTGTATTCGTGGGCCAGTTGATCCTGGCTTACAGGAGTGAGTTATAGTGATGGGCTTGTTTGAGGTATAACATGCATTAGCTAGCGGCTTTATAGATGTAGTTGAAAGAGTACCGACCAATTCCCGATAGAATTAAAATAATAATGGTGTCTCGATGGGATTTAATCGCCTCTTAGTAATTATCTCAAAACATACTAAACACATTTGATTTAGCATTACGTTAACATTCGATTTTATTACGTTAATTTACGTCAAGCAGATTCCATCGGTTGCAAGGATTTTTAATTTTGAATATATTCTGTCTACCGATTTATAAATACTAATCTACCAATATTATAAACGCAAAGTTTGTAAGTATGGATGGATGGATTGATGTTTGTTACTCTTTCGCGCAAAAACTAAGAACGGATTTGGATGAAACTTTACAGTAATATAGCTTATACAACAGAGCTACTATTTACCGCGATAACCGACATGCACGCGGGCGGAGCGGCGAGCAAAAACTAGTTATAAATAAATTTCTTACTGAATGGGTCGTCTGGTAAAACATTTTGAATATAGAAATTCTAGTCGTAAGGCATTTCGGAATTGTTTTAATTAAATCTTATTTTAATTTAAGATTATACGACCTCATCCAAATAAAAAGTTTAATTTACATTTCAAGCATTGAGTTTCTATAGACCTGCAAAATCGAATCTGTTTCGACGTTTTTACTCAAAACCAGACTCACGCACGCCCACCAAAGGAGGTACTGTATTAAATTAATTTAAATTTGCAATTACAAGAAATTAATTTTTCTGGTACACTTCTAAAAGGCTGCCGGAGAATCGTTTGAATTTGTTTCCTATGCAATTTCGATTATTATAATTATGATACCTATTCCAAATGCAGTAAAACAAAAACAAAATCTCAATTAACAATTTAATAATAATACCTTGGTTAAAATTATTTCCACTAAGTACGTCTACTGAAAACATTTCAACCCAAATCAAATTATAAGAGAATTTGTCATGATTTCGACGTAAAACTATGGTTTATATTACGAAGTTTGCCCTAGCATACAAAATAACAGTTTATCATAAATATATATAGAAGCTATTACAGGATGAGGTATCTTTACTAGGTATATCCACGATTAATAAGAAGTAGCAATATAGTATATTGTAGTACTTTGGGGCCGTGCTCAATTTAATTAGGGAATATTGATGTTTTTTTAAATTATTTCTTAATCTGATCTGATCATTTACATCTCTATAACATAGTAAAAATATATATACACACATCAAAAGTGTCTAGGGATCAAGCATTTTTATGCGGATTTCTTGAGATTGAGATGTGGCTTTGGTCCTGGCCTGCTCAGTCGCCAGACTTGAACCCGATTGAGCATGCATGGGATATGCTACAGAGAAGAGCTCTGCCGAATATGGAGGGTATCCAGTCGCAAGAAGACCTTTTTTTGTTGTTGCAACGAACATGGGCGGCCATTCCACAGCGTGATTTGGATGAACTCATTTTGAGTATGCCAAACCGATTCTTGTGTTGTTAGTGTTCGCGGTAGAAACACGGATTATTAATTGTTTAAGTTACCTAATAAAATTTTAAAGAAAACTGTTATTTCAGTCTTTTTTTCGAACTTTAATGTTAGTAGTTCAAATGTCAAAAATTCCTTTATTAGGAAAATGCCAAATTTCTTTATTAATGCAAAGGTGACTTGGTTTATCGTTACTGTGACAAACGAAAACACTTTATTTGATGAATCCTTAAAGAAAATTTTAATTAATATCAATCAGGAGAAAAGTTATTGCAAAAATATATGTTGATCCCTAGACACATATGTTGATCCCTAGACACTTTTGATGTGTGTATATTATAGCCTTGAAACTAGTCAAACTAATTTTTAAAGTGAAATTTAAAACACGACTAAATTTGAGCTATTCAAACGCCGCCAATTTGCGCGCGCTTTTGACACGGCCAATGACGTCATTGTCATTTCGTGTTTGTTTACTATTCAGTTTTTCATATACACACCTCAACAAAGTCTAGGGATATTTTATATTTCATCAAATATCTAAAAATCTAAGGGCCGGTTTTTCAATAGTCAGATAAACAGTCAAATAGCATTTATACCTCAGTTAGCGTAAGTTTGGGTCTTTCAATAGTCAGACATCAGTTATCAGACGAATAAAGCTGTAATCTGACTGATAACTTTATCTGTGCTTTCAAACCTCAGTTAGGGCCGGTTTTTCAATCCGCAGTTAAACGGTCTAATAACTAACAAGGGAATAAATGTATCCAGCTCTTTAACAAGCGAATAAACTTTTTGTGTTTTTCAATCGGGAGTAAACAGTCAGATAGTTACTTGATGGTCCTTCACAGCTATGTTCACTGTAATCATGCGCAAGTGAGATGCAGCTATACAGGTAGTCACACGTTAGATAAGGACCAGAAACTTTTAGACAACATTCAAGTTGACTGTTCTTTTTCTATTTCTTTTTGTCTTTTATACGATTCCGGTTTGGGATATTTAATTAAATGAAATGAAAGCATTCGATTATAATTATTATTTGTCTATAATAGATGTAGTAAATTATAATTTAGTAAAAAGTCGTGTATACGTATTTTTATCTGTCATACGTTAGTTCTGCGACTTGCCGCTAGGGAATCTGCTCGTCACCAATAGGACTGGCTCAGGCGAGAGCTTCGCTGCGCTGCGCTCCCGCCTTAGCCATCTAACCTAACCCAATCAAGTCGGATTGTGCCAACTCGGAGTAATACATTGCTATGAATCCATGCTATGGATATCCAATAATAAGACATAGAAGTCCTGCATTCCGTGTTAGTCATGGACACCCTAGCGTTCTTCAGAAGGCAGCTTTTGAATCACAGTGCTGAACGTTTTGAGCGCCTCAAATTATCAATTAAGAAGCAAGACGTGTGATTGAATGGCGTTGTTCAGTCAAAGGGCTAGCTGTTTGATTAACCAGCTATTTTTACCAGTTGGCTGCGATATATACACTTTTTATGGAAACAATAGTACATTGTACACCGAGGGAGGAAAGGGACCGATTACTAGCGAGGGAGCAGTTCGTGGCCCGAAGGCGCAGCCTAGGGCCACAATACTCTCGAAGTAGGAATGGGACTTTCACCCGAGTGCTACACAGTGCTTTATACTACACATGTGAGGAACATTTAAAGACTTGTATTGTAGAAAGTATTTAAATCAAAACGTAAGACACCATGTAAGACACAATTTAGCTTAGAATTTGACCGAAAAAAAAAACAAAAGAAGCACGAAATGCTTCTTTTGTTTTTTTTATTCTTCACAAAAGGATGTCAGTGACACGGAGATTCCATATTTAAATTATATGAAAACTCCTTGGGCAGGCGCGCGCCACAGATAAGATAACACATGAGAAATGTAAATTCATACAACTTTCTCTCCCGCTAAAACACGTTAGAAATGGATTTTCATACATTTTTTCCTCCCGCTTATTCAGGTCAAGGAAAAGACTAACGTTCTCTTTTCATTTTCAGGGAATAATGACTACTGTTCCGATCAGGTGTAGTATAAAAAGGATTTTTAACTATAAAGTCGTCAATAGTATAGGATTATGATATCCCTAGACTTATTGAGGTGTGTATGTATATACTTATTTACAGTTTTAATTGCTATAAAAATTATGGAAGAAGTAAATTTTTCTCACAAAAACTACTACGAACTACGAAACTGCATTTAATTCGTTGATCCAAGAAATTATTATTTTTCTGTTTTCGAAACCGCAAAAAATGTAAACTATGGAACTTAATTTCTCTGGAACTTGACCATATTGCCACGCGGCAGTTCTACTCGGACTCTTCATATACAAAGCCCTCTCAATCTATGGAACGAATAGTACCTAATTTTCCGTTTTCACTGTCATATTGTGTATGTGCGCTACTGTGACCGTGGTATTAAAACCACATAATGTTTCGTCAGGGCGTGGCGTAATCTGAAAAGGAAAGCCGTATGAACCCCTTTAGACTGAGTGAACTGTACTGAGGCGACCACAGCGGGCCTCACCTTCAAGTCATCTGTGCCAATCTAAGTTCTATTAGTATTCCAATAACGTCTGTTTTGTATAACCTCTATTACTTTAAAAAAATCCAGTATCGAAATATTATGACTATAAAATATAAAGAATTTTAGTTAAGCTTGTGAAAAACTCATCCAGTTGTAATTTCGGCGGGCAATCCAATTAATTTTTAAACAGATTTATTTAGCGGATGGGATTACATTAAATGATTATGACGCCATATTTTCAGAGTGGCTAACGACCGTTCAATTACGCGTTACTGGTTGCTGAACATTAGATAGATTTATTAGACACCCTCATTTCACTAGTCGGTTTCCCTGGTTTATGATGTATGTTCCATTTTTAAAAGTTTAAGAACACTGCTATAGTTTATATCTCTCACCCTGATGATGTACTACCTACTAGCCAATTTCGGTCACGGCGGCCAGTGTCAACATAGACCAGCCAACTACGCGGGCGGCAATACGTCTATTTTTGTTTTGACCAATAGTGACGCGTTTTGTAAGTTTGAATTTCCTCCCTTAATTTTCAATTTTAATTTAATGTTTTCTGGGTTTAAATAATCACTAAATAAT
Organism: Diaphora mendica; assembly: GCA_949125395.1. Lineage (NCBI taxonomy): Eukaryota > Metazoa > Arthropoda > Insecta > Lepidoptera > Erebidae > Diaphora > Diaphora mendica. The sequence continues at coordinate 6,859,041 of OX421312.1, read as the reverse complement.
AAAATACGGCAAGATTACGTAGCCACAACTTTGTCTTGCCAGTCCCCAACACGCACTTGGCCAGCGTGGGGTCGTATGGCCTTACCCCTCTCCTGAGAGGAGACCCGAGCCCAACACTATGGGTTGTTGATGATGAAATAAATACCTTTAAAGTAGGTCAAATGTAAAGACAATAAATGATCTAGAAAAATATATTTGAGAGAAAAAAAATATGCATATTCCGTTTTGGACGAAGTACTGAAAGAAGTATTAAACGCGTTGATGTCTGAAACCGCAGACCTTTTGAAGAAGCTGGAAGCTAAACTTGCAAGACCAAGAAAAGTATGGGTTCGAAAATGGATTAATAGAAGACCCATTCACGATTCAAGTTACCAACTCTTTAAAGAATTGGCTGCTGAAGATACGATAGAATTTTATTTAAAAACTAAAGCAAAAGATGGCGACGTAAAGACATAACTGCCAAAAAATTCTGTGAATCCTTATTGAATATTTTATCAAGTTTAAAAATAATTATCAAAATCACCGTCTTAAACAAAAAGCATATTATTTACGCGACGAACAACGCAATTTGAAATCCGTACAAGATGATGAATTATATTATAGTTATAAACTCCAGTCTTCATTCCTTATTTTTCCACTTCACCTATAAATAAATCAGCAAATATGAATGGGACCAAACAGAAAATGTGTCCTCTTAAATAAGAAAAAATGGATTCACTCTTAAATGTTGGAGTTTCCAGGTAATACATGATAAAACCCTACCGAATTGAGAATTATTTTCTTGACGTCGAAATGTTTTCAACAAGATTTTGTTTTATTCCATAGATACATAATTATGTACCTACCGGAATAAAACAAAATCGTGAATCTTAAAATCCCCAAAAGTTTAGAAGTATGTGCACTGTGAACCTACTTAAAGGTAAACCGTAATGTGCCTTATTTATCTTTATACTTTATAAAACACGTAATCAGTTTTGTGAAATGTTTGGCAATTGAAGTCGAACATGTCGGCAGAGACAAGTGGCAGCTTCGAATTAACCATTGCTAAATTTAATATTACACAATTAACCGTAATATTTGTTGTTTTCTATTATGAGATAAGGTGTATAAGAAAAATAAAGTGTATAAGAAAAATAGTGCCATACTGTCAATTAACTATTGATTTTTTTACCAAAAATACTATATCCATGCCAAACAAATATGTTGCCTAATATGAAAGCATAGGAGCTTTTTTCGTTTTTGTTGAAAAGTCTATAAATGGAATATTCAGTCTCGTGGAAATAATTAAAAAGTGAACTGATACAGTCATAGAGAATTTACGAAAAAGCTCGAACTAAAATCAAATAACAGAAGAGCGCATGCGGAGTATTTTACTAGGAATTTTCGGGTGCATTTCTGCTGCGGGGTTTTATTGTTTTGTTTTTTGCAGATTGTAGCTTATTCGATTTGCTTCTAGTTCGCAGTATTGTCAGCATCGGGTGGGCCAAAGCTAGTTTTTTCTTGCATTCATCATCAACAGCTTTTTGTATGCTGCTGGGCATACGCTTCGGCGTTGAAATGACGTTTTAATTTATAGTTATATCTAAAAGTCATAAAACTGTTACAATTTCATTTCATTCAGTATCAAGTTTATCTTCCTGATATTCATTTAATATTATTGTGGGAATGGGAGTTGGAAATTATACTTGGCTTAAACTTATATTCAGCCAACTAAACGCTTTCCGGCAAAGACGGAATTATAATTGTATTAGACAACATAGTTCTACAGAGAATGCTAGACAATTATATTACATACCTATATATAATTTTTAAGATTTTCCATTTCTTAGAAGTCACCATCTAAAATTTAAAAATGTATAATTTGACCTCAGTGCCTTTGGCACTGATGTCAAATGAAATTGTTTACAAAAAAATTATTTACACTTTTATTTAGGCTACAGTTTCCGACAAACGTGGTACATCTGGCAGTTTGCTTACTAACGTCAAACTGCCATAAAACTGGACAATAAATGAGAAACTGAGTTAATTACGCCTTTACTTCTTTGTGATGCAAACGGAAATAGACTTTATTGTCCAAGTTATAAGGAAGGTGATTGATTTCCTCCACCGCAATGTTTTTTAAAGCTACGTGTTAATTTTGCTACAGTGACTTTAGTGTTGTACTATAACGTGATAGTTATTTCCTTTTTTAACAACTCATTTCTTTCTTGAAAATAATTTGGAGCACATTCGCGGTAACTTTTTATTTGACTTGTTATTAGGAACACTTGGAAATGAAGACGGTACATATGTATTTGTTCATGATTATAGTACGATATTGTGGGCTCATTTATTGCTTTTTTACAGGCGCAGTTTCAGTCGGTTCACGGTCAACGTGTACCGCCGTACTGCGACATCAAAGGCAAATTCTAAAGGAAGAAAGCGGGTAAGGTAAAGTTTTACGTTAACCAGTAATTATTTTTTGTTCAGTTAGTAATCATATCCATACTAATATTATAAATTCGAAAGGAACTCTGTATGTCTGTTTGTAACGCTTTTACGGCTAAATCAATGAAAAGATATCAATGATGTTCGGCATAGGTCTCTACACCGAACTTCATTGATATCGATCTATATCACGAATCTATCTAGATTGGACTTTGGAGAAGGACATATATGCTACTTGTGATCCGATAACCGACAAAAGCTAGTGGATTTATTCATCTCATAATGGTCTTCCGATTCCAAATTAGACAGAACTGTAGTACGGTACGATACAACAATTGAAGCGATTTTAATGAATGATATGGTAATAGATTTGTAATAACCGGTTGGGTAACATGGGCTATATAAATTTTATTTTTATTATTCCATGCGGGTCCTTGTGGTGAGGTCCGTGTTGTGTTGTGATAAATTAAAAATATGGAGTGTCACCACCCCTGTTCATTTCATGGGTGTCGTAAGAGGCGACTTAATGAGCAAACTACGCAAGACAATGTCACTTTAAAGAGAAGGAAATCTTGAAACAAACCATGGTATATAAATACAGGTATGGCATTCCGAGATACACAGAGGACGAGATGACGTCATCATCACTATCGCTGGTTCAGTGTTACCAGTAATGTGAAATAATAAATCTCCAACCACCATTATTCCCTTTGTGAATTCGATAGAACAATCAAGTTTTACGTTATCATATATTTAAATTTAGATATTTTGTTTGACTATGTTCACAAAATAACAATTAAAAAAAATACTTTTTTTAAAATAGAATTGTGACTGAAAATGTTTCCATCATTTCATGTTATGTTGCTATAAAGTGGTAACTGGATAGTGACGTCACCCTGGGTAGCTTTCGGAATATCATAACTGTATTGTTATACCATGAAACAAACCATGTACCTACCTACCCGTTTGCCATAGCCATTGTGCTATAATAAATATATAGGTATAAAAAATAAAAATAAATAGGCTAAAATCTCCTTTCTAAGGACAGAACTATGTCCAGAACTGGACTTTTAAAGGCTGTTGATGTGATGTGATATATTTATTTGTTGTAACAGTCCACAATCCTATAAAATTACACAATAAAAGAAATACGAATTCCGGTGATACACAATATCGTAATATATAAATGCGGATTACGTGACACTCAGTCACGTAATCCGCATTTATTACTTAGCACCAACACACAAACATTTCTTTTCTAAACTCATCCACCAGGCGTCCACTAGTTGATTCCCTATTAAATTGTTCAGGTAACCTTTACATGGACATTACGTAGGGGAACAGAATAGAACAGATTTCATCATTTAATAAATAATCGCGCTGAGAAACAATTTGAGAATGTTAATATTAAAGATAAAATTGCTGATTAGTCCAGTCATTAGGTGCAAAAATAGGGGTAAGTTTTCCGGGAGTTTTGAAAATGTATAATATTTATATTTTATTGATTTTGAGGTGCTCTTTACGAATTACAACTTTGCCATTTCCTAAATTTGCTGCATGCGCCGATAAATAGGAAACATGGCAGTTTATAGCAGTTTTTGGCGATAACTCCATTCTGACTCATTCTACGACAAAAACCGTGGGAGGCACACTTATTCAATTGTACCTACACAAGACCGGAGTGATACCACGGCCTCACAGAAAACCGGTGTGAAACAGCACTTGCGTTGTGTTTCACGGAGTGAGTGAGGATACCGGAGGCCCATACCCAGGCCCATAACCGAACCCCGCCCCCATCCCCCTCCCCCATCCCCCTCCCCATCCCCCCCTCCATCCCCCAAAGGCCGGCAACGTGACGCCTCTGGTGTTGCGGGTGTCCATGATCGGCGGCAATCGCTTACCATCAGGTGATACGCCTGCTCGTTTGCCCCCTATTGCAAGAAAAAAAACATTAAGTGCAAAATAAATCTAAAGAAAATTTCCTACAATTTATGTTTCTTCAACTTTTTCGAGAAAAAATAGATAGTTACGGCTTACAACCGCCGCAAAGTGTAATTCAAAATGAGTTATTGCAGAATGACTCTTTCTTTCCCCACCACCTTGAGATAGAGTAAGAAAAGCACACTATTGCTATTATTATTATCATCCACACTAATACGTTTATGTTTTTAAACGGTTTTATTTAGCTTGACCTGTTAAACTGTTTTATTTAAATTATTTTGTTTGTTTATTTCTTTGGGTCAAATCTAGTAACTGAAAGATCCCCTTCCCCCTCCTATAGTTTTTATGACCATACAATTTGGTATATTTCGTATCATTGTAAATTCAAGATGGCCGCCGCTACTTATATAGTGTCATGAAGTTTATATTGTGCAAAAATTGGATAATTATTAAATAAATCATTAATATCCTTTTTAATTTCAAACTTTCAGTGACATCAAAAGTAGCCTATGTCTCTCCTTCCTTTTAAGAGTGGCGTTAATATTAAAAGGTTTAAATATTGCTTTTTCTGAAACTATTGTATAGACTGGAACTGAAAATAACTTGAAAATTCTCATTCTGTCCATATACTTCGAGTATATGAAGATCTAAAGAGAATCTTGTTTGAAGCAAGGTCAATAAGATTTATTTTTAACTCTTTCGGACACAGACCTACAGGTATTGGCTGTCAATTCAAATTTGTAGTTCTGTTGTAAAACAATTGGATGTGGATGTTAGCATCGATTAAGCTGTACGAGAAAACTGGACAAGTTTAAAGGTCGAATGCAATTTTAGAATAGTATTTTTGCTGCAATGTTATTTCATTCTGTTTATAGATAGAATCAGAAGGTCAATTCTTCCGAATTCCGACCAACTTTCAATCTCATGGTAGGTGTTTTGGTAGTATACAGACTAGACGATTACCGATTCAATTTTGGGTTACAGTACGATATAATCACATCACAGTCAAAGTTGTATTTTAAATACGTTAATACATTAACCTTTTTGTGACAGTTGTGAGGTTGAAAGTTCGGATCGGATCGGAACTAAATTGTGATAGAACTTTAATTACGAGAATTCGAGTTCATGAGGTATTTTCTTAGTATAATTTTTAATACTGATAGGAAGATCTATTGCCCGTACCGTGGTATAATATAGACTGAACTAATTTGTTTACAATAAAAAAGGTTACAGTGAGTCACGGTCACACTTTACCGCGCGCTCGAAAGACGGGTTTAAACCAACCCGTCTTTCGAGCGTCGTAAAGTAGGCCAAGACTTTGGAGAGATCTATACACAGCAGTGGACTGTTAAAGACCGTTGGTGTAGGTATAAACTATTGCAAAAAACTACATTATCGTTGCAGTCACATACACTACCACTGTACTACCGAGGCAGTCAATAAGCGCTACCAAAGGCTAGATTATAAAAACAGCCAAAACAGGAATAGTCCTATGGGCTGAATCAATGAGTAGTCAACGTTTGCCGATATAAGCAGTAAAACACAAGACTACCTCTACAAGATATGATCAAACAAAGATAACGTAACAACATTACATCGTAAAAATAAAAGTTGTAACAAAAAAACCGACTTCAAGAACTGGACCAAATTGAAATGGGATTAGTCGGGAATCAACACATTATCATGAATTATTGTTTGAAGTATCAAATACCACTATACACACAATAATACCACAAGTGGGTGGGTAAGGTAGATAGCCCTAGTGTACGGGAATCAATATATTTTTATGTCCCCGATCAATATAATGCGTGGCGTTGGGAGACGACAACACAGACTCCTGTGCTATCCGCCTATGTGGCGATCGCTCCAAACTGACAACAGCCCCAAGAGCAATTGGGCTTTTAAATGAGTTCCTTCGGTGTAGTCCTGATGCAGACATATTTTTTACTCCCATAGTGTAATTTTAAGACATATTTATTTGAATTTAAATGCTAAAGACTAGTTTTATAGTTCCCACGTAGAATTATGCTTGTTTTCTGTTTACATATTTAATTTTATTGAAGTGAAACGTCTAATGCGACTTCCAACAAGGTTGGGTTAAACGTTTAACGCTACTATGGAGCGGGTATGAAAGCACTGTTGTACATTACGAAGTTTCACTTCTTCCGCGCGGAGGGACTCCACGCAGTTTTATTTATTTTCTTTTCTAATTCTAGTAGTATGTTTTTATTTTTGTGTTGTAATTAGTATAGATATTATATGTGATTTGGTGTAAACTGTAATGCTTAAATTATATTAAATAAGTTGAATTGAAATGAATCAAAATCGGTTCACGCAGTCGAAATTTCTGAGGTAACAAACATTAAAAAAATACAGTCGAATTGAGAACCTCCTCCTTTTTTGAAGTCGGTTAAAAAAAAGTATTAATCACAGCTTAAGACGCTGCTTTGTTTTTGCAACGAAAGCAAATAGTTAGGTACATGGAAATAAATAAAAAAGTAGTTCTAGAGATATTAGATTTCGAGAATTATTAAGGCAAATAGATATCTATTAAGTTTCTTATCTAAAACTTTATTTTTTTTAAGAATCGTCGGCCACGTCATTATGTTGTCTATTTAAGATGTAGCCAAGATCTATTAATTTGAACTAGTTTCGCTTGTTTACAATAGATGGCGTTAGAAGAGCTGTCCAATAACAAACAAACTAAATTAAAACAGTCCGGTCAATTACCATAATGTACTCATTTTATTAATTTTTTAAGCATTTGTTAAACAATCTGGACATTATGATTTTACTCAATTACTACATTAGTTACTCGGCCTCTTACAAAAATCTTGTGTAGGTACAATTGAATTCATGCATTATTAAAACAAGTAAAAAGTTAGTTATACCTCTTCCTTCCTTCTTCTTAAAGTTAGTTAATTAAAGTATTTTCCACCCCAAAATAAAGTTTTGGGGTAGAAAATATCTTTAGATCTTCTGCTTCTAGTAGAGGACACAGGGGCCAGCTATTCTATATCTTTTATTTTAATAAAATAATTGAACATGAGACTAGTAGCTACAGAGAGATTGCTTTGATATATATTATTAAGAATTATTTAAAAAATGTTAGACCGATAAATATGGTGTGTTATCTATATAAATCTGCGACAAATGAGCCTTGTGTAAAGCAACTCCCAAATCACCAAAAAGAGACATTAATAAATAAATTAGGTTATACCATTATTTTGGTGTCCGTCATTGTATTTTTAACATTAAAAATTAGGTTTGAAAAATTAAAAAACATGCTTACAAACGTCGGCTACATATAAACTCAGGTAAAGCTAATATAAGCGTGTTAAAAATAAACAAAACCATGCGATTTTTCTATTTCACTGCCATTACTTCCTTATTTTTAGGTGAAAAGTCTGCAATTTCTTCAACGTCTGTATTAGGTTCAATGATACAAGAAACAGACACGTGCGAGACAGCATCTCTTGAATCATATCTAACAGCTGACCTAGCATTTACAGCAAAGATTCTTGAAGTTCGTAATTTTCAAAATTTTAAGTTAATGAAAGTTGTTTTAAGTCTGTTTTAAAATATGCTTATTTAAAGCATACGGAATTAAAAAATCTTATGTTTTATTGCGAAGGAAAACTATGGAAGCAATTTGGTAGCGTCTCACGTCTCAGCTGCTTTATCGGATCGGAACCGTTGAAACTGAATGATTTATAATAAAAACGTTTTTCTTAAATTATATTATTGATGATGAAATTAAATGATATTAAAAAGTAAATAAATGTTAACTTGGTAAAAGTCGAAATTAGATTCAAAGGCAAATGCAAAGGCCCAAATAGTCTAGTCAACAAGTTCCATACTTGTTGACTAGACTAAACGATGCAGTAGCATCACTAGGCCGCCATGGTGTGGGTCGCCATGCTGCATTGTCTGCATTCGCAGTGAGCATGGTGACCAACACTCTTGGATTCTGCTTATGCTTTCCATCAGGCAGAGTAGAGTCATTTTGGCGGGCCAAACATAAAAAAAAAAAAAAAAAAAAAATCTTATGTATTTCTGCTAAAGGTAACCGCTAAATATTTTGGGCCAATGAAATTAAAATTTGAAAAACTTCTTAGACTTGTGTAATTAATCTTACTTACTTATGTAGTTACTTTTCATTAAGTTTTCCTTATCAAATAACATGTTTTTAATTCTAAATCATAATTTTCTGTAGCGTTGACAGCAAGCGAAACCTAGGATAAGAATTTTAGTCACGCTTTAATGTTAGTTTGGCAAAACTTAGTTTGCTAATACCAATTTTTTCCTTCGGTGGAATCATCAACAGCCAATAATAGTCCACTGCTGGACATAGGCCTATCTTTAGAAAGCTGAGATGAGCATACTATACCACGTTAGCCAGACGGGTTGATATAGGGCTTAATATTAATTTTATCTTCTCTATGCAGTGATCCTGCATTGGTGAAATACCAGGTACATAATTAGATAAATAATAATATATGATATACTTAAATACAAAACGCTTGTCCAGGTACTCGCATGAACATAGGTAGTCCAGAGTAGGACCGACGACTCGAGAATAATATTTAGTGCTTGTATCAATAACCAAGTTAAGCTGTTAATCCCCTGCAGGCTAAGACCCCATGCATGGACCACCATATTATGTCGTCGGGAACGTCACGAGGGTGTACTCCCCTGTGACGCTGAGCAATGACTGGCCCACCCTTGGACGTCTCCTCTTCATGGTTTTTTTGTCGTGTCTTGGCTCCATCCTCAATGGATTCTTCGTGTCCGCATTCTTCGTGGAGCGTACCTTGAAAAGAATTGGTGAGTCGAATACTATAAGTTACGAATTATGTCCACCATGGAACTACATAATGTTCTCGTTATTATCTTGAACATCTTATATATCTAGAGATTTTCCTTGCCAGGCAATGTATTCCTGGCATGTGTCGGCCTTTCTGATCTAATACTAACAGCTGGCGTGATGCCAGTATCGGCGGTGGTCTTACTATCTGGAGAATGGGATATATTGCCCGTCTGTCGAGCCCTGCAATTCCTTACGGAAACTTCTACCTACGGATATGGCCTCTTTTTCACTGTAAGTACTTATTAGACTATGCTAATTTCATTATATTAAGCTAAAGTTATTTAAAAAAGTCAGTAGTAATAAAAATATATGGTTGTAACATACGCACATTTATATAGCGTACCTCTTTGCAGTTTAAAGTTTATTCCATATTATTATTTTGAGTTCCACCTGCAATAAACGTAACGCTCCTTAATACACACACGTTTAGCTTTTAACAAAATGCCGATGTCGTTAACTCCACTGACACTGATATTTCTACTTTTTACGATAGCATCATCATCATCAGCCCATCGCAGTCCACTGCTGGATATGGGCCTCTCCAATTGTATGCCGCTTAGTTCTAGTTGTCATATGACAGCATAATACGACACATAAATATGTACTTATTTTCATCTTTTGCAGCTAGTTTCGCTCGAAACCTACTACAGGATATGCCGATCATCTGATGACTACAATACATTTATATCCATGAGGATCGGACTTGTCTCGATACTGGTATTCACCATTAGTTTCCTCGCCGCCGGTCTTGGAGTCTACCTCGGATTTGACTACGACTATTGCCAACGCAAGCACTTTGGAAACTTCTACTTCAGATGCGCTACCTCGGTCTTGTTCCACGCCATACCATTCCTCGTGACTATGTTTGGTCTCCTCACCGCTTCCCTTCGTGTCCGTAATCGTGCTCGTAAACAACTACAATATAGACGGTCCCAGCAGTATGAGAGAGACTATTCTACCACAAATTTAAACATTACTGCTTACATTTTTTACGTCATTGCTTGGATTCCGTATTTGATCGTTGTTCATGAATATCCAGATACAGCTGATTCCAAATACTACCACAGTGTATGGATTGGTGTCTGCCGATCGGTTTTCTCAAGTTTTCTGTATAGTTCAATGAATAGGAATTTTCGGCGTGCTTTTGCACATCTCTTCTACTACTGCTGTTGTAAGAGCACTCTGACTGGCTCTTTCAACAGTCGTCACAGGAGGGCGTTAGAATACAAGACGGCAACGGGGGATGTTAGGGTTCATATCATGCATCAGGCGGTGAGTGTTTGTAGCCCACAAAGGGCGTCCTCGTCTCGCGAAACCCAAGATTTATAAACTGCTACAGGGTATGAGAATCTTTAATTTTTATTAAATTTTGATGATGTGAATTAATTGGTGATGCATTATGCACCAAGACCAATAATAGTCTGATGATTGTGTGTATGGTATGATTATTATAGATGGTAACTTTTAGGCAAGGTTATTAAGATTTTGAACCTTTTACACAAAATGATTGGAAAAATTTATCGAAAATGAAGATAGCTTGACCTTAAAAAAAATTCGTAACACAAGCGTCATGACTATAGACGTCTTTCCTATATTTTTAATTATAAAGAAGACTCTAAATTTTCAGGGGCTCGTAAACGTTAATGATATGTCAATCTCAAGAGGGTCTTTAAAAAAGTATCCGAAGTATTTGAATAATTGAAGGTTTACAGTTCTATGTAAAACTACAAAAGATATTGAGCTCTTCTTTAATGAGATGTTGATATAAGTGTTATTTGATGTCGTACGAGCTTACATGGGTCTGATAGCATAGCTGCACGGTCTAAAGCTTCATTTGGTCGGTCCCTACTGCAGTATATACTACGTTTCCGTCGTATCTGGTAAGATTAGAAAGCGACTTCAATATGCTTAATGAAAGGTTGGATAAGGGTATAGTGGTTTCCTTAGAGGTTTTTGCTTGAGTTTACTTTTGTGTTTTTGCCAATCAATGTGTCTAGCGCTTATGTTATGGTACCATTCAACCTTTTGAGAGTAAAACCTCGATCTTAATTCCAAGTTATTAACGTTATTATGTTTGCGTTGCACAGTTTTAGAGTTCAAGAGTTTGAAGATTTATTGCAAAAAATCTAACAGCCTCAAATAGAACTATACCTACTATACCTACATGTATTTATTATAATCAAAAATTACTTGTAGGGTAACTGTATATAAATAATCGTTATATAATATAAAGTTTACAATTATATTAGTTTAAAAGTTTAATGAAAAAATCTATTCGCTATATTATTTCTTGTCTACGCTACGATAATTTCTTTTCTACGCTACATACATATTCAGTTAAAATAACTTTCTTTTAATTTCTACTTTTGATCTCATAAAAATGTTTGATATTTCTATTTCTTCACCTATTCATCTTGTTTTCTTGTATTTTGTACATATTTTAAGAATTTGACTGCAATTTCTGTAAAATATTGTGTGTAATTCATTGTTTTACAAGATATTATGTGTGATGTAATGAAGTAGAGTCATGTTTCCTAATCAAGAAATAACTTATACAGCTTCGGAAAACTTTGAGCTAGATTTATAGGTTTACTACTTTATGTAAACGTGGGAGAGCCACGCTTCGGCATTAATGGGCCGGCTCGACCGGAGTGATACCACGGCCTCACAGAAATCTGGTGTGAAATAGTGCTTGCGCTGTGTTTCACCGAGTGAGTGAGGATACCGGAGGCCCATCCCCCAAAGGCCAGCAACGCACTTGTGACGTTTCTGGTGTTGCAGGTGTCCATGGGTGGCAGTAATCGCTTACCATCAGGCGATACGTCCGCTCGTTTGCCCGCATATTCCATAAAAAAAATGTAAGATTGAACTTAGAGTGCACATTAATTAACAACTTTAAAATATCATGATTTTAATTATGACATTTAAAAAAAAATAGCCGATATGCATGTTTGTTGTCTGTCTCTATGAATTTTAAAATAATTCTAAATCTGAATGAAACGTAGGTGATATCTACGTATATATTGAATGGTTTTTAAAAAGAATGAATAAAGATTAATTCATGGGACGCAGAAATTTAAAACTTAATTCTAATTGTTCGTATCAATGGTATCCTTTCCCTGTGTGTTCTCCGTATTACTCGTCTATTGTGTATACCAATTGTTACATTTGTTATACGGATGTAGTTAAGTGTCAACCACGCACAACAAGCGAGCACTATAGTATTATGTGTCTACACTTATAAATGTAGTAGTAATAAAATAATTCTGCAAGCACAAGGAAATTGAAAAGTAGATTCTAGATGTAAACACAGCTCATAAGCTGATTGGTACCTACTATTAATTCATTAAAATTACTATTAATTACCTTTCAAACATTATTCATAACAGTATTCCTATCTTATGTATTTAATTATACCTCCGTCCTATGGAAATACACACTAGTTTCATCATGACCATCTATACTTATAATAAAAATGTAACAGGTCCAATTCTGTACATTAAAGATATTTTGAAATTTTTTTTGGAGAGCTCTCTATAATCGATACTGAACCCGAAACTGTATTTTTTTTCATTTTTGTCTGTCTGTCTGTCTGTCTGTCCGTCTGTCTGTCTGTCTGTCTGTCTGTCTGTCTGTATCTTGGCCGCGCATCACGTCGAAACTACTGAACGGATCGAAATGAAACTTGGCATGATTTGTGTTCACACTACGAGGTAGGACATAGGATACTTTTTATCCCGAAATTCAGCACGGTATCCTGGAGAGAGGGGATGAAAGTCAAAATATGTACTTGGTTGTAATTCAATAACACATAGTCCGATTTCATTCATTCTTTTTTTGCTAGAAAGAAAAAAATAAAAGATAACGAGAAAAGTGATTTTTTTTTGCCGTAACTGTACACTGCCTGTGTGAAGCTGAGACAGATATGTAAATATGGCGGTACGAAGTTCGCCGGGTCAGCTAGTTTAAAATAAACTCAAAAATAGGTTTTAACATGCACTTGCACAATGGAGTTCGCATGAAATATGTGAAGTCTCGTATAATAAAGGCTTTATACCTAATCACAGACAATAGAAATGTTCCAATGTTTATTTTTTTGTTTTGTAATCTTTAACTTTTAGACAGCTTGTGTTGTCACTCTCATGAAAATCATTATTCGCTTCGCTAAAAGTAGGTAGGTAGGTAGGTACGTTATTTTATATAAAGTGTTTATTTAAATATAATACTAACTAATATATACCCATATATATTTTAATGAAATATATATATTTTGTACTACGTAGAATTGATTTTCTAAACGTTTATAGAGTAACGAAATTGATCTAAAACCAATGCGTAAAATAATTAATATTTATACTAAATTATGATATCTTATTGAAGACTGTTTTTGGAATTTTAAATACTTTATAAAATTAATATTTCCTCGGAAATCTGGACCAGTTAATATGTATACATATTATATATATAAATATTGGAAGTATCTAGAGAAGAAGGAATAGCGCTGCGTTCCATTTTCATCATCATTTTGTAAAGTTAAATATATAGATAACATGTACGTGTACTCGTATAAATATATTTCAAAATATATCAAAGCTCAGTTTTGATATTGATATTAATAGAATTATGAGAAAAAAACTTAGAATTGCAATGAATGTTAAATTTTTGTTTGTTCAAACAATACTGTCATACCGGATAGTTGAAAATATCGAACATAGTGGTGAAACCCATATAGAGCTCAACTAATGATATTCAAGTCAAATCATACCTAGGCAACTTATCCGCATCCGAAATCATGTCTCTGGGCTGTGTTTGGTCATATTTAACTTTTCCGATTGATAATTTTGACACATTCCTGTTTACCAAATACGACCAAAAACGGTCTTGAAACACAAACGGCAGGATGACATCATGGCATAAGACGTTGAATTATTGACGTATTGTCTGTCTTCTAAGATATGCCAAGGTTGTGTATATTAGAACGAGATAACTGTAGGTCTTCCAAATATGTTTCTTATTCGTGCGAGCAAACGAGGTAATGGAGTTTAAAGGAAAACCATTAATGATAATATTTTATGAAATTAGTCCTCAAAGATTAAAGAAAGGTAAAAATGTTAAGATTCATTTTGTTCAATCAAAGTATATAATAAGAGTAAAAACACTTCATGAATAGAATTTATATTTCTTTATCACTTAATAACAATTCATTCTTATGAAAATATATTTTCACAGAAGGTTTATGTAGACGATAAAGCCAAGAAACAGATGTGGCTACGCAAGTTTTACGTAGTTCAACCATACGTAATACGAAAATTAATCTGCATATGTGGTATTTAGTGATTAATTCTCTCGATACCTACTGTCATTTCTATTTGTTTTTAATCTTTGGAGTTAATATAGACCAGTTAGTGGTTTCAGTCATTTCACTAAAAACTCTGTACAAAGTGTGTGTTCGAGTTTTACTTTTGCGGTACAAAAACCGATTTGAAAGAACCATAACTCAATAAATAGAGAGAATATTTTTTTATAGCAAATGGCAATTGAATGTAAGAGATATCACTTTTAAGAATGGATTGCAAGAATTTTCCAAGATGGAGAACGCACATGTGAGTCCTCTAAAGTTGCCTAAAACGTTGATAAGTTACAATAATCCCTTGCCAAAAGCTTGTTTAGCAGGTGATAAAAATTATGAACTCGCAAATTGAATTTTCAGCTCTTCAGATATAATGAGATAAAGACCTGATAGACAAAATCAATTCAACGTTTGTATTTACGTAAGCAGATCGTCATCCCCTACCAACTTCTATGTTTAGATTGCTAAAGTACAACTAGTTCAGGTATACATTCCACAATTCTCTCTGCCCCAAAACTCCAACGTTTGACTTGACCCAATATAGTTACGGTATGCAAACTCATTTCGCTTATTCGAACGTAGTCAAGGCCAACAGTTTTGTTAAAAAAAATGCCCAACCATGGTCGGTATTTTCACTATCACGAGTGTTTAAATTTAAAATAATATTCATAAACAATGTAGTTATTAATTAATTTTGTAATTTAAAATTAGTGAATTTTAATTGTTAATAATGGTCGTGGTTTTGTAGACAATATTGAAAGATGAAAATATCCTTGTTAGTGGCTACAAGTTTTTCTTAAAAGAACTGATAGAACTGTTTTACTGATCTGTTAGAACTGCTGTATATTATATTTTCTTCAACAACCTGAATTATCACTATGTAATCATGTCCTACTTTAGCAGACATACACTTCATTGTTATAAACTAAATGTGTTAATATACAAGTGCATATGTGTTTTAATCATAACTGTTTATAGATAAATGTTTAATCCGATGATGTAATCTAGACTTTGGTGTTGTTAACTAAGAATTTACGTATTACATATGACCTACCAATTTTGTCTAATAACTGTATGTCACAAATGAAATATATTTGTTATGTGTGTATTAAACATTGTAGTTTTATTTTGGCACCGACTGTACCCATTGGTTGTGTACAAGTCGATTCTGACCAGTGAACAGAGGATAGTTAATGTCTTTATACCAAATCTTTGTCGCATTACCGGACGTGACTTTAGCCTATTCTCTCTCTCACTCCTATTTCCCACCAGAGAGCTGCGAATCCCTTACTCTAGTTCCCTTTTCCAATCTCGTTCAGTTCTTTCATCACAATTCTTTTTTAGTTTGTTTCAAAAAACGAATACATGTCTAGAATGGATTGGTGGTTTGTATATGGCACCCCATAAAAGAAACCTGTCAAGTTGTAAAGAGGTTGGATGCTACCTATTGCTCCTATGAAATTAATGAAACTAATGACTAAACTGTAACGAGTAGTAACGCATACCATAGAAAAAGTTGGTAACAGACTGGCATAAATGCAACTTATAAAGATGTGTTAAGAATGCTCTGGAACCAAATTATTAATAAAGTATGAATATTGTCTACTAAATATATTTGTACCGATATATATTGCTCGAGTGTGTGGTACCCAACGTTGTCTATAACTACCCCCAAGGGCTCGACGACGACCTGTAAGAATGTTACACAGAGAAAAAAAAGGACTCTCTGATTTCGAAGTGTAGGCCTTTCTTAATTTAGAATTTAGTTTCAATATTGTCTAAATAGGGGTAGTATTCTTTAGAGGTCTCTGTTTAGCCATAGGCGGTGGTAAGCTGATAAGAAAGGTGTAGTCAATAACCTTATCCAAATATTAGGCAATTGCTTTTAAGCTATTGCATAGCTTTTATCGCGGGCTTTGAGGCCTTTAAGCGCGGCGACCGAATCAAAAAATTCCGTAACGCAACGTAACGAAAATAAAACCTGACACCCGAAGCTCGCACGAATCGAGACTAGCTGCTCCGAACGACGAGTCTGTCTGTCTCTGTCAGACAGACAGTATATGTCAACAGCCGGCCGCGCAGGCGTATTGAAATACGTCAAGGAAGATTTGTTGCCTTGGACACGAAGATTTGTTATGTCATATAATGTATAAAATTATTCATGTTAACCATACACTACTGCATACCTAAATAAAAAATAAATAAATAATTATAATTGCATAAGTTGATAAAAAATGCTATGTAATAGCTTTACCGCCCCTTTCCTTTCCCCAAATGCCACACGTCTTTTTTAATACATAAATAAAAAAGCGGCCAAGTGTGAGTCGGACTCGCCCATGAAGGGTTCCGTAGCAGCAACTAACATAATATAAAAGTTCTTGTAGTTTAATAGTTTTAATAGTTTAATAATAGTGTATTTTTTGCGATTTACTATTTATGACGTATTAAAAAAAACTACTTACTAGATCTCGTTCAAACCAATTTTCGGTGGAAGTTTGCATGGTAATATATGTACATTATATATTGTTTTTATACAGCACATGCTGTGGCCTCTGTTTGTGTCGATCTATGATTTTTAACTATAGCTTCAATTTGACGTTCATAAGTGTCACTTGGTGTCTTAGATGAATAAATGATTTTGATTTGATTTGATTTTAGTTTTATCATTCTCTTATTTCACAATTTACAGGGGGAGGGGGGGGACACATTTTACCATTTTGAAAGCGTCTCTCGCGCAAATTATTTAGTTTAGAAAATAATGATATTATAAACCTCAATATCATTTTTGAATAGCTACCTATCCGTAGATACGACACGGACGGACAGACAGACAGACATAACGAATCTATAAGGGTTCCGTTTTTTACCATTTGGCTACGGAATCCTAAAAAAGGGTAATTTAAAAAACTAAAAACCCTAAAACAGGAAATTCGTCATATCCGATTGCACTTAAGAATCGCCAAAGTTGCTAAGGCGATGCTTATAAGCGTCTAATCAGTCTTTAGGGGCTTTAAGAAGTTTAGTGCAAACGGGCACTCGGCTAATAGGGGTAGGTAAATTATAGAAGAGGAGTTCATTGTATTTTTAAATAAAAGAAAATTGTAGCCGTCGGGACCCATTCTAGAAACTCAGCCGTCTAGTCAGTAGATTGGAGTAATCTGCAATGTAATATAGGTATGTGCTCTCAATTCACTAAGCCTCCATTTCTAGAATGGGTCGCGCCCCCTTTTCCCAAACAGGAGGGGGCCATCTAAAAATTGTACCACCTACAATTTTTCCGACCGAGGTACGTCAGGGTTCCAGGGTTTTCCTTTCTAGGGTGTACCTGGTTCCCCGGCTTCTAGTACCCGAGACAGCGTGTAGTTTTAATCGGTTCGAGTTCGACATGACCGGTGGTATCCGAGGGGATTTTCGCACAAAAAGTGTGATACACACAATGACAAAAACATAAGCCCGAAGGCATTGATATTTAATTACGCCCTCCTTCTGGCGCAGTCGGGTAAAAAAGTTTATTGCTTTCCATTATAGATAATTTAAATGAAAATGAATATTGCCCTGAATTACTGTCATTTTTATCAAAACAGGCGTTACAACATAAATAAGTAGAAGAAGGTAGTAGAGCCACGCTGATTTCAGCACGAATGGGCCGGCTCGACCGGGGCGGTATTACCCTCGCACAGAAAATCAACGTAAAATGACAGCGTTCGTGCTGTCGTGTTTCGTTGGTGAGTGCGAGACCGGAGGCCCAATTGGTCTAGTCAACAAGTTCCAAACTTGTTGACTAGACTAAAAGATGCAGCAGCATCACTAGGCCGCCATGGTGTGGGTCGCCATGCTGCATTGTCTGCATTCGCAGTGAGCATGGTGACCACCACTCTTGGATTCTGCTTATGCTTTCCATCAGGCAGAGTAGAGTCATTTTGGCGGGCCAAACATAAAAAAAAAATATATGGTTTAGAAAACTGAAAAATACGCTTACAAAAGTCGGTAGCACAAAAACAAACAAACATACAGGTGAAGCTGATAATAAACAACGTGTTAAAATAGGTTTAGGAACAATGCTGGTCCGGAAATAAAATAAACTAAGCCACACCAGAACAGGACACCAATCCCAATTACGAGAGAGGACAGCTTTCCATTTGCCTAAACCGCGGCGTAACAACATATATATCACAGAAAGACAGACATAATACACGTAAACACAGTTCACGAGAGGACAAAGACCTCATTGCACACCTCAGACGAGGCTTATGTCCAGCCGTGGACTGCGATGAAGTGATGATAATGATGACTTTACATACATACTGCTCGCCCTGGGTTCGAAATTCAACTACAATCCATTAATTAACCGACTTCCAAAAGGAGGAGGTTCTCAATTTCATCGGTTTTTTTTTTAATGTATGTACATTGATTACTCCGTCAATTGTGGACCGTTTTTGAAAATTATTTTTGTATTCGAAAGGGTATGCTCCCCATGCGGTCCCATGGCCACCATATCAGGATCTGATGATGGGATCCCAAGGAAATTGAAGGAAACCCTCAAATTTACGTGAGCGCCTGCAATAAAGTTAAGGCAATTGTCTGCATGCTTTCATATTCTATAAACATCATGTCCGAAATATTTATTTATTATTCTATACAGTATGTTGTATGTTACCTTTAGTCGTATTCTTTCAAGTTATTTAGGTGAAATGATGATGAGAGACTTGAGAAAGACTAAAAAGCGAAAAATAAAAAATAAACTTCGTTTAAAAAAACCGACTTCAAAAACTGAAAAGTATAAAATAACTTAATTTGTATGTGCTACCTATTCATAGGTTTGAAGTCGGTGCCGAGCCAAAATGTAATAGTAGGTACCGCACTCGCCGCGCGTGACCTTGAGCGGGATAGCTGCTCTTCGCGTAGGACAAAACAACCGAAGCGTCGGTGAGGTCGTTGACGTTCGTCTCGAAATATAGCGAGTGTGGTACCTACTATTACATTTGGATTGGCGCCGAATTCAAACCTATGAATAGGTAGCACATACAAATTAAGTTATTTTATACTTTTTAGTTTTTGAAGTCGGTTTTTTTAAACGAAGTTTTTTTTTTTATTTAGCTTTCTTCTGCACTCCTCCTCGCATAAAATTCGTAAAAAGGAATACAAAGTTTTTGCTTGACGTTATTATATTTATATATGTATACTAGCTGACCCGGCGAAGTTCGTACCGCCATATTTACATATATGTCTCAGCTTCCCACAGGCAGTGTACAGTCGCGGACTAAAAAAAAAGACTTTTCCCGTTATCTTTATTTTTTTTCTTTCTAGCAAAAAAATAATTAATGAAATCGGACCATGTGTTATTGAATTACAACTATGTACATATTTATTGGACCGACCGGAGAGGCCTATGTCCAGCAGTGGACTGCTATAGGCTGATGATGATGATGTACATATTTTGACTTTCATCCCCTCCCCCCAGGAAACCGTGATGAATATCGGGATAAAAAGTATCCTATGTCCTACCTCGTAGTATGAACTCTAATCATGCCAAGTTTCATTTGAATCCATTCAGTACTTTCGGCGTGATGCCCGGCCAAGATACAGACAGACAGACGGACAGACAGACACACAAAAAAGAAAAAAAATACAGTTTTGGCTTCAGTATCGATAATAGAGAGCAGAGAGCCCTCCAAAAAAAATTTTCAAAATATCTTTAATGTACACAATTGGACCTGTTACATTTTTATTATAAGTACCTATAGATATAGATAACAAAATATACTTTATTTTACACCAGTTAATACAGTTTACATAAAGGATACAATTTGCTGACCATGTACAAATGGCAACCTTATCGCTGAAAAGCAATTTCTTGCAGGCAACCTTTGGATGAAGAAATTGACTGAAGAAGATGAATTCATGGGAAGGAGGAATTCATATACAATTTAAGGAACTATCTTATCGTATTAACTTTTAAACTATTTGTCTGAATTACTTGGTATTATAGACAAAGTCTATTTACATTAAAATGTGACAATTTTAATAAAAATAAAAAAAAACTCTGAAGTTTGCTAAACTGGATCCAGTTTAATTGTGTTTTTGGCTCATTGTTTATGATATACTGGCTTCCGCATTGGATATTGACTGCTGCGGACTTTTGTTTCGATCTATTTAAGACGAAAAATCCCACAGGGCATTGTTATCATGTAACTCCAACAGTTTAGGCAGCGTACCTACATCAAGATAGTGCCACAAACGGCAGAAATTTTGACGGCTTATTTGAAAGTTACCGTTTTAAAGCATGACCAAATAACACAAAATCTTATTAAATTGTAACGTATGTGTGATTCTGATGTATAAGCAGCATTACTGTAAAGTTTCGTTTAAATCCGTTTTGTAGTTTTTGCGTGAAAGAGTAACAAACATTCAAACATTCAAACATCCAAAAATCCTCTCAAACTTTCGCATTTATAATATTAGTAGGAATTATTATACTAAATGATCCACGCAACTTCTTCTGCGTCTCTTTAAAATCATGCATGCTATGCTAAGCATGATGTGATAATTCTATCTTAAGCCGAGTCTCCTCCGAACAAAAGTTGTCAATTTTTGTATTGTCAACACGTGTTGGTGACAAAAGTTTCTGTAATTTCCTTGTGTTGTCAACAAAAATTGTCAACAAATCTTGGCGACTCGGCGTAGACACAATGGAAACAAAAGTTGGCGATTTTTTGAAGAGTTGCAAACAGTTGGAAACACTGAAATTGCCAAAACTTTCGGAGGATACGCGCCTTTAGACACGCCAGCAAAACACACAATATTACAAGTAAAGTTTTAACAAAAACAAAAACCGACTTCAAGTTTCGACTCGATTTCTCTTGGATGCCATCATCAGATCTTAGTTTCCTTATCATGGTTCCACCGTTGGCATATCTCCTTTCCATAAAAAAAAAGAATCATCAAAATCGGTTCATAAACGACGATATACAAAAAAAAGTAATAGAAATGCAAAGCTGTTATTGTTTGTTGCTGTTGCTAACCGTGGGAGAGCCACGCTTCGGCATGCATGGGCCGGCTCGGCCGGAGTGAAACCACGGCCTCACAGACAGCCTGCGCTGTGTTTCACCGAGTGAGTGAGGATACCGATGGCCCATACCACAACCCCTCCCCTCATCCCTCTCTCCATCCCCCAAAGGCCGGTAACGCACTTGTGACGCCTCTGCTGTTGCGGGTGTCCATGCCTCCATGGGCGGTGGTAATCGCTTACCATCAGGCGATACGTCTGCTCTTTTTCCTCTTATAACATAAAAAAACATGGGGCGTCTATTGTGTATTATTGTCAATTACATACTTTACCTAGGTAATTAATAGGTACAATTCATAGGTATTGTATGGAGTACCTAATGGTCCACCCACAATGTGTAAAATCAATAGATTTTAGTGCGTTTTATCAATCTCATGTAAGTGTCTACCTACCGAATTAAACAGATTGTCGGTAATATTTTACATAATACTGATGCAGAGTCATCATTATTTGCTGGCGGAAACTTACAAAGCGTGTGCAGAAATATCATCAATATCGGTCTAGCTATTAACCAATGCTAACATTATTGTGTACTACATGACCGAGTGAACTTCGCATCACCTTCATTATTATATTTGTGTAAAATAGAGAGACAGATTACTGAACGCACCTATAAATACACACATCAAAAGTGTCTAGGGATCAAGCATTTTTATGCGGATTTCTTGAGATTGAGATGTGGCTTTGGCCCTGGCCTGCTCAGTCGCCAGACTTGAACCCGATTGAGCATGCATGGGATATGCTACAGAGAAGAGCTCTGCCGAATATGGAGGGTATCCAGTCGCAAGAAGACCTTTTTTTGTTGTTGCAACGAACATGGGCGGCCATTCCACAGCGTGATTTGGATGAACTCATTTTGAGTATGCCAAACCGATGTTCTTGTGTTAGTGTTCGCGGTAGAAACACGGATTATTAATTGTTTAAGTTACCTAATAAAATTTTAAAGAAAACTGTTATTTCAGTCTTTTTTTCGAACTTTAATGTTAGTGGTTCAAATTTCAAAAATCCCTTTATTAGAAAAATGGCAAATTTCTTTATTAATGCAAAGGTGACTTGGTTTATCGTTACTGTGACAAACGAAAACACTTTATTTGATGAATCCTTAAAGAAAATTTTATTTAATATCAATCAGGAGAAAAGTTATTGCAAAAATATATGTTGATCCCTAGACACATATGTTGATCCCTAGACAGTTTTGATGTGTGTATTTGACAACCAAGTGTCAATTTTCTATTTCTAAAAAGATAAAAGAAATCAAGTGACGAACAGCAATTCATTTTATAAATATACTAGCTGACCTGGCGAACTTCGTACCGCCAAATTTACATATCTGTCTCAGCTTCCCGCCGCGGACAAAAAAAAAATACTTTTCCCGCTATCTTTTAATTTTTGTTATACACAAACCTTGTCCTAACAATAAGGAACACATGAAAAAATAATTATTTAATTTGGTGCAGCCGATGGGAAGTTATGCGCGTACATAGGTACATTTCGGCGATACATTTTTATATAAATAGATATGTTGATACTGAATTTAAAAAATAATATCTAATATCATTACCATTTACTTGATTAACCATTTTGATATTAAAATAATATCCATCCACTCCCTGCCAGAAGATTAATGGATATTGTAACGCGTCATAAGACCTATGCGTTTCAGACACACGTTTCAATTCATTGTTCCGACGAAGAAGCATGATATCTCTAGACTGCAAATTTCTCCAATTCGCCTTTCAACTTCCGCATCTTGATTGCCCATTAAATAAATTTGTAAAAATGTTGGTCCACATCTGGCAGTGGAAACAGTGCTCCCAGTAGTGATAAATTGTCCTTGTATCTGCAATTATCTTGTTAAATTATTATTTGTGATACAAATCTATTTTAACGCTTTACAATATTGACAAATAATTTTCATTTCCCCAATTGTTACGGATTTGTTGGCACAATAATCTACTTCCATATTGCAGTGGAATGCTACTCGTTCCAGGCTCACAGGAGCACTGTTTCTGCGGTATCGCTCGATTTCATTGCGTCGTGCTCGCTGTTGTTGTGTTTGGTGTGCCCGAACTCGTTCCATTCTAAGTGGCTCCGTCCACTTGATCCCCTGCTTAGATCCCCTGGATCTATATTCCCCTGGATATCATTCGTATTGCTATGGCAGAATTGCGTTCTACAGTGAATAATAATGACATAGACAGGCGGCTCCGTCCACATAGATCCCCTGGGGGATCCATGTGAAAATTTCGTCCACACTGATCCCCTAGGGAATCTATTTTGATTTCGATTCCGTTTTGATCCCCCAGGTGATTCATTTGGAAGATTTTCGTCCGCTTCGATCCCCTACTTAAACCGATAAGGGATTTATCTGTATTTTTTATTCACATCTATCCCCAATGGAATCTTTTAAAATTTGATCAGTACGAATTGCACGTGAGGTAGCTCGTCGCACATCTGATTGACTTCGACGACCTATATCAGTTCGTCTTTGCCCTGGCATTTTCAAACAATAATAGTAAATAAAATTCTCACACAACACACTGAAAAACTGATGATAGAAGATTTTAATAACGGTAATAGGTAGGACAGGTACTTTATATACCTTAGGTGCAAAAAATAGCCTGTGTTTATAACCTTTCGTCTAACGTTCGTCAGACGATTGACATCAATAATTTTTTCGCATTTCAACAAAACAGCGTTTTGATTTTATTAACAGTGTTCTCTTATTTTGTTTGTGATATGACCTCTATGGATATGGCAGAATAAAAACTTTTTTTTTTTTTTTTATTTGCATTCTAAACAGTGACAACCATCAAAATATGTCAATACAATGACAAACATTTCTGAATGAACCAACAATAACAACCATCAAGTCGGAAGACGGTCCCCATTTCATCTCATCCACGTTTTTTATATTTTTAAGCATTAATTTCATCACGACGAAGACTTAAAGACTTGAAGACTTATAATTTGAAGACTAAACACTTGACATTGGCAGAAATAGCTGATCCGAGAGATCCGGCTGGTTGCCATTTCATCAAAAGAAGAAGAAGAAGAAGAACAACCATCAAAATAATAATATTAAAATACCCGATAATAATATATAAATAATATGTGGTGTCTATTTAAAACCCTTAATTTAATAAATGCTTCAATTTGACAGTCAAAAGTTTGACAGGAAAGTTGGTAGAAAAGTTTATATGGGCAAAACTAATCAAAGGGGCAAAAGGAAATTGTTGTTTTTATTAACTTCCTCGCAATTTTTCCATATTTTCTCACCGTTTAAACCTTCCCTGAACTACGACAAACATTTCAAAACCTAAATCAGCTAAATCGGCCCGGCGGTTCTCGAGTTTTAGCCAGACAAACGAACAGCAATTCATCACACTAATATATAAAGGCGAAAGTTTGTGTGTATGTTTGTTACTTCTTCACGCAAAAACTACTGAACGGATTTGGATGAAACTTTGCAGTAATATAGCTTATACATCAAAATACCACATAGACTACTTTTGCCGCGATATTCGACATACACGCGGGCGGAGCCGCGGGCAATAGCTAGTTTTTATATATAAAGAGAAGAGAAGAGAAGAGAAGACTAGCGGCCGCTTGCGACTTCATACGCGTGGAGTTAGTTATTAGCACATTATTTTTATACTTAAATACCATTTAAAATCCTTCTGCCATAATTACTTTAATCTCAATAACATTGGACTTTCATACAAACTACCATTCCTCGTTTTAACCCCAAAAGGGGTTTTATTTCTGAAGATACATTATAAGTACACTTTCACACCATCTATAGAGCATTTTCAATTTCAAGTCTCTTACTTCAAAAACATATGACTTTCATACAAACGTCCAAGCCCCGTTTTACCCTCTTAGGGGTGGAGTTTCGTAATATCCGTTCTTAGCGGATGTCTACACCCCTTAAGGAACCTACCTGCTAAATTTCAAGTTTGTAGGTGTTATCCTTTCTGAGATTCCGTGATTAATAAGTGACTGGTATTTCGCTTTCATATATATAGATTTCAAGTCTCTTACTTCAAAAACATATGACTTTCATACAAACGTCCAATCCCCGTTTTACCCCCTTAGGGGTGGAGTTTCGTAAAATCCGTTCTAAGCGGATGTCTACACCCCTTAAGGAACCTACCTGCTAAATTTCAAGTTTGTAGGTGTTATCCTTTCTGAGATTCCGTGATAAATAAGTGAGTGGTATTTCGCTTTTATATATATAGATAGAAGATAGATAGATAGATGAGCACGTTAGTGAACCTACATAGAAGAGTTAAACGTCACTTGACTTTTTTCTCTACGGTCTTGCCTGCGTGGATGGTGCAATGTTACTTTAATTTTCCTCTATTGGTCACGTTACAGACACAAAAATATATATATACTATAAATTTCACAATTATAGATTTTAATGTTTAAAAAAGTCACAATCATGTTCGACTTTATTTGCTCACTTATTAAAAAAACATTTGGTAATAGCACCTATTTATGCATAAAAAAGGGAGAGATGTTAAAATATTACAAAGTAAATTAAAGGTACAATAGTACAAACTAATTGAATAAATAAATGCCAAGGTCGTTTTACTAAAGTTCTGGTTTAAGAAATCAAGGTAGTAATGGCAATGGATTAGAATATTAATTATTTAAAAGTTATTTTTGTGATGGTATCAGGTGCTCTAAATCTTTAACTCATTACTAGAGTTCTGAAATTAAACCTTTTCAATTTGACTGACAATTGCTCAGCATCTGCTTAGTATGGGGTGACTAGAAGTTTCTCTGCTGTATAGAGGCAAATAATTAAGTCCTTATTTATATATTGCAGTATTTCTTTGTTGTCATTAATATCATACAAAATATTCGATTCTCGTTTTATAAGTATATTTAGCGGTCTGCCAGATTATCACCTATCTTAGGCATCTCGCAGCATGTTGTCTGCAGAGGCCACTTAAGTTTACTGCAGAATCCGTGAGGTACTACCTTAGAGTATACATAATGTATACTCGCTTAGGGGTACTAATAGTTCTAACTAATTTTTTGGCTTAATGTACCTTAAACTGTAATTATTCTCATTTTTTTTATGTTTGGCTCTGCCTGATGGTAAGCATAAGCAGAATCCAAGAGTGGTGGTCACCATACTGCGAATGTAGACAATGTAACATGGTGACACACACCATGGGGGGCTAGTGATGCTTCTGCATCATTGGGCCTCCGGTCTGGCACTCACCAACGAAACAGGACAGCACGATCGCTGTCATTTTACGTTGATTTTCTGTGCGAGGGTAGTACCGCCCCGGTCGAGCCGGCCCGTTCGAGCCGGCCCGTTCGTGCTGAAATCAGCGTGGCTCTACTACCTTGGGAATTTCCGTATTCATAGTGATCCTTTACACAAAAACGCTTAAAATCAACATAATAAAGCTTTTTTTTATCAGCTGGTTGTTTCAAGTTTAAATAAATTTAATTATAATTACTACTGTTAAGCATTTCTATGGTTTAATTAAGAGATGAACAAGCAGGCGGGTCTCTTTAAAAAAGGTGTAGGTATACCGCAGGCTGTGGACACCTTCTTCATCGCCACAAGCTTTTCTAGGAATGGGTTCTGACTCTCCCAAATTGATTGAATTTTTCGAGTTTGTTTAGTAAGAGTGGAACAGAGACCGTGTCAAAAGCCTTGGCTATATCAAGAAATATTGAAACTACTTTTTTCTTTTCATCCAATTTTTTGACAATGTGATCTGTTAGTTCATGAACGGCGTGACTTGTTGAAATGCCACTTCTAAAACCAAATTGAGATTTGGAAAGGAGGTTATGAGATTCTAAAAAGTTAATCAAACGTTTATTTATGACCTTTTCAAGAATTTTTGAAAGAGTTGATAGGATACAGATGGGCCTATAGTTATTTACACAGCCTCTGTCTCCACTCTTGTAGATTGGTATTACCTCAGCGAGCTTAAAGGCTTTAGGGAAGACACCAGTAGTGAGTACCAAGTTAAACAGGTAAGTTAAAGGTGGCACCAGATATGCGTGATAACGCTTTAGAAAAGTACCAGATATAGTGTCCCTACCCACTGCGTTATCTTTTTTTAGGTTAAGTATAAAGTTGGTAACCTCGGCTTCATCAGTGGGAATTAAGACAAACGAGGATTGGTGCGACCTCACACAATAAGCACTACCTGAAGTAAACTTCTGAGCATTTTCGGCGAGATTTTTTCCAACAGAAACGAAATAACTGTTTATATTATTAACAGAGTCATACGGGTCTTGAGACGATAAAAGCTCCGTGGCCGGATTAGTATTTATGTTGTAGTGTGTAACCTTTTTTATAGTATCCCATAGTACCTTATTGTTGGTTTTTGTTGCTCTAGTAAGTAAATCTCTATCAAAGTCCTTCTTTATTTTCTTGAGTAAGTCATTGCAATAGTTTCTGTATCTTAAATAAGTAATCTTAAGTGTTTCATCTTGGGGGTTCCTCTTAAATTTTACATGCAATTTATCGCGATTTTTGATGCATCTTAGTAGCCCTGCAGTCATCCAGGGTTTTTTAATCCTTTTACGATTAGGCACTTTACTTATATGCGTGTTAGCTTCGATTATAGAGGTTAAGTTGGTTATCAATAGACAAGTAGCCTCGTTGGCATCTGTTGACTCGTGAATGAAATCAAAACACATGTTTGCCATATCCGCATCAAGACCAATGTAGTTAACATTTTTAATGGTAAACTGATTCTTGGGTACATTCACTTGTCTCAGTATGAGAAACACACTATCATGGTCAGTAACAGAGGTTTCCGCAACATAGCAAAATGCAGACAATTTACTTTTTAGCATGATGTGGTCAAGACTTGTTTTACCGTGTGTTGGAAGCTGGTGCGCAGGCAGGGTGCCGTGCGATGCCAGCAGGTTAAGATACAGTGAAGAATTATTGTCGCTACTGTTAGGCGAGATATCTATATTAATATCGCCTACTATTATGATATTCTGCGCTTTTAAGTCACCAAGTAGTACATTGAGTGATTCAATAAATGGGTAAATATTTTTATAGCTCGGCGGTCTGTAAATAGCAACCACTACGGTATCACAGTCTAATTTTAATGTCAAGCAGTTGGCTTCCTCTATGCAGGTTTCTATTACTGAAACACGTATGGAGTCCTTGTAGTAACAAACTACACCTTCGTTTTGTGTTAAGTTATTTGCATTTTTTGCAGATTTATACCCGTCAATACTGGGGATCTGATGTGTATGTCGCAGCCAACACTCGGTTAAAATAATTAGGTCCCAATCGGTGTTAGACCGTTCAAGTAATGTAAGCAAACCAGTAAAATTACTGTTAATACTGCGGATATTCTGTTGTAACACCTTTAAAGATGAGTGATGTTTTTGTATCAGCCTAGGACAATCATCTATTTCGCAAGTAGTAGCTTGAGCAATATGAAAATTATCAAGATAACCGTTAATTGCATTAGTATCGAATTATAATAGATAAATTATCGGCAGGTGAATTCAATAGGTGTACAAATGATAATACAAGGTGAATGAGGTTAGCAAAGGCTACATGCTTGATGCAACAATCGTCTACTGAGTTTCGGATTATGAGAATGTTTACTTGCGTGAGTTTCTGTAAATGGCAAATGGTTGATGTTGAGTGAAAGTATATTGAGCAGGTTAAAGTTAGATAGGGTATATGTAAACTTAAGTATGAGGGTGTAGTATTTTGCGTGTATATATGTGTCATAGTGTAAGTTTCATGTGGTGTTAGTGATTTTAGTAAGGTAACAAAAAACAATACATTGAAAAACAAGTGATACAAACTAAAACATAGATGAAATAGTCATTCCGGACGAATCTTTTGTAGATCTTGCTCACAGTCTATACGAAGAACAGAAGAGTCTTGTGATTTTTTTATGTATATTTTACCATACGAAATCCATGTGCTATGGTAGTGGTTGTCTTTGACGCATTGCCTTGCTAGGAACGCAAGTCTTCTTCCAGTGCTAGTTAGTGACTCGTCAATGAAAACGGGTTTGGAAGTACCAGGCAATTTA
Organism: Diaphora mendica; assembly: GCA_949125395.1. NCBI lineage: Eukaryota > Metazoa > Arthropoda > Insecta > Lepidoptera > Erebidae > Diaphora > Diaphora mendica. The sequence goes on along the minus strand of OX421312.1, from coordinate 6,829,333 downwards.
AGGTGGGTGGTATTGAGTTTATTGGCCTTATGGGTCTTGTTGAAGCTTCTGCATTGCCTGATAAAACCATCCTTACAAGCCGTAGTTGAGAACTTGACAACAATGTGGTTATTGGCCTCATTCTTAGTTCTCAAGCGATAGATGTCTTGGATGTCCGGGGCCGATACAGGATGTTGGACCACCTCGCCGACGCCCTTGATCAGTGCAGTCAAGAGTGCTTTATTTTCTGATGGTTGTCTGGATATGTTCCTTATTTCAACAGACGATGCGCGCGAGTTTCGTTCCAAATGTTCAATCTTACCCTCCAATGTTTCAATTTTGAGCTCATAAGTTCTATTTTTTTGTTCTAGTCGTGTCATTTTTTCCATCACATCATCATACCTCGCGGATAAGAAATCTACACTTTTTTGAATTTCAGTATTTTGGTTTTGGATTACTAATACTTTTTCAATAAGTTTCTCTAGCTTGTTATTCTGCTTAGCTTCAAAAGTCTCGAATAACTCCTTTAATTGGTCGGAAATAGAAGTGCAGTCTGAGATGTTCTCCTTGTTATTAAGAAGTTTTCGCTTCATTCTGCGAGTAGTATTTTGTTCCGTGCGGTCAATAGTCACAGAATCTCGTTCAGAAACGTCCAATTGTGAATCAGATGCGTAGGATGTAACGGTCGTTTTTAAAGGCGGAGTGCGCTTAGGTGACATCTTTAGCAACGAAGATAGAAATAAAGGCAGTTGATGTACTCACGACGGATCGTCCACTTTGAAAGACTCAGCTGGGGATGCGCTCTTTGATTGGTCGGAGAGAATCGATTTACAATAATTATTTTATTTTATTTTAAATTTATTTATTAATTAAGCTCTGACAACACTGAATCTCGCGTTCCGTTACTTGGTGGTGGGAGTTTCGTGTAACAGGGCGTTATTGTCTATGGTCAGACAAGTAATGTCATTGATGACAGAGTTGCAGTAGGGGCAACTTAATAACACTAGTTTTTTGCAAATCTGCGATTTACGTTTAAATTTGAATAACTTCGTAACTGACACTGAATGTTAGTTTTGTTTATCTTAGCTTCAATATGGTCTAATATCAGTTCATTTATTTGTTTACTTACGTTTGTAGATGATATAAGTCCAAATACCCTGCTTATCAATACTTAGAGATCCACACTTAAGTCTAAATGTGAACTAAAGCACGTTTAACAAGTTTATATTTTATACCTATAAATGAATAACCGACACTGAGACAACACTAGTACGTTATTTGTAACACTTATCACATCCATTCATTAGTATTTTTTCCAAAATAAGCGACTTCATCTATTTTTAAAATCAATAAATACATGGAGCACTTGTAAACATTGCCAGTGTTGCCACCGTCAAACAGTAATGAGGAACTAATTTAATAAGATTTCCATCCTGCACTTTAGCTGGGACCCTCTTAGCTGTAACATTTCCATTATAGCAATATATCTAAACTAGACGCAAACTATCGAAGCAAACATCATTTAACTTTCTCCTTTGACAACTTAACATAGGGGCAGCTGTATCGTTCGTTTACTACTACCGCCGACCATGAACGACAACAGTAGTTGTAGTACTTTATTGTATATCTATTCAAATAAATAAAATTAATGCATATGGAAGTAGGTATACGAGTATACTCCGCCTTCGCCGGAATATGCATATTCTTACTCTTTTATACAGTGTTCTGTTTTTTCTTCACACACCCTCTTATCTCAAAGAGTTTTCAGCTCTTAAACAATACACATTGTAGGGAGCTGAGATCATCGGAGAATTTAATATTAATGAATATGAAAATGCCAAAACGCTAGTCAGTTTGCAGACAAGTATTTTACCGTGTAAGGCTTTGAAACAACTTGCCTGTGACAATCCGACAAGCGAAAACCTTGCCTATTTTTAAAAAGCTAGTGAAGTACTATTATTTGTCATTAAAAATACTTATTTTCTCCCATTTTTATTATATATATTTATGTATATATATTTGTATATTTAAGTGTATGTAAGTATATGTATGTACTTGTATAAGCGTAATGACTATAGGTATGTGTTGGTGTATGTATGTTTTATTGATTATTCTTTTAAAATATTATTGTGTCACTTGTATGTAAACTACCACAAAAGTTTCAAAAACCTAAAATCCGTGTTAAGGTTGTGCTGAAGAAATCGCCGTGAGCGATAAGACCGCCGATTGTTACCTTTATACATTTTTGTAACTCATTTTGTGTTTTATATTAATATATGTATACAATAAAGATAAATAAAATAAATATATACGGCACTTACATCAAAAAATTGTGCCTGTTTCTTTGGTCCGTCTAATCTCAGGGACGGGTGGACCAATTTTAACGGGACTTTAACTGGCAGATAACTGATGTTATAAGAAGTAACTTAGAGTAGGTACTCTAAATAAAGGTTTATTTTAGAAAAAATGAGAAATAATATATATTCTAGAACACAATTAAAGGGTGATTCTTCGAAACACGGTTTCGACGTGTTTTTGACTGAAGAACACATCTTTATTTTATTCAATTTCTACATCGATTGCAGGTTTTATAATAATTGACGATATCTATCCAGGCATGTATTTATTTATTTGAGATTACTTTAAATATATAAAATTAAATGAACAAAAAACGGTCAAAACTCATTCATCTGGTGTGTCCCCACGCCGCTTTTTGTTGAATTATTCGATTTTATGTAATATTAGGTCTTTACCTATGAAATTGCCTTTCTTCAGTACTGGTCATTTCAAATAAAAAAAAGTTTGTAATGGCTCTGTATTCTAAATTCAAATTAATTTTGTTTTAAAACCATGACATTCTATTTACAAATTCAGTCTTTTGTTTTTTGATTAGCGTTGTATTTTCATTACATTTGAACATTTTTCGTCATAATGGATACTTTAAAAATTCGTGTAATTATGGAATATGAGTTCCGTCGTGGCACCAACGCGACACAAACGGCACGTAACATCAAAAACGTTTACGGAGAGAACTGTACAAACGAACACACAACCCGTTATTGGTTTTCCCGGTTCCGTTCTGGAAATTTTGACTTGAAAAATGAAGCTCGTGGTCGTCCGGAGACTTTGGTTAACAATAATGAATTAAAGGCGATTGTGGAAGCTGACGAAACTCAATCTACAGCTGAGCTAGCAGCAGCTTTTAATGTAAGCATCAAAACAATATTGATCCATTTGCGACAAATTGGCAAGGTAAAAAAGCTTGATAGATGGGTGCCCCACGACCTTAACGATCGCTAGCGCAACGTACGCGTCGAGACCTGCCTTGCGCTGCTCAACAGGCAAAGAAATGGACGAATTTTGAAACGAATTGTTACGTGCGACGAAAAATGGATTCTGTTCGACAATCGAAAGCGCTCAGTAAGTTGGTTAGACCCTGGTTCAGCACCAAAGCAATGCCCTAAACCAAAAATGACCCCTAAAAAGGTGATGGTCACTGTTTGGTGGTCTAGTGCGGGTGTGATTCACCACAGCTTTTTACAAAACGGCATGAGCATTGATGCAGATGTGTACTGTGAAGAACTGGAGAGAATGATGGAGAAGCTTGCACATCTGCAACCAGCTTTGGTCAATCGGTCGTCCCCACTACTCCTTCACGACAACGCGCGACCCCATACTGCGCAACAGACAGTCTCCAAGCTGCAAGAGCTGGGGTTGGAAGCTCTCCCTCATCCGCCATACTGACCAGACCTTGCACCTACCGACTATTACTTTTTCCAAAATTTAGACAACTTTTTAGTGGGTAAAAAATTCAATTCCCGAGAGGCAGTACAAAATGCCTTTGAAGAGTTTGTTGCCTCCCGTCCAGCTGATTTTTACAAGAAGGGCATCAATAAACTGCCAATGCGTTGGCAAAGATGCGTCGATTGCATGGGTGACTACTTCGAATAACAGAAATAAAAAAGTTTGAAAAAATAAGTACTTTCACTTATTGCATACAAAACGGCAATTTCATAGGTAAAGACCTATTATTAACTTCGAAAGAAGTCATATTTAAAACGTCGTATCGATATTTGAATAAAGGTATTTTCAAATGTTGTGATTTATATTCAAAATATTTGTATATGTTCGTAATTACGTTAATTTAAAATGTCCCCAGATAAAATAATAATTCACCTGGCACAATTTGTTCGAACATAGTTTCAATGAATATTTGGTAGAAAAATATACTCTTTGTTGGCCGTAGCAGTCAGCACCGATGTATCATACGCAGTGCTGTGCTAGTGTGCGGGTCTAAATTTGTAAAAAGAGCGATTTATAGTTGTGATCTGGCTGGTACAGTTAAGGATGACTTGATAAGAGTAGATATTTCTTTCAGATGGATTAGTTTTCTTAAAAATTAAGAAACATGTACATGTAGTACATTATATAGACCTGTATATAGACACAACTGATCACCTACTAAACCGTGGCAGTTATGTGAACCTAATCATCTTGTTTCAGATCTATATTTTAGAAATGACAAAACCAAAAAGCAACCTAGGCAAGAAAGGCTTAAATTACATAATCGCGGAGTAAGGAGATATGAAAGAATTGGAATCAATCATGCAAGAAAAACAAAAGAAAACTATAAGACTATGTACGGAGAAAATGAAAAGAAACAGCTATAAGTTATTCATTAAATGAAACCTAGATAACAAAGATAATAAAGAAAATTGTTGTAACACCTAAACCTGTCAGGCGGTTCGCAAGTCGCAACCCATGGCCCACCAAGGAGGCGGATTCGAACCATGCAGATGTCACGTCGCAACCCTAGACCTACCAAGGAGGAGGATTCGAACCTTGCAGTCCCCTAGACCTGAACAGGGGGTGCCACTCACCAGCAGACCCAGTCGGTAGAAATAAGCATGTTTTACCCAGGGCGCCTTTATAAAAAAAAAAAAAAGAGAAGTCTGATGTGTGTGTGGGTGGATGTCCCTCGGATCGCTTCAAAGAAACTCATTTCTATTTAAACACAGTATTTATTTCACAACAAACACATAATATTAAAAGAAATTTACAGTTTCTTATTCTAAATCATTATTCTCATCTAAAAAAACATAGTGGGTAGAACACTATTCAATACATAAAAAAAACTAACTTAGAGGGTTTATCCTAATATAATCTACTTCTAGTACGTTTCTTGGTCTTCAGGTATTCCACTCAAGCCCAAGATAGCTTGAGTGTTCAACTCCAGGATTACTGATGATTAAATTACAATAAAATTAAAGAAGATTATATGACCTTCCGCAAGCACAGAAGTCGGCTTGACATGCGGTCAGGCCATCCTCCGCATGCCAGCAAACACATCATAGGCTCCCTGGTACGGGAAGCCACGCCTTGCAGGTGGGACACCAAAAAAACATCTTCGCCATACACACGAGCCAAATCGCTGTATGGCATCTTATAGGTGATCTCACCCGTATCTTGGAGCCCTATGAACAAATGGACCTTCTAAGTATGTTTTAAACCAAAGAAAGGACATGAAAATCAAAGTCTCAAATAAATTTTCTCAACTTGCCAAATTGGCTTTTGCAATATTACATGATTATCAAATTAAATACTGATAGTCACAATAAACTTGATGTTGTTGAGTTCTCAGCAGAAAAAGCTCTCAAAGCTAAAAACATCCCCTTAAATACATTGTCTCCCGGATTGTTCTAGAGTTTCCCCACTATAATCACTCTCTGACAGATTCCCTGACAATGTAGCTTTCGTTTACAAACTTCATACATCAAATTTAAACATTTCTAAACTTAAGTTACAGAAATTAATCCAATTTACAAAATTGCGACCTCTCTCGCACAATCAGCGAACAAACAATTAAATCAATATACTGGATATAGCATTATTACTTAACGAGTCTAACAGAGGGCGCTATTTACAAAAGCTTTGTTATTATTTTTATTATCTCAAAAAAAAGTGTTACATTGTGTGGAAAATTTTACAACATATATTAAACTTGAAAGTAACAAGAAAAAAGAACATCAGAAAGAAAATACTCGACCCAGAAGTCTCAGCGTTTTGCCAGATACTAGACCGATAGTTTTCATAGTCAACAGTAATAATTCCTAAACTTCCTATTTCCTAAACAGAGAAATGAATTCCCACCTGACCTTTTTAGGTTCCGCTACTTATTCTAGATTATGAGACACTTGTTAATGCATATTGCACAATAACATGGTTTTATTCATTTGGGAAATATACCAAAGGAAGATAATATCGAAAAAGTCCGCCTGGGATCTTCTTTCTTTGCAATGTTGCGGCAAATACGATGTGGATTTTTTGCACTGAACGTGTCACTCGTGCAAAGTTAAAGTAGTCTGTTATTGAAAAATCAGTAATTCTACAGATATAACGTTCTAATCGTGGAAAACTAATCAAGGTATCGTTCACAAAGTACAGAATAGAAAATAAGAACTAATAAAAAAGACCGAGCTATTTAACCAGTGCGTCCAACCCGTAATGACATACATACAGAGCCGAGCTGAGACCATGGGGCTGATCTACAAATTAAAGTAGTGCAGCATACGCTCCATCGTACGCTGTGCTACTTTAATTGCGATGCAATACTAAATAAAGTCTGATAAATTTGATAACGAAGTTATTCTACAGATAACTAAAATAACAAACGTCGTATGGAGAATCAGTATATAGAAATGGAAGTGGGCCGACTATGATAAACCGATAGTTGCTGAAGACGAAACGTGCTAGAATGGAGACCGCAATTAAGCAAAAGTAAAATAAAGAAAGTAGAATAAAGGGACGACGATTTGAAGAAGTGGCTGGAAGCGGATAGATTTGGACTTTCCCGCTTCCTAGGATCGGGATGGTTGACACTCCTTGGTTGAAACCTTTGTTTAGCAGTGGAGGGATAAGTTGATCTATTTATCAGACAAATTAGTTTTTGTGCAATTGAAAGCAGCTAGTAAAAATATAGTATCATTATCAAATTTTAATATTACATTAATTTAACATTAATAATATGACATAGTGTCTGCAATCGCCCTATAGTCAATTTGAGGTTTTACAATATGAGATCACACACTTTGTGGATATTTCTTCGGTCGTAGATGTGGTAGGTCGGCCGGAGTGAGAGTCATCTTCAATGCTGTATCGTCCACATCTGAATTCTGCAACTGATTTTTTTATTATACACACATCAAAAGTGTCTAGGGATCAAGCATTTTTATGCGGATTTCTTGAGATTGAGATGTGGCTTTGGCCCTGGCCTGCTCAGTCGCCAGACTTGAACCCGATTGAGCATGCATGGGATATGCTACAGAGAACAGCTCTGCCGAATATGGAGGGTATCCAGTCGCAAGAAGACCTTTTTTTGTTGTTGCAACGAACATGGGCGGCCATTCCACAGCGTGATTTGGATGAACTCATTTTGAGTATGCCAAACCGATGTTCTTGTGTTAGTGTTCGCGGTAGAAACACGGATTATTAATTGTTTAAGTTACCTAATAAAATTTTAAAGAAAACTGTTATTTCAGTCTTTTTTTCGAACTTTAATGTTAGTGGTTCAAATGTCAAAAATCCCTTTATTAGGAAAATGGCAAATTTCTTTATTAATGCAAAGGTTACTTGGTTTATCGTTACTGTGACAAACGAAAACATTTTATTTGATGAATCCTTAAAGAAAATTTTAATTAATATCAATCAGGAGAAAAGTTATTGCAAAAATATATGTTGATCCCTAGACACATTTGATGTGTGTAGTATGGTTTGGTTTTCCGCACTTAAACTCTTGATTGGGTCATTGTACGTAGGTTTGTCATCTTCTTACTCCAACTATACTAGATCATCCTAGAAGCTCAGCAACTTATCCAGGTTATTGATTGTAGGATGGCTGACAGTTGATCTGCCACTCTTCCACATTCTGTGAAAACGTACGGCGGCTTTTCTTCTGCTTGCATACCCTGCACAAAGGGCTGTCTGTTGTACCTATAGTGAATAGGTGCTTGTTTAGGAGAGAATGTTCAGTTAAGATACCTATGATCTTCTTGAGATCGTCCCTTTTCAATTCGATCAGGTTGCTTTGTCTTTTTAATGCCACTGGCACTGCAATTTTTGTTTGCCTGCATCTTTCGTTGTTTTTCCATTCGGTTTTGTATTTTTCTTCAATATTGGCGCACGGTCACGATTTTAATTGGGCTTGGGGTAAATGTAGTAGTGGTTTCGGACCACAATTTTTATATTTGAGTCTCTCACATCTCTGGCTGCAACTGCTTATGCTGCTTTGATTTATTAACGCATTATGTTTGTAAGATTATGTTTAGCTTATCTAGAGTTCTTGATATTTAAGTCGTTCAAGAAGACGCCAGCTCGGTACCCTGTTGGGTTTTGGAGCCGTCTGTATATATCTTAACTTCACCGATGCCAGAGTTGTTTTTTGCTTTTACGATCATTTGGATATAATAACTTCTATCGATGACGTGTTGATATGGAATTCTATCCGTGGGAGCCTCGAGGATCCTCAAGTTCCGTGGGTTCATTAAGGGAATTCGACTCGAGGAGTCGAATTTCCTTAAAGATCCCCTGCAGGACTTTTAATGTGTTGCTACGGTGTTCAGCTACCACAGTCCGTTTGATCGTCTGGTCTTAAGGCACTGCTGCTTCCTGCTGGAAGTGAGATCAAGAGGTATAAAGTACGTAGTGTCATAGTATACAATAAACCGCATTCTCTTAAGATCTTCGTATTATATTTTAGATAAAATAGTCTTTCTTATTCTCATTTATCTGTACGATCCTCAATAATATGGTTGAAATTCTCATTCATCTGTCTTCGTCATCATTAATCTGGTTGACCAATTCATCAGCACAAGCTAAATCCTAAACTACTAGGTGTAAACCAGTGCAATTGATATATGTTATAATGTGTAATGACCGGGACAAGATAAAAGAAAAATTAAGACCAAAAAGTAAAAAAAAATTGCGCCAGATAAATGAGGCAAAAACACTCAGTTTCAAAGAATCACCCTAAATAAAGGAAATTGTGAATATTAACCGATTCAAAAGCAACGAAACCTGGTAATAATGCGGGGTGCACCTAGTTTGAAAATAAAATCATCATCAACATCCTTTAGCAGTCCACTTCTGAACCTAGGCGTCTCCTTAAAAAGGTGCCATTGGCTTACTATATTACGCTGGCCAGATGGGTAGGTATAGAATTCGTTTTAAGTTTCCTTCCCTGTACAATGATATTGTCCTGCTAGCTTAGTCAACTTTTACGACGATGAATAGGGTTGGTGACACTCTGTATTCTAAATCCGTCAGCACACGGAGAATTTGAAAATATTAAAATTATTAAGTTAAAATAAAATGATGGCCTCGATTTCAGATTTAGCTGATTGCTCATAATCAACGTTCGCCCGTAATTTCACAAAGCTCATGATAATAAATTCCACGTGTACGAAGCCTCGGGCAACAGCTATTGTACATACTCTATAAAGTAGACTGTAATATTTAGTCGCAGCTTTTAAAATTACAACATATTTACTGTGAAATGTGTTGTTTAACACATTCGCTGCGGCAGTGCCGGCAGTACCTGAACCCAGTTTTACTACCAGTGCTATACGAGTCATATAGTCCCTGTATGAAGAATGCCAATCGTGCGGTACGGCCTGTATTTTCCCGTATCTGTCCCTGACTTCTAAGGTCCTTAAAGGCGTGGAATAACGTTTTTTTTTTTTTTTAAATATTAATCCATAGATTATATGCTTGCCTATATACAGCTGCCGTAGCACGAGGATCTTCGCAATAGACTAAGAGTTATATCTTTTTTCTAAATCGGTCATTTTACGGGAAAATACTTCCCGTCCCGCATAGAAGTATAAAGAGCTAGGGATGGGGTAAAGTTTAAAAAATGAAACCAACTTTTGTCGATTTTCATACGAAACATAACAAAGAATAGAAGATTCATTAACATCATATTCATCAACAAATGGTACATAAAATTGAACATGTACACTCATTCTGTAGAAACTGTTCTTTCTTCCTTCTTACCTTATCAAAATAGTTAACAATTCACATGAGATCTTTACGTTATAAACTATGTTATAAATAAAACTTTTATTTATTAGTATTAAAAATCGAACTGCGCACAACACTATGGCAAACTGAATTACGACAACGAGGGTTGCAATTTCGACAAAATAGTTCCCGTACCGCACCAAACGAAAAAAATATCACTTCTGTGCGTTACGACAAAATGCTTCCCGTATTATTTTTCTATTGTAAGTGATACTCTTAGAAGCGAGAATATCGGATATATAGTTGTCTTTTTCCTAACTTCACGGGATGCTAGTGAAACACCCCCCGCACCGAGAGCAAAACAAGGTCAGATAGCTGCCGCACAGTACGAAAGTCAAATACGGCCAAATAGTTCCCGTAACGCACCGAACGTGTTATTCAGTCAATTGAAAGTAGGCAAGGCACTTTCGCCTACGTAAATCTTTTGAACTACCTATACTTAAAACTACCCTAAAGTAATAAATAAATATTTCGGACAAATAAATGTTTAAAAAGCCTTAAGACAATTATTCTCAAACAAAAGGATAAAAATAATTACAAAGAAAAATCTTATCTTAATGTAATCTGAGCTAGCTATTAAATTAAATAGAAAGCCTAATAAACATTCTACTCAATGGTCCATTATATTAGTCAATTTAGTCATGTATGTCTTTTCTCTTAAGACAACTCCCGCATTAGGAATATATTTATTTTACGGGAGGAATGCTTTTCGCACCATACCCTCCGTAGGGAATACGAAGGGCGTGTGTGTGGACTCCCGATAAACCGGCTTACCCACTTAACCCCGCGGCAGCCTACCTCGGCAGTCGGGAGAAGCTCCAGGAACGCATCAGCGGCTTCTGGAGTCCTCCCTGCCTCACCTCACAAATGAGGTACATACCGGGATGATCGCGGTCACCCCAGGGGCAGGACACCATCACACCTCTCACCGTTCTACACAGTAAGAGGCGACGCAGCGTCCCGTCTTAGACGACACCCCCCACGCAGCACCGAGTCCGTGTCTGTCTTTTTCTCCTGTCTCCTGTCTCGGGTCGTTTGCAGCGGTTACATCGCCCACAAGTCCCAAACTACGCAGAGCTTGTTTTAAGGGTACTGAACAACTGAAATAAATATACTCGTACTACTTTTTTCGTGAATTACATATTAAACATAGAAAACACCCAAACTCCGAAACAAATACAGTCGGAGAGCCACGCTTCGGCACGCATGGGCCGCCGGCTCGACCGGAGTGATATCGGTCTCACAGAAAACCGGTTTGAAGCAGCGCTTGCGCTGTGTTTTACCGAGTGAGTGAGGATACCAGAGGCCCATACCTCGACCTCTCCCCCATCCCCTTCCCCATCCCCCAAAGGTCAGCAACGCACTTGTGACACCTCTGGTGTTGCGGGTGTCCATGGGCGGCGGTAATCGCTTACCATCACGTCTGCACGTTTGCCCCCTATTCTATAAAAAAAAATGACAGATCATACAAACATTTGGTCCGACGCAGGAATCGAACTCGAGACCTCTAGCACAGCAGTCGAATGCGCCACCACTGCGCCCCTAAGGCAGTCAGTCAATTTGACTTCTTCTGAGTGTTATAATCATTATAACACTCAGCGCAGTAGAAGTATCATCATAATCATCAGCCTTTCGCAGTCCACTGCTGGACATAGGCCTCTCCAGAACTATATCAATTAAAAAAACTAAAACGTACTTTATCCACACAAGTACGAGCAACAGCTGTACAAAGATTCCACTCAATCGGAAGATCACGAACGCATGAAAGATAAACCAACTAACCTCAATACATAAATAGCGTTTTAAATACTACCCGGAACAATGAAATATTAGTTCACTTCGTTATATTTTTTACATTTAAACTAATATGATAAAGAGGCACGCAGAGTGAGTAAGAGTTTTAGTAGTAGTTTATCGATAGAAAGCCACATTATATATGATTGTCATAGATACGTGGTATTATATTATGATTATTAACCTCGATATCCAACATAAACGCGGGCGGAGCCAAAAGCAAAAGCTAATATTTAATAAACACTCTCTCACAACTTGCGGATTCGTTTTCATATGGCAGAAAGAGCACTGTCAAATTAGTGGAAATGAAAATCGCATAATTGGGTAGTTATCGCATTTAGTGATCGCATTATCGCTAACGATTTATAAAAGATAAATCGGTATTACTCACGTGTGTATCAGGAAAACCCAACTAGTTTCGGACACGGTGGTAAAAGTTCCCCCTTTATTGAGGGGTGAGTCGAGCCTCGGTGTCGTTCGACATCAAAAATACGAATACCACTCACAAATTATATTTGATAATGGTCGACTATTCTGCACGATATAGTTGAGTGTCTGCCTGAAAATATATTTTTATATTAAAATTGCATTCTGAGATTAATTTAGGCAGACGAGCGAGGGAGCGGACGTATGCAAATAAATGGACATGGGAGGGATGACCGGTAAATATTTTATGAGATTGCATCAATGTTCCTGTTTGTCCGAGATTTTCAGTTCAGTGTCGGGTGACGACAGTCGTGATTGCGTGTAATGCGTTATGGGCTTGGAAGATAATTGTCAAACATATATAATAATTTTATTCGATGATGTATAAGGCAATGCAATAAAAACTGGGGCTTGTCCTACTTCAAACTGTAATGCAAGCGAGCCAGCATTGACTAATCACGGATATTAAAATAATTTAATTTTGAAATAAACACCAGACTCGAAAATAATTACATACATATTTATTAAGACTATTTCGTTTTAATTTAATTTAATTGTGTATGTATCTCACGCCATTAAACAATTGAATCAGGTCACCACCAGCTTGTACATCATATTAATATTATTAAATGTGAGTGTAAGTTTGTTTGTTACGCTTTCACGCGAAAACTACTTAACCGATCATCATGAAACTTTGTACACATATTCTTGGAAGCATTAAAAGTAATATAGGATACTTTTAATTAAATGCGAGCGAAGCCGTGGGTAAAAGCTAGTAAGTAATATTTGCACTTACATAATTTAATAGTTTTCAAGCAAATCTGGAACATCATCTATTCTAAGTAATCCAATTTTATCCTCGAATTGAATTATTCATTCGTAGATAAATGCTGGATATAGAAAATTTCACATTGAGAAAAACTTTTCACATTTGCTTAAATTATTATTTAACGTATAAAAACGATTCACTGGGAAATATAATGTAAAAAGCTTGTTACTAAATAATTCAACGAATCTCTAGATTTGCGTTAAATAATAATTTTTTTTACAGATCAACGTAGTTCTTTTAAAATGTTTATAGAACTAAAGTAGTAAGTAGGTAGTAGAGCCACGCTGATTTCAACATGAACGGGCCGGCTCGACCGGGGCGGTACTACCCTAGCACAGAAAATCAACGTAAAATGACAGCGTTCGTGCTGTCGTGTTTCGTTGGTGAGTGCGAGACCGGAGGCCCAATGATACAGAAGCATCCGTAGGCCGCCATGGTGTGGGTCACCATGCTACATTGTTGCATTGTCTGCATTCGCAATGGGTATGGTGACCACCACTCTTGGATTCTGCTTATGCTTTCCATCAGCTAGAGTTGAGTCAACTTGGAAGGGCCATACATTAAAAAAGTAAAATCATCATTTACAGATCGTTTTGTTTTTGTCCCATTTGTTTTTGTTAGACGTAATGCGAAGAGTCACTTTAACATTTTTCCCCCCAGCTTTGATGTGTAATAAAATATGTTACACAATGAAATGTGACCTAAATTATTTGCAACCTTACATATTCAAGCCTTTCCCTTGCCGTTATAGAGCTGCTTCTACATTCCCTATCCCTGCAAACATTTGTATGTCTACAAAAATTGCAATTAAAAAAAAACTTTAAAAGTTTATTATGTTTTAATGAAGTAATTATTATAAATAGCCTGACTGATTATTCAAATTAGGTAACAACCACACCAAATATAGAATAAAGTTGTAAACACAGTTTCCGTGTACCAAATGGGCTGTTTTTGTTGAATGTCAATCGTCATATAGCCTTGCCAACAGTCTTTCCAACTACGAATTGTAACGGTGAAAGGCATTTCATGGTGGGGATCGGCTGGCTGCGCAGACGCCCGTTCAGTCCGACGCGAACACTTGACAAGGCCGTAGACTCGTTGCCTTTGCATGGCCCAAACCTCGAAACGAAGTGCTTATACTTTTTCTCCCGCGCCAACTTTTGAATTAGAATTTCAGTGTATGTGTATGTGACGTCATGAAATAGTGATGTTCCTTCAAAGAGACTTCAATATGTTTTTGTGTGTTTGCATTGTTATTTGGAGCGCTCTTTCGCCGGCTCTGGCCCAAGGTGAGTGAACAATGCATTTGCTTTAATAAGGCGAAAAATTGCATACTGACAAGACAGTGTATATTCATTGCAATAACCACGTCAAGCTTTTGCGAAACCTATGTATTTAACTTTAAAGTTCAATTCATATAAGTTGGCGCCAATCACTGCATACACTAGTGTTTTACAAGTTATTGACATCAAGGTCTAATATTTGGCAGTATTGGTCACGGATTTCGACAAGTACCCTGTAGTTATGAGTCAGTGGACAAAGCAAGACAAATGAAAATCCATTCGACACGCATGTGCAAAATAAGTGTTGTAATATTTTGTCTACACATTACAGCACTACTTTTCTATCGCTATTGTGTGTCAAGTGTATTTGGGGTTACAAAAATATTATTCATAGACGTAACTAGTTACAATATTTTGTAACATTTCTTTACACTGATTATGCGTATTTTACTTAATTTCAACCATTCATGACTGATAGAGTTTTGAACATGTTACAACAAACATATAATTATAAATTAAATTAATTGCAAGCGTAACCTGGATTTCTGAAACTCATGCTCAATTTAATTTATTTTCTAACTTTTTAAAATAAGACATAAGTACCTAACTACTTAATATTTACAAAGTAATTTTTACTGCAATTAGTGTACAATAACGATTACCTAAATGCATCACTTTTATAGCATTAATTTAATAGTGAAATGAAACGAAATTAGAATTTCCCCATTCTAGTAAGTGAATGTAGCTATTTTTCTTTAATATTTAGGTGGTTGCGTTCTAAAATTTATTCTCTTACTCTACTCAAAAATTTCTACACCACTCAAAGGTTTACTGGTTAAGAACGCCGGTGGCATTAAGTTCCATACTTTCCTTTCCAAACGTATCTTTTTCCTCTTTTTGTTCCTGTAACTTGGTCACTCTATTATGATTCAGTGTACTGAATTGCTTAAAAATAACCAAGCTATTTATTTCACCTCAGAAATTATGTATTCTGTTACGTCTTCTAGAGTCGATCGTTTCACTTTAATAAGTCACACAATATTCGTAATGTTAAGTGGATGTGCATATAACTCTTTTAATTAACTTAATTAACTTACTTTTTATAACATTTATTTCGTTAATCATTAATAAAATAAATGCTGTCAGACGTCTCAAAAGAGTCTGACCTAAACGTTAGTTACATAAGAGCAGCAACGCAAAGTTTGCCCGAAATCACACGATTATATACCAACAACTAAATATAGTTTACCCACAATAAAGGTACGATTACAAAATCGCGGCCGAGATGACGTAAACTGAATAGGTAAAGTTATTGTCATAAATTGTCTCGAATTACGTGGAAACGCCTTGAAGCTTTACTGACACTTTAATTTCTGCACAAGAGTATTTTTATACACATCATATTACATTTAATATAATGCGATATAAAAATTCTCACATACATTACATGGCACTTTCTAGACTTAAGCTTATACTGTGAGATCTAGAACACGGAATAATACATATGTATGTGAGTTTAAATCAGGCTACCAGGGCCTCTTTTCTTGAAAGCGCGCGTACTTTGGTAAGTCTAGGTAGGTGTACCTAATTCGTGGAGTAAACTTACTAACTTATTTGTATTGCCAACGATTTCCGCAAGTGCTGCAAGTATAGTATACAACTGCTTGCCGTAATATACAGCCTTAATGTACTGCCACTCTTTTAGAGCTTATCAATATTTGATACGTTGTCGTCTGTCTCCAAGCATGCTCTATTCAGTAGGCTGCTCTAATACCTTCTGACATACTATATACCAATGCTTAACACAGATTTGAATTGAGCGGAAATAGAACACGCGATTACTGATTGTGCAGTACGCACTATACAGCCGTTAATTGACAAATTATGATATCGGCAGGTCAGCAGGTAGTGATTTTTACTATAATTATGTATGCGTTATGTTCATATCGTCGGCATCACTTATAAGTTCACTGCCTGACTGATTTACTTTATACTATAACGACAGGCTCGGTGGCGCAGTGGTAGCGTATGCGACTGCTGTGCATGCGATTTCGGGTTCGATTCCCGGGTCGGACCACATGTTTGTACTCGCATGTATGATCTGCAAATATTTGTTTTGGAGTTTGGGTGTTTTCTATGTATGTATATACAAAAAAAGTATATGTGTACTTACATCAGTAATTGTCTAGTACCCATAACACAAGCTTTGCTTAACTTGGGACTAGATGGCGTTGTGTGTTAGATGTCCGAAAAAAAAAATATTGTCACGTCGCCAGATGGGCTGGCATAGGGTTTTTATCAAGGTTTCTTACTCTTTGCATCGCTGTTGGCCTGCTTAGATTCTTGCCTTAGTCGGCTCTTACAACACCCACGGGGTGAATAAAATACTTTTATCGTCTAAGCAATTTTGAGTAACTTTCACACTCAATTAGTATGCAAATAGATTACGCTCTGTTATGTTAAATAATAGACTCCAACTTTTACCTTCGATGGCGCCATAATTTACGAGTGCATGTCTGTGGTTATGGCGAATCTAATTTTAGTATAGCAGGTATAATATTAATAACGAGTAAACCTTATAGCAGTCGAATACCATGTGTATACCATGTGTCATGCACTACTGAGTGTTTTCATAAAACCACTCCCACTGGTTGAAGGAAAGCGAGAGGAAAGAGCCTACGTTATTAACAACATCCTGGTTTACAGACATTACTTACTAAATTTAAAACGATTGCAACTAGAATCAAGATATACCTAAAATTGAGAATATTTTCTAAAGTAACTATATATTATATAAGCAGCTTTAAGTCACTAAAACAAAAGATAATCAAATATAACTCCTTAAAAACTTACCTGTGCGCTCATTTTGACTAACAGCGAGTTGTTTACAACAGCGCTATGAATCTGAAAGTGAATTTGCTTCTCTGTTTTTTAAATCTGCGATTAGCTTTAAATCTTGCAATCTTATTTCACTTTCATACAGGTACTTACGTATTTAGTCCGAATCGGTAAAATCAACTGTACAGACAATATCTGAAGTGATCACAGAATGTATAAGAAGATCCTTTATCCGCGTGAGTTTTCTTATTTTAGTTTTATAAGCTATGTACGTATGTATGTATGTATATTCAGTCGCGGACAAAAAAATACTTTTCCGTTATCTTTTAATTTTTCTTGTACACAAACCTTGTCCTGTCGTGTTTCATTGGTGAGTGCGAGACTGGAGGCGCAATGATGCAGAACCATCACTAGCCCACCATAGTGTGGGTCACCATGCTGCATTGTCTGCATTCGCAGTATGGTGACCACCACTCTTGGATTCTGCTTAAACTTTCCATCAGGCAGAGTAGAGGCATTTTGGCAGGGCCAAATATAAAAAAAAGAGTGAGAAATATCGTGGGGACTATGTATGTACGCCATCAAAACATGTATTTAAATATTTCTATGCCTGATTGATTTTCGTATATTTTATTTTTCTATTTTCACCGTGACGGGTAAAAAAATTGTACTCCTACCTTATGCGACTTAACCAAATTGCATGTGTTTCAAAGATGTTTTTCTCAATTCCAAAAGGTCGACAAAAAACTACTCTAGACTTAAAAAAAAAAAAGATTATACGTGATCAATAGTTAAGAGAACTTTTCGGCTGGTTAGATATTGAACTACGGTAGTAGAAACATTTGTGATTAGGAATTTGACAAAACAATTTTTTTATACAAATACCGCTTCCGTAGAAATTAATACATCAGTGTTTTTTTTTATTCAATTGGAGATAACTGTTTCGCGCCGATAGTGCTTTTGTAAGGCCTGTCAGGTCACGTTATTATAAATATTGACACCAATGCAGTTTTGTATTCAGGAAGAGGTGTTTTTATTTTTGATTTCATTTATTTATAGTGCCAGTATATTTTTGTATGCCCATTGTATACTTTTTATTATCAAAATTTAGCAGCATCACAAATTAGTAGATAAATAACTCACAAATAACTCGAGTTTATTTATTAATAATATTTTCTCCAGATCTTGGTCTGTGGCTAGTAGGTACTGTGTAAACATTAAACAGAGGCAAAAACCAAATTTACAAATGGAATTCAGCTTTAAATTACAATTCGAAGTTTCGAAATTCGGGACAACATTTGACTCAGCAGTATTTATAGAGCTGACTCCTTAAACCGCATCGCCATTAGCCGAGATCAATCAAATCCCTTTAATACTAAACTAACGAAAGGGCTAAAGTCAGAAATAAACAAGTACCTATCTCTAACAAACAGTGGTGGCTTATGTAAACTTACTATTAGTATTAACATTTACAATACTTAAAATACTATAACTATACAAACACGATAAAACTTGGTTCTCAGTGCGTAAAGTTTCGCGGACAACAGGTGTCCTCGAAATCCCCTTACTAAACTTTCATTACGCTTGAACGCTCAAGGCCAGCATGTGACGGCTGCCATGTCTACATACAAACACTGTTACACTATAATATGTAATGATTGGTTAGCCTACACAATAAAGTTATTTGAAAGGGCATTTCTTTTAGATTGTTTGGTTGGTAAACGTTAGGAAAATTAGGCACTATTCCAATAATACTGGAGCTATTCGTGTAAAAATGAGAAGTCAAATCTATCGGTATGTAGATAAATTTGATTTAAATAAATATGGAATTGTTTCTTGGCATGTTTCACAATGTTTTGTTTGGTCATTACATTATTGGAAAAACGTTTGATATTCAATACTTTTTTGAGTATCGATATGTATCGATAAACTTAAAACTGGATTGTTTTCATTTGCTGTCGTTTATTTCGGATAAGTTTATTCTTTAAAATTATTTTAAATAGCAAGATTGTATTCCTTTAAAAATTATAATTAAAAAAGAGAATGCCCTTTTTTCGTCCACATTTTGTTTAATGAATAAAAACAATATAAAAATTGCTTTAAATAAGTTATTTGGATCTGATCCTAAATTGAAGGTGGAAATTCTATCATATTTGGAATATTTACTTTTCACATGTCTGAACAACGCACGGCAGCATATATCAGTCAGCGAATATTTGTACCTTCGTGGCTCTTCCATGTTTAAAACAAGTGATCCATCTGTTCGTTGGCCGAATATTTCACAAAAAAAAATTTACTAACCATATATTATAAATGCACTGTTACACATATACTACATTTATACCACTTGTCTGTGGTCTGGTCAATCTACTTATGATCTACTAATTAGTCAATGGATTTAAATGTGATTAAACAAGGGTTACGATTAATGTGAATATAGGTGCTTCGTCAAATATTTATTCCTATATATCAGGTGAGCAATATACACGTTAATAGAAACATATTATGTACCCAATATATTTCCTATAAATCCAAAAGGAAATATGACATTCTGTTCGGAAACAGTATCTTCGCTACCTGTAGACAAGTAGTAATTTAAAACGAAATTGAACTAACTATCTAGCTCGCTTATTTATTTTATCTAGTACTTCACTAATATTTAAACAATTTCAATTAGGTACCACTTAACTCATACGAGTGTACTGAGTTCATATTAGAAATGTTCAGATAAATTCGTTGATTCATCTAAATTTCTCCCACAAGATGATATTAATAATAAGCCGAATAAACTAAAATGTTCATTTAAAACTTAGTAGATGCATAAAAAAATTGTCAATTAAAGCCAGAGAGATCGTGAAAGCTCTTAAATAATTTCCTCGTCCATTTTGGAAATAACAATAATGGTTTCATGACATTTCTACCACAAATAAGTACTATGGAAACAGTTCCCGTTATAAGATGCCTTAGTTGGCTTTAACACCCACTGCTAGGTGACAGTACCGTTCTTGATTAGGATGAATGACGTTTACCTTAAACTAGTCGCCACGAATCTGTCACCGCACACATAAAAATGTTTTAGGACAGATTCACAATTCTCAAACTATGATAGTTTATCTGGAGAGAGCACTGACCTCTATTATACTTGTTAATAGAGGTCAGTGGGAGAGAGTATTTGACTTGACAGGTGTCATTTGATTCTACGGTATTTTTAAGCGTTGGTCAAGCGTTGTTGGTGGTAAGGCCTGACCACTAAAATAGCCGGTTTGGTTGGTTGATATGTACTGTGGTACTTTGAGACTTGCAAATGTAGGCTCCGAGTCTGGCTACTTTGTGTCTGTAGTTTAAATGTTTATAACATGCATACAGAAAGTCTTTGGATGAATAGTTAACTTATAAATAATACAGTGAACCAAACTTGAGGTGTGTTTCGTAATTTTTTTAGCAGCTCCATATATATTTTTTATTAAGGTTATTACTTATTGGCCGCCAAATGATTGCACAATATTCGCAAAAAACATGTTTAGAAAAATCTGTAGCAGGAATTTATTGTCACTAGTTAAAAGCACAAAACAAAAAACATATGTTCCCTGTAGATTATATACAATAAGTACACACTAAATAATACACCAAAATGCCCACAATCGCGTTAGGAGCGACCTCATTCAGAATTCTACGAAGCAATAAAACTATCGTAAAAACAACGAAATTCATCAAACTGTTACCTACATACGCAAAGTCACTTATGCAATCCACTTACAATTAAATAGCAGTGAGCGCACACTAACTATGTTATATGTTAGGAGTTGAGCGACAACCAACCTGATTTACCGACAACATACTGTATCGAAGATTGGACACGTGTATGCCTCTGGAGGTCACTTATACATAAATTGAGACAATAATTATAAGGTAGGTACGTGTAGCTCCAGTTTTTGTATATGTACTTGAATATTACATCAAATTACACTGGTCATAGTCAAAAGTAGACTAGTTACAATCGAGAATTGAGTTACTATCACGGTTAAGGTCGACATAAAGTATGACTTTAGACATACCTTATATATGTCACCTTAAGATTTTAAGCGTATCTCGCGAGATTGTAAACTGTCGAAAAATTTTCGACTGTGACATAGATTAAAATCTAACGGGTTTGACAATCCCACAGTAACATATACATAGAACGGGACACGTAAACAAACACAGATTTGAGGTAAGTAGTTGTCGGCGTAACAACTCTACCAATATCAGTGTCACTGCTTACTTGTTCGAAATATATATTTTATGAACGTTGAAATATTACAATAAATACTAACAACCACAACCTATTTATGAGAAAGTATCAAATTTATGTACCTATAGTCAAATGACAAATATATAGTTATCGCTGCAATAAGTTCCAAAAGTTATTTACCAAAGAGCTTGTAGACATTACAAATAATTTTGCTACTGTACTTTGTTCCTGAAACGTTGAATTTCCCCGTCTACAGGCAGTAATTTCCGCTCCCATTGCATCAGGTCTATTGAGGAAGTACTACAAGCCTACATTTAGCGGTTATACGACACAGTTTGTTCTATTCTTTGGTTCGCAATGAATAATTGACAGCAATTGTTCATTGGCACTGGGTACGGAACGAAAATTTTCAATTTACGACAAAAAGCACATTGACAAAATTAGGTCAAAGTCGGATAGAAATAATAAAGTATATCTATGAT
Organism: Diaphora mendica; assembly: GCA_949125395.1. Taxonomy (NCBI): domain Eukaryota; kingdom Metazoa; phylum Arthropoda; class Insecta; order Lepidoptera; family Erebidae; genus Diaphora; species Diaphora mendica. The sequence continues at coordinate 6,807,394 of OX421312.1, read as the reverse complement.
AGGCTCAACATTAAATTTGATGGTTCTAGAAATAGCTTTTTGTGTAAAATAGAGGGGATCTGAATCTGAGTCAGTGATTTGACGTAAAGTGTACACGGTTTCTCTGTTTTATGTACTATGCATAATTTTTACACTATTATTAAATGTGTATTCCTTTATTAACCGACTTCAAAAAAGGAGGTTGTTATCAATTCTACTGGTTTTTTTTTATGTTTGTTACCTCAGAACTTTCGACCGGGTGAATCGATTTTGATGATTCTTTTTTTATTTGAAAACTGGTGCTTCTCGTGTGGTCCAGATTAAAGACTTTTTTTTGTTAAAATTTAAATTGTTATGAAATTTCGATAAAACTACTAAAAATTAATTGAAACAAACCTTCTAAAGAATGACTACTAGATAACAGTTGTAAATTCCTCACCCATTCTCGACTAGGGATGTTTAACGTTATAATTTCGGATCTTTATGTAAATACAAAACACGTTATTTCGGATAATCTGATTGTTCGTAAATGATTGATTAGCCTTTGTTCATCACTTATATTTGATAACTAGCTGACCCGGCAAACTTTGTACCGTCATATTTACCTATCTGTCTCAGCTTCCCACAGGCAGTGTACAGTCGCGGACAAAAAAAAAAGAAATTTTCCGTTATCTTTTATTTTTTTTCTTTCTAGTAAAAATATAATGAATACAATCGGACTATGTATTATTGAATTACAACTAAGTACATATTGTGACTTTCATCCCCTCTCTCCAGGAAACCGTGCTAAATTTCGGGATAAAAAGTATCCTATGTCCTATCTCGTAGTATGAACTCAAATCATGCCAAGTTTCATTTGAATCTATTCAGTAGTTTCGGCGTGATGCCAAGATACAGACAGACAGACAAAAATGAAAAAAAATACAGTTTTGGCTTCAGCATCGATTATAGAGAGCCCCCCAACTGTTACATTTTTATTATAAGTATAGATACAATCACAGAAATAAAACGATAGGCTTTTCAAGCCTACTTGAAATGTTAACTATATCGACATTACCTTCACGGTATACCTACAATAACAATATGAAAGCCCAGCTCTGCCACAAAGATATAATAAAAATCTCATGAGATGCCATTTAGCCTCCTTAAATGATGATATATCTTATGATTTTTATGTCGGATATTCAATAGTTTCGGTAACAGAAATCTGCATCATTCTTATTATTAACAACGGGGTAACACTAGCACGTTGGTTAGTGAGTAGGTAATATTATATGAATGTGAACGTCGATACCATGAATATAATATAAACTACAGAAAATACTTGCCTTAATGCTATTGAAACGTAGAACTATATTGTAAGGAAACCATGTGATATTATAATTGATATATAACGACCGATATGTTTAATACTTTTAAGCCATCTTACCTTCCGTCAATGTTTGACGGATTAACAATACGAAGTATCATCACCCCTTCCCATGGTGTCGGAAGAGGCGATTAAAGTACAAGCTCATACATACGCTCTCGAACGTAACGTTTCGGTACTTTCTTCCGGTGCCGAGCGGTCAAAACCTGGAACTCACTATCAGCACACGTGTTTCCCACCCATTATTATCCCGGGTCCTTTAAGCGGGTGTAAAAAAGCATCTCACTAGGCCGCCATAATGTGGCTCACCTTGCTGCATTGTCCGCGTTCGCATTGAGTATGGTGACCACCACTCTCGGATTCTACTAAAGCATAAACTTTCCATCATGCAGAGTAGAGTCATTTGCTACTTCATTGGCGCTGTGGTAGCGTACCAAATGTTTGTATGACCTGCAAATATATGTTTCGGAGTTTGGGTGTTTTCTATGTAGGTATAATATGTATTTACAAAAAAAAAGTATTGTATTTATATCAGTTGTCAAGTACCCATAACACAAGCTCTGCTTAGGTTGGGAATAGATGGCGTTGTATGTTAGATGTCCGAAATATTTATTTATTTTGGCAACTGAAACAAAAAACTACGCAAGACAATATCACTGCAAGACGAAGGAAAACTTGAAACAAACCCTTTACCAACCCTTCTGGACAATGTGGTATAGGCCAAGACCTCCTTGTTAAAAAGAGCCTTATGTCCAACAGTGGACTATTAAAGGCTGATGTTGATGATAATCTTGCCTTTAAATATGAATATGGAATTTAATAAGGAAAATGTTTGAAATATGCACGAAAATTTGCAAAATATGCAAAACTAAATGACTAAACTTTAGGAATCAAGAAATAAAAAAGCTAGTTTTAATTTTTTTATTACAAAATCAGCATACAATTAGTTAAGTAACTTTTTTCGCATTTCAGAATGTAGGGTAAGTGTACTGAACTAGAAAATAATTTAAAATGTACCGATAATATGCATCTTAACTAGATCTTAGGTAAAATATGCTATTACCGCTGAGGGCTGAAGGATGGCTTAAATATGCATTTGCATATTTTCAATATACAAATATGCAAATGCATATAATCCGGTCTCGACTCATTATATTAATCGTAAGGCAATTATCTCGTTCCTCTTATACAGAATACCGGTTTTTCATAGATGTAGTAAACCTGATCATGTTTAAATAATTAATGGGTAGGTATTGAATATTTAATAAAGTTCACTGTGAAAAAACAATATATGACTGTTATGTTGCTAGAGCCCTATGTATGGAATTATTAGTTTTTTAGACAGGGTTTTCTACGATGTCTTAGAATAGAACAGAATAGAACTAATATTGAGACATACAAATCTCTTGTATTTTCGTATTGCAATTCTTTAATCAATATTTCAACGATCAATGCTTTACCGTTAAAAACAAATATTTCTAGATTGAAACGAGCTGATTCAGAATGTGTTATAGGTATATACATAATATATTATGTACATTTATTTTATGTTAATTTAATTAGTTGTGACACACTATTTGTTATTCTGATTTGTGTATAATATCTTTTTATTACATTATATTAAAAAAGCGATGGATGATTGCGAATAATTATTGAACAGTTTAGAAATAAATAAATTGAATTTGAATTTCTTTATTTTTTTAATGAAGTAACGTTAGATATTTAGAATTTTTATTAATGACTTGCCTTTACACGCGGCTTCGCTCACGCAGACTTTCATCCCCTGATTTACCCCCTTAGGGGTGGAATTTCAAAAAATCCTTTCTTGGTGCTCACTTACGTTATATAAAGAACCTACATGCAAAATTTCTTCTTCAGCGGTTTGGGCTGTGCGTTGATCTCTGGGTATGTCAGTCAGTCAGTCACCTTCCTCTTTTATAATATAGATTTCTGATTCTAACGCAGGGGTTCTACATTATGCTTACGTCAACCGATCCTTATAATACACTAGCCGACCCACGCAACCTCGTTTGCGTCTCTTTGCCCGTAGCGTGATAATTTTCCTCCGTTTTTGATACATATTTCATTGGTGCTCGGCTCTTATTGGTCCTAGCGTGATGACATATAGCCTTCCTCGATAAATGTACTAGCCAACATTGAAAGAATTTTTCAAATCAAACCAGCAGTTCCTGAGATGGGCGCGTTCAAAAAAACAAAAAAACAAACTCTTCAGCTTTATATAATAGTATCTAGATATACATTATACTAGCTGATCCACGCAACTATGTTTGAGTCTTATCAATCATGCTTAACTTCTATTGGTCTAAGCGTCATGTTAACTATCTTATTTTAACCACGTCAGCAAAACTACATGATAATTGGTTAGACAGTTTCGGAGTTTTTCGTGAGAAACGACATAATACGGAAATTATATACGAGTATATATACATAAGAGATAATATGTACAATAACAAGAAGATCGTTGAGAATTGGGCTTTCCTTTAAATTAACAGTAGGACGGTGGACACAACACTCCCAATCATCGTCCAATTTCCTTGCCTTAATAAGAGTATCCATACTGTCCAGCTCACCCCTGTTTTGTTTCAAGAGGACACTAATTTGTTCAGTTCCTTTTTCAATTCAGGTCGATAACTGCGTTAAATTGTCATATCAAAAGATTATTCTTGACGTTGTTATTACAACGCCATAATTTAATTTAATATAGCCTTCCAATTCACCTATACAAATAAGTAAAAATATGTATATGTATACCCGGTACATATACCAACATAATATTTTTTACAATTTTGTCTATCTGTCAGTCTGTTTGTTCCGGCTAATCTCTGTAACGGCTGGACCGATTTTGACGGGACGTTCACTGATAGGAAGCTGATGATATAAGGATTAACTTAGGCTACTTTTTTTAGACTAGCTTCGCCCCGTGGCACATCTGATTTACAGCTGCTACTTAATAATAATAATAATAGTTTACTTAGATATAGAATTATAAATCGACATATACTCATTGTGGGTTTTCTTACATTTCTCTTAACTTGAAAAAACCACAAAAATCCCCGGACAGGGATACGATACTCAGCAGGTTTTATATTTAAATTTAGAAAGTAATGAGATACTCACAGGAGATAATTAACGAATGCCCGCCCTGATTTTAGTAATTACCTTTGGGGTCCAAACGTTTTCGTAAGGTATGCGATCCCAATGTTAGGATTGAAAATCAAGGGATAAATTAAAAATTAAACAAATTCCTTAATTTGTTATGTTTCGATATAACTTATAAACACCATCTGAATTTATACCATACTTTTACAAGAAGAGATTGAATGTAATAGATTTGGTTTAACTCTGAAACTGGACTGGTCATCGTTCATCGTTTTGAAGCTCACTTCACCGAACCCAGAAGTGAAGTAGTATGGTGATATCGTGCCGACTAAAACCACATGATGTTTTAAGTATCTATGGCGGGGGACAGACATCATTCTGTGTTCTCAAACGCCGTGTGCGTTTCACGTAGGTACTTTACTCTTCAAAGACGATTTATTTCAGAATATGGACATTTTCTTTTTTTAGTTAATTCAATGTTAATTCGCCAAAGTATTTTCTACTCAAACTCTGTTTCGTTTGATAGGAGATTGAAGAAAGTTCTGTAATAAATTTCGTGTTTAAGTCAAGATGCTTTCCTCGAGTAGTGCCTAATTAGTTGAACACAGTTTGTATAGAACTTGGAGACCTTTAATACGTATGGCGTCTGTGACACTGTTCAATATTACAATTTATTAGTCTTCAACATTTATATGATTGTTTTAATAGTTAGTTGACATAAGTGAAGTTCAACCTTATACATTATTGTCTCTTTCATATTATAGGAAAGAGACATAATTACTAATATTTTTCTATAAAAAAAGGTTCATTTCTACATTAATACGCAATAATTCTGCCAACTTCCTATCGACAAATTTGCGTCACAGGAAGGGTTCCGTTTTCTACATTTTAAGCGACTACCTGTGGCCGTTATTAATATCGTACAAAAATTGTTCTAGTATTTGTTGTAATGGCAGCAACAGAAATACATCATCTGTGAAGATTTCAACTGTACAACTATTACGGTTAATGAGATACTGAGATACAACCTGATGACAGACAGTCGGACAGCACGGCGGATGGACGAACAGACAGATAGCGGGGTCTTAGTAATAGGGTCCCTAGGAAGGACTTAGAACTAGGTATATAGGTACAAGTGGCGGCTTCATCGCTCGAAGGCTAGAGGGATAGAGAGAAAAATAATTAGGAGAAAGTATAAGTTAGTACCTGGTGTATCAAAGAAGGTAAGAAGACAAACTTAAAGAAGTACGAACTCCATCAAGCACTTCGTTTACATATGTATATTCATTCCGCGATGCTCTAAAGTCTAAGACGCCAATTTTCATACAAACATTGCAAGCAAAAGGGTACAAATATTTTCTGCCTCATTAATAGTGCTATCTATTAAATAGATAGTATAATAGCACACTAAACAACTGTGTGAGTAGGTTATGGTGTCGAAAGCTGTGCGACGGCGACCGGTTTCTCCGCGGCTGTGGACAAACGATACCGGAGTGGGTTTTCTATATGTACTACTAGCTGACCCGGCGAACTTCGTACCGCCATATTTATATACAATAATTAGCAATAAATTAAAATTGCGACTATAATTTGAGATTTAAACTATCCTATCTCTCAATTTGGATCGAACTGCACATGGTGTGCAAATTTTATTATAATCGGTTAAGTGGTTTAGGAGTCCATTGAGGACAAACATTGTGACACGAGATTTATATATATTAAGATATGTTAAAAAATAGTCTAGCCAAGCAGAAACTTACAAGAAAGTTGGCATTTATATACTAATGTAATAAAGTTGATTTTTTTGTCTGTGTTAACGCAATAATCTTAGCCGCTATCATTCAGATTTGAATATTTCTGTTTGTTAGAAACAGAGCAAATTGAGGAATAATATGGGCTATATACATCAATCTAAGTTCCTCAAGACCGAAGCTGTGATCTAAAATGCAAATAAAACCACGGATCGTTCTTCGCAGTTAATTAATAGAGAGTCGTTGTTGCATTCATTAGCATCATTGTAAATTAAGCTGTTTTATTTTAACCACCGCGGCAAAGTAAATAACAGTGTTTTACTTTTCGCTGTCAAGCTCCATAACTGACAGATCAATTATGATGTAATTTATTTATTAGATTGTTGGTTTTAATAAATAGTTTCATATCTACTCTGAGAACCAATTATGATGGTTATCCTAAATAATGGAAGACTTTCACTGGAATATAACATTTCTGTCACCGTACATAATCATATCAGTTCAATAGTCGTGGGAGAGCCAAGCTTTGGCATGAATGGGCCGGCTCGACCGGAGTGATACCACGGCCTCGCAGAAAACCGGTGTGAAACCGCTTGCGCTGTGTTTCACCGAGTTCGTGAGGATAACGGTGGCCCATACCCCAACGCCTCCCCATCCCCCAAAGGCCAGCAACGCACTCGTGACGCCTCTGGTGTTGCAGGTGTACATTGGCGGCGGTAATCGCTTACCATCAGGTGATACGCCTGCTCGTTTGCCCCCTATTCCTAAAAAAAAATGTGTTATCCTTTTTCAAATGCACAAAGTTCTATTAAAACAAAAAAATAAACATGACGTTATATTACTTATATTAGATAACAACAGATAACATGATGTATATTCTGAGTATCATATATGTGAAAGCAGTCGTCTTTGGTAGTCACCTACAATGAGGTGATTTAGCTCCTAGTTTGTCACTAAAAAGACATTGTATTTTTAATTTCATTGTCTTAGATACTGTTGTACTTTAAACTTTCAACTAATTAACACTGAGATGTAAAATAGGAGAAAACGACCACTACTTGTCCGAAAGACTTCCTAATGAATTGTCTCCATTTGATTTATAATCAGGACGAGGTACAGTTGATTGGAAGTAAAAGAAAAAGTTTACTGGCTACACATTGTATTCTATTAGCGGGATACTAGGTAATCGTCTTTCAAAAAGTCTAACGTCGAAAAATTACCATTGGTAATATACTTGTGTTCATAAATCTTAATAATATGCATTAGTTGTAATTTGTTGTTTAAAAATTGTGGCGTAATAATAGAGAATTTTAAATTTTTCCCATTACTCATCTTTACACATTTTAATTTTAATTTCACTGCCATGTAAACACATAATCACATACAAGTATTATTACCCGACTACGGCAAAGCCAAAGGAGGGTTATGATTTTGACAGGCTATGTATGTATGTATGTATGTTCATTTGTTCCCTCATAGCTCCTTAACTACTTATTATCGTTAGAAGCGTCTTGATCGTCTGCTGGTTATAGGCTATATGACGTGTCACAGAATCTAATGTGGCGCCCTCTAGCCGACATAGAGTACTGTATTAAAAAATAAATTTGAGATAAATATGCCGTGTTTGGTATCATTGGAAAGGGCGTTACTTGTACATTTCAAATATATATATATATTATATATTAATAACAGCACCAAAACATTTTAAATAAACAAAAAGTAAAAACTAAAACCCAACTACGACAAAAAACGACGCTGAAAAAGTATAAAACAAGTTTGAAAAGCCGTAGTCACACGTTGTTAAAGTGTTAAGGTGCGTTTCTATGTAACGTGTGACTACGGCTTTTCAAACTTGTTTGTGTTCAACAGTTTTTTGTCGTAGTTGGGTTTTAGTTTTTACTTTTTGTTTATTTACAGTACAGTATCCGGCAATTTACGATATGTAAAACACTTTTCTTTTCCCTTGAAGTATTTCGTGTTCCACCGATTATTCCCGATGTTGTTTTCTTCAATTGTGTTAGTGTTCCCAACGTCCATACACCACATCTATTAGAAACATCAACCAAGCGAAACATAATGATTATAATTACGTTTTCAAATAACAACAATACCATTACAAAAAGTTCGATTGAATGTGTGAGAATAGCGTGCAACCGCAGATTACTTTCACTTATCCTTAGTATACGTCTGAGTGTGTGTTTATAACTTACCCGTGTGTTTATAAACGACGTTGGTCTGTGTTTGCGAGCGATATACTGGTCGTAAGGCCAGAGACACACAATCACGGCGCGAAGTCGTGATCAATCTGACCGAATAACTAAGAGGCTTTCGATCTATGTTCATACGAAGGTATCAAACACACAGTGATTGTGATGTCGTGATTAGAGTATTATATTTACAATTTCCTGTTCCTGGATCACACATATTATTGACACAGATGTAAGTATTTATGTTGCAATATTTAAATGCATTTAATGTTTATTTGTGTCAACTGGTTTATAAAGAAACTAGAAAACCTTCAAAGCACATATTTAAAAAATATGAAGGTTTTTTTCAATATGGTAACATAATAAAAACGTTAACTGAATGGGTTCAGCTAAAAAAGTAACGATCGTCGAAACGGAACGAGCTACGCTTCGTGACGCGACGTACAAAGCCTTGTATATATTATACAACTTTATTTTAAAAACTGCAAACAAAGCTACCTAAGACTATATTGCAGAAAACAGGCGTGAAAGTTAAATGGAGTTAAAATTAGCTCCAGATTCCTTCAATTTCTTTGAGAAACTACAGACGTATGAAGGTTATAGGTACCTATTGACGTCAACGAATATTTCCTGCGTAGGCACTCAATACCAAGAAGATGGAGTATAATCAATCTAATGCTATCTTATAAGATAGTATAAGACATCACCCATATTATGTAAATGCTTATGCTGCAGACTAACAAAGTATTCGAAGCTCCGTAATCAGATTATTGTTAAGCGTAGGGTAATTTTCCAAAGGTGCATTGCCGATAACCTGTATTGAACGTTTAGGTACTCTGAAAACGCAATATTTCTGTCGCAGAGTTTAATACGAGTATGCTGTTTAATCAAACACCTACTGGTAAATAAACTCCGTTCAAACAACAAATGAAGGTCTTTTTCAATACATAATTGATTAAAAAGCGTGATGAAGGATTGTAGAGGTAAAATCAAATTTGACAACACTTTTATTGGTTCTTTTTTTAATCCTAATCTTGGCTGAACATTATTGATACTGTAAAAAGTATCATCTAATTTAACGTAGCTAGATGAATTGTAATGAACTGTATGCATTTCTTATTTTTCCACTTCCAAAGACGCATAAATATGTAGGAAAAAAAAATAGGTAAATTTTTTTTTAAAGTTTTTTTTAGAATGAGAACATAAGAGAAGATTTTTTTTCCAAATAAGTATTTTTTTCCAAATTAAATTACAAACGAAGATTTCTTAAGTTATAGAAGACTTAAAAAAGACAACAGCATTGAGAAACTACGTTCTTTTTAACATGAGTTAGAAAAAACTATTTTGTTATTAAAGAAAATGAGTCTTTTTCACAGTTTATGAATCCAGTTTATACATTTTTGAACCAGTAGAACGATACATTTCAACGGATTAAACCTAATAAACTTCACATTGGACCTTTTGGAGAGTATTCTACATCGATTAAAAAACAATTATGTAAATCGAACGCTTGATCTCGGAGGAATCGATTTAAATGGTGTACCATACTCGGTCAAAAATGACAATCTCTTTTTATGAAGACTACTAAAACATTAGTCTTCTGAAACATAAAAAGACTAAATCTGAATCAGGTTAGCTTAGATTTGATTGTAGATTATTAAAATAATTATTTGCATTTTGCGATAATATTAAAAAAAACATTTTAAACGAATTAGTAATTTTTTTTATTTTGGGTTAAAATCTGGTTACCAAATAGATTTGTTGTACTAGCTGTAATTATTTTTGTAGATGTTATAGGTTCCACGGACTTAGACTTCGCTTTAGAAAGGAGGTTTATAAATAAAACATGAAAAATATGCTTAGATTTCGTTTACGTCCGTTTTACGATCATCAAACTATTAAAATATCATTACCATACTTTGTATTGATAAAAGAGACACAGTACTAATAGCTGGAACTTTACACATTTCACACTTTACTGTGATAACTATACTGCTCATAAATATCTATATATATATATAAAAGAGGAAGGTGACTGACTGACCGACTGACATACCCAGAGATCAACGCACAACCCAAGTGAGCTAAAGTAAGTGAGCACTAAGAAAGGAATTTTAAAAATTCCACCCCTAAGGGGGTAAATCAGGGGATGAAAGTCTGCGTGAGCGAAGCCGCGTGTAAAGCTAGTCATAAATAAATGTACATACATAAAACAATAAATTATACCTACAAAACAGAACAAATGAACTGAGTATCATACCTGTCAGGAGTCATAACTGGTATGAGCATCAGTTCTGTAAAGATCCTGACTAGGGTTCACTAACCTCTTGACCAACACACCAATCACTATACCACCGGGTATTACAAGACAGTAAAAGTATTGTTGCAGAATAATAAATAGTATGCACAAATGTACTGATGCATTACGTGTACCTCGCAAAAACCCACTCATCCGTCACGTGCATACTAGATCATGTCACAAATCAATCAGCTATGACGCAAACTGAAGCTTTTAAAAAGTTATACGTTCGAAGGTTATTGTGATGTTATAGATATCGACTATTTAATCGTTATACAACGTTCATTTCTATTCGCAAATAATAGAAATGACGACGGAATTGTATAGTTCCATAGTCACCGACACGCTGATTTCAGCACGAACGGTACAGTCCTATCCTCTCACAAAAGACTAACCTAAAATGACAGCGTTCGTGCTGTCGTGTTTCGTAGGTGATGCAGAAGCATCTCAATAGGCCGCCACAGTGTGAGTCACCATGCTGCATTGTTACATTGTTTGCATTCGCAATGAATATGGTGACCAACACTCTTTGATTCTGTTAATGCTTTCCATCAGGCAGAGTAGAGTCACTTTAGCAGGCACATATTGTATAAAAAAAGAATGCGCAAGTCAGAATTGAATAGTACGCGTGACTTTAAAAAGTGAAGTTTAAAGTGTTAAACAGCGATTAATGTTCTTTTCAACCGACTTCAAAAAGGAGGAGGTTCTCAATTCGAGTGTTTTTTTTTTGTTACCTCATAACTTTGGACTAGGTGAACCGATTTTGATGATTCTTTTTTTATTTGAAAGCTGATGCTTCTCGAATGGTCCATTTTAATTTGGTCCAGATTGAAGTCGGTTTTTTTTTGTTAAAACTTGTAATTATTACATAATTGAAGCAACTATAATTCATTACATTGCAAGTTTACTTCGGAATTATCGAAATTGTTGTTAAAGCCACGGTTAAAGCTATATTGAATGCTTTTATTCTTCACTGTTCTACTATATACTCACAATTATATTCGTGCAATGTTAATTTTAGTATAAGTTGAACATTAATAATATTTTGTCAATATAGTTTAACAAAAAATTAAATATAAATAGGATTTCATCTACAAAATTAATTATGTTTGAATTTTGCTGGTAATAGGAAAGAATTTTAGCTGATTCGGAAACTTAGTTTAATTTTCTGTAGGTGTTTTATGTCGCCATAACCATAAAGATCACCCTAAAGTCCCTTTAACGACAAAATTGCATAATTATGTATTTAAGGTCATGATTCCTGTAATATGTTTGTTGTTTTCGTTGCTATTAATCTATACTATATACTAATATATAAAGCTGAAGAATTTGTTTGTTTGCTTGAACGCGCTAATCTCAGGAACTACAGGTCCGATTTGAAAAATTATTTCAGTATTAGGTAAACCATTTATCGAGTAAGGCTATATATATTATTATGAGTATTATGACGCTAATAATAATAAGAGTACCAATGAAGAATGATTAAATAAAAAACGGAGGAAAATTATTACGCTACGGGCAATAGGAGACGTATACGAGGTTGCGTCGGTTAGCTAGTACTATAGATAATACTATTTTGTACATTTAAGAACTGTATAATCTCATATCTTGTATAATCTCTTATTATATATACTTGCAACAAACCACCTGAATGGTATTATTTGACGTTGTGTTCATTCATTATAACATCAATACAATGAAAGACATTATTGAATTATCACCTTCACTGTTTATCCAATACAACTTCGTTTCATCATCGCTAATCAGACCAGAACGACGAAAGACACCAGCAGTTGCTTAACTTCGTTTACGTTTAAAATCATAGAGAAGATGTCCAATTAGGTCTATGTCTTTTAGCTTTAAGCTATTGAAATCGATTACATTACCTATATATTATTAGTTAAAGACAATTTAAATAAATGAGGTTCCCAAAAATTCGTAATAATAGGCAGAGTGACATAGGTTATATAGATTTTATCTAAAGTTTTTACGTAGTCTTCAAAAATGGAGGAGGTTCTCAATTCGACCGTATATATGTATATATTTTTTTATGTGTGTTCGCAGATAACTTCATCGTTTATGAACCGATTTTGATGATTCTTTTTTTAATGGAAAGGAGATATCCCAACGGTGGTACCATGATAAGGACACTGAGATCTGATGATGGCATCCAAGAGAAATAGAGTCGAAGCTTGAAGTCGGTTTTGGTTTTTGTTAAAAATTTAAAACTTTTTCTTGTTAGTATTACAGTATATTGAAGACTAATCTTTCATACTCCATTATACAAAACAAATATTTAAGATGCCTTTCTTATTTAATTTGTTCCAAGCTCGATATTATAGAAAAATTTTCAAGTACTTGAAAGTTTTTCTTTAAGAACTTTCGTTTTTCAATAACGTAATATTGAAGTAAGAGTTGTTTGTAGAATCTACTATGTATTATATATGAGGTTAATAAACCAACTACTACTCTAAAGCGGTAGAGAGCAGACTTGTTCCATTAAACTCCCAAGCGTAAGTTAATTCATGAAAGGCAATAAAAGAGAATTAAGAATGACTGTATTGTCAATTTACACCTGCATAAAAGATGCCGATATCACTGCCGACACTCACACTTCGCAACAAAGGAATCAATTTCAATGTAGGTACTTTAATCTGCTTTCATTAAATTGACTTGTTTTTCACTATAATCGATGATAAGCACGATTCCCATGAAAGCGGACACAAATGAATCTCACTCAAAACATAAAGCAAAGAATAATTTGGTAAAAGGGCTAGAAAATTGCCTGTTTTTTTTTTGTTTTAGAACCATGTAGTTGCTATTTACTACCTAAAGAAAACTCTAAAAGAAAGGTATTTGACCTTTATTCATTTCATTCATATAATTAATCTTACAATATATAATTCAACCTCATGCTCTAGTAACAGACCGTCCTTTATGCGACCTTGCCGTAAATTCCGTGCTAAGCTGAATTATTCTACTTATAAACTACCTTCTTACCAAATTTTATCTTTATAGATCAAGTGGTTATCCAAACTTTGTGATTGGTCAGTAGATGAGTCAGTTTCCCATCCATCCCATCCCTTTTTTTTTAACATCTCCCGCACTAGGAATAAATCCCGTGTCTTTGCGGGGGACTTTACAAACATATATGAAACGGACACAAAGAACACCCAGACTCAGAACAACAATTTGTTGATCACACAAAGTGTTGTCTTACGTGGGATTTGAACCCACGACACTTGGCGAAGTGGCGTGGTGACCGTTAAACCACTAGGCCAAACGTGCAGTTAATATGCATCACACACATGTATGATAGAGATATACTTCATAATTAATGTCATGCAAGTATTTAACAGCGGGTAGTCATTAACATTTAGAAAATAACCACGTTTTCATACATAATACAAAATTTTAACAAAAAAACAACCCACTTCAAGAACAACCAAAGTGAAATGGGCCCATACGAGAATAATGAGTTATTCGTTAATTTGTCGCGCACATACTTAATGCAAATTGAAGACTTATATGGTTTTCTAATGGGTGACATGTCAGAACTGGACCAAACTAAAATGGGACCACATGAGAAGCACCAGCTTTCAAATAAAAAAAGAATCATCAAAATCGGTTCACCCAGTCGAAAGTTATGAGGTAACAAACATAAAAAAAACAGTCGAATTGAGAACCTCCTTTTTTTGAAGTCGGTTAAAAATCATTGTTAATCGTAAGCATAATCTCAGCAGCTAAAGCAGGAGCTTCACCTCACGAAGGTGTCGTCCTTCAACCCATGTTATTATCTTCACGATATTTTTAACTTCAGAATTATACGAGTTTGTTTGACCGGCTTTCTCTGTCGAAATTACAACGGGGGTCAAGTCAACAATCTGGCCCGCGATCTGTCGGTACGGTACGCGTGTTTAACGGTTCATAGTATTGGGTGGCTCGTGGAAAAGCAAAGCCGCAGCTGACGATGACATTAGCAAGGAACACTATACATACATATATATATAAGTTCTTACAAATAGCCAGATTTCAATTCAATGAATAATAAATTTACGCGTTTATCTATTACTAGCTGAGCCGGCGAACTTCGTACCGCCATATTTACATATCTGTCTCAGCTTCCCACAGACAGTGTACAGTCGCGGACAATAAAAACACTTTTCCCGTTATCTTTTATTATTTTTCTTTCTAGCAAAAAAAGAATGAATGGAATCGGTTTTTTTTTCAAAATATATTTAATGTAGAATTGGACCTGTTACATTTTTATTATAAGTATAGATTATTGTTTAGGTATTAATTTATAGCCAGAAGCTGCATACCTTTATGAAAATTAAATATTTTTGCTGTGTGTTCAACGTCATTTAGATATCAACTCCAGGTAAAAGTTTATAAGAGCACTAGCTGACCCACGCAACGTCGCATTACAAAAACGGGGGAAAATTATTACGCTACGGGCAATAGGCGACGTAAACGACCTATTGGTCTAAGCGTGATGATATATAGCCTATAGCCTTCCTCGATAAATGGGCTATCTAACACTGAAAGAATGTTCAAATCGGACTAGTAGTTCCTGACATTAGCGCGCTCAAACAAACAAACTCTTCGGCTTTATAATATTAAATAATATATGTATATACGCATATATATAGTATAGTTATTTATTTATTAACGTTTTTGCTGCGATTCCAATTCTTTTTTTTTTATAAAATATCTTTAGTTATTATAACATGTAAAAGTTCTGACACATACGTTCTTCTGTTCCGAAGGCCAACTACTTTTCTATTTTGGTCCAAGCATCGATAAAATATAAAAAAGTACGTAAGCAAACCCTTTTTTTCTAACTAATTTATGCAGATTTATAAGATTTTAAAGTTTAGAACTAAACAGAACAGACATTCGGAAGATGAGGAAATTTCGTCCAAAATTTTAGGGACCTTTTTCGTTGTCCTAGTTTGACTGTCTCTTGATTGAAATTAAAGTTGACGAAGATTAAAACTGGTCCTCTACCATAGTAATTATTAAATAGCTTTATTATATTTTTTGATCGTGCAATTGATTTTTGCTTATTGTTGTTTTGTTAACACGCTTTTATGAGCTTCACCTGAATGTTTGTTTGTAACCGACTTTTGTAAGAGTTTTGTGTTTTGTTAACTATATTTGACTAATGTAATTTTTACTCTCTTATACAGTATTGAATACTTTTTCTTTTTTAGTGTACATTTCAAAGTATTGAACCTTTAACAGAAAAGAGATATATTGAACGTATGTCAAAATGGTATCTCGTATGGCAATCATTTAATAGTTACTCCAAAACACTGATAGTGTTTTCACATCGCTAATAGTGTTGCGATCTGCGAGACATTGAGTACTGCTCAAATTATTTAATGATAGTATTTTAGGTTATCCTAAAACACTATAAATAATAATTTGGAGTAGATCGCAGGGTTTGAGTACTGGAAGGCATTCAATTTCCAGTGAGAAGCCACACCCACAAGCACACATGAATGCAATACCAGTCAACTCTCTGAGACATATCAGCGTGGCGTAACTCGTGTTCACATCCGCATCTTCATGTATTACGAACGAGGATAATAATGCTATGTGGATGTAGTCTACTTCAGCACAAATCTATTAAATCACGACTATTCGTATTAATAATGTACATTTAATTTTATGTTGTCGTGGTTGTTTACTGATGCCAGACTAGTGGTTTGGTTCTATACATTTCCGTCGAATGATTTAAATGTACAAATCACACTAATATACCTATAAAGGCGAAAGTTTGTGTGTATGTTTGTTACTTCTTCACACAAAAACTACTGAACGGATTTGGATGAAACTTTACAGTAATATAGCTTATATATCAGAATAACACATAGGCTACTATTTGCCGCGATATCTGATATACACGCGGGCGGAGCCGCTGGCAACAGCTAGTAGAGTATAAATTCAATCACACTTGAATAGTACCCGATGTTAATATTATTCATCATTTTTCATTTTTGGCATGTTTTGGTGTATGTGGAGTTTTTATTTATAATTTTTAGAATTCATTTTTAACATTTCAATTTAATATTTGTGGTATATAATGTGAAACGCAGTCACGATATTACGTCAAGAAGTCAAACTTAGTTACAAAATTAAAAATTAATGAAACAGCTACGAAAATAGCCTAGAAGTCGCTAGTTCAAATGCTAAAAGTTTCATGTGTAAAAACAATTCAGTGTCTGTTAGAACTGCTTCTGTGAACATTACGATAGAACAGCAAGAAATATTTCGACCTTAGATTAGTATCAAAGCGCGATTACACTGGTATCTCTATTGGTTACGGAAGTCTGACTTTCGCTGCATATAAATGCGTGTTTAATTAGCATTAGAAGGTTCTACTAAACGACCTTCAAGTTCAAAATAAATTCGTTGAGAGTGAGCTCAGTTGGAGCAGACGTCCGTGTTTCCGTATCAGCTTTTAAAAACGCTTGCTACTGTTAAATTTTTGGTGAAATTTCCTAAAATGTTTCGATACAATTTGCTGTTTGACTCATAGGGCAAAAATCTTAGAATCCACCAAAAAAAAAATCCGAAGGTTTATCCGAATTGACCGTCAGTTTCAGCTGTATAAGAATAGAAAGTCAAATGTGGGCTGTTTAAGTACTTAAAGACTAATTCAACAAACGATTTGCATTTCAGATCAGGCTCTGACCCACTTCAGCCTTGTTAATATATTCTTCCCATACAATATTAATCAATCAAGCCTAAACTTCAATTTCCATATTCTCGCACCTATCTCAATTAGAGCTTTATGGATAAGTTTCGCTGATAAAACAAATAATAAATAAATATTTCAGACATCTGACACACAACGCCACCTAGCTTCAAACTAAGCAGATCTTAGTTAGATGAAAGCTGGATTGGCTGAGAGAATACATATATATTTTTTTTGTAAATACCTACATCTTATACATAGAAAACACCCTAACCATACCCAAAATGTCTGATAGATAAATGTCAAGTTATCCGCCAATTAAAAACAGATTTCTGTTTCACAAGTTTTTCTGTTTCGGCTTAGTTTAGACTCCAGATCTCCCACAAATTACGAAGTAATTGTAAAACTAAAAAAAATCTGTCAACTGTATACTGTATACATGATGTAATTTGTGGAGATAAATAAATGTTTTATTATTATTATTATGTTTTTATACCTTTTCTGGTCTCCCTTTTATTTTAAAGGGGATGCTAAATCTAACACACGGGCCTTAGCCAAGTGTGCCAGGGGGGAAATGGTGAGAGATTAGGATGACGATGATGCGAGAAATTTTCGTGTGAGACGGCATGTATTTAAAAGAACTGCTTTTTGAATCAGCATTAGAGTGGATTTCGGCATTTGCAGTGTGTTGAGGCTATTTTGCAGAGTCTTGGGAACCACACCAGTTGTGGATATGATAATGGGTACAATTTTAACTCTATCTACCTGCCATTGTCTTTTGATTTCAGTAGCTAAGTCTATATATTTTGAAACTTTTTCTGTGTGCGTCGTAAGAAGATTGTGTGTGTTACATACTGCTATGTCTACAATAAAAACTGTCCTGTTAACTTTATCTAGGATTGTTATGTCAGGTCTATTGTAATGTATGGTTTTGTCGGTAATTATTGTCCTATCCCAATATATTTTAAATGCATTATTTTCAAGAACTGTACTGGGTTTATATTTATAACTAGCTGTGCCCGCGACTCCGTCCGCGTGGAATAGTGGCTTTGGGCAGCAGTTTTCGGACATTTCTTTTGGTTCATAAACACCGTCATTTGAGTGTTTAGAATAATCGAATTTAAAGTAATGCTTCTCTATACACGACATTAGACGTATAGCCATCGGGGATCAAAGCATAGAGGTTGCTAGGATTGCTAAGACGTGACAGAGCTACATAAAGCTGATCGTGTGAAAAACAGTTAATACTTATTTCTACACCCACAACTTTTAGCGTACCTATGACCGTGAGGTTTAATTAATTGTCACCGCGAAACATAGGCTCACTGGAAACCGGACTCGTTTAAAACTAAACGGAAAGTGGTTTGGGATGAGAGGAATCCGAGGAATAAAAACACTATCACCTTTACCGCACCCTGTTAAAATCTTTGGTCACTTTTAATCTGGTACCGTTGCAACGTTTTGGCGGGCTTAAATATTTAAGGGGCATTATGGGTACGCCGACTTTTAAATTAATTTTATAAGCTGGTAGTCCAGTAGCACTGAGGGATCACGCGATAATGCATGAGATTCACGATCGATGGACAAACGTGCCTCACGCTGTTCCCTGTTCTACCTACTTAGAGTGGCCATCATTCGAGAACGATGTAAACTGAATCGAGATTCTCGCTGAGCCGAAGTTTCTGTAGCACGAAACCTGGCCTGACGTTCCTGAGATGCAGTGAGAGCCTCATGATCTTCTTCGGATTCCTGTGATCAAACTAATCTCATCCTTTTAGCATTCCTGCTGCACTGGGAGAGGTTGGATCTTTTTCGAGGCATTCTTACAATATACTAACACAACATATTTTAGTAAACACGTACTTATCATAAACAACTAAATTATAAATACTTACAGATTATTACACAGTTTCATTTTTTACAGTTTAATAACTATTATGACGTGTCAACCCAATCTATTAACTATCGAAAACAACCAAAGGTGTTATCTGTAAATACTTCCTGTTTTTAGAAAAATACCGAAAGCAAGTCAAGAAAAATAACGTAAGTTATATGTATCACTGACCTTTTTTTTTACGTGTGGAAATACCCTCGGACCGTCACCCCACAGGGGTTTGCGGCGGGGCGGTGTGTCGGACTCGAACCGACTAAAACCACACGGTGTGCCACTCTGCGCCTGAGACGGGAGGGACCCGGGATCTGCTGATATTAATACATCCAAATTCCTCCCAGCGCCTGCCCGCACAGAAGCGGGCACCGGCGGCGGACTGGGTCCGAGTGGAGGTCGTCCTCCCGGACCTTCTCCGCCACCTCCATCTGGGAGATTACATCTTCGCAGAAGGTTGTGACCGCGGTAAAACTGCTGCGAGAGATCTCCTCCGATGACTGCAGTGAGGGCCCGACGCTGCGGCGCCCAAGCGGAGCAAACCATCAGCGTGTGCTGGGCCGAGTCCTCACTGCAGTCGCAGTGGTGGCAGGTGGGACTCAATTCCCTCCTGGCGACCAAGTGCAGGTACCTTACGAAGCAACCGTGCCCGGAAAGGACCTGCGTCAGTCGGAAGGAAAGGGTCCCGTGCTGCCGCCCTGCCCACTCAAGGATGACCGGCTGGAGAGCCTCCACGGCGGCAAAGCCAGCACGTGGAGTCTCCAGCTGGAACGACCATCTAGCCATCGTGGCTCGACGGGCGGCTTCACACCACTCGCGTACTTCGGGCGGAGGGCGAATGCCACTCTCCGATACCAGCCATACAATACCACTTCAGCCACCCGTCGATAAACTTCGGCGAGCACTTCCGCCTCCAAATCCCACGGGGGTGTTCCGGCCAGGGCGCACGCCGCCTCTCTTGACACCGTGCGGTATCCGCGTATGGCTCTGACTGCCAATACCCTCTGAGGCCGCCAGAGGCGGGCCTTATTTAGGGCAGTCAGAGCCGCCACCCACACCGGTGCACCATACAGCGACATTGACCGGACAACTCCCGTGTACAGGAGTCGCGTTGCGACGCTGGCTCCACCCAAGTTGGGCAAAAGTCACCCAAGAGCGGAGGCAGCGTCGACCAGCTTTGAACCAAGCTGTCGGAAGTGCTCGTCGAAGAGTCACCTACCGTCGAGGATCAGGCCCAGATACCTCATCTGGGCCCGACGATAACACTAAAATGGGACCACACGGGAAGCACCAGCTTTCAAATAAAAAAGAATCAACAAAATCGGTTCACTCGGTCGAAAGTTATGAGGTACAAAAATAAAAAATAAATAAAAAAAATACAGTGGAATTGAGAACCTTCTCCTTTTTGAAGTCGGTTAATTACTAAATAAAATGGTTTTTTTTAAACATAAAAATTAGAAAATATTTTAAACTAAATAAGTAAATAGGTATAAGGTTTATAAAAGAATCAAGAACTTGAAATCAAACTAACCTATACAAAATAAACATACTACTCGTATATGTATTTACAAGCCCTATAAACCCTAAAGAAATATGTCCTTATTAGAAACGACTAAATTGTAAGTACTTACAGATTGTTACACATAAAATTAAGAAATAAAAAAAATCAAGAAAAAAAAAAAATGCTCTCGGCGCGCTTTATATACCGGCGTGGTCGCGCAGCCTTTTACAATCTACAAACGTCCAGCTACGTGATTCTTTAAATTGGCATAACTTTTTTATTTATGAACCGATTGACATGAAACAAACACTAAATGTTAAGTGAAGCTTACCACAATATATTAGTGAAAACCGCATTTCAATCGGATAAGCTATTTCTGAGATTAGCGTGCACAAACGCACAGACAAACAGACAAACAGATAAACAGACAAAAATTCTAAAAATCATTGTTTTGGGTTCTATTGCGTTCATAAAGCCCCCCTATAATAGTTTTCCTGAGATATCTTCCATGTACAGACAGCGACCAGTTACGATTTTATTATATGTATAGATAAGCAGTTTTATTGGGAATGAATAAATATTTATGAGCCAGATTTTGGTGGATAATTGCAGCAACTTGATCATGTCTGTGTTTGTAATCAGTTTGTACAATAGATTTACAAGCGCCTGTGATGTGTTGGATGGTTTCAGAACTGCTATGGCATCGTCTACATAAGTCGGTTGGAAGATTAGGGAGACGGATTATGTGTTTTTGATAGTTAAGAGTATCTATAACCTGATCCTGAATAGCGATCACAAAAGCCTCGGTTTCTGGGAAGAGTTATTATTATTATTAAGTAGACATAATTATATGCCAGAAATGCATAGGGATTGCATTATAGGATAGGGATTGGGATAGGACTCGATTTTCATATAGAGGCGACTATTACCGAGGGACTAACAAAAATACACTAATTTAAACTAATATGATACATATCATACTAGTTTAAATTAATGTTTTTTTTTTGAGCTGGGTTGGAAGCTCTCCCTCATCCGCCATACTCACCAGACCTTGCACCTACCGACTATTACCTTTTTCCAAAATTTAGACAACTTTTTAGTGGGTAAAATATTCAATTCCCGAGAGGCAGTACAAAATGCCTTTGAAGAGTTTGTTGTCTCCCGTCCAGCTGATTTTTACAAGAAGGGCATCAATAAACTGCCAATGCGTTGGCAAAGATGCGTCGATTGCATGGGTGATTACTTCAAATAACAGAAATAAAAAAGTTTCAAAAAAAAAGTACTTTCACTTATTGCATACAAAACGGCAATTTCATATGTAAAGACCTATTATTTATCATCAACTTTTATCTGATAAATAAATAAATAAATAAAATAGCCTTTACTCTACTACCAAATACATATCATACTAGTTTAAATTAATGTTTTTTTTTTTGGTCCCTAGGTAATAGTCGCCTCTTTAGCGTAGGCCTCCCCCAATACTTTCCACTGCTTCCTGTCCCTGGCTGTTCTCATCCAGTC
Source organism: Diaphora mendica (assembly GCA_949125395.1). Taxonomy (NCBI): domain Eukaryota; kingdom Metazoa; phylum Arthropoda; class Insecta; order Lepidoptera; family Erebidae; genus Diaphora; species Diaphora mendica. The sequence goes on along the minus strand of OX421312.1, from coordinate 6,785,056 downwards.
TGCACCGACTCTCTGTTTAAAAATGTATCTCCATCTTGTTCTTTGTCGTCCTCTCCTCCTCGCTCTCTCTAAGGGCAACCACTCCACCAATTTTTTGGTCCATCTGTTGTTTTCCATTCTACATTATAATGACCAGCCCAGTTCCATTTTAATAACCGAATTCTTTCTGTAATGTCTTGAATTTTTGTAATTGTTCAAATTTTTTTATCACTAATTTTGTCTATCAATTTTATGTTTAACATACTCCTTTCGATTTTTCTTTGACAGATTGCTAGTTTTTCCTCTTCCTTCCTTTTTAGGGACCAAGTTTGGCATCCGTAGGTTATACTTGGCAGAATTATATTTCATAAATAGTTGATAATAGTGATGTTTTTACTTTTATAAATCTTTTTCTTAATTTCTATCTTTACGTCCTTATTTTTCATAATTTCCTTTAATCCCCAATACTTTTGCCATGCTATTGAAATTCTTCTGTTTATATAGTGTTAAATGGCAGATAACTATCCGAAACTTTATCAGGAACTGGCGAATCTGGTCCCAAGTCTTCACTTATCAACGTAATGATAAACGGTTCGCTAAATAAATATAGAATGCTTTATGATATAAGTACCTTATTAGTACACCAGTACAGATTTATTTAGAGTATGAAATAAATTGAAATTATTAGTAGTTTTGACAGAACAAAAAGTTGCTTTTTATCTACATGATAAAACTACTTTTATTAAACTTGTTTGCAATATTGTTACCAAATATCACGATTCTTTTGCAACGACATTAATAACTCTCGCAATTGTTGATACTTGTAAATCCATACTAATATTATAAATTCGAAAGTAAATCTATTTTTCTACTATTATGGAATAGGGTGCAAACGAGCAAACGTATCGCCTGATGGTAAGCGATTACCGCCGCCCATGGACACCCGCAACACCAGAGGTGTCACAAGTGTGCGTTGCCGGCCTTTGGGGAATGGGGAGGGGGTGGGGGGAGGGGTATGGGTATCCGATATCCTCACTCACTCGCTGAAACACAGCGCAAGCGCTGTTTCACACCGGTTTTCTGCGAGGCCGTTGTATCACTCCGGTCGAGCCGGCCCATTCATGCCGAAGCGTGAGAGCCACGCGGAGAGCCACAGAGCTACGGAGAATTTCATTATCATTGTTAGAAGGTATGTTAAACAAAAGTTTACCAAGGTATTTGAAGGTATAATTGGCAATGAGTTAAATCGTACACCAGTTATCAGTTCATCTTTTAATAATAACACAGCATAAAGGTACAAATACTTGTTTTTTCATTCCATACCTGGTAAGCATGGTCAGTGTTTTAATTCTCTAGGTAAAAGCTCAAAATTTTCGTAACTGCATCTTAATAACTGTATGTACCTACGTCTGAAATTGTTGTTTGTCAAATTAAGTTATCGTACGTAGTTCTGCGATCAAGGAAATGAACTCTCAAGAGATTTCTAGTAATCGATAAAAAACAACCAAAGAGAAACGTTGTTCGGGTAAGCACTGAGGCCGTAGGGAACTCGATTTTCATTTTTGCACACTTATACCGCTCCAGTTATAACCCTTCTTATGAGAGGAATTGGACCACATTTATGCTTCGATTTTATCCAGAACAATCTTTTGTTTTCTTTAGTACCTATTTGTTTATTTTTATCCGGCGTAATACTCGTACAGTTTTTATGTCGGAGTATATTGTATTTATATACATAATATATTGTATTTTGTTATATAGCTTTCAGTCTTAAATAGTTCGATTGTTACTAGCTGACCCACGCAACCCCTGCATCTACTATTTCTCGTAGTGAACAAATTAGTTTGCCGCCTCTTGTGTTGCGGGTATTCATGGGTGGCGGTAATCGCTTACCATCAAACGATACGTCTGCTCGTTTGCCCCCTATTCTATAAAAAAAGAAGAAAAATGCTTTCATACATTGTTTTTGTGAAACTTAAACCATTTACGGAGCGCACGCAATGAAAGCTCTCCAAAGGAATAAAATCCCCCGTTTTTGCAACATTTTTTATTGGTACTCCGCTCCTTTTGGTCTTAACGTCTTAACTTTTCGTCTTAGCCTTCCTCGATAACTGGACTATCTAACAGTGAAAAACTTTTTCAAATCGAACCACTACTTCCCGATATTAACACGTTCAACCAAACAAACTCTTTACCTTTACTATATTTGTGTCTTTAGATGTAATCTATACTAATATATAAAGTTGAAGAGTTTGTTTCTTTGTTTGTTTGAACGCACTAATCTCAGGAAGCACTGTTCCGATTTGAAAAATTCTTTCAGTTTTAGATAGCCCATTTATCGAGGAAGGCTATAGTCTATATATCATCACGCTAAGACCAATAGGACCGGCGCGTCAATAAATAATGTTACAAAAACGGGGGAAAATTATTACGCTACGGGCAATAGGAGACGTAAACGACGTTGCGTGGGTCAGCTAGTTTTGAATAAAGTATATTCGTAGCTTAAATTACGATTAGAAAGTTATATGTACGTAATGTTTTTCAGTGATGATGTGGTGCCACAATGTTATTTTAAGTGTGTAGGTACGTATCTACTTTTGTATTTCTCCATATACAAAAGTAAAACATGAGAACATAGTTAAATTGAGCCTACATAGAGGCTATCTCTGTAGGCACAATTGCCTAACGCTTTCAAGTTTTAACAGTCCAATAAAATAAAACGTACCTATATTGGGTGTCTAAATGTATTTTTGAATATTCGATACAGTTAGATACAGGTGGCGTACACTTCATACTGATATACATAAAGTAGGTATCTATATTTACAAATATATACATCATATCTGCAATTTTTAATTACACATGCATACAAGAAGTTAAAAACTGTAACCCGACTACGTAATAACTTTTGCTAAAATTTGTACTTAGTCGTTGTCCCCCGAGCCATTATTACGAATCTATTGACACCTCATTCATTAAAATCGTTTCGGAACACACAAACAAAAACTTTTTATAAAAAAAAAAACCGACTTCCAAAAAACATCCAACGAAAACTCTGCCAAAAAAACACTTAAAAGCGTAAAATAAACTGGTTCTTCATAAATTGCCTATACCTAATTCTTTATTCATTTAAATAGTAGTATTATAATGTGTGCTAGGTACCTAGAATCTGTTTGAAGTCGGTGCCAAGTGACTATCGCTTAGACTTTTGTAATTGTTCGTTTGTATTCTTTTTGGCTTAGCACCGACTTCAAACAGATTTTAGGTACCTAGCACACATACACAAAAATACAGTGGAACATAGAACCTCCTCCTTTTTGGAAGTCGGTTAATAAATAAGCTGCCAAAATATCACCCTTTCTTTTAGCTTCGCCGTAGTAGGGTAAAATTAAAGAGGTCTAGTATTATTTTAACCTGTCACAGTACCTGGCTGCTCAGTTAATCAGTTAATACCCAAAACTTAGATATAAATGTAAATGATTCATTTATTAGCCTTTAGATAGACTGCCTCTGTGGCGCAGTGGCAGCGTAGTCGACTGCTTTGCCTGAAGTATCAGATTAGATTTCCAGGTCGGACCAAATGTCCGTATGATACAAAAATGTATTTGTTTCGGAGTTTGGTTTTTATACTATGTATAGTATAAGTGTATTAAAAAAACGTATAAATGTATTTATGTTAGTTGCGTAGTAGGTACCTTAGATTGAGACTATCTAGTCAGTTGTGTGTCAAATATCCGAAATGTTATTGTGACTGCACGGTTGGCCTAGTGGTTTCAGCGGTCGCCACGCCTCTTGCTACTGCGCCAAGTGTCATGGGTTCAAATCCCACAAGGTACAAAAACTTTGTGTGATCCACAAATTGTTGTCCGGAGTCTGGGTGTTCTTTGTGTCCGTTTCTTGTATGTTTGTAAGGTCCCCGCGACACAGGATGTTTATTCCTAATGCGGGAGTTGTCTTTAAAAAAAAATTACTCCTTCTTCCTTTACAGTATCAGAAGAATATTATGGCCCTTGTATTTTACCATCTGAGAGTATGACATACAATTAATCTATCATAATGAATATAGAAAGAATATCAGTACTAACTGCTAACGTGGTTTTTTACACATTTTGTTAAGTTAACCATCTATAACTAGGTACAGAACATATCGTTCAATAGCCATAAAAATGAAATTGTCGTATTTATTAGGTATTATTTTATTTAATGGAGGCAACATCCGTCAATAGGAATATCCAAGTGTCGCGGAGAACTCTACAAACATACAGGACACGGACACATAATATACTCAGACTCAGAATAACAATTTGTGGATCACATAAAATGTTGTCCTAAGTGGGGTTTGAAATCACAACTCTAAGAATAGTAGAAAGCGACAAGGTAGCCGCTTACACCACTACGTTAGCCACACAGCCAGCCTTCACAGTTTAAATAAAAGAGAAAAAATCCATTATTCAATACGATGGTTGCGTTAAGATAATTAATCGATTATCAATCGAACTAATTTGAACTAAATATGTCTATCCCGCTCTCGCCTCTCACTCGCTTAACATCGCAACCTTACAGGTTCTAATCAGCTGTGCGCGAGAAAGTTCTGCTTTTACCGCATTGTACGTACTTAATGAGATACCGGCTACCGGTTCTTGTCCAATTCGTACCTACTATTTCTAAATGCGTTTGATGCAAGACTTGCATAAAAGCTAAGTAGTCATTTAACGACATTCCTAGCTAATTAAACATTTAGCCAATGTTTATTATATTTTATGAAGTGAAAACTTCTTTAGGCACGTTGAGCACTTTTTGTATAAACAAAAATCACTCACTCAAATCAGTCACCGAACGCTTCCCATGAGCTATATGTATATTGTGTATATCTGTATATATATTATGTTCATAGATACCTATACCCCCGTGCGTTATTAGTATACATTAAATATACAAAGAGTATCATCTCTCTCTTTCTGCACAATAGTTTTCCCTTCTACTACAAATAAAGTAGCCTAAGTTACTCCTTAGATCATTAGCTATCTGCCAATGAAAGTCCCGTCAAAATCGGTCCAGCCGTTCCAGAGATTACCCGAAACAAACAGACAGACAGACAGACGGACAGATAAACAAAATTTTAAAAAATGGCATTTTGGTACATGTACCGTGTATACATATTTAAATGCATTCATTAAAAAACGGCTATTTTAATATTACAAACAGACACTCCAATTTTATTTATTTGTATAAAAACTTGATACAATCCTTATATCAACCCGTCTGGTTAGAATGGCCCGTATTCACTTTGATTAGTGCGAGTGCAGGTGTGAAGTGAGGTGATCAATGATTGGTAGAAAATACGCGTGGATGGCGAATTCGCTGCCCACACGGACTTGTGCACTCGCACTATACAAAGTGAATACGGCTAAAACCTCCTTTCTACGGAGAGCCCTATGTCCAGCAGTGGACTTTTAAGGTGTTTTGATGTGATTTTAAATTTAAAGGTGAATATTTGTATTCAGAATGACTAGATAAATGGTAACACAGCTCACAGAACATTATTTCCTTTATAAATTTTATGATGAATTTCATACCAATGTGAAACAAAATACAACGACGCGGCGACGTGTGTAAAACATTTCAAAAAGAATCGGTAAAGAACTTCATGTGATTGGTAATATTAAGAATGGAACCCAAACTAAGGTAGATACCTATTTATATTGTTTTTTTATAGATATACAACATGTATATTATATACTAGCAGTTGCCCGCGACTCCGCCCGCGTGTATGTCGGTTATCGCGGCAAACAGTAACCTATGTGTTAATCTGATGTATCTTCTATACTTATAAAATAACATGTCCTGACTGACTGATTCATCATCGCCGAGCGGAAACTATTAAACTTGGGAATACAAAATTTGGTGAGTATGATCGTTTCATTAAGTAGATACCCATTAAGGAAGGAATTTTGGAATTTCTACCCCCAAGGGGGTGAAATAGGGGTTGAAAGTTTGTATGGAAGTCCGTCATTTTTTAAGTTAGAAACATGAAACTTTATTTTTGGGCTACTGATTAAAAATGAGTAAACACGTATTTAAGCGTTTCTGATAGATAGAGCGGATATTCTACTCCTTAAGGGTGAAATAGGGGTTGACGTTTTGTATGTAGGTTAGTCTGGAAGTCCGTCATTTTTGAAGTTAAAAACATGAAAGTTTATTTTAGGGCTATTTAAGAAATATGAAACTTTATTTTTGATTACTTATAAAAATTTGTAGATATGTATTTCAACGTTTCCTAATATTCTACCCCTAAGGGGGTGAAATAGGGGTTGAACTTTGTTTGGAACTTCGTCATTTTTAAATTAGAAACATGAAGCTTTTCTTTTGGTTTGGGCTACTGATTAAAAATGAATAGATACGTATTTAGGTCTTTCTAAATACGTATCTATTCATTTTTAATCAGTAGGATTAAAAATGAATAGATACGTATTTAGGCCTTTCTCGATATTCTACGCTGAAGAGATGAAATAGGCGTTGACATTTCGTAAGCGGGTTAGTCTAGAAGTCCGTCAGTTTTGAAGTTAGAAACATGAAAATTTATTTTAGGGCTATTGATAAAAAAATAGGAGATACGTATTTAAGCGTTTCCCAATATTCTACCCGTAAGAGGGTGAAATAGGGATTGAAAGTTTGTATGGAAGTCCGTCTTTTTTAAGTTAGAAACATGAAAAATTATCTTTGGGCTAATAGTTAAAAACGCGTAGATACTAAGTGTCTCTTGATATTATATCTACCCCTTTTTTTGTGCGGGAATTCCCTCGGATATCACCAACTGGTGGTTATGTCAGACTCGAACCGAGTAAAAACCACACACCGTCTCGGGTTCTAGAAACCAGGGAACCAGAGCGCCCTCAAAAGGAAATCCCATAAATGATATTTCTACCCCTAAGGGGTGAATTAGGTGTTGAAATGTCGTAAGTAGATTAGTTTGGAAGTCAGTCATTTTTAATTTAGTAGCCTGAAACTTTGTCCTTAGGCTTTTAAGTACAAATAAATTAATACCTATATCATCATTTATGGGAATTCTATTTCTAAAGGGGTAAAAATAAGGGTCGAACGTTAGTATGAAAATACTTTTTAATGGGCTATTGATTAAAAATAAATAAATAGGTACGTTTAAAAACATGAATAAATTATTCATACATACTTACACAGTTTTAATTAAATATATTGTAAATAATCAACTTCCACGCGAGCAAAGCTGCGGGCAACAGCTAGTAAGCTATATTACTGTAAAGTTTCATCCAATTCCGTCCAGTGCTTTTTGCGTGATGAAGTAACAAACATACACCTTCACAAACATTCGCTTTTATTTAGTGTGATGTGATAAAATCGAATACGAAAAACAATGTTAAATTTATCACTACAGTTAAATGAAAAATAAGACATAACGAATGAAGCTTATTTTCAAAGCGTAAATAAAACTAAATTAATTAAGTATCTACAACTAATTCAACGAAAAAAATGAAAGGTATCTACAACTTACTAAAAGAAATTAAAACACCAACAAATAAGGCTAAGTAATTAAATATTTGCAACGAAAAACATCTGCTTACCTATGCCTATACCAATAACCTAACAAAATCCTATAAAAAAGTAAATTATAAGTACCTAGGTACCTATGCTATAACCTTAAAAAATTCTAAAAATACCGAGAAAACCAATTAGTATCTACAAAAGACTATTTGCTCATTATTTAGGTACAACAAAAATCGCAAAATTTTTTAAAACTTCGTTTTAAAAAAACTGACTTCAAAAACTAAAAAGTATCAGTCAACTTAATTTGCATGTGCTACCTAGGTTTGAAATCAGTGCCAAGCCAAATGTAATAGTAGGTATCACACTCGCTACATTTCGAGACGAACGTCAACGACGTCACCGACGCTTCAGTTGTTTTGTTCTACACGAAGAGCAGCTATCCCGCTCAAGGTCACGCGCGGCGAGTGCGGTACCTACTATTACATTTTGGCTTGGCACCGACTTCAAACCTATGAATAGGTAGCACATACAAATTAAGTTATTTGATACTTTTTAGTTTTTTTGGTTCGGTTTTTTTAAACGAAGTTTTTTTTATTTTTCACTTTTTAGTCTTTCTCAAGTCTCTCGTCATCATTTCACCTGAATAACTTGAAAGAATACGACTAAAGGTAACATACATGCTGTATAAAATCGAAAGGACTTCAGGTATTTTTTTGTAATAAAATCTCAAATGGACTATCTTCTATAGGTTACTACTATAATTCAAGTGATTTGAGGTAAACTGACTATCTGAGGTTAACTCTGATATCGTTAAGACCCGTTTTATATATTATGAAATTAAATGATGTCTACAGAATATGAAGGCATGCAGACAATTGCTTTAAGTTCATTGCAGGCGCTTACATAAATTTGAGGGTTTCCTTCGATTTCCTTAGGATCCCATCATCAGATCCTGATATGGTGGCCATGGGACCACATGGGGAGCATACCCTTTCGAATACAAAAAGAATTTCCAAAATCGGTCTACAAATTGACGGAATAATCCGTGTACATACATAAAAAAAAATATACCGATGAAATTGAGAACCTCATCCTTTTGGCAGTCGGTTAAAAAAATATACCGATGAAATTGAGAACCTCCTCCTTTTGGAAGTCGGTTAAAAATACAGAAGAAATATTATTATACCAAGTAATATTTATAGTAGGTAGAACAAAAATCAAGTAAATAGTTCCAAAAATAACTTTTTATCCGAATTTACATTCAAGAACTACTACTGAGTTTTTAAGTCGATTTGGGTGCGTGTGTCGCGTAGGGAGCCGACCGACCGCGCGGGTACTGCTTTTTAAACAATTTGGACGTGTTTGGTAACCTACGCAGGGCAGTACTATGTATTAGTTATTCTGTGGCAGGGCGCAGGCCACGCGCCGGCGCTGCCTTTCGGGTACCTATCATAAAGATGTTTTGTATCATTTTCTGGTAAATTATGATGAACTATTATGTTATATGTTTACTCCTCTTTCAAGTATTTTAAACTTAAAATAAATATCATAATTATAAATGACCATTTAACGTTTATGGCATTCTAGTTTTTGGTTCAGTATCAATAAGAGCATCCTCCCAAAAAATCTAAATTTCTTTAATGTACAGAATTGATCTTATACACTTTTCTTAAGCGTTTAAAAGTAATCATATTACGTACCTATTGTAAAGTTAGTTACTTGATTCCAAAAGATGTCGCTGTTTTAAGCACAGTTCGTCAGTGAGCACAGAAACAATTTTCAAGAAAATGTAATTGCTTTAGTATCGATTAGAGAGCCCTCCCAAAAAATCATCTAAATTTCTTTAATGTACAGAACTGAACTGTTACATTTTTATTATACGTTAAAAAGAGTAATCATATTACGTACCTATTGTAAAGTTAGTTACTTGATTCCAAAAGATGTCGCTGTTTTAAGCAAAGAAATTTTTCAAGAAAATTTAAAACAACCCTTTCTATGGAAAGAGAGAACATAAAACAAATACCTACCTATCAAATACTAACTATATACCACATTAATCACAATGCTTGTGCATAAAACGTTCCCACGATTATTTTGAATATTTAAGTCATGCGGGCACAACCAAACACACAGATTCGACGTCTACAGAGAGATATAGATATTCTTTTTCCTATGGATAGAGAGGTTGCGATAAATCAAATACTTAATGCTACACCGAATTATACGTAATACGTTCTACGATTATTCCACGATATATTAATCAAAGTGTTATTAATTACGCATGGCTGGCAATAGATGGCACTACATGTTGTTTTGCGTAATGATAAATTCTTTATAATTTTTTTTTCCAATAGATAGAGAGATTGTGATAAATTAAATACTTTATGCTACAATCTTCAGAGTATCTCCTTTCTAACAAAAAAAGAATTATTGCGATCGGCTTATCGTTAATGAATTACAATTAATTACACATTTTGACTTTCATCTCCCCTCCCAAGGAAACCGTCCGGAATTTCGGAATAAAAAGTATCCTATGTCCTACCTCGGAGTATGAACTCAAATCATGCCAAGTTTCATTTGAATCCATTCCGTAGTTTCGGCGTGATGCGCGGCCAAGATACAGACAGACAGACAGACAGACAAAAATGAAAAAAAAAAATAGTTTTCGTTTCAGTATCGATAACAGAGTGCCCTCCAAAAAAATTTTCAAAATATCTTCAATGTACAGAATTTGACCTGTTACATTTTTATTATAAGTATAGATAAATCGACAATCTGTTTTCGAGGGTCAAGATTGTCATTTAACCTCAACGCTATTTGTGTCGAGAATTATTACATTTAATTCTACATGCTTTTGAGTTTTCCCCGTACAATATACACTCATTTGCAAAAAAAAACGGGCGGTTTCGATTTTCTTCCTGGCTGAAAAAAATAAAATACCAAAAAGGTTTTAATCATTTGAACATGTTACTGGCCAGTTATAAAAGTGCATAATGTTTATAAGAGTACATTCCAAATTCAAATTTTTGACTGAGCATGGCTTTTAAAGAAAACAACTTTTAACTACATTTTGTTGCGCGAATTGCCTATAGTTAATATCAACTCTAATTAACTTTTTGTCATTTTTTAATAAATTATCTGATGTCCTTGACATTTAAAAGTATTGTTATTGCTGTTTAGCAATCTCGAAAATGGTAGATAAAGTGATAAAAGCAAGCAAAATTATTGCGCTGCTTGAAGAAGGTTGCAGCCAATGCTTCGTGGCTCAGAGGCTAAATGTGAGTCGGTCGACAGTTCAAAGGACCTGGCAGCGCTATCAAGAGACCGGTTCCGTCAAGAGAAGGCCTGGTTCTGGCAGAAAGACATGCACCGAACCACGGGATGATCGTTTTCTAGTTAGTCAAGCGTTGAGAAATCGCAAATCTTCTTAAGTGGACCTCAAAAACAGCCTCGAATAAGTAAGAAATGTGCAAATTCGTCTATGGACGTCAGGAGGAGGCTTCTCGCTGCTAATATACACAGTCATCGCCCGGCACGCGGCTCTAAATTACTCCGTGGACATCGAGTTGCTTAGCTTCGCTCGAAATTGTGTGTCATGGACTCATGAAGACTGGGATAGGGTATTGTTCTCCGATGAAGGATATCTCTGCATGGTGAAGACCGACGTCGGCGAGTGCTACGTAGACGAGGAGAATGCTTTGCAGAGGCATGTTTTGAAGAAATCACACCTTATGGAGGGGGCTCTGTTATGTTTTGGGCAGGAATAAATTCTATGGATCGTACGGAGTTAGTCTTCATCGAAAACGGTACACTGACTGGACACCGATACATAACGGAAGTTCTAATTCCTTATGCACAACCCGCTTTAACCGCTCTTGGCGAAAACTCAATTTTTATGGACGACAACGCTCGCGCCCATCCGTCTGGCGATGTGGAAGCGTATATGCTAGAAGTCGGAATTCATCGTTTGGACCCATAGAGCATGTCTGGGACGTTCTGAAGCGACGAGTGAGATCAGTGCAGCCGGCTCCGCAGACCATCAGAGAGCTAAAGAATGTGATTACCGCGGAGTGGGAACGTATTCCCCAAGAAACCATAAAAGATATACTCGCTAGCATGCCCAGACGAATGCAAGCTGTGATTTCAGCGAGAGGGGGTCACACTCAATACTATACTTTTATCTGCTTTTAATGTATTCAAGAAAAACAAAGAAATTAACGCGTTTCATTTTTATTTAGCGAGCAGGTACAATAATAGTGTTTTGAGCTTAAACATTATTTCTCAATAATTTAATCACAATGTTATGATAAAACTGGTGAAAACTATTCCTTCCTTAATAATTTATAAAATTCTGAGGATAACAATACCTAAAATTGTCAAACAAACTAATAGTAATTAACTATAAAATAGTTATTTGCTTAAGTGCCCGTTTTTTTTGCAAAAGAGTTTATTATACTACTAGCTTTTTATTTCTTGCATAATATTCCAAAGAAAATGACACATTGAAATGATTATAAAAAAGCTTAAAAAAGTAATTCGATTTTTTTAATGTTTTAATTATGATGTAAATTCTATTTGTTTTATGAAAGCCTAGATTCTGCGTAAGTAGGCCCTCTCTCTTTGGTTTGGAAATACATTGAAAGGGTCAATAGTGAATGGGATTATTTATTCCGTCAACTCACAGATCAAAACTTCAACAAAAATAATATTTTTTTAATTGGTATTTGGTATTGTTTATTTGAAAACTGAGTAGTATTAAAACAAACAAATAATAAATGTCTGTATGACCATTATTAATATGAGTAACGTGGCTGGTGGCAACATTTCTGTCACCAGGTAGGTAAACGCAATTGTGAAGTATCTCTCAAATGCAGTTGAAGCATCCAATAGTGCAGATTTCAAAGGAAACACAATTAACAGTCGAACACACAAATTCGTCGAATTCATGCGAAACTACACACTAAAGGAAAATGTAAACATGTTAGAATGCTTTGAGTTCATAACACGGTCGTCAAACCGATTTATTGGACGGCGCAGAATTTTGTTACTTCAATGTTAGATATTTTTTATGACACCTTAAGCCCAAGAGCATTCCTGCATCACCTGGGATACAAACATATATGAAACGCACACAAAAACACTGATAACAACAATAGATCCACAAAGTGTTGCCCCATGTGGGACTGGGGTTTGATCCCACAACTTGCGCCACAAGAAATGGGCGGCGCGGCGCGGCGTGGTGATCGCTCAAACCACTACACCCATTATCGACGAGCTACGGCAATCAAAACGGAAAGCTTTCCGTCCATATAATATACTAGCTTTTACACGCGGCTTCGCTCATGCAGACTTTCATCCCCTGATTTACCCCCTTAGGGGTGGAATTTCAAAAATTCCTTTCTTAGTGCTCACTTACGAACTAAAGAACCTACATGCAAAATTTCAGGATTGTAGCTTCAGCGGTTTGGGCTATGCGTTGATCTCTGGGTATGTCAGTCAGTCACCTTCCTCTTTTTAACCGACTTCCAAAAAGGAGGAGGTTCTATGTTCCACTGTATGTATTTTTTTTTATTTTTTTTTATGTATGTTACCTGATTACTCCGTCAGTTGTGGACCGATTTTGATTTTTTTTTTGTATTCGACAGGGTATGCTTCCGTGGTGGTCCCATTGCCAGCATATCAGGATCTGATGATGGGATCCCAGGGAAATCGAGGGAAACCCTCATTTTTTATAGGCACATACTATGTTTTTCGTATATTTTCTGAAGTTACACCGGTATTTGCGTCTGGTAGTCATCATTTTATGATGATGAGCTGATGATGTAAGGTACCACTCCTTTAAGGTTAGGAGTTGGAGGATAAATCTTTAAATATCATATGTATATAAGTTACCTTTAGTAGTATTCTTACAAATTATTTAGGTAAGCTGATGATGGAAGGTGGAAGGTACAACTCCTCAACGGTTAGGAGTTGGAGAATAATTCTTTCAATTTCATACGTATCTAAAGACCTTCAGTCGTATACTTTCAAGCTATTTAGGTGAGCTGATGATAGAAGATTAAACTCTTCAACAGTTAGGGATTAGAGGATGATTTTAATATTACACGTACCTTAATTTGTATTCTTGATGATGAAATTTGATGAAATAATTCAACTTACTACTTACCTACGATTGTTTGCACTAAAAACTGTAAAATAAAAACTTTTTATAAAAAAAAAACCGACTTCCAAAAACATCCAACGAAAACTCTCTGTCAAAAAACACTTAAAAGCGTAAAATAAACTGGTTCTTCATAAATTGCCTATACCTAATTCTTTATTCAATTAAATAGTAGTATTATAATGGGTGCTAGGTACCTAAAATCTGTTTGAAGTCGGTGCTAAGCCAAAAAGAATACAAACGAACAATTACAAAAGTCTAAGCGATAGTCACTTGGCACCGACTTCAAACAGATTTTAGGTACCTAGCACCCATTATAATACTACTATTTAAATGAATAAAGAATTAGGTATAGGCAATTTATGAAGAACCAGTTTATTTTACGCTTTTAAGTGTTTTTTGACAGAGAGTTTTCGTTGGATGTTTTTGGAAGTCGGTTTTTTTTTTATATACACACATCAAAAGTGTCTAGGGATCAACATATGTGTCTAGGGATCAACATATATTTTTGCAATAACTTTTCTCCTGATTGATATTAATTAAAATTTTCTTTAAGGATTCATCAAATAAAGTGTTTTCGTTTGTCACAGTAACGATAAACCAAGTCACCTTTGCATTAATAAAGAAATTTGCCATTTTCCTAATAAAAGGATTTTTGACATTTGAACCACTAACATTAAAGTTCGAAAAAAAGACTGAAATAACAGTTTTCTTTAAAATTTTATTAGGTAACTTAAACAATTAATAATCCGTGTTTCTACCGCGAACACTAACACAAGAACATCGGTTTGGCATACTCAAAATGAGTTCATCCAAATCACGCTGTGGAATGGCCGCCCATGTTCGTTGCAACAACAAAAAAAGGTCTTCTTGCGACTGGATACCCTCCATATTCGGCAGAGCTCTTCTCTGTAGCATATCCCATGCATGCTCAATCGGGTTTAAGTCTGGCGACTGAGCAGGCCAGGGCCAAAGCCACATCTCAATCTCAAGAAATCCGCATAAAAATGCTTGATCAATAGACACTTTTGATGTGTGTATATAGATAATTATATATAACTTCCGTAAACTAGTTGGAATGAAAAGATAACTCAAAATTTAAACTCACGAATTGAAAGGTTCAATACAAATTATTATTTAACTTTTCCGTTGCATGCTGTGATAATTTAATACTAGCAGCATAAATGCTGGATGCAAGCAAAAATAGACTTTAAAGCGGTGAATTTAATTCTTACATAATGCGTTTCAATGTGCTTCTACTCATTCATTGAACATTTCAATAAATATTGCTTAACTGAAAGTTCCGATCCGCTTTACGAATCATAGAGAATATTTTGAACGATTTATGCCTATAGCCTTCCTCGATAAATGTACCTTCTATCCAACACTGAAATAATTTTTCAAATCCGATCAGCGGTTCCTGAGATTAGCTCGTTGAAACAAACAATCTCTTCAGCTGTCAATGGCACTCCATAAAGGGCGATCCTCCGACAAGGTGAGGTGATCATCGCTGGCGGGCCGAAACCGCAACGGTTGATGTTGAACAGGTGTATATATGCTAATCGGCAGGAGAATTTCTATATCGTGATACAGGATTAGCAATTACTTCGTTGTTCGGCGAGTCTTCGGAAGCCGACACTTTAATATGTTTTTGTTGCGCTATCCAAAGAAATCGCCATAAATTACAACTTAATATTGTTAGCGAGTAATTGGCAACATTGATAAATAACATACAAAATCGATTGTCTATCTATGGTATTACCTGTTTAGTTATTATGGACTCATAAAGCTGTGTTCCTATTGACAAGCCAGATAGGATTCATCAAAAGGCTCTATACAGAGGGCTTGTTTAAATGTACACTGTATTGTGACGAGACAATACAGGTAGATAGGCGTGAAATGGACCGCCGAAAGGTAATACTATACATATGCATTATATCTTAATATATATATTTCTTGTGTGCGTGTGTATGTGACTGAACTCCTCCTAAACGACTGGACCAATTTTGATGAATTTTTTGTGTGTGTTCAAGGGGATCTGGGAATGGTTTAGATTCACAAAAACGACTGGACCGATTTTGATCAAATTTTTTGTGTGTGTTCAAGGGGATCTGGGAATGGTTTAGATTCACAAAAACGTAAGCGATGTTACGTGGGTCATAAATATGGCGGTACGAAGTTCGCCGGATCAGCTAGTAGACCTATAAATAAGCCGACAGATCATTTAAGTGAGAGCAAAATCACAATGACACATAGCTATGACGTCAGTAATTACGTCACTTAGATCCTGATGTACTTACTGGCTGTGGTGCTGCTATTGTATTTGGATTTCCGAATGTTAGCGATATTATAAGAATAAAGATATAATAAAGAAGCATATAGGACTATAGGTATTTGTAGATAAAGTTGTATACTATCTGTGTGTTTTGTAGTTAACTTAGCAATGGAGGCCTTAGAACTAAATACAAACGTTTTTAGAATAATGTATAATTTTAGCTGACCAAGTGATGCAGCATAAAAACTTTTGTCAAAGAGAAGGCGTTGTCATTAGGTCCTTTTATATCAAAGTTTCCTTCTAAACTGAATAAAATCACTACTGACCGTGATCTGGCGGTGGTGTGTAGGTGTTGGAAGGAATAAAATGTAAACTTATAATATTAATATTCAGTATACACACAGTAGCAGTCCAAACAGTACGTTATTACAAGCGGTCTTGTGATTGGTCACAGAATACGCACACAACCACCACGTTTCAATTGAGAAGGCTTGACGGCTGGCTGTGATACATTGTACGCACACAAATGTTTCAAACAACTTTGTGATTATGAGATAAAGATATCTTACTGTTCCTTGCCTCTGTGTGACAAAGTTTTGTGTTGAAAATATTACTGATTTTTACATTACATATTTCTTAGCTTTCTCTCTTTTTGCGACATTACAGTGTAAGGTAAACTAGTGACTGTAATAGTATAAAGACACTCATAACCAAATTTAAGACCAGTTTTTATTCGACAGATGCTATTGCGATCGTAGTTTACATAATTTTCAAATGTGATCTCAGGTTGTCTCACGATAAGACTCATTCTACCAGGAACCCGGAAAAAGGCTAGTGTGAATCAAAATCCTTCAGAGGTATACAATGTCCATACTTTGATGTTCCCTACTAAAGTGTGATCAGGGATTCAATTAATGATTGCTGAAATGACTGCACGTTTGGCCTAGTGGTTTAACGGTCACCACGCCGTTTCCTACTTCGCCAAGTGTCGTGGGTTCAAATCCCACTTAGGACAACACTTTGTGTGATCCACAAATTGTTGTTCTGAGTCTGGGTGTTCTTTGTGTCCGTTTCATGTATGTTTGTAAAGTCCCACTCGACACAGGATTTATTCCTAGAGCGGGAGTTGTCTTTAAAAAAAAAAAAGAATTAAGATGATTCAATAGTGATATACCCAGGTAGTAAGTATTTATCGGTATGCGGACAATACAACTAGTTAAATTTATCATTGTATCTATTTAACATAGCAGATGTCTTGCCTTAGCTGTCTCGCACAGAGAAATTGCAGTCTGCACCGGCTGGGTGAATACAGAGGATGACTAGATTCAGGTATTATTACTATCACATTGGCCATGTTAATGACATTTATCATGGTAATGAATAATGCCAATAATGGTGAAACCATGAAACTTATGATTAAAACGACAGCAAAACAGAAAAAAATATATTTATTCTGTCTGAGAGAACATATATTATGGCGTCGAGAGGCACTAATTCTTGTATTAATTACCAAACTTCGAAAAACTATCACTACCTAATAAATAACTGCCAAAAACAAATGATTGATGACAATTCCTTGGCTCGTTCTATCGTGTGTAACCTATTTTGCATGTTTCTAAAAGCTTATTAGCAGCCATTTTAACCCCCGACGCAAAAAGAGGGGTGTTATAAGTTTGACGTGTCTGTCTGTCTGTTTGTCTGTCTGTCTGTCTGTCTGTGGCACCGTAGCTCGCGAACGGATGAAGCGATTTCAATTTAGTTTTTTTTGTATGAAAGGTAAGTTACGTGTGAGTGTTCTTAGACATGTTTCATGAAAATCGGTACAGTCGTTTAAAAGTTATGGGGGTGAGAGTGGGGAAGAATAACCGAATGTCTGCAAAAATATCATTGGCGTATGATTACTCGATTTAGTGCTTGAGTAGGGGGTTTTTTAAATTTTGAATTTTAGCTTGTATTTAAGTAAATTCACTCTTCGTCTGACTTATTGACAAGAATCAAGAGAGGTCACCGAACAGTTAATGGAGAAACAATATTTTTTATGAATAAATCTTTGGACGGATGAATGAACTGAATAGTATAACCGATACTTATATGATACTTAACCGAATAAGGTCTTCTAGTTTTGTTGTTTTTGTGGTGTATAAATCGTTTACTCACAGTGATATGCAAAAAACATCAACTCTCTCTTGGTCTTATTTACGTTCGTATCTACAGGATTATACTTGACACACCGGAACTCAATGGATAGGTACATGACTCACTAGACAACTATCGATCACCCTTATGGGCTAACTAAAATAGTACTAAGTTCATTTTAATAGAAAAACATACAAAACCTATGTTTTATCATTGCAATAATAACACATGATAGTTTTCCCACAACACCTCGAGTCAACCTCCTTACGTTAATTGTAGTGCAATCGTATTTCCAACAGCTGTATAATTTAAACATAATTACTCGTTTGTAAATATCTATTACTAGTGGTTGCCCGCGGTTTCGCCCGCGTATATATCGGTTATCGGCAAATAGTAACCTATGTGTTATTCTGATGTATAAGCTATATTACTGTAAAGTTTCATCCAAATCCGTTCAATAGCTTCTCCGTGAAAGAGTAACAAACATCCATCCATACATCGATCCATACTTACAACCTTTCGCGTTAATAATATTAGTATAGATGTATTATGCCTGCATATAATATATTTATTGTAATATATGATATTCCTGTTATTATATATATTATACTCTTGTTATTAAGTCCATGCAAAGATTGTCAAGAAGAGCTCGCTTTGAGCGATAAGACCGCACATTGTTCCTTACTTTAGCATACTAAAGATCCATTTTAAATAATTAAAACAAGAAAGAGCGCATACAAAAGTCATAGTATAAATAAGGACTTGTCCCACTTACAACAACTAAACGCAGAAAGACCGTCAAGTTATCAACGAATGGCCAAGTAGATACTTAAATATTACAAATGTTAAAATCACTTTAAATGGCAATGTCAACCGTTTTGTACTTACACAGTGCCATACTGTGTCATTTTGTTTCGTAAAATGTGAATGTTAGTTATACTCGGCGTCGTAGTTGGAAAACAAGATCGACATCGTCCCACCGGTTGACGTCACTTATGTCCAACCGGTTCCGAATGTTGCATTTTTGAAACATGCTAAAATGGAAGATATAAGATACTTTGTGTTAATGTGAATATGATTTCAAACGTACCTAAACTTAGCTTTAAAAGGCTATTCTGTATGAGAGGAATATGTTGAGACGGTACTTAGACAATTCGTTTTGTCCTTATCGGTGGTGAAATGACTATTAAAAAATACACGAATAAGATTATGTATTTAAGAACACCGATGATAAACACAAGTTTTTAATTTCTCATTTTCATTGCTCTAAGCGCGAAATAACTTAACTAAACGAAACGACGACGGTTAAAAACCTGAGTTTACCAAATACATATATCATACAGTTAATCGTGATTATTGCTTACGTGGCTAAAGTAATATGTACTTAAGATGACCCTTATTTTATATAATAACTAGCTGAAATACGCAACTTTGTCTGCGGTTCTTTTAATCATGCTCGGCTCCTATTGGTCTAAGCGTAATGTTAACTATCCCATCTTACGCATAAAAATAAAACACAAATTAAAAAAAACAGTTCGATAGTTTTGGACACACAAGGTTTTGGAGTTCATTGTGAGCAACGACATGACAAGAGAGTTATATATAATGGATAAGTATCATTTTGAATTGTATAATACTTCATACTTATAATGAAGTTATTAAAGTGTTACACCCAAGATAGAAGGTCAACCGGACCTTCCATCTTAGGAGTAACACTTTAATATATTGTAACATTGCGTTGGTTGCCTTGTGTGTGTCAGCTGAAGTATGTACCTACTTCATATATTTACTGATAAATATTTTTGGGAAGCAATAAGTCCTGAAATTGAAATCAGTTTTATCGTGAACATATTTACGTTCTAATATATATAAATTATCCCATTTTCAAAATAAAATACGCCTTAAATACACTGGCTAAATGCCTGTGACCAGCCAGTGTCTCTCTCTTTAGTCGTTCTCTCACTGCTGAGGTTCGTGAATCCATTTGATTCCGTCAACCAGTTGTCTCCATCGGTTCCGCTCTGTAGCTTGGTGGAGTGCGTCGCTGACAGGTATTTTAAGTTCCTCCGTAATTTTGGTCCGACCATCGCTTGGGACTTCTAAATGCCTGTGACCAGCCAGTGTAACCTCTGCGAAATGGCAAGCAATCATTTTATTAGTATTTTTTAAAACTTATTTGAAATCAGCTTTCTAAAGCCTATCCTATAATAACATAACTCTTAATTGTACACCAGATTACAGTTATATTATTATTTACATTACATTACCAAAATTTTCTGAATAGTAGTAAATATATTAATTTACATAGACAAATACGAAAAATGTAGTCAAATTAAAAACAACATACTATTTAAAGTTCAAGCTTTAATTGTTGGAATATGTTAAACAATAATTAAATTTAAAAGACCGTAATTAGATTTAGACAACATGTTCTTACTTTTATTTATTTATTTGTTACTTTAAATTAAAGGTTTTCCCCACAACTCACAATGTAAACAGGTTCAACGATTCCGTGAAAGGGGTAGTCGCATAAGCTCCGTTAACGGGTAATTATGAGAAGTGTAAATAAAAACATAAGAACGAGAGGTTGCTTAAGTAACTAAGCTTAGTACCGCTATGAAAACCGTTAATATAGTATTTTCAGGAATTAACTGTGGCAGTGCATATTCTAGATGAGTTCTTCGAAATATGACAAAAGCCGTATTTATTTGATAATAGTTTAACAATTGTTATGTAACCTTCATAATAGATTAAAAAACATACCTATATTTATTTCAGAGTCTTACCTACTTATAAGTAAGTATATCTATATTTATAAAACAACAAGTCCTGACTGATTCATCACCGTCGAGCGTAAACTATTAAAGTTAGGGTCATGAAATTTTGTTAGTAGGTTCGTTTTATTGAGTACCCACTAAAGAAGGAATTTCGAAATTTCTACCCCTAAGGGGGTGAAGTAGGGGTTGAAAGATTGTATGGAAATCCGTCATTTATTAAGTTAGAAACATTAAACTTTATTTTTAAGCTACTGATTAAAAATGACTAGATACGTATTTACGTGTTTCTGTATATTCCATCCCTAAGGGGAAGAAAATGGGGTTGAAATATTGTATTAAAGTCCGTCATTATTAAATTAGAATAATGAAACTTTATATTTGAGCTACTGATTAAAAACGAGTAGACACGTATTTAAGCGTTTCTAGATATTCTACCTAAATCCTTTGTGTAATGGGGTGAAATAGGCGTTGAAAGATAGTATGGAAGTCCGTCATTTTTAAGTAAGAAACATTAAACTTTATCTTTAGGCTATTGATTAAAAATGAGTTGATGCGTCTTTAAGCCTTTCTGGATATTCTACCCCTAAGGGTGTAAAATAGGGGTTGAAAGATTGTATGGAAGTTAGTATGGAAGTCCGTCATTTTTGAAGTTAGTAGCCTGAAACTTCGTCTTCAGGATTTTGTATACACATAAATGAATACTTATATCAGTACATACTGGATTTTATGCAACGTAAAAAGCTTGTTATATTATGCATGGAAAATGCTTCAAATATGCACGAAAATTCGCAAAATATGCAAAACTAAATTACTAATTTTAGGAATCAAAAAAGAAAACACCTGGTTTTTTTTTACGAAATCCTCATACGAATAGTAAATTAATTAAATTATCCTTTGATAGGCTATAATAGGTACAGTGACATTACATGACATTAAAACTATTTAATACTAGTTTTTGCTCGCGGCTCCTCCCGCGTGTATATCGGTTATCGCGGTAAATACACACATCAAAAGTGTCTAGGGATCAACATATGTGTCTAGGGATCAACATATATTTTTGCAATAACTTTTCTCCTGATTGATATTAATTAAAATTTTCTTTAAGGATTCATCAAATAAAGTGTTTTCGTTTGTCACAGTAACGATAAACCAAGTCACCTTTGCATTAATAAAGAAATTTGCCATTTTCCTAATAAAGGGATTTTTGACATTTGAACCACTAACATTAAAGTTCGAAAAAAAGACTGAAATAACAGTTTTCTTTAAAATTTTATTAGGTAACTTAAACAATTAATAATCCGTGTTTCTACCGCGAACACTAACACAAGAACATCGGTTTGGCATACTCAAAATGAGTTCATCCAAATCACGCTGTGGAATGGCCGCCCATGTTCGTTGCAACAACAAAAAAAGGTCTTCTTGCGACTGGATACCCTCCATATTCGGCAGAGCTCTTCTCTGTAGCATATCCCATGCATGCTCAATCGGGTTCAAGTCTGGCGACTGAGCAGGCCAGGGCCAAAGCCACATCTCAATCTCAAGAAATCCGCATAAAAATGCTTGATCCCTAGACACTTTTGATGTGTGTATTAGCCTATGTGTTATTCTGATGTATAAGCTATATTACTGTAAAGTTTAATCCAAACTCGTTCAGTAGTTTTTGCGTGAAAGAGTAACAAACATCCATCCATCCATCCATCAATATTTACAAACTTTCCCGTAAAATATTATACCACCCTAAGGTTGACTGGTAGGGAATACCCTGGGCATGATTGTTGTAAACGTAAACAATCAAGTATTTTTCCAAATATTCAGTGGTAAGATTGTACCTTAGTCTTAATAGTTTGTATAAAATATTTTTGTTCCCATGTAAGTGACTTTGCCTTATAGAGAAAATAAAGATCTTTAAACCGAAGATTGTGTCTTCAATCATTTCTTCAAAACAAAAGACAGGCGCAGCTACTGATTGAAATGCGATCCGAAGCGATGCGAATCCGACCAGTCACAATTATTACTCAGAAACCCTATGACTATTAAATTTGGTCGGATTCTGGATATATGCATCTTATACCGATAATATGCATCTTAACTAGATCTTGTGTAAAATAATGCTATTACCGCTGAGGATGGCTTAAATATGCAAATGCATATGCAAATATGCAAATGCATATAATCCGGTCTCTAATCAGCATTTATGGGAATTCTATTCCCAAGGGGTTAAAATATATACATACACTAGCTTTTGCACGCAGCTTCGCTCACGCAGACTTTCCTCCCCTGATTTATCCACTTAGGGGTGGAGTTTCGTAAAATCCGTTTTTAGCGGATGTCTACACCATATAAGGAACCTACCTCCCAAATTTCAAGTTTGTAGGTGTTATAGTTTCTGAGATTTGGTGATTAATAAGTGAGTGGTATTTCGCTTTTATATATATAAATATAAACAACTTCCACGCGAGCAAAGCCGCGGGCAACAGTAATAGTTATATTATAGTTATAGGTATACATCTGTCATTGATTATTGTTAAGGAATGAAATGTAATAAAATAAAGGGCAATGTGATTCTTTGTGATAATTCCGTAATTTTGTCACAGTCAATATTATCGTCTATGGGATTCCTGACATCTTGTAAATCTTTATAACTAGCTGTTGCCCGCGGCTCCGCCCGTGTATATGTCGGTTATCGCGGCAAATAGTAGCCTATGTGTTATTCTGGTGTATAAGCTATATTACTGTAAAGTTTCATCCATATCCGTTCAGTAGTTATTGCGTGAAGAAGTAACAAACATACACACAAACTTTCGCCTTTATATATTAGTGTGATGTGATAATACCTGTGATCTCACAAGTCAAGGAGGATGTGTTCATTCCATACGAGTGCTAATCTAACCACACAGGAGTTACGCTAATGTAGTGTGAGCCGTGACGGGAACATTTCACGGTTGATTGATCTTATCGATTCTTAAAACTTAACATAATTGTAATATTTTATATGAAAAGCTAGAGCGTTGTAACCAGTTTAAATTTTCCAACGTGTTACTTGTGTACATGTTTTATTTATAGTTATAGATATGACATGAGCGCGACCGCGTCAGAAGGCCAACTGGCTCACTTCTCGTTCTGTGACCCTTGCTTGTAGCTGAGTTTATTACAATATGTTTGTATTCTAGAGTAATAAAAGTGAAAGTTGTAACTTTGAATAGAATACTAATACGACTGTTATGTGCATGTGTTGTGAAGGAAGGCTCGTAGGTGCTTCCTTAACAAAGTAACTTACCATAGTAGCTTAAATAACCACGCTATCCTTGCAGTCATTTAATTAAATGATGTTACATCCTGTATAACCACACATTTGAAGTGTTATGTACATGTTCCATTGTAGAAATTAATTACATATAACAAGCATGTACAAAAGTTAAAGTGCTTTCAACCGTTTGTTTTGACTAAAAGCGCAATAAAACGTCTAATTTGTGTCATTAAAACATAAAAGTGTATGTAAAATGAATATTACGGCAGTTCATTAATGGATAAATCAATACCATTATTTATGGAAATCTGTGAGGTAATAAAATCAGAGCTTATGTGTATGTGTCCACATTTTTTAGGCCAGCACTTATTTGATAAATTCCTTTTCGATATGTCGTTTTGAACTTTCAATACTTCATAAGTAACTGTAAAGGTATTTGTTTATTTTTTTAGAAATTTTCTAAAAATGAAACCAAGTTAATTTGTGTGTCTATAATTTGTGCATCAGATTGAAATAAATAATAAAACATTTTGTGATAAGTGATTATTCGACTTACGTTCTAAATATTATTTATATTAAAATATGTTAGGTTTACTTGTAATTGGTTATTAATAAAAAGAGAGGAATCATTAGTTTATATATGAATATCTTTTTACGACATTGCTAATAGGGACCATCAATCCTTCTGTCTCCATGACTCCCCTCTTATGAATGTCAATTTTTATTTCGATAACTATATTTAGTACGGAAACTATGATTTATGAAGACATTTTTTTCTGCTACTAGAGAGTGGAAAATTATTCGAAGCTTTTATAGTTGTCTACAGCCTTAGGCGAAAAGTCGTTCAGAATTTGTTGACAATGTTTATTTGTCTTCAAAACGGTCTCTCCATCCTTTCTGTGATCAAACAAGACGTTGTAAAACATGATGGCCGTAGTCAGAAGCCTAATACATATCTACGCTTTCGCGAACAGTTTTGTTGTTCAAATATTGACTGACATGTAACATGCTACCTTTAGCTTGTTCAATTATTTTAAGTTTATGACAAATCAAACAATGACATTGGTCGGGGGACGGCTGACATGAGTCAGTCAAGTGCTTATTTTTACTCCTGTATCTTGACTGGGATACCTATCAAAAGAACGTCAATAAGTCTACTTTGTGTATCTATTCCATTCCACTAAACATCAAAGAGTATCACGTGGGATGATCATATTATAAAACATCGGTACTTACTACCACAAACCTTTCACACTGTTCACGACCCCGACCAAACATTTCTAACGCGGGGGTAGAATTTTAAATCCTACACATTTTCTTCCCCCATAAACTATACAACATAAGTAAAAGAACTAAAAACAAAATGGAATAGTTTTATATTTGAAGTTAGCTAATGTGCGTATAATTATGAAACCAATTCGAAGGGATAAGAATTATGGAGTTTTGAAATTAAAAATGTACAAAGTTATTAATTAAATGGACTTTGATTTTCCTGTTTGCACATAAATACATTCTAAATTGTTAGCATTTATCCTCAGAAACTGATTGTTGTTCTGAACTTCAGAGAGGGCTGTGTCAAGCAGTGGATAATATTTCTTGGGTGTCATAATAGGGTACACTTATAATAGCTATAACAGTTACACTAATAAAATAATAAAAAAAACTATTTATATTACTGTTATAATAACGCATAAAATAGTTGACCTGTTCTAAAAATCCTTGAACAAGTGACTGGACTTTTTACAAACACAAAAGTAACCTTACTGAGCAATATAAAAGTTCTAAAGTCAACAAATCTCTCGCTGCAAATGTACGTGTGTTAAATTATGTTTTGAATGTCTAAATTACGTAACTGCAACAGGTTGTATTCGTTGCTTAAGCCAAAAATAACTATAAGTACGTACAAATATCGAGTGAACTTTAAATCAAGCGCCAAGGTTTCTACGAGTCCGCACAGAGAGAGCGGTAAGAGGGCCATTGTTCAAAAGGTCCATTTAAACAAATCGTTATAGAGCAAAACTCGGTCGGTTGTGAAACATATCTAATCATGGTACGGAATACAAGATAATTCTCTTCTAAAACAATTTAGGTGCTACAAGTGAATAACGTCTGAAGTAGTTATATAGATAGAAAACTCTTTATGTATACACCGTATTACAGATTTACAAGAGAATACATAAAATAACTGGAGGAGGCTTTTACCTTCCGTTGAGAGGGGTTAACTAGACTATATTTATCTATTTTTACATATCATGGTTAATTAAAACTTTAAAAATGCATTCAAAATACAATATTAGAAGTATGAAAGCACTGTATATCAATTAATAAGTTATATTAAGTTAAATAATTAACAAACAACCTTATTGATTTTGTATGTACACTGTTATAAATTGTCAATTTGTACTGTAACAAGAAATAAAATGCTTTTTATTTTTTTACATGAAATGATAAATATATAGATATGTATAACATACAATGGGCGGGCGGCCTTATTGCCTAAAGCAATCTCTTCCAGGCGAAAGTAGTAGATCACGGTGCAAAGAGTTTTGAGTTTATTGATATTAGACACTAGTAAGAAGTTATTGTCTGATAACATGTAAAGCTTTAAAATACCGGTACATTATGTACATTTCGGTACATTTTTAACCGACTTCCAAAAAGGAGGAGGTTCTATGTTCCACTGTATGTATTTTATAAAAAAAGCATCGATGATAATAATAGATATATTTTTTAAATCAAATAGAATACTTGTTTGCAAACGGCGGTTTCGCTTATTTTACGATGTTGACAATGTTGAACCAACACACAGAATATCATGTCGATCATTCATTACTTATATAAAAAGTTATTTAAATTAACAAGCCAGAAATCAATCTTCATTAGCAGGTATCTAAACGAAGGGCTCATTGCAGAATTTCATTCGGAAATTTTAATAAACAGAGTAACCGCAACATTCGAATCGGGCTGGTATTCCACAAAATTCATTTTCATAAATGTACATTGCCAAATAACCCCATAAATAGCATGAAATAAATATATTCAAATAAACAAAATTGAATTTATGTGTATGATTTTAAATTAACAGCTTTGCACACATTAATGATTATAAGAAAAACAGTGATGTACACAATATTAATACAAGAAACAAGTCTAAACTCGTTGGTACCTATCATCGCTTACATAAGGTATACAACTCATTCGAAGATCTTGGTATACGTATTTATTATAAAATTCTTACAGATGTGATTGACCTTCCTATAGATAAATTCAAGCGTACTGTAAAAAATCACCTTATTAGGAAAGCCTACTATACGATCGGCGATTATCTGAAAGACAAACATTCATGGGCTTAAGGTGTTATTATATATACACTGACTATTGAGCTAAATTTATTTTTTATTTCGAATCATGTATTAAAATGTGGCATGTTGGTACTCCGGTTTGTATTGTTTATATACTATAACCTAATGACATCTAATTTTTTTTTAACACCATAAGTAGAAGGTGCAGCGCTACGTTTTAGTTTTCATGTTTTCCTCATAAAACAAAGCTCGGTTTAATCATAAAATACGTAAATATACCAACGTTTTACAAAAATCCAAGTACCTATTCATTATTATATTTACTGTTTTATCAACATGTTTTTATTATTCCACCCAGCCAGCAGGTAGAGAATATTCTACATACTTGTATTTATATCTGTGTGAGAGAGATCAATATTTCTTGATTACTATATTTTTTTTAAATTAATTGTTTTTAAATTATCTTCCACTTACATAGGGAATTTTTTATACCATTAAAAAAAAAATGAACTAAAAGTTATTTAATGATCAAATGAATTAAGTAACTAGTCTGCATATTTTCTTATAAAGTTAGGTAGAAATCCTTTTATCGAACTGGGTATAATTAATCCTAACATACTGCAAAGAATATTTGTTTAAAAACTTTTACCAACATTAATGCCTCATAAAACCATTCATATTATTGAAGGAAAAGTAGAAGATGAATTACACGTTGACCTCGATTCTGACAACGCCGGACAAAACGTAGGCATACTTCTGAGATTTTTTCTGCCAAGTCGCAGGTGTATCGATGGACCGCTATGTAGCACCAATTATCGATACGATACGAATTAACCCCATTTTATGTTTTTTTAAAACATTTCTCAATCTCAATTCGGAACAATTTTTTTTATAAACAAGTTGATGGAGGTCATTGTGTTTCAATCTTCCATAGTTTAAAAATTTGGTTTTCTATGCTTTGCTACGTTTAGAGAAAGAACGGAACCACGGTATGGTCGGTATGTCCTCCCAACTGTTGGAAAATATTTCCACCATTCCATATTTGTTTATTCTAGATAATATAGTATGTAGAGTCATCACCTTCTTTCTAGCCTTACCGATTTTACTAGAGTATCAGTTTTTCCAAGGAGCGACTGGCATCGGACCTCTGTGTGAACTGAATTCTAAGGTTGAACTAGTTACCAGTATATTTTAGGGCACCGATTTCCCAATAACGACTGTCATAAGTGTTCATGACAACCGGGACCGACGCCCACGGCTTAACATGCACTCCGAGGCACGTGCGGAAAACGTCATATCCCTACTACCTACTATTAGAATTTCATGTAAGAAAAACCCAACAGCAGTCCGACCCGGAAATCGAACCAGAGACTTCTTGGTCGATAGTTGCTTACGCTAACCGCTAGACGGCTAGTCCAACGCTAGCTATTACATCAGATAAAATATGTCTGAATTAAATTATTATGAAACTAGATCCATCATTTAATCTATTAATAAAGATTTAACCTGATGCAATAACATGTTAACACATTTCATTTTATTTCCTCAAAAGATTGTCAAATGTTTTTTTTTTTTTTTTTTTTTTTTTTATGTATGGCCCGCCATAATGACTCTACTCTGCCTGATGGAAAGCATAAGCAGAATCCAAGAGTGGTGGTCACCATACTCATTGCGAATGCAGACAATGCAGCATGGCGACCCACACCATGGCGGCCTAGTGATGCTTCTGCATCTTTTAGTCTAGTCAACAAGTATGGAACTTGTTGACTAGACTATTTTTTTTTTTTTATTTCCAATGATGCAGAAGCATCACTAGCCTGCCATGATGTGGGTCACCATGCTGCATTGTCTGCATTCGCAGTGAGTATAGTGACCACCACTCTTGGATTCTGCTTATGCTTTCCATCAGGCAGAGTAGAGGAATTTTGGCAGGGTTAAAACATAAAAAAAAATGCTGAAATGAAGTAAAAGTTTATTTATATTTATTCTAACACAATTTTATAGTCCAGCTCTGCAATAAACAATACAATAATATCCTAATACAAAACCGGTTTCAACGATAACCTTAACATTTGGATTTCTCTCAATACAAAAAAGACGACAAAAAGTTAGTGATTAATTTTATCAAGTCCAGTTTTGTTGCGACATCGGATTGCAAGAGATTGCCGCTGGTGCTCCGTACTTGGGGACGGTCACGATCAATGGGCGGTTTGCTATGTTAGGTACATTGAAAAAAAGCACGAAGTTTTATTAACCAAGACTATCTATACTAATATTATAAACGTGAAAGTGTGCAAGTATGGATGGATGTATGGATGTTTGTTACTCTTTCACGCAAAAACTACTGAACGGATTTGGATGAAACTTTACAGTAATATAGCTTATACATCAGAATAACACATAGGCTACTATTTCCCGCGATAACCGACATATACGCGGGCTTAGCCGCGGGCAACAACTAGTACATAAATATAGCTTTCATCAGCAGCCTTCGTTAGTCAAACGCTGGTTATAGGTCTTAGGAAGGAGATTTTGCCCTACCATATTATGCTGTTCAGACGAGTCGGTAGGCACAGGATTTGTCAGATTTTCGTTTTCTTTGCGTTGCTGTTGTCCTGCGAGTTTTGCTCCGTTAGTCAGCTCTTAGGACACCCCCAGGGCGAATAGCTGTGGTGACATTCCGCCACGAAGATAAATATGCATCTTCAGTAATATTGACACATTATAAAGAGTATTATTTTCAAAGTACTTTTGTTCAAAGGATACTTTGAGAGTTATCCTTTGATACGCTAGTTTTTAAATACAATTATATTCTTGTTAGGATTAATATTGACTAAATTTAGACGTATGCACGAGATTGAGCATTAATAGATAAATAAAAGTTCATTCATAGCAACCACTTTGTGGTTGGAAATTTAAACGTTACCTCTATTGCAGGTTCATTTTGTTTTTATAAAATTTTCCTGGGGTC
The DNA here is from genome assembly GCA_949125395.1 of Diaphora mendica. Classification (NCBI taxonomy): domain Eukaryota; kingdom Metazoa; phylum Arthropoda; class Insecta; order Lepidoptera; family Erebidae; genus Diaphora; species Diaphora mendica. The sequence continues at coordinate 6,754,688 of OX421312.1, read as the reverse complement.
CGTTTATATGTATGACGTTTACTATTTCTCAAATTGTAGTATTCTGATATCAAGACCGAATTCACAATGATCTAATTTATGCCTGACCTGTCTGATGACAATCCTCCAATTGAATTAAACGAAGGAAGAGGAATAGGTCGAAGGAGTTAGGATAAGTAACTATAGGTGCTAAATGGGAAACAGATACAATTTTGTGTTGCTGGGCGGAGAGTACACTTAACTTGTCCTTTTTTGACATTACCATTTTTTTTTTTATTTATCTTTATTGTACACATAACAGTTAGAAAAAAAAAAGAGTTGCAATTTACAAATGTGACAATTAGCGGTCTTATCGCTCATGGCGATCTCTTACAGACAACCTTAGTACGGAAATTATGGTAAGTGACATTAATTGGGGTAGCAGTAGTGGGGCGCACAAATCTTAAATTTAGTGTGTGAATAAGAAAAACAATCATCAAATTTAGAAAATTCAACATTCATATAAACATACATACATCTACTCATACATACATACACATACACATACATACATAGAAATACATACATACACAGACTTAAATAAATAACAATTAATTATAATGACAGATAATAATCCTTCACTAGCTTTTTGAAAACGGGCAAGGTTTTAGCGTGACGGATTGTTTCAGGCAAATTGTTCCAGAGTCTTACTGCTTGCACAGTAAAGGATTTGTCTGTAAACCGGTAATTCATCATAGTTAATAATAATAATTCGGCAGGTAGTGTATGTATTCTGTCTTTACACGTCTTCAAAATGTTGTTAATTGGGAGTGATACTTGAAGCAAAAACTTTGTACCCCTTTTTACGAAAAATATGCAAAAGGAATAAATAGTATGTCATGTTTGGTATAATTATAGTTTATATGGAGGAGGAGTGCAGAAAGCTAAAAAAAATAGTTTAGGGTCAAGTTTCAACCACTGAGCGATCAGTATTCGGATCTAAGATGCTTACTTTACATACGGATTAGTTTCGTTAAGCTCTAACTTATTGTTAAAAATATTAGTAGGAGGCAAATCTGTTGTATTATATTTCGTTACCGGTTTAAAGACTTTAGCATAAACCTACAACGCAAAATTCTCTGCTAATAGGTATTATAATGATAACTTTGTCTTCAATTTGACGAATATTTGAGCCGTCTAATGGATTCCTTACTGTTAAAACATAAGTCGACTGTGCTAAGCTTGAAATTATGAGAGGTTTTCTCTAAACTATTAAGACGGTAAATGTCAACCTATTTCGTATAATAATAACATCTGTATTACGATAGAAATACATGTAGGTACATAGTATAAGTAAAGATTCCTAGAACTTAAAGGTTAAACATTTCTTTACATCTATACAATAAAATAAAATTGGAGTGTCTGTTTGTAGTATTTAAATAACCGCTTTTTACTTTTTTTATGGAATAGGGGGCAAACTAGCAGATGTATCGCCTGATGGTAAGCGATTACCGCCGCCCATTGACACCCGCAACACAACAGGCGTCACAAGTGCGTTGCCGGCCTTTGTGGGCGGGGGGAGGAGGCGGGGGGAAGGGTTGGGTATGGGCCTCCAGTATCCTCCCTCACTCGGTGAAATACAGCGCAAGCTCTGTTTCACAACGGTTATCTGTGAGGCAGTGATATCACTCCGGTCGAGCCGGCCCATTCATGTCGAAGCGTGGCTCTCCCACGTGTAGGTACTTATGTATGTATACACGGTACATATACCAAAATATTTTATTTATATATTTTTGTCGTCTTTTTCTTTGTTCCGGCTAATCTCTGGAACGGCTGGACCGATTTTGACGAGACTTTCACTGACAGATAGCTGATAATATATCTAAGGAGCAACTTAGGCTACTTTTTTAGACTAGCTTTGCCCCACGGCGTTACCCGCAGTTGTTGTTGCTCCGCGGGTAACACCGGAGGGCTCAGATAGCTGTAAATAAAGTTACACGTGTATTCCTGAAAGTATGAAGTTCATTCCATTGACCCAGCATAGGACATTCCTATATGGCACATTATGTGCCCAGGATGCTGTGACAATGGTAGGTATGTGACTCTCTAAGTGTGTGTACACCTACTTATATTATATGTATATCTACATATTTTATTTATGTATAGGCGTCGAAGTATCTAAATTTTGTCGGCAATACATAGGTCATTTTCAAAGGTGAGGGTAAGAAGGGTAGTTATGGCAGTCTATGTATGTTTGAATGTTAAACTGTACTGGACTTAATCGATTTGGTGTAAAAATGAATAAGGTGTTAATAGATTCGTAAAAATGAGCCAATGTGATATAGGCTATAAGTAAACATTTCATCAAAGGTTTTTACGTTGTCGAGTTGTAGTTGCTTTATCCATGTCTTGTTGATGTCCAGAATCTGACATAAAATTTTCTAAATTAATGCATAAGTTAAAACCTTAATTTTTACATGATTTATAATTCAAAAAGAATCCCACTTTTATTCGCTAATAGTATTTGACGAATACGGTCTCCGCCAACATTTTTCCACATTTTTTGTTTCAGGTACCTACATCAACTTTATGATTATCGGGATAGAGTATAGATTCGTTTGCCAGTAAGTCGTACTTCAACTTGAACTTGAAAATAATTGTTACATAAAAATATTAACGATGGTTATGTGGGCGAGATATATAAATATGGCTATTGTGTACTCTTTTGTATTATGTACTTACTTCTAATTTAATAGAGACACATTAATTATAGTAAATTATAATGTTTATTTGTACACACAGAACACGAATATCTGTGTTTGTACAGTAAGTACAGTGACTTCGTCTAAAATAAATTCAACATACATTTGTACCTTGCCTTTATACATTGTGGTTCCATTGCTGAGAGATGAGGATTAAAACTGAAGCGAATAATAACATATCAACTGAATGACCATGTACAAATGTCGGTAACAAATTAAAACAATATTTCAAGCGAGTTGAATATCGAGTCAAACTATGAGCTTAAGCTGATTAATCAGTAGGTACGGTACACAAACCAACTTATCATTTTTATTTAAAGATAATAGTTATTTGTTATACAAGAGTGCAAAGTTGCTTTTTAACCGCGTGCTCAATTTTGATGACCGAGCAAGCGAAGGATTCTAAAATTGAATCACGAGCCCAGCGAGTGATTTAAAAATTAGAATCCTGAGCGTTAGCGAGGGAATCAAAAGAGCACTAGGTAAAAAGAAATTGCACTCGAGTGCAACACGTAACTTTTCATCCCACCTCAGCGAGGAAATGACTAAATGACGTGAAAAGAAAATGGCGCTGGCAAAGCAAATCAAAAAAAATCACCAACAAGGTTCCGAGTCTGAGTTTATAAAAATTTTATGATAAATTCGGCACTATGGAGGTAGAAGTAAATAGGTTTAATGATGTTTTGACTTCACAAGCTTAGTGCGCCTGATGTTCTAAATTCAATTTTACTTTATCCTCTAGCGAATAAAAACGGCTTTTGCACTCAGATATCGAAGGGCACGAATACTCTTTACGAGCTGGTGGGATGAAAAGGTAATTTGTATCTGGTTATTAAAATTATTGTGAGACCTGACTACTCAGCCGTGGTTTCGATATCTTCCTATGACAAATACTTGTGAGATTAGTAAGTACCATCATTTGTTTTAGGTCTGTCTCTAAATCAAGTTAGATTTAAAAAAATATGTATTTATATACGTAAAAGTTTGTCTATCAGCAATCTAATTAAGATAAACTCTGCCTAGCTTGGTTCAGACGACCATATGTTGGATGTTCCGAGTTATTACAATCAATCTTCTGTAATAAATAGTTTTACGTACACGTCGGGTACAAATTGTTCTCAGAATAAATACAAAATTTGAACTATGTGGAATGTTATTAAATTACAGATATTTAATCGTAATACTTCAAACATCAATATTATTTTAAACGAAGTGGGTTGTTGTCTTCATTTTATTAAATATCGGAGTGTACATTATAAATTTTTATTTAGAAACTATGTGTCCCATTTAAAACAAAAATTATGCACAGAAGTATAAATTAAGCATATCATTTTTGAAATATTTTATGTATAAGCTTCGATTCGGCTCATCCTTCCTGTGCCGACCAATAAAACCTGGACACTACCAGCGCACGTGTATTCCGAGACCTTCAAGTGAGGCGTGAAAAAGCATCTCACTAGGCTTCCATAGTTTGGGTCACCATGTTGCATTGTCCGTATTCACATTAATGATGGTAACCCCTTGATTCTACTCATACTTTCCATCAGGTTATTTAGACCTTTTGGCAGCAATTTTATAAAAAAAAACCAGTTTAGAAAGCTATATTTTTTTAAAGTATGTTTTGTAAAGTAAAATATTATGATATAACAGTTTCATAAAACTATTTTGGTTGCATACACCTATTTTTGACCTATCATTTTAGACAAACCCTATTAAATACAAGTACAAATCAAGGAAATAAATCAAAACCAAAATAATTTTACCGTGGGAGAGCCACGCTTCGGCATAAATGGGCCGGCTCGACCGGAGTGATACCACGGCCTCACAGAAAACCGGTGTGAAACAACGCTTGCGCTGTGTTTCACCGAGTGAGTGAGGATACCGGAGGCCCATACCCCAACCCCTCCCCCCATTCCTCTCCCCATCCCCCAAAGGCCGGAACCGCACTTGTGACGCTTCTGGTGTTGCAGGTGTCCATGGGCGGCGGTAATCGCTTACCATCAGGCGTTATGTCTGCTCGTTTGCCGCCTATTCCATAAAAAAAAACATTCGAAAATCAACCAATAAGCGATCTTTAACAGAAATAACTGCACAACAACAAACAAGTTTTGGAGTACTTAATATTTTTTATAAATATAATACAAGTCACAAAATGTCCTTCTACATTTAGTTCTAAAACGTTCAAACTGAATGTGTATTTATTCTTTGTAACCGTGGGAGAATAATCAAGGTTGAACACGTTGCTAAGAAATTGGTAACAACTCCGTTTGTTGGGTGTTACCTCATAGTATTGCAACTTGTTAAGTTTTATGTGTCTTGGCATTTAACTAATACAGGCTTCTACTTAGTTCTAGGATGGTCTATGTAAATGTAAAGAGCTTTATGAGCAGGTACCTATTCTTAAGCAATATTTAAAGTTTCAGAAATAGTGCAGAGAGCTATGATATTTCATGAATTCTGAATACACATACAGTAAATGGTATGAAATATATTTAGCTTTAATTCCGCGAGACAAATATCCAGGTCTGAAAGCAGGACACAAATCCCACCGTCATGCATACTCACATGCACATATGGGTATCATGCATATGCACACATACAAAACAAGTGAGAAATAATTAGCATGCCATGCAACCAAACCTATACTCGACACGTGTTTCGCCCCTCCACGGGGCATCCTCAGGAGATGTTGACTCGTCGAGCGTTTGAGCTCGAATGTGTGTGTGAGTATGCATGACGATGGGATTTGTGTCCTGCTTTCAGACCTGGATATTTGTCTCGCGGAATAAAAGCTAAATATATTTCATAGCATTTAATGTTATGGACTTCCGCAAAGTAACGCCTGATTCCATAACACATACAGTAGTTGAGTTGTTATTATTATAAGTTAAAAGCATCAAAATAATCCCACTCAAATAAAATTGTGAGGAATAATGAGTTCATACGCATATAATAGTAAAGAAAGCTAAATTGTACTATCAATGTAAATATGTTTGAAAATTACAACTGAAAGACTTCAAGTCCTGTATTGAAACCAAGAGTCGCAACGACAATTTAACTTACAACTAATGATTTCAGTAACAACTTATTTTTTTTCTGCTAAATGTGATGATCTCTATTTACTTTTAATTTATAGTGGTTTAAAGTATGATCGGGCGTTAAAAGCAAACCCAGTCAAAACTAACAAAATACCGTTCATATAAATAACTAATAAATGACAATATACGTATCTCAGATAACGATCTTAACATAGCTTAAGTAATTACTTCAAATAAAGATTGAAGTAAAGAAATCTCGAAAGACGTATTTATTATTTTATTCTATCACCATACTATACATATATTTTTTCTTAGAATATTTTGTTGTTAAAAAAAGGTCTTGGTCTTATAATAATTAGGTTATATTTTGGTTGTATAGTAGGCATAGCCTAATTTTTTAAGGAAAGGCCTTTCTCCAGAAGTGGACTGTCAAAAGCTGTTGATGAGGTTATATTTGTATAACTTTTATTGGCTCACGTCAACAAAATTATGGTCTTATACATTTCGGTCGCTAGAATCCGCAAAATCTCTATAAGTAGTTATTATTATTAGTTAAAATGAATCAGATTAAACTCAGAAACCACTCACTTTTAAACTATTCATGATAGTAAGAGTCATTTAAACAATACCTTTATTAAATGTACATATAAGTTAAACAACTGTTACCTTACAGCCAGACTATGTCACTCGCGCTGCTCCTCGCGCTGCTCCTCGCGCTGCTGCTCGCGCTGCCGCGAATATTGCCCTAACAGCCACACACTCCTGTACTCGCGAGTCGCGATGTTCATCGCGTTGTTCCTCATTCCAGTATTCGACTTGCAATTGACGACAACGTTCTAGCAGCCGCATTATGTTTTTACAGCATAGCAAATACTTTGATTGTCTTAAAACAAAACAGTTTGTTAAATGATTCGATAAATTTTGAAGTTGTTTCATTAGACCATTCATTGAAAGTGGCGGCGACATCATGTCAAAATTACTGCAACAATACGTGCAAACCACGTGAGCGCTCGACGCAAAGTGAGTGCATAGCGCGTGTGTGGCTGGTCACTAGCGCTCGTATAGCGCTCCTTTGACTCGCGCCAAAAAACCGACAAAAAATGGATCGCCGGGCATGACGAGCTGCAGGACGAGCAGCATGACGAGTAACGCAGCCACACTACTCTCTGCCCATATCTCTCGCTATTTCTCTCGCCACTCGTCGAGTGTATGGCCGTACTATTAGATTTTAAAGTTACGGACGGAAGAGTACCAGATTGAAGAGAGCGCTGAGAAGCCTAATACACTTCAGTGCCTCATGCTCTTAAATAGGGTTGTCTGCGCATAAATTAACACTTGCATGTGTTGCAATCTTACAAGTATACTCTTTTTAACTTGCTGCTTACATAAATGTATAGTTTGATTTTTATAAACGATTTATCTGTTAACAAAAAATAGTTTTCAAATAAAAAATTCTAGAAAATATTATACAAAATATGATCCTTAATAGAGAAAGTAAGTACATTTTAGTACAATTTAACGACATTTTTTTTGGCCCTGCCAAAATGACTCTACTTTGTCTGATGGAAAGCATGAGCAGAATCAAAGAGTGGTGGGCACCATACTCACTGCGAATGCAGACAATGCATCAATGCAGCATGGTGACCCACACCATGGCGGGCTAGTGATGTTTCTGCATCATTGGGCCTCCGGTCTCGCACTCACCAACGAAACACGATAGCACACTGTCATTTTACGTTGATTTTCTGTACGATCTATATTATCATATGATTTCGCAGAAAATCTAGTTAAGATGGTTGCTTTTTTAAAAATACAGTTTATCTTGTAGACTTCGCGTCTTGCAGGGCTATTCTTGAGGAATTTCGTCACGCCGCGCTTTTTATTTTTGAAATACATATTGTCAAATGGATATATTTACATATATGAGAAGTTGTCGTTCTATTTTTAAATCTTAAGACGGATATCGGATATACGGCAAGCCTTGCAATCTGACAGCTGGATATCTGACCTTATATTATATCAATTGCCTGTCCCTGATAAAATAGTGTGTCTTGAAAAATAAATGAAATGAAACTAAGAAAAGAACTCCTAATTTACTTCTGTGACCGGATATCAGTTTCGTCTTTAACTTGTATATTAATTTCTGATTTATTTATAATTTAAACGTAATTTTAGGGCACGGAAAAATGTAAAATTTAAAGTCGAAAATAATAAGAACTGCTTCAAAACTGTCCCTGACATGTACATGTCGTTTAGTCATACTCCAGAATTTCTCTATAATAACAGTCCAACTTATATTTGAAATAAATAGTTTGATTTTTATTGCAATTAGTTCAATGAATAGATAAACATTCATATTTAATGCATTATGATCGAATCATGACCATAAGAAAATTTCTCGTCTAAGTTTGATTAGACTGTGATTCACGTGATTTCGAACAAAGTACCTACCTATCACCACATATTTTTTTTATATACATATATGGCTCTGCCAAAATGACTCTGCTCTGCCTGATGGAATGCATAAGCAGAATCCAAGAGTGGTGGTTATCATACTCACGGTGAATGCAGCCGATGCAAAAATGCACCATGGTAACACACACTACGGCGGCCTAGTGATGCTTCTGCCTCATTGAGTGTCGCACTCACCAACGAAACACGACAGCACGAATGCCGTCATTTTACCTTGATAAACCATGGTATATTTGCCGCAATTAAAATGAAAATCTTTGCCCGTAAACATCATTTGCCAGTAATCTATAATTAAGTACCTAGTATTAAGGGTAAGGTAGTAGTTACAAAAATACAAAAAGTAAAGGAGACCTTTACTTTTTGTATGTTTGTATCCAATTTAAAGGAGTCATCGTGATAAGTTCGAAATTTAAATGAATGTAATATGAAGGCGGTAGATTCTTTGCCAGTGATTAACATAATATATATATATATAGTTAATTGCATTTAGAATAATTGACTTAACAGTTGTTGCTAATCTATAGTACCATATTCTGACTATTTCTAATTATGATACAATTCTAAGGACATTAAAATGAGACTGCTAGAATCAACAATGGTCTCAACCTATGAGTCATTGATGTAAACCAAGCATTCTTTAGATGTTGATTAATTTAACAGATATCTACGTCTAGAATGTTAGTCTAAAGATATTCAATGTAAGTATTGTTACGGTCTAATTATGTTGGGTAGGCCGTTGAAAACAAGTTTATATTACATTTGCAGTCTAAGTCATAGGAGTTTTATATTTAAATTATTACATAACTCGTATTTACAATTCTATTTCATTTCAATTATATTATATAAGTTAGAGACCTGCGTCTTGTATCTATATCAAGTCTGAAGTCAAATGTATATATTTATCCTAATAATTCAACTGCCTCGTTGGCGCAGTGGAAGCGTATGCGACTGCTGTGTTTGAGGTCTCGGGTTCGATTGCCGATTAAAAAACTCGTGTGTAATCTGAAATAAATTTTTGTGTTTTAAAATTTTAAATTACATTTCTATAAACTTATCCAGGCTTAGGCAGCCTCCTTTTATCAAATTAACCTTCTATCTTTCGTCACAACAAACTATCTAAAATCAAATTAAACTAAGCATTCAGTTGCAAAGGTACACATTATTGGATTCAATTAGCGGTAGAATTAATTCAAGGGCGGTTAACTGATATTCAAAGAACAAAAGAATCAAAGGTCACTTTTTTCTGTTCTTTATTGTTATTTTTAATTATGGTATATACGCGAAAAAGCTCCAGTTTTAAAATAACTATTCTACCCAGCTACTTACAAAGGCAAGGTTACATGAATATATAAAACACGCATTATATGAACCCGCATATTGCTTTGTTCTCGCAGCGGGCAGGATTACATGACCTTATTTTCTAGTTCTCATGCTTCGCAAAGTAACAAGGACAGATAAGAATTAAAATGATAGGCAATTGGTACAATTAATATTAGTTCAAAGAACGCTGTACAACTTCGTGTATTCAAATAGAGATAGATATGAGATGTAAGTGAACGCGCTTGTTGATTACTAAAGCTGTTAGCGATCCTGATAGTTAAGCCAGAACTTCCAACTTTGGCCAAATTAATTGTTTAATGAGCACCAATATTTATATTGTCTTAGGATAATCTTTGCCCGATTTTGATTAACCCAAAAACTTTGACTATCAGCACGAGTACGCGCTGTAAATGCGGTTACTTTTGTAGTAATATTTTGATGTGCCAGTGTAACTCATTGTTATGTTAGTACTTTTCAGAACAGGATCGAAGTCGGAGAGCCAAGAACAAACTTTACAATGCACACTTGAAACTTAGAATGTTCTGGTGTTCTGAGTTTTTATAGTTTAGGTATCGGTTACGGTATAACCCCGGCGAGCCTTCACATCGAGCAACACTACATTGGAAAGTTACAAAAAAGAAAACGGGAAACGTCGACTCAGAACTAAAATGCAACATTTCTATGTAGAAATTAAATGTTTACGAGTTTAAAAAAAACAAATATTGTTTATTCCGATCTAATCATCACAGTTTCCAGGGATACAGAAAAACCATCTATACTTATTATATAAAGCTGAAGAGTTTGTTTGTTTGTTTGAACTCGCTAATCTCAGGAACCGCTGGTCCGATTTGAAAAATTCTTCTAGTGTTGGATAGTACATTTATCGAGGAAGGCTATAGGCTATCATCACGCTAAGACCAATAGGAGCGGAGCACCAATGAAAAATATTTTAAAAACGGGGGGAAATTATCACGCTACGGGCAATAGGAGACGCAAACGAGGTTGCATGGGTCCGCTAGTATAGTGATAAAATTAAAAAAATTAAAAAATTAAACAGATTTGGGTGTTACGTAACTTAAGAGTAGACAACATAAACTTAACATAAAATAAACAAACTGCAAATTCTTAAATAATTATACAATTAGAACCAAATTTTAGTTATATCTTACAAAAAAAGGTACAATTCTTAAACTCATTGTTAAGTAAGGTCACTATTTCGATTTAGTGATCTGCCTGATCTAGGTAGGACTTGTGTTTCAGGCAATTACGGCAATTACAATGATACCTTACATTAACAAAATTAATGTTATTCCCAAAGAATGAAAGCTAGCTCTAACATAAAAACTAAATGCACATTAATTGAAAGTGACATATATTCTGAAACCGAAATGTAGTTATTCAAGTTGACTAATCTAGACTAACTCAATGAAATAAACAAAATGTAAAATCAATTCGGTTGAGCAGTTTTCTTGCGTAGGTTACTTAACAGATTTATTAAATAACCTTTTTTGGCAAATACATAGGTACATTGGTGGTAATTCTGTTGTTGTCATCACTAAACTAAAATTCACTAAAATATTTTGTTGGATTATACTTTATTTCATCTGCTTACAGTCCATTTTTCAATATCTCAACTTTCACTATATGTACTTAGTTCAGTACCAACTAAAAGTTGATCAGAAGTACAGGCTTGTTTATTAGTAAAAACTAAACTAAACTCTAAATCTAAAGATTATAAGAAATAATTATGTAAGTGATTATTTACATAATTACTTACTGATAGTAAGTTAGCAGGAATATCTAATTTTGAATGTGAAAATCATTTATTTTACCCTACCGATATTGCGTAGAATATTGAATTCTGTGTTGCATTTCCTAGATAGTAGAATCGATTAATATCAAACAGTACCATTTCCTTTTATTTTGCAATACAAAATTCTGTTGAACCACGAGATGGACGGATACGTTTCCTGCTCCTACTCGACTTTTCAATTCAGTTTGTAAAACCAATATTCACATGTAATAGTGTTCTCTGTGTTACAAAAAGAACGAACTGTAGGAGAGTAAAAATTGCGAAACCATTGCGATGTATTTGCGGAATCAGTACACTGTGGCGTTGAGGCGTTCCCCACATAAGTGTTGCATCATACCTCATCATATTATCACCAACACTATCATATATCTGTTACCATATAATAAATTAATCGATAGAGAGCATTAGAGTAATATAACAGTATGAAATAACCGTTTAATAATTGATATTTTATGATGAAGATACACGCATAGCAAAGTTTTAAAACCATCTAGTGGTGGTCACCCAGTAGTCGAAAGTCAACCATTATTCTTTTCTTTTAGCTTTTAGCTTTTTGCACTTCCCTTCATATCTATATAATACCTTTAAAGGAGAAATTATGTTTAATTATTTAGTATGCAGGGGGGTTTCGGGGGGCCAGAAATCGACATAGTTAGGATACATTTTTAGGAAATTTACCAAAAATGAAATACCGAGCAAATCTCGGTCATCCAGGTACTAAACTTTACCTGTGACAAACTTCATACTCCTTCGTTTGCATAATATCTACGAACTCTCTCTCTACGAAGAGGGGTAGGTACAGATTTTGCTTCACGTATTAATGTATAGATTAGATGATTACATGGATTGAGGACAAATAAAAGTTCTTTGGGAACTTGCTCTTGTTTTGACGATTTGTGGCAACCGAGCTGCGTCCGTGTTATCAGCAGCATTAGCGGAATGGTGTTTTCTTACCTCACGTACGGGTTAAGGAGCGGTTTAACTTTTGCGGTAACGATCACGGATAAAACCACCGCCAGCTTGAGTATATGCATGTATTTTTGGTCTCAAATTTAATGTTGTTAAGTATTGTTCCATCGCCGTAATCCTGCAAAGCGTAATATTAGACTGTTACAGTTAATCTACTTAGATAACATTCAACACAATTTCGAATATGTCTATTTTTTACTTTCACCCAATAAAACTTCTCACAACAACTACCTTAGCTTGACTATTACTACTTATATCATAAATGCGGCAGTTAGTGAGGATAGATGTATGGACGTTTGTTAGTCTTTCACGCAAATTTTTTTTTTTTTTAGACAACTTCCGCACTAGGAATAATCCTGTGTCGCGGGGGACTTTACAAACATACATGAAACGGACACAAATAACACCCAGACTCAGAACAACAATTTGTGGATCACACAAAGTGTTGTCCTACGTGGGATTTGAACCCACGACACTTGGCAAAGTAGGAAATAGCGTGGTGACCGTTAAACCACTAGGCCAAACGTGCAGTCGCAGTCCCAAAAATTACAGAACGGATTTAGATGAAACTACAACAATATGTTTAATCATCTAAATAACACATAGGCTCCTATTTATCGCGATAACCGACATACATACGTACGTACAGGCGAAGCCTCGGGAAAATACTAATTTATATTTAATATTTTCAACATTGTTAATAGGACTCCTCCGATATATTTCAGTTAAAAAAAAGTAGTAATAATCTTCTATGCTCTCATTCGCTTCCAAAATAATAAGAAATATGAGGGCAGCGAACAGTTCACACCATTGCAGCATTGTAGACGAGTAAAAGCTCCAGTAGCAAGTTTTTTTTTCCTAAACAAGTTCTAAACTTGAAATCTTTGGAGTTTATACAAGTATATAAAACCTCCTTGGGATAAATTTGCTGTTCCGCTGTTTGAGATTAAATTTCTTATAAATAAATAAATTCTCTTCAGAACCGCTTTGCTGGTTTAAAAATATTCTATAAAGAATAAAGTAGATTTTTAAAATATTGGTAAGTTTGCTCGGCAATATTTTTAAAATAATATTTTGTCTATGGTACAAAATATAATGGAAATTGAAATCTCGCGTAGTACTGTTTGTCGGTTCCGCTACACTTCTACAATTAAAAATAAAATGATGTGCTGTGAATGTTAGAACATCACTTGATACGCCGAAAATATGCACGTTGAAACTGATTTCATGGAATCAAATTTATTAAAACTAAATACTAGTTTGTTCGGAAACGTTTAATAATATTTTATACGTAAAACGAACTCCAGGTACATCTATAAGTAGTTTAAGTGAAGTCGTACTATTATTTTTGAAATTAAACTACATCTGCAGACGTAAGTAATTTAATTAATTTACAGAATAAATTGTCAGCTTTCAATTTTCAGTCACTTCAAATTATCACTTTGAAAATCTTTCAATTTATAACATTTGGAAGCCATTTACACACGCCACTTCGTACCTATAACTCGTACTAACCTTGTACTTAGACAATTCATAAAATAAAGATACATTTTTATCTATTTATATTAAACTAGCGACCCGCCCCGGCTTCGCATGGGTGCATTTCAGATGCCCCCGCCGACGACACGATTCGTGCATTTTAAATCTGTAATATCTTCGAATATATTCATTTAAATTAGATACTGTAAAGGGCCATTTTGATCTATATTAAATGCACAATGTATTTAATTTACTTAATTGTATAAGGATTTATTCTGTATTGCTTAAAATCACTTCGTAAATAAGCCATTATTTCTCGTTAAAAGAAAGGAATAAAAAATGGTTGTTGTGGGTTATACCTAAGAGATAAACATATACCGTTGCGGACTTTTTTGTAGTACTTTTTAAGGTGTACAATACTTTTGATCTATTTCGTAGGGTGCAACCAGCGTTTGCACTGTAAGCGCAAAAAAATGTGTTTATTTGCTACATTAAATTAGAAACCTCGAAAATTAACAGTTTTCCCATACTATATTATGCATTTATTATATATAAAAACCTTCCTCTTGAATCACTCTATCTACTAAAGAAACCCGCATCAAAATCCGTTGCGTATTTTTAAAGATTTAAGCAAAGAAAGGGACATAGAGACAGAGAAAGCGACTTTGTTTTATACTATGTAGTGATGATAGTGAAACCACACCTCCTCAATCTAATATTCAGTTCAATTGCTACCGTTTCTTTGTTTGGCAATGAACACACATTCAGTGCCTACGCGCATTGCGCATACCTCAGCAGCCTCTAAATTGCTGCTCCATAATTTGTAGTAGATAATTTTATCCATACATATATACAAGTAAATAAGATTGAAGTGTCTGTTTGTAACGTCAAATTAATAGCTTTCCACTAAATGCAAATAAAGGTTTATACGATACTTACATAAAGAAATCAATCTTTAAATTTTTTGTCTGTCTATCTATCTGCTTGTTCCGGCTAATCTCTGGAAGGGCTGGAAGGATTTTGACGGGACTTTCACTGGTAGGTAGCTGATGATATAAGGAGTAACTTAGGATACTATTTTTAGTCTAGCTTCGCCCCACGGCGTTGCCCGTTTTTGATGTCGTACCGCGGGTAACATCGCGGGGCTCAGCTAGTTAACTAATACATAATTATATTTCCCATACATGGACTATTTATTGACATTATCTACATTGCTTTTCAATCTATATACCTATCTATTATTATAAATGTGAATATAAGTTTGTTTGTAACGCTTTCAAGCGGAAACTACTTAACCGATCATCATGAAACTTTGTACACATATTGTTGGAGGTATTAGAAGTAACAAAGGATACTTTTTATTAAATGCGAGCGAAGACGCGGGTAAAAGCTAGTGTTATATATGGATAATTGAATAAATAAGTAGACAACAATTAAATGTCAATACAGAGCTATATTACAAGGTAGTATTTACAAGGTAGTAGAGCCACGCTGATTTCAGCACGAACGGGCCGGCTCGACCGGGGCGGTACTACCCTTGCACAGAAAATCAACGTAAAATGACAGCATTCGTGCTGTCGTGTTTCGTTGGTGAGTGCGAGACCGGAGGCCCAATTAGTCTAGTCAACAAGTTCCATACTTGTTGACTAGACTAAAAGATGCAGCAGCATCACTAGGCCGCCATAGTGTGGGTCGCCATACTGCACTGTCTGCATTCGCAATGAGTATGGTGACCACCACTCTTGGATTCTGCTTATGCTTTCCATCAGGCAGAGAAAAGTCATTTTGGCGGGCCAAACATAAAAAAAAAATAAAAAAATAAAAAAAAAATATTATGTAACATTGAAACTACTACCTAAATGTACAATGGGCCTTATCGCTAACAGCAATCTCTTCAGTTCAGCAATCTTGCAAAGAATATGAACAACAAATGAATTGATAGTGTTATTTCTATAGGCTTATTACTTTTTAACCCCCGACGCAAAAAGAGGGGTGTTATAAGTTTGACGTGTATGTCTGTCTGTTTGTCTGTCTGTGGCACCGTAGCTCGCGAACGGATGAAACGATTTCATTTTAGTTTTTTTTTGCATGAAGGGTGATTCACGTGCGAGTGTTCTTAGACATGTTTCATGAAAATCAGTTGAGTCGTTTAAAAGTTATGGGGGTGAAAGTGGGGAAGAATGACCGAATGTCTGCAAAAATATCATCGAGTGTCTCAAATGAAAGCGCATCTTCACTTCAGTCATAAAGAAGATCAAGTTTTTAAATACCATTCATTGCTGTTTACGATAGTTAGTGTTTATGTAAGGTCACTGTACTGTTAATTTAGACTAGCTAGAGTTTTCCTAAATGGAAAATTTGTTCATCGCGCGCTAGCTAATACAAAATAGACTATTAGTCTTTAGGGCTTATAGCCAAACATTTCCATTCAGAGTTATTCATGTGGTAATACATTGAGTATTTACAATAATATGAATGAGTACAAGAAGTTTGTCGGCTTAATAAACGTTTATAGACTTAGAGTTTATATACTAGCTGAGCCCCGCGGTGTTACCCGCGGTACAACAACAACCGCGGTTAACGCCACGGGACAAAGTAAAAAAAACTATGTAAAAAGTATCTATACCTATATACGGCTATACCGACATCAAAAAAAGCTATTAAATTGTACAGTCTAGCAAATAATATTTAAATTGATACTTGTTTAAGCCAAGGCCTTATAGGACTGGCATACCCTAATAGGGTAAAAGTCTCTTAAAAATAAATAAAGATTAAAAAAAGTATCCTATGTCCGTCTCCTGGTTCTAAGCTGGTTTCGAGGTAGTAGAACCACGCTGATTTCAGCACGAACGGGCCGGCTCGACCGGGGCGGTACTACCCTAGCACAGAAAATCAACGTAAAATGACAGCGTTTGTGCTGTCGTGTTTCGTTGGTGAGTGCGAGACCGGAGGCCCAATTAGTCTAGTCAACAAGTTCCATACTTGTTGACTGGACTAAAAGATGCACAAGCATCACTAGGCCGCCATAGTGTGGGTCGCCATACTGCATTGTTGTATTCGCAATGAGTATGGTGGCCACCACTCGTGGATTCTGCTTATGCTTTCCATCAGGCAGAGTAGAGTCATTTTGGCAGGCCAAACATAAAAAAAAAAAAAAGCTACCTCCCCACCAATTTTAAGCCAAATCGGTTCAGCCGTTCTTGAGTTATAAATAGTGTAACTAACACGACTTTCTTTTATATATATATAGATGTACCAACATTTTACTACCTTACAGTCCTTTGGCTGAGCTAAAGATTAATATACCAAGGGACCGTCAAACCTACCGAAATTAAAATTATTCTTAATTTATAATTACAAAACACCAAAAAGATATGACTAAATTTTAACCGCAACCGCATTAGTCACGATGCAATGTTAACCTGGATAATAAATTGAAAGTACAGTTTTTAATTATATTAAAGAACAAGTGCTCGTTAAATATATCTGGTATTTTTTATTCTGTTCTCGGAACTGTTCCCATCTCTTGCGGTTCTACCGGAATGTTGCTGATGGTAACTTTCATCAGGTTTATAGAATAATAATATTCTTGTTGAGATACTTTCAAGTTCAACTCTTCAAATGTTCATTAGAATTTAAAAATGACACGATTTGTGTATGTTGATATTACGAAAATACTACTAAGCTAGTTTCAAATCTAAACCAAAAAGAGGAAAATTATCTGTACCGCTGTGAAACTAGAATTAATACCTACTCCAACATTATAAAACATTATACAACAACTAATATTATAAAACTGAAGAGTTTGTTTGTTTGTTTGAACGCGCTAATCTCAGGAACCGCTGGTCCGATTTGAAAAATTCTTTCGGTGTTGGATTTTGATTTATCGAGGAAGGCTATATTTATCATCACGCTAAGACCAATAGGAGCAGAGCACCAATGAAGAATATTTCAAAAACTAAATAAAGCGCTAGAAACCACATTGAAAAACTGGTTCTTCTTTTCGCATGTTCCCATTCCTCGGTGGTAAGCAATTGACGAATTGAACAAGCATTTAGGTACTACTACGAGTACTATGCAGTCCAATTAGTTTTTTATGAAAACAACTCAATTGCAATACACAAACGACTCATTTTCAGTAGATTTGTATATTACCATGACGGTTCAAAACCCATAGTTTTAAAAGCTTAGAAGAAAGGAGTGTTTTTGCGCCACTATTTATTGTTTTCCAAATTTTCTTCACAGAATTGTTTTTCATAGCACAAATTATGCAGTTGATTTATTAAGATCGATGAACATTTTAGGTACCAACAAAGTATGGGGAACTTAACATATCAATGTTAGTGGGCGATTGAGTACATTGCACTCATGTCGCGAAAATCCTTGACTTTTACTGAGAATAACAATCACCTTCAGATAATATGCTTTGGAACCAATGACCCCACATCTCGTTACTGTTGTTCTTTAGCATTATAATTGTTCGCATAAACAATGGCCATGAACCCTTCACCATCACTTTCGAAAAAAAAGCGATTTTGAGAGGCGTGCTTCTGAAAATCTCTTTTTTCTGTCGTTGCGGTTAAACTGCACTACAAAAGTTTTATTAGTGAACATGTAGCAAGATTTCCTACACGACGAGATAGGTTTAGTAATACGCGAGACTCGATCCAGGTTCTGTAATTGTAGGTATACCTATTGTCTAAGTACCGAAAATTATCTACTATCAGGTATGCTAGATACTTGTTTACCAACAAATTTAATATTAAAAAGGAAATAACAAAGGTCGCAAGATTTAAAGCAAATAATTACTTAGTAATCCGATGATAATAATTTAGTTTATGTTAATCTGAATTCTGTTTTTTAATTCTTTCCGACTTGTAACTTTTATCGAGAGGGGAATGTAGGAAATAAAACGTTAAATTAATTGTTTTCCTGTTATTATTTTGGTAAGTGCTTGGTAAGTGTTTGGTAATTTTATACCTACTATCTAAATACTAGTTTTAAATTATAAAGTGATTTGTTAGTGCATCGAGACCCGAATATGTTGGTTCAGATATCCTAAAGATACTTTTAGTGTTTTCTTTTTAATGTACACATAATTTAACACATTATACGCACTATGTAATTCTAATAATACAGCAAAAAAATTGTTTATTAACAAGAAGTATTTAGAAAGATATTTTAATAACAAATTCAGCATGACATCAAATCCTGAATATTGCTTCAAATAGAAAATAAATTACTTAGTGTGCAATTACAGTGGCCCAGGGCGGGCAGCGGCAGCGGGCGGCGGGTCGAGCGGGAAACGCATATTCCATTGGATGAACACAGTTGCAGCGGGGCGATTGAGCGGTCCCGATGTACCTACCTACATAACAATAGTTCCACAATGAGGGCTAGAGCAGCACGAAGTGACTTTACTGATTACTTTAATAATTATAACAAAGAAAATAACTAATAAAAGTGAATTATTATAAGAATCCCCACTTATTATTTTTATTTCTTCCCATAGTTTTTTAATTACTAGTTGATTCGAATCACTAGAATTCCACAAAGGTGGCCGAGCCAATACGGCACTTATTAAATCTTCAGTCGGTAACGGCATGTGAAGAACAAATCGAGCGGGAAACGCAAAATGACTTGCGTCTCCCGCCTCGCTCGCGACAACCGCTTGTCCCGCTGCGATTCCCGCTCACCCGCACTTGGTTCGCCTTAGTCAAAACTATGTGTTTGTGGTACCCGCGAGCGTATTACGCTGCCCGTCCCGCTGCCACTGTAATTGCCCACTTAAACTAATTATTTGCTGTATTAAAGGTATTTTGTCTGTTTAGGGACGGCAGCTCATAAGCTAAATCTTATTAAAATGTAGCGACAAATTAAACATACCAGAGATTTCTTTATGATTGAATTTCGATCATAAAGAAATTAACTTTGAATGTTTTGTATAGTTTATGCAATAACATTACAATATATTGGTTCACAACTGTTATTTAGATTGTTTAGAATATCTGTACTATATAAAAGTACCACTTTTAAAGTATACGTCTATAGTATTTAAATATGAACCTATCTCCAACCCGGAGATTATACGGAATTCACGAAATCCGTATAAAAAGACCTACGAAGAATTTCCCTTATGGATTAATATACATGTAGATAGACATTTGGTTTCAATGATAATATGTCTGGCTATGCTATCGCTCACAATGTACAAACCATTTTTGTCTTGCCCAACCAACCCAAAGGAAGATAATATGTGTTTTTTGCTTCGGGTGTTATTAAATATCATTTTTATTCTAACTATGAAAAATATTTTTATTTATTGAAATCTCCAATGGCAAAAGAATAGTCGTGAGTCAATCAATCTTAGATATATGTGAACGAGCAGCTCCGACCTTTTCTTGACTTGGTTTTGTTTGTCAGTTTTGCTAATGTTGGCTGACAACCCGTTAAGCCGGGTCTCCTGCGACACTGTTTTATGTTTTTAAACACAAAACATCACATATTTATCAAAATATGGGCGTGGCTTAACTGTTTTGTTAATTTTAACATGCAAACATGTTATCCAAATCGGACTGAAAACATCCCAGCGTATACTTCTCGTATAATGAAACTGAACTGAACTAACATTAATACTTGTTTTATTCATATTTATACCATAAAAGTAAGTAAGTGTACTATAAGTCATTTTGTCGAGGAGATAAAAGATTTTTGCTTTGCTTTGTTATTTTTAGCCGCAGGAGACACGCCTTAAGACTTCACGCATCATAAACCTCGTTTTGTTTAAATTTAGAATTTCTAGTAAAAGCACAAATTTCTTAACTTCACGACCTTGTTTGCGTAATAAAACCTCAAAATGCCGAAATTAACGATGAAAGGGCCAAAGTACGAGTGACTTCTGGTCCCACCTGAAACCATAGAAAATGTATGTACATAACTAAAATTAACAATCAAACTGTGTTATATATTTTATTTCCAACAACGTAAAAGCGCTGAAATCATCTCTCAAAGTTCTTTGTTTTATGAAATTCTATAGGAAACCACCCACAAAGCAACATTTAGAGCAAAGGTCAATGAGAATTTAACAGAAAATATTGCTTTATCTCCTCATGTTTCAACACAAACCACCTTGCTTTTAATAAAAAAAGATGTTTATCCCTTGCTTGAGAAATTTAACTATAATAAGCTATATTTGCCAATGATAGACTTCTGTTCAGGTTATAAGAAAAATTACTTGAAAACCTATTCTGAGAGCCAGCTTTGAATTTAAGCCGGACTACACTTACAAGTATACTTGCGCAAATCCAGTTTTGTCTGTCTGTCTCTCGTGTCGTGTCGTGCGTGACAGAGACAGACAGACTTGCGCAAGTATACTTTAACGTGTAGCCTTTAAGGTTCATAGTGAACGAAATTTATTTTAAACCCATTGGTCATAAGACATCGATCTTCATTTACCAAAAAGTGACAAAACTCATGCGCATACTGTTAATACCCTTAGCCAATCTATTCAAAATTCCAAGATGTTTTACATTGTGAGAAATGTCATCTGTTAAGACAATACACATGCTAAGTCGTGAATAATATTTTTTTTTGCTTTTCCGTCTGAATTGTTATCGACTTTCAAACATTTGGCTATTCAACTCCACCGGTATCCATGTTCTATACTTTGTCTTGAAACTTGTTTTAAACAGTTGTTGACATAAATAATTCAGGAAGAGACGCCTATAAATGAGTTTCACTTCTTATAGGTATTCAAACGATTTGAATACCTATAAGAACTAAAACTAATATGATAATCACATTTAATTAATTGACTATTAATAATACTTTAAATTATATTGGAACTTTATTATTTTCTATGAAAAGCAATAAAAGATACGAATCGATACGACGATATCAGTAAATGCCAGATCGGATTTATTTCTGCAGTAGTATGTAGTTTTCATTTAGGAAGCATTATTGTTTCCTGAAATCTTATCTTGGTCTATCTTGCCTTTCGTATTTCAGTCTCAAGTAAATAATTAATTAATGATCTGGTCGTAAGTCGTTTCAAGACGTTTTTAAACAAACTTTTTAGTTTCTAGATTCTTTAAGAAGTAGTTTCCCTTTACTTTTACATCGTGAACTCGGAACTTGTTAGTTATTTTCAAAAAGCTCGTCTTCCCAGTTTAGCATAATTTTTATACTTTTTCACTACCATTCGGTCTTGAGCTTTTTACATGTATATTCTGTTTTTCTTTTTCTCCTCTGCAACTAGTAGTCAAAGATATTATCACTTACGGACGGAAAGTTTCAGAAACAGGTGAGAAATTATTAATTAAAAATGTCATTATATAGTCAAACCGATGCTTGCATTTTCAATTGTTAGATAACAAAGAATATTGCGGTTCATTCAACAGCGAGCGCGTGCATTTTTACAATCACTATTGTTTCAACAGGCCATACCTACCTGTAATAATAAATGTTGATGGCCCAATCATAAATAAGTAAACATTACCATATTGAAAATTTATATCGATAGTAAAATTAAAAAAGCGTATGTCAGTTTCGTATGTCTTGCTATGCCTTAAATTACATATTGATATTGTCTTTGTTCACTGTTTCTCAATAAAAAAATGTAGAAAGTTTTATAGTGTAATACAAAATCCGTTTAATTTATGGTATCAACAATCTTAAATGACAATTGTACACTCATGTAAGACGTTCACACATTATGTTCGTAATTAGCTACAGACGTATTCGTATAAACGAATAGATCTATTTTACATTCATTACGTATCGCGAACAATTGTCGACAACTGGCTCATTGTTTCAGTGTGTCGAAAATATGTTTCGACACGATTCGTCTACATAACAAATGTGTAACTGAGAATTTCAGAGTCACCATTGGGTAATTTGTATTGGCTCATTTTGGAGAATAAATTTATGTAAACGATTGAATGAGTATCGTATGCCGTGGTAATCTATACATATATATTATAAACGCGAAAGTTTGTAAGTATGGATGGATGTTCGTTACTCTTTCACGCAAAAACTACTGAACGGATTTGGATGAAACTTTACAGTAATATACTTATTTCTTACGAGTTCTTCTGATCTGTTTTTTTTTTATTTCGTAATCAACATCTATCTAGGTATAATTTATATAAGTCTATGTGATGCATGAAATTTGGCACAGTTAAAGATTACGGGGGAAGATGAGTGCAGAAAGCTACACACGTTTTACCACTTTGGAAGTGTCTCTCGCGCAAACTATTCAGTTTATGATATTAGAAACCTCAATATCATTTTTGAAGACCTATCCATAGATATCCCACGCAAATAGGTATGATGAAAAAAAAAATGAGTTTTAGTTCTCAGTATGGGGACCCCCAAAATTCATAGTGTTTTTTCTATTTTTATGTGAAAATCTTAATGCGGTTCACAGAATACATCTACTTACCAAGTTTCAACATTATAGTTCTTATAGTTCCGGAAAAAAGTGACTGTGACACACGGACGGACAGACAGACAGACAGACATGACGAATCTATAAGGGTTCCGTTTTTTTGCCTGTGGCACGGAACCCTAAAAAGCATAATAATGCCAACTGATTGGTTTACCTAACAGGAATAGTTACATAATAGTTAACAATGATCGTTAAACACGCTTAATTTCTTAAAGCGTTCTTCGTCTTTTTGCTACAACCATATAACTTCCAGTGCTTGGCGTAGGTCTTCTTTATTGATATTTTAGAAGATAGCTTAAAAGTTGCCATTGACTTTGATGAACGTCACACCTTATTATAGGATGTCCTGAAATTCTTACTAAAAGGCAAACATCGTGTTAATTATTCAAGAAATAAAAATATCCTACATTTCTTACACACTCTTTGAATTCAATTTATAAATGAAACGGGTATAGACATTTTTAAAGTAAATCAATTGTCTTTGCAACTAAAAAAATATAAATCACATCCTGACGTAAAACTGCTTCCAGACCACACAACTGTGTTTATTCAGTGACGGTCAGTTCTGTCGTAAAACCAATACCCAATGGGCACAAAAACCTGTGGCCTGACCCTTAGGGCTATAAATCAGTCGGCAAGCAATCTTTGACGACATCTGCTGAACAGGCGCTTATGCATCTGTACACCATGCGTTAAGATTACACGGGATAATTTTACATTATTATTAAAGTTTAAGCATATAAAAAATTGTTTCCGCATCTTCTTTCTTTGGCGTTTAATTGTAGTTTGAAATATGTTATTAAAACATAAACATATGCGTATACCCTTACATCTAAAAATCGATTTCATGAATCATTCGATCAATCAAATTTGAAAACTCAGATCACGAGGTATTCACATACGGTAGCAGCATTTATGTTATCTCAAATGTTTTGACTTCGATCTACAAATTAAACTAAAGTTCAACCTAATCTATATATATAAAAGAGTAAGGTGACTGACTGACTGGCATACCCAGAGATCAACGCACAGCCCAAACCGCTGCAGCAAGAATCCTGAAATATTTCATGTAGGTTATATAAATATCGTAAGTGAGCACAAAGAAAGGAATATTTGTAATTCCACCCCTAAGGGAGTAAATCAGGGGATGGAAGACTGCGTGAGCGAAGCCGCGTGTAAAAGCTAGTAAGCTATATAAATAACACTTTATACTTTTATTCAATTCAAAGTCAAACATTCAACCCAGTTTTGGGAGACAAAGAACAGTCTTTCAAAATCACAGAATTTTAACGTAAGTTTTTTGTGAAATACAAAACACTAATAGATAATTGTGAAAGACGTACCGGGAATACAAATTTATAGATATTCTTATGGTGATATAACTAAAAAAAACTGTAGAATAAAACTTGAACAGGTTTGTGTGAAAGATTAGAAGTAAAATAGACATTAAACTCAGGTAATGTTGTATAATAGCTATGCTAACTTTCCAATGCGACGCACTTTTTCGCGTTATGAATAATAATCATATTGTACAATAATATTAAGTATTTGCGTTGTGACAAGGCCTCGTTGAATCATACAATGGAAGTATAAACCACACGTGACACGCGCTGCAAACATCCTTAAAATCAGAAGTCACTTATTAATTATAAGTAAACAATTAAACAACACGATTAGGCTACATTATTCTTATTTACCAGACTGTTTATTACTTCCGACTGTGCACCAGTCCACATATTTATTACGTAATTGTTGTTAAAATAATTAATGGCACTCGAAAGTAATTTATTTCATTATTCATTTATTTTTTTCATTATTTACTCACTTTCTGTAAGAACACGTCCAACACTCGGTTATATTTCATCATTTCTTTACAATTGCTTTTGCTTTTTGTCGAACTCAAAGCATCCTTTTTAATTATGTAATGCAGTTGACGGTTGGAATTATTAATGTGTATGTGCAATAAACTTAATTAATATATTTAATACTAAATGTATGTACTACTAAACTACACACATCAAAAGTGTCTAGGGATCAAGCATTTTTATGCGGATTTCTTGAGATTGAGATGTGGCTTTGGCCCTGGCCTGCTCAGTCACCAGACTTGAACCCGATTGAGCATGCATGGGATATGCTACAGAGAAGAGCTCTGCCGAATATGGAGGGTATCCAGTCGCAAGAAGACCTTTTTTGTTGTTGCAACGAACATGGGCGGCTATTCCACAGCGTGATTTGGATGAACTCATTTTGAGTATGCCAAACCGATTCTTGTGTTGTTAGTGTTCGCGGTAGAAACACGGATTATTAATTGTTTAAGTTACCTAATAAAATTTTAAAGAAAACTGTTATTTCAGTCTTTTTTTCGAACTTTAATGTTAGTGGTTCAAATGTCAAAAATCCTTTTATTAGGAAAATGGCAAATTTCTTTATTAATGCAAAGGTGACTTGGTTTATCGTTACTGTGACAAACGAAAACACTTTATTTGATGAATCCTTAAAGAAAATTTTAATTAATATCAATCAGGAGAAAAGTTATTGCAAAAATATATGTTGATCCCTAGACACATATGTTGATCCCTAGACACATATGTTGATCCCTAGACACTTTTGATGTGTGTATATGTTTTGAAGTAATCATACTAGCAACATTCATATATTTTATACCGTATAGGCGTATAGCTTTTACTTTTCTTTTTACGAGTCTGTCTGAGGTAATACGATGGATGCTACTGGAGTGCTACTTTTGGGCTTTTGAAGACCTTATTCAATTCAAAGAAGTACTTTTATATTTTACTAAAGTAATTGATATTTACACTAAACTTCTAAAATTCATTAGACTTTTATTTCAGAGTTTTAGTTAGAATTTATTTTAATCTTTAAAAAGGTTAAAAAAAATCTAGGTAAAGTGATATTGATTAAGTCTTTCGTTACAATTCAGAGGAATTTCTCACTCACCCAGTCACTCAGACGGCCGAACCACTCTATCCCAGATAAGATTTTTTAAAAATCAAAATTCAAAATCATTTTTTCAACCAAGACACCAACTGACATTTATGAACGTTAAATTGAAGCTACAGTTGAAAATCATAGATCGACACAAACAGTCGCCACAGCATGTGCTGGATTGTAACGGTAAATTAGATGAAAACACCAAAATCTACTGCCTGCCTGTGTCGATCGATAACTTCCATTTTCCAAAATGCGTAGAGCCTCATGAGAAGAATACTGGCAAAGAAGCTTAACAAAAGCCGCAATATAATGTACTTGTGACTAAAGAGTTTCAGATGTTCATCACTTACCTTCTTACCTACCATCTTCTGCACCCGCGTATTATTTGATCACTATATAGGTATTAACCTTACTTTAAAGGTGCCGATCGCATCTTCCCCTTGTGCT
This sequence comes from Diaphora mendica, assembly GCA_949125395.1. Classification (NCBI taxonomy): domain Eukaryota; kingdom Metazoa; phylum Arthropoda; class Insecta; order Lepidoptera; family Erebidae; genus Diaphora; species Diaphora mendica. Next base: position 6,728,033 of record OX421312.1, on the reverse strand, counting down.
GTAATAAATAGGTATTGGATTGGATAGCTAATGCTAATAATAAATTTAAATTGATTTATCCATACTCGAGTGATGATTACCTTTTTTTACTACAGACTGCACAAACTAAAATTACAAATTTAAAAAACCCCCTACGCAAGCACTTAATCGAGTAATCTAAATTTGAAAAAGAGACTCTTACACTACTGGACCGATTTCATCCATTCATTCATTTCAATCATTTCCGAGTTTTTGGCACATTATACTATAAATTAAGCCTTGTAATGTTTGTGTATGTGTTCAAATTTTGTGACTTTTAATTAACTTTTATTTCTAATTATTGTTTTTTATTAAATATTTGTCAGTAATGTATTACGACGACATGATTTTTATTATTATAAAAAATTGTTTGAACATGAAACATGTTTTTAAGTACTGAACTATATTTTATACTATGACATCTTTTTTTTCTTTTTTTTTCTTTTAAAAAGACAACTCCCGCATTAGGAATACCTAAACATCCTGTGTCGCGGGGGACTAACCATACATACATGAAACGGACACAAATAACACCCAAACTCAGAACAACAATTTGTGGATCACACAAAGTGTTGTCCCATGTAGGATTTGAACCCACAACACTTGGCGAATTGGCAAGCGGCGTGGCGACCGCCTAAACCACTAGGCCAACCGTGCAGGCCAACTTGTTAATACATGTTTTATGCACAAACAAACTTATCTTATCTTACCGATAGAAAACTGGCTTTCAAATGAAAAAAACCCGGATGAAATTGGTTCATCCGTTTGAGAACTACGATGCCACAGACAGACATACACACACACACACACACAGACAGACATCGACGTCAAACTAATAACACCCCTCTTTTTACATAGGGGGTTAAAAAATAATAGAAATATCAAATAAATGTTCCAAATCATTATTACAACGGGAACCATGACTATTTCGCATTGCTGCCGAATTATTGTTTTTTTAAAATGGTTTAGTGTTTTATCTTTTGTTATAAAAGTGCGCAAGAAAAATTACGTTTTAAAAACGGAAAAGGCAGTAGTCAATGGTAGCGAATACACACTACTTACTTCAATAAGTGATTAGAGACAAAACCAACTGGGCACCTGTTGTAAAATAGTAGGGTATGGCGATATAGCGGGATAGTTAGGTGATCTGTCTTTTAAATGGTAAAAAAAGCATTACGATATACTGAAAGACATTGATTGCACGAAAACTATTTAACGTACCGCGTACCAATTACGGAAAAATATTTCAAGTTCAAATTGAAAGAATATTTCAAGTAAATATATAACATGGTTACCGAAAGACGCAGGAGTTGTGAAATAGAGCTCGTTTGAATGTCAATGGCAATATAGTTCTGTTGTCTTTGTTTAAATAGTTCAGTTAACGGATTAGTTTTATGGTCTAATGACTGTATTGAGTACAATTGAGCCATTGTTATATTAACAATAGCCATAAATTGGTGGCTTGAGTGACTTCTATATTTTCCTAACATTTTCAGTCTTCGTTATTAATTAGTAAAAGTACCAAGCTTCAGTTTATGCGGGCTGGCTCAATCGGTGTGATATCATGTCGTCACAGAAATCTGCTGTTGATCAATTCTGTCATAGCTTTTACACCTAGTGAAGTGAAGTTACACGAAGCCCAACATTCTGCCTATTCCGCTTTCTGAACGCGTATGTTGCTCTTGAGATTGTTACTAACAAAATAAAAACTGGAGAAAACAATATTATAGGTGACCAGCTGCCCCGCCAACTTCGTCTAAGTCTCTCCAAAAGAATATTTTTTAATGCTTTTGCAACATTTTTTATTAATGCTCGTCTCCTATTGGTCATAGTGTGATGTTATAATAGTATATATAGCCTATAGCCGACCAAATTAATAAGCTACCGAACACTAAACTCACAAACAAACGCTTCAGCTTTACAATATTACAAGTACACACATCAAAAGTGTCTAGGGATCAACATATGTGTCTAGGGATCAACATATATTTTTGCAATAACTTTTCTCCTGATTGATATTAATTAAAATTTTCTTTAAGGATTCATCAAATAAAGTGTTTTCGTTTGTCACAGTAACGATAAACCAAGTTACCTTTGCATTAATAAAGAAATTTGCCATTTTCCTAATAAAGGGATTTTTGACATTTGAACCACTAACATTAAAGTTCGAAAAAAAGACTGAAATAACAGTTTTCTTTAAAATTTTATTAGGTAACTTAAACAATTAATAATCCGTGTTTCTACCGCGAACACTAACAACACAAGAATCGGTTTGGCATACTCAAAATGAGTTCATCCAAATCACGCTGTGGAATGGCCGCCCATGTTCGTTGCAACAACAAAAAAAGGTCTTCTTGCGACTGGATACCCTCCATATTCGGCAGAGCTCTTCTCTGTAGCATATCCCATGCATGCTCAATCGGGTTCAAGTCTGGCGACTGAGCAGGCCAGGGCCAAAGCCACATCTCAATCTCAAGAAATCCGCATAAAAATGCTTGATCCCTAGACACTTTTGATGTGTGTAGATTCAATTCTTCCATTTTTGTTAAAGTTGAACTTTCTATGTGTTTTTGTGCGTCTTTTCTTTATCTTATCTTTGGTTTTCGTGTTCAACATGTTGTAAAACAGGCACTGCCACTCAGTAGGCTCACTGTTGCATAAATCCACATGTTACTTTGAAGTGGGTATTTATCACCAACATTTTCGAACAAATATGGTTATTCCACGATACTGATAGAATACAGTCATTTTTATTAGCGTTTCAGATATTATTTATTATTAAGTAGTGCTGTCATAGACACGGACAAAATAGGGTTACTTCTGTAACTAAGTAGGTAGATTATAATTAATTGCCTAATATTTCAAAGACTACAAACACTTGTGACGGAATATAGATAGTATCGTTTCAGTGGATTCCATTCCAAAATAACTATTGTCCCTAAGAGGACCCCTTTTTAACTTGTGGAACAACAGCGTCTTTAATATCCCAGTGCTAGAAATAGGCTTACTAAATGCAAAAAACTTTCATACAGGACAGGCCTAACTTGTCGGTGTATAGTCAAAAAACGTATGTAATATGTAAGTGTTGATTGGAGGTTTTCAGATAATCCATCATTAGAGACGTTACCTAAATTCGATTAAATGGAATAAGATCACAAAATAAAACAACGTAAAAGAGAGATATAAACGGTAAATATTTTGTTTGAATTTCGTAACAGATTTTCGGTAACAGACCAATAAAAATGTATATTTTTTATTGATCTCAGATCAAACTTAATTTTTTAACGTGTTGAGTCGTCTTAAATACATATCTGATAAAAACTGCTGCAAGGTGTCCCCGTATTAGTATTGTCCGAAATTAAATAAAATTTCAACCGCCAGTACGAGTATTCGATCTAACTAAGTTATTTACATTTCATTTGCATGTATTTAAATTAATAGAAACAGGCATTTCAATACAATCAAATTATATCGATGGGGCTAAACAACATACAGTAAAAAACGATGATGTTTCTGTTTAAATCTAATTATTATACACCTTTCTTAAAGGACATAAAAATTACAAAGTTAACTATAATCTACTGGATAGGAGAAAAAAAGACCGACTTCCAAAAAACATCCAACGAAAACTATGCCAAAAAACACTAAAAGCGTAAAATAAACTAGCTCTTCATAAATTGCTATGTGCCAATTCTTGTCTATACCTAATTCTTTATTAATTTAAATAGTAGTATTATAATGTGTGCTAGGTACCTAAAATCTGTTTTAAGTCGGTGCCAAGACTATCGCTTAGATTTTTGTAATTGTTCGTTGGTATTCTTTTTCGCTTGGCACCGACTTCAAACAGATCTCCTCCTTTTCGGAAGTCGGTTAAAAACTCAGACTACTTATGTACACAGATAAACGCTTTCGACATCATCAACAGTCTTTATTAAATCACTACTGGTCATATGCTTCTACTTAGATATAAACGCTTTCATGACATAATAATGTAAAATGACAAGATTGAATACAAATTGAGCCCATCACAATACACATGATTACCCGACGAAGCCGTCAAGGCTGCAAAAATGAATGTCCATTGTTTCATGTTCTCACAGATATAGGTACATAATTGTATAACTACTTATTTATTGTAATTAGCAGGATATAATTTTATTGTTATTCTTCCGTTCAGTTTAAAAAATACACCTCTAACGTTTAATAATTTGGTTCTAGAATAAGAACTTGTATAACAGCAGACCTTTAGACTAGATGCGTCATACAAATCCCTAGCTAATGGATTCAATTAGACATGTCTCACTGAATCCGAGAAAAGGGGTTGTCTAGTAATGTCTTGTTGTTATTTAAACTTTACTCATTAAACAGCAAAAAAATAAGTTCTGAAACCATTTACTTATTCCAACTCTGTAATCTAGACTTATCGGGTTGTAAAACTAACTCACATGCCAATGACACACATAGGACAAAGTATTTATCACAGCTCCACATTGTTTTAACATTGTGACACTTGGTTGCAGAGGATGTATTTTTCACTCAATACAGATAAAAGCAAAAATGTTTGCGTTGTAAATACAAAGTGATGTAAATATTTCTTCCTTTGCACACTCATTAACAAATTACTGAAACTGATCTTCGTTACATGAACATATACATGTAGTTGAGTAATGAATAATGGGACGAATTTATCGGTACAAGAAGCCTACTAATACATCATTAGGTACTACTTATATTCAAATTTTGATAATATTCATACTTCAATGTAACTATTATCAAGTGTAAGTTAAGTAGCACATTAACATCTACAACTACACACGTCAAAAGTGTCTAGGGATCAACATATGTGTCTAGGGATCAACATATATTTTTGCAATAACTTTTCTCCTGATTGATATTAATTAAAATTTTCTTTAAGGATTCATCAAATAAAGTGTTTTCGTTTGTCACAGTAACGATAAACCAAGTCACCTTTGCATTAATGAAGAAATTTGCCATTTTCCTAATAAAAGGATTTTTGACATTTGAACCACTAACATTAAAGTTCGAAAAAAAGACTGAAATAACAGTTTTCTTTAAAATTTTATTAGGTAACTTAAACAATTAATAATCCGTGTTTCTACCGCGAACACTAACACAAGAACATCGGTTTGGCATACTCAAAATGAGTTCATCCAAATCACGCTGTGGAATGGCCGCCCATGTTCGTTGCAACAACAAAAAAAGGTCTTCTTGCGACTGGATACCCTCCATATTCGGCAGAGCTCTTCTCTGTAGCATATCCCATGCATGCTCAATCGGGTTCAAGTCTGGCGACTGAGCAGGCCAGGGCCAAAGCCACATCTCAATCTCAAGAAATCCGCATAAAAATGCTTGATCCCTAGACACTTTTGATGTGTGTAGTATTTACAACAATACATAAAAGTACAAAAGCGTTCCTAACGCTTTCTGAGTGACCTAGCGGCACGAAGCGCCTTTATAAATGATGTACCACCTGTTGCTCTGCAATGTGTTTTCAACCTTATTGACTGCCTCGTTGGTCTCGCGGTTGGCGTGTGCGACTGCTGATCATGAGGTCTCGGGTTCGATTCCCGGGTCGGACCAAATGTTTGTATGATCTGCAAATATTTGTTTCGGAGTTTGGGTGTTTTCTTTGTATAATATGTATGTATTTACAAAAATAAAAGTATGTATGTATTGATTTCAGTTGTCTAGTACCCATAACACAAGCTCTGCTTAGCTTGGGACTAGATGGCGTTGTGTGTTAGATGTAATAATGTTTAATGTAAATAAATAAATAAAATAAATATATTACTGTAAAGTTTCATCCAAATCCGTTCAGTAGTTTTTACGCGAAAGAGTAACAAACTTCCATACTTACAAACTTTCGCGTTTATAATATCAGTAGCATTGCACCCGTGCGAAGCCGGGGTGGGTCGCTAGTTAGTTTAAGTATAAATCTGTGAGATTTGCATTAAGCATACCCAATTATCTTCATATTTTTTTCAACTTTTTAACAAATGCTTTTATTTATATAGTCAATGTCAATCTAGTTAGGGGCTTGCTATGGGTCAAATGGTTAACTTAATAATTAATAAAATCATCAGTCGATCAATAAAGTTTCAAATTGAAATTCTTTATTTTAGGTGTTTTTCCTTTGTCGTTTTTTCTATAAGTATTTTACTTTTACTACATATGATAAAACAAAATCCCCCGCCGCGTCTGTCTGTCTGTCCGCAATAAACTCAAAAGCTACTGCACGGATTTTTATACGGTTTTTTCCAATAGATAGAGTAATTCTGGAGGAAAGTTTTCGTATATAATTTGTAAGATTTTTAAGTTAATTTACTAAAATATAACGAAATTTGTTGAAGAAGTCGGAAAAATTAAGCCGCACATCTTCTCAGAGTAGCTTAAGCTAGGTATAATATAATTTCCGTAATGAACCCGTGCGAAGCCGGGGCGAGTTGCTAGTTTATGTATCTTTATAGAATAACTACTACTGTTTTATAAATTCTGTTTATACTGTACTCTCAGTTAGGTATATCGGCAATTAAGACGTACCTAGGTATAAAGCTTTCGTTTAATAACGTTTTGTCATTTCCGCAAATGCCTATAGTAACAAATTCATACCACAGTGAAGGAATCTTCACAAATGTTATTACCCCAAAGAAAACGGGTGCGATGTTATTTTGCAATTTAATTAGCTACCATTATAGCATTGTTAGGTGTAAATGTTGGTTAGGGTAAACGACCGGCCCAGACCAACTGTGATTCAGTTTGATATAGAATCTACTTGTTAAACCGTACTCAAAGCATACCTTTGTAAATTAGAGACATTAGAGTAAACTCAACTCAAAAGTTCTTTACATTTTCAGTTTGGCCAATTATTATTAATACCTTTGATATTCAATATTATAAAATCTAGACTAACGAAGTATGGCTGTAATCCAACCTTAAACCTTGTTTGTTAGGCCAGTTATTTCAATAAAGCCGATTATATGATATATTCGAGTATTTATTGGCAAACAGAATAGCTTTGAGTACACGAAGGACATGAACTTGCAAGGCAATTAGTACAAACTGGTAAATAAAGCCGATTTAGTTGTTGAGTAAGCCAAAACAAAGGACATGAGCTTAGATAATGGAAACCCATCTTAGTTTCTCTGGAAACGAAATCAAAGCGAATATCCCTGTATTAAGAGAAGCATATATAGGTAATTTTTTTCTTTAACAGTCCTGCTGCATATAGCTCTCGCCTTAGAATGGTTTCGGCCTAACATACCACACCAGACGAGTTCTGCACTTAACTTTGGTTTTTATTATTAAAACTACTAGGAGCGCCATTATAATAACTATAAATTCTCAAAATTTAAAAAAACTATCGACATTGTAACCTGAGTTCCCTTTAAAAAATAAAAAACACGTTATGCGCTTTCATTTGAGACCCCACTCGGTGATATTTTTGCAGACATTCGGTTATTCTTCCCAACTTTCACCCCCATAACTTTTAAACGACTCAACCGTTTTTCATGAAACATATCTAAGAACACTCGCACGGAACTTACCTTTCATACAAAAAAAAACTAAATTGAAATCGCTTCATCCGGTCGCGAGCTACGGTGCCACAGACAGACAGACACGTCAAACTTATATCACCTATCTTTTTGGTCGGGGGTTAAAAACAGTGATATTACCTCAATCTTCAACACAATGTACGTACTTCTTAAATCAAGAGGTTTACTTTAACATTCCGTAGCCTAGCCCGAAGAAGACAACCCGCTAGGAAAACAGTTATGTTAAGCTATGTAAGTAGTAGGTAATACCTATTAGTATTCAAAAGTACTTCGGCTCATAATGACAGACGTAAAAATACTATAAATGCATTCCACTAACCGTGTTACTGGAACGTTAGCCTCCTTCTTCTATTGACACCTGCATCACGTACTACGAGTACAATATCGTAGCGGCTCTTTGATAGCGACAAGCCATGACAAAAGTGTCTTTTTAACCGACTTCAAAAAAAGGAGGAGGTTTTTGACAACTACGCATAAATTAAACTTAACAATAAAATAAATTAAATTAAAAATATTTTTTAATAAGTTTTTATTGAAATGCACTCATAAAGTACTCATCGAGACGAATTAAACAAGTCCAAACTTGATGGTGCTGCGACGTTTCTTTGCAGAGTCCCTATGCCCTTGACCTTCCAGTTCCAGCATCAGATCAGCTCCATGTCATCATAGTATTGCATTGTCACGCTGTATACATATGCTTGCAAAATTTCAGTAAAATCGGATAAAGATATCAGTTTCAAAATTGAGTTGCAAGATTCTACCCTAACACACATTCAGGCCTATGTCCAGCAGTGGACTACGGTAGGCTGATGATGATGATACATACATACATAGCAAGTTAATAAAAAGCTTGTAATAAGCAATAAATCGTCAAAATAAACAAAAACTAACAAAATGGACGAGTATATACTTGAATATGTAAGAAATAAAAAAAAACTTCGTTTAAAAAAACCGACTTCAAAAACTGAAAAGTATAAAATAACTTAATTTGTATGTTCTACCTATTCATAGGTTTGAATTCGGCGCCAAGCCAAATGTAATAGTAGGTACCACACTCGCTATATTTCGAGACGAACGTCAACGACGTCACCGACGCTTCGGTTGTTTTGTCCTTCGCGAAGAGCAGCTTTCCCGTTCAAGGTCACGCGCGGCGAGTCCTACTATTACATTTTGGCTCGGCACCGACTTCAAACCTATGAATAGGTAGCACATACAAATTAAGTTATTTTATACTTTTCAGTTTTTGAAGTCGGTTTTTTTAAACGAAGTTTTTTTTTTTTTTTCGCTTTTTAGTCTTTCTCAAGTCTCTCATCATCATTTCACCTAAATAACTTGAAAGAATACGACTAAAGGTAACATACAACATACTGTATAGAATAATAAATAAATATTTCGGACATGATGTTTACAGAATATGAAAGCATGCAGACAATTGCCTTAACGTTATTGCAGGCGCTCACGTAAATTTGAGGGTTTCCTTCAATTTCCTTGGAATCCCATCATCAGATCCTGATATGGTGGCCATGGGACCACATGGGGAGCATACCCTTTCGAATACAAAAATAATTTTTAAAATCGGTCCACAATTGACGGAGTAGTCAATGTACATACATAAAAAAAAACAAAAATAAAAAATAAAAAAATACCGATGAAATTGAGAACCTCCTCCTTTTGGAAGTCGGTTAAAAAGCAATAAAAATATTTTACAATATTTATATACAAGCGTCAAAATGTTCCTCCGCATCACTCTTCACAACCATCTTCTTTACTTTTGGTTTTCCTGTTTCAGGTATACCAATTATAATTACTACCTACTTAAAACATCTTCTCCCCGAGGTAGATACTAATTGAATTTTGAATTAGTATTAATATTGAATTCTACATAGGAAAGTTTTAAATAGTTCCATTCTTTGGTTTATGTATTGTCATGTATGCTTTGGTCCATCATTTGAAGAGCAACCGAACACACGTAATACTATTGGATGCTAATTTAACGTGTGGATACTCGCATGGGCCGTCACCTCACCGGGGTTTGCCGGCGCCCAGCGGGATGGTGTTTCGGAATCGGACCGACTAAAAGTACACGGTGTGCCACTCTGCCTGAGATAGGAGGGATCCGGGAACTGCTGTTATTAAGACATTTGGACCCTAGGTTGACTAAATTCCTACAACAAATCCATGTCAAAACAATTTCTGATAGAAGTACCTTCTGTAGATCTAATTTTACAAGTATTAAAACTATTTTTAACCGACTTCAAAAAAGGAGAAGGTTATCAATTCGATTGTATTTTTTTTACGTTTGTTGCCTCATAATTTTTAACTGGATGAACGGATTTTGATGATTATTTTCTTATTTGATAGCTAATGCTTCCCGTGTGGTCTCAATTCAATTTGGTTAAGTTCTTGAAGCCTTTTTTGTTAAATTTTTTGATTCACCTTTAATTACTCGTATTAGGCAACGTTATTAAAATACCTATTGCACCATATGCATCGCGAGATCTATATAATGTGCAAACTGTCTCTTGTTTGTGTGTGAACAAATGGATTAACAACAAAACTTCCATTATATAATGTTGTTTCCTAGGTTACGACATTACAATGTTCAGATATTTGATTTCCATTTGGGTATCTAATTACAATATAACCTTATGTGATTCGAGGTTCGTTAACGAGGCACAAAAGGCGGGTAGTTAGTTGTTGAGAGCAATTGGAACTGAGAAGATAAAAATATTACCAAAATAGACATAAGTTTGTGATAAATGATAATGCGGTAGTAGTCTTTAAAAAAAAAAAACCTATTTGATATTAGTAGACATATTTTGGTGTTACTGTGTGTAATGCACGTGACGTCTTCACTTGGCCGACACCCATAACTTCTGATAGTAGAAGATGTCACTAAAGAGTGAATAGTGAACAGAGACAGACAGACACAATGTACTGCTCTTTATATAAATTGTCCAATAACTTACCTGCTTACTTACCGAACTCATCTGCTCAAAAAAATTTAACTTGCAAAAGTGTTCATGTAACCTAATTGCAGAATAAATGATTTCATTTCATTTCTTGTTAAAATTTACTTATTTGTAGCAATCGATTTAGTCGTACAAACAAACCCTTATTTTAACGTGTGGAAACCCCCTCGCGCCGTCTCGCGTCTCCCCAGTGGGATTTGCGGTGAGGTGGTGTTTCGGAATCAGACCGACTAAAACCTAACGGTGTGCCAATTTGAACCGGGAATAGCTATTATTACGACATCCAGACCCCTCCTAGCGTCTGCCCACTGTAGCGGATGGAGGAAAAAAACAAATCACACACTCAGACCACAACCCGTCTGGCCAGCGTGGTAGAGTAGGTTAAACCTCGTTTCTAAGATAGCTGTTCAGCTTGGACTTGATGATAACAATACGAAGTACGGTACGATCATTGTTTGTTTTTGTCATGGAGATGAATATGTGTATTGACACACATAACCAAAGTAAGAGACGTGATACAAGAAATGGTTATTTTTATTCAACACACGGTGTCAATCGCAGGGCTGTTGGCCGAAATACCGGATAACGGTGTGATTGTTCTAGTCGCAAAAACCTATAGAGGACGTGTGTGTTCTACTTAAAACTGTGGTATAAGTTGAAAACATGCGCGATGTCATTACCGTCAGTATGTTTCAAGTAATTCCAAGAGTCAGTATTTTATTTGCAAATTTCTTTCCACGTTTACAATTAATTTCATTCCTACTCACAAAATCCTTGTAGTACCTACTTTGGTAACTTAGAAATTCTGATATACCTCGCTAAATAGGAGTTATAGCCAGCGTTTACCTATTTCATAGTAAACTGTATCAAAGGCAGTGATATCACTAGCTTATTTTTAATCTGTACTAACTAATCTGAATGCATTTATATATTGTTGTGCTAATACTGTGTAAAGGTCTCGTATCAGATGAAAGTACAAAATTAACTACATAAAAAATATGATTTGGAATTACATCCTCTGTTACTATTTCTTTTCATCAATACAATTATTTTGAATATTCAACAACTTAAGCCATCTGATGGAACCCATAGCCTTTTTACTATAGCGCAATTCCCCTTTAACTTGCAACTTGTAAAATTAACATGTGTGGTCAGTTGCGGCGCGGAGCTAGGCCAGTAAACCACGCCACACACGCGGAATAGTGTCACAGGAGTGTTCTTCGTGTTCTAGTGAAGAAACCGGTTCCATGTCTCTTTTATATCTTAAGGTATGTAAGTACAGGTAGGAACAGTAAACTTTGTTTGCGGAGACTTGACCTGAGCCACGAAAGTGAAAGAGATTGGGCTAAGACAGTTTTAAGTTTATATAACCAATAGTTTTTAAAATTTTAAAGTGGTTTGTGCTTATAAATACTACAATACCTTTATTTTAGGAGTCTTTCCAATGAGGGATGGCTCATAGGATGGTCAAAAAAGTTTGCAACCCCGATCCTTTGAACTATTGAAATCTCAAACTTGTTGTCTATATAGAACTTACGGTAAACCTTACCTTCACCACTCGTGCTAAACATTTTCTGCCTGAGCTGTAAATTACTACAATTCTCGAAAACGTGGACATGTGACTGGCCGTAGAGCCAAACAAACTGTTACATACTGTGTGAACTCCACATAAAAAATATAGAACATATAAAAGCTGAAATCAAAAAAATAAAGACGACAAGATAGTACCTAAACTTATGTGATTAGAAGTGCATACATTTAGACCAGGACACGAGAACGGTCTTTCTAGACAAGTTTTAATTTCAACCATACATTGAACTTACTTACATAATTTTAGATATAATTATTTTTAACATTTAAAGTTAAGGCTTTAGAACTATTTATGTATTTCTTGTCAAACGGCTTCTGAGTGTTTGTAGCTTGTTAACTCACCCGGCAACATTCACGTTTCAGAATGAATATATATTTACTATCATCATCATCATCAGCTCGTTGCAGTCCAGCCTCTCCCAAGGAATACCATAGAGCCCGGTCTGTTGCTTTCTGCATCCAGTCGCAGTATTTTATATTTACTATCTCACCAGCAAAACCTATACCTACTCGTATATTATATACCGACTATTAATCCTTTAATTTAATCATAGAAATCCTTCGTTCCTACCCTCTGTTGAAGTAAAGATACCGACTTTACTATACTATAACGGATCTCCTGCAACAAAAACGCGGCGATCGATTTGCTGCTGTCAAAAGTTAGGAGACATGAAGGAGCAAGTTTTGAGGCGTATCCTACAAGAAGAGACCGTAGCGATAATCTAATAAAATAAAATGAGGTCACCAAAGTTTCCTCTTCCAAATTGATCGTATAATTAAATCAAGATACTGAGAGACCGTCTTTGACAACTGTTACAACATCTAGATATTGTGATATTATCCTGTTCATTAACTCGAATTATAATTACTAACCCTTTACCTCAAATGTCATTCAATCATGCCTAAATATTTTACTAATTAAACGGTAAAGCCTTTTATATCATTAACAGACTTCAAAAAAGGAGGAGGTTCTCAATTCTTTTTTTAATGGAAAAGAAATATTCCAACAGTGGTACCATGATATGGACACTAAGATCTGATGATGGCATCCAAGAGAAATCGAGTCGAAACTTGAAATCGGTTTTTTTTTTGTTATTTAACTGTTAAATTATTAAAGTGGTCACTGATTTTGTGCTTGTGCTAACTTTTGAATTATTTTGTATTATTGGCTAATATTTTGTTTTGACTACGTAACTTAGCGTTTATATACCTGCCTCGGTGGCGCAGTGGTAGCGTATGCGACTGCTGTGCTTGAGGTTTCGGGTTCGATTTCCGGGATGGACCAAATGTTTGTATGATCTGCAAATATTTGTTTCAGAGTTTGGGTGTTTTCTATGTATGATATGTATGTATTTCCAAAAATAAATGTATTTATATCAGTTGTCTAGTACCCATAACACAAGCTCTGCTTAGATTGGTACGAGATGGCGTTGTGTGTTAGATGTCCGAAATTTGTATTATTCTTTATTTACGAATTTTATGTACGTCGAAAAAATGGTCTAGATTTTTGTACATTATAATTTAATTTTAACAGATAATCATGTTTATACAATTTTATTAACTATGTAGCTTTTGACCCCAGCTCCACTCACGTGTATGTCGGTTATCGCGGTAAAGAGTAGTCTATGTCCTTCCCAAAAAAATCAAACTATCTCCATGATAGATTTCATTGAAATCGGTGTAGTGGTTTAGCCGTAAAGGCATAATTGACAGACAAAGTTACTTTCGAATTTTTAATATTAGTATGAATAACAAATTAATTAAATGTATAAAATAATACGTACATCGAGTTTATTGATTTTCATCTTAACAAAATAGCTTTTAAAAGTGTTTGACATACAATTACCAATTGGTAATCTGAATAATTTTACCCACAGCTATATATATCTGATTACAAAGGCGAAAGAAATTTAATAAAACCAAAGTCACAAAAGTCAACTTGGAGACTAATTCGTTATAAAATCATCGATGTCATAATGATATCGACTCGTACCGACTGCCGACCCCCTTACTGTCCAATCTGTCGCGGAACGTACGTGACTGAGGAGATACGGTTATACACCGATGTTACAACTCAAAAGATACAAGCGGTTTGACCACATTACTTACATGTTTCTTATTATTTCCATTTTCTTTCTCTTTAATTTCTTCATCCTACTTCATTTTTAACCTACTTCAGAAAAAGGAGGAGGTTCTCAGTTCGACTTTTTTTTTGTGTTTGTTACCTCATAACTTTCAACTGGGTGAACCGATTTTGATGATTCTTTTTTTAATTGAAAGCTGGTGTTTCTCGTGTGGTCCCAATTTAATTTGGTCCAGATTGAAGTCGGTTTTTTGTTATTAAGAGAACGAACGTATATACTATTATGCATGATGAGTATGATTATCAATAATTATAATTTTGATGATATAGGAGAAAAAATTATAGGATAAGTATAGTGAGAACTGCAGTAGGTAGTTTCGTCTTCTTTAAGAGAGGTAAGAATTAAGTTAAAAAAAAAAAGAAAAAAAAAACCCCCTTAGAAAGTCACATCACCGAGATTTTCTTTCGGAAGGTGCATCGGTATCATACCGACAATAGTCACAAATTTTAACAAAAAAAAACGACTTCTATATGGACCAAATTGAAATGGGACCACACGGATTCAAATAAAAAAAGATTCATCAAAGTGATGAGGTCACAAACATTTAAAAAAACATTCGAATTGATAACCACCTCCTTTTTTGAAGTCGGTTAAAAACCACACAGTTTACCTTATTACTTCTTAAATAGAAGGGGTCCGGGTTCAGTTTTTCTTGAAATGTAATTCTCATCAGTGGCATGGTAGAACCATGCTTCGGCATATCGGGCTAGCTGGACGGCAGTCATATCCCAGCCTTGAATCCGGAAATGAAAACCGGTATCAAGTAATTATTGCATGGCTTTTTACAGAATATGTGAGGTTACCCTCAATCTGATTCTGGAAGGGTGTTAAAGAACAGCATGACTCTTTGAATTACAGGTGTCGATAGTCACTTACCATGAGTTGATCCATCTTCTTACTTGCTCTCCCACCTACTAACCCTTATATTATAACTTATTCAAAAGACTTCTTTATACTAAATATATTCATATTACTAATATCACTACTAATGTAACTCTGTCTGTCTCGCTTTAATAGCTAACCCGCTGAACCGATTTAGATAAAATTTACAGTAAAGGTCCTTTAGTTCTCGAAACATAGACTGCTATTTACTGTGGAGCCGCGGGCAAAAGCTAGTCCAACTATATTATTATCTCACAGTCCGTAAACTTTTGTAAATTAGACACAAGCCTGTGCATCTTGCACTCAAAACCTCAAAACTGTTCTCAAATATATTTCTGGGTCAATGAAATTCAATTTTATTTTTAACTTATAAACCCAATTGATTCGAAACAACTACGTAACACTTCATCAGAATAAACTTATTTTATGGGTATTGAAAATTGCTCATAAATCATCTTTAATGCAAACAAAACTAGGGAAAAGTAAACTGACGGTACTTAATAAACATATACTATATCGATTATCCATAACTAGCTGAGCCCCGCGGTGTAACCCGTGGTATAACACCAACTGCGCCTAGGGCCGTAGCGAAAAGTAAAAAAAAAAAACTTTGTATAACGTATCCTATGTCTCCTGGTTCTAAGCTACCTCCCCACCAATTTTCAGCCAAATCCTATTAGCCGTTCTTGAGTTATAAATAGTGTAACTAACACGACTTTCTTTTATATATAATATAGATTATGTATTTTCATAAATGTTTCTGTAACATTTAAATCACTTTCGTTTTAGATATTACTACTTTTTGCCCGAAGTTCCCCCTGTGTGTACCTATATCCGTTTATCGTGGTAATGTGTCCATCAGTGAAAGTGGTTTACGCCTGAATACGTAAAAATCAAAAACTCACATTCGCATTTACAGTATTAGTTGGGATGTTACGATAAACTTCAGTGTGGTATTAGCCTGCGCACGTATATTCAACTAACATATACCACACAGCATATTGACACATAACGAGGAAGCCATCATCAACAATATGTAACATGTTTCGTAACTTGTCCATTAGTCGGCACGCTCATCCGATTTTGGTCGCATTTAGTATTTACAACACGCAGAATTATGCAACATGCGGTACATGATTCGAGTTCGCTATCTTATTGCTAACAGTTCAAAAGAATACTGATTTAATAAGTTAGATAAGAGTAGTCTATATATCAACATTCAAATGTAGACTTATAAAAGAAAGCGAGCGAACACGGGCTCTTCTAACAGAGCGAACTGAATAAAATAGTAGCTCTGCCAATGGATAAATGTACTTATTGACAAAATTTGCAGGGAATGTAGTTTATAGAACAAATAGAGTGCATTTGTGTGTTTACATGAGTGCAGTCTCGTGTTTGTTTTGTATCTTTACTTTACTTTTCAATTCATTTTCTGCCAACGTCTGCAAATTGATAGCCACAAGGTGCCAGATTATTTGTAAATATCAACTTTTCCGCATTTATTTCTTTCGCGACAACTGCACCGCTTTTTGACAGCTTTTAATATAGAGACTTAAATAATTGAAGTTCATGTTTAATGTTTTATACTGAATTGTTAATGATATGCTTTTGTGAGCCAAACTAGTTATATATTATCACTGTAACTATTGTTTCTCATAAATATTTAATGAAAAAATCAGCTTAGCTCTATTTACTTTTCCGAAGCAATTTTCCTCTCAAAAATAATAATAATAATTGGGTTATTTTTATAATTAGGAATTCTATTTTATTTTTTAATGTACTCTACATTCAAAAACTTTGAATCGAATTGCTAAAAGCCTTTGTTTATATTTCAAAAATGGAATTACATTTTTATATTTTTAAGAAACCTTTTTTTAAGTAAATATTTATGATACCTTAAACCTATAGTTTTTACAAGCTTTTTATTAACTTGCAATGTATGTATGCTTGTATTTTCGGGTGGAATCTTGCAACTCAATTTTGAAGCAGATATCTTCAACCGATTTTGCTTCAATTTTACAAGCATTTGTATACAGCGTGACAATACAATATTATAATCACATGGAGCTGATCTGTTGCTGGAGCTGGAAGGTGGCCATAGGAACTCTGTATAGAAAGGTCGCAACATCATCGAGTTTAGACTCGTTGACTTCGTTGAATTCGTCCCGAGGCATTCCAGTAAAAGCTTGTTTTTAAAAAGCTTTTTAATTATATTGGTTCATTACTAACAATCTCTGGATGAAAGAGCTTTTTGGTAAATGTTCTAAAAATGAATCTTAGCTAGATCGATTCATCGCCCCCGAAAACCCCTGCTTACTAAATTTCAAGAAAATCGTAAGAGCCTTTTCCGAGATTCAAATATTAAATAGGTATAAACAAGAATTTTTTGTTTAAAGGTATTAGATAAAGTAACAATAAGCAATCGATTCCAACTGATTATAATATTTGAGACCACTTACACTTCACACAGGGTATTGGCTGCCTGCTGCCTGATCTTGATTAGTTAGCGTGATTCGAGGAAACCATTAAGAAACATTTTAGTCTATAAAAATCAAAGAAAAACACATAAAGGATTACACTAAATTGTATAAGATATGTAAAATCATACCAGTTACATTAAAACACAGATACCAACTTTTAGTGAATAATCACGGCTGTCGAGAGCATGAATTGAGGAAGGTCACTGGTGAACACTGTACTCGCTCGGTGACCGACGGCAGATACATCGTTCCAAGAGCGCACAATTACTATGGTGACAGAACTATGAAAAAACGAGTGTCTTATAATCTAAACAGTCTGCCAAAGGACATCAGAGATGAACCAAATAAAAATATTTTTAAAAAGATATTCAAAAAACATTTATTGGATTCTATTTAATAAGATTTTGTTGTACCTATGCTTAAAAGTCTAAAAATAATTGCCTAATTAGTTGTAAAGAGGTGTTTTGTTTTTTTTTTGTTTTGTTTTCTGAATTGTTAGCTTTCTTTGTTGTTAAGTATTATTATTTTACAAGTTGATAATTGTACGGAGACTCGATGCCCCAATCAAACTATCAACCAGGTTTTGGGGGACAAATATGTAACTCAGTTTGTTTTATTTTTAATAAATTAAAAATTAAAAAAATAAATTAAAAATTATCATTAACGCCTGTTAAACATTTAGACAAAAGTTAGTAAGTAGTTCATTACATAAAACACAACAATATTATTAAATATTATCGCATACCACGGATCGATTGACAGTGATGGATTAATATTTACCAAAAAGATTTACTAGGGCCTTCTTTACTACAATAAAAAGGTTTCATGGCCCTGGAGGCTACAGTAAGGATCCGGCCATAGCATTGTTTACTACACAAAATTAATATAATCGTATTGTATGTTAATAGGTTCCTGTTTCTTCTAAATATCCTTTTTTAACCTTAATTTGCACGTAGGTTTAATGAACCTATTGGCTCAGTTGTTAATGGTCCTGATGGTCAGTCAGGGGTCGTACTTTCGATTCCGAACATTTATTCTACGTCTGGGTGTAATTGATCACATTAATCCATACTTTATATTATAAATACGAAAGTAACTCTGTCTGTCCTGCTTTCACAGCCAAACCGCTGCACCGATTTCAATGAAATTTGGCAAGGAGATACTTTGATTCTTGAGGATCCTTCCTCAAGAATACTACTACTATGCTACTCTTTGCAGTGATAACCGACAAACATGCGGGCGTAGTCTATAATAAAAATCCAATTAAATATGTTCATCAACAGTCTGGTTACTATTGAACGGCTCTGCCTAGTCTTAGATAGATATTTAGGACATCTGACACACAACGCCATCTAGTCCCAAGCTAAGATATTATACATAGAAAACACCCAAACTCCGAAACAAATATTTGCACATCATACAAACATTTGGTCCGACCCGGGAATCGAACCCGAGACTTCAAACACAGCAGTCGCATACGCTGTGCCACAGGAGGCAGTCTACCACAGGAGGCAGTCATATAATTGAGATGTATGTCATTGTCAACAGCCTTTAACAGACGGCGTCCCCCGAGAAAGGCTTTGGTTACTTATACCACGTTGGCTGGCCAGACGGGTCGTTATAGGCTTTATTTAAAGTTTCCTTCTATTTACATTTAAAAAATACGAACATCTTATATAAATTTAAAAATTCATAATCAGTTAAATAAATCAGTCAAAATACAATAGGCGCAATATTTGTACTTAAACCTAAGATAAAAAGCATTCAACCGAGACCTTTTAAAATCAAGAAGTAGATAACTATAATTGGTAACTACATGGTAGTTTAATGGACTGAGTCTAATTACATACTATTTGTAGGCAAAGTTTATTCTATTAGGTGTGAGATCGTCCATATAAATAGCAGTTCCCGTATCCCTACTTGCAGTTTGCCCACTAATTCCCATGGACCAATTAAAACTATAGTAATAAAGTTTTAACGAGCAAAGTTGTTCACATGACTGTAAGTTAACACTTTACATGTTCTATGTTTTATGAACTATGCCAATTATCAAATTTTCGTATGGTTTAATAATATGCATATGGTGAAACGAAACGCAGCTGCAAATTTGCTAAATTACGGTTTCAGCTCTGTTCCTCACTATACGAAATTTGATTGGTATTTGCTGAACTGAAGCATCTTTTCATGGATTTAAAACGTCTAAATAGATGTTTTAAAACTATTCCCTGATTCATCAGTTTGTAAAATAACATTTCTCAAACATGTTCTTACGGCAACTGGGAGAGACGGTTGAAGTGCAGAACATGCTCTTCGAGGCACGGCACAAAAATTGCACCAAAATGTGTATTGTCTGTCTGTAAAGAGAGCGAGCTAGAGCTCGGGAAACCAAATACAAAAAAATTCTTTCTTTGAACGAGCTCCAATATCATAATAAAAGAGGAAAAGGATGATGTGAGTTTTGAAAATAAGAGTAAAGTGGGCATTGAAATTGCCAAAATAGAAGTAAAATAAAACTAGTATATGAATATTGGTAAAAATTAATTATTCGTTTTTTTAAGTAATAAATAGAAAAAAATAGAAACGGCAGTATTATAATGGTAAACGTAAAATGACTGTGAACTCATCCAAAACCCTAATTGCTAACTTAATTGAAGAGATTGACAAGAATGCTATTAATGATTGAAAAAATCTAACTAGGTAGGTATATATGCAGTAAATTACGAGCGAGGATTTGCGATGGAAATCACAATTACAGTACTTCAATCTTCATCAACCCATGATAATAAGGCCAGAATTAAAACCGATCCCAATTCCGAATTTTCAATTAAGTACTACAATTTCTCACCCCAATTTGAATACGTATGTCTGAGTCAAGGCACCGCAATTACTCTTACAACCTTAAATAATGGATATAAAGATGACTTAAGTACACCGACAGTACAAAAAAACTTTCATGAAACTTCTGGACGTACAACGGACTAGCTATTTTTTGTTTTCTTAATTCTCAGACCCCATGTCCACCAAATTATACAGAAACAGTGGAACAAAATCAATAGGAAAATATTATGCATAAAATTACAATAATATATATAATAACACGATGCAGTTATCTACGACATGTTTGGCTAACATTCATCCATTCCGGATTATAATGTTGAATTTATGAAATGTTGAATTTGCAAAATGCTTAATTTGCGTAATGCAATTGCGTAGGCTCAAACCTTCAAACGGTATCACTGAGTGATATTTTTTTGTTGGATCGTTAGCTTTTGGAGCATTTCAATAAAATGAAATTCAGGTGGTAACAGCTTGCATACTGTTTACCTTTCATGACCTGAATATTTGACTTTTAAAAAGAGTAGCCATGAGTTTCATTGCCAGTATTCTTTTCATAAGGCTCTGCGCAATTTGGAAACTGAAAGTTATATATCGACACAAGTAGGCAGTAGATTTAAATGTTTTCATCTAATTAACCTTGACACCTGCTGTGGCGTCTGTTTAGTTTGTGTCGATCTCAGAATTTTAACTTTAGCTTCAATTTAACATTCATAAATGAAACTTGTCATTTCATGTGTCATGACACAAAATGTCATGAATAAATGACATTTACATTTCGTGCTTTGGTTTTGTGCATTGGTTCAATACTCTTAATCTTGGCTAATTTCTTCATTCACTAAAGCAAATTATTAACCGACTTCAAAAAAGGAGGAGGTTCTCAATTCGACTGTTTTTTTTATGTTTGTTACCTCATAACTTTCGACTGGGTGAACCGATTTTATTAATTCTTATTTTAATTTGGTCCAGATTGAAGTCTGTTTTTTTTTTGTTAAAATTTGTGATTATTTTACTTCAGCTACTTACGACGTCAAATATTGATAAATCATATGTTCGTATTATCTCAATATAGGAATGTAATAAAATATCAATAGTAGGTGCTAGTGCTTCTTCAAATGTTTTTTAAAAACTTGCTTATTTGCAATATCTAATGTCTTTGCAGCCTATAACAGCACTAAAGTAGTGATCACGTTTCTAAAAGATTACTGCTTTACTTGCGAACACGCGACGTCTAAGATGAGAATATTGCATTTAGGATAATCGAATAGATAATCGATAACTCATTAGTTTTCTATATCGTGACGGCAAAATTACGGCGGCAAAATAAGTACACGACCTGGATATTATGGAATAGAAGAACTAAGAGAATATATGCTTGTCAACAGTATCTTCTAGCGGGAATTCTCTAACCTTACACAATCACCTCTTTTTATGGTATGAGAGGTAGTGAGCAGACCACAGACGCTTCAATTGATAATATGTGACTACCACCAGCCATGAACTCCTTGGATAATGTTTAGACTACCAAATTTTTAACCGACTTCAAAAAAGGAGGAGGTTATCAATTCGACTGTTTTTTTTTGTTTGTTACCTCATAACTTTCGACTAGGATAACCGATTTTGATGATTCTTTTTTTTTATTTGAAAGCTGGTGCTTCCCATGTGGCCCCATTTCAATTTGGACTAGTTCTTGAAGTCGGTTTTTTTTGTTAAAATTTGTGTTTATTATATTACCTACTCTTCTAGAATGTACATCCTCAATTTATACTAAAACACTCAACTGTTAAAACCTACTTACTTTTCTTTATATAGTGGGGGGATATCACCTTTATTTGCTAACATAATTCAAAAACACAAACGTGAAAATCAGTGTTGTTGGACTGGACTTAAACTACATGCATACACGATGTGCTCTTGCATACATTAAATATGTACGTTTATGAGTATAATGTTCAGAGCAAATAAATGAATCAATTAATCGTTTAATTGTTGTTAAAATACAGTACCTACACATTACGATTGCAAATGTTTGATTTACCACTGGTTTTTTTAAAAGAATATCTATCGATATACACGTCACTATTTTTAGAACGAGAAAATTAAATTAGTCTCTGAACTCGACTAAAAAAATACTATATCTTTATGTATAAGGGAGTAAAGTTTTTTCCAAGTACGTCACTGTGACCTAAATAGCCGAAGTTATTTTGAAGTGACCGATATAACTGTCCGTGAACAATTATACACTATCATTTAAACTCTTTATCGAGCTGGACGCGTTTTCGAACCCCATCCTATAGTATATTTGTACGATACAATTTGTCGTGTATTGCAGAGAGGCAGCTCAATATTTGAACATGGAAGATTCTCCCCACATTTCTAGAGGGATTTCATGCACGTATCCTAATTTCCTCCGTGTCGATTGTTATGGTCGTCTCGTCGCTTCTTGGTTCCATATCGAATTGCAACATTCCAATTCGAAAGCAGTTTTCAATTATACGACACAATTATAAGACATTGATCGATTCGAAATTAAAATTACGTTCAGAATACAGATTAAATTATCGTGTTCTTCATAAAATTATAATTCTATAGGTCGGGATTGAACCCACGACACTTGATTGACCCATAACTATCTACTAGACTAACATTTCTCAAACGTGACTCGTTTACTCGCAAGCACTTTCTGCTAAGCTTTCTGCCCAAGAATATTTTCTAAAACACAATACTGGCAAGCGCAGTTTTTTTTTAAAAGAGCAACCGTTTAGAAATACTGATTTATAATTTAAAAACAAAACACCAAGTTTCAATATTTACATGTAAACAAAAGTTTATACCGCTCGATTCTACTGCCGGAACGTGTTACATTTAATCGCATCCCTCGACTGTGACAAATAAAAAATAAACCGATGGATATATGTTTTATTTACCAATGCGGTAAAATCAACTAGATTGGATGGAATTATTTTTTAATTGAATTACTCGTGCCTATGAAATGAAATTTCATTCGATGCGAGGTCACGTAGTTGTTTTCAAAATTTGATCGGTCTCTAGATATTTACTTTAATCACGATTGTGTGATTACACATATCGATAACAATCGAGAGATAACTCAATATTCCATACTCCATCGATATTATTAAAACATCCTGTTCTTTATTACATTTTATTTTTGTAGTATTAAATTGTTTGTGTTGTAACATTGTTTATTGTATGAGAGCGATATTATTATTAGACTAACTACCTAATACGGTTTTATGAATTTTGTGTAACCAGCAAAATGCTTTTAACTTGGTTGCTTTATATCCGTTTCCATATCAAATGGATATTGTTTTTTTTTCTTAATAACTCATATCTTTAAAGAACTAAAAAATATTATTATATATTGACTAGATCGATTTATTTTACGTAATGATGTAATTAAAAAGGAATGAGTTTCAGATAATAAAAATTGTAAGAGATACATTACCTAGTTGAAGTTAAAAAAATAAGGGACTCCTAAAACGTAGATAGATCTTTGAGATTTTGTTTTCGAGTTTTTGAGGTTGTAAGGCGTAATTTCTGGTACTACTGAAGTGATTTTAAAATTATTTTATCAATAGAAATCCGCATTATTTGTTCAATGTTTACCGCAATATCCACATACCCGATGGCGGAGCCGCGGTAAAATACTAGTTAAACACTTATATATGTATTACCTTGTAGAGACGGGTTGATTAGGTACATTATTGAATCCTTTCGATGCCAATATTATCGCAAAAAAAAATATTGGTTCACCTATACTGTGTCCATTCGTTTATTTTCTTTTTGACAGTTCAAGAAATTTCGAAATTAGTGACGCCCTCACACATTACCGATTCGATTTGCAATGATAAGCAATTTTATTTATAAAGAACTTTCAATCGATTTAATTAAATATTTTTAGTTTAAATATGAATTATTCCTTTATTCGTTTTTTATATTATATAAGAAATAAACAAAAATATAAATAATAAATCAGTAAATTAGATGAATGAACAGAGTTATTGTTCTTTACTCTTGGTTTGATCCTAAATTCCAATATTTCGACTTCATTCCTTGCAAATAATCAATCTTGGAGTCATAGATACTATTTTTATTTCCTTTTTTTTTATTAAATTTACAGAAAAAATACTTACATGAAGTCAAATTATTTTTATTATATGATATATTTATCGTATTTCAAAAACTGTTTTATAGTCTGTGGTCGTTTGTTATGCACAGGGCACTTCACTAAAGTACCGTCACCGTCAATAAAGTACGACATTACTGTAGATAGATAGATAGAAAACTCTTTATTTGTACACCGTATTACAGTTTTACAAGAAAGTACAGAAAATGACAAATATATGTACAAAGGGCGGCCTTATTGCCGAAAGCAATCGAAATGCCGAAAGAAACTGTAGTACATTATTCCGAAAAAAAATATGGTAATTTATAGACGTGAGCTGTCAAAAAGAAAATTAACGAATGGACACAGTATAGTTATCTATTTTGTTCCTATACCTACTAACGGGTAAGTGGGTACGAGTTGGTGGTAAAAACATATTTGCCATCAAGCCCAACCACAGTCTCACAGAATACCGGGGTTAAAAATTTTCGACGAAGGAGAGAGGTGACTTCTAATCGCGTCGATCGACTTAGCGTTGAGTGACGGCATTCCTATACATTTGTTGGTTTTCTATTATTGTTTACGTTTGTAGAATGCAACTTGACTGTGGGTATGAATCTGGAGCGAGACTTAAACGGCGGCAGCGTACTTGTGACTCTTTTCCATTACCGTCGATTGTCATTGACCATGAAGTGAACCGCCCCCTAAATAAAAAACGAAAACTTTTTTAGCAAACAAAATTAAAAACAAAACAAAAGATTCACTATCCCTTTTTTTTCCTCATGCGGAAATCCCCTCAGATACCACCTCCTGGTGGCATGTCGGACTCGAACCGACTAAAATCGCACGCCGCACCGTCTCGGGTACTAGGAGCCGGGCAACCAGGAGCACCCTAGAAAGGAAAACCCTGGAACCCCGACGTACCTCGGGCCACCTACAGTTCGTAGATGAAACATTCGTTGGTGTCCCAAAAATGTGGGGCGCGAGCGCAGTGGAGCGCGCCCCCAGGCTTGCGCTTATGGAGGACGGAGATCATTTTGTGATCTCCGGCGCTCGAGGCGTCTGCGATACCTGGCCCGTTCCCGGACCTGGCGGATCGGGAGAGTTTTAAACCTCTCCCGGTCACGCTCCGCCGTCTCCTTATCAAACATAACTTGCTCGCAGAAAGAAAAGGCGGAGTTCCACGCGCTCTCGCTTCACTATCCATCTCTAAGTGCTCTGGGGTTTTTTATTTATATAATAATCAATGTTCTGCGGAAAAAACAAACAGACTAACATTAAATACTAAAGTTTATTTTACAATAACAAATGTAAATAATGTAAAAGGTACTTTGAAACGAGAACGTGCTACCTGACAGATTCTTTTTATGGTTTGTTTACATTTAGTTAAGTACTTAAAGTTTTACAGTGTAGATGTTCTAGTAACGAAAAAAAATTTAAACATTCTACCGATATACCTATACAATATAAAAATACCTCTAGAGATCAACTAAACGTTTGTTACAGGCATTAAATAAATCTCCATATGAAGTATGCTTAGATATTGATTACTTTTATAAAAATATCCGTACATGGCAAAATAAAATCTAAAATTCGTTTATCGTCCGTGCACCAACTTCCCCAATTATAGCACTGTTATTTCAACTTTTTACAAATAACCGCTATAGGAATATATTCTACTTCCCACTAGCACCAACATGAATATAAGTGTATTACATAACAATAGAAGGAAGTGACATGTTCGCGTTCCATAGCTCTATTGTCAAAGGAATATTTCGATAAAATTGAACAACAGTAGCTATGTAATACTCTGACTTCGATGTCTTCAAAACTATTAATATTATAAGTTCCGCGTTACCAAGACTGAACGTAATATCTTCCGGAGACGACGTTCAAATTTACAAAATGTTTTACATAATATTCTTAAAAATTCTTAAGATGCGTTGAAATTGAAGTACATTATAATAGTTTCGTATATTATGAGTACTCTAAAAGCGTTAATGAGCAAATAATATACGAAACTATTATAATGTACTTCAATTTCAACGCATCTTAAGAATTCGACCTTGTTTTAATAACAAGTAATAGTAAGGTCTTCTTTTCATCATAGGAAACCCTTGAATTAAGTTGGTAACCTTAGACAACATGTATTGGCAGCCTATGTTCATACAAGTAACGTGACGTGTAAGTATACTTTGATCTACTTAGATCTTACACGATAACGTATTCCTATCAATTTAATTGCAAAAACGTGTATACTGTATGTATACGCTTTTCACGGCATGCGACAGGTGACATCTTGCCTCCCTTGAGGTGGTAGAAGAACGTTGACTCTTTGCACCTGATATTCGACAAGTACACACTTTATACTTTAAAATAATGATGAGAAAAAAAAACAACTTGAGCAATTATGTGCATACTTACAAATGTATGTAACCTACTTTATTTGTTTACTTAGTCTCTACATATACTTGAAGGCAATGTTTCTTATAAAAAGCTCTTGATCACCTATTTTAATATTTTTATATATATTTTTATGGGACCAACTAAAGATTAGAAATTATGGTCAGAATTTTTTGCACTCCATCGATTCAGAATTGGGACCTCACCATGAAGGTCACCATGCTGCATTGTGTGCATTCGCAATGAGTATGCTGACCACTACTTGGATTCTGCTCATGCTTTCCATCAGGCAGAATAGAGTCCCTTTGTCAGGGCCATTCATAAAAAAAGTAAAAAGCATCATTTTGTTGAATCCAAAACGGCTGTCTTTCTTGGGTTTCTTTTCCACTTTTGTACAATTTCATTTTAATATTACAGAGTTAATGAAATTAAATTAAGGCAATGAAATGAAATACAACTTGAAATAGGATGTCGAATGATAGAGGAGAATTAAGAAAAGTCATAGCGCGGACCCTAAATACAAGTTTGGAAAAAGAATAAAAGTTGGTGATTACTTAGAGTAGTTAGGAAGCTAGGATATCTAAAACACAAAAATTACCTTAAATAATAATATTTTTTTGTCTACAGTGGAGCGGCGGTGCGGGCATCCAGCTGTTCCCCCAAACGCCAGGGTATCCTTACCCAAAGGTGACATAGAACCGGGTACTATAGCCACGTACGAATGCGATGAGGGTTACGAGCTGTTCGGAGCACATCAGCGAGAGTGCACGCTGAGAGGGGACTGGACTGCTGACCAGCCTTTCTGCGGTAAGCATTACAAGGAAACTATATAGAAAATGTTTTGATTTCTATAGATGTAAATTTAAATACAACTTAAATCATTCAATTTTAGAGTCACCGCAAAAACGAGCGTGAATTAACAAATAGATCGCTGTCGATATTAATTACCACAAATGTTAAATTAGCATTATTATGTTAGTAGGTGTATTTGCAGTTTTATTGTGTTAGAAACAAAAACTGATAGTATTGCTATATATATATTTTTAACAATGATGAAATAACATTTATAAATAAATATCATTTATAATATATATAAATCTCGTGTCACAATGTTTGTCCTCAATGGACTCCTAAACCACTTAACCGATTATAATAAAATTTGCACACCATGTGCAGTTCGATCCAAATTGAGAGATAGGATAGTTTAAATCTCAAATTATAGTCGCAATTTTAATTTATTGCTAATTATTGTATATAAATATGGCGGTACGAAGTTCGCCGGGTCAGCTAGTATCATTTATAAGAATGAAAACATGTAACGTAAGTGTTAATCTAGTAATATTGTTTAATTCGATTAGGAACGAACGTAGCATTCAGAAAGCCTGCAAATCAATCCACTACGGTTCGAGGAGGAGTGGCAGCTAACGGCAATGATGGAGAGAAAACGACTGATCATGATGGCAAAAGGTGTACTGAAACTCAGAGGGAGGCCTCACCTTGGTGGCAGGTGGACTTGCTCAGGCATTACGCCGTGAAGGTCGTGAGGGTTACTACCAGAGGATGTTGCGGTAAGTTATACAATTATAAACGTAAGCATGTGTAAAATATGTTAATCATTTTAGAGCAAAAGTAACTAGCCAACAAAACACGAGATAGAAAAGGTTGTTGTTGTTTTTTGATTTTATATAAACAACACAACAAGGCAACTTACGCAACTGTGAATATATCAATTATTCATGTAACGGACACAAAAAACAACAATTTGGATCACCCAAAATGTTGCCTACTGAAAGAATCGACTCCACGACACTCAGCGCACTATGAAGCGATGAGATTACCGCTAAAACCAACCATGCAGTACAGGCTGTAAAACAATGTTTAGAACAGTTTAAGGCTTGAGATTTCAAAGTATTCTTCTGAGATTAAAGTTAAGCGGGAATAAAAATATATTAAAACCAAAAGTATACAATTTATAGCCGCATTCAGTGAAGTAATTGTGTTACTGTTTTGTAAAGATTGGCCAACAGTTTTACTGGTGATTGGTACTTGGAAGTGAAAGTATAAATTGAGACACGAGCAAGAAACTAACTGCAAATAACAGAAATAACTGCTGATATTAATATGCACATGACGAACTATAATATTATATGTATCTCCTTTTTATGGTACAAGTAAATATAATGGTACTAAAAATATATCTGTTGAAAAGTCTCAAAATTCAGGCAACAATCAAAATGTATAGAACATAGATTTTATAACATTGTTAGACTACATACAAAGCCGAATCATATAATAGGTATTTACCTATGAAATTGCCGTTTTGTATGCAATAAGTGAAAGTACTTACTTTTTCAAACTTTTTTATTTCTGTTATTCGAAGTAATCACCCATGCAATCGACGCATCTTTGCCAACGCATTGGCAGTTTATTGATGCCCTTCTTGTAAAATTAGCTGGACGGGAGACAACAAACTCTTCAAAGGCATTTTGTACTGCCTCTCGGGAATTGAATTTTTTACCCACTAAAAAGTTGTCTAAATTTTGGAAAAATTATAGTCAGTAGGTGCAAGGTCTGGTGAGTATGGCGGATGAGGGAGAGCTTCCAACCCCAGCTCTTGCAGCTGCTTCACGACAACGCGCGACCCCATACTGCGCAACAGACAGTCTCGAAGCTGCAAGAGCTGGGGTTGGAAGCTCTCCCTCATCCGCCATACTCACCAGTCCTTGCACCTACCGACTATTACTCTTTCCAAAATTTTGACAACTTTTTAGTGGGAAAAAAACACAATGCCTGAGAGGCAGTACAAAATGCCTTTGAAGAGTTTGTTGCCTCCCGTCCAGCTGATTTTTACAAGAAGGGCATCAATAAACTGCCAATGCATTGGCAAAGATGCGTCGATTGCATGGGTGATTACTTCGAATAACAGAAATAAAAAAGTTTGAAAAAATAAGTAAGTACTTTCACTTATTGCATACAAAACGGCAATTTCATAGGTAAAGACCTAATATTTTTTTAATCAGTGGTCTTCAGCAGAGATGTGACTTATCTAAGATACAAGTATCTGAAATACAGATACAAGATACGTATTTCCATCTTATGTCTAAAATACATTTTAAAAATTCATTTTGTATCTTGCATTGAAATATATTTTGTTTGATATCTTAGTATTTTATAAATACTTTTTTTGATAAAATACTTTTAGTAATATATTAGTAGACATAAAATAAATGTCAGAAACTGTCATTATTAGGCTGCGTTTTCGAAGCCAGCAGGGAGCGAAGCGGCGGCGGAAGCGAAGCGGACAGAGGAGCGGCAACGCTAACCCGTTTTCGACACCAGCGGACTAGGCAGCGGGCGCTAGAGCGTTTGATTTCGTGTTGTGTTAGGAGAAATTATACCTCGTAAAATATAGCTTGATACGGATGACAAATTTCACTAAAAATAACTAGTGATTTGAAATAACTAATGAAATCGATCAATGTTTAGTAATATTTTGTTAAATTAAGGTAACAAGCAGCAGCAGCGGCTTAAAAATCAATTGATCTTCGTTTGTCTCGCTAAAACTCGAGGACCGCTGGGCCGATTTAGTGTGAAAAGGAATAAAAATAATTCTGTTCTTTATACTCCGCGGGTTTCGTGACAACGACAATCTGGACGACAGAAATATGTATGTATGTTTTTGCAGCTGCAGCAAATGATGCAATATTAGCCTCAGTATAGATAGATAGATAGATAGAAAACTCTTTATTTGTACACCATAATATTACACAGTTACAAGAGTACATAAAATATGAGTTGTAGTGTACAAAGGGCGGCCTTATTGCCAAAAGCAATCTCTTCCAGGCAACCTTAGGATGGATCAAAATGTGTAGGAGAGACAGTGGTAGTTGACGGTGCAGTGAGTTTTTAATTAATTATATTATTTGCTAATAAATATAACGTAAAACATATATTTATATATACACATACATATATTTCACATACTTATACATACTAATAGATACACATACATATATAGATAACTAAATCACGTATGAATAAATATATAAATCCACATCATACCTTAATTCGTGCCTGTTTTAATTATGATAATGTTCATGAACCAATTTCTTGAATTCGTTTATTGTCTGCGCTTTCCTGATTTTTATCGGTAGTGCGGAATGCACAGCGGAAGCGTACAGCTTCAACAGTGAATGACTGGTCGTAAAACTTTGTGGAATGCAGAGGCATCTCCAGTCTCAAATTCTCGGATGACCTTAGACATTTTTCATGCGTGTCATTAAGGAACTTGAATCGTTCTTTGAGGTAGAAGGGGGCTCTGGGATTAAACAAAATATTGTAGAGAAAGATGAGGATATGAGTATTCCGGCGAGAGCGAATCGGAAGCCACTTGAGCATTTGACGGAATTCAGAGACGTGATCATATTTACGAAGGCCAAATATGAATCGTATACAGAGATTTTGTAGTCGCTCAAGCTTATCAAGTTGTGCTTCAGTGAGATTCAGATAGCTGACATCGGCATAGTCGAGAATTGGAAGTAGAAGTGCTTGTGCAAGTGCAGCCCTAGTCGCAATCGGAAGAAAATTGCGAAGTCTTCGCAGAGAACCGGCAGAAGCAAATAGCTTTCGACTGACCTCTTGTATCTGTGAACCCCAAGATAAAGTATTGTCTATGTAGATCCCTAAATCTTTGACACTAGAACTGATCTCAAGAGTGGTGCCACCAAATTGAATTTGGGGCAGTTGTGCACAGTTAATTCTTGTGATCATCCTGGGACTGCCAATAACACATACCTGCGTCTTAACAGGATTTACCTTGAGTCCATAATTGTGACTCCATTCGCTAATGCGACGCAGGTCAGCATTAATAGTGTTGAACGCCTCTGGTAACAAGTCAATCGGAGCATGTCAATTCATAGTATATCAGTTCTTTGACATGAAATGGGTACCAAAAAAGCAGAGGGAATATGTAAAAGAACTTATCATCAATGTAACAACACGAAAAATTCATCGATGTTAAAAACAAAAGTCGCGAGGCTAGAGGAGTTATAAAAAAGTCAAGAGATGAATCTTATTATATGTTTTAGAGGATTCTGATTCCTATATTGCAAGTGGTGACTTAGAAACACTGCAATTCCTAAAAAATAAATATATTAGCTTAAAGAGCATAAATACTTAACCTACAACAAAAAAAAATCGGAATATAACACATGTTTGCCGAGTAATGCCCTATGGAGCGAATCTTTTCTCTTGGGGGTATGATCCTAAGGCTTCATCGAAGAAAAATGAGCTCCAAAATGTTTGAAGAACTAGCTTTACTTAGGTATTTCACTTAAAAAAAAAATTTTGTCTTGTCATATTTCAACGATTAACACGATTTACTCGTAAATAAAATTAATATCAATTTTCAAAAATAAACATAAGTAAATTCATTAAAATTAAATCTTGTTTTCTTACAAAAGTATTTTCATCGTAAGAAGTATTTAGAAGATACATATTTTGTATCTAGTATTTCAGATACTATTCTCAAAAGTATTTTGTATCTGGTGTCTGAAAACTTAATTTAAAAGTATCTTGCAATTTGTATTCCAGATACTTTGTACAGGGTATGTTGTACATCTCAGGTGTTCAGATTGATTGTTTAGGTAGGATTATATACATTTTAACCTACTTTAAAATTTAAAATTTAATTAAAATAACTAGGATTCAAAATCTCGCAGGACAACGCTTTAGGACATTCACCTTGTTGTTCTGAGTCTGGACGTTCTTTGTGTCTGTTACGTGAATTTATGTAAAGACCCGATACATGATTTATTCATAGTTGCGGAAGTTAGCATTTTCTACAAAATATTTCACTAAGATAATATTTTTGATTTGTAATCATTGTTCAATAAAAATCGGTAATGATGGTGAAGTCTGAACTACGTGACCGTACAATTTGATATGATGTTATTATATTATCAATTTGTTTGTACTGCAAACTAACTTTTTATTTCAGGCCACCAGCCACTTCAAGATCTTGAAATCAGGGTGGGAAACAGCAGTACGGACCTGCAGCGAAACCCATTATGTGCCTGGTTTCCTGGGACAATAGGTAAGCACTTACAACTTACGTACATGTCCCTAATTTTTATTACAGTACCGCATTAATAATTTACAGACGATAGTCAAAATAATACCTTCATCAAAAGTACTTTACCATTTCTAAGAACATTAATTCTTAGTTTAAATTAGGTTATTTTTTGCATCACAATCACATCACATCACACTAATATATAAAGGTGAAAGTTTGTGTGTATGTTTGTTACTTCTTCACGCAAAAACTGCTGAACGTATTTGGATGAAACTTTACAGTAATATAGTTTATACATCAGAATAACACATAGGCTACTATTTGCCGCGACAACCGACATTGACACGGGCGGAGCCGCGGGCAAAATTTTTGAGTTTCAGTTCTATGTATGGGGACCCCCAAAATTTATTGCTTTTTTTCTATTTTTGTGTGAAAATCTTAATGCGGTTCACAGAATACATCTACTCACCAAGTTTCAACATTATAGTTTCGGAAAAAAGTGGCTGTGACATACGGACGGACAGACAGACGGACAGACATGACGAATCTATAAGGGTTCCGTTTTTTTCCTTTGGCACGGAACTCTAAAAATAGAATAAGATGATTATAAATTTTCAATACAATGGAAGCTATTGTATCGAGACAGATTTCTGTGATCGAGACTTATAAGGGATAAAAATAGGGATGGAGCACTCCTTTTAAGAAACTATTCAATACTAATATTGGGACTTAAAATTTCATTGTTTTGGATTATAGTTTGGATGTTGGAAATTTACTCTCATGTTGATTTCTATTATTACTTTTGCGGACAAAAATTTAAAGTTTAATTAACAACAAATTATGTCTCTTTACGTTTTAGTAGCTTAAGTTAGAAATAGGCTTATGGAAGATGGTTATATTTTTAAAGTACATTATTGCATCGCCTATTGAGCTAATTACACAGGTCTAAAGCCAAATAATGAATTCATGAATATTTTTCTCACTGCATAAATCTCAATATCTTCGATTGTCTCTAACGAAACACTTTACTATCAAATACCGTATTTAAATAATCATAAAGTTACTGTAATTGGAATGTGTATTATGAAGTAAAGATAATCTGGACTCTGATTTCGTCTAAATACGTTTTCCTTATTTTGAATCATCTTTATGCAACACAAGGAATCTTTTTTCCTCAACAAACTTGCATTCTTAAGTTTGGGTTTCTAACACGAAACCATCAACCTCATATATCCTGATAAGTCAGGATATATGAGGATAAGACTTATCTTAATCGTTTATGATAATTGATAGCTGTGGACTTATACATAAACTTCTTATATGTACTAGACTTAGATATCCTTCACAACATAACTTATAATTCACGGTCGATTCTTACCATAGCCATCATTATTATATTCGACTGCTCCCCTAACTACTAATCAAATTACATGTTTCATTTAAGCCTGTATTAATAATTCATCGATCGAGGCTACTACATTAAAGTGCAGACATTATTGCATTAAATTTGTTTGTTTTGTACAACTGCCATGCAGTAAATCTAAAAAGGCGTTATAAAAGTTAATTTATTGACACATTCATTTAGTATAAGACATTAAACTGAAAAAGTCAAACTTCTCATAAACACATACGAATTTACCGTTGGAGAGCAGTTCGCAAATTTGCATAGATCTGTTCGATTAAATTGGAAAAAATGACAATTTAATAATCGTCTTGGAAGCGATCATATACATATCATCAATTTCTTAAACCCATCTCAGACCAAGAATAAATATTGTGTCTCGGTGTTTAAAACTTTCAAAATCATCATATTTACTTAAAAATCCAGATTCGGGAATCGAATTCAAATCACTCAACGTAGTCTAATAGCGAGACTGTCCCGTTGTGCGTATGGGACTACGGGCAGAACGACTTACAAAACCTTGGATATCACCGAAAAGATGTGTTGCAAGTGTTTATATTTACGGTAACGGTTGCCGTATGAGAGCCGTGCCGAGTTTACCCGAAAATTGTGACGCAATCGGGTTACAAAAGGGTTTCTTACTTCATTGCCCTTATTTCCGAACAATAAAAATAAAGTAGCCCGTACAATGTTTGCGGGATACATTTCATATAGAAATTCGGTCAGGGTAAAGTGTTGTAGGCCAACACAAACAGTCTTACAAAAGATTACAGTAAGTGCAACGGGATGGTTGTTAGTGAAATACATTTAACGTTATGGTGAGTTATGATTATTTTTCAAATTTAATAATTGCACCGTCTCAGTTTAAGGCAAGAATAGTCTCTTACATGTACTTTATCACTATTAAGTCGATAAAAAGTAAGTAAGTAATAAGATATTAATTCGTTTTACTGTCACGTTAACTGTTCTATAATTTTCTGTGGAATTCTGGAGATTTCTCATCTCACTTTTAGAAATACAATAAGCAAAGTTAGCCGTTCAGTATGGTACCTTGATAATCTTCTAAAGACCTTAGCATGATTATATATTGTCAATTAGTGCAGAAAAATTAAGATTTTACAGACAAATTGACAATGACAGGAGAGAAATAGCGCTGAATTTAATAGGTAACACTAATGAAACAACATCGGCCAACTTTCAATATTTTACATTTTTAAATGACAACTGTGAAAGTTGAACGAAGTTAGAAATCATAATTCCAAAATTAACTAAGTATGTTGTATGTTTTAAAAGTTAAATGTATTTTACAAGCTTTTTATTAACTTGCTATGTATGTATGCTTGTATGTTCGGGTGGAATCTTGCAACTCAATTTTGAAGCAGACATCTTCAACCGATTTTGCTGAAATTTTGCAAGCTTATGTATATAGCGTGACAATACAGTATTATAATGGAGCTGATCTGATGCTGGAGCTGGAAGGTGGCCATAGGAACTCTGTAAAGAAACGCGCAACATCATCGAGTTTGGACTCGTTTGATTCGTCTCGAGGCATTCCAGTAAAAGCTTGTATTTAAAAGCTTATTAATTTAATTTTATTTAAAGTTCTAAGTGTCTTTAAATTTGATACTTAACACTGAGTTAATTTAACTTCTACGTTTGTAACCACAGAGTACCGAGCTTGTAACTACTATGTGAAAACTGTGTGTTTTCCAAGGCCAAGTTCGATCAGGAAAAACTTCACGTCAAAAAGTATCACTAATCTCTCTAACTTTTCGATGTTAGGGGAAACAGTTTTTATCCAAATCCAAATGTTTTTGAAATCTTTTACTTGAATTCGGTTAAATCTAGGTTGTTCAGTCCTCTTGCCAAGGCAGTGATCACCTTGTGAAGTTTATAATACCTACGGGCCCATAGATAGATATACAATCACTACTAATACCACTGGCAAGAAGAATGACCCACGGCTGTGTCACCGTGTTCTTAATCTAAACTACACTTACTGGAGTTGTGTGGCGTCCTGTTTTCGACGTCCCCAAGAGATCTCTTGGTGTGGTAGTTTCTTCACTGCTCTTCGTCTTCACACAAACATTGCTTCCAGGTGCTGGTTATTTCTCAAGGTATCCGAATTAATCTCAATAATCAACTTTTCACAGATATTCGAATTACAATACACTCGTTTTAGTTCTCGCGGGACGCGCCTATCACGTATTACAATTCTCACGAGTCTAATCACAATTAACGGCAGACTGTTCACCAGCGACTGACCGATCAATCTTCTCAACAATTTTCGATATTAATCTCGTCTCACGCTGGGCGGCGAGCCCACAAGTACCCTAGCTCAACAAACCTCACGGTGTTATCAATCTCACGCGGAAACTATACGAGTACTACAAAATTAACAATCAATAAATTACGGCACCGGCCATTTCAACACGAGTTCTTCAAGTTCTTTTTCTACATATTTAACCTCAAACGTCAAACGTCACACAACGAACCAAAGACAATCAAAATATTGCCAGTACAATGACATTCAAAATCCAACATAGGTAAATAAATAAATAAATAAATAAATATTTCGGACATCTAACACACAACGCCGTCTAATCCCAAGCTAAGCAGAGCTTGTGTTATGGGTACTAGACAACTGATACAAATACATATATACTTTTTTTTTGTAAATACATACATATTATACATAGAAAACACCCAAACTCCGAAACAAATATTTGTAGATCATACAAACATTTGGTCCGACCCGGGAATCGAACCCGAGACCTCATGATCAGCAGTCGCACACGCCAACCGCGAGACCAACGAGGCAGTCGTTTAAATACCTTTAAACGAGCAATTGTTGTAAATA
Source organism: Diaphora mendica (assembly GCA_949125395.1). Lineage (NCBI taxonomy): Eukaryota > Metazoa > Arthropoda > Insecta > Lepidoptera > Erebidae > Diaphora > Diaphora mendica. The sequence goes on along the minus strand of OX421312.1, from coordinate 6,690,674 downwards.
TATAATCCGAATCTCGAAAACGGCTCCAACGATTTTCATGAATTTTAGAATGCAGGGGCTTTAGGGGGCGATAAAACTATCCAGCTAGGATTTTATTTTTAGAAAATTTACCAAAAAAAACCGAGCAAGGCCGTATTATTTGGTATAAAGGTATTTGTTATTCATCTTCACTCTACCTATAGTGTTCTTTTCCGACTTCAAGAAAGGAGGAGGTTCTCAATTCGACCGTAAATATGTTTTTTTTATGTGTGTTCGCGGATAACTTCGTCGTTTATGAACCGATTTTAATGATTCTTTTTTTAATGGAAAGGAGATATTCCAACGGTTGTACCATGATAAGGACACTAAGATCTGATGGTGGCATTCAAGAGAAATCGAGTCGAAGCCTGAACTAGGTTTTTATTTTGTTAAAATTTTACTTGTTAATTTCTCCAACTGGAGAATGTTGATAGTATGCTAATTATGTGAACTGTTCATCAAGTGGCAGCGTGTTTGAACCATATTAGCTGATGGGGTTCAAACACACAACCACTTGATGAACAGTTAGCCATTGTACATAGTATACCTAGTCATTCTGATCTTACTGCTCACATCCAAAGATAATAATATTAATTTAATTAATTTTTGCACCTATTTAATTAATTTTTATCGTCACTATCTAAACTTGTATCGTCGAGATAAGTCGCTTCCTTCCTTAAAAAATGACTCATTCCTGATCCGAAACAAGTCGCACATCGCGTAAATACACCCCTAAACAGAATATAATGTGAATCAGTCTTTCATAAATCCCAGAGTAACACATAGGTTACTATTTGCCGCGATAACCGACATACACGCGGAGCCGCGAGCAAAAACTAGTCAGTTATAATGCATTTTAATGCTACAAGTGGAACAGAGATAGCAGAATAGCCACTCCTAATAACGAGTATGACTCACAAGCACACCGTTGAGGACTCCTTCCTAAATACTGCTTTCGTATCGTAGTCGAGCTGATTTCAATTTGAATTTGAACGGCTAACTCGTTGCATTCTATACCCAAGTAATAACATAAGTATTATATTTTGTTCGCTGTTTAACAATTTAAAACTTTAAACGTTCTTTTATATTGATGTGTGTTTATAAAGCCGGCTCTACACTCGCGGCGCGAACGGCCGCGAAAGCCCGCGACACCTGCGAATCACGAGTGTAGATGTTGTTCACGCCTTCTCGTTCGCGCTTCGCACCGTTCCCCGATCAGTGTCGGTTTTTTGGCCCGCGACAAAGAGTTTGCGGCGCGCGAACGTGAACGCATCCACACTCGCAGTTTTCCGCAGTAGCAGTAGTAAAGAATTATCAAAATCGGTTCACCCAGTCAAAAGTTATGAGGTAACAATCATAAAAAAATAAAAAAAATACAGTCGAATTGAGAACCTCCTCCTTTTTTTGAAGTCGGTTAAAAAAGGAATCACAATGGCAAGAAGTGATACAGCAGCAGCAGAAATCACGTCGTCGTCCATCATAGACGCGAACAAGACTGTGAAGCTTTGCGAGTGTGGAGGGACACAGTTCACGGCGCGAATCACGGCCTTTATTCTTGGCGTGAATTAACGGCGCGACGTCACACGCGAGTTAGAGCCGGCTTAATAACTAGTTACAGTCATTCTGGAGATGAGATGCTGGTGTCTAGAAAGATTACGAAGTGAATCGGTTCACAGGATGAGAAAAATGATATTTTTCTAAAGCAATAACAGTTACAATTAAATAATTCAAGGTAGCAGAGTTCTATAATATAGTAGAATAATATAGTAGTAGTAGTAGTAATATAGTAGAATTCTACATATATTATATTAGTTTTTTAAAACGATATCTGCTTTTAACCATTTATTTGGTACAGTTGCTTTTAACCATTTAAATGTGACAAACAGGTGACCCGTCGTTTGTTTGACTTTTACAAATAAAATTCGTACGCTAATTTCATATTTTAATTTGGATTTCGTTGAGATCTGATCTTTTTTAAGACTCACATACTTTTGTTAACAATAACTACCAAAAAATAATAATATCCAAATATGTAAATTCAGATACAAAGACTTTTTACACTTGACAATATATTTTTTTAATATATAATTAGCCTTAAGTAGAATGCCTCTTAATTTAGCCTCAGGCACAGAATTTACGTTCTTACACTCATCAAAAGGTATAATATATAATCTGTGGTTTGAATTCTAAACGGCCGGTAGAGGAGCTATCACTCAGATGAAAGTGGAAATCGTGTTAATCGTAGGCTCTCTAACCTGAGAACCGGTGTAGAAGCAGGTCACCGCTGCAGTAATCGCTTCTTTCATGTCTTCTAATAATTGTTTTCAATCGCTTTAAGCATAATCGGTATCTAATAACTGCTATACACCCAAATTGTCTATCTTAAAATGTTAATTGGTGACCGTTGTAAAGAAAAATACTCATAAAATTCTATCGCGAAGTGGTAATTCATATTGCGACTAGACTTTTGCTCTTAAAAGGGACATTAAATTAAAACATAAAATCGTATCGTATTTCTATATGATGTCGAAGCCATTTATTTAATATTATATGTATTCTGTATCTGTATGATAACTGTTTCTGTGGATCTTTGGTTCGTTTTAGGTATCAATAACAAATTTCATAATCCAAAACAAAATCATAAATAAATATTTTAGACATCTAACACACAACACCATCTAGTCCCAAACTAAGCAAAGCTTGTATTATGGGTACTAGACAACTGATATAAATACATATTTATACTTTTTTTTTGTAAATCTATACATCTATCTATACAATTAAATAAAATTGGAGTGTCTGTTTGTAATATTAAATTAACCGCTTTTTACTAAATAAATATGAATGTATACATGGTACATATACCAAAATAGCATTTATTACAACTTTTGTCTGTCTGTCGGTTTGTCTGTCTGTCTCTTTGTTCCGACTAATCTCTGGAACGGCTAGACCGATTTTGACGGGACTTTCACTGGTAGGTAGCTGATGATATAAGGAGTAACTTAGGCTACTTTTTGAGACTAGTTTTGCCCCGCGGCATACCCGCGGTTACTGTGCGGGTTCAGCTAGTACATACATAATATACATAGAAAACACCCATAACAAACATTTGCAGAGCATACAAACATTTTGTGTGACCCGTGAATCGAACCCGAGACCTCAGCAGTCGCATACCACCACTACTCCACTGAGGCGGTCATCACCGGGCGAAAACATTTTCTGACGTGAGATAGAGCTCTTGTTAGATATTATAATAGCGAACTTTGAAGCGATAGTGATATTAAAATATGAATCTAGTAAATGAATATAGTATTCCTTCTTACAAATACCAGATATGTTAGATATGACATTTACAAGTGGATGTCGTCTTTTTTTTTTTCATTACGACTTGACACTTGCAGAAATATGCCACCAAAAACATAACTTTTACAAAACCAGGTCTCGCCACTCAGTTCTTCTACCGTAAAAAGTTGTGAGATCTATGTAATACCAAGTGCAATAAAGAGATGGTGGTTAGTGGTAGAACACTGAACCGAAATTGCAAAACATTTTAGTTTTTCCTTGATTTATACATTAAATACTACACTACTTGTATTCTAAATTTGAAACTTCTATGTGTGCTATAAATGCCTTAGAGTTTTAATGATCGGTGCATACAAAATTAAGAATCTTTGACTAGTTATAATTCTTAAACTACTGGTTCAAATTGAATTAAATTTGAAACATACTGTGTTTATACAATGGCGGCTTGGTTACTGAAAATTCAGACTTCTAGTTGTATTCACAATGAAGATAAAGGCTGTCGAAAATGGCTTGAACTGCTTCGTGAAAAGGATGGTAACGGCTGTGCCTTTTTTTGAAGATATTTATTATTACCTTTTCACTACTTTTTATCAAGTGACCAAGATCTGCCTGATCGTTTATGTTCAGCTACTGTAAAAAAGTAACATATACTCAATCCAGTACGTAATAGGCAAAACCCCTACCATCGTCATCATCACCAAACACAACTCATCATCTAGTGATTCAAAATCAAAACGATAGATATTTGAGGTTCCGGCTATAAACAGTAAGATTGAAGATTGTCCAAAGATATTCGGCAAGCTGCAAGCACAGCCGTGTTATCTCAATGACTTAAATATTGTGTAAGGCCTTAACAGGCACTAGAAAATAGTAATGTTTGCCCAAGATATTTTAATTGATGGCATTATCGTTCAAAAAAGCTACAGCTGTATACAAAAAACTGTGTCAGAAAACTATATACGAGTATTACCTATCGCTATCGCTGCGGCCCAGAAGTAGCAGCTATTCGTACCACAATTTGCATAATTACCTCAAATTACATACTTTGTTATTCATTAATCATTACATAAACTAAGAAATTTTCACTTGACTGCGTATTGTTTTTTTTTAATATAAATAGTACAAACTACACTGTTAGAGAATAATTACATAAGAGCTAAGTAAAGAGGCCTATTTTAAAATAATGAGAATAATTTTACGTTTTGTAAAAGCGTGAGTAAATGTAGATATTGTGTAATTCAATGTGGAAAGCTGAACGCTTGTTTTTATTATATTTCTCATGATAGTTTTGGTTTGGTCCATTTAATAAACATTTGGCAGTGTTACATTACAATAGATTGTTTACAGATAAGACTCATTTAAATATGTAATCGGTAAGATACTTAGTATAATTCTCAAAAATAGTTATGTAACTTAACTTAAAAAAGTATTAAGTTATATTTAAACGGAGGTCGCTATATATCTACCGTGGGAGAACCACGCTTCGGCATAAATGGGCCAGATCGACCAAAGTGATACCACAGCCTCACGGCGCAAACGGTGTGAAACAGCGTTTGCGCTGTGTTTCACCAGGATACCGGAAGCCCATACCCTAATCCCTCCCCCGTCCCCCTCCCCATAACGGATAAAATGGAAATCTCTATAATGATCTATTTTAACAAGCAACTGACTAAGAACGTCCTTAAAAGTCTTTTCTTCTAACTAAAAAACAATCACTTAATAAATTCAGAAAATAAACAATAATAAATAACTTAATAACAAATTATGTTTCGTAAGTTAAGTAGTTTACGATAAATATAGGCTATAGGTACGTATGACAATACGTATAGCCAATGATTTTTGTTAAATTTAACTAAATAACGAATTAATCAACACACGAAACGTGCGACAGTTCAAATACAAAATCAATCACTACAATTGCAAAAGGACAATGTTCCACCAGCATGATAAAACAACAAAACCAATCTAATCAGATGCTGTAACACAATATCATAATTTAAAACCACCATTTACAAATAATTACTTGCAAATCATAGCCAAATCAATTAAACTTAAACCATTACCGCTTTTTAACAATCTCCAGTTAAAATATCCTGCATTAAACAGCAATGTAAATATCATTGTTAGACGATGCAGAGAAAGTGTATTACACTTTCTAAGCCATAATGTGGTTTCTAATAAAGAAGATTCCCACACAAAATAATTGCGATTATAAGTTACGGCCGAGTGTCACACCGCAACCTTCATAATTGCCTAACAATTATAAAGCTCATCTCTATGGCGTGAAAATTGTTTGATTATTTAATTGTTGCCTATAGCTATTCGGTTAAAACTTACGACTTAAGTGAACAATTTTACATTAACAAAATCGTACACAAGATTACAGTAGCGATTATTAGCTTAATTAATTTATAAATATTTAGAAGCAAAAAAGGAGTGAAACCAGAAGTCGATATATTCGAGGTAAAACTGCACTCACCTTGAATAAACCGACATTTTGTATGTCCTAATTTAGTAAGTTACCTAAATTTCCTAGATTATACAATAATATAATATGTATATAAATATTCTGGTATAACATCAGTTCACTGCCTGTCACTTACACTGAATGGACTAGAGATTTCAAACTATCATGTGAGTCAATGGATACAATGGATCTAGTATCAATATATGAAATCCACATAGCTGTTATTTGCATTCAGCGAGGCTGAATGAGCTGCATATCGTACGGTTTAAATTAATCCTAACTCAAATGTACGTTTGGGATCTCAATTTGAATTTATGCTTTGAATGAAGTTCGCTATTGACTCGGTGCCGTTTAAGTAACTTACCTGTAAAATGATTGAGTTATAAAGATTAATAACATTCTTTATATTTCCTTAGAATAGATCGTCTTGAAATAATAATAGGTATGTCAACGACCTAGTGTCAGTGAATACATAAAAACCAGACGTATTTTATTTTAGTGTGACAATATAATCTAGTTGTATTTGTACAAATATTCACAGATCGGCCTACGGGCAATTTCTTCACAGTTTTTGCCAATGTATAAGTGTGATAGACACTCATATCGTGATGCTAATTATTTGTAAAGTGTCTAAACGTGTTGGTATGCGGTCAACTCGTGTGCAATAATCACAGGCAATTGTCTTGTTAGCCGGCGCAATTCATTAATAAAAAGCTACTTGTTAGTGCATAGACTGTTTTTGTAATGAGGTTAATGCAAAAATAGTACAACCGTGTAAAAAGGTTGTGATACGAACAACATGAAAGGAAAAACTATGTACGGTGTGTTAGATAATGTGTGTATTCATCCGATATCTGATGTTAGAACGCTAGTTTCTAGGAAGGTGTAAAACTATTTTTATTGTGAACTAGTTGAATCGAAGAACACCATGTGCGCCGTTAAAAAAATTGTTTTTTGGATCATTATTATCAATGAATAATCGGCTAATTATTCGTCATGATCCATTAGTAGTAGTAGTTTTAGTAAGAGTGCAATGTTATATATGCTATATCCTTCCGAAATAAGTGGGCTATCCAATATTAAAATAATTAGCGAAATTGGTCAGTCATTCACGCGTGAGGACACACCAAGTCAAATAGTAATTAATTTTAAAATATACATATAAATTAGACATGTGGCTCCATCAACTTTCTTTCCTTCTTTTCGATCATGTTCAAAATAAATATTTACATATCTATGTAAATAGGTATTTATTCTGAACATGGAGGTCCATACAATTCGTAAACATCATTAATATAAATTATTATTATTAGTTTCAGCTATACTTCATTAATCTGTTCGGCAATGATAGACATTTATATTTAATTCATTCAAATGTAAATACACATTCAACAAGCGTCAGCGGCGAATGTTTAATGCTTAGATTATTAATATGGTTTAATGTATCAATAGACATTTTTCCTGCTAATTGGAGCGCATCCCTCCTTCATTTACCGATCCGCGGCCACTCATCTTTATGACACTTTTGCCGAACTACCATCGGTCCTCCGGCAGATGTGTCCAGCCCATTGCTACTTCAGAGCAAAATGTGTTGACAAATCAACATATAGTAATTGGGGGTTCTTTATTCTAACCTTACAAATACATTTTTAAAGTGTTTTCAAAAATCATTTACAAATTACAGTAATAAATTTTACATAACAAAGTTTGTCAAATTTAACATACAAATTATATCACACTAGCTTTAGCTTAAGTTTTCGCGGTAAATAGTAGCGTATGTCCTTTGCAATTTTTATATTAAGTATGAAATAAAAATATTAAATTCTGTCAATTACTAGACTGTATAGACTGAAAAAATATTTTGTTTACAGATGAGGGTATAACGAAGACATTCACGTGTGCACGTCCGCTGGTTGGGCAGCACGTGTTTTTGCAGTTAGTCGGTGTCGAGGGCTCGTTGTCTCTATGCGAGGTTGAGGTCTTCACAACTGAAGGTAAGGCAATTGTAAAGTATTATACACAAATAAAAGTAAATTTAATTGTATTATGTAGGTAGTATAATATTCTGATACTATTATACCTCCTTTCGAAGGAGAGGCTTTTGTCCAGCAGTGGACTATTAAAAGCTTGATGTGATATACAAAGGGCTGTGGATGGATCAGGAACAGAGCGTGGATCTGATAAAGGCCGACTAATGGGACAAAGTATGTAGGACAACAGTACTGCAAAGAGAAGGAACTTAATGAAGGACTTAATAAATTAAATTAAAAAGCTTTTTAAAAACAAGCTTTTACTGGACTGCCTCGAGACGAATCAAACGAGTCCAAACTCGATGATGTTGCTACGTTTCTTTACAGAGTTCCTATGGCCACCTTCCAGCTCCCGCATCAGATCAACTCTATGTCATTATAATATTGTATTGTCACGCTGTATACATATGTTTTCAAAATTTCAGCAAAATCGGTTGAAGATATCTGCTTCAAAATGGAGTTGCAAGATTCCACCCGAACATACAAGCATACATACATTGCAAGTTAATAAAAAGCTTGTAAAACCTTCTGATCAACGTGGTATTATAGACCTAATCCTCCTTTCTAAGGAGAGAACTATGTTCTGTCAGTGGACCACACGGAAAGATTTCCGAAGCCATGCAAATTAGTCTAAACTTACTGTTCAAGATAGTCAGACATAAACCTCACGTCTCTATTTAAATTTGGATCTTCAATAAGCATTCGAAACTTTAAGCACTCAGACAGATTGCTCTACAAATTACTTAAACACTAAATATTCCTGTCAGTAAGACGTTTCCAAGAATCAAGAAACCTTTTTTCTTTCCAACCTCAAAATATTTCAGTCTATTAGGTGAGCTAAAATATTTACCTGATTTTTCTTTTTATCCGTGAAGTTTTTATCGATAATATAGATGTAATGGTTAATCTTTGCTTAACGCATCACGTCTCACTCAGCCCTGTACGATACAAGTCTCTGAGCTAGCAACATATTATCTGACCCTAACGTATTCTCACGTTTGTAAACTAAACTTAAAGAGCTATCCAGCCTTTTCATATACCATAGAATACATTTCAATAATATATAACATGTAATACAATATCACAATGGTCCATCATTACTAATAAAGGTACCTATAATTATGCCTCTTTGTAATAAGATATGAGGTATCTGTATGTATGGTAGGTATGAAAAACATGTTCAGTTATTACTGAACATGTTTGAATAATGATTTTATGAAAAAATCATTACACTTTTAATTTTGTAATTTTGGCATTCGCATTTATTCACTTGCGATTGTACATAAGTTTGCAATTTTTTCGGCATGAAAATAAATTTTGCAAAGCTGAAAACTTTAAGAAATGAATTATAAATAAACATCGCATCATCGCATCGTCTGAATCACTGCGAAGCAGTAAAAATTAACAATAAATTCGGTATAAGTTCTCTACTTACTTCTCCAACTCAGGATCAATTAATCACTTACCTCATAAGTACCCATACTTAACACTTCGCCAAAACAAGGAGTACAGTCGCAACGAAATAAGTCTAGAGCTAATAAATTATTCGAATGTAGTTTAGTAAATTTCTATCAGATCATCAGATGTCAGATACAATGTAAATTAAACAAATCAGAGTCTTTAGTGGTAGTTGGTAGTAGTAGCTCAAAAATAATATTTTCGACAGTTCACATTTAGGTACAGAACTTTGTATTTATTTGTATTTATTAGTAATTATTTCACGGATTCGTATCCTGTAGAAAAGCTGCCGATAGGCTCGAAAGTTACTCGCGGTGTAATCGATCAGTATATACCTATTGAATATTTAATGTAATTGTTTACAAGCGAATAACTGGGATCAATAAGTGTTACATACCTAGCTTGAACTCTTCAACCTTGATGCACTATTCATGGTCATAGGCTTACCAATACCTATAATAGATAGTATTAGCCCAGAATAACTAATAGTACTAACTTAGTATTAGCAGCCGTGTAATGGAATACAAAAGCCTTTGAGCCTTTAACCTATAGCCAGTATCGAAAGTTTGGTTCTGTGTTTGCGTATTAAAGTATATATTTTTATAATATTAGTGTGATTAACGTGGTACCGTCTGTTCATTCGAATTTTTTTTCGAACTGCGTTTAGTTTGGGCCACTTCAATGTCAGGAATGTCAATGTCATTTTTGGTGTTCCGTGTAAATCTTTGCAAAAATGAAAAAGTATGTGAATACGTAAAACATTAAACATACATCAGCATTACGTTTATTATTCTGAACTTTGCAAAACAAACTATACTACTGACCAACATTATGTGTTTAGTACCTACTCAATTCTAGCTCACATTTTTTGATCTCCATTATCGTTAACGATATTAGGAAAATAGCGGGTCCAACATGGACTCGAACGGCAAGGGATAGAATTGAATGGCGATCTTTAGAGGAGGACTTTGTCGGAAGACAAGTTGAGGAGTAAATACCGTTTGCCGAATTATAATCAGTGAAACATTAATTAAATAGAAGGTTTAATAGCTTATATAGTATTGTTAGTTAGTAAATTTTGATAGTAGTATTTAGTTTATAGGCATACTTACAAAACTTTTGTTCTTTAAACTAAGATCAACAATAAAGGCTTTTTATTTTATTTATTTATCATTAATCCAAACAGTGTTTTTTTATATATTTACATTAAGCTATTCACACGCACTAGTGCGGTCTCACTTCGATGACACTAATTAGAACAGAAATATACCCCATGTATCTTCCTCTAAAATCTATAAACTTAATTCAAACAAACTGAAACTTAAAACCACTACTGGAAAATACACACATATGACCTGTATGCAAACACTTTAGTGATTTTAATTTTCGAACGTAATAAAGAAAAAAAAATTGAATGACAAGTCAGTTGTGCAAAATTGATTCCGTCAAAAGGATCTTGAGTTGTCTCAGGTTGTCTCTCATAAAATACTTTTACACACATAAAAGTCGTTTATAAAGACTAATAAGATGTGGGCGCCAATAAACCGAACAATTTTCAGGCGCACTTCTACTTACGCTTTGGTGGTTAGTTTAGGAACATTCCTGTTTGAGCCCTTATTTGAATCTGTAACAGAAGGCATATTCAAGAAGATAAACAAAGGGAAACTTTGGGACGATATTAAAGCAGACTACGGTGCTTAAATCTCAAAAATCGGATTTCTTAAAAAAATTCAGTGTATGATATGATGAATATTTTGTACTGAACGCGAGCTTTAAAAATATTATGTATTAATAGCAAATAAAGTTTTTATTATTTAAATATGTTCAGTTATTCTATATCTTGCAAGCAAATGTATGGCTATCCACCATACTGTTGTACAAGTTAGCCTTGAGCGTTTTGGTTCCACCTAGCTTTGCATGTCACGGTTAAGCTGCAATACCTACTGAGTTTTTATTTCTTTTGGTGTGTTTGATGTGAGAAAATTCTTACAAGTTATTCCGGTCATACTTTTGGACAGTCACCCAAAAAATCAAAAGACTACCAAAAATAGGGTCCGTAATTTTACTTCGAGAGTCATATGTTCGATGAATGGAAAGTCGACTGAACGTTACTTTGAATGGAGAATTTATCGCCAAACATACATTTTCTAAGCGCCAAACACTTTTTCGACTGAACGATTCATCGAATATTTTGCAAGTGCATGACAAGGCTATTAGACAGAACAGACAATAATTCCTATATATTATTTTTAGTATGCTTTAATACAAGCGTACGAGTGCAAATCAAAGTTAGGTGATAAGATTTGGATAAAAATCGATCCTGGGTCACTCAGTCTGTAAGATTTCTTTACAGCTTTCCATATAAACGTACCCAAGTATGTGTCAATAAGAATAGGTACATTTAAACTCCTAAATAATTTAACTCACAAAGAATAGGAACTAAAATTTCGTGCTATATTCATTCTTCTTGAGAGGTTACTGATCTCTAATTATAAGACGAGGTTTAGAAGTAAAAGTAAATTACAAAAGTTGAGAGGAAAAAAAATGAATTTCTTATATAAAACATACATTTTTTAGCCTTGATACCTACGACGATTTTAGCTGCATACACTGCATTACCGTGGGAGAGCCACGCTTCGGCATGAATGGGCTCGACCGGAGTGATACCACGGCCTCCCAGAAAACCGGTGTGTGTGCGCTGTGTTCACCGAGTGAGTGAGGATACTGGAGGCCCATACTCCAATCCCTCTGCCATCCCCCAAAGGCCAGCAACGCACTTGTGCCGCCTCTAGTGTTGCGGGTGCCCATGGGCGGAGGTAATCGCTTACCATCAGGCGATACGTCTACTCATTTGCCCCCTATTCCATAAAAAAGAGAGAAATCGGTTAGTCAGACGAGCTTGTTTGTACTGAATATCCTGAGGGCACTATCTGTGTATTTTCTTACCAAACAGTCGTTACTTATATTTTCATGGTCTGTTGATCAGTATATTTATTTATTTATTATAAACTTTATGCACTTTTGTACATTGGCGGACTTAATGCCCAAGGCATTCTCTACCAGTCAACCTTAAGGTGGTGGAGAAATTTTATAAGGTAGGTGCACATAGGTTACAGATGAAGCAGTAAATAAAAAGGTAACAGTTAACTGCATACAAAAACTTATGAACAAATACATATATAAGAAAATAATACATCAACATAAATATTAATAAATATTTGATTATATGATATACAATCTTATATTATGTATAGAAATTATAATAAATATAAAATAAGATAATATTAAATTCAAAATTCAAAAAACCCCCTACTCAAGCACTTAATCGAGTAATCATACGCCAATGTATTTTTGCAGACATTCTGTTATTCTTTCCCACTTTCACCCCCATAACTTTTAAACGACTCAACTGATTTTCATGAAACATGTCTAAGAAAATTCGCACGTAACTCACCTTTCATACAAAAAACTAAATTGAAATCGCTTCATCCGTCCGCGAGCTACGGTGCCACAGACAGACAGACAAACAGACAGACAGACACGTCAAACTTATAACACCCCTCTTTTTGCGTCGGGGGTTAACAAAAACACTTCAACGTCCAAGTATTGAAACACAATTTTATAATAATACTAGCTGATCCGGCAAACGGAATTTTGCCAAAAAAAAATGGCGTATAAAAAATAGATGTTGGTAGATTCTCAGACCTACCCGACAAATTTCATGAAAATCGGTCCAGCCGTTTCAGAGGAGTATGGTAACTAACATTGTGACACGGGAATTTTATATATTAGATATACTTTCAAAATATATTAATCGCACGTTTCTAACTTCGTAATATCACTGAGTAACACTCATTTATTCATTCTAGAATTTTCCAACGACCGCTGCGCACCCTCTGGCGCGCCGGCAGACATCGAGTTAGCGGCTTTTTCCAGAAACTGCTATGAGTTCAACGTCGCTAAGGGAGCTTCGTTCGAAGATGCCAGAAAACAGTGCCAATCGCATGGAGGCGATCTCATACATGGTTTTCAGGTAATTTTTCCCACTTTGTCACATTGTTTCATGTTTTTATAGCACATAAAACATAGAAAAAGAACACTTATGATTCAAGTTATGTTGGACATCTATTTAATAATTACTTTGTAGGAAACTAAGCAAACAACAAGAGGATTTCATAATCGGATACGTAAAAATATTCTTTAGAAGGATACAGCAAAATCTGTTTATATTTTCACTTAAAGTTGTGTACGTTAAGTAACGGCTCCCGACTGGTTTATGCCTTCAGTGAATCAATTTGTGCTCTCCTTGGCTGGCTGTTGCATTAATTCGATTGACAATCCTCTCTTTATCATAAAAAAACCCCATTACTTAAAAACTTTAATAAAATCGGCTCAGTAGTTTAGGCGCTACGGTGGAACATACATACATACATAGAACTGATAAAAGTATTACACTTCCTTTTGGCTTCGTCGTAATTGGATAGTACTGTAGATTTACTGTTAGTCTAGAAATGAACCGAAATGGTGATGATGACACGAAATGCTGTCGAATACCTGTATATTCATAAATATTATTAAAATAATTCATTATTTATGTACTTATTTATATAATATCAAGAAAATAAATGTTATAACGGACAGTTCAATCAATAACAAAAACCTTTTAGGTATCTCATGAAAATTGTTTTTGTTTTGCAACTTTAACGTATTAAATATGTAGGTACACAGTTCGAAAGAAACTATGATTGACTAGATATTTAAGGAATATTGTCATGTATCGATTTTTTATGACGTCTGACTGGCAGATATTATTTGTTTTACAATAGTTAAGATAATAATTTTGGAATACATTTGGTACATCAGCATATTTTTAGTTTTTCAATTAGTTAATAACGTTCTTTTTGAGCTGCACAAATTGCAAGCAACTCGGAACACGTACCTAGGTACTTGGTACAATATTTTTACAAATATGAGTGTATTGAAGTTATTATAAAATCCAACTAAAGTACTACGTTTGGATGGTATATTTCACTTTTGTAATTCCACTATCTATTACTACTAGTGGTTGCCCAGCGGTCGAAATTTGACCTTGAGTAAAATGTCATACTCCTCCACTCAGATGATTTTCGTAAAAAAAAATGATTGTCTGTAAAGTCTTTATATACGGACGATAGTTTATCGTGACAACGCCATGATGAAACATTGATGAAATGATGAGAGATAGATATCTCTATCTCTCATCATTTCAAGTGCAAGCGAGAGATAGATGCGGCGCTTACGCCGCATGAGTCATGTTTTTTCGTGTGTGCAGCCGGCTCCATCGAATTCATAGTCACGTCAAAAATACATACAGTGGAACATAGAACCCCCTCCTTTTTAGAAGTCGGTTAAATAAGGGTATAATGGTTTTGCTTCACGTAATAATATACTCGTAGATTTAAAGGTATCATTAGTTTTGTTATTTGAAGAAACTGTTTTGGTAAATATTCATTTTGCATATATATATATTTATACATATTTCGTGTATGCATAGTGCATGTATTCAAATTGTCTGGTATACTCGAGATATATCAGCATAAATAGATTATTGTGTAGATATTGCCAAGTCCCAATAATGCCATCACCTGCAGTCTCCGCAAACTAATTTGATCGTTTCAGCGAAACGTCCGTGTTACAAGATTATAATATTGGTCTAAGATCCGACCCTACATCGACCTTCACCGAGCTGATAATAGGATAAAACTTAGTTTATAATAAATTTAGTATTTTAGAATACATATTAAAAATGGTTTGTCTAAAAAAATCCTGGATAGAATATTTTTATTTGAAAATAAAATTTATAATTAAAAATTATTATAATGAAACTAATAAATATTAATAATATAATATTAAATTCAGTTTAATTTATGTTATATTGTTTAATAATTTATTATTAATATTGATTAGTTTTATTCTATTAACAGCTCGGTGAAGGTCGATCTAGGGCCGGATCTTCTACTATATGTTAGTAATTGCTTCTGTCTGTGTCAATTATAACGGAATTGTGTAATTTAATTTTTGAATCATTTAATTAACTTGTTTCTGAACAGTCAAGGATGGCTAAAGACAACTAGTGAATGAATACAATCTGTTAGGTGGACTTCTCAAATATTATCTATTTACCAGTAATATATGACCGTTCTAGTTCTTTCTAAAAATGATGAAAACGAATGTTATTTGAACTTTATTAGTCCTCTTTTTTAAATTATAACATAATGAAGGTCATGCTAAAACGATTTTCGCAATTTTTAAAAGGATTAAATTTATTCTCCATTTACATTGCTGCGATGAGCTCACCGCCTCTCGACCAATTTCAATATCGTCTCGAACCGAAGTAATTTATCTGGGGTTGTGAATACTATCTAATGCCCTTAACAGTTCAACCTAATAACATTAATATGTGACATGTGCCACTATGTTCACCGTAAAATAGATCATATTATTATAGCGTCATCGGTCACCCTTACAATATGATGTCGTAGAAACTACAGTTAAACAGTTGTTTCTATTCTTGTTACGTCATGCAAAAGCATCGTGAGACTTCAATTTCATGTTTTGTGTAATTTTAACAAGTTCGTTGACACTTATTGTCAGTACGTATAGCGAAGTACATCATATTTGGCGTGATGACTCCAATTGTTGTGTAGCTCGCTTGTTGTATGCGTGAGTAGTTAACGGTAATATCAATTATTTTGGCGATTAACCACTTTTCGTTACGTTTCATTGCTCTTGGAGCCACAGGCCTTTTGTATGACTGTCTATAATCAATTTGAGATTGACTGTGTATTTTACTTTTGGATTTTTTTACTGCAATAATTGAATATGGAACGTCTTGCTCTTTCTTAACTTTATTTGATTGTTTTAACATAATGGGAACTTGATGTTTTTGTTTTTGGTAAATATGTATCCTAGCTAGATCGATTTATCGCCCCCGACACCCTCTGTATACTATATTTCATGAAAATCGTTGGAGCCATTCCCGCGTTTAAAGTGATTAAATATACAAGAATTGCTCGTTGAAAGGTATTAGGTATAATATCGTGTAGTCAACAGAAAGTAGGCATAAAGTTGCTTACAAATTTTTAATTTTTTTTTAAGGGAAATCACTAGTTATTTTTATCGTGATAACGGTGACTGGTTTTAAATGGAGGCTCGTCTGCTTATCATATCATATGATATTATATGCTACGTTACCTTAAAATGTTGTACAGAAAAGATGTCAAAGATATTCGATGAAGGTGTTAGAGTACGTGATATGGGTGCCTCTGTTATAATAGCTAGCCATTAGTGAATTTTTTTTTTCTTAATTTGTGTGAAAAAAGGACGGTGGCAAAGATATCATCGCATTAAATTTGCATCGATTGAATACAGTAATATGTATTTATTGAATTGGTTAAGAAAGGTAATTGTTGCTAACTGCATTTTTTCGAAGGATACATAAAAACTCATTCAAATCATAAATTGTGTAATAGTTTAAGCAACTTTATCTTGCTACTTTTTAGTCAAAATTGTCTGCCATTTTTTATGATTATTAAAGTATTTTTTAAGGTTTACCTTTTTATGTCTTTTGTTATGTACATTGATTGTTTGCACTGTCTGAACATGAACCTCAACGAAGTATAGAGGAGCCCTGTATGGGCCGCCCACCTAAACTTATCATCAACATCAGCCTATCGCAGTCGATTGTTGGACATACGCCTCTCAAATTGCAATTAAATTCAACTCAAAGTAATTGTTATTGACAATAATTGACAAATATTTATAATTGAAATTATTAATACTTAACCTCCGTGTGATGACAAATTATGGTCACAAAATGTCACTATCCCGAGCGACTAACGACGCGGACATGCAGGATAACATCATTGCTAAGAGAAGTAGAACTTGAAACAAATCTTTTACCCACTAACCCTCTGTGCCGCGTGGTTTAGCAGTCCTAAACCTATTTGCTAAGGACAGGTACGAGTCCAGCAGTGGACTGTTAAAAGCTGTTGATGATGATCAACCTTTCTTTGTTACCTACTTATATCTGCTAGCTAGCTGTCTATTTGTTCATCACCTTGACCTTGAAAAACCAACAC
The DNA here is from genome assembly GCA_949125395.1 of Diaphora mendica. NCBI lineage: Eukaryota > Metazoa > Arthropoda > Insecta > Lepidoptera > Erebidae > Diaphora > Diaphora mendica. The sequence continues at coordinate 6,673,278 of OX421312.1, read as the reverse complement.
AGCAATGATCACTCTGTGCACCGAACTTGACATGGTAACAGAATATATTTAATTTATTTTATGGTCACAGGGCGCAACATCGAGTTTTTTGATTCAAGAATTAGAAAGAAGAAAGCCTCAGTTAAAAACACAACTGGTTTGGATTGGCGTGCAGAAAGAACCGGGATTTGTGTCTAGAATTTGGAAATGGGTGGACGGTAAGAATTTTTAATTGTATTTAAAACCTGTAAGACATAATAATGTAGTGTAAATGACCCACGTATGTTTGACTAAAATAATAAAGCGTTTAATTTAACTCTGCTCACCCTTCCAGGGAAAAAGACCTGAGTGTATATTGTATGTGTATTTTAAAGTGAAAGTATGTCATATGACGAAAATGGTTTCCTATTTTTTACTCTTTATTCGCTTAAATGAATCCCTCGACTTAATAGTCCCATTTATTTTCTAGGCGAGATAGTGACCAAACCAGCGTGGGGTAAGGACCAACCAAACAACTACGGGAACGGTGAGCAGAACTGCGTGGTGCTGGATGGAGGACGCGCCTGGCTCTGGAACGACGTGGGCTGCAACCTCGACTATCTCCACTGGATCTGCCAGTACCGTGAGTGTCAAACTAGGTACATATCTGTTTTTTAAATAGCCCCGGCGAATTGCACGGCGATGGTAATAAGGTATTTATTGTTCTGGATTATTCTTTAACGAATTACTCAAGTACTCTCAAGGTGCAAACATTTTTATTTACAAGTATCTATAATTATTTAATGCCATCTCTAAGGTTAGACACATAACGTACAGAATGGTGTGACAACTCCGACCAATGCAGTGGAAGGAGGTTATCATTACAATCAAAGACTGCCATTTCTCGTGATACCATTCTGGAGGAGAATAGTTTTCAAATTGGTGGTCGGAGTCAATTTTATAATAGACTAACTGATCCACGCAACTTCGTCTGCGTTTCTTTTCAATCGTAGTCGGCTCCTAAGTGTGATGTTAACTATCATATCTTAGGTAAAAAACACCTGAAAGTCGGTTAGATAGTTTCGGAGTTCATCGTGAACAACGATGTGACACATAAATTATAGATATTAAAGATTATAAAAAGATAGCTATAACCTGCCAAGTTTCTCTGTGGCACATTTTAATTGGATTGAAGAGTAATGGTGAACAAAACTATCGCGAAAAATAGAAATGAAATTATGTCAAAATGTGAGGTCAATTAGCACCGAACTTCTGAAGTTTTTGAAATTTGACCTAACCAACGTAATATTTATTATATATATATAGACTAGCTTTTACACGCGGCTTCGCTCACGCAGACTTTCATCCCCTGATTTACCCCTTACGGGTGGAATTTCAAAAATTCCTTTCTTAGTGCTCACTTACGTTATATAAAGAACCTACATGCAAAATTTCAGGATTCTAGCTTTAGCCGTTTAGGCTATGCGTTGATCTCTGGGTATGTCAGTCAGTCAGTCACCTTACTCTTTTATATATATAGATAGATTACTCAGTAATAATATCAGTTTATAATTTTAAGTTTTTATATTTGCTAAAAACGGCTAGAAATATAGAGCTCAAAACTGCAGAGTTGCACAATGCAACGCTCGGCCGTGCGATAATCTTCTTCGGCATCATCGTGGGAAAAGTGATTTCGCACATGGGCATACAAAATATGTGACCACCACACCGCGTGTCGCCACAGTGGATGGTGTTGTAATAAAAAATATGCACTAAAGTAAGACTAATATATATATAATGTTGTTTAATCTTAGTTAAGATTAAACAACATTATATTACTATAACTATAACTATATACTATAACCAATCAACTTATAATTTAACAATATAGAAAACATAAAAATATACTAACTTTATAAAGTTATCCAAAATTTTGTTCACAGAATTTTAATTTAAAGATGATTCTTATGCATTTCAAAATATAAAACTTCAAATATAATCTAAGTTTTCTTTTGACGGAGACAATCTGCCTGAGAAAACATAATTTTCTTCAACTTTATATTACAGTAGAGTTAATCGAAGACGCTGTGCGAAGTAGGTCGTCTATTTATTAGCTGTAATGATAAAACCTCGAAACTAATCGGTTCATATTAAAAAAATAGCAATATATCAACTGAAAAAGGCAAATGTTTTCCTGTTAACTTCAGAAAATTAATGAAAATTTAATTTAATAAGAAAGGTTAATTACATTCTAGGAAACCATACAAGTTAAACTTTTTCAGTATATTCTGGAGAAAATGCTTTAAATATTGAGTAAATTTAAATATTTAATAAGCATTTATACCTTCGTACCCTGAATTCGTACTTGGGCTAATTTCTTGATAGGTAAAATGTGCATTACAACATTTTTAAGAATAAAGAAATAGAATAAAAGATTACATACATACTACATAGCTGGTGTCAGACATAGTTAGTTTGCTGAAACGGGGAAAGGCTTGCATTTTAAGTGAAAATTTAACGATGGGGAACTTAGGTTAAAAAGACACGTTGCCACAAAAATATTCGATAAAATAAATTATTTATTTTATAGTAGATATAATAACGTAGTCCTATGCTATTTGTTACATTGTAAAGTATAAAAACAGATTCGTTTCAATTAGCTTACTAAATGAATAGGGCCAGTTATCTAAAATGAAAGGGGAAAAAGAAGCATTTTGCAGGCTTGTATTTATTAGAATTCAAATGTTAAAAGGATAAGTGCCTGTAACCACATAAAATCTTTAATTATATTTAATTCACAAAAAATAAATTCTATAGCAACGTGTAAGTTTCTTTTCTCAGCAATCTAATAAAAAAAAACTTGAATTGAATGGAATTTTTTTATCAACATGTCCTATCTTGAAAACTATCAACTACCTATCACCCTTCTCATTTTAATAGAACTTTTTATAAATGACATTCCTTAAAATTTGTATACACATTATGTGTACCTACTTAATACAATTGGAAAATATTTTGCAAACTACACCTTGCTAATTACGTCGCCTTACAAGTTACGCCTTTGATTTTAATTGTTTTTCTACATGTATGACATAACCTGTTTCACATTTATATTTTCATAATTGCTTTTTTATTAATTAATTTAATTGTGCAATTTAAATAAAATAGTAGACGTTTATTATAGCTAAGCGAATGGCGGCTCTGTTTTTGCTTTTTGTGCTAAATGCGATGTAACATGCACGCTTGCATTATTTATTCATTTAGGTTATAATTGCGTTGGTTTTTATCGTGATTTTATTTACAATTGTTTAACTAAAAAACAACTTTAACCTTAGTTGTTGGTTTAGTACCTATTTAGTTTTGAACTAGGAGCCAGTGAAGATGTTCCCGTAGAGACGTGGACAAGGCAATGGAGAATCTGACAACGCTTGCGTTATACCTACTGTGTGTTTATCTTAATATATATCGTTTAGATAGGAGTATTTATGCAATACGCATTTAAGTCTTTGAAGCTAAGTCTTTGACGTTTCATACTTATATTTGCACTTTTAATCTCCTACAAGGTCCTATTTATTTTTCCTTATGATAGTCATAGAAGTTAAAGCGAAAATGAAATACAATTAAGTATTCAAAAATATTATTCCTCCGTACACTACAATTGTTTTTTAATGTATTTAGTAATAATGTCTAATTAACAAAGCGAATTCTTACACAAGGTGTTTTATCGTTTTAAGTATTTCAAATTTTAGGAATTAAATTATAATCAAGTATTTTCTTTACCAGTGCCTCCCTCATGCGGTAGCCCGGACAAGCTTCTGAACACTACCATTGAAGGGAACGACTACAAGGTTGGAGCACACATCGCATACCATTGCCCCGAAGGTCACATGCTTGTTGGAGACAAGACCAGGGCGTGCATGAAGGATGGCTTCTGGTCTGGTCATGCACCTAGCTGTAAATGTAAGCAAATATTCTGTATTTTTGTCATTCAAATCAATCTATCGCCTCCACTGCTGAACTAAGATATCCCCCAAGGAGTGCACATTTGGGTCATAGTAAACAAACAGTTGTTTAGGTTTAAGGGCCCTTGTATTTATTTTGTTTGGATATATGATGTTTTGTCAATAGTCACTTTAGTTTTTTTTAGACACATTTAAAATGCTTGAATATTGTATGCTGAATTTATTAACAGAAGATGTAAATAATGTCTAGAACTCTAGATCTGTGAAGCAGTACATTGCTGATCTGGTCGGTGTCTTTCGAGACATGTCTATCTTGTTTAGATATATGTATATACCTACACACACAATATCTATACCCTGTATTTTGAAACAATGGTTATTTACAATAAACGGATATATGTTTTTCAGATGTCAACTGTGGAGGTCTTACGCCCATCCAAGATGCAGAAGTAAAGTTGGTCGATGATCGAACGACCTACGGTGCTAAAGCAGTTTACTCCTGCCACGAAAATTATACCTTGGTAGGAGATGCTGAACGTGTATGTAGCGATGGAGGCATATGGAGTGGAGAAGCTCCAAAGTGTCTGTTCGATTGGTGTCCGGAACCTCCACCTGTCACTGGCGCTGTAGTGGCTGTTACTGGCCATAAAGCTGGGTCTCTCGCGACATACACTTGCCAGAATGGATTCATCTTGTTTGGACCACCGGTAGGTGTATTACGTTAATGTTATTTACATCATTGCGTGATAACTTTTTATTTGATGTCCCTTGACAAAAGTTACCAGACGCTTAAAGTCATAAGAGTATGTTATTTTCCATATGGGGGTCACACCTGCGAAGCATTCTACTGAACGCATTATGATATACACTGTACTGGACTTATTGCATTTTTTTTATTTAAAATTACTACTGTTAGATGTACATGGATCTTCTTACATCTTTATGTATTCATACTTAGGAGTATGATCATGTTTGACTGTCGAAAATCTTAACGTAAGAAATTCCTCTTGGTTTTAGGGCGTGACATGTACCTTAGGCGGTTCGTGGGCAGGAACTCCTCCGTCTTGCAAGTACGTGGATTGTGGCACTCCAGCGCAAGTGCACAAGGGATCGTTCAAACTCATCAACGGCACCACAACATATGGATCAATAGCACAGTTCTCCTGTGAGCCCGACTATTGGCTCGCAGGAGCTGAGGCTCTTACATGTAACAGAGACGGCAAATGGTCACATGACATACCTTCTTGTGAATGTAAGTACAATGATATTGTGCAAACGAATATACATAGATAGATCTCAATAACAATAGTGTTTAAGTTACATATTTATATTATAAAATTTAATTACAATAACATCATGTGTTTTCTTTCTCTCACTTTCTAATTAATCATCTTTCTACTTATGTCTATATACGCTCATAAATATAAGTACTTATGTATTATTTATATAATGTAACCATAAATGTTATTTAACTGATATTTTAGTGCAAATAACTAACGGTTACGGGTAGAGTGAAATAGATGTGTTCGATTTTCGGCAAACGTACGTACGTTTTGTATGTTTTCGGCTCGTGTCATGTACATACAGAGCGCGTAAGTTAAAAGTATTTTAATAGTGCTTTAAATCTAAGGCAACACGTGATCCCAAATGGTCCTGTGTTGTTTGCTTTCTATCTTATTATTTATTTCTATTTATCTTAATTGACTGACCAACTATTGCTTACAATAATTTACAGTAACAAGATATAGTCGTAAGGGTATGCTAATCTAGTGTAACACAATTACTAACAGGTAAGCACCGCATGGACTATTATCACGTAATGTTAAGTTGCACTAACCATTTTCGGCCGATTTTATTCATAAATAGGCAATATAGTTAAAAGTATGTGTACTATTTTTTACTATCAGAATAATTTTAAATCTAAGTTAACAGAGAAAATGAAACTGTTTTTAATCTCTTTTTTTATTAAATTTTACAATTTGTTATTATTGTGTATCATTTTCTTTGAATTATTAATATTAAAGTAGCAGATAAGTTCGATATGTTTATTATTTCTTTTATTCATTTTTTTTACCAAGAAAGCACTTTTTATTATTAAAAATACATTGCACTTACTATTATTATATATTTTTCTTCTTGTTGTCAATAAAAACAAAATTTAAATTTCACAGTAATCTCTTGTGCGGAGCCCGAAGTTCCAGCGGGTGGTTACATGGAAGCCTATGACTACAACGTACACTCTGCCATTGACTTTCATTGTGAAAAGGGACACAAGCTCGTCGGTGAGACTAATCTGGTCTGCCAACAAGACGGCGAATGGTCTGGCGAGTCGCCAAAGTGTGAATGTGAGTATCGTAGTATACTGTATCCAAAGTCTCTAGTTGTCATGTTTACAATAGCCTAAATGATATATATATTCCATCAGGCTCGCGGTGAACCTCGCAATGGGGTAGACGACACCTTAGTCAAATTAGTACCTAACTTTTTATCATCTATCAAAACGTTAACTTTGTATGTGATGTACTAAATACAAACTTGTTACGTCTTTATTTGATTAAAATTTGTAATAGAAAAGAAATTGTTTTGTAATTTGCGTTTTAATGAAGGAGTCATCAGTATTTATTTACGATATACCTAGCCATCTACCTTCTTGTAGTTTTTGATTGAGTTGTCCAGAACCGGGAAATGATTTACCTAAGCTTATTTGTAGTCATCGATTGAGAGTTGTCATCAGAATAGTAATAGCCTCTTAGGCCCGTATTTTAAAAACGTCTCAGTCGTGAATCTAGTTTTAAGAAGAGATTTTATTATTGAACGTCTCTTGAAACAAGATTCACTGATCGTTAATCACGTGAGTAACGATCAATGAACAACTTATTTTAGAACGATGCTTATGTCAAAATCTCTTCTCAGGGATTGATTTTGACATATGTGATCTCTGTTCACATGAGACAAGCTCAGTCTATGATCGTTAATCACGTGAGTAACGATCAATGAACAACTTATTTTAGAACGATGCTTATGTCAAAATCTCCTCTTGGGAATTGATTTTGACATATGTGATCTCTGTTCACATGAGACAAGCGCAGTCTTGTCTCAAGTGGTAATTTCTAAGGGCTTTTAGGGGAAATGGACGTATTTTATGATGATGTTTCTGAATAATAACAAAAGATCCTCTTTATCTTGCTTTATTTACGAACGAATTACATATCATACACATTTCAATTCACTTTAATTAACACTAAATTGATACTCAATTCACTTAAAATACACATTTAACCATTTGTTTCAATTAATATCACCCACAACCTTTTGGTTTATGACAAAAATATAACATTATTTTAAATCTATAAACCAAAACATAGGTAGTTTGATAATTAAACATGACAAGTATTGATAACAATTGGAACGTTTCGTTTTAAGTAATATCTGGCCATTTTTATTTTAAAATGTATAATATTTAATTTAGAGCGAGTTGCAGATTATTATTATGTTTACAGTGATACACTAGCCAATAGTATATTATATATAAACTAATAACTAATTTTATATAAATTATGTTTGTTTATATTTTGTTTCATTTATATTGATGCGTGATACGGAACAATAATTTCGATAATGCAGAAACGTAATTGAGAACAGACTGTTGAGTTGAGATTGGTTATTGAGACTAGTTTCAGTTGAGTAGAACTTTAAACGCATTCTGTAATAAGAGCGACGCCTGAGATTTGATTTGAACTTAAAACTAGTTTCAGCTGATCAGAGTTCAACGGATACTTGAGACGCCTTTTAAAATACGGGCCTTAGAAAGCAACAGATAGATTTTGATGTTCAGTTTCTAAGGAACACATTTTTTCTGTCTTGCAGATGTCGACTGTGGAAAACTTCCGCCCTTACCATATGGTGCAGCAGATCTTCTGAACGGCACCACACACCTAGGCAGCGTGATACAATATTCATGCACTACAAACTATAGGCTCGTAGGACCCGTGAGAAGGATATGCACTGAAGAATATCTATGGAGCGATTCACCACCGAGATGCGAAGGTGAGATGATTTTAAAATTCTTCATTTGTCAGCTGCGTTAGCTGTTTTATATTTAAAATGATGATGAATAGAAAAGCAAAGCACATTATTTTTATCTCCAATTCTCCAAACTAGCTTTTACCCACGGTTCCGCCCACGTGTTTGTCGATTATCGCGGTAAAGAGTAGTCTCCTACCTCAAGAATCAAAGTATCTCCATGGCAAATTTCATTAAAATCTATGCAGCGGTTTAGCCGTGAAAGCATAACAGCGAGACGGACAGAGTCGTTAGCCTTATGATTGAGGTTGCCGAATTTTACGTATTCAGTACTTTTTATTGGTGGATCTTGGTTCAAAACAAAAGGTGGAAATTAAAGGATTTTTCATGTAATGTAGTGTGTATTGATGTTATGTGAGCATGGAACTTCTTAACATAAATAAATAAATATTTCGGACATCTAACACACAACGCCATCTAGTCCCAAACTAAGCAGAGCTTGTGTTATGGGTACTAGACAACTGATACAAATACATATTTACTTTTTTTTTGTAAATACTATAGAAACAAATATTTGTAGATCATACAAACATTTGGTCCGACCCGGGAATCGAACCCGAGACCTCACGATTAGCAGTCGCACACGCCAACCGCGAGCCCAACAAGGCAGTCATCATATCGATCGATATCGATGGATTTCAATATTAAGGATTTCCAATTATATAACCATAAATGTTCTATCTTTAAAACCTTTTTTTAAATGTTATTAATTTAACACGCTTGGCTTTTGACTTTCAGAAATCCGCTGTGCGGACCCAGTAGTACCTGAAAACAGCATCGTCTCAGTAACGGGCAACGATCGGAACCATGGCAGAACATTGATCAGAACCTCAGTGGCTACCAGTGTAGGCAACAGCTACCGTATTGGTGCTCTTATGAAATACCGCTGCGAAAGAGGATATAAAGTAGTGGGAGAGAGTCTGGCGACGTGTGAAGATAACGGGCAGTGGAGTGGTGTCACTCCCAGGTGTCAATGTTAGTGTTATTCTATGATAAACCTTACACACCTATGTATAGGAACTCGTTTGTAATGTATTAATCGTTACTACCAACTGTACAAGTTGATGCAGAGTCGTAATTACTGTTATTTAAGAATAAGTTCTTTTCCAGTTTTGATTTCACCTACCGATCGTACCGCTTTATTACAGACGTGGACTGCGGTACCCCTGGTTTTATCCAAAACGGCAAAGTGACGCTAGCAACTAATGCAACATATTACGGAGCAGCGGCACTGTACGAATGTGACGAGCATTGGCAATTGGATGGCGTATCCAGAAGACTGTGCCAGGATAATGGGACCTGGAGCAGCGAAGCACCGGTTTGCATAGGTAAAGTAGAAAAACATTAATAAATGTACAGGGACTACCGAGTGTTATACGTCATGTTTATTTAAGCTTAATATCATAAGTCGATGTTCGGGTTCGCTATTGTGTCAATAAGGGATTCGTTTCTAGACTATAGCTGATGAATCTGCCAGGTGACACACAAAAAGAAAATTGTCAAAGATTAAATTAAATCATTCAACAGTCCTGAAATTACACCACCTGAAATTAAACTCACAAAAAAGCTCAAATTTTCGTTAATATTTTTTAAGTTATTTGTTTATTTTGCTATTTCAAGATATATTTTTAATTAATGACGATTGCCAAATTTGCCTTTACTAAATTAAGAACCTATTCTAACCAACAGAGATAACCTGCTCAGACCCATCAATCCAGATAAAGGGCAGCATTGGTTTGCTGGTAGCTACCTCAACACTAAGTATAGGAGGTGCGGCCCACTATCGATGCGAGCGAGGGTACAGTCTGCAAGGAAACCAGACCAGAACCTGTATGCCGAAAGGACAGTGGAGCGGTGCTCCACCTGTTTGCATACGTAAGTATTGCATACACAGACAATTAAGTGTCTATTCGGTCAATAAATTTTTGCAAGATATTTTCACACACGAAATAATGTATCTATCAGTGTCATTAGCAATAGAGCACAAATTCAAATGCATAATTTGTTTTTTTTTTCACACAGCCATCGACTGCAAATCCCCCGGTACTATTGAAAACGGTCGTATCATCATATCAAACAGTTCGACGTTATTCGGTAGTTCCATTGAATACCACTGCTTGCCTCAATTCCAACGCGTTGGATCTTTCTTACGTAAATGCATGGATGATGGCAAATGGTCAGGTGAAGAGCCCACGTGTGAAATCATCACTAATGAAGCCGCTGAGAATGGAACCTTGCCACTGAGTGTTGGAGTTGGATGCGGCGTTGTATTGTTCTTACTAATGTTGCTTGGAGTTATTTACCTGAGACTGTAAGTATTTTTGTTTACCTCTTCAATATAATATATTTCTCCCATATTATCTCGAACTTATATATTTTAAATAATCTCTTCCACATTCGACGTTATGACTCCAGCTTGCCAAGTTCAACAGCACTCTGACTTGTTATCATAAAGTATAAATTTGCTTAAATAAATTTTAAATTATTAATCTCTCACCACATATACCACCAAATAATGAAAATAAAGTATTCAAGTTATAAGGCACAAAAATAATGTTGATTGTCAAAATTCAAGTATTCAAAAATATCCATGTAAGACAATTCAAAGAATGATTTCACATTGTCTGATTGCTATAATTTACTCAGCTGCTTTAGCGTAAAAAATAATGAGGACCTTGTTAATTTTAATTACTTTCTAAAGCCGAAAAGCTACTCCAGTGAAGAATACAGAAAATATAGAAGGTGCCGAAAGGAAAGAAGACCAGAACGCTGCAGTGATGAGTTACGCTACGTTGCACGATACGAATGGACGGCACATCTACGACCATGTGACTGACAATGTGTACGACTCCCCGTACAGCGAAAGGATCGCAGACAATGTTGCATACGGCAGACGAAGTGACACTGACTCAGCTTATGAACCAGAGCCCACGGGACCAAGCGCTGTAGTGACCATCAACGGCGTCGCTGTGCGCTGATCGCTAGATACTGTTTAAATATTGGCACGAAAGACTTTCTAGGTAACCAAATCCGACGCTTAATTGGTGTAAATGTTACCTGTAAATTGTCCCCTGGTTACCAATGACTCGAGCGTTCAAACGATACGATAGTTTTAGGGTTAAACACGAATGAACGGTTACACCAACCCTTACTAGGTATTGTACCAAAGATGTAAATGTGTTGGATTTGTGTTGATTTAAGATTACAATTCTCTTAGATTTGAATTAAATATTTGATTACAACTATCTATATTTAAGTACTTATATATATACTAACTTAAGGAAATTTAGTGACATCATCTGTTGTTGTATTTTACATTAAATTTATAATATAGGCAATATTATACGTACAATATATCCTATTGGATGAAGAAGCGTTTTTAATTAATTGATATCTGAAACATCAATCTAGTCTTAGATTTTTTATGCTGATTTTATTATTTGTGATAAAATAGGATACTACTTAGCACACACTTCTAACTGTCATTATCAGAGACAAGTTCAACCGTGTTATAGAGCCAGGGAAAACGATATTACAGTAATAAGAATTGTAATCTTAAATAAATAATAAAATAACAAATGTATTAGGTAATAAATATTGTATGTATTTAGATATAAAGGTATTTATTGTTACATAAAGAAGAATAAAATTTGATGCCAAAATAGTTTTGCTAATTGCTTTGTAAACTCATTAATTCATATTATACTTATGTTTCTGTCGTTCCTTTAATAAATTAAGGTTTTCTTAAAACATATTTAAAATTATACATTTATTTCATATTCTTTTTAGTTAGTTTTAAATGACTATTGTCCCATCTTGCTTTTTTTCTACTTATTGTTTTGTACATATTAAATTAATTAGAATTAATTGATATTTAGGTACAAGTGCCTGTATAATATGCGTTTTATAATAATGTAAATACTTTTTATTCCAAACCTTACAATTTAGTGAACAATCAATTTTATAACTTACTTACGTAGCTGTTCATGTATACCTATACAATTATTCATGTATACCTAGGTACTTTTGTAAGTTTTACTGATCAGACTAATACATAGATAGTGTAAGTATATTTCTCAGGCAAATCAACGAAGCCATGGTCTATAACACAAAAACATTCGTTGGAAGAATGTTGATCTCTGTATGGGACTACTGCCAAACATCACGTAAGTACCTACCTACTCATTGTGTTCAAAAAGCAAGAAACGTGTTCTGATACTATTTCACTGCCTGGCTTCGTAAATTATTTTATAATACATAATAATCATTCTAAGTATCTATCAAATCATGTGATTAACTACATTTAATTATAAGTGTTCATCAGATTTACGTTTTTTTGTTGTACAATAATTATAATTTAGATGGATTCGTTAAATAAATGTTCTGAATGTGATACTGCATTTGCAATAACCGATACGATTCTGTAGCACATCTCTCTTTTTTTATTACATTTATTAATTAAAATTATTTTGCATATCGAGATCATAAATAAATAATTGAACTTAAAATGAAATTTTGAAAGATTTAAACTTTCAAAAGTTCTATTTTACGTACCTAGATTCAGTTTCGTGGCGGTTATTGTGTGTGTTTCATTTCTTACTTAACTGATTGTAGGTACCTACCTACATTGTACTTCTACATTTTTTATGGGATAGGGGACAAACGAGCAGACAGATTGCCTAATGGCAAGTGATTACCGCCGTCCATGTACACCCGCAACACCAGAGGCGTCACAAGTGCGTTACCGGCTTTTTAAGAAGCAGTACGCTCTTTTCTTGATGGTCGTATTAGTCCGAGAATACCGCAAGCGACAGTTCATTCCACAGTTTTGTTGTGCGAGGCAGAAAGTTTCTAGAAGTGCGCACAGTTGTTTACTGCCAACCATCTAAATGATGGGGAAGAAACTGCTGTCGCGTAGGACGATGACGACGCGCGACGGCTTGTATATGGGTTTCTATGAATATCAGTTAGGTACTTCCCACTTGCATATAGTATGTGAAGGTCTTTAGCTAGCCTAACCTAACGGATTTATACCGTCTACATCACAGTATACCTACAACATTCGTTTAGGTAGATAAACGTGAAAAGGTAATCGTCACCTGTCATACAGTAACGTGTTCGTCATCTTTGTGGATATTGTTCAGGTCTGGAAAATATCACCGGGTTGTCGTCACCTTGTAACATCCTCATCATGAAACCGTACTATTGTCTTACGTCTTTTCGTTGCTAAATAACATTAAAATTTATTATTATATTATTATTACATTATTTATTTCCGAACGAGTACAATTTTTGTGTACAAAAACTCCCATCGTCTACTGGATACTCAAGCTGGATTCTTGGACTTGCCCTATAGACGTTTCTTTTATTTTACATAGGTATAGACGAAACGTGTTTATCCGAAGGTATTTATCGAATGTATCCCGTGTCGCAGGGGACTTTGCAAACATATTTGAAATGGACACAAAAACACCCAGACTCGGAACAACAATTTGTGGATCACACAAAGTGTTGTTGCGGAGTTTGAACCCACAACACTCGGTGCAGTAGAAAGGGGCGTGGCGACCGCTTAAACCACTAGACAAACCATTCCGTCGTTAAATTACTTTTTAAACAAAAATATTAGACTTCGCATGTTAACCACAAGCTATCTTGGGCAATTTGCAAATTTGATTTTGCTCATGCATTCCACCAGGAAGAGTATTCACTTTGGCAGGCTCATATTAAAAGAAAATACAAATACAACACGTACTGAGCTAGATTTGACAAACTACATGTATATTATAGCTGCATATGAATTTTGTGAAACACTTGTAGTTGTCGATGATAAAGACCTACTGCACTGCACCTCATTTCTGTTTCTTTATTTCCGTACCTAAGTATGGACACTCTGCAACATTTCATAGACAGACTTGATTGCTTCAAGCGAAAATCAATGAAACGAAGAATAATTAATTCTGATATAGGTAATTACATTTCGATGTCATTTTTAAGGTAAACTGAAGAAACTGCTAAAAACACTATCAAACAGAACTCAGAAACTCATTGCAATTTAGCTGACACTAGGATTTCTGGGAATTTATAAATGTATTACTCAAAAGTACATTTCGGTTTTCTAAACACTGCAAGTTTTTAACATACGCTTAGAGGTATTACTTTCGATTACTACTAATCTTATCTATTAAGACTTTTTATCCCGCCCACACGCCCACCACTGTAACTTCTGTTGGAGTTCAGGAGTTACAGCTGGATCAACAGCAATGACCCACGAACACACCGAGTTATGACACTCGGGAAGTCCCAGGAAAATTTAAACTGTCTTGGAACCACCTGCGTACCCGCAACGAAATAAATCAGAAGAAAACTGGAGGAGTTGAAAATATAATAAGTCCACTTCGCAAAGCGGGAGACAAAATGAAGCTTTTTGCCCGATTTGCTTGAAGTCAAAATAGGCAGACGCTTTTTTCAAACCGGGAAGCACCATGGATAAAATATTACGGGTCCTAACTGAGCTATATTTTATTAATATAGATGGCAGAATTGCCTAAACGCACGGAAATTCACCGCAGTTGACACAAGATCCCCATAGTAGGTATACCGCCCCATGCCCCAGATGTCATTTGTAAGCTATTTAGCATTATGTTACGTTCATTGTACCAAAGACTACATTCCCAGAGGATATGATGAACCGAATGTTCACAGTTATGTTGAGCATTGACACAATGGTGAATCGACTAATTTAAATGAGTGTAGTTTGCTCTTAAAGTTACCGTGGCCTGTAAGAAATTGAGCGACACAGTGATCTACCTCTAGCAATGTCCTCGACAACCGTTCTACTAAGATTTATGAAAAAAACAACTCCTGCACTTTAAACAGGGTTGATGAAAATCATGATCTTTTTAAAAAATCATAATAATTTGATTTAAATCGGATTTTTTATTATTTAAATCAGATTTTTTACTTTCTTGTCTTTTTTATTATTTATTACTGTAAGGATAAATGAAAACAATGTAGTTTTTTAAATTTAATTATTAATAAGTTTAAAATGGAATTTGACAAGTTCTACTAAAATGCACAATTAAAAAAGCAGTAGTGTTTAAAAAATAACAAGGAAAGTAAACGCTTAGCAACTCATTAAAATACATATTATTCTAATTCTTTCCAGATGAGTACTGCACTATCTGAAATCGAATACTTGTCGCTTTGCATTGAATTTGAATAGCATGCGCGAATTGATTTCTGAAATATTTGATAACTTTTAGAACATGGCCTTCTGTAGCATTTGGAATCCCGGAACTGTGTGCGTGTGCGCGCCGTAGTCTATGTCGGGGGAAGTCCCTAGACCATTTTTGCCCGATTAGCTTCCAGGAAAAAAATAATGATTTAAATCATTGATCGATCATAGATTTAAATCACATTAAAATCAAGTGATTTATATCATATCAACCCTGACTTTAAATAAATATTTCGTCGCGAGGGGCTCTTCACTTTATACATGAAAGGGATGCACAGAACACCCAGACACGGAACAACAATTGATGGATCACTCAAAGTGTTGCGGGCATCGAACCTGCTACAGTCTACACTCAGCTCAGCAGCAGCACTCAGGAAGTGGCGAGGTGTCCGTTAAAACACTATGCAACGTTGTACCGATGCAATCGTCGGAATCGAACCCGACTAAAACCTCACAACCTGATCCAAGAACGGTTATTATTCGAGCTTTCGATCTTTCCAGTTATACGTAGGTACAGCTTCTTTTTGAGCTGATTTACAAGATAGGTTTATTACTTGAAATAAAATCAATGTAGGATTTTACTAACTCACTTTAATTGTATAAAATCGATAAGACATCAAGTACACAACGATAGTTTATAACACGGTAATCAAACAATGCGAAATGAATAGGTTTAGTCACATTTTACTTTCGTATATTAAATAAATAATTCATAACAATAAAAATAAAATATGCAATGTTAATTTAAAGAAAAAAAACAATTTATATTACAGAAACATACTAATAAACCAAATATCTTTTTACAAATACCTACACGTAACAGATCTATATTTACCAAATTAGAACAATACCTAAATAAGACAGTACCTACTGACTGGAAGTGAATTCATTAGAATTTTGCCGAAAACAATTTTGTTCTAAACAACGGCCGTAAAATATGACTGACTATTTTACGACAAGTTGTATGACTGGAATTGTTTATTTACGAGAAATTATGTATGAATAATGAATTTTAATATAGACAAGAATAAGTTTATGTACCTATATATCTAACCGAGATAAATTTAGAAATATAATTTAGACATAAATAATGACAAATTTTATTCTAATAGTAGAAGTCACAAGAGTAGGTACTTTCCAAATATTATAATCAGTGTGAAAACTCTGTTATATACCTATGTATATGTATAGATAAATTATAACGAATGTATCGAGATGCGGAAAAACTTTAACAATAATGACACAATGTAAAAAATCTTGCTTCTTTACAAATTCTTTACACTGTACTACTGACAGGCAAACATAAATTCATGACTTCATTAAGACTTCATTCTTGCGTTACCACAAACAGAGAGCTACACTATGTCAAAGTACATAGTATAAGCCCAAATGGGCCTACGCGTTACACAGTTATGTTATGACACAGAATGTATTTGTGTAGGTACGTCAAATTCTGATAGTTTTATTTTAATTGTTATAGTGTGAGTTCGTAGTGACAGTCGCTTGTTTTTGTACGTTAGACTAAAATGAGGAGATCGCTTTTTGTTTTTTCGAAAGACGGTCCCCATTTCATGTCATCCACGTTTTAAGCTATTGCATAGCTTATATCGCGGGCTTTGAGGCCTTTGAGCGCGGCGACCGAATCAAGAAATTCGGTAACGTAACGTAACGAAAATAAAACCTGACACCCGAAGCTCGCACAGATCGAGACGAGCTGCTCCGAACAACGAATCTGTCTGTCTCTGTCACGAATATGCCAACAGCCGCCGCCGGCCGCGCAGGTGTACCTATTGAAATACGTCAAGGAAGATTCTTTGCCTTGGACACGAAGATTTATTATGTCATATAATGTATAAAATTATTCATGGTAGCCATACACTACTGCATAAATAAATAATTATAATAGCAAACGTTTTTAAAAAATGCTATGCAATAGCTTTACCGCGGCAGTCCCCGAGTGCCACACGTCTTTTTTTATATTTTTTATCATTAATTTCAGCACGACTAAGACTTGAAGACTCGAAGACTTAAGATTCAAAGGCTATAAAAACTTGACATTGGCAGAAATAGCTGATCCGACTGGTTGCCAATTCATCGAAAGAAGAGATTAAAAAATTACAGACTGTTTTGTATCGGGAAACGGGAAAAGACTCCATAGCTACTCCTGTGGTGCTCTATCTATTGGTGGTTTAGCAGATGCCAAAATCTGCGGCCAAAAAAATACTGCCAGATCTTAGATATAATTTGTTTTAAAAACTTTACAGTACTCTCAAACTCTTGAAATATAAGCAAAAACAGAATGGTTGTGTAAATGTCTTACAAAATAATTCTGTCATCGTTTCGTAAGATTGGCTTTGACAGAGTAAAAAGTAACAGAAATACCTATTTCGAAATACTGCGCCACGTGTAAATCCTTATATGTATTTAGCTATGATATTAATTGAATTTTAACATTAATTATAGGAACCTGTTATACCAATGACAGTTGATTACAATTCAAAAATAATGTCCAAGAGGATCTATGAAATATTTTATATGAAAAGACCAGAATAATTAATAAGAGTAAGACCTGGTTTTTTTTTTAATTGGGGGTAAGCGAGCAGACGTATCCCCTGATGGTAGCGATTACCGCCGCCCATGGACACCCGCAACACCAGAGGCGTCACAAGTGCGTTGCCGGCCTTTTAAGGAGTACGCTCTTTTATTAAAGGTTTGAAGGTCGTATTGGTCCGGGAATAGCGGAGGCATTCATTTCACAGTTTTGTTATACATATATGTGGAAAGTCCAGTTATTTATATTATTAGGCAGAAATGGCAGATTTTTTGTGAAGAAACTTTACTAAAGACGTGTTTACGTACCGATAATATAATTAGCCAGTCAATTGACAAAGATTATAATGAATAACTATAAATTCTCAAAATTAAAAAAAAACCCCGACATGATAACCTAAGTTCCCTTTAGAAAGTAAAAAACACGTTATGCGCTTTCATTTGATACCCCACTCGATGATATTTTTGCAGACATTCGGTTATTCTTCCCCACTTTTACCCCCATAACTTTTAAACGACTCAACCGATTTTCCTGAAACATGTCAGAACATTCGCACGTAACTCACCTTTCATACAAAAAAACTTATTTAAAACGCTTCATCCGTTCGTGAGCTACAGTGCCACAGACAGACAGACAGACAAACAGACAGACAAACACGACAAACTTATAACACCCCTCTTTTTGCGTCGGGGGTTAAAAATTAAAAATATTGTGCTGTTAGAGTACGAGTAGCGTAGAGACAAGCGAATCGTTTCAAGTCTATAGATTACTTTCAATTACTGAAAATAATATATCACCTAATTTTAAAGCACAGGATTTTTATAGATATCACTGTCTAGTGTAAGTGCATCAGTAAAAATGTATATTTTTTTTTTTTTTTTTTTTTTTTTTTTTAATGTTTGGCCCGCCAAAATGACTTTGCTCTGCCTGATGGAAAACATAAGCAGAATCCAAACATTTTTTTACAGTTCTCTTATTATTGATTATCAAAATACCTAATATGTACGCGGTCTCATTAAATAAGGAAATAGGCCTTAGCACTACAAGACTATACTTTGTCCATTCGTTTATTTTCTTTTTGACAGCTCACGCCTATAAATTATCATTTTTCTTTTTGGGAATTATGTACTACAGTAATGTCGTACTTTATTGACTGTGACGGTACTTTAGTGAAGTGGTCTGTGCATAACAAACAACCACAGACTATAAAACAGTACTTGAAATACGATAAATCGATCATATGATAAAAATAATTTGACTTCATGTAAGTATTTTTTCTGTAAATATAATAAAAAATGGAAATAAAAATAGTATCTATGACTCCAAGATTGAATTTTTGCAAGGAATTAAGTCGAAATCTTGGAATTTAGGATCAAACCAAGAGTAAAGAACAATAACTCTTGTTCATTCATCTAATTTACTGATTTATTATTTATATTTTTGTTTATTTCTTATATAATATAAAAAAACTAATAAAGGAATAATTAATATTTCAACAAAAAATATTTAATTAAATCGATTGAAAGTTCTTCATAAATAAAATCGCTATTCGTTTCAAATCGAATCGGTAATGGGTGAGGGCGTCACTAATTTCAAAATTTCTTGAACTGTCAAAAAGAAAATAAAGAAATGGACAGAGTATAAGTAGTATTACTTTTAATTCTAATTTAAGGATTTCGGGAGCTCCATTGTGAGTCAAGATTATTATTGACAACTCACAAGTTACAACAAGGCACATTTTTAATCTTTCAATGTAACCTTTACGGAGTAGGCGTTGTATAGGCCGATCGTACGATAGATGTAGCGTGTTTTTAATTATAGCTTGTAGGACCTAGGGAGGTCTGAGGTACTGAGGTTAAAATTATTATTATTGACACTGAAACAGTAAAGTTTTATTTTATTTTGACAGTTAATTACGTAATAGTACTACTTTTTACTTTTCAGTATTATCAAAGGCCATAAATAATGACTTAGATTCCAAAAATACATGCTGTATAATACATCTTACCTATCCTACTACAAAAATACACTTGCCTAAGTAGAACAAAGATTTTCCTAATTTTAGACAAACGATTTTATAATAACTTAAAATGAGATGTTGATTTTAATGTGAATTTGCTTTACCTACCTACCTACATAAATACATGGTTATAAAGATTACACGTTAAGGGTCCGTTCACACAGACCTGCTCGGAGAGGATAGTTGATTTTTATTACATTGGAAATAGAGGTTTGAGTAATTGTAGTAAAGTTTATTTTTCATGTGCACTTCTTTTGTCATCAAGAATGCTTGAACGCACTTAGTGTGAAATAATAAGAGGAGACGACCGGCTCCGATTGCGTGCTCTTTGTCGGTCGGCGATCGGCTCTGATTCTCTTCCACAGGCGGTCTATGTGAAATAGTTGGCGGCTCCGCTCCGTCTAATTCCAAGCATATACGATCCGGTCTGTGTGAAAAGAAAAATGCGAGCCGATGCTCTCTGAGCCGGTCTGTGTGAACGGACCCTAAATAAGACATTCAATTTGTTGGCAGAAGACTAGTAATAGGTAGGTTCATCGTATTTTATTATCAGTAACGCCATAATATGGGTACATCACTTTTTATTTAAATATAGTCTGATTTCTTTTGTTTTAATCTATCTACGAAGAAACAACGTAGGTACTTGAATCTAAAGATTTTCGATATTTAACATTCCCTACAGGTAAACTATGTATGACATGGCATTATCTACTACAAGTCAAACATTAGATGATTCAGTGAAGGACACAGCAGGTGCTAGAAACTCAGATAGACTGAGTTGTAATAATGATGGTCCTTTTTCATTTCAAGGTTTACGCTCTAACAAGAATGCATACCCATATCTAGTAATAGATTTAATTAATTATTCATAGTTATATAATATACCTATATATTTTATTAGATAAATTGAACAAAAAACCTTAGAAAAGTATGCGTTCTAAATATTTTTACCCAATTGAAACCCAGATTAGAAAAATCTTAGTGTACTGAAAACTACAAGATAGAACAATAATTTTGACGCTTTCGGTATGTGTTAAGGTTTGTTCACATCCTTTGCATGCTCATGAATTGACTTAAACTATTTTATTACATAGGTAGTTACAAATACCTACTATATATATATTTCACATAACACTTGTATTTGGTAATATACCTGTGTCTCTCAAAATTTAAACATTATTTAGATACAGACATATTGGCAGTGATATCATAAGCCACAAGGGTAATATTATCGCCTTATTACCGTCTCTGACAGTAACGTCTCACACGAATACCATGATTAGAAAATCCATGGTCAAATTTTCACCCGTTATTACTATATATTATATTCACTAGCTAACATGCATTTCACCATACTACAATAAAAAATTGCCATGAAGGGCGATTGTCCCCCAGACGGATTTTTATAAGCAGCAAGACTACTGCAGTTGAATGATACCTATCTAGATAGTTCAATTCAGAAGGCGAGAACGGGTGAAAATCTTCCATTACCTACTCAAAAGGTACACTGATTTTTTATAGTTCATCATGATTCTTAAATTCGCAATGGCTTAATTTTCATGTGTGATGACAAGTAATTTAATTGCGTCCATTCGTGAAATTTTACCAAAGCATCCCATAGACTGAGATCCCAGTCAGTCCAGAATTACGTCATTTTAGGAGAGATGAAATTTTTAGGGTCGGTAGTCTAACATATACTCAGAAAGGAATGGATACTCACAAAGCTGAAAGTGGGGCCATTTTACAGTTAGCAGGTATGAAAGGTGGAAACAAACCATGCTAACTTACGTCATTTTAGGAAGCCTGAATTTTGATAGTATTTAGTCTATATTGTTGAGAAGTATTAACGCCTACGCTAACTTATATAGCAATACACATGACGCGTATGTCTGCCATAAATATAGCCGAAGCGTTAGTTCCTATAAACTTTAAACGAGTCTGGGGGGCTCAAACACTCCTCAGACTGTGTCTGGCTGATTGGAAAATATTTTAAAATATTATAATTAATGATATTATATAAAATACAGGCTTCCTAAAATGACGTAAGTTAGCATGGTTTTTTCCACCTTTGATACCTGCTAACTGTAAAACGGCCCCACTTTCAGCTTTGTGAGTATCCATTCCTTTCTGAGTATATGTTAGACTACCGACCCTAAAAATTTCATCTTTCCTAAAATGACGTAAGTCTGGATTGACTGGGATCTTGTACTACCAGTTCTGTACCTATTACATACCTATACGTATGTGTATGGTATTGCGAACTCAGAAACAGCAAAACATATCTAAATAGTGATTTTTTGGTACCTAACTTTCTTGACAACTGTCAATTTTGAAAAATATTAAATGGGCGATGGAGGTTTTCCGAGTCCGCACTTGGTGATAAATTATAGATATATACAATGATAAGCATACGGTGCGTATATGACACAAATAAAAAATAGGCTAAATGTGCATCATCTGTGATAACACTCGTTTAGGATTGCTGATCCATGTCGATATGTCCGGCAGTGTTGCTTGTGGGCTGTGTTGTAGGTTTTGTGCGCAGTTGTCATGTAAGATCATACTCGCTGAGGTAAGGAATGACACTGTTTTTAACGAGTACATAGTTTCTTAATATACTCTCTTAGGTTAGAATATTGTCAGATTCGATGCATTATGTAATAGTAAAATAAGTATTCACGTTTCGTTTGTGATTTTAAAGTTGTATAGTTAGTCCTTTGTCGAAGGGCTGTTTATAAGTGTAAAAGGGTAAGGGGCTGAACTACTATGGAATGTATAATTTAAACTTTGTATTCATTCTGCATCTAGACATTAAATATTTGAACTCAAAAACATCGTGTATTTGAAATCAATAGCCAATCCATGGAGGACTTGCCGTTTTTAGGAGGGGTTGTAAAATTCATTAGTTACGATTTTAACATACCAATGCAGCTTTCCAGATTGTATAATAAAGTAGGGATGACTATTATTAGTGTTTTATGTAATGTTAAGTTTAGTTAATTTTCTAGCATGACTGTTTCTTATAAATTAAGTGATAGATTTCTTACCACACTGCAAGGACGGCAGTATTAAATATTGTCATTTCTATCAGCCTACCTTGGCGATATCTTAAAGCTATACATACTTATACGTAGTATAATAAAGAGACAAGTGATTTACATATAATTAATCAAAACAAATAAAAATCGAATAGGGACTTACAAAATCTTGAAAAATTACCTGCTTAGTCAAAAATGATCATCTTTTTTGTTTAAAATTTAACCACTTTAATAGGTAGGTTTGCGACGACACGACTAAAAATAGGCAAATTTAAATAATAAATATATACACCAAAGCATAAAGCCTGATTTAAGGCTGCATCCAAAATAACTTTATAACATCACAACAATAAAGTCTACTTTTCTTTCTGGCAAGCATTCCCTTGTTTCCATCCTATTTCTCTTCTCTATACTCCCATGTTAAGGTACAAGGTGCGATTCAAGTTTAAAATTTTAGTTCATTTAATGAACAACCACCCGTACATTCAGTGATCTATTTTATTCCGTGTCTTTTTTTACGATGGGTGTATAAATAAAATGGATACTAAAGTATAAGTGATTTGGGTATGTTTTTGGCAACTTGTTTCTAAAATCGTAAATCTGTCAGTAAAATTTGCATCATCAAAAAATACCGAAAGTCGAAACGGTACTTGAATACCTATTAATTAAAAACTTTTTGGATATAACTCATCGAATTATTGTATTCGGTTTCAAAATAATAGAGGTGTCACCAAAATTGAATCACTAAACACTGAAAAAAAATATATAAAAATCCAATACATAACAATATCATAGGCACAAAAGATTTATTTTTCATATTTTTGCATACCGATTTATCTTTTATCTACCTATGTTACTTACCCATTAAAAAGATATGAAATGTTAAAAGTCGATATTTTTTGTTTTTCTTTGTAGTCCGGTCAATTTAGACATTCGAAGGGGCATAAAATCCCAACAAGCTGAAAATCAGTAAAATGGTTCAAAACATAATTATAAATAATATTTAAAAGTTCCCCATCATTCCCGTGTATGGATTTTTTTTTATTCAAGGTCCAAGGACAAAAAAATGAGTTTTTCGCGATTTTCAGCAAAACGGTAAGTTTTATCATAAAAGTACCATAACATTGTAGATCATAAAATTATCTCATTTCATTTATTTGTCCTTAGACCTTGAATAAAAAAAATCCAGACACGGGAATGATGGGGAACTTTTAAATATTATTTATAATTATGTTTTGAACAATTTCACTGATTTTCAACTTGTTGGGATTTTATCTACCATCACTCTCATTTTTTGGTCTAGATTGACCGGAATATTGAATAAAGTCCTATTATGTGACAGACCTAATCAATTATACAGGTCCTAAATTAATGTGAAGATTCCTACCTACTTACATTTTGATTGATTTAATGACAATTATTTTTACAGGAAGATACAGGTCATGGGGAATTCCCTTCTGCACAACTAACCAGCAGTGTTATGGGTGAATAAGAAAAGGTCAATCATCTGACAGAAAATATTGTAGACGTTATCTTTACTCTTCATAAAACACAATAATAGCAGCCGTCCTATAGTATTTAACTAGTACGCTCGTACGTGAGTTACAATTCGATCTCAATTTAGCTGTCAACAAATTCTAAGCTACTTTTTAATGTTCCTACCTACTTATATTTTCCACTAACTAGGCCCTGGCATACTAAGGCTAGCATTTTCAACTTATTGCTAACATGACTACACGGTACTTTATGAATATGAATCTAACATCGTTAAAATGAGTAAAAAATGTAAAACAAAACAAATAAGTAAAAAATTAAATTAAAATTATGGTATTTACAAGTAACAAGGAGGTCTCCTTGTGGTCGAATTCCGACTGTTCTGAATGTCTTGTACTACGTCAGGTCAGCATACATATATCTATACTTCGGACTTTCATAGCTTTTTTAAATTTATATTTCTATAAAATATTGAGGTGATGACATTAAGTATGTCAAAAATAATGTGATTCATTAAAAAAAACACATCTTAAATACTACAGTACAAATCAGTTTACTAAGCTATCAATTTTATAGCGAGCTAGCAGCCCATTTATGAATTAGATGTTTGTGTTGAAGTTAATATTATAAAATTTACTTCTGTGTTACTCGCCTTATTGACGACGGTGGCCCATGAACATTAACACTATAGACTTATTAAAATTAAACGACAATCTTGCGCTGGTAAAAGTAATAAATAAGTTATAAAAAAAATAAGAGGCTTTACATACTAAGAGAAAGGACAAAACCAAAACAAAACAAAATCATGAAGAAATGTTTATTTTAACTTCCTCGTCAAATAAATAAACTTTAATGAACAAAAAATTTCAGGATCACTAAACTAAAGACAATGTTGGTATACAAATATTTTATACAGATTACATTTTACAAATATCATTTTAAGACTTCAACAAAATACATCAATCAAATCAAAATGATCAATCCCCACTTTACTTTTAACAAGCTAAGATAATTCTTTTAATAATAATCAACGTTAATTTTATTACAGCTCGGCAAAAATGAGATAATAATCAGCTACATAAACATGTGAGGTCTTTCGAACCAAGTTACGTATTTTTGTCGACAGCTAACGCCGTCTACTCGATAGATAGGAAAGCCTCAAATAATATTATCAATAACTATTAACAGTACTACATCATTACAAACAACTGCTGGGAACATGGCAAAGATTTATGCAGACAAACTTTTAGCTACAAAGTGCACGTGCATGGCTTCGCACACGGAAATTGTTTCACCGCTAATTTAGACTAGCATTTTAGAGCCCTACGGAGGTCATGGACCGAGATTGTAAAGAGTGTCGGCGTGATGTAGATGTGCTTCTCATAGGCCAACGTCACTCGGATCCATAGTTAAGACACTTTAAGGCCTCATCGCTCGAACAAAATTCGAGAACTAGTTACTTACTTAAAATCAGTACAAGTTTTTAACAACTTGAGTCGATAGATTCCAAGACACGTCTTACTGGGAGTTCGGCCTTCTTTTACTAGAGGCAAATCATTTATATATTCACTTCATGGCCCCGATAAATTTAACTTTCATAGATAATCAACAGATTAATATAAGTTTATATGATTGTCGTACAAAATCGATGTATCACAAACCAATCGGTTATAGACTATTTTGCCTACAAAACTATACATAATTATATTAGTAATTCGAGGTACATACGTCGCCAAGATATTGGTATTAGTGTATAATTTGTGAGGTAAAGGTCAGTAGTAGAAACATTGTAATAGGGCAATATCTCGGCGACATACATATCTTTATAATATATATATATATATATAAATACATATGGGTTGAATTATGACAGCTACAAAAAATGATAAACTAATCTACTTTACACTTATTTAGGAATATGTCAAAAGGTATCGACAAGAAACACACTTCGAGAAGCGTTATATTATTAATTTGAAGCACATCTAGTTTTCAAAAAGATCTCATTAAATATCTAACCTGAGAAGTTGTACGTTTAATACTCATTTTGGACAGATACGATACATTTTGCTCAGTTCGCTTCATTGATCTTAAATTGAAGATAAAAATCACAAGCTATGCGTTAAAACGGTGAGTGTGGCGTCACTAAGTACAAATAACGCGTTCAGTAAGTACGTGATACTAAATAAAACTTTTATAACATAAACACACGACCAATTCAAGGCAGTGGCAATTTAAAAAGAATTAGAACATCATGTCTAAATAAACACATAAGTCGGCCATCACCTTTACTCCCGCTCTTGACTAGGGGAAGCGAGTGAGATAATTGACTATGTATATCAAAGTCGCAGTCCAAACACAGAATAGCGTCATTTTCTTACTGATAACACTAACAGCAAGTTAAGCACACAACAATGATATATATAATTACCTAGATGAATCAAAAAGTTCTTGGAATTATTGTTGAAATATAAAAATACTTTTCTACATAACCTTCTAACTCAATACATTTAGAATATCGTTTTTCTAACTTTCTAATTGCTATCTAAAAAAAACTTCTTGACTCTCACAATACTCATTAAACAGCACCCACTACCGCGTCATCATAATCAAATTTAGTTCCATGGATATGCTCCTTTAATTTTAGGAATAAGTGGAAATCACTATGGGCTCAGTCCAGTGAGTAAAGGTGGTCAAGGTTATTGAACTCGGCATTGCGGATTGCTTCGAGCGCAACTTCATAACGATAAGCGGGAACGTCATCATGAAGAAACAGCCTGTCCAGTGACAGTTTTCCACGAAGTTTATCTTTAACGGCATCACGCACTTTTGAAATTAAACGCATATTATGCTCCAGTGATCGTCTGTCCTTTCGGCATTTAATCAATATATAGGATTACTACACTATCCCAGAATACAGGTCATAACTTTGCCAGCGGTCGGAGCAACTCGAAATTTCTTCATGGCGGATGACGGTCGTTTCCAAGACATACTTTGTCTTTTAATTTCGGGTTCAAAGTGGTGATACTATATACAATTACATACCGACCGACTATAGGCGTAAATGGTCATACTTAGGAACCCATATTTATTAACCGACTTCAAAAAAGAATGAGATTCTCAACTTGATTATATTTTTATTTTTTTATGTTTGTTACCTCGGAACTTTCGACTGGGCAACCGATTCTGATGATTCTTTATTTATTTGAAAGCTGGTTCTTCACGTGTGGCCCCATTTCAATTTGGTTCTTGAATTCCGTTTTATTTTTTGTTAAAATTTTATTTTATTCAACGTAACAACACGACGATAAAATTGATCTGATTACCTGTAACATTTCGAGATTGCCCTTTGAAATTTTTAAACGACCGTTTTCGTCCGTTAACATTCGAAGTGTCAGCAAAATGGGTATCTTGCTGACACTTTTCTGGACCCAAGTGAATCTGTTAAATGGATTGAATGCTACCAAATGAAACCTTCAGAATCTCATCTAAATATTTAATTGTTATTCTTCTGTCTTGCAAAACCAAATTTTCAACTTTTTTTGTATTTTCTTACGTAACAGAGGTTGAGGGCCGCCCGGAGCGATGATCGCCTTCACAGCTCGATCTACCAGTTTTAAATGAAACAACCGTTGAATCTCCAAATGTAAATGTTACGTGTGATGTTTGCTGAATATCCAAAACAAAATCTCGAGATTTTTTAAGGGTCGGGTACTTTATCAGCGCAAGTAACTCGTTATTTTTTTCATATTTGAATATTTTTGTATGAAATAATTTATTACTCGCAAACGATAAGATCAAATCAAATAAAGTTCTGAAACCCTTTTCAATAAATATAAAATTAACTATATTTTATGCACTTCTAAGAACTTTTTGATTTACCGTCGTGTTATTTCTAGTGTATCTCTGAAGCAAGTCGATTTAATAAATAATTACTAAATAATTTCAAATGGATCTACCTTGATTTAAAAAAAAGAGTATCGTCTGGTGAATAATAATTACTTCATTTGTCATTATTAAGTAAATTATTCATAAAACATATTATAGACTTTTATCCTACGTTGTCTGGTGAAAATGTTCCAAGTACATTCAAGGTATGGTATTTTTTTTATTGGTAGGTATTTTTTAGATGTTGCAGTTTAGAACACGAGAAGGTTCCGACTAACAGGGTTATTTTTAAAAATCATTCTTTGAACTAACCTCACTCGACTCTGTAAGATAAAATACTATATTTAGGAAGCCCATTTATGTGATAAATATATATAAATACATATATCTATTTACTTGAAGTAAATAATGAAATATTGCAATAAATGAATAGCTTTGATACTCGTCAACATGCATAGACTGCTATAAACAACATAATATACAGATTTTGTACTGCAGTCATGTTAGTCTGTGCCGTAGATAACACTCGCCTACATGAGCCCATATGTATTTTGACTTAGGCAAAATATAAAATTAAAATGGCGATAATATCAATAAATTACTGTTTGGTATGTGTAAAAACCAATAAAGAAAATTTATATACCTTACTAATAAACCACTTCAGATACAAATATAAGTTTCCAGATCAACTATCTATACACATTATTATAATTTGGGACGTACTACGTAAAATCTCCCGGAGTAAATGGGAACATACTTTTGGCATATTTTAAGTGTCGCCCATCAACGTTTAATAAATAACACGAAATATATGAATAAAACCTTTGAAATAACAGAGTAAAGAGTTTGACGGGACGTCAATACTTGTCGTATAAAACTATTGTAGGAAACGCTTGGAGCCGCTCACTTGGATAGTTTGCTGATGACCCGAATGAGGGCTCCATTCTCATCTTTCAATCGCTGGTTTTCTGCTTGGAGCGTTTGCTGGTACTGAAAATGCGAAAAAACAGTGATTAATATAAAACGTGTATTGGTTAATCGAGTCATGTGGCAAGGTACACAACTGCATATTGGTAACTTAACAAAACAATAAATAAACAATATGCGAAATATTGTTTATTTATTGTTTACTTAAGGAATAATTATATAGGTTTGTTATATAATTCTTCAAGACTTTAGGTAAGTTCTTTGCGACTAAATGTAACAATTAAAACCACACAAGATTGCAGTGTTTTCTGTGGTAGAGGTAAAACAGTTTTTTACTACGTATTCATTTCTTGGTATTGCTGTAATTTTAATTAAGGTTCCACATTCGAGAATACAAAGGAAATCGGAACAGGCCAACGAAACGTTGTTTGGGTATTTCAAGACACTTGTTTATCATTTCAGGCAAGTGGTAGCATAAAGGAATTCCTTTTTCTTTTTGATTCCGAAATGAGACATAAAAACAGTCGACTTAAGACATCACGTTACAATCTTAATATATATATTTCTTGTGTGCGTGTGTATGTGACTGAACTCCTCCTAAACGACTGGACCAATTTTGATGAAATTTTTTGTGTGTGTTCAAGGGGATCTGGGAATGGTTTAGATTCACAAAAACGACTGGACCGATTTTGATGAAATTTTTTGTGTGTGTTCAAGGGGATCTGGGAATGGTTTAGATTCACAAAAACGTAAACGATGTTACGTGGGTCAGCTAGTCTTTATATATAATTCTTCTGTGAGTGTGTATGTCACTGAACTTCTCTCAAACGACTGGACCGATTTTGATGAAATTTTTTGTGTGTGTTCAAGGGGATCTGGGAATGGTTTAGATTCACAAAAACGACTGGACCGATTTTGATGAAATTTTTTATGAGTGTTCAAGGGGATCTGGGAATGGTTTAGATTCACAAAAACGTAAACGATGTTACGTGGGTCAGCTAGTTTTTTATAAATAATAACATTTGTATACATAACAACCCGTCCGGCTAACGTGGTTAGTAACGTTTAGGTCAAAACCTTCTTGCTAAGGACAGGCATATGTCCATCAGTGGAGTGTTGAAGGCTGTTGATGTAAAAATAATCTATACTTATAATAAAAATGTGACAGGTCCAATTCTGTATTTTGAAAATTTTTTTTGGACGGCTCTCTATAATCGATACTGAAGCTAAAACTGTTTTTTTTTTGTCTGTCTGTCTGTCTGTATCTTGACCGCGCATCACGCTGAAAGTACTGAATGGATTGAAATGAAACTTGGCATGATTTGAGTTCATACTACGAGGTAGGACATGGGATATTTTTTATCACGAAATTCAGCACGGTTTCCTGGAGAGAGGGGATGAAAGTCAAAATATGTACTTAGTTGATTCAATGACATATAGTCCTATTTCTTTCATTCTTTTTTGCTAGAAAGAATAAAAATAAAAGATAACGGGAAAAGACTTTTTTTTGTCCGCGACTGTACACTGCCTGTGGGAAGCTGAGACAGATATGTAAATATGGCGGTACGAAGTTCGCCGGGTCAGCTAGTAATAAAATACAATTAACCCGTGACTTTACATTAGACCAGTATAGTCCGTTACTTTCTTCTGATGAGGGGCTTACGTGTTTATCGTATAAGTATACTTCAGAGGTGCATCAGTTTTGCTTTGATAAATCTTTTTTAGGAACCGTATCGAGCACTTGATAACAAATGATTGTCTGATGCCATTCTTACGACTAATTTATCATCACTCAACGGCACATTTAAAAAAGTACGAAAGTAAATGAGTTTCGTTTTTCGATGTCAGACCATCCAAAATTTCGTCCTGATCATAACTTAACCCTCTCATGAGATTTATCACGGATTCTTGCACCAACCGTCAACTGTTTAGTCTAGGCTCCGGGTCACAACGATTATGTTACTTTTCTTAAAAAATAAGATTTAACACATCTTTAGAATAATTTAAACGAAGAGACAGCCAAAACTAACCAGTTCAAACGCAAAATTCGGTTCAAGGAAGATGGAAAATTGCAAATACCAGCAAAAGTCTCTTGTTTCTGATTTTCCTCATAAATACGAAAATATATAAAGAAGAACGAAGAAAAAATAATCTAAGAACACATTTTACATTCTACTTCAAATTCAGTTCACAATCCTAACTTACTACTTAAATCGTGTGGACCTTACCACAATATACGAAATTTTAATCTTGTTAATATACGGAGATAGGGGAAAACAGCAGAAAATATATGGAACTGTGTAAACAGAGTATTACAACATGTAAAATGATTTAAGAAAATTGCTATCAATGTGGATGTTATACACAGAATGTCATTCTAGTTCTTCTATTTTATTAGTACACGTCGAGGGGGCTACGAAGATAAATATAAATAAATATTTTTTCAGACATCTAACACACCACGCCATCTAGTCCCAAGCTAAGCAGAGCTTGTGTTATGGGTACTAGACAACTGATACAAATACATATATACTTTTTTTTTGTAAATACATACATATTATACATAGAAAACACCCAAACTCCGAAACAAATATTTGTAGATCATACAAACATTTGGTCCGACCCGAGAATTGAACCCGAGACCTCATTGTCAGCAGTCGCACACGCCAACCGCGAGACCAACGATGCAGTCAAAGATGTACGGTGAGTAGGTAAAAACACTTGACTTACCCTAAGTTGACATCAAATATATGATTCTAGCACTTATTGTCATAAATACTAAAAGCCATAATACATATTTACAAGTGCGCAACGCTGTGTATGTTAGGATAATTCCAATCTTACACTATTTTAGTATTTTTTATGTATATATATGTGTATAACTCAAAAGTTCTGAAGACAAAATGTGGCGTGTATATGGATTGCACATTTTCTATGTATTTTGTATGATTACAATACAAATAATGAAGTGTCTGGTCTCTGTAGTACAGGTACAGGTCATGCAACACACGCCAGCAACTTTGCACACATTGTGTTTTATTCGTACCATAAAACTTATAGGGATAAAAATACTTCAAAGGTGAAATTCACACTACATATATCGCTAAAGGAACCATTCGATATTTCAAAATTCTACATGATTTATTAACACTTGAATTACAACAAATAAATTTCTAAAGAAAGATGTGATGAACTAAAAAGTAGCTAACTAGACTCAACAAACAGAGAGAATTTAAGACAACAGGATTTATTAAAGTGTGAGAGAAACATACCCTCGGAACACGTGTTATATTCTCATAAACAAATATACAAAACATGTTTTTAAAAACTGGTATTCAGATAAAACACAATGGATATAGGCGCGTGCATACACACGCAATTTATACGTAACGAAAGCGTGATGTAGATAATAATACTTAGAAGTTACATATGCATACCCAACAGTACTGTTTTAATCTTTATGTACTACATTTTAATCTATCTGGGTATCATCTGAATTCCTATCGATGATATTTCAAAGGAAGTTAGAGACTTGACCCGCATTTTTCATTTATCAGTCTCTTGTATCTGTATCCATGTCGTTATATATATTACTTCATTTTTCTATTAAAACACTTTAATAGTATTTTTAGCATTTCGTCGTTGCGCGTGCAAAAGTAGCTATGTGTTTTTTACACACTACAGGAGACGCAAAAAACGGTTTTTTTTCGAAAAATGCTCCAAATATTTAAATAATTTAATGTTATTTTGATACATATATTAAAAACTAGCTTTTACATGGGCTTCGCTCACGCAGACTTTCATCCCCTGATGAAAGGAATTTCAAAAATTCCTTTCTTATTGCTCACTTACGTTATATAAAGAACCTACAAGCAAAATTTCAGGATTCTAGCTTCAGCGGTTTGGGCTGTGCGTTGATCTCTGGGTATGTCAGTCAGTCACCTTCCTCTTTTATATATATAGATTTACGTGGTTTATAATTACTATTGGATAGATAACATTTTGAATCATGGTAAAATTTCACATCAAAGGTGAATTCGATACATAGAGTTATTTATTTTAGTTTTTCGTGATCGAGCGACTCTGAACTTGACCAAAAATCTCGCTATGTGCAGTGAAGAGGCACATATCGGGCGCAAATTTTTGCATTTACCGATTAAACTTATTTTAGCTATGTGAATTATAACACTTGGCGTCTTTAAATGGACCTTTCAGTGTATGAATGTTACATAGCTATATAAGCACACATAGCTGTTTTTACAGTATGTGTGTATATAACTAATAAAAATGGATAAAAAACCGAAAATGACTAAATAACACATAGCGACTTTTGTACGCGCAACGACGATTTGTTAGTTAAATAATTTGGGAGTCTGTACCCAATATTTCCAAAGGTTGTAAAAATCACGCAAACGTGACGTAAGCGTCAAGTGTTTTTGGCTAGTGTAACGCATATGCGCTCATTACTATGCGTGCTCGATACTACAAACACACGGAGTTGAAATGAGCTGAAGCTGAGCGTCATTTATTATTTGCATTTATGAAAACTCGAGCACGCATTAGTAAGGCAGTGAATGCTTTTGCCATTTGCACGCAATGCACGCGCCATATTGTCCCTCACGCAAGTTAGACATGTACCAAAGCATGCTCGCCGTCACACACAGTTAATTGTGAGCGGTGCTCGCGACAAATACGACGTTGTTGCCCGCGCTCCCCGATCGTGCTTTCTCGCTCACACGTTTCATTCATCGAACACAATGTTATTCAACTTTTGTTTTAATTTGTTTGCAGTTGTTTGGTTCTAATATTTGACTCGAAATAAAAGTTTTTAAGTTAGTGTAATACAACAAAAATATTTTTTATTGGATAAGATGTAAAAAAATATACTTATAAAAATATTTAGTACATTATACTGTGAATAGAAAAGTGATTTCAGCGAAAACTGTGTGTATTCATAGTGGTAATCATAATTATGTAATATTTTAGTACGTAAACGTGTAAGCGAGATCGACAATCGGATGGATACAAGTGCATGCCGGACTGTGTCGCCACTTAGCTGCGCGCTCCGTTGATATACACATTTACCTATTTGGCGGCAGAGTTGGTCAATTTGCTCACGACCCGCGTAAGGGCACGATTCTCAGCCCTCAGCCTTTCGTTCTCGGCTTTTAGTTTTTGCAATTGCTATAAAACGAACACCAACATATCAATTCTGTTATTATTATTTTTTATAGGCGGCAACGGCCATCTTGATGTCCGCCATCTTGGTTTAGATTCAAACTTATAAGCTTTACGGTGATCCTAAATCTAAAGAGACTCTAATGATTGTAAATATATATATAGAAATGTGTGTTGTGTACGTGTCCGTAACGCAAAGTTTAATTAAATATAATAACAAAATAAGCAATAAACACCTTTAATTCTTCCTCCATTTCTGATAATTTCCTTTCCATAGCTCTCTTTTCTCGTTTCTCGATTTCTGACAATGAGTTTTGGTTCTGTAAAGAAAGAAATATACTTTTGTAAACCCTTAACCAATAAACAAACAACAGTATAAAACATTTGCAATAATAATTATGAACACATGTAATTATAATTTAAACACGTGACAAAAAACGCAAAGAAAATTAAAAATACTAATGAGACAATAGAGGTTAGCCTGCTGACACAAATCTGAGAGCTGTCACGTGGTATAATTAGTGTTGTGCCGTAGGTGGGAGTTAGTCAACCCTCGAAAATAGTAGCATAATTATGGTGAACAACATAGTCGTATTCACGGCGAAGGTGAATTGCTTTCGAACATACCTACGCAGAAATTTCAAGACACGGAGAATCCAAATTTTCATTTGGAAGTATAGATTTAATTGCGAATCTGGCGATTCCAGTGTGCAAATCTAAAATTGCCAATAATAGTTTTTGGCAACTTTGTCAGGAATACGCTTAGTAGACGAATTTCTGTTTTATTTATTTATTTATTTTTTTCATTGCAAACTTTATACACGCAAGCGCTCGCTAACATTGCATTTGTCCACCAACAAAGTTTGTTTAAAAAACCAAAGTTTCGATGCGTCACACGTGTCATCATTTATCATAAACTAACCATAATAAACACATAGCTGTTTAACATTCGCAAAAGCAACAATTCATAGATGATTGTAACATGGCTGCGATGTAATAAATATTAGCATTGCAAATTACGACCACTAATAACAGTGCAAATACACCATATTACTATAAGCAAATCAGTTATATTTGTTGTACTCATTAAAATAAAAAGATGAAAACTTTGTTTTCGTAAGCGTTCGTCGTCGGTTCGATTCTTTTGAAAATATATATATGTAACCAGATTCTATTAGAAGTCGTAATTAAATGCAAATAAATGATAATCTTTCGAATTCAAAACCAAAAGATTGATAATTTTAGTAGGTACAATAATCGCTAATAACTATCATAGAATGCATAAATCGCAAATGCACATTGAATGCCACAGCTTGAGAATTTTCAATACTTTTGTCAATTTATTTCTTAACTTATAAACTTTGTCATAAAAGACGAAAAACAATTTGAGCTTTTTTTTGTTTTACCAACTGCAATAAATAGTTGTTGAAAGTATCAGTAACGAATAAAGCATTCATGGAAGAGATCATGATGCAGAATTAAGAAACAA
This sequence comes from Diaphora mendica, assembly GCA_949125395.1. Lineage (NCBI taxonomy): Eukaryota > Metazoa > Arthropoda > Insecta > Lepidoptera > Erebidae > Diaphora > Diaphora mendica. The sequence continues at coordinate 6,637,459 of OX421312.1, read as the reverse complement.
ACGACAAGTGATTTTACATTCATTTAGAAAATTTGGAATAAGGCTAATTTAGATAATTGTCTTTCATCGTGTTTAGTTTTGAGTATGCCCAGATGTCTCAGTATTATTCCCACTCTTGCTTCTAATTAAAAAACATTATTAATTAGATTGTATAGCATCATTTTCTTACTTCGCGCCTAAACCGGTGCTTCAATATTACTTTTACAGTTCTAGTTTTTATTTGATTCGCTTTCAACCTTCTATAAACACGTGCATACCACTTGTGTGAGCCTGGTGATTGTGGCTCGAGCCTCGCGGAGCTGTTGCTCGGAGGTCTGTAGGAGGGCGCGTAAACGGCGCACCTCGCTCGCTGACGCCTCGTACAACGCCTTGTAGTCTTTATCATCAGACTCTTCAGTGCGTTCGCTGCCAGACTGGAAAGATACAAAAAAAAACTATTAACTAAATGTTTTGCGTTAGTTTATAATTAAACTTTTAACGGTGATTTATACTAAAAGAAAAATGGTGAAAAGACTGAACAACTGACAAAAAAGTTAAATGAGCTTCATGTCAAAATAAAATTTCAATTATGTTTAACCGTCCCTACTGGTAGAAAGTTCTATATTCACTCACGCGCTATGTCTCGTTGTTCAATATTTACAACTTAACAATAATGTAGGCGTAAGCATATGGCAATGTTCTCGGGTGCATAAGTAATAAAAGGAATCGAAAAACATGTCTTTCCTACTTCTAAAGGGCTTCGACGGTTACCCTGAAGATGAGATCAGATCTGATTAGAAGAAAAATTGTTACGAGATAGAAAGAGATCTAACTTCAAAACGAAAATAACACGTGACAGTGCTATGCAACCTGAATGTAGGTATATTATTGTTCTGCGGGAGTCCCACACACACCCTTCATCACACCCACCAAGTTTGTGGTGCGAAAAACATTTCCCGCATTAAAAAAAGGTATATTACTGTGTCGGAGCAAGTGTCGCTAGGTAAATATTTGTTTAAATGATTTTACTCACGTGAATTACTGACCTAATGAAACTGAAATCTTTGAATCATTCATCAACCTAGCATTCGATAGCCCAAAAGAATATGGCACTATAAAACTTCTATCGAAGGAAATTAAAAATCATCGAAATTCCAGTATCATAATAATTATTTAATTTAGAAGTTAATAAAATACTGATGTTTAGAACTAATAATATTTTCTGTTAACTCTTATGATTCCGACGCTTTCCACAAGACGCTAAAACTCAACAAACAATCGTGTAATGTTTGTGCGGAGAATAGAAACGCGTCTTGTAATAAAAGCATTGGTTTGGTACAAGTCATTGTTTCTAACGTCGTAATCGTATTTACTTATTATTGATCCACTTTTTTAGTAACAGTGCATCGATTCTTTCGTTTTATTTCACACTAGCTTTCATCCGCGGCTTCGCTCGCATTTAATAAAAGTATCCTATGTTACTTCTAATACCCCCAAGAATATGTGTAGAAAGTTTCATGATGATCGGTTAAGTAGTTTTCGCGAAAGCGTAACAAACAAACTTACATTCACATTTATAATAATTAGGATAGGATTAGGATTTCAAAAATATACACTTTCCTGGAATATTTTCAGAAGACAACATTTCAGAAAGTTCACTAAAAGGAAATTAATATGAGGTACTTAGTGGGATTGTCAATTAACATCAAATCTTTGCTATCATTTGACTATTTTTGCGGTCTACAGTCTACACGATTGAGGACAATAGAGACATTGGAGGTTTTACTGTCTGCAACATCATATTTTGAAAAATGTATTACTAGATTGTGAATGCTATGTCCAGTAGTGGACTGTTAAAGGTTGTTGATAATAATGATAACTAGATTTTTATAGCTCATGTTTCTACGCACACGAGAAATTTATTCATTGCCTAACTCTAAGGCCAAACTATACAGCTTGCGCGAACGTCATAACTCCCAGAACGGACGTTGTTGTAAGTTTTCGAACAAAGCATTGTAATAGCAAGGCAATAATTAAACCGATATATTCATAAGTGTATCTATATGAAACTCTTTTTCCAAATGCATTAGCATTAAAACTATTAAATTAAAAAATTACACACATTGAAATCAGTTTATATTTTGTTTATAAATTGTAATTAATTTTCAGATATTATTAATGTTCCAGCAAAACTCTACGTACACAGTATCCATCTGATGCCAAAGAGTTGAGGCTGAGAGAGCGCGAGCCAAGACCTCCCGCTGTTTCCAAGGAACTCAGTGAGCGAGATCGCTCCTTATCTAAGTTGCCCGCCTTATTAGCTCGCGACTTACGCTCAGGCCGAACAGGCGGCACTTCCACCACCGCTACTGGTACTTCCGGAACATCCACTGGCTCTTGTGCTTTCGCTAGAGGCACAGGCTTCGGTTTAAAGTCCTTTTTGCTCGCCAGCAATCTCTTGTCTAACTTTTTTAACACTGGTGTCATTAAATTTAACGAACTCAACGAAGAACCACTCAAGTACACGCCCCCGTAACCCGAACTTGTACCCCCATATATGCCAAGATTTGACGAAGGCCGTCCTAGTCCAACACTGTAAGGGTTATAGTTTCTGTATGCGCTAGCACTGTAATTGGAGTAATTTGAAGCAGTATATGGATTATACTGGCTACCGAGCATCGTATTTAGAACACTTGGCGAAGAGCTATAGTGCGAAGTTAAGCTTCGTGGACGCGATGAGTACCTATCTTGCTTTCGACTCATTTTGTACTCATTTCACCAGGATGGCTGAAGAAACAGCGGGCGAACGCCACGCGATACATAAACACACTGACTGTTTCTCGGATTTTATTATGCGCGGTGAGAAAATATTGAATGCGCCCACGTCGCGGCCGGTAGGATCGCGTATTAGTGACGCACTGCGCTGCTGAAACGAAAGGGCGAGATTCACGGAGACACGTGAAACACGCATCACCTGTAAATATAACAGCGTACCAAGGAAACCCCTGCTGGTTGAACAAGTCGCTCGTCCGCAAACACGCTACATAAATAGAGATTACACCCCTCTATTATTGTCAGCAACGCCTCATCAATCAGTCGACGGTTTACTTCACAATTAGCGTGGCAATCGAAGGTCAGCCGTAGCCGGTTCGCGTCTACGCCCTGATCGTAAAGGTACACAACGTACAAGCTATAAATAAGCTAACCCCTCTGATACACTATACCCTCTTACTAAACATTTAAAATATCTGCCTGCAATACAAACATAATATTCATTCCTAAAATTCTACAGCATAATGCAATCTCTTGAGTGTTAGTATGAATCATGATTTAACTTCTTGTCTTCGTGTTTATACATACTATATATAAATTCTATTTTCAAGTTTACACGTCTGCGATTCAGAAAGCGGTGACCCAAATACTGTCTTGATGAAAACAGTCTAAATAGTTGAGTGAAATTTTGAACCGTTCGCCTCCAAAGATATTATTGGTACATAATAACAATTTGTTCAAAGCAATCTGATATTCTACTACATATTGTCCAGAAATTCGATCTTACTACATATGTCAGATTCTGAACTATTTTACGATTTTTTCTTTAAAATAATAATGAAAAGATCCCGTGAATCTCGGCCGTTGCTTGTACATATGACCACGTGGGCGATATACGCTACGCGACCGACACGATATCTGTCCTATTTAATGGACATTGACAAAGTAGTTATAAATTGTACGTGAACCGTAAAATGTACGTTTAAGCACTTGGCTAATGAAAACGTTATCGAAATGACGCTGGGATTCTCTTCGTGTCCCCGTTTCGGATTAACAGGTCAAGGGTGTGTCTTGTTCAGTGGTACATACCAACTAGTCTATTTTTCATATTTACGAGTGTCTACTTCCAACGCCACTTCCTGTTTTTCATATTAAATTAATGTAAGAGAAATGATACATATATCATCATAATAATAAGTGGTAAAAGCAGCATTAATGTATGGATATTTATTATTAAATATGCAATACCGCATCACTATATACAATGTGGTAGATAGGTACCTACGCCCACGAGCGATATTGTAGAGTTACATAGTATGGAGAGACGTCACTAGGCCATGTGTGCAGCAGAACCGGCATCACTGACAGATAGTCTATAAATAATAAGGTTTCGTGGATCAGCTTTTACACAACAAAGCAACATCGCTAAAATACGCGTCTGTCAAACTTATTGTTTAACTAACTACATAATATTATATACTATCATATGGTAAGTATTACCTTTTGTACGCATAAGGTACTACTAGGAAGCTCGTAGAACACCTATTTGTTTTATAAAATGTTTATGTGAAGTAAAGTAATCGTAAATCGAAGTGATTTGAAACGTCTATCTTTCCTAATAGCATAATGCTTAACTACTACAAAAACATATACGTTTCAAAGCTTTGACAGATAACCAAATTACCTAAATCCTCATTTTAATCACACAAAATACGATGGAACATCTATAAATTAAGTGTGTTTACAAAGTCTCAACGTATTAATGACCATTTAAACAATCTATATATCAACTAAATGAGTTGGTCCAATGTTGTCACGTCACAAAATACGCAATTTCGAACGACTGTTAGTTCCGGTCTAAGTTTTAGAGCAACAGATAATATCAAAATGCTCTTCACGAAAACGTTACAAGTGGCCTCTTTACTGATGGTCCTATAGATTTGCATATCGATGCGAATTGTTGTGGAGAAATGGAATTTGGGGAAACAATCCGAGTCAGATATTTTTGGAAGCACTAAAGCTGTATCGTTTATGTAACATCTGTAGGTTCAAATGTATAAGCAATAACACATTTACACGAAGCAATCGCGGCGATTTCTACGAGGTGGATACAAAAACGTGATCTTACGATCTTCCACGCTATCCGTGCACTAAAGGAGATATATTATCATCAGGTTAAACAAGATATCCTTATCAACCGTTATCAATCAGTAAGTATTACGGCTTTTGAAAGACAAGATCACTTTTTTAACCATTTACTAACACCCAAACTACAGCATTAATAGATATCTTACGATAGTACAATGCATTCAATTTTTGAAGTGAAAACTTCTTTAGCCGCGTTGAGCACTTTTTGTTAGGGGAAAATCTTATGACTTCGAGTCACCGACATGAAGATTTAATTTAAACATTAAGAAAATTCTAATTTTACAAAAAAAACATTCTAAGTTATAAGTTTTCACTTCTATCGGCAGTCTTTATGACTGCGATTTTTTTTTATGTATATATAATATACATAAAAAAGTGTGTTATGTTGTGTTAGATTTTTAAATCCTATCTTTAAAAAGACAACTCCCGAATTAGGAATATACATCCTGTGTCGCAGGGACTTAACAAACATACATGAAAAATGTCTGTTTCATCCACATCCACAAATTTGTGGATCACACAAACTGTTGTCCCATGTGGGATTTGAACCCACGACACTTGGCGCAGTAGAAAGCGGCGTGGCGACCGCTTAAACCACTAGGCCAACCGTGCAGTCGTAAATGGTACAAAAACGGACCAGTTTACGCCAACAGTTTATGCACGCTGACGAATTGCGGTAAACTTCCAAACCGCCAAGGAGAAACTGAACATTAACATCCCTTTGACGTCAATCCAATCCCTGTACAAAAGTGGTTTGGAGAAAATAGAAGTTGCAGTTATCAGGTGATCATGACGCTGGCCGTGAGTTGCCAAGATCCTTTCCTTTCAAAGAACTTCGTATTTCACTCATGTTGCACTTCGCCACGTAAATAGAACAGTGACACTTATACCTTTTTTAAAAGAACAGAATGAGTAACACTCAGTAGTGGAAAACGAGATTAATGGGCTGGCGACGCGACAGCTGAATTGTCCATACAACATGTAATACCAAAATCATTTGCAGTTTCAACATATTTCCGCCGTATTATGTTGCTATTCGAATTTAAACAGTATTTATTGAGATTCCTATTGCACTTTATTAAAAAAAATACTAACTTAGAATTGAGTAAAATCGAACTTAGTTTTGCAATTTTTTACAGCGTTTTTTTTCTGTATTATAAACAACAATACTTCTAGTATTGTTTCGATAGAAACATAGCTCATATTATCAAATTACTAACTATTAAAAAAAATTAAACACATTGTTTTCAGTTTCACAGTTTTCATTAATTATTTTTTGGTAGTCCGGAATACATCCATCTTTATTATAAAAACCAAATACATAGTAGTGCTATCGCGGGAAACAGGTGTCATTGTGTGCGTGAATGCCACTAAGTAAGCAAGTAACTGCCTCCGTAGCGGTCATGTCATGGGGCAATAAAGCCATATTTTGTGTTTTTTCATTACTACTTAGAAAATACTACTTAGACCTGGTAAAATTTCTGCATAGCTTAAGCAAGAAATTTTGACTGTTAGATGGTGTCCTAAAATGTTATGTATACGTTACGTGTTACAGGCATTATTATCGGCATTGGAGTTTTTCCTCACTTGAAACAAAGAATTGCTTATCATAAGTTTTCTGTGTCACTCCAAACGAGCTTAACCCATCATTGAAGTAATAAAAATATCATTGTATCACTGGAAACGGAATTAAACGTCTTCAATATCCCGTAAACATATTTTTAGAACACATCAATACATCTCTTGTGGAGTTGAGTTCATAGCATTTGACGAATACGATGTATGATATGGCAGCCAGAAATACACCGGAGCTATTGTTCAGTGACGTCACTACAGTGAGAGCGCTAAAATGACGCCTTTCTACAGAAATATAATTCATACACAAAAGGCCTGGATGCGCTTTTTACATTTAGCGAATTTATTAGCAAGTCACATTTAAGATTTAACAGCTACAGGAAATTCCAGTTTACAAAAATCATGAGAATTGCATTTCGTGTTGATATTTTGTTTAGAAATTTAGACATCGGTAGTGGTAGATAGTAATATCAATGCTTACTAAAAAGAAATTTAAGTACAGAAACCTTAATATATTACGTTTAAATAATTTATCCGTGACTTTGTAATTTTTAAATGTATTTAGCTTCTATTATTATTGCTATTCCCAATATTTGATATTTCACTTTTTTTAAACTAAATTTCAATGCGTTTTAAAACAAAATATCCTCATTAAGTCAGTGAGATCTTTTAATGTAGCGTCGTGTTAGTAACCTGGTACAATATAGACGTACAAAATATAACATAAGAATTGAACAGGTGCCGGCTGCTAGAAGCGTCACAGAGTCACGCGGACTAATAAATAAAAATCGTCTACTAATTAATTGTAGTAATCTTTGCTGCAAAACTTATAAAGCTAAGCGAAGAATAAATAATGGGTAATGAGTAATGACATATTACAAATGAGTGAGATTAAGGTAAATGAAATAACAATAGAGTTTATTTTTTCGTAAACGATATAGGGTAAAAACCTGATAGTTGCCTCGATGGAATACTTGCCTCGGCTTTGAAAAAGTATGCTAGCTAGGTATGTTTTTTGAGTTAAAGCTTGATTGTAACTCAAAGCGTCCCCCAAGTAGGCCTTAGTGCCATAATATATTCTGTTGCAGTAGTGGCACGCGTTTTGTATGTGTGAACGAAAATCATCCGTGACTTATACTCGTACTTCGAAAGACGTCGACATTATATTGATAAGTATCTTTTTTTGAATAATTTTCTCCTAATTTATAATGTTCATTTATTATATTAAATTAGAACATATAATATAGGTATTGATTTAGATTATTAAATTTCAATTAACAAAAGTACTGTACTCAAACAAAGGTATTTACTCAAATAGTATTACTCGCCCACAAGGGAAGCCACTTTCTTTGGAAAACAGTAGGCAAACCATTCTAACAGTCTAAGAGAATGCGTTTCATAAGATTACATTGTGAGATCATTGCGATTTTGTAGACTACTAATAAACTACAGGCGATTAAGCCTAATACTCAAGTCATTACTCTAGGGTTAGCAGACCTTTCCTAGAAGTAGCCCAAATCAGTAAAAGTTAGTGTCAGAAATGCGTGTAATTTGTACTCTAGAATTCTTCTATACCACGCTGATTTCAGCACGAACGGGCCGGCTCGACCGGGGCGGTACTACCCTCGCACAGAAAATCAACGTAAAATGACAGCGTTCGTGCTGTCGTGTTTCATTGGTGAGTGCGAGACCGGAGGCCCAAATAGTCTAGTCGACAAGTTTCATACTTGTTGACTAGACTAAATGATGCAGAAGCATCACTAGGCCGCCATGGTGTGGGTCACCATGCTGCATTGTTGCATTCGCAATGAGTATGGTAACCACCACTCTTTGATTCTGCTTAAGCTTTACATCAGGCAGAGTAGAGTCAATTTGGCGGGCCATACATAAAAAAAAAGAACTTTAAGAATTGATTTTATAACAAACTTTACTAAGATAAACACCATTTCATACAACGAAACAAAAGCGTCATTTTGTCTGCATACGATTTAACAGGTGTACTGAACCATGCAACGTACGTCATAGAGATTTAATGATTAATTAAAACAAAATCATACTAATACATCTTGCAATTAGTAAAGATTAAGCAGTTACGAGATCTGTGAACTCGGCCAAGCCGCGTGTAGACCTTGATCGTTTTAAACTAATACTACATAATATATTGAAAGCGAATACAATATTGAGAACAGTAGATTTTTTAAAATACCACTTCTATAAACGGAGCCAAAAAAGAATCGACGTGTCGATTTGAAGTTATAACTAATATTAGATATTGCATTGTTAAGTATTTTGTTAAGCCGCATGTTTATCGTCAAATCATTTCTTTACGGGAAAAAGTCTTATAAGAGTTCCCTTGTAAGTTTTGTTCTGTTGGATTACTAATGTTCTCGTTTATTTTAAGTTCCTGTCTAAATTCTGATGGAGATTTAATTTGTATAATATTTCTCTATAATATGCCTGATCGGAGCAAAACACTTAAAAGTGTATAAGATGAAAATGCGTTAAAAGAAAACAATACGACTTCTTTATTTTTGCTCAACATTAACATTGATTGATTTATGAGCAAAGTAAATATAACCTACAGAAAGTTTTGAAGTAAAGACTGTCACAATATGACATGTTTCTAGTTTATTTATGATGATGCCGGGCAATGACCGGTCGGCGAACAAGATCATATTTTGTGTGTTAAGTTTAGAACGTCAGTTATAAAGACAATAATCCGAGACGTTGGGTCGTTTAGAACATGAGTTATTGAAAAATGTATTGTTGTTTATACTAGATTAAATGCAATATAGTATTTAATTGAAAAAAATGTTTTACTCTAAGATTTCTAGTACTCTCAAACATTGTTAATATTATAATCGAGAGTTTTTGGGACTGTCAAGTATGCAAAAAAGTCCTCAGTAGTGTGAGAAATATCTAACTATGGGGACTGGTAATATTATGAGAATAAATATTATGGGAGTATTTTTTTCTACAAAAAGAAGATTTTATATTTATTGTTTTTTTTTCTCTCTTTCTGCTATACAGTTTATTGTTTGTATTTACTTTTATTTACTGCAATATTCTCTTTCATTTAATATCAAACTTAACAGTCATATTTGTTTTAATTTATTTATCATATAACATCACGGACAAACAAATCTAGATCAGTGCGTTCTCTATTGACTTGTCGCGCAGTTAACTATTATTTGCAACTGAAAGGCACATAAATACTTCATAATATTATCACATAATACCATTATAACAGATTTTATGAGATCAACGTAGGATGAATACCGTTAATAATTGTTTTATATGGATGTGGATGACCAAATTAAGTTTTTCGAAAGCTAAGACATCTTAGAATTTACTGTAACTATTTTGGTAAATTGTGTGGGATAAATGATGATTAGCAAATTGGCTTCTATATTAATATTTAATAAGATAACAAAGCTTAATAACTTGTTTATTTGTTTAACCGCGATGATCTCAAAACTATAGTCAGATTTTACTAAATATATTGAGCAAAATAATTAATGATAAATAATATTTGTATATTCATTAATTGGATGTTCTGACTGTCGCGAGAGATACTAAGGTATGTAACATTTCGCAATGACCTTTAGGAATGAATTGACCATAAACGCAGAACAAACTGCAAGAAACAGATGACACAAATTATAGAAACACGGTTCTTTTTTTATTTATCTTAAAATTATCATAGCGATGCCAATTCAGAATCAATACTAAACTTAAAGTAACTGTCGGAGTCTAGAGAAGACCCAATTACGGCACAGTCAAAAGGAAGTTTAATTATTTTTGACAGTCTTTTTTTATGGGGACTAATCCCGCCCACGTACTCCGTATTAGTACGTTTCACTGTAGCGTCTAAACAACTGAACCGATCTTAATGAATGACGTGTCAATAGATTCGTAATAATGGCCCGGGTGACATAGTAATTTTCAAAAGTATTTACGAGGTGGGTTTTAGGTTTTTAAACTTTTTATTGTCAATGTGATTAATTTCAAAGCTTATGGTGGAATATTAATCTGTGGTCTACAGTGGTCTGAAGTTAAATGTATGATAATCAGACCCGATTGCCGTTTAATATATTTAACACCAAAAATCATTAAATTATTTTTTTTAATTAGACGAAATAAATAAAAATGAAATTATATTTGTTTTGGCTGGTCCCTCAAGTACTACTACTGATTCTCTTACCAAATTTATAAGTAGCTTGCTCCTTACCAGGTCTATGTTTGCTAATATACAGTTTGTTAATCTATATATATAAAAATGAATCGCCGAAATGTATGTATGTACGCGCATAACTTTCGATCGGCTGCACCAAATTAAATAATCCTTTTTTTTATGTCTTCATTATTGTTAGGACACGGTTTGTGTACAAGAAAAATTAAAAGATAACGGGAAAAGTCATTTTATTAGTCCGCGACGGGAAGCTGAGACAGATATGTAAATATGGCGGTACGAAGTTCGCCGGGACAGCTAGTTACTAATAAATACATAAATATTAGCATACACTTAGAACACGTAGTGTCATCCGCCTACTCATTCCGTGGATGTCGTAAGAGCCGAGTAAAGGAGCAAACTGCTCAAGACAAGAGCACTGTAAGGAAAAGAAAAACTTAAAACAGGTTCTGTTTTAAGTCAGACTGACCAGCCTGGCTAATATTGTACAGACCATAACCTCCTTTCTAAAGGCACGTCTCCACCAAAATTGTTGGCAATGTCAGTGTTTCCAACTGTTCGCAACACTTCAAAAAACACTATAGCCTATTGGTTTAGGCGGTCGCCACGCCGCTTGCCAATTCGCCAAATGTTGTGGGTTCAAATCCTACACGGGACAACACTTTGTGTGATCCTCAAATTGTTGTTCTGAGTTTGGTTGTTAATTGTGTCCGTTTCATGTATGTATGTAAAGTCCCCCGCGACACAGGATGTTTATTCCTAATGCGGGAGAGTAGCCTTTTAAAAAAAACTTGGCCAACTTTTGTTTTCATTGTGTCTACACCGAGTCGCCCATAATTTGAAAAACATTCGAACTAACCGTCACCAGAGCCAATAAATATTTGCAACAAGCGTATTCTTTTGACGTTTACCGCCAAAAACGGAAACACTTCTCAACATTTGTTGCCAATTTTTGTTGCCAACACAAAGAAATTACAGAAACTTTCGTCACCAACACTTGTTGACAACACAAAAATTGACAAAAACTTTTGTTTGGTGGAGACCCGGCTTAAGAGAGACCTTTGTCTAGTAGTGGACTCTTGAAGGCTGTTGATGAATGAATGAACGTAAATATAACTTACCGGTGGTGCTTCGTTATCAGGCTCGCCCTCGCCGCCCCCGCCGCGGTCGTTTACAATATCCTGTTGACAAACACACACATAACAAAATGTTTCGACACCTGTCTTGGATAGTAAAAATTAAAGTTTGAAATAGTTTAAGGTCGATAGAATAGTGTTATGAGGAGCATGGATGTGTTTTTTTAATGGGACCAATCCCGCTAACATGCCCAACATTATAACTACTGTACATCAGGATCACCACCAGTGACCCAAGAACACACCGAGTTATGACAGTCGGGAAGTCCCAGGGAAAATTTAACTGTCTTGGAACCCGCAACAATATTAATCAGAAGAAAACTTTAGGAATTGGCAATATAATGTCGATCGATTTTATCAAAAAGTGTAAAAAGCCATGTTTCGTCACGTATGAGAAGGCTCGACCGTCAATCAACTGAGTTATAGGTACGCTAATTCTAAATACTCCCATATCAAAGATTTTTTCTATGAATTCTGATATCTAGACTATTATATTTTTAGATAGCTGACAATACGTATATGTTTTTCAACATATCTGCAACTTAGCTGTCATATATAAAATAAATAATATACATAGAAAACACTCAAACTCCGAAACAAATATTTGCAGATCATACAAACATTTGATCCGACCCGGGAATCGAACCCGAGACCTCAAGCACAGCAGTCGCATACACTACCACTGCGCCACCGAGGCAGTCTATTCGTCAAAGAAAAAAAAATGCTATTATCAACATATCTATTTCGGCCGGTTGGTTGACTGGTTATAAAATTTATAAAACCAAAATCCATCAGCATACTGTTACTAAAACAGTAAAAAATAAAAAACAATAAGCAAAAAGGTAACAAACAAGCTTGGGGCTAGAAAGCGTTGTGTGATAGATGTCCGAAATATTTATTTATTTATTCATCACACAGAAGTATGAGTGTGAGAAACTCACGTCCATATCGACGTGGCCCACTCCCGTAGAACGTCGCTTCGGCCTGCGGCGGCGTTGTATCACGTTGGCGGCGGCCTGCGTGCTAGCTGGAGATGCATTATTCGATGACTTGCTTTCCGTACTACTCTCGCGGTCCCTTTCGTCTTCAGCGGCTGGCTCTGCATCACAATATGAACAAATTTATAAGGGTTAGATGGTATTAGTCAAATCAATGTGAAGGCGCGTATCCATCGAAATTGTTGACAATTTCAGTGTTTCCAACTGTTTGCAACTTTTCAAAAAATCGCAAACTTTTGATTTCATTGTGTCTACACCGAGTGGCCAACAATTTGAAAAACATTCCTACTAAGCGTTCCCACAGAGCCAATAAATATCTGCAACAAGCGTATTCTTATGATGATTACCGCCAAAAACAGAAACACGGTACCAAAAATTTGTTGACAATTTTTTGTTGCCAACACAAGGAAATTACAAAAACTTTTGTCACCAACACGTGTTGACAAAAGTTGCCAACTTTTGTTCGGTGGAGACTCGGCTTAAGACAGATTAGAAAGGTGTGAATAGAAGCTTAATGGAGGTAAAATCGACGAGGTAAGATTACTCCTTATATTGACGTAACGACAGTGTACCACAGTATCCACCTATGAATATTGATGTCTAAAAATTGGAGTGAAGAGGGTAGCCGAAGAAATTGATTGAGTAAATAATCTCTAAAGAGTAATAGCGCCTGCTCATCATGTGATAAACAAACATTAAGCTGAGTTTCCACCGAGCAAAAGTTGGCAACTTTTGTGTTGTCAACACGTGTTGGTGTCAAAAGTTTCTGCAATTTCCTTGTGTTGGCAACAAAAAATTTCATCAAATATTGAAAAGAATGTTGCCGTTTTTGACGGTAAACGTCAAACGAATAAGCTTGTTGCAAATATTTATTGGCTCTATGGTGGCGTTTAGTTCGAACGTTTTTCAAATTGTTGGCGACTCGGTGTAGGCACAATGGAAACAAAAGTTGGCGATTTTCTGAAGAGTTGCAAACAGTTGGGAACACTGAAATTGCCAACAATTTCGGTGGAGACGCGCCTTTAGGTGTCTTAGTATAATATCGATAGCTAACCAGTTCTGTTGTCTGTGTTGGAGTGCGCGGTTGTGTTGACCGTGGACGCAGTTGGTGGCCGCCGGAACGGTAGTGTCACTGTTGCTTCGGCCGCGGTCGCCCCAGGCCGTGGTGATGATCGCCCAGCATCTTCTAGTTCAAACTGTACCCAATACCGAACCATATAAACAACTGGCTTAGGTGAACGGTAATAAAAAGCGCTCCTTCACCGTGGGTCGTAACAATTAATATTTATTACCGTAAAGGGCTGTTCAGTGAGAATTCTCTATCAAAGGATACGCAATGCGTTTTTAAAAAACATGTATGTATAAACATATAAAATAATTTAAAACTGTTTTTATGATAAAACCCTGACTCACATTTTAATAGTGCATTCAACAACGAGATCGAGTTTGTACCAAACGATTAAGAGTCAATAAACTGAACGCAGTGCATTTTGATAAAATCATGCATGTCAATGAAATCCTAGTCGTGCGTAGATACAGGCAATCATTGAAAACTTCCGTCTAAATCATTTCAAAACATATCTACTGTGTAGGTATGTCATAATGTATGTTTATTATGAATAAAGGTAAAATATTAAAATACTGTAATCTATATTAATAAAAATGAATTCCCAAAATGTGTTGCTAATTGCAAAACTCACTCGTCCAATTCGGTTCATTTTTTATGATATTTTCGTTTAGGCACAATGAATGAAAAAAAACCTAAAAATTACAGGAAAGTAGTAGAAACAGCACTTATTCATTTTTTCTATCGAACTGCGACAGGTCAATAACTTTTGACAGAACGAAGTCTGTCGGGGCAGCTAGTTATGCAATAAAACTGTTGATATATTTAAGTTCCATGTATCTTTACATATTAGATGTAGTAAATGACAGTGAATATATTTGTAATTCTTACTCCTAATTACAACTCTCTCTTTACCGCCCCGTTCCAACGAATACGCTTGCTGGTGCTATGGAGAGCAAAAAGTAACACCAACTCTGAAATGTATCCAAGAAATCGAATAAAATTAAGATCACGCTTATAGCTTACATACAAGTATCAAATCTGAAAATATACGTAAAAGAAAATTATTGTAAGAACAAAATAAAATAGAAAAAAAATACTTTGAAATATGTATATTTTGTAACTGCAATTACTCTATTTAATTCTACTACTACCAAATTCTACTATATTTATTGTCTTTGGCATACTTGACTTCAATGCCTATCGCTATCGTCAACTTGAAAGCTTATTTTTTTCTACACACGGCTTGTGGTCTTTGGTTTGTAGCCTCTTTTTGAATATTTTCGCGTGAACGTTTACACTTGATTGCCTTTGCTCTCCATAACTAGATATACAGCTCACGTGTTGGGAATCTTGTGGAACCTAGAAAGGTATAGGGATTTCTGCAGTACTCGCACAGGGATCAAAGATCTCGGCAGTACAGCCCAAGTAATAGGAAGCATACAGCTGGTGTGTAGCCAAGTAACTGTCATTGTCGTTAACTGTTTTATATAATTCTGAGGTTAAAACTAAGTTTTTTCGAACGAATATTCAGCTACCAGACCCAATACAATAAAAGTTTTAGCTTTATTGTTCGAAATCGAAGATGAGTGTATTAAAACATTTCAGTTCAGAGAGTCGAAGAAATATACCAGAGTCGCAGTGAAAATGTTTACAGAAAGAACAAATCTATTTTATGCTTTGCTGCATTTGGATGGATCCTGTAGTTCGGACCTGTTAACCTGATCGTAATAAACATAGTGACTATCTTGTTTAAACAAACTTTTCGTTTTCAAGGCAAGATAGGAATTCGCCAGTACTATTTGCGACCACCACCAGCTCCTAACTACGACATAATTGTACATAAGCAATTATACCATACTGTGCGACACGGACTAAAGGCAAACATATAACTACAGAGTGCATTACAACAATCAGTAATATTAATCACATGCAGTAAACAACCACTTCAAATATTTCCTTGAGTTTTTTCATGCAGACATAGGAAAACAAATAGCCTAGAAATCATTCCGTCTACGTATGGGATAAGAAACAAAATGTAATTCTGATGTTGAGACAAAATGATTTCGAATGAAATCGCAATGTATAATGTATAAATTAGTTGTAATGTTATGAAATTTTTACATTGACTAGTACCAATAAAATCAATTACAGCCAAAATTATAAAAAAAGAAAAAGGCTCCCAAGATCAGAATTTAAAAAAAAGATTTTTCAGAAAGAGTTTTGTCTTCACACTCATGCCCGCTCCCATTCTGCTAGGGGTCAAACGAGATTGTCGATTGATGATCATAGAATATCTGATTCACTATTTCATGTTATGTGAACGTTTAACGGACAAATATGATGGTTGGTATTTATAATGCGCATAATTTGATGTGTATCGACAATCTCACGGCCTCATAGCAGTAAGACCACCTTATTAGTGGGATCAAGCCGCAGTCGCCACGAAGGGCGTCGCTCGCTGTTGGCAGCGATTGTGGCCGTTGCAGTCGCGGACGCGCACGCCAGCGCTACGGTGACCGCGACGTCGCCTGCCGGTACCACCGCGCGCGCCTATACATTTCACCCGTTTTACACACCGTCACTCGAAGAAATTTTGTATAGATATCCTTATTCTGTCTAAATTACAATTATTGCACTTAAAAAGTTTAACTAGCCAGATGTTTTGAAATCTCAGTTTTCAAAATGAAAGTGCCAATGATACAATAATACTCCATAATTTTGTTCTCAGCTGTACAAATTACGTTAGCCTCTTTTAATACGAATTATTTGCGATAAAAATGGTTTATGAGTTCATGAATGTATAAACAATATGAATATATTAACAATAGGCGATATGTAGTCAACAAATAAAAGCAAACATTGAACTGATGAGCTTCGGTGTTTTCGTTATTAACTCGAAAAATACAACAAACTCAACGTATGTACAAATTTGTTAAGAGTAAAGGAGTCTGCCCACTACACCGTTACATACCATGACCGTGCTAGGAATGTGCCAGACAAAAAAATATTCTTTGTATTAAAAAGTATGTGACTATGCCCACTAGACCGTTCCGTAACCGACCAGCACCGTCACGTGCCAT
Organism: Diaphora mendica; assembly: GCA_949125395.1. Lineage (NCBI taxonomy): Eukaryota > Metazoa > Arthropoda > Insecta > Lepidoptera > Erebidae > Diaphora > Diaphora mendica. The sequence goes on along the minus strand of OX421312.1, from coordinate 6,620,510 downwards.
GCACGGAGCGTCAATAATTGTCGGCGAGAATATTTTGCCGGTGCCGATACGCTCCGTGCATGGCACGCGACGTTGCCAAACCGGTGTGCGCAGACGGCGAGCCGGTGAGTATACAGGTTGTAACCGCGTATGATGACCGAAGGGCGTTGTAAACTTGAATAATGTCCAATATTCTCCTTCTGTTTTTCGTTCTGTTATAGAATCGTGAATCCAGTAGCGTCGAGTGTGTTTTTTGTTTTCTTCTTCTTCGTCATCCAATATTATGGCAATCATTGCTAGTTATTTAACAGTTAATTTTCTAATAGCCATACCTATTTTAGTATTTAAAAACTTGATAGCACTCTAAGACGTCCACGCAACACTGATACGCAGGATACTGATTTCTACCGGTTTTGGTGGATACATAAGGAACTTACGGGCAACATACGGGTTGCATACGGGCATCATACGGGTTGCATACGGGCATCATACGCGATGTATAGGGGCACAGAACGCGGTTGATCCGTTTCAGTGGGCATAGTAGAGCGTGTCGTGTTGCTTTTGTGTCTGATACGATCCTTGCACGGTCCTGGTATGGAACGGTGTAATGGGCAGACTCCTTAATGTAACTTTATAATTTCATGCGCTTCCACGCCTTATCTATTGTAATGGTAACTACATCATATAACCTCTTAATATACTTATAACTTTATTAATATTAAAAATACGATGTAAACCTAATTTCAAACGAGTTAACACCTTTATTTTGTCATCGTTTCTATTATATGTATTAAGATCATGGGAAAATAGAATATCAATAATTTTAAGTTCTCAAACCCGCTACCATATGATAATGTAATACATAAATGAATATGTACTACGTGTGTTTAAGACTCAAATTATCAAAGGTGTTTTGAACGTTTATACATTGGGCTAAATACTTAAATGGACGCGTCCATAATATTTTAAAAAGCTTTTGTCAGTGGTTAGTACTTTATCTATTTTTCCTTTATCGGGTTAATGTATTTTACTAGCAAAGGTATACAAATAAACCAATTAATACCAGTTAATCGTTTTTGTGATCCTGATAACATAAGTACCGTCATTAACCCCTAACTACTCCGTTTATCTACGTTAATTATGTGTTCGTATATCGACTTGTAAATCGCGTTTTGATCGATATGTTAAACCAGCCGGACCCCAATATGTATGTTAGTTAATACACAGTATTATCTTATACACACCGTGCCGTTGTCAGGACCCGCAGTGGGGGCGGTGTCCTCATTTTTCAGGCTGCCAGGAGAGGGGCTTTCCGTAGTGCCGTTACCAGTTTTCTTCTTAACAAGTTGTTCAGCGGATTTAATTTCATCAAGCGTGACCCCTTGAGTGGAGCGTCTAGTCTCCCGAACGCGTTTTGCGTGAGCTTTCCTCTGCGTTTCACTCTCTTCGTCTCTAACAGGTGGCACAAACGATCTGCGGTAGGAATAACGTGTTAATTATCTTATCACATTTATTGTAATGTTTTAAAAAAGCGCACAATACAATTGTAGTATAATAAACTCAGTTAAACATGCAATGCCTGTATTGACATGCTGGTAGAACTACGCAAAGTAAATTGTCCGAGCACAAAATAAATTAAGCGCAAATAAATAACTAACACACAGAAAACCGACCAGCTTAGACACGAGAATCACACTTTATAACAAATCAATGTTACAAAAATTATTATTTATATAAATAGCCATTGATAAATTACTACTTTCATTATTTTAGGTATACATGTATTCGGTTAGATTCTAGTCATTCACTACAATTTTATATATTTCGAAACACATATTTCAGTTATATATTAGTTATGCACGAATGGCCATTCACGATCCAGTGAAGGTTAGGTAAAAGTATTTTCGTTAACCATTTCCATGTAGATTAGAATGAAATAGTAAATTATCACAAGAGATAATTTACTGAACCTGAATAAAATCCAATTAAGAATGTTTACAAGAGACTTTGAACGACATTTTTATGTAATACTAGCTGTTGCCCGCGGCTCCGCCCGCGTGTATGTCGATAAATGAAGAACCGCTCAACCGATTTTGTGCAAACTTCACATAAACTATCTACTAAATAGTCCGAACAAAGCCTAAACATTTGGCTTAGATAGATGAGCCCGTTCTTGAGTTATAAAACTACAACGAAAAGTGGCATTGATTTTATACACATTAATTTTTTCATAAAAAAGTATGTATGATTTAATAGCTACCTTTATTAATGTGTTGTATATTTTTCGTATTTAGATGAATAGTAAACATTCTTTACTAGATTAAGTTCAGGTTGTAGGTTACGTGACATCGCCTACGTTCACCCTCATCAGTGTTAGCACACTACAAACAAAGTACAATGGGGTCGTAGGTAATACAAAAAAAGACTCCCGTGTCTAAGCGTTCTTATAACATGACTATACTTGAAGAAGTTCTTGAATATGTTCCCCGGCGACAGTTTGGTGGGTGTGGACGAGGTCGGTGTCGAATTGCTACTGTTGGACTCTATACTCTCCGACGAACTGTTCACACACACACACACAATACTTTGTACCTTATCATATACTTTAATACCACCTACACCACCACAAGGAGAACGAAAATATTTATTTTATTTAGTAGATATTTGAAGTAGCTCAAACATTGGGGAGTGTTCTGTATCGTGAAGAATTTCTTAAACATTCTTAAATCATTTGACAATACTGTATTTCAGTGCTACTGAATAGGTATCCTATACCACCCCATACCGTAAATCTTATTCAAATGAAATGTCACTGAAATACTCCAATGGATAAAATAGCATGCAACTTAACATTGCTAGGAACCTTACTTCATTCCCAGTTTATCAATACATATAATATTCTTATATATAAAATTCTCGTATCACAACGTTAGTTACCATACTCCTCTGAAACGGCTGGACAGAATTTTATGAAATTTGGTGTGCATATCGGGTAGGTCTGAGAATCGACCAACATCTATTTTTTATATCCCAATTTTTTTTTATGGCAACACAACGTTTGCCGGATCAGCTAATAATTATATAATATCATTAGTACGAAATCAAATCTTACGAAATGGAAAATAATTTCATCCATGGTACATATACAAGACTCAAATAATAAATAAAATATTTTTTTCACAATCCTTGCGGTGGTAAGATTAGAAGCAAGAATACGACATTATTGACCTACTGTCGTTTACGTAAGTGTATCTTTTTTTTTTATGTTTGGCCCGCCAAAATGACTCTACTCTGCCTGATGGAAAGTATAAGCAGAATCCAAGAGTGGTGGTCACCATGCGCACTGCGAATGCAGACAATGCAGCATGGTGACCCACACCATAGCGGCCTATTGATGCTTCTGCATCTTTTAGTCTAGTCAACAAGTATGGAGCTTGTTGACTAGACTAATTGGGCCTCCGGTCTCGCACTCACCAACGAAACACGACAGCATGCTGTCATTTTACGATGATTTTCTGTGCGAGGGTATTAACGCCCCGGTCCCGGCCCATTCGTGCTGAAATCAGCGTGGCTCTACTACCTACTAATTTGTATTGTAATAATATCTCTTTAAATTTGTATTATTATAAAATAAATGAATATTCCTGGTCAGCCAATATCAAGAGGACTCTTGCTTCTAATATATCTAGGTACTAGCTACTTATACCAATAACCACAAATACTTTTTTAATGCAAACTACTTCCTCGTCCAACTAACAATTAATACATTCTAATAAATATAAGTTAGGTAAATAAATATACATTGTAAATGTAATATTTGTATTAACGATGTCAATAAAAACAGTTAATAGTTTATTTGCCTAAATGTTTGGTGCTTTGGTTTCAGTTATTCGTATAATTTACGATCAATATATATTTAAAGATAAAACTCCTTATAAGTTATGAAAGGAAGAATGTGCATAGGTCTTTATTTTTTTGCATTTTAGAATGTCTAAAAGCGATATAGCACTTTTCATTTTTAGTCTGTGTAAATTGGTCTTTGAAAAGCATTCAAAACTGGACTTAGATACTTAACTGAAACTCAAAAAAATAATTCCCAATGTATAATTACTATATTTCATAAAAGCTTTTTGTTAAATTATCAACAAACTTAACACCAACTTATTTTGATGAAATATTTGAGCTTTTAAATCGATGAAATAAAACTATTTCAACTGTTTCCACGTTTACAGTAGTTTATATACACATAGATATATGTAAATAGAATGCTGTACACATGCAAATACCTTCTGACTGTCGTGGTAGTTGTTGTGTTGGTAGGGCTGGCGTTCGGTGTGTTGGTGGTCGCCCCGCTCCATGTGTTCACGTCCCTGTCTCGTCTCTCCGTGGGATTTATTCTATACATACATAGGCAACATTTAACATTCAGGAACAACTGAGACACTGCTATTTTACTACCACACTACTTTATATAGCAGCGGAAGGGGAATACATGTACATATATATATATATACTACTTTTTATAGCACGTATCAACAATACATTGCGCAAAAGATGTTGGAGCGGCGAAAGAAGGTTATTTGAATAAATCTATGGATTCTATTTGACCGATGTGATGCTCTAGACATACTTCTTTATCATTAAAACACTTCTAAATTTTGATCAATACTATAAATTTTAAATAAATAAATATATTTTAATTATAGTCCAGTTCTTTCGATTACCTCACGAGTATATTCGCGTGTATTCTAAATAATTCAATTTTTCTACCCAAATGTAACAATCCGTTGAAATTTAGTCAAAACTAATCGGATAGGATGATTTTTGTGTATTTTATACATATACATATATAAATATTTAACATACAGTAAATACATATTAGACATAAGTATTATAGCAATGTATGCAACATGGAACAGTTAAAGCACAATATAGCTATATATGAAGAAAGAGAGATTAAAAAGATGTACATAATTAAAAATCTAGTTAATTTGTTTGGTTGCAGTTTGTTTTTATAATATGTTAAAACTTTAAGAAAATAACAATGCAATCTGTAATGTAATGTAACGTGCTGAACGTATGCATTTATTATAATTATTGCCAAAGCTTTTTAATTAAAAGACTAAGTCTTATGAAGCTTTTGGGAGCGCATAGAATTAGTATCAACCATCCACCATGTGGTAGACAACTTTTCTTTTATTACCGAACAACCGGTACATTTCCCTTGAATGTCAGTCAATATTCAAAGGATTATTAATATGTCTTTACATGTTCGATTTTTATAGTTTTTTTTTGTAAACTTGCATAAAAATGAACTGAAAACAAACCGCAACCATACACAAAGACACAACAAGCACCTTGTTTGTACATCGTCGTTAGTTTCTGTCGCATTGTTAGTGTGTTCTTGATTCTTTTTCCTTTCGGCGACAGACAACGGCGCCGGCGGCGGTATCGAGGGGCACGAAGACGCCTTTATACGTGCGGTGACGTCACGATACCGTTGGTAGAAACTACAATGCACACAAGCATGCGATATGTATCTAAGCCGCCTTTACCAAATAACGTCACTTGCACCGTCTAACATTCACTATTCACATGTTATTCATTTTACGTCAGTGATCGGAGTACGTGGCCAAGTATTTCTTTGCGACAGCCGAAATAGTACTTAAGAATGATAACAATATTGATTAATGGTTATTTTATAGAACTCCGTACATTAAGGGTTTTTAAAATTATGAACAGAGCCTTCAAGATGTACATTAAATTTATTTTGTTAGCGCACTGTTAAATGATGCTGCATTTATATTGATGCCGTCAAAGATTGACTTAGTTGTTGGAAAAGGTGATAGAAGCAAGTTAACAAACACAGAAGCGTTACTGAATGCATTATAAAGAATTATTCGTATTAATGTTTTCTTAAGACTTTATTATAGAGCAGGCTGACACAACAACATAGTTCTTTACAAACAAATGAAAATATAAAAGACAAACACAATACAACTAGAACACAATTAAAAAAAAAGATGTGACAAGATTAAACGAAAACAAAAACAACTGCGGCGTGATTAGTGAGACACTATATATACACGATATTATAAAACAATGGTCTCAGGTTTGATAATCTGTTCACGGTAAACTCAAAAATACTGAAAAAAAAAATGTGGTTTTCAATAATAGAAGAGAGTGATTTATTAGACAGGTTCGGGAGTGTATAACGCGTTAAGGATTTGTGTCATAGAGTAGGTACTTACTTACTGTCCGTGTAAAGCCGGGTCGCTAGTTTACTAACTAAAGAGAAGTATTTAATGCCTAATAAAGGCAACTCTGTCAAAAATTTACAAGCAAAATACTTTGTCAGCTAATAAAAAGCCAAGGGTCAACACCGTAAGCATTGTTATCTCAAATGTCTGAGAAAATGTAAAAAATAGATAAACAAATATGTTTACTAACATATTATTTTTGTAAACGTCACAATCATATAATGCTTTTGCAACCTCTTTTAATTCACATTATTATTTATTGCATATTTTGGTATTATATTAATGTTATCTACATAGCAAATTTAGGGCCCAAATTTCATCAATAGTCAATTACATATTTTTCTTCTATCAAAATTTAAACAAACAAGACAAGAATCCATCTTTCACTTTTTGATGAATGATTTAGTTTTGTATTTCTTGTTTTTTTATATACTACACTAGCTGACCCACGCAACCTCGTTTGCGTCTCCTATTACCCGTAGCGCGATAATGTCCTCCCGTTTTTGAAACATTTTTCATTGGTGGTCTGCTCCTATTAGTATTAGCGTGATGATATATAGCCTATAGCCTTCCTCGATAAATGGGCTATCTAACACTGAAAGAATTATTAAAATCAGACCAGCGGTTCCTGAGATTAGCGCGTTCAAACAAACAAACAAACTCTTCAGCTTTATAATATAAGTATAGATTCCTTTACAAGTACGTAAACTCTGTACAGTATTTTTTGTGACGTGTATTACGAATATAAATATAGCAGCTGGCTTCTTGCCACATATGACAACTAAAATATACAATTCCGTAGGACTTCTTAACTTTGCAATGAAAATTAAAAGTTTATATATAAACATGTTAAGTCGGTCTGTATACACTTAACTTAAAATGTTCGACACCAATAGAGTTTAAATTTTGATACGATATCCAAATAATTTTCCATTGAAAACCTTGATATTCAGGTAAAATCGGTTGAACTAGTAGCTGATCTCAAAATATTATTGAGAACAAACCATTGCTTTTATCTATTTTTTACGATGGGTTTGTTCTTCACTTCTCACAGCACGACATGGCAGAGTACAACTGTTACTTTATGATTTACTCTACCCGGCTTTACAGGAACAGTAGAACAAACAAACCTAATAGAATGTATTAATACTTCCAATTGGTATATATGTGTCTGATATATTCTCAGTATCCGTTTCTTAAATATTAGTTCTTAAGAGAGTTTAGTAAAATATTAGCACATTATGACTTTGCAGAAATCCGTGCAAGTCCAACCACAGAAGCAAGGTCAAAAGTGCTTTATATTAGGTTCACATAACACAAACTTTGTTAATAACCATGCTGTTGTGTGCATACATCTGACATTTAGTCAAAATATTAATATATAACAATGTTTTTTTTTTCTTTAGTGCGTGGTAACTAAAACGAAGAACTATAACTTATTGTACTCTCCTAAATTTAGTGTGGTGACGGATTAATAACACTAGTGTCACCAACTCTATTCATTCCAGTGGATTAATAAAGGTTATTCATGAGAACTCTCCTAAACTTTTTTTAAGTAAACACGAGAACAGTAAAAAAAAATTTGAAACATGTTCAGACGACACTAACACTGATTTACTTGAATAAAAAATATTTTTACTAAAATGTAATGATAAAAAATTATTTTGTAGATAAAATGGAAATGGAGAAAAAATGCGAGCAAAACTCCAGTCTTACTAGCATTTTTTTATCATGCCCATTTCAATTTTTTTTTATCATGATATACTCGTATACTACTATCAAATGCCAATATTTTTTTGGTAGAACTTTCAAAATGGTCTATACACATCATCATTATCAGCCTATCGCATTCGACTGCAGGTTTGATCCTCGGCTATGCACATAAGAAGTATTTATTCTCGAAGTGGCCTGAATATTAGGAACCACTACTATAGGTCAATCAAAACAAACTGTGTTACCTCTTATCGTTTTCGAAACTGTGTGTCCTCCTCAGAATAGTATCATTGTCCACTGCGTTGTTATTGGTCGCCGATTTGTTGGTATCTCCTGTAATTATTACACACATTGAACAATCAAGTTTGATCAGTTAGATCTGATGTAAAGTGAACCTACGAAGTTAAATTTTTATACTGCGATTAATCATTTATACGTGAGTATACTTACTAGTAGTCGTCTCAGCTTGTTTCTTTCTGAACGAACCTGGTCGACGCCATGACGGCGGGTCTTCCCCGGTAGTTTCTATTTCCGTAGCGTCAGGCGACGCCGGTCTTCCTTTAGGAGGCTTTCCTTCTGTCTTAATGATCTCGAGCGATGCGGGCGGCTTGTCTGTTGCGTTAATGAATGATAACGTGATCGTTTTTGGACAATATATTCACATTTATATAAAAAAAAGATTCACTACAGTAAAATTTGTCAGGAACCCATATCTTGGAGCGTCGATTATAATCAATACAATATGTTGTCCAAATGCAAATGATTGTTTTACAACACATGCCTGTCGTTAAGCTGAGTGTAATACGAGTGTGTAATAATGTAATGAATTATTACATGTGGATACTACATGCTGGCAAGTTGAAAACTTCATTGAATGGTTATTTCTCTGTGATAAATGACACATTTATGTTATTTCAAATCCCAATAGCTCAGAACGTTAAATATAGTTGAGACAATAGTTTATTTTTGTCTGATGTCATAACGTATCTTTCAATATAAGAACCAAGGGTCTTTATAGCTAACAGCTCGATAGCTAACTTAAAAAGTAAATTTTATTTACGTGCAGTACTATCATTCATGCCTTAGGTCAGACAAATTCTGGGCAGTATGACGAGATTGTTATTCCAGACAAATCGAATGTGACTACACACACACACAAGCTAAATAGTTATATAAAATCACCTGTAATCTTACCGTTGACGATCTTCTCAGGTTGTTGTGGCGTGATCTCGATGTCGACACCTTTGGAGTCGTGGTGCGCGGGAGTGCGCTTAGGCTTGTTAATATTGTTGTTATTGTACCGACGTTGTTGCTGCATGGCATCCGCCAGCCATTGTGATATACCCGTGTCGACTAAGTCCATACAAGTTTGACCCTGAAACGAACAATCCCTATTATAATATGTCACAACATTCATCATTAGTTTTGTACGTTCTTTTAGAAATCATATATTATTATTCAAATATATTTTTATTGCTTATGGAAGTAGTGGCGTTGACGCACGAATTAAATTATGCCAATTGAATCTTGAGATTCTTTTGAACAGAGGTGTGAAGTTTCTATCGTTCTTGTTTCGGTTGGCTTTCCTATTATAATGTTCACAGGCTTACTAATTTGATAGGCCTTATAACACAGATTATGTTAATAAACCAAAAATAACAAATCAGATTATCTTAATAGAGTAATGATAACGATGGTGGTATTTCTAGCGTTTTGTACTTAGTTATTTTTATCTGTTGATTTTAAGCCTTCGCACGTTTCCGATCTTTTGTAGCACACTGTTCACTACTCAGGTCTATGATTGCGAGAAAGATCTTCATCTTATGAATTCACAAGAAGCTCATAATAAGTATAGTAATTTCCACTATATGGACCTCAAGAGCATACGCATATGCAGCAATATGCATTGCAGTTACTTTCGCTTTCGATTGCATCAGCATGTTGTGGTTTCACCAACCTTTATTTCGTCACCATCATCAACAGCCTTAACTAGGTCAAAGGTGGAACTCTGTAGAAAAAACTACGCTCTGGCCTACGATGCTGCCCAGACGAGATGGTATAGTGTCAAGTTTTTTTTTATGTATGGCCCGCGAAAATGACTCTACTCTGCCTGATGGAAATCATAAGCAGAATCCAAGAGTGGTGGCCACCATACTCACTGCGAATGCAGACAATGCAGCATGGCGACCCACACCATGGCGGCCTAGTGATGCTTCTGCATCTTTTAGTCTAGTCAACAAGTATGGAGCTTGTTGACTAGACTATTTGGGCCTCCGGTCTCGCACTCACCAACGAAACACGACAGCACGAACACTGTAATTTTATGTTGATTTTCTGTGCGAGGTCGCCCCGGTCGAGCCGGCCCGTTTGTGCTGAAATCAGCGTGGCTCTACTACCTTTTAAACGTTTCCTTCTCTTTGTATAGTTTATTCCCTTGTCTTGTCAGCTCATACACACAACTATCACTCTGGTTTCTAAATCCGTCACAACACGAACAATAAAGTTTAGGTCGAATATTTCATACTCGATGTTCAGTTCTTAATGTCCAGCAAGGGTTCTTAGTACTATTCAAGTTTTGTACCCATTGAGTACTCCAGAAGCTCCAAAAAGGGAACTCAATATTACAACCTGTATTGGTCAGATAAGAAGAGATCTGTGTCATTAGTCACAAAATACTTACAGAATAATTCTTAATAAGAGGATCGGCGCCATACTTGAGCAAAAGCGCGGCAGCCTCCTTTTGACCCCAGAGAGCGGCGGCGTGTAGTGGCGTCCACCCTTCATAGTCTACACAATCAGGGTCAGCGTTACACTCTTCTAGAAGGGTTTTTGCCACCTGGCAAACAGAAAAAGTAATTCAAATCTTACACACAACGCATTCTAGTCCCAAGCTAAGCAGCGCTTGTGTTATGGGTACTGATACTTTTTTTGTAATTTGAGACTTTTTTTTTAGATTTTAATGAGACTTTTTTTTGTAAATGCATACATATTATACGTAGAAAACACACAAACTCCGAAACAAATATTTGCAGATTTATTTTATTCGGTCCGACCCGGGAATCGAACCCGAGACCTTAAGCACAGCAGTCGCATACGCTCCCACTGCGCCACCGAGGCAGTCGAATTAAATGTCTAGCTAAACAGAATACAGATATATATAAAACTAGCGACCCGCCTCGGCTTCGCACGGGTGGATTTCAGATGCACCCAACGACGACAAGATTCGTGCATTTATCGTGTAATATCTTCGAATATATTCATTTAAATTTAAATACTGTTATAGGCTATTTGATCTATATTAAATGTGCAATGTATTTAAGGTACTTAATTGAATAAAGATAAATGCTGTATTGCTTAAAATCTTAAGAAGTAGCACTACCCGTAAAGATTCGGAAAATAAAAAAAATAATTTATTTCGATTGCCATCGATGTTCATATGACAACCGGGATCGACAGCTTAATGTGCTTCCTGGGGCACGGATGGGTTGAGAATGAGCATCTATCCATAGACTGACAATAAAAATAGTTAATGCTGCAAATTGTTACCACTTTACCACTATCTCTTCTAAAATAAAAATATACCCTTCTGAATAAAAAGATTTTACCAAATCGGTTCAAACAGAAATGCAAGTTATGAGGTAATAAATTTTAATATTGAAGTAATTGCGTTAGACATATATTTTTTGTACAAATATTTTATTATCTCATTTATTACTTTTGTGCACATATCTCTGTAGCCCAATACAAATACCTTTCAAATATTTTGAAAGAATAAAACAGCTCTATTAAACGATTATATTATTGAAACAATATCCTATAACTCCTTAAGGTCAAGGACCCTTCTATCATCAGCTCAGCAATATGAGATACCGACCACCAAATATTTATTTATTCCATCGAGATATTACGTACTACGTACTAGAGGAGCCACTCAAAACCAATTATATGATCCGTTTATATTTGAATTAAAACTAAAAAGCGCTGCAGCGCAGCCAAACAATAATTAGTAGTCTAATCCAACAGTATTAACAAGCAGCGCTCTATCGCATTCGAGCTGTAGTTTCCTCGCGTTTCGTTTTGGCCAACGAACTGTTGCAAAGATTCGCTTTTATAGAGTAAGCGCCAAACAAGAAAGCAGAACGGATAAATAGCTTTATACCTACGAAGCTTTATTAGGAAATTCACTTTGAGTAAATAGTACTTCAATAGCTTTACCAGTTTCAGTTTTTTTGTAGAATTCATCGAGGTATAAAATATAAAAGCCGAATATTCAATTTTTAAATTATACTTTAATGATAATTTAAATATAATTATTGCAAAAAAAATGTTATGGGTTATTTACGAAGCTATTTTTAACAACATATTATTTTTCCTTATCCAATTAAATACGTTAAATACGTTGTGCATTTAACGTCAGTTAATTCTACCTAAATATCACTTCTGTATGTTTTACTCTTAGGTACTCTATGTCGAGTGAGGCAACAATGGCGCCTTAAAATATTTTGTTCGTATTTAATTTTAAAACAAATATATCTAGTTAATTACTGGTGAAAAGTTATTCCTTTGTTTTTCTCCGTATTCCTTGTATTATTAGTGCAATATCTCAAGACACAAAATGGCATATTTCACGAGCTTTAGAACTTTTTAGATTTAAACAATCACATGCTTAAGCCACCGCTTAATCAGAGTGTAGCTAGCAAGCGACTGAAGGAAGTGCGGCGCAATCGCCGCAATTGCATGGAACACCGCAGTAATGGGTGGCGTCTTCTCTATACATTATATCTCGATGATTTATTCGGTTTTTTAGTATTTGTTGTTATGGCGGCAACAGAAATACATTATCTCTGAAAATTTCATCTGTCTCACTATCACGGGTCATGAGATACAGCCTTCTGACAGACGGACGGACATCGAAGTCTTAGTAATGTGGTCCCATTTTATCTTTGCGCACTATACTATCATTATTTATTGGTACTACTCTATTTTCATGTAAGTGAAGCCAGTTTTCAATAAAAATATCATTTTGATTTGATATGAAAACTGGTAGGTTACAAGATGTATGAACAATCAAATGAGGGAGTAGGATTCTATTTACATACGACTGACCGTGACTGAACCAGTAGTCAGTCATGGTCAGTTGTATGTAGCCTTGCAGCGTGGAAATCCGCACAACAAAATGGTCAGTGCATAGTACATTGTTCTTAAAGATATATAGTTTTCAAATTCATAATTCAAATCATTTATTCATATAAGACACCAAGTGACACTCACGAATGTCAAATTGAAGCTATAGTTAAAAATCATAGATCGACACAAACAGAGGCCACAGCATGTGCTGTATTGTCGAGGTAAATTAGGCGAAAACACCAAAAATCTACTGCCTGCCTGTGTCGATCCATAACTTCCAGTTTCCAAAATGCGTAGATAACATAAAAATAGGTTTATGTCGTGTCTTAATCATAAGTGTGCGTTACATACAGGTAAGATAACAATTATTCATTTTATTAACCAACTTCAAAAAAGGAGGAGCTTCTCAATTCGACCGTATATATATATATATTTATGTGTGTTCGCGGATAACTTCGTCCTTTATTAACCGATTTTGATGATTCTTTTTTTAATAAAAAGGAGATATCCCAACGGTGGTACCATGATAGGGACACTAAGATCTGACGATGGCATCCAAGAGAAATCGGGTCGAACCTTGAAGTCGGTTTTTGTTAAAATTTGACTTGTTAGAACTGCATAATATTTTAAATACTAGCTGACCCACGCAACGTCGTTTGCGTCTCATATTGCCCGTAGCGTGATAATTTTCCCCCGTTATTGAAACATTCTTCATTGGTGCTCCGCTCCTATTGGTCTTAGTGTGATAATATATAGCCTATAACTTTCCTCGATAAACGGGCTATCTAACACTGAAATAATTTTTCAAATTGGACCAGTAGTTCCTGAGATTAGCGCATTCAAACAAACAAACAAACAAACTCTTCAGCTTTATATATTAGTATAGATGTATTTATTATACTCTTCTAAGATCTAATACTCATAATGAACAACACATTTATTTAGATAAAGATTAACATTAGGTATTATGTTGATAAAAACTCTTTGGCAAATAACTAATTTTTAGGTACCAACTCTTAGCACCTTATACTCGTGATAACTTCTAAACGAAATGTCCGAATGGGATGAAACAAAAAGTATTTTACTACGACATAAATACCCTTAATAACTTAATGCTTTATTTGGATAAGGATTAATATTACGGTACACATTTAACGTAGTTTCTTTCTTCAGACGATTTAATAATATTTTTTTAACACAAAAGCGGTTATTGTGACTAAACCACGATAGTTAGATATATGCTCTCGCGGACTTTTTTGTAGATCTTAATGGGACCTACAAACCCGTAATACATTATTATAGTTCTATTGTCAATAGCTATTGCAGCGCACGCAAAAATAGGTTTTCGATTTCACACCTTGGGTTACGAAATAGCAATTTTCTTACGGATCCCTAATTTTTTTGAAAATAAAATATAGCCTATAGCCTTCCTCGATAAATGGACTATCCAACACTGAAATAATTCTTCAAATCGGACCAGTAGTTCCTGAGATTAGCGTGTTCAAACAAACTCTGCAGCTCTATAATATTAGTATAGATTATAAACGCAAAAGTTTGTATGAATGTTTGTTAGTCTTTTACGGAAAAAAGGTTTACGGAACTGAATGAAGATTGGCACATAGATTATAGTCTGGAATATTATAATATGCTACTATTTATCGTAAAAAAAAAATTGTTCCCATGTGATGAGGAAGATACAACAACAACTATAGTCTATTCAACTTCCTCTGAGACAAAAGGTAAACAAACCAGAAAAAGGTTCTTTAATAGGTCAAATATTATATGCATCTAGAATCAAAATAAAAAAGTGACATTTTATTTCTTTTTCTTGGAAAATGGAAAACTGTGCCGATGGCAATTCTGCCAGTGTCAAGTACAAAGGAAATACGTGTTAAAAAATGAAATAATTGCAGCTGTCCAAATTTTCCGAGTTCACAGTGGACTGACTAAAAAGTGACATTAAAAACACCTAAAACTGTAGCTGTTCTCAAACTTTGAACGTATTATAACACTACTAAATTGAAGAGTAATGATAAGGCAAATAATTTACGTAGAAATGTAAGATTTTGTAATTAGTTTGGTTACACCGGCCATCTTTACTCCCGATCAACTCGTTTGAGAAACATTGGTTTCTTTGTTTACCTTTTGTCTCAGAGGAAGTTGAATAGGGTTTAGTTCTTAAATATATTGCCTACTTATTGCACTAGAATGCGCCCACTATTTCAAGTTAGATTTTGAATATACTATAGAAATTAAAGTTTCTCTATAAGTTAATAAAAACATGTATTAACTGTTTTTCATGAATAAGGAAATGCGATAAGTTTTATAGATGACAAAAATAACACAAAAAAGGATATAAGGTGGCCTTGCGTTCTTTGACTTACGTCAATATATCCTTTAGCTGCCGCTACATGTAACGGTGTACCACCGTTCATGTCTCTGACTTCCACATAGCCGTTAGCCGCCCAGTTTCTAGCGTCACTCAACAGTGTGTCTACTTCAGCGTTCCGAGATTTATCGCAGTCCACACCTGCAGATAAAATGAATAAATCATAGTATGTATGATATATATAAACCTATTTTTTCAACTATCTAACAATTTGTCAGTAGAGGATTTTGATTGTGTAATCATTGTTTCGATCGTTACATGTTATTCATCATTTTGTTAGTGAAGGAGTTGAACTAGTGTATTTTTAAGGAGTTAGTTAAGGAAATGTTTCTTTAGTTGCACAATATGAGTTACTAACCCTTTTCATCAATAACTTTCTGTAGCAGATCTGCCATTGCATCACTCTCTGCAATGTCAACAGGTAACTCGCCATCGTAATTAACTGCGGCCACATCACCACCGTTTTCCAAGAGATACCTGGAACACAATATCAAACCTTTTGTAGATACTATTACATGTGGTAACGGGTTAGGAATACGGAGTGTCGACTCGTATTCATACTGGGAGTGTCGTAAGAGTTGACTAAGGTTGCAACCTACCCAGGACAGCAACACTGCAAAGGGACGGAAAACTTGACACCGTGGGAGAGCCACGCTTCGGCATGAATGGGCCGTCTCGACCGGAGTGATACCACTGCCTCACAGAAAACCGGTGTGAAATAGTGCTTGCGCTGTGTTTCACCGAGTGAGTGAGGATACCGGAGGCCCATACCCCTACCCCCTCCCTCTATCTCCTCCCCCCATCCTCCCAAAGGCCGGCAACGCACTTGTGACGCCTCTGGTGATGCAGGTGTCCATGGGCGGCGGTAATCGCTTACCATCAGGCGATACGCCTGCTCGTTTGCCCGTCTATTCCATAAATAAAAAACCGTATAACAACCCGACTGGCTACTGTGGAATAGTAGGAGATGTCTATTGCCTAAAGGATAATCAACAGTGATCTACTTAAGTTGTTGATAATGATGAGATAATATTAAAAGATTACAGGAATAGTCTGTCATTCCGTGTGCATGATGGGTATTTTTTGTTGTTATTACTCATACACCCGTATTTACAAACAACTCATAAGAAATTATCAATTTAAATGGTTCGGTAGCTATCAGTGTGTTCACGATACTAGGAGTTAATGTAAATAACCATTTTTGGTTAGATCTTTTTGACTTTATATAGCCCATAGACTAAACTTAGTAGTCTTACCATTTATTTATTTAAAACCAAAAAAATAACACAAAGATAGGCAATTCATGACCATATAAAATGTTCGCATTACACCATTTCTTTTTGGCAAATAGAAATTATATTTCAAAATGTATGTATGTACTTAAATATATTATGTTTAGTATTGAATTTGGTTATATTTGCTTATAAAGTAGCACCTGATCATTGTTTTTTAGATATTACGTATAGAATGATCTCTGTTATGCCGTTAGCCCCGGTTGTCATAAACACCTATGACAATCGTTATTGGAAAGTCAGTGCCCTCAAATATACTGAAAACTAGTTCAACCTTCAAATTTAGTTCACCCTCAGGGTTGCGGAATTCCGACGTCAGTCACAGGAAAAACTCATATTCTGGTAAAATTAGTTGAACTAGTAGCCGACTTCAATAAATCTTGAGAATTATAAAGGCTAGGATGATGATGATGATGATGTATTATCTGATTTGGATAACCAAAAAGCCAAACAACAAAACAGAAAAAAATATTTATGGCATGAATAACTTTAAAAAACATGAAGATATTTTTATTCTTTATTATTGAATGCTGTCAAAGCATGAGAGTGAACAGTTGAGTTTATGATATCTTTAAGTGTTCAAATGCCAAATAATCTTTATCTTGAGAGAAAAGTGGTTTACAATACATTTAAATCTTTGTTTTTAAAAATCTGAGAGATTAAACTATAACATGCACAACATAAGTTGGTAATTGGCCTAAATAGCACTACTTAAGTAATCGGATTTTCGAGGTCGATAAATTGGTTGTTCCACCGACTAAAAATTCATATCAGCATCTTTTTCTTTACACAAAAATCTTTTAATAATTTTGCTGTATCATATTATACGTCTTCCTAAAACTAAAACGACATCATTTTCATAAACTATATTATTTTATTTCTGTTCGTTTTACATTTAGGCATGTCCCTAAATAAATCATGTTGTTATGTAATTATATAAAAATCAATAAATAAATATTTACCAACTAATGCTACCTAATAAAAATAATAAGTATGTGGATACAGTAAGGTAATCGCAAACCCCTATTAATTTATATTAGGTATATTAACCTATCACTGTGTTACTTGGACAAAAAGTCGACAAAGAAATAACTACTTGAGAACTTTAGCTCCTATGTTTAAAAGTTCTAAATAAACGTTTTTCGATATTGTTCTTATTCGAGACGTGTTCAATGCAAATTCGTTGTTTTTATTGGAAATCTATCTATATAAATAAAATGAATCACCGAAATGTATGTACGCGCATAACTTCCGATCGACTACACCAAATTGGATAATTCTTTTTTTATGTGTATGTTATAGTCAGGACACGGTTTGTATAGAAGAAAATTAAAAGAAAACCGGAAGTATAATGTTTTCTTAGTCCGCGCCCAAAAAAAAAATGGCGGTACGAAGTTCGCCGGGGTAGCTAGTACTATGTAATAAAATGTAACTTAATTAAATGTGGTCTTAAGTCACTAATGTTTAAGGAACTTAATCCTATTTTCTACAGAAATTGACAATAATAAGTAGAGGAAAACATTAGTAGTAATAGGTTACATATTACAGTGGGAATTTTTTAACGAAACTCAAGTCTGTCCCAGTGATTACGAAAAACGCCTGATATATATTTAAAAAAATGTGTTTGATATAATAATGAATTAAAGTATTCAGTTTCCATCAGCTGACTAGTTTGAATGTCTGCCAAGAACAAATTTTATTATTATTATTACATATAGTAAACTTTGCCAGTCGCTTTTTTATGCTAGTATTCATAAGCACATACGAGTACTTTGCAATTGATAGACGTTTCGTCGACGTTGCACTGTCTGTCTGGTCACAGGCGGAATGGTTTCCGCCTGTGACCCGTCGATGCCAGTGTAATATAATAGATGGAATCATACCCGGGACATATTTATCATCACGTTATTTGATTTTTTCCACAGAATTTGGAGGCATGGTGGCAGATCTGGGGACGGCCTTAGGGAATAGGGTGCTGGCATAAGAAGACTAACAGAATAAGAAACGATCAGGCTAACACAACGTTGAAGAAGCCTTTCACTGGGGAAGTTATCAACATCCCCTGAAATAGGGCCATGATATCGATTCAGGAAGGACTTAAAATTACATGTTCTTGGTTCAGCCATCATGATGTTATTGTAGGAATAAATAATATTCTTCGCTCAATCGTCTCCAAGAAGCTGGCCGGGTTTTTACCCACTTACTGGGCGTTAATTTTTGTGATGTGATTTTTTGTTCAATCATAATAAAATATGACCTATATCACTCCTGAATAGTTTCCCTTTCTGTTAGTGATAGAATACTCAGGATCGGATCAGTAGGTACTTCCGAAGATTACCCCTACAAACATACAAAGTTAGAAACTTAGCTCTTTATAATCCTACTAATATTATAAACGCGAAAGTTTGTATGGATGGATGTATGTTACTCTTTCACGCAAAAACTACTGAACAGATTTGGATGAAACTTTTACAGTTATACATATGTTATATATGAGAATAACACATAGGCTACTATTTGCAGCGATAAATGACATACACGCGGGCGGAGCCGCGGGCCACAGCTAGTCTATACTTACTAATATTATAAACGCGAAAGTTTGTAAATATGGATGGATGGATGTTTGTTACTCTTTCATGCAAAATACTGAACGGCTTTGGATGAAAATTTTACAGTAATATAGTTTATACACCAGAATACCACATAGGCTACTATTTGCCGCGATAACTGACATATACGCGGGCGGAGTCGCGGGCGGAGCCGCGGGCAACAACTAGTGATTAATATATTTAAGGTAGGTAAAACACAAAAAAGCAAGATACACAGGTAGATATAGGTTCTAAATCTGAAAGACTTAGTCAGCTCGTTATATAAGCTGTTAATATTCACAAGAATACTGATTCAAAATATTACCTTCGTCTAAATGTAATCATATTTATTCATAATAGAGAATGACTGTCATGCTAGAGTTCATCAATGTATGGGTTTTAAGGTAAACTAACCACTTTGTTCTCATTTTGACTGTATATGGAATTATATTAATAATTACGTTAAATAGAATTGAAATCGTAATTGAAATAAGTACATCATATGATGCCATTAAATGTTATTAGCAACTAGTCAAAGCTTAGTTTTACAAATTTTTGTTGTTACGATTTTGGATAACCCTATTTTCTCTGACTGATTGTGGACCATGCGCACATTTTGAACATGTCGATAGATATCATAAAAGGTCGGTATATTGACTATCTGACACACGCCATCTTGTCTGGGTCTCCTATTGCCCGTAGCGTGATTTATATAACAGCATGAACAAAAAACACAACACTTAACTCAATTAATATTAATTTATTGTTCGTATAAACAATGCACGTATGTATCTGTCCCATTACGGTGAATACTCTTTCATAGAAAATCCGATACCTATTAGGTCAGAGTGACTCAAATTGTGTTTACAGTCTCTGTCTATCAACCACGTTGTATCGCTGCGTCAATGTTGGGTTATTCATCCTTTACAATAAATATGACAATATTGATGTAATAGTTGGAGTTAATAGCTGAACGAATTAATAACATTCAGTGCAATTCTTTGTTTTGTATTTGAACATGATAGATATTGAAACAAACTAAAACCTAGTGATACCTTCAACATAAGCTTTAACCCAAATAATCTTAAGATAGAGTGTTCTCATAGTCTCTCTCTTTCTTACCAGAAGTTTTAAACTATTTTTTTAACAACAAATAACCAAAAACCAAGTCAACTTTTTGTTATAAACAACCAAGTCAACTTTTTGTTATAAACAAACTTAAAAGTAGGGTAATTATTTATATAATTTGTGTCAACAGAGAACTTCATTAGGGAAAACATGAAATGCTTAGTGTTATTCACTAAAAAAAGGTTTAAATATGTACCTAGCTATGCTGAGAAATCCACATGACGCTGTCGCATGCAGTGGTGTCCACCCTTCATTGTCTCCCCTGTTGACATCAGCGCCGTGGGTGACCAGGAATTCCACCATATCCAAGTTGTCGTCTATGCACGCCTGAAAACAACAGTTTTTGGCAACATGTAGAGATTATTTTCTGGTAACTAACGTTTGTAAACAATAGTCGTTAATGTAGTTTTGTCTGTAAATAAAAAAAACGGTAAGGGCGTTTAAGGCACCTTATCTCGATTAAAGCAACGGATAATCAAGAACCTTGAACCTCTCTCTCTCTCTCTCTACACAGCTATGTAGATTGTTACATATTTGTCTACTTTTCGATATTGACGTATGCTTTAATAAACACATACCATCATTTTATATATTGAGACATATAAATTATTAAACATCTTTGTAATGTAGTATACATAAATAACGAAAATAAGATTTTTAAATTACAGTCTGACACATACGTATAACAAATGTACGTACATAGAACCTTGTAAAATCTGATAGTGCTTTGCAGTCGTGTACTAACATTTTAAATCTATTTTCCAAAGAACGTAAAGTATAAAAAGTTTTTGCAAATGCGTTATTTTAATCTGATTTATTTTTTTTAAATGCAACTCCCGCACTAGGAATAAATCCTGTGTCTTGGGGAGGACTTTACAAACATACATGAAACGGACACAAAGAACACCCACACTCAGAACAACAATTTGGGGATCACACAAAGTGTTGTCCTACGTGGGATTTGAACCCACGACACTTGGCGAAGTAGGAAACGGCGTGATGACCGTTAAACCACTAGGCCAAACGTGCAGTCAAATTGATGAATTTGATTGATAGTCTACAGACTCCTGTATTGGTCTAGGTACTTATTGTTCTAGCTTTGAGCAAAAGAATTTGTTCTGTTATATTTTTTGTCATGGCGGCGTTATTTTTTAAATAAAGTAAGTAATTTGATTTATTTATTACTTGGTATAAAAATATATTCACAGCAAAGCTACTTCTCAATATAAGATTGTATATGTAATAAGCTTAATATAACTACATATACCATGTGACCCAAAATTCAACGATAAGCGGGCGCCAAAAGGTAGACCTGCTCATGAGTACATAAGGAAAAATAATAAAAAATATATACTTACCTAGTTTTTTTTTTAGTTACAAGAAAAATTTAGAACTTCTTTGAAAATTTACACCCTGCATGATATTTTGAACGACCACGATGACAATTTTTGTGTAACGTTTTTTAAAAACTGCGGGCAATTTGGTGTTTTTAAGAGTTGTGGTGAATAGTAGCACTTTTTTCCTTATGTACTCGTTAGCAGGTCTACCTTTAGGCACCCGCTTATTGTTGAATTTTGGGACACCCTGTATATGAAAACTCCAAACAATGATTTCATGAAATAATTGACACGGTCGTGGCCGTAATGCTGTCCGTAATAACAAGCATTGTACCAAACTCAACTCTTCGTCATCATCATCCTTTATCGGTTCACTGCTGGATAGAGGCCTCTTCTTACTTAGAAGGTTTAGGCCTACTATATATACCATGCTAGCCAGACAAATCTATACTATTATATAAAGCTGAAGAGTTCGTTTGTTTGTTTGAACGCGCTAATCTCAGGAACTACTGGTCCGATTTGAAAAATCCTTCAGTGTTAGATAGCCCATTTATCGAGGAAGGCTATAGACTATATATCATCTACGGGCTATAGGAGACGCAAACGAGGTTGCGTGGGACAGCTAGTCGGTATATATTTATGTCAAGTTTTTCTTCTCTTTACGGTGATTTTTTCAAGCGTAATTTGCTCGCTTAGTCGGCTCTCACGGGACTACACTACACGGATATCATTATCATATTTATCATAGATAAATTATGAGGTAACAAACATAAAAAAAAACAGTCGAATTGAGAACCTCCTCCTTTCTTTGAAGTCGGTTAAAAATAAATAGCAAGCACATTATGAGCGGATAGTTCAAACGCAACAGCACAAATAGTAAACAAGAACAATCGCAATTACGCGTAGGTACATTGGGTATAACTGATCTCACGTGTGGAAGATTTAAAATTTCACTAGCATTTGCTTCATGGAATATTAGTTCTATTTACGGATGTTCCCTATTAGTTCAGTCAACTATACAGTATGTTTCTCATCCAGTTGTCTAGATAAATTATAACCTCCATCATTTTACACTCGTAAATGTACGTTTTTAAACACTGTTATTTATGAAATTTTGACATGAGGCAAATATTCCAATTTCGCTAGTATCCTTATTAATTTAAATATTATCTACCAAGTGATCGCAAAGACAACAAATAGAGTTAGTTGTTGACGCACAGCAATAAACAGGCACTAGCAACAGCATAATCTACGCTAGCTTTCATTCGCATGTACAGAAATATGAACACTATGAACAAGTTAGTTGGTAGAAGCACATGAATGTGCAACAATACGGAACTGTTGCAGGGTCAGTGCCGTGGTCGGTGGCGCGTGCCGTGCCGGACCGGCGAACCCAGCTTCGGTGTGCCGGTTTATGTAAGGAGAAATAAATAAGACATACTGATCAGAATAAACTTTGCCTATAGCTCCATTAAATATTTTCTGGAATTTTGATGAGTTTGTGAGCACTATAACCATTTTTATGTCAGATTTGATGTTATTACAATTATAGTATTTAACCAGCAACAAATTGGATATACCTAACATTTTACTGTAACTTATAAATACACATGAACTTATTTTGAACATATATTAACGCGGTTATAAAGGACTTAGTTTTAGTATTATTTACATAAGAAACAGTTTATACACCATCTTTAGTATACTATAAACTAGTAATGGCGACAGTAGATTCATAATAATAGCTGTATTATTTCGTTTTACATAAATTCATCGTAAGAGTAATACACAATATTATATTCAACACGGAGTGTTTATTAAATATGAAATAATATTAAGATCGTTAGTCAGATGGAATAATACCGCAGAGCTTAAGTTGTTTTTTTCCAAAATGTATTTTATATAATTAATGAATAATAAATATTTAGTGTCTCGTGAAAATCAAACACCATTTTAAATTGTCAGTTTGTTTAACCACGTTCCTCAACTGTGTAGTTAGTATGTGGCACCTCGAAATCAGTCTCCATATTTGACGTAAATCTTGTTAAACCTATCCCGTCCCTTGTATGCGTATTTGTCCCTTTCTATCATCATATTGTCAATATAGATTCACATCGTCTAGAGATATGGCAATTAACACATAATACGAGTAGTACCTTTCATATAAGAAATACTCCCGATAGACAGAAACGGCGCTTCTAGACGAGCAAAGCCGCGAGCAACAATAAGTAACATACGTATTTGCAAGACAAAACTTGGAAAATATGTAATCGAAAAAGAACTAGAAAAGCATTAATATTGAAAAGCAACTAAATCTTTGTGAAAAAAAAAATACATAAACTATTACTGGCTGTTGATATTGATGATGAAATTCACAATGACCTAACCAGCAGGAAGTCGCAAAAGCACATAAAAACTTGAACTAGTTAATACAATATCAATACATAATAAGGTCTTCTCATCTCACACACGAAAACATTCATTACGTTATCTTTGTAAATTTAAGGATCATACTTTAACTCCATGTTAATTGTGTAACTCTTCATTGAACGCAGCAGCTAATATTCATCAATTGACCCTGACAATTAACGCGTGAGGAGCGTGTGTCGGTTTTGCTAGGTATATCCTAATTGTACACTGATCCATACGTACCTTAAATTTTTTAAATCTTTATTTAAGGAGCTTAGCCACAACTATGACTATGTCGCTCCTACTTTAAATTAAGGACCACTATATTTTGAAACTTTTTATGTGAACTAAATTATGAACATTGACCTTCGCTCATCAACACGCGTTTAACCTCTAGGTATTCATGCATATCATACAGTCGTATGACTGTATGATATGTATGTATGACTGTATGATATGATATACTTATCGTAGTCTGCGAACCCGTTTTCGCACAGAAAAACTTTCATGAAAACGTATCGAATTATATGATATTGAAATGTTCGCTTAGCTAAAATTATAGCGGTTGCAAAACTATATATTTGACATTGGATTTAGCGCGTCGTCGCTTTCCCACGAAATGGTGTGACCTTCACTCTAATTTATGTGATATTTTTAACGTTAGCCAGACGTAAAGGTTTATATAGTACAGATGGTGACATAATTGACAAAGAACATTGAGGTAGTAACGCATTATCTGAGTACTCCGGATATGACCGATATTCCTGTTGTGAACTCAACAAGAACAATAAAGGCTTAGATATGCAATTGTTTACAACGATATTAGTTTGAATGTTGTACTGATTACATATATTAACAATATAGGCAAAAACCCTAAATACTTCATAGGTCTATTACGAAAAGCATATTTTGGTTAAGTTACAAAATAAATACGAATGCGTTAATTTGTATAAGGATTTATTTAAATAAAAACAAACTTGTCGGTGGTATTTCATCTATATATATAAAATTGAAATACCACTCACTGATTAATCACGAAATTTCAGAAACTATAACACCTACAAACTTGAAATTTGGCAGGTAGGTTCCTTATAGGATGTAGACATCCGACAAGAACGGATTTTACGAAACTCTACCCCTAAGGGGGTAAAACGGGGGTTGAAAGTTTTTATGAAAGTCCTATGTTGTTAAAGTAATTATGGCAGAAGGATTTTAAATGGTATTTAAGTATAAGAATTATCATATATATATATACTAGCTTTGCCCCGCGGCATTACCCGCGGTTGCTGTTGTACCGCATTTTATCCAAAAAATCATCATCATCATCAGCCTATTCCAGTCCACTGCTGGACATAGGCCTCTCCTATTGCACGACTTTCTGATCAATTTTGAGCTACTCGCATGCAGCTCCTGCTAGTCAGCTTGCACAAGTCACCACTTGGCTTGTGTAAAAGTGGTAAAAGTACAGTCTAATACTCCCTTCTCTTATAAAAAGGGAATCAATAACACAAGACAGACTAATTCGTAAAAAGATACATTCATCATCGTGCATCTATAGATTAACAACGATTTTAATTCAATAGATGCTGCTGATGAGTATTTACGTAAGTTATATTTCAGTAAAACGAGACGTCAAAGAAAAACAACATTTTTCACCCTCGACCAAAAAGGGGTGTTATAAGTTTCACGTGTCTGTCTGTCTGTCTGTGGCACCGTAGCTCCCGAACGGATGAAGCGATTTCAATTTACTTTTTTTTGTATGAAAGGTGAGTTACGTGCGAGTGTTCTTAGACATGTTTCATGAAAATCGGTTGAGCCTTTAAAATTATGGGGGTGAAAGTAGGGAAGAGTAACCGAATGTCTGCAAAAATATCATCGAGTTTTTTTACTTTTTAAAGGGAACTCAGGTTATTATGTCGGGTTTTTTTTTTTTTTTTGAGAATTTATACAATTATTAAATTAAGTACATCAACACAGTGAAAACAAAACAGCAAACTTAGTGCATTAGAAAATCACATCACAATATACTATTCATTTTCTAATTAATTAACAATTCACTGAATAGCACTCATGATGTAAATTTAATAGGTTATGTAAGCCAAAATAATTAATACAGTTAGTTGTATTTAATAAAACTGACATCATGACAAAGTGTCTTCTGTCCATAGTCAACTCTGTCTCTTAGCATACTACATAAATATAAACATGAATCACTGCATGACAAGACAAAACCCATTAAATATAAATTAAAATAGAAATATCTATCGTAAAAATCTCTAACCACTAACCCGTTTGTAATAGTTAATAGAGGTTGATTATACGTACATAATATGCACGAGATTAAATTCTTGTTTGAAGCTAAGAGTATGTAATAAACCAACACCATTATATTAGTGGTGTAGTCGGTGGCTACTACAAATACCAAACTTTACGAAAACCTTTGCCCAAAATTCACCAAAATCACTACGCGTGTGGTATTTATTTCTGACGTAGCTATAATGTCCACTACTGGTCGCTGATGTGACCTCGAATTTAAATCTTTCCCACCCAATTCCAAAATAACGCGACATACTTTATTCAGTAACACACGTCACACTGTCTGAAAATTTGGATCAGCAATGACAGCTTTAAAAACAGATCTCGTTAACTAGCTTTGGTTTAATAAAAAAAAAATATGTTTCGGACAGAATAGGAGAACCAGTCCCATTTCATTTTACTTCAAACAGTGTTAAAATGTGGGCAAAATGCAGAGTTAAAGTATGTACTCGCAGAATCGGTGGCAACAAGTCATCGACCCAATTTACTATCTAACGAGATGACTATCACAAACTATAAATACTGAGTGTTACGTTAGACGTATAGCGAAGACAAAACGCATCCGCGATTTGACGTTGCCAAAATAATAACTCACTGAACATGATGGCAATAACATATTGTTGGATGTTTACCATTATCATAAATATAATAGTCTTGGATCTAATATGTATCGAACATTATTCAAAATGAATAACTTTTGCAGTGCGAATCAGTTGTTTCGTCTTTAAAATGCGATGTACTTTAAATAGGTTGCGATATTATTGTTACGGAAAATGGGTCGATCTCGAAATTAGAAAACGATTTACATAGATTGAGTACAAATTCTCGGACCAGTATCATGACTGCGGTGTGTTAATAAACCAAACCAATGCGGTCGGAAAACAAAATGTCGAACATTGAAGCTGTAAGTAATATCTATATATCTCATATATAAAATTCTCGTGTCACAATGTTAGTTACCATACTCCTCTGAAACGGCTGGACCGATTTTTATGAAATTTGGTGTACATATCGGGTAGGTCTGAGAATCGACCAACATTTATTCTTTATACCCCATTTTTTAATGGCAAAACAACATTTTCCGGATCAGCTAGTATATCTATAAAACCCTATTACGAACATGTCAAGTGTCTCAATTTTTAGCATGTAGCCGCAACTCTAAGATGAGCAGGGTAGGTATTTTGTGCCAACGGTATTGTCAATTATTACAAAACTGGTGCAATCGACACACTGCACGGATTCTAATGGAGGCACGGTATAGGAGATTGTTGAATATTAATACCTGCACATATGCCATCACCCGCATGTAACACGCGAATTGCGAATGTTCAGTACGGACCGGGATGTACAGTTTCATCGTATGCTAGTAGTTAAATATTAGTTTCATATTATCTTAGTCATAATGAGCGGTTACACGTGGTACGGTTTAGATGTTATCCATTGCAATAAATATATATCGATATTTTATCAGGCTATTCTGTGTTGAACTATTTATGAGGTTTGGTCTAAGTTGGAGGCACAGTTCGCGTCAATGAGTCCAAAATTCCAAATAAATGATAACATTATGAAAATGTTTAATGGCAATTGATGTGGTTGAAATTATAAAAAAATATTAATTACAGTAGTATGTTCAAGCATGCAACTGGGACCCATAAAATTTGAGAATGAAGTTACAAATCCTACATAAAAATTAAGAAAACAATAATGTTTGTAAAAAATATATTTGCTACCATGTGTATAACGTAACAACATGCCAATGCCATAGTTATCATCATTGGCACGTCTGGAGTTTATATCTGATCTGAGGTAACTAACCGCACTTTATAAATAGGGCAGGCGCACACGCCCGTCCAGATGCGGTACGCACGCGGAACATAAATATAAAAATATATATTATAGCAATCAATAAAATGATCAGGGCGGCTCGTGCCGATGATGCAAACAAAGATGAATCCGTGTAGGTCACCGGACTGACAGCCGACAGGTACTATTAATCTGTCCAACAGGAAATCGATTTTAACAATTTTGTCAAAGTGTACTATTTTATGTAAAGTATCATAACTTACATATATGTATTTACATTTAAGTATAACATGTATGTATTTACAAAAAAAATGTATATGGGGCATTCTACATTTCTACCGACAATGACGTGTCTCCTCAAGAAAAAAAAAACGGTATTCGTCCAAAATTGAAGTTTATCAAATTTTATTTTACAAGATTTGTTTGGGACCATATGGTCATTATAATAATACTAAAATCAAGCCTTTAATGTTTTTGCTTTTTATAAAAATACTAGCTTTTACACGCGGCTTCGCTCACGCACCTTTCATCCCCTGATTTACTGCCTTAGGGGTGGAATTTCAAAAATTTCTTTCTTAGTGCTCACTTACGTTATATAAAGAACCTACATGCAAAATTTCAGGATTCTAGCTTCAGCGGTTTGGGCTGTGCGTTGATCTCTGGGTATGTCACAGTCACCTTACTCTTTTATAATATAGAAGATTGTGACACAGAGTATACGAAATGTGTGACAGAGGTGTTTTACATACAAATAAAATGTGTCTCTTTGCGCCGGTTAATGTTAAAAAATGATCTCGCTTAAAATAATTATATAGGACCCTTTAATATACAATTATTTATTGAATTCTGAATAATATAATTAGATAAATTAGAATAGAATAAACGCAAAGGTTCATACTATTAAACAAAAAAATATTTTGTGGTTGGGCTGACGACAAAATATTTTTTTGTTTAGTTTATACGGCTGTATAGGTTTTTTCTTGCTATCTTCCTTCATGCATTTCTCAAAACAAAAAACGCGCCTTAGCTGTTTGACCTTCAACGCTAAGCAACAGTACAGGTTCCTCTTCCCCCTTGGTCGAACACGGTTATTTTACACCTCTGCCACGAGGCACCTCGGTCACAAAAAACTGTGACGGAGTTTTCATTTTCGTCTGGAACTTTGCCTTGATTGATTTTCGCAATAGTTAATTAATATTTTTTGTGTTCTGAATATTAAATTATCTAATATTTTATTCATTTACTAGCGACCCGCCCCGGCTTCGCACGGGTGGATTTCAGATGCCCCCACCGACGACACGATTCGTGCATTTTAAATCTGTAATATGTTTGAATATATTCATTTAACTTAGATATTGTAAAGGGCCATTTTGATCTATATTAAATGCACAATGTATTTAATTTACTTAATTGTATAAGGATTCATTCTGTATTGCTTAAAATCGCTTCGTAAATAAGCCATTATTTCTCGTAAAAAGAAAGGAATAAAAAATGGTTGTTGTGGGTTATCCTTAAGAGATAGACATATACCGTCGCGGACTTTTTTGTAGATCTTTTTAAGGTGTATAATACTGTAGTACATTATTTTGATCTATCTCGTAGGGTGCAACCAGCGTTTGCAATGTAAGCGCAAAAAATGTGTTTATTTGCTACATCACATTAGAAACCTCGAAAATTAACAGTGTTTCCATACTATATTATGCATTTATTATACATAAAAACCTTCCTCTTGAATCACTCTATCTATTAAAGAAACCCACATCAAAATCCGTTGCGTAGTTTTAAAGATTTAAGCACACAAAGGGACATAGGGACAGAGAAAGCGACTTTGTTTTATACTATGTAGTGATGGTCTTATCATCGGGGTAATTAAAAAATAACGCTATGTTTAACTACACCGATGATCTGCGGTGGTAAGGCAGCGAGACTGTCATGAAAAAAAAATACAAGAAACTGAAAAAGTTGCAGAAATTAATCGAAAAGACTTAGAAAGATACCACGTCCCAAAAAGCTAGTCAAAAATAGGACACCAAGAGGACACAGACAAATAAAAAGAAAATGGCAAGAAACAAGAAGAGAACAACAGAAAGCTTTGCAAAACTTTCTAATGAATACTCCGGCTTCCACACTTGTTCCTTCAAGCTCCAGGTTACTTCCTTCAAATTCTAGAGCTCGTTAAAAAAATCTTCGTTAACTGGACAATAATTTTAAAGTACATTAAATTTTATAAAATTAATACTTTTTTTTTTAATCTAAAAATGTATCACTCGGATTGTCGGTAGAAAAGTAGAACGCCCCATATATGTGATTAAAATAGTTGCCTAGTACCCATAACACAAGCTCTGCTTAGCTTGGGACTAGATGGCGTTGTGTGTAGGATGTCCGAAATATTTATTATAATTTATTATTTATATGTATTGCTACATCACTTTATCAGTTTGGCTTTTAAAACTGCCAGCCTGAAGCTAAAGTAAAAACAGTTTTACTGAATAAAAAAAATACACTTTAAAGATCGTTTTTTGTTCTCATAACCAATAATAAATTAAATTAAAAAGTCTTTTAAAAACAAGCTTTAACTAGAATGCCTCGATACGAATCAAACGAGTCCAAACTCGATGATATTGCGACGTTATTTACAGAGTTCCTATGGCCACCTTCCAGCTCCAGCATCAGATCAGCTCCATGTCATTATAATATTGTAGGTATTGTCACGCTTTATATATAATAAATATGCTTACAAAATTTCAGCAAAATCGGGTGAAGAAATTGCTTCAAAATTGAGTTTCAAGATTCCACCCGAACATACAAGCATACATACATACATTGCAAGTTAATAAAAAGCATGTAAAAAAGATCTCAATTCATAATCATTTCTAAAAAAACGTTGTGAAAGCTTTTTTTGGCAGGTTAAGAAAAGAATATACATATTTGAAGTTGTACAACACGCGAACGTTGACTTTCTACTACATTTAAAAATGAATCGCCGAAATGTATCATCGACTGCACCAAATTAAATAATTCTTTTTTTCATGTGTTCGTTATTGTTGGGACAAGGTTTGTGTACAAGAAAAATTATAAGATAACGGGAAGTGAATTTTATTTGTCCGCGACGGGAAGCTGAGACAGATGTGTAAATATGGCAGTACGAAGTGACCACGGCCAGTGCAACCTGGTTGAAACGTCAGGCAAACAGAGGTATGTAATACCTCGAAATAAGTGATCGCGTTAATTCCCGTAAAAATAATTATCATTATATCATGGAACGCAAAAGTTTAAAAGTTAGTATAGGTACGAAGTTCGCCGGGTCAGCTAGTAAAATATAATTCGTAACAGAAACACAACATTACTACGTTATTTACTTTTCTAAACTGGATACCTATAGTCCTATATACATAAACAACCATCTAAGTGAAAATCTCCTCCTATAAATTAAACTACATAACGTCATCAGCCTGTTGTAGTCCACAGCTGGACATAGGCTCTCTCAAGGCATACCACCAAGCCTGATGAAGTGGATGATGCATACATATAACTGTCGTTATACATATAGCATAGATAAGTTTTGTAAATTATTCAAATATTTTTAAGGAGCAACAAGTACAACTGTCCACATAAGTGTAAAAACAAAAAAAAAACAAAATTCACAATACAATTGTGTACAATTAAGTAATTAACCTAAAACAAAATTCACCATTTAACATTAGAATATTTCAAATCACACCATTAATTGTAGTGTTATAATAGAAATCACCAAATATAACTATTACACTGCTTATTTTTCTATTATAATTTAAGAATTTCATAACGCATTTGCAGTTAACATGCAACATTTATATGTAAATGTGTATGTATCATGTACGGAAACAGTTAATAAACTTAACCAGTCTCGCTCCTATAATTTAGAAGATATGAAATTTGATAAAAAGATATACAGTAATCTTCAAAAAATATCATCAGTCTTTAACAAATCCACTTTTAGCCATAGGCGTCTCCTTAGAAAGGAGGTTTTGGGCCATGTTGGCCATCTTGGCCAACCCCGTAGGTAGGTTTGAGTCATTCCTTCTCTTTCTTACTTCAACTGCAAAGTGAGACAACAGAGTTATTACTTATGGTCTTGGGTATTTTGCTCCCTTAACCGAGTCTTAACTTTTACGGCACCCACAAGCTGAATAGGGGTTTTGATTGACACTGTATTCATAAACGGGTAACCGTAACTACACGGTCAAAAAGCAACCATTCGTAATCGTGAAATATTTATTTTTCTACTTAACTTTTTGCAAAATTTAAGTGCGAATGAAGTCAACCCGAAATACGTAAGAACAAGGCAAAAAAAAACATACAGTGGAACATAGAACCTCCTCCCTTTTAAAAAAAGTTGTGTTTGGTTTAAGGAAAATTATCCAAAAAAAATAGTCTACACTTGCGTCGACATTTAAAATCATAACATATTCAAATATTTATCCGAAGCAATCTAAGTGAGAATAGAAAAAGCAATAAATTTAAATTTCTTTTACATAGTTCAAGTAAATGTTGTGACCCTTCATAAGAATAAAATATATCATCAACAACCCATAACGTCCCACTGCTGGGATCGGGTCTCCTCTCAGGAGAGGGTTAAGGCCATACGTCCCCGCTGCTGTGCTGGCTAGTGCGGGTTGAGGACTAAAATATCAATAACCGATTTCAAGTGAGTCACTATCATTTCTATGTCGAACTCAGGTATATAATGTATTTATTAGGTAGGTATACATTGTGACAACCGATGCGCCAACCGCAATATTGTCGAGCTAAAATTACGGTGATCTAAACCAAATAGATGAGTGTGACGTACCATTGAGATTATACAGAGTGAACGTATATATATAATATAGATATGTTTACATTCGTGCGCTTTCATGTTCATCTTGCGTCAAACGTAAGCAACATTACTCACTTATATATATGCGCCTCAGTCAGACGTAGATATTGACGCGTGGGAACTCTAGTTATAAACTCTTTTGCAAAAAAAACGGGCACTTAAGCAAATAACTATTATATAGTTACTATTAGCTTGTTTGACAATTTTAGGTATTGTTATCCTCAGAATTTTATAAATTAATTAGGAAGGAATAGTTTTTATCAGTTTTATCATAACATTTTGATTAAATTATTGAGAAATGATGTTTAAGCTCAAAACACTTATATTGTACCTGCTCGCTAAATAAAAATGAAACGCGTTAATTTCTTTGTTTTTCTTGAATACATTAAAAGCAGATAAAAGTTTAGTATTGAAAGAACCTACCGAAAGAACAAGCGGGCTTTCGTCCAGGTTTCTCTACAATTGATCATATATTTACTGTTACACAAATTATCGAAAAATATGAAGAATATGGTAAAACGCTCTATATTGCTTTCGTCGACTATCACAAAGCATTCGATTCAATCGCTCACACTGCTCTGTGGAGGGCTCTGTACCGACAAGGAGTACCTAAGAAGTACATTAAAATATTAGAAGAAATATATATAAGGAGTAAAGCAAAAGTAAAGCTAGAGAGACAAGGAAGACCATTTAATGTACAGCGAGGAGTACGACAGGGTGATCCAATATCTGCGAATTTATTTACTGCCCTTCTCGAAGACATTTTTCGCAACCTAGAGTGGAGCTCCCTAGGTATAAATGTGAATGGTGAGTTGTTGAACCACTTGCGCTTTGCTGATGACATTATACTTATCTGTGAAAATCACTGGCAATTGGAATATATGTTACAAACACTAGACCAGGAAAGCCGAAAATGCGGTTTAACTATGAATATGGAAAAAACATGTGCAATGACTAACGGAGAACAAGTACCAATGAAAATACAATCAAATTTGCTGAAGTATGTTGAAGAGTATACTTACTTGGGCCAGAGAATTACGTTCCGAGAACAGACACTAGGCGAGGTAGAGCGTAGAATAAAACTTGCCTGGAAACGATACTGGGCACTAAAACATATTTTTAAATCCAATCTACCTATGAAGTTAAAGAAAAAAGCTTTCGAAACCGTAGTGGCTCCCACACTGCTCTACAGTTGTCAGAGCTGGGCTTTGACGAAACAAATTATAAATAAACTCCAAGTCTTTCAACGAGCAGCCGAAAGAAGCATGATGGGACTGAAACTGAATCAAAAAATAAGAAACTCAGAAATCAGAAAGAATTCCAACCTTGTAGATGTAGCAGAAACAGCCTGTAGACTAAAATGGCGCTGGGCAGGCCATGTGTCACGTGTAAATGATGGGCGCTGGAGTGAACGTATTTTGCACTGGTGGCCACGAGAGGAAAAACGCCGCCGCGGACGACCTAGACGACGTTGGAGCGACGACATAGTGCGAGCGGTGGGATCTACTTGGACTAGACTTGCCAAAGACAGGAAACAGTGGAGATATATGGAGGAGGCCTTTGCTCAAATTTGGGTACCCAAAATAGAAAAAGCTCAGTAACGGTTTCGTTATAATTTAATTGTACTGATTATTCGAAATTGAAGTGGATCACTTAGATTACTAAAACATTAGTACATTGTGGATTTGCGGTATTTAATAGTGTATAATTTAATTTGAATGTTGATTAGTGTTTGATTAATGATGGTAATGTGAAGGTGAATTTTTGACATTGTAATGCATGAACATATGTAAATACTAACTTATTTTAATTGTTTTTGATTTGTAAATACACATTAAGTATTTAGTAACTGCCTCGGTAGCGCAGTGGTAGCGTATGCGACTGCTGTGCTTGAGGTCTCGGGTTCGATTCCCGGGCCGGACCAAATGTGTGTATGATCTGCAAATGTTTGTTTCGGAGTTTGGGTGCCTTCTATGTGTAGTATGTGTGTATTTACAGGAAAAAATGGTATTACTATTGTTATTTTTTTATTAATGATTAATTATTTTATGATAAGTGTATAATGGCGTTTGAAAGTCAATTGATCATTGAATTAGGAATAGACATTGTAAACAATTACTGTTATTGAAACTTTGCACAGCAAGTCAAATAGCGATCCTATGTATGATTATTTTCTTATTGTAATTTAAATTTTGGGAATAAATGGCTTTATTATTATTATTATTATTATATTGAGTGTGACCCCCTCTTGCTGAAATCATGGCTTGCATTCGTCTGGGCATGCTAGCGAGTATATCTTTATGGTTTCTTGGGAAAAACGTTCCCACTCCGCGGTAATCACATTCTTTAGCTCTCTGATGGTATGCGGAGCCGGCTGCACTGATCTCACTCGTCGCTTCAGAACGTCCCAGACATGCTCTATGGGATTGAGGTCTGGACTTCTAGTTGGCCAGTCCAAACGACGAATTCCGACTTCTAGCATATACGCTTCCACGTCGCCAGGGAGCGAGCGTTGTCGTCCATAAAAATTGAGTTTTCGCCAAGAGCGGTTAAAGCGGGTTGTGCATAAGAAATTAGAACTTCCGTTATGTATCGGTATCCAGTCAGTGTACCGTTTTCGATGAAGACTAACTCAGTACGATCCATAGAATTTATTCCTGCCCAAAACATAACAGAGCCCCCTCCATAAGGGGTGATTTCTTCAAAACATGCCTCTGCAAAGCGTTCTCCTCGTCTACGTAGCTCTCGCCGACGTCAGTCTTCACCATGCAGAGATATCCTGGCTTCATCGGAGAACAATACCCTATATCAGTCTTCATGAGTCCATGACACACAATTTCGAGCGAAGCTAAGCCTGGCAACTCGATGTCCACGGAGTAATTTAGGGCCGCGTGCCGGGCGATGACTGTGTATATTAGCAGCGAGAAGCCTCCTCCTGACCGTCCATAGACTAATTTGCACATTTCTTACTTCTTCGAGGCTGTTCTTGAGGTCCACATAAGAAGATTTGCGATTTCTCAACGCTTGACTAACCAGAAAACGATCATCCCGTGGTTCGGTACATGTCTTTCTGCCAGAACCAGGCCTTCTCTTGACGGAACCGGTCTCTTGATAGCGCTACCAGGTCCTTTGAACTGTCGACCGACTCACATTTAGCCTCTGAGCCACGAAGCATTGGCTGCAACTTTCTTCAAGCAGCGCAATAATTTTGCTCGCTTTTATCACTTTTGATACTTTGAAGTATCGATACATTCTATTCGATACCGTGTCCCTCCCTATGTTTAATGTTCGTATTTGATGTACGTTTAAAAGTCGCAGGAGACGGCAATGGCTTGCTAACAAACGCGTTTTGTGTTAGCAAATCATGCTAGCAAACCATGTTCAGGAGCAGGAGACGCCTTTATCGAAACAGAAGATCACAAAAAAGCTAATGAATATTTTTTTTACAGATTTGAACGGTCTGTATTTAATTTCCCTGAAAGGGTAAAGAACACTTTCAAATCAAAAATTACCTTCCGGGAATTCCTGAATTGATTGGTAATATTTAGTTTAGCTCTGGCAAAACCTCGGGTTAAAAGGAAAAAATCTAATCTGCGGACTGGACGCTACCGCCTGGTTAAAATTTGACTGTTCCATTAGAAACACTGCATAATTAACAGTGTTATTTTTAAACCTGTCAGTGCTAAATGCAATGATAGACAGGCAGGCTTTATGGAAATATACTCATATGACCTATTCAGCATCGTCTAAATTGCATTTTTTCAATACTTTTATTCTCTACTAGTTTCCGACCGCGGCTTCGCTCGCATTTAATAAAAAGTAACCTATGTTACTTCTAATACCTACATAAACTATCTTATGATGGATCTAGAAGCCAATTGTTTAAACACTTAACACCAAATTACACACCTGATCCACAATACATCATCTTCCTATATATAAAAACCATTTGCTGCTCGTTTGTCTCGCTAAAACTCGAGAACGGCTGGGCCGATTAAGCTGATTTTGGTTTTGAAATGTTTGTCGTAGTCCAGGCAAGGTTTAAACGGTGAAAAAATTAAAAATAACTTGAAAATCCAAATGTCACGTGTACGAAGTAACTGGCACAGCTATACTCTGTCCATTACTTTATTTTATTTTTGACAGTTCAAGAAATTTTGAAATTAGTGACGCCCTCACTCATTACCGATTCGATTTGAAACGAATAGCGATTTTATTTATGAAGAACTTTCAAACGTTTTAATTAAATATTTTTTGTTGAAATATTAATTATGCCTTTATTAGTTTTTTATATTATGTAAGAAATAAACAAAAATATAAATAATAAATCAGTAAATTAGATGAATGAACAGAGTTATTGTTCTTTACTCTTGGTTTGATCCTAAATTCCAAGATTTCGACTTAATTCCTTGCAAAAATTCAATCTTGGAGTCATAGATACAATTTTTATTTCCTTTTTTTATTAAATTTACAGAAAAAATACTTACATGAAGTCAAATTATTTTTATCATATGATCGATTTGTCGTATTTCAAGTACTGTTTTATAGTCTGTGGTTGTTTGTTATGCACAGACCACTTCACTAAAGTACCGTCACCGTCAATAAAGTACGACATTACTGTAGTACATAATTCCGAAAAAAAATATGATAATTTATAGGCGTGAGCTGTCAAAAAGAAAATAAAGTAATGGACAGAGTATAGTATGTTATATTTTTTGTCATAACTTATTATATTACGACAGTTCAAGTTATACTGGCCAATAAATTAACCAAAAATGAATTAAGGTCGTAAGTATTTGTGCACTAGACAGACTAGAAATAAAAATTTTCAGAAAATAACTGTATAATCTACACACAAAGTCGTATAGCAGAAAGAAGCGACTATAATTAAAACTTTCAATTTACCGTTTTTTCAACCTATAGTAGATTCGTTAATATTTATAAACACTTGAGAATTATAATCAATAAATGCTCATACACTGATTATTTTTTATCTATTGTGGTTAGTCTTATAACTGTACAACATTCACAACTCGTTACCCGCAAATATTTGGTGTTGCTTTTGGCCCGTATTTTTGTAACAAGGTTGTATATATTTGTATCGACTGATCTTGACACACAGATTTATGTAAATCATACCGACGTTTACTTGATGCTCTAAATTAACAATGAAATTTCAATAGCCCTAAAGGAAAGTATCTATTTTTTTGTTTTAACATATAATTTAAATATTATTATTAAATTTTAATAAATTAGACTGAAAAGTTGATACCTACTTACTAATTATTTATTCTATAATTTGAGATTAAATAAACTTTAATGTTTGATAAAAATAGTAAAGACAAACATTTTCATAGACGTTTTCTGTCAATTTTGAAAGGCATTTTTCGGGATTATCTTATACTAGCTGACCCACGCAACCTTGTTTTCGTCTCCTAATGCCCATAGCGTAATAATTTTCTTCCGTTTTTGAAACATTTTTCATTGGTGCTCCGCTCCTATTAGTCTTAGCGTGACGATATATAGCCTTCCTCGATAAATGGGCTATCTAACACTGAAAGAATTTTTCAAATCGGACCAGTAGTTCCTGAGATTAGTGCGTTCAAACAAACAAACTCTTTAGCTTTATAATATTAGTATAGATTTACTTTTGTGAAAAAAAATGACCTAGAAATAACACAAACAGTGTAAATTAAAATCAATAACATAGTAGTGGTAACCAATGATAATAATGATGCCAGTTTATTACCAAAATCCTAGTAGGTGACTTTCATGAGCAACGTTCTGATGCAACTTGTTTCATGTAATCTACATTATCTCAGAAGAAGTGATTAATGATTATGTATTCCTTCCTAACCAATTACTACACAGAAGACTACTTTTTATTATTTATACTTTAATAT
Organism: Diaphora mendica; assembly: GCA_949125395.1. Lineage (NCBI taxonomy): Eukaryota > Metazoa > Arthropoda > Insecta > Lepidoptera > Erebidae > Diaphora > Diaphora mendica. The sequence continues at coordinate 6,581,408 of OX421312.1, read as the reverse complement.
ATTTAAAAATCAATGCCACTTTTCGTTGTAATTTTATAACTCAAGAATGGGCTCACCTATCCAAACCAAATGTTTAGGCTTTGTTCGGACTATTTATACTTTGTACATTCGTTTATTTTCTTTTTGACAGCTCACGCCTATAAATTACTGTTTTTTTTTTTCGGAATTATGTACTACAGTAATGTCGTACTTTATTGACGGTGACGGTACTTTAGTGAAGTGGCCTGTGCATAACAAACAACCACAGACTATAAGACAGTACTCGAAATACGATAAATCGATCATATGATAAAAATAATTTGACTTCATGTAAATATTTTTTCTGTAAATTTAATAAAAAAGGAAATAAAAGTAGTATCTATGACTCCAAGATTGATTATTTGCAAGGAATTAAATCGAAATCTTTGAATTTAGGATCAAATCAAGAGTAAAGAACAATAACTCTGTTCATTCATCTAATTTACTGATTTATATTTTTGTTTATTTCTTACATAATATAAAAAACCAATAAAGGATTCAATAATATTTAAACTAAAATATTTAATTAAATCGATTGAAAGTTCTTCATAAATAAGATAGCTTTTCATTTCAAATCGAATCGGTAATGTGTGAGGGCGTCACTATTTCGAAATTTCTTGAACTGTCAAAAAGAAAATAAACGAATGGACAGAGTATAGTAGATGGTTTATGTGAAGTTTGCACAAAATCGGTTGGGCGGTTCCTCATTTATCACATTTTTATAATAACCGACATACACGCGGGCGGAGCCGCGGGCAACAGCTAGTATATTTTATATTTCGGACATCTAACACACAACGCCATGTAGTCCCAAGTTAAGCAGAGCTTGTGTTATGGGTACTAGACAACTGATATAAATACATATATGTATATACTTTTTACATTTCTGCAATTAACAGAAATACAAAACAATGATGTATGAATATTGTTTAGATTTATGCTGAAGCAGTTGCCAGTTTCGATTTGTATCAATGCCAACTCTTGATCTACCAGACAAAAAGCATGTGCGTGTTTCTTTCCCACATCTAGAAATGCTATTTTTTTGCAAAATTATAAACATACTAGCTGTGACCGCTACTTCGTACACATAACATTTTGATTTTTAAATTATTTTAACATTTTCACCGTTTAAACCTTACCTGGACTACGACAAACATTTCGAAACTAAAATCAGCTAAATCGGCCCAGCTGTTCGCGAGTTTCAGCGAGTCAAACAAACAGCAATTGATTTTTATATATAAGAAAATATGATAAAGGAAATCGCCTATTTGAAGATTAAGAGAAAAGGTTCATAGAAGGCATTGTCGTATATATTTGTTGTATTTGGACATACACTCAAGTGATGCTCAAAATTTTTCCCTGCCGTCAATTGCGTTTCGTTTGTGTATGTACATTTGTGATTTGATAAATTCACAATATTACAAGTTTAGTCTTAAGCTGTCAGCTGGAGACCGACCCGCGCCGCTAAGACTCTACCAAGACTGTAATCATTACATATTATAATAAAGAATAATGGCTGACACATGAAACGCGACGCCAAAATCGTTAAGCGATACATCTACCAAATTTAAGATTAATACTTGAATTCCATATTTGTAATTATTGATATACTAATTATTGCCCGCGTGTATGTCGGTTATCGCGGCAAATAGTAGCCTATGTGTTATTCTGCATTATAAGCTATAGGTATTACTGTAAAGTTTCATCCAAATCCGTTCAGTAGTTCTTGCGTGAAAGAGTAATAATCATCCATCCATACTTACAAACTTTCGCATTTATAATATTAGTAGGAAATAGGATAATATTAGGTTCACTTTCCCAAAACGCGTGTGCGATGTAACTAAAAATTCTCCTGTCTTTATTTAATATGAATATTTGATAAATGAACAAAACTAAGTTAAGAATTGGAGTAAAGGACAATTTACTATAGGAGTGAGTTTCTAAATAATTACCTTTATTCGGTAATATAAAGTGTGAATTGAAACTAAACTAGAATTAAAATGGCGGTTGGCTGATAACAAACCAATAAAAGTGTCGCACGGTAAACAATGTCGATACGGTCGTCACACATGTATGTAAAACTAAAAATAATTAAAAAGAACAAACCGAAGTTGCCAAATACTAACCAAGCAGAGAGCTCATTTAAATTGTAAAGTTTATTATTTCTAGTACAGAAAATGAACAGAGTCAGTTAACGTATGAACTGAAAACGTTACAACATCCCGATATTTTAGAGTTTAATTGGGAAAGAACTGGTACAATTATTGCTTATTACATCAAATTGAATGTACCTCACTACTACTGTATTCGTTTAACAATTAGTACTATTCAGCACTCGATATGCCCGGCATTACACCATTTGAAACAAAGTGTACTACTACAACTACCACTGATAGTAACTTAAAATTATATTAAGTTTGTTCCGTACTCCTTTGAAAAAGCCGTGTAGGATCTTTATAATTGACTCAAGAAGGTAATACAGTTTTAGAGTGTACCTAACTAAAATACTTTTTACTAACTTTCATTCCCAGCTAAACTGGTGTAGATCTCGATAACCGTATGTCAATGTGCCTTGACCAAATAACTCTGTTTGGTTTATGGTGTTATAGAAACTATTTTCTATTGTATATTTGAAAAACGGTCTGACTCGATATTAATGTGTAGAAAGTAACGAAGTATCTTGTCTTTAGAAGAGCTTCAAATGAATACAATTTTATTTCTGGCTATTTGAAACAACAGATGTCAGCCGAATGCGCTATTTCAAATAAGCTAAACATTTAAAATGGGTTTCCAATGACAACACAATTAATAGTACTGCCAACAAACGCCTATAAAACGTCATTAAAAAACATTCCGACAGTACTTAAATAGCAGTGAGGCCCCTGATTTGAAAGATGCTTAAATCATTACACGATTAAACGATCATCCAAAGATGCAAAATCTGTAACATGCCCAAAATATTAACACGAAACAACTGTCTAGAATGAAAATGCCTTATTTGCATCGTATGCTTACGACCTTTAAATCTACGCTCCTGTAATACACGCTGTACAGTAATCGTATTCCCATGCGTCAACGGCAAACTGGAGCAATGCATGTACCAGTATATCGTGTTAAGAATAGTATGTCCAGTTTCATCTACGACCTACGTCATTGTTATGGTGGTACGGTTTTGAAAAAGAAATTGTTAGATCAGTTAGTGTTGTCAGCAGTAAAGTTTAAGTAATAGTGTAGTCTACACAAGTTGAATGTTCAAAGGTGATTATTTAAATTAAGGTTATCTATATCATAGAATAAAAAAAATAAAAAACTAAAACCCAACTACGACAAAAAACGACACTGAAAAGTATGAAACAAGTTTCAAAAGCCGTAGTCACACGTTAGGTAGAAATGTACCATGACACATAAACAACCCGTGACTACGGCTTTTGAAACTTATTTCATACTTTTTCAGCGTCGTTTTTTGTCGTAGTTGGGTTTTAGTTTTTAATTATTATTTTTTACAATGTTTGGTGCCTCTATAATATTAATTTCTTTGCAAAGTATATTTTAAATAGCTATCATAGAAATATCACAATTATCGAATAAATACGGACAGTCACGAGAAAATGCTAATAATATATTTATATATTTGAAATGAAAAAGTAACACCCTTTCGAATGATACCAAACACGGCATATTTATCTCAAATTTATTTTTTAATACAGTACTTTATGTCGGCTAGAGGGCGCTACATTAGAATTAGTGACACATCATATAGCCTATAACCAGCGCAGACGATCAAGACGCTTCTAACGATACCTCATTTGTCCAGTTCTAATAAGTAGTTAAAGAGCTATGAGGGAACATACATAATATATGTCATAGCCTGTCAATATCATAACCTTCCTTTGGCTTTGCCGTAGTCGGGTAAAAAAATAATACGTTACTTACGTTACTCTATTTACATGTAAGGTAGTAGACTCAGGCTGATTTCAGCACGAAAGGCCGGCTTGATCGCGGCTGTACTAATGTCTAACAGACATTAGTACAGCCACATAGACAGGAAACCCTAATATGACAGTATTCTGCTGTCGTGTTTTGTTGGTTAGTGCGAGACCGGAGGCCCAATGATAAAGACGCATCTCAATAGGTCGCCATATTGAGGGTCACCATGCTGCATTTTTGCATTGTCGGCATTCGCAATGAGTATGGTGACCACTACTCCTGTTTTCTTCATGCTTTTCATCAGGCAGAATAGTCACTTTGGCAGGCAAAAAATTAAAGCCCTCGAAGAAGATGTAGATTTATTTTCGTATTTTCAAATATTCCTGTGACCAAATTATCAACATTCGGTTTTGGATACGCTAAGAATCCGAAGTAAACAACTACAACATGAATGACACACAAAATTGACGTATTTTTGCCAAAAGAATTGACAAATACACTGATCCAGCACACCGCATGTAATGAAGATATAGCTTAATTTGTTTCATAATGGTAGACGGCAAAAGAGATATAATTACTGTAAAGCATAGACCATGTTATTTTAGTTAGTTTCATGAGACTAATATTAAATGTAAAGTTTAGGTTTCTGAGACATTAAAACTGTATTTCAACAATAAAAACTATGATCAGCGTTTAAAACAAATCGTAAAGTATCAAACACGAGTTGTAAAACGTTTTACGAGTATTTAAAAACTTTCAGCCTACGTGTTAGATGGTTGCTAATGCCTGACTGGTGATTCTAATTTTATTAGAAACTAGCCTATAGATATGTGATCTTATTAGAACGAAAATCCTAGTGTACAAAGAGAATATTACATTTAAAAATTACGTGTGACGGCGTCGCGAACAAAGTGACCGTATCCAAGCGAATGGAATATACACGTTCTTTTTTGTTTTATCAATACAAATTACGTGAACTTTCAGGAGCAGTAGAAAAACCAAATTAAATCCCTTTCAGCAAATTCTTTCAACGTTGTTAAAATTAATCTCATAAAAAATATTATTATTATGACTTACTAATATTTGGAAAGAAGAATATGATAGTAAGAAACTGTCTCTGTAACTGTTGACACTTGCAACGTGATTTACATTGTCTCGATAGCACATTATATGACGTTCTTGCTACTGCAGTCCAGTGTCAAGTCGCAAGTTCTTACAATATCCGAATACTCTTCGCTCCCATTACACAATGATCAGCCAGCCATATTGTGTATACCGATGAAATAGTAAAAACAGCACAGTAAAGGGAATCGATATCGACACTAACTTGAGCCATTTAAATACAGGTCCACATCCATTGTGATATAAAACATCTAATCAAGATTTTCGTTGGCAAAGTTATTGATATATCAATGAAAATACATTATGAATCTTAATTTTGTATTCTTTAATTTGCAGATGAGCTCACGGCTAGATGGTAATCGAGTAGGTTAAGACATTGCAAAGTTAAGCAATCCTATCCAGGTAATTGTTTTTTCTTTTCCAAAAAAGACAACTTCCACAATGAGAATAAATTGAAGCTTACACTGTTATATTGATTTCTTATCACTTTTACGAGTAGGTAGTGTTTGTTTATTAAGCGGTATGGAAAAACAATAGTTAAGAACTTACTAAGACATTCTTCATGAACATTGATGCTGACTGACGATAATGTCACTTCGATTTAACAATCTGAAATTCTGACAACTAACATGCTAGCTACAGACGGACGCTATTGTGATTTCCTTAACTTAAATAAGTGCTTTTTGAATTATAACTTTTGCAAAATAATATTTTTAACGTTGAATCTCTCTAATCTTATTTTCAATTTTTCAAATCAAACTTTGATTTATTTTCTAAACTAAGTAATATATTAAATTGCTTGAAAATAATTAGAATTTCAGACCTTTCAAAAATGCAATTTCAGACCCAAACGACACGAGCTTTTGATATCAAACCAAAGACCAAATCATCCTTTGGCATTGCCTAGAATGGAATTTGACGTAGGTAATTCCTTAAAAAAAACAATCCCATGGAACATAAATAGATTGCTATCAAAGAGTGCAATTAAATAAATTTTAAATAAAAGCGCAGTACGGCGCTATTTGAAATAATAGTTTTGGAGTAGACGGATAGATGTGTGTGACGTCCACAAATCTATCGACTGGGGCGAACAGAACACTGCGCGAGATTTTTTAGACATCAAAAACTTTATATACTGGGTAAGTAGCTAGCTAGGCATGAGTAGGTAGTTACAATAAATATTTTTTAGGTAAGTATTACGTTTCTTGATTCTTTGTGTCATAACTACAGTTACCCTGAATTTAATTATTTAAATAGGTAATTTAAAAAATCAACAGACGCTACATCTGGATAAACTATATTATTTCTTTTTTTTTTCTTAGTAAAAATTAAGAACGTGGTGTATAGATTTTTCACATGAAATAGGAGTACACGCCTGGCAAAATTGCCAAACAAGAAATTACTCGATCTGCAAATGTGAAACACCTTAGCGTACAAATTGATAGTCCCTTTACATGGATCCACACTACAGTCGTAAAAAGCAAAGAAGGCAAATACACTCAATTAAATGCCTGCGCGAAACTATTAGTCAAACAGAGTATTATTCAATAGGTTGTATGCCGATCTGGGTGGTATTTCGCAAAAACCAAACTTATTATTTGGAAAGGGCACCAAGGACTGTACATGTTAAAATAAAAACTTTACTTCGAAAATGAAGTTCAAACAATCCGAAAAATCCCAAAAGTAATTTAAACTGTGCCTCTACCAGACCCAAAAAGCGCAATAAACAACTAGTCAGCTCTGTTATTCGTGGCAGTACTGATTTTGACAGGCACCAATTCAAAAGTTTAAATTACTACATGTTGCAGCAGCAGTTGAAAAAAAGGCGGAAAGTAATATTCATACTTCTACTATAAGCTGGTAAAAATAGACACTGACCCTCGCATAATTTCCCAACAAGCTAAAAAATTATATAAACGGGATATCACTCTAATAAAATTGTGGAAAGTCCCCATGGCCTCCGTGTTCAAAGCAATTTTCAAGTTTGAAGGTTGCAATAAAGTTTTCTTTTTGGTCTCACACAACTTGTGAATTTATATAAGTACTCTGTTTTTGGGTGGATTTGACAAGGCTACCCCTACGTATTCAGTGTCAAACAATATGTCTGAGAACTATCTTCCAAAATACAGACTCCGACTTAGCTTGGGGACCAGCATCAGTACATTTTGATTTTACAGTACAAACACATTAGGTAATTATTACGAAGTATCTCAAACTCTACAGATTTAAAGATTAGATTAACGTAGTCGGTTGAATTTTATAGCTTATTGAATGATGAATAATAATAAAGGTTGCGTTTATTAAGTTCATCATCAATCTCATAAATCACAATAGCTTTACTTATTCTGTCATTATATCTATTTTAGTACTCCTGCGAATGAAGTCCCTAAGACTCTTTTAGAAGGGCATTAATTGTCTTCATTAATACTTGTTAATATCATCCTGCGGTCACTGACTGGGTTATTGTACAAATCCAATGCATTGGTGTACCACCTTGTGGCCTTAGATACGTTAATAGCCTTTTAATTAACTTTAACCAATGGATACACAACAAAATATAGGTACAGGCCGTAATTTCTACTAATATGCGGTATTTTATTTTCATGTAATTGCATAATATGTTCATTTTGCAAAAAAATGATCAAACAGAAGAAAAAAGGGTACCACGGTCTTCAAGGCACCTTCAATTTTTGTTTTTAGAGGTAAACTAATTACTTCTAATTTTAATTACATATAATTGGTGTGTTAGATGTTCGAAAATATTTATTTATTTTATTTATTTATTTATTATAATATAATAATGGTAACCAGACTTTGATAAACTTACTTTTTGGTCTAAATACCTACATACATAGGGTTGCCATCCATCCGGATAAAGCCGGACTGTGTTAGGCTTTTTGACCTCTTGTCCGGCCAAATTTGACTGTGTCAGGCCTGTCCGGCTTTTGTTAGGCTTTTTACTACCGTTCAATTTAATCAATCACATAACCTAAATCGGGTATCTTCAAGTATTAAAACAATTAAGGTTATTTAAAATTTTATTTTGAAGTATGTGTTTCATTAATTTTTTATCAATAATCCTATTTTTTAGCGTCCGGTTTTGGTATTCAAAAGTCCGACTTTTAAATATGTGATTTATTCGATATTTTTGTCATTTTTATTTAATGTCTGGATTTGAGTCCTAAAAGTCCGGCTATTTTGACGGGTAAGTCCGGCTTTTTTATTTTTAGAGATGGCAACCCTATACATACATAATGAACCAACCTTGAGTTTAGTTATTTCAATTAAAATAAGAACTACTTACCTATGAATAATATTTTTAAAATGGTGAAGATGTACTTACTAAACACAAAAAAATCTAAAGTTAGTTAAGTAATTAAAAAAAAGTTCACAAAAATTTATTCGTGTGATATACATGGCGGCCTTAATGTCAAAGCGGAGCTGTTTGTTCAAATAAAAGCAGCCCTGTACATGTGCCGTGTTGTAGACAGTCCGATTCTAATTTTGTACAGTGACGTTCTTAGTTCGAAACAATCGAAAGTTATTCCCAGTGCTAAAGTGAAACACATGACTCGGTATGCCGCGTTCTATTCGAACGCAACGATTTGCGGAAGTCTATTAGAAATGTATCCAATATTTAAATACACAACATCAATGCACATTAACATGAGGAGGATATTGCAGGTTTAACGAAATTCTAATGAATTGTAATGCGTATAGATAGGTATAATAGGTAGATATCAACAATCTAATGTGTACCGACTGAGGTCGAGAGTCGCGACTGAATCTCTAAATAAGTAATATTATTTTTCAATAAAAAAAATACCAAGCTTTAGCATAGCCGCGCAATAACTCGTACATAAATGTAGTAAAAGCACTGCCAACAAATTACAACTGTGAATATTTGGCAAATCTATCGCGTATCTTAAGGCGCGTTCATTTACACTTAATTTGTTCACACCAATCAAAATATAGAATGTTGTCTTAATAATTATTTAATCAAGTAGTATACCAGCTCTTGATCGTAGTCATATTCACGTTAAAGCAAATTTCATTGAAATGTAATTGACTTGTATACGAACTATACTATAAAGAACTATATGAACACATAACAAATACATCAAAAACAGAATCAAAACTTTTGAATATCAAATTTAATTATAAGTTGGTTGCACGCGCTGCCTTCACCTCATTAGGGGACTTTTCTAGATGACGGTTCTTTGCGCATCGCTGTTGCGCTTCGCCTGGGCTGCAAGGTTTGCGAACGCCATGTATGTACCTGCGGTTCTGTGGTGGAGGCCGATTGCCACCATTTCTGCAAACATTCCATGTCTGCTTGAGCCTCCGGGTCTGAGCAGATCGGACGGGCTGACTCTGGTGCCCTGGAAAAACGGCAAGTGCCTGATCTGGGACGCTACTTGTGCCAGCACTGTTGCCGCCAGTCATCTGATTCGTACTTTTCACTCCCCGTCGGCCGCCGCGGAGGACGCTGGTTACAGGAAGAGGCAGAAATATGCTATTTTAAGCCGAGTCTCCACCGAACACAAGTTGGCGACTTTTGTGTTGACAACAAATGTTGGGAACCATGTTTCTGTTTTTGAGGGTAAACATCAAAAGAATAGGCTTGTTGCAGTTATTTATTGGCTCTGTGGAGTCGCTTGGTTCGAATATTTTTCAAATTGTTGGCGACTCGGTGTAGAAACAATGGTGGATACGCGTCTTTAGAGCAGCATCATTATTTCGTTCCGGTGGCGGTGGAGACCACCGACACTCTGAGGTTTGTGGGAGAACTAGACCGTAGGCTTGCGGAGCTTAAGGATGACCCCCGTTTTGGCTCGTTCATGGTGCAAAGTCTGTCCATTGCTATTCAATGCCTCAATGCTGCAAGTATAATGGGCACCTTTCCACCAGAGGATTTCAGGGATGGGTTAAATGACCTGTAATATTTGTCTTATAATTATTGTATCTATTAAATAGTATGATTTAAAAAAAACTATTATATGTTATAAAAAAGGTTAAGTACTATATTATAAGTTAAAAGTAGTATGTATCAGATATATTAAAATTCTAGATGACCCGATGAACTTTATATCACCTCGGGAAATTGATTTCTGAACACACCCATAAATATATCGATTCTATATCACAAGACTATTTTTTTTAATTTAAATTCGCGATAATAAATAAATATTTCGGACACCTGACACAACGTCATCTAGATTCAGGGCATAAGCTACTCTTTACCATGATAATATACGTCGGCGCAGTCCGATCTGGGGTTAAGATCTGGGGACTGCGCCTCATCGAGCAACTTTGGGATATTCTGAAGCGCAAAAATGCATTAATTCAAGAATGGAAAGCTATCACTGCAGCCGAATATATAAGGCTTGTAAGCAGCTTGTCCTGAAGAATCGCTGCTGTGATCAAAGCTAAGGGTGGTCTAACTAAATATTAGTTTTTATTCAACTGCGAAAGGAAGGTTTTGTATTTCGAGTGTATGTATGAGTGTATATTTCTTTGGCACGCCCAAGAGCCTAAACGGCTTGTCGTATTTTTATGTGAGTGGTGTCAATAGTTTCGGCTTAGTCGAGAGAGTGACACTGAGTACATCAAATTAAAAAAAGCGGCCAAGTGCGAGTCGGACTCGCCCATAAAGAGTTCCGAAGCAGCAAATAACATAATATAAAAGTTATTGTAGTTCGTTGTAACTTTGATCGATGTTTCAATAATAGTGTTTTTTTGAAGCATTAGTGAAAACAGCAATTTTCGGTGGAAGTTAGCATGGTAATGTACATCATTTTTTTTTTGTTTTATTATTCTCTTAAGTTATTATAGAAGTTCCAATTTGGAAGTGTCTCTCACGCAAACTATATATGGGTTTGATGAAAAAAAAAAATTTGACTTTAAGTTCTAAGTATGGGGACCCTCAAAATTGCAGTTTATTACAGTATAGTTCTTATAGTTTTGGAATAAAGTGTCTGTGACATACGGACGGACAGACAGACAGACGGACGGACGGACAGACATGACCAATCTATAAGGGTTCCGTTTTTTCCCTTTGGCACGGAACCCTAAAAAATAAAAAAATACAACCTGAATTTAATAAAGATGGCGGCAGATTGACACAGCCGGGTGATTTTAAAAAATAAATAATTCATTAAGTATTTGTTTTCAGTTCTTTCTATCTTTTCAGTTCTTCAATGAATTTAATAAAGATGGCAGATATTGACAAATACTAAAATTGAAAAATTAATGTAAGTAAAGCTTAATATGTTATGTGTTCGTATAGCATAAAAAATCGATTGAATAAAATGCATAATAACTTTGGTAATAATATAGGTTTATGAATTAAAATGTTGTAAGTATCTAAAATATAAATAGTCGTTAAGAGTCCACTGCCGGACATAGTCTCCTTGAAAGAGTTGTGTTTAGAGATTTGATTCATAAATAAATTACTTAGGTATATCTGTCATAAAGATACATACTCTACATTTATCCTAAAATAACATGAACCAGTGCAAAACATGGACAGGTTGCTATAATACAGTATTACTCAATTTTTTACAAGCAGTTTTATTTTCGGGGAGAAAGATACCGCTCGAAGGGTAGCAACACACTTGTTTCCATGAAATACATGGGCTGAGGTCACTTTCTAATAGGTTACTCATCAGAATATTTGCCTTACTACTGTTAGCTAACCTATTACTCTTGTATATTATACTATATATTACTAGCTGATCCGGCGAACTTCGTACCACCATATTTAGATATCTGTCTCAGCTTCCCACAGGCAGTGTACAGTCGCGGACAAAAAAAAATTGTTCCCGTTATCTTTTAATTATTTTTGTATATAAACCTTGACCTAACAATAACGACACCTAAAAAAAGAATTATTTTATTTAGTTTGGTTTTAGGATTCAAAAAAGAAAAAAAATCTAGTTTGATTTTTTTTATTACAAAATCAGCATAGGTACTTACAATTAGTAAATTATCATTTGATAGGCGATAATAGGTACAGTATCATTACATGACATTAAAATTATTTAATATTGTTGTAAATGTAAACAATCAAGTGTTGGTGTTGGTTTTCAGTGGTTTTCAGATGCCCCCGCCGACTACACGATTCGTGCACTTTAAATTAGTAATATCTTCGAATATATTCATTTAAATTAGATACTGTAAAGGGCCATTTTGATCTATATTAAATGCACAATGTATTTAATTTACTTAATTGTATAAGGATTCATTTTGTATTGCTTAAAATCACTTCGTAAATAAGCCATTATTTCTCGTAAAAAGAAAGAAATAAAAAATGGTTGTTGTGGGTTATCCCTAAGAGATAGACATATACCGTCGCGGACTTTTTTGTAGTACTTTTTAAGGTGTACAATACTGTAGTACATTATTTTGATCTATCTCGTAGGGTGCAACCAGCGTTTGCAATGTAAGCGCAAAAAAATGTGTTTATTTGCTACATCACATTAGAAACCTCGAAAATTAACAGTGTTGCCATACTATATTATGCATTTATTATACATAAAAACGTTCCTCTTGAATCACTCTATCTATTAAAAAAACCGCATCAAAATCCGTTGCGTACTTTTAAAGATTTAAGCACACATAGGGATATAGGGACATAGGGACAGTAAAATCGACTTTGTTTTATACTATGTAGCGATATTCAGTGGTAAGATTGTGTCTTCGATCATTACTTCAAAACAAAAGACATGCGCAGCTACTGACCGAAATGCGATCCGATGCGATGCGAATCCGACGAGTCACAATTATTACTCATTATCCCTTATATTTTGTGACTATTAAATTTAGTCGGATTCTGGATATATCACTTTTTCGCATTTCGGAATGTACGTTAAGTGTACTGAACTAGGAAAACATTTAAAATTTACAGATAATATGCATCTAATGCATCTTAAGTAGATCATTGGTAAAATATGCTATTAATGCTGAGGATGGCTTAAATATGCAAATGTATATAATCCGGTCTCTAATTATCACGCTAAGACCAATATGAGCAGAGCACCAATGAAGAATGTTCGAAATGTTGGGTAAAATCATGCTACGCTCAATAGGAGACGCAAACATGGTTGCATGGATCAGCTAGTGTATTCATATAGATATTATAGATCACCAAGTACAATAAGAATTTTATTAAAGTTGAGTTGAAAATATTATCCTTTGACAATGTTGTCCAAATGTATTATAGCTTGTCCGATATATGAAGGTGATTTTGACAGTTGACGTTTAGTGCTTGGGTGTCTTTATGCCAAAGTGAGAATATTCGATTATGATTACAAATGAATGAGCGATTATTAATATACACGAAGCATCAGTCATTGTTTTAAAATAGGAATAAATCAGTCTCTTTTTGAGAATTATGTTCGTATACCTACCACAAAACTATATGGAAACCATTAATTGAATTAAATTTTACTATTGTTTGTCTTGCACTTAGGTTACTCTAGTGCAAGAGGTACTGTTCATTAGCTGTTTACAGACGGAAGGGAATTAAGTCACGTGTAGTCTTAACGGAAACATGAAACAGATATTTAACATAATTTTTAATCACTTTCTGAAGTATCTTCTTCATTATCTGAGACAAAGAAAACTAACTCACTTTCCTTTAAATTGTTGATACGAATATCAGTCTGGAAGTCTTCTTCTATTGTTTTTTTTTTGTTTTCTGAACCACCTTCTCCCAGTCATCTTTGGTAACATAGTTAAATGCTTCTCTACTTAAGAAGTCTCATAATCATCGATATAGGGTTTTTTAAACACCTTGAGTTATGTTATTGAAGTTTTAATACAAATCCCTAAATTTTCTGTAAATATTAAGTATATAGCCTTTGTTACTCGGGAATAATTTAGCTTTCTAATGGTGATAGAAGTTTTCAAATCAGTCCAGTAGTTTTTGAGCTTATTCGTTACGTACAAAAATACTAGGGGCATTTCAAGTCAAGCGGACGAATCGATTTGAAGTGTGCACTTCCGGTTTACTATACGTAAAAAAATTCAAATTTAGAATTCGATTAAAAAACAAAATTTCAACTATTTAACTATAAGAAACAATACTTTTTACTTTTTTTTTACAAATTAATTGATGCAAATAATAAGTATCCAAAAATAACAGATTAGATTTTTAGTAAATTTTTAATAGCTCATAACTCAACAATTAAGCATCAAACGAAAAAAATCTTGTGTGTACACATCCCCGTCTCCTAGAAGTATAACTGACCAGAGTATAAACAAAATTCATGACCACTTTTTTTTTTCGTTGTCCGCTTTAAATAATTAGTGTAGAAAATTTTTGATTTATTTCAAAAATTTTCTACTAAAAACTTCATACTTATGTTATTGAGAGTAAACACGGATTGATGTTTTACTTTCAAATTATAATTTTAATTGTTTAGCTATAACAAAACATAAAATTATAGTAAAAAAAACGAATGAAAAATAACAGATATTAATTAACTCGAAAATTACTTCTAGTTGGTAAGTCACTACACAATATTTGATTTGTAAAACAAAACCAATAATCATTACCTCCGACATGATTAAAATGTCAAATTACTAAAATAAAACCACACAATGTAGCTGTTTCAGGGCAACTTGCAGAAATGAAGAATCACATGATTATTTATTATTATTTGTAGAAATTTTAACTGAAACATGCTCCATTGCATGCATTCAACTCAGTAGTAGTATAAATTGTTACATTTATGGGTCAATATTTGCTATTTGGGCAAAACAAGTTATTTTTTTTTTCAATCTTTTTATACCTTTTTTGAGTTTATTAGTAGTAGTAAAATTGTAATATAGTGTATTATATTCAATAAACGTGTGTTCCGTTAACTTTAGCCTATTTTGAAAATTTTATAAAGATATTTGCAACCAAAACAAACAACCAAAATTGAAATCAAAATATTTATTGTCAAACAAGACCGAAACGTAACTTTGCCTTTTAATATCTTTTGTTTCTCCTCTTTATTTCTAGTTCTCGTTTCCGTCTTTCCTGCACATATTCGACTATTTTCATCCTTTTCTTAAAATATGATTATCTTGTGCTTAGTATCATCTGAAACTTTTCAGACCTCTATTTTCACTGATTTTCAATAGACTCTCAGTGACTGGCGCAGCACATTCTTGTTTTTTAGTGATCCATACTTCACAAGGAAAAAACGGAACCATTATAGGATCACTCTGTTGTCAGTTTGTCAAGACCCTTTTTCAGGAACGCGAGGAGGTATCAAGCTGAAATTCATATCAAATACTCAGGTCTACTCTTCTCTAGGAAGTCACAAGAAGTCATTATCCTGCCTAGTTGTAATTTTCCTGCCATTGATATGACAGACTAATGACGACAGGAAAATGACAGAATGGGACATTTCTTCCATATTTTGATTTTAATATTTAAATAAAGTAAGATCAATTAACATCTGAACACGTTATCACATAAGTCAAGTATTTGCATGAATATTTTCAAGATATACTCACGTTTTAGTAATGTTTTGATGCACAGGAAATATGACCACATTTAGAGACAAATTTAACTGATGTTCTGATAACATGGCGTCTTTCGACCCAATAATCACAATGAGTGTCGCCGTGTCTATCTTAACGATTTTGATTGGGTTTGCTACAGCTTCTATTTGACGATATTTTTCAAAATAAAATTTTGGCAGACTAATGACCTATTAGGTATTCTCCAAATTAAGTATGAATTTAGACTTGAAAATTCTAATAAAATAGTATAACTAGGCTTTAGAAATGAACTATCAATATGTAACATACATATTAAATAAACATCTATGCTAACATTACTATAACAGTTTAGTTATGAAAAAATATGTTCCTAAATCGGGATTTTTCCCCGGCAGGAAATATGACTTTTATGGCGAAAATATTTTTTTTTGCTAATTACCTTTTATAATACTTTCCTGAAAGTTAAATGACATAGAGTATGAGACGTATGATACTGAAGTTTTAAATAAAAATAGTTAGAAAATAAAGTAGTTATACTTTGTTAAACTTTCCACTAACAATGTATCATTACATACCAGACCAATGGTTTCTCTATCATATATGTAATCCGACACTGCAAAAAATGTATAATAAGCATCTTCCCAAGAGTCTGTGTGGTAACAGATTAGGAATATGTTTTTTTTTTTTAATGGCCTTGCCAAAATGACTCTGCTCTGGAAAGCATAACCAGAATCCAAGTGTGGTGGTCATGTAGACAATGCAACAATGCAGCATGGCGACTCACTCCATGGCAGCCTAGTGATGCTTTTGCATCATTGGGCCTCCGGTCTCGCACCACCAACAAAACACGACAGTAGGAACACTGTCATTTGACATTGATTTTCTGTGCGAGGGTAGTACCACTCCGGTCAAGCCGGCCCGTTCGAAAGTCACTTTAAGAGGTATATGATGATGATTTTCACAATACAAGGTTTTAAAGATTCTAATTTTGATCAAGTCACATAAAACAGTTGTATATTTTGATTGTCTAGTTGTATTGTCTTTTATCTTCACAGAAAGTGTTATTTAATTGAGAGTTTAAAGTGAAATTCAATATAAAGTTTTGATTAATAGCTACCATAATTGCCAGTGTCATGTTTCAGATGGACAACTTATCAAAACGTACTTTGGAGATTATTTGGATACCAGTGGTATATTACTAAATTGTATAAAAAAAGTAAAAACTAAAACCCAAGTACGACAAAAAACGCCGTAGTCACACATTGTTAAAGTGGTCTGGTGCGTTTCTATGTAACATGTGACTACGGCTTTTCAAACTTGTTTTATACTTTTTCAGCGTTGTTTTTTGTCGTACTTGGGTTTTAGTTTTTACTTTTTTTTATTTAAAATGTTTTGGTGCATCTATTAATGATAATTTTAATTAAATAATTAAATTCAGTGACACGTCATATAGTCTATAACCAGCGGACGATCAAAATGCTTCTAACAGTACCTCATTTGTCCAGTTCAAATAAGTAGTTAAGGAGCTATGAGGGAACAAATGAACATAAATACATACATAGCCTGTCAAAATCATAACCCTCCTTCAGCTTAGCCGTAGTCGGGTAAAACTTATGCCTTTTCAAACAAAAAATTAGCAATTTTAAAATAAATATAAAATAACATACTTTTGTGTAACATGTACACAAAAGGATTGAAAATAGGTGTTTGGATCAACAGAAGACAGGATGATAAATAAGGGAAACAATGATTTCATAAATAGTGAACATGGTCTGGAAACAGTTAAAAATAAGTGGATCATATAGAAATTCAATCTAGTACCTACTTTGAGGGCCTGTTTTGTAATATCTGATTTGCTTGTTGTTTTGCACTAAGCAAAATGTGGACATTCTGTAGAGGGGATAACAATGTTAATGAAAATCCAAAGTGACAGTATTAGTTGAGATGATAGTTAGTGAACAGTGATTGGTTGATATAATATATATTTATTGAGTATATGTTAGATAGAACAGGATCAAAGTTACTGTAGTACATAATGCAGTGAAAAGAAAATATAGTTACAGGCAAAATCCTAATAAGACACAGATTCTCAGAACATGTGACACTGAGCCAGTGCCATTGGGTTGCAATGACAGACAGTTTAAAGTTTTCAATACCTGTTACATGATATCGGTAATTTCCACACACATACAAAATACAAATTTATATCATGGAACGCTTAAGTTTTGAAGTTAGCGTAATTTTAATAGGTTTGTAGACTAAGAACTGCATTAACGTTATATCCACCGTAACTGATATTGATAACCAATATACATCAAGATTTAAAATTTTGTTTTAAAAAAAATGTTTAAGTAAAATAGTTAGTTTATTTTCTATAACAGTGAAATAAAACTTTAATGAATAGAAAGGGAACAAACAGTCTATCTAACAATCACATTGATATCAACAAACACAGTCACATAGACAATTACTACTCATCTATATGTCAAGATACAAGTTCACTCTACATGACCGCATTTTCCAGTTTAAGAATTCATAATCTTTGAAATATAATTATGTGGTGACAGGTTGCATGTTGCCTTGCATGTTAAAATATGTCATCTTAAACTTTCTTATTACATTTTTTCAATTGCTAATATTGGCCCATACTGTTTTACTAAACTGAACAGGTATATTCAGTCTGTAATAAATAGCTTCACTGTATATATACTTAATGGAGTAATATATGTAGTAGTAATATTTATCAAATATTTTACTAAAGAAAGCTATTAATACAGAAGCCACCTGTTAAGGCAAAACACTGACAGGTTTGAAGGTTTGTCTTTACAGTGTTAAAAAGATTCAGAGAACAATTTGTCAGTAGTACATTGGTATAATAAGAGGATTTTCTATAAATCAAAATTAACTATTAACGTAAAATCTTACTTGATGTAGGGCTGTGAGGCCGTCGACATTGGCGGTGTTGATATCAGCGCCGCGTTTCAGCAATCGCTGGACCTCGTCCTTGTCGCCCGCTGTGCATGCTGCCAAAAACACGATTCCTGATGAAAACTGGATTCTAGACGCCCGCCGCGGTGATGTAGATTGCTTGTTCGTGTCCGATTCTTCCCATCTTTTCAGCTGCTCCGCTCTCTTGAACAACGCTGACGAAGATCTATTATCCGTCATTTTAACTCGTTAAACCACTTTGCACTCAATATGGTCCATGTGAACACTTTTCACGCTGCATAGATTATGTTTTTACTGCATACAGTACACAAACGCCGAGTCCATAACTTAATTGCCAAAAAAGGAAACATGAAAGAGGAAACGATCCGGGGAGATTGATACTAAGAAGCATTCACGCGATCATTGTTCCACACACTTGTTGAATTATCAGAATTTCACATCCGGACACCGATTCCATGTACATGACATAACCAATAAGCTAGACATTTAGCGTGGCAGCCATTACGAGAATAAATTTAAACAGCCTACTAAAGTACCTACATACCGAATGCAAAAAGAAAAACTAGGCAGCGAATGAGAATGACGGAAGAAGAAAACGCCTAGCGCCACCTAGCACAACAATCAAATTGAGCTGCCATAAGTAAAAATAATTCAAAGTGGTTTTGTATCGTGTAATTGAAAACAAAGATTGCCGATACTCTCGCCTGTATCAATGATCAAAGTCTACTTCGGTGGTCTCTTAGAGCATAAAAATGTATGAAGGGGCTTCTGAACGGGCGGAAAGCGTGATCGGAGGAGAGAGAGAAAGACTGAGTTTGGTTAGAGTCTGTCTCTCTCACGCAAGCTTCTGATTGGTGGACGCACATACCAATTTGCATGACTGATTTGGCGGGAAATACAGTAACCAATCAGAAGCTTTTTGCAATTTGTTGGTGAATGCGAGACCGGAGGCCTAATGATGCAGAAGCACAACTAGGCCGCGATGGTGTGGGTCACCATGCTGCGTTGTTGCATTGTCTGCATTCGCAATGTGACCACCACTCTTGGATTCTGCTTATGCTTTCCACCAGGCAGTGTAAAGTCATTTTGGCAGGGCCATACATAAAAAAATATTTTAAAAACAGTCAAGTTCACTAAATTCCTTGTCATGGAATCATTAGAACACTTTATTACTAAATAATAAAAAAAAGGGGCCAATACACGGCATGTTCTAAGGCGACTACGAAAGGTTTATTAAACAGATTAAATGTATGATTAAACCTTTCAAATGAAGTGGTGTTCCATTTCAAAGATAAAAATGTTTCTTTTTTGTTTCTTTATTTCTTTATTTGGCAGGTCAATGCTGGTCTTATGCTTTGGTTTATTATGGTAATAGGCCTAAAGCCTCTCCCATTCCATTGAGATGGGTATAACTAAAGAACAATAAATATTTTATTGCGTATTAAAATAAAGTAATGTATTTTTAAGATTTGAAAGTTGTCTTAACTTGTTGTGATTTTGTCTTCAATGATAGATAGTTTCCAAACTACAGTATGTTGAAGTTTAAAGACTAGATTGCATAAAGAATATAATCGTGTATTGATTGTAAAACAATTTTTTTTTTACATTACTTAAATGTATGTGTAATTTACGATTTTATTATTCTCTCTCGCGTATATGTCGCTTATCGCGGCAAATAGTGGCCTATGTGTTATTTTGATCTATAAGCTATATTACTGTAAAGTTTCATTTAAATCTGTTCAGTAGTATTTGCGTGAAAGAGTAACAAACATCCATCCATCCATACTTACAAACTTTGGCGTTTATAATATTAGTCTAGATTTCTAATGCCCGAGTATCGCTAATTAATATTTTGACATATTCTATACTAATATTACTGTTCAATCCTCTCTCCAATGTTGCGCTCACCTTGGGAAATTTGTGATGTCTTAGGGCCCATCAGTAAGGCATTCAATCGCTAACTATGTCACTGGAAAGAGCAATGAACCACGGCTGTGTCACCGTGTTCTTATTCTAAGCTAATGTAATTAAGCACTTACTGGAGATGTGTGGATTCCTTGATATCGGCGCTCCAAGGGCCCTTGGTGGTATTCTCTCTTGGTATTCTCTCTGCGTCGTCACACGTTACACGACTCCTAAAGCGCTGCACAACTTCCAAGGTATTCGAATTACAATACACTCGTTTCAACTATCGCGGAACGCGCCTAAACCGACGTGACTACTAAAACCCGCGAGTCCAAATCAGACCAATTATAACGGTAACCGACTAAATACCGAATACGCTATATTAGTGTGACGTCATACGGCCATCTGTCAAAGTTTGGGATCCAAACAAACATTGATTTTATACCGGTGTTTGAGTTATTGTGTGTTTTTAAATTATTAGAGACTATTTAATAGAGTTCGTGATTATTTAGCAATAATGTACTATTCTATTATTGCTTTGAAAGTATCAGAATTGGAAATGAAACAACGAGTTAGAGTAATTTAACGAAACATCAAAATATAACCTACAAGTACTACATGTTTTCAGCACATTAATTATCTCTTTTATTATTTCTGGGTGCCATAGTAGAAGTGTCTAAGTATCAGTTTCCCACATTTAAAGGTTTTAAGTTCCTAAATTTGTATTATTCACAATGGTACTTTGTTGGGCCCCGGGATGTAAACACTACAATCAGAGAGAAACATGCAAATTTTTCAAGATGCCAACCAATCCTACAGTAAAGAGAAAATGGATTAATTTAGTGAGGTCAGTTGAAAAGTGAATTCTACTAAATATGTACTAACCACATAAGTGAACAATTTATATATGTATGTTTCATATTTTAGGAGAAAAGAACAGCCTGGGCCAGGTGCTCGTTTGTGTAGTTGCCACTTTGTAGATGGCAAGAAAGAAAATATGCCAACGCTTTTCAAACACAATCTTGAAACACGTTTTCAGTTTTTAAGCCCTGAAAAGAGAAAACGGACAGCCACTAAGCAGAAAGTTGTTCCTTTGCAACTACAAAGTGAAACAAGGTTTGTTCAGCTGAATTTTTAAAAGGAGTATTTCTTTTACAGAATTACTTATGTGATTTTTTGTGATTTTTTTAGTGTAGTGGAACTTGATGAGCCACAAAATGAGCCAGGACCATGACTGCAAAATGAGGATGAATTACTGCCAGAGAAGGCACAGCCTGCACTTCAACAATTAGAACCTCAACCAAGTACTTCTCGTGAGAGTTGCAATGTTTTCAGTTCAGTTTTGACTGATGCTGAAAACTATTTTTTGGGACAACGCCTGCTAGAAACAGAAAAAAAGCTGAATTATGCTCGATGTGGAATGCGTTATGAACATATTAAAAATAATGACGATTTAGTATTGTTATATACTGGTCTACCAAGAGTGATAATATTTGAAAGCATATTTGAATTGATAAAAGATGTAAACATTCAGTATTATTTCAAATGGAAGGTTGAAAAATTAACTAAGGAAGATCAGTTATTGTTAACCTTGATGAAATTACGACACAATTTCCCACACCTTGACTTAGCACACAGATTTGATATTTCACAGGCTGCTGTGTCTAATATTATCATAACTTGGATTCATGTTTTACATGAGATTCTATTCAAAAAATTAATGGCAAAGATTCCAGATCGCAAGAAAAATAGGTCATGTTTGCCTAACTGTTGCAGTACATTTACAAATTGTCGGATAATTATTGACTGTACAGAAATTTATACTGTTGTACCAAGGGAATCCATGGCTATACAAAAGGTGACATATAGTTCCTACAAGCATCGCAATACTTGGAAAGGTTTAGTTTAGTAAAACTACTTTTTTACTAGATAGAGGTAGATATTTTTTAAATTAATGTTTATCATGATTTTTCAGGAGTGGCACCAAATGGAGTCATAACTTATTTAAGTGGATTGTATCCTGGTTCCACCTCAGACAAGAAGATTGTGCAACACTGTGGCCTATTAGACCAATTATCTCCTGGTGATTTGGTGTTGGCAGATAAAGGTTTTCTAATAAGAGATATTTTACCACCAGGGGTTGCACTAAATTTGCCTCCATTTCTGACAACAACCCAGTTCACACCAGAACAAGTGCAGCAAACCGAGTCTATTGCTAGAGCAAGGATCCATGTGGAACGAGCTATTCGTCGAATCAAAGTATTCAAGATACTTCAATTCATCCCTCAAAAGTTACGCCCCTATGCTAAAGAAGTGTTCCAAACAGTGGGGGCTTTAACTAATTTACAATTTCCCCTCATCAAGGAAGTGGAGCAATATATGACAGATGACAGTTAGACAATAGCAAGAATTTATTATAATCTTTACTGTGTTATTTATTATTAAATTTGTGTACCTACATATAATGTACTTATTGTTTCATTAGTCTACAGGAATTAAACCTCAGCTGCTGCTTATGACATTAAAAATTCAAAAAGCAAACAATTTTCAAATAATTAATAAGAGATTAGAATCTATTTTCATGTATTTTGAAAAAGTAAAGAATAACTTCTGGAACTTCAAATTTATTATTTTCAAAGAAACTATTGAAAGACTTTCCAACTGAATAAACTTTGGGTTGTCCTGGTATCGTTCTAGCACAAGGATTATATTTATGCATATTTTTATCTTGGGGGAGGGTGGAAAATTAGTTAAAAAAATAAAAATTATTTATTTATTCCTGATATAAATGGTACAAAATGATTAATATAAAATGCACGAAGAGAATCCAAATTAGACGACCATTCTTCATCTTTTCTGATGAGCACAACCTCGTATTCATTGGGGGTCCAAGCAATGAGGTAACAGGAGTCTCTTTTAGTAATGTGCAGTTGACCCTGGATTTGATGGTAGTACTCATGGCTCTCATTAATTAAGGTTTCATCACCAACCTTACATATGATATATGATGAATCATTTTTCAATGCCTCCTATAAACTGCTGTTACGATATTTATATGGGCACTTAACTTCAATAATGGATTCACCACATAAGCCATCTGGTGATGCTCCAAGGAACCCACTCTCCTCCAGCCAAAATCCTGTAGGTGTCACCTCTTTGTCAGGAAAGGCTTCAGAGAATGTTGCAATAGCAGTGGCTTCATGTTCTTTACCCCACTGCACTGCTATAGCAGATGATAAATTATAGCCATCCACAAGTCTTTTAAATAAAGAAGGAGGGTAACGCTGTCGTCTGATAGCTGCTAAAACGACTCCAAAGTTGCTTGCTGTCAGCCTGTGCTTTCGGGCTATTAACCAATTTTCATTATTGGTTTGTCCAACCGTCTGCTTTACTACTCCTTCTATTTGCTCTGTAGTGAGTCGACATTTATTTATCATGAAGAGATGTTTGTCAGGGGCCTCTAAATATTCATGTGAAAAAACTAGCTCTTCTATTGAAACCAGTATTTCTGCTACTTCTTCCCTAGCTGGTTCACGTAAAAGCCAAGAATAACCAACAAGGTTCCCTGTTCCTAATTTTGTAAGGAAACTTTTAATGTGTTCTTCTGAAACCTCAGAATTTATGGCCTGGTATGAGGTATTTTTCTTGGGGTACAAATCGGATATGCTTTGGATTGGTTGATCCCCAGCAGACTGCTTAGGTACTGACCATGCACATGGCTGGTCTGTGATGCTCACATTGTGATGTGCATATATGCACAACGCCGCCATATGATGGCAGATTGCCAGTCCTCGAGGACACGTACAGGACATGCTTAAGATGGCTCCACCCTCCACGTCAATTGAAGCCTGCAAATAACATATGATAATTTAATCTACTTAGAATCATTGAAAATCATTTCATTGCCTGCATTTTGAAAATATTAACTTACATCTACAGCGTATAAATTCTTTTTCATACTCGCAGCAACTGTTCCTTTCAATACTGCAGGTTTCACTTGGGTGTCAAAAAACATACTTTTAACATTGTGGCTTTTATACGAATTTTCCCCCCGTTTCAGCTGGTTTATGGCATCCTTGAAAAAATCGGCCACCATACTAAAAGCATTAACGCACGCCCCAGCCATACTGGTACCCTGAAAAAATCACGAAGCAAATACAAAGAGGAGATGGCATAAGCGCATAGGTCCCGTGACAAAATACAGGTCCCGACGTCATCGCAGTTATCGCGACTTACAAATTAGACTGTCAACGTCAATGTTCTAGAACTTTATCGAAAAATCGCAATCCTTGAATATTCTCGGATTATTCCTTATAAAAGATGAAGTGTTGTGTTTTATCTTGTACAAATAACTTGGATAGACGTTCTGGTGCCATGAATGGCATAATATTTTATTTGTAAGTAATTTTATACTTAATTTCTTAAAATAGTTCTAGAAAAATCTCTGAGTGTGTTGTTGAAATATAGTTAAATCTATTTGCCACTAGATGGAAAATCTTTGTGTGATGGGAAATAAAAATACAAAGGTTCGTAGAGCTGAGTATTTATAAAGTAAATCATAAAAAAATATTGAAATATGTTCTGCATTCTTGCCTAAAGAATTTTTAATCGAAAAAGTATTATTTTTTGTATTTTTTGTAATCATTTTGTGAACACTGACGTCTATCGTCAACTAGGAAAACAAACATCAACAGAATAAAGAGACAGGGCCGTAATTAGAATTATTTTTTTTATCTATATTCAAATTATATCTATATTAATCTAGAATTTAAAGTACTTGAAAATGAAACAAATTTTACTTATACTGATTATTTGATAGGTTTTCTAACTAACTAAAATTCTATCCCAGGAATCCCAGGAAAATTTACTAACACCACAACGAAATTAATCAAACGAAAACTGAAGAATTTGAAAATATAATAAATGAAAAACTAATTTGTAGAAACATTTTTTTTTTGTATTATACTCCTACTTGTATGTTATTGTTCTCTTTATTGTATGTGTTTGTTGTTGTACTATATTTCTTTGTTTTTGTTCTCTCTCTTTAATATATATATGTTACCGTCCGATTGTCAAAACCGTTTGATTGTAATCTATCTCGCGAGATTGTAAAATGGTATCTACGAATCGCAAGTCGCGCGCTGATTGGTTGAACAGCATATGTCCTCGCGCCGCCATATTTGTTTGTTAATTTGTCTTTGATGCCAAATGTAAAGTATTTCTGTGATTGTAAATTGATTTCATGTTGAAAATACCTCACAGCTTTAGGATTAGTTATATAAAGTTGCTGTGGCAGAAAAAATAATTTGTGATTAATCAAAGAAGTAATAACCTAACTAAACTATCTCTATGGGCATTGATCTGCCTACTATAAAACCGAACAATCAGGGAAAGTTGACAATTTGACGCGCGTAAGTAGTATATCACATCGATAGTTGGCAATCTCGCTAGGTAGATTATAATCTCACGGTTTTTATAATCTTACGGTGACATATTTAAATAAGTAATAAATCAAATACATCACCAAGGTTACGGGGAAGATATAAAGAACACACAAACTTTCACTTTTATACTATACTAGCGACCCGCCCCGGCTTCGCACGGGTGGATTTCAGATGCCCCCACCGACGACACGATTCGTGCATTTTAAATCTGTAATATCTTTGAATATAATATTCATTTAACTTAGATACTGTAAAGGGCCATTTTGATCTATATTAAATGCACAATGTATTGATTTTCTTAATTGTATAAGGATTCATTCTGTATTGCTTAAAATCGCTTCGTAAATAAGCCATTATTTCTCATAAAAAGAAAGGAATAAAAAATGGTTGTTGTGGGTTATCCCTAAGAGATAGACATATACCGTCGCGGACTTTTTTGTAGATCTTTTTAAGGTGTATAATACTGTAGTACATTATTTTGATCTATCTCGTAGGGTGCAACCAGCGTTTGCAATGTAAGCGCAAAAAATGTGTTTATTTGCTACATTACATTAGAAACCTCGAAAATTAACAGTGTTTCCATACTATATTATGCATTTATTATACATAAAAACCTTCCTCTTGAATCACTCTATCTATTAAAGAAACCCACATCAAAATCCGTTGCGTAGTTTTAAAGATTTAAACACACAAAGGGACATAGGGACAGAGAAAGCGACTTTGTTTTATACTATGTAGTGACTAGCTGACCCACGCAACTTCGTTTACGTCTCCTATTTCCCGTAGCGTAATCATTTTCCCCCGTTTTCGCAACATTCTTCATTGGTGCTCCACTCCTATTGGTCTAAGCGTGATGATATATAGCCTATAGCCTTCCTCGATAAATGGGCTATCTAACACTGAAACATTAAAAAAAAAAAAAAACACTTTTTTTTTCAAATCGTACAAGTAGTTCCTGTGTTTAGCGCGTTCAAACAAACAAACTCTTACGCTTCATATATTAGTATAGAATATATTAGTATAGATGTTATGTACGATGTTTCTTACTAATAATATTTTTGCGATACTTGCATCAAAATGATTTACAAAATTGACTTTAAAAATATAACTACCTGATAAGAAAATTCTGAGTTCGTCCCTGTATGTCCCTTACATCGTACGCTTAGTGTCAAATAGCTAAACTACATAGCAACATCAACATGTAACGATGCAAGTAGTTTTGCTATTGATTGGTAGATGGCAAAGGGCAAAGTAACCCCCCCTCACCCCCGCAAATTGTCACGCATTGTTTCATACAAAAATTTCATTAGGGCATCTCCTCTTTGTATTTGCTTCGTGGAAAAAATAATATAATTCGTAAATTATTCTTCTGCAAAATAGTTATACCAACTTACAAATATTGGACCGTAGGACGGCTCAAAACACTTTAGATTACTTGGGACTCAGAAATAACACCCTGAAACAATAATATTGATAAATATTACTTACGTTTGTAGGTTATATTTTGATTTTCAATAAAATACTTAAACTCGTTGTTTCTTTTCCAATTCTAGTACTTATAAAGCAATAATATAATAGTACACTATTGATAAATAATCACAAACTCTGTTAAATAGTCTCTAATATTTAAAAAACACATAAAAACTCAAACACCCGTGTAAAAGCAATGGCAAATCACTTTGTTTGGATCCCAAACTTTGACAGTTGACGTCATTGACGTCTGTTGACGTCATCATTAATATAGCGTATTGGATGGACAATTAGCTAAATTACAATTAAAACGGTTCCCAAAACGACAATCGTCGACCGTTGACAACAAGCGTCTCTTCAACTACTTAACTCAAACGTCAAAACGTCAAACAAGAAAAATGACAATCAAAAATGTTGCCCTTACAATGACGTTAAATTTCTAACAATTACTAATATATAAAGCTGAAGAGTTTGTTTGTTTGATTGAACGCGCTAATCTCAGGAACCACTGGTCCGATTTGATTGATTTGATTTCAGTGTTGAATAGTACATTTGTCGAGAAAGGCTGTAGGCTATATATCATCACGCTTAAACCAATAGGAGAGGAGCACCAATGAGGAATGTTTCAAAAACGGGGGAAAATTTGTCAAGCTACGGGCAATAGGAGACGCAAACGAGGTTGCGTGGGTCAGCTAGTATAAAAATAAAAGATCAGTTTTTGGTTATGGTCACTTTTATTCTTTTAAACTGATCAATTCTTGTCGTATAGCATAATATTAGGTCGATAGTTACTCGTTTAACATAAATTATTTGTTAAATAAAAAAAGGAAGTACAAAAATTAATTAAATATTGTTATACGCAAATATCGGTGAGACTATTTAGCATTTAAGTACTATGCATTTAGATGGTAACCTTTTCTTTAAAGTATTAATTTTAACAATGATCAATTGTTTAAATATCAAACTAAATTCTACTCTTTTTCAGTAATTCGTTGTGTATTTGTAATATTTTTTTCAGAAATTTGGTTCACCACGAAAATTTTAGTAATTGAGAACAAAGCGTCGAAACGAGCGAGAGATTCCGGCAGAGCTCCGAAGAGCGACTGCTCGCCTAGCGGTCTCTAGTGTTCACAATCAGGATTGCCAGTTTGTGAGCTCTCGCAGAGCTCGGAGTTCAGAAATTATTCAAAATTCAAGATGGCCATGTGTCACGATGTCTCCTGAATTGTTTTAGAAAAACTTTATTTGTTTTGTGAGAAAAAAGTGAACTTACCATGATGGCTGACATAAGTGTTGATATTTCGAAGTTGCCGGACGAGATAAGAGATAAATTAGCTGAATTAGACTTGGAGTTATCTGAAGGTAAGAATGCAGTAAACTCTGCGTTACTCGTAGATCGATAATTTTGTTAATTTTGATTATTTTTTAAACGAATTCTCTAACCGTATTTGTATTTTTTTACTTTTAGAGATTTATTTAAATATTTTAACTTAATGTTCACATATAAAATAAGTTTATCACTTGACGTATTTTGCCAGCTGATGTTTTCGGTAAATAAAGTGCAGATAGAGTTTGTAGTTGTAAGTTTTCGAGTTGTTATGATAAAGTAATGTGTGCTAGCTGCTCACGCCTGATTAAATTTGTTGTCACACATGGCGTACTAAGGAATGCAAGTTTGCAAGAGACGGATACCTTTTTATAACACAAATAGTACTGGCAAATCATCGGTCTTACTTTTGTTGTGACGAGAACAAGTCTGTATCGGGCGCCGTACGCTTAACCCTTCGTATCCTTTCTTTGTGTTGTTAAAATTTGCGTCAATCTCGTTAAAACTTGTTTATAAGAAGGGTTAAACTACCAAATAGATGTGTTAAAGTTTCTTATTTTTCAAACACTTTGAAAGCAGTGAAATACATGGCATGTGTCTTTGTGAACAAATCAAATGGTCAAGTTAGTACCATTAAATTACTCATATCCTCTCTCATTTATTTGCTCAATTTAGGCTTATCATTTACAATGGGTGAGGAAATGGAGAGCTTGTATGCTACCTAATTTATATACAATGTCTTGATACTACTTAATATATTTACAATTCCTTGAATTAAATACAGATGATATTACCTTGAACATGTATGTACATACTTATACACCTTTAGAACTGGTTAATGTTAATAAATTCAATGCTAAATTCTTCTTTTATCCTTTATAAAACTTGCTTTTTGTAAGAATAAACTTGTTTTTTTGTGAGTTTTGTCATGAAAAGTCATCTAGTCAATGTACTAACAGTACTTATTGTGTTTGTAAAAATTATATACTTAGAGCATTGTAACTCCATTAAATGATATCTTTGTGAGAATAATGTGGATTGTATAATTTTTATTTAGTTATAATTAAAACCTAAGTTGAATTTTTTATAATGAGCAACCTAAAAACTTATACTTTTCTTATAGGAAATTCTGTCTGTTTAGGAATTAATTGTAATAATTTTCAAGGGAAGATTGTTATGAAAGAAAAGTGAGTTTAGGAATAAAAGTAAGGTAATAATTTTTATTAAGTAGTATTTATTAGGAAGAGTTATGAAATTTATAATTTAGGAACTACACACAAATCCGTGTTTGTGCCATACCACATAAAAATAAATATGAGGAAATTATCTCCAATTGTTTTCAAAAGCATTAATTTCTACTTATAATTTGCCATAGACATACTTAACTATTGATCTATGTTGATGTTGAAAAATGAATCACCGAAATGTATGTATGTGCATAACTTCCGATCGGCTGCACCAAATTAAATAATTCTTTTTTTCATGTGTTATTGTTAGGACAAGGTTTGTGTATAAGGAAAATTAAAAGATAAAGGGAAATGTCTTTTTTTTTGTCCGCAAATGTACACTGCCTGTGGGAAGCTGAGACAGATATGTAAATATGGTGGTACGAAGTGCACGGGATCAGCTAGTTTTTTATAATAATCAAGTTGATACTTTGTTGTCCAACTCTATTTTTAAGTTTTTGGCTGAATAGTGCTCTTTAGCACTGTTGAATCCCAAACACCATTTGAGTTGTTAAAGCCTATAATTTTAGCTGGCGTGTATAACTATGCATATCTTGATATTATTACCATTTCTCTCCTGATTCATACAATAATATAAAACAAATTATAATAATGTCCAATGAGTGTTCATTTAACATAGTTACTAAAGTATCCCTAGTAAATTAGGCATTACTAAACAAAATAAAAAAAAAACGATGAAATTGAGAACCTCCTCCTTTTGGAAGTCAGTTAAAAAGTAAAGCAGTTAAGTTAACACTTTTGGTTCAAGATGTCGCTATTTTAAATATCCAGTTTTGCACCACAGATAAAAAAACGTAAGGTTTTCAAAAAAGACTTGGAAAAGGACAAAAAGTTAATTGAAGCTTTATTTTGCTAAATTATAAACTTTCCAATATTTTTTACAATTACTCCCCCTTATCTCTCTCTTAAATAAGATGACAAGTTTAATGCAATAGAAGTCTTAATCACTTGCCAAAAAACCCAACAGTACAAATAATTGAGAATCGAATGTACTCAATTGATTTACTTTGAACTCAGTTGTAATACATGTACATTGTCTGCAATCTGAGTTATTTTATTAACACATGCACACATAATACTTATCTAATAATTACGTAAGAAAGCAAAGCTTTGCAAAGCGAATGCAACATACAATTTGTTATTGTTTATTTTAGATTTCCTGAATGTTTATTAGGTACATGCATGTGCGAATTATTTTGCTTGCCGATTGTTTTATTAGTTTATCTTTTTTTGCGTTTAATAACAACACTATCATCTTGCCATGATTCGACTGTCCATAACTTTCTGATTTAAATGTAGCCTATATTCCTTGTTTCGTCTGGGTTTTATCGACTTTTTATACTTAACCTGCTTAGTTTACCTATCTTATAAGATGCCCCACTTCTTTATTTATTTTTTTATTTATTATTTATTAAAAATAGAAAAAAACTGAGTATTTGTCCCAAAAATTGCTAGAATGAGTAAAAAAAAAATACATACTTTCGGTGATCAGCTATCACATTAAAAATGCTTTAAATAGTTTAGATCAAAAATACCTCGATTTTTTTACAATATAATTAAAAGGCAATTACACACTGTAGTGACTAATTTTCGATTGCTGAATAGATATTATAATTATACCTTAACACTAATATAATTTAAAAAGGTGTGAAGTAAATAAAAGTGTGTGCATTACTTTATTATTTAGTCCAGTAGTGTACATTACACCCGGGTGACTAAATAACAATGGCCGCCACAAAGCGCATCCATACTATAATACTTATCTATCTATACATCTATACTATTAAATAACATTGGAGTGTCTGTTTGTAATATTAAAATAATCGCTTTTTACTAATATATTGTGTATACATAATTGCATACATATACACACGGTACATATATATACACAAAATAACATTTTTCACAATTTTTGTCTGTCGGTCTGTCTGTTTGTTCCGGCTAATCTCTGGAACGGCTAGACCGATTTTGTCGAAATTTTCACTGGCAAATAGCTATTGTAATAAGGAGTAATTTAGACTAGCTTTGCCTCACGGTTTTACCCGTGGTTGTAAAGGTATAAACAACTTGGGTAACACCGTGGGACTTGGCTATTTATATTATAAACTAATTGTTGCCCGCGGCTCCGCCCGCGTGTATTTCGGTTATCGCAGCAAATAGTAGCCTATGTGTTATTCTGATGTATAAGCTATATTACTGTAAAGTTTCATCCAAATCCGTTCAGTAGTTTTTGCGTGAAAGAGTAACAAACATCCATCCATCCATACTTACAAACTTTCGCGTTTATAATATTAGTATAGATTAGAAGATAACTCTTGTCTCTCTGTTACGATTTCACTGCTAAAATGTTGTACCGATTTCAATGAAGAAATTTGGCTTGGAGATATTTTCATTCTTTGCGGAATGGGCTAAACTTTACCGCGATAACCGACAAACACGTGGGCGGAGCCGCGGGAAAATTTAGTTTGGAGCAAATTCTAAGTATGATAACCAGCAAGGTTAAAAATCTAAGATATATAATTGATTACTACTCATTTTTATCTTTTTTAAAAAAAAAATTGCAGCAATCGCATGAAAGGTAATTTTCTATAGAAGGCGCTACTTCTCGTAAACAGTTTAGTATAAGTGCCGTTGGCTTTTGATAAATGCTCATGTAAGGTACCAATTTCTTTTTCTCCATCGAAATTGACACAGAATGGTACAGACAACAAGACTACATACACTTTTTGTTCCACATCTAAGTCGTCCCACCCAGCACACTTTCAGTAGCGAATTTATTTAATAAAAACGTCAATCGTCACGGGTCCTTTAAAAATGTCTTAATTAGTTATAAATTATAAACAGTAATAATGTATGACGATAACGATTGTAATTCTTTCAAAAAGCAAGACGATTGATTCATGTAATAGTTATATTCGGCATTCAATCTGTCCTGGTCTTATACTGCGATATTACGTCAAGGGTCACCGAAAAAATACTATTGCGGGGGACACGCAAACTATACGCTAATATATATTATGTTCTTATTTTCTCCAACGTTGGAGCCTATAAACTAAGCCAGAAGTTTTATGTAAACTTGAAAAAATCAAGGATTATATTTGTCCATTAAGTACAGAACTACAAATCTAACTTGTAACTGACTAATACCCTTTCAAAGAAGCGACAGACAAAATGGCTTTTAAGATTTACATGAATTAAAACTTACCACGAAACGGGACTGTAATGCCTTTTAAGCTGAGCACTATAAAATGAAACTTTTTAGGGTTCCGTTGCCAAATGGCAAAAAACGGAACCCTAAAAAGTTTCATCGTCGTCATGTCTGTATGTCCGTCCGTATGTCACAGTCACTTTTTTCCGAAACTATAAGAACTATACTGTTGAAACTTGGTAAGTAGATGTATTCTGTGAACCATATTAAGATTTTTACACAAAAATAGAAAAAAAAAACAAAACATTTTGGGGGTCCCCATACTTAGAATTGAAACTCAAATTTTTTTTTTCATCAAACCCATAAGTGTGGTGTATCTATGGATAGGTAATCACAAATGATATTGAGGTTTCTTACATCCTTATTAGTCTAAACTGAATAGTTTGCGCGAGAGACACTTCCAAAGTAGTAAAATGTGGTCTCCCTCTGTAACTTCTAAAATAAGAGAATGATAAAATATGTCATAAATCGTAAACCGCAAAAAAATATACTATTATTAAAACATCGATCAAAGTTACAACGAACTAAAAGAATTTTTATATTATGCTACTTGCTGCTACGGAACCCTTCATGGGCTAGTCCGACTCGCACTTGGCCGCTTTTATTTTAATACTAGCTGACCCAAGCAACGTCGTTTGCGTCTCATATTGCCCGTAGCGTGATAATTTTCCCCCGTTTTTGAAACATTCTTCACTGGTGCTCCGCTCCTATTGGTCTTAGCGTGATGATATACAGCCTATAGCCTTCCTCGATAAACGGGCTATCTAACACTGAATTTTTCAAATTGGACCAGTTGTTCCTGAGATTAGCGCGTTCAAACAAACTAACAAACTCTTCAGTTTTATATATTAGTATAGATGTATTTATTATACTCTTCTAAGATCTAATACTCTTAATCAACAACACATTTATTTGGATAAAGATTAATATTAGGTATTATGTTGATAAACACTCTTTGGCAAATAACTCATTATTAAGTACCAACTCTTAGCGTCTTATACTCGTGATAACTTCTAAACGAAATGTCCGAATGGGATAAAACAAAAAGCATTTTACTTCTACATAAATAACCTTGATAACATAATGCTTTATTTGGATAAGGATAAATATTACAATACACATTTAACGTAGTTTCTTTCTTCAGAAGATTTCACAATTTTTTTGAACACAAAAGCGGTTATTGTGACTAAACCATGATAGTTAGATATATGCTCTCGCTGACTTTTTTGTAGATCTTGATGGGACCTACAAACCCGTAATACATTATTTTATTCTATTGTCAATAGTTTTTGTAGCGCACGCAAAAATAGGTTTTCAATTTCACACCTTGGGTTACGAAATAGCAATTATCTCACGGATCCCTAAATTTTTGAAAATCAAATATAGCCTTCCTCGATAAATGGACTATCCAACACTGAAATATTTTTTCAAATCGGACCAGTAGTTCCTGAGATTAGCGCGTTCAAACAAACAAACAAACTCTGCAGCTTTATAATATTAGTATAGATGACTAAGATAATTGGCTTATGTAGAGTATATCAGTATCTGATTCCTGAAAAGCGTAATACACAAGGAAGGTCACTTCATACTTATTTCCTTTGCCGCCATTTAATTAATAAACTATCTTTCGCTTTTATTTATCCCTCTTGTCTCTCAAGTCCATAAAATAATTACTTTGCTCTTTAACATTGTTCGTCTAACATTAGGTAAACTTGATATCAATTTATCCGGGTTTAATTAAACAATCGCGAAGAATAATTAATTATAAGCCAGCAAATTTCCTCTTTCAATACTAATTTTTACTTGAGTTGTGTAAATTTACGTTGTAATTAGTGTTGAAATTGACGTTACGCTACGTCAATAATAATAAAAAAGCGTGAACTCGCTACAACAATGTCCCAGTAATAATTGAGTCTTAGCGATTAAAAAATACATCGAGATTATTCAAGCAAAAACAGATTTTTCTTAGGAATCCTTAGGATATACAGGGGCCAAGTGCGTGTCAGGCCAAGCGTAGAATAGGGTTCCGTAGTCACCCATAATGGTACATGGGTTTAGAAGGCAGGGTTGGTATTTATTACTATGAATAATCTTTACTTATTATTTCCTTATTTTTGTACGAAGAGGAACAAACAAACATGTTCCTGATTTTATTTTAGCACTTTTTTGACGTGGTAAATATATATGAAGAAAAACATGTAAATTTTTATCTTTCTAGCACTAACCGTTTGAAAGGTAAGCCGAGGACGGATGGACGGTTCCGAGACGTGAATTACGGAACCCTAAAAACTGTAATTGATCATTTGGCATGCACACTCATATGCAGTCCAGTGATGTGTTTTATACAGTGCGACTCAAGAATAGGAACGTCAATGACCTCTATCTGTCAAATGTCCCTTGAAAAGTACGGTGTCTGCAACGAAACCTTATTTGCGTATCAATAATGTTTGGTAATCATGTTTTTTAACCCCCGACGCTAAAAGAGGGGTGTTATAAGTTTGACGTGTCTGTCTGTCTGTCTGTGGCACCGTAGCTCGCGAACAGATGAAGCGATTTCAATCTAGTTTTTTTTTGTATGAAATGTGAGTTACGTGCGAGTGTTTCATGAAAATCGGTTGAGTCGTTTAAAAGTTATGGGGGTGAAAGTGGGGAAGAATAACAGAATATCTGCAAAAATATCATTGGCGTATGATTACTCGATTAAGTGCTTGAGTAGGGTGTTTTTTTAAATTTTGAATTTAATATTATTGGGACAAGGTGTTTAATAATGTTTTTTCAATGGACATTTGACAGATAGAGGTCATTGACGTTCCTATTCTTATTTGAGTAGCATTGTACGTGGCTGCTAAGGCTAGTGTCGGCTAGCTGTCTTGAATAATGTTAATCTGTCAGAAGGTTTTAAACATATTAAATTAATTCTAATTTAAGTGCTCTTGCCCATAATACGATTTTTCCTTTGTTACAAAAAAACTTTGTTATAATACATTTTATTGAATAATAATATCAATCTTGTGTTGTGTTTTCACACTTTTAATCGGGATATGCTCTAAAATTTTCGAGTAGAATATTGATGCTAAACTTTTTATGCCACTAGTCCTAAAATGCGCGTGCGCTTACGACTTCGTCTACATGACGCATCACCTCCAACCCGTTTTGCCATGACTCGTTGTGACTAAGCCGCCGCGCCGCAGTTACGCTTCTCATATAATATAAAATAATTGTTTTAAATGATTCTATTCAAATAGTTCGTTAAAATATTGACGCTATGACCAAGAGAGCTGTAGATTTTTATGTTGTATTGTTTTAATAAACAAGATTTATAAATAAACTTAGACTGTTTTATTAGGGTCCAATATTAAGATGAATTTTGCTTGTAAATAAATAATTAAATTTTTGCCTGCGGCTCCGCACGTATATCGTTTATGTTGGTTAATAGCCTATATCCTTCCCCAAGAATCAAAGGATCTCCATTGTAAATTTCATCCACATTTGATCAACGGCTTAGCGGTGAAAGCGTAACAGACAGACAGTAAGTTCTTTTATGGGTAAAAAAATTAAACGAGCAAACGTATCGCCTGATGATAACACCAGAAGCGTCATAAGTGCGTTACCGGCCTTTGAGGGAGGGGGATGGGGGAGGGGTTGAGTATGGGCCTCCGGTATCCTCACTCACTAGGTGAAACACAGCGCTGGCGCTGTTTCACACCGGTTTTCTGTGAGGCCGTGGTATCTGGTAGCCGGCCCATTCATGCCGAAGCGTGGTTCTCCCACTGAATAATACTACTGGACAAACCAGCTAACGGATCACTTAATCCGGGACAATAAGGTCTAATTACTGGACACGGGACAAGACACAAAATTCCGGGACAATCCCGGATTTCCCGGCCATCTGGCAACCCTAAACACAGCGCTCTTTGTTTGTATGGTTGTAGTGGGCAATCTTCGGAAGTACTGATCCAATCCTGAAAATTCTTTCACTAACAGAAAGCGACACTATTCAGGAGTGACCTAGTCCATATTTTATTATGATTTAACAAAAAAATCAGTTAATTAATAGTATTTGTAAATCAAGTCGAAGAAAAGCGGGCGGTTAACGCCCAACTAAGTGGGCACGGGTCGGCTAGTGTCATATAATTTCACACCAGTAATATTAATTGTTAACATCTTAGTAATTAAATATTTATCATGGATCTAGTCAATGGATCCTCTGAGATTGAACTGCAATTTCTGCAACATGCTGGAAAAATGAATTTGTTTTCAAAATTTAAAACCAACCAAATGACCCGTTCACAATGTCAGTCAATTTGTTTAAAATACTCAACAAGATACTTGTTGTTTTTATATTAATAATGTATATTTATGAAAATGATAATGAATAAAATGCACATTTAGACTCATTAAGCTCCAACTTTTCTACGTCAACATGAAATTTAATTTGAATAAATTATCTTATGTTTATTGTAAAATTATCACACATGTATTGTGTTAATTCATTTGAAAGAATAATATTTTAAATTGAAATGAAAAGGGGTTCTTTGTTAAATGGGGTTGTTTTTCTTCCTGGATGTGTCCTGTATGTCTCATTACATTACGCATGTTAAGTAAAAAAAAAAATTTATAGTAGTAACACGTGTATTAATATGAACATTAAACACAAATATAAATATCCTTGTAATTTCTGTTGCTTTGTTCTTATTCGCTCAAAGGATTGGCATGCCGCGATTGCATACAGAGATAACACAGTCTATTTTGCGTTTAAGTGTATGTCTATACTTTGTTGCACAGATAATTTTCATTTTATTATGAATGATGTCTATTTTATCTTGATTAGCCGTGAGTACTGTTCCACCTTACACAGGCATAGAATTGTAATCGTCATAAAATGCACACGTTTCCACGTCAATTTTGAGGTAGTGTACTTAACACGTTCTTTTAATGTGGTTTTCCCGGTAGGCCTATTCCACTGATCTGTTGTGATTCTGTTTAATTTGAAACTGAAATAATTAAAGATATTACCAAGTTCAGGTGTGGCTTGGTTATCAGCTACACCCAAAAGTCTGGGGTTGCAAGCTGGTCGACAATTCATTAAAGCCAGTTCAAACTTTACTCCCACCTGCGCCAGAAAAAAACTGCTAAACACAATTTTTTGCAACTGTAAAAAGGGATGTAGTGCTCAATGTGGTTGCAAATAAGTTGGCCTGGTTTGTTCTGTAGCATGTACAAATTGTCAAGGCCGGTCATGCTCCAATGTTAAATCACCAACAATCGAAGATTCATTTGAAGCTAACGAAGAGACGTGCGATGTGTCGTTATTGGGGCAATTTACTTGCATCCAGGATGAAGAAGATAAGCAAGAAGAACAAGAAGCAGAAGAAGAGGAAGCAGAAGTTTCAGATAATGATGATTCCGATGGATACATTTCCCTTTTTTTTTGTAAATTACACCCCTTTTATCATGTTCAACATTAGCCCATGTCTTTAATTATTTAATAGTTTCAAATTAAATAGAATCATAACAGATCAGTGGAATAGGCCTACCGGGGAAACCACATTAAAAAAAACGCTCTAAGTGCATGGAAACGTGCATATTATGACGATTACTACTATTTAACTTTTTGAATCGTTATATCTCAACAACGGTGGCACTTAGGAAAAAAGTTTTTTGACATATTTGTAGATAATTATCTGATCTACATTTTTGTCTGGGCTAATTTTATGATAAAATTTACCGTTTTGCTGAAAATCGCGAAAAACCCGTTTTTGTGACCTTTGACCCCGAGTATTTTTTTTCCAGGTGTCGGTTCGATGAGGACTTTTCACATTTCCTTTATAATGTGTTTTGAACAATCCTACCAATTTTCAGCCAAGTGTGAATTTTTGTAACCTCACCCCTTATTTTTAGGGTTCCGTGCCAAAGGCAAAAAACGGAACCCTTATAGATTCGTCATGTCTGTCTGTCCGTCCGTATGGCACAGCCACTTTTTTCCGAAACTATTAAACCTATAATGTTGAAACTTGGTAAGTAGATGTATTCTGTGAACCGCTTTAAGATTTTTACACAAAAATAAAAAAAAAACAATAAATTTTGGGGGTCCCCATACTTAGAACTGAAACTCAAAAAATTTTTTTTCATCAAACCAATACGTGTGGGGTCTATGGATAGGTCTTAGAAAATGATATTGAGGTTTCTAATATCATTTTTTTCTAAACTGAATAGGTTGCGCGAGAGACACTTCCAAAGTGGTAAAATGAGTGTCCCCCCCCTTTAACTTCTAAAATAAGAGAATGATAAATCAAAAAAAAAAATATGATGTACATTACTATGTAAACTTCCAAAGAAAATTGGTTTGAACGAAATCTAGTAAGTAGTTTTTTTTTAATACGTCATAAATCGTAAACTGCAATTTACCTTTCATTCAATCAACACAAATATAAAAATAAAATAAAAAATATATTATGTTACTTGCTGCCGCGGAACCCTTCATGGGCGAGTCCGACTCGCACTTGGCCGCTTTTTTTTGGTCTAATTTGACCGGACTTTAATGCAACAGGCAACAGACAATTCTCTGTGTAATTAAATGACAGATAACAAGGTTGTTAGTTACTATGGACATGCATATTATTATTTACACGAATGTCGACCTAACTGTATTTGAATGTCTGTAAGAAAGTAAGCATATGGGTCATGCTGTCGATATGTAGGTAGTACCTACACAGTTATATATACCTATTGCGAGACTGACTTAATTAATATTACTGACTTAATTAATACTTAAAATATTATCCCATATTTTTGAAATGAAAATTTAAATAGTATTTTACGATAATTTTATGCTAGAAGAGAATTTAATATCAACACTTATTTGGTAAACATTTATTGTAACAAAATGCTATTATTTGCATATATCTAAGTATAATTTTTCTATAATATACATAATAAATTACGTTTATTTAGAAATGTATGTGTAATAGACTTGCCTACTATTACGTCAGTGAAACTAAAATTTGTAAATGGCAAAATATGTTAAGATATGCCAATTTTCAACCTTTGGCTATAGAAGTTACTTGAGTTAGAGAGAGAAAGAGAATGGTTATCATTGCACGCGCAAGATCGAGGTATGAATTTTACGAATCGGCCAGAAGACAATTGATTTATTGATACATTGTTGTCGGGCTTGTTACCGAGAGAGTCAGCGCTGCTACTAAATACAGAAAAAAAAGTACACACTGAGCAGAAAGGACGGTTTCCTTCGATTTATAAGTTTTTAAGAGAGTCGTTTGACAACTGTTTTTAACTTATTTATTCCATATACAGAAGTGGACCACGATAGGCTGATGTCGATTCTACTAGGTACTTCTACTTTGATACAAAAATAGTTAACAATTATCAGAATACACCCATAATAGGAGATCTATACACTTTTCGTACCTATTTTTTTTTGCATATCGCATGTGTATGAGTAGTTACCGTGAAGTATGTGTTTATAGTACATGGTATGTGCACTTTAATTTAATAGTACCTCTCTGAAACTTCGGCTTCATTCACCTGCATAACTTTCTTTGCACCATTCCTAATTTGAGTGGCAGAGAATAAATTTCATGTGGTTAATGTCACGTTTCTCTCTTTACAATGTAAACAGCAGGCATTCATAATAATAATACTTTAATGATAATGATACCAACACCACGACAATACATTTGGTGTTTAACTATAGGTTATGATGTACTCGTAAACTTGGTGTCTATAATTTAACTATGATCACTAACGTCTAAAACTAGCCAGAGCCTGTGTCTATTATCTGTATTTAGGTAATATTGAAAACCTCTCTGTCTTCAATAAATTTACGTAAAAGTTATAATAATATACAAAAGCAAAAGTCACACATATTAACGCCATACATTCAAAGTGTGGCACTTTGGGGTGGGGGCGGTGACCACGCTCTAAAATGTCCTTTAATTTTCCTGATAAAAAGGTAGAAAGAGTCTTTTGGTCGGCAGACAGACAGCGGCTGAGTGTGTCGAGCGAGCTTTTCTACGAGTCACTTTTGCTTCTGCTATCAACATCCCAGGAACTCAAAACTGCATGCTTTTTTTCCAACCAACGAAAATGTATGTGCAAAAAGAATTAGAGCTAGTGTAAATAGTAAAATTGTAAAAATTTGAAAATAAAACACTCCATTTTAATTAACACTGTTTCACTCTCAATTAATAAAACCACTCTAAGTCCTAAACTATTGGAGATCACGTTTTAATTTTTTTTTGTGAAGAATTACTACATATAAAGCTTTAATTCAAGATAAAAAAATAATGAAGTTACTCAAAAATCGATTTGAAATGTTCACTTCCGGTTTACCATACGTAAAAAAATCAAATTTAGAATTCGATTAAAAAAAACAAAATTTCAACTATTTAACTATAAGAAACAATACTTTTTAGTTTTTTTACAAATTAATTGATGCAAATAATAAGTATCCAAAAATAACAGATTTCATTTTTAGTAAATTTTTAAAAGCTCATAACTCGGCAATATAGCATCATACGAAAAAAATATTGTGTGTACACATCCACGTCTCCTAGAAGAATAACTGACCAGAATATAAACAAAATTCACGACCTCATTTTTTTTTCATTGTCCGCTTGACGTGAAATGCCCCAATAGTAGAGTAAGTATAACAAAACACCTTATCTATTAATCTATACTAATATTATAAAGCTGCAGAGTTTGTTTGTTTGTTTGTTTGTTTGTTTGAACGCGCTAATCTCAGGAAGTACTGTTCCGATTTGAAAAATTCTTTCAGTGTTGGATAGTCCATTTATCGAGGAAGGCTATAGGCTATATTTTATTTTCAAAAAAAATTGGGATCCGTAAGAAAATTGCTAATTTCTAACCCAAGGTGTGAAATCGAAAACCTATTTTTGCGTGCGCTGCAAAGAATGTTGACAATAGAACAAAATAATGTATTACGGGTTTGTAGGGCCCATTAAGATCTACAAAAAAGTCCGCGAGAGCATATATCTAACTATCATGGTTTAGTCACAATAACCGCTTTTGTGTTGGAAAAAAATATTAAATCGTCTGAAGAAAGAAACTACGTTAAATGTGTATCGTAATATTAATCCTTATCCAAATTAAGCATTATGTTATCAAGGGTATTTATGTAGAAGTAAAATACTTTTTGTTTCATCCCAATCCGAC
The DNA here is from genome assembly GCA_949125395.1 of Diaphora mendica. Classification (NCBI taxonomy): domain Eukaryota; kingdom Metazoa; phylum Arthropoda; class Insecta; order Lepidoptera; family Erebidae; genus Diaphora; species Diaphora mendica. The sequence continues at coordinate 6,539,096 of OX421312.1, read as the reverse complement.
ATTTCGTTTAGAAGTTATCACGAGTATAAGACGCTAAGAGTTGGTACCTAATAATGAGTTATTTGCCAAAGAGTTTTTATCAACATAATACCTAATATTAATCTTTATCTAAATAAATGTGTTGTTGATTATGAGTATTAGATCTTAGAAGAGCATAATAAATACATCTATACTAATATATAAAGCTGAAGAGTTTGTTTATTTGTTTGGACGCGCTAATCTCAGGAACTACTGGTACAATTTGAAAACTTATTTCAGTGTTAGATAGCCCATTTATCGAGGAAGGCTATCCATACTTCCATACTTTTTTATATTATAAATGCGAAAGTAACTCTGTCTGTCTGTCTGTCTTGCTTTCACGGCCAAACCGCTGCACCGATTACAATGAAATTTGGTACACAAATAGTCTAGAGCCTGAGAAAGGACATAGGCTACTTTTTATTGCGAAAAAAAGGTAATAAGGGGTTGAAAGGGGGGATGAAAGATGGTATAGAAGAGTGGTGGTTTAATCGCCACACGCCTGCGCATTACCTTGGTGACACCGCCCGGTACACCGGACACTCTTGGCAACGAGGTAACAAGGATGTCAAATTCATTAAAAATATTTCTTCTTTTCAACGAATACTTAAATTAATATAATAATATAATAAATAACATACATTCATAAATATGATTTGTATGTTCATTATATTGATAGAAATAAATAAGACAAATTACAAAACAGTGTATACAGTATCGTCATTTTAAGCTAAAATCTTAAACTTTATTTTTTAGGTTGTTGATTACATATAAATAAAAATGTCATTTAAATTTCGTAAAAAATTTAAGATCAAGGGGGTAAAATAACAATAGGGGATGAAAGTTTGTATGGAAATATGCAAGGTTTGTGAAGGCAAGGCCTATGTCCAGCAGTGGATTACGATAGGCTGATGATGATGATGCAAGGTTTGCAAAAATGTTTCATGAGTTTGGGACAGGAGACAAAATATTAGAGCTATTCAGATGTAACATTTACTGAGTTATCACAATATGCCTAAGTGTGCTTACCCGAACGGGCAGACATGTGAGGGCAGACGACTGTGCCGCATGCGGATGTTGAATTTTGCTACTACAAATTCGTTATTATTCACTAGGATTCGATTTGTTAACATGATTTTTTGTTTATTCAAATAATTTTCTTCGTGAAAAAATCCGAAGGAAAAGTATCCGGCGGGATTTAAACACAAAAAAAAGCAAAAGGGGTACGCCGCAAGATGAAATAAATGCCTGTATGAAAAAACATATGTATTATGGGTACATGTTAAAAAGTTTTGTCTTACTACAATTATGCGAGTACAACTGATTTATGAGCAGTGTCAATATGCAAATGCTCTTCTAAAAATAGGAGATGATTGTATGCCAAATGACAGTAACGACATGATTACACTGAGACGTGAGTTCTGGTATATGATAGCACACATGATCTAAAAATAATATATATTCTGATCCGCCGACTAATGAGACAGTACTCGAGGTCCCGGCAAATATCCATGCCCAGGACACCGAGCTTACCCCGTAGTGGCAGTTGAGTGCTCTGAAAAGTGGGGAGGGGAAGAAACGGAGACTTTTTGGTAGAGAACGGGCACACCTGTGTTTTCTTAACGTTGAACTCGACCAGATTCTCATCACCACATTGTTAAATGCGGTTCAAAACCCGGTCAAGCTCAGCGACAATCTCCTATCCATTTTCCTCAACGTCTACGGTGTTCTTTGTGTCCGTTTCATGTATTATAAATCTCTCGCAACACAGGATTTATTTTATTCCCATGATGTGAGTTATCTTTTAAAAAAAACTTTAAAATCAACGCATAGACCAATAAAAGAGGAAGACTTTAAGCAGTTGTGTAAAAGTGGACAAAATAAGTAGTATCTTGGCTGCAGGGTATCCATAATATCGCCCATGCACTGTGCTATCGTCTGCATAGCAATGTATACTGCCAAGGGCTAATATGTCATTGACATGCAGAAGAAACATCTTGGGCGACAGGACTGAATTCTGAGGTACGCTAGCGTTTACCTCCAGAAAAACAGAGGCCGCGCCGTCCGTCGCAAAGAACCCGAATGCGAAGGCGCTGATGAAGAAAAGAGTAAATCTAGAGACGACTCTAGGAGGCAGACCGAATGCTTAGAGATCGTAGAGAAGTGAACGGTGCAAGAACAGCTTGAAAGCCTTGGCCATGTCGAATGTCGAAATAATTTCATACAATATACTTTTTATTTTATGTACTTATATAAATACTTAAATATGTTTTTAACAGTGAAAAGTGTGTCTTATTTTTAAAATAATATTAGCCTTAATAATTAAAACTGCTACCCAAAGTCACTGTTCCACGCGGACGAAGTCGCGGGCGCAGCTAGTGTTGAATAAGGCCCGTATTCACTTTGATTAGTGCGAGTGCAGGTGTGAAGCGCAGGCGATCAATTATTGGTAGAAAATACGTGTGGTCCCCGAAATCGCTGTCCACAAGTACTTGCCACCAATCACCCGATTTATAACAAGTAAAATTTTCACAAAAACAAAAACCGACTACAAGGTTCGACTCGATTTCTCTTGCATGCCATCATCAGATCTTAGTGTCCTTATCATGGTACCACCGTAGGGATATCTCCTTTCCATTAAAAAAAGAATCATCAAAATCGGTTCATAAATCCGCGAACACACATAAAAAATAAAAAATACGGTCGAATTGAGAACCTCCTCCTTTTTTGAAGTCGGTTAAAAACAGTGATCTAAAAAAAAGTAAAAACTAAAACCAACTACGACAAAAACCGACGCTGAAAAAGTACGAAACAAGTTTCAAAAGCCGTAGCACAGAATAACCAATAGTAGCCGTAGTCACACGTTACGTAGAAATTTACCATAGCATATTAACAACATATTAACGACTACGGCTACTATTGGTTATTCTGTGCTACGGCTTTTGAAACTTGTTTCAAGTTTTTCAGAGTCGGTTTTTGTCGTAGTTGGGTTTTAGTTTTTACTTTTTTTTTATTTAAAATGTTTTAAATAGGTACCATAGAAATATCACAATTATAGAATAAATACGGACAAAGTCACGAGAAAATGCTAATAATATATATATTTTGAATTGTTTAAGTAACGCCCTTTCGTATGATTCCAAACACGGCATATTTATCTCAAATTTATTTTTTAATACAGTACTGTATGTTGGCTAGAGGGCGCCACATTAGATTCAGTGACACGTCATATAGCCTATAACCAGCGGACGATCAAGACGTTTCTAACGATACCTCATTTGTCTTATTCTGACTAGTAGTTCAGAAAGAATGAGGGAATAGACAATACCATAGAAATATCGTACTTATAGAATAAATACGGACAAAGTCACGAGCAAATGCTAATAATATATGTATTTTTGAAATGTACAAGTAACGCCCTTTCCAATGATACCAAACACGGCATATTTATCTCAAGTTTATTTTTTTATACAGTACTTTATGTCGGCTAGAGGGCGCCACATTAAATTCAGTGACACGTCATATAGCCTATAACCAGCGGACGATCAAGACGCTTCTAACGATACCTCATTTGTCCAAATAAGTAGTTAAGGAGCTATGAGGGAAAATATGAACATACATACATACATACTTACATACAAACATACTTAGAATACTTACATACATACATACATAGCCTGTCAAAATCATAACCCTCCTTTGGCTTTGCCGTAGTCAGGTAAAAAGTACGAACTTATGATTACGTATGAAGATTTAAAATGAATACGTCCACTGTAATTTTCTAAGTTTTCAGAACAGACTATTAGTAGCGGAGCAGGCGGTCCGGAATTAATAACAACTGTTGTCTCTCTTTCTAATAGATATTAAAAAAATACTCTGAATGATTTCATTGGCCTCTATCAATAGTACGAGCAAGAGTATGTTAAATAATTTTAATTCCGTATTTTTATTTCATTAAAGCTGTTGAAATACTATTGAAATAAAATTGTTTGATTTTAAATTTAGCCGCTAGCTACATACCGAGTACTCAGTTACTCTCTCCGATAAACAATTGTTAGCTAGTAACCAACGCGTTTCATTTCTCAACCGTTTCGCACATTCATGCCAAACGTTGCATAAACTTGTGAAAATCTATTATGATGTTTATATTTAGGCGTGTGATAGATATAGTTTTCATATCTTAGACAGATACTTCATGTGGGAATTTATAAATGTTTATAAATCTCACTTTTTTTTCAATGTCAACTTCCCATGCTTTGAGCAATTGTTTAGTTTGTTACATTTATTTATTTATTTTATTTATTTATCTTTATTGTACACACATTATAACAGATAGAAAAAAAGAGTTACAATTTACAAATGTGACAATTGGCGGTCTTATCGCTCATGGCGATCTCTTACAGACAACCTTAGTACGGAAATTATGGTAAGTGACATTAATAGGGGTAACAGTAGTGGGGCGCACAAATCTTAAATTTAGTATGTGAATAATAAAAACAATCACTAAATTCATAAATATTCAACATACATATATATATACATACATCTACTCATATTACACATATAAACATACTCATACATACATACACATACATACATACACAGACTAAAATAAATAACAATAAATTATAATGACAGATAATAATCCTTCACTAGCTTTTTGAAAACGGGCAAGGTTTTAGCGTGACGTATTTCAGGCAAATTGTTCCAGAGTCTTACTGCTTGCACAGTAAAGGATTTGTCTGTAAACCGGGTAGAATGTTTAGGCATTTTAAGTTTCAAATTCTTTGATGATCTCAGGTCCCTACAATTAGTGTTGTGTAAGAACTGAAAGCGTTCTTTAAGGTAAGAGGGGGTGTGAGGGAGAAACAGAATACTGTATAAAAGAGAAATAATACACACATCAAAAGTGTCTAGGGATCAAGCATTTTTATGCGGATTTCTTGAGATTGAGATGTGGCTTTGGCCTGGCCTGCTCAGTCGCCAGACTTGAACCCGATTGAGCATGCATGGGATATGCTACAGAGAAGAGCTCTGCCGAATATGGAGGGTATCCAGTCGCAAGAAGACCTATTTTTGTTGTTGCAACGAACATGGGCGGCCATTCCACAGCGTGATTTGGATGAACTCATTTTGAGTATGCCAAACCGATGTTCTTGTGTTAGTGTTCGCGGTAGAAACACGGATTATTAATTGTTTAAGTTACCTAATAAAATTTTAAAGAAAACTGTTATTTCAGTCTTTTTTTCGAACTTTAATGTTAGTGGTTCAAATGTCAAAAATCCTTTTATTAGGAAAATGGCAAATTTCTTTATTAATGCAAAGGTGACTTGGTTTATCGTTACTGTGACAAACGAAAACACTTTATTTGATGAATCCTTAAAGAAAATTTTAATTAATATCAATCAGGAGAAAAGTTATTGCAAAAATATATGTTGATCCCTAGACACATATGTTGATCCCTAGACACTTTTGATGTGTGTATGAGCATTCCGGCGACAGCGTATTCGGAGCCACTTGAGTTTAGAACGAAACTCTGAGATATGGTCATATTTGCCTAATCCAAATATGAATCTAATGCAAAGGTTTTGGAGTCGCTGAAGTTTATTTAGTTGGTCTTCGGTGAGATCTAGATAGCTGACATCATCATAGTTAAGGATGGGAAGAAGAAGAGATTGTGCGAGCGCAATTTTAGTGTTTGTGGGAAGAAGTTTAGATACTTTGTAAAAAATTATGAGTTCATATTTATAATTTCAGTAAAATAATGAAGAATTAGATTGTTTAAGACATTCTTTTTTTAGAACCCACTTTTCACCAAATTGATACGTTATCCGGTCTATGCTTATACGTGGAAATACTAAACAATCGTATTTATATAATTATTTTATACTAGTAAGATGACAAACAAACATCCTTGGCAGAGGTATTCTTTAACTGATCTTTTATTACATAATACAGACAGTGTTTAGTCTAAAATGTGTTTATTTAGTTAGACGCTACACAACATCCTAATATTTCCCACCATTCAGTTCCCTACTCGTGGCAGCAGCGGTCCCCTGCGGTGTATTATGTCAATGGGTTAATGTTCAATTAGAACGGGTTACAGCACTTACAGCCGGCAAAGCGTAGTATATCCAAACTCGTTTTAAACGTAGTACTTGTATACTGATTTGCCTTATAATAACTTCTTTAAATGTACAATGTCTTGTATGTATTGTTGTATAAATCCTTTTGTGTTTGCAACTTGATTTTACATTAAAATTATGATCGGCTGATAGCCCCTTCCCTTAGATGTAAGTATTTTAAAGAATGAAAACTAACCCATGCGTCACCAAATATTATATAGTCAATATATAGTCAATTATCAGTTGACAGATAACGTCTCATTTTTACCCCCGACGCAAAAAAGATGGGTGTTATAATTTTGACGTCGATGTCTATCTGTGTATCTATGTGTGTGTGTGTGTGTGTGTCTGTGGCATCGTAGCTCTCAGACGGATGGACCGATTTCGATGCGTTTTTTTTTTTCATTTGAAAGCCAGTTTCCTTGCGGTGGTTCTTAGCTATGTTTGGTTAATATCGGTCCAGCAATGTAAGAGTAACAGCTCTTTTCCAAAATGATATAAGGCATTTTTGGCGTATGATTACTCGAGTAAGTGCTTGGTAGTAGTTTTTGTAGTAGTAGTAGGGTTTTTATTTTATTTTAGCTTGTTATAATAAAGTACACTAATCAAAGTTGACGTTCAAACCTCTTAGTCAGTTCTTTTGTAAGGGCGTGTATTATATTAAAATGCGCAAATGTCGACAATTAAAATCAAAAGCAATCCCACCAAAAACATTTTCATGTAAAATGTTGCCAAGACGACTTACAATAAAACCTTAATTATCATGTGTTATTAAGATTTTTTTACTTTATACTACTTTACTACTAATATACTACTATACTAATACTACTAAGTACTTTATACTAATGTACGAACTATAGAAATATTAATACTGCAAATTAAACAAGATACAATGACACTATCATTCCATCCTGTTTTTAATTTTAGCTAAGACATCAAACAATAACACAAAAGACGGATGATGAGAAACGTTATCTCGCAAAAAAATCTATTAAATATTCGAAGTAGCCTAAATCCATAAGCAATGAAAACAATAAATACTGTGATAACTGTGATAAGTATGTGCCAATCGAGTTCTGGTGGACCTCCATCGCTTGCGGGTAATGACATCTGGAGATGTGCCAGCGAGTGAGCACACTCTCTATTTGCACTCTCCATCACTGAAGCGTCTCCTAGGCGCGAGAAGCACAATGTGGCAACATTGCACATTTTTAGAGCACTATCTCGCGCTCTAAATATTTGTGTAAAGTTGCCACATTGCACAAAAACTATTTAGATCTATTTTCATTTCTCTAGTGTCCCAGACTTCAGTTCCACAGTCCTCCTTCTTCTTCAATAACTCCTAGTAATGCCAGAAGCACTTCAGAAAATATTGCTTATCTACACTATTATATAAAGAGGTAAAGTTTGTGACGTTGTGAAGTTGTAGGGGGTAATCTCTGGATCTACTGAATTGATTTTGAAAATTCTTTAACCAATAGAAGGCTACGTTATTTGAGAGTGACCTAGGCTATATAAAAACCCGAAAAGTGGAAAGACTTTTTCGTGGTAGCGGAATTTGCAAAGTAAGTCGGGGAAAAAAATGTTTACCGCCCAACGAAGTGGGCACGGGTCAGCTAGTATATGTATAATAATGGGAGTGAGGTTTGCTCTGAAACATTAGCTACAATGTGACCATATGTAAAAAGTTCTTTGAATTTCATTAGTCTACCGATGATGTCATGTTAATCGGTTAATTGAGCGCATACTCATGCTACTAAATTTTCGCTTATCGTTTTCTTTAAGTTTGCTTTGCTTTTATTCCTACTAAGTCTACGTCGATTGTATCGGTTTGTTATCATTAAGTTTGAGTCACTTTGGCTAAAGACAATGATACTTTGATTGAGTTAGTCCTAACTCTGGTTTATTTATATCTGTCTCAATTACAAATATGAACTTCCCACTTATTACTTGAAATACTTATACTTGTTTAAAACTTGAGAAAATCGAGTATATTATTTGACTTAGCCATATCTTTAAGATCGTTATCATTATTTGTTATCAAGTTCTTAACTTCCATGCCATATTTTGTTTAGCGTCAAAAAGCATTATAGCAGAACTATTAAAATAAAAAAAATATGAAGCAGTTTTAAGATAACATTTACCACATTATTTTTAACAATCTATTCACTGCACCTTTTTGGAATATTTCACTTTTCTGTCTCTACAAATAATAAAATTCTTCTCACGTGTTCGTATACAGATTTCACATGAAGGGTGTATGGACACAATAGTGGACGGTAACTATACGTTTTTGGGTTTCTCTGTAGTGCTGAACCTTGGTATATTACCGGTTTAATTGTTAACGTTTTTTTAAGTAAAAGTGAATTGGGTTGATTCAAAAGTCCTATTAAAATATAACCTTATTTAAAACTAGCTGAGCCCCGCGGCGTTACCCGCGGTTATTGTCGTACTGCGGGTAACGCCGCGGGGCGAACCTAGTCTAGAAAAAGTAGCCTAAATTATTCCTTATTTCATCAGTTACCTATCAATAAAAGTTCCGTCAAAATCGGTGCAGCTGTTCCAGAGATTAGGCGAAACAGACAGACAGACCGACAGACAGACAAACGTTTTAAAAAACGTTATTTTTGTATATGTACCATTTTTAGTAAATGGGTTTTTTGGCAAAATTGGGACTATCCAAACGCCACCTTTTTGTTATTTTTCTTCCAATAGTTTAGTGGCGCCCTCTCTTGGTACGCCCTGATACTGTTTATTCCGCACCTTATTCCAGTATAGTTCAATGTAGTTCGCTCGAGTTGCGATAGATGTACATTCATTTTATATATTTGATTGTTAAAAACACGAATAAAACGAAATTTTCTAAAAGTGAATCCTAGCTAGATCGATTTATCGCCCCCGAAAACCCCTGCATACAAAATTTCATGAAAATCGTTGGAGCCGTTTCCGAGATTCAGATTATAAATATATATCTCTTATATATACAATTCTCGTGTCACAATGTTAGTTACCATACTCCTCTGAAACGGCTAGACTGATTTTTATGAAATTCTGGTCTGAGAATCGACCATGTTGTCGATTCTCAGACCTACTATTTTTTATACCGATTTTTTTTTAATTTTTATGGCAAAACAACGTTTGCCGGATCAGCTATACTCTGTCCATTACTTTATTTTCTTTTTGACAGTTCAAGAAATTTTGAAATTAGTGACGCCCTCACTCATTACCGATTCGATTTGACACGAATAGCGATTTTATTTATGAAGAACTTTCAATCGTTTTAATTAAATATTTTTTGTTGAAATATTAATTATGCCTTCATTAGTTTTTTATATTATGTAAGAAATAAACAAAAATATAAATAATAAATCAGTAAATTAGATGAATGAACAGAGTTATTGTTCTTTACTCTTGGTTTGATCCTAAATTCCAAGATTTCAACTTAATTCCTTGCAAAAATTCAATCTTGGAGTCATAGATACAATTTTTATTTCCTTTTTTTATTAAATTTACAGAAAAAATACTTACATGAAGTCAAATTATTTTTATCATATGATCGATTTGTCGTATTTCAAGTACTGTTTTATAGTCTGTGGTTGTTTGTTATGCACAGACCACTTCACTAAAGTACCGTCACCGTCAATAAAGTACGACATTACTGTAGTACATAATTCCGAAAAAAAAAAGATAATTTATAGGCGTGAGCTGTCAAAAAGAAAATAAAGTAATGGACAGAGTATAGTATATATCTATACTTATAATAAAAATGTAACAGGTCAAATTCTGTACATTGAAGATATTTTGTAAATTTTTTTTGGAGGGTACTCTGTTATCGATACTGAAACCAAAACTATTTTTTTTTTCATTTTTGTCTGTCTGTCTGTCTGTCTGTATCTTGGCCGCGCATCACGCCGAAACTACTGAATGGATTCAAATGAAACTTGGCATGATTTGAGTTCATACTCCGAGGTAGGACATAGGATACTTTTTATTCCGAAATTCCAGACGGTTTCCCTGTGAGGGGGGATGAAAGTCAAAATGTGTAATTAATTGTAATTCATTAACGAGTAGTCCGATTGCAATAATTCTTTTTTTGTTAGAAAGGAGAAACTCTGAAGATTGTAGCATAAAGTATTTAATTTATCACAATCTCTCTATCTATTGGAAAAAAAAAATATAAAGAATTTATCATTACGTAAAACAACATGTAGTGACATCTATTGCCAGCCATGCGTAATTAATAACACTTTGATTAATATATCGTGGAATAATCGTAGAACGTATTACGTATAATTAGGTGTAGCATTAAGTATTTGATTTATCGAAATCTCTCTATCCATAAATTCAGCACGGTTTCCTAGAGAAGAAGGGATGAAAGTCAAAATATGTACTTGGTTGTAATTCAATAACACGTGATTTCATTCATTCTTTTTTTGCTAGACAGCAAGTACTTTAAATATTGTTCCGTGTACTACACACATCAAAAGTGTCTAGGGATCAAGCATTTTTATGCGGATTTCTTGAGATTGAGATGTGGCTTTGGCCCTGGCCTGCTCAGTCGCCAGACTTGAACCCGATTGAGCATGCATGGGATATGCTACAGAGAAGAGCTCTGCCGAATATGGAGGGTATCCAGTCGCAAGAAGACCTTTTTTTGTTGTTGCAACGAACATGGGCGGCCATTCCACAGCGTGATTTGGATGAACTCATTTTGAGTATGCCAAACCGATGTTCTTGTGTTATTGTTCGCGGTAGAAACACGGATTATTAATTGTTTAAGTTACAATAAAATTTTAAAGAAAACTGTTATTTCAGTCTTTTTTTCGAACTTTAATGTTAGTGGTTCAAATGTCAAAAATCCTTTTATTAGGAAAATGGCAAATTTCTTTATTAATGCAAAGGTGACTTGGTTTATCGTTACTGTGACAAACGAAAACACTTTATTTGATGAATCCTTAAAGAAAATTTTAATTAATATCAATCAGGAGAAAAGTTATTGCAAAAATATATGTTCATCCCTAGACACATATGTTGATCCCTAGACACTTTTGATGTGTGTATTTATACATATATCACGTATAATAAATCTGTAGACGTTGAGTTTGTCTGTTTCTACGCTTAAAACAGCGACATCTCTTGGAATCAAGGAACTAACTTTACAATAGGTACGTAATATGATTTTCTTTTGAACGTATAATAAAAATATGATGTAACAGATCAATTCTGTACATTAAAGAAATTTAGATGTTTTATCGGGAGGGCTCTCTAATCGTTACTGAAGCAATGAAATTTTATTGAAAATTGTTTCTAAACTTAACAGCGACATCTATTGGAATTAAGTAACACTAACTTCACAGTAGGATGTACCTATCCTATATACGAGTAATCTATATATGATTAATTTTTAAAGTACGTATAATAATAGGTAGGTAGGTATAATTAATTCTGTACATTAGAGAAATTTAGATTTTTTTGGGAGGACGCTCTAATCGATTCTGAACCAAAAACTAAAATACCATAATAACGTTAAATGATCATTGTAAAGGAGCAAGGTCCAAATGTATGAAGGAAGACGACTTTTCAGTAGACTGTATTTAATTTGCTGGTTTTACAGTAATAGATTACTAGAAAAAACTTGCAAAGTTGACAAAACAATTTGTATATCTTCTTCTTCTCTTATATCCTATAAAAAGCGGCCAAGTGCGAGTCGGACTCGCCCATGAAGGGTTCCGCAGCAGCAAGTAGCATAATACAATTTTCATTTTATTTTTATATTTGTGTTGATTGAATGAAAGGTAAATTGCAGTTTACGATTTATGACGTATTAAAAAAAAACTAATTACTTACTAGATTTCGTTCAAACCAATTTTCGTTGGAAGTTTGCATGGTAATGTACATCATATATTTTTTTTTTAGATTTATCATTCTCTTATTTTAGAAGTTACAGGGGGGGGGGGACACTTTACCACTTTGGAAGTGTCTCTCGCGCAAACTAATCAGTTTAGTTCGAAGACCTACCCACACCCACACGTATGGGTTTGATGAAAAAAAAATTTTTGAGTTTCAGTTCTAAGTATGGGGACCCCCATAATTTATTGTTTTTTTTCTATTTTTGTGTGAAAATCTTAATGCGGTTCACAGAATACATCTACTTACCAAGTTTCAACATTATAGGTTTTATAGTTTCGGAAAAAAGTGGCTGTGACTTACGGACGGACAGACAGACAGACATGACGAATCTATAAGGGTTCCGTTTTTTGCCTTTCGCACGGAACCCTAAAAATGAATTGCTGTTCGTTTGTCTCGCTAAAACTCGAGAACCGCCGGGCCGATTTAGCTGATTTAGGTTTTGAAATGTTTGCCGTGGTTCAGGGAAGGTTTAAACGGTGAGAAAATATGGAAAAATTGCGGGGAAGATAATAAAAACAACAATTTCCTTTTGCCCTTAAAAACTGTTCTACCAACTTTCCTGTCAAACTTTTGACTGTCAAATTGAAGCACTTATTAAATTAAGGGTTTTAAATAGGCATCATATATTATTACACGAATGAAATTAAGGGTTTTAAATAAACACCACATATTATTTATACATTATTATCGCGTATTTTAATATTATTATTTTGATGGTTGTTATTGTTGGTTCATTCAGAAATTGTCATTGTATTGACATATTTTGTTGGTTGTCACTGTTTAGAATGCAAATAAAAATGGTAAAGATATTAGATAATATTTTTAAAATTCAGTATCAACATATCTATTTATATAAAAATGTATCGCCAAAATGTATGTACGCGCATAACTTCCGATCGGCTGCACCAAATTAAATGATTCTTTTTTTATGTGTAGGACATTTTTTTTTTTTTTGAAACGTCAGGCAAAACAGAGGTATGTAGTACCTTGAAATAGTGATCGCGTTAATTCCCGTAAAAATAATTATTATTAAAGGACCTTATTGTTAGGACAAGGTTTGTGTATAAGAAAAATTAGAAGATAGCGGCCAAAGTCTTTTTTTTTGTCCGCGACGTCTGTCTGTATCTTGGCCTCGCATCACGCTGAAACTACTGAATGGATTAAAATGAAACTTGGCACGATTTGAGTTCATACTACGAGGTAGGACATAGATTTTTTTTTTTAATTTAATAATTTTTTTTAATAACGGGAAAAGTCTTTTTCTTTGTCCGCGACTGTACACTGCCTGTAGGAAGCTGAGACCAGCTGAGACAGATATGTAAATATGGCGGTACGAAGTTTATTTTTATTCTACCCTTCCTGAATATTTTCGCTCAATTTCTATTCTTCTCTTCCTAAACATTTTCACCGTATTCCTATTCTTCCCTTCCTGAACATTTTCGCCCTAATTCTATTCTACCCTTTCCTGAATATTTTCGCTTTATTTCTATTCTTTCCTTTCTGAACATTTTCGCCCTATTCTTATTCTTCCTTTCCTGAAAATTTTCGCCCTATTTCGATTCTTCCCTTCCTATTCAAAGTGCTGCAGCTTTCAGAATTTACTTATAGACAAGTCTGTTCTGATTTCTGAGGACTTTTTATTTTTTATTCTGTAATTTCTGAGATCTTTTTATTTTGTCTAAATCTGCCTAACCATAAAACTAGATAAGAAAATTTTAAAGTTATGTGGATTAGGATTTTTAACTCTTACCACAGTAAAAAACAAAAAAGGGAACGCCTCAAGACGATCGACGAGAGATGAGACCGCCTATGCTCAATTAAAGTGTAAAATAAAAATATAGTTTTGTGACTAATAAGAAACATTGTTTTTTAGTACTTAAAATATTTTTAAATTATGGTGTACCTCCAAAATTGTTAATCTTCCTAGATGTACCTTGAACCCAAAAAGTTTGCGGAACACTGAATGTACTATGGTGATGTGTGTTACTTCGACCTGAATGCAGACCTCCTTAACAAGCTTGACCGTCTTCTTAATAACTGCATTCGATTTATTTTCAATATTCGAAAGTATGACCATGTGTCTGCTTTGCGTTCCCAGTTAAAATGGTTACCTATTCGCCTACAGTGCAATCAGCGAGCACTTACCTTCCTATTTTCATTTCTCAACTCGCCATCCTTACCTACCTACCTTGCTCCGTATTTCCGATACCTGTGCTCTAATCACGATAGAAATCCTAGCTCAGTTAATAATCTGCTTCTCTCATGTCCGTCTCATTACTCCGACTTCGAGAACTGTTCCTTCTTTGTTCGAGCAGTAATACTCTGGAATGCGCTCCCGCTCGAAATCAGTATGTCCACTAACCGATATACATTCAAAAATAAAGTACATGAGCTCTTTCTCAATGAACTGGCAGAATTTTCTAATCTATAGCTTACCGTCCTTTTTAAACGACTTCCAAAAGGAGGAGGTTCTCAATTTCATCGATTTTTTTTCTTAATGTATGAATGTACACGGATTACTCCTCCGTCAATTTGTGGACCGATTTTGAAAATTATTTTTGTATTCGAAAGGGTATGCTCCTCATGTGGTCCCATGGCCACCATATCTCCTGATATGGCGTGACCTTGAGCGGGATAGCTGCTCTTCGCGTAGAACAAGACAACCGAAGCGTCGGTGACGTCGTTGACGTTCGTCTCGAAATATAGCGAGTGTGGTACCTACTATTACATTTGGCTTGGCACCGACTTCAAACCTATGAATAGGTAGCATATACAAGTTATTTGATACTTTTTAGTTTTTAAGTCGGTTTTTTTAAACGAAGTTTTTTTTCCATTATTTAGTGTATAAATGTTGTATTCATGTATACGTAATCTGTATATGTATATCTACTTATATATGTATGTTTGTATGTATAACGTTGAATATGATGTGATTATTGTAAATTTGAACGGACTTCTTATGTATATAAGATTTCACACACCTGCCTTATAACATTTCTCCACCACCCGAAGGTCGACTGGAAGAGAATGCTCTGGGCATTAAGTCCGCCGATGTACATTCTTAGTGCATAAAGTTAATAAATAATATATAAATAATCTACATTGTATTTATATTTCCAAAAAAGTGTGTGTGACCAGTTCCTAAAATTATCATCTCAATGTAACTAACACAACATCCACATCTGGTAGTTCTTAAACAGTTTCTAAAAGATACTTTACAATAGGTACGTTATATGATTACTTTTTTATCGTATAATAAAAATGAAAAAGATCAATTTTAAGTTTAAAATACTTGAATTAGGAGTTATAATTTTTAATATAAACAAACATATAACTTAATAGTTATGATAATTTACCAGAAACAAAACACAAAATGTGTGTGAGTGTGTGTGTTTGTTACTCTTTCACGCTAAAACTTCTAAACGGATTTGGATGAAACTTTACAGTAAAATAGCTTATACAGGTTACTATTTGCCGCGAAAATCGACATTCACGCGGGCGGAGCCGCGGGCAACAGCTAGTATATATATATATATATACAAGAATTGCTCGTTTAAAGGTATTAGATTAAAAGACGGATCTCAATAGGAACAAAATGTTACTAGTACAATGATATTTAATATATCAAAATGTGCTAAGGGGTTAATACCAGATGTTATTGTTCAATAATAATCTAGACTTCAAATAATCTAGACTTCAAGTAAGGAAGCAAGATGACAATGGTTACAGTTGTATGTTATTCCCGTGTTTTTTTTTCATCATTTTAATACAAATATAAAAAAGGGGTATTATAAGAGTAATCAGGACTATTTTAGCTAGCTTCGCTTTCTTTAGCTTGCAATACTTCAAGACTGATGTTTTTTTATTTAGAAGGTAACCTCCTAGAAACATCTTAGTTCTAATATACTTAATGCAATGTGTCTGGGCCGGCTCGACCGGGGCGGTACTACCCTCGCACAGAAAATCAACGTAAAATGACCACGTTCGTGCTGTCGTGTTTCGTTGGTGAGTGCGAGACCGGAGGCCCAAATAGTCTAGTCAACAAGTTCCATACTTGTTGACTAGACTAAAAGATGCAGCAGCATCACTAGGCCGCCATGGTGTGGGTTGCCATACTGCATTGTCTGCATTCGCAGTGAGTATGGCGACCAATACTCTTGGATTCTGGTTATGCTTTCCATCAGGCAGAGTAAAGTCATTTTGGCGGGCCATACATAAAAAAAAAAAAAACAGCTCTTTTTAAATAGCGTAAATACACAACGTCGTGTTCTTTCTTATAAACGAGATGATTGTTTCGTTCTAACCACCGTAACCAGTCGTCATAGCTGAATCATTGTCGTAAATCACTTTATTTGTCGTCCAATATATTTGTGGCAAGCGTCGTAATTTCGCTCGGCTTTTACTTGTTAGAAGAATGTTCTGAATTTGCTTTAACAGTGGAAACGCTTAGAGTAAAATATACAGTATAATAAGTAGGTGTCCTGGTAGAAAATTGATAGTACATAATTTGTTAGGTAATTATATTAATCATGACTTGGAGCGTATACCTGATAACTATAAACTCACTTTCGATTGTATTGATTTAAAATATCTCAAATTCTATCACTGCAACACTTCGTTATTTTTTGGACAAGAACTTTCACTATTTTATTCTTCTATTTAGTTCTTTAAACTTTCTGTTAGTAGGTTTGTATATCTACAGTTTTTACAATATTAAAGTAGAAGTTGTTATGTGGCAAGGACATATTCCATCTCTTAATAACAAAAAGGGTAAATAAATTTGTTTGTGTTTCTTGGTGTTACGAAAATAGTAGGTATATTTAGTTTGAGTTGCGATCAGTTGACGGGCAGCAACTTAGGCGCTGCGCAAACGTGTCGCCCGTTGCTACTACTGGTCACTGGTAACCTTAGTTGCTGTGTCTGGTGGCGGCAATCGGACACAGTCACCGTCACAATTGGTCGTTTGTTTTCCGTCAGGCTCACAATGGACATCGTAGATGGCTTGTGTCGCACACAGGAGACGAACACCGAATGCAACTCTCCATTTGCGCAGCTCGAAACTGTCAGCAATTCCCCATCCAGTTTAAATAAAAGTCTTTTTAACCGACTTCAAAAAAAGGAGGAGGTTTCTCAATGCGACCGTATATATATATATATATTTCATGTGTGTTCGGGGATAACTTCGTCGTTTATGAACTGATTTTGATTATTCTTTTTTTAATGGAAAGGAGATATCCCAACGGTGGTACCATGATAAGGACACTAAGATCTGATGATGGCATCCAAGAGAAATCGAGTCGAACCTTGAAGTCGGTTTTTATTTTGATAAAATTTTATATCATATAATAATAATGGATATACAAATTTGGAAATATCCTTTCATGTTAAATAATTTCATATCGAATAAATCGTGACAGGCTGTGCACTACGCTTAATTTGGCTCTTGAATATTGCACTTTAATTAAAAGGTAATGAAACAGCAATTCATTTTATGACATGGACTGGACATATTTAAAATTTAAAGGACACGATGTATATGTGTGGTCGATAAAGGATTTATTATTATTATTGACTAGCTGACCCGGCGAACTTCGTACCGCCATATTTACATATCTGTCTCAGCTTCCCACAGGCAGTGTACAGTCGCGGACAAAAAAAAAACTTTTTCCGTTATCTTTTACTTTTTTTCTTTCTAGCAAAAAAAGAATGAAAGAAATCGGACTATGTGTTATTGAATTACAACTAAGTACATATTTTGACTTTCATCCCCTCTCTCCAGGAAACCGTGGTGCATTTCTGGATAAAAAGTATCCTATGTCCTACCTCGTAGTATGAACTCAAATCATGCCAAGTTTCATTTGAATCCATTCAGTAGTTTCGGCGTGATGCGCGACCAAGATACAGACAGACAGACAAAAATGATAAAAAATACAGTTTTGGCTTCAGTATCGATTATAGAGAGCCCTCCAAAAAAAAAATTCAAAATATCTTTAATGTACAGAATTGGACCTGTTACATTTTTATTATAAGTAGGTATAGATACTAAAGATTGTACTTTGCCGGTGTGTTTAATATACGCGCCAAGGTGAAAAATTACGGCTTTATGGTATCAACAGACGGTCCCTTAATATACGCGGAGGCAGAGAAGGTGAAAATATAAATTCCTTGTTAGGTTGGAACATTATAAAGAATTAACTTACTTCAATACGCCTAAATCTATATATTATAGGTCTTTACCTATGAAATTGCCGTTTTGTATGCAATAAGTGAAAGGACTTATTTTTTCAAACTTTTTTATTTCTGTTATTCGAAGTAATTACCCATGCAATCGACGCATCTTTGCCAACGTATTGGCAGTTTATTGATGCCGTTCTTGTAAAAATCAGCTGGACGGGAGGCAACAAACTCTTCAGAGGCATTTGGTACTGCCTCTCGGGAATTGAATTTTTTACCCACTAAAAAGTTGTCTAAATTTTGGAAAAAAAGTAATAGTCGGTAGGTGCAAGGTCTGGCGAGTATGGCGGATGAGAGAGAGCTTCCAACCCCAGCTCTTGCAGCTTGGAGACTGTCTGTTGCGCAGTATGGGGTCGCGCGTTGTCGTGAAGCAGCTGCAAGAGCTGGGGTTGGAAGCTCTCCCTCATCCGCCATACTCAGCAGACCTTGCACCTACCGACTATTACTTTTTCCAAAATTTAGACAACTTTTTAGTGGGTAAAAATTTCAATTCCCGAGAGGCAGTACAAAATGCCTTTGAAGAGTTTGTTGCCTCCCGTCCAGCTGATTTTTACAAGAAGGGCATCAATAAACTGCCAATGCGTTGGCAAAGATGCGTCGATTGCATGGGTGATTACTTCGAATAACAGAAATAAAAAAGTTTGAAAAAATAAGTACTTTCACTTGTTGCATACAAAACGGCAATTTCATAGGTAAAGACCTATTTTAAAAGCGAAATACCACTCACTTATTAATCACGAAATCTCAGAAACTATAACACCTACAAACTTGAAATTTAGCAGGTAGGTTCATGATAGGGAGTAGACATCGGCTAAGAACGGATTTTACGAAACTCCACCGCTAAGAGGGTAAAACGGGGGTTGGACGTTTGTATGGAAGTCCTATGGTTTTGAAGTAAGAGACTTGAAATTTAAAATGTATACTCTATAGACGGTGTGGAGGTGTACTAATAATGTATCTTTGGAAATCAACCCCCTTTTGGGTTTAAAACGGGGGATGGTAGTTTGGACGCAAACGATGTTGCGTGGGTCAGCTAGTTATATTATATGA
This sequence comes from Diaphora mendica, assembly GCA_949125395.1. Classification (NCBI taxonomy): domain Eukaryota; kingdom Metazoa; phylum Arthropoda; class Insecta; order Lepidoptera; family Erebidae; genus Diaphora; species Diaphora mendica. The sequence goes on along the minus strand of OX421312.1, from coordinate 6,519,759 downwards.
TGAAAAGCTCGATCGTCATCAATTCTATCAAAAATGAGTAACAGAACAATAAGTTCAGCTACAAAAAAAATGTTGAACGGTGTCGATCTCTTTTTTGTTGGAATCAGTTATTTTAATACATAAATGGAAACCATTTCATAAGCAGCTGCATTAAAAATTAATTCAATAGGTATGCAACATTTTCCCCATGCCTGATTCATTGGATTACTTGAAAACACAATATAGTATGTTTTAGTCTATTTATTAATTTTGGATTCGTGTTCAACATTATTTTCGTATGGATTTAATCTGAAATCCAAATAAGTCGTTTTCGCCCGTAGCACTGACATATTACAGTTGTGAGAATTGTAAAATATATAAGGTTGGTGAGTTTCAATGTTGTTATAATACCTGATACTATATAATTATTATAGTTAAACAGTTTGATAATTTAGCTATGAATTTTAATGTGCCACTACTTTGATACATAGCAACATGGGCTATTGTTGCTATGTAGCTATGTAGGCTAAAAGCGCGTTGAAAGTTTGACTTTGGTTAATATATTAGGTCTTTACCTATGAAATTGCCGTTTTGTATGCAATAAGTGAAAGTACTTATTTGTTCAAACTTTTTTATTTCTGTTATTCGAAGTAATCACCCATGCAATCGACGCATCTTTGCCAACGCATTGGCAGTTTATTGATGCCCTTCTTGTAAAAATCAGCTGGACGGGAGGCAACAAACTCTTCAAAGGCATTTTGTACTGCCTCTCGGGAATTGAATTTTTTGCCCACTAAAAAGTTGTCTTAATTTTGGAAAAAGTAATAGTCGGTAGGTGCAAGGTCTCAGCAAGTTGGTTAGACCCTGGTTCAGCACCAAAGCAATGCCCTAAACCAAAAATGACCCCTAAAAAGGTGATGGTCACTATGTGTAGTGCGGGTGTGATTCACCACTGCTTTTTACAAAAAGGCATGAGCATTAATGCAGATGTGTACTGAAGAACTGGAGAGAATGATGGAGAAGCTTGCACATCTGCTACCAGCTTTGGTTAATCGGTCGTCCCCACTGCTCCTTCACGACAACGCGCGACCCCATACTGCGCAACAGACACTCTCCAAGCTGCAAGAGCTGGGGTTGGAAGCTCTCCCTCATCCGCCATACTCACCAGACCTTGCACCTACCGACTATTACTTTTTCCAAAATTAAGACAACTTTTTAGTGGGCAAAAAATTCAATTCCCGAGAGGCAGTACAAAATGCCTTTGAAGAGTTTGTTGCCTCCCGTCCAGCTGATTTTTACAAGAAGGGCATCAATAAACTGCCAATGCGTTGGCAAAGATGCGTCGATTGCATGGGTGATTACTTCGAATAACAGAAATAAAAAAGTTTGAACAAATAAGTACTTTCTTACTTACTTACTTACACTTATTGCATACAAAACGGCAATTTCATAGGTAAAGACCTATTATTTAGACGAGCCAAATAATAGGTTGAAATAATCCGCATAATATCGCTAAGATGAAGATTGGAGGCGCATAAGATTTTTATTGAACACCTCAATAGTCTTTACGTGAATTGACAGAATATCTAAAGTTTGTGTTAGAGACTTCTTGTCTAGATTGTTGTCATTGAAATCGTAACTTCACACTCGTGTGTAATCAAATATTTTTTTGATCTGCTGATTTTGATGCACTGCTGCTTCGCATTGTATAATGCGATAGAGCACTGAATATAGATAGATAATAGAGCAATTCATCAATCTGAATAGTAAGGGAAAACGTAAATATTGTCCTCGTAACTAAACCTCACAACGACCAGTAAGTAGGTAAGGTAAGGATATTTCTCAAGGCGTGTAGAAATCAAGCCCGAAGTTCAAGATCGAGAACACGCTTGAGGTTGACTGTGGACACTATTTACCGTTGAGAAGTAAAAATAAAATAGGTTCGTTAGATAGTGTGATTTTAATGTTTATCTATTGAATAAAGAAACCAATTGATTTTATTAAAATAAAATACAATATGTAAAACTCTCGCATGCGCTGAAGCTTGTAATCATATTAAGGGATAACTAACGTGGCATATAGAGCTTCATGTTTTATTTTTGATTTGCATATCGGATTAAAAGTCAGTCGGAAAATTCAATGCTTTTCATCAGTATTGTAGGCAACCAAACTGATGAATATTGAGTATTGTTGTTTTTAAAATGAAACATTGACTTCCCAGAAGAGGATTCAGAATTGCCTATAGTAAAATACAAAAATATTCTACTAACTGTGTAGTTTTAATAAACATGATTAAAAATAAATGTTTGCTGTGTTTTGATCAATTTAAAGTATTTCTGATTAGTCGAAGTGTAGGTAAATTTCAAAAGTTTTATGGTATCATGTAGTATACTTACTTCAAGTGACTACCGCCGCCGACAGACACCCGTAACTTAAGAGAAAAGTGCTTGCTGCTCTTTTTAACCGACTTCCAAAAGGAGGTTCTTGAGAAAATTTTCATCGGTACGTTTTTTTTTTTTTTTTTTATGTATGTACATCGATTACTCCGTCAATCGTGGACCGATTTTGAAAATTATTTTTGTATTCGAAAGGGTATGCTCCCCATGTGGTCCCATGGCCACCATATCAGGATCTGATGATGGGATCCTAAGGAAATCGAAGGAAACCCTCAAATTTACGTGAGCGCCTGCAATGAAGTTACGAGCAATTGTCTGCTAGCCTACATATTCTGTAGAAATCTTTTAATTTTCAATGAAATGATGATGAGAGACTTGAGAAAGACTAAAAAGCGAAAAAAAAAACCTTCGTTTAAAAAAACCGACTTCAAAAACTAAAAAGTATAAAATAACTTAATTTGTATGAGCTACCTATTCATAGGTTTGAAGTCGGTGCCAAGCCAAAATGTAATAGTAGGTACCGCACTCGCCGCGCGTGACATTGAGCGGGATAGCTGCTCTTCGCGTTGAACAAAACAACCGAAGCGTCGGTGACGTCGTTGACGTTCGTCTCGAAATATAGCGAGTGTGGTACCTACTATTACATAGCTACATTACATTACATAGGTAGCTCATACAAATTAAGTTATTTTATACTTTTTAGTTTTTGGGGTCGGTATTTTTAAACGAAGTTTTTTTATTCTCTGTTTATCAAGTAAAAATACCCATTAAATACTAATCAATGAAATTGTGAAGTGACAACTTACTTAGCGGCGCTGTGCACTTTGTTGGGATGGGTAAATAAAAATGTTAAACTAGCGTCAGGACACGTGTCCTGGTTGAATATTAGTAAGACGGAGGCGTGGCGTAGGAGAGGAAGTAATATCCCCCTATCTTTCTACCGCTCGGCGAAAATGTATGCCTGCTCCTGTTTCGTTTAAACGACGCAGGGCGCTTGCGCGAGTTTGCATATGTGTAAACCCGGCTTCGCTCGGGTAATATGTTTATACTTTATAGCATTAACCTATATTTTTATAACATCACACTAAACATTTCTGTAGTTATCGCTTCTCAAGGAATATTAAAGGTAAAGCAGTGCATAGATTCGTGTAGCCTCGTTCATTGTGTTTAATAAATATAGGAAATAAAAAACATGAAATTTAATAAATCAAAAATGCACAACGTTAATGTTCAAGTTTTCACTTCTGCCGGCACTCCCGGAGTGCAATCCGTTGTTTTTTTTCATATTTCTTACAAAAGGCTCCTTTTGTTAACCTGTACGTGTTCAGAGATCTTTATCGCTAACTGTAATATACGATAACCGTACGAATGCTGGCACCTTCGTTATAGACACAATCGTATTTCTTATCCGATTTTCACCTTAATTGGGAAACATCTCAGTATATTTTCTGCATTGGTGTTGAAATACAACGTTGCTTGAAATCAAAAAATGATTTTTAACTTTTTAAGTACATACTCCGTTAATGTTCGATTCGCTGTGAAAATTTCAAAAGAACATTCTCATTATTTTATTAGGGATAGGCCGAAATTCGTTTCACATTCGATTCAACCGAATTTCGGCAGCTCATTCAAATGCTTAACATTCGGTAGAGGAAAATTATGAAGAAAGAATCAATTATTTTGGATCAAATAATAAAACAATCACTTCATAATAATCATAATCATATAATTATTATAGTCCGGGATCCCCGGAACAAATTTTACAAGTTATTACTTTCAAACGAATTTTTCGTGAGTGGCTTCATTTTGATGAGGGGCCAACCTTTCACCTTACAAAAAATTTCGATTATGGTAGCTAACAGGGGTAGCAGGGACAAATTTTTCCTTTATCTGTATAAGACGTTGCTTCGTCTGATCGTCAAGATTCTTAGTTCACGGTGTCGAAAATTTGCAGCATAAACGGCTGTATCTTTTGATTGCGTTGGCTTAGAAGTTTGATTCTTTCACAGCTCCAAGGAACAGTAGACCTGAGTGTTTGATACGAATTTCAGCTTGACACCACAAGCGTTCCTGAGGAAACGGGCTATATTTTATATAAACAGTTAATCTTTTAAATAGCAATTTTTATTGTTACAAAGCTAATAATTGTATTAAAAAGTCAGCCAAAGGTACTTCCAATATTTTATTACCTGCTAAAGTCTTAAAAATATCATTTTTCAAAACGTCGACGATTAACAATAAGTATAAAAAGATAAACTTATAAAAAACTTTAGAATGATCTTAATATTAATGTAATGATGACTTTATGTGCAAAAATGAGAAGTCTTCAACAAAGCACTACAAGTGTTTGACTTTTTTTTGTGTGTATAAGCACCTAGTGCCCTCTTGGCTTTTTTTTTTTTTTTTTTTTTTTTTTTTTTTTTTTTTATGTTTGGCCCGCCATAATGACTCTACTCTGCCTGATGGAAAGCATAAGCAGAATCCAAGAGTGGTGGTCACCATGCTCACTGCGAATGCAGACAATGCAGCATGGCAACCCACACCATGGCGGCCTAGTGATGCTGCTGCATCTTTTAGTCTAGTCAACAAGTTTGGAACTTGTTGACTAGACTAATTGGGCCTCCGGTCTCGCACTCACCAACGAAACACGACAGCACGCTGTCATTTTACGTTGATTTTCTGTGCGAGGGTAGTACCGCCCCGGTCGAGCCGGCCCGTTCGTGCTGAAATCAGCGTGGCTCTACTACCTTGGGTTTGTGAGAGGGTTTATCCAGGAAAGTGATATTGTTCGTAAATGACCCTATAAACATCTGTAATAAACTTCTATTAGTAGCCAAATTAAGTTGTAATACAATTCTACAAGAACTCTTCCAGATTGTCAATTCACACAGAGCCGGAGATAATTTCAACTTTTGTTTTGCTATAATTTTTGCAATTCTAATAATTCTCTCAACTGAAGGGTCGCTTGTTGACTACGTAAGTACGAAGTGCCAACCGACTGCCACACCAGTAAGGTTGTATAGCTGTATGCTACTATTTGCAGTACAATATTCAATCTAACTCAATAAAAATCAGAGTTTTGATTGCTTCAAGGGATATTATATTAAAACTAAAGTACATACGATGTGATTATTTGTATATCTCACAAACAATACTTATTTAGTTTGATTAAAGATCGCTAAATGGTCATGTTTAGTTCAAAGAGGAATAGCTCAAACCTGTTTTATATACATAAATTATTAAATTTCCACTTGGTAATTGTACCAATCCGTTTCACTAGCAGCAAATATGAGTTCATAGAGAAATTGTAAAATAATTTAATCACAAACCACAAATTCACTTTGTGGCAAAGGCGATTAAAGCTCTACAATCCACTTGTTTGAAAAATCCGTTTGTCGACAATGAGGTTTACAAGAAATGATACCACATGGTTCAGTATTTTACATTGAATTATTTAACGCAAGTAAAATGTGAAAATAGTGCAATAGAACAATTCATTAGTATTCAGTTAATTAATGACACTGAAATTGTTAATTAATACATACTAAATTACCGCTGATAAGATTGTGGCATGTAGGATCTCTGCAAATAAATAAAATTGGAGTATCTATTTGTAATATTAAAATACAAACACAATATGCACGGTACATACACCTAAGTAACATTTTTTACAATTTTTGTGTCTGTTTGTTCCGGATAATCTCTGGAACTGCCGGACCACTTTTGACAGGACTTTTGCTGGCAGATAGCTGATGATATAAGGAGTAGCTTAGGCTTTTTTAGACTATCTTTGCATTGCGGCGTTACCTGCGGTTTATGTTGTACCGCGGGTTTCAACTAGTTAGATACTGTATTTTGTATTGATTTTGATGTGATAGTTATTATTTGTAAGGTGTTTATAAAAACCACACTCCCTTAAATACAATAATCTAATAAGCGATTATGAGTATTAGATTTCATCCTGCAGTTCTCTTATAGTTGATAAAAAAGTCTAGTGTTACCGACAGTATCGATTACAAATCGAATAAGATAATCGTTATCAACTTCGTGGTATTCGTCAGTATGAGGTCAGCGCTAGGAATGGTTGGCAATCTGCTTATCGTTTTGTTGACAATTGATGTTTATTGCAGGATATATTACTATTATTTTCGGGTGTGTCCCTTATAAATGTGACTTCAGTTGCCGTGTTTGATGATAAATTTAGTTGTCGTAAAATTATAATTATGATTTTATTGTAATCAGAAAACATTAGTCTGATTTTGACTCTAAAATGTATTAATGTTATGTTCATGTATAAAATGATTATATTTACTAGTAAACAGAATAATTCCTATTAATTCCTAATTGACGGTATTAATAAATATTTAAGTGTTGTTGATGTGATTTTACTGTCTCTTTTATTAAAATAGATGGCGGAGCGTTAATAATTTTGGTTGAAGAAAGATCTGACCAATGGGACAGATAAATTTCATAAAGACTGAAAAAGTTGGCTACCGCAGTCATAGAAAAAAATCCTATTTATTGTTTTCAAGCGTTATTGTCGAAAATACAGATTGGTGTACATTGGGTTTGCAATCCTGTGTTTAGCGTAACAGCAATCTCGTGGCCTATCTGCTCATTTGCTCCCTAAAGTTAAACTTACCTTAAATTTTGACTTAGACTAAAAAGAAAATTTCAAAGAGAGGAGAAGTATCTATATACTTATAATAAAAATGTAACAGATCCAATTCTGTACATTAAAGATATATTTTTTTTTTTTTTTTGGAGGGCTCTCTATAATCGATACTGAAGCCAAAACTGTATTTTTTTTCATTTTTTGTCTGTCTGTCTGTCTGTATCTAGGCCGCGCATCACGCCGAAACTACTGAACGGATTCAAATGAAACTTGGCATGATTTGAGTTCACACTACGAGGTAGGACATAGGATACTTTTTATCCCGAAATTCAGCACGGTTTCCTGGAGAGAGGGGATGAAAGTCAAAATATAAAATAAATTTTAAATATTTTCGGACATCCAACACACAACGCCATCTAGTCCCAAGCTAAGCAGAGCTTGTGTTATGGGTACTAGACAACTGATACAAATACATATATACATTTTTTTTTGTAAATACAAACATATTATACATAGAAAACACCCAAACTCCGAAACAAATATTTGTAGATCATACAAACATTTGGTCCGACCCGGGAATCGAACCCAAGACCTCATGATCAGCAGTCGCACATGCCAACCGCGAGACTAACGAGGCAGTCGAATATATATATGTACTTAGTTGTAATTCAATCACACATGGTCCGATTTTATTCATTCTTTTTTTGCTAGAAAGAAAAAAAAAAGATATCGAGAAAAGTCATTTTTTTTGTTCGCGACTGTACACTGCCTGTGGGAAGCTGAGACAGATATGTAAATATGGCGGTACGAAGTTCAACGGGTCAGCTAGTCAATAATGTTACGGAATTTTATAACTAATTTCAGTATCAGTGATTGAGTGCATCTAGGTTTTTCCTTGTTTGCCTCATCTTCTGTATTGAGTGGCTAATTGAAAGTAATTTGATGATAAAATCATATTCTTTCTTTTGAAATATAGGTATTTAACCGAATTTTATTTTAAAGGCCAGTTTGTCTTATGCTCTGGGTATTTGTAGTATTCGCTACATCTCTGAAAATTGTAATTTCAACAACAGATGATGTCCCTGATCGTAGCTGAAAATCTAACGTGAAAAATATTAAGGCCCTGCCGGGAGAAATATTTTTTTTAAATTTTGTATACCACTTGTACATATTCAATGAACATTTGGGAATAAACAACAAAATCTTTATCGCACCCTATACATATAATCACTATTAGTCCCTATGTATCTAATGCCTTAGAAACAGACTTAAGGTTGCCCTGGATAGGCGACAATGTGAAGATCAATTTTGGGAGAGGTTAGTTTCAGAATACGGTGTTCACTAATCTACCCTGGCCTTTCAAGAAGTAAATCGCACTGTACGACTGACCAAGTGACACGGAAATTTGGAGCAATCTTATATATCAACTGAAACAAACGTTAATTGCCCACTTCTATAGTATTGCCATATAGATAATTAATTTGATTCCAGCAAATAACACCTCACGTCACATGTCCATTACCTGATTAGGAGATTCTAAAAACTATTTTATATTATTTATATATTAAAGTGCAATTATTGCTCATTATACGTTACTAGCTGACCCACGCAACGTCGTTTACGTTTCCTATTGCCCGTAGCGTAATAATTTTCACCCGTTTTTGTAACATTCTCCGTTCATGCACCGCTCCTATAGCCTCTTAGCGTGTTGATATATAGCCTATAGCCTTCCTCGATAAATGGGCTATCTAACACTGAAAGAATTTTTCAAATCGGACCAGTAGTTTCTGAGATTAGCGCGTTCAAACAAACCATCAAACTTCAGCTTCAGCTTTATAGTATTGGTATAGATTGCTATGGAAATCATTACTTTTCGACAGTAACTCCTGTGCTTGAAGGAAAGCATGAGTAGACTTCATACATAAATGATATTTATATGCCGAAACTATCAGTTTTAAAAAATGATGAAGTTTAAGTTGTTGCTCAATACTGAGAAACTCGCCTGAATAAAGACGTGAATGATTAAACGGTCATGCACCGCTTTCATTTTATCCTTGTTTATTATACAAGCTCGTAAGGCTATCTACTGGCATCCTGTACTCCGCTTTCTAGTGCGTGTCCTTGCACTAGATGCCACACACATACACACATTTGCACACACTTTACTAACCAAATAGCGCTGAACAATATTTATTATGACCAGGAACCTTCTTTGCAACCAATTATTGCAATACTTATATATCTACTACCTACACCTATCTACTTACAATTAATTTACACGAGTCAAGCGAACAGAAGAATCAATTGTGTTCTAAAAAATACACCAGCTCCCATCTCGATTAATAAAAAGCAAAACGATAAGATGCATTATCAGCTTTTGTTACCATGATTCAATCTCTTCATATCTTGTTGATTCTTCGAAATTTATTGTACTTGCAGGATGCACTGAGGATAAGAGATGTATGGAGCATTACTATGTATGTTAATAGTACTTATGTATTGTTATATTTTATTCGTATAGGTGAACTCTACCTAAAGTTGTGTTCTTAGATAAAATCTAAACCAATGTGAATTACGTTCTAACGAGAAATCTAATCGAGATAATTTTGAAAGGTCTAGGAGTCCATGATCAAAGTTTACTTAGAAAACTATGAAGCTAATTCTAATATTTATGAATTTTTAAAATTATATTTATTAGGAAAGGGTTCATGGAGTAAGTTTTACTTGTATTACATTTTGGAAAGTCATAAAGAGTTGTGATAACATGCACTATTATCGAATATCCATTGATAAGTTTTGACAATGTATCTAATAATTTGTTAGGAGCCAGCATAGCTTTATCGAATTAGGTATTTTATGAAATCAAATATTACAGTACACAAATATAAAGTAAATACTTTCTCATTCGGCATTTCCATCTATCTATATTTCATCAAATCCGATGAGTAATAAAATAAATAAAATCTCGTATCTATGAAAGAGGCGATCGCGTCGACGTATACGTAGGTAATTTAATAAATTGTATTATTTTCTAAAGTGATGTGCCAACCTTTTTCTAGAATCTTTCATGTGGATTCCAAGCAAAGCAAATGTGTGTGACACCGTAGTGACTTGCGATGAATAATGAGTTAACCAAGTTTAGGTGCTGCTCACTCAATCTGTACCTAGAACATATCAGTAACAATACTAGCTCTATTATATTATAATAGGGAAGAATTTCAAACGTTTTTGATGCAAGGAAAATTTTGACTGAGAAGATAGACTTACAAAACCCTAAAAACTAAAAGAGATGGAGACCAAACTCAGCTTGACGGCTGGAAGCCATGCATTGATACTGCCGGATTCATTGCTCCTAATTCTGGGTCATAGTCACCATCAAGTGACTAGTCTCCTCATTTTCCCCTTATTCTCTAAAAATAGAAGTAGGTTATAAATGGGATACATCACACACGGGAGAAGGTTTGAATTTTGACGGAGAGGCTAATCGTAGGTAGAATTTATCAGCTTCAACTGGTTGGTTGAACAAATTTAACAGTAATAAATGTAACATGTGTATTTTCATAATTGACTTTAGATGGTAAAATTTTTATTAGCTACTTTGGTATACATCTGTTTTTTATATATATTATTTTCTATGTAGTCTATTCTAGTAGTAAATATAATATAATTATATATAGCCTTTAATTTGATCATGTTTAACTCATACACATAATTGTGAAATAATTTGTAAATATGTATGTACTCAATTATTAATGTTATGTGTAAATCACGTTAAATAATACTTGCAGCACATCATACGGCATAATATGTACATACCGGAAAAGGTTATACACTTTACACACATACTTATAAAATTACGCATTACATGTATAGTTTTATAACGGCACGCTTTGCACATAATGCGAAGTACAGTGAACCGCGTAGGTCGAGTTTCATGAACCTTCACAGCACCGATCAAATACAATAACCATGCTGCTTGGTGTACTTAGAAATACAATCAGCGTGTAATAAATCTAATACTATCTAGAGCCGAGAATTTAAAAATAATTTTTTATATTAATACGTGAAGAAAAACTTTGTACCCCTTTTTACGGATATTATGCGATCGGAGGAGTATGAAATTTGGCACATTTAAAGTTAATATGAAGGAGCGCAGGAAGCTTAATAAATGAATTATGGTCTAATGTCGACGTTAGGATTCCGGACCAAAGCAATTAGCGAAAGGCAGCGACATGTACGACGATATTCAGGGAAGCTTGTCTTTATTATGAACGAATTTACATGTTATTTACCTATGTATACTAATATTATAAAGCTGAAGAGTTTGTTTGTTTGAACGCGCTAATCTCAGAAACCGCTGGTCCGATTAGAAATTTTTGTTGTTGGATAGTACTTTCAGTGTTGGATAGTATATTTATAGAGGAAGCCTATATATCGCGCTAAGACCAATAAGAGCGGAGCACCAATGAAGAATGTTGCGTGGGTCAGCTAGTCTATATATCTTATATACACACATCAAAAGTGTCTAGGGATCAAGCATTTTTATGCGGATTTCTTGAGATTGAGATGTGGCTTTGGCCCTGGCCTGCTCAGTCGCCAGACTTGAACCCGATTGAGCATGCATGGGATATGCTACAGAGAAGAGCTCTGCCGAATATGGAGGGTATCCAGTCGCAAGAAGACCTTTTTTTGTTGTTGCAACGAACATGGGCGGCCATTCCACAGCGTGTTTGGATGAACTCATTTTGAGTATGCCAAACCGATGTTCTTGTGTTGTTAGTGTTCGCGGTAGAAACACGGATTATTAATTGTTTAAGTTACCTAATAAAATTTTAAAGAAAACTGTTATTTCAGTCTTTTTTTCGAACTTTAATGTTAGTGGTTCAAATGTCAAAAATCCCTTTATTAGGAAAATGGCAAATTTCTTTATTAATGCAAAGGTGACTTGGTTTATCGTTACTGTGACAAACGAAAACACTTTATTTGATGAATCCTTAAAGAAAATTTTAATTAATATCAATCAGGAGAAAAGTTATTGCAAAAATATATGTTGATCCCTAGACACATATGTTGATCCCTAGACACTTTTGATGTGTGTATAAAATTCTCGTGTCACAATGTTAGTTACCATACTCCTCTGAAACGGCTGGACCGATTTTTATGAAATTTGGTGTGCATATCGGGTAGGTCGGAGAATCGAACAACATCTATTTTTTATACCCCGATTATTTTTTTATGGCAAAACAACGTTTGCCGGATCAGCTTATTATATAAAAATGAATCGTCGAAATGTATGTATGCGCATAACTTTCGATCGGCTGCACCAAATTAAATAATTATTTTTTTATGTGTTTGTTATTGCTAGGACAAGGTTTCTGTACAAGAAAAATTAAAAGAAAAGTCTTTCTTTTTGTTCGCGACGGGAATCTGAGACAGATATATAAATATGGCGTTACGAAGTTCGCCGGGTCAGCTAGTTCAACTATATGTATACTTATTTAAGCCGAAGGATCGAACCAAGTGGCGTGCTATTGGAGAGGCCTGCGATGATGTTGGTGATATACTAATTCGTGTTATTAATACATTATATATTCCGTTATCAATTCATGATGATCGGTTTAGTAGTTTTACCGTGAAAGCGCAACTAACAATCTTACTTTCACCTTTATAATTAATATTACACATTAGTGTAATCACACTATTTCTATTTCCCAGAGGTGAAGATAGATACAATTGATCTCCACTTAATACAATCCTGAATGCAGCGATTCATTCTTCTTTTCATAGTTTTTTAATTCATACATCTATACAAATATAATAAAAATTGTAGTGTCTGTTTGTTTAAAATTAACAGCGTGTCATAAATGCATATATAAAAGTACGGTACTTAAATCAAAAATCTATTTTAAAATTGTTTGTCTGTCTGTTGGTTTCGGTTATTCTCTGAAGCGATAACTTAAACGGTAACTTAGGCTAGGTACTTTGTTTTAGGAAAATAATAGAGCTACGCCAAAACCAAATGTTCTTTTTTCGGAGCTATTTAGCAATTTTATGAAGGCTAGTTGTTAATATGTTTTTATTATTGTAGTGAAACTATGTGAAACTAGAAAGTTTTATTGTAGATCAGACTGAACATTTACAGATCCGGGCATATGACAGATTGAAGGAGCAATCGGGTCATCTAATGATGATTCGCATGCATCCTCTTTGCTGGTCTACGTGCAGATCTCTCTTTACTGATCAGTTTGAGATAAATGTGTTAATTCTCATAATTATATAAATCAATTGCCGGTCTGTCGATGCATTACTTGAAAATGGTTCGACTGATTTACCTAACCTTTTTTCAGAAACATAGACATACATAAATAAGTGCATAAAAATAACCAAGCATTCATAAAATAGTAATTACTTAATATATAGTATTAATACATCGGGATTGTGTGTAGATACCTACCTATAGTGTAAATAATGTCTTTATCATCATTTCTTCTGAATTCTTCTTTGTGATACAATATCTTATTCTTTTCAGGTGACATCACACAAAAAGGCTATGAAAAGAAACGGACACGTCTCCTCACACCGTACATTCCACAGCAGCAGCCGCAAGGTAAGTTTCAATTTGTCATGGTAAAATTAAAACGCAATATCGCTGCTAACACCGATGCCTGAACTAATAAGGTACCTTACGTGACCCATCAGTACTGGCACGTTTTTAGTCAGTGACGACATTCTATAATTACGGTACTGACGCGTCCAAGGCCGCGACAGAAGTGTCGCCGGGGTCAAGTGTCAATTGATCACTGTCGATGGATGTTGGACAGTCGCGAATTTATTGAGACGGCTCGGCCCGATTCCACAACGAGGGTCAAACACTCGGGCCGATTTGAATCTGGACCCATCACTCATATGTAGAACAGAGTGCAGTGAACCGAAGATACATACGGCAGCTTTAAAACTTTATATTTAAATTCATTTTTGTTATATCCACTTTGCTTCTAAATTCGCATATAACACACAACAAGAGAAACGTCTGTCAATTACAAGAAGGTAAAGCACAACCTTTCTGTGGTAAATTTTTATTGCTAAATATTACCTAAAATATTCTAAAGTCTTTCTATTATTTGAAATATTTACCTCTGTAATATACAAGGTTTTAAACGCTGTCCGACGCGTAGATTTATCGAAATAATGAGTTCAACCTTCAATCATTGTTATGAGCTCAACCATTATACAAAACAACGAGCAGTGTCCAACCGCCATCGATAGTGACCTATTTATTTGTTTTTTTCCTCCTTTCCCCTTTTAGTTATAATGGTTTAGTTAGTCGGTAATCCACACGCACACCAACCACACTTTATCACCATGGTACTATTTCGTAAATGGCACTGATATAACACTAGATAAGGACACTGTCGAAATGTACCAGCTTTATACGCTTGCGGTGCAGTTTCGCCAAAAAAAAATGCTCATTTTATAGAAACCTTGGCCCAAAGTTCACCTACTTTCAAAACTATGAGTATCCGAAAAAACTCATTAGAAATCATATCGAAGAGAAATTACAAGTAATATCTTCGCGAACTGGTTCGTAGCTTAGATTTTATCATTCGATTTCCACATGAGTCTGTTTACTAGCTGGATCGCAAACAAGATTAAGGCTCGTTCACACGAGTTTTTTGTTTGTTTTCTCCAGCCATTTTTCTGCATCGATGTTTCAATTAACTCTTATATTAGATGCAAATTGGAGCTCAATAAATCGGCAACGTTTTAGGCATTGCATTTCAATCGTCAAAAGTTCTATTTGTGGAGCTGCGCTGCGATTAATACGTGCCTCTTTCATTGTTAAAGGTGATAGCTGTTAGTATTGTGGCACATGATTGTTCATACAACAATAAGCTAACGTACTCAATGTATTGTTGAGTCGTACCCGATATTTGTCGACTGTTGTTTCATACCAACAAGTATGACGTAAACGAGCCTCCCCTATCGAGTTCCTAATGGATGTACTAATTGACTTTCGTTGGTATGCCCATAAATTAGCTATTAATATGAGGTGAAATCGTTGCCAAACGAAGTGTCGTCTAAACTGTGTCAACGCTAAACTGGTGCATCGGTAATTTTGAACTATAGGATACACCTGTTAAAGTTGTATCTTAATTTAAAAAAGATGTTCATGTAAACATTGTTTTTTATTATGTAAAAAGTAGCTGAATTCAATGAAATTATAAATGGCAATACACGACCATTTCGGGTGTGCTTATTTAAATTATGTCGCCCAGAATGTAGTCTATAATTTGCAAAAAGCATTTTAGTGTATAAAGACAACCGATGTTGTATCTATGATGTTGTTAATTATATCGATACTTGATTCAATGACAATAAAAATAATATACAAGATACGTTTAGATATAGTGAAATTTTCCTTAACAATAAACGTACACATTAGCATAAGCGCAAAGTAAAATTCGCAGTTTATATTTTTCGAGACAATATTCTACTAGCGCCTAATATTTATTCCAGCCTTATAGAGGAACTCCATATTTTGGCTTTAAATACTGTAACTGACTATTTTACTGATTTATGTCAGTAAACTTAAATGAAATATTTAATTAAGGATTATGATCATTCTATGAAAATATGTATGTACAAGTCAATAACTTAATAGAAGGCATAAGTCCATGCAGAATATAAGTGCTATCTGCGCCTGCTCAAAATAAAGTGATTTTTTTTTTCTTATTAAAGCCCTGAAATAGGCAACTCAATATCCTTTGTCGTTGCTACAAAATCATTTATAACGCAACAACATAAAACATAACTTAAAAAAATGTTGCACGGCTGTGGTATTGATTACACCTGGGCACAAGTTTTGGGCCTGCATTGCGGTGCCTGATAACGTATACACCCTTATCAAGTGAGGTCATTGACCGGAATGATACACCGTGTAACGTTAGAAACTTTTGTTATTCCTACTATATTATTTAGTTAACTATTATATGAAGACTTTTTCGGACAGTTAATTCACACATCATCAACTTTTTTTAACATGACCTTTCTACATATTTTGAATCCTTCTGATTTTTATGCAATCTGAGTTTAAAAAGCCTATGGGTAAATCATTTTAAAAATATGAATAAGAAGGGGATAGTAGAAGATGATCCACCAAACTGGTTGATCACGCTGTTCATGCATTCTTTCTTATGGAAGCCTGGGTACTCATAAGTTTGCTGATTTGAATATATCTACTCGGTTTGGAAGAAAATGTTGAAAATTTCGCAGTTGTAATGGATTACTTATTCGAACATATTCCTTTGTAAGCATTAATTATTTCATTACAGAGATGTTCTAAAAAATATCTGTTGGTTTTATTTCAACTATTTGTTGGCTTCGTTAGTTAAGTTAAAAATCTGAAGGCCTTAAGCTTGTGTATTTCATTTTTTGTTCACTCCTTTGTTTTATTAAAAAATAACTCAATCGACATTTGACCTAATATTTTATTACCTGGACACTATATACAAAAATATATGTTTAATTATTAGCGATGGTAAAGCAATTTGTGCTCTAAAAAGCTTTTTATGCTCAAAAGATTGTTGTATTACGCCATCGCCATCGATCGGGGTGATCGATATTGTGATATATTTTAATGTAATAGTTGTCTCGAAATTTATGAATATTCGTCTTACCAAGGCAACATAAATTACAAAATCGTTGCTTAATAATAATAAGCAAACGTGCAAAAACGCCTTTATGCAAGCAAGACGAATATTTATTTAGTAGTGTAGGGGACAAAATACGAGATTGTATACCAATCATGGCCATGACCTGTTCTGGACGCAGTCGGCAGCCAGCCGCCGCGAGGGCCGCGGGGCGACGGCGGTAGCAGCCGACAGCACACGAGGAACCGACGCACACATCGTCGCGTCACGCACAATGAGAAGAGATACCATTCAGGTATCAGAAAAGGAATCCTCTAATTGGTAGTTGCTTCACTCACATACACAAATTCACATATATATCCTACAAGTCTTTAAAAGGGTACACGATACAAAGTGAATCATTTTAATTGTTCCTCGAAATAGAATGTAATCTTCAATAACATAGAATATGCCGTCAGACACGGGCCTCGCTTATGCGTTCTAATTGGTTTAATTTTTTGAAATTGTCTAGGAATCACAATAAATGATTATCAATAATTAATAGATATTTAGTATCACTCTTTGCGAGCCCTAATTGTGCATTTAACTTCAGAAGTGCTCAAAAGGTTTAATGGTGAGGTAACTGCACGAATGTGCATCGTACATCTGATGGTAGATTTCACCATCATTAACATCATCTAATTCTAGAATATATATTCCAGATTGAAATGAAACCTGGCGATAATTGCCGTGACATTTATTAATATTTTTTTTTTTTAAATAAATTAAAAAAAATTAATTTCAATCATTTTTATTAAATACAATTATTTAATAAAAATGAATAATAATGTAATAAACAGTCATTTTATTTTATCTAAAACAATTTCGAAGTTTCACATCTGCCAGGCATCCCGTGACGGCTCACGTTTTTTATTAATAAACTGTATACTGAAAATTTATGTATCCCTAGAAGCCTAGTTTGATCAAACCGTGGAGTAACGTACAACTAGTTATTTTCTACACAAAATAACTGAATTATTCTAGACCACATCATGTTTTGAACTTATCTTGGTATAGTTTATTTAACCTCACCCTGTTCTTTGAATGAGTATAAATAATTATTTAGAACAAACGTTTTTATTAGAACAATATACTCGGCTTTCTAAATTTTTTTTTATTGATTTAAAACTGAACAATCAAAAAATTATTTCGAGTTCAGCTATACAAAAATTGATTAATCACCTCTGAAAAATATATCGAAGTGATTTTTGACTCGATCTTTTATATCATGGACCAAAAAACAAGACACAGTGAGCAAATATATAGGCTAATGGTTTAGAGAGTACGCACGGTACTAGCGTGATTTCGTAACAGGAACGAGCTACTGTTGTGAAAGTTACATCTTGCTATGTCGCAAATGAGATAGTAAAGATTTATCTTAAAGGTTCGAGTAACACTTTTAACTCATTTTATAAAAATAAAATCTTCACGCACCGAATTTTGTTTAGTTAAGTAAGTCGGGACCCAATGAGGTAATTGTTTGTTATGATAATATTATAACGATAAGTGTGTATAAACAGTCGAAAAGGAATTATAATTTTTTTTTGTTCGCACGACCGGGGCGGTATTACCCTCGCACAGAAAATCAACGTAAAATGACAGCGTTTGTGCTGTCGTGTTTCGTTGGTGAGTGCGAGACCGGAGGCCCAAAGATGCAGAAGCATCACTAGGCCACCATGGTGTGGGTCACCATGCTGCATTGTCTGCATTCGCAATGAGTATGGTGACCACCACTCTTGGATTCTGCTTATGTTTTCCATCATGTAGAGTCATTTTGGCAGACCATACATAAAAAGAAGTACTATAAAAATTATTAGGACACATATAATCAGCACGGTTGTAAAACTTTGCAATGGAACTAAGAAAACGGTTTCTTTCTGTACCGATGGTTAATTGGTCATGACATACATGACTAATAGATTGGGTAAGACAAAAAAAAATGCTCACGTCGCGGCCGGTCCATCTTCGTTTTATTGCGCTTTCTGTGTCAGTACTGTAGAACGCACCTGCTTGCGCCGTGATGTCACTGAAGAGATTATTTTCAAACAAAAAGCCGTTGAACCTTTATTTTTATAAGTTAAAAATTAAACTAAGGGTAATAAAGTTGGCCCAGGAACGGGCCAGGTACCGCAGGCGACTCAGGCGCCGGAGATCAGAGAACGATCTCCGTCCTCCATAAGCGCAAGCCTGAGGGTGACAGATGAGGCCATCTGTCACCCTAGCAGAAGCAGGCTCGGGTGGCGGCGCGGACGCTGCGGAGCGTGCGCGCCCTTGGGGACAGTAACGGGAACATTGGGATTCCCACACAGGAGGGGGCCATCTATAAAAACATAGGTGGCCCGAGGTACGTCGGGGTTCCAGGGTTTTCCTTTCTAGGGCGCACCTGGTTCCCCGGCATCTAGTACCCGAGACGGCGTGCGGTTTTAGTCGGTTCGAGTCCGACATACCACCAGGAGGTGGTATCCGAGGGGATTTCCGCACGGAGAAAAAAAATAAAAAGGGTAATAAAGTTAATTATAATACACATAATTTTAAATGAAGACGTAACTTATCGATTTCTTTTGAGTAGAGTTTCTAGCTACATTTCATTTAAATGGCTCCCGTGACTTGTTATTTGTGATAGCTCAATTTGAATACGCACCTATAATATTACATTCTTTATTTTTTATATAATGCAATACAAAGAGTGATTCCTACTGATCTATACAATGTAAACAAACTTTAATGCTTAAATGATTCAGCAGTAAACGACCAAAGGCTGAAGAGGATAAAGTTTTTAAGGTCCGAATATAGTTTTGTTCTTCTAATAATAAATAAATACTTATCAAACAATAACTTATAATGTTATTACTATATTGATAGGCCCCTAAACATACATCAATTTCATAGTATATCAATGTATTATTCAATTTCTTTTTGTTTAGATTTCTGTATTGCTTCATGGTCTCATAACGTAAATTAGCAACACAATGGGACAATAATTTTCTTCTCTAGCTTTTAAAAGTATAATAAAAATCTGACACCTGTCTCCATAAAGTACTTGGTAAATATTTTCAGGTGTCGGGCGCTATTGGCGATTTAAAGTTTTCTTTTGTCGTTCGATGAAATCGACAGGCACTTATTGTTAATAATTTTGAGTTATTAACAATAGCCATGTATCGGTTGCTGATTTTTGACCGTATTTTTAATATTTAAATGTATAAATATTATATACTTAACTCAAATTTTATTTACTTTTCTGTTATTTATGTAAACAGAGTAACATTTATCAATTTCATTCTGTCCTAATCTTATTTACAAAATAATGAGCATAAAGATTCGGGTGTTTCAAAATAGTCCTTAAAAGTATTATTTTCTGTTCATGGAATTTATAAAATTTTAAATGTAATATGTATGTCAAATCGTCGTTCATGTTAAAAACATGATTGCGAACTTGTCCCGATTACTTAAATTGCATTGAGGTTAAGATCATTCAGATAAAGTACGATTCGACAACAACTTAATAAGAATTTAATTTTTAATTGTGTCATTAACTCTTAGTCATAAAAATACACACATCAAAAGTGTCTAGGGATCAAGCATTTTTATGCGGATTTCTTGAGATTGAGATGTGGCTGTGGCCCTGGCCTGCTCAGTCGCCAGACTTGAACCCGATTGAGCATGCATGGGATATGCTACAGAGAAGAGCTCTGCCGAATATGGAGGGTATCCAGTCGCAAGAAGACCTTTTTTTGTTGTTGCAACGAACATGGGCGGCCATTCCACAGCGTGATTTGGATGAACTCATTTTGAGTATGCCAAACCGATGTTCTTGTGTTAGTGTTCGCGGTAGAAACACGGATTATTAATTGTTTAAGTTACCTAATAAAATTTTAAAGAAAACTGTTATTTCAGTCTTTTTTTCGAACTTTAATGTTAGTGGTTCAAATGTCAAAAATCCTTTTATTAGGAAAATGGCAAATTTCTTTACTAATGCAAAGGTGACTTGATTTATCGTTACTGTGACAAACGAAAACACTTTATTTGATGAATCCTTAAAGAAAATTTTAATTAATATCAATCAGGAGAAAAGTTATTGCAAAAATATATGTTGATCCCTAGACACATATGTTGATCCCTAGACACATATGTTGATCCCTAGACACTTTTGATGTGTGTATTTATTATACGTGTATTATTAAAGTCTATTCTGAGTAACTCTTATATGATATTTTATTATTTAAACACCCCCATTTTCAAAATGTGTTTATTTATCTATTATAGTTCTTAAATTTATATAAATCTCAAAATTATATCTATTAGACATTTAAAAAATCACCAAAACTAATTTTAAATACTTATATATATACACCTATTAGTACACGCGGTCAGTGCACAGGTACCGGTTTAAACAAAAGGTCTATTTAAAATGTATGTAATAACCTTTTTGTATTGACTGAGTGGAAAATCTATATCTCCTTGAGGGTATAAGAGCTAAAAGAATGTGGTGATTTCACTAAAAACCACCCCAATATAACTATTTCGTTCCTTGTGTTGACTCCCGTATATTGTTAATGTATGGACGAAAGTGTGTTAGTATAGAAGTTATTTTTTTGTAATGTCTATTCGTCAGTGTTTTGAGTTCTGTAAATAAACTAGTTATATCAGATTAATGGTTTCGACCTTAACATACTTTGAAATTGATGATTCAATAAAACTTATTAAGTAAACTAGTTTAAATAGCAGAGTATACAAATGCATAATTTTCATAACACATGCGATTGGACATGGATTAACTACATTTGAAACATTAAATTAAAATTTTGATAATTTATAATTTGATTTTTTTTATGAAAACGTAAGGCAAACGAGCAGACGTTTCGCCTGCTGGTTAGCGATGACCGCCGCCCATGGACACCCGCAACACCAGTGGCGTCACAAGCGGCTTGCCGGCCTTTGGAAGATGGGGAGGGGGTGGGTTTGGGGTGGGGGCCCCCCTATCATCACTCACTCGGTGAAACACAGCGCAGCGCTGTTTCACACCGGTTTTCTGTGATATTTTAATCGGTTCAATTAATATCGTGAGCAAGTGAGGTGTCTATAAAATTAATTGCAACACAGCTTTTGGCTCGCAGAGTTTTTAACATGAATGACGATTCTGGCCCCAAATACTTGAAGGCGAATACTTAGAATGTCCCCTCAGGACTCATATCGCCTTCTGGTTAACCAACGCTGCTAAATTTGAGCTTAGAATCAAGGGAACACTAGGTTTGGTTCACCAATATGTTGAGACTGTTATCATTGTTCTTGAAAAATTTAGACAGTCTAGTTTTAGGTTCTGTACTTAATATAACCGTACCGTACATATACCGTACTAGCTGACCCACGCAACCTCGTTTGCGTCTCCTATTGCCCGTAGCGTGATATTTTTTCCCCGTTTTTGAAACATTTTTCATTGGTGTTCCCCTCCTATTAGTGTTAGCGTGATTATATATAATATAGCCTATAGCCTTCCTCGATAAATGGGCTATCGAACACTGAAATAATTATTCAAATCGAACCAGCGGTTCCTGAGATTAGCGGGTTTAAACAAACAAACAAACTCTTCAGCTTTATAATATTAGTATAGATAAAAAGTCTTTGGCAACCACCATGTCCATTAGTTTATAAATATTTATGCACTCGAAACACCTGAAGTGAAAAAAGAATCATGCAATTTTATGCAAATAAGATTCTTATGAAATTATTAATTTAAAGTTTTAAAAATAATGCTATTCATTTTTTTATAAAGTTGCCTTATGTAAAAATAATAAAAGCTTATTTTGAAAGTGAATTAAAACCGCTTACTTTTGTCGGAAAATAACTCAGTTTTTATCTACCGAATGTTATGACGGTGGTAAATAAACAGGTGCCAGTTACTGTTAGTGTTGATTCATCACTGCTCTAATGTCAAGGCAACAAAAACGTATTTAATTGTCTGTATATTTAACATGTATAAATGGAAACTCTGATGCCCTTGGCAATTATTGCTTGAGTATATGTACTTTGCAAAATAGTCATATTATTCTCGAATTATAATATTATATCTGTTAAATATATAAATAAATAAATAATAACTAGTGTCATGGGAAAATTTTGGTCCTACTCATCCAAGTTTTTTTTTTTAAATATTGTGTAACGTTTTTAAGCATTTGTATAGAACATGTAGCTATAAAAAGGAACGTATTAAGATTTTCCTATATCAGTTTATAAAATCTTTAACACCCAGAACACTTTACTACTACTTTCACACTAAAATATTACAATCGAAAAGATTTTAAAAAATGAAGATCATTCCGAGATCATCCGGTCGTTTTTTATTCGTTTCCATCAGAATTTCCTTCCGTCACATCGGAAATAATCCAGCTTTTGCACGTCTCACCTGCATTTTTTTTTTAAAAAAGGAATAAGGTCTATCAACTCTCGTTGCAAGAATAGTTGTGTAAGTGAAGTCTATGCAGAAACCGTACTTTGTTTCTGTAAGCTCATTTTTAAAAGCTTTTAACCTACGATTAAAGTTTGTTGGTATAAACACAAAAGAAAATAGTTTGTTCATAACGTTAGTATACCTACAGTATCATAGCCAGCAAATAGAGCTCACGAGACGAGGTTAATTCTTATATTTATTTAAATCCGAAACGTGGTTAGTAGTTTTCTTAGTCGATACATAATAAATTAACTTTTCGTGACCACGAGAATATCGTGCCTTAAATAAACGATATTAAGTGGAGGAAAGAAATGCGTTTTATCACGCATACTACTTCTGTAATAGAGTGGTAAACGAAGCATGCTGTTCGACAATGTACGACATACTTACTTGTATGAAGTAGTTAAGTGTTAATATGTACATCTTACTTATTACACAGTGTTGCGGTGAGATTATTGCGGTCAGACGCTCAAATTACTCGCATGTAAAATGGAAGCTTAGCATTTTTTTAAATCACTTCTACACTTCCTAACTTTATTATACTTATATAGCGAACGGAAATAAGAATAAAGTGAAATAATAATGTAGCGATCCTAATTCTAAAGGAACATTTCATAAAACAGGTTATTAGCTCCTTTATTCCATATCAATAAGAATATGTCTAGTATCTTAGCATAAATTAGCCAATCGCAGCCCACTCCTGAAATTTTGATACTTTATAGAAACAGTAAATAAAGTATGTGTTACAACTTACAAGCCGTTGGTGGCGTTTTGAGCAGTGGTGCCGATCACATTTTTCACTATGATCTGGTAGGGTCACGGGTTGTCCACTATCATTAGATAAAACTCTTATTGTCTTTTACTCTTATATTATATTTGGCCAAATTTTTAATATTAATCATTGAAGTAAACTTCGGGCAACAATTGAGTTCAGTTACACTAATTTTTATATTTTTGCCAAAATACCAAGTCGTTAAAGACGTTACAAAAATCTAAATTATTTTATTTAGAATCATTACAAGCGGAATAGGAAATTTATCCAATGGAACAAAACATTTCGAATGTGAGTACAAACATTGCATGTGTATATTGTGTGACTTCGTACAAACTGATGTATGGTCATCGAGTTACAATCCAAGAAGTCATAATGTGTGTTTCTGCATTGTTGTGTTAAAGAGAAATGTTTATTCTTTTACCACACAACTTATTGTTACTCATGTTCTTTTCTTAATACTGCGTGAGAATTTCGTAAATTAAAGTTATTTTGGAACACAGAAAACGTATCACTCGAGCACTCTACCTACAATTGAAAATTAATACGAAATCTATTACTCTTCCGAATTGTAACCAACTTATACACCGTTTTTTCACAGTTATTGTACCACATACCTTCAAAAAGACTTGTAAAAAGTAATAGAATAATAACTCAAGTATACACGTACACACAGACACACAATAATATACATAGCAACTACCAACGAAGTCCCTTTTAACCTTGTTTCTTATGTGATTGAGTCACGTAGGTACTGGCGTTAATGTGTTTAATTTTTTTAGAACGGTAGGCAAAGTTTTTTTATCGTTTTATCTACACTTAGTTGCTTTGGCGAGATTGTCTTGATTTGTGTAGATGTGCTTGAATATAGTTTATTTGAAGCCTCTTTTATTAAAGTAGTGATATTTGTCTTTTCTCTTTTTAGCTATATGTGTAGGTAGTGGTTATTTGATAAATACTAGTAAATAGTGTAGTAGTTTTAGAAGCACGATATAAATTATACTGCACATTTAGCTTTACGTGGGTTTCAATTTTGCTTTTAGGTAGGATTAGTGCATTAGTCTCGTCTTAACTTGTATTTATTATCTCCTAAGGATATGGACACATATATTGATATTTGATATATCTTTGGAAATTGTCATCCTTTGGTTTGAACAAATTATATTTACGTCGTACAAAATATTTTTGGTAATTGGTTAAAACAATGTATGAGAGTACATTTAAAAATGGGGGTAAGTATTTATAACATGTCATCTTAAGGTTCTGGTATTTTTTGATTGAAGCAATTCATAGGTACAAATTAACAAGTTCTGTCCTACCTCGAGAATCGGTTATTAAACGATTTCAATAACTATATACTGTTTTAGTAACCTTAGTCAAAAACAGGTACATACCTATTCGATCATGTGGCGTCTTTAAAACAAGTAATACACTCATACATTGTATTATTTATGCTCTTACGGATTTAGATCATTGAGCACTGTACCACGGGCGATTCCTTGTAAACTTGTATGGATAAGGGAGTGCATAAGTGTGCAATTTATACACAGAGCCTGGCGGCACTGGTCTTTGGCATTCATACTACTGACCGCAACAAACACGTCCAGTAAATCCCTAACCCTGTATTCAACAGGTCCAACTTTCAACTAAATCGCACATTATAGCTTATATTTCTAAAATGCCATTTAAAATTTCTACTCGAGTACCTACCTAAATAATTTATGTATTAACTTCATATTACTAATAGACCGAGAGCCAGTGTTCCACAGACTTACGGTATAGTAACAAAGTCCATATTAATGCTAGGTATACTATTTGACCTGCCGTAGGAATACTGAATCCTCACTTCAAGTGAGGATTCAGTATTCCTATCAAAGTTCCTTTGGGCGTAACCAGAAGTCGAAAAGTATCAAAAACTCTGAAAACGTTATGTCAATGTCTGCCGTTTTAATATCTTAAAAAAGATTTTTTATATGTAAAGATTAAATGACAGACACTTATTCCGGTTCCTACTATAATTTATAGAATTTCATAGCTGACTGAAGACTTAAGGAAACGGGGCAGCGTCTATAAAATCTTGTGACACTTTGTTATAGAGAAAGAAAAGACTTTCTTAAAAAGTTTAGATACTGTTTTCGCGTTATTTTGCTATAGCTCGTTAGTAGTAAAAGCATAACCCAATGCTTTTATTAGGTACGTAAGAAAGGTGCATAACAAACTTTCGGTGTGTTACCCCATGTGTTCTAGTCGTTATGTTCTTACTTCAAATAAATTTTACGACGGCTTGCTGTACCTATGCACTATTGTATGAAAATAGTTATGGTTCTCTTACTTTACAGAAGCTTTATCGTACAATCATATTTAGCCGGGTAACATTCTAAATCTATCCCGTTAATGTTTTGGTGTGTTAATTCCGCAACAGTCTTTTATAACTCAGGTCAGTAGGCAATGTTGTGTAAGCACATGACTATTTGGTCTGTTTATGTGACAGTTGCAAGAAGCACTGAAAAGCTTCTGTTTTACTGCCGCGTACGGCGTTAACCTAAATAACACTATCATACTAACAGCATGACGTCAGGTGTGAATAGACTATAATAATAATGAGACGAATTTTCTTCACATTCACAAATACTTTTACTTGAGAAAGTAAAACATGCAAGTAGGTACCTCAATGTTTTCACTAATAGTGAATACCTTAAGAATGTAATAGTTATTCTAATATACTATTAATTTGTGAATTAAGCATAGCTGGTTACTCTAGAAACAATGGCGCGGCCTTGATTCGAAACTTGTATAACAACTAGCCAAACATTTATTACACACCGGTTTATTTTGTACTGCACATTCTCCGCTTTGCGAGCTAAAATATTTCAAAGTACAACACATAAATAGTTTAGACTAGTTGAAACTCTGCAAATGAAAGCCGACTGCAGAAAACTCTCCCGCTGCGGTAATAACGTCATGAAATTTGTATTCATTTAGTAATTTTGTATCTTTTGGAACAATATTTAATTTAATAAATAAAAGTTTCTATAAACATATCGCCGTCTACTTCTGAACGGTCTCCCCCAAGGAGCGCCAACTATGATCTATCTAGGTCTTGAGATATTAGTATCGTCATTAAAAAATGAGGGCGAAATAGACAAGTTGAATTGCCTTAAAAAACTTCTATACAACCAACAACGCTATCTAGTCCCAAGCTAAGCCGAGCCTGTGTTATGAGTACTAGACAACTGATATAAATATATACTTTTTTTTTGTAAATACATATATATTATACATAGAAAACACTCAAACTCCGAAACAAATATTTGCAGATCATACAAACATTTGGTCTGACCCGGGAATCGAACCTGAGACCACATGCACAGCGGTCGCGTACGCTATAACTGCTCCAACGAGGCAGTCAAATATATAGACAGGTTAACTGGGAACCCTTATAGATTTTTTTTCTGTCATAGACTTCTTTCAGATTTTCTTGGCATTCATAGGTCATAAACCAATGTTTATTATTGTTTTTTGTAACAATCACGTTAAATAGATCGGGAGATATGTTATCTGACATAAAACTCATTGCCATTAATATCTCACAACCACATCCACTTACCTTTACTATTTTAGCAATGGCTGTAATATGACTTGGTGCTTGTTGTTATATTAAGAGAACTTTAATTTATCAGTATTATGGTAATGCATAAATTCTAAATCCATGGCATTAACTCAATAAAGTACATAAATTGTGATAAACTTTATCATGCAATGACAGTCCTTATCTAATCTTTTTATTCAGATATCTCAGTCTTAAATTAGTACCAGAAAATAAAAGTATTCATATTTTCTAGTACATTTGTTCTGACTAAGAATTTGACAACTTGACAGTATCGATAGCGATACTTGTCAGTAATGAAACAAATGAAATTACTTATTCATTCTAACAGCCAAACTTCGCTGTCCGGCCCTCATTATGTGCAGGTATTTAGGTGGCAAGGTACTGCACTGAGGAAACCCACATCCGGTGTTGTAGTTACATTGTTTATTGTGATCTATAAAGTCCACACGTGTGCTTCTGCATGCCACTAGTATTGTAATTATAGGTCAGCCTGAAGCACATGGCAGGTAAGGCAATAGAGTGGATTTTTATATATTTTCATATTGTATAATGATATGTATCGTATGCGTGTGAGGTTGTATGGAAGAGATAAGATTGGAAAGACGCTTATGATTATTTTTTAATATTCGGTGAGGCATTCTATTCTAAATGGATAAACATGAGTATTATATTTAAGTTTTATTTATTAATCTGGGTACCAGAATACAACTCTCTTAACAATGTTCCTACTACTTCTCAATAAAAAGGTAATAAACGAAAAATATATGTTACAGTTGCTAAAATTAGGGTTTGACGCGTGTAAACATTACTAAACCTGATATCTTCAATCTTTTAATAACTGTGACGATTGTATCGTTCTATAGTTTACGGTAATTAGTATACTCGGATACATTTATATCGTTTATTTATAAATTGTTATCATCCCGAAAACGACCCTTGCACACACAGCACACATCTAAGTCATGACAGTGATGCAAAAATATAATCAAAAGAGACAAACACATTTGCTGCATTGCCGCACGCCTCTAAATCCAATAAATTCAAGGGGTCTAGATAACGCTTTGAATTTATTGGAATATCTGTTAAATCAGCTCTCCACTCTCGGCATTGGTATGACTCTGCATAATACGAATGTCTGCGCCTCTTTGCCTCTAAGGACCTCTTATCATAACGTGAAGACGGCAGCTTTCTGCTTTCTTTCTAGAACCTTTTTTTCTGAATTTCAAGTGTTTTTATGAGAGAAAATACCTAACTGTTGATGATTAAGATGATAACATTTATAGCTCACTTGAACAAAAAATAAATGATTGTCTATGTCAGGTCTTTGTCACGTGTATGTGTTTTGTCAATTAAATTATTAGGGCTAAAAAGCTA
Source organism: Diaphora mendica (assembly GCA_949125395.1). Classification (NCBI taxonomy): domain Eukaryota; kingdom Metazoa; phylum Arthropoda; class Insecta; order Lepidoptera; family Erebidae; genus Diaphora; species Diaphora mendica. Next base: position 6,490,879 of record OX421312.1, on the reverse strand, counting down.
CTCAGTTCAAGTCTGTTCTTGTTAGTAAATTTCAAATAAGTTTTCCAGGAACTAGTTAAAATAGAGAATATTTTAAACTATACCACTATTATATTTTTATGGGTCCGTACCTCAAAAGGATAAAACGGAACCCTTATAGGATCACTTTGTTGTCCGTCTGTCTGTCTATCAAGACCCTTTTTCTCAGGAACGCGTGAAGGTATCAAGCTGAAATTCATATCAAAAACTCAGGTCTACTTTTAAGCTGTGAAAAAATCAAACTTCTAAGCCAACGCAATCAAAATATACAGCCGTTTATCCTGCAAATTTTCGACACTCGCAAGGGAATCCAAACCTACAGGGTACTTCCCGTGAACTCTGAATCTTGAAATTTGGTACGAAGCAACGTCTTTTTAACCCCCGACCAAAAAGAGGGGTGTTATAAGTTTACGTGTCTGTCTGTCTGTCTGTCTGTCTGTCTGTGTGTCTGTCTGTGGCACCGTAGCTCCCGAACGGATGAAGCGATTTCAATTTAGTTTTTTTGTATGAAAGGTGAGTTACGTGCGGAGTGTTCTAAGACATGTTTCATGAAAATCGGTTGAGCCATTTAAAAGTTATTGGGGTGAAAGTGGGGAAGAGTAACCGAATGTGTGCAAAAATATCATCGAGTGGGGTCTCAAATGAAAGCGCATAACGTGTTTTTTATTTTTTAAAGGGAACTCAGGTTATTATATCGGGTTTTTTTTTTAATTTTGAGAATTTATGGTTATAGTACAAATAAAGGAAAAAATGCGAAAAGCATTTTTAGTTACATCATATAATACGAGTATACGTACCTACAGGTTTGTGCGGAATCCTCGGTACGCGAGTCCGACCCGCACTTGGCCGGTTTTTTTTTATTGTTTTATAGTTTTATAAATGCGATCTATCTATCTGTCACGCTTTCAGGGCCAAACTGCTTCACCGATGTCAATGAAATTTGGCAAAGAGATACTTTGATTCTTGAGGAAGGACATAGGATACTCTTTACTGCGCCGCGGTCAAAAGCTAGTGGTATATATGTATACATAATATAAGTATATACTCAAACTGAATACTATTTCATGTACCTATGTATGAAATTAAGAAACCATTTTCCTCAATCGAATACGTAACCACAAACCTGTAATAAATCGCCGGTTAAGGCTAAACCGTTTTACCGTTGTGGTCAAGTTTTGCAAATAAGTTTTAGTGAATGGTTAGCGATATATAATTCCATTTCATACGCTAAATTGTCCCTAAAAGAAAAATAACGGAATGTAACAAATTCATCCAAATTAATAAATTATTTTGATTATGTTGTGGAACTTTTTGTGGAATCTGGCGTCAATAATAAACACAGAAAGTAACAAATTTGAAACCTAAATTCTAAATGTCGGTACGATAAAGACACATAGTTGATACTAATTGACCCCTTGACAATTCGAGACAATTGTCTTCCTCATCACTGATATCTATTGACGTATTGTCTCAGTGCAAAGCAGTGTCATAAAACAAACTAAAAACCGTCGGTTTCTGGTTTGAAACCAACGCAGTATTTCTAGCCTTTAACATTTTAAGCAAAACTGGGTACTTTAATGAAAAAGCCCCTACCTTACAAAATTTATATACCATCGATCGGTTGCAACGAGCAGTCTGCATATTCGACAGTCCCGAAGCTGCAAGATGAAGTGCAGTTGCGAAGAGATGTCGTCTCTATGGCAGTCTTCTTTTTCCTTTACCATAGAGAGTGTTCTGAAGACTCTCTTGCAACTGGTCCCACCTTCTCTTCCCCTCTACAGGACAACACGTCATCGCTTCGGAGTGCTAGAAATACGCTCTAGAACTAAACGGTTCGGCTCTTCTTTCCTGTGCTGAGCAGTCAAAAACTGGGTATATTACCAGCGCACATATTTCCTAGTCACTATGATTCCAGGTCCTTTAAGCGGGGCGTGAAAATGCGTCTCACTAGGCCGCCATAGTGTGGGTCACCAGACTGCATAGTCCACACGCGCAATGAGGATGGTGACCACCACCATTGTATTTAGCTCATCTCATGTTTTCTATCAGGCAGGATGGAGTCATTTTGGCAGCTTCTACTATAAACAATATGAAATGAAATGAAATGAAATGATGAAATGAAATGAAATGATATTTATTTGTAAGTAAATCTTTTCAGATATTTTTACACGTCGGACTTTACAGCTAGAAGAGACCGGCATTTCCTACGACTCACTCTGGGAAGAAATGCCGAAACAAACCACAGAGATGTCCTTTTTTTTTTTAGTCCGAGAACATTGATTACAAAACAAAAAATAATATGTGCGAGTACAGTATAGGATCTGGGTTGGCCTTTTGAAGAAAGGACCATGATTTTGAGTCGGCCTGTCCATACAGACGGCATACGAGCCCCAGCCATCGTGTTACGACCCGAAGCGCGACACTACCGTCAGCAGGACATTTGGGTAGGCCGGGGAAACACTCAAAGCCACCAGAAAGATACTAAATATGAACTTATATTACAAGCCTAGACTATACTCACATTTACATAAACAAAAGGAATTCACTTGGTATAAAAACAGCATACAATAAAAATATAAATGTCTAACACTTTCACACAAGATACCTACGTAGGTAAATACTGAAGTGAGCATCGTCAGTCCCAAGCAAATTTGTCATCTAAATAATCCAAAACTGTGTAATAAGCCTTTTCACATAGCTTCTGTTTTATTAAGGACTTAAATTTGGTAATACTTAATTCTTGATATTTGCTTGGAATTTTATTGTAAAATCGCACACTCTGACATCGGAAAGACTTGCTTACTCTTTGTAATCTAGTGGTTGGCAACACGAGTTTACCTTTATTTCTAGTATTGATATCATGAACGTCGCTAAACTTTGTGTATAGATGAATATTTTTCTTAACGTAAACTAGATTTTCATAAATGAATTGAGATGCAACTGTCATGATACCAATTTCTTTAAATTTATTCCTCAGTGACTGCCTATAACTAAGGTTATAAATTGCACGAATAGCCCTCTTCTGCAACACAAATATACTTTGAATATCGGTAGCATTCCCCCACAACAAAATACCATATGACATTACACTATGAAAATAACTAAAATATACTAATCTAGCTGTTTCTACATCGGTTAATTGACGAATTTTATAAACCGCGTATGCTGCAGAGCTGAGTCTATTCGATAATCCATCAATGTGTGGGCCCCACTGCAATTTTGAGTCCAGAGTTATACCCAAAAACTTGGTGGTGTCCACAAGGCCCAATTCCGTTCCATTTATTTGAACACAGGTTTTTACTTGTTTAACGTTGGGTGTAAAAAATCTAATACATTTAGTTTTGTTCTCGTTTAAAAGTAAGTTATTAACATTGAACCAGTTCACGACATTGGAGAGAGCGTCATTCACGTCATCAGTAACAGATTGTTGTCTCTTCAGTTTAAATAAAAGTGAAGTGTCGTCCGCAAATAGCACTATCCCCTGACTATCCTTTATCAAATTAGGCAGGTCATTGATGTAAACTAGAAACAAAAATGGGCCGAGAATCGAGCCCTGCGGAACCCCCATAGTGACCAGAGATCCCACGGATCTATGACCATTAACTTCCACTTTACGGACCCTGTTACCCAAATAGGAGATAAGAAGATCCAAAGCGGTGTTCCTAATTCCATAGTGATACAATTTCCTGACCAATGTTTCATGAAAAACGCAATCAAATGCCTTAGACAAATCACAAAAAACTCCTAATGCATCCAGTTTATCTTCCCAAGCACTAAATACAGTCTCTAATAATTCAACACCAGCATCAGTTGTTGAGCGACCTCTTCTAAAGCCAAATTGTTTCCTGTGTAGAATATTGTTATATATATGTACCAACGATCTGATGTTTTTCTTAACGTCTTTCTGAATAGCTGAGAAATTATGAAAGTATTCATCATTTCTATACAACCTTCTATTATACCCTGTCCATTCGTTTATTTTCTTTTTGACAGTTCAAGAAAGTACGAAATAAGTGACCCCTACTCGTTATCGATTCGATTTGAAATGATAATCGATTTTATTTATGAAGAACTTTCAATCGATTTAATGAAATATTTTTAGTTTAAACAAGAAAAATAATAATGTCAGATTGGGATCGGGGCGTTACGATTGACAATATAAACAAGAATTATTTTTTTCATGGAAACGAGCACTCAACTGACGTGTATAGTGTAAATTATGAAGAAGAGTCTGATGGATCATAGTATTATTTAATATTTAATAATTTTACTTGTTTCATTTCTATGCCCAATTACGTAGCTAGTTTGATAAATAAGTTGCAAGGTATGTGATTTTCCAAGTATATTTGCTCATAACTCTTCATTTAAACTTGATTTAGACTTTATTAACCACACGTTTTAAAGTTAAATTTCATTAACGCGTGCATAGTTACATTTTAAGGAGCCGTCAAAAAATTAATTAATTAATGAACAGAGCTAATGTTCTTTACTATTGGTTTGAACCACGGATATTGATCAAGATAGATTGGTGATGAAAGTACTTTGCCATATAAATCCTGCGTGGCAACAAATCTCAAAGCCCCCTAAACACACCCGATTGGTCAATGCGCGAGCGTCGGCTAGTGAAGTGTCACACTTTCATGTCTATTTATCGAAAAATGGAATCATTGAAAAACTGAAATGCAACTTAATATTTAAGATAAAATTTGACAATTAAAGTAAGTTCGAAAACTAAAAACCATCTACTTAAAAAGATTATTTATAAAAAAATATAATAAACTTTTAGAATAGCATTTTTTTCCAAATTTATAATATTTATCGGTTATAATAACATAAATGTAATTTAGGTAGGTATGTTTTTGAAATGTGATATTAAAGCCTTTTCATTTAATAGGATCCTGCTAACTACAAAATGTATAATTATATTTATAATGTAAATATTTACTAATATACTACTAACTACTATACCTACTACTAACTACTATACCGACTAATATACCTACCAAACTTATTTTTATTTCAAATAGACAATAAGTTTCACATTCTCATTTACAGTCCGTAGTTGACGAATATAGAAATAACACTACCAGAATTAAATAGTATCATGCCTGCATAATAACAATTTATCGATACATTCACCAACGTAGTGTATCAAGCTCTAGCGCAAGTCGCATCGGGCATCCGTACTTCGTGCAAACAGTTTAATTGGGCGTTCGGAACGATTGTTTATTTCGATATTCATTGCGCGGTCACTTCGTGGGAATAAATACGAGTATTGTGTATTGAACGTAATGGTCCCAGTACATTAATTAAAAAGTAAATAGATAATTTCTTCTAGTTGACAACATAATACTGGTTGAAAGAACATTTTGATTCTTGTTTATCTTTGTTTTAATTAAAAAATAGTACTTACTGATGAAAGGAAATGCCTCCTTTCTTCAGACTAACTTCACTACTCTTATTTTAACAGTTAGTGATTGCACAATACGGCATCGTAATGAAGTTTTTGTTGTTTTGTTACGCTGCAACGCCGTTTCGTGAATCTCGATGCGTAATGAGCGGGCGAAATTAATACTATGCACTGTAGTGCAAGCTTTCGGCACATGTGCCACGCCTCTTTCACCATTCTATCGTGTTCTGTGGTTTGAACTGAAATTCCAAGATTTCGACTTGCAAATATTCAATCTTGGAGTCATAGATACTATTTTTATTACCTTTTTTATTAAATTTACAGAAACAATACTAACATGAAGTCAAATAATTTTTATCATATGATAAATTATATTTATCGTATGATCGATTTATCGTATTTCAAGAACTGTTTTATGGTCTGTGGTTGTTTGGCTCTTGACTAAAGTACCGTCACCGTCAATACAGTACGACATTACTCCAGTACCTTATTCCGAAAAAAAATACGGTCATTTATAGGCGTGAGCTGTCAAAAAGAAAATAAACGTCGTTTGTTACGTACGTTCGTACGTTGTTTGTCTTCGGGTAACGTAATTCTTGCACTTAGAATGATTTTGTGTATGTTGCTCAGTGTTTGCATATCAGAAAAGTGCATAATAGTACCGAAGAGCGATCGAGATCAAAGTTTGTTTAATTAAAATGCTTCAATCGTGAACAACTCTGTTACAACTGTTGAAACATCAATACGACGTCAAGGTTTAAAAGTTTAAAACACTCCATTACTTATCGAGCCGAGCTGTTGTTGAAACAGAGTACTTTTTGCTTGGCGTCAGCAATAAGTTCGACTTTTCTATTTTATTTTTAGCACATTTTTAAGTGTATTGTGAATTATTTATGTCTGTCTATTAAAATAGTATTTACATTTTGTAATGCTACATATTACTTAATTTAAAGTATTGTTACACTAAGTTTTGTTCGCGGCTCCGCCCGCGTGTATGTCGGTTATCGCGGCAAATAGTAGCCTATGTGTTATTCTGATGTATAAGCTTTATTACTGTTAAGTTTCATCCAAGTCCGTTCAGTAGTTTTTGCGTGAAAGAGTAACAAACATCCATCCATCCATCTATACTTACAAACTTTCGCGTTTATAATATTAGTAGGATAATAATTGCAAAATTCTAAATGTTCGGATTAGTTTATTGCAAGAAAAAACCTTTAAATAAATTGGTTGAGTTATAAAAAAATACAGTAATCTGATAGAGCAGTGCACACTTGACACATAATACTTTTCTAAATTGAAATAATTTTATTTCACTTAAAGGTAAATAGTAGTTTTGTTCATAAAGCTGCTATACTTTGTCCATTCGTTTATTTTCTTTTTGACAGTTCACGCCTATAAATTACCGTATTTTTTTTTCGGAATAAGGTACTACAGTAATGTCGTACTTTATTGACGGTGACGGTACTTTAGTGAAGTGTCCTGTGCATAACAAACAACCACGGACTATAAAACAGTTCTTGAAATACGATAAATCTATCATATGATAAAAATAATTTGACTTCATGTAAGTATTGTTTCTGTAAATTTAATAAAAAAAAAAAAAAAAAAAAAATACATACAGTGGAACATAGAACCTCCTCCTTTTTGGACGTCGGTTAAAAAGGTAATAAAAATAGTATCTATGACTCCAAGATTGAATATTTGCAAGGAATTAAGTCGAAATCTTGGAATTTAAGTTCAAACCAATAGTAAAGAACATTAGCTCTGTTCATTAGTTAATAAATTTTTGACGGCTGTCTTAAAATGTAACTATGCACACATTAGTGAAATTTAACTTTAAAACGAGTGGATAATAAAGTCTAAATCAAGTTTAAATCAAGAGTTATGACCAAATATACTTTGAAAATCACATACCTTACTACATATTCATTTATCAAACTAGCTACGTAATTGGGCATAGAAATAAAACAAGTAAAATTATTAAATGTTAAATAATACAATGATCCATCAGACTCTTCTTCATAATTAACACTATACTCGTCAGTTGAGTCCTCGGTTCCATGAAAAAAATAATTCTTGTTCATTTATATTGTCAATCGTAACGTCCCGATCCCAATCTGACATTATTATTTTTGTTGTTTAAACTAAAAATATTTCATTAAATCGATTGAAAGTTCTTCATAAATAAAATCGCTTATCATTTCAAATCGAATCGGTAACGTGTGAGGGCGTCACTAAATTCGTACTTTCTTGAACTGTCAAAAAGAAAATAAACGAATGGACAGAGTATAAATAACAAAAAATCAGTGTAATTGTCTTTATCACAAGTTGTCACGGGAAGTGACGTTGTGGTTCTATTCTCAAGCGGAAACCACACGGCTAAACCGGTTACTGCTTAGGTGGATAATAAAGTAGCATCTCAAACAAGATATAAAGACGCAGTTGAACGTGGACTGGGAGATGCATAAAGGCTCGTTTTACAAATACCCGTACAGTAATCAAGGCATCCTTCTTACATTTCTTTAAATAATAAGTTCCTATAACTGTCTTGTAGGAACTATCTGATTTGATAATTTACCGATGTGATTTATAACATGCTAAAGTGTTAAAATAATAATGTTTATTATTAATATGAATTGTTATACAGGACTCATGAAATTAAGTATTACATACCACATAAAAACAGTGTGGGTTTATTCTTCTTAAATCTTTAAAATTGATTAATTGTAATTATAGTTATACACTACAAATGGACGTCAGACAGGTTCAATCTTCAGTATATTATTTATTTTCTGCTTACTATATAAATATAGATTAATAAATATATGTATTTTTACATAATTTTATCTACTAATTAACTTAAAGGATGCCGTAAAGCCATGTGAACAGACTATTCATCCGTAAATTTCTATAGATCGTTTCCCCATAGAAAAGTGTAATGCGAGCGTAGTGACGGATCGCGTCGTTCTTGCATCATAAATTTAGCAGCAAAGTGTTTTTAAATATTTAACACTTACAATTGCTTTTATTAATCTGTGTTAAAACATTCTCCTTATTTTGATATGGCCACTAATATCAAGTATGTATAGTTTTTATAGCGAAAATCCAGCCCATCTCATTACCCTAAATTGTACCACTTTATACGCAAAAAGCGCTAATGAAAGATATAGCTATCGTTGCTGGATATAGACAAAAATAAGTATGTCCTAAAAATAAACAGTTGAAATAAGAGAAAACATTTAATAACATTTCTTTATTGTCCTTAATTATGACCACGATATTGGAATTAGTCTCAAATTAATCTTTACATAGTAGAAAATGAAGTCGTATCCGCTCTCTTCGCTTAGATAGGTAAAGTGATTTAAGTGCAAGGTTTATAAGTGTAAAAGATGCATATTAAGGTAGAGGAAAGCTGAAAATTTCCATGCGAAGCAGGGCCGGAACGCTAGATCTTTATAAATAAATTGATCATTTGCTTTTATAATATCAGTTGGTGTTTTGTGAATTTGATGTGAACAGATAAAATCCAACAAATTAAACAAAGAAGTACCTTTTTTTTACGTGTGGAAACTTCCTCGGGCCGTCACCCACCGGATTTGCGGCGGGCGGTGTGTCGGAATCGAAACGACTAAAACCACACGGTGTGCCACTCTGCGCCTGAGGAGGGAGGGATCCGGGAACTGCTGTTATTAACACATCCGGACCCCTCCCAGCGCCTGCCCGCCCTGATACGGGTACCGACTACATATAAAAACTCTCAATTTAAGCGACGAACGGCCCACGCGTACGTCGCCTCCAAAAACAAAGAAGTACCTAGTAAAACTTTGTGGAAACGAACCTAGATAAATAGATTGTCCATTTTCTTATTTATACTAAATTAACTATTATCTGTAGTACGGTTAGTGTCTGAATGATTTCAGTGGTATGTTACACATTCAATGTAGGTCAGCTGAACCCCACGGGGCGAAACAAATCTAAAAAAGTAGCCTAAGTTACTCCTTATGTCATTAACTATCTGCCAATGAAGGTCCGGTAAAACTCGATCCAGCTGTTCTATAGATTAGCCAGAACAAACAGACAGACAATTTTTATAAATAGACTTTTTGATGTGTACTGAATATAAACTTTCATATCCTTTTAGTGAAATACTATTAATATGAAATAGCAAAGAGACTGTTGATGGGAATATTGATGTTTATGCATTTGCGATTGCCACAACCTACGACTAAAAGACAGAAACTGTCAATTAAAATGCTATTATATTTAAGAGATGATTGATTGCAAAAAAACACGTCATAGGTTACGACTTACGTCAGATTAGATGACCATCATAAAATTCTATTAGAATAGGCCATCGTAAGACTAGTCGCTCTCATTAGCTAACTAAATCTAACACCGTATGCTCGACCCTGCTCGCCTGCCGGCGACCGAGAGACATTTGCGTTAATTGCCACTCGATTTTTAATGTTTTCAATAGTCTATCCGACATTTTCACAGTTTCCTTCAGACCTGTTGTAACTATATAACGATAGACAGTTGGACTAAAGTTGTCTGCGTTTATATTCCATGCCTATCGGCCTGTTCATACACAGGCTTGTTTCCCGTTTCTAAATACCCAGATCTAAATTCGATTCAAACGTGATTTAATGTGATAGTTTTTAACTGGTGAACTATTGAAATTTAGCATTTTAATGGTGATGAGACAGATGAACATGATATAACCCGATTAATGTTTTGATTTAATAATCACGCCAGCAATGAGATTAAGCTATATTTTTCTACAGATAATTATTTCACACCAACACAAAATTCATGGCAAAAAGTATCTCTTATATATAAAATTCTCGTGTCACAATGTTAGTTACCATACTCCTCTGAAACGGCTGGACAGATTTTTATGAGGTGTGCATATCGGGTAGGTCTGAGAATCGACCAACATCTATTTTTTATACCCCATTTTTTTATGGCAATACAACGTTTGTTGTGTGTGTACAACGAGTATGGTGACCGCCACTCTTGGATTCTGCTTATGCTTTCCATCAGGCAGAGTAGAGTCATTTTGGCGGGCCATAAACATAATAAAAAAAATTAAAAAAATACTTTTGCCGGATCAGCTAGTATAATATAAATCTATGATTTCACAAATTTGCGTTTAATTTTCACAAGTTCAAATGGACATATAGATGGTGCCGTGAATTAAGTTGGCCCGTATCAGTAAACTATTTTGATTATATCTTCCTCGTGTGTAAATTACCTTGTTTTATTCTGTCGAGAAACAGGTCACGAGCCCGTGCTCGACCAGCGGCCTCGTGCCCAATTCATCCCTTAAAAAAATTAAAATACGGGATAAAGGTTTGTAGGTTTGGATTAATTAACATAAATTTTGTTCTCTTTACTAAGTTATATTACAATAACCTTCTAGTAAAAATCCCTTATTCTATAGCTTGCAACATTATTAGAAATTTATTTTTGTAAGAATCCTTATTTTTAGAGAACAAATAAATTCGAGCCGCTACATATCGACGAACTGTCTTGCTGTCGCTCTTTTCGCTGAAAAGCATTAAAAAAGTACTTATTTTCTCAACATCTAATAAATTACCAGCTCCTTTGTTAAAAATTGAAATAACAATTTTGAACGGGCTATATGCCCCCAGTCTTCTGGGGAGAGTAATAAAAAGTCTGTCCGTCCGTATGTCACAGCCATTTTTTCCGAAACTATGAGACCTATAATGTTGAAACTTGGTAAGTAGATGTATTCTGTGAACCGCATTAAGATTTTCACACAAAAATAGAAAAAAAAAAAAACTTGGGGATCCCCATACTTAGAACTGAAACTCAAATTTTTTTTTTCATCGTAATTATACGTGTGCGGTATCTATGGATAGGTCTTCGAAAATGATATTGAGGTTTCTACTATCATTTTTTTCTAAACTGAATAGTTTGCGCGAGAGACACTTCCAAAGTGGAAAAATGTGCCCCCCCCCCTGTAACTTCTAAAATAACAGCACTATAAATCTAAAAAAAATATATGATGTACATTACCGTGCAAACTTCCACCGAAAATTGGTTTAAACGAAATCTAGTAAGTAGTTTTTTTTATTACGTCATTAATCGTAAACTGCAATTTACCTTTCATTCAATCAACACAAATATAAAAATAAAATAAAAATTATATTATGTTACTTGCTGCTGCGGAACCCTTCATGGGCGAGTCCGACTCGCACTTGGCCGCTTTTTTTTAATGATATAGAATGAGAAGGTTACCTATTTAAACCTTATCTTTCTAGCCGTAGTAATAACCATTTAGAACCCACAAAGAACAATAAAAACCTTAAAAAAAAATTGTAAGTGCATACAGGTACATACTAGATTTAGGGATATAAAACAATTTTGTTTGTTTAGAGATAATTTGGATTCCTGGGATTGGTTGACACATAGGTATTTACCGTACCACTTGGTCGGTTGTTATTTTTAGTACCGACAAACTACTTTTCCATTAGACCCCGTGAGATGACAACATCTAGTTATCACGTTCATGTAATTTGTTTATTATGTTACATGTGTCAGCATCACCTTTATAACCACGTAGACTAATTTATTAATTTTAACACACTTTGTTCGAAATGCACATTCAACGTCACATTTTTAGTTTGAAGATTTTTTTAGACTAGTGTTTTTATAATATGTATTCAAAATAAAATTAAATGACCAGACGGGAAACTTTACACTTGATGGTAAGTGCCCAACACCGCACGAAAAACATGCGACTCAAAAGAGGCGAATGCGTTGCCACCTGTTTAATACCCCTCCCAGGGTCAGGGGACATGGCTACAGGGCGCGAACGCTGTGGAGCGCGTGCCCTCTTTTGGGAACCGTAACGGGAACATCGGGGTTTCCATACAGGAGTGGGCCATCTACGAACCGTAGGTGGCCCGAGTTACGTCGGGGTTCCAGGGTTTCCTTTCTAAGGTGCATCTGGTTCCCCGGCTTCTATTACCCGAGATGGCGTGAGGTTTTAGTCGGTACGAGTCCGACATCCCACCAGCAGGTGGTATCCGTGGGGATTTCTGCAGAGAAAAAAAGGGAGACATGGCTACCTCTTTTTACCCGACTGTGGTGTAGCCAAAAGGGATGCTTGTTGCACTGAAGCGCCTAAACTACTATACCGATTTAAATGAATGAGACAATAGATTCGTAATAATGACCCGAGTGACATAGACTGTATACATTTTATATCAAAAGATTTACGTAGCCTGGCTGTATTTTGTTAACTGACTTCCACAAGGAGGAGGTTCTCAATTTCTTTGGTATTTTTTTTCTTGTTCTCTAATGTGAACAGTTAAGTTTATATGAGTATCAATTATATAACTCAGTTTCACATTATTCCCATTGCTCTGACGTTTTAAATAGTGCATTGTTTAACTTCTCACAATAATATGTAATTATAAGAACAGCATATTCGCTTAGTGAAGTAATATGTTTATTCGTTATCGGTGTGTTTGATACAACCGTTCTGTTTGATGGCTTTGCCTTTATTTCAGTTGAACGACTCTTAACCTTTTCTAGCATACATATTGATTCGTAACTTATAAAGTCGCCTTTTTACTAACCAAAATGGAGTATCAATTACTGGAAATAAGTATGAGAAAAATGGCCCAGTAACAGTTTAAGATTTATGTGTGTTATTATTTATTAATCCTTATGGTGAATGTTAAATTGCTACGCCTTTAAATAATTAAAATATTATAAGTATTGTGGTCACTACCTATACCTTGTATACCTTTCTCTTCAGTAAACTTACTCAGACCTGTATGTGTCTAGAAAAGTGTTCGAGCATATGTGGGTTTGTAATCTATTAGTTATTACTAAGTAATAGTATCGCGAATCCATCCTTGCGTGACTTGACATGTACATGCCTATTTGAGCTTCCGTGCTGGATCGGTTTTGCAGGTGTGGCTAACAGTTACCGTATATTATAAATATACGTTTGATAATCCTTTACTATTGTGTTTAAGGCATGGTTGTAGGCTAGTTACAGTAATAAATTAGCTAAAATATATCTTAATATAATACAAAATAAAATGATGGAAGACTATTAATTAACCCATGAATTTATTCGTCAGAGCTTTGAAGAAGACAAGCTATAAATTGCTACTACTTCTAAGTTTAATTTTAAACCGCTTAGGTTTATATGAATTTGGTAGCAAGGATGTCTCCTCAGAATAACTAGTAGCATTGTTGACGGGTTTCTAATTCACCTTACACTAACAATGGTGAGCTAATACGATATTATCTACTTGACTTCTTGAGTAGCTGATATTATATAACAATACTAGCTGACCCACGCAACGTCGTTTGCGTCTCCTATTGCCCGTAGCGTGATAAATTTCCTCCGTTTTTGAAATATTCTTCATTGATGCTCTGCTCATATTGATCTTAGCGTGATGATATATAGCCTATAGTCTTCCTCGATAAATGGGCTATCTAACACTGAAAGAAATGTTAAAATTGGACCAGTAGTTCCTGAGATTAGCGCGTTCAAAGAAACAAACAAACTCTTTAGTTTTATATATTAGTATACATGTATTTATTATACTCTTCTAAGATCTAATACTCATAATCAATAACACAATTATTTGGATAAAGATTAATATTAGGTATAATGTTGCTAACAACTCTTTGGCAACTAACTAATTATTAGGTACCAACTCTTAGCGTCTTATACTCGTGATAACTTCTAAACGAAATGTCCGATTAGGATGAAACAAAAGTATTTTACTTCTACATAAATACCCTTGATAACATAATGCTTAATTTGGATAAGGATTAATATTAAGATACACATTTAACGTAGTTTCTTTCCTCAGACGATTTAATAATTTTTTTGAACACAAAAGCGGTTATTGTGACTAAACCGTGATAGTTAGATATATGCTCTCCCGGAGTTTTTTGTAGATCTTAATGGGACCTACAAACCCGTAATACATTATTTTGTTTTATTGTCAATAGTTTTAGCAGCGCACGCAAAAATGGGTTTTTGATTTCCCACCTTGGGTTACAAAACAGCAATTTTCTTACGGATCCCTAATTGTTTTGAAAATAAAATATAGCCTATAGCCTTCCTCGATAAATGGACTATTCAAAACTGAAAGAATTTTTCAAATCGGACCAGTAGTTCCGGAGATTAGCGCGTTCAAACAAACAAACAAACTCTGCAGATTTATAATATTAGTATAGATTAATGTATCTATTATAAATCGACACTATGGCCATAAAAAGCTTTATAAAGGGCATAGGAAGCTATTTAGTGTGGTGTAGGGTTTTTGACGGCCTCTTTCTTCAAAATGTTGGTCCATCGTGCTGCAAGTTGCGCTTCACTACGTTTGTCTAATCGCGGTGTCCACTCTAGCATATTTCGGCTTCAACGACCATTAGTTAGATGGATGCAGGCTGCCCAAGAATGAGATAGTTAGAGCTCGTTGAGAGAGGAATTTGTTCAGCAGTACTCGGAGATAGGTTGTTTGATTTTTTTATGTATGGCCCTGCCAAAATGACTCTACTCTGCTTGATGAAAAGCATAAGCAGAATCCAAGAGTAGTGGTCACAATAATCATTGCGAATGCAGAAAATGCAACAATGCAGCATGCAAATTTGTTGCTATGCAACCTACTTATACTAATGCCTCTCCGTCGGTCTACAATAATCTCAATAACATCAGTGTCACCAAAAACATATTACGTTAAAAAGTATATAATAATATGGCCCATCTTTATATTAAAATATAAATTGCCTATGGTCTACTACGTTGTAAGTCCATCTAGAGGAAGGATCATTGAAAAAGCGCATCGATGGAGATAGTATTTTTTAATTATTTGTGTATTAGGATGGTAGTTGTCTTTGCTAGTATAGGTGGCAAGCGGCTTAGTGACAGGAGTACTACGAATATAACCTCTTTCATGTGAGGCTAGTGAGTTGTAAGAGCCTTTGTTATCGGCAAGGTATGCCCTGTCGATAACAAAGCCTTGGGTGAGTAAAATAGACGTTACGGGGAAGCCAAATGTGTTATATTTATGTGGGTAAATACATTGTAGCACATTCTCTAATGTGCTTTGTAGTAATTATAACTTACAATTTACAAGCATCTGTTGCGATTCATGCCAAGAATTGTAAATGTATGCAAGGAACACCCTTGCATACATTTCTTCTCGTATTCACTTATGTTAATAGTTTTTTTTTATGTTTGGCCTGCCAAAATGACTCTACTTTGCCTGATGGAAAGCATAAGCAGAATTCAAGAGTGGTGGTCACCATACTCATTGCAAATGCAGACAATGCAGCATGGCAACTCACACCATGGCGGCCTAGTGATGCTTCTGCATCTTTTAGTCTAATCAACAAGTATGGAACTTGCTGACTAGACTATTTGGAGCTCCGGTCTCGCACTCACCAACGACACGCGGTTTTCGGTTCCTAAAAATCATTGACAATATTTAATAATCTACTGCTGAACATACTGTTACCCTACCTTTAGCTACTTAGACCAATCTGTTGAAGTTCGCAGATACCAAGTTAAATTATTGTCATACAAATCGGTTTAAATTGATTCCCAAGATTTGTTTACAAACAGCTACAAGTGAAGCTAATAAAAGCGTGTTAAAATAACTACGAGCAATCAGAGAGCCCTTTAAATTATTCTGTATCGAGAAAATGTTACCCAACAACGAACAGTGAGTACCTTTTATAACTTGTGGGTTTGTAGCGTTGTATCATCGATGAAGCCATCTTATAATTACACCAAGTCATGAATGTTTGCGTGGCTTCAATTGCTGGACGTAAACAGTGATTACCTTGGTATTGTTGTATTAGATTGTTGTGATACCGTTCAGTACATCTTAAGGCAGCGGCGTTCAAGTAGAACTTACACTCGGTTGTAACAGCTAGCCTAAGAGCCAACTCAGATTGAACGGAAAACATTTATAAAATGTAAATAAAATATAAACCTTGTTCGTACGCGACTAGATGGTACGTGCAGGTCAATTTAGACTGAGATTGAACGCACATGCTTGCGCATTTCGACGCTTATTAGGTTACGGTGCAGCGAGAAACTTTAAAAACATCGTTTGACTTCAATCTGCAAGAGATGAAATAAAACACTCGGGTATTGTTTTTACCAGATGTTTCCTCTGTTAACCTCTGCTGCATCCAAATAGCATTTACTTTCAATAAAATCAGCTTTGTGACACCCGATGAAATGAGAATGTGTCATTGTTCGGCTTTAGTTAACACAGTCAGTGTGTAAATCGCATGACGAGTCCTTGTATCGGGTAATTTTATTTTCACTGTGATTGAGGTTAACCAAATTATTTGTTCAACTCTCATACCATATTAATTTCCACGTTTTTTGCGGTGTGTAATGAAATCGTAAACTGATGTGCATGTTCGTTTTTTTTTAATTCTTATATACCTTGACACGTCGAATATCTGTTCATGATAGCTAGGTATTTTTTTTTATTTCCTCCCGGTTTTTAATATCAGAAATAATTTCGCAAAATACAGCTGATACCAATAAAGTAAAGCATTGTACTCACTTAGAATCAACTTCGAATGTAATTGCTTTACACGAGCATTAACTTCTTTGTCGGGATTTTTTACAATACGGGGAACGACATGATGATAGTCATATCGTTCGTACAATAACGACCGTATTCAAATCATCCCAACAAATATTCTCTTCATTGACGATAGTGATATGGATAATTTATTAAAGGGACGTTCCGATCGATCTGACACTGTTGTGTTAAAATGAGAGTTGAAAAGTTTTGATATCGTAATATATTGGTGATCTTTTAAATACATACGGTACACACCAAATGTCTATGCACAATATGCACATTATATTTAACATACCTACATATTATAAACATCTTTACTGGAATCCTTCTGGTGGACCTTATTTATACACAGTATTTTTCAACTCTTTCTACTAGCTCGCCTACGTACGTAATTCGGTTGTAGAAAACAGTTTTGTAAATTGAGTACAGTTTCATACTTACCTCATAATATACTCAACCCTATACCCCGTCAATATATAGTAATTATGTCACTCTTCCTTACACATACATAAATATATGTCTATGTCTACACCAGAATCAATTTTAATAAAGTGACTAAGATATTGTAAAATCAAATATCAACAATCACAATTTGCTCTGTGTAACAAGTTTTAAGCTTCATACTTTAGGCGGGATATTACCTGATGGTCGGACAGGATGTTGATTACATACTGAGAAGATGCAGTGTCTATCATTGACATCTTTGATATAACCTACACCGTAGTTGAAGGACAATATCGATATAGCACTACGCTTGGCATTTGAACGTAACAAATTTTTCGCTAAAATGTATGATTATAAAATTTGAAATAAAAGACAGCTAAATATAGTAGCGGATGTAGTTGTACGATCTTATGTCGTGTTTAATTTCAAGACTGCTAAATAATATACTTTATCTATAGGAAACTGTCCTATTAACTAAGCGCAACAAGTCCTTCTAAGAATTTCAGTTAATTGCTGACAAGTACGACTAGTACTGCGTGGGCATATACGATTGACTGAGGTTTGATACTATTCAAGCTCTATTTCACATATTAAGCAGAACGCATTGGCTTAAAATTTCAGTATAAATTTTAGATATAAATCCTTTTGGACACAAAGAATATTCTGTAGTATTTTTTAACTACATTGCCATTACTACATTGCTTACAGCAACTAACTAATTATTAGGTACCAACTCTTAGCGTCTTATACTCGTGATAACTTCTAAACGAAATGTCCGATTAGGATGAAACAAAAGTATTTTACTTCTACATAAATACCCTTGATAACATAATGCTTAATTTGGATAAGGATTAATATTAAGATACACATTTAACGTAGTTTCTTTCCTCAGACGATTTAATAATTTTTTTGAACACAAAAGCGGTTATTGTGACTAAACCGTGATAGTTAGATATATGCTCTCCCGGAGTTTTTTGTAGATCTTAATGGGACCTACAAACCCGTAATACATTATTTTGTTTTATTGTCAATAGTTTTAGCAGCGCACGCAAAAATGGGTTTTTGATTTCCCACCTTGGGTTACAAAACAGCAATTTTCTTACGGATCCCTAATTGTTTTGAAAATAAAATATAGCCTATAGCCTTCCTCGATAAATGGACTATTCAAAACTGAAAGAATTTTTCAAATCGGACCAGTAGTTCCGGAGATTAGCGCGTTCAAACAAACAAACAAACTCTGCAGATTTATAATATTAGTATAGATTAATGTATCTATTATAAATCGACACTATGGCCATAAAAAGCTTTATAAAGGGCATAGGAAGCTATTTAGTGTGGTGTAGGGTTTTTGACGGCCTCTTTCTTCAAAATGTTGGTCCATCGTGCTGCAAGTTGCGCTTCACTACGTTTGTCTAATCGCGGTGTCCACTCTAGCATATTTCGGCTTCAACGACCATTAGTTAGATGGATGCAGGCTGCCCAAGAATGAGATAGTTAGAGCTCGTTGAGAGAGGAATTTGTTCAGCAGTACTCGGAGATAGGTTGTTTGATTTTTTTATGTATGGCCCTGCCAAAATGACTCTACTCTGCTTGATGAAAAGCATAAGCAGAATCCAAGAGTAGTGGTCACAATAATCATTGCGAATGCAGAAAATGCAACAATGCAGCATGCAAATTTGTTGCTATGCAACCTACTTATACTAATGCCTCTCCGTCGGTCTACAATAATCTCAATAACATCAGTGTCACCAAAAACATATTACGTTAAAAAGTATATAATAATATGGCCCATCTTTATATTAAAATATAAATTGCCTATGGTCTACTACGTTGTAAGTCCATCTAGAGGAAGGATCATTGAAAAAGCGCATCGATGGAGATAGTATTTTTTAATTATTTGTGTATTAGGATGGTAGTTGTCTTTGCTAGTATAGGTGGCAAGCGGCTTAGTGACAGGAGTACTACGAATATAACCTCTTTCATGTGAGGCTAGTGAGTTGTAAGAGCCTTTGTTATCGGCAAGGTATGCCCTGTCGATAACAAAGCCTTGGGTGAGTAAAATAGACGTTACGGGGAAGCCAAATGTGTTATATTTATGTGGGTAAATACATTGTAGCACATTCTCTAATGTGCTTTGTAGTAATTATAACTTACAATTTACAAGCATCTGTTGCGATTCATGCCAAGAATTGTAAATGTATGCAAGGAACACCCTTGCATACATTTCTTCTCGTATTCACTTATGTTAATAGTTTTTTTTTATGTTTGGCCTGCCAAAATGACTCTACTTTGCCTGATGGAAAGCATAAGCAGAATTCAAGAGTGGTGGTCACCATACTCATTGCAAATGCAGACAATGCAGCATGGCAACTCACACCATGGCGGCCTAGTGATGCTTCTGCATCTTTTAGTCTAATCAACAAGTATGGAACTTGCTGACTAGACTATTTGGAGCTCCGGTCTCGCACTCACCAACGACACGCGGTTTTCGGTTCCTAAAAATCATTGACAATATTTAATAATCTACTGCTGAACATACTGTTACCCTACCTTTAGCTACTTAGACCAATCTGTTGAAGTTCGCAGATACCAAGTTAAATTATTGTCATACAAATCGGTTTAAATTGATTCCCAAGATTTGTTTACAAACAGCTACAAGTGAAGCTAATAAAAGCGTGTTAAAATAACTACGAGCAATCAGAGAGCCCTTTAAATTATTCTGTATCGAGAAAATGTTACCCAACAACGAACAGTGAGTACCTTTTATAACTTGTGGGTTTGTAGCGTTGTATCATCGATGAAGCCATCTTATAATTACACCAAGTCATGAATGTTTGCGTGGCTTCAATTGCTGGACGTAAACAGTGATTACCTTGGTATTGTTGTATTAGATTGTTGTGATACCGTTCAGTACATCTTAAGGCAGCGGCGTTCAAGTAGAACTTACACTCGGTTGTAACAGCTAGCCTAAGAGCCAACTCAGATTGAACGGAAAACATTTATAAAATGTAAATAAAATATAAACCTTGTTCGTACGCGACTAGATGGTACGTGCAGGTCAATTTAGACTGAGATTGAACGCACATGCTTGCGCATTTCGACGCTTATTAGGTTACGGTGCAGCGAGAAACTTTAAAAACATCGTTTGACTTCAATCTGCAAGAGATGAAATAAAACACTCGGGTATTGTTTTTACCAGATGTTTCCTCTGTTAACCTCTGCTGCATCCAAATAGCATTTACTTTCAATAAAATCAGCTTTGTGACACCCGATGAAATGAGAATGTGTCATTGTTCGGCTTTAGTTAACACAGTCAGTGTGTAAATCGCATGACGAGTCCTTGTATCGGGTAATTTTATTTTCACTGTGATTGAGGTTAACCAAATTATTTGTTCAACTCTCATACCATATTAATTTCCACGTTTTTTGCGGTGTGTAATGAAATCGTAAACTGATGTGCATGTTCGTTTTTTTTTAATTCTTATATACCTTGACACGTCGAATATCTGTTCATGATAGCTAGGTATTTTTTTTTATTTCCTCCCGGTTTTTAATATCAGAAATAATTTCGCAAAATACAGCTGATACCAATAAAGTAAAGCATTGTACTCACTTAGAATCAACTTCGAATGTAATTGCTTTACACGAGCATTAACTTCTTTGTCGGGATTTTTTACAATACGGGGAACGACA
The DNA here is from genome assembly GCA_949125395.1 of Diaphora mendica. Lineage (NCBI taxonomy): Eukaryota > Metazoa > Arthropoda > Insecta > Lepidoptera > Erebidae > Diaphora > Diaphora mendica. The sequence goes on along the minus strand of OX421312.1, from coordinate 6,469,702 downwards.
TGATGATAGTCATATCGTTCGTACAATAACGACCGTATTCAAATCATCCCAACAAATATTCTCTTCATTGACGATAGTGATATGGATAATTTATTAAAGGGACGTTCCGATCGATCTGACACTGTTGTGTTAAAATGAGAGTTGAAAAGTTTTGATATCGTAATATATTGGTGATCTTTTAAATACATACGGTACACACCAAATGTCTATGCACAATATGCACATTATATTTAACATACCTACATATTATAAACATCTTTACTGGAATCCTTCTGGTGGACCTTATTTATACACAGTATTTTTCAACTCTTTCTACTAGCTCGCCTACGTACGTAATTCGGTTGTAGAAAACAGTTTTGTAAATTGAGTACAGTTTCATACTTACCTCATAATATACTCAACCCTATACCCCGTCAATATATAGTAATTATGTCACTCTTCCTTACACATACATAAATATATGTCTATGTCTACACCAGAATCAATTTTAATAAAGTGACTAAGATATTGTAAAATCAAATATCAACAATCACAATTTGCTCTGTGTAACAAGTTTTAAGCTTCATACTTTAGGCGGGATATTACCTGATGGTCGGACAGGATGTTGATTACATACTGAGAAGATGCAGTGTCTATCATTGACATCTTTGATATAACCTACACCGTAGTTGAAGGACAATATCGATATAGCACTACGCTTGGCATTTGAACGTAACAAATTTTTCGCTAAAATGTATGATTATAAAATTTGAAATAAAAGACAGCTAAATATAGTAGCGGATGTAGTTGTACGATCTTATGTCGTGTTTAATTTCAAGACTGCTAAATAATATACTTTATCTATAGGAAACTGTCCTATTAACTAAGCGCAACAAGTCCTTCTAAGAATTTCAGTTAATTGCTGACAAGTACGACTAGTACTGCGTGGGCATATACGATTGACTGAGGTTTGATACTATTCAAGCTCTATTTCACATATTAAGCAGAACGCATTGGCTTAAAATTTCAGTATAAATTTTAGATATAAATCCTTTTGGACACAAAGAATATTCTGTAGTATTTTTTAACTACATTGCCTCGTACGTTGAAGCCGATATAGTAAAATAACACACAGTAGGCGTACATTTTTAAAAGCTTCCTATAAATAGAATTGTGAGCGACCGGGAGCGGCGTGCCCGTGATTGCTGGACATGTAACTGCAATTGTTGTTTTACAGCAAAATATTGTATAGAAATTAGATGAAACATAGCAACGAATACATAAATCATCTCTTTTTTTGTGTTAGCGCTGTCTGGAACCAACATACCATATAGAAACTGAGTGGGATCCAGCTAAGTCTTTGCATTAAACGTCAAAGCAGTACGCTTTAAAGAAACTTCATGTTATAAGAAATTGTATCATCGCAAAGAAATTTTGTGAAATTCCAATGATTTACTTTAAGTATGTACTTAGCTTAAGTTTTTTTATATGCATTTAGTAAGAAGCTGTTAATTTGAAAGTAGAAACACACTTCAATTTTATTTATTTGTACAGATATAAAGTTCCTTTATTCGTGAGCTGGAGTGAACAGTAGTTAGCCGTTATAAATAGTTTTGATAACCTCAAGCAATGAATTTATTAATTTATGCGTCCCGGTATCTATTTCCTATGGTCATCAAACTGCGATACTTCTAGGTATCGTAAAGCTATCGTATCAGCTGAAAATATAATTAAAAAACTGTTGACTTTGGTAGACTCTGCTGAACTATCCATAAGTGGGAGAGAGAATGCAGTATTGTTATCACACTTTGATAATTTATGACATAGTAGCGACAGCTCGACAGCTTCCAGGAAAGAATATACATAGGTAAATATTACACTGACGCGTATCCTCTCGCAACTCGTGTGCTTGTTTGTTAAGCCAATTTAGAAAAAAATCTTACAATTATTTTTTATATGAGTAAAAAGTAACATTATTGTTTCATTAGAGTTTCCATGAAATTCTCCAATGGGCATGTATTACGTATTGATCATGCCTTCGTAAAACTGGCTATATAAGGTCATTTACAGCTAATAATTACCTACTACAGGTAGAAAAATTGATCCGTAGAGGTGTAAAGAAAGATATTAGATACCCAATACAGCGATATTATGCTTGATTGGGGCTTTGATCATTAGATGCTGTTAACTCAGATCAGAAAGAGACTTTTGCGTATTTTAAATTAGAGAGCTAAAAGTTTTGAATTGACTTTGATTCTACCTGCTGTGTTCCAATAAATTTATTCAGTGTTGTTAATACCCCGTGACACATTTCAACACTTAGAGTGCACACAAAATGGAACTTGGCAATTTCAATTCCATGTTTCGTGTTACTAGTAATAATAGGTTACGTTAAAACTGTTTTGCTTTTGCGTTCTAGATATATTTTTGCGGTGACAAGGATTCACTGTCAAACTTAAGTAGTGTTAAAAATTAAAATCAAAGGCAATAGGTAGGACTTCCTCCTCTTTCTATCTGTAGCTTTGTACGTTCAAAATATATATTTTTGTTAGTTTCGGGTAAAAAATATAGGTACCATAATCTTGAACAACGTAGCATGGCGCATAAAGCTAGTTTTAAGCTATCGTTGTAATTAATCTGGTGGTGAATAAAGCGATATATGATATATTATTAACTTTGGCTTAACCATTATTAATTTTGGCTATGAGTAAGGAGTGTGACAGTTATACTTATTTGGCTCAGAATCAGTCTTCCGAACTACACACATCAAAAGTGTCTAGGGATCAACATATGTGTCTAGGGATCAACATATATTTTTGCAATAACTTTTCTCCTGATTGATATTAATTAAAATTTTCTTTAAGGATTCATCAAATAAAGTGTTTTCGTTTGTCACAGTAACGATAAACCAAGTCACCTTTGCATTAATAAAGAAATTTGCCATTTTCCTAATAAAAGGATTTTTGACATTTGAACCACTAACATTAAAGTTCGAAAAAAAGACTGAAATAACAGTTTTCTTTAAAATTTTATTAGGTAACTTAAACAATTAATAATCCGTGTTTCTACCGCGAACAATAACACAAGAACATCGGTTTGGCATACTCAAAATGAGTTCATTCAAATCACGCTGTGGAATGGCCGCCCATGTTCGTTGCAACAACAAAAAAGGTCTTCTTGCGACTGGATACCCTCCATATTCGGCAGAGCTCTTCCCTGTAGCATATCCCATGCATGCTCAATCGGGTTCAAGTCTGGCGACTGAGCAGGCCAGGGCCAAAGCCACATCTCAGTCTCAAGAAATCCGCATAAAAATGCTTGATCCCTAGACACTTTTGATGTGTGTATAAGCAAGTCGTTATCGGTGCTTTAAAATATACTTGTGAGGCAACCCTGTCACTCCTTATCAGAGCCTGGTTGAAACTTGTCATTGGAGCAAAAAATGAGAAAGCTAATAGTCCTGGATTACGAGCGGCGGATTATTTATTTAAATATAATTATAATTGTTTACACTGTTGTGCTAAATTCCCTGACACTGTACCTACCTATCATCTGTTCATTGACTTGAAAATCTTAACAGTTCAGCTAATGGTACTCTGTTACTTTCTCAAAATTGAGCCAAAAGACTGAGACTAAACTAACATGTTTTTTATTCATAGCATATTCGTCTTTATTTTCCCAAAGTTAAGATCCTTTATGTTATGCCAAAATGCTATCGCGCGTCATTGGACTATACTCTTTGCGCTGTAGCATGGTGCGTGGCATGGTTAAGTAACATTTCGTTTAACTCTTGAAAGTTGCTGGGATTTACAAATTATGACTTAGTATTTCAGCTGTACCACATTCGCAATATATGAAATCATAAACTGTAGTAAATTAAAGTAAATTAAATTATACCACCACGCACCATGCTACAGCGCAAAGAGTATAGTTAATAATATTTTCATCTCTTCGGTAACGTGAAATGTGTTTATGGTTCGTACAAAACGTGCTAATTTAATTACTTACGAATATTTTTGATAGAATTTTCACCATACAGCATTTGGGGACGTGTCCGCAGCTGGATAAGCCCGTCTTGCGTAGGTATTAATTAAATCACACCTGCCAAAATATAGGTATGTCCGATACACATCTGTCTACATAATAATGTTGTAGACATTGTATATAGACAGATTTGTATGAAATAGTACCTTCTTTAAAGAAAATTAAAAGTTGCCAAGTATTAGATTTTCAAAATTCAGTTTTTCAACGAATATCAGACACAAAGTATGAATAAATTAATGAATCTGTTAAGTTAATTATTTAAAAGTAGTTTTGATTGTTAACCGTTTCTCTTATGTAAGAAAATATCAATAATATAATCTAGACCAGTGTTCCGCAAAGAGTGTGCCGCGGCACACTGGTGTGCCGTGGTCATCTGTTGATGTGCCTCGGAAAAATACGGTTTATCCCACAAACCTAAATAGACGGCCTAAAGAAAAATATTTAGGTACACAGATGTTATTTACGCGAAAGCACTAGGGAGGCGTTTTGTTTCGTTCATCTCTACTACGTGTGGGTTGGTCAAGAGAGTTAGCGTTATTCTAGGTGTAGTCTACTGCCCTCCTGCTATTAACTACTTCTACGAAGAACCGAGGTCAAAAACACTATTAGTTAGAATGATATCAATTGTCATTTCTCATCCACAACTACGCCGGATCTTCAACCTAAGTATCCCGCTATTGACTCATTTGAATTTTCTTTATTGTCTTTTGAGGACATCAAAAATATTATCCTATCTATACGCTCTAATGCTGTGGAGCATGATGGCAGTAGCGTAAGGCCTACGTCATCCCTCTTCTCAAAAAGAGTAGGCCCTCACTTCCTGAACATTTTCGCCCTATTTCTATTCTATACTTCCTGAATATTGTCACTCTATATCTATTTTACCCTTCCTGAATATTTTCGCTATATTTTTATTCTTCCCTTCCTAAACATTTTCGCCCTATTTCTATTCTATCCTTCCTGAATATTTTCGTTTATTTCTATTGTTCCCTTCCTGAACATTTTCGCCCTAGTTTTATTCTACCCTTCCTGAATATTTTCACCCCATTTCTATTCTTCCCTTCCTGAAATTTTTCGGCGTATTTATATTCTTCTCTTCCTGAACATTTTCGCCCTATTTCTATTCTTCCCTTCCTGAATATTTTCGCTCTATTTCTATTCTTTCCTTCCTTAACATTTTCGCTCTATTCCCATTCTTCCTCTCCTGAAAATTTTCGCCCTATTTCTATTGTTCCCTTCCTATCCAAAGTGCTTGAGGTCTGTGCATATAAGCAGCTTTCAGAATTCACTAACAGATAAGTCTGTTCTGATTTCTGAGGACATCTTATTTTTTATTCTGTAATTTCTGAGGTCTTTTTATTTAGTCTGCCACTGCCTAACCATACAAGTAGATAAGAAATATTTAAAGTAACGGAAGAATATTTCGATGAACATAATTTGGAATGAAGCCACAAAAAAAAAACAAAAAAGGCAACGTATCAAGACGATCGACGAAGAGATGAGACCGTCTATGCTCAATTAAACTGTAAAATAAAAAGATAGTTTTGTTGACTAACAAGAAACATTGTTTTTTATTACTGAAAAAAATTTTAGCCGACTTCAAAAAAGGAGGAGGTTCTCAATTCGACTGTATGTTTTTTTTATGTGTGTTCGCGGATAATTTTGTCGTTTATGAACCGATTTTGATGATTCTTTATTTAATGGAAAGGAGATATTGCAACAGTGGCACTATGATAAGGACACTAAGATCTGATGATGAAGTCCAAAAGAAATCGAGTTGAACCTTGAAGTCGGTTTGTGTTTTTGTTATTTTTTGTTAATTTATGGTGTACCTCCAAAAAAATTTATCTTCCTAGATGTACCTTGAACCCAAAAAGTTTGCGGAACACTGATCTAGACTAAGATTAACTGGATAGAAATAGGCGTTATGCTAAACAGACTGTCACCTAAAATAAAAACCTTCAAAGATGCTGTGGACATGCTTTCATGTGTAAAATATTTCATATAGTAATATCGTGTGTCTGTTATTGTGTAGCGTAAAACGTACGCGTATGAACGTAACTTTTTGCTTTTTGAAGCATTTCGGGAAAGTAATTTGCATATAACATCTATATTCGTATCCGATATCAATCCCGTTCAAACTCAATTAAGCACTTTAAATTCAAAGGTATCAAAGGTATCTTTGGACACTCCTATCGCATGGCGGATATTAATATTTTATTAAGGGCCGGTTTTTCAATCCGCAGTTAAACGGTCTAATAACTAACAAGGGAATAAATGTATCCAGCTCTTTAACAAGCGAATAAACTTTTTGTGTTTTTCAATCGGGAGTAAACAGTCAGATAGTTACTTGATGGTCCTTCACAGCTATGTTCACTGTAATCATGCGCAAGTGAGATGCAGCTATACAGGTAGTCACACGTTAGATAAGGACCAGAAACTTTTAGACAACATTCAAGTTGACTGTTCTTTTTCTATTTCTTTTTGTCTTTTATACGATTGCCGGTTTGGGATATTTAATTAAATGAAATGAAAGCATTCGATTATAATTATTATTTGTCTATAATAGATGTAGTAAATAATAATTTAGTAAAAAGTCTGTCATACGTTAGTTCCGCAAACGGCCACTAGGGAAATCTTCTCGTTACCAATAGTACAAGCTCTGTTTTGTTTCGAACTAGATAGCAGTGTGTGAAATAAAAATTCTTCATCTTCTCTATAGTATCTATAACCTATATTTCTCTAATAACCCTTTTTACCTCAGAACAAAAAGTCAATCGAGTCAAAAACATCCATAATCTATCAAATAGTCAATAACGACAACGTACTTAAACTTTACCACAAATAGGTACAAGAGAAATACACAACGTCAAATCACTATTCTACAGAATAAAACACTAACTGAGGTTTGAAAGCACAGATAAAGTTATCAGTCAGATTACAGCTTTATTCGTCTGATAACTGATGTCTGACTATTGAAAGACCCAAACTTACGCTAACTGAGGAATAAATGCTATTTGACTGTTTATCTGACTATTGAAAAACTGGCCCTAAGACGACCTTTACGCGTGCCACGGTTGGATAGCCATGCACTTTACGCCTGACGACCGACGTACTCGCGAATATTTCAACTTATTATCTTATAAAATTTCCAGCATTTTGTATTGAACACTATACTAAAATAAAGTTTTTAGAAACGTAGATTTCTTGTTTAATTTTATTTATTTACCCCTAAACAATAATGAGTTTCGTAGTTATAATAATATTATACCTACGAAACTCATTATTGTTGAGAAAAAAATAATATAGGGGGAATATTGTATATAATAATTTGCAAAATTGCGTGAAGGCCTAATATGTATTCTCCACACCAAGACGCTTTTGCGGGCTAACTGAAGAAATCGTCGAACGATTGCCGGAACTATGACAGATGCCTAGTGTTCAAACAACTGTTTCTAATGCTCGGTGAATAGTAACGCGTTTAAAGGTGACGCTATAATACCACCTGGCAAACTGGTGTGTTTTAACAATTTAACTATTAAAGCAAGCTCTTGTGCGTGGCTTCGCACGTATGTCGGTTATCGCGGTGAAGTAGCATGCGTCCTTCCTCAAGCATTAAGGTATCTCCATGGCGAGTTTAATTGAAATCGATGCAGAGCGGCTTATCCGTGAAAGCGAAAATTATTGCCTGCGCATCCGCGAATGTGTCGTTAAGGCAAGTAACTGCTTCCTTAGTACTAGACGTACTATTTGCTAGCTTAGTGGTGCAGTTATTTAGTAATATGCAATTATGGTCATTTGTAAGAATGTATTATAACTATTAGGGTGGGTCAAAAAACTTTTTTTAAATTTTGGATTCTAATAGAATAGTGCTAGTTTGTGTTTATATACTGAGTGTAAAATATTATTACAATCTGTATAGTCTAACTGCCTCCGGATTAAGTTTAAAATTTAAGAAATGTTAATAAATTAGCTCATTTTCAATCAAATGCTAAGATACTTGTATACTTTTATTAACACTGTGAAAACTGCATATACGAGTATTTATATTAGGATTACACTATACCGTACAAACTTTTTTGAATATTTTGATGAAGGGGGCCTGTCGAAAGTGACTGTATCTACTCTGTCTTGTGGAATACATTTGCATTCGCAATGAGTATGGTGATCACTACTCTTGGATTCAGACTTAGCATCATGCAGAATAGTCATTTTTGCAGGCCCATATATAAGTATTTTTATAGTTATAGGTAATGGTTGTTGTACGTCAACCTTTAAAATAAAATGCTTGATGCCGTTTTAATGATTTAATTTTAATGTTCAATATAAACTTTTTTTTAAGGTAGCATTGATCTTACTTAACATGAAATTATCATTGAAGTGAGAAGAATAACCACGTTTAATAGAGTAAGTACTTAAGGGGTCGGCGTCAGCTGAATTCTCCATACAAATTGAATACCAATATTATAATTTCCACTATATTATATTGGTATCCAGATTTAACTTTTTATTTAAAAAAAACTTACGTACAGTAACGAAAATTTAATTTTGCACATTTTTACAGCGTAAATGGCATGTTTTAATTTTGTTTTTTGTATATTATAAACATCAATACGTATAATATTTTTTATTAAAAAGCATAGCTTTTATTATCAAGTTACTGATTATCTAAAAGAAAATGAAAAAACATTGAGTTTTCATTGATGATTTTTGGTAGTCTACAATACATCCATATTTATTATAAAAACCAAATAGTTAGTAGTGCTATCGCAGCAAACAGATGTCAATATACTACGCTAGGTATGGCTTACCGAGGTACAGTGACCGTAAGATCTGTCAAACAGAGACAGCAATATTCCGAACAAATTTCAACTTGCAGTTGCGAGTGTTGATCGCCGCGCTCTTTAGGACAGATTCAATGTTACTCAAGGTGGCGGTTCGCGCCGCGACAGGGACAAGCGACCGAGACAGGAGACCGCGACCGGAGACCGCGACCGTCACTTGACCATAGTCGTCGTGTCGCGCTCAAACAGCACTTTTTTTAATCTTTATTAAATTGGAGACTTTTATTACATGATAATATGTTAGTCCCATCGTACCTTATCCTATGTTATATTCTATTTTATATCAGGTCAAAGCTTTTGACGCGTAAATATTCCAAATAAGTCAAGTGCAGCATTTGAGGTTGGGTTTCCTAAAATGTTAATAAACATACCAATATCATAATTATTCAAATCCTATTTACGCACCAACGCCTCCCTTTCTGTTCGATACTTGACACACTCCGTCAGCTAGTATTGGAAATCATCAAAAAAGCACATCAAATACTTCCTATTGTCATCAAACATCTGTACCTTCACTAATAGCGAAAATGATCTTTCTTGGCTTCTAGTTAAATGTATTAATATTATGGAAATTTAACACAGAACGCCATCTAGTCCAAACATAGCAGAACTTGTATTATGGGAACTAGACAACTGATATAAATATATATAATTTTTTTTAATAAAAGAAAACCTAAACTTGAACAAATATTTGCAGATCTTACAAACATTTGGTCCGACCCGGTAAGGGGTCTCGGTCTCGATCTGCAGTACATATAGAAGAGACCGAGACATTTGTCGTATTCTCCCGTCTTGGTCGCTTGTCTCTGTCAGGGCGCGAACTGCTACCTTAAGAGCCCCCGCAGCCTACAAACTTTTTAATCGGCCGATAGTTTGATCGGGTTGGCTTTTGGCTTACCTATTTGTCGACCGATACCGAATCGTTATAATGTGCGCATACATCTTGTGTGCGTGTGAACTGAGGGACCATAGTGATATTTTTGTTTGAAATTTTTATAAGATTTAGTAGTAGGCTCAAAACAATTGTAGAACAAATATGAGAATTTGTAAAAAGATATGTTATAAACTACAGCCCTTTAAGTGTGGTCCCTCTTTCCTCACATACCATCAGCCGGATCTCGGCAAGTATGTAAAAAAATAAGGTATTGTGACTGTAGACATTTAGTAGAGAATTTGTAAAGATATATACTAAATAACTGAGCACAAATCATCAACGATTAAAAAAATTCAACGACTATACTGTGGTCCCTCAGTCCACACACGAAAGATTTTGTTCTACTGAATATTACCACATCAACGGAATAAAATCTTTATTTTCTTACATAATGTTTTAGAAAAAGTCCTATAGCAATTTGTAAAAATAAATTTAAAAAAAATATCGACGCACTTTGAAGATATTTATAATTAAAGCTGGTCCCTCAATCCTCACGTCCTCAAACATACTTGCATGTCTAGCTGCTAGGCGACTAAAGTATCACAAAGTGTAGTGTATTAAACTTTTTGTAAAAAGTTTCTACAAAATAATAGGTATCTAAAATTGTGTGTATCTTACCTCTAAAATGAGATTATAGCATTTCAGTGATCTTATGAACAGATATACGAGTAGTGTGACCACACAATGAAACAAAATGTAGACTACCAATATTTTTTTTTTTTTTTTTTATGTTTGGCCCGCCAAAATGACTCTACTCTGCCCGACGGAAAGCATAAGCAGAATCCAAGAGTGGTGGTCACCATGCTCACTGCGAATGCAGACAATGCAGCATGGCCACCCACACCATGGCGGCCTAGTGATGCTGCTGCATCTTTTAGTCTAGTCAACAAATATGGAACTTGTTGACTAGACTAACTGGGCCTCCGGTCTCGCACTCACCAACGAAACACGACAGCACGCTGTCATTTTACGTTGATTTTCTGTGCGAGGGTAGTACCGCCCCGGTCGAGCCGGCCCGTTCGTGCTGAAATCAGCGTGGCTCTACTACCTTTTTTATTGTAATAGTCGATACCCAAGGTTGTACGGTTGATTTAGTGTTATGTTACATTACGTATCTTTACAAAGCATGAAATAAAGTAGCTTTTAGACGATTATAACCATTTAGGCTATGTTTCAAGGAAGCTTTATGTACTTATAATACCCCAGTATTTTACAAACCGTTATGGTTTTAAGAAACCAACCAAACTATCGGTCTCGGTGTCGGTATCGATCGAAAGTCTGCAGTTTGCGGGGGCTCTAAAGATACACAGATAATTAAGAGACGTTAGTTAAGTGACAAATATAATCAGTAGTATCCATATCGCTAATCACAAATTTACAGTGTAAAACTCACAGCAGTAGTAATAATACAAGTGAAAAAAAAAACAGAAGTATATAATTTTATTTCGTTATTTCATTTGAAGCACTGATAGCAGCATTGTCATTGTCTTTAACTGGTACACTAAAGAAATGTTTTTTAGCTAAATGCCTTTGTAAACACACCTTCTTCGCGAACACTTTATGGCACTTGAAACACTTGGCTCCGTCTGCTGTATGCCGATATAAAATATGGCTCTGCATGCCAGTTATTGAGCTGAAACTTCTTTCACACCAACTGCAATCAGTCGCACCGGGTGGGTGTATTGTAGCGATATGGTTCAGTAATCGTCGCTGAGTCGTAAACGTACGTCGACACAGGTCGCACCAATGGTTCCTTTTCTCTGGATGCTTATACTTTATGTGGTTTCTTAAAGAAAGAGGTGAATCGAACACTTTTCCGCACTGTAAACAGGGCGTCTCAATTTTACTGCAGCCTTCACCATGCATAAAGAGAAGTTCTGCTGTTGCGAAGGTTTTATAACAAGCCTTACATCGGTGCTCGTAGCGGTGCATGTAACGAATATGTTTTTGCAAGCTCAGCAACGATGGATACTTCTTGTCACATGACATGCATTGACCCTCAACAGCATTCTGAGGATGTATCAAAAGACAATGAGCGTGTAATGTACTGATAGATTTATAGATTTTACCACAGTGTTGGCACATATGGCCTTCGTTCGTCTCTGATGATGAGCCGTCTAAATCTTCCGAACCCTTCAAAATATCATGTAGAACTACAGTTGAGTTACGAAGATGTTCGTCTACGATGTCTGAATCCAGACGCTCTACGTCCACTTCGATTTCTGGTTTCATAAAATTACTCATTCTTTTCTACAACGAATTTTTTTTATTGTATGTCAGGAGATAACATATTTTTCGTAAACGTCAATACAAAATAGAAAAAAAGAAACTCAATACAAAAAGTATGCAATACTTTTTGTGAAATGAAGGTTTAATACAACTAGTCGCAGATAGGTGCAATATATTCTCTTTGGTCTATTTTAGTATGTACCTATTTGGAAATATTTTAATAGTAGATGAGTAGCCGAGGGCTGTATTTACATACAGCCCTCGGCTACTCATCTACGGCATGGCGCCTATAGTTCGAGGGTGCAATTGGTGCTTACTCCCGAGCTAACTATTCTGCTTTACATCTCGATTGTGAAGTAAGTAGAAAAAACCGGCATTATAAGAATAAACAATTATTAAAGTAAAAGTTTTCTATTCCCGGCTTTTTTCATTAAAAAGAATCAAGTAAAGAACTTTTTAATTTTTTTTTTCAAGAACGTAATTGAGCTTCGCCAATCGATATTTAAAATTGATGACATTATACTCACACGAAGACAAGGCTGAATAGCAAAGCGACCTCTTTTGTCATTGGGCTGAATGCGTGATGTCTATTGCCAGTATGATGGTTAGATGTACGCGAACTTTTGGAAAGAAAGAAGTGTTTTTTTTTTTATTAATTTCCGCCCTAGGGCTTTTCTAGCTACATTATTACCCTAGAGCGCTAATTAGTCACATACAAGCCCCATTTGGAGGTAATAAGAACCTACTTACCGAACATGAGAGATGTAAAATTTATTTAAACATTATGAGGTTATAAATTAAAAAAATAATAACATAAACTTTAAGCCTTGCTTGACGTAAATCAAACACAAGAACTGCAATCATTATAACAATAGTATATTAAATAGTAGGAATAGGAGAACATTTCTTTCCAGGTTAGGCAAAGGATGTCTTTAATTAATCGTTTGACTGTTGAAGGGTTGGCTCATTGTTTAAAAAAAAAAAGGTAAAAACTCATAGCTGTTTATGGTATAATTTTTCCATTATATTAACTTATTAAAATTTAATTTCTCAATTATCTATTGGTGCCGTCACACACCGGTGTATGTTATCCGGACTGTGAGTACTGTGACCAAGTCAGTGCTATTTAAAAGCCGTGCGGGCGTAGAAACTACTAACTCATGTACTTTTGTTATTTAAAACCGTATTTGTGTATTCGATGGAACTGATAAATAAAATTAATAAAAATATCTAACCCTTTAATCACACATAATACATAACTAATTTACATTAGTTATTTGTTATACAAGAGTGCAAAGTTGCTTTTAAACCGCGTGCTCAATTTTGAGGACCGAGCAAACGAGATTCTAAAATTTAAAATTAGAATCCTGAGCGTTAGCGAGGGAATCAAAAGAGCACGAGGTGAACAATATTTGCACTCGAGTGCAACACGTAACTTTTCATCCTACCTCAGCGAGGAAATGACTAAATGTCAAAAGTAAACGGCGCGGGCAAAGCAAATTTTAAAAAAAATACACCAAGAAGGATCCGAGTCTGAGTTTTTAACAAAAAAAAGGTTGTATGATAAATACGGGATCATGGAGGTAGAAGTAAATAGGTTTAATGATGTTTTTAATTCACAAACCTAGTGCACACGATTTTCTAAATTCAATTTACTTTATCCTCTAGCGGATAAAAACGGCTTTTGCAGTCAGATATCGAAGGGCAAAAATACTCTTTCCGGGATGGGGGGATGGAAAAAACATTACTGTGTTCCTCGAAACAATGTGCAAACATTTTATAACTTTATCCTCGGATACATTATAATAAAGTACTTCTCAGTGATCTAAGTTATTAACGTGGCGATTTCCGCTGGCTAGCTTAACTTACGGCTACATACCGTGTAAATGGATCGATAGTACCTGAGGGTAAAATGTGGTTGAAAATGTGTGATGATTGTATAGTTAATGTTATCTACTTACTTCACCCACTGGAATTATTCTAATGGCCTTAACATATTTTGTTCATTAAGCGTTCGTGACGACAGTAATGCTTAAGGAATACAAACGTTCTCATTTGCATAAGTTATAATTAGCATTAATATAACATTATGGCTCATTAACTAATTATTGTCATTAGAATTCATACAAATCAAGGTAGCAACATTATGATTTTGGAATCGAACACAACCTCACTCTCATATCAGACGGACACCATCAGAGACATAATAAAAAAATGAGCGTATTCGATTCCGAAATCAAAATTAAAATGGTGATTGTGTAAGTACGCGTTTGGTGAGCGTGTGTGTGTTGTTACGTGTACGTGTGGTTCTTTATTGGGTCGCAGTGAGATCGGCCGCAGCGCTCCGCTCGCCGCCTGGCAGGACCAACAGGCGACTAACACGGAATGAGAGTCGCTACCATTCGGGTGAGTCACTACATTATAAAGAACCTTACGCTCTGTTCGTACTTCGTAGACGTTGGTCATGGTTGTTGTATAGGGCTACCAAACTTTTAAACGGTTTCATTTTTAATAGAATAAACCTAATTCATAATCTATCTGTACAGGCAATTTGTAAAAAATAAAATTCTGGAATAAAACGGTAAATTAATACAGTTTTGACGAGTTGTTAATATTTAAGAAAATGAATTTGACCATAATTGGTAGCCCTGTTGCGTATTGGTGTGTTGTCATACTCCATCTTCTCGTATCTTTTTAATTGGGTTTGGTTTTTATTTATATCTGTTGGTCATTCTACATTCGATTTTGTTACAGTAATATTTCTTTGATTGGTTTAGTGTGAATATATTTGCAGAACTATTCTTCTTTCTTTTAGATAAATAATAAACTCATTTCACTGTTATTAACTAATGTTCTTTCATGTATATTTATTTTAAAACTTATGCACATATTTACATCGGCGGGCTGCACAAGTACACTGTTATTGAATCATGTAGATTAATTATCTAGGTTTGAACCTTAGAAACTTAGAGGAGTGACCTTAAAAACTCGACAGATCCCCCTTCCGTTGTTGTTTTACTATTAAGCTTTGACAAATCTTAGGTTCTAGTGGAAAACCTTAGGATTTACCGTAATTCGGATTTTTATATTAAAATACAGATACATATTTTGGTATCGCTTTGGTTAAAAGTTATTGAGCACCAGAAGACCAATGAAGGACGTAAGTGCAGAAAAACCTGCATAGCGAAATAGGACCTAAATTTATTTAATATTTTTATACCAAATTATGTAGCTGAGCTGTATGTACATTAAGGTCCCGTGTAATACTGACAACGGCTAACATCATCCGCCTTGCAAATACGCTATCTTAAAACCGGTACTACTGGTCCAATGACTTTCTATTTACATACATTATATTGATTTTTTTGCATCAAGATATATCCAAAACGGTTTTATTTCTGTTTTTCTTTTATCATAAAATCATTTAGACATAACTCTATATTGAAGTATATATTAAGTAAAAATAATTTTAAATTCCCTTCAACGTAATGTAAATTATACGATGATCAAAATTACGTCCATTGCTGCTATCCTATTGGGAGGTCAAACGTCGAGATATGACCCATTGGTTATGTCTCACGAAAATAGTAATGTTATAATGAGACTTCATTTAAAGCGTTCATAACCACACCATACCCACTATTATTAAAAGTAAATAAGTACAGTGAATTTAACACACATATTGAAGACCTTATTATTTCGTACCTTGTTATTATTTTTTATTTTCAAATGCAATGCACACATTGCTGCGTGACATACGTGTGTGAACATTATGCGTTATTATATACACATTGAAATTCCTTTCCAAGGAGAGGCTTATGGTCAGCAGTAGACTATTGACAGCTGTTGATGAAGCGACATTCGTTGCCGAGTGTACTTGTCGAAAAGAAATCATCCTCAACAGTCCACTGCTGAACATAGGACTCTCCTAAGAAAGGAGGATTTTTTATGGAATAAGCGGGCACACGAGCAGACGTATCGCCTGATGGAAAGCGATTACCGCCGCCCATGGACATCTGTAACACCAGAAGCGTCACAAGTGCGTTTCTGGCCTTTGGGGGATGGGGGGAAATAGGGGAGGGGGAGGGGTGGAGGAGATAGGGGAGGTGAGCGGTGGGGGGTTAGGGTGAGGGGGGATAGGGAGAGAGGTGGGATATGGACGCCTCTGTTATACTCACTCGGTGAAACACAGCGCAAGCACTATTTCACACCGGTTTACTGTGAGGCCGTGGTAGCACTCCGGTCGAGCCGGCACATTCATGTCGAAGCGTGGCTCTCCCACGGTTAGATTTTGGCCTTCGCGCTGGCCAGACGGGTTGGTATAGGGTTTGATTAAAGTTTTTCTTCTCTTTGCAGTGATGTTGTCCTTCGTAGTTTGTCCCTTACTCGCCTCTTACGACACCCCCGGGATGAATAGGCCTGGTGACACTCCATATTCTTAATCCGTCTCTACACGGACTTGTAATATTTTAAAAGTTCAAGGAAATAGGTAGGTAGGTTATATAAAGAGGTAAAGTTTGTGCGTTTGTCAATTTGTGACTAATTTCGAAAATTCTTTTACCAATAGGAGGCTACGTTGTTTGTGAGTGACATAGGATATATAATAACCCGAAAAGTGGAGACTTTTTCGTGGTAGCCGGATTTGCGAAGTAAGTTGGAGAAAAAAAAATGTTTATGGCCCAACGAAGTGGGTTTGGGTCAGCTAGTATTTATTATAATAAACGCCATTGCCTAAACTCGTTCTCTTTTGAATTTGCTAACAGTTCATAAAATATTCAGTTACTGACAAAACAATATTTGTCAAATCTACATCCACAAATAATAACTATATTGTCTATTAGCTAAGTATATCGAAAAGTAGAAGAGTAAGAACAACATCAATATTTAAAATGCTAAACTACACTAAAAAAAAAAGTCTTAAAATGTTTTATGGGTACCGAGGAATTTTATTGTGTTTGTCTCGATAACGATAGTTGTGTGGTGTTATTATTTCATGATATCAACCTATCGCCGTCTACTGTTGAACGGAAGTCTTACCCCAAAGAACACTCTCCCGATCATGGGCAGTCAGACATCCATCTACGTGCTTCAATTATTTTCCAGAAAGCTGAACCTAATTTGTACATATTCTCAAAATTGAAAAAAACCCACGACATAATAACCTGAGTTCCCTTTAAAAAGTAAAAAACACGTTATGCGCTTTCATTTGAGACCCCACTCGATGATATTTTTGCAGACATTCGGTTATTCGTACCCCCATTTACCACTCGCACGTAACTCACCTTTCATACAAAAAAAAACTAAATTGAAATCGCTTCATCCGTTCGCGAGCTACGGTGCCACAGACAGACAGACACGTCAAACTTATGACACCCCTCTTTATGCGTCGGGGGTTAAAAAGTCTTTTTATGTAAAATATACGTTTACGTAAAGATGTGTAAATAGCTTTTTTAAGGCATTGAAAGATTCTTTAGTCACATCTATAGTCTGTATTTATTGAATCCTATTTATGTAAATCTGAACTGGCAATTTAAAAATCAGAGAGCCAGCTCTGTGTAGCGTTGTATGTTTAGCTGGATTTCTAACTCAACTTTTAAAATGACAAAGAACTAATTAGTCCCCGAATAAGTAAACCTGTGGGACTGTCGACTGTTGATTCCGTTCGGCGTCCATCTAATCCTGAGACTTATTCCAGTATAAAGTTATATTTGCGGGTGTAACGAGGTCGTTGACAGCCTGTCTGGTGCCGGGATTTTCTCCTTGCACCTCTAAAAAGAAACCGTTCGCGTTACGTTTAAAATCGAACGGGGTTGTGTCCGATTATGCTCACTATTATGTACCTACTATGAACCCAATCCACCCCAAATTTTTATATTATTATTTAGTGCATAATTTTCTTTATTATTGAATTTTTATAGCGATCGTCTTAACAGTCTTTACGCGTGTGATTGTGCGATATGTACATACATATGTTATATTGTTATACCAATGATGTTAATGTTGCGTTGAACACGACCGTAGGAAGTTGTTACGTCATCACCACGCCTGCCATGATTCATTGGCCGCCAAGGAATAAGAAAGTTTTCGACATACATATGTCTAATTTTGAACAACAGTGCAAACAATAATAGGTTATAATGATTCAGATAAGTATATATAAATTTATTCGCTCACGCTACATATTAAGTAAATGTTGTTGTTTTAACATTGTTTCCATGATGGGCCTTGGTGAAGCGTGCTGGGCCCATAACCTGGTGAAGCGCACCTTGATGCTAAGTGATGCACATAGTTCAACCGGTTTTACCTGAATATCAGTTTTTCCACGGAGCGAATGACATCGGACCTCCGCACCTGAGGGTGAACTGAATTCCAAGGTGCAACTAGTTGTCGGTTATTTGAGGGCATTGATTTCCCAATAACGATTGTCGTAGGCGTTCATGACAACCGGGGACCGACGGCTTAACGTGCTCTCCGAGGCACGTATGGTTTTTTAGTTATTTGACTAAAAATATTCGTTTGTTTTTGCATTTCACCTACAATTTTAGAATTTGTTTTCATTCCATTAATATTAATGGATTAAAAATGGAAAGGTTTAAAAAAAAACCTTTACACCCTCTCACTTGAGAGTGCTTCAAAAATAATTAAAAAATATATAATAGCGGTTTAGAGAAAATTTTCACTGTTGACGATAAATAACAACGAAGATTCCGTTAGTAGGTAGCAACACGGCGCTAGTTCACTGAACACACAGTTATATGTTACTTAGCCTATTGTGAAAGTTCATAACTTACATCCATTATTCTAAAGACCACAACACCCGCTGACAAAACATTGCAGTACAGTTGCGGAACACATGCTACGCTGGTTTCATTTTCGTTTTTAAATTTTAGCACATTAGAAATTTTAGTTAATTTCAACTTGATACATATGGACTACAAAACGTTACAATAAAACTTTCAAGCTTGTTGAGAAAAATACGGGAACAAAAACTAGTTTCCTAAACAATAATGCTTTGAGTTTGAAACATTTTTCTAATGTTCTAGATCCTTTAGATATTTTACTAATTATTTACTTAGAATCAACTACATATGTGTATATATTATGGGTGTGAGATAAAATATGGTGGATAATGCTTAACGTACATTCTAATGAGTAGTAGTTACTTCTAATGCATAAGTAATGTACAATACATATATATACAAGATGTAATACTACCTAGTATACTACTAGATTTTGACCTTATTCAGTTCTTGCGGAGGTCCGATGCCAGTCGCTTCGTGTAAAAAAACTGATATTCTTTAGGCAAAACCGGGTGGAACTAGTAGCCGACCCCAAATATCTTGGGAATAAGGCTAAGAAGAAAAAAAACCTGATTAGTATTAATATTAAGTTTATTAATAGACGAATAAAAGTGCTATTATTAAGCTCTAACCAAAATAATCACACGGGAACACGATAACTGAAAGCGCTTATAAGCTGTTTAAATAATAAAATACGTATAACCGACAATGAGGTGGATACTTGTACCCATTGCTACAGATTACACAACTTCCACTTGACAAGATAGCAATTCGAAGGATAGTCAGAATTTATGAAAACTACATTTTGTTTGTGCTGTTACACTTAATGGGTTTGTATTAATATACAAGCGACCGACACCTTCTCCCGCTAAGTTAAGGTTGTAGAGTCACGTCGAATTCAGCAGAAAATAAATAACATTAATTTTAAGAGATGATAGCTATCGTATGACGACATTAATTATTAAAAAGATAATATAATACACGGTTGAAGAAAATATGATATGAATCTAGCAGTAGGTATGTTTTAGGTCATAGAATTTCATTTTCAACACTTTTGTTGTTTATAATGTTCAAGTTAGTTAAGACTTTTGCAGTACAAATACAAAACAAGAAATGTAAATCCCTGCGGCCCAAGTTTATAAGCCAGTTAGTCAGTTGAAACCTTGTATTTTATTATACTTTTTGATTGGAGTAAAACTGTACTATCCAATGTTTTTCCAATATTACCGCCACCTGTATAAATAAGCTCTTATGTCAGCCGTCAATAACAATAAAATTTATCCTCTCCGGCGCTCCCTTAAAGTTCCTTTAAAATCAAGTTATGTGATTGTCCCGGAATCTTGAGTCTTGTCCAGTGTCCAGTAATTAGACCTTATTGTCCCGGATTCTGAAAACCTACAAGCTTTGTAACAAAACAACATAAACTAACATCGAATGACACTGCTGGCCTGTGGGTGAGGGGAAAAATGCATCCCGAATTTCCCACGATGTTGAATATTTATTCGTAGTTCGCATGTATGTAAGGCGCTCCCGAAATAAGACGTCCACAAATTATTAACCGACTTCAAAAAAAGGAGGAGGTTTCTCAATTCGACCTCGAATTTAAAGTAAGTAGCCAACTGAATAGTTTAT
Organism: Diaphora mendica; assembly: GCA_949125395.1. NCBI lineage: Eukaryota > Metazoa > Arthropoda > Insecta > Lepidoptera > Erebidae > Diaphora > Diaphora mendica. Next base: position 6,449,240 of record OX421312.1, on the reverse strand, counting down.
GGACTAAAGAGCGAAACCGAATGTCCATGAATTTAATCAAGTCTGAACTGCAGACTCCTATGAATTTTGAGGTGTCTTGCTCAGAAATTTTATCAGCTTTGAATAAGAAAAACTGATAAAAATCGCAAAATTCAGTGATGAACAAGATACACACATCAAAAGTGTCTAGGGATCAAGCATTTTTATGCGGATTTCTTGAGATTGAGATGTGGCTTTGGCCCTGGCCTGCTCAGTCGCCAGACTTGAACCCGATTGAGCATGCATCTGATATGCTACAGAGAAGAGCTCTGCCGAATATGGAGGGTATCCAGTCGCAAGAAGACCTTTTTTTGTTGTTGCAACGAACATGGGCGGCCATTCCACAGCGTGATTTGGATAAACTCATTTTGAGTATGCCAAACCGATTCTTGTGTTGTTAGTGTTCGCGGTAGAAACACGGATTATTAATTGTTTAAGTTACCTAATAAAATTTTAAAGAAAACTGTTATTTCAGTCTTTTTTTCGAACTTTAATGTTAGTGGTTCAAATGTCAAAACTCCCTTTATTAGGAAAATGGCAAATTTCTTTATTAATGCAAAGGTGACTTGGTTTATCGTTACTGTGACAAACGAAAACACTTTATTTGATGAATCCTTAAAGAAAATTTTAATTAATATCAATCAGGAGAAAAGTTATTGCAACAATATATGTTGATCCCTAGACACATATGTTGATCCCTAGACACTTTTGATGTGTGTATTTTTACAATGGTCACGACCGAGCGACCCCACTCCGTTGTAATTTTTTTTGAATTGTCCCGGATTTTATAAGTTTCTATCTGGCAACCCTAGTTGTAGTCCCACCCAACTACTACACATAATAAGAAATATGTAAGTTTCAACCGAAACAATACTGGTCGCTTTTTACCGATATGGAAACGAAACCCTCTTTCCACAACTATATCGGGGAAGTAACTGCTCTTTACACAAGATTACAAGCTAAATAGTTGTACGGGGGTAATATTGTGAAGCTCCTATCCATGATGGTAATCTTGGTATTAATAGAAAAGGCAAATAAATATTCAAGGTATGATTATATGTATATTATTCAATTATTCTATAATTTCTTGACACAACAGTGCGTCTCCTAGCCGGTGGCCACTAACTCTATCATTCGAGAGTAATACCTAGCTGTAGGCTGTCTAATCACGGAACGTGTATTCGTCAATTGTCCACAAAGTTGTGTATTCAGGGATCCGTTTGCTTCTGAAATTGTATATTGTACTTGAAATTGCATTGAGATTGAGGGTTACAATTGCATTGTGGACAGCCACTGCAAAGGCAGATATATTAGAATGCGGTAACACGTAATACACAAATACTAAGTATATCATACGAACTATTTCAATGAAAATTAATTAGAAGATTAATTTTAAATATGGATGCTTATGATCAACTTGACTGACTACGCTTGTGAATTGTCCGAGTAGAGAACATCTGGCTTTAAATGCATAAAGGGAGACAGACAAGTTACTTCCTTTCCAAATACGGGGCGTGGTATAGTAACAGTTACATTTAATTCAATAATTTGCATAACATTTTGTCTCTATGTGCAATTCAAACTGAATGTGCGAAATGTCTTCAAACACTCCCAATTTTTTCACAGCTTTTAAAATAATGTTTCTGGACTTACGTATGCAATGTCAGATAATATAAAGTGGTGATGAATAAATATATTTTTTATTGATAGACAATTAACAGCTGAATAAAACACACAATTTTTTTTCATAATATTTCAGAAGTAATTCTTTCAATAGTCAGAAAATAATGCATTTGTAGTTACAAATGCATTATTTTCGTCCTTCATGCAATGTCGGTCATTAACTGAGGACAACGATTGTTAGGTCTATGCGAGAGTACCGTATTATTTAATTCTCTTTGCTGAAAAATTTAGGACCTTCGAATCTACGTCATACCAAGACAATATTTCTAGTGTCGCCAAGATGGAGTCGAACTAACGACTTAAGCGGGATGTGCCATATTTTAGCTAGGGATTAGGCTATATCAGCAACTACTATATCAGCGCTACGTTGTATCTCGTGATGACTGTCGTTATATATCTATACTTATATTATAAAGCTGAAGAGTTTGTTTGTTTGAACGCGCTAATCTCAGGAACTACTTGTCTGATTTGAAAAATTATATCAGTGTTAGATAGCCTATTTATCCAGGAAGGCTATAGGCTATATATCACCCTTACTATAATTAGCAACTCCCTCCTTTCCTGTATATTTTATCCCTTATTCCATCCAGCGGTTGCCTGGAAGAGATCGCAGTACGCGATAAGGCCGCCATTTGTACAACTTTTTCGTTTTGTTTTCTATTGTAATTTTACAAACTGTAAATGTATCTTTGTGTTTCTGTACAATAAAGATTTATCTATCTATCATCACGCTAAGACCAATAGGAGCGGAGCACCAATGAAGAATGTTACCAAAGCGGGGGAAAATTATTACGCTACGGGCAATAGGAGACGTAAACGACGTTGCGTGATATTACCCGCGGCCGCGGTACTACAACAACCGCGGGTAACGCCGCGTGGCTAAACTAGTACTCGTTAAATCTGAAATGTATATGATTTAATTATGTACTGATGGCGGAAAAAAGGAAACATAATATCAGGCTGTTAAAACTCGCTAGGCGTCCTTTTGCAAGTAGTCGAAATCTGTGATCACGGAAACAAAGTCATTAGTGTGAAAACGCTTCCTTCCTATCACAACCAGTAATGGTCATAAATTTGTTGATTGTGGAACGTAATCAAGGCTAGTTGTTATTAGTTTATCATTACGTAAATGTAAACAAATAGTAATTTAGTAACGCTTTGAAATATGTTAACATAAATAATCACTTACTTAGATAGACGAATGGCCTGTAGTTAAAAGGAAATAATGAATTTGTATGTTATACCTATATGTATGTACAATAATGCACATCCTTAAGTAGTCCTAGTCGAAAAGTACTTAGATTTACCTTTTATGTTATAAAATTAGCTATTTACTTATCGAATTTCATCTTTTAGAACAAGTCTTCTATTGATGTTGCTAAATTTCACGAAAAAAGTGAAACAGTTTACTTTTATGACTCTTAAAGCACTAGTTCTTTAAAATTTTGCTTGAATAAATATGAATAGGCTCGATAACAGTATTTACAAATAGTGTGACATGCATCTGGGTGCTTCTTTACTCGGCACTCGGCCACTCGGTGTGTATGCGAAGTTGAATTAAAATGGCTCAATACAAAATGTTGCTTTTATTTTTGACGGTATGTGTATGTATTAAATTCAAAATTTATGTTATAAAAAATTACAAATATAAACATATTTTATAGAGATTCTCTTAAATGAAATGTTTAAAAACCATTTCGTATCTTTACCAAATGCAAAGAGTGCAAACAATGAATCAGTTGTGCCTTCAAATGTGTTATGGGGTACGGGCCTTTATACCTAATTAAACAAAGCAGTCCTCGTTTTCAGGTATCTAACAAAAGCCGCACAGTCTGATAGGCTGTCAAGAGACTTAAATAATGCAAGCGCAACTCTAAGAACGATCGCATAGTTTATGTTTTTGTAGTACTTATTTCAATAATTGTAATAGGTATAATAAAAGAGATTTATGCAATAAAACTCGAATTATGTTCGTAAATACTTAAGCAGATGGCTTACTAACTTGAAGAAAAATTGGTGCAGTTTGCTCAGCTGTTCGAAACAGATGTGGCTTAGACCACAGATAATAAGAAGAACGAACGACTAATGATTAATGGATTAGAATCATATTCCAAGCGTTAAGAAACTGTCTTGCCATTTACATTACTCTTTAATCTGCTTATATATAAAGAAGTGTAGGTATATTGGAGAGCAACGGGTTCACTCTACATATCGTGCGGTAACAATACACACTTCTTGTGAGTCATCATTCTCATCACGCCGTAGATACATTCTACTTGATCTCTCTAGTGCAAGCGTAATACTCAAGCGACATAACTTCCACTGAATTCAAAATATTCTTGGCTACTCTTTCTCTTACTATTATTACTTATTTATTGCACAAAAGATGGCTTAAGATGGCACGTATAATATAATAGAACTTCCATTCAATGTAAGTCCAGTGTCTTTACATTGAATGGAAGACAAGTGACTAAAGATGATTGAAGTATATTTCGCATATTGAAATATATAATAAACATTTATTGCCTCCTAAATAAAATTTACTTGAATTTCGCTTATATCTTAACATAACTCGAATTTTACTTCAATTTCCCAATCAAATACAAGTATGTTAAGTTAAGCCTTGCTCATAATAGCTAGCCATACACGTACAGATCTGCCCGTCGGATCTGTACGTGTATGGCTACTGTATCTGCAGCGGGATTGATTTTGTTGCATTTTCGACCAATTTTTCGTATGCTTGTGCCTTTGATTCTATAATAAGGTACAATTGCTCATCTTTGACTCTTCAAAAACAAGGCAAAGACTTAAAGGCTCTATAAAACTTGTTCAAAATGCTTTATTTTCGCTTGACACCATTTTTGTGATCAATCGCATTTAAACTAATTAGAGTGTTAGTGCGCGACTGACGTCAAATCTGGCGGGCACATCCGTCGCTAGCCACACACGTACAGTTGGGAGCTCGGATCTGCCCGCCCCGTGCCCGATCCGCTCGATTTGACCACGGGCAGCGGGCAGGCACCCGGCGGGCAAATCCGCGCCCGTTCACACCATACACGCACGGATCTGTCCGCCAGGTACGTCTGCCGGGCAGATCTGTACGTGTATGGCTAGCTATTCTTCTGTTAACGTATAATGTATAGTATAACGCACGTAAATACGTTGATTTAAATGATCCTAGTGACTAAACAATGGTAAAATATTACATGTATGTGCAAATATCGCTGCTAAAACATTATTTTGGCGGCTGCCCGACGACAGTAATACAAGGCGTAGGTATCCATCAGCCGAATCATTGACAACTGTTTGTGTCACTCGGTATTTTACCGAAATATGTATAATACTAGCTGATACGGCAAACGTTGTTTTGCCATAAAAAAAATTGAGGTAAAAAAAATAGATGTTGGTCGATTCTCAGACCTACCCGATATGTACACTAAATTTCATAAAAATCGGTCCACCCGTTTCAGAGGAGGTAACCAACATTGTGACACGAGAATTTTATATATAAGATAATACTTAGAGTACATAATGTCAACTGAACAATGGTTCCATACTTCTCAGACCTACCCGATATGTACACTAAATTTCATAAAAGTCGGTTCACCCGTTTCAGAGGAGGTAACCAACATTGTGACACGAGAATTTTATATATAAGATAATACTTAGAGTACATAATGTCAACTGAACAATGGTTCCATACATTTTACACGTAATAGACTAAGTTAATCATATTAATACTTAATAATATTTATGAATACCAATATTTATTAAGCGTAGATTACTTCACACATTTGATTAATGGAAGCCACATTGATGTGAGTCAAACGTCAAAACCGCAATAAGCACAAATGAATATTCATTTAAATTTTATCTCATTGTTCAATGCTTTTCCGAAACGTATTATAGATGATGTGTTTTGAATAAAAAAAACTGTAGAGCATGCTGCCACTGTAACCTTGAGCTCCTCTATTAACTGTTACAAGTTATGGATAGATAAAAAAAAACATACAGTGGGAAATAGAACCTCCTCCTTTTTGGAAGTCGGTTAAAAGCAGCAGGGAATTTAAATATACTATCGAAATGTAAACCAGCGATATTTTAGAATAATATTCTCAAAACGATTACGGCACGGCTCAAGAAGTAGTTTTAGGTGTCGAAAACAATAATTTATGTCAGATTATACTGATTATATTAATTCCGTCAATGATCGAGATTTAAATAGCCTGAATAATTGACGTTACAATTTGGAAGCACAGGCGATTGCTTTCTGCATTGAGGTCTTAGTTGACCTACTATAAATCCTAGATACACAATTGTATTCCCATCGATCGAAATCGAAACCCTACATTTATATAGTGTTTAGGTACTTACCGTATGTAACATTAAGTTAACTTTATTATTTTTATCAGAAAATGTAACAGCCCAATAAAAATTTAAAAAAATACACCTACCTACTACATGTGCGTTTGTGGAACTCTATGTAATTTATATACATATTATATTGCGATTGTGAGTGATTGAGACGGTTGTTCTCGCCCAGGCATCTGTGTCTTCTTTACAAGACCCAGGTTCGCTCGTGCGTGGAGTACTGTTCTCATCTTTGCGATGGCACCGCGCAGTACCTGTTTGACGCTCTCGACCTGTTGCAGCAGCGAGCAATCCGCATTGTCAACAGTCCCGAAGCCACCAAGTCCCTTGAGCCTCTGCAGTTTCGTAGAGATATCGCCTCCATGGCAGTCCTCTATCGCTTTTACCATGGAGTGTGTTCTGAAGAACTCTTCCAACTGGTCCCTCCCACTCCCTTACTCTACAGGACAACACGTGCTACTCTTGGAAGTCACCGCTTCAGAGTAGTAGACATACGTTCTCGTACTCATCGCTTCGGTTCTTCCTTCCTGTGCCGAGCGGTGAAAACCTGGAATTCACTACCAGCATACATAAGTGTTTCCTTCTCACTATGATCCCGGGTCCTTTAAGCGGGGTGTGAAAAAGCATCTCACCAGGCCGCCATAGTGTCGGTCTCCATGCTGCATTGTCCTTATTCGCAATGAGGATGGTGACCACCACTATTGGATTCTGCTCATGCTTACCATCAGACAGGGCAGAGTCATTTTGGCAGCTGACTAAAAAAAAAATGGTGTTGATGTTTGAATTTTGGACAGAATCTTATGACTTAGACTGAGTTTACTGAACAGGGCTTGTGCAGGAATGTTTTAACACTTGCGTGCCTGCGTAGGAGACAATTCACAATCTTGTTTTCTATTTACCTAATGAACATTACCCACTACCGTAATTCGTAACCTATTCGTAATGCGAATATGTTGGTAATTACAAGTACAAAAATAGAGATAGACACCGAAAGTCTGTAGATGAATGAGAATTAACTATTAATAACTTGAAATAAATTTATATAATTGAATAAATTTATATAATTGATGATTGAATATTGGCCATGTTTGGCCATAGATTTGCTTCCAGTGCTAGAGGAATATTCTATTCAAAATTCTTTCCAAACACTTGATTGAACTCCAATGCATACCGAGTCTTTCTGACGTTCTAATACTAACTCTTAATTGAATTACTTGTCGCGTCGTCTCGTACAAGTAATGAATAGGTACCACTACAATATTGCCTCCTCATTTCCTATTATGATGTCAAACTGACAAAACAGCAATGGAAATTGCTACATGACACTGTAGCTACACTACACTCCAAGGTTATGTAATTTAGAGTAATTTAGTTAACATACTTTTTGTTATTCCTATTGTTCAATCGACTAGATTTTAAGTAGCTTATTGTATTATATTGATTCGTACAAATACGTTATAAATTTTTTTAGAAAAACAACATTCTTTGAATCTTTTATTTTCCTTTGATCATTTTGATCTGTCGAGGAACATGGTACTATTCTATTTAGCTACCTGTGTCTCAGTGAAAGGACAGGCAAAGGTGTGTTGAACATTCTCAATTTGCAAAACTATAATTTGGCCTCACTGTTTTAAATGGGGGAAAATATATTCGTCAATTTGGGATTTAGGTAATAACCGGCAAAATAGTTACGAAAATGTGGAGTGTAAGCAGGTTCGCGTGCCTTATTGGCCGTTGGCGGAATTGCCAACCTCTGTAATATTTCATACTATAACTTTGTAATATATTTATAATATTTATATGTATTTATTATACACTATAGTATTTATTGTAAATCAATGATTTCGTTGTGGGACTGTATAAAGTATGTATGGTTTTGGAATGTTTGGACAAAGGCAATCTATCACATTAAATTAGCTGACGGTGTCAGAAGTACTGAACAAAAATTACAGTAATGAAACTTGCGAGATTTCTCAATTACATCATTTACGTAATATGCTCATCAATTCATTATAATAACATTACTCATACGTTGGCTGATGTAACGTGATCGGATTTGCTACTACATCCACCAGTAATATAAGACCGCACTAAAAGTTCATTTGCATGATTTTCTCACGGTCATTTGTTGCATGCGCACGCTTCATTCATGTTTGGGCTAATACGTATTCAGTGTTTATTAAGAAGAAATAAGGTGACGTGTTTAACGATTAAATAACAATACCAACATAAATCATCACGCCCTGTACTCATTTGTTTTAATAAGTTGTAAAGAAATTGTTAGTGATTTAACAGCCTAGATTTTTTTATGTGCTGATTACCATATGTCCTCGCTACAATTCTCTAATGCTCGTGTTCATAATTCGTCCGGATTTCGAGATGTGGAACAGGCGATTCACAATTACACGGACGATTACAAAGACAGTCGCCATAAGTCTGCATTTAGTCACTGGTCTTATGGCTTCAATCTAAGATTATGCATGCAACTGATACTGGACTTGTAATTAGTTTTGTTGTGATTGACTATAGAAAATTATGTTTCGTAATAGAATTACTTGAGGTATGTAAGTATGTAGTATACAAAACGCACAAAGAGTTAAAAGTTAAGCCTGCAAAGTGAGAGATATATATTTCGATGGCGGAGCTGTTATCTAGTCTGGCATTAATTAAAGCCATAACAATAAGAAAAAAGACTTAAAAATATTTAAAGCATAGTATATCTAACAAGTAATATTGACCACTTAGCTAACAGTAGGTACAAATTTAATGTGGCTAGATAGTATGTGTATGATTTATATTTACCCTTAAAAAACTGCAAAATCCAATCATGATTCTTATGACTAAAATCCTTCTTTTTAAAAATTAAACATATCTTTGGATATGTTTAATATGCCTTAAAATTGTTTTTAATAGATAGCATGCCATTAGATATACAGATCTGCATGCCAGTAGTTCTATTTGTATCAATTCTGTACAGTATGTTATTTAGTTCACTTTTTTAAACTAGCTCTACTTTTTCAGAAGTAAGACAGGAAGCTGTTCAGCAGGCCTTAGCAGAGATGCAGAATAGACCCAAGCCCTCGCTGCCAATGCCTTCTAAAAGGACCTCAATGATGGCGAAGAGCCCTGATCGCGACCGACATGACCTCTGTGAGTACATAGAACAGGTATCGATATATAATGTACTAGCTAAACCGTGCAACTTAGTCTGCGACTGCCCAAATGCAAGAACAAGACCAGTCTTGGTCTCGCAAGTCTTGCAATTACCTATTAGCCTATTGCTATTTATTAAACGTTACTTTATATCTTAGAACAACTTAACAGCACTGTTAAGATGTGTCTTGATTGATTTTCATACCCCTAATCGATAAGGGCGACCCACCCCTAAATTTTATTTTTTAATTTTATGGCCAAACAACGTTTGCCGGGTCAGCTAGTAGGTATGTTATAAAGTTAGAAATTATGTAAAGCGACTACATAAAACTATAGACCAATATTTACTTTGAACTCTCATGGTACAAAAGTCTATAATGAGGACAGTTAAAGTCACAATATCTAGTATAAGTCAAGATTTAATAAACAAATAAATATTCTGTTATGAAAAAAAATATCATTTTTTAAATATATTTTACTATAATTACTAGCTGACCCGGCGAACTTCGTACCGCCATATTTACATAATATCTGTCTCAGCTTCCCACAGGCAGTGTACAGTCGCGGACAAAAAAAGACTTTTCCCGTTATCTTTTATTTTTTTTCTTTCTAGCAAAAAAGAATGAATGGAATCGGACTATGCATTATTGAATTACAACTAAGTACATATTTTGACTTTCATCCCCTCTCTCCAGGAAACCGTGCTGAATTTCGGGATAAAAAGTATCCTACCTCACAGTATGAACTCAAATCATGCCAAGTTTCATTTGAATCCATTCAGTAGTTTCGGCGTGATGCGCGGCCAAGATACAGACAGACAGACAGACGGACAGACAGACAAAAATGAAAAAAAATACAGTTTTGGCTTCAGTATCGATTATAGAGAGCCCTCCAAAAAAAAAATTCTAAATATCTTTAATGTACAGAATTGGACCTGTTATATTTTTATTATAAGTATATATAGATATAAGTATAGATAACGCACGATATTTGATAATGTTAAATTACCTAAATTAGAAAATAATAAAAGCTAAAAAATAACTACCAATATACTGGATGGATGTGACAAAACGACATTTGACGAAACCGCTGGCAATTCAAATATGTCTGTTGACTTTGGGATTGTTAAATTTATTTGAAAATTGAAATTAAAAAAATGAAATTTTCAAACAAACTAAATGCCTAAAAATATTAAAACCGATAAGAACACCGTTTGCAATTTAAGTTCACTAAACTGCTTGCATACGAGTACAGCTGAGCGCCCGCGCGGTGCTGCCGTGCACGCGCGCCTACTTATTGTAATAAACATTTTCAAGTATTTACACAATCACAATATTTCACAATAATATCACAAAGTTAAATTAATTATTATTTTAATTTTTCAATTCTCAATGAATACACAGATCGTTTTAATAATGTATTTTTTTCGCAACTTTGCAAATTAGTAAGTAACTAACAAATAGCTTTGCAAATAAGTAATAAGTTAATAACAAAAAGTATGTCTTACGGGCAATGTCTTACAAAAAGTATATCTTGTCGATCTAATAAAGCCTGTACTTAGGTACTTGTATTTAAAGGTTTACGCTCGTTTTTTTAGAACTTTGTGAATAGATCTATGGCTTATTTACTTGAAAATGACGAGCAGCTGTACGCAAACTACATATCAGTGTAGGTACGTTTTCCTCGGCATACTCCATAAATTAATATCATATCCGAGTATTCACTAGCCGTATAACCAAATCGAGGCATTGTTTCATTTACACTCACACAAAGTAATCGTTAAATAACAACTAAGTATTAACAAACCTAACTAATGCGTCCTGTCACTATAAAAGCAGTTTTTCGCACTTATCACTGTAAAATACCTATTATTAATAATCAAAACAAACAGGACATAGGGCTTTAGCGCCGGCTACTTCAAACGTGCAACGACGCGATCGACTGCCAAAATGTGCAACACGTCATAAGTTCGCGTACTGCGACACACTGACCCACGAATCAAATGCAGTTTTTTACGTTTGAAATTAGAAAAGGATAGAAAAGATGTTTTCGGTTGACCCTTTTACTCTCCCGAGTGATTCCTTCCAGCAATACCTACCTATTGTTTTTAACTATTTTGTGATTACGTGTGTGAGGGTCTTATTGCTCAGACATAAGGTATATTTTAGAGTGACAATTATTTGAGTAGTTAGACGTTACGACGGTCGTTAACCCGTTGATAATCGCGTTGCATTGAACACATCGTGTAGTAAATTTCAAAAACGAAAAGTAGTGTCCTGTGGCTAAACTACTGAACCGATTTTATTGAAACTTTGTAGGTGGACTTGTAACGTGTGTAGAGGTATACCTAGTTTAAAAAACACTTGCTTTGTGGTATCCACCTTGTATATCTTATATGAATCATGTACTGCCATTCTCGAAGTTGACCTTTGTAATATATTGTAATCCAAAAGTCAAACCTTGGTCCAAATTGAATAATAGGTTGAAATGTACGTGGATTAGCTCCAGACGCCTAAATACGAGGACGATTTTATCTCGATAGAAAATTGCCATGAGTTGTCAAGCTAATCAAACTAAAGATCAGTTACTCATTCACTCTTAATAATATCTCTAATTGGTTTTACGTACTGTCCACATGTTTAGGTATAAAGTTTGATTTTGCTTAGATGTCTTATCTAGTATTTTCTTGGGATACAAAGGTGAAAAGGTCTTATTGGTCTTATCTAAAGAAAATATCTTATTGGTTACTAGCTGACCCGGCGAACTTCGTACCGCCATATTTACATATCTGTCTGAGCTTCCCACAGGCAGTGTACAATCGCGGACAAAAAAATAATACTTTTCCCATCATCTTATTTTTTTTCTTTCTAGCATAAAAAGAATGAAAGAAATCGGACTATGTTTTATGGAATTACAGCTAAGTACATATTTTGACTTTCATCCCCTCTCTCCAGGAAACCGTGCTGAATTTCGGGATAAAAAGTATCCTATGTCCTACCTCGTACTCGTAGTATGAACTCAAATCATGCCAAGTTTTATTTAAATCCATTCAGTAGTTTCAGCGTGATGCGCGGCCAAGATACAGACAGAAAAAAAAACAGTTTTGGCTTCAGTATCGACTATAGAGAGCCCTCCAAAAAAAAAATTTAAAAATATCTTTAATGTACAGAATTGGACCTGTTATATTTTTATTATAAGTTCATAATTAGATTAAGTACATAATAGGTAGAAACGATAGCACATAGTGTTACATATAAAAATGTGTATGAAATTTAACATTTTAAGCTGATATTTTCTGTTAGTCGTGTTAGAACATTTAGTCTTACTAACCGTAATGAATAATTTTTATTCATTTGCTAATAATAATACATAAATTGTTTTGTTGTACGATAAAGCTTCTTCATCCGATGAAGACTCTTGCGCTGGTGACACTGAGCTCCCACCGCCTCCTGAGTTAGGGTCTCCTCCTGCCCGTCGTCCCGCTGCTCCACATCCTCGAGCTCACCCGCATCCACTGCCGCCGCAGCCGCATCACCCTCGGGAGAAGAAACACGTTCCCAGGGACAGAAATGAAATGAGGGAGAGAACAGAGATTGATCTGTCTGAAATAACTCATTTACCAGCTTGTAAGTATCTTTCTTATGCACTCTTTATATTTTTTAACCCCCGACGCAAAAAGAGGGGTGTTATAAGTTTGACGTGTCTGTCTGTCTGTCTGTGGCACCGTAGCTCGCGAACGGATGAAGCGATTTCAATTTAGTTTTTTTAGTATGAAGGGTGAGTTACGTGCGAGTGTTCTTAGACATGTTTCATGAAAATCGGTTGAGTCGTTTCAAAGTTATGGGGGTGAAAGTGGGGAAGAATAACCGAACGTCTGCAAAAATATCATTGGCGTATGATTAGTCGATTAAGTGCTTGAGTAGGGGGTTTTTAAATTTTGAATTTATAGTTATATTGATTATGCCTTTGTTACGTGAACTATTTAAACAAAATTGTTGTCCTTATTAGCGTTGTTCTTGTACAACATGCAGATTTTTCTTTACAAAATCAATTTCACAAAATTACAGCTATTTAACACTACTCTCAGTTAACGTATTACCAGTAAAAGGCACACAATGAAGATAATACAATACGTTATCGATTTGAGCAGATTTAGGGCATCTGGTTAGGGAATTGCTACATGTATCTGTCTTATTACTATTCATCTCCTGAAGCGAAAGTTTAATTAAACAATCCATTGTGTTCAATTCCAAACTGCTGTGTAATAGTAGATTATTCTCTTTTGTTAATAGTTTTGACATAAATATCGGATCCAGCTAAATAGATAGTTTACAAACATAAGATTTTATCAAAGACATGCAAGATAACTTGCAAAACAACACTCTTATAAATTAATTATTGTTTCGAAATATATAGTAGCTAATACGACTAGTATCTGATTGTGTTATCCGAGCACGTAATACCGTCTTACATGAATTCTTTAGATGATTACTCTCACGCGCTCCTAATTGGTGGCCTAATTGAATTCTTTGTAAGCTACTAACTTACTGAGAGTGCCTTGAAGAAATGTTATAAATATCTTATTTCTATAAATATGTTTAACTTTAAATTCTCCAATTAAAACTATTTCTGCCTATGACCAATTTTCATTAGGCGATCTGGACGGCTAATTTTTCGAGTATATGTATAAAAACTAGGTTTTGTATAAAATTAGCTAAAAACTCGTTTTTTATATAAAAGCCTATGTATTTTTATCATTTTATAACTTTGGCTAGATGTCCATTTTGGTAGTTATTTTCTTTAGTCCCACAAACAAGTATTTGTGTTTCCATTTATGTTTTATTTTTTGAACCTTAAGTTAGTTATTTCAACAGTATACATTTTCAAATGACCGTAGTCAATTGAAAATGTGTGCTACTGAACGAACGGGACGATTTGTAGTAGAAACACTAAAGAAAAATAAAATAATTTTATGTTGTAGTCGTATTTGTCACAGCATACGTTATTGGAACATTCGATTTTAATCAAAAATTTGAGGAAAATTACTATTTGATTAATTACAAAAGTATATATAAGTTTTTTTTCTTGCATAAAATTACATGCTACTCAACAGAAGTAACTGTTCTCATGCGGTGCATATCGAATGACGTCATGTGTATCGGGTGAACATACACACATCAAAAGTGTCTAGGGATCAACACATGTGTCTAGGGATCAACATATATTGTTGCAATAACTTTTCTCCTGATTGATATTAATTAAAATTTTCTTTAAGGATTCATCAAATAAAGTGTTTTCGTTTGTCACAGTAACGATAAACCAAGTCACCTTTGCATTAATAAAGAAATTTGCCATTTTCCTAATAAAGGGATTTTTCACATTTGAACCACTAACATTAAAGTTCGAAAAAAAGACTGAAATAACAGTTTTCTTTAAAATTTTATTAGGTAACTTAAACAATTAATAATCAGTGTTTCTACCGCGAACACTAACAACACAAGAATCGGTTTGGCATACTCAAAATGAGTTCATCCAAATCACGCTGTGGAATGGCCGCCCATGTTCGTTGCAACAACAAAAAAAGGTCTTCTTGCGACTGGATACCCTCCATATTCGGCAGAGCTCTTCTCTGTAGCATATCCCATGCATGCTCAATCGGGTTCAAGTCTGGCGACTGAGCAGGCCAGGGCCAAAGCCACATCTCAATCTCAAGAAATCCGCATAAAAATGCTTGATCCCTAGACACTTTTGATGTGTGTACAACGAACCGAAGCTTCTGCTAACAGGTGTTTCAAAGGGGTTGAATGCATGTATCAATTCTTTTGAATAAAATCGTATACTGACGAGTAAAACATCTACACCACAATTTTTATAAAGGCTAAATAAGTGCTTTATGTAACACAACGTATAATTTTATTTATATAACAATACATGAGGATAATTTTAAGCAAACGCACAGACCGGAAATCGGGTGATTAAAGTTATGTTGCAAAAGATGTGCTTTGAAGTTAAATACCGAAGTATAAAAGCTATTGGATGTGTTCACCCATTGCGGCACAGAAGTCTATAACAATGAAAGTTAAAGTTATGTTGGTTGAAACGGTGGCAAAACGGCTGAAATTCGACCGCAATGCCATCTGTAGTGAATAAAATTCAATTATTTAACATCATGAGCTGCTTATTAAAAAAAGCATTTGATCAATGGCCGGTTTGTGTAATTATAGTCATTTTCTGTTTTGAGGTTCGTGAGAAGTAAGCTTTTAATATTTTACTTTTAGAACCTCTGCTGCCTCTTCCATTACCTTATACACGTGTAATCTAATTGTATATACAAATAAACATAATTGAAGTATCCATTTGTAATTTCTAATTATTTATAAACCAAAAGAAAACAGTTCAAAAAGGTAGGTACAACAACAACTGCGGTATCATCGCGGGACTCAGCTAGTCTGAAGTGTAGAAATTAATATTCTTTAATATTGTAAACTCCACTACCAAATTACAATTTTAAGATACCTGATCAAGGAAAAGTTCTTAGTCATTTCTTTGATGTTTCCTCTTCAATATTTCTTTGTCCCGTTCTGATCGAAGTTGCTCTCTTACAACTTCATAAAGACTTGAATTTAAATCAAGTATTGGGACTTGATTTCACGTTAAATAAGAAAGAAATGCCTGCGAAAAAGTGCTCATTATAACACTGCTTATTATTGTCAATTTAAAAAATTAATATTTTTATATGTGGCTAAATTTTCTACCGAAATTAAAATTCCTTTAGCATTGGTGCTTGTGTCAATATAATAACATAGGAAAAAGTTTAAAAATCTATAACCCAACTTTGTAAAAGCTTTTGATAAAATGAATATAGCACACTACTTTTTTCCCGCGGCTTCGCCTGCGTATATGTCGGTTACCGTGACAAAAAGTAGAATTTCGTCTTTCTCCAAGGTCCAATCTATCTCTATACCGAAATTCATCCAAATCGGTGCCGCGGTTTAGCTGTGAAAGCAAAACAGACAGAGTTATTTTGAATTTATAATATTAGTATGTTATAGTGTATATATAATTTTGTCCTAAACAATTGAAATTGTGAATTATAAACTTATATTATCCTAGGACTAATCTAACCTATTAGATAAGACAAAAGACGTAACGGAATATTTTTACCTTTCTAACTATACCATAAATATAATTTAGATTTTTTTCTAACTAGATATTAAAATCGTTGTATTGAAACTCCTAAAAACAAATATTTGCAGATCAAAAAAAAAATTTGAGCCTACCCGGGATTTGAACCCGAGACCTCAACCACATCATTCTCATACGCTATCATTTTGACACCGAGGCGTTAATCTTACGATCATCAAAAAAAAAATTATTAAAATTATTTGTATTGCTTAGGCCTGCTAATATCTGGTATTATAAATCGTAATTAAACTGTTGCATTGAGATGTGCCTCCTATGTCCAGCAGTGGACTGCAATAGGCCGATGATGATTGAGAGATCCTTAATGCAGAGAGATGGTGTATTAATTTACAAAAATTGTATGTAACATCAAGCTATTACCTTCACAAGTGAGGCAGTACATTTAGTCCTTTAAACTTCCTCATTCAAACTTCCTCTTTCCTTCTTTCATTATATAGATACGTTTATACGAACCAATTGGGAACACAGACGTAAAAAACAAACCCATGTCACGATAGCAATTAGTGAAGTGACCAAAACATTGCATTTCAATATATAAATAAATAAATAAATATTTTCGAACATCTAACACACAACGCCATCTAGTCCCAAGCTAAGCAGAGCTTGTGTTATGGGTACTAGACAACTAATACAAATACATATATACTTTTTTATTTGTAAATACATACATATTATACATAGAAAACACCCAAACTCCGAAACAAATATTTGTAGGTCATACAAACATTTGGTCCGACTCGGGAATCGAACCCGAGACCTCATGATCACCAGTCGCACACGCCAACCGCGAGACCAACGAGGCAGTCAATAGGCAGGCAATATATTTAAATAGATCCGTGGGTTCCAATAATACTTAATCAATCAGTAGCTGATTACTGTCCATATATATGTTAACGGAAATGTATGTAATTCCTGAAATCGCACGGAAATGTGTGAAATAAATTATATTATACTTACACATTACATATTTCCTACGAAATCTACACATTTCCTAAATAGCAATCGGAAATGTAAAACATTTAAGATATTGGTGGGTAATTATTTTTAGGTTAGGTTAGGTTAGAACATATGAACATATTATTATTATTTTACGGTATGACTGTTACCCGATTGTCTCAATAAGTGCTGTAATAAAAAAATATTATTAACAACGTGTTTTATTACAGAAAGCATTTACTTTATACATTTCCTAATACGATATTGGAATTATGTACAATTCCGAGGAAATTTATACATTTCCTAGGATATCTATGTATTAAATAGTTTTTCAAACAATATTTTATACATTTCCTAAATAGTATCGGAATTGTACACATTTCCTAGGATTTGTATACAATTCCTTGATTTCATACATTTCCGGTAACGTATACATGGACTACAATTAATAAAAGCGAGCATCCAGTGAAATGCACATCAATGCACGTAATTGATCTAATGTAGCTTCATCCGAGCCATGAGCAAACACCACACGTCGAGTGCGAGCGTTAATGAACATGGTTTCGAATGTCCACATATCATTTATTAACCACCGCGTGGTTAAATACATTTGATTTCCAGTTTATACGTTATATAACATTCGAAGTTGCTTTTGTTCTTATAATAAAAAGCCAATGCGTTTCCACAAGATCTTCTGATGGAATTTGCGCATAAGTGAGGATAGGTTTCTTAGTTAAGAGATCCTCCATACCTACTAATATCATAAACTTGAATGTAACTCTGCTGTCTATAACGTTTTCACGGCTAAACCGCTTCATCGATTTCAATTAAATTTATCGTGGTGTCAATCGATTTCTACTACGAAGTACATATGCTTAAGGTTTTAAGCTATTGCATAGCTTTTATCGCGGGCTTTGAGCGCGGCGACCGAATCAAGAAATACCGTAACTAAAATAAAACCAAACACCCGAAGCTCGCACGGATAGTGATGAGCTGCTCTGAAATCGGACGAATACGTAAGCAGCTGTTTGTGAGAAAGTATATCGGTGTATAGGTATCTATCATATCTTTATAATGCCACACTCACCGCATTTGCGCCCCGTAAGTATACATGTTCAAAGAAAAAAAATACTGCATAAATAAAAAATAAATAAATAATTATAATTGCATAGGTTGTGAAAAATGCTATGCAATAGCGTTACCGCGGCAGTCCCCGAGCCACACGTCTTTTTTTCTAAATATACGTTCCTAGTTCCTATTATTAGTAGTGTTTACAAATCTCCCGCAGACTGGCATTCTTTATACTAACAAACAATGTCTAAGCAGTGTGCCAATTCTAGTTTGTAATAATAACGCAGTAATAATATTTTTATTGAGAGCACAACGCATACTCTTGAAATAAACCAACACACGTATTGACGCTTGTGTTGTTTATCACTGTTCATACTTGACTTATGATAACACTATGTGAATGAGCTTAATTTGAATGTCCATTATACTGGACCATGATATAACGGACTGTGCATCAGATCATATATATATATATTCGTTTTCTAACATCTCATTATACACAACTTAACTTAATATGTATGTATATGTAAATATATAAAACTGGTGAATGCTGTGTCCTATTTTTATGTGTAAGCGTTAAATAAGGACTACCTACTTAAGGACAGACACAATAATCTTCTTTTGTGCTGCCACAAGTACTTACTATGATAGTACGAACTATTTAATTGAACTAATTAGAAACAAATATTGACTAGAAAAGTGATAAAGCGTATTTTCACAGATATCCAACCAGACGTGACGCACACATCTTCAGGTGCTCGTCGCGGAGGTGCTTTGGTCGCCGATCGCGTTCAATGCTATGCTCAACCTGAAGATACTGGCACCGGCACTGGCCGATGGAAGGTAATAAACTGTTCATAGTGTTAATCACACTAATATATAAATGCGAAAGTTTGTGTTTATGTTTGTCACTTCTTCACGCAAAAACTACTGAACGGATTTGGATGAAACTTTACACTAATATAGCTTATACATCAGAATAACACATAAGCTACTATTTGCCGCTATAACCGACATACACGCGGGCGGAGCCGTTTGCAACAGCTAGTAGATAATAAAGCGTAAGTCTAAAATATTTACTTGTGCCTCCTACACAATTCGTGTCTACCTAGTGTTTGGGCCTTTCAACAACTAAGCAATTTAAAATTACATGATTATTACCGTTCATGTAACCCATAGGTGAACATGTAACCCACACCATTGTTCACTGATTACCAAAAAGAATAATAGGTTGCAACAACAACAACAATTAGAAAACAACAACAAATGTTTTAGCAGTAAACTAAGATCAATTTTTACAATTTTTTATCAATTACATTATTTAATTAATTTTCAATTGGGATGCGGATACGAATGAAATATTTGATGATTGAAATATTGGAATGTTATTTACATATTTATACATTAAAATATGCCCTCTTACAGAAGATGAATGTCTTTTGGCTTAAAAGTAACTGATGTTCAGTAACGTGTTAAAGTAGCAATAATAGTTGATAATGTAAAACAGTGGTCATTTTCTTCTCACAAAAAAACTATGAACATATGTCATAAAATACTGTAAACGTCGATATTTTCCCGCCATGGCGTGGGTCGTAATTGATCCTACAATGTAATTTAACATGAAGCATGCAGTCTATCGCGCGTTAATTAATTACATTAGCAGTCGTGTTTTTCATCATTTTTAATATGAAAAAAACTCGAAAATGCGTAAAAAGTTATGTAAATTAATTAGGTTCTCTCACCTTGAATAGTCTTGTAAGTTTCCTGAAATAGCTGTTGTATAATGTATAATGTTTTGCATGTACTAATTTTTGTGAGTTAATACTAACCTTCGGAAGGCTATACTCGTATAACATTACACTAAGACCCATCGAAGCAAAACATCTATACTAATATTATAAACGCGAAAGTTTGTAAGTATGGATGGATGGATGTTTGTTACTCTTTCACGCAAAAACTACTGAACGGATTTGAATGAAACTTTACAGTAATATAGCTTATGCATCAGAATAACACATAGGCTACTATTTACCGCGATAATCGTCATATACGCGGGCGGAGCCGCTGGCAACCACTAGTTAATCATAAATATCAACATATTTTAACTGCTAGCAGGTATTCTATCTATATCATTGAATTCCCTATCTTTTATGCCTAGGTTTTATCGGAAAGACAAATTAAAATACACAAAATTAATACTACTTTTATTAAAATTTAAAGTATTTATCATGGAGCACTAAACTTTACTCTTCATATTCCGTTATTAAATTTGTACAAGGTGAGCTTGTTGCATGACAAAAACTTTCGTTTGATGCACACAACACAGCTACCGATATATTTAACAAGCAATTTCCTCATTGTAGGCTTTGTGCAGTAAACCGTGCCCACTAGACCTTTTATTCTTGTACCGGCCAAGCAAAATGTACAATGTAGAAATATCACTTTTTATAGGCAACAGGTACTTTCATAGTATTACTGGCATTTTGTGCGGCATCTCTAATTTAATATAGATCCTATCAATAAATTCCAGTATTCCTGAGGATGTTTTATTAAGTAATATAAGTACAAAGGTCATACATTTTTTCTACCTTCACGTGTATTGCAAATTTAATGATTCCACAAACAGCCTGTAACAGTCCACTGCTGGATATAGGCTTCTCTTTACAAAAGAGATTACCTTATTAAGACTATACTACCCTGGCCAGACGGGTTAGCATAGGGTTTGCTTCAAGTTTTCCTACTTTTTGCGGTGATGTTGTCGTACGTAGTATTCTCCCTTAGACCTTGTCCAGAAGGGGCGAATTCGCCACGATTCCCTCGCGCGTATCACGCGCGACCGTTGCGCCCAGAAGGAGCGTAACCACGCGCGAGTATTAGGGGACGAATAACAATTCCGTATCCAAATTTTGGCGCTCCATTTCCCTCGATAGCACACTCGCTCTGGAGTTCGCGCGTTAACTGGACGCAACAAAGCGTCTCTACTGTAGTATCTCAACTCGCGCGCAATACGCGCGAATCACGCGCGAGTCGAGAGTCTGGCGAAGTGCACGCGATTTACGCACGTATTTTGTATTCGCGCGATGCTTGTGAACGCGATGTATTGGCGCCTAGTATCTCGCTAATGCGTAAGTATTTCGCAGCGAATTCGCCCCTTCTGGACAATGTCTTAGTCGTCTCTTACGAAACCCATTGGATGAATAGGGGTGGTAACTCGAACTTAAACAAATTGCCTTTATTTAAGAGAAAATCAATCATATTTATTCTATGCTTTCATTTAGGTATCAGCAAAAATACAACAGCTATTGAACACTCTGAAAAGGCCAAAGAGGCGTCCCTTGCCCGAATTCTATGAAGATGATGATATAGAATTAGAGTTAGCTGCTAATCCCAAAGATCCTAATGCTCCAAAGCCAGAAGGTGGCACTATGACCCCTGCTGTTGGAGAACAGTTAGTAGTTCCTTCGGGACTACCCAGAAATCTTGAAGCAGCACTACAGAGATATGGGACGGCGTCTTTCAAAGCAAATGTAGCTACTGTTTTGGATCCTAACGGGAAACTAAGCAACTCCCTTAATTATGGTAAGTTTTAATTGAATTATTTTAGTTCTAGTTGCAAAAAGAACGAGATTTTTAAAGATTATATTGTTGATGGTTTGATATTAGATGTTATCGGTATTAATTATTATCTTTTAACTACTTCCCCCATACCAATTCGTTCTTGTGTTATGTCCCCAACGACAATAAGCTTTCGGCCATAAGGTTATCTTTAAACAAATGAAAAAGTTGTAAAAATAATTTTAAGGTCAACTCACCAATTAAATTGTGCTCAGAAAGTTTGAGTATAAAACAGCAACAAATCTTATAGAATAGTTGCGAGAGATAGAACTGTCGGTGCGCGAAACATATTCACTCTTATCGCCTTCTAGACTTCAGTGTATCAATATCTAGTATGAACGTGCACTTTTTATTTTACTTTGGTAAAATGCATGTCCCACAGCCTCGACTTGCAAGTCAACAGCTCTTTTATAAAGTGCCATTGTTGTAACCGGGGTTGGTCTTCTTCACGTAGATGTATTTTGTTAGTTTTTAATCTATTCAAAAAATGAAATAGATTTATCTTTTACCCTTAAATTTTTGTAATTAGAACTACGACTTGAGACGTACCTCTATATTTTTTTGTTACAAATAAGTGTTATATGATCGAAATTTTAGCTTAGAGAATTTGGCATTCCCTGCAACAAGTACTTTGAGTTACAGGTGGTGACCCTGACCTGCTCTAAGCTAGTGCTTACAATCCTATTGACCTACTTTCCTATGATCCATTCTATTTAATCTCCAGTTTCCAGTTGATGACAATGAACTTATCCCGCTGAAGAGGTGTGAATTTATTTATCTGTAATACGTTGTCTTATTTATTAACAGGTAAACTGCTCAGCCGCTCGCTCAAAATCGCTCACGCATTGCTCAACAGGACATTTACATCCAAGACCAGTAGTGGAGGACCTCTGACTGGGGATAGCTCCATTAAGCCGGGTGATCGCGTCGCCCTCGTATATCCTAATAATGATCCCATAAACTTTATGTGCGCTTTCTATGGGTGTCTCCAAGCTGGAATAGTACCGGTCCCGATAGAAGTACCGTTGACGCGCAGAGATGCTGGATTGCAACAAGTTGGATTTCTGCTGGGATCCTGCGGCATACAGTATGCGCTTACATCAGATGCATGCTTGAAAGGTTTGTATGTTTTATGACTAAAAGTCAAAACGTATAGTACTCAATGTACTTTGCCTTTACTAGTTTTAAAATCTAACATGCAACTATTAAAATCTAAAATTGATAGATGTTATTAGTCTTAAAAAAAATTTAAACAACCAGTATTTGATGGACTTTTTGTGGGACTAATCCCGCCCACACGCCCACCACTGTAACTCCTGTACACCAGGATCAACAGCGGTGACCCACGAAAACACCGAGTTATGACACTCGGGAAGTCCCAGGAAAAATTTAACTGTCTTGGAACCCGCAACGAAATTAATCAGAAGAAAACTGGAGGAGTTGGAAATATAATAAGTCCACTTCCCTCCTTAGCAAAGCGGGAGACAAAATGGAGTCAAAATAGGCAGACGCCTTTTTTAAACCGGGAAGCACCACGGATAAAAATATTATGGGTCCTAAGTGAGCTATATTTGATTTCTATAGTATGTATGGCAGAATCGCTTAAACGCACGGAAATTCACCGCAGTTGACACAAGATCCCCATAATATACTACCCCAGACGTCATTTGTAAGCTATTTAGCATCATGTTACGTTCATTGTACCAAAGACTACATTCCCAGAGGATATGATGAGCCGACTGTTCACAGCTAGAATCAGGTGTTGAGCATTGACACAATGGTGAATCGACTAATTTAAATGAGTATAGTTTGCTCTTAAAGTTACCGTGGCCTGTAAGAAATTGAGCGACACAGTGATCTACCTCGAGCCATGTCCTTGACAACCTTTCGCGAACAGATGGAAAGAACTGGTAAAGGTGGCGCCCCTTAGATGATTTGTCCCATCGTTTCTGCCATTCATCCAAGAGGTCGTTATAGACATTGGTTTTTTGTTGAAACAATCTTATGATTTTACCGCGGTCTCGTATGCCCAAAAAATCGCATTCCATGTTTTGTAGTGTGGAATAGTACATGGCTGCACGTCTTTGCACCTCGAGATCGACCGGAAGAACACCTGCCAACACCGGTAAAGCCTCAGTGCTAACCGTCCTATATGCCTTGCACAAGAAAATCAATGCAGGTCGTTGGCCTTGTAACAGTTTGCGACGGACAGCACCTACAGTCGCCCTATCTGCCCATACAGGAGCACCATAGCAAATAGAACCCAAATAAGTAGCTCCATATATGATCTTTAGTGTATTATATGACAGACCCCATGTCGCAGTTGATATCCTCGTCAGTGCAAAGAAACTCTTTTTAGACTTTTCATTAACTGTTCTAATATGTTCAATAAATGAAAAATTTCTTTCTAAAACCAATCCTAAATAACAAACCGAGGTTTTATTTTTAATAGTAATATTTTCAAATTTAATACAAGGCGGTGATTTGAGGTTACCTTTCAGAAGTAGCTGGAAGGTTTTGTTTGGTGCAAACGTCAACCGATTACGCCCACCCCACCGAGATATTAAGTCCAAACATTCACTGGCCAGCCTCTCAAGCCCCGTTCTAGTATCCGACTCTATCAATAACAAACCGTCGTCCGCGTACGCATTCAGGGTACATCCGGACGGCACAGGCATTGCCAGAAAATCGTCGAAGCCTATGTTCCACAAGTATGGTCCTAGCACTGACCCTTGAGGACACCCCATCGTAAGCGCCTTCGACACAGAATGATGCCCAAGTCTCAATTTAGTAGTACCTTGTAAGAAGTACGAGGAGATAAGGGAATAAATATTTTTAAAGCAACCTCTTAATTTTAATTTTAGCAATAGCATGGGCCACCACGCATTGTCAAAGGCGCCAGATATATCTAAGAAGATGCCTAAAACGTATTGAAAACTTGACTCGGTGACAGTTTTCCTTACAGATATAACCGCATCAGTTGTCGATTTTCCCAACGTAAAGCCGAATTGTCTATCATGAAATTTAACTCCACCCGGTAGAAGTCGTGGTACTACAAGACGCTCTAAAAGCTTTCCCAGCGATGGTAACAGTGTTATGGGTCGATAGGATTTAGGATCGTCCGGCGGCTTATCGCCGCTTTTTGGTATTATTCGAATATTACCGCACCGCCAAACACTAGGAAATACTCCTTCCGCAATGCAACGTTTAAAAACTGTTAAAACCGTATCACCCGAAAGTTTACAAGCTTCTTTTATCATTTTGTTTGATATTTTATCGTCGCCCGAAGCCTTATTTAGTGGCAATGACCTAACAATACTGAGGAATTCGTCTGAAGATGGTAAGTCAGACATTGGAGACAATGGTGGTTCAATAGCCCACTGCCTAATTTGTCGGTGATAATCCGTGTCATCCTCCGGCCGATCGTCAGGCACAAGTGATTCTAAAAGATATTCTGTGGTTTGTTCTACTCCTGTAGTATAACTATTATTAATTTTGATGTTCTGTACGTATGCAAGGTCGATTGATCTATTTGCTTTAAATTCATGATATGGACTATTTAATTTGATGGACTATATAATTATAAACGTATGTTCGCTAGTTTGAATATTATACATTATTAAATTTCTTGAATGAATACACAGTTAAAAGCGTGGAATCCTATTACAATTAATAAATATTTCGGACAGACAACACACAATGCCATCTAATCCCAACCTAAGCAGAGCTTGTATTATGGGTACTAGACAACTAATATGAATACATATATACTTTTTTGTATATCTATAATAAATATATAATTATAAAGCTGAAGATTATTTATTATAAAGCTTGTTTGTTTGTTTCAACGCGCTAATTTCAGGAACCGCTGGTCCGATTTGAAAAACTCTTTCAGTGTTGGATAGTACATTTATCGAGGAAGGCTATAATAGGCTATATATCATCACGCTAAGACCAATAGGAGCGGAGCACCAATGAAGAATGTTACAAAAACAGGGGATTTTTTTACGTTACGGGTATTATACATAGAAAACACTCAAACTACGAAACAAATATTTTCAGATCATACGAACATTTGTTTCGACCCGGGCATCGAACCGGAGAACACAAGAACAGCAGTCGCATACGCTACCTACCACTGCGTCACCGACTCAGTCAATTATGATCGTATCATACACACAGTATCAATTATTACACAAAATACTTAAAACTATATACTAAATAAACTGGTTTTCAATTTACTGGAAGCAAGTTTTGTATTATATAATGAACAGTGTACCCAACCTTATGTTTAGTTAGCAATAATATAATACTTTTCAATTATTTTCAGTTAAATATCTGCCAGTAATGTGTGTATAAGTAACTTAAAGCGTGTTTTGTGCTATATTCCAAAAACCCATGTAAAAAGAAATTGAATTCCAATTGAAGTCATTTAAGTCTCTATAATAATTTGATAAAAAAATTAAACAATCAAATTATTTAATAAAACAGTGAGGTTTTTGTTTTTGACAGTGATCGTTTGATCGGACGTTAGAAATTGATTGCCTTTCAAATGGTTTGCAAAGCGTTAAAAGGCTTCCATTAATGAAATGCTTCGTGAATGGAATAATTGTAGTTAAGGAATTCAGAAAATACTTTTCCGAATTACAAATAAAAGATTCGGTCCAGTTTTCATTCGTTACAGTTTTTCTCATAATTGAAATTGTTTCTACATTTTACAAAACACTTTAACAATTAACGGTTTCTTTTTGCGGTTTACTTGAGAAAAATGTATCTTTATCGTTACGTAATAGCTAGTTGTTATTGCTTGCCATACAATTCAAGTATGACAAGTATAAGAATGCAGTATTGTTTATTACAGCAATTACATAATAGTCCACTAACAAACATGGCCTATGTTTGACACACGTGTAAAAAAGTAATATAAAGACAAATTTAGTTTTTTTATCAATAAATACATAAAAAACACCCAAACTCCGAAACAAGTATTTGCAGATTATACAAACATTTGGTCCGATCCGGGAATCGAACCCGAGACCTGATGCACAGCAGTCGCGTAAGCTACTACCGCGCCACCAAGTCAATAATAATAATTTGTTATTTTTGTTGTAGAAAAACAAGATTTTTTAATATAAATTAAATCATCTTCATCTGCGTATTTTCAGAAAATTGTGTAATCTAAAAAAAATTAAAAACTCAAACACTGTTAAATTGTTTAAGCAACCGCAAGTTAGAAACAATTATTATTGAACCAAGTTATGGAACATGATACGACAACTACAACTCAACCGTGAAATAGTTGTCATACGTATGTCATACTTGGGTACTTTATACTACGCGTTCAACTTCAAATTTTATGAATAACTAGCTGACCCGGCGAACTTCGTACCGCCATATTTACATATCTGTCTCAGCTTCCCACAGGCAGAGTACAGTCGCGGACAAAAAAAAAGGACTTTTCCCGTTATCCTTTTTTTTTCTTTCTAGCAAAAAAAGAATGAATGAAACCGGACTATGTGTTATTGAATTACAACTTATTACATATTTTGACTTTCATCCCCTCTCTCCAAGAACCGTGCTGAATTTCGGTATAAAAAGTATCCCATGTCCTACCTCGTAGTACGAACTCATCATACGATCATGCCAAGTTTCATTTGAATCCATTCAGTAGTTTCAGCGTGATGCGCGGCCAAGATACAGACAAACAAAAATGAAAAAAAAATAAAGTTTTGGCTTCAGTATCGTTTATAGAGAGCCCTCCAATTTTTTTTTTCAATATATCTTCAATGTACAGAATTTGACCTGTTACATTTTTATTATATGTATAGATAGATGTGTATGTATCAGAAATATATAAGTTTGTTTATCAACAGTCTAGTGACCATAGTACAGGCTTTGCCTAGTTTTAGATCAGACGGCCGTGTGTGAGATGTGTGATTATAGTTATGTAGATAATATTAATTTGATACATACTAATATACAAAGAGTGAATCGTTGCTACGTATTCTCTCTCCGTCCATTTAGATTCTCTTTAACAGTACGAAAAGTAGTGAATTTCTGGCGACATAATAAAGATGATTCGCTTATTATTAATCATAGATGTTCTCAAGCAAATTTATATTAATTGGAAAAAAGAAAAATTTAATTTTAAACTGAAGTAGAATAAAAAATTATACCTATTTCTCAATTTTAAAAATTAATCAGGATTAGTACAGCGAACTTAAGTGAGTCTAGATTTTTCACTTCAATCTAAGTCTAGTTTATTTAGGTTTATTTTTTAACCAAATTTAAAAAAAAGTTGTAGGTTCACTTTTCTTAAGTTATTAATTATAAAATAAACTATCTATTATTCACAACTAAAGACAAACGCTTTTTAAGCTGATTTAGAAATTACTCTGACACATTAGCTATACACATGTCTTAAGCATTTTTTTTAAAACAAGCATAGATACAGCATGGAACTTATTTCCATCCGTTACCGTACCAAATCTATATTTCCAGTTGATATTTTTGCAACGAGATATTTTGAAACATGTTAGAGAGCTGATCTCCAATATGTTCAATCAACTGACAATCTTTCTAAACATCACTTTTATATCGTGTTCTTATATTTTGCCAATGTTAGTCGAAAATGATCGTACTTTGATATAACTTTGATAATTTTGGCAATGTATAAGAACCTAATTGATACGATAAATTGATAATGTATCATCATCTCGTCATTGTTTATTCGTCAACTCGTAGGTCTACCCAAGACTTCATCAGGTGACGTGGTCTCATTCCGGGGCTGGCCGTCTCTACAGTGGGTTTCGACAGAGAAGCTACCCCGACCTCCAAGAGATTGGATCCCACCGCCTCGCCCAGCAGAAGATAGCCCAGCGCACATTGAACACACTTCCGCGGCCGACGGTTCTGCGATGGGGGTCATCGTAACCAGGTGAGTTTTACTCAAAACTGATTCCTGACAAATGTAACGCAATGTTTATTAGTACTGTCGCCATCGACAACCTCTTATTACCAATAATCGTCTGGTCATATTAAATCTGTATTGAAATAGGAAATAAAAGAAAATTGTAAAACAAAGTGATAAATTAAATGATTTGAATGATTAACTTACTGAGAAAAAAATCTGTCTCCTGACTTTAATATACCCAGTTTCAAGAGCAAACAAAACTGTTCAAAACTTACGAAATAAAAATGCAAAGAGTAAAACATTGCGAAAGTTCTTTGTCTAAACTAGTGATTATAATTCGTCATCATAAAGTAGGAAAAGGTGGCACATACTAAGATCGCTATAATACTAATCCTTTTTGCCGTCTAACCAAAACCAAAGTATATATTATAGTAGATAAGTTTAAGTATACATATCAAGTGGATGTTGACTAGATGGTTTTGTTAGCAGTGTGATTTATCACTGCGGTTTAAAAGATGTTAGTTGATTCGGACCAATATCATACCTTAGGTGGTGGTATAACAGTCCCATACTGTGTAGTTTGATAAGTCCCGTTATTGTTGTGAAGAGGTGTATTATTTCAATGTAGTTTGTTTAGTTTAATAAAGACACCATCTAGAACTCGTAACTGTCCACCAGCTTCCTCAGAAGGCAGAAATTCAGTGCAAGACAATTATTTTGCCGCAATTTAATGTACTGACAATTATCTAGAAGATGGAGAAATTTTTCCTTTTAATAAACTTTTAATCGTCTTTGAGTGTGAACGAATGAAAAAAGTTATAAGTATATAACAGTCAATTTATTTCGAATCTATCTAGCAATTAAGTTAAAATTTTGTAGACTTATCAATTTCTTGACACACACAAAATTTTGAAAATTAATGTAGAAGATACAAAATATGAATGAGGAGAATAGTATAATGTTAATTGGACTACTGCCATTTTAAGAAATCGTGATTTACTTTTCTGTTCGTGTATTGGAACTGGGGCTTAATTTCTTTATCCGCTGCGTAAGAATGTTTTTTTCGTTTCAGAACGCCCACGATATCTCGAGCCTATATTGGTTTTTATTTTCCCCCCTTAATGGAATTTATTGGAGATTGTGACAATATTATTTGACACTGGGGTGTTGGTACATAGGGTTATTACTGTTATTACTTTTCAGTAAAATTAGAGGGTGATATGGTTGTATAGGAATTAAAATCCTTCTTATTGCAGTTTTTAATTGTTTATGACAGCCTAGGATTAATAATTTCGACTTAGGACCAGGGAGCTAACTAAGACTATTTGTTGCAGAGCCTCAATGCTGGCACATTGTCGTATGCTCTCAGTAGCATGCAACTACACTGAAGGAGAAAACATGGTGTGCGTACTTGACTTCAAACGGGAAACGGGGCTGTGGCACGCAGTCCTCGCCAGCGTGCTAAACGGCATGCACGTTATATTTATTCCATACGCTCTTATGAAAGTCAGCCCAGCCTCTTGGATGCACATGATTACTAAATACAGGTAAGCATGGTTACGGTTCAGATGTTGACATCTTAAGATTTCACTTTTGACTTAAAATAAGTAAGAAGTGGTAGGTGTTTAAATAGGTTAAAAAATAATACCTCCTGTTGTCTTAGTATAAATAATTCATTTTGCCGTAAATTTTAACTGTTTAATACAAATTTAATGTCATGTATTCCAGTGTTTTCTTATAGTTGTGTGTTAGATGTCCGAAATATTTATTTTATTTATTTAATTGAATATTGCTACCTAACTACTTTTTTCTTTTTTATGGAGTAGGGGGCAAACGAGCAGACGTATCGCCTGATGGTAAGCGATTACCGCCGCCCATGGACACTCGCAATACCAGAGGCGTCACAAGTGCGTTGCCTTTGGGGGTAGGGGGATGGGCCTCTGGTGTCCTCACTCACTCGGTGAAACACAGCGGAAGCGCTATTTTACACAGGTTTTCTGTGGCCATTCATGGCGAAGCGTGGCTCTCCCACGGTCAAATACTACTTATATACAAATCGGTAGACAGTAATATGAGCTAAAATATTTATCGCACAGGGCGTCAGTTGCTATCGTGAAGTCTCGGGACCTGCACTGGGGACTACTGGCCACTCGGGACCATAAGGAGATTTCGCTGAGTTCGCTACGTATGCTTCTCGTCGCCGACGGAGCAAACCCTTGGTCGTTGTCATCTTGCGATCAGTTCTTATCCGTATTCCAGAGTAAAGGTACAACAAAAATAACAGACTGTGAACCTATCAAATACACTTCTATTAAATTATATTACCGTCTAATAGACTGAGCACTGAACATCCTTTGTAATCGAATAAAACGTTCAACATCTGTTGCTGGTATATTTAAATGAAAGCCGCTTCCCTTTTCAATTGGATTCCGAAGCAAGATATCGTGAAATGCATCTGTAAAATATCTTTACCTTCATAGAATCTGGAAAAGCTTTTTCATTTCTTTTAACTTGTTGAGACTTTTCAATCGGATATAACAGGAAATATCGAACATTTTACAGTATTGACTTGCAAAAAACAAACATTTAAAATATTTTAAATAGGTACAGGTTTATTCACATTGTTAGAGATTGGTTGTAATGTTATTTTCGTACAGCAAAGTTGACACTACCACACTGCATATCTTTTAGTACGTAGTGTTGCGAGAATTCACTGGGCATTCTCACAGCTCTTCTCAGAAAACACGGTTCGGTTAAAATCGACCAGAAGAAACCGATATTTTAGGGTCATATCTCATAGCCTCAAATACACATCCACATCCTCACACTTTATGTCACACCCACACACAAACATATATATGATATAACTATACAAACTTATACTTGTGTGTGTCGACTACTGTAACTATAGGTTTGTTATTTTTGCCTCTGATTGGGCACTGACTCCCAACACACAGCTAACGCTACTTTGGGAGTCAGGGCTATATAGGGATTTGTAATCCATTTCTTGTTACAACAAAGATTTATTATTAATGTTTTTGCAAATTATGACCTTAGGAAATAAGATTATCTCGCCGATTACTTTACTAAGTGAGACTAAACATGTTATCTAGGTGTACGTGGTGATGCGATCTGTCCTTGCGCGTGCAGCAGTGAATCCATGACGGTGTGTGTCCGTCGTGCGGGTCGTGGAGGAGCGTCCGCTGGCCGCGGTGTTCTGTCCATGTCTGGCCTCTCTTATGGCGTGGTCAGAGTAGACGCTGAAAATTCACTTACATCATTGACACTGCAAGACTGTGGACAAGTCATGCCATCATGTAAGTGTACCATTTATGTCGCATACTCTTATAAATAGAACTAAAATAATTATTGGAATATTTCACTCTTACGACTTTAGTGTGTACCATATACTAGTAGAGTCCATTCGTTTAGATAGTGTTAGTACACCCGCACGCATTTGTGGTTATTGTTGTGAAATACGAATATGTATATAAATTCATACAATTGCCTAAACTGACAAATTATATTTACTTGAGGGTGTACGCGGCAGGTGGGTTATTTGAAGTCGTGGCGGCGTCCCTTTGACAATCAGCCGCACGTGCGGGGGTAGCGCGATCAAAGTTAACGTATCTAAGCGAATGAACTATACTTGCCATCAATTTCGCTTAAGTTACACGTAAATAAAAGTGAACATAATATTTATATATTTATATTTTACAATATTTTTTCTATTTGCCAGGTGTAATTGTGGTAGTAAAAATGGAAGGGCCTGCTTTCCTTTGCAAGACAGACGAAGTGGGTGAGATATGTGTGCTGTCTGGCGCGACTGGGTCTGGTTACTGGGGTCTCCCAGGCCTCACTAACACTGTATTCAGAGTTCGCCCGCTAGACTCCGATGGGGAGCCTATTGGAGAGGAACACTATGTAAGGAGTGGCCTGCTTGGATTCCTTGGGCCTGGTGGTAAGTAGTTATTTATGATATCTTGAAAAAGAACGGAAATAGGAGTAATGCGGGAGCTATTTGACTTGAACGAAGATGTCAAATGTTACACATTGTATGCCGTATTTTAAAACTTGCTCGTTTTTAATAAAAACCTTTTCTTTGATTCATAGAAATATTCATCATATCAGTTATTACAAAAAAAAAACCATAGATAAGATGATTTATTGTTTATTTTTTTATAAGCTCTGTAAAATAATTTCAAACAAAGTGGTCGTCCTCTATCTGCATTCGATATCAAATACCGAGAAATCACCAAATAAAGATAAAGAAAATCAGCAGTTGTTAACGTTAAAAGTTAACTAATATTTTTAACGATCATATGTATGTGTGAAATTAGTAGACGAAATAAATGTTAGTTTTAGATTGACGCCTAGCTTCTTATATAGGAGCTTGTAATATGTCACCGTAAGACTGTAAAAACCGTTAGATTATAATCTACCTAGCGAGATTGCAAACTATCGATAGATTGTCAACTGTGATATACTGCATACGTGCGTCAAATTGTCAACTGTCCCTGATTGGTTCGTTTTACAGTAAGCCGTTTAATGGCCATAGAGTTAGGTTAGAACTTCTTTGATTAATCACAAATTAATTTTACTGTCTCAACAATTTAATATAACTTATTCTAAACCTGTGAGGTATTTTCAACATGAAATCAATTTACAATCACATAATACTTTACATTCGGCAACAATGACGAATTAACAAACAAATATGGCCCGCGGGACATAATAACAATATAATTTTATTTGCTTAAATGTGGTACAAAAAGATGGTAAAAAATAAAAATAAAATATGCACGAAACACATTTCACCAGTAATAGGCATGCAAATTTAGTGTTGTTAACTATTTAAGTAACAGTTATTAAATTTCTAAAACTATATTAATTGCTAATTAGCAATAACGAATTAACTAAATCAGAATCAATTTAAAAAGATTACGTGTAACACTTTGAAAATACATACAAGAACTCAATACACACCTACAATGCATTTCCAAAATGATAGGACGGACACGAATTTTTTTGTAGGAATTCCTTAACGGAGTAATAACTGTTTTCTACCAACCATTTTCTAAGAACAACACAAAACTTATTGAGTGGTAGGTCAGTTATCCACTTGGGTATTGTGTTGTATATAAGGGGAGCCATATACACGCAATTTCGTCTAAATAGTTCGATTCTGGGTATTGGCATATTTAATGGAAGTTGTGTTGCTGCACGTTTGCTAAAATTAATTTTACTATTTAACATACATAATACTATCACCAATCAGCGCGCGACTTGCGATTCTTCGATACCATTTCACAATCTTTCGAATGTTTGCAATCTCGCGAGATAGATTACAATCTAAGGGTTTTGACAATCTGCCGGTAACATATACATGTATTAACATAGGTCTGGTGTTCGTATGCGGTTCCCGCGACGGTTTGATGACCGTGACGGGACGCAAGCACAACATGGACGACATTATCGCCACTGTGCTGGCCGTGGAGCCGATGAAGTTCATATACAGGGGCCGCATCGCCGTGTTCTCTGTGCGTGTGCTGCGAGACGAACGCATCTGTATCGTCGCCGAACAACGACCGGACTGCGGTGAAGAAGAGGTACTTTATTTTACTTTGTCTTTATTAATCAAATTTGGGTGTTTTCTAGTTATTATATGTATATACACACATCAAAAGTGTCTAGGGATCAACATATGTGTCTAGGGATCAACATATATTTTTGCAATAACTTTTCTCCTGATTGATATTAATTAAAATGTTCTTTAAGGATTCATCAAATAAAGTGTTTTCGTTTGTCACAGTAACGATAAACCAAGTCACCTTTGCATTAATAAAGAAATTTGCCATTTTCCTAATAAAAGGATTTTTGACATTTGAACCACTAACATTAAAGTTCGAAAAAAAGACTGAAATAACAGTTTTCTTTAAAATTTTATTAGGTAACTTAAACGATTAATAATCCGTGTTTCTACCGCGAACACTAACAACACAAGAACATCGGTTTGGCATACTCAAAATGAGTTCATCCAAACACGCTGTGGAATGGCCGCCCATGTTCGTTGCAACAACAAAAAAAGGTCTTCTTGCGACTGGATACCCTCCATATTCGGCAGAGCTCTTCTCTGTAGCATATCCCATGCATGCTCAATCGGGTTCAAGTCTGGCGACTGAGCAGGCCAGGGCCAAAGCCACATCTCAATCTCAAGAAATCCGCATAAAAATGCTTGATCCCTAGACACTTTTGATGTGTGTATTTACAATAAAAAGTATGTATGAATTTAAATCAGATGTCTATGTCTGGTACTCATAATACAAGCTCTGCTTAGTTTGGAAATAGATGGCTTTGAGTGTTAAATGTCCGAAATAATAATAATACAATTTATAAAATACTCAATACTTGCCGCATTACTCGTGAATTTCTAAGAACTTCATCTACATCATCCTCTTACTCAATCTAACGTATCATGCTTGGTTTATATAACACGTTTACACACGTATACTTCTACTCCTCTAAAAAGGAAGATAAATTAAAATGAAAATAATATAATAAAAATTAATGAAAAAAATGCAAGTCCGAATTTGAAGCTAGAAGGCGCCGGCATTTCGTAAGACTTACTGTGGGGTCGCGATGATGCAATACATTGTAATAATAAAATGCATGATCAGCTAATGTAGCACATCGCACCTCGGGCTCGACAGGGCTCCGCTGGAGTCTTCAGTCAGTCCGCACCTTCGAAATGTAACACACGTTTGGTTGGACTAGTCAGTCCGCACCTCCGATAGCTAACACACGTTAGTGTCAGGCAATCTCAGTCACTCAGCTCAAGTAATTAATGTATCCACTCCGCTCAACTAATTAATGTACAGATGAACGCGAAATATATTCGGTTTACATAAAGAACCTTTTATTTACAACTACAACAACTACAACATTACTATATTAGCGACATATGCTAAACTTACTTTGGGAAGAAATGTCAAAACAAACCATGAAGGTGGAAATAAAAGCTTAGCGAGTACAATATAAAGTCTGCATTGGCTTTTTACTGCAGGTCGCACAGTAAGACTTTAACCGTTTTCTTATTATTTAGCCTATAGACTGCCTCGTTGGTCTCGCGGTTGGCGTGTGCGACTGCTGGTCATGAGGTCTTGGGTTCGATTCCTGGGTCGGACCAAATGTTTGTATGATCTACAAATATTTGTTTCGGAGTTTGGGTGTTTTCTATGTATAATACACACATCAAAAGTGTCTAGGGATCAAGCATTTTTATGCGGATTTCTTGAGATTGAGATGTGGCTTCGGCCCTGGCCTGCTCAGTCGCCAGACTTGAACCCGATTGAGCATGCATGGGATATGCTACAGAGAAGAGCTCTGCCGAATATGGAGGGTATCCAGTCGCAAGAAGACCTTTTTTTGTTGTTGCAACGAACATGGGCGGCCATTCCACAGCGTGATTTGGATGAATTCATTTTGAGTATGCCAAACCGATTCTTGTGTTGTTAGTGTTCGCGGTAGAAACACGGATGATTAATTGTTTAAGTTACCTAATAAAATTTTAAAGAAAACTGTTATTTCAGTCTTTTTTTCGAACTTTAATGTTAGTGGTTCAAATGTCAAAAATCCCTTTATTAGGAAAATGGCAAATTTCTTTATTAATGCAAAGGTGACTTGGTTTATCGTTACTGTGACAAACGAAAACACTTTATTTGATGAATCCTTAAAGAAAATTTTAATTAATATCAATCAGGAGAAAAGTTATTGCAAAAATATATGTTGATCCCTAGACACATATGTTGATCCCTAGACACTTTTGATGTGTGTATGTATGTATTACAAAAAAAAGTATATATGTATTTGTATCAGTTGTGTAGTACCCATAACACAAGCTCTGCTTAGCTTGGGACTAGATGGCGTTGTGTGTTAGATGTCCGAAATATTTATTATTATTATTGCCGTCCACTGATGAATAAAGACCCTCTCTCAAAAAGCCCCAATATTTTAATTTACTTATGGTTTTATTTTTCTATGCAATGTCTGAACTGAATGTTTCATTAGAACACTGAGTGTTACCTCCCTTATTCAACTAATAAATGTCGTAAGTACAGACTAAGGGAGCAAATTGAAGACTGTACGGTAGGCCTAGTAGTTTAAGCGGCCGCTAAGCCGCTTCCTACTGCGCCAAGTGTTGAAGGTTCAAATCCCACATGGGACAGCACTTTGTGTGATACATAAGTTGCTGTCCCACATGGGACAACAATTTATGTGATCCACAAATTGTTGTTCTGAGTCTGGGTGTTCTTTGTGTCTGTTTAATGTATGCTTGTTAAGTCCCGCGCGACACAGGATGTATATTCCTAATGCGGGAGTTGTCTTAAAACGATTCAAGACAGTACTGCAAACAGAAGCAAAACTTCAAACAAAACCTATACTGGCCACTAACTTATACTGGCCCGCGCTGATAAAGCGGGATAAAACCTCGTTTCTAAGGTTTTCTATGCCAGCAGAGTCATATTAATCGCTAATGATGATGTAATAATGTTATATAGCGTTTAGTAGTAGTACAAAAAATTTGTTCAAAAAAGTTATTCATCAAACTATGACATAATAGTGTGAATTACTTGCCCAGTTACCTACTGTTATTCTATTTATTATTAGTTTTAAATCAGATGACAGTAAAAATTATATTAAAGTCGACAACTTCGCAATAATTTGTATGACGTCATTACTCATTTTCTGCTGTAATGAACGTAATTTACCGTTAGGTAGAGGAAGGGGATTTGGGTATTGGCCTCCGGTATCCTCACTCATTCGGTGAAACACAGGGCAAGCACTATTTCACACCGGTTTTCTGTGAGGCCGTGGTATCACTCCGGTCGAGCCGGCCCTTTCATGCCGAAGCGTGGCTCTCCCACCCGTTTCTCCCGTTTTGTATTATATTTGTTGGTTTAGTAAAAACGATTTGGGAAAACGTGTCCATTCATATAAATTACCATAAAACGTCCCTAAATATTTCATAACCCTCCGAACATATTTAATGAATCAACAATTATACTACAAAAACTAGTTCATAATTTAAAAATAGAGCACATAAATGAATGACATAAGTGAACCACTCACGATACACCCACGATGAATTGGAATATAATTACAGCAATTTGGCCATTATTGTGAAGTTAAAATCAATATTCGTTTATGCTCAAGTGTCGCTCTCAAACGACAATTACTTATCGTATCGCAGTATTCTATAATCTACGACACGGATGCAACAAGTATCTACTTAAATAATCACTTTGGACCTAGTGTTTGTGTTTTAATCTAGTCTTTTATGGATGTGTTTTGGAATGATTTAACAGCATTCGACGAGATTTCTTTTATTGGGAAGATGTTTACAATGATCTCAAAAATATTTATGACAGAAGGTTATTTTTTTACTTTCAAAGGAGAATCCAAAATGTGTTGTGTTTAGTTTTAGGTGTTTATATTTTTATGCATAAAAAATATTTAAGCCATATACCATCTTCCAAGATTATTTGGGATCGACTATCAGTTTAACCAGTTTTACCTGAATATCAGTTTTTCCACGGAGCGATTGGCATCGGACCTCCGCAACCCTGAAGGCGAACTGGATCCGAAGTTTGAACTAGTTGTCAGTATATTTGAGGGCACTGACTGCCCAATAACGATTGCCATAGATCTTCATGAAAATCGAGACCGACAGCTTAACGTGCTCTCTGAGACACGGGCGTGAAACACCGACGGACTTCCATACTCCGGGCTGTTATCAAGAATTTCCTTCAAGAAAAACCTACCAACATTTTTCGCCCCGACCCGGAAATCGAACCCGAGACCTCTTGATTGAAAGTCGCATACGCTAGACCAATGAGGCAGTCTAAGAAAGGGCTATACTGCTATATGCCCTTTATTGATAACTAGCTGACCCACGCAACCTCGTTTACGTCTCCTATTGTCCGTAGCGTAATAATTTTCCCCCGTTTTTGTAAAATTCTTCATTGGTGCTCCGCTCCTATTGGTCTTAGCATGCCTATACCTATAGCCTTCCTCGATAAATGGGCTATCTAACACTATTTTTTTTTTATTCGGACCAGTAGTTCCTGAGATCAGCGCTTTCAAACAAACTCTTCAGGTTTATATATTAGTCTATGGAATATGTCGAAACTGAGATTAGCATGTTCAAACAAAAGTAATAATCAATAAAATTTACATACGTAACGGAATTTTAGGATTAAATAAAACTTGAATTGTATCCTGCACTAAACAAACGTAAGGGAAGTTCTTCTAACTCCGATACAATACGTTTTAGTCATGTTGTTTTTATTGAAATGACCTAATTGTGTTTGTTACTCACATGATTGTATTTGGCTGGTCGACAATTCACAAGCTGACTCAATTTGCGGTGAGCTTCTGGGTTAATGTATTACGTTCATGGTTTTTTTTTATATATTATCCTGTTTTTCCTCATTGCCTGTATCTTAAGAATGAATAATGTTTTTACCACTTCACTAGTATTATTTATTAACCATATTACCGTGGGAGAGCCACGCTTCGGCATGAATGGGCCGGCTCGATCGGAGTGATACCACGGCCTCACAGAAAACCGGTGTGAAATAGTGCTTGTGCTGTGTTTCACCGAGTGAGTGAGGATACCGGAGGCCCATACCCCAACCCCTCCCCCTATATCCCCCCCATCCCCATCCCCCAAAGGCCGGTAACGCACTTGTGACGCCTCTGGTGTTGCGGGTGTCCATGGGCGGCGGTAATCGCTTACCATCAGGCGATACGTCTGCTCGTTTGCCGGTCTATTCCATAAAAAAAAAACCATTCTCATTGTGTTAGGAATGGATACCGTAGTGCGCATTGTGGTTATTATTTAATCACAGATTCAACTTTTATGTCATTGTACTAACACCGACCGTAGAATTTAAAAGTTAAATAATTGAACTCTTGTAATGAAAACAGATATTCTATCCATCATTACGACCTTTCCCATGTACTATATAGTTACTTATTATCTATTTTCTTGCTACGTTATACGAAAAATACTCTTGAATTCGAGATAGGTGTTTCAGTTACGTCGTATCAGCATTGTTATATCCTTTTAGATATACACACTGTATGAAAACGATCGAATGTGTGAAGGGAAAATAGGTTTAAAATATGACATTACTTATTAAATACTTTGAATATAATTAACTACCTCGGTGGCGCAGTAGTAGCGTATGCGACTGCTGTACTTGAGATCTCGGGTTCAATTCTCGGGTCGGACCAAATGTTTGTATGATCTACAAATATTTGTTTCGGAGTTCGGGTGTTTTCTATGTATAATATAATCTAGTACCTATACAAAAAAAGTATATATATTTATATCAGTTGTCCAGTAGGTAACCATAACACAAGCTCTGCTTAGCTTGGGACTAGATGACGTTGTGTGTTAGATGTCCGAAATATTTATTATTATTATATTAATACCTAAAATATTGTACTTACTCCATACTATTTTTCACTTTCCAGTCATTCCAATGGATGTCCCGAGTTCTCCAAGCGGTGGACTCTATTCATCAAGTGGGCATTTACTGCTTGGCTTTGGTACAGCCTAACTATCTGCCGAAAACTCCCCTGGGCGGTATACACCTCAGCGAGTGCAAACGTCGTTTCTTAGAGGGCACGCTTCACCCTGCCAACGTACTCATGTGCCCACACACCTGCGTTACCAACCTACCCAAGCCTAGGGAAATACATTCTGGTAAGTTATTCTCATATATGTATTCAAACATTTTAATACTGTGCGTGCGAGCTCGGCGTTTTTGCGAATTTTGTTACATGTATTCGGTTATACTTAGAGATGTTACATTCCGAAGTAAAAAAACATGTTTCAACAGCAGCAGGCGGCCCTTGCGACTTGTGTGCAAATATCTTTAAAGGAAGCGTCACGGAAAATATTGAGTACGCTTGAAACCCCATGGGCTTTGTAACCGACTAATTGGCTAAATTTTAATAGATTCGCGGTTTAACCGATTATATAAATACAAACAGTAATTTCACTATTTATTTTCTGAAAATTCAATCCCATGTAACCCTATTCATGGTCAATATTTTTCATGCTTTAATTTTCATTTGTGCGGTAACATCTGACCGCTTTTTGACATAATAATCGTTTAAATAGTATAAAAGTAATAATAAAATCGTAAAATAAACGTTACAAGCAAAAACCATTTACCCCGCACGGACAAAGGAATGCTTGCCTATTTCAACTCATTTTTAACCGGTTCGGATTCGGTTCTTCGGTCTTCGGAATCTTCGGACAACTTCTTGACTCACTCGTAATCCACAAATAATGGTTAAATATTGGAATATTGATAGGTACACCCAACATATTGATGTCAATGAGGCGGATGTAATGTGTTTTTTGTACTTGGAGCACCTCCAAATTTCCGAACCGCCGAAACTGACCGAAACCGAATCTTCTGTCGGTCACTAAAACAAGTTAATTTAACCATTAACCATACCTGTTTATATATATAAATATACTAGCTTTTACACGCGGCTTCACTCACGCAGACATTCATCCCCTGATTTACCCCCTTAGGGGTGGAATTTTAAAAATTCCTTTTTTAGTGCTCACTTACGTTATATAAAGAACCTGCATGCAAAATTTCAGGATTCTAGTTTGGGCTTTTCGTTGAGCTCTGGGTATGTCAGTCAGTCAGTCACCTTCCTCTTTTATATATATAGATTTGGAACTGGTACGTAACTCGTACATGTTCGTGTGTTTTTATTTTCAACCTCAAAATATTACTGAAATCATTATCACAAAATATTGTCATGCAAATGCTCAGAATGGCTGCATACCAAAGAAAACATCTTCTAGAAAATTAACATTATTACTGGTTTTGGATAATTTGGTCTCTATTTGTGATAACTTCACTCATAAAGTTTAAAATGATTGTTGTAATAACATAACTTAAACGCGTATTTATGCAAATGCATAGTTAAATATTTACAAAGCGAAGTATAACTGTGTAACACTAACCAACTTATACCTATATATAAACGACAGCACCGGCCAGCTGGTGAAGCAGCATGCGATATTCAATTTATTAATTTGTTCGCTTTTATTTATTTTTAGCCATCACGTCACACATACAAAATTCTTAGAATATCAAAGATTGTATTAAAAACAAATTAACCCCAGTGGTCCTTTGACAGTTTATGGCCCGGTCCTTGGGTACATTTATACACCTGTCATTGTTGAGTGTTAATTTCGTTTGTTGAGTGTTAATTTCGTTTTTTGGGTGTTAATTTTGTCGGTTTAAGACTCCCTTTCGATACATTGATAAATACTTTAATCTAGGTTCAGGAATGCCGTCAACAAAAGTAAAAAGGCAGGCAGAAGTATTTTTTAAAGTGTTTTAGTTAAAAAAAAAATTTTTAGATATACGTAGATCTATGCGTGCTTTATGCGAAATTTTTGTTAATTTTCAAAAGTGTAGATCCAACACCTGTAAATTAATGTTATGTTGGATTCAGATGTTGGACCAGCCTCGGTGATCGTGGGCAATCTAGTGCAAGGCAATCGTCTGGCATCTGCACAAGGCCGAGATATGGGATACACAGACGACTCGGATGCTGCACGCAAGGTGAGAAGAGTTTTTTTCTTATTTTGTATATTAAAGACATTACATATTTAAAATTCTAATGCGACGACAAGTACTGGTAAATTATCGCGGCCAATTATAAGCATCATCGTCATCAGCCTATTGCATTCCACTGTTGGACATTTTGATGTTTTAAAAAAGAGTCCTTTTTACAACTATTTGTCTGAATTTCAAGAATTTTTGACTCTTGCATACTTGTGTAAACTTGTATCTCGTACAGTTATTTAATCAACTAAAATATGTTTAATCTGTTTGGTTACAGTACCAGTTCATATCCCAAATCCTGCGATGGCGCGCGCAGAGCACCTCAGACCACGTAATATTCACTCTGTTGAACTCGAAGGGCCAAGTTTCAAAAGTTCTCACTTGCGCAGAACTTCACAAGAAAGCCGAACGCATCGGCAACTTGCTGCTAGAGAAGGGCCGTGTCAACACCGGTGACCACGTCGCTTTGATATTCCCACCTGGTTTAGACCTCATTTGCGCCTTCTATGGCTGTTTATACGTCGGTGCGGTGCCTGTCACTATACGCCCACCGCATCCACAAAATCTCCACACAACTTTACCAACTGTCAGAATGATCGTCGACGTTAGCAAGGCTACTTTGGTCCTTTCCAACCAATCTGTGATAAAACTTCTCCGATCCAAGGAGGCTAGCAACGTCTTGGACAGTAAGGCCTGGCCCTTGACACTTGACACCGATGACATGCCTAAGAAGAAATTACCCATTCTATACAGAGCACCAACAGCTGAAATGCTGGCTTATTTGGATTTCAGTGTATCAACTACCGGAATGCTTGCTGGTATAAAAATGTCACACGCGGCCGTAACTTCCCTTTGTCGTTCGATGAAAATCGCTTGTGAGTTGTACCCGTCTCGTCATATAGCCCTTTGTCTTGATCCATACTGCGGCTTAGGATTCGCTTTATGGTGTCTCAGCAGCATCTATTCGGGACACCATTCAATTCTGATTCCACCCTCGGAGGTAGAAATCAATCCCGCTTTGTGGCTGAGCGCAGTTTCCCAGTATAAAGTACGTGATACATTCTGCTCTTACGGAGTAATGGAGCTATGTACTAAAGGGTTGGGTAGCTCCGTGAATCAACTAAAAGCAAAAGGTATTAACCTATCGTGCGTGAGAACGTGCGTGGTAGTAGCCGAGGAGAGACCACGTATCAATTTAACGAATTCATTCTCTAAGCTGTTTTCGGCTCTCGGCCTAAGTCCACGGGCTGTCTCCACGTCATTCGGCTGTCGTGTTAATATCGCTATTTGCCTGCAAGGCGCTTCTAGTCCTGAACCGTCTACAGTATACGTAGATCTTCGAGCTCTGAGAAACGATCGCGTATCACTGGTAGAACGCGGCAGTCCTCACTCTTTATGCTTGATGGAATCCGGCAAGTTACTACCAGGTGTCAAAGTAATCACTGCTAATCCTGAAACTAAGGGCCAATGCGGTGATTCTCACTTGGGTGAAATTTGGGTGCAGTCACCACACAACGCCAGCGGTTACTTTACGATTTACGGCGACGAAAGCGATTATGCTGATCACTTCAGCGCCCAACTGGTCACCGGTAATACCGGGGAAGTATACGCTCGCACTGGTTACTTAGGATTCTTGCGACGAACAGAGATAACTGCGACCACGCAATCCGATGACACGTCTTCTATTTTGGCGCGGGACAGTGACAC
The DNA here is from genome assembly GCA_949125395.1 of Diaphora mendica. Lineage (NCBI taxonomy): Eukaryota > Metazoa > Arthropoda > Insecta > Lepidoptera > Erebidae > Diaphora > Diaphora mendica. The sequence continues at coordinate 6,404,900 of OX421312.1, read as the reverse complement.
TGAATCATTGGCCTCGGCTTGTGGAAGTGTCAGCAATATTGGATCTGATACTCATGACACACATGACGCAGTCTTCGTCGTGGGAGCTTTGGATGAAACTATTATGCTTCGTGGGATGCGATACCATCCGATCGATATCGAGAATTCAGTAATGAGGTGCCATAAGAAGATCGCTGAATGGTGAGCATTTTTTATGTAAATATCAGAAGAAAGTAAGAAGTAGATTGTAGCTAGGTTCTAAAGGATTTAAAAATATCCATTTCGAAAAAGAAAAGGCTCTTTAATTGATTTTTTATTGGTATTGTTTTTGGTTTGGTCATTGAAAGTTAACTTACATTGCAAATTCCATAGTAGGGTACTAAATTGCATCTTTGACCTGATTGTGTCAAGAATACTTAGGGTTGCTCCTTTTTAGGATACCGAATTCCTATTTACATTTACACATTACATTACATATACAAACTCTCCTGCGTTTGTTTGTCGGGTAAAGGGATAAAACAAGTTAGTAAAGTTAAAGTTACAGCCCTGTGAATATTTTTCTTTTTACTTTTGTTTGTTTAAATCCTATTTGTTTACGTGGAAACCCATGATTTTATTGTAAAATTTAATTTAATAAATTTTATTTTATTAATAAATTTTATATTTTATTTTATTAATTAGTTTTTTTTTTTTTTTTTTATTACATCCGTAAATGCACCAATAACTACATTCGTTTTTAAAGAAACCCATAGTTACCTTGAGTGCTACTAACTTGTGCGTGTATTGATTCCAGTGCCGTGTTCACGTGGACCAATCTGCTGGTCGTGGTCGTAGAGCTGGACGGTAACGACAGCGAGGCGCTGAACCTAGTGCCGTTGGTGACCAACACAGTGCTAGAAGAGCACCATCTCATCGTCGGCGTGGTCGTAGTAGTCGACCCCGGAGTCGTCCCTATAAACTCCCGAGGCGAGAAACAACGCATGCATCTACGTGACGGATTCCTCTCCGACCAAATCGATGCGATATACATCGCGTACAATATGTAGGAGGACCAGTGGCCTCGCCGCCCCTCAAACAAACAACCCACCACAACCCGCTGCTGTTCCGAAGCTCGCGTACCGAGCAGAACCCGTCGTTGACACATGAACCTTCTTATCTGATATTCTTGGTTAAAATTACGGCTTGATTATTCCAAATGCTTAATTTTAATTATTCCCGATATGTTCGGCTTTTCAACGTATGAAAGTCGAGCCGTCGTTTTGCACTTTTCAAGGCAGTGTAGGCTTTTGTTTACGACCCCATCTCCCTTCGTGTTTGATAAATATGTATCGGAAGATCTAAAGACTGCTCACGCGAATTATTGTAATGCGTTGCGATATTGAATATCATTTAGATTCGCAACGAGACTGATGTAAGTCTGAACTTTACTTAGATTGTTTTAACCTTTGTCCCTTGCAAACGATTTAACTGACTCTTTACTGACGCGAACTTATGTAGGGTAGACCTACGTTTGTTGGTCGTGCACGTACGACATCTTTGATTCTGCATTGGCACCATTGATATTGATTGAAACGGACTTTCGACAACGCTTAACAGACGATTGCTACATACCATCGACAAGATAATTAGGACTGTCATTACGAGTAATAAAGTTTACTTTTCAAAAATGAAAAAATCTAAAGTTAAACAAATTTTATGCGGACATAGTTCGTTTAGCTAAAACGATTCTTGTAACACTGTCTGTTGTAAGATTAAGTCGAACATTTGTTATAATATTTTACCAAGTAAATGATAATTAACTTTGAAGGATGGTAGTTGAGATCATTGTGAATCCCGTGTGGGCAGAATCAACGACAAATACGAGTGCAAATGTAGTATTGTTAGTAGGAACAATAAAAAAACGAATGAAGATAATGATTAAGTTTTATTGTACCACAACTATACTGTTTGTGATTATTGTGAATCAAATAATGTCTAATGCTAATGTGTACGTTGAATTATGTATTAAGACTATATATACTTAGTGTTAGTGATTATTTCAAAAGCGTATTGCATTTAAAGTGTTATCGTTAGACTCTCGGTACTTTGTCGTTGGATATATTTTGACTCTGAAATATATAATTTTGATCTGTTGAAGTGTTTTTAGGTTCGTAAAAATGTATTATGATGTAATCGTGCTTTCTTATAGTTGATATTGAGTAGAACTCTCGCCGAGAGCATTGCGTTTGTGTTCATTAAACTTACCAAGTGACATTGAGTGTTTAGCATTACCTACTTCTGTGTCGGTGTAACAGCCGTTCTTATTGATGTTCTCTCTGGATTTTGATCAAGTGTCGTAGTCAGCTTGTCGTAGGACATATCGTTGTACGTTTTCGAGTCTTCGTGTATCGCAGTTTGGAGCCATTAACGCTTACCAAACACATCTGTTTTACATCTATTCAGTGTTAGATCTCAATTAATAACAATTAGTTGTAATAATTAATACGTAATATATGAAAGTGTTGACAAACCTTCAACAGATTGATCGAAACTAATAATCAATATATGATTAGCTTTATGTTCATTCCACTATGCGTTCTGAACGATTTTTACATAAAAAGTAATATAATAAAAATAAATGTTCATCTTTATTAGATTCCATTATATACTTCTATTTTATTATTTTGTAATTATTTATTACTAAATTGTAAATATATTTTTGTTATTTAATTTTATGTTAAAAGATTTCCTTATTTAGCTTTTAATGTTGTTTTATATGACGATTTAATTATATAATTAATTGAAATATCAAAATTGTATCGATCAATACTTTCGTGTAAGTTAATTAATATGTTAGAATACCGTGAGTTACTTTAATGGAAATATAAGTTTTACAATTATTACAAAATGTAGTCATTAAATAAGTATACAAGTAGGCGAAACTCAGTTTTATGAACAAATGTTTCTTATTTGTAATCCTTATTATATCCGATAAGCCGTATAAGCATAATATAAATGTTCGGGATGGAGTAGTAATGTATAAGTTCACCGTGTCTCAGGCAGTTCAGCACCTTTATACAGATCTTACATAATATATCATACATTACCTTTCTTTTGGTATAATGCGTTGCGCACAAAATTGACAACAAACTTTTGTTATAAAAATGTACGTTACTTTGACCTTTCCCTCGGGATATTTGTATTGTTTTGACATCACTTATGAACTTTGTGACAGCTTTTACGATTTGTGATTGTTTTTAAGGAAATGAATAAATAAACATGCATTCAGATTGAATAGTTTTATTAAGTTCAAACATTAAATCACATGGTGAATCACACACATATTATTATATATACCATATAACAACAGAGGCTAACGCCGCGGGGCAAAGCTTGTCTTAAAAAAGTAGCCTAAGTTACTCCTTACATCATGAGCTATCTGCTAGTGAAAGTGCCGTCCAGCCGTTCCAGAGATAAGTCGGAACAAACAGACAGATAGACAAAAATGGAAAAAAAAATTAGTGAAATAATATGTAGTAAACATACATATGCATTTAGTAAAAAGCGGTTATTTTAATGTATGGCGCTGGTCTCGCAAAAGAAAACACGGTATGTTTTTGGTTCCAACGTTTTCGTTCTGGAAATTTCGACCTTCAGACCTTCATATTAAGCCCCGTGGACGGCCTTAGACCAAAATGGATAATGAATATTTAAATTGTGGAAGCGTATCCATCGCAAACCAATTCACAGTTAGCTGCAGGCTTCACTGTAAGTGATAAAACTGTTTTAATCCACTTGAAGCAAATAGAGCAAATAAAAAAGCTTGAACGGTGGGTACCTTGTTAATTGAGTGAACCGAACCAGCAAACACGCGTCGACTGCTGCGTTAAATCGCTCAATCGGCATAGTAATGAAGGGATTCTAAAAATCGGGCCAATGTGATGAAAAATGGATCCTGTACGATAGTTGGAAGTGCTCGTCGCATGGCCGAACCCTGAAAAACTAGCCAGATCATGCCCCAAGCGAAAATTTACTCAAAACAAGTTACTTGTAACTGTTTGGTGGACTAGTGCCGGTGTCGTTCACTACAGCTTTCTAAAATCCGATCAAACGATTACGGCAGATATCTATTATCGGCAACTGCAAACTACACACATCAAAAGTGTCTAGGGATCAACATATGTGTCTAGGGATCAACATATATTTTTGCAATAACTTTTCTCCTGATTGATATTAATTAAAATTTTCTTTAAGGATTCATCAAATAAAGTGTTTTCGTTTGTCACAGTAACGATAAACCAAGTCACCTTTGCATTAATAAAGAAATTTGCCATTTTCCTAATAAAAGGATTTTTGACATTTGAACCACTAACATTAAAGTTCGAAAAAAAGACTGAAATAACAGTTTTCTTTAAAATTTTATTAGGTAACTTAAACAATTAATAATTCGTGTTTCTACCGCGAACACTAACACAAGAACATCGGTTTGGCATACTCAAAATGAGTTCATCCAAATCACGCAGTGGAATGGCCGCCCATATTCGTTGCAACAACAAAAAAAGGTCTTCTTGCGACTGGATACCCTCCATATTCGGCAGAGCTCTTCTCTGTAGCATATCCCATGCATGCTCAATCGGGTTCAAGTCTGGCGACTGAGCAGGCCAGGGCCAAAGCCACATCTCAATCTCAAGAAATCCGCATAAAAATGCTTGATCCCTAGACACTTTTGATGTGTGTATTACTGCCTCGTTGGTCTCGCGGTTGGCGTGTGCAACTGCTGATCATGAGGTTTTGGGTTCGATTCCCGGGTCGGATCAAATGTTTGTATGATCTACAAATATTTGTTTCGGAGTTTGGGTCTTTTCTATATATAATATGTATATATTTACAAAAAAAAGTATATATCTATTTGTATCAGTTGTCTAGTACCCATAACACAAGCTCTGCTTAGCTTGGGACTAGATGGCGTTGTGTGTTAGATGTCCGAAATATTTATTTATTACTATGATGGAAGCACTAGCTGCTAAACAACCGAGGCTGGTCAATCGCTCTACGCCACTGCTGCTTCAGGACAACGCTAGACCATATGATACACTGCACAACAGGCGGCCGTTAAACTAGAGGAGCTGCAATTGAAATGTCTGCGACATCCACCGCACCGTCCAACTTCTTACAAGAAATAAAATTATGTCCGATGTGGCAACCCAAACCGCCTTCAAAGAGTTTATTGGTTCTCGCCCCCATGATTTTTTAGTAAACGGATAAATGAACAACCTATGAGATGGCAAAAGTGCATACATAACAAAGGCATACATACTCACTTTGATTAATTAAATATATTTTACAAAAAAAAAAACGACTACATTCCTTCCATAAAAAACGCCAATTTCATATGTAGGTAAGCACCTATTATGTGTATATACCACCTTAATAATCCTACTATCACACTAATATTATAAAGGCGAAATTTTGTAAGTATGAATGGATGTTTGTTACTCTTTCACGCAAAAACTACTGAACGAATTTCGATGAAACTTTACAGTAATATATAGCTTATACATCAGAATAACAAATAGTAGCCTATTTGCCGCGATAACCCGACATACACGCGGGCGGCGCCGCGGGCAACAACTAGTGTAGTAATAAAACCAGTCAAGGGCATTATATATGCAGTCATTTCAACCAAAAACTATAGTGATACTTCAAGACGGAGGAGAACACGCGGTGCGCGCGGGGCTCTCTCCGGGCCTATGAATAAGGAATCCTGCCTCTATGCACCGGGCAGGGACGTTCTCATAGATTAGAAATTAATGCAAAAAGAGATGCGACATTTTATTATTCTGCCTACTAGATTTCATCGTAATAAAGTCGTAGGGGTTTTTGTAAAAATAAATTGTGTTATAATGTATTTTGAATAATATTGGAACGAAGTTCCTTATCGCGCGTTGCGAGGGGGCTAGACGGAAAAAATGTGACGACACTTTTCGCGTCAAAAGTTGTAACGACACTTTTAACATTGAAAGAGATATATATATATATATATAAACTTCGTTCCATCAGGGTGTCCCTTGACACCTCTTAAGTTTTTTAGTAAGTCTTTCTCAGTGAACAATTTTAAGGTGTTAACTGTAATATAGAATAAAATATTCTTTATTATACACTAGATAATTCAGTTTACATAAAATAATATATCTATTGAATGACCATGTACAAATGGCGGTATAGTTGAAAATGTAATATAAGTATAGTCGTAAACTATAGTAAAAAATACGTATAATAATATTCTCAAATTTTATGTAGAGAAATATAATCTTGTATCGTGTAGAAAAAAATTGAGATGTGAAATATCGAAATAATGTTGTAGGAAAAATTTGTTAGATACTTAAGAGGAAATAATAATTAATATAGCACTATTAAAAATATAATATTCAGATGGCTCGAAATAAAAATATGATTGTCCATTTAATGTCAATTATTTACACAATCATGACATGTCTCACTTCAAAAATTACATAGCCATTTAGTTCAACAAAGATTTATATCTCATACTTACCTATGTACTTACTACTACCACGACTATTTTACCTACGTGCTAAGTCTGAATTGTGCACTTTTCATAATCTATGATTTTCATTCAGAAATAGCGGGTACAAATGTTTTAAAAATATTTTTGGTACACTTGTAGAACAGTACTTTACTTAATGCTTTGTTTACTTACCGATGATAAGTTACAACCCACTATCTTTTTTCAATTTATGGAAAGATTTTTAGACGTTTTAACAGGCAGGATGGCGTTTTTGAATTAAATGTTCGTCGTCTTTTGGCCTTCGTTGATGTCATTCATTTCATAGATCCGATCGTTCCAAACGATTTTGTGAATACGATTAGGCGGAAAAGAACTTGGATCGCTTTAAAGCTGAGCATTCTCCTGAGATGATGGGTGGATTTCAGATAGTCTTGTGCTTGTTTCTAGATCTGAAAGAATGAAGAGAAATTTTTCATTTTTTTATGGTAATTATTTATATTTTATGGTAATAAAAAATTTTACATTATATAGTCCGGGATCCCCGGAACAAAGTTTACAAGTCATTACTATAAAGCTTATTTTTCGTGAGTGGCTTCATTCTGATGAGGGACCTACTTTTCACCTTTTTTTTTCAATTGTGGTAGCTAACAGGGCTAGCAGGGAAAAAACTTTTGAAAGTAGGACCGGGATATCGTACCACGAAATTTGTAGGACAATGTGTATGTTAAATTATATCAATATTAACTAAACAACTGTTAAAAAATCAGCTAGTTAGTATCATTTTTGATGACCTCGTTATCGATATATGTTGGAAGGATCAAACCATACATTTTGTAGGACAAATATTTGTTTCCATTATGTTATAATGTTAATTAATATTTATACAATTTAACAGCCACATTGTCCTACACATTGCGTGGTACGTTATCCCGACCCTACGCTCAAAAGTTTTTTTCCCTGCTAGCCCTGTTAGCTACCACAATCGTAAATGTTTGGAAGGTGAAAGGCGGGTGGGTCCCTCATCAAAATGAAGGCACTCACAAGAATTTAGCTTGATAGTAATAACTTGTACAATTTGTTCCAAGGATCCCGGACTATATCTATCATTAATATATACCATTATATTTTAAGGAATAAATTCATGATGGAGTTTGAGAATTGCGTTTTGATGACACTTTTGTCAATAGGGGCCGTTCAAGTATTACGTAAACACTATAGGGGGGTGGGGGGGGGTCTTGGCTTTGCTTATTTTCGATGACATGGGGGGCGGGGGGGTTTAGATGGTGATTACGTCCGCAGTATTTATTTACTTTTTTACACATTGTCAATGTTTAAAACGAAACATTTTTGGGGATTCCCACAAATGATGCTTACTTGCTTAGAACCGAATAAGGGAATTATGGCGCGCTATTCATATAACAATTTCTTTTCCGTTAATCTATTGTTTTGTTAAGACTAACAATTTGACGCACGCAAAATGTAAGCAAAGCAAATTATTGTTTGTCTGTAACACAAACATTAATTTGCTTTGCTTACAACACGTTGATCCTCTTTCACCAAAGTTAAATTGTTTCATATAAAGATGTCGTTTCAAATAGACAAATACAAGTTATACCAAAAAACTATAGCAAGTTTTAAAAAATGTCAAACAACTACGAAAGTACAAAATGTGCAGAAATCACTTAGCCTTTTTTGTGCGGAAATCCCCTCGGATACCACAAACTGCTGGCTATGTCGGACTCGAACCGACTAAAAACCGCACACCGTCACGGGTACTAGAAGCCGGGGATCTAGGTGCATTCTCGGAAGGAAATCCCTGGAACCCCGACATACATCGAGCCATCTACGGTTTGTAGATGGCCCCATCTTGTGTAGGAACCTTGATGCTCCTTTTCTATTTAGAAAAGGACGCGAGCACTATGTATAACTCGCGTCACCACCCCGGCCTGCTTCTGCTAGGGTGACTGGTGGCGTCACCTGTCACTCCAGGCTTGCGCTTATGGAGGACGGAGATCGTTTTGCGATCTCCGGCGCCCGAGTCATCTGTGGCGGTACCTGGCCCGTTCCCGGGCCTTGCGGAAAGGAAGAGACCTCTCCCGGTCCTGCTCCGCCATCTTCTTCGTAAGCATAGCTTGTTCGCAGAAAGAGACGGCTGAATTCCACCCGCTCTCGCTTCGCCACATGGCCGCAATCATGTAAGCGAGCGAGAGAACCCCCCCTGCGAAGGCCGCCACGAGATCACGCCTTGGCTCGCCCCACGCCGGACATTCTGTGTGGAGTGCCGTGTCCACGGTCTGGCCATCGCAGTGGTGGCACTCAAGACGTTGGCTCCTTGCGGATCAGACACAGGTGCTCTCTAAGGCATCCTTTCCCAGTGATCACCTGTGTCAGCCGATATGAGAGGCTCCCGTGATGCCACTTGAGCCAATCCTCCATAACGAGTCTTACCGCCCGCCGCAATAACGGCGTGCCCAAGAAATTAGTTAACAATAAGTAAAATACTGTTCATTTTCCTAAAATACTGTTTAATATTCTTTTCAGACCTAAATATACTTTTCTTCTTGTAAATAAGTTGGCAACCCTAAGTACTCATAATACAAGCTCTGCTTAATTTGGGACTAGATGGCGTTGTGTTAGATGTCCAAAATTTTTAATTATTTAGTAAAGTTTACGTAAGCATGGGGAGGGGGGTAAGAGCTTTGCTTACTTTTGCTGACAAGGGGGTGGGGGGGTAAATAATTGTAATAAATCTGCTTACGTAATACTTGAACGGCACCATAGGTAGGTACGACGTAGGTATCTAAAGAAAATAAAAAGAAATAATTACTTGACGATGACGCATTCTTCATCCAATTACACCTCTTGTATTGTCTCCTGAAGTTCTAACTCAGTTCCATCCAATCAAATATACCCCTGAACTGCTAACAGCCGGCAAATTGTCTGGATATTATTACACGCGTATCGAGGAGTTGGCCTATGAACATGCTGAATTGATCGTTGCAACTCAGTAACCGAAGCGATCATCGGTGGGCTAGTACCACGGGCTAAATTTGTTCTTCGTGACATATGATCGGTGTGATGTATCCAGATGTAGCTATTCAAATGTTTTAAGAAAACTGGATTGTTGTTTTGGCAACATACATTTATATTCTGTTTATGTTTACTGTCACAACAAACTTGCCTAACCACCGGAACTCGGGAGCGCCCCGGCAATCGTCGCGGCTTATTTTGGCGAAAAATTGCCGCAACCTCTCGATCTAATTCCTCATCTTCTAATTTTGATTGAGGTCTTGATGATCGTTTACTGTTTTTCTCGTTGTTAAGTTGATTGCGTGCCGACACACTTGGGCGCACAGTTGAGCTTTCAATAGCAGATGCCTGTGAACTCACAGGTACGACTGGCCGCAGTTGCACCGTATACTTTCTTACGTTGTCTGAAATTATTAATATTAAATTGTTTAACAATCTTTACTATTTTTTTTATCGTAATGTAAAATACAAGTGAAGATTAACTAGCCAAGTTTAATAACTTCATCATTTATTCAATATAATTATTTTAATCTTGGAAAAAAGCTTTACATAAATTAATTCTGCAAATAAATGTATTCAAGGCATGGCTCCCACTTTCTTTAAACTTTTTAAATCATATCTGTCCAATAGAATATTCCAAGTAAGAGGAGGAGCTAGTACATCCAAGTTTTATGATATTCTAAAGGATATTCTATCAGAGCGTAGACAACTTTTATAGCAGATTTCCCAGAGATATCAAAGGAAATCACAACCACGTATTTGGACGATAACTACAGCAGTTGTAGTAAGCCATATCTAAGTATAGTCCCTAAAATGATCCAAAGCTATCAGTGGTGGATTTACCACTAGGTTGGAGCCTAGGACGGCGAATTTTAGACGCCGGCGTAGGTAACGCGCAGGCGTGTAGCAAGTGAACCTCCACACTTGTATACAACCTTTCATCCCCCCTTTCAACCACTTTCTCGCATTAAAAAGTAGCCTATGTCCTTTCTCAGGCTCTAGACTATCTGTGTACCAAATTATTTTTTTAATGATTAATTATCATTTTAACTTCAAAGTACTTTTGGCGTGAAAGCACGACAGACGCTTTCGCATTTATAATATTATTAAAGATAAGTTTAGTTAATATTTATTTACTTAGCGTTTATAGCTTAGCCATATTCCTACTAATATTATTAATGCAAAAATTGTGAGTTTTGGCTCGGGAGGAAATACAGGACAAGTAGAGTTAGGACGACCATTACCAGGGATTCTCTCAGTTCAGTGGATCTCGTGAAGGAGAGGGTGGAGTGGGACTGGGAAAGGTTTATTCTTGGTCTGGCAGGTCCGGGAACGGACCTGACTCTGCACGCGGCTCAGACAGACAATAGGCGCAGGCCTAGGGTGTTACAGGTGATGCCATTTATCGCGATTGCAGAAGCAAGCCAGGTTTAGATCTTTAAGTTAGGAATGAGAGATTGTGGTCACCGTATACGAGGCGGCCATCTGTAAATGGCTCGAGATCTGTCAGGGTAGGTACCAGAAGAATTCATTTCTAGGTTACATCTAGTTCCTCGGCTACTAATGCCGAATGCGCGAGACATAGTGCAGGTTTAATCGGTCTCAGTGTAACATAACCTCATCACCGGTCGTCCGAGAGGGCTATCTGAATGTATATATGTATACATTCAGATACCACAATAATTGAAATAGGAATCAACCGATCACATTTATAATGGAATATGACAAAGAAAGTCTACCTACATCAAAATAGGTTTAAGCAATAACTTACCGATCGGTGGTATTTGGTGGTGGTTCATTGATGGATATTGCAATGATCCAGACGGCAAGAGCAGTGTAACCACCTGGTACTTGAAACCAGAGGGGGATTGCCAGCAGCCCAGTCCGGGCAGTGTAGGTAACGTATTACAAAGTCCTTAGAATAAATAAAAAAAGATAAGTTAGTAATGTTAAAATAACAACCAACAGTTCTAACTCTTAAGTTACGTCAAACAAAATTTTAATAACGGTCAGCGGGAAGCGGAGCGACGGCGGCAGCGGAGCGAGAACGCTAACCCGTTTTGGAAACCAGCGGGCTACGCAGCGGTTGCTAGAGCGGTTTAGTGTTGTGTTATGAGTCATGAGAAATACCTCGAAAAATATAGCTTGATACCGATGAAAAAAAAAATTACTAGTAATTTCAAATACTAGTAATTAGTGAAATCGATAAATATTTGATAATATTTTGTTTTATTAGGGTACCTACTTATGTACTAGCATCATAAACAAGTATTTTAAATTTATTTGTCTAAAATCGTATAACCCAAGCCTTATATCTTAAAAAATAATTGACAAATTAGAAGGGTTATTAGGTTGCTTAGTGTTGTTATGCTAAATTTTACTTCGTAAAATATAGCTTGATACGGAAGACAGGTGTCACAAAATAAAGACTAGAGATTTGAAATCACTACTGAAATCGATCAATGTTTGGTCAGTAATCAATTGGGAACTGGAAGTTATAGATCGACACAAGCAGGCTGTGGGTTTTGGTGTTTTCACCTAATTTACCTTGACAATCCAGTACATACTGTGGCACCTGTTTGTGTCGATATATGATTTTTAATTGTACCTAGCTATAATTTAAAGTTCATAAATGTCACTTAGTGTCTTAATTGAAAAAATGTATTTGTATTATAAGAGGGAATGATAAATGGTAAAAACTTTTGATTACATTGAAAAAAAAACAGCACAATATTATAAGTAGATAAAAAAGATGATTAAAATGTTTTTAATTATCTATTTAAATTGTTATTTTAATAAGCAAATAAATTTGGAAAAAACACAAAATTGACGAAATTAAAAACCATTAATCACTGGTGATTTGACTGCTGAAACCGCTACACTGATGCGCACCGCTCGTACGCCACTCGTCACTTGCTTGTCGCCCGCTCCCCCCTCCGCTGCGTTCGTGAACACTCCCATATCTACTTCTTATCTTCCTATATATAAAAATCAATTGCTGTTCGTTTGTCTCGCTAAAACTCGAGAACGGCTGGGCCGAATTAGATGATTTTGGTTTTAAAATGTTTGTCGTAGTCCAGAGAAGGTTTAAACGGAGAAAATGAAAAATAACTTGAAAATCCTGGTGTACGTAGCAAGCACATCTAGTAAGTCTATATATTTGAACGTGCCGCTGTCCGCTCCGCTCCCGTTCGTTCGTGAACGCGGCCTTAATAAGTTAGCAGCGTTTTCAAAATATGAATGGTGATCAGTGCTATGAAAAATGTTAGCAAATGTTAATAATTTCTACCAATACCTACTGATGTAAATATTTTAAGGATGCAATGTTTATTTACTCGATTAGGTATACCTACATAAAAAAATGTGTTTCATAAGTATGTAGCTTATTCTGCCTTTTACCTAAATAAATAGCTATTAAATATTTTAAAGGATGATAAATTTTAAATCACCTCAGCTAAAGTACTGCCAATAAGCTACTATGGTTGGTTTTCAGTTTAAGCTAGAAAAAATCCTTGTAACAAAATTAAATATTCTCTGTATACTTCCTCTACTTAAATACTCACTATGTTGTTTCTTTTCCGTCATCAACAAAGTACTTACAGGTGACGAAAAGTATTTATTCTCTTATTATTGACGAATACAGCTCGGCTCGCCTCGTCTGGTGAAAAGCTGTGTAGATTTAGTACCTAGTAGCGTGTGTAAAGTATGATGACAGTTTATACTTATATAACATTTTCCTTTAATTTTTTATATTATTTAGTAGAGATCACAGAGAAATCAAATTACTATAAAATTATAATTACCTACCACAGTTTACTTTGGCCCTATGGCATAAAGCGGATCAAAGTTAGCCAAAAGATCGCTGCCGCTACAATACTGCCCCATTGTTATAAATACAGTAAATCAATGGACAAGTAAAGCAACTTACTGTATGTCTAACAAAGGAGGCAGAATATATGATTAGTCTTAAAACTGATCTAGCATTGAAGTTGCCTAAGAATTGCATTCTATTCTCATTACCACGATAATAATACATAATTCATGTAAGGTACTAGTTTGGCTATCATTTAATAAAAACACTAAGGTGTCATGGAGCTTCTTAAGAACATTAAAAATTTAAAAATAAACATGAAGTTAACATAAAATTTATCCTTAAAAAGTGGGAGAAACAGGCAAGAAGCTACACTTTATTTAGGTACTTTATTTATTAACTTTTGACCGAGGCTCAGCCCGTGTGTATTTCGAATATCGCGGTAATAATTTTTCGGGTTAATACATAACTGACACTCATAAATAATGTGGCTTTCGCCTTTCTCTTGGTAAAAAAACTTTTAAAGTCGGTTCTGTAGATTGATGGATTATGCCCTACAACCTCACAAACTCACACACTTTACCTGGTATAGATTAAAGTATTGTAATCACTTGCCAGTAACCGCTGCCTACCATATATTGGTAGGGAATTCTTGACACTCTTTCCTACCATACAAATGAGTAAACACTCCTGTTTCTGGTGTGAAAATCAAGTGCCATGAAGTTATGAAAAGGTATGGAGTTAATCCTATAATAAATTCTCGATGCCAAACATTAATTCATTCTTCGTTGCGATTTTTTTTAAATTTTTATTTTATTTATTTGTACCTAAACAAATTACAGGTTTGAACTTATTGACGGTTTCCGCACTAAGCTCGAGGTTTGTGTCGCGGCAAACAAGACCAGTTTTTACATTATTCATTGGTGCTAATTCTGTTGTTCCAAAATCTCTCCAAACAAAACCAGAAATCAAACTAAAATTTGTGATGTTCAAAAGATTGGCTAAAAAGAAAAAATCGGGTTTTGCCCTGCTTAGTGACGCAACAACAGAAATTAGCACCATATCATCACTTTGAGAAGGACAGTGGTTGTAACATAAAGAATATTTATACATAATATATGTTTTAGGTATGTAATTTAGTTGAAATAGAATATAATATAAAATCAACACAATAGGGTCACCACTGTGGAGGGACGGGTTTCACGTCCCTCCAACACACAGGGAGGATCCTCCGACCAGGCGAGGTGATCATGCCTGGCGGGCCAACTGCCCAACGGTTGATGTTGGGATGTTGTATATATGTTAACTGGCGAGAGAACTTTCACTGAGTGATTCAGGATTGGTAGTTTCTTAGTTTACTACGTTACTCCGTAGTTCGATGTATCTTCGGTAGATGGCGCTGTAGTATATTTCTTTATGCGCTGTATGTGGAAATCGCCACATCACTCCCCTCCAAGACCGGAGGTCGATATATGATGTGTCAGCCGTCTCTGTTCTGTTGCGGAGCTTGCCAGTGCCAGGACTGAGTAGTTCCAGTGAGTCGAAACTGAATGCCGCAAGTTCCAGTGAGTCGGAACTGAATGCCGCTAGTCCCAGTGAGTCGGGACTGTAGTCCGCTGATCCCAGTGAGTCGGGATGGCGTGCGGTGCGCGGTGTTGCGGTGAGATCCCCAGTGAGTCAGGGCGGTTGCTGCGTAGTGGCTGGCTGCTGCATAGACGGGAGAGATATGCTCTGCTTACATGAACCGTAGCTGCAGTGTGCTGTGACTAGAAGCTGATGAGGCCGTAGGGGTAAACCAGGCTGGAGCGGTCGCTTCCTGCGTGTGGTGTAGCCCTGTTGAGGCCGAGGTTGCTAGCTGGCTGTGAGACTTGCTGTGGGAGTGAACATGATGGTGGCGTGCTGATGCTGCTTCGAAGGCTGCTTCCAATCACGTCGGGATCACCACGTGGAGGGACGGGTTTCACGTCCCTCCCAAAAGGGAGGATCCTCCGACCAGGCGAGGTGATATCATGCCTGGCGGGCCAACTGCCCAACGGTTGATGTTGGGATGTTGTATACATGTTAACTGGCGAGAGCACTTTCACTGCGTGATTCAGGACTGGTAGTTTCTTAGTTTACTTCGTTACTCCGTAGTTCGATGTATCTTCGGTAGATGGCGCTGTAGTATATTTCTTTATGCGCTGTATGTGGAAGTCGCCACAAAGCCTCTTTTGATTGACGTGAGTTTATTTCCGAAATATGCACTAAAAATAATAGGTATCCTTTCCTGAGGATCTCTATTTCTTCGAATCTATGTTCGTTTTTGCAAAGAAACCATAATTATGTACATTTAAACACCCACGCCCAGTGAAAAGAATGTTCGAAGTGTAGAGCAGACAGAATGAAACAATTCTATGAATTTGTGGAAAATAGTATCATCAAAAAAGTATAGAACCCTGTCTGTATCTTGTATACGTAATTCCTTTATCATCATAATCACCAGCCTATCGCAGTCCCCTGCTGGACTTCGGACATAGGCCCCTCCAGTTGTTTGTTCTGTTTTATCATGTTAGTCTACGATTGGCACTTTTAAATCATAAGAAACACATAAAAAAGTAATTGTCCAATTTGATGCAGTCCATCGGAAGTTATGCGCGTACATACATTTCGATAATTCAATTTTATTTATAAAAGTATATAATGGATAATGTTTACTTACCAGCGTACGGTGGAACAACGACTGGACAGTAATTTAGGGCTGGAGGTGCAAGCCGATAATCTTAACAGAAAATACATATATCCTTGAAAAGTGTAGACAGAGGTATATACAGCACCTACATTTTGTCGACTGCAATTTTATTTTTCCCAAGCATATTACCATCAACAATATACCTATTCTATAATTTATACTCCCGATTGTCGGGACTGTAGGTAGGTGGAACTTGTTAAGATACAATCTAGAATGGTTTAAACGGTCGCCACGCCGCTTCCTACTGCGCCAAGGGTTGTGGGTTCAAATCCCACATGGGACAGCACTTTGTGTGATACACAAATTATTGTTCTGAGTCTGGGTGTTTTTTGTGTCCGTTTCATGTATCCGCTGCTAAACATAGACCTCCACCAAAGCAACAAGTGATCCTATTATTTCTCTACATATAAAACAGGACAATAATGATCGTGCATATCACACAATAGTTGCCCTGGGTGGGAATCGAACCCGTCACCACTAAATTAAATTAAATTAGTCATCAGGAACATCAATCGCTAGGTTATAGGACAAGCGAAAACCTTAAAATTTCAAATAAAGCAATATATAATTATTATTATTCATTTATAATAAAGTTGTTCTGTATGTATCATATGTATGTATGTACAATTGTCCATGCTCTTCTTCAGAAGTTATCGTGACGTTCAGTTTTGAATAGTTCTCTAAAAATGATCTATTAATTGGCGAAGAAGCCATAAGGCTTTAAACTTTAGAGTAGATTTAAATTTATAGAAGTATCAAGTCACTACTGCATAAGAAATTTTTCGATCTGACAACGTAACTAATTTCTACGGTTTTTTTCTGACGTTTTTTCAATTCGGTTTTCAATTAACAAGTAGCGTATAAGGTACCAGGGACGACCTGTTCTGATAAGTTTTGAATCTTCTAGTAGATTAAGTTGTTTTATCTTTGTCCAAGCCCAATTATTTCTCGATTTTAAACAAAAATCCTAAATGTTACCTGACAAAAAGTAGCCTACAGTATGTTACAAGAATTTCTAAATCTTTTGGTGAACGTCCTGACCAAATTGACCTACCCATTTTGAAGTTTGTCCAGGACATACAGACATACATTGTCATCATGCAAATAGCTGTATTCTCCGAAGAAAAACTATTGCTCTAAACTCACCGAATTGTAACGGCTCATAAGTTGGAATACTTTCGTATATTGGGTTGTAGCTTGGTATCGGCGGAGGCGGGAACCGACATTCTGTTTAAAACAAAATACAGTGATATAACTAAAAATATTATAACAAAAAATATAAACCATAATATATACTAACTAAGTATTCAAATGAGTCGTCACGTTATCCGCTAGTTAATATTCATTGAGTAAAAGTAATTGTCCGTTTTAAAACCTCATAAGTTTCGCAGCCTTACTAGATTTTTATTAAATACAGATCTTAATATTGCCACAGAATGATAGATACTATCTCTGCTCTGGAAGTAATAAATCATTTTCAAAATCGACCTGATCGTTTTGTAGTTCAGCCCGGATAGACACAACATAGAAATATTGAACCTATATTAGAAACAATTGTTGTTATCTTATGAAAAAGCTTATTTGAAAATCACAGACAGACATAAATATTTTACTAGCTGACACGTACCGCCAGTAATTTTAGTGAATATTTTCTAAATATCCGAAACAAATATTTTAGTTGTTATGCCCGCCTCAGCTACAACGGGGAAAAGTATAGTAGCGGACTAAAATATATAACACTTCAGGTTTTCTTGTAATTTTCATCTACGCAAACCTTGTCGTGACAATAACAAACATATAAAAAAAGAACTATTTGGTGCAGTCGATCTTAAGTTATGCGCTTAAATACATTTCGGTGCTACATTTTTATTGAAATAGATTTATATGCATACAAGTAGTACTCACCGTAACGCACCAAGTGTATTTCTGGATACCCTAAGCTGTATTGTGCCGGGTTATAACTCGGAACGGACGGCGGTGGCAGCCGTCCCGGGTTGTAACTCGAAACGGCCGGCGGTGGCAGCCGTGCCGGGTTGTAACTCGGAACGGCCGGCGGTGGCAGCCGTGCCGGGTTGTAACTCGGAACGGCCGGCGGTGGCAGTCGTGCTGGGTTGTAATTCGGAACGGCCGGCGGTGGCATCCGGAAATCTGATAAATAATACTATCATCAACAACCCATAACGTCCCACTGCTGGGCTCGGGTCTCCTCTCAAGAGAGGGTTAAGACCATACGTCACGCTGGAAAAGAGCGGGTTGCGGACTGGCAAGACAACGTTGTGGTTACGTAATCCTGCCGTTGAATGCTTTATACAAAAATACAATAATCTGCTAGAATGCTAGTAAGTTATGTTAACCTGGCGTTAAAACCACTAACTTTTGTTTGTGTTTTTGTTGCTTTGCACCAAAGGGGGTGGCAATTTTTAGAATAGTGCAAAGATTTAGATGTTTTTTAGAAAGTTATAAGAAAGGTATTCTTTGCTCTTTCCAGGGTCTGTTTTGCACTCACTAAGCTGCACGTCTAGGTATTATACCCATAAATAGAAGCTTATTACTTGTTTTATTTTTACGTGTGTTATGTATGCTATATAATAATTAGGTACCTATTTATGGAATTAACTGACAATTAAGAGTACCTAGTAGTACGAGTATTAATTATTGTTAGTAGATTAAAGAAAATATACCTAGTTAAATAAGACAATATCTAAAGTAAAAAATATTCATTACCTTATTTTTAATGTTTACTCTACATGTTAGAACTAAATGTAAAGTCGATTTAGGATATTTGTTCTTCTTGTACATACTTAACTATAATTTTTAAATATGTTTTTATTCTAAGTTAAAATATGGATAGCTAGCTGTAGCCCGCGGTTCTGTCCGCATGTGTGTCTGATGTCGCGGTAAAGAGTAGTCAATATGTCAGCGTCAAGAGAAACAGACTGACAGAGTTACATAGATGTAAATTTGACAAGAAAGGCGTGAATGCAAATATTGGATAATGGATAGGTTGCCGAATCCACTTCCCACTTGAGCTCAAGAGCTGAAGCGTTCAGGAAGCATCCGTAATACTAAGACAAATACAGTGCAATAGAGCTTCAATTGATTTTACAATAAACTTCCTCCTTTGTCTGTCTGTCTGTATCTTGGCCGCGCATCACGCCGAAACTACTGAACGGATTCAAATGAAACTTGGCATGATTTGAGTTCATACTACGAGGTAGGACATAGGATACTTTTTATCCCGATATTCAGCACGGTTTCCTGGGGGGAGGGGATGAAAGTCAAAATATGTACATAGTTGTATAACACATGGTCTATGTATGTGTTCAATAACACATGGTCCGATTTCATTCATTCTTTTTTAGCTGGAAAGAAAAAAAATATAAGATAACGGGAAAAGTTTTTTTTTGTCCGCGACTGACTGGAAGCTGAGACAGATATGTAAATATGGCGGTACGAAGTTCGCCGGGTCAGCTAGTATTAAATAATCGTATATTATACATCCATATACCCATACTTTAATAATATTAGGGCCATACGTACCAGTCGGTGGCGGAGGTAGCAAGGCCGGGTACCAATAGTATGGGCGCATGTAGTCATGAGAAGCAGGAATCCGTTGCCAGGGATCTGTTTAACAGAAAATAGCTCATTATAACTTAGATATCTACAATGTTAAAAACTACTCATCTTATGTGTGTCGTAATAGACCACTAAAGCAGAGCGCAAACGTGGACAGTGTGGACACTTTAGTGTCTTGTGTCGGATACAAGCCACCGATGAATATTTAATTTCTATAGATTTTACTTTATTTTACTTCTTTAAATTTTTTATAGACGCAAACGTGTTGCTATTACTGGTCACTGGTAACCGTATTGCTACCGTATTGGTATTGCTGTGTCCGGTGGCGGCAACCGTAAACAGTCACCGGTTGCTACTACTGGCCATAATTCGTCGCTTGTTTTCCGTCAGTCTCACGATGTTGTAACGAAATTTGTTAATGTTGCTTGTGTCTTCAACAGGTTTCCAGTTACCGACACCGAACACTTTTTGATCGTCATGAGTATGTTTTAAGTGGAAGCAACTAGACACAAAAAAATTGTACGTATGCGCAGCGAGTAGATGATTTCATACTGTTTTTTTTTTTTATGTTTGGCCCGCCAAAATGACTCTACTCTGCCTGATGGAAAGCATAAGCAGAATCCAAGAGTATTGGTCACCATACTCACTGCGAATGCAGACAATGCAGTATGGCGACCCACACCATGGCGGCCTAGTGAGATGCTGCTGCATCTTTTAGTCTAGTCAACAAGTATGGAACTTGTTGACTAGACTATTTGGGCCTCCGGTCTCGCACTCACCAACGAAACACGACAGCGCGAACGCTGTCATTTTACGTAGATTTTCTGTACGAGGGTAGTACCGCCCCGGTCGAGCCGGCCCATCCGTGCTGAAATCAGCGTGGCTCTACTACCTAATAAATTTTTATTTTAATATGTATTACAAACAGACACTGCAATTTTATTTATTTGTATAGATAATAAATTATTGAAAATAAATAATTGTAGAACATTCTCTAGTCACTAGAGAATGTTCTACAATTATTTATTTTCAATAAACCACTAGAGTCTAGTGGTACTCATAAGTAATCAACTTCAAGTGAATTAAGTTACGTTAAAGGTAATCACAATATTAACTTTCCTTGTAGTCTCTGTTATACTCGTATTACCTTCTCAACTCTAGTTAGATTTTATTACTACCTACGCAACCGATCTATCTATAATATATATAATTATATAAAAGAGGAAGATGACTGACTGACTGACTGACATACCCAGAGATCAAGGCACAGTCCAAACCGCTGAACCTAGAATCCTGAAAGAAGTCATAGCTTGCGGCTTTCCATTTACATAATATTTTTACCTCCCTTCCATTTTACGCGACGATACTGCATATTTATCTATCTACACTATTTATAATACTGATGATTTTTCTATTGCAGTTTTTTCTACTTCACGCAAAAACTAATATTCATTTCTATGCTTATTTAGATACTCCCATTTTAGTTGTAGGATTGTTTTATTGTGATTACAAAAAAATACAATTAAAAGATAATTTAACAAGTTCTACTAAAATCAACAATTTAAAAAACAGTAGTGTTTAAAAATGACAAGGAAAGTAAAAACTTAGCAACTCATTAAAGTTACATATTCCAATTCTTTCCAGATAAGAACACTATCGGCAATCGAATACTTGTCGCTTTACATTGAATTTGAATAGCAACGGCGTTGCCTCCCGTCCAGCTGATTTTTGCAAGAAGGGCATCGATAAACTGCCAATGCGTTGGCAAAGATGCGTCGATTGCATGGGTGATTACTTCGAATAACAGAAATAAAAAAGTTTGAAAAAATAAGTACTTTCACTTATTGCATACAAAACGGCAATTTCATAGGTTAAAGACCTATTATACATCTACATTATAAGACTTTTTCTCAGGCCAGTTATAGCGATGATCGATAAAGATTCAAATTTCTTTTTAAAGTTAAAATAGTGGCTTTCTTGAGTTGAAGTATTTTTTGGGAAATAGAAAGTCTTTAAACTACGAGAACATGGTTTCTAATGGCCTTAGGATGTAATATTTCCTGCATTCCCATTTCGACATTTTCCCAAAAAACTTAAGTGCAGTGCGCAATGAACACGAGGAAAGCTTTCATCAGGACATTATGGCGATGGAAAAAATATTTCAAAGAAATTGGTCGCCAAAAATGGTTGCTGATTT
Source organism: Diaphora mendica (assembly GCA_949125395.1). Classification (NCBI taxonomy): domain Eukaryota; kingdom Metazoa; phylum Arthropoda; class Insecta; order Lepidoptera; family Erebidae; genus Diaphora; species Diaphora mendica. Next base: position 6,383,074 of record OX421312.1, on the reverse strand, counting down.
TCGACACTAAAACGAGATTTCCCAGTGTAAAGTACAATAGGCAAGCAAAATGACCGAAAAAATATTCAGAATAATTTTTGAAAGCATGATTTTATCATACATTGATATTGACAAATCTTTGCCCAAGGTTTATAAAACGAAGTTATTATAAAAACCCACGGCAAAAATCTTTTTTTGCCGTGGGTTTTTATAATATAAATATTGAACCGACAATAATTTTATTTAATTAGATATTTCTATTTCATCGTTTTTCATCAACACAAACAAACAAAAACAATGAAATAAAAAATAATTTGCAAGTGGTCCTCTGAAAATGTTCATGCGAGATTTAAAATTAAATATGATTAACATTCTGCATAATTAGTTACGCTATTTATTTGTGCTGGCTTAGTATGTGTATATACAATATGTTTGTGTACATTTTTTGTGTGTTTTCTCGATCTGTCTGTTTTTTTTTTCAATAGGAATTGATTGATTTTCAGGTGAACGTTTGGGAACGAATAAAAAGTCAATTCTCGTTTCCGAGATTTGTAATTTTTACAACCCACAACACAACAGTAGGTACCTCGTATCACCCATTTATTGTTTTTAGAGTACTTTTTTAACTGAACGTAACGTTTTAAATTGAATTATATAACGTAAACCGTACCCAGCTGACGGCACTCTGACGTCCGCGTGTTGCATGAATCCATGGTATAATAAAAATACAGGTATGGCATTCCGAGATACATAGAGGACGAGTTATGTCAGCGATAGTGATGATGACGTCATCATCATCACTATCGCTGACATAACTCGTTTCAGTGTTAGTGTTACCAGTAGTGTGAAATAATAACTCCCCAACCACCATTATTCCCTTTGTGAATTCGATAGAACAAAATAGTTTTACGTTAACATATATTTAAATTCAAATATTTTGTTTGATTATGTACACAAAACAACAATTTAAATGCATTTTACATTTTTTAATAGAATGGTGACTGAAAATGTTTCCATCATTTCATGTTATGTTGCTATAAAGTGGTAACTGGATCGTGAAGTCACCCTGGGTAGCTTTCGGAATGTCATACCTATATTGTTATACCATGCCTGAATCTGCCACAACGCCGCGCCACTAGAGTTATCCATGAGGCGTATACCTAAGGCTCTCCTTGGTAATAGACAGTTAAACAAAGTTATTTTTATTTTAACACTGGGTGACCCGGTGAACCACGTGCCGGGTTCGCGAATATTTACTAATTTTCGGAAAAACTTATATATATAACATATTTCTAAACATACACACATCAAAAGTGTCTAGGAATCAACATATGTGTCTAGGGATCAACATATCTTTTTGCAATAACTTTTCTCCTGATTGATATTAATTAAAATTTTCTTTAAGGATTCATCAAATAAAGTGTTTTCGTTTGTCACAGTAACGATAAACCAAGTCACCTTTGCATTAATAAAGAAATTTGCCATTTTCCTAATAAAGGGATTTTTGACATTTGAACCACTAACATTAAAGTTCGAAAAAAAGACTGAAATAACAGTTTTCTTTAAAATTTTATTAGGTAACTTAAACAATTAATAATCCGTGTTTCTACCGCGAACACTAACAACACAAGAATCGGTTTGGCATACTCAAAATGAGTTCGTCCAAATCACGCTGTGGAATGGCCGCCCATGTTCGTTGCAACAACAAAAAAAGGTCTTCTTGCGACTGGATACCCTCCATATTCGGCAGAGCTCTTCTCTGTAGCATATCACATGCATGCTCAATCGGGTTCAAGTCTGGCGACTGAGCAGGCCAGGGCCAAAGCCACATCTCAATCTCAAGAAATCCGCATAAAAATGCTTGATCCCTAGACACTTTTGATGTGTGTATATAGTATTTATTAGCCTCAGCTTCCTACGGGTAGCCTATAGACGCGGACTCAAAAAATATAACACTTCCGATTTTATTTAAATTTTCTTCTATACAAACCTTGTCCTGACATTAACAAAAATATAAACCGACTTCAAGGTTCGACTCGATTTCTCTTGGATTCCATCATCAGATCTTAGTGTCCTTATCATGGTACCACCGTTGGGATATCTCCTTTGCATTAAAATCATCAAAATCGGTTCATAAACGACGAAGTTATCCGCGAACACACATAAAAAAAAAACATATATACGGTCGAATTGAGAAACCTCCTCCTTTTAAAGTCGGTTAAAAACACATAAACAATATCCAATTTGGTGCAGTCGATCGGAAGTTATGCTCACACGTACATTTCGGGGATTCATTTTTATTTACATTGGGCCTTAGTCATAACAGAACCAATTCACGGCATAGCTTCCAAACTGAAAAAAATATCAAAAGCGAATTTGATTGTTTCAATGCTATTTTACTTAAATTGTTTATATTTTTGTAATGTAGCGCTCTAAAAACCGCCCACGAATCCTTTACACATAATAAAATACTGTGGAAGCTGATACTGATATGGACCTACATCAATACTAATATTATCAATTCTAAAGCGACTCTATCTATCTGTCTGTTACGCTTTCAGTGCTAAACCGCTGCACCGATTTCAATAAAAATTAGCACGGAGATACTTTAGTTCTTGAGGAAGGACATAGGCTTCTCTTTAACGCGATAACCGAAATATACGCATACAGACCCGCGGACATAAGTAAGTTTGTTTATAAAATGATCATTCAAATCGATTTGTACGATGATTTTAATTTATTCACTTTGTTTAACACTAAGTCAAATCAAAACTATGTCACATATTAGCTTTAGGACTAAAATAATATTAAAATTAATTTAACTTGTTAATTATCTGAAAAAACTTAAGCTTAAGCTTGTGGAATATTAATTTAAATTAAATTTGCCTAGTTGTTGCCAGCGGCTCCGCCCGCGTGTATGTCGGTTATCGCAGCAAATAGCAGCCTATGTGTTATTCTGATGTATAAGCTATATTACTGTAAAGTTTCATCCAAATCCGTTCCGTAGTTTTTGCGTGAAAGAGTAACAAACATCCGTCCATCCATTACAAACTTTCGCGTTTATAATATAAGTATATTATAGATAGGTTATCTGTATATTTCATTTTAACGCTGACCTAATTTATAGCAAAACTATGTCACGCACTAATTCTCAAATTCTAAAATATCTCGAACAAATTTAACTAACTAGCCAAATAGTATTAAAAACTAAAGAAAGTAAATAATAAAAAAATTGTACAAAAAATGAACTAGAAAATTTGCATATTAATTTACAATTAACAAAGAACACTGGCACTAAAATATTGATTTGAAAAAAAGTACAAAAGTGCAAACTTACCGCCCATCGTAAGACGAAGTTCACTTCTACTCGCGATACTAACCCGAAGTTTACACTTGCAAAATATGACGCAGAGTGCAGCTAGTTCAGGTGAAGTTTTCAGCAGGTCTGGGCCTCGTGCAGGGCTGCAACTGAATGCAAATGACGCGCACGCGCGGCCAGGAGGTGTAAGGATGGCCCCCAGTTCTGGGAGCTTACTATAAGGACGTAAACACAATAGCTTAGTTTTCACAACACCGACTTTATTGGAATGTTGTGCACTAATTAAATCAGTATTTTCAAAACTGTTTGAAAAGAATGCAGTTTTTTATTTAAAGTTTCGATGTAGGATTCATATGATAACTGTTACCTGTGATTTCGGTGTTGTTTATAAAAAGAATTCATAACATTGCAACTACTTTTATTACACCATTTAGAGCCGAAATTCTAAAATGAATTCGTGCTTTTCTGATATTGCATTATGACCGATCACTACCCCCTGGAGATACTGTGGCTACTGGTAGAATGCATAGGATTATCGGTACTCTTAGTGCAAATTTAGCTGACTTAACTGGCCTCCATTATGGTTTTGTAAATATTCAGTCGGATTAGCAATTGAAAAACTACGTGCACAAGATGTCAAAGAGTAAAGATTTATTTTCAGTGAAAACATTTACGATTCTCTTATTTTTGTGATTTCAATCTGATCTTAGCCTTAGATATCTTAGATTACCGATACAATTAAATGCTGTTCCTAGATAATTGCATGTAACGTAAAAAATAACATACCTATAATTAGTTTTTATCAATGAAAACATGGATCGGAAATACACGAAATTGAAAACTTTTAAGCTTTTAACTTTTAATCGCATTTGTTAAAAATCTAATTGGACCTTTGTTTACGAGTATTACAATATCAAGTTCTAAAGCTCTTGTTACAATCCCATTATACCAGCAGTATACAATTTTTGTTTTGGTGGAAAACTAAAAATTCCCTTTTAACTTAATGGAAAAGAGCGATATAGTCATAATTGTGGCTATGCTCCGTAAATAAAGATTTAAGAAAAAACCTTAATGGAAAGCCAACTCCGACCGTTTTGGTAGAATATAGTTTTATTTAACATGAAATTCAATCTGTGTCATACATTAAAATGTGCATGTTATTTCATTTCCCCTTTGAAAAGTAATTAAACTACAACGGAATACAATGCCTTTGAGTATCTTCAATGATATAGAGTTGTTCGTTCAAAATTTACAGGTGTGCCATAACCTTTGGAACTTTAACCTTTGTTTCGACCAGGTTGTACTGTTGTACATCCTGCTGATTTTGAGCCAAACGATTTATTGTAACACGTAACATGTAACTGAGGGGGAAGCCCAGGCTTCTTCCAGGATAGTGTCTGTAGTGGGGGGGGGGAGGGGCTGAAATAATATCGCGCTTGAGACTGGCTCTCGAGGTGGTTTTTCGTAGATTCACCACATACGTGACTCCTCAGTCCCGGAGGAGCCGGAGATCCGAAGGGATTTTCAATCACATCAACAAAAAAAAGAAGGGTTATGGAACTGATCGCGTTGATTGTAGAGCTTATAATTATATGACAATCCACTGATGAGATTTAAGACATTAATATGTCTATGGTACGATTATCCATTGATGAGATTTAAAACATTAAAAAAAAACATAGAACCTCCTCCTTTTTGGAAGTCGGTTAAAAATAGACTACATACAGTGTTAAAAAAAGAGATAAACATTTCCATGTGACTTTGAAAAGAATGTGGGGGCATAATTCGGTAGTCATGTCTAGCGAACTTCAGTCTCATTCAGAGGTATAATACGTATTTTTTTATTCTTCTTAGAAAACAATTTATTGCATTCTAGTTATTAGTACATTTGATCTGTGAACCTAAATATAACATCAGGGGTACTAGTCCGTTTATCCTCAATACTCGTTTAATATCAGGTCAGTATGATCTTCAAAGAGGATACGTCGCCTTAATTAGTCTAGTTAAGTTTTATATATATTTGATTTAGAGTTATTTAAGCACCTATCTATTCTACCGTGGGACTGTGGGAGAGTTATGCTTCGACATGAAAGGTTCCCTCACGCAATTCTATCCCTGCTTTTCACCGAGAAGGTTAACGAGCCCAAACCCGCCTTTCTCTAAGGGAAGGGCGGAAGGAAGGAATCTCGTAGGACGGCGACACACCTGCGACTTCTGAGTCGCATGTGACCTTGAGCGGAGGTATGTTACCAATCTGCTCGATACTCTGCAATACTATGATTTGTGTACAAGTTTTATTAAATCGAAAATTTGATTTTCATACCGGCTTAACATTTATTTAATATTTTAGAATTGACCGGTAAGTTTTATTGCCTTTGGCCTCAGATCAAATCCTGAGGCTTACGAAGAGCAAAAAATATAGTTAGAAATGTTATGTAGGCGGGGCAGGCGCGCCGCGAAATAAGTCCAAATACCTCTATTTCGTCTGCTGGCATTAACTGAACGGTCGCATTCGCGTTTTACTTTCAACGGAAAAACCATAAAACAATAATACATTGCGTATTAAATTCGATTACTAACTACATTGTTTCCACATGAGTACGCAATGAACTGCATTCCTGCGTGAATATTTCTTTTTATTTCACCCGAACAGATTTAGTGTAAGGCATAGGGGTGTGCCTAAATATTTATAATGCATTCGATACCGCAAACTTGTAGATGTCGATGATATTGGTTTGTGTTTTTCTTAAGTAGAAAGAGTTCATTTGTTTTATATTATGATTTTTAACCGACTGCAAAATAACTTTTAATATGATTTTTTTTGGAAAGCTTTTTGATGAAATAGAAAAGGAATAATAGAAATATTTCTTTTAAAACTTAAAACATATTTTGAAGATTAACATTTTCGGGTCGTCCGACGTCCATTGTTTTTTGCATTTAAATTTAGATATAAAAATGTACATCTTGTGATGATATAAAAATAACCTCATAATTACTGTTAATTACAGGGTTCTACAGAAACATTATTAAGATTATGTGTGTGTTACGTCTATAGAAAGTTGTGTCGTGTTGATAAGTATGAAACGTCAAACTCCAAAATTAGATCTACAATATGTACTTATGTTTTGACAAAACAAATGTGTTATTTTTATATTAACAAGAAACTAGTACAATTTCACTCAATCCATTTCTAAGACCAGTGTCTTTGATATAAAAAATTAGGATATCGATATTTAAAATTAAGAACTATTTCTTATAGAAATTAAGCAAATTTAATGATTATAATCGACAGGACCACATCTCTACTTTATGATATGACTCTCTTTATGACCCACCCACCAGTGGGTCGTAAAGACGAAGATCCACCTCTAAACACAAAATTGCAAGTAAAACTCTACTTAATGCCAATAACATAAGGTTGTAGTTTAATATTTTATTCATTAAATCCCTTGGACGAATTAGAATACACTTAGTTATGTGTGTATAATATTATTAATCGTTTATGTATGCATCCCGGCGACAAAAGATTACTTACGAAATTACGTCAAATGCATTATTTTCTAGTTGTTCTGTGGTATTACTCAATTGTTATTGACGGGTCTGTTGGTCTATTAGTAAGCGACGAAAAGTTTAAGTCATAGTTTTTGTATTCAATTCCCACTTCTCACAAATATTGTGTGCTAAAAACAATCATTGTTCTGCATCTTGGCGTAATTTACCTATATTAGTGTGCTCGATTCACGGTAATCATTTTGATATTCTCGCGTAAGTGTAAATATAATCACAAATTTTAACAAAAAGAAAAACCGACTTCAATCTGGACCAAATTAAAATGGGACCATAGGGGAATATTGAGTTATTTGTTAATTTGTCGTACATACATAATGCAAATTGAAGACTTATATGGATTTCTCATGGATGACATGTCAGAACTGGACCAAATTTAAATGGGACCATTCGGGGAGCACCAGCTTTCAAATAAAAAAAGAATCATCAAAATCGGTTCACCCAGTCCAAAGTTATGAGGTAACAAACATAAAAAAAAAAAAACAGTTGAATTGAGAACCTCCTCCTTTTTGAAGTCGGTTGAAAATTATAACAAAGTTACGTGTTAAAAATTACTGGCAAACGAGAGAGAATACAGTCGTAGAATAATAGATGAAACTGTTATAGTTAGTGGTACTTATACATATGACTGCAGGGATAGCGCCTGTTTCTACTGCACTGAGTGTTGTGGGTTTAAACCTTTAATCCACAAATTGCTGTTCTGTCCTGGGTGTACTTTGTGTAATTTTCATGTAGTTTTACAAAGTCCTCCGCGATTCAAGATTGATCAAGCCCTTGTTGCCAAGTTCAATCTGACGACGATGTAATCCGACCGATTTCGGCCATGGCGGCCACTTCGAACCCTTATAGGGCTGCTATTTACTCATCAAAGAAATCATAATGCCCAACTCAATCCAGGAGTAGCATCATTGGATGCTGGAACTCCCGGGTATGAGTTGGGGCTATGAAGCGTTGAGCTGACACCCTCTTTCTCCAATAGTGTCAGGTATTGGGTTTACGTACACCACACCATCATACTAACAACTCCAAGATTTCAAATTACTTTTAATATTGTCATTAAAACAACAATGAGTACACAAACTTTGATTTAGAAAATAATACAAACTTTGTGTAAGTACAAATCGACTAAAATCCTTGCTGATAAAGCGAATGGAAGTTTTCATAAGATACTTATTTCCGGCCTGCTTTTTAAAGGCATAGTAATAATACGTAAATGTCGGGAACACGCTCTCTCTAGAAAACAGGATGTCACCGATCCACTTTTACGCATAAACTACGAAAGCTCTATAAAGGATTATTGACAGAGTGCTCAGTATCTTACTTAATAAATGGCTTTTTCATTTAATTATTGTGTTGTAGATATTAAATAAAAATAAATATTTCGGACATCTAACACACAACGCCATCTAGTCCCAAGCTAAGCAGAGCTTGTGTTATGGGTACAAGACAACTGATATAAATACATATATGCTTTTTTTTTGTAAATACAAAATATTATACATATAAAACGCCCAAACTCCGGAACAAATATTTGTAGATCATACAAACATTTGGTCCAACCTGGGAATCGAACCCGAGACCTCAAGCACAGCAGTCGCTTACGCTACCAATACGCCACCGAGGCAGTTCAGTTTATATTATTTATAATAGTAGTAGGAATTATTTGCAGGTAAGTATATTTATCAGAGTAGGCTTATGTAACACGTGTTTTGTCATTTCAAATATACACCTGCCAGCAAGGTTGACTTGTAATAATGCCTAGAGTATTAAATCCGCTATTAACAATACATTGGTAAAAAAACACCCTAAATGTAATGTAAGCCCAAAACTGCAGGGACAAATTTAATTTGGCTGTAATTGTAGTTGCGGGTTTATATTGCAAAGAATTAAAGTTGATAATGATATTATTTGATATTTAGATAGCTAAGATTTTCTTTGAAACTTAATAGTTGTGGTTTGTGTTATATTTACTTTCAATCCAATCAGAAGCTTGCGTGAGAGAGACAGACACTACACTAAGTCTCGGCTAACCCTCCAGGTATATATTCTCTAAGAGGCTACAGTTTTTACAGCTGCTACGAAATAGCAGGTAGCCAGACCCGCCTAGCCCCTACCCCACTTCTCTATGAAATACGTTTTGATGAGCTAACATTTTTCGTAGGTCACTCAGGTATATAAGTTATCTTAAAATAGTAATAAATAGGGAATACAATTTAAAAAACATTCTACAACTTTCTCAAAATATTATAGATGTCTTATTAAATATTAATTTTATTAACTTATTTGTTTGTTAATTAAAGTAGTATATTTCGATTTGCAATTTGTTTGTTTATCAATGTAACATGTAATCTTACGTTTTTCGAGTAATTAAAGTGTAAATTTTAATAAATACACACATCAAAAGTGTCTAGGGATCAAGAATTTTTATGCGGATTTCTTGAGATTGAGATGTGGCTTTGGCCCTGGCCTGCTCAGTCGCCAGACTTGAACCCGATTGAGCATGCATGGGATATGCTACAGAGAAGAGCTCTGCCGAATATGGAGGGTATCCAGTCGCAAGAAGACCTTTTTTTGTTGTTGCAACGAACATGGGCGGCCATTCCACAGCGTGATTTGGATGAACTCATTTTGAGTATGTCAAACCGATGTTCTTGTGTTAGTGTTCGCGGTAGAAACACGGATTATTAATTGTTTAAGTTACCTAATAAAATTTTAAAGAAAACTGTTATTTCAGTCTTTTTTTCGAACTTTAATGTTAGTGGTTCAAATGTCAAAAATCCTTTTATTAGGAAAATGGCAAATTTCTTTATTAATGCAAAGGTGACTTGGTTTATCGTTACTGTGACAAACGAAAACACTTAATTTGATGAATACTTAAAGAAAATTTTAATTAATATCAATCAGGAGAAAAGTTATTGCAAAAATATATGTTGATCCCTAGACACATATGTTGATCCCTAGACACTTTTGATGTGTGTAGTTCAAAATTGTACATATTAATTTAAAAAAAAATCTAATTCGACTTTTTTCGATTTTTTGCATTTTCTGAGAAGATTTACTATGGTATTTTTTTTTCACCATCGGAAAGTAGAAATTTCAACGAACAGAAACTACACCAACTTTTTTGAAAAAAGCTGATATTTTGACGGGTGATGTTTGGATTGAAAATTAGCGTGCTTTTTCAATATTAATTCAAAATAAGCTGAAAAAATAAATAATTCAAATTACTGCGTATTTGGGACATAAAAAGGTAAGCTTTCACGAAACATCGAGAAAAAAAAATTGTAAAAGATAAAAATAAAAAACCAAAAACTTGTTTTTTTTTTTTTTTTTCACATAAATTTTGAGGATGTGAAAAGTGTAAATACAAAAGTTTTAGATTTGTTTATTACCTACAACTTTGCCATTTGACTTTTTTCCATAGGACTTTTAGTTTTGCCGGAAATATAGATAAACCGTATTTTACTTTTTACTTTATACTTACTTTACCTACCTTAAAAACCCCTTTTCCTTCCCGACCTCAAATCGCCCGTAAATTATTTTTCCTTTCATTTCTATAATCTTCTCCTCCTTTTCCAATGGGTTTCATCCTACTATTATTTTTTTTGGTTTCAAAAACTATCGACTCTGGTCTATTAGGTACGAGGATCAAGCTTATTACCATGTAATTGTCAGTAACTGTGTCATTTTTTCAATCAGCTACGTTGTAGTTAAAGTACCCCATCACCAGATGCTCCATCGCCTACGTCCTTCACAATTAAAATAATTCTAGGAGAAAAGGCAGTGACGTCCTTAGCCATTGCTTAGCTCAATTGGGTGGTTCATTACCAGGCCTCAGGCGCGCAGTTCATTGCGAGGCCCTTGTCTTCGTGCAATTAGTTTCATGATGATATTATCTTAATATATATATTTCTTGTGTGCGTGTGTATGTGACTGAACTCCTCCTAAACGACTGGACCAATTTTGATGAAATTTTTTGTGTGTGTTCAAGGGGATCTGGGAATGGTTTAGATTCACAAAAAAGACTGGACCGATTTTGATGAAATTTTTTGTGTGTGTTCAAGGGGATCTGGGAATGGTTTAGATTCACAAAAACGTAAACGATGTTACGTGGGTCATAAATATGGCGGTACGAAGTTCGCCGGATCAGCTAGTAGCTATATATAACTTAAAACAAATAGAGCAATACGACATATACTGCTGCTAGTACACAAAAGCATAAGTTGACGACAGTCGACAATGAAAGCCTGTCAAAATTTACAGGCGAAATGAAACACGGAAAGTCCCAGTTGTTGCGCAAGGGTGCTTGCATGAGCGAGGTGCCGCCCAAAGGTTTAACCTAACAAAAGGTCCTGGGTACCATGATTTTTATTGTTTAAACCCTTTTCAATGATGGATGCGTCTGCCCAAGACCGGGATGAGTGGCGCTCTTTGGGGAAGGCCTTCGTTCAGTGGACGGCAGTTGACTGAAGAATAAAAAAGTAAGTTGCAAATAAGACGAAAAAGTATTTAGATAATACCTCATAAATAACATGCTAGGTATGTCATTATAGGTAACCCCAACGACTTCTTGTGAAAAAACAACTGTTTAAACTAATCAGAATATTCTACCTTGATATTGACTGTGACTAACTACAGAAGTATTCAAGGAAAGCTTTTAAACCATTTACTACCGCAACCGGTCGCAGTACACGGTGCTGTTCTCGAAGTTGTTCAAAAATATGTGTACTTCGGGCAGACTTTGCAGTTAGGTAGAAACAGTTTCGAGGACGAGGTGAACAGGAGAATTCAGCTGGGTCGGGCAGGGTTTAGGTAACCTCGTCGGGTCTTTTCATCGTCGATCCCACAGTACCTAAGACGAAAGTCTTCAATCAGTGCGTCCTACCCATCATGACATACGGAGCCGAAACGTAGACACTTACGGCACGGCTGGTCCACAAGTTCAAAGTCGCTCAGCGTGCTATGGAGAGGGCTATACTATGCGTTTCTCTGCGGGATCGCATCAGGAATGAGGTGATCTAGCAGAGAACCAAGGTCATCGACATAGCCCAAAAGATTAGCAAGCTGAAGTTGCAGTGGGCTGGCCATATTAGCCGCAGAACTGATTGCCGTTGGGGTAAACGGGTTATTGAGTGTTTCATAGGCCAGGTGTAGTGATGATCTGCGCAATACGGCTGGCAGGAGTTGGATGCAAGAAGCCGAGAAATGGCGCGCAATTGGAGTGGCCTATGTCCAGCAGTCGAACTGCGATAGGCAGATGATGATTTTATATCAGTAGGTACCTTTCACAACTGTTATTACATCTTTTCTGCAAGACTACTAAGGTTTCTACACCCCTAATTAAAAAGGTTTACGTTTTTTATTAATACTACAACGGCTGTCTTCATCTGTCAACTTAATACTAAGTGGGTATTTCAAAATCAAAGTCGAAGTCACCTCGCGTTCCAAGAACTTTCTATTTCAACGCCATTTATTTTTATATCAACTGAAGATGCTTTTCTTATAATTGTATTTTTTAAGATACGTATTTAACCAATTAACTGTTTGTTATAGTACGATTGTAAGCGTAGGTACTAGTATTTTCGTGCCCAGATGTTTTGACCACAAAGATGCTATATTTCAAATTTAACATTCTAGGAAGAAAAATCATAACAACAATTCTAAAATTTTACCTTTATTACAAGCAACTCAAGAATTTTAAAAGCCCTTCACAACCCGAACAAAGCAATTTCATTATAAACATATACATGCATCGACAAAATACACAAGAACATAGTTCTATTTGTAATACCTATAATAGATAAACCTAAAGGAAAATCAATAACATAGGCGGATATTTCCCGGGAACAAATGCATAATGGTGAATTTTCTCAAGCCAAGTAGTAGTAGCCAAAATGATCGTCTATTTTACAATAGACGATCATTTTATGAAGCTTCTGAGAGCAACAGGTCAATTGTCGTCGGCAACATTCAAAAATTAAATTTAACAGTATTGAACTTTTAAAAAGTAAATGTTTTAGAATTAAATCAACTGTATACTTAAGCACTACAAACTTGCGACCATCCAATTATATGTGAATTTTGAGAACAGTTTTAGGATGCCAAAATACAAGTTTTTAAGTCAACCCCCTATAATGAATGGACTAAATGAACTTGTTAGTCGATTCATTAGTGAACCTCTATTCTACACACATCAAAAGTGTCTAGGGATCAAGCATTTTTATGCGGATTTCTTGAGATTGAGATGTGGCTTTGGCCCTGGCCTGCTCAGTCGCCAGACTTGAACCCGATTGAGCATGCATGGGATATGCTACAGAGAAGAGCTCTGCCGAATATGGAGGGTATCCAGTCGCAAGAAGACCTTTTTTTGTTGTTGCAACGAACATGGGCGGCCATTCCACAGCGTGATTTGGATGAACTCATTTTGAGTATGCCAAACCGATTCTTGTGTTGTTAGTGTTCGCGGTAGAAACACGGATTATTAATTGTTTAAGTTACCTAATAAAATTTTAAAGAAAACTGTTATTTCAGTCTTTTTTTCGAACTTTAATGTTAGTGGTTCAAATGTCAAAAATCCCTTGATTAGGAAAATGGCAAATTTCTTTATTAATGCAAAGGTGACTTGTTTTATCGTTACTGTGACAAACGAAAACACTTTATTTGATGAATCCTTAAAGAAAATTTTAATTAATATCAAGCAGGAGAAAAGTTATTGCAAAAATATATGTTGATCCCTAGACACATATGTTGATCCCTAGACACTTTTGATGTGTGTATATTTAAGGACGTGGTTTTAAAACTCACCTTTGTAACTTGAAAGTATTCATTGGTGATAAAATTATTGCTGATAATGATTAAAAACGAACAATTGCCACAAATTATTTATTTGTAATAATCACAGAACAGAGAATATAGGGTAATAATTATTAGAAACTCTACAAATTGTTGTTCTGAGTCTTGATGTGTTTATATGTCTTTAACTTGTGCTTCGCATCATATATATTTCAAGGGTATAGAATGATCGATATTACGATCCATTAGACCTCATATATTTAAGTAAAAAATGAAAATAAAAACTGACTTCCAAAAAACCATCCGACGAAAACTCCCTGCCAAAAAACACTAAAAAGCGTAAAATAAACTGGCTCTTCATAAATTGCTGTGTGCCAATTCTTGTCTATACCTAATTCTTTATTCATTTAAATAGTAGTATTAGTGTGTATGCTAGGTACCTAAAATCTGTTTGAAGTCGGCGCCAAGCCAACAAGTCCTTTATGGTGCAGGCTGCACGTATATGGAACGCATTGCCACTGCCCATCAGACGAGCACAAACAATTGGCAATTTTAAAAAACTGATTAAGGAACATTTCCGAAAAGTGATGTGATGAAAACCGTGATGTCCGCCATGTAGTGTATATTATGTGTGTATCTGATAGTGTATGTTTCACTGTGTTTTTGTTTTTATTTTAATTCTATTTGTTTTCTTATTATTATTATTTTTTTGTCTTCCTTCTCTTACGAGTTTGTAATTCGCATAAATTACTGTGGACGACCCTTACTATTATTCGCAACTCCCTCCTTTCCTGTATATTTTATCCCTTATTCCATCCAGCGGTTGCCTGGAAGAGATCGCAGTCCGCGATAAGGCCGCCATTTGTACAACTTTTTTATTTTGTTTTATATTGTAATTTTACAAACTGTAAATGTATCTTTGTGTTTATGTACAATAAAGAGTTATCTATCTATCTGTCTACCTACATTAAGGGGTTAGTCATCATAGCGCCTGTGACATCAGCTCACCTAAATAACTTAAAAGTATACAACTAAAGGTATATAGATACGTATGAAATTGAAAGAATTATCCTCCAACTCCTAACCGTTGAGGAGTTGTACCTTCCATCATCAGCTTACCAAAATAACTTGAAAGAATACGACTAAAGGTAACATATATACAAATGACATTTAAAGATTTATCCTCCAACTCCTAACCGTTAAGGAGTTTTACCTTTCATCATCAGCTCATCATCATTAAATGATGACTACCAGACGCAAATACCGGCGTAGCTTCAGAAAATATACGAAAAACATAAAACGTGCCTGAAAAAAATGAGGGTGACCCTCGATTTCTCTGGGATTCCATCATCAGATCCTAGCTTCCTTATCATGGTACCACCGTCGGGACATCTACTTTCCATTAAAAAAAGAATCATCAAAATCGGTTCATAAACGACGAAGTTATCCCCGAACACACATAAAAAAAAAATATATATATACGGTCGAATTGAGAAACCTCCTCCTTTTTTTGAAGTCGGTTAAAAAGACGACCCAAACTCGGTCCGCAGGTACTTACGGTATAGCTGCAGAATATTAAGAAAGAATAATCATATTAAATAAGTACTTATTAAATAGTAATTAAATGGTAAAATAAATTACCTTGCAATAAAGTAATTTATTATAGCAATAATTATTTTTACGGGAATTAACGCGATCACTTATTAAAAGGTATTACATACCTCTGATTTGGACGTTTCGACCAGGTTGCACCGGCCATTCCAGTCAGCCTGTGACCACGGCCGGTGCAACCTGGTCGAAACGTCAGGCAAATCAGAGGTATGTAATACCTTTTAATAAGTAATCGCGTTAATTCCCGTAAAAATAATTATTGTTATATCATGGAACGCGAAAGTTCAAAAGTTAAAGTAATTTATTTTACCATCATATGATTGTTACGCAACGAATGAATTTCTAATATTCGGCAATATTATAAAGATGACGCACACAGATGCACGTGTTCATTACAGTGTCGCTGCCGGTTGTCACGCACACTTAAATAATCAACGGCGTCATATTGTTTGTCGGGTACTTTCCATCTGGCTTTCTTTAGTAATCTGAGACTGATATCATAAAGAGAAAAAAATTGTGAACTTCTGGTTCTACTGAACTGAACCGATCTTTAAAATCCCTTTACCACATTATTTTTGAGTATCATAGGCTATACATATGTTCTTAAGTCACATGAGTTGTTTAAGCTGCATAACGTAATGGTTGCCGTTTTCAGTGATTTCCATAGTAACTATTTGAGCTTGTTCCTAAATGTAGTGTAGATACATGTAGGTATTTAAAAAAAAAGGTAGTATAAGGCTTAGAAAATTTAGAAATAAATATTATGTACTTCCCATATATCACTCTGGGTTAACTGTTCATATTATTGAAGTTAAGTTATTTGATTTAGTTAGAGTTAGATTGCAATTCTGTATCGTATTCCAAAGCTCTGCTTCAACTCAATCTACGAGTATTACGACAACGCGACGAGACGCAATAAACCTTCATCATATTGTCCGTATTGCGATATTATATCAATCTAGTTTCTTGATCTAATTATGTTGAGATCCTAATAGTATTTAACGACTTATATAGAAGTCGACTTTAAATATAAAATGTCTGTACACGATTTACGGAACAGCTCTTTCTTAAATTTCCAAATAACATCCTAAATGCAATTAATAACAGACTGAGATATTCCATAAAACGTCACTGAAATGAAAACTGAATGAAGCTAAAGGGCGGATTAAGGATCAAGAGCGCCCTAGGCAACCATCCCATCGGCGCCCCTCGCCCTCCTTTTTTCTAGCATCTATATAATATATTGCAGTTGGCATAATTTTAGGTACTACATTTTTTTTTACTTGTAAAACCTTTTTGAGCCGTTATCTATATATATAAAAGAGGAAGGTGACTGACTGACTGACTGACATACTCAGAGATCAACGCACAGCCCAAACCGCTGAAGCTAGAATCCTGAAATTTTGCCTGTAGGTTCTTTATAATATAACGTAAGTGAGCACTAAGAAAGGATTTTTTAAATTCCACCTCTGAGGGGGTAAATCAGGGGATGAAAGTCGGCGTGAGCGAAGCCGCGTGTAAAAGATAGTTACATATACGATAGGAAAATGGGTTCATCTATCGCACCTAGGACTGCGCTTATGTAGGATGCCGACGCCGGCACCATCTGAAGTACCGTTCCAGGACCGGACGAACTAGGAGAGTTAGTTCTAAGTCATTTTCGGTCCCACTCTACCCTCGCCTTATAAAGCTTAATTTGTTTGCCGAATAGGAAGGCAAGTTTTACGCGTCTTCGCTCCATACCACGGCCTCAACCATGGAACTGAGCGACAGAATCCAAACCCAAATGGTCCTCACAAGGCCATGCTCCACCAACTCCAAGCATTCTGACTGCGTGTGGTTCACCGTGGACACGCTCTCTCCACCGATATAGTATAGGACATTTGCAATCATGGCCGTGACCCTCAAAGTTGTCTTACAGAGCACCTTTCCCCACGCTGTCACGAGCATGTCGTCTGCGTAGCCTGGGATGGCGACACCTTCCAAGAAGGCACTTAAACACTCAGTCATAGGCGATTTTCCACAGGAATGTCCCTAAAGGCCTATAACGGATCCTATAAACGGATTACTATAAACTTTTTAGCATAATAAGGCTGCCGGCACAACATTTTTACATTATTATTACATTTATATTATATATATATATAATATACATTATATACTATTACATTAGCACGGTAAACACTGGCAAACAGTTCAATTAGATGCCCGTGGGGAAAAGCTCTTATTGAAATGACGTCCGGCAGTCAAACGTCACTTTCTCTCGGTAGACTTTTGCGGGTGGTCAGTGAAACCCGTCCTGTGACCACACTCAGGGTGGCATAAAGTGATGGAAGGCACGCATATTGTTACAGGCGCAATTCAATTCATTCTTAGCAATCGATTGCCGATACTTCCCTAAGCAGGCGTGCCCAGAAAGGATCTCAGTCAGTCAGTCGGAAACAAGGAAGATGTCCGATACTGCCGCCCTGTCCATACCTTATTATTTGCGGTCGGACCCCCCGCCGACTACGGTGCACCATATGCCTTTCAATGGACAAATATTATCTTACTAAAACTTATAGAATAATCTCAACTACAGCTGCAGTTGTAACGACTACATTTTTTTATGGCAACAGCACTAGTCTCGAACTAAATATAGTGATATTTTCTTCTACAATATGTGAGGCATATATTTTTGCCATACAAAATTTGGCGCACGCGCCCCTTATCAACCTCGCGCCCCTAGGCACGTGCCTAGTTTGCCTTAGGGTTAATCCGCCTCTGCTAAAGGGGCTGAATTACATTACTTTTGAGTCGTTTACGAAACATCAAATGACAACGACATGGTTTTGTTTTGAAAGTCCAAAGCGATGTAGGTGTGCATCCCTTTGAGTCTATATGTGTGTTAAAAATGTAGTAAGTACTGACTCCCCTAATATTGCAAATAATTGCAGCGGCTTTCAAAGCGTTTAATTCCCAATAACACACAGTAAACATGTTGTAGACGTGTTTGCAGCAACAGCGGTGCGCTATATTTGTCTGGCCGCAAGGTAAACGTTTGTTACGCATCGTTTTGAAAAGGGCTTTGATGGAAGTCAATTAATGTTGACGATAGTATTCTGCATAACGTGTAATTGATGTAGAAAATACGGCAATTAAACCTACGCATTTACTATTTCATTAGACTCCGTGTACCGCACTTGCAGCTAATCGTATTAGTACTTGATTCGTTTTATGGTTACGCTATATTCGGTCCTAATATCAAGAGCGAATAAGTTTGGTGGACTGCTATAATCTTCGGGGCTATAATCTTATAATCATCAATCCTCCACATACTAACGCTAATTCTCAGCCCTAGTCAAGTAAAAAAAATATCGTCCTATGGTTTTGCCGAAGCCATTCAGAAAGGTTGTATAAATAAATTAAGATGCCTAAGTTGGACCGGCTGCAAAATATAACTAATTAACAAATTAAGTAACGATCAGATCTTGCGATTTTTGCTGCAGAAGTAGTGTGTTACGACTTGTGAAACTTCAGATACGAGTGAATAGTAAGCACAAACATGAAACTTTATCCATACATTTAACTTTATCCATACATTTGATTATAATTACTTAGTTGCTACTTAAATTATCTTTCGCAAGATAATTTATGGATTTAAATATTTTTGAGACAATCTGATTTCTTAATGTGTCGGGCTGATTATAGCCACTGTACGTCAAGCCACTTTTAATATACTTTTATTACGGTTTATCTGTTACAGGAAATCAATGACTTGTATTGTTTTCACCATGATGTGGCAGTTTATGACTGATTTATTATTTTCATTATCTCGTACAAGTTTGTGACAAAAGACCTAGAGCCGTTATGAATGGAGTTATACCACGATGTCTAAGAAAATCGGAGCTTCGTTTCGTCAAGAATCTCAACGCTCATCTTTCTCAACTTGAGGAAGACCAGTGGAAGTGTGCGACAATACGTATGAACGTGCCCCAGACGTAGGAAAAGATATAATAATAGGTCTTTACCTATGAAATTGCCGTTTTGTATGCAATAAGTGAAAGTACTTATTTTTTCAAACTTTTTTATTTCTGTTATTCGAAGTAATCACCCATGCAATCGACGCATCTTTGCCAACGCATTGGCAGTTTATCGATGCCCTTCTTGTAAAAATCAGCTGGACGGGAGGCAACAAACTCTTCAAAGGCATTTTGTACTGCCTCTCGGGAATTGAACTTTTTACCCACTAAAAAGTTGTCTAAATTTTGGAAAAAGTAATATTCGGTAGGTGCAAGGTCTGGTGAGTATGGCGGATGAGGGAGAGCTTCCAACCCCAGCTCTTGCAGCTGCTTCAGGACAACGCGCGACCCCATACTGCGCAACAGACAGTCTCCAAGCTGTAATGCTCCAAATGTAGGAACTTGACAGTTAGTTAAAAGAGAGCGGATATATGAGTATTCAGGAACAAGTTCGATTTTCACCACCTCGACCTTAAACCCAACTAGGCTACAACCCGTCCACACACTCTTATGCCCGGGCTGCGTGTAATATCATTTAAGAGTAAATTAAATATTCTCATCGAATTAACATTACCTAGTAAAGTGTTTTATAAAAAATCCTCCATTCTGAAAATACTTAGAATATTGAAATAATATTTCTAGTCGTGCAGCACAATATCTATTCTCAGAAAAACTGGTACATAATCCGATTAGACAGTTGCTAATACCTTAGTCTAATTAATTGCGTCCGCCCTTGCTGCTAATGCCTCCCGATAAGTTCTTCATAGTTTTTTTTTTACTTATTCCACTTTTGATTTAGATTGAGGATTAGTGAGGATGATGTGGTGTAGAGAAAATCTTTTATAATAGGTCTTTACCTATGAAATTGCCGTTTTGTATGCAATAAGTGAAAGTACTTATTATTTCAAACTTTTTTATTTCTATTATTCGAAGTAATCACCCATGCAATCGACGCATCTTTGCCAACGCATTGGCAGTTTTTTGATGCCCTTCTTGTAAAAATCAGCTGGACGGGAGGCAACAAACTCTTCAAAGGCATTTTGTACTGCCTCTCGGGAATTGAATTTTTTACCCATTAAGAAGTTGTCAAAATTTTGGAAAAAGTAATAGTCGGTAGGTGCAAGGTCTGGTGAGTATGGCGGATGAGGGAGAGCTTCCAACCCCAGCTCTTGCAGCTGCTTCACGACAACGCGCGACCCCATACTGCGAAACAGTAGCTCCAAGCTGCAAGAGCTGGGGTTGGAAGCTCTCCCTCATCCGCTGTACTCACCAGACCTTGCACCTACCGACTATTACTTTTTCCAAAATTTAGACAACTTTTTAATGGGTAAAAAATTCAATTCCGAAGAGGCAGTACAAAATGCCTTTGAAGAGTTTGTTGCCTCCCGTCCAGCTGATTTTTACAAGAAAGGCATCAATAAACTGCCAATGCGTTGGCAAAGATGCGTCGATTGCATGGGTGATTACTTCGAATAACAGAAATAAAAAAGTTTGAAAAATAAGTACTTTCACTAATTGCATACAAAACGGCAATTTCATAGGTAAAGACCTATTATACTGCCAACGAATTTTATTAGCTTCTTTATTGTTATTGTAATATCTTCAAATTTTTATCCGGTAAGTTAATAAGTGGAAATCAATTGTCTCTGCCTACCTCTCTGAGAAATAGGCGTAACTCTTAAGTATACAGGTATGTAACAATTATGTTAAATTTAAACGTTAAGTGCATGAAAATGGCATGGATATCCCTACACATTCTAATCAGAGATACGTTTAGGCATACTACGTTAGGTAATGTGGAATTTTTCAGGTTCTATCGTTTCGATATGTCTAAAAAATAGATCCGTTTCATTAGATCGCTAAATTTTATTAAGTTATTTGCTATTTTTTAAAAGAAATACGAGATTATTGGTGCGACATCGTTTACGAAGAAAATTCATTATGAAATGTTGTAAACCGTGCTCATAGTACGGAGCAGTAATGCCTGATGTCTTGAGAAATATACGCAAAATGTTCGGAAAAATCTTTCCACTCCTTGTGAATGGACTGAATAAAATTTAAAAAAATAAAACAAAACTAAAATACTCGCATTTGCAGCGTCTCAGGGCTTTTTACTCGTATTGAGAAATTTGAAATCGCGAGCATTTCATTTGCCACTCGCGGTTTGCTTATAAGTCACGCGTTTGAGTCGTTTTTATATCTTCACTTAGTATGAAGCGAGGTTGCTTCCGCTGAGATCTTTTAAACTACTAAACGAAATTCAATGCAATCTTCAGCAATAGATAGAGTGATTCAAGTGGAAGGTTTATGTGTATAAAGCACGTTATAAATGAAGATATTCTTTTAACCATAAACGAGAAACAGAAAAGAATGGGAGAAGAAAACTTATTGCACTGACTTTATTTAATCATAATCTGAGAATTTTTCGAATTATACAGATCATACAAACATTTGGTCCGACACGAAACTCGCACCCGAGACCTCATGCACAGCAGTCGCGTGACGCTACCGCTGTGCCAACGAGGCAGTCAAAAAGTAGGTTCATAGATAGTACACAAGGAACATATGAATTTATATGCGATCTAAAAGGACTTTGGTCCGGGCACCTTCATATCGGCGATTAATCAAGTGAATTGAATGAGTAGCATTCATTTCAGCATTTGATTTGCAATCATTGCAACGGAGCGCGCCGTGTTTTGATTGCCTACTACCACTTATGTAATGTACCTACATAGGTACCTATTCACCCTTTATGGATGCATAACAAAGACGTGTGAATACGATTAATAAATTTGATTAAAACCAGCTTATACAAATCGTGTTTTTAACATATGTTATGTTTACCCAGCTACGGCGAAACTAAATGGAAGGATGGGATTTGTTGGCAGTCTATGTATGTTTGTTTGTTCCACCGTAGCGTCTAAACTACTAATCCGATTTTTGATGAATGAGGTATCAATATATTGATAATAATGGCCCGGGTGACATTACTATATATTTTATTAAAGTACCTAGTAGCAAGGGCGTCGCCAGCCCTTGGCCTAGGTAGGGGCAAGTTGTCGGAGGAGATCTCTCGCTAACGGCCATCATCCACTCCATGGCATGCGGTAGCAGGCGCGGTTCTAGGGGAGGGGGGGGGGACATGACCCCCCCCCCCCCCCCCATATCGTACACATTTAATTTTTTCCTACTGCTACTAGAACCTGATGTTTTTCTCTCCTGTTTCCGTAATTGTTCAATCGAGATAAGAAATCAAAGGATATGAATTGTTTAACGCCTATAAATTAAAACTGTAATATAATCTGGATAGCAAAACTTTGCCCTCCAAGGCTATCGTTATTCAGGCCTGATCTGCCATAAAGACTCAGAAACTTTTCTTTATCGAAGATTTGATTTGCTATAGGGAAACCGCACTACGAATATTTGTGTGACTAAAGCAACAACCATAAAAATCGAAACGCCTATCGCAGAAGTGTTGACAATTTTAAATAATAAGGTGTGGTGAGTGTAGCGTACCATTATACCACATGTAAACATTAGCAATTAATGGTTCTGTGACTACGAGTAGACATGATACTGTCTCGAACCGATGCCGCGATGAAATGGGGCACGGGGGCGAAGGGGCACACACAACTACAGTCACGAACCACGACTGACCACGAAACAATGTTGTATAACTGTGATTGAGTGTACAATAAATAAAAAACAATAAATAAATATAATTGAAAATAAAAGGCTTTTACATTACAAAAAACAATTTTTAAAATTTAATTCTTTCTGTCTGTTTGTTCCGGGTAATTTTTTGAACGATTGGATTGTTTTGGTCGGAACTTTACTGGCAGACAGCTAGATACAAGAGGAAACTTAGGCTTTAATAAAGCCTAAGGTTCCTCTTGTATCTAGCTAGGCCCGTGGTTATTGTTGTGAAAGTACAACAAAAACCGCGGGGCGAGGTACAATCAGGGGGGTTGGGTTTCACTTCTCAGTTTAGGTATGTTCCGCCGAGCGCTCCTTCCGGGAAGGACTATGGCAATGGTTGCCACTCGACGCTCGGCTCGCACGCTACCCGCGTCGTCGTGCGTAAACAAGATGAATATTACGTGTACTTACTGCTAAAAAGTGGCTACGAAACGAACTAATTATTATGTTTATTGTAACTTGTTGTTTAATAGCATGTTTCGAAAAATTTCCTACTTTGTATCCAATGTCAAAGCATCCACTCTCAACAGGAAGAGGTATGGCACATGAGCCGATCGCTGGTGCAAACCAACAGATACACTGAAATGGTCAGTGTTTCCCGCAGCCGATCTAACATAGGTGCTAGATCCTCTGTACAAAGCTCGAATCAATCCCACATACGTGGGAGAGCCACTCTTCGGGATGAATGGGCCAGCTCCACCGGAGTGATACCACGGCCTCACAGAAAACCGGTGTGAAACAGCGCTTACGCTGTGTGTCACCAAGTGAGTGAGGATCCCGGAGGCCCATCCCCATATCCCCCCTATGATGGCGCAGTTGAAACACGTGCTACCCCAGGAAGGTACCAACAGCGCTAACGTTGCAGAATCGCTCTCTGGGCGTCCGCACTCAGAACAGAACGCGCCTGAGCCTGGAAGCCCAGGCTGCAACTCGTATTCTTGGCAAAACTACGCTCAATCATGCTTGGGGTAAGAGCAGTAACACCATGATACCCCCTACCACGCTGGTCGTGGACTTTTGCAACATTAGGGGATTACATAGTTATCTTGATGCTGTCGCATTACCATCTCGAGACAGCAAAGCCAGCCTTGCTCTTTTTGACTGAGACGCAGGTATTATCTCCAGCGGATACATCCTACCTCACTTACCCTGGGTACGGACTTGAACACTCCTTCATCTCTAAGACCGGAGTGGCGTGTACGTCAGAGACGATATCAGCTCTTGTCGCCTCAGCAATCTTGAAGGTTGAGACCTCTCCATCTTCTGGCTACGTGACAGACAGCTCCGACCATCCTCGCGTCTATTGCGTGCCTCTATAAGTCCCATAGCGGTGGTGCCGAAACTGACCGATTCATTTAACACATCCAGATGGCTACAGACTTAGTGCAGCAGCAGATCCCCTCCGCAGAGATCATCGTACTTGGCGATTTTAACGCCCCCCACGCCGACTGGCTTAGTTCTAGTAAAACCGATCATGCGGGGAGATCTGTTCATGACTTCGCCCACGCGAGTCCCAGATGTGGAGGGCCAGAATCCTTCACTGTTGGACCTTCTACTGACTACTCACCCGTACGGTTACCGCGTATCTGTTAATGCCCCACTTGGCTCCTCAGACCATTGCCTTGTCCGGAGTACAGTGCCTATCGCATGCTCTCCGCGATCGCAAGTTGCAAGCAGCCGTCGTGTGTGGCACTACAGGTCAGCAGATTGGGATGGGATGCGGTCCTTCTTTGCGTCCTACCCTTGGAGACAGTTGTGCTTCTCGCCGGATAATCCCAACACCGCCGCTGACTCCGTTGCTGATGTTGTGCTGCAGACTATGGACCTTCACATCCCACCCTCTGCGGTGTGCTTTGGTGGCATGTGTCGGCCCTGATATTGTCCATCTTTTAGAAAACCTTCTCGCATGAAGCAGGAGGATTACCAAGCCTGGGTTGACGCGGTGGCAGTACGGGATCAAAATACCAGCGCTCTGAAAAAGGAGTACAACTTTGCCTCCAGGTCCTTCAAAAGAGACATTGCAAGGGCGAAGTCGGAGCACATCTCTAGGATTGGCGAGAGACTTGAGCGTCTTCCTTCGGGAACTCGAGCATTCTGGTCTCTTGCCAAGGCTATCGAAAGAAATTTTCGTAAGCCATCCTTTCCACCTCTGCACATGGGAAATAATTCGTTGAAGTGTGACGCAAAGGAGAAAGGCGATCTTCTGGCAAAACACAACTTGGATGACGGGGAACAGGAGCCGCCTAACATACCGCGGTGCGAGAGCCGTATGCTGGATATCCAGTTCCACCGACGCTCAGTGCGCTTAGCACTTTTATCCCTTGATATCCATAAGTCGAGTGGCCCGGATGGAATCCCTCCTATTGTGTTGAAGATGTGCGCTCCAGAGTTGGCAACGGTCTTAACGCGTCTTTTTCAGCTCTCCTACTTTTCTCGCGTAGTCCCGACATCATGGAAGGTAGCATTGGTCCACCCGATCCCTAAATAAGGCGATCACTCAAATTCGTCCAACTACAGGCCGATAGCCATAACTTCCCTCTTCTCGAAAACAATGAAGTCCATCATTAACCATCAACTCCTGTGGTACCTAGAGGGTCACCATCTGCTTAGTAATCAGCAGTACGGTTTCCGTAAGGATCGATCAACTGATGATCTTCTAGAATATTTGACGCATCGCTGGGCACAAGCGATTGAGACTAGGGGGGAAGCCTTGGCAGTTAGTTAGGACATTCCGAAGGCCTTCGATCGGGTCTGGCACAAAGCGGTTCTTTCGAAGTTCGCTTCTTATGGGCTTCCTGATAGGACCGGTCGCAGCCTGAAATTTTGAGGGGTCACTAATATATAATCAATTTAAGTCAAGTAAATTAGACTTTGTTGCACAATACACAATTTTATTGCACACATAAAACATTTGTTTTTTATTGGTAAATCTATTGGGATGATAATAATTGGTAATCAGGTTCTAGTAGCAGGGAAAAACTACATGGGTACGATTTTGGGGGGGGTGTCATGTCCCCTGTGACCCCCCGCCCCTGGAACCGCGCCTGCTTCCCGAGAAATTATGCTAATAGGTCACTAGCTTTTAGCAGATAGAAGCATAAAGGTCGTAGTCGACGATGAATGCTCTGACTTCATATCTGTGAATGCTGGTGTTCCGCAAGGCTGTGTGCTATCGCCTACTTTGTTCCTCCTTCATATCAATGACATGCTGCAAAGTAGCGGCATTCATTGTTATGCGGATGACAGCACGGGCGATGCTCTCTACACTGGCCGCGTTAATAATAGGTTTATGAAATTGCCGTTTTGTATGCAATAAGTGAAAATACTTATTTTTTCAAATCCTCTCGGGAATTGAATGTTTTACCCTCTGTTGTCTGTTGCGAACTGTACCAAATGATGTTGTCAGTTCAGACAGTCTCCAAGCTGCAAGAGCTGGGGTTGGAAGCTCTCCCTCATCCGCCATACTCACCAGACCTTGCACCTACCGACTATTACTTTTTCCAAAATTTAGACAACTTTTTAGTGGGTAAAAAATTCTATTCCCGAGAGGCAGTACAAAATGCCTTTGAAGAGTTTGTTGCCTCCCGTCCAGCTGATTTTTACAAGAAGGGCATCAATAAATTTATTATTATTGCATACAAAACGGCAATTTCATAGGTAAAGACCTATTATTTCTCGGGAAAACGTCATTGAGAGTCCTCTGAGACCATTGAGACCTGTTTGGAAAAGGTCTCAGATTGGGGTAGACTCAATTTAGTCCATTTTAAAAACTGGCGTATGTACTCGGTTTGAAGACACTCCCCTATCTATTTTTTTTTTAAAGCCAACTCCCGCACTAGGAATAAATCCTGTGTCGTGGGGGACTTTACAAACATACACGAAACGGATACAAAGAACACCCAGACTCACAACAACAATTTGTGGATCACACAAAGCGTTGTCCTACGTGGGATTTGAACCCACGACACTTGGCGAAGTAGGAAACGGCGTGGTGACCGTTAAACCACTAGGCCAAACGTGCAGTCGGCAGTGCAATATATATTAGACTAGCTGTGCCCGTAACTTCGTTCGCGTGCTTAGATTCAAATTCAAATCTTTTTTCTAAATCTCATCTTCCAATCATTTTTCTGAATTTATAGAGAAACAAAACAAAGTTATTTTAAGAAAATCTGTGTGTACGTGTGAGTTTGTAATATAAGAAAATTCATTACATAATTTCTTCATAAACTATATTACTTTTCTTTTTATTTGTGTCAGTGAGTACAGACAGGCTTTGCGCACTGCTGGCCATGAGAGAAATAGGACTTTCGCCGATCTACACCAACACAACTCATAGTCTGTCCCTAGGCTGAACTCACACATAATGGGAACTGCACACGTTTAAATCTATACGGAGAGTTTTTTGGGATGAGCGGTATTCGTGGAATGCAAACACGCTGTCCTGCACCACATCCAGTCAATATTTGTGCCTCTATCACGTTACGTTGGAGCGATATAACTTTTAAATGTGTGCTGTTACACAATTTTGGTGGACTCGATTTTCTCAATACAATTATAGTGACTCCAACTTTTAATTTGATAATATTATGTGAGGAAAGACCAGTTGCGGGACAAATAATTTAAAAACTCAACTTGATACATCTTAGCTTCATCTTGGTCGACAACACTGTTAATATCAGTGTACTCAACTTTTTACCCTTCAACTTGCTTCATAATAATATTATTTATTTCTATCACTTCTTTTTTTCGATGTGATAAAATTTCTCTCTCACAAAACCAAGAATCTTTCTTTTTTTGTAATATTAATAATATTTCAATAAAATGATAATATGAGTCATTCAAGTGAAGTTACAACCTCGCGTAAATCGTCTCGCAGTGAGATCAGCCCTTCTTCTATCTGATATCTACCGTCACCTATTTGAAAAGCAAATCGGAAAATTATTTAGCGTTTTGGTTTCCTCCTCAGCGCACTCTTATATTAACAGTGAGTTTTAGTTTTGAAATATGAGTCCAAATGGTTTAACTCTTGAGACACTCATTCATTTTTTCATTTCGGGTCCCCTGTGGTACTACGGGTGGAGTCAGCCTAAAATCACCACAAAACAAAACTGTAATTCCACCGATGGCCCGATCACTTTGGCGAATATCCCTCAACATTTTGTCTACATCCTCAACTGCCTTGCGATGTGCCATTATACACTCATCCCATGCAATTAAATGACAGTCACGTAGAACTCTCGCTTTGTCACTATTTTGAGACACATCACAAACAGGTTGTTCTGTTAATTCCAGTTGTAAGGGAATTTTAAAACATCGTGTGTGTAGTTTTTTCACCAGGCAACAGTGTCAGAGGATACAACAGCAAGTGCTATTTACCATCTGGTCGTGATTGTGCGAGAATAACTTTTGTGAGAATTTTGTTCCCAGTGCCTCTAGAAAAAGCATTTCACCCAAAGAATTATTGGCACTGTTACAAATACGATGGAAAACACTCCTTTGTTCGTCCTTTATAGTCGGAATACCATCGCGAAGAGTATGTAAAAACTTCTTAGAATCGTAATTACTTTCAGCTGATCCCTCCCCTATTACTCCCTATTACTACACTCTTCGTTAGAAATGGCTTCGGGTAACCCTTAATAAGATTAAGAATTTCCACCAATAGGCAAAACCATGTCTTGGATTTTATTTAAACAGCTATTAGAAATAATTTCCCGTTGTTGATGGTTCAATTCGCTGATAGAAATATTTCGATGCACGTCACAATTGGACAGCATCGGAAAGTCACTAACGTATGCCTCATTGAGAGCGTCATCCCAATGTTGGTCATCATCGAGCAGATGTGCTCGGCAAGCAGCTTGCGGGTCATCGACTTTTTCAAAGCTTCGAATAGAGTAGGCCCTCGGATACCGATAACACTCGGCATTGCTTGGGTGCACTGTTGTACTCTTCCGATGACGTGTTTTTTAAAAACTTCAAGATCACCCTCTACTGGAGTGCCTCTTTTTCTACGGATAAACCTTCCTTGTTGTATGTAAAGTACGCTGGCGCTTCATCACAGAGCAAAGTGTTAGTAAAATCATCAGTCTGACATAGCACAGAAGACATAGAATGCCAATAGAGTGATCAGTCGAGGATTTCCTAATCGCTCAATCGCATTTTCAAATATATTTGCTTGCCTCCTTCCAGGTCACAGCGAAATGCGTCACAGGTGGGTGTCTTTCGTTGACATGGAAACTGAGTATATTCCACACAGCTTCTTATTAACTTATTTAGCGTCCATACTGAAATCTTGTTACTTAGTCACATTCATTTCGTAAAGCAATATGGCTTGATCGCTTCCTTTATTTACGTACTTACAAATTAATATATTTGATAGACTCCACACTGATGCACATTTCGATATTTATGTATTTGGGCGTTAAATGGTTTGGATAAAACAGGAGAGTATGGTAATACCCATCTATTATTATCAACTATCGTCTGATTTTGGCCATGTTATCTAATTTCTGCAGCAAATACTTTTTATTGCTTAAAACGTCGGCGGTACTTGGGGTAGACATTCTCGCCTGTTCTAATTTGTTGAATCATTGCTTTTGAGTTCCGTTTCATACACTGACTGTTCTACATCCACTCAGAGTTGGTATTTAATCACAGCATTGGCCATTAACTATTTGCTTCTATAGATATGTTTTATTGCACTTTGACAGGTAGTCAATAGATGGCGCTGGCTTTAAACTCTAGACCGGATATTTAAGACACGTGCGCCTGTCCAGTAGCATTTGCGTGAAAGCCGAACAACAGACAGACAAAAATTTATATCTGATATTCCGATCTTCAAAATAAATTATAGCCTATATGTTGCCGAGGATTGATAGCTATATAATAAAAAAAGTTTCATCACAATCCGTTCAGTAGTTTTTGCGTGAAAGCCCGACAACAGACAGACAGACAAAAATTTCAAAATTATTTTTTTGGCTTGTGTGGCCTGTATGAAGACCACTAGTTGTATTTTTTTTAATTTTTATTCAATGTACAGAATTGAACTCTTCTACAGTTTTATTATATGTATAGATATAGATATATAGATACATGTACATAATAATAAAAATAAATGAGACATTGACACTGTTAAAACGGAAATAATAAGAATTATTTGCAATATTTTCATTCATTTAAAATTTATAGAATAGTCATCTTCTCAGTAAAGCAAATAATAATAAGTTTAAAAATATCTTTGTCAAAAATACAACAGTAATTTTAATGTCCATTGTTAGATAAACGGCTAATATCATAATACTGGGGCCACACTACCGGGAAACGTCAATGATGATCATCGCGATATATACTGCGGGATGCAGGGGGGTGTTAACACATGCCGTTGCCGAGTTCGCGATCGCGGCCGAGCGCAATTCAAAACACCCCCCGCGCGGGCGGGTGTGGTCATTATGACAACAATAAATAAAAATGCAGTTTCGATTTTAACGTCGTTAAGTACGTTTCTGTGATACCGACACTGTTTATTTACAAGGATGTCCTATCCTTCCACCATCACAACGAACATTATTGGTCAATGAGGAATCCTAAAACTCGGCAGCATTCATTACAACACAGGTTTAGTGTAAACAGTCTCTCGATTAACTCCTGTGGACTTTTAGGTACTTGTGGAGTGAAGTCCCCGTAATAATGATATTAAATCCATGCTCGCCCGGGCCCGCTGTCCACTGTGTGACTGCGATGAGTGAGAAAGAATAAAAATATTCATTGACCGATATGTTAGGTACGCTACGTGCGTAATTATTACATGGTGTCCAAAAATTATGGACGTATTTTTTTATTTTAAATTAATAATTTAATAACTAATACGTTAATAACTTTGTTGTTTTGTTTGTTTGGCATTTCTGTTATGGTGTTTTATGTAAGTACATACGTTCTGTATCTGCCCCTATTTTTTCTCTGGTAATTAAAAACTAAACTAATGGTATATAATGTTCAAAAAATCAGTATGTGTTATTTTAACTAACACAAATACGCACGTGCGATCCCGTCGCGTTCACGGTGCACAACAAAAAATTAGGCCGCTTCAACGCCTTAATCTCTTTGATGTACCGCCACTCGAATTATCCCCAAACGGGAAACGGCAATATGAATGCCGTTGTAAATTTATCGCAAAAAGTCGTGGCTACACCAACGTCAAACGTTCATCATCGCGTTAATTAACGGCAGTTCTCGTTAGTGTAGCCCCAGCATAACATATTGTGTTTGGAGTCTTAAAATTAATTATTTCTCTGCTTAATTTTATTTGGCCGTTGGCAACACTGACTGATATAAGTCGTTCGCTGTCGTAACTCGTAGTGTCCGTAGTGTCGTTCGCTCGCCGTGTGCTCCGACTTATTTATAGTTATCTGTGGCCGTGTGGTACAGTGACTTTGAAAACAAGTAGGTAGTAGCTCTAAGGTAGGTAGTGTGTAGTTTTATTGTATTTATTAATATTACAATCTATAACAGTGAATGATAATTTTTAAAGTGACTTATAAACATTGCTGCACATTTGGTGTTTTCGTAATTAGTTATCAGGTTACAGTGAAGTGATAAATATTATTCTTTAACAGTGAGTCATTAGTTTTTGTTTGTGTGGCGTACAAAGTGCATAACAATGTTATCTATCTCTTCTAAATAGTTATTTAGTGATAGTAGCCTCGTATTACGACTGAGTGATGGATTCGCCGCCGGTGCCGAAGCCGAGGAGTGCCTTTATACCACAAAATGAGCCTGTGACACAACCGATACCCCTACCACGTACTAAGTTGCCTACCACTACTGAAAGGGTTACAGCTTCTGATATTTTCAAGTCACTAAGTACTGTCTCAAAGCAAATCTCGGAGGATGTAGCGCAAAAAGTAAGTAGCTCTGCTAAAAGTGCCAATGAGAAACTAGAGAAATCATTTCAAGATGGGTCCAAGTTTGCCAAAGACACATTAGAAAAAACTCTAACAACGTCCCGAGCTGTACGAAATTCTGTTACAAAATCTGTTATAGAAGGTACTAGAACGGCAGGCCTCAAACTTAGGAGAACAAAGAAACCCGACGCTAATGAAGATTTTGAAAACCAAAGATGTGTTTCTATGCCAACGGTTGATGTGACTTTGTTTGATAATATTCAGTTTAATTCACCACTTTTAGAACAAAAGAAGTTTCATAACGAGGCAGAGTGTGCCCTGAAAACCCAAGAGCACCCAAATCTGCAGCTTAATACTACAAATTTTGATGACTTATCTCTGTTCTCCAATAATTCAGATAATACTGATTCTTTGAGCACTGTTTCATATGATATGAATAGGGATTCAGAACAAAACTTGTCCAGTTTACCATCTGACAGTGTTCAACAATTGACATATGACACACCAAAACAGTCCAAGACCAATAGTGTTACCAGTACAATGAGTTCCACATCTGGAGGTTCATATCCTGAAGTACCAGAGCGAAGAAAAAAAAGAGAAAGTGGTTTTGAGGTTATGAAACAGAATTCTATGTATGAGAATTGGACGCTTCCCTTTCAGTCTTCTTCAAATAACAAGACTGTGGAAACAGTACCTAGAGCCAGTAAAAGCACAATATATGAGTTTGACCCTCTACAGTTGAGTACGCCGACCCAGAAGTATGAGGGAGTCAGTAATGAATTGCTTTTATTGGAGTCATTCTTAATAGGGGATACATATGGCACAATAGTGGCTACTGAGCCCACTGACAATACTGATGAGAGTTTTGATTTTGATGAAAGTGATTATTTCAACCCGCCTACACCTCCAGAGAGATCAGATAGCTTATTTCCTGATGAAAAATCTAATATTGGCGATAAAGACAGAAATTCCAATTGGTATGTGGCCTCTGATGGCGAAACTAAGCCGGCCCCTGAAGATGACACTAAGATAAGTAAAGTGAGGCAACGGTTCTCTCACATGCTCAAGTTTGATAAACTAAACAAGTCCACAAAGCCAGTACCTGTGAAAGTAGATCATGTTGAGAGACCACCTGTTAACACTCTGCCAGTGCCATACTTCAGTGGTATGTTGACAAAGATTGTCTCTGGTGTTGTAGAAGATCTATTCAAGAACTCTCAAACCAGATACTGTGTGTTGTCTGATCAGAAGCTAATGTGCTATACAGACCCTACAAACTGTGTCTTGAAAGAAGCTTATATGTTGAAGAACATATACTCCATACAGATTGTCCTACCACTATCTTCAAGGTAAGCAGCATCACAACTGATCTTGTTTTAACCAATATGAATAGTATCCCATCTGTAGTATTGTTGCTATTGTTTAATGAATACACCAAATATTTTTTTTATAGATATTATGTCAAATTAATTATTATTATTTGAAATACCTACTTTGAAAGAAAAAGATTTTAATTTGTTTGTTTGGGACAGCTGAATTGAAGTTCAATTAAATGCTTTCAAATTGTAACATTAATAATTATACATATTACTGAAATATATTGTATATTAAGGGATACATATGTTACTTAAGTAGTGTTAATTATTATACTGATCTTAAAATACCCTTCTCATACTTAAATCAGATCGTGAGTAGGTAACTTCCTATATACACAAACATACTTATGATTAAACATGTATATAGCATGCATAGAACACTCTGTGATATTGCCAAGATCTAGTTTTATGATATGGAATGTCTGTGTAAAATCCTAACTATTATTGGATTATGGGTACAATAAACAGTATACACCAATGGTTGCCAATATTCAGATGTTCATGCATTAGGTAACACAGTAAGGATAAAACCGACATTAGGTATAAATATTACCATTGATGTGAGGAAACACCCATACTTAAATTTACCCATTTAATTATAAAAATAATTATTTGGGAATTCCTTTTAGAAAATGGAAATATAATTTAATCAAACTTTTACATCAATAAGTAGAATCGAATCTATACTAATATTATAAAGCTGAAGTTTGATTGTTTAAAGGCGCTAATCTCAGGAACGCTGGTCTGATTTGAAAAAGTCTTTTAGTGTTGGATAAGTACATTTATAGAGGAAGGCTGTAGGCTGTATATACAGGTAATATATATCACCACGCTAAGACCAATAGGACCGGAGCACTAATGAATAATGTTACAAAAACAGAGGAAAATTATTACTATGCTACGGGCAATAGAAGACGTAAACGAGGTTGCGTGGGTCAGCTAGTTTAATAAACCTATTTAAAAATGACCATGTGAAACTAAGGTTCAACAGTTATCATCTTATGTAGCTTACGTCATTATTTACCTTAGATTAGTCGGCAAATGACTCATATAAATATTTTTATTGATTCTAATAGCACAACAAGCAACTCTTACTGCTTCGAGTTGATGGTATCGCCTGGGGGCATAAGAAACTCGCCACGAAAAATCCTCTTCAGTTGTGCAAGTGCATCGGAACGTCGAAATTGGGCCCAAAAGATTGCTGAACATTTAACTGGTGGATTCCCTACCAAATATACATCGGAATTTACGAGATGCGGATGGTGTTATCTTAAGGTTGGTGTTTTCCTATTTGCCTTCTATTGTTTAGCGCTGAGCGCTTCCCGCATGCTACATTTATTTTATTCCAAAACCCACAGCAAAATTGTGACGTGAACATGTCAGCTTAACATGAATTTCAATTGTTAATTTACCTTTTTTATGTTTTGCTGTGCGTAAACCATCGTCTCTGAATCATTCTTCACAAATGTTACCAGAACTTTACATACCTATCATCATATTTGTGGCGACTTCCACATACAGCGCAACAACAACATAACATACTACAGCGCCATCTACCGAAGATACATCGAACTCCTGAGTAACGAAGGAAACAAAGAAACTACCAATTACCAATCCTGAATCGCGCAGTGAAAGTTCTCGCGACAGTTAACATATATACAACATCCCAACATCGACCGTTGGGCAGTTGGCCCGCCAGGCATGATCACCTCGCCTGGTCGGAGGATCCTCCCTTTGTGTTGGAGGGATATGACACTCGTTCCTCCACAGTGGTGACCCCGAAGTGATTGAAAGCAGCCTTCGATGCAGCATCAGCACGCCACCATCATGTACACTCCCACAGCAAGTCTCACAGCCAGCCAGCAACCTCGGCCTCAACAGGGATACACTACACGCAGGAAGCGACCGCACCAGCCTGGTTTACCCCTACGGCCTCATCAGCGTCTAGGCACAGCACACTGCAGCTACGGTTCATGTAAGCAGAGCATATCTCTCCCGTCTATGCAGCAGCCAGCCACTACGCAGCAACCGCCCCGACTAACTGGGGACCTCACCGCAGCACCGCGCACCGCACGCCGTCCCGACTCACTGGGATCAGCGGACTTCAGCCCCGACTCACTGGGACTAGCGGCACTCAGTTCCGACTCACTGGAACTACTCACTCCTGGCACTGGCAAGCTCCGCAACAGAGCACAGACAGCTGACACATCATATATCAACCTCCGGTCTTGGAGGGGAGTGATGTGGCGACTTCCACATACAGCGCAACAACAACATAACATACTACAGCGCCATCTACCGAAGATACATCGAACTCCTGAGTAACGAAGGAAACAAAGAAACTACCAATTACCAATCCTGAATCGCGCAGTGAAAGTTCTCGCGACAGTTAACATATATACAACATCCCAACATCGACCGTTGGGCAGTTGGCCCGCCAGGCATGATCACCTCGCCTGGTCGGAGGATCCTCCCTTTGTGTTGGAGGGATATCACACCCGTCCCTCCACATATTAAATCTGTTTGCTGTTATTAATTTTAATAATAATTTAGTCACTTGGCCATCTAAGATCAAGGTCCAAGAACTGTCGAATTAGTACTGTATTTGTAACCTCATTATGATATCATCAGTGTTAGAATACCTACATGGCGTCTCGTTAATCCTATGTGGGCTGTTATAGTATATTTTTTTATACAAGTAATATCAAATATAATGAAGAAACATTGATCTTGTGGCTAGCAAATGCGACGGCAGATCAAAAGGTCTCGGTTTCGATCGAACGGATCAAAGAATTCTCTTATTTTCTCCGATTTTTTCCTAGTATCTGACATTACTATAACATTTAAATATACGACTAAACTGATATATTTTTACTGATATAGCTCTTTAACATCATTAAGAAATATATCGCAGGTTAAACCTCCTTTTTAAGGAGACATATGTCTAGGAGTGGTATACATGTGTCTAGTAAAGGTTGTTGAAAATGATGATGTAGCATTTGTGCGCGTTTTGTTTTTATAAAATAATTAAAAGGCTCTAAAATAATCCATTGCGAATGTATGTATACTGTATTTCTTGCCATGACATGACAACATAAACACAAAATAACTTACTATTTGAAGTAGTTCTTAGTCAATATAGCGTTTATACATATGCACATAAGGAAATAGAGCCCTGAGAGCGTTTATTAGGTAAATAGTGTTAAAGATACCCAAGTAAGTTAAGTTCATTAATTTGTTTACTGACTTGAATGGAAAACATTTCAGGTCAATGCGTTTAAATCTTGCTGAATTGTAAGAAGCTTTAAATTCCTCATCTCTCAATATCCCAATTATATTCCACCATTAAATTTGAAAGGAAACCGCTAGTACAACTACAACACTAAAAAAAAACATATGGCGAACAAATCGTGCAGCAAACACAAAAAAGACATTAAATCTGATTGTAAACCTCTTGTTGCCAAAGTTGGAAAACATAGTTCTATTTTCATTTTGACGCTGTGATTAAGTTATTTATTCTATGTAAATTACAAAAGAAGGCCAAAACTATCTACCCTGTTTCAATCATATACCAGCCTGCTAACTGATTCGCAGAAATCAGACATCTAAACAAATATGTGTGTATAGTTGTTGCCCGCGGCTCCGCCCGCGTATATGTCGGTTATCGCTGTAAATAGTAGCTTATGTGTTATTCTGATGTATAAGCTATCTTACTACAAAGTTTCAACCAAATCCGTTCAGAAGTTTTTGCGTGAAAGAGTAACAAACATCCATCCATTCCATCCACCTATCCATCCATCCATACTTACAAACTTTCGCGTTTATAATATTAGTATAGATAAACTGGCTATGAGTAGGTACGCGCAAATCCCTTGAACCGTTTTCGAGTGTGTGAGTGGAGCGCTCACAAAAGTCTCTAATGGATCAGAATTGCAGGGGCCGTTGCATTAGTGCAAGGTAAAGATGGATACGGTTTCTCAAAATTCAAAGTGACCACTAGTTGGACTTAAAATATTTGTTTTAATATGTACTCTCATAGTAAACACCCTGCTATTTCAAGCGTTTTAAAGCGAAGGTTTTTCTAGTTAGACAGCTATACAGCGAATAAAAACAATGACTTTTAAATTGTGGCTATAGTCATTTTTATTTGATACTAGCTGTGCCCGTGACTTCGTTCGCGCGTGCTTAGATTCAAATTCAAATCTTTTTTCTAAATCTCATCTTCCAATCATTTTTCTGAATTTATAGAGAAACAAAACAAAGTTATTTTAAGAAAATCTGTGTGTACGTGTGAGTTTGTAATATAAGAAAATTAATTACATAATTTCTTCATAAACTATATTACTTTTCTTTTGTGACAGTGAGTATAGACAGGCTTTGCGCACTGCTTACACGTGACAAAGCTACATAAAGCTGGCCATGAGAGAAATAGGACTTTCGCCGATCTACACCAACACGACTTATAGCCTGTCCCTGGGCCTAGCTCTTCGTTAGAAATGGCTTCGGGTAACCCTTAATAAGATTAAGAATTTCCACCAATAGGCAAAACCATGTCTTGGATTTTATTTAAACAGCTATTAGAAATAATTTCCCGTTGTTGATGGTTCAATTCGCTGATAGAAATATTTCGATGCACGTCACAATTGGACAGCATCGGAAAGTCACTAACGTATGCCTCATTGAGAGCGTCATCCCAATGTTGGTCATCATCGAGCAGATGTGCTCGGCAAGCAGCTTGCGGGTCATCGACTTTTTCAAAGCTTCGAATAGAGTAGGCCCTCGGATACCGATAACACTCGGCATTGCTTGGGTGCACTGTTGTACTCTTCCGATGACGTGTTTTTTAAAAACTTCAAGAACACCCTCTACTGGAGTGCCTCTTTTTCTACCGTTAAACCTTCCTTGTTGTATGTAAAGTACGCTGGCGCTTCATCACAGAGCAAATTGTTAGTAAAATCATCAGTCTGACATAGCACAGAAGACATAGAATGCCAATAAACTGATCTGTCGAGGATTTCCTAATCGCTCAATCGCATTTTCAAATATATTTGCTGGCCTCCTTCTAGGTCACAGCGAAATGCGTCACAGGTGGGTGTCTTTCGTTGACATGGAAACTGAGTATATATATTTTTTTTTTTTTTTTACTGGCACCCGCCATCGCAGGGTGTTGCTGCACCTCCAATATTGGTTTGGAGCCTATTACTATTCTTTTATTTCTATTATTACAATTCCTTCTATTTCCAGGGATTCCTGATTCCCTAATCTTTACTCTTTATTTATTTTTCTTGTTTTTCTTACAGGGGGTAATAAGTATAGTACAGCCTTTATTTATATTTATAGATCCTTATTTGCTATTCTAATTCTAACACATTTTAATTTACAGCTAACTAAGTTAATCTAGATTTTCTTACGTGACAATATTATTATACATTTTACTAACTTAATTATTTATGCTATATTATACTTATGATAAACATTAATAATTTAAAATTACTACGGTATCATGGTTCTAATTAGCTTTGTTCGTCTTATTCACTAGTCTTACAATATCTGTACAATATTTCAAAAACATGTTCCTATTTTTGCCTTTCATAATGGTACTCAAATTTGTTACTGTGATCTTTGTGTCAAGTTTTGCTCAGTGTCGTGTCTTTGTCTGCCGTACACTGGGCACTCCGTTATAAGGTGGGGAACGGCTTCCGCTACGTCCGGGTCACAGATGCAGGATGGATTCTCCTTACACTTGAATCGCGTCAAGTATTCGGAGAACCCACCATGCCCCGTAAACAGTTGCGTTGTTTATGTAATTTATACTCTCGATTGTCGGCACTTGATGGAACTTGTTATAATACATTTTTGAATTAAATCACTTGTACTTATTCCACTATTTTATTTTTGTTTACACCTGACCGGTTTCGCCTTATGGCATCATCAAAGGTTACTGATTAATTAATTAATTGATCATTCAGGGTAATCAGTAACCTTTGATGATGCCATAAGGCGAAACCGGTCAGGTGTAAACAAAAATAAAATAGTGGAATAAGTACAAGTGATTTAATTCAAAAATGTATTCAAAAATGTAGTTGCGTTGTTATGCCGGCAATCTCAATCTTGCGCACGATACCGTACGCCGCCAGCGCACAGGGGAAAAAGAGCTTATTGACGGAGGCGGTCTCGCCCTCTCTGTACCTTCTGTTCCACTCGCCAAGCGAGGCCTGTCGAAGATCTCGCTTCACGAATGATACAGGGCACAGACCGTAGTCCGGTGCTTTCTTCAAACGCAGCGCCGCCTCCTTAGCAAGCTGGTCTGCTCGCTCATTGCCCTCCAACCCTGCGTGGGCCTTGACCCAGAATAAGGATATTTCCTTACCCTGGGTCATGCCTTTCCGAATGGCAACTCTGGCCTCCACAGCAAGGGGATGAAGGGCATTGCGATTGGTGACCGTTTGGAGTGCGGCTCTGCTGTCGCTGAAGATACCGAACGTGGTTTCGCCTCGCCTGAGGATCTCACTAGTTGCTTTGCACAGGGCCAGAAGCTCGGCCTGGTAGACGGTGCAGTAGGGCGATAGAGACTGAGTATATTCCACACAGCTTCTTATTAACTTATTTAGCGTCCATACTGAAATCTTGTTACTTAGTCACATTCATTTCGTAAAGCAATATGGCTTGATCGCTTCCTTTATTTACGTACTTACAAATTAATATATTTGATAGACTCCATACTTATGCACATTTAAAAAAAATATTTAGGTGTATGAAAAATAATCGAGTCAACGCCCATATAAGAGACTAGATGACCCGCCCAACTTCGTCTGCTTATCCCATTGGTCGTAGCGTGACGTTAAAAAGCGTTAACAAATTTCTTTAACATAAAAAAGGCTATAGTTATAGACATATGCTGTTGCGGACTGTTTTAGAACTCTTGCAGAAGAATAATTCTGTCATACATTATTTTTACGAAACTTAAATCGTTGTTTCAATGATACCCACTCCTAATAGTCGTCCTCCACAATAAGGCTACCTAACCCTAAAAAAACTACTAAAATCAGACAAGTTGTACCTGAGATTAACGCGTTTAATCAAACAAACAAACAAACTTCTCTGTATTAGTAGTAGTATACTTTATAATACATATTTATTTGTATAGATTTGGCACGGCCTTTTCGTTAACTGACACAAACGAACTAAACATAGAATACATATCCTGAACACCATAGTCAAATGTGCGGCAATGATTCTATAGCTGTACATTTGACACATATTCCACACAGTGGGCGATTCCTACTGTGTGGAATATGTGTCAAATGTACCACGTAACAACCAATGATCTCCTATTCACTTAATAATATCTATACTAATATTATAAACGCGAAAGTTTGTAAGTATGGATGGATGGACGGATGTTTGTTACTCTTTCCCGCAAAAACTACTGAACGGATTTGGATGAAACTTTACAGTAATATAGCTTATACATCAGAATAACACATAGACTACTACTTGCCGCGATAACCGACATATACGCGGGCGTAGCCGCGGGCAACCACTAGTAATTAATAAAGCGTAATGCAATATCTAACGATACTTACGTAATGTAAGTATCGTTAGCAAATGTAAGTTACATTTGCTTACACTACTGATAATCTTAATATATATAAATCTCGTGTCACAATGTTTGTCCTCAATGGACTCCTAAACCACTTAACCGATTATAATAAAATTTGCACACCATGTGCAGTTCGATCCAAATTGAGAGATAGGATAGTTTAAATCTCAAATTATAGTCGCAATTTTAATTTATTGCTAATTATTGTATATAAATATGGCGGTACCAAGTTCGCCGGGTCAGCTAGTATTAGATATAATGTACTACCTGCATAAATATGCACATCTAGAAAACCATTAGTAAAGTGCATTCTAAAATCATTTCAAAACAGCTTAAAGAGATAAAGGAATACGATAGTTTATTGTCTGAGTGCAATTTATATTAAAGTATACGTGTATTTTATTTATTTATTTACAAATATATATGTATATTTAAACTAACATGTTATTCTAACTTTGAATTGATACGAAAACAACCGTCTGATGCAGTGTTTATATATGTACATTCATAAATATCAGTTATGGGGCTGACTGAGTAATTGGGGTGATGTGTGTGAGTGGCGTCGGTGAGAGCGAGTGTTGAGATCGAATGCTGATTAGCTCCCCGATGCAACAAATCTGACAGCTAATATGAAGCTTTTATTCGATGTGAATTAATACATATGTAAAAAAAAAATACGTGTGGCACTCGGCGACTGCGGCGGTAAAGCTATTGCATGGCATTTTTAGCAGAAACCAATTTCTTCTCTCCTTTGTATGCTCGGTTGTCCCGAACAATGTTTTTTTCTTTGAACATGTATAGTTACAGGGCGCACATGCGGTGAGTGCATTATAAAGATATCATAGATACCTATACACCTATATACTTTCTCACAAACAGCTGCTTAAGCCGGACATACACGTTCAACTATACTTGCGCAAACCCAGACTGTTTTGTCTGTCTGTCGTTGAGAGTTGATTCGTCGTTCGGAGCAGCTCGTCTCGATCCGTGCGAGTTTCGGGTGTCAGGTTTTATTTTCGTTATGGAATTTCTTGATTCGGTCGCCGCGGCTCAAAGGCCTCAAAGCCCGCGATAAAAGCTATGCAACAGCTTAATAATGTCGAAGACTTTTTTAACCTATCTTATTATTGAGTGCGAGGCAGTACTAATTCTATTAACAACTAGTTCTGTTAATTATGATAGGACATAAGTCCTAGCAGTCTCTAAACACGCTATGAGCTTTATCTAAACGCATATGGATCGTTTGTGAGTCTAATACAGAAACAGAACCGACCAACCGGGACCCAACCGACCCTGATGAAAATAACAAAAAATCTATTCGGCCGAATCAACGTATTATCACTACATAGTATAAAACAAAGTCGCTTTCTCTGTCCCTATGTCCCTATATCCCTATGTTTGCTTAAATCTTTAAAACTAATCAACGGATTTTGATGCGGGTTTGTTTAATAGATAGAGTGATTCAAAAGGAAGGTTTTTATGTATAATAAATGCATAATATAGTATGGAAAACTGTTAATTTTCGAGGTTTATAATGTGATGTAGCAAAATGAATATATTCGAAGATATTACAGATTTAAAATGCACGAATCGTGTCGTCGGAGGGCGAAGCCGGGGCGGGTCGCTAGTATAAGATATAATACAAATAGCACATACATAATAACAAAGCACTTCAAGTAGGTATTTCTCTTAAAAGTGCGATGACGTGGCTAACTATGTCACCGTCAAGTAACCGGAATAAGTGAATCACAATGGATTTAGCACATTGTAAGAACTCTATTTGACAAGTATCGTGTTACAGCCAAACAGCAGCGTTTAATAAATCATTGCCAATAATATTATATGAGTACACGAAATATCCGTACATTGCTATCAAGTAATAAGGTAAAATTGTTTATTACAAAAATAGTCATAGTGAGAGTAATGTTTCATAGTAAGCCTTGTAAAACCTCTTTTCATTTACACAGAAAAGCCAACTACGACAAAAAACAACGCTGAAAAAGTATGAGACAAGTTTTAAAAGCCGTAGTCACACGTTACGTAGAAATGTAAGTGCCATAACACACTAACAACGCGTGACTACGGCTTTTGAAACTTGTTTCATACTTTTTCAGCGTTGTTTTTTGTCGTAGTTGGGTTTTAGTTTTTAGTTTTTTTTTATTTGAAATGTTTTGGTGCCTCTATAATATTAATTTCTTTTCAAAGTATATCTTAAATAGGTACCATAGAAATATCACAATTATCGAATAAATACGGACAAAGTCACGTGAAAATGCTAATAATATATATTTTTTTGAAATGTACAAGTAACGCTCTTTCGAATGATACCAAACATATTTATCTCAAATTTATTTTTTAATACAGTACATTATGTCGGCTAGAGGGCGCCACATTAGATTCATTGACACGTCATATAGCCTATAGGCTAGTAAGGTATAGTTAGACGCGTCTTGATTGTCCGCTGGTTATAATTATAACCAGCGGACAATCAAGACGCTTGTCTAGTTCTAATAAGTAGATAGTTAAGGAGCTATGAGGG
This sequence comes from Diaphora mendica, assembly GCA_949125395.1. NCBI lineage: Eukaryota > Metazoa > Arthropoda > Insecta > Lepidoptera > Erebidae > Diaphora > Diaphora mendica. Next base: position 6,339,691 of record OX421312.1, on the reverse strand, counting down.
AACAGATGAACATACATACATGGCCTGTCAAAATCATAACTGTCCTTTGGCTTTGCCGTAGTCGGGTAAAAAATATCCTAGTAACTTTTATTATGCTATTGAATTTCAAGTTGTTTGAAGTATCGTTTATTTCGCATTACAAGTAAAAATAAAATCTAGAGTTTACAAATTTTAACTGGGCATTTTCACGTGGTCAGGTTTTTAGTTGTTTTTTTTTCGACAATATTGTCTTATTTATTTATGACTATCTTCTGCCTGCGGATCCGCCCGCGTGTTTATCGCGGTAAATAGTAACCTATGTCCTTCCTCAAGAATCAAAATTTCTTCATTTTACTTTTGCCTCTAGAGTTACTTTCGATTTTCGAATTTATAATATTAGTATGGATTTCCTACTATAAATAAGATTTAACATTTTAATTTTATTAGCTCATTTTAGTTAGTAGTAGTAGTTAATTCCCGTAAAAATATTTATTATTGTATCATGGAACGCTAAAGTTTAAAAGTTAGTAACTCATTTTAGTTTCAAATAGTAGTGAAAAAGCGGGCAATTAATTTTTGAATTGCAAATATGTCGTATTATTGTCGTTTTTCGTTTGTAGGCTAAAGCTGGCCGTGATATTCAAAAGGCCGTGATATTGAAATATGATTATATATATATATAGCAGGTTGGTTCGGTCCTTAGAGCATGCCAGCGGGGATAATGTTTGTTGTTCAAAGCACTTGCGAACAGTATAACCCTTGCAGTCGATGTAGAATTGAATTGTTGAATGCACTAATCTTTGTGCTCTATTCCAAGAAAATGTCTTTGTGAAAGCTTGTGGAGCTATACACACTGAAGAGGTCCTAAATGATTTATCCATTGTCTAGAATCTGTTTGACTTGTATATCTTAATTTGATTGCAACATTTCGTTGATAATAAATATTCATTTGAGGATCTTAAAAAAAAAACTACACCATACCAAGATTGACTAGAAGAGAATGCCCTGAGTATTAAGTCCAGCGATGTACAATGTTGTACAAACAACAAATGTTTTTTTTTCTTCCTTTTGTAAGACAACTCGTGCATTAGGAATAAACATCCTGTGTCGCGGGAGACTTTACAAACATAAATGAAACGGACATAAAGTACACCCAGACTCAGAACCACAATTTGTGGATTACACAAAGTGTTGTCCCATGTGGGATTTTCACCAACAACACTTGGCGCAGTAGAAAGCGGCGTGGCGACCGCTTAAACCACTTGGCCAACCGTGCAGTCTAAATCAACCGTGCAGTTTAAATACACATAGTTTACAAGACGTCCAATATTGAAATACATAGTTGTCAGTCATGTCATGTCTTTTCAAGGGGCTGATGAATAGATAATAACGCACGTCAAATACTTTAGATATTTTGAAAAAAAAAACAACGTATTTTCCTGTATATTCTCTATAAACCTATTATTATTATTTATTTATAAACTCCGTAAAATCCAGAACACGATCCTCTGAGATTCAGAACGGATTCGATATTTACTGAGAAATGTTCCTGAGCAGAGCACTTATTAAATTAAGAATTTGGTCAAGGGCCTTTGACGAGCGTGTTTGGGACAGAGATTGCATTATACTTATTGCACTCTGTTTCTATGCTCAGTCCTATATAAACTATGGTGTACTAACTTTTGTCCGCTCCGCTAATGTCCGCGCATTGAAAGCATTTGTTTTGAAAACTTAAGGGGCGCGTCCCTAAAAACGCGCGAAAAGGCACTTGCAGTTTTGCAAAACACAAACAACTCAATTCATATTTGAAACTAAAAAAAAAATCTCAGTAGTTTAATAAATCAGTCTACCAATCTACCGAGTGACATTTATAAAATAATTCTTTATTTTTGTGAAAAAAAGCCTTAACAAAGATCAAAATCATCGAAATCGACCTTTTTAATTAGCACACTCTGTCCTATTTCGTGCTCTATTTTAAATGTTTTTTTCTTATTTCGCGAGAAAAAAGTATGGAGAAAAGATTTACCGTTTTAGTTTTTTATTAATTCTCACCAAAAAGCCATAATCTAAGGCTAAACATCATTCATTTTTAGCGACAAAAGTTCCATACATTTTAGTACGTAGATATCGTCTCCCGTAAATTGCAATAAATACGTTTTATCGCGCTCAAAAAATTCAGTGCCTGCCGAATATTCAAGGTGACACCACGTCCGCTTGTAGTTCGCACTGAGCGCCATAATACGTAAATGACAAGTTTTAGGGTGGGTTGCCAGTGAGTGTCGAATTGTAACTGTTAATTTGTATTCTTGAATTGAATTTAATTTTTTTCAAAGAAAAATATTAGTATTTTTTATTAACACAGAACTTATTTTTTTATGTTTTTTTTTCACTTGCTATGTATGTATATATCTAACTATATTTGTTAAGACGGAATCTTGCAACTCAATTTTGCAGATATCTTCAACCGATTGTGTTGAATTTTTGTAGGCATATGTATATAGCGTGACAATGCTATATTATGATGACATGGAGCTGATCTGATGTTGAAGCTGGAAGGTGGTCATAGGAACTTTGTAACGACGGAACCTATCGAGTTTGGAGTCGTTTGATTTGTCTTGACGAGTACTTTGAATACACTTTGACAGACCGAGACACTTTGAGAAATTGTTTTTAAAAAGTAAAAAAAATTTTTTTTAATGATTTCTGTTAGAATTGAATAACTACTACTGAAATAATGAAAGACCTTAAAATTACAGTTTTATTTTTGACTGCATGGTTGGTCTAGTGGTTTAAGCGGTTGCCTCGCCGCTTCCAACTGTATCAGGTGTTGTGGGTTCAAATCCCACATGGGACAACATTGTGTGATCCACTAATCGTTGTTCTGAGTCTAGGTGTCCATTGTGTCCGTTTCATGTATGTTTGTAAAGTCCCCCGCGACACAGGATTTATTGGATATATACGGAACTTGTCTTTTTTGAAAAAAAAACTAGCTGAGCCCCACGGTCTTACCCGCGATACTACACCAACCGCGGTTACTCCTTATATCATCAGCTACCTATCAGTAAAAATCCCGTCAAAATCGCTCCAGCCGTTCCAGAGATTAGCCGGCACAAACAAACAGACAGACAGACAAAAATTTTAAAAAAGTGTCCCATCTACACTTTACGTCATTTCCATTATTATTCATCCCTTAAGTTCGAATTTAATCAATTGGTGAATAAAACAATATATGCCCTATCTCTTACATTATCTGATATCTGTAATCTATATAAATAAAACAGGAAGGTGACTGACTGACTGACTGACATACCCAGAGATCAACGCACAGCCCAAACCGCTGAAGTTAGAATCCTGAAATTTTGCATGTAGGTTCTTTATAATATAATATATAAATTTTAAGACAAATGGTTTGTTTTTTAACCGTCTTAAAAAAAGAAGGAGTTTATAAATTAACTGTATTTTTTTTATTTTTTTACCCGACCATGGCAAAGCCAAAGGAGGGTTATGATTTTGACAGGCTATGTATGTATGTTCATCTGTTCCCTCATAGCTCCTTAACTACTAATAAGAACTGGATAAATGAGGTATCGTTAGAAGTGCCTTGATCGTCCGCTGCTTATAGGCTATATGATGCGTCACTCAATTTAATGTGGCGCCCTCTAGCCGACATAAAGTACTGTATTAAAAAATGAATTTGACATAAATATGCCGTGTTTGGTATCATCGGAAAGGGTGTTACTTGTACATTTCAAATATATATATAGGTATTATTAGCATTTGCTGGTGACTTTGTTCGTATTTATTCAATTTTTTTTATATTTTTATGTTAGATATTTAAAATATACTTTGCATATAAATTATTATTATCACTACACCAAAACATTAAAAAAAACTTAAATTAAAATAGAAACGTACCATAACTCTTAAAAACACGGGACTACGGCTTTTCAAAACTTGTTTCATACTTTTTTAGCGTCGTTTTTTGTCAAAAAGTGAAAAAAGTACGTAAGTAAGCAAGATCTATGTAGTAAAATTTAGTCAATATGAGCAATAAAAGCGATCAAAAATTATATTTTTAAGAAACATTATGTTCCATTAATATAACATATATCATACAAATTTTATTTCATAACATAGCATTAAAATCTGTTGTTTACTGTAAAAGATCTAAGCTGACAGATAGCGCGAGCGACTTCATTTTATACTGTGTAAAATATATTATTTGTCCATGAAATGAATTAAAAATGAATAGGTACACTTGAACCCCATTCTCGGCCGTTGACGAGTTACTTAAAGCCCGCAGGCTTTCCGATATGACTAAGATACATTGCGTGCTTTGTAGGACATTCTGAACATTCTTCAAAGGCGAACAGTTAATGAATATGTAACTAGAAGAAAAAACCGAAAGTAAATTTATTAGTTGCCAGGGTTAGTATGCAACAGTGCCCGATGCGTTTGTGTGCATGTAAAATATGAATGTGGGTGTTCAATCACAAATTCCCACGCTCAAGGACTACAGTCTTAAGAAATAGTTTCTATTCTATTGTCGGACTCGCCCATGAAGGGTTCCCTTCATAAACCGCAATTTATCGATCAAAGTTACAACGAACTTTTGTATTATGTTACTTGCTGCTACGGAACCCTTCATGCGCGGACCCGACTCGCACTTGGCCGCTTTTTTACCATAACATTGGTTTGACTCTAGATGTGTATAGTAGGTATCAAACAGATTTATTAATTAGAAACTTATTTTACATCAACTGAATATTAATATTCTTATGTCTTTGTAATCAAACGATAAACAATGTCACGGCGATATTAAACTCAATATTATGGTAAGCCATGTTGTTTGCACAAAGTTATATTTGAGACAAACCGTATGTAGTAGAAAACACTCTTCAGTTTTATTTTATTTATTGTTAAGACATCTGCTGGCCAGAATGCTACATGCCTTCTTTTTTCATTTTTCTTATTGAAACGTCTGTTGAAAACTGCGTGAATTTTGCTTTTTTGGGTCCGAAATTCTTTTTTTACCATTCTAATATTTATTTCGGTTCTATATGTGTTTTAGGAATCCTTGCGTTATAATCATTTACTTTATGATTTAATTAAGAGGAATCTCAGGAAACTTATTTAACGAAAATAATGTCGATAGACTATTTCGTCAACCTTGTTTACTCATACTGCCACCGTTAGAAAGTGTCTCATGTACCTCAGGCCTTAAGGCGTCAGGCAGCACACGTACAAAAGCTTTTATAAGTTTTCACACTCTGATTATAATAGCAAAATAAATAAAAATAATATTCAACCATATTCACACTAAGCTATATCTAGTATCTAGTCCCCACAAAGCAGAGCCTTGTATTATGAGTTCTAGGCAACCGATATAAATACATACAGTACCGGGATGACCGTTTTTTTTTTTGATAAATTATGTTTTTTAGCAATTATATTTTAATAAAGAGCCATATTTTTCTGTTTAAGTGGCAATATTAGGCTACCCAAACACCACCTTTTTGTTATTTTTCTTCCAATAGTTTAGTGGCGCCCTCTCTTAGTACGCCCTGATACTGTTTATTCTGCACCTTATTCCAGTATAGTTCAATGTAGTTCGCTCGAGTTGCGATAGATGGCGCTAGATGTACATTTATTTTATATATTTGATTGTTAAAAACACGAATAAAACGACATTTTCTAAAAATGAATCCTAGCTAGATCGATTTATCGCCCCGGAAAACCCCTGCATACAAAATTTCATGAAAATCGTTGGAGCCGTTTCCGAGATTCAGATTATAAATATATATATATACAAGAATTGCTCGTTTAAAGGTATTAGATATTTAAATAATATTATTTATTTATGTTTATTTATTTATTTATTACAACATCACCTTCATTATCACTACAGATTGCCCTAAAGCGATAGAGAGGCTAACTTACATTATATATAAAAGAAAGTCGTGTTAGTAACACTACTTATAACTCAAGAACGGCTGAACCGATTTGGCTGAAAATTGGTGGGGAGGTAGCTTAGAACCAGGAGACGGACATAGGATACTTTTTACAATGTTTTTTTTTTTTAGTTTTCGCCACGGCGTTAATCGCAGTTGTTTTTGTACCGCGGGTAACATCGCGGAGCTAAGCTAGTTTCTTATATTATATCTATTGCTTTACAAGTGAACAAATAAACATTTACAGTAACGAAATACATATAAACTCACAAAAGTAACAATCTATCTTAAAATTAAAAATATGAAACAAAATATTGCGACTTTTATGTCTTGTAACAAATTAAATTTACAAGACATTTTGCGAGTACACTCAATTGACACGAAAAAATATCTAATTATATATATATATATTTGTTCGTTAATTAGATGAATAATTCGCGTAAGGGGTGCATTCTCAAGTAGGTTAGTCCTGGCTACTGGCACTATCACATTTTGACACAGAATTCTGTTATTCTATAATGCCAGATATCTCCTTTCGTTATTCGAAGTTATCCGCGAACACACATAAAAAAAACCTATATACAGTCGAATTCAGAACCTCCTCCTTTTTTGAAGTCGGTTAAAAAATTTTTTTAAGTATTAAAAAACAATGTTTCTTATTAGTCAACCAAACTTTTCTTCGTTACTTTAAATATTTCTTATCTAGTTGTATGTTTAGGTAGTGGCAGACAAAATAAAAAGACCTCAGAAATTACAGAATAAAAAATAAAAAGTCCTCAGAAATCAGAACAGACTTGTCTGTAAGTGAATTCTGAAAGCTGCTTATATGCACAGACCTCAAGCACTTTGAATATGAAGGGAACAATAGAAATAGGGCGAAAATTTTCAGGAAGGGAAGAATAGGAATGGGCGAAAATGTTCAGGAAGCGATGAATAGAAATAAAGCGAAAATATTCAGGAAAGGGTAGAATAGAAGTAGGGCGAAAATGTTCAGGAAGGGAAGAATAGGAATAGTGTGAAAATATTCAGGAAGGGAAGAATAGGAATAGTGTGAAAATATTCAGGAAGGGAAGAATAGGAATAGGGTAAAATGTTCAGGGAAGAGAAGAATAGAAATGGAGCGTAAATATTCAGGAAGGTTAGAATAGAAATAGGGCGAAAATGTTCAGGAAGGGAAGAATAGAAATAGGGCGAAAATGTTCAGGAAGGGAAGAATAGAAATGGGGTGAAAATATTCAGGAAGGATAGAATAGAAATAGGGAGAAAATGTTCAGGAAGTGAGGGACTACACTTTTTGGAAAGAGGGATGACGTAGGCCTTACGCTACTGCCATCATGCTCCACAGCATTAGAGCGTATAGATACGATAATGAGTCAATAGTGGGATACTTAGTTTGAAGATCCGGAGTAGTTGTGGATGAGAAATGACAATTGATATCATTCTAACTAATAGTGTTTTCGAACTCGGTTCTTTGGAGAAGTAGTTAATAGCACGAGGGCAGTAGACTAGACCTAGAATAACGCTAACTCTCTTGACCAACCCACACGTAGTAGAGATGAACGAAACAAATCTCCTCCCTAGTGCTTTCGCGTAAATAACATCTGTGTACCTAAATATTTTTCTTTAGGCCGTCTATTTAGGTTTATGGGATAATCGTATTTTTCCGAGGCACAGCAACAGATGACACCGGCACACCAGTGTGCCGCGGCACACCCTTTGCGGAACACCGCCTTAGGAAAACTATACAATATTATAAAAGTACTCGGTGGTGATCAGGTTATTTTAATAATTTTGTTATTAGGTACCCGATCTCTTTATACAAATCTGTTAACCTGTTAAGAAATGACAGAGAGTATAAAGTTCAATTTATACACCAAAATATGTTAGTTCATTTAGAAAAAAGAATTCCATATCTTGAAAATAAATTAATTTGATACTATTTTTTTTAGTTATTTTGATTGAAGTGAATTGAAGTGACCAGTACTGTAGAACGGTTAACTTACAAGAGTTATACTAGTATTTATATAAATAATACGAATTTTCGAATCTGAAAGATAAAATATACAAACTAAGATTTAATAAGACTGATCACAGTAACAACATATATATAACAATACTAGCTGTGTTACCCGCGATTAATGTCGTACCGCGTGTAACGCCGCGGGGCGAAGCTAGCCCAAAAAAGTAGCCTAATTTACTAGTTATATCATCAGCTACCTATCAGTGTAAGTCTCTTCAAAATCGTTCCAGCCGTTCCAGAGATTAGTCGGAACAAAGAGACAGTTGGACAATTTTTAAAAAAAATGTTATTTTGGTACAAGTACCGTGTACATATACATATGCATTTAGTAAAAAGAGGTTATTTTAATATTACAAACGTCCACTTCAATTTTATTTATTTCTATTGAGAAAAATAAATAAAAATTAATAAAAGTGTTAATTTAAAAATACTGACTACATATGCATTTAGTAAAAAAAGATTATTTTAATATTACAAACGTCCACTTCAATTTTATTTATTTGTATGGAGAAAAATAAATAAAAATTAATAAAAGTGTTAATTTAAAAATAGTGACTGTCTATTAAGATAAGCTTTATTGTTTACAAAATACAGTCATTCGTTTTTTTGCCGAGTGCTCGGCCATTTATTCGGCCGTAAACTCGTTTACGCCCAATGTGCCAAGTTTATGCCCATTTTGTCCGTATTTGTTTTTGCCCACGACCCATCTCTCACGGACCACTAGGAAACGTGCAGGAACTATAGGTGGCAGCACTAAATTGACAAAAGCGACACTATGCGGACAGTAAAGGAACTTATCAAGCCTGTCATCGTGCTTTCAAATAAGTAAACAAATTTTTCTCTTAAATTTTAATATTTTTTATACGATAAAAGTTATAGCTTGGGTTCCGGTCTATCAATAATTATCGTCAGCGGGGCCAAAATATGTCTACTCTTATCAGTATTTATTTCTATAGACTTAATTAGCTCGTTGTATTTAACGTTGGTTTCTTACAAATCTTTGTAATTTTTTAACAAATGTTTATGGATTTTTCTTTACCAATGAAAATTGTAGGAACGTATGACGTTTGTAAAGGATTTTCTGATTTTTTTGTTGCCAATGAAGTGAGCACTGCATATACGATAAAAGTTATGATTATTATTATTCTTCACACAGGTTAAAACGTAACTCATTTAGATCAGAACTGCACCCACAATTATTGTAACATGTTAGTTAATTTACAATGTAGCAACTATTATACCCATGTACTTACTGCAATACATATTTGTAAACTTAATAAAGTTTTTATTGTTAATATCATATTGTTGTATTTCTAAATGGAAGCCAATCATTCGGATGTTTGCTGAAAACATTGAAATATTGACTGTATTAATAACAAAACTTAGTAATTTTGACTACAAATATTATTGATTATTTCTAAATGCTCAAAACAAACTCATGCTTACGTATACTTCTTTACGGCGATTATCCACTTTTTGTGTTTTTTACATATTCATGACATGAGAGTATATACTATTCTTTGGCGAGTAATAAAATTTGACGCTTTTTTATTTATTTTTAGTTTTTCTGGATGTATTGGTACATCCAAAAATGCAACAATGCATTATGTTTAGCTAGAATAATAATTTTCACTAATAAAATTAATTCTGTTTCCTTCTTATAAATGTTTATGTCAAGTATTAATAGAGTACAAGATTCGGATTCTCGACACCAGTTGGCAGCACCTTCGTTGTGCGCGTTCCCTATATACTAATAATAATAATACCTTTCTTGTGACGTGGGTACCAATTTGTGATATTTTGATACCTTTAGTTACTCTTTGAATGTGACCAGACCATTTTCTATTTGAGTGTCAAAACTTCTATAACTCGTTACTAGTTTTATATTTTTTCCAATGAACTCTGATTTTGATTTTCAGTTTATTATAATGATTCATGTAACTTATTATTTAGGTAACTTATTATGCCTCTTTGGCATGATTTTTATTTTGTTTGGCAGTGACTATTTAAGAGGCCCTGTTAAAATCTCTTTCATATATTATATATATATGACGGTAATTATTTTAAGTGCTCTTTATTCGATGATTTATTCCTTTTCTCTACAGTACTCAAATGAACAAAGATGTTCGAGGTAAACATACTCTTCAACATAAACAATGGGGTTTGACTGTATGGTTATTTGATTTACACACATCAAAAGTGTCTAGGGATCAACATATGTGTCTAGGGATCAACATATATTTTTGCAATAACTTTTCTCCTGATTGATATTAATTAAAATTTTCTTTAAGGATTCATCAAATAAAGTGTTTTCGTTTGTCACAGTAACGATAAACCAAGTCACCTTTGCATTAATAAAGAAATTTGCCATTTTCCTAATAAAGGGATTTTTCACATTTGAACCACTAACATTAAAGTTCGAAAAAAAGACTGAAATAACAGTTTTCTTTAAAATTTTATTAGGTAACTTAAACAATTAATAATCCGTGTTTCTACCGCGAACACTAACAACACAAGAATCGGTTTGGCATACTCAAAATGAGTTCATCCAAATCACGCTGTGGAATGGCCGCCCATGTTCGTTGCAACAACAAAAAAAGGTCTTCTTGCGACTGGATACCCTTCATATTCGGCAGAGCTCTTCTCTGTAGCATATCCCATGCATGCTCAATCGGGTTCAAGTCTGGCGACTGAGCAGGCCAGGGCCAAAGCCACATCTCAATCTCAAGAAATCCGCATAAAAATGCTTGATCCCTAGACACTTTTGATGTGTGTAGTTCACGATTGATCTTTACTTTGGTAATAAATCTATACTAATATTATAAACGCGAAAGTTTGTAAGTAAGGATGGATGTTTGTTACTCTTTCACGCAAAACTACTGAACGGATTTGGATGAAACTTTACAATAATATAGCTTCTACATCAGAATAACACATAGGCTACTATTTGCCGCGATAACCGACATATACGCGGACGGAGCCGCGGGCAACAACTAGTATATTATATTTTCGGGATTATTTATTTTGTTTGTGCTTGTATTTTACTATTTAATGTAATAGCCGTTGATTATAACGTTGATCAACAGTCTGATTATTATTATTGTAAATGTGATTACGAATATGCCTAAGCACTTTACCTTATTCAGAAAGCTATTATGTCGCTAAAATATGTTGTATAATTTGCGAACGACGTGAATTTTACATTTATATAACGGTTTATTTGAATATATACAAAACCATGCCGCTGATAAAGCGATTGTGATGTGATAACCTAGTTATATTCGTTCAGTTGAGTATTACTGCAGTTTATAATAAATATGCATGTTATTTACGCATGTCTAAAGCGTAGGAAGTCTGTATATTATAATATATTTTATCATGTGTAAGTTGCTAGACAACCTAAAAATTTTACGCCATTATTTATAACTAGCTGACCCCCGCAACTTCGTCTGCATCTCCTATTGCTATCCTATTATAGCCGTAGCTTGATGCTATAAAGCGTGAAAAAATTTGGGTATCATAAAATAGGTTAAAGTAAACCTTAAAAGATAGATATACATAATATATATGCTTTTTTTAGATTTTTTAAAGAGGAATAATTCTTTCATACGTTTGTGCAACTTCAACCGAATACGTAGCGCACTCAATGGAATCTCTCAAAAGGAATAATTTTCCCCGTGTTTGCAACATATTTCACTGACACCGCTCCTTTTAGTCGTAACGTGATAATATCCTTCCTTCCTCGTTAACTGGATCTACTAACAGTAAAATGGAAATATCTAACAGTAAAATATTTTTTCAAATCGTACCAGTATAGATATATTAATATAGTATAGATAATTAACTTATATTTTGTTTAGTAGGTTACAGACTTGTTTAATTAAAGTTTTAATATTTATATTATTTATCTTTTAACCAGTAGCATTAATTAAATATTGGAATAAACACTTTAATTTGATAGACAGGTTATGTTTACCGCAGCGGTTGCGAGGGGCTCCACGCCAGCAAAACAGACCGAACTGGCAAACTGTCTGTTGCACGGATAAGTCTATCGATTGATCTTTAACAATATATTCAGCTATTTCGTGAGCAAAATGTATTTGATTATAATAGAAATATACAATTAGCCTAATAGTTAATATTTCATACCACTTAATTGACCTCGACATTAAAAACTTGACATGATATTCGGGAAAAACAGTCATATGTTACCCTAATTACTGCAAAACAGCTTTCAGATATTTTACAAATTGTTATTGTACCCATCGATTGTAATCGATGATTGTACCATTATCTGTTTTGTAGAAATACTCAAGAATATGTTAAACCAATGTCTTAATGCATCTGTTAGTACTCTGTAATACAGACGCACGTGATGATATTTGCATATTTTTATATGATCCAATAAATTCAATAACTAATAAACTTTGTTTTTACCAAAATAAAATTATCGAGAATCACATGTGAGATAAGAATTTCTTAAGATTTTCCTCTTCTATACTGAAAGATGTATAAGCTATGTATAAAATGTCATTATAAAACAAAAATTATCCCTGAAATAGGGCTGTTTATAAACAGACGATGAGTGAGTGAGTATAAAACAAAAGTATACGTCCTCACGCGCGGACAGTTATGTAGCGACTGAAGTTAGTTAGTAACTAAATGCGATTACACCTTCCTAAATGCGTTCAGTCAAGTGTAATAAGCGCTTAATGGAAATCATGAGCAGAATCAAAGAGTAGTGATCACCATACCTATTGCGAATACAGACAATGCAACAATGCAGCATGGTGAACGACACTATGGCGGCCTATTGAGATGCTTTTGCATGATTGGGCCTCCGGTTTCGCACTCATCAACGAGACACAACAGCACAAATGCTGTCATTTTAGGTTGGCCTTCAGTAAAGAGGTAGTAATGCTCCGATCTAACCAACCCGTTCTGTGAAATCAGCATGGCTCTATCACCTTGTTTTTTAGTAGTACGGACTTTAGGGGACATATTATTCAAACTGCGATCTTTTGTATCACGAATAAATTTTAATTACTAATTTAGGTAGCTACAAAAATTAACTTGATACAAACCCTATACGAACCCGTCTGGCCAGCGCAGCGCGTTATAGGAGGCTAAAATCTTCTTTCTAAGGAAAAGTTTATTTTCAGCAGTGGACTATTAAAGACTATTGTTTTGATGATGATGATGAACATAAATAATAGTTATAATCAATATTTTTATTAAGATACGGGAACCAGTGCCTCGGAGAGCACGTTAAGCCGTCAGTTCCGGTTGTCATTAACATCTATGGCAATCGTTATTGTGAGTCAGTGCCCTCAAATATACTGACAACCAGTTCAACCTACTGATTTAGTTCACCCTCAGCGTTGCGGAGGTCCGATGCCAGTAGCTCCGTGTAGATAGATAGATAGTCTTTATTTGTATAAACATGGTGTACATACATTGCATGCAAGATATTAATAAATAATAACAGTTTCAATCATGTTTGGCCGCATTTATCGGCATACAAATTAGTTAAGATGGTGCATAGGCCGTGCTAGCCTAGCGTTAATCACAATGTCTATAGGCGCAGCCTCACTAAAAAAAATCTATCAAAGTCATCACTAATGCAGTAGATTAATAACATTACTATTTTAATTTGTCACTATTAATTATATGTCAGTGTAGAAAAAATAAATAAATAAAAAATCTGATAAAATTGATCCAAAGTCAAAATACAGCCAAAGTTATTCCATTACACATTATTATTATTACATAAGCTATCAGGTCTCATTACACCAGCAGCTAGCAACTCACATATCCACAAAACATATACCTACACAACAACACTGATATTCAGGTAAAACCGGTAGAACTAGTAGCCGACTCCAAATCTTGGGAATAATAAGGGAGATGATTATAAGTGTAATAGAAGAATAATAAACCCTACATGAGTCATTCAAATTTAAAGCGGTAGAAGTCTAAATAGTGTTCGATTAACAAACTATCTCTTACACTCGGGTCTGGTGACAAAACATGCCACACAATGCCATCTCATACAATCTCCGTATCCTCAAACGATTAATCATTTTTTGACCCCATTAGGATGTCAGAGTCCGCACATAACTCGGTGTCATTCACTTTTCAACGTCAACGAGCAACATCCGACATAAACTATAAGACATAAACGTATACATACGTTTATGTTGGCATGAATCAAAGTATTACAGTATATGGGATTACTACTCTGCGCTTCTACTTTCATAAGTCACCTTGACAACTATATACGAGTACATAGTTACAATAAGAAACAAGTACTTAAAAGTCTAGTCAACAAGTGCTTTTTTGGTCAACTTTTTTCAGCAGTCTCCGAAAATGATGATTGAAGTGTCATTCGATTCGGAATGGCAATTAATTAATGAATAACTTATTGAAAATTCGCGATAAAAGGTTGGACCACGGATTATTGTTCATTGGTTTATCCTGCAGACGCCTGATTTTTTTTTTTTAATTTTCATACATAATAAGTTTAAATAACATTTATTCATTGAAGGTACGAAGGAGGCGTGGCTTGCGCAAGCCGGAGTACCCGTATTCGTGCGTATTTTCAACCCTCTGGTAATATTATACATATTGGTCCTACAATTCTAGGAGTCAGAATTTTGTTTTAGGAAATTACCTCCTCTTTTTGAAATTGCTTGCAAATTTGAAAAATCTTAATTAGTTTTTGAGAAATTTGCAAAAAACTAAACCCCATTTTGTGTTTTGGTTAATTGTTAATAACTTTTGCAATTTTTGCAAGCGCAACTTCATTTTTTTCAAAAATCATCTAGAATCGAATCGAATGACACCTCAATCATAATTAGATGTTTTTTAATAATAATTAGATGAGTTTTTGCTGTATATTTCCATGAGAATAACAAGCAATATTACATAATTAATTACTTCTAACTCTCATACAATTGTTGGATAAATAATATTAACATAGCGAACTAATTGTTTTTAGGTGTATATTAGACACAAAAAATATTGATATATTAGTTTACTGATAAGCAGCGTTAAAGTGAAAAGGGTTATTCAAGGAGCTATCGAGTTAAAAATACTTTAAGATACATTTGTCTAGTTAAAACAAGTTATTAACCGGTATTGCTACAAGTGATAGTTTGTTCGAGTATAAGCAGAATTTGAATCATCGCTATCGTAGCAGAAGGACGTCGACGATGACTGCTGGACGTCGACCTCCCCCAAGGCTCTCCACAACAATCTTAAAACAAGCATAAGCCTTCTCTATTTAGTTAGTTTAACAAAATTTTAAAAAGTGACTGTAAATACATACAATGTATAAAATTACACAAGTTATTAGAATACCATTAGTTATCCGGTTGTGAGTAAACAGTCCAAAAATAGTTATTGTTTGCGGCTAAATAGCCGCTATTAATTTAAATCATATATTCAGATATTGTTTGAACTCCCTAGTTTTTATTCGAAAACCTATCTGACATTCTTACAACATTTGGCTTGTCTTGTATAAGCTAAGGTCCTTTTTGCCCTATGAGGTTTTAGGAAATTACGAAGGTGCTTTAAAAGGCTTGGCGCATAAGAAGAGGTATTCAAATAGAAAAAAAACCGACTTCCAAAAAACATCCAACGAAAACTCTCTGCCAAAAAAAACAGTTGAAAGCGTAAAATAAACTGGTTCTTCATAAATTGCCTATACCTAATTCTTTATTCATTTAAATAGTAGTATTATAATGTGTGCTAGGTACCTAGAATCTGTTTGAAGACGGTGCTAAGCTATTATTATAGTTTTATTTTACAATTATTCAAGAAGAAATATCATTATATTTCATACTTTTAGGGTTCCGTAGCCAAATGGCAAAAAACGGAACCCTTAGGGATTCGTCCGTCATGTCTGTCTGTCTGTCCGTCCGTATGTCACAATCACTATAAGAACTATACTGTTGAAACTTGGTAAGTAGATGTATTCTGTGAACCGCTTTAAGATTTTCACACAACAATAGAAAAAAAACAATAAATTTTGGGGGTTCCCCATACTTAGAACTGAAACTCAAAAAATATTTTTATCAAACCCATACGTGTACTATGGATAGGTCTTCAAAAATGATATTGAGGTTTCTAATATATTATTTTCTAAACTGAATAGTTTGCGCGAGAGACACTTCAAAAGTGGTAAAATGTGTCCCCCCCTGTAACTTCTAAAACAAGAGTCTGATAAAACTAAAAAAATATATGATGTAAATAATGTAATGTAAAAAAAAACCTTACACCGAAAATCGGTTTGAACGAGATCTAGTAAGTAGTTTTTTTAATACGTCATAAATCGTAAATCGCAATTTGCCTTTTTAAAAAAAATACACTATTAATAAAACATCGATCAAAGTTACAACGAACTATTTTAAGAACTTTTATAGTATGTTACTTGCTGCTACGGAACCCTTCATGGGGAGTCCGCCTCGTACTTGGGCCCTTTTTTAATTATGTAAATGTCCCAGTCCCAACGTAAAATAGTCTGTAATAATAATAATATTTTGGACATTTAACACACCATCTAGTCCCAAACTAAGCAGAGCTTGTACTATGGGTACTAGCCAAGTGATATAAATACTTACAAACTCTTTTTTTGTAAATACACACATCAAAAGTGTCTAGGGATCAAGCATTTTTATGCGGATTTCTTGAGATTGAGATGTGGCTTTGGCCCTGGCCTGCTTAGTCGCCAGACTTGAACGATTGAGCATGCATGGGATATGCTACAGAGAAGAGCTCTGCCGAATATGGAGGGTATCCAGTCGCAAGAAGACCTTTTTTTGTTGTTGCAACGAACATGGGCGGCCATTCCACAGCGTGATTTGAATGAACTCATTTTGAGTATGCCAAACCGATTCTTGTGTTGTTAGTGTTCGCGGTAGAAACACGGATTATTAATTGTTTAAGTTACCTAATAAAATTTTAAAGAAAACTGTTATTTCAGTCTTTTTTTCGAACTTTAAAGTGGTTCAAATGTCAAAATCCCTTTATTAGGAAAATGGCAAATTTCTTTATTAATGCAAAGGTGACTTGGTTTATCGCGGTAAATAGTAGCCTATGTCCTTCCTCAAGCAAAATATCTTCAAGGACTCTTGCCTCTAGAGTTACTTTCGAATTTATAATATTAGTATGGATTTCCTACCATAAATAAGACATATTATTTAAATTATTATTAGCTCATGTTAGTTAGTAGTGGTAGTTAAGTAATTCCCGTAATAATAATTATTATTATATCATGGAATGCGAAGGTTTAAAAGTTAGTAACTCAGTTTTATTTTAAATAGTAATGAAAAAGCGGGCAATTTATTTTTGAATTGCAAATGTGTCGTGTTATTGTCGTTTTTCGTTTGTAGACTAAAGCTGACCGTGATATTCAAAAGGTTAAAAGATGATAGGATAGCAGGTTGGTTCGTTCCTTAGAGTTTTAGAGCATGCCAGCGGGGATAATGTTTCTTGTTCAAAGAACTTGCGAACAGTATAACCCTTGCAGTCGATATAGAATTGAATTTTTGAACTCTATTCCAAGAAAATGTCTTTGAGAAAGCTTGTGGAGCTATGTGTTCCTTGTGTCCGTTTCATGTATGTTTGTAAAGTCCCCCGCGACACAGGATTTATTCCTAACAGTCATAAATCCATCTGCCCAAATTTTGCATTTATAAAATATTAGTAGATAGGAATAGGACTAGTAGGTAGTGAGATTCTTTAGCATGTAAATCCAGCATTCAAGCAACCTTTAGATTTAGCTAGTTCCAGCGAGTATAAACTGTAATCAACTTGTTCCAGAACTTTATACCAACGTACATTTCTGATATTATATCTATTACTTTACAAGTGAACAAAGGAACATATACAGTAAGGAAATATAAACTCAAAAAGTAACAATCTATCTTAAAATTAAAAATATAAAACAAAATATTGCAACTTTTATGTCTTGTAACAAATTAAATTTACAAGACATTTTGCCATCGAGATATAATGTATAGAGAAGACGCCACTCATAAGTGCGGTGTTCCATGCAATTGCGGCGATTGCGCCGCACTTCCTTCAGTCGCTTGCTAGCTACACTCTGCAGAAGCGGTGGCTTTAGCGTGTGATTGTTTAAATTTAAAAACGTTCTAAAACTCGTGAAATATGCCATTTTGTGTCTTGAGATATTGCACTAATAATACAAGGAATACGGAGAAAAACAAAGGAATAACTTTTCACCAGTAATTAACTAGATACAATTGTTTTAAAATTAAATACGAACAAAATATTTTAAGACGCCATTGTTGCCTCACTCGACATAGAGTACTTAGAGTAAAACATACAGAAGTGATATTTAGGCAGAATTAACTGACGTTAAATGCACAACGTATCTAACGTTTAATTGGATAAGCAAAAATAATATGTTGTTAAAAATAGCTTCGTAAATAACCCATAACACTTTTTTTGGAATAATTACACTTAAAATTATACTTAAAGCATAATTTAAAAAACTGCTTTTATATTTTATACCTCGATGCATTCTACAAAAAAACTGAAACTGTCAAAGCTATTGAAGTACTATTTACTCAGTGTGAATTTCCTAATAAAGCTTCGTAGGTATAAAGCTATTTATCCGTTCTGCTTTGTTGCTTGGCGCTTACTCCATGAAAGCGAATCTTTGCAACAGTTCGTTGGCCAAAACGCGTAAGCGCCATGAAAATCACGGCGCTTAAGACATTTCGCTCGCGAGGAAACTATTGCTCAAATGCGATAGAACGCTGCTTGTCAATACTGTTGGATTAGACTACTAATTTGTTTGGCTGCGCTGCAGCGCTTTTTAGTTTCAATTAAAATATAAACGGAACATATAATTGGTTTTGAGTGGCTCCTCTAGTACGTAGTACGTAATATCTCGATGCATTTTGCGAGTACACTCAATTGACACGAAAAATATCTAAATCTTTGTGAACTTCGTTAATTAGATGGATAATTCGCGTAAGGGGTGCATTCTCAAGTAGGTTAGGCCTGGCTACTGACACAGCCAATAGAAGCAAGCGTCGGCGCCTCTACACACACAGGTTGCATGGGCGTGTCTCCTACTTTGTACTCGTGCTGTATAGATGTTCGTGCTCGAGAAAAGGTCATCACTGAGCATTTACACGCTTGTTTATTCTCATGGCTCCAATCCACCACTCGTTTTATGTCATTCCGCAAATGTTCACTGACTGACTTCTAGTAACAACTTAAGGTAATCTGCATATAGTAAACAGGAGCCATGCCTCACGACCTCCGGTAACTTGTTTACCATAATAATAAATTTAAGAGGTCCCAAGTTACTACCTTGGCTTACGCCAGACCTAGTGTAATACGGTTCAGATTCGTACCCATTATAGTCTACATACTGCTACATACTTTTCCATGTAGCTGACGAAAAACTGTAACAGGTGTCGTACATCCAACCTCTGCCAGTTTCCTTAATAATATAACATTATCGACGCTGTCAAATGCCTTTTTGTAGTCAAAATATGCGACATCCACCTGTAAACCTGCATCCACTTTCACCATAAAATTAAGTAGATTTGTGACAGTGCTACGTCCCGGCCGGAACCCGTGTTGCACATCTACCTGTGTTGGATAGCCGATTCGAATACCTTTGCTGGTGTTGACAACACTGCAACAGGTCTGTAGCCGCTGACATCTGGACCTACCTTTCCTTTTGGTACTGGGATCACTCGTGTAATCTTCCACTTTAACTGGGAACGTCACAATTTTCACGTTAGACTGACATTGAAAATGTGATTTAATGGTTCTGCCAATATTCTAGTACAATCTCTGAATACAAAGCCGGTATGCCGTCCGGGCCAGAAGAATGTTTTGGTTTGAGACTTACAAGTGCATCCTTTACATCTTGAAGACTTAACGTCTCTAAATGCACTCGTGCGCTGTTCGCTCCCACCTCCGCTGCTACTGTCCCTGCGTCAAGTTGAGGTCGTTGTGTACTGTAAACCGACTTGAAAAAAATTTGCAAACTGCGTTGCACAATCATTATCTGAAAGATATTGACCATTGTGTACAATATTCTGTTTATTTGTTCTACTCCTCTTTGACCTAACATATTGCCAGAATGATTTTGGATCTTTGCGAATATACCTTGAATTTTATTTAAGTGTTCTTTGTGTGCTATTTCTATTGACTTTTTAATACGGACCCTGCACTGAGAGAATTCATAACAATAATTTCTAAGATTAGTTTTTTTAAATCTTTTATGTAGCCTGGCTTTCATCTGAATATCTTTGATAATTTGTTTAGTATACCATTCGGGGTATACACGTACATACTGTGAAGTTTTATCACTAAGCTTTTTACGCGGAACACACCTGTCTATCGCATGTCAAGCTTATCAATATTTAGGTAACGTTTCTTCAATATCATAGGACTCATATATAGTGCTCCAATCTATGGAAGTGGGCATGGAATACAATAGATGAATATTATTATTATTTATTATTATGTTTTTATACCTTTCCTGGTCTCCCTTTTATTTTAAAGGGGATGCTAAATCTAACACACGGGCCTTAGCCAAGTGTGCCAGGGGGGAAATGGTGTGAGATTAGGATGACGATGATGCGAGAAATTTTCGTGTGAGACGGCATGTATTTAAAAGAACTGCTTTTTGAATCAGCATTAGAGTGGATTTCGGCATTTGCAGTGTGTTGAGGCTATTTTGCAGAGTCTTGGGAACCACACCAGTTGTGGATATGATAATGGGTACAATTTTAACTCTATCTACCTGCCATTGTCTTTTGATTTCAGTAGCTAAGTCTATATATTTTGAAACTTTTTCTGTGTGCGTCGTAAGAAGATTGTGTGTGTTACATACTGCTATGTCTACAATAAAAACTGTCCTGTTAACTTTATCTAGGATTGTTATGTCAGGTCTATTGTAATGTATGGTTTTGTCGGTAATTATTGTCCTATCCCAATATATTTTAAATGCATTATTTTCAAGAACTGTACTGGGTTTATATTTATAATAAGCAGTTTTATTGGGAATGAATAAATATTTATGAGCCAGATTTTGGTGGATAATTGCAGCAACTTGATCATGTCTGTGTTTGTAATCAGTTTGTACAATAGATTTACAAGCGCCTGTGATGTGTTGGATGGTTTCAGAACTGCTATGGCATCGTCTACATAAGTCGGTTGGAAGATTAGGGAGACGGATTATGTGTTTTTGATAGTTAAGAGTATCTATAACCTGATCCTGAATAGCGATCACAAAAGCCTCGGTTTCTGGGAAGAGTTCTCCGCGCAGCAGCCATTCGTTCGACGCTTTTCTGTCGACATGTGTTTGGCTGAGATCGGCGAGGTGTCTGCCATGTAGAGACTTTTGTGCCCATAAGTCTATTTTCTGTTGCTTACTTGATAATTTTGGGTGAATGTTTCTGTCATATAAGTTGAGCGGGGTTAATTTTTTGTCTATATGGGTTAAGAATTTATGAAGTTGGGATTGTTCGGCTTTGGCATAAAAATAATTGCGTAGCTTATCTATGAGTGTATTATGTAAATTCTGTATGTCGATGAGACCTCTACCTCCATCGTGGCGGGGTAATGTAAGGCGTTGTGTGCACGATCTGGGGTGATGTTTCCTATTGGTTGTCATGTGTGTGTTGATTGTGCGTTGTAATTTAATAAGATCGCTTTGAGACCAGTTTATAATCCCAAAAGAATAAATAAGGACCGGGATTGCATATGTGTTGATGGCTTTGATACTATTGCGTGAATTTAATTGGGTTCTCAGAATCTGATTTAGTCTGGCTTTGAATTTCTTTGTTAACTCTAATTTTGCGTGTTTTTGTTGAATCTGTCTGGACTGATGGAATCCTAAATATTTATATGTTGTATGTTCGTCAAACGGTTCTATTTGTTCACCTGTACTAAGTGTATAATAGTTGTATTCTGTCTTGCCATGGTTGATCGAGTGAATTTTACACTTGTCTACCCCGAACTGCATTTGGATGTCTGTTGAGAATGACTGTATAATGTCAGCTAGTTTACTAAGTTCGGTGTAATTAGTTGCATAAATTTTAATATCGTCCATGTAAAGTAGGTGTGAGAGTATGTGGAATGAGTTATTGGATCTTAATCTAAAACCTATATTTGTATCATCTAGTAGCTTAGATAAGGGGTTGAGTGCCATACAAAACCAGAGCGGGCTAAGTGCGTCTCCTTGAAATATGCCTCTTTCTATTTTGATCAGCTTAGTAGTTGATGAAGTGTTGTTCAATAGATTTAATTTTGTTTTCCAATGAGCCATGGTTGCTCCTAGAAATGTTATCAGACTGGGGTGAATTTTGTAGTGTTCTAATATATATATTAACCAACTATGGGGGACAGAATCAAAAGCCTTTTTGTAATCAATGTACATCATCTGAATATTCCTATTTCTAGTTTGCGCTTGCCTCATTACTATTGAGTCTATGGTTAATTGTTCTTTACAACCCTGACTATTCTTTTTACAACCTTTTTGTTGTTCTGCTAGGATGTTATGTTGATTAAGGTGGCTGTAAATAATTTCACTGATGCACCCTGTAATGATTTTATATATAGTTTGCAAGCATGTGATAGGTCTGTAATTTGCAGGATTTTTGGGGTCTGAACCTTTTGGTAGCATGTATGTGATTCCTTGTGTTATGAATGTTGGCATACAGTGTGGTGATTGTATGAATTTGCAAATATGACTATGGATGAATGGATGTGTGCAGCTAAATTTTTTATACCAGTAATTGTGTATATGATCGGTGCCAGGTGCCTTCCAGTTATGTGTGCGATTGATAACCTGTGTGAATGTATCAACTGGGATATTTTCAAACTCCATTGCGTTAATATTTGATGTGTCTGCTATTTTTTGTAACCAGTCTGCATGTGTGTTATGTTGCACAGGGTTTTCCCAAATGCCTGCCCAAAATTGGTGAAGGTCTTGAGCTGAGGGTAATTCTGTGGATTGTGGTGTTATTTGATTATTGTGTCCTAGGGTTCTATAAAATTGTTTTTCGTTACTAATGAAGTTTGTATTTTGTTGTTTGCGTTTAGTACAATTTAAGTATCTTTTAAGTCTATTTGAGATCGCGCTTAGTTTCTGTTTCAGTGTGTCAAGAAAATGTTGTGGGTCAGTGTTAGGTTCTTCGTGTTGTGAATGAGTTTTATATTTATTCTTTATTTCGTCTACAGTCTTTAATATTTTCTGACTTCTATTTCCGAACATGTATTGTGTTAATCTTCCTATTTCTAATCGATATTGTTTTATTCTACTTTCGATTCTTCTTTGCCACGCAGGTTTCCTATTTCGTTTATTAGTAGTTGTATTATCTTCAGTGTTGAATCTAGTGCCATTACAGAAAGCTGCTGTATAGGCTGCTGAATAAATTAAAGTGTGTAGTGAATTAAAATCTAAATCTAGGTTTAAGTGTTTTGGTAAAGTATTGTAATTTAAATGTTGAGTTATTTCAGCAAATTTTCGTGATGTCTTTTGTTTCGGGATGTATGGTCTTTCTTCTGGGTCGATTGTACTGAATCGTGTAAGAGCATTATTAAATTCTACTTCTATCCTATTATTATCCATACTATTACTACTATTGGTATTGGTGTTATGAGTGCTGTTGTTTTCATTATGAGTAGTTGTGGTTGTTTCAGTCAGTGTAAATATGGTGTCCATTATGCTTTCGGGTGTGTTATTTGTTTGATCGGCAATAGAGTGGTTTAACTCAGATATTTTTTGGTTATTCAAATCTATTCGTGATAATTGTACTTCCTGCTTTATTTCATTTATTCTGTTGGTGTATGTCTTATTAATAAATATTATTCTTCTTTGGTCTGCAATTCTCTGTTCGGTTAGATTAGATAAATTTGGGTGTTTTTCTATAAATAATTCATAAAGTTTTTTACGATAAGCAGTCATATTTGTTTCTAGATCCGTTGCTTCAAGGTAACATCTAATAATATCATCGTTCATTTCTTTTGTCCATTTCATCCTATTGTTGCTAGAGACTGTTTGTGTGTGTGATGAATGCTCGTTTTGGCTATGTGTGTGTGAATGGTTAACGTTTGCATCTCCTATTTGTTTTCTTACTTCAGAAGCTATTTCGTCTAACACATGTTGTGAGAGCAATTTTCTTCTTATTATAGCTCTCTTTTGATCTCCTAACCGCTGTCGAGTGGCTTGCATGTCGGGATATCTATTGTTGAATTCTAGATGTAAAGTTTCTAAGTAATTGTTTAGTTCTGACGTTTCGCAGTTTGTTTTGAGAAGGTATGTACGCCATATAAAACGGTTCATTTCTTCAGTCCATTTCTTTCGCGTACGAGAAGGGCCAGCAGTGGGTACAGGGTTAATGGCTAATGCCTCCTGCACAACAGCTGTTGACCTTGTAGTTCGGGATGAATATGTAGATGACGGTGATGAATTGGGTGATCTAAATAAGCTATGGGTTGAAGATGGTGATGGAATATTAGAAAAAAGTGAATGATCTGATTGTGCGGTACTAAATGAGGGTGAAGGTGATCGCTCAGTTGTTAGGTGTTGCGCAGCACTGTTAAGTGTGTTAGTGCTTGCCAAGCGAGTTGTTCTTCTTGTCATGTATGAAGGGCGAGTTGAAGGTGTAGAAGAAGATAACGTTTTTGTATCATCGCCCGTTGATTCGGCTGTAACTTCTACGCGATGAGTCCGCCTGCTCAATTCACCGCGACCGGCTGTAGTAGATTGCTTGATGAGAGCCCGCCTGCTCGACGTCTCACCACGATGGTTCGCATGCTGTGGCACCCAGCATCGGCTCCAGATGCGCCCCGGCGCTCCCCGGGAAGCGGCCGTAAATTATACTTCTTCTTGTCAGTTTCCATAAGTTCTCCATTTAATGGGTTTGGGATCGTTGGTTGGGTAGGTGTTAGTGTCAAGTCTCCGCCCCCGAAATCGCCGCTTGATCAGTGCAATAACTCCAAACAAACAGAAACTCCACAAGCGAAAACTCAACAAAGTGATAAGCTGTTTTGATCATAACCAGTACCAGATACCCGTAAGCCCCCACCACGGCAAGGTGATCCCCCGGGGGGGGGTTATTTATTATTATTATTATTAGTTATTTGATAGTAACGATTTATGAATATAGATATTAAGTAGTGAAAAAATATGTTATACCGACTACGTAGGATATTTGTAACCTTTCGTTTGATGTTAAAGTTTCCTTTATATGTTCCATTGTATACGCTTTATTTTATTTTCTACTAGCTGCGTCCTACGACGTTACTCGCGGTTATTATCTTACCGCGGGTAACGCTACGGGACGAACCTAGTCTTAAAAAGTAGCCTAAGTTACTCCTTATATCATCAGCTACCTATCAGTGAAAGTCCCGTCAAAATCGGTCAAACCGTTCTAGAGATTAGCCGGAACAAACAGATAGTCAAAAATCGAAAAATATGTTATTTTTGTTTATGTATCGTGTATACATACCTACATAATTATGCATTTAGTAAAAAGCGGTTATTTTAATATCATAAATATAATAAAATAAAATAAACAGACACTCCCATTTTATTTATTTGTATAGATTCGATTCTCGAGATCAGAAATAAAATGAAGTGTATAAGTTCAATATTCTTGAGGGACACTAAACTACACGGTTCTTATCAACTTTGGGCAATGTGACAGAAATTACATAAAACTACTCAGTAATAACTTTCGAAGCAATTGACGATCTTTATCAAAGCAACGTGTTTATCTATACGCAACTCTTTATCTATATCTCATGTACTTGTAGATTGCGTTCGTATGGTCGTGACTTTCTTTATGCGAACATTTTGACTAGATTATAAGACTAGTAAATACCTAATACCTATCTATGCATTTTTATTCGAGTTTGATGCTTATTTATTACTGTTCATAATAAAGTATTTGTTGATGTACTTTTGAAGCCAAAGTATAAAATAGCAAAATCGATATATATAATGCGGCATTTATAATGATAAATATAACTATTAGTTCAGTTTCATTTTTTCTTGGATGTATTATCTTATATATATTTTTTTTTTTTTAAAGACGTCTCCCGCACTAGGAATAAATCCTGTGTCGCGGGGGACTTTACAAACATACATGAAACGGACACAAAGAACAGCCAGACTCAGAACAACAATTTGTGGATCACACAAAGTGTTTGTCCTACGTGGGATTTGAACCCACGACACTTGGCGAAGTAGGAAACGGCGAGGTGACCGCTAACCCACTAGGCCAATCGTGCAAACTCTGTAAAAAAACGTCGCAACATGATCGAGTTTGGACTCGTTTGATTCGTCTCGAGGCATTCCTGTAAAAGCTTGTTTTTAAAAAGCTTTATAACTTAATTTGTTAAAGTTACATGTCAAGCCGAATGTTATACAAAAAACACTAATTGACTATATCAATGACTTTGTCAAATATCAATCGCCTAAAATTACATTTGATAAATTTCAAAATGTACCATTATACATTGACTTCATCTAAAAAAGGAGAAAACAGAATCCACTGTCATAGTACCCACACTCGTATCTATACATCTGTTCATCACATAGTTGTAAATGGCACAGCTGCAGTCTAACCGCTTTAAGTTCTCGTAATTACCGTTGACCTTAACCGTTCATCGTTATGCACAAGGCTCCATAAAGAGTTGTTTAAACACTCAACAGCATATGTTCCTATAAAGTAATGCGACGTTTGCTTAATTAGTGCTGTCAATATTCTCCTACAAATCGGTTATAATAAAATTATAATAAAAAATAGCACTAACTTTCAAAGTCAGCTTTTTGTGCAGTTCATAGAAGTTAACTGAACTTGTGATTGTTTCTAATCACCGAGTGCAACTGGGCTATGAGCGCGTTAATTCCGGTAAGCATAATTCTATGGAATGCGATAGTTTCAAATTCGAACAAATTAACGGACTCACTGGTGACTGGCTACTTGCGGTAATATGAACAAAATGTTAATAAAAAGAAAGAAACCCACTTCGAACAGAAAACAAAAACCTACGGTAGCTGACACTGACTCTAAAAATAACAATGATTGAAGACACAAGAATACGTTTTTTATTTAAGTTTTTAGTGCAGTTTTGTTTTAGAATATTTTCTGCTCAGATTAATAATGACGCCGTTTATTAGTTTTATTACTCGTATGTAAGTGTCCGTGATAGAAACAGAAAAAACACCTGTTGTTTTTTGTTTATGTTAAAATTGAAAAAAAATGTATATTTTAGTACTAAAAACTGTCGGTGTTCGCTTTTTGATTCGTATTTGCTTTGGTCTCGTCTCCTTCCATCTCACTTTGTTTTATAATCTGCCAATTTCTGTTTGAAGACGGTTCTTTTAGTGAATTATTAGTCAGTCGATAATTAATTTTATTTGTGCGAATATGGGTACTTAAAGCCTTTACGCACAAATACTCAGTCGGAAAAAGCATAGTTTCATGGCCACCAAAGGTGAATTTGAATACCATTAATTGTAATCCCAATTTTAAATACCTGTTAATTAACTAACCGAAAACAGTTTCAAAGAGAAAATTGGGAAACTCAGGGAATAGGAGTACTTTTTTCGATTAAATTAAAACAACATAACGGATCAAACAAACATAACAGAATTGCATGGTATGCCTCATTTCATATTGTGTCACCGGCAAATGTGGATTCTATTTGCTGGGCAATAACATTCAAATTTCTATTAATTACCTAAACGCTAAACGCTGTAACTCCACAGGCCAAAGCAAGTGACGCGTAGCTGTTCTGTGGCGCAATCTCATTCTCTGCTAGTACAATATTATATACTATCTATCCCCCTAGCCAAGTTGCAAGCGTTCTTCTTTCTGCAATCGTTATCGCCTAAATTCTCGTATGTCATTGGCTAATACTTTGTCTAAGATTAGCCAATGACACACGGGTATTTAGGCAATAACGATTGCAGAAAGAAGAACGCTTGTAACTTGGCTAGGGGGGCAGTCATAGATAAATATAATGGGGCAGTATAGATAGGATTCTATACTCGAATATGTTGGTATCTGTAATCAGGATATCATCGAAGAGCATTTTTTTATATATTTTACACACAGGATTTTATGGATAGGTTTATGGATAAACCTATTTTTACTCTAAGTTGTTTTATTTTTGCGTTTTGTTTAACCTGTATTTTTTATTTATTGTACTGGAGTGTTTTGTTTTCTTCCTTTTTAGGGCCTTCCATTCGTTTTATTGTAACCGATGAAACAGGGCCTTAGTCATGAATGTTTTGTTGTTTCGTATAGTTCGTATATTCAAGTGTCATTATAGGTTTAAATTAATAAATAGCTCAATAGTTCTTTAGGTGTCTTGTATTTCATATTTTAAATAAATATATTAAATAAACTTTATGTAATTATTACTTTACTTTATGTAATAACTGGTTGTTGCCCGCGGCTCCGCCCGCATATATGTCGGTTATCGCTACAAATAGTAGCCTATGTGTTATTCTGATGTATAAGCTATATTACTGTAAAGTTTCATTCAAACCCATTCAGTAGTTTTTGCGTGAAAGAGTAACAAACATTCATCCATCCATACTTACAAACTTTCGCGTTTATAATATTAGTATAGATTATTTTGAATAACAGTTGAAGCAAGGTAACTAAATATATTCTAACTTGCGTTTCACAAAGTTTATAATATGTGTGCAGAATTAGTTTCGGGGCTTTCAGCGTATTTCAATAAAGCTTATGCTTCACATATGTATGTGTAAACGTGTTTGTGTGCATATGTGTAGTTTTCGCGTTGGTTTCAATAACACTATACAAAAATTATGAAAGGCGGTGGATTATAATATAATTTTCACAGAGAGAATTTATATTTTAACTAGCTTTTACACGTGGCTTCGCTCACGCAGACTTTCATCCCCTGTTTTACCCCCTTAGGGGTGAAATTTCAAAAATTCCTTTCTTAGTGCTCGCTTACGTTATATAAAGAACCTACATGCAAAATTTCAGGATTCTAGCTTCAGCGGTTTGGGCTGTGCGTTGATCTCTGGGTATGTCAGTCAGTGAGTCAGTCACCTTACTATTTTATATATATAGATTAACTAGCTTTTACACGCGGCTTCGCTCACGCAGGCTTTCATCCCCTGATTTACCCCATAGGGGTGGAATTTCAAGAATTCCTTTCTTAGTTGTCACTTACGTTATATAAAGAACCTACATGCAAAATTTTAGGATTCTAGGTTCAGCGGTTTGGGCTGTGCGTTGATCTCTGGGTATGTCAGTCAGTCACCTTCCTCTTTTATATATATAGATTACGTATTTAGTGTTTAGTATTTCATTTACATCTTAGGGCGCCCACACCAAACTGCGAATTGACAACTTATTGACAACATTTTTGGTCCACTCTGAGTGTCTCTGAGGCTTTACTAGATGGCACTACTTTCTTTCTTTCTTTTTTATTTCTTTACTTTACTTTTACTAGATAGCGCTGTGTGTTAGATGTCCTAAATATCTATTATTATTTTAAACATATATTATGTAGTGTAAAGTTACCTAACTAGGTAACTATCTAACTATACGCTACGGATAATTTGCAGGATCTGAGATGTTATTTTATTTTGGGCTCAAATACTGAAGAAATATTTGTTAAACATTATTTTTTTCTTTTTAAACATTTACAAAACTATTTTCTTATTTATTTGTACCCATAAATCATTTTTTTATTTTTTTTATTTTATTTTTCAATTCTATTTTTCATCATCAATTTCATACAAAAATCTTATTAGGACATCTCTTGGTGGTCGAAAGTATGGTCACATGAATCAACGCTTTGCCGCACGAATTCGTATCGTAGCAATTCGCATCGTAAGTTCCTACGATGCGGCGTCGCATCGCATCGTAGCTAAGTGTGGGAGTGGGAGCCCATAAGATTGAATTTTGGTTCGTGGTCGCTTTGGTATTTTGTAGTTGGTATTTTGTACGGCTAGTCGACTACAGGTATGGCATAGTAGTTAGTTTAAAAGGTCGTCACGCTATATACAACTGTGGTGAGTAATGAGGGTTCGATCCCCACTTAGGTCAACATTTTGTGTGATCTAGAAACTGTTGTTCTAACTTTATTGCATTCTTTCTACCGAGATACATTTGATATTAATGACCAGCAATACTGCTAAAAAGATAAGAGCTTATTGATTTAGTTAACATGAACAGTGATTAAATCCATCCCATAAAATATCAATAAATATGTTGTGTTTTTATATGTTCTATTCCTATATTCTGCTTCCACTTATGGTTTTTCAACACTTACAATTATATTTTATAATAACAATAATAATAAATCTCTTTATTTACTCTCACAAAACTTCTTAAGGTAAATTACAAAATATTGTTTTTTTAAGCTGCCCTTTGTTAATGCTCCTAATGATAAATGTATTATTTAAGAATACATATATAAATCGACGATTCTGGTTACCATGATTTGGTATCGCCCAGTTTCGATCGAGTAACTGAATAGCGTTTAGGCCTTGGCTATTATATGCCCATCTCCTATTAGAATGTCCGATTGGAGTTCATTTAGGAAATAAATAGTTAACAACGGCTATCAGATTACCCTTGACTCCCTTCAGTTCGATGAAAAATATTATAATCTTTTATATTTGGATTGTTTTGTTAACAGGAGGGTGTTACGGGCGAATGGCGCGGAGCTTGGGTGATGCTGATCCGTCGAGTGATGGTGTATTATACAACTAAAGATGCTTCAGTTTCTACCTTGGATCTTAGAAAAACCAGATGTGTTGGTGAGTTGTTCTATTATGGTTCTAGCTGATGTAAATAATATTAAATGTGAAGATGTTTTTTTTAATTGATTCATTTCAACCAATCTCCGTCCACTGCTGAACGTAGGTCTCTCCCAAGGAGCGCCAACTATCCCGGTCTTAAGCAGTCCGCATCCATCCGCTGCCAGCCACTTTCTTTAAATCGTCAGTTCACCGTGCCGCAGGGCGCCCTACACTACGTTTGCCTAATCGCGGTCTTCACTCAAGCACATTTCGGCTCCACCGACCATCGGTACGTCTAGAGACATGGCCGGCCCATTTCCACTTCAGCGTACTGATTCTCGGTTACTCTAGTTCTCCGTCGAATAACCTCGTTCCGAATTCTATCAGACAGAGAAACACCCAACATCGCACGCTGAGCCACTTTAAATTTGTGGAGCAGTCCAATGGTCAGTGTCTACGTCTCAGCTCCGTATCTCGGCCGTAATGACACGGGTAGGACGCACTGATTTTAATTGATTAATGGTGGTAAATATCAAGCAGTATACCCTCGCCGATATTGAATAACACGTCTTCTTGCGTACGGGGATGGCCTCTATATTTAGACTTCTTGTTCCGCGGCAGACTTTTAAGCAGTTTTTTAAGACTTGCACTTACCGCATATAACTACAGTGAGTTCGCTGCACAGAATAGCTCTGCCTATAGCTATTCTGTGCAGCGAACTCACTGTAGTTACGTCTCTTATAATGTTGTCATTCCTTTGAATGGCTGCCAGAGTGCCTCCTGCCTATTGATTCATCAACAACCCATAACATGCTGGGCTCGGGTCTCCTCTCAGGAGAGGGTTAAGGCCATACGTTAGCAGAGGGTAAGCAAAGACGGCACGGTCACTACCTGGATGGGTGACCCTTGTTGACATAATACCATGAAGTTCTCCGTGATTCGGAGGTCACGTTAAGCAGTCGGCCCCGATTGTTATTATAGGATAACAGTCGTGAAGCTTAGTTGGAGGCCCTTGGGCGGCTTAAGAACATCCAACGGCAAGATCATACATTCACGAAAAAAAGAACGTGCTTTGGAGTTATTACTTTACAAATTAGAGTTATTACAAATAGACCTGGAAGCTGAAGAGAAAGAAATTATTTAAAATATTATATGTAAGTTTAAAGTAATATCAGCACGAAGGCTTTAAAGATTGGCTGATAATGGCGAGTGGGTAAATTCAGAGACAGAACTTGCTTTAAGGGTTCCACTTTGCCACCGTATGTGTATGGATACGGTTGCAGGTTTAAGGTGGAGCCTTACACCTTTCCAGTTTCCCAGTATTCTGGTTGCTGGAGATTTGGGCATTTATTCAGATCGTGTCCCATCAAAAAGATTGTAGGTATGTCCTAAATGCAGTAATTGTCATGCAAATTGTAACACAAATAAATACGTAGGTGTCAACTGTAAAGGGCCACAAGAAGTGCCCAGTATTTTTATTATATATATTATTGAAATTAGAAATATAATGACCAGACACAATTACACTTATCGAAAAGCACTGGAATTATATATATAAAAGATAGAAGCAGACACGAGAATAATGACAATGACACCGACCACAGAGAAAACCTACAGAGATGTGCTTGTAACCGAAGCAATTGTTCACAACAGTAGCGGTGGTGACACTACTTTGTTAAAGGATACGCGTTTACAGGAAAACACAAATCAGCATATGAAGCAGAAGTATGGAATTTGTTGACTAGACTAATTGGGCCTCCGGTCTCGCACTCACCAACGAAACACGACAGCACGAACGCTGTCATTTTACGTTGATTTTCTGTGCGAGGGTAGTACCGCCCCGGTCGAGCCGGCCCGTTCGTGCTGAAATCAGCGTGGCTCTACTACCTGGTACTACTAAGTACATATTTTGACTTTCATCCCCTCTCTCCAAGAAAGCGTGCTGAATTTCGGGCTAAAAAGTATCCAATGTACCTCGTAGTATGAACTCAAATCATACCAAGTTTCATTTGAATCCATGCAGTAGTTTCAGCGTGATGCGTTAATTAATGTGCCGTACTCGCTTTTGACGCCGCGCGCGCAACTAAAAAATGTCGCGCGCAGACCTATTTTCAGCGTTAAATTAAAATTTTAAATAATGTAGATAGAGTTCTGGGAGTTTATTTGAAATTTCCTCCTCTTTCAGAATCTTTTTTTGAAATTTCTTAAATATTAATAGTTTTTGAAATATTGGCAAAAAACGAAATGCCGTTTTATTTTCATCTTTAATCCTACTAATATTATTAACGCGAATGTTTGTAAGTATGGATGTGAAGATGGATGGATGTTTGTTACTCTTTCACGCAAAAACTACTGAACGGATTTGGATGAAACTTTACAATAATATAGCCTATACATCAGAATAACACATAGGCTACTTTTTAATGCGAAAAAAGGGTAATAAGGGGTTGAAAGGGGGGATGAAAGATTGTATAGAAGAGTGGCGGTTCACTCGCCATACGCCTGCGCATTAAATACGCCGGGCGTCTTGGCAACGACCAAACAAGGCTGTCACATTCATTAAACAGATTTAAATTTTTCAACAAAGACAAATTAATACATACATATATTCATGAATATGTGTATGTTCATTATATTAGTAGAAATAAATAAGCCATATTACTAAACAGTCTTTCTAAACTTCAAAATTCTCTACAGAAGTATCGTCATTTTAAGCTAAAGCTAAAATCTTAAAATTTCTTATTTAGGCTGCTGATTAGATATGAATAAAAATGTGATTTAAATTTTGTAAAATTTTTACCATCAAGGGGGTAAAATAGCAATAGGGTTTGATAGTTTGTATGGAAATATGCGAGTTTTGTGAAAATGCTTCATAAGTTTGCGACAGGAGACAAAATATTAGAGCTATTCTGATGTAAAATTTACTGAGTTATCACAATATGCCTAAGTGTGCTACCCGAACGGGCAGACGGCTCTGCCGCATGCGAATATTGAATATTTCCACTACAAATTCGTTATTATTCACTGCAATTCGTTTTATTTACATGATATTTGTTTATTCAATTAATGTTCTTCGTGAAAAAAGCAGAAAAGGAACCGGGGGAATTTAGGCACAAAAAAAAGCAAAAGGGGTACGCCGCAAGATGAAATAAACGCCTGTATGAAACATATGTATTATGGGTAAATGTTAAAAAGTTTTGTCTTATTACAATTATGCGAGTATAACTTCACAATGATTTATGAGCAGTGTCAATATACAAATGCTCTTCTAAAAATCAGAGAAGATTGTATGCCAACTGACATTAACGACATGATTACACTGAGACGTGAGTTCTGGTATATGATAGCACAGATGATTTAAAAATAATATCTTTTCTGATCCGCCGACTAATGAGACAGTTATCAAATAAAGGAACGGATCATGTCAGACGTGGAGGAAGATGTTATCGAATACCTCTCAGGAAACAATGCAAGGGACACTGAACCAGTCATATCATAGCTTATGCATAGAGTATCTCAACTCTTTAGAATTATCAGGAGCGCCTTCCCATAAGTTAAGTCTGAAAGTTAATGTTCCAGTCCTATTAATGAGAAATCTTGAGCGCCAAAGCTATGTAATGGTACACGGCTACAAAATACACATCTGGGTACAACATTGTAAAAACTACAATCATGATGCATGGAATGGCAAAAGGAGAAAATGTTTTAATTCACCGTATTCCAATTATTCAAATTTATTTGCAATTTCAATTTAAAAGAATGTAGTTTCCACTGAAAACAACATTTGCAATAATAATTATCAAAGCCCAAAGACAGACGCTTAAAGTTGCAGTTCATTTAGAAAAAAAACATGTTTTTCCCATGGGCAGCATAATCTCGTGTATCAAATCCGCTAAATCTGTATATTTTGGCAGAAGATGGCAAATCAAAAAACTTAGGCAATAAAATTGTAAAAATTGAGAATCTGCTCAGCCTGAGGGTAAACTCAAGCAGAATCCAACAGTGGAGGCAACCATACTCGCTGCAAAAGCAGACAATGCAGAACCAAACCGTTTGGTTCGAGAGCGTATTTCTAAGACTGAGGCGGTGACTTCCAAGGTCAGCACGTGTTGTTCTGTAGAGGAAGGGAGAAGGTGGGATCAGTTGGAAGAACTCTTCTGAACACTCTCCATGGTAAAGCGGTAGAGGACTGCCATAGAGGCGATATCTCTCCGCAACTGCAGAGGCCCAAGGGTATGGAGGTATTGGGACTGTTGATAATGCGGACTGCTCGCCGCTGCAACCGATCGAGAATATCAAGCAAATACTGTGTGGATCCATCACAAAGATGAGAACAGTAAGTACGAGCAAACCTGGGTATTATAAAGGAGATACAAATGCTCGGGCGCGAAGAACCGTCTCACGCTGTTCAGGCCGCCTTAGTGGTGCCCTCGATGTACTCCCGTGGCTTGAGGTCTAGGCAAAAATATCCATGCCCAGGACACCGAGCTTATCCCGTAGTGGCAATTGAGTGCTCTGAAAAGTGGGGTGGGGAAGACTTTTTGGTAGAGAACAGGCACACCTGTGTTTTCTTAACGTTGAACTTGATCAAATTCTCATCAGCCCATTGTGAAATGTGGTTCAAAACCCGGTCGAGCTCAACGACGAGCTCCTGTCGATTTTGATCAACGTCCAGCTTGGCTGCAGGGTATCCATAATATCGCCAATGCACTGTGCTATCGTCTGCATAGCAATGTATATTGCCAAGGGCTAATATGTCATTGACATGCAGAAGAAACATCTTGGGCGACAGGACTGAACCCTGAGGTACGCCAGCGTTTACCTCCAGAAAAACAGAGGCCACGCCGTCGCAAAGAACCCTAATGCGAAGGCGCTGATGAAGAAAAGCGTCAATCCAGTGACAGAGTCTAGGAGGCAGACCGAATGCTTAGAGCTTGGAGAGAAGCGAACGGTGCCAGACCCGGTTTAAAGCCTTGGCCATGTCAAATGTCGATATAAGCTCATATAAAATACTTTTTGTTTTATGTACTTATATAAATACTTAAATGTGTTTTTAACAGTGAAACGTGTTTGCCTTATTTTTAAAATAATATTACCCTCAATAATTAAAACTGCTACCCAAAGTCACTGATTCACGCGGACGAAGTCGCGGGCACAGCTAGTTGTTTATAACTTTTGCAATTTTTTATGTGCTAATACACGCTTTTGGCACATTTCCTAGGTGTCATTCCGGATCCAATGAGCCATCGCACATAATTTTAAGAGCAGTATCTCTATTTTGTACCATTTTCAACTTGTCGACTAGACCAGTGTTCCGCAAAGGGTGTGCCGCGGCACACTGGTGTGCCGTGGTCATCTGTTGGTGTGCCTCGGAAAAATACGGTTATCCCATAAACCTAAATAGACGGCCTAAAGAAAAATATTTAGGTACACAGATGTTAATTACGCGAAAGCACTAGGGAGGCGTTTTGTTTCGTTCATCTCTACTAAGTGTGGGTTGGTCAAGAGAGTTAGCGTTATTCTAGGTGTAGTCTACTGCCCTCCTGCTATTAACTACTTCTACGAAGAACCGAGTACAAAAACACTATGAGTTAAAATGATATCAATTGTCATTTCTCATCCACAACTACGCCGGATCTTTAAACTAAGTATCCCACTTTTGACTCATTTGAATTTTCTTTGTTGTCTTTTGAGGACATCAAAAATATTATCCTATCTATACGCTCTAATGCTGTGGAGCATGATGGCAGTAGCGTAAGTCCTACGTCATCCCTTTTCCCAAAAAGAGTAGTCCCTCTCTTCCTGAACATTTTCGCCCTATTTCTATTCTATACTACCTGAATATTGTCGCTCGATTTCTATTTTGCCCTTTCTGAAAATATTTTCGCTCTATTTCTATTCCTCCCTTCCTGAACATTTTCGCCCTATTTCTATTCTTCCCTTCGTGAACATTTTCGCCCTATTTCTATTCTTCCCTTCCTGAATATTTTCGCTCCATTTCTATTCTTAAATTCCTGAACATTTTCGCCCTATTTCTATTCTTCACTTCCTGAATATTTTCGCTCTATTTCTAATCTTCTCTTCTTGAACATTTTCGCCCTATTTCTATTCTTCCTTTCCTATCCAAAGTGCTTGAGGTCAGTGCATTTAAGCAGCTTTCAGAATTCACTTACAGACAAGTCTGTTCTGATTTCTGAGGACTTTTTATTTTGTCTGCCACTGCCTAACCATACAACTAGATAAGAAATATTGAAAGTAACGGAAGAATATTTCAATGAACATAACTTGGAATGGAGCAATGACCTATTTATGTGAATTAGGATTTTTGACTCTTACCACAATAAAAAATAAAAAAAGGGAACGCCTCAAAACGATCGACGAAGAGATGAGACCGTCTATGATCAATTTAACCATAAAATAAAAATATAGTTTTGTTGACTAATAAGAAACATTGTTTTTTATTACTTATAATTTTTTTTTAATTTATGGTGTACCTCCAAAAAATTGTATCTTCTTAGATGTACCTTGAACCCAAAAAGTTTGCGGAACACTGGACTAGACTACAGCCTCAGGGTTGCGGAGTTCCGATGCCAGTCGCTCCGTGTAAAAACTGATATTCAGGTAAAACCGGTTGAACTAGTAGCCAACCCCAAATCTTGGGAATAATAAAGACTTGGAAGGACCCTATCTATAACAAGGCAACCCCAGAACTTGTCAGTCTCTAGAACATCTGTAACGACATCTCAAATAAAAAACTGGTTCCAAGAAGTTAGCAGTTACTTAAAGTGATGTTATAGTCATGTATACTATTAGTACCAATTGATGTCTATTTTTGGTGGATTTGATTTTCGATGCTGTCATCTTCTAGTGTACATGGCAAACTTGATGAGATTGTAATTTTATGTTGAAAATACAGCAGTCATAAAATATTTAATATGAAAAAGTTAATTTCTGGATGTTGCTCTAACAGTAAGTAAAAATTGAAACTATTTTTTAGATAAATACATTTGATATTTGAGAATGAAGTTTGATTTGTCGTTAATGTGTCTAACATTAGTGCTTCTACCTTATTTATTTTTCTAAAATCAGACAGCCAGTCAGTCTTCTTCGTTGCAACAAATCAGCAGAACAATTTATTAGTATTTGATCACAAAATACGTCGAACTGTATTTTTAATGCCAGGTCATATTCTTAGTGCCCGGATAGTTCTTAGTGGGAGGTTCTTTCTACAACCTTTGCCTCATGCCTGGTTTTCAGGTGTTACCTTTTATTTATTTTCTCTTTTGTACGTCTTTCATTTCTTTTTCGAAGGGGACTTGCAAAAATTGGAAAGAATTAAGTACCTATCATTTCATTTTTTAGGATATTATCTGAAAAGTGTGAATGACAAATGTTTCAAATATGAACCATGTAAATCCAGATGACTGACTAGTGTTTTGGAACGAAAATATAGTCGGTTCAAAATTATGTCATCGGACTTGCTTTCTGCTGTCAGCGGCATCAAGGTATACGAGTATTTTACGGGGTAATAGTGTGTTTGCTTGCGAATGAAATGTCTAAACGGCGACGACAATATCTCTTCGATACAAATTTCTTGTTAAAGTTAGAAATATTTTTCGCAAAAGAAGATGTGAATTTGTACAGTCAGGAAAGGAAACATAAAGGCGAGTTTCAACGGAATTATGAAGAACAAAGACGCTGTCCCGATAAGTTCTATGATACAGATTCCTAATCTAGTCCAGGCACAGATGCTCCAAGTTAATTGTAACATTTGCACCTAAAGCAAAAAACTATGTACTATGTAAAACACTTTAATTGAATAAATATT
Organism: Diaphora mendica; assembly: GCA_949125395.1. Classification (NCBI taxonomy): domain Eukaryota; kingdom Metazoa; phylum Arthropoda; class Insecta; order Lepidoptera; family Erebidae; genus Diaphora; species Diaphora mendica. Next base: position 6,301,109 of record OX421312.1, on the reverse strand, counting down.
ATTATTAGAAATTGAGAACCTCCTCCTCTTTTGAAGTCGGTTAATAATCAAAGAAATAAGTTAGCTCAAGTTAAGAAAACTAGCCCAAAAAGTCCAAAGGCGGTAGAAGTACCTAAACAGTATAAAGATTTTCTTCTTGTAATGGTCGTATGCAAATTATTGTATTTTGTTTAAAAGACGCAGAAATGCATTTTTAACAACTAAGTAGTTATTTTATCGGTACATCGGTAGGTGTACCGAGCTTGCCCAACATCTTTTCGACAGATATATGTGATTCAAGCAGATATAGGAAGCTACTCCAACAGCACCAACATAATGCCGTTGGTGTTTGCATTAATGACACACCAAACAGAGGCATTTATAATTTTATTTTATTTATTTAGACACCAGGTTCCAGAGAGGCAAGAAAATTACAATTGATTTTGAAAAAGCCGTTATGTATGCCTTATCAAAAATGAATTTTGAAATACATGGTTGTTACTTACCATTCTGGTAATGCTCTTACTCGTAAAGCGAAAGCTTTAGGCAAAAAATTCAATAGATACAACAGAAGAATAATTATAAAATATTAAAAAACTGGCAATACAAAATGTTATAAGAAATGTCTTTGAAAAGCTATCTTGTGTGTGGAGTTATTTAAAAAAGAAAACGTTTTAAGATTAATAACACTGCGTTACACGAGTTTAGTACCCGCTTAACTGATAGCTGGAATGAATAGGTAATGAGTCGTAGATAAAAAGTCCCAAACAAGAGGTATCTATCACGTCTAGTTTTCGAGGTACACGTCAATAAATACACACATCAAAAGTGTCTAGGGATCAAGCATTTTTATGCGAATTTCTTGAGATTGAGATGTGGCTTTGGCCCTGGCCTGCTCAGTCGCCAGACTTGAACCCGATTGAGCATGCATGGGATATGCTACAGAGAAGAGCTCTGCCGAATATGGAGGGTATCCAGTCGCAAGAAGACCTTTTTTTGTTGTTGCAACGAACATGGGCGGCCATTCCACAGCGTGTTTGGATGAACTCATTTTGAGTATGCCAAACCGATGTTCTTGTGTTGTTAGTGTTCGCGGTAGAAACACGGATTATTAATTGTTTAAGTTAACTAATAAAATTTTAAAGAAAACTGTTATTTCAGTCTTTTTTTCGAACTTTAATGTTAGTGGTTCAAATGTCAAAAATCCCGTTATTAGGAAAATGGCAAATTTATTTATTAATGCAAAGGTGACTTGGTTTATCGTTACTGTGACAAACGAAAACACTTTATTTGATGAATCCTTAAAGAAAATTTTAATTAATATCAATCAGGAGAAAAGTTATTGCAAAAATATATGTTCATCCCTAGACACATATGTTGATCCCTAGATACTTTTGATGTGTGTATTTCAACTACCCTCACTTTACGCGTATGTAGTAGTTGACGATACCGATGTGTCATTCATTTTTTAGTGTTGTTTTGTTTACAAATCATTTCTATTCGATAACCTCAATATCATTGAATATATTTATTTGTAAATCCAATATGAGTACTGAATTAAGTGTCCGTGGCAACTGCAAAAATGCACCAAATTAGTTTTGTTATGTTTGTGGACAGTATATAGTAAAATCACAATCACTACAGGATGAATTTACTAAATACTGTTGTTTTGTTTGTATGTGGGACAGGAGAGCCATTATTTTACAAAATTAGATATTAAAAAAGCATTATATTATAAAATTATGGGTTGAAAGGAGAGATAAAGCGTAGAGTTTGTTTGCGGGAAATTAAATGTAAAACATATACAATTTATAGATCCTAAAAATGTCATTTTACCACTACTTCACATAAAACTTGGTTTGATAAAGTATAAATAAGGAGGATTGTTTTTTTTAATATATTAAGACAGTATTTTCAAAGTTAAGTTACGCAAAACTTAAAGAAGGGATATTCGTGGGACCGCAAATACGCACACTGATGAAAAACTCAAATTTTGAAAAAAAAAAGGGTTTTATAGGGAACCACAGAGCTGAAAATGCGGAACAGCTAGTTAACGAGATGTTAAAAGCATATGAAAAGTTAGGTTGTAAAGTATCGTTAAAAATTCACTTTCTTCATTCCCACTTTTCCTTTTTTCCATCTAATCTTGGTACTGTCGGTGATGAGCGGGGTGAGAGGTTCCACCAGGATTTAAAAAAGCTTGAAGAATGATTTCAAAGCCGTTGAGACACGGTTATGCTAGGCGATTACTGTTGGCGTTTAAAACGAGAAGATTCTACAAAGTACAAAACAAAAAGATAAAAAATAGGAATATTCTGGGTTTAAATTGTATGAATTCACTTTTATTGTATGTTTTATACATATACGATATTAATAAATGTGTCAAATAACAAAAAAATCTAGTCAATTTTATTATATTTCTTTAAAATATGTTTAGTTCTTGCAATTTTGAGTACAATTTGACAAATCGTCAGGGAAGAAAAATGAGGCGTAATAGAAAGAAAATATGTATGAACTTTTACTAAACGATAGGAATAAATAAGAACGCATGACAATTCAAAGCGGGTACTCAATTTTTTTTATTTGTAACGCAGTGTAATATGCATTGCCCGTTTTGTAAAAAGTGGATCGAGCGGCAGGACAATCGAATTTCATGTCCCAGTTGTTGCAACTACTTGTTACGTTGTGCGGAATGCAAAACAAAAAGCGCAGATTGCTTTAATTTTTGTGTGAAATGTGGTCAATATCTTAGCCGAACAAAACGCATCAATAGGCTAAATCACAAAAAAACTGCTGATTCAATAAAAAGAGAATAAAATTAAACCAAAAGTTTACTTCATCAATGTCATCAACCTCGAATGGAGAAAGTTTTCAAGATTTTAATATAACCCCCGAAGACTTAGAAGTAGTTGAAATGATCGAAGGAAGACACCCAGACTTATCCGAGTCGCCGGGGCCTACAGCCACACCACCGTCGCCTACCGCCACGCCGCCGTCGCATCCCGTCGAGCCGAGTGCTAACAGCACGCCTGGTTTGCCTTCGCCGTCAGATTGATTAAAACAACAATAAACAACAAATTAATTGTTTTGAGTTGAAGTTAATTTCGGACGGATATATACGCACATTTCACATAAACCCACTCTCACATACATTATGCATACTTATCTCACTCCGTTTTTATTTCGTTCAGTTATTAACTTGTTATCAATTCAAAAAAATAAAATAAAAACAGAGTTATACACCCAATCAATTTAAAGCTTTCTGATACACTATATTTTTTATATTTTTTTGCGGTGCGTAAATATGTAAAGAAGATGGTTTTCCGACGCGCGAACACGCGACGTATAATTGTCCATGTGCGAAACAGGGAAACTTCAAGTTGATTCCGCAAACTTGCAACGACTGACCTTGCGATTTATTAATGGTTATCGCAAAGACCAGACGCACGGGAAATTGTAGCCGCTTAAAATCGAATGGTAAATCCGTTGGAATCATCGATACACGCGGAATCAAGACATCCTGTCCTTTGCATTTTCCCTTGATGATCTTAGCTTCGATGACGTTATTCATTAGCTTTTTCATAGCCAGTCTGGTTCCATTGCACAGTCGAGGTGGATTAACGTTACGCCGCATGATCACAACCGATCCTACTTTTAATTTTAAATTGTGAGGTGGTAGTCCAGGCAATTCCAGTGAATTTAAAAATTCTGTGGGATAGTTGACTACGTCATCCTGGTTTGTAACTGTGTCATCTGATTTGTAAGAAAACAACTCTCCAGGAAGAAAACTTTGAATGGTCGCATTGAGATCATCGACATCTTTATTTTTGGCCGCCAATATTGCTCTTTCACTAAGCCAATTATGGTTACTGTAGTGTTGTTCTATGTCCGGGAAAACATGCTGGATAAGCTCCTGTTTGGAGTTGGTGAAGTGACAGAAATCCGTGGCTAATGTAATAAATCCGGTCGAGGTATCAACTGCGACCTCACCCATTTCCAATATCTTATAACTGCTTCGAAAACACATTCGCAGTTTGATCTTGTTGTAAAAACACTCGTATGTTAGTTGTTAATTGGAGTGTCTTAACGTGCGACCATAAATGAGATGATTTTAAGCACGCGTTTAGTTCGTCAGCTACAGTTGATCGGGTTATAACTGGAATAGTCTGACGAAAATCCCCTGATAACAGAATAGTGGCTCCAGTAAAAATGTTTTGGTTGTCACGAAGATCTTTTAACGTTCTGTCCAGTGCCTCCAGTGATCTCTTGTGGGCCATCGTGCATTCATCCCAAACAATCAATTTGCATATTTTTAAGATCTTTGCCATTGCGCTGTTTTTGGCTATGTTGCAGACTGGGGCTTCGTTTATTTGCATGTTTAGTGGTAATTTCAAGGCAGAATGTGCAGTTCGTCCACCTTCTAATAATGTTGCAGCTATTCCAGATGAAGCCAACGCTAGGGCTACTTCATTTTGCGATCTGATCTTTGCTAATAGCAATGAAATTAAGAACTTTCTCCCAGTCCCCCCGGTAGCATCAAGGAAGTAAATTCCACCAGATCCACTGTATATAGCTTCCATTACAATATCATACGCAAACCTTTGTTGTGAATTCAATTGCGGAAGATTTGAACGAACTGTTTCGGTCAATATTTCAGTAACTGTTATTATCTTTGTAACTCGTGATTAAATGCATCCCGTATAGGACGATTTGGTGCTGTCATGCCCAAACACGACAATACTTTATTTGCCATCAATAAACACATATCTTCTATTATGATCAATGTCTCATTGTAAATTTCTGCCGTAATTTGTAGTGTAGGATTCAAAGTTTGACAACGCACACGATGTAACATCCTCAGACATGTCATTCCTATATTTTATCCACAAATCTTCCGGATTCGAGGGAAAACATGTTGATATTATAATTGCAAACAATGTGAATTAACCTCCTTGAATGCTCAGCAGCAGGTGTTTTGTCAGCTCTGATTACAACATTATGGTTGTCCGATGGCATACGATCTAATGCCATTTTGAACATTGTGACTAAATTATTATTCTGATGAAAAAACGTTTGCAGTTCTTGAACAATGGTTCGTTTTACTGTTGGATTATGAGCACAACGCCTTTGAACTCCGCATCGTGATTGCCCATAAAATAAATTTGTAAAAATTGATGGTCCACATCGGGCAGTGGCAGCAGTCGCTGATAAATTTGTCCTTGTATCTGCAATTATCTTGTTAAATTACAAATACAAATATGAATTTTATTAAAAAGAATTATGTGTTATATAATAAAAAGTATGTAATGATATACATTACCTTGAAAGTGGGCATGAAATTGTTCTGTACAATATGCGTTGCGCCGAACGACGTCATTTGAAAGCAGTTGTTATATTTTTTGATGTTGGTCAAGAAATGTTAAGAGTCATTTCCCACCCCAGAAAGTAATGAGCGTAATGGATCCGGTGGTGGAACCAACTGTGGCAATTTTACTTTACCACCAGCACAACATAATCCAGCAGATTCAACGTTGTATTTTAACGCTTTACAATATTGACAAATAATTGTCATTTCCCCAATTGTCACGGATTTGTCGGCACAATAATCTACTTCCGGATTGTAGTGGAATGCTACTCTTTCCAGGTTCACATGAGCACTGTTTCTGCGGTATCGCTCGATTTCATTGTGTCGTGCTCGCTGTTGTTGTGTTTGGTGTGCCCGAATTCGTTCCATTCTAAGCCTGTCTGTGTCATTATTATTCACTGTAGAACGCAATTCTGCCATACCAATACGAATGTTATCATTATCTGTCTCTCGCTGGTCGTCAGTGCGGATTGCGACTTCGAATTCGACGACCTATGTCAGCTCGTCTTTGCCTTGGCATTTTTAAATAATAAAAGTAAATAAATTTCTTACACAGACAAACTTATTGATAGAAAATTTTAATAACGGTAATAGAATGACAGATACTTATATGCCATAGTGCAAAAAATAGCTTGTGTTTAATAAACCTTTCGTCTGACGTTCGACAGACGATTGACATCAATATTTTTTTTCGCATTCCAACAAAGCAGCGTATTGATTTTATTAACAGTGTTATCTTATTTTATTTCTGATATGAACTCTATGGATATGGCACAATAAAGACTTTTTTATTTGCATTCTAAACAGTGACAACCATCAAAATATGTCAATACACTGACCTCTATTATACAAGTACGTGTAATAATAGAGGTCAGTGTGTCAATACAATGACAAAAAATTATTTCATTTCTGAATGAACCAACAATAACAACCATCAAAATAATAATATTAAAATACGCGATAATAATATATAAATAATATGTGGTGTCTTTTTAAAAACCTTAATTTGATTCTCGAATGGTGTCTATTTAAAATCCTTAATAATAATGAGTGCTTCAATTTGACAGTCAAGTTTGACAGGAAAGTTGGTAGAACAGTTTATATGGGCAAAAGGAAATTGTTGTTTTTATTATCTTCCTCGCAATTTTTCCATATGTTTTCACCGTTTAAATCTTTCCTGCACTACGACAAACATTTCAAAACCTAAATCAGCTAAATCAGCCCGGCGGTTCTCGAGTTTAAGCGAGACAAACGAACAGCAATTCATTTTTATATATAAGAGAAGAAGATTAGATACAAGATTTTAAAATGTAAATGTTAGTTTTTTTATGTACGTACGTTAGCAGAAGAACAAGACAAACAAAAAGAGAACTCTTTAAAACTTGACATCTAATCTTGACGCAATATAAGGGCATATATATATACATATATATAATATATAAATATACAATAAATTTGCCCTATCCTCGAAAATCAGTTTGAAAATTTGCATGTTTCCGATTTTTAATTAAACTACGAATCGGTATTTGTGTTTGAACGAAATCGCAGTATCAGACAGTGCCAGCGATTTGTAAATACCCCGTCAGGAATTCGACTGACACATTTTTTTATGGATGACTGTTTTTCAACCGTAGAGGTCAGTCAAATATTTCAGTTTAATGACAGGTGGAGGTAACAGATGGAACTATGTTAACAGATTTATCCGAATAATATACCAAACCGAATACAATAACAGAATTTATGCAATGCAATGTATTCGATAAGAAATACAATACCAATTTTATCAATTTTTAAATGATGCTAAACAATGTTATAGATTGTTTTTTACTTCTTTTTAGGGTTCCGTGCCAAAGGCAAAAAACGGAACCCTTATAGATTCGTCATCTCTGTCTGTCTGTCTGTCTGTCCGTCCGTCTGTCTGTCCGTCCGTATGTCACAGCCACTTTATTCCGAAACTATAGGAACTATACTGTTGAAGCTCGGTAAGTAGGTGCATTCTGTGAACCGCATTAAGATTTTCACACAAAAATAGAAAAAAAACGATAAATTTTGGGGGGGACCCCCAAAATACAAACAGAATATGTTTGCAGATAAAGGGTTTATGGCAGTCTATTTCTAGTTAGAGAATTGCAGTGGGTCTCACATAGCCTCATCGATTCTGAGAATTTTGGTAGCATTCTCCGTTGGAAAGGTCCGTAATTAATCCTGGCAATTACTTGAGATATTCATTTAAGGTATATAATCGTACTAGTTGTTGCCCGCGGCTCCGGCCGCGTGTATGTCGGTTATCGCGGCAAATAGTAGCGTTATTCTGATGTATAAGCTATATTACTGTAAAGTTTCATCCAAATCCGTTCAGTAGTTTTTGCGTGCTTTATGTTTGTTACTCAAACATCCATCCATCCATATTTACAAACTTTCGCGTTTATAAATAATATTAGTACTGAATGTATGATGCACGGATGCTGTAGTAGTTAGCGGTCACCCAGTCATTCTCTATTCCCTGAGTGTTGTGGGTGTGATTCACAAATTGTTATTCTGGGTCTCGGTGTTCTTTGTGTTTCATGGATGTTTGTAAAATCTCTTTAAAAACTTTTAAATATATAGTCCTCGGCAGGCAACAAAAAGTCATTTAAGTTTTTCAAATCTCAAATATCTTTATTATTCTTCTGCAGTTCAGCAAGAGGCAGACGAAGAAACAAAAACAATCTGTCCTGCAGATGGTAGCGCCAATTTACTGCTTGACTGTCCGCATGCAACCCTGTATCTGCGATTCCCGCACGATAGAGAACTCAAAGTAAGTAATATTTACTACTCTCACTATTCAAAAGTCATTCATTTGAAGCCATTTTCAACATTAGGTACCTATGTACTTTAGTACCCAAAAGGTGCCAGAGTACGTATCTAAGTCCTCGATGTCTATCTATCTCTGCCGGATGGATGAATTAAAATTGTTTCTGGACACTTAGTGATAGACTAAATTTAAACATAAATATATTATTATTGACTACCTCGTTGGTCTCGCGGTTGGCGTGTGCGACTGCTGATCATGAGGTCTCGGGTTCGATTCCCGGGTCGGACTAAATGTATAATATGTATGTATTTACAAAAAAAGTATATATGTATTTGTATCAGTTGTCTAGTACCCATAACATAAGCTCTGCTTAGCTTGGGACTAGATGGCGCTGTGTATTAGATGTCCGTAATATTTATTATTTATTATGATGGTTCACCCATCATAGCCCGTTCGGCTTAGATACGGTCACATTAATCGCGCCGCCGCCGTACATGCGGCAAGCCGCCACACAATCAAAGGGCCCGCCTAATCGCCTGGCCACAAGCAAGTATGATTTGTCAGTTTACGTCGTTGTATGAATTAATATATTCGTATTTCACAAAAATAACCACAATTGAGTGCGGGTGCAACGACACTATCTAAACGACTGGACTATACATATCTGCTTCATTCCACAAAGTAGTAAACGTAGTAGTAGTAATTGATGGGTACAGAGGATATCTACTTTATTATCAATTAAGCTTATGTCAAATGTTAAGATCTTGATGTTGAAGTAGATTTATTCCATTGCTCAGTGAGCGGATTTATAATAACAGATGTAAGAATGATTTCGTGTAATCAATAAGTCGATGGTATTGCACTATCACATTGGCCCGAACTCATGTTAAAAACTCATGTTATTAGGGTTGGCGCTACATGGTGAAGCTAGCCGCCCACAACAATGGTGCGCACATTCATCATCAACAACTGACTAAAGAAGATGTGCCCGCCATAGTTGACAAATGCCTTAGTTTTATTTATGCTCATGGTAAGTTATAAATGAATTTATAGTCAATTTGCACTAGTTTTTACCCACAGCTCCGCCCTCGTATATGTCGGTTATCGCGGTAAATAGTATCCTATGTCCTTTTTTTATGTATAGCCTGCCAAAATGACTCTACTCTGCCTGATGGAAAGCATAAGCAGAATCCAAGAGTGGTGGTCACCATACTCATTGCGAATGCAAACAATGCAACATGGTGATCCACACCATGGCGGCCTAGTGATGCTTCTGCCCGTTCGTGCTGAACGGGCCCGCTGTTAATCTGTGAACAATAGTGTGGGTTACATGTTTATTACCTCGAACATTTAATTGTATTTAGAGATTTTAGCATGTAACTGTTTTTTGTTCCAAATAAAGAAAATATAAAAAAAATTTTAACAAAAAGAAAAACCGACTTCAATCTGGACCAAATTTAAATGGGACCATACGGGAATATTGAGTTATTCGTTAATTTGTCGCGTACATACATAATGCAAATTGAAGACTTATATGGATTTCTCATGGATGACATGTCAGAACTGGACCAAATTTAAATGGGACCATTCGGGAAGCACCAGCTTTCAGATAAAAAAAGAATCATCAAAATCGGTTCGCCCAGTCCAAAGTTATGAGGTAACAAACATAAAAAAAAAAAATACAGTCGAATTGAGAACCTCCTCCTTTTTGAAGTCGGTTGAAAATAAAATAAGTCAGCGTAGCTCTACTACCTTTCACAACATTCAAAGAATCTCCATTATAAATTCCATCCAAATTGGTTTAGTGGTTTAGCTGTGACAGCGTAACAGACAGACAAAGTGACTTTCGAATTTATAGTATTGTTGCGCCATAGAGAAATCTCTCGTATAGGTAAACAGGAACTTTCGAGAGCCGAGGAAGGCGCCATGTAGTGTCGGCTAGTGCGCAACTGTGATATGACTGGTGATTCCGATGATAATTCAACGCTAGATGGCGCTAGAGTACTGGCTCTAGGCCATTCTAGTTGGTCCAGAATGTTCTCGTGAATTATTCTCGAGAATTCGACGGCCATATAAAAAAATTAAGCCGTACGGGCAGTATTGTTTCACGATACAGCGGATTGACATCTGAGCGATCTTCTAGTGCGACTAACGAGTAATTTAGTAAATTATTGTTGTAAATAGTGTCGTGAATAAATATTGTGTTATTTTTTTGGTAATCAAGCGAATACTTTCATTTAGTTAATACCCCAGCTCGTATCAGTACGTCGCTATTTATAGGATACTTTAGATGGATGTATAAGTCTTCGAAACACGTTTTACCAATTGTAAGCTGTTATTACTTCACATTGGTCGTTTACTTATCTTTTCCCATATCCATGCGAGCCGTTGATTATATAATCTAAATATGTAAATGTAGAGTTAGCTATACAATTCTAAAAAAAATATATTCTAATAATAGTAAGTACCGGTTCTGTTTAAAACCTTGTGTGAGATGTGTTAAGTTTATTATCAGTTAGTATGTATGTTTACAACTTTACAATTTTAAATTTCAGGTAGTTTATCAGAAGGCATTTATCGTCGCGCTGGCGGTAGTTCTGTTTTATCGGAACTTCTTGCAAGATTTAGACGCGACGCGTGGTCAGTGCAACTTAGCGCCACTCAGCACTCGGAGCATGATGTCGCTGGAGTCCTTAAACGGTATTTATAATTACTCTAAATGTATTAGTTCACAAATAAATTATCAGAACCAAAGCTACGAGCTAGATATGTAAATTATTTACTTTGACAACTGGCAACTTAAAGCATGCAGCTTACTAAGTAAAGTTCGATAGATGTCGCTGTTAAAGCTTTTGTAAGCTTTGATAGTGTTATATATTGTGGTTAGGTTGCATATAGAAAAATAGCCAAAACATTATAATTATGTATTATCCCAGTTCCCGTCCTGCATGGATCTGAGTATTGACCAATAAAGAAAACGTTTGAGAGACACCTGCATGTAGCTGAGATGCGAATTTTGAGATGCATGTGTGGTGTGACTAGAATGGATAAGATGAAGAATGATTAGGTACATTAGAGGAAGCCTGAAAGTAGCACCAGTGAATGAAAAGTTGAGAAGCAACAGGTTAACCTGGTATGGACATGTGATGCGTAGAGATGAGCCAAATGTAATTAAGGAAGTGTTAAGTATGGAAGTAAACGGATATAAGAGTAGAGGACGACCAGAGAGAAAATGGATGGACTGCATAAAAAAGGATACAGCCAGGAAAGCCAGTAAGCAGTGAACTAACGAGTGATAGAGGAGAATGGAGGAGGAAAACTCATTGCACCGACCCCAAATAAAGTAGGGGAAAGGGTAGGGAGATGATGATATCCCGAATTAATAAACAAAAAAAAGGATACGTTTTTATTAATGTCAAGATAAAAACATGATGTACAAATGCAATTAAAGGGTCATCTACGTTTTTAAGCTTTAGGTTGAGCGAAAATCACTGAATTTTCTTGATTATCAATTCAATTAATCAACGAGGACAGCTTTTTGGTTGAGATGATGATGATGAATCGATGAAAAAGTAAAACCAAAAAATAAATAAAATAAAACCTCACAAAAGCAAAATCAAAACCTCCTTTCGCTGGAGAGGCTTATGATGATGTCAATCAGTTCACTTCAGAACCATACATTATATATGTATGGTTCTGAAGTGAACTGATTGACAAATGCACTTACAACCTAATGCATAGCAAATAATTGATACTGATTTCTATATTAAATCGTTTCAGGTTTTTCCGAGACTTACCAGAGCCCTTAGTGCCGCATGATAAACACCAAGAATTAGTCAAAGCATTAGGTATGTGACTTCATATTACCCCTTTGTCCATTAGGATCCACAATCGCGATCCACCAGTGGATTGAACAGCACTCAGGGTTTAATAAGATTCTCCACTGGTTCCAGTGGAACTTATGATACTAGTCTAGCTATAATAAAAAAAAGTTTAAATAAGTAATCTTGTTATTCTAATAAATAAACGAAAAATTATTAGATAATAAAAAAAAACACATACATCGGCAAAAAACTTGCTTTCTAGCTGTGGTCATATAGTATTAGATGAAAAAAAAAATCTTATTTGCTTCTAAAACAATTCAAAAGATATTTCACCGATGAGCAATTGTAGCCATATTGGATTTGTCTTACACTTCACAGGAAAATATCACAGGATCTACTCAGATCAATGATGAATCACAGTGAACTTCATATCGCTGTTCGATCCACTGCTGAATCGAGATGGTGGATCGTAATGGACAGAAGGCAAATTATTAATTAATTTAGAAACCTGCCGTACCGTCTTTTAAAGTCTGAATCAACAGAATTATAATGAGTAAATAACTACACTTTATGCACGTTCTTACGCTATTCTGGTTTCTTATACCCCAATTATTTCCTTAGTGACCTGAAAGTTGTACAAATATAATTCAGTATTAATATGATTTTTTTCTTAACTTCCAGCTGATAAAGACGAGCCTAGTCGTTACGCGGAATACGGGCGAATAATGAATTCACTGCCACTCGTCCCTCGCAATACGACGCGTAAACTCTTTGCGCACCTGCATTTCTTACACACAATGGCACACGCGAACAAGATGAATGCCGAGAATCTTGCCTCTGTATGGGCACCTACGATCATACCAGCTGCATTAGTGAGTTATGTTTTTTTTAGATAGTGAAAGTCTAATTTTAGTAACCGTTATCTAACATGGCCAAGAATGTTAAACCTTCTAAAATTGTGATAATTTGTTTATATTCAATTCAGAGAATAAATAAAGAGAAAATAAAGAGTTTATATGTGACGGCATATGGGCCGTCAGGGCCTTTTTTTCTGGTGGCGGCAAATAGTACGGTTGAAATGTGTTCACGTACACATTTCGAGCGTACTGGTCGCTATAAAAATCTAAACTAATAGTATAAAACTTATGCGTATGTATTGAAAGCGAGCATTATTTAAAACTGGCACAAAACATGCATAATTTATTTATTTTACTTTTAAAATAAATAATGGAACTCTACGCAGAAGAAGCTAGTTATATCAACTAGTTTAAGATTACAAGGTACATATAGTGGATGGAAATCGAATCCATGACTTCCGGCCTACGACTTAGTAGTCAGGGTCCCATATATATATATATACGTATGTAGTGCATAAACTACCATATAACTAGTTTAACGACTACTTCAGACGTAGTGCGAAACCGCTATCACTTTGAAGCATAATATGAACTATCAGGCGACACAATAATTTATTAATTGACATTGTTTCTATTTATTAATAATAAAATTATTTCTGAATAACAGATTGATTCCATTAACGGTAAGGGTCCTCAATAACCATTAATCACTTTTTTTTTCAGACAAGTAATTCACTTCAAACTGCTTGGTCTTCGAAAGAAGTGTACGTAGTTCGGGATCTTATAGCGAAGTTTGAGGCTATCTGGGAGCCCACAGAGTCAGAGAGGCGAAGAGAAGCAGCAGTGAGAGGAGTGATCATGCGAGTGCTCAGTAATACCGCGCCGCCTCAACCCAAAGCGGCAGGCGATCTGAAAGCATGGATATACGTACACGATAGGACTACTTGCCACCAAGTAACTGTAAGTTAAAACATATTATTAGCTTTTGCACCAGACAACTCCCGCATTAAGAATAACCATCCTGTGTCGCGGGGACTTTACAAACATACAAGAAACGGACACAAAGAACACCCAGACTCGGGACAACAATTTGTGTATCACATAAAGTTTTGTACCGCGTGGGATTTGAACCCACGACACTTAGCACAGTAGCAAAAGGCGTGGCGACCGCTGAAACCACTTTTTTTTTTTTTTTTTCGTGTGGAAATCCCCCAGTCGCAGTGGTGGCAGGCGGGACTCAGTTCCCTCCTAGCGACCGAGTGCAGGTACTTCCCGAAGCACCCGTGCCCGGAAAGTACCTGCGTCAGTCGGAAGGAAAGGGTCCCGTGCTGCCGCCCTGCCCACTCGAGGATGACCGGCTGGAGAGCCTCCACGGCGGCAAAGCCAGCGCGTGGAGTCTCCAGTCGGAAAGACCAACGAGCCATCGTGGCTCGACGGGCGGCTTCACGCCACTCGCAACCGCTGAAACCACTAGGCCAACCTTGCAGTCAATTGTTTACGATATACCATCTTAGGAACACGTAATCGTCAATAACTTCGAGCGTAGACTCTTCAATTTTCATTGGAGATGGTGCGACATGAGCATTCGACCTAGACAATTACAAAGACTGAGTGAATGTATTACTATAATATTGTTCAACATTTTCAGCTAACACCGAGTAAGACAAGCTCAGACATTTGCATCGAGCTCTGTGAAAAAGCTAACACAGATTCGCATCTACTCATGTTGGAGGAGGTGATATGCAGCGAGTCTATGCGTCGCATCGTTCACATCGATGAGGTTGTGTTAGACGTGGTTCTACGATGGGGTTACTGGGACGAGGACGATAGAAAAACTAATTATTTAGTAGTAAAAGAGAATAAACTATTGTACGACATTGAAGCAATAAAGCAGACGACGGCTGTGTGTGGAGAGTTGAGATTAGCGACTGAAACTATGAGGTCATTCAAACTACACATGTTCGAAGTTCAAAATTCGCGATTGTGTTATTTCAAAGATAAACAGGTGAGTGCAATAAGACTCATCCGTATATTAATTTCCCTAATTATTTTTTGTTGGATAGCCCATTTATCGAGGTTTACCATTATAAGATATAACATCACGATATGGCCAATAGGAGCCGAGCATCGTTTTCCCGGCCCTAGGCTCAAACGTTTTTTGTCCCCGCTACCCTTATTAGCTACCACAATCGATTTTTATTAATTTGAAAGGTGGGCCCCTCATCAAAATGAAACCACTCACGAAAACACATTCTTTGATACTAGCGACGCGTCCCGGCTTTGCACGGGTGGATTTCAGATGCACCCACCGACGACACGATTCGTGCATTTTAAATCTGTAATATCTTCGAATATATTCATTTAAATTACATACTGTAAAGGGTCATATTGATCTATATTTAATGTACAATGTATTTAAGGTACTTAATTGGATAAGGATTAATATAGCAGTGCTTGAAATCGCTGCGTAAATAAGACATTTTTTCTCGTTAAAAGAAACAATGGTTATTGTGGGTTATCCCTAAGAGACAGACATATACCATCGCGGACTTTTTTGTAGACCTTTTTAAGGTGTACAATACTGGAGTACATTATTTTGATCTATCTCGTAGGTTTCAGTCAGCGTTTGCAACCTAAGCGTAAAAAATGAGTTTATTTACGACATCACATTAGAAACCTCTAAAATTATATATCAATGTTTCTCTACTATATTATGCATGTATTATATATATAATCTTCCTCTTGAATCGCTTAATCTATTAAAGAAAACTGCATCAAAATCCGTTGCGTAGTTGTAAACATTAAGCATTTATAGGGACAGACGGAAGCGACTTTGTTTTATACTATGTAGTGATGTTACTTTTATATCGAAATCATTTGCAGTAAGAAAACTATAACTCGAATTTTGAGGGTGACATTATCGCCTGATGGTAAGTGATTACCGCCGCCCATTGACACCCGCAACGCCAGAGGCGTCACAAGTGCTTTACCGGCCTTTGGGGGATGGGGGGAGGGGTTGGGGTATGGGCCTCCGGTATCCTCACTCACTCTGTGAAACACAGCGCAAGCACTATTTCACACCGGTTTTCTGTGAGGCCGTGGTATCACTCCGGTCCCATTCATGGCGAAGTGTGGCTCTCCAACGTAAAAGAACCCCACTTACAGAAGTTTCACTGTATAGATGTTTTTTTTAAAGGATTTTTTTATAATCCTGTTCCAGGGTTCACATAAGATAGAGGAGTATAATATCAAAGACTTTCTGTGGTACGTGGGGTACGAGCCCAAGCGGAATCCACAGTCACGATGGGCAATCACATTTATTCCCAGAAACAAACAGACACGGTAAGTAGATATTAAAATTTTGTATGAGACGTGGTACGAGTATAAAAACTATATAAATTATAAAATATAAATGACTACGGGACACTGTTAAAAGAAAGGCCTTTTAGAAGGAATACGCTCTTTTCTTGAAGGTTTGAAGGTCGTATTTGTTCGGGAATACCGCAGGCGAAATTTAATTCCACAGCTTTGTTGTGCGAGGCAGAAAGTTTCTAGATAAGCGCACAGTTGTGGGATTGCCAACCATCTAAATGATGGGGATGAAACTGCTGATATAAATTTAAATAACTACGGTACACTATTAAAAATGGGTTTTATTGGTGCCTATGCATCATCATCAGCCCGTTGCGTCTACTGCTGGACATAGGCAACAGAGCCCGGTCTGTTGCTTTTTGCATCCAGTCACTGCCGGCCCTATTACACAAGCTATGTTTGCCAAGACTTCACTACAGAACACGCTTACTCCAGCGGTTATCTGTTCTGCGACAAATGTGACCAGCCCATTGTCACTTCAACCTACTAACTTTCAGAGCTATCAGTCAGTCAGTCATCTTGGTTCTCTGATGGATAACTTCATTCCGAATTTTGTCCTTTAGAGAGATTCCGAGCATAAGCTCTTTCCATAGAACGTTAAGCGACTTTAAGCTTATGGTGTACTGTAGCCTTACAGTCAGTGACCACGTCTCGGTACTATACGTCATAACTGGTAGGACACACTGGTTAAAGACTTTCGTCTTCAAGCTCTGTGGTACCAATTATAATAATTATATTATCTGTATACTAACACTAACTACTACACTAACACATATATTATGTATTAACACTATGGACTCTGTCTGAATAAATAAAGATTATTATTATGAAAATCGTAGTAAACAATCAACGTCGTTTATGGTAGAATATTAAATCACGACTGACAAATTATCAAAAGAGTGAGAAACCGCTGTGGTAGTGGCGGCGCAGTGATAGCTAATACGACTGCTGTACTTGGGTTCTAGAGTTCGATTCCCCAGCATGATATAGACCACTATTGTTGTGGGGTGCAAATCTTATCACTAAATATTAATTGCAGGAGCAAGGATCGACCTTGGTTTGGTTCCACGTTAGCTGGCGCAGTCACAGAAGACCAGCTCAAGTGGATGTCAGCTTTGATGTTTGCGGAACACTCCACTATACTGCCCACACCACGTCTCGTCATTACCTAACAGATATTATACAGTATACGCGTATAAGTTTAATATCGAATACCAATTTGATTCTTGAGAGAACAGATTTAAATATCAATTGATTATGTAATTCGTACTTATAATTGTGAATGAAATATAATAACATTTTAAATATCAACTGTTATTCAATAACCTGTTCTATACATAGATACAGATGTTTGGAAGTTTGAGGTCATAACCTCCGTGTCTCAGAGAGAACGTAAAACCGTCGGTTTTGGGCCTGATATCTCGCTGATTGTATCGTATAGCCGTCCCATCGTATTCTGAGAGTGAAGGAACAGAGAGTGCACCTAAGTTTGCGCACACACTCGTGCACTTTAATGTATATACTGATTATATACATACAGATGTTTAAGTGTAGCCAGTTTACAATAAAATTATCATTTATACATATGTATAACAAATTCGATGTTACCATTAACATAATAAGTACCTATAATATATAAGTAGAATAAATTGAATAATACACTTGTTTAATAAACTTTTATAACACTTTTATTGTTTAAGTCCCAGTTTCACCAGCCACTGATAAAGATTCAGATACCTATCTGACATAAAACCCTATTTAAGAGATATAAGTTGCTGGTAAATATATGTGTATCTGACATACCTACTTTAGTTAATTTGACATAAGTTGACATTAGTATATTAGGAACTTTGTCTGCAAGTGGTGAAACTAAAGAATATCTAAAGAAAATCGTTGAAGTTATACAAGGCGTTACTGCTAAGATTTGTTTGTAAATATTTTCAAAAATATACTAATACTGTACAAAAATAAAATGAAAATTTGCATTTTATATAAATTTATTACATTTGTATATAAGTACTCTTTTTTTAAGTGCGGGCGCTTAACTTCACTTAAATTTTGCACAATTTTTTATTATATGAGAAAATTAAGAATTACGATGTATTTGGTAAAAAAAAACATTTGTCTATAACATTAGTGGTAAATAGTTTAGTGTCTGAGCCGCACAGGATTGTCTTAGTGTGTTCGAGCAGCACAGAATCGCTTGATTTAGTAATACTTTGGGTGCTATCTCCAGCAGGAGACTTAAGGCTGAGAAGAAAAACATGAATTTAGTTTACAAATTTTAAATTGTGTATGTTGTATTGAAAGTTGTGTATTGAAGTTAACTATCATATATTACTAATATACAAGGAATGTTTTATCGCGCCAAAATTCTAGTATATTTAGTTGGTACAAAAATCGTAATAAAGTGAAAATATGTTAAATGAATTGTAACAATGTTGCCTTTTACACTTGCCAAGTCAATTTATTAAATTGCAAATAATTTGATATCCTATGAAATAAATATGAGGTTTACGTAACAGATTTTTTTAAACATTTTAGGGAAATAACCCTACGAAGAGTTAAACATAAGAAAAGTTAAGCCGGTCATACACGCTACGATTTACCGGAGAGGTCTACCTGCACAGGTATGCCTGCGCAAGTGGGCCGGAGCGTGTATGGCCGGCTTAAGACTAATTATGTTAAAGGAATTAAAAGAAAATGAAAATAGCCTCTGTGTACACAGTAATAATTTAGAAATAGAAGTAAAATATAAACTACACTTATTTTTTGTTTATCTATATCTAAACTTAAGTATACAGTACATATTTGTACATGTTGAAGAACAATAATGACTAAATAATCGTTGAAATTAAAAAATAATAAGACTGTGCTAGGTTAGCTGATTTTTAGAATTTTGTTACTATCACCACTGCCTAGCTGTCTGGTTTGAAACCATCCACAAATTAATGCAAAAGATTTAGCCTTTGGGTACGGAACCCAAAATGTATTTGTGCCGTCTAATTATCAGATAAAATGCTTTTTAGCTTGAATCTCATGGTTTTATAACAAAAAAAATAAATCATTATTATTTTGATATTCACAATACAAGCATTAAATATCACACTAACATTTGATATGCTATCGGGGTTTTTTATACATAAGTAAAAATTATTATCATATTTTATAGGAGCTGTTTTTCCAAAATTAGTTTGTATATGTAGGAACAATGTTGCTAAAAGTGCTAGTGTATTAGAGAATTATATATTCGCGTATTAAATAAAGCAAGTGGTCGCCCAGCGGTCGAAATTCAACCATAATTCTTATTTTTTTAGCTTTGTGCATTCCTCCTTCATATAAACTAACTGTGCCAAATTCATAGATACCTTTCTGTTCGCAAAATTTTTGTAAATATTTTTTACAAAGTTTTTGCTTCACGTATTAATCTTCTTATATATAAAAATTCATTGCTGTTCGTTTTTCTCGCTAAAACTCGAGAACGGCTGGGCCGATTTAGCTGATTTTGGTTTTAAAATGTTTTTAGTAGTCCACAAACGGTGAAATATTAAAAATTACTTGAAAATCCAAATTTCACGTGTACGAAGTAGCGGGCACAGCTAATATATAGATATATTTGAACGTGTTAAAGTGTGATCACTGGTGCATTTACTAATTAAATTATTGTATGTTAATCTAGCTAGCTAGCCTCTAAATGTTGAATTATAGTCCAAAATATTTAGCAGTCCCTTTTGGTGTTTTTGCCCAACTACGGCGAAGCTAAAAGGAAGGGTAATCATTTTAGCAGTTTCACTTTAGCGCATAAAGTGCTGAACCGATTTTAATGAGGTGTTACATAATAATGGCCCGGGTGACATAGGCTATATAATTATTTTCAAAAGTTTTTATATAGTCCGGTTATAGTTTTATAAACTACTAGCTTTTGCACGCAGCTTCGCTCACGCAGACTTTCATCCCCTGATATACCCCCCTAGGGGTGGAGTTTAGTAAAATCCGTTCTTAGCGGATGTCTACACTCTATAAGGAACCTATCTGCCAAATTTCAAGTTTGTAGGTGTTATAGTTTCTGAGATTTCGTGATTAATAAGTGACTGGTATTTCGCTTTTATCTTAATATATATATTTCTTGTGTGCGTGTGTATGTGACTGAACTCCTCCTAAACGACTGGACCAATTTTGATGAAATTTTTTGTGTGTGTTCAAGGGGATCTGGGAATGGTTAAGATTCACAAAAACGACTGGACCGATTTTGATGAAATTTTTTGTGTCTAAAAAAAAGCAAAACAACGTTTGCCGGATCAGCTAGTATATATATAGATTTCTTATTACTGTCAAGACTCAAGACTGGTCGCATTGCGTTGTGCGCAGTATTAAATTTAACGTTAAGAATTATATCTTCTGATAAATGTGTGCCTTATTATAGGTGCAACACAATCAAACGTCTCGCAATGTAAGATAAAAACCCAAAACAGAAAGTTGTTGACTGAAAGAAAGATCGATGCTAAGATCCAGCCAACTGTGCTAAATTACAATCACAGTTGTGCGCACCTGCACAGCAGTGTTTGTATCAAAATGATTGTATCAACACATAAGGAAACAATCGTTCATGGCCCGACATTCCATAAAATAGTATGTCCACAACTTAGGCGATTTTTATAAGACGACGTTTAAATACGAGTATTCAATACGTTTCAATTTCATTTACGAAGAAACGTTTTCTTCGTAAATGAAATACCTATTGAATTGAACAAAAGTGACTGTTTTAAAAAACAGGTTAAACATACTTCAACGCCTATGGTGGGAGGTAAATACGTTATTTTTGGGTAAATTAGAAGTATGTAAATTTGAGAGGTTTATGTCCAGCAGTGGACTAGTAAATGCTGTTGATGATTGTTTAATGTAAATTGATGACCCAATAAAAATGTATGTATATTTTAATGCACAACTCTTTCAAAGTAGATGTGTTAATGTTTTAAATCCACAATATTGTGTCAAAAATGAATTTTCATACTTTATCTAAATTGTACTCGTATATTTATAAAATAAATGTATTAGATAGACATTATATGGAAATTTAGGAATAAGGTTTGAAATTATTTGACTTGTATGAAAATTTTAGGACCAGTTTCATCAGTTCTGAGAAATATGGCTGTTATATGGCAGATACTTATCATCAATATATATAAAAATCAATGCCACTTTTCGTTGTAATGTTATAACTCAAGAACGGGCTCACCTATCCAAACCAAATGTTCAGGCTTTGTTCGGACTATTTAGTAGATGGTGTATGTGAAATTTGCACAAAATCGGTCGAGCGGTTCTTCATTTATCACATTTCCAATGAAGTGGGGACGGGTTAGCTAGTCTACCATATAACAATATCTCACAGATGAATCGGACATTATATCTACTAAATCTGAAACCGAAATCTATAGTTATTTGACAGATAAGTTGATATTAGTCTATCAAAGACTTTAGCAGATGGTGAAACTGGTCCTACGTCTCGGTGGCGTAGTAGTAGCGTGTGCGACTGCTGTGCTTGAGGTTTCGGGTTCGATTCCCGGGTCGGGCCAAAGGTTTGTAGGATCTGCAAATATTTGTTTCGGAGTTTGGGTGATTTCTATGTATATTATGTATGTATTTACAAAAAGGTATATATGTATTTATATCAGTTGTCTAGTACCCATAACACAAGCTCTGCTTAGCTTGGGACAAGATGGCGTTGTGTGTTGATAATGCCCAAATATTTATTAAAAAATAAAAACTTATTGTCTTAAAGTGTTGATACTTTTTGTTTCGTTTCAAGGGCGCTTTGCATGTTTTTCGTTGTAAATATGTGTATGTAGGCTCGCGCTGTGACTGAAAACACGCACAACTATCATATTTTATACAGGGATTATTGTATATATATAATTAGCTTCAAAACATTGGAAGTCGGTTCAAAAGGGTTCTTATACTCATTTATACGTATATTTTACTGTCTCGTCCAATAAACTCACAAGTTTTACATGAAAATTTTGATTTTGCCCTCGTTATAGTGAAGTTACTGCAACTGTATCATTTTTAATTAACATTTTCCTGATAACAGACTTGAAATAGCTTATTACATATATAAGCAGCAAAGCAATCACCTTTATCTCTATGTCAAATTTATTCTCTATTACACTATCAATACGAATTATAGCAGAATTAAAATATATTCGTTGCCGTTCCGGTTGTCCCTTAAAGCACTTATCACACTAGCTATAAAACTGATAAATCGCATAACTATTAATTTTATATAACTATATTAAGCATAGTATTATATTCAATAAACTGAAGAGTTAGGTATATTAACTAACAATAATGTATTTTTACTAATAATTATATGTAATGATGATAGGCTAGCAAAAAATGGCCCCGCGAGTATATTATTTTATAAATTGTATAACATGGCGCTCAAATAAATTAAATTAAAATATTTTGTGTTTAATTTAATATTCCACCATTTTACAAGCTTTTTATTAACTTGCAATGCATGTATGTATGTATGTTTGGGTGGAATCTTGCAACTCAATTTGGAAGCAGATATCTTCAACCGATGTTGCTGAAATTTTGCAAGCATATGTATACAGCGTGACAATACAATATTATAACATGGAGCTGATCTGATGCTGGAGCTGGAAGGTGGCCATTGGAACTCTGTAGAGAAACGTCGCAACATCATCGAGTTTGGACTCGTTTGATTCGTCTCGAGGCAATCCAGTAAAAGCTTTTTAATTTAATTTATTATGTTGGTACTTAAATAACACAAAACCCGAATGAACTTCGGAGACATTGTTTTATTTAAAAATGGAAAGAAAAAAGTGATAAACAAGTAGCCACTACTTCTCAATCTTGAACGTCAAGTGTTGAATCTCAAAAACAATATATTATTCCCCTGTCGATAAAGCATGAACATATTGGATACTAGCTGAACTCCGCGGGGCGAAGCTGTCAGTGAACGTCTCGTCACAATCAGTCCAGCCGTTCCAGAGATTAGCCGGAACAAACAGACAGACAAAAATAGTAAAACATGTTATTTTGGTATATGTACAGTGTATAAATACATATGAATTTAGTAAAAAGCGGTTATTTTAGTGTTACAAACAGATAGATAAAACATATACATAAAAGATTTTCAGTATTGATATGGTCACTATAAGATTTGTTAGGTTAGCTAACTACGTAATAACCTTAGACAGAAGATTCCTTAAGTGGGGCTTGAATAGGGCTCCTACCACAGATTCACAAAGCTCCAAACAAGGGAAGATAAAAACCACAATCAAAGAAATTCCCAACACACGGTTCTCAACCTCTGAAGTGGTCATAACATTTGATAAGAATTTAAATGTAATGTTCACTCCTCAGACACAGAGGGAAGAGGCTAGCACCTTTATTTCAACTCAGTCTTCGGAATGCTTCACTTATAAAGATACTGAACTTAGACCTTGAACAACTTGGATCACGACTAAGTACAATTCCAGACCTTGTATCCAAATTTACTACGTCTGACCTCCCTGAGAAGCGGGTCATCATTAATGCTATTTGCCAAGATATAGCTCCCACACAAGGTCAATGGATACAATCTGTAACCAACTTCTAACCCTTAACTACCCCAGAATATTAAAGTTATAGTCACAAATTGTTTCTTTATCGTGTGACATTATAATATAGATTTTTTAATTTTTATCCTTCTAGATTAGTTAATCTAAACCTTACAAATAGACATCCTCATGACAATGAAGTCATGATGGAAAATTATCATAGAGATATAATGTAAATATAAGGTTTGAATAATTATAGAATTATAGAATAAATTAACCGACTTGGTATTTATTACATTGGTGGCACAACTTTTTACACTAAAAGAACTGAGTTACGAGACTTGTTTTTTTACAAGTGATGTTTTTGACGGCATAAGGGTCCGTTCACACAGTCCGGCTCGGAGGAGACAGCAGATTTTTATTACGTTGGAAACAGCGTTTTGAGGGATTTTATTAAGGTTTATTTTTGGATGTGCACTTCTTTTGTCATTCGGAATGCTTGAATGCGCTTCGTGTGAAATAATACAGCCTTATTATTACGTAACTCAGGTCTCCTATAAACGCCATAGGTCGCGTACAGCGTCACGCCGTACGCCGCGTCACAATGCTTACTATATAGTATATACTATAGAAATGTACTGTCGAGTCGTGGTCTCTTTCACACGCTGACGTTAGCGTGTGGACGCCGTACGCGGCATTCAACGCTTTGCGCCGCGTCTCTAGTTATTTCGAACCATTGCAGCGTAAACGTCGTATTTGGCGTCAATACAAAATGTCGAAATTTAATAATGAAAACGACGAATTATTGATTGAAGCAGTTCAATGTTTTAGTGCACTATACAATAAAAATAAGGTGCCGCCAAAAGTATCGATTTTTATCACATGACTACAAGCGAACACTGTTTGTAGAGTACTGTTGTGAACGAGACGTCGTCATTCGCATGAAATATATTGACCGCTGACGCTTTGCCTGGCGTTAAGACGTCGATTGGAACTTTTATGCTGAAGTCGGACGCCGCATATAGCATTAATAGGAGACCGAGGCCTTAGAGGAGCCGATACGAGCGAATACGATCCGGTCTGTGTGAAAAGAAAAAGCGAGCCGATCTCTCCGAGCCGGTCTGTGTGAACGGACCCTAAAGCAATATTTTCTTCCCTTGTCGATAAAGCATACCCATATACACGATTTCTAATGGGGAGGTCTATGTCCATCAGTGGACTGGTAAAGGCTTTTGATGTGATAAAATGGATAATACGAGTTGGCGGCAAGTCACCATACCTTTATTTCTATTATCAGCTATATATATCTGTTTCGTTATCTATCTAAATTTGTTTGTGAGATTCTCGGTCACAGAGCCACTATGCACAGACTAGGTGGAGTGATGATCTGCGCAAGACGGCTGGCAGGAGTTGGAGGAGGATCGACCCAAGTGGCGTGCAATTGTCCAGCAGTGGACTACGATTGGCTGATGATGATGAGCCACTGTAGTAAATGCCCATCAATTAGCTCTTAAAAATAAATTGTAAATCAAATATTAGAAACTACAGAAATGCATGGGCGAAAATCATAAATAATTTAAAACAAAATTACTACAAAGAGAAATTAATTTGAAAAAGAGAAACAAATAAATATCATTCTAGTTATGATATTTATTTGTATATGTATGTATTTATATATATTTTAGTAAGCGTATGCATATGCATCTATGTATTATGTGTAGTGTATGGTGAGTTTATATATGTATGACATGTATGTGTACTTGATATTTTAAAAATAATAACTCACCCAAATGCACCTACTTCCTATTTTCTCTGCATCACCTAAAGGTTGACTGGTAGAGAATGCCTTAGGCATTAAGTCCGCCTATGTACCTACCTATACCTTGAGTGCATGATGTGAATAAATAAATAAATAAAAAAAATAAAAAAAATACATACAGTGGAACATAGAACCTCCTCCTTTTTGGAAGTCGGTTAAAAATAAACAGTACAGGAAACAACTGATGTAACTTTTTCTTTTGTCAACCGATTGAAAGAAAACAAACTTTTCATAACTGATTAATAAAATTCAATGTAAATGAAATAAAAAAATAAAACAGTAAAATTAGAGACTTGCTTTATGTCGTTTATTTCATATTATTAAATTTTAAAAAAAGGCATTCACTTCGTAAAGCGAATAAATAGAAAACTTCTCAATAGTTAATTTGTGGGTTATAATCACGAAGCAAATACAAAGAGGAGATGCCCTAATGAATTTTTTGTATGAAACAATGCGGGGGTGAGGGGGGGTTACTTTGCCCTTTGCCATCTACCAATCAATAGCAAAACTACTTGCATCGTTACATGTTGATGTTGCTATGTAGTTTAGCTATTTGACACTAAGCGTACGATGTAAGGGACATACAGGGACGTACTCAGAATTTTCTTATCAGGTAGTTATTTTTTTAAAGTCAATTTTGTAAATCATTTTGATGCATGTATCGCAAAAATATTATTAGTAAGAAATATCGTACATAACATCTATACTAATATATGAAGCGTAAGAGTTTGTTTGTTTGAACGCGCTAATCTCAGGAACTACTGGTCCGATTTGAAAAAAAAAAGTTTCAGTGTTAGATAGCCCATTTATCGAGGAAGGCTATAGGCTATATATCATCACGATTAGACCAATAGGAGTGGAGCACCAATGAAGAATGTTGCGAAAACGGGGGAAAATTATTACGCTACGGGAAATAGGAGACGTAAACGAAGTTGCGTGGGTCAGCTAATATAGTATAAAAGTAAAAGTTTGTGTGTTCTTTATATCTTCCCCGTAACCTTGGTGATGTATTTGATTTATTACTTATTTAAATATGTCACCGTAAGATTATAAAAACCGTTAGATTATAATCTACCTAGCGAGATTGCCAACTATCGATGTGATATACTACTTACGCGCGTCAAATTGTCAACTTTCCCTGATTGTTCGGTTTTATAGTAGGCCGATCAATGCCCATAGAGATAGTTTAGGTTATTACTTCTTTGATTAATCACAAATTATTTTTTCTGCCACAGCAACTTTATATAACTAATCCTAAAGCTGTGAGGTATTTTCAACATGAAATCAATTTACAATCACAGAAATACTTTACATTTGGCATCAAAGACAAATTAACAAACAAATATGGCGGCGCGGGGACATATGCTGTTCAACCAATCAGCGCGCGACTTGCGATTCGTAGATACCATTTTACAATCTCGTGAGATAGATTACAATCTAACGGTTTTGACAATCTGACGGTAACATATATATTAAAGAGAGAGAACAAAAACAAAGAAATATAGTACAACAACAAACACATACAATAAAGAGAACAATAACATACAAGTAGGAGTATAATACAAAAAAAAAATGTTTCTACAAATTAGTTTTTCATTTATTATATTTTCAAATTCTTCAGTTTTCGTTTGATTAATTTCGTTGTGGGTTCCGAGAAAGTTTAATTTTCCTGGGATTCCTGGGATAGAATTTTAGTTAATTAGAAAACCTATCAAATAATCAGTATAAGTAAAATTTGTTTCATTTTCAAGTACTTTAAATTCTAGATTAATATAGATAAAAAAATTAATTCTAATTACGACCCTGTCTCTTTGTTCTGTTGATGTTTGTTTTCCTAGTTGACGATAGACGTCAGTGTTGACAAAATGATTACAAAAAATACAAAAAATAATACTTTTTCGATTAAAAATTCTTTAGGCAAGAATGCAGAACATATTTCAATATTTTTTATGATTTACTTTATAAATACTCAGCTCTACGAACCTTTGTATTTTTATTTCCCATCACACAAAGTTTTTCCATCTAGTGGCGAATAGATTTAACTATATTTCAACAACACACTGAGAGATTTTTCTAGAACTATTTTAAGAAATTAAGTATAAAATTACTTACAAATGAAATGTTATGCCATTCATGGCACCAGAACGTCTCTCCAAGTTATTTGTCCAAGATAAAACACAACACTTCATCTTTTACTTAATTGTACCGAGAATATTCAAGGATTGCGATTTTTCGATAAAGTTCTAGAACATTGACGTTGACAGTCTAATTTGTAAGTCGCGATAACTGCGATGACGTCGGGACCTGTGTTTTGTCACGGGACCTATGCGCTTATGCCATCTCCTCTTTGTATTTGCTTCGTGGTTATAATGGTTCCAATGGTTTGGGTCTGTAGGATTACTGGTTTAACCTAAAACCGAGTGTAAGCGCCATGGTTTTCAATAACGTCTAATAAAAATAATCGATTACGCATAGACCCGATTAGACGACTGCAAATGTCACTTCCCCTCATGAAATCCCATATTTCGTTACAATGCAGCTCGATTGCTTCTTTAGTCCTCTCGTTCCTGTTATCCCACATTTGAACCATCAAACCCCATAAATTTTCTATTGGGTTAAGATCTGGTGACCTAGGCGGCCATGGAATGAGAGTAAATTCATCTTCATTCATCGTTTATAGATATAAATATATTAAGTTATGGAATCAGGCGTTACTTTGCGGAAATCCATGACATTAAATGCTATGAAATATATTTAGCTTTAATTCCGCGAGACAAATATCCAGGTCTGAAAGCAGGGCACAAATCCCACCGTCATGCATATGTACACATACAAAACAAGTGAGAAATAATTAGCATGCCATGCAACCAAACCTATACTCGACACGTGTTTCGCCCCTCCACGGGGCATCCTCAGGAGATGTTGACTCGTCGAGCGTTTGAGCTCGAATGCGCGCTAGCGCACCGCTGTCGGCCCTTTATATACCGTTTCGATGACGCTATAATCACGATCGATACAATGTCACAACGACATCTGTGCCGAACTACCCGCAATCATACTTAGAAGTGGTGATGGAATTAAGTTTGTTTGGTCATTCAACAGTGTATATGCATTATTATTGTTATATTTTGATATTTCTAACTGTTCCAACACACTCATCCGGAAACCCTTATCGCAAACATGCAGAATGTTATAGGTATTGTTGCCGCTCAAGGAGTGGCCGGTGTCGATTAAATGTTTTGCGAAATGTGATTTATCTGGATGGCCATTCCTGTGAGCGGCAACATGTTCCCTGTACCTAATTTCGAAACTACGGCCTGTCTGACCCACATAGACCCCGGTGCAATCATTGCATACTAATTTGTAAACTCCGGATTTTTTTGAATTCTCTAATTTATCTTTACCGTTACATAGTTTACGCAAGTTATGATCCGATCGAAAAGCTACGTAAACATTGTGTTTTCTTAGAATATTCGCGATTCTATCTGAAATTGGGCCTATGTAAGTGAGACTCCCGACATTCTTGTTAATTCTTTCGTTGGTACATGCATAAAGTGCTGAGCGAGCCCGGTCATTCTGCTTTTTCTTAATTATATTATCAATAACTTGTTTGGTGTAACCGTTTGAAGTCGCGATTTGATACAATATTTTGAGTTCTTTTGCGTAATTATCCGTGGACAGTGGGAGTGACATTAAACGGTGGACATAGCTGCGGAAGGCTGCTAGTTTATGCTGTAGTGGGTGACAGGATGAAGCGGGAATCGTTGTGTCAGTGTGTGTGGGCTTTCGATAAATTTGGAAATCGAGTTTGTTATTGACTCTTGTGATTGTTAGATCCAAAAAATTAAGGGACTGATTTGATTCTAATTCTAATTTGAATTTAATTTTGGGGTGGTGAGTGTTGAGCCTATTTACGAAAATATCCAATTGACGATTAGTACCTGTCCAACAGATAATTACGTCATCCACATATCTATAATAAAACAGAATGTTGGGCTCGCCCACCACATATTTACATTCGAAGTAGTCCATAAATATTTCCGCCATTAATGGACTTAAAGGTGATCCCATTGCTAGACCCTCTTTTTGGCGGTAGTATTCGTTATTGAATCGAAAGTAATTTTGTTCCATGCAAATACGTGTGAGGTTAAGTAGGTCATTTATTTCTCCTGGATGTAAACGTTGCCTCTCCAAAAGGTACCCCAAAATACGTAGGCACTCTTCAAATGGAATATTTGTAAATAAACTATCTACATCTAGTGATAATAATTTCAAATTGTGGGGGGTGTTAATATTTTGTATTTTTTTAGTTAAATCTAAACTATTTTTTAAACTGTACTGTGGTTTAAAATATGCCTTTGCCTTTAGTAAATTGTTTAGATATTTGGCTAAATCGTATGTCGGGGCACCAATGTAAGAGACAACGGGGCGAATTGGGATGTTGTCTTTATGAGTTTTTGGTAAACCATACAAAAAAGGAGATCGTGGGTTCATTGGAATTTTATATTTTAACTGGCCTGGAGAAATGTACGACGTGTTATTAATTGCATTCTTTATTTCTAGAGTTCTAGAGAGATTTTTTAGTAGGGTCGGTAGTAAGACGTTCAAAATCTTCCCCCTGGATAACGTCGTTAACCCTCTGGTGGTATGCAGTTTTATCCAAAATGACTACTGTATTGCCTTTGTCGGCTTTAGTAATTATTAAATCATTTTGAGTAATTGTGTTTTGTAATGACCTATGTACTTGTATTTCGGAATAATTTTGGGTAATGGTGGTTGCGGACGCTGTCTTTATCTGAAATGTCACCTGATGTTTAGCGGCGCTATCCATTTTACTTCTAACACAAGCCATTTCTGAATCTACCATTAAAGTTTCGAGCGATTTCTGGGATAACCGTGGCCTGATGTTATATTTGAGGCCTTTCTCTAGTAAAGAAATCTCTGAATTGGAAAATTGGGTATTTGTATAATTTTTAACGCGTGGGTAGAAAGAATGAACCGCATCTCAATGATTATTTTCTAAGTTGGTGATATTATTATTATTATTTTGGCTATCCCGAGTTAATCGCTCCAACTTCCTACGCTGTGTTAAATATTTTTCATGCGCTACTTGGGAGGCGAAGTCCCGGGCTTTGTTATCTAAAATATCAAACTCCACACTATGCAGTTTGTAACTTAACTCTGATGTATTGTATCGATCGTGATTATAGCGTCATCGAAACGGTATATAAAGGGCCGACAGCGGTGCGCTAGCGCGCATTCGAGCTCAAACGCTCGACGAGTCAACATCTCCTGAGGATGCCCCGTGGAGGGGCGAAACACGTGTCGAGTATAGGTTTGGATGCATGGCATGCTAATTATTTCTCACTTGTTTTGTATGTGTACATATGCATGACGGTGGGATTTGTGCCCTGCTTTCAGACCTGGATATTTGTCTCGCGGAATTAAAGCTAAATATATTTCATAGTATTTAATATAAATATATTCTTAGATTTTTATTTTAACATTTTCAGATTGACTACTACTTGACATCTCACACAGAATGTCATTTCATTTTAAAAATTATAATACTTTTTCTCCGCAATGAAAAGAGTTTGGATTATGAACGATTATATTATTTGAAATTCAAATAAGACTGCTGTATCAAAAATATATCTTGTTCAGTGATGACAAAGGTTTAAATTGCATTGACATCTAACCCGTAATGACGCATTTTTGTTTATATATAAAACGTACTATGTGCAAATAGCGAAGAAAACCTAACTACATTTATGATTACAAAGGAATAATTGGGAAAGTGGGTCATGATTCAATTTGGTCGACTGTACCTGGATGACCGAGCGTCGCTTGGTATTTTTTTTTATAAATGGGTTTTTTGGCAACATTGGGACTATCCAAACGCCACCTTTTTGTTATTTTTCTTCCAATAAAAAAATAATTAAGTGGCGCCCTCTCTTGGTACGCCCTGATACTGATTATTCTGCACCTTATTCCAGTATAGTTTAATGTAGTTCGCTCGAGTTGCGATAGATGGCGCTAGATGTACATTGATTTCATATATTTGATTGTTAAAAACACGAATAAAACGACATTTTCTAAAAATGAATCCTAGCTAGATCGATTTATCGCCTTCGAAACCCCCTGCATACAAAATTTTATGAAAATCGTTGGAGCCGTTTCTGAGATTCAGATTATATATTTATATACATACATATATAATATACAAGACATATATAAAATACAATATACAAGAATTGCTCGTTTAAAGGTATTAGATTAGATACATTCCAATAAAAACTGTGAATGGAGTAGTGAAAGAAACATACTAAGCCGCTTGGCGAAACAGAGGTTCATTAGAAAACGATTACCAATGGGAGATTACTTAGATGAAGCCACGATTTCTCAATGTGCGTTAAATATGAGAAAGTGGTTTGTAACGATACTACTTTTTTGTTTTCCCTCTGAACTTCTGCAACTATGGGTTACCTTCAAAAAAGATTTATGCGAGGACATAAGACACAGAATCCAACAGCAACATGAGGACTTCACTTTGCCTTACAACGATGAAATCTACAATGACGGTTTTTTGCATATAGAAAATAAACTTTTCGAACTCAACGACAAAAGTTTAAGTGATTTTGCTTTGCTTTCTCCTGTTATATCCTTTAGCATAACAATACATCGGGTGCAGTACTGAAACGTTTGTACAACATAAATGATTTGTCGATATTTGTTAATGACAATTAACCAAAATTTGTCACAGATCAAAGGATCGCCTATGATGAAATATTTGACAGGGTGGTTAATAACAAGGGTAAAATGATTTTTTGGATGCTCCAGGAGGAACAGGTAAAACATTCCTTGCAACTTTAATATTGGCGAAAGTAAAACAATGTGGGCAAATTGCGCTAACCGTTGCTTCTTCCGGGATTGCGGCAACTCCATTAAGTGACGGGAAAACTGCACAGTCGACCTTTAAGTTACCATTGTCAATTTCCTTGGAGCAACAGTCTGTATGTTCCATACTTAAAAATGGACCGCTTGGCGAACTTCTACAATATGTGTCATTGATTAAATGGGACGAATGTACTATGAGTTACAAAGCTCATTTAAGATCTCAGAAGCTCAAATGCGGTCATGGGTGGAGTTACCTTAGTGATTGCAGATGATTTGCGCAAACACTAACTGTAATAACAAAAGGAACACGCGCCGACGTCGTAAGAGCATGCTTAAAATCATCTCCTTTATGGGATTCTAATCTAATATCTCAATTTTTAAAGAAATATGAGAGCTCATTTGAGCGAAAACTACAACAACGACTTTGCGCAACAATTACTCCAACTTGGAGAAGGAAGAATCTCCTCTCCTAACGGCCGACACACACGTTCAAGTATACTTAACACTAAGCGCAGTACCGCTGACATTGAACTTGACGACAGATTGGGCCGCATTATCCACAATTTAGAACATCTTATAGATGCCATATATCCCGGTTTTGAAAATATACTGCAGAAAGATTATCATTGGCTCTGTTCAAGGGTTATAGTATCGCCCAGAAACGATACAGTAAATGAAATCAATAAACTGATTTTATAAAAAGTTTCTAATCAGATCAAAGACTGATCAATATGAAATGATGAAGATGCAATAACATTGAATACACAGTAACTTCCCACATGAATTTTTAAATTCGTTGAACCCTTCTGGTCTGCCACCTCACGACCGCATGCTAAAAGTCGGCATTCCTATTATCTTGTTACGAAACTTGAACCCTCCGACCATGTGTAATGGCGCATGGATACTATTTGTTGAGATGTACGAAGTGCCGTGAGCTAGTTATAGCCTATATCTATGATGCATGTATACCTACTTCATTTTGACATTAGTAGTCGCAACCCAACACGTTCGTTGTAAACTACATTGTTGACGTTCTGTGTGTGTTATATAATAAATAGTGCTAAGTACCGATTGAAACCGATATCTTTTTATATGCCCTAACACTATTAATAAAAGAGATGCGCGAGAATCTGATTGTAGCAAACATACTAACCGGAAAGCAGTGGGAAAATCGCTCATATACCATGAATACCGATGATTCCAACGGACCTGCCCATCCCTTTCAAAAGGTTGCAGTTTCCAGTAAAGTTGTCATTTGCTCTTACAATAAATAAAGCTCAGGGTCACACATTTTCACTGGTAGCAATTGATCTGAGAAACGAGTGTTTTTCCCATGGGCAGTTATTAGACGTTATTAGGTACCGATACTGTCTAATACTACAAAATTACTAACGTTCAAATACAATTTTAATCAGTGAACATGATGACTCTGATAAAACTCAATACTAAACTACTGCATAACATAATAGCACGACAAAATATTAGCGCTTAACGAAGTGGGCACGGGTCGGCTAGTGACTTATAAACGGTAATATCTTATATATAAAATTCTCGTGTCACAATGTATGAGGTTAACCGTGGGAGAGCCACGCTTCGGCATGAATGGGCCAGGTCGACCGGAGAGATACCACGGCCTCACAGAAAACCGGTGTGAAATAGTGCTTGCGCTGTGTTTCACCGAGTGAGTGAGGATACCGGAGGCCCATACCCCAACCCCTCCCCATATCTCCCCCCCCCATCCCCCAAAGGCCGGTAACGCATTTGTGACGCCTCTGGTGTTGCGGGTGTCCATGGGCGGCGGTAATCGCTTACCATCAGGCGATACGTCTGCTCGTTTGCCGGTCTATTCCATAAAAAAAAAAAAAACAATGTTAGTTACCATACTCCTCAGAAACGGCTGGACCGATTTTTATGAAATTTGGTGTGCATATCGTGTAGGTCTGAGAATCGACCAACATCTATTTTTTATACCCAATTTTTTTATGGCAAAACAACGTTTGCCGGATCAGCTAGTTAATATATACTATTTGAAATGATTAAGAGTCAAGTTCCATAAATCAGGCCAACTAAATTTGCAATGAATTTTGAAAAAGCAGCAATACTCTATACTTTTCTTTCCACAGGTAGAATTAAAAGGCTGCTATTAGGACTTCCATAAAAATATTTGGCAACATGCAAAAACCATGCGCCTCACAAAAGATCTAAAACAAATCTTACTATTATGTTTAACATTACCTGACGCTTTCGTTGCAGATGGATGGATGGATATATAACTCAAGAAATGAGTACAAATGATGAAAACATAAAGAAATTTAAAAAATATGTATTAAGGAGTTGGATAACTAATCACCTAGTGAGAGGTATGTGCAATATGTTCGAAGAAAGGAAGGTACCGAAATAACAATTTTTTGGAAGGCTTTCATGCAAAATTTAAAATACAATCAGTTTTGCATTTTTGAATTTTTTTTTTTTTTTTTTTTTTATGTTTGGCCCGCCAAAATGACTCTGCTCTGCCTGATGGAAAACATAAGCAGAATCCAAAAGTGGTGGTCACCATACTCACTGCGAATGCAGACAGTGCAGTATGGCGACCCACACTATGGCGGCCTAGTGATGCTACTGCATCTTTTAGTCCAGTCAACAAGTATGAAACTTGTTGACTAGACTAATTGGGCCCCCGGTCTCGCACTCACCAACGAAACACGACAGCACGAACGCTGTCATTTTACGTTGATACAAAAATAAAATGTCAAACGTCAGGAAGTTAAAGTACACATAGAGAGATAAATTTATACAAGA
The DNA here is from genome assembly GCA_949125395.1 of Diaphora mendica. NCBI lineage: Eukaryota > Metazoa > Arthropoda > Insecta > Lepidoptera > Erebidae > Diaphora > Diaphora mendica. The sequence goes on along the minus strand of OX421312.1, from coordinate 6,265,838 downwards.
AAAGCATTCGAGTTAATAAATGGGACTATTACGGTAGGTCCTTTCATGGAAAAAAAATCCGATAAAAGAAAAAGTAACCACTTTGCTTTTACGCTGTGTGCATTTTTCATTATCATCGTCAATCACTTGTCATCATCTTCTTAGAGTTGCAACAATGCAGTATGGTGGCCCAGAACAACGCGTATAAACAGCTCGTTTGTGTTGAAAGTGTTCTACGGCGACAGTGTTGCGTCGTGCACGTTGTATGTACTTGGAAGCTGATCACTACACTATGGATATGGGACTGGACGGGAGTCACAACAATGAAGAAGTTCGCAGGTGACAACTATCGCTAGTGGAAGTTTCAAACAATACTCGTCCTGAAAGCCAAAGGGCTGGGCGGATATGTCACATGCTCTAAAACATCGACATCACAGAAGACTGAAGGATGGGAAAAGGATGCCGCGAAAGCGATGTGTATCATCTATATACAGGGTGTCCCAAAATTCAACGATAAGCGGGCGCCTAAAGGTAGACCTGCTAATGAGTACATAAGGAAAAATAATAAAAAAATATACCTAGTTTTTTTTTTTAGTTACAAGAAAAATTTAGAATTTCTTTGAAAATTTATACCTTTCATGATATTTTGAACGACCACGATGACAATTTTTGTGTCTTCATGATATATGAAGGGTGTAAATTTTCAAAGAAATTCTAAATTTTTCTTGTAACTAAAAAAAAACTAGGTATATTTTTTTTTTTTCCTTATGTACTCATGAGCAGGTCTACTTTTTGGCGCCCGCTTATCGTTGAATTTTGGGACACATGGTATATAAAATAAAGTCGTGTTAGTTACACTATTTTTAACTCAAGAAAGGCTGAACCGATTTGGCTGAAAATTGGATCAGGAAATCAGGAGACGGATATAGGCTATTTTTTAAAGCGAAAAAGGGTTTGTAAAGGGTTGAAAGGGAGGATGAAAGGATGTATGGAAGTGTGGCGGTTCACACGCCGGGCGTCATGACAATGAGTAAATAAAGGTGTCACATTAATTAAAAAGTTAAAAAGATTTAAAATTTTCAACGAAGACTTAAATTATATATTCACAAATCTCTTTTGTATCTGATGTTCATTATATTAAAAGAAATAAATAAGCCAAATACAGTGTTTCTAAACTTCAAAATTCTCTACAGAAGTTTCGTCATTTTATGCTAGAAGTTTGAAATTTTATTTTTAGGCTGTTGATTACATATAAATAAAATAGATTTTAAAATTTGTAAATTTTTGACCCTCACGGAGGTAAACTAGCTATAAGGGGTGAAAGTTTGTATGGAAATATGTAAGGTTTGTCAAAATGACTAATAAGTTGCGACAAAAGACAAAATATTAGATCTATTGTGATGTAACATTTACGGAGTTATCACAATATGCTAGAGTGCTTAGCCGAACGGGCAGTCACGTGAGGGCAGACGACTGTGCACACGAAGCAAATACAAAGTGCTTCGTGACTGTGCCGCATGCAGATCTTGAATTATCCCTCTACAGATTTGTTATTATTATTTACTGCAATTTACTGCGATTTGTTTACATTTTTTGTTTATTCAATTAATATTCTTCGTGAAAAAATCCGATAGAAAGGTATCCGGGAGGATTTATGAACAAAAAAAAGAAAAGGGGTACGCCGTCAGATGAAATAAATGCCTGTATGAAATATCTGTTTCATACAGGCATGGCAGGCATTCAAGACAAAACTTTTTTTACATGTACCCATAATGGGTGTGCATGTAAAAGTTTTGTCTTACTACAATTATGCGAATATAACTTCACAATGATTTATGAGCAATGTCAATATGCAAATGCTCTTCTAAAAATCGGAGAAGATTGTATGCCAACTGACAGTAACGACACGAATACACTGAGACGTGAGTTCTGGTATATACCAGAACTCACGTCTCAGTGTATTCATGCTATCATATGATAGCATAGATGATCTAAAAATAATATCTATCCTGATCCGCCGACTAATGAAATAGTTATCAACACGTTGTGTTACGTCGTGTATTCTCTCATCGTCGTACGACGACGTCGTAATATGAATTTATTAAGAAAAATCGTCAATTCCCTAGAATCGTGTAACTATAATTATATTACAATTATATCTATACGCGCATACGTCCAGGAAAAAACAGATTCATGGTACAAAGTGATTTAATACTGAACAAAGAATAAAAGATTTAGAGCAGTTTGAGTTTTCTTTAAGATGAAAACGGATAATACTTTTTCTGTAGAACTTATGAGATATGGTTCTACTAGTCCTGAAGTCTAAGTTGGGTTACACGGCTTACATACTCCTACTTGCCAGAGTACAATATCTATATTGAGTAATCTTTTACTGTTACAAGAAATTGTATTAAAATTGTCAATCCAGTTTGAAATTATCATTACTTTATGTAAAACAAAATTAGTCAAAGTAAATAAGTAAATCAAAAGACTGGAAGCAGTGGAAAGGTATTTCCAGAAAGTGTGAATTTAGGTTAGATACTGTTTATGCATACCTACCCTGATGTTCTTGATGCGGCTTTCTTTTTTGATAGGTACCTTTGTTTCACAGTATTTTAAAGTATATTAATAATTATAATATCATAACGTCGGTTCTAAATTTGTCACCAGTTGTACTGGATTTTAAAACAAACGGTCGTACCTGGGCGGCCCCGAGGCGGCCGGGGTCTGCGGGTGCGAGGCCGCGATGTCACCGTCGCGTGTCCGCACGCCACCGCCCACTCCGTATCACAACTAAATTACTTTTAACATTAATAAACCATATTGCTCTAATTTACTTTACTTTCTCCTTCTTTTAATAAGCCCTTGGAAAAATTCCCGGGTAATGTGTACCAGTCGTTTTTTACGTTGCCCTGCCGTCGGGTGTTTTTTTTTCTCTTGCGATTTTTTGTGTTGTTAATTATTGGAAGCGATAAATTTTGACACGCGGCCATGGATGATAAGGACAGAACGCAAGCTATGTTGTTGGCAGAAGAGGAGATCAATAGGGTACGTATGTGCGTACGCTACCCTTCCTTCTGTTATAGGCATATCGACGAATGGTCGACTCACACGTACTTTAACTTACCGGTACACTTTAACGCAGCAATAAACATTTAATATGATTGGTTTCTCATTGTTACTCCGGTGTGCGGAATGCAAAATATTTATTAAGGCAGACAATAGGCTATATTCTGCGCACCATGCCATATTCCTATGACTTCATACTTCTATACTGGTGATTAGTTTATAGGGGCCATAAATATATAAGTGCTAAGATTGCTAAGACGCTGAGACACAAGTAGGACGGTTTTTTTATTTCTTTTTATTGACGGGGTGGAAAATCCCTTCGAATCTCCAGCCCCTCGGGGACTGAAGAGCCAGGTATGTGGTGATTCCACTAAAAACCACCCCGGCGGCCGGTCTCAGGCGTCCTGCTCTGGGGAAGACCCGGACCAACTTGTCAGTTTTGGTATGGACTTTCACATTTTTTTCGAAGATTAGTATACTAATAAAGGCTACACAGTAACAACATTAGATGGTTGAGTGATACTTTAAAATTTACGTGAATGTTTAGAGGTCAAAACTATTTTCAATAGCGGTTTTTATACGGTAAGTTTAAACCGTCACGACCGAAGCGTACAGATTCATCTGCGGTTCGGAACAGTGGACTGCGTTCCGAGCCACAGACATTGAACCTAAGAAAGTTATAAAAAAAATGTTTATTAAGCTCAATGAAATGTGATTATTACATAATTTAATTTGCTATTCTATTACACTTTTTAAATTTAGCGTCATTTTTTTCTTGTGCAAATGACAACTTTGAAATTTTGCAGCTGGCTCATATGTTTATTCCGATTTTAAAATATAGAGCGCTTTACGAGAAAACAACGTGTTATTATTGGGAAAACTTAGTACGAAAATTTGGAAGTAAAACTGAGACCGCTTACAAACTTCAAAGAATTTCCAGTCCAGATAGTGCACCTTTTTTCTTTGTGGTTTTGTACAATCTCGGGTTTATGCGAATGAACCAGAAACAATTCCTGAGCTCGAATACGAGATCCAAAGCGACGTTGGTGAGATACAACCATATCCAGAAATGGTCATGGAAAATATCAGGAAAACAGAGGCCCATCAGAGTCGTGGGCCGTTTGAGCCACACTTAATCGGATCTAAATAAATAAATAAAATAAATAAATATTTCGGACATCTTTATCTATATATTACATACTATATACATTAGATACTGAACCCTGAATATCAAGCTTCTGTGCATTAATGACTGCTAGCGTGATGAATGTATCTGCATCTCCAGACCCTGGTACTTACTGTGATGAAAATTTTAACGGATGTAATTCGTGATATTTGGATTCGAAAAGGGCCTGAGTTTTTCCAAAATAAAAATTGTGACTTCTCCGAAACTTCTACAAGTTTTCCAGTTTCAAGTGGTAAAACCAAAACTAGGTACTTGAAAAAAAATATTTTTACCCGTAAATTGACGAATGGTGAGTATTAAGAGAGAAAATTGTTTCTTTATTCACCAACAAAAAAAATGTGATGTAGCAAATAAACACATTTATTGCGCTTACATTGCAAACGCTGGTTGCACCCTACGAGATAGATCAAAATAATGTACTACAGTATTGTACACCTTAAAAAGGTCTACAAAAAAGTCCGCGACGGTATATGTCTGTCTCTTAGGGATAATCCACAATAAACATTTTTTATTTCTTTCTTTTTACGAGAAATAATGGCTTATTTACGAAGCGATCCTGAATGAATCCTAATACAATTCAGTAAATTAAATACATTGTGCATTTAATATAGATGAAAATGGCTCTTTACTGTATCTAATTTAAATGAATATATTCGAAGATATTACAGATTTAAAATGCACGAATCGTGTGGTCGACGCGGCGGGGGCATCTAAACTCCACCCGTGCGAAACCGGGACGGGTCGCTAGTAAATATTAAAAGCATATAAGCAACTTATTGATGGAGCATGAGAGCAGTTTACAACACAGACAATTTATGATGACTTATGTTGCAAGATACTTTACACAGAATGACATCTGGCCGATTGGATTAAGTCTTTTATGGAGCGGGAGAATTATCTATAATTCGGGAGAATCTCCATAGAAAAGGCTCCACGGCGAAATGTGACAATTATAGAACTCTCGCTCTAATTCTCATGCGAGTGCGAAATCAGAAGGCGCATAGGGATGGCCAAAAATGCAATGACCCAACTACAAGGAATATGGAGAGATCTTAACATATACCACAGAACCAAAATAAAAATGGTCAAGACTTTGGTATTCTCCATATTCAGTCACTGGGCCGAGATATGGACGTTAAGGAAAGCTGACCGCGACCGCATCGATGCTTTTGAGATGTGTTGCTGAAGGCGAATGCTTCAGATCCCATTGACGGCCTTCCGTACTAATGTGTCTATTTTACAAGAATTAAATATAAAGACGCGACTCTCTTCTGTATGCTTGCGAAGGGTTCTTGGAATCTTTGGTCACATCGCCAGAAAAGAGGGAACAACCTCGAGCAACTCATGGTCACCGGGAAAGTTGACGGTAAAAGACCAAGAGGACGTAGTCTAATTAGGTGGACTGACCAGATCCGGGTGGCCTTGGACGCCAATTTATACGATGCTCTTCATTCGGCCAAGGTGAGGAACGTGTGGCGAGATACTGTCCGGCAGACGATCATCTCACACCTGGGGAACCACGACCCACAGTAATGAGAATAAAAATGCGAGGAGGAGGATGTTGCAAGAATGAAAACTACTGGACAAATTGAGGGTTGGGTTTTGTCCCAATATAATACAGAAGTTAACTACTAAAATAATATGCTTAGGAGGATAGAAATTGCAGTAGTGATTTTTTGATCTACAAGATGTCTTGCTTTTTGTGGTGATAATGAGATGTTAGGTTTATGAGATCGCAAAATAACGGGAATTATTGGGATTGCTTAGAACTAATCATTGAATTTGATAATTTTCTTACTGATCACATACAGAATTGTGGAAATCGTCAAAAAGGAAGTGCATCATATCTATCTGCAAACATTTGTAATGAATTTATCAATGTAATGCAGCAAGTTTTAAAAATAATTATCAAAGAACTTAAATCAGTAAAGTATTTTAAATCAGCAAAGTATTATTCTATTAGCGTAGATTCTACGTCAAATCTTGTCCCACGTTGACCAACTCACTTTCATCGTTAGATACGTAAAAGACGGACAGCCCATTGAGTGATTTTTGAAATTTTTGCCTGTAGATGAACATAACGCCCAATTTATAGCAGATTCATTTTTAAAGTTTTTTTTAACCCTTGACATTCCTATAAAAGATTGCGGTGGGCAGAGCTATGACAATGCATCTAATATATCTGAAAAGTACTCTGGTGTTCAGACAAAATTAAAAGATGTTTGCGAATTTGCAATTTACGTTCCATGTGCGGCACATTCGCTAAATTTAGTGGTTGTTTAGGCTGATGAGTGTGTAAGTAGTATCATAATTCAATTGTGCTTCGACCACATGGTGAAAAATGTTGACAGAACATTTAGGTGCTCATAGAGTTCTGAAGTCTCCTTCGGAAACTAGATTGTCTGCACGTTCCGATGCTATTAATGCTTTGCACAATTTAAATATTTGTGAAGCGTTGTCCTTAATCGCAAGTAATAAAAATCAACCAAGAGACACTAGAAACGAAACCCAATATTAGCCAAAAAAAATTGAAAAGTTTGAGACTGTGCTTCTAACGGAAACGAGAAATATGGAATGGTCTTTTAGGAGTTATAAACAAGCACTATAACTATAAACGTTGTAAGAAAACTATGAATCTCTGACCAGTTATGTCAATAACGTACGAAATAACTTTGATTACTACGAATCGTCTGCTAAAGAAAAAATATACAGATGCTGAGTACAAAAATAAATGTCAAAGAAAAAGAATTCGCACTACAAGGATCACTTTATTGAAGGATCATTAGAGACTGCACAGTTGAGTGGCAAGGAAAAGTTATGGTATACTACTTTGGGTCAAGACGGCTGATATTGAAACGATTTTTATTCTACAAAAACGAGCCATCCGAAAATCATGACAAGAAATTGAGTAATATAGTAATTCTATTACTTTCTATTACTTTCTATTACTATAAATGTGAATGTAAGTTTGTTTGTTACGCTTTCACGCGAAAACTACTTAACCGACCATCATGAAACTTTGTACACATATTATTGGAGGTATTAGGAGGTTGCATCGATTTTCATAAAATTTTGCATGGATATACTTTGATTCTTGAGGAAGGACATAGGATACTCTTTAACATACACGCGGACAAAACCTCAAAAATCCACGTAGTTATTATTCGTACGTAGGTAAGTATGAATACACAATTTATATCCTTTCTAGAATTGCAATGCAACACACTAAGGTTCTTAAGTCAACATGTGCCTATAAATAGAAACAAATTACATGTAGGTATGCATGTCTTTATCCAATTCACGTTTGACGGAAGCTAATTACCTAACGCTCCACCCCTATAAACACCTCGATAGAATGTTTTGTCGATAGTTTTACACCTTTGCCGTTTTAGTATCTCTCATAGGGGCAACTAAAATCACATAGGCGTCGAGCGTTGTGTGGTTGAAGTATTCTCCTTATATTTTATATTGCTTATGTTTTTCTTTAAAAACAATTATAACAGCAGTATAGAAAAATTCATTCGGTTGTGTAAACAGTCATGAAAAGATTGGGTGATATTGCGAAAGCAGAAGCCAGGCAAGAATTTGAAAACCAATTGCGTTTCGCATTCGTGAAGTACGATAATTTGGACGATGAAGAAGATAACACAGAGGTAATATCTGCGGTTTTCATAACGTGATCTGTTCGTATTTATTACCTTTAGCTTTTATGTAGAACGTTCACGGAATTCGGCAAAAAATATTTTTTAAGGTACAATTCCACTACGACAAAATAGATAAATCTTAACAGAGTAGTGAATATGTTTCATATTACACATCTTTTTATGTTCTGTAGACACGGAAGTGAAATAATCTTGGCTTTATGAGGTACTAAAAAAACTAGGAAACGGGCGAACTATCACATTCTGACACAGAATTCTGTTATTCTAATGCCAGAGCAAACATGGTGATCAGGTTATTTTAATTATTTTGTTATTAGGTACCTGATCCCTTTTTACAAATCTGTAAACCTGTTAAGAAATTACAGAGAGTATAAAGTTCAATTTATACACCATATACCTATATTATAATGTTTGTTCATTTATAACATATTTGCTCGTAAAGGGTCTCTTATTTCACAAATTGTAATGTAATAAATTGTAATGTAAAACGCACGTTTTTTTTTATAAAGTAAAACTCACGGTTTATCAAGATGCTCGAACAATAAATACTCTTTTAAATATTAGCAAAGAGTTTTTATGTCAGAAAAGTGGTCAACATTTTATGAATAAAATTAACTTTGAGAGATAAATATAATAAATAAACATTTAATTCTTTAATTTAATTAATTTTGACAATAAATTCAACCATTTATCTGTGACATAAACACAAAAATATTAACATACTTTATTAGTAATACTGGCTGTTTGTGCCTTTGCCTAAAAAAAAGCGCCCATGCGCGCGCATTGCTAATTTGTGAACAATTAAAAATTATTCCGCGCGCTTTTTCTTTTCGCTGTATTGTTTTTATTTGAAAATGTCGTCAAGTAGTAATGAATTTATTAATTCGACACCAGCAGAAGTCTCAGAGGCAGCGAAAAAGGCTACTTTAAGCCTCTTGCCCGAAAAATCGACCGATAGATACTTACAGGCGTATCAAAATTTCATAATATGCAAATTCATTTTCAGAAAGTGTATTATAAGCCTATTTCATGGAACTTCCTCAAAAATGTTAGTCAAGCTCATTGTGGTGCTACCATTCAATGCTAAAAAGCACTGTGAAAACAAAACATGGTATTGATATCAAGTCAGGTGCCAACTTGCTGGCATTTCTAAAAAAGACGCTCAGATGGCCATGTGAGTAAGAAGTCGAAAGTATTTTCGGCTGACAATGTCAAGAAGTTCCTAAAAGAAGCTCCGGATTGCCGATATTTGGCAACCAAGGTCAGTTGAAACTAAATTTTTGTTATTAACTTTTTTCACTTTCGTATTTCTTTACAATATAGGTGTTTTGTACGTTGTATTTATCTCTTTTCAGGTTGTACTAATATTCGGTATAAATGGTGCATGTAGACGTCAAGAGTAGGCAAACATCACAACTAATGATGTCGGGAACCATGGGCGGATTCTTCTTGACCAGGTCAAAAACAAAAATAAAACTCTAAGATCGTTTACATTGTGGCGACTTCCACATACAGCGCAACAAGAAATAATATATGACAGCGCCATCTACCGAAGATACATCGAACTACGGAGTAACGAAGGAAACTAAGAAACTACCAACCCTGAATCGCGCAGTGAAAGTTCGCGCGCCAATTTAGATACATACAACATCCCAACATCAACCGTTGGGCAGTTGGCCCGCCAGGCATGATCACCTCGCCTGGTCGGAGGATCCTCCCTTTGTGTTGGAGGGACATGACACCCGTTCCCCCACAGTGGTGACCCCGACGTGATTGGAAGCAGCCTTCGAAGCAGCATCAGCACGCCACCATCATGTTCACTCCCACAGCAAGTCTCACAGCCAGTCAGCAACCTCGGCCTCAACAAGGATATACCACACGCAGGAAGCAACCGCTCCAGCCTGGTTTACCCCTACGGCCTCATCAGCGTCTAGGCACAGCACACTGCAGCTACGGTTCATGTAAGCAGAGCATATCTCTCCCGTCTATGCAGCAGCCAGCCACTACGCAGCAACCGCCCCGACTCACTCACTGGGGACCTTACTGCAGCACCGAGCACCGCCTGTCATCCCGACTCACTGGGATCAGCGGACTTCAGTCCCAACTCACTGGGACTAGCGGCATTCAGTTCCAACTCACTGGAACTTGCGGCACTCAGTTCCGACTCACTGGAACTACTCACTCCTGGCACTGGCAAGCTCCGCAACAGAGCACAGACAGCAGACACATCATAATATCGACCTCCAGTCTTGGAGGGGAGTGATGTGGCGACTTCCACATACAGCGCAACAAGAAATAATATATGACAGCGCCATCTACCGAAGATACATCGAACTACGGAGTAACGAAGGAAACTAAGAAACTACCAACCCTGAATCGCGCAGTGAAAGTTCGCGCGCCAATTTAGATACATACAACATCCCAACATCAACCGTTGGGCAGTTGGCCCGCCAGGCATGATCACCTCGCCTGGTCGGAGGATCCTCCCTTTGTGTTGGAGGGACATGACACCCGTTCCCCCACAACATTACAGGGGCCTTTTTACGACATAGTTAAAAAATACGAAGCGCTTCGTTCAACAAAAGCGATCTCAAACAGATTTATGCAAAATTATTAAAATGGAAAATGCACTAGTCAACCCCTTGGCATTAATAAATTTGGAGCAATGCCGAATCAAATTGCCACTTTCTTAAATTTGGATGATCCACATGAATACACAGGGCACAGTTTCAGAAGGTCCTCGGCTACATTGCTCGCCGATTCAGGTGCGGACTTATTGACACTAAAACGCCACGGCGGGTGGCGGTCGAGCAGGGTAGCCGAGGGCTACATAGATGACTCGATGAGAAATAAAGAAGAGATTAGCTCCCGCATTACAAGGAAAAGGTATAAATTTGGAGCCAAGTGTTGACTCTCGACCATCTACGAGCACACACGCGGTACATTCCACCATCGTCGCCGCCGCCGCCTCCGCCGCTGCCGCCTACTGCTGAACTCTGTGGTCATATGATTAATAATAATAACTTGACAAGCTTAAAAATGCCAACTGGCAACGTAATAATCAATTTTACAAATTGTTCAAATTTTTATAACTGCTTTAACAAGTAATTAAATATTTATTCGATCAAGAAAGTCCGAGTTTTATTTATTTCCTCGCAAATATGTTATAAAACGTCGTATGACATACGTGCGCTTTGATAATTACAGCCTCAGCTTTCTTGTAGCAATATCGCCTCGGTTGTAATTTTCAACTTACCGCACTTCTATCATAATGTACTATTATACTTAGTCACGTAATTAATAGCCATAAAATGGATATTAATTGAATGACTTGTTATGTAGGGAATAATTAGTATTTTAGTGTAGATAAAAATATCAGTTCTGGGTTTGGGAAATTATAACATCACTGATTCTTGAACACACACGTGAACATTTTCTAGAGGTTCTCAATTCGACCGTATATGTATATGTTTTTTTTTATGTGTGTTCGGTAACTTCGTCGTTTATGAACCGATTTTGATGATTCTTTTTTACCCGACTACGGCAAAGCCAAAGGAGCGTTATGAATTTAACAGGCTATGTATGTATGTATTTATGTATGTATGTATGTATGTTCATCTGTTCCCTCACAGCTCCTTAACTACTTATTAGAACTGGACAAATGAGGTATCGTTAGAAGCGTCTTGATCGTCCTCTGGTTATAGGCTATATGACATGTCACTGACTCTAATGTGGCGCCCTCTAGCTGACATAAAGGACTGTATTAAAAAATAAATTTGAGATAAATATGCCCTGTTTGGTATCATTGGAAAGGGCGTTACTTGTACATTTCAAAAAAATATATATATTATTAGCATTTGCTCGTGACTTTATCCGTATTTATTCGATAAGTACCATATTTCTATAGTATTGTCTGTTCCCTCATTCATTCTAAACTACTAGTCAGAATAAGACAAATGAGGTATCATTAGAAGCGTCTTAATTGTCCGCTGGTCATAGGCTATGACGTGTCACTTAATTTAATGTGGCGCCCTCTAGCCGACATAAAGTACTGAAATAAAAAATAAATTTAAGACAAATATGCCGTGTTTGGTATCATTCGAAAGGGCGTTACTTGTACATTTCAAAAATATATATATTATTAGCATTTTCTCGTGACTTTGTCCGTATTTATTCGATAATTGTGATATTTCTATGGTACCTATTTAAAATATACTTTGCAAGTAAATTAATATTATAGAGGCACCAAAACATTTTAAATAAAAAAAAGTAAAAACTAAAACCCAACTACGACAAAAAACGACGCTAAAAAAGTATGAAACAAGTTTCAAAAGCCGTAGCACAGAATACCTAATAGTAGCCGTAGACACGCGTTGTTAATGTGTTATGGACATCGGATAATCTGAAAACGCTCTTAGTCGGGTCCTACGACACCCAAGGGATGAATAGGAATGGTGATACTAAGATTTAAAAATGTTGAACTTACATAAATTCAATAATTTGCGATAAAAATAATAAAAGACAAACGATACTGAATAGACAATAAAATCAATAGGTAGTTTTATTGAGTACATAATGCATTTTGCTAAAATGTACGTATAAAACGCGAAGTAGATCATGCTTGCTTTGTAGTTCTTCTTGAAGTTTTTAAAAGAAAAGACAAGCACTACATTAATAAAATCTGGCTGGCTGACTTTAATATTGTTGGTAAAAGAATATATCAAACAGAATTGCAAAAATAGCTTGGGAGTCTACAAAAGGACTAACTATAAAAAGAAAAATCCAATTAACCTATCGAATGCTGGCAAATGAAAAATAAAATAGTACCTATCTTATGGCAGCAATAAAAATACTTTGATTATGTTCCACGCGACCGTAACCTTACGATGCAAATCAACGGAGTTTTATATGAGAAATGCTTTCGACATGTGACATCAGCTACAATTCAGTCAAAAAGTTTTTTTGGAGCGCCGACAGGCGACGGAAGATCGAAAGTTATTATAATACTTATAAGCGTTTGAGACGGTTTGTGAATTGATAAGTGTTTTACCATGGATGAAAATGCTTTACAGGTAAGATAATTACTTTGATTAGCAATAATTGTGTGAATCATGTTTTGATAAGTGTTATACTTTCATGTTAAAAGCGTGCACAATGAAAATAATTTCCCATGAAAATAATCCTAAGACCACATTTGTAAATACTTTTCAAGATAAAGTTCCTAAAAGTAACCTAACTACCATGACAGGCAATAGCTGGTAGTAAATTCAAAAAAAATGTGTTAAGCTGTAAAAATATTTCATGGTGATATTTTTTATGGTCATGAATTACCATGGTCGTTACTTAAAAGTTAATGTAACACGCCAATTTGCGCACGCTTTGTTGTAACATAATACCTACTAACTTTTCGTTTGATCAATAACGATATGTTTGTGAATTAATTTTGTTTTAATTTTTCGGTTGGTTGCTATGGACAGATTAAAATATATATATTAATCAAATTTTAAGCTTAAATGTTATCAATAAGTTATTGAATCACAACAGTATCTCTAGCCAACTACGACATAATTTAAGTTAGCGTATAGAACATGAATTTATAAGCAGTTACTTTTTAATTTTAAAATCCATTACAGAGTTTTTTTTATCACTTCTTCAGTGTTTGTCTACACGTCAAGCCTGTTTTTACCCAAGACAGACATTGGTGGTGAATTTCTTGTGTCATCAATGAGCTAAAATTCACTAAAATTTGTTGTTGGATTATATACTTTAATGTGACCTGCTTACAGTTTATTTTTCAATATCTCATATCTCAGCTTTCATTATAGACTTATCCCATTTCAATTGAGATCGGCTCTCCTGGTCATTCTTCGCCAGTTAGTTCTATTCTGGGTCATCGATTTCTTGATTTGGGCTTTCCTTAGGTCATTGTTGATAGTTTATTAAATACATGGTTGCAATGAAAATGAAAAATTATAATAACAACGCTCCAAACACCAGTTTAGAAGGGTAGCGCTTTCTATAAATACTGTATAAGAATATTCTGTAGTTCAGTATTGAACTAAAGTTCAATACCGACTAAAAGTTGATTAGAGGTACACGGTTAAAAATTATAAGAAATAATTACGTAGGTAATTTCGTCAGCATGTATTTAGATGACGTCTAAGTTCAGTGCGACATGTCAAGTTTTATGTCACACGTTAAACTTTTTAAACGTTCAACACAAGAATAGCAAAGGTCAAAGGTCAAAAACAAACGTTGTAAAAAATCCCTTTCGATCTTCAGTCCCTCGAGGACACAAGAGCCAGAAGTGTGTGTTACGCCTCCGGTACCCTACTCTGGGAGAAAACGAACCATGTTATTTCAGGTTCTCCTCGAATCGACGCTGTGCCTTATCAGGCCCTGTCCCGGGGAAATTATTTCCCCACTCAATCCTAATGTGGTAGGCTGATTGCACTTGATTGAGTGGCCCGCGGTCCCGAACGTAATGGCGACCCCTTAAAATCGGCACATATTCGTAAATTATTGTCTTTCGTAAATAACCCATTTCGTAAATAATTATTTAAGTGTTATATAATAGTTAGAAAAGTGGTTGCTTCGAAAAAAAATAGAAGTATTTGGATTGCAAATATTCATCACTGGCTTAGGTACGTAAACCAACGGTTTAAAGAATATTTGGACAACCCGTGTTTTTCATATTGACCTAGGTAAGAATGCCCATTTACTTTTTAGCAGAAAATATGATAGTAAACCATTCTAATCAGCCTTCTAATTATATATTGATGTCTTAAATTGAAATACAGTTTTGATTTGATCAAAAATTCAAATTTAAAAATATGGCCGTTACAGGAACAATTATCCTTATACCTTATATTACTAGGTCGTTATTACGTTTTCGACGATTTTTTAGTTTCTTCGTGTCATAATGGGTTAATTAATATTTAGTGAGCTATGTTAATTCCATTGGTGACAATGGTAAGTTATATTTGAGCTATTACCGCTATATATGATTTATGAACATCGACAACGGCGGAAATTAATTATCTTCTACTCATATGTAAATGTTTGATTGAATCTAGGATAATTTTCAAATATTGCATTTTTGTAGTTAAAATGACATGAATATTACATATTAATAGGTACTACACGTAAGTTATTCTACTAGTATAAAAGGACAATTTATTTAATTAATAGGTGTTTATTTATTGATTTTTGTATTTATTCTATGTTGTACACACTCAACACATAAATATAAAAGATACAAGGAAGTATCTTGTACAAAGGCGAGGTTAACCCAAGATTGAGTTTTCTTCTTTGATTGTAGAGCTTTTCTTACAGATTCCAAAAAATAATTCCAAAATATTGAACATAATTATAATCGATTTAGACCCGTGTGTTGGTTGTAACAAGGATGTTAATATACATAAATGGCATGGATAGAACCTTAATGCAATGAGTATTTGTATCTCTGGAGTTATTGGCAATCCTCTATTAACATAGTGGTTCAGTTTGTCAGCAATTAGAGGAAAAATAACATTTTTCACCGTATTTTTTGAAAATCGATACCTTTCTTCTAATTATTCGTCGCACAAATTAAATGGATCTTGATTATATTGATGGCGAATATAAACTCACGTTCTCCACCGTTAACCAAAATACCAAAACCAAATTCGTAAGAAGAGTATCGGAAGTTCGTGAGAATATGCCATAGTCAATGTGAAAAGACGGTTCGATTGTCCAGGTAGTAAAGCCGTAACTTAGTTTGAAAGCGTTGTAACAGAAGTCCTTAAGGGTATGCCAGGGTCAAAATTGCTTTTCCTGTCCTGTCTGGCATTTTTAGAATTCTTTTTCAGTATTCTATAACCGCCAAATTGATGACACAGACCCACACGACACACAGATGACAAATTTCCTATATCATTATCAATTTTAAGGAATCTTTTTATTACACATGAAAAATTTTTGACGTCAATTTTTTTTTGCTTTGACTGGGTCTAGAATATTTCCTAATAAGTCAAAAAGAGGGTCTTTAAATTAAATTGTGGCATTATTTGCGATAAAGCTTCTATATAGAATAAGTTTTTCTTTCAAGATGCAAAAAGAATCTGGGATTCTTCCTCTATTTGGTAGGCATCCGTAGTTTCGTAATAACTGAAATTCATATAATTACTGGCTATTATTTTGATTAATTTGGTTCTAATTATAATAATTAATATAATTATAATATAATAAATATATAATTATAATAAAACATCTCTGGTTCTAATTGATGTAGCATTGGTTTTTCAGATTGAAATAGTCTAAAAAATTCATTGTGATTTAGTATGTAGGACATAAATTCGTGATATTTTTTTGTAAATATGTTATTTAGACTTTTAAGTATTTCTTCAGTTATTTTACTTGTGCCCTCGAAAACTTCCAATTTAAGCTATTTACTCATGCCTCTAAAGATAATCATGATGTCTATAGGCCTAATATTTTATGAATATGGACCTTAAAAAATCTTGGAATTCCCTCAATTTGTTTTGCCTCATAGTGCTCCGGTTATAATAAGCACTGATACTTCTTAAGAGATCTTCTACATATCTTGGTAACTTAAGGCAGGCTTTGGACGCCACGAGATTAATCTTGTGGCAACTTCACTTAACGCAGGCAATATGCGGTTTTAGTTTAAAATGACTAAACACAGAGTTGTTCGCCAACCAAGCTGTTCGTTGTATTCGAAGCCAAGCCTACAAATTTTTTGCCGATCTTAGAGCGAAGTTATTGAACGATTGGAAATTATTATTACACACATCAAAAGTGTCTAGGGATCAAGCATTTTTATGCGGATTTCTTGAGATTGAGATGTGGCTGACTTGAACCCGATTGAGCATGCATGGGATATGCTACAGAGAAGAACTCTGCCGCATATGGAGGGTATTCAGTCGCAAGAAGACCTTTTTTTGTTGTTGCAACGAACATGGGCGGCCATTCCACAGCGTGATTTGGATGAACTCATTTTGAGTATGCCAAACCGATTCTTGTGTTGTTAGTGTTCGCGGTAGAAACACGGATTATTAATTGTTTAAGTTACCTAATAAAATTTTAAAGAAAACTGTTATTTCAGTCTTTTTTTCGAACTTTAATGTTGTGGTTCAAATGTCAAAAATCCCTTTATTAGGAAAATGGCAAATTTCTTTATTAATGCAAAGGTGACTTGGTTTATCGTTACTGTGACAAACGAAAACACTTTATTTGATGAATCCTTAAAGAAAATTTTAATTAATATCAATCAGGAGAAAAGTTATTGCAAAAATATATGTTGATCCCTAGACACATATGTTGATCCCTAGACACTTTTGATGTGTGTATTATATAATATTACAGTCAGTGCACAGAATTTTTTACACTGATATCAGTTATCTTGTCCATTATAATACTAAATGGCATACATAATTTTTAATTTACGAGATCTCGAGATCAGTCTTTATTGTATTTTTCGCTTTTGTCCTACCTAAATTTATTATTTTTAGGATATCGGATTCGGTAAAAGTATTTGTAATAAAATTTTAACAAAAACCGATTCGATCGATTTCACTTGGATGACATCATCAGATCTTAGTGTCCTTATTAGGGAACCACTGTTGGGATATCTACTTTCCATTAAAAATTAAAGAATCATCAAAATCGGTTCATAAACAACGAAGTTATCCGCGAAGATACATAAAAAAACATAAACGGTCGAATTGAGAACCTCCGTGCAAGAAAAGCGCATATTTTAAGCTCTGCCCTTTTTTTATTTCGTTATCTCTTTTGAGTTGAAGCATTTGTTCAATAGATGTTAGACTTTAGAGTTAAAAATTTGAAAGTGTTTCACAGTGTGTATGTGTTTAATAAATGCTGGTTTATGATTTGAAACAGCACAATCTCACACTTTGCATAGAGCCACATTCTTGCTCTGTCTTTGAAATCCACTTTTTAAAGGTAAATTTGATAACCACTCTTAATTGAAGTCGCAATGTTTTTTTTGTGTCTTTGGCGGAAGTTCTTCATGCACCATACTGCTCATTTTTTTTTATTTTTCGATCTTTCTTGCCTTAAAGATTTTTTCCATTTGCTTAGTTTATTATTAATTAGTAGATTAAATCAAAACCATCCTAAAAAATGCGACCACACCACAGTTATGCAAAGAGGTCAAATAAATGGAATTAGCAATCAAACATGTTATTATTACGAAAGAAAGATGCCGAAAACCATATCTTGCTTATCTAAAATATAAATACGTCTACTATCTAAATAAAAAAAATCACTGCTTATGATAATGACCAATGAAAAATCTCCCAAACTCATTATACATAAAACAAATACCTTAAATTTGACTGATAGACGGAACTTTATTTATTTATTTTATGACTGCTAAATAATAATAAAAAATTGCGATAATTCTTATGTTTGTATTCGCGTATTTTATAAATAAAACTTTAGATAGGGTATCATTACAAAAATATGTCACAAAATAGACTCCAAGAAGTCTATCGCCAAAAAAAGTCAAATAAACGCACTAGGCGCGAATTTCAATGCTTTTTTTATAAATTAATTTTGTGGTTTTAATTGCTAAAATATCGTTGGAAGTCGTTAAATATAAAAGCTATTAACAATGCCGGATGGGGACGGTAAAGAGTGTAAAGACCCCGCCCGGGGGATCGGAAAAAATAAAAATTCGAAACCGAAATAATCCCGGCACTGCAGCAGACGATGAAGATTTCTACAAAGAGTATGTAAAAACTGGCTATAAGTGACCGTGACTGGAGAATTTTGTGAGTGGAGACTTTAACGCACAGAGTACAATGTATGCTTAAACGTTTTCGTAGAAAGTACAAAGGCTAATGAAAAAATTGCAAAACAACTACCCGATAGTTACCACAATTCTTACCAATATTATGAGGATTAACGCAAATAAAATCTGCGTTACCTTTTCCCAGTCAAGTTACTGCAAATAATTTCCTGTCAAATGACCAATTTTGACCATCAATCTTCAGACTGGTATTGCCTCTGACAGAAGACCAACCTAAAATGAGACCAGAGGCCCAATGATGCAGAAGCATTTCAATAGGCCGCTAATGTAAGTTTCCATGCTGCATTGTTGCATTGTCTGCATTGAGTATGGTGACCACCACTTTTGGATTCTGCTCATGCTTTCCATCAGGAAGTGTAGGTCAGTTTGGCAGATTCATATCTAAAAAAAAATAGTAAGTTCGTAATCCAACTCATACTAGGCAGGGTTCCTGTGCCAACAACCTGTTTTTTGAGCTGGCATATCCAGCGCTAAAAAAGGCTGCTTGAATAGAAGCCGAACATCAATGAAAAATGTTATAAAAACCATGTTTTTTTTTTCCTTTTGAGAGACGCAGACGAAGTTGCTCAGATTAGCTCTGAGTAAAATCTGTCCAAGACACTTGTATTCTTCAAGATATTAAAATATAATTTAAAGATAGACGGAGTTACTTTCTGATTTATAGACTACGATTATAGATATTGGATTCTATATGTATTATTTAGCTTACGAGAGACTTAAATGGTTGTCTTGGAGTCATATTGTTATAATGTCACATTGACATGCACACGGTACGAGCATAATACAATATATCAAGTTATACGTATGTTACCACGTGCCAACATCGTCTTGAAAATACAATTCATATCAAACTTTTTGAATTATGGCTTTCGTGTGCCATACACTGAGTCTAGTAACACGACGGCTTTTATCGTTCGACATGTTACCATAAAAATACGTATATATACATTTATTATTTAGTACTTTACCGTGAACTTTTGTGCTTAGTCTTCAAGTTCCATCCATACGCATTCAACGGATATGATATAATCTCTTCTTAGATAAAAATGTTCTTTGATTTTTTGCGACTAAGTGTTATAGCTATCAAGATTTGTTGTTGTCGGATTACAATGTTCGTTAGCTATTACGTATTGTAGTTATACAGTTTAAACTCTGATTTGCATTTTGCTCAATAAAATTTACGAAATTGTGCTACATGAAATACGAAGCTTAGAAAAATGGACATGACATTGCTGGGGAAGGCGATAAGTAACTTTGTAAGTACTGTAAGTAAATTCACATGTTATATACAGCTAGTTTATTCTTTTATGTTCAAGTACAGCTTTGCAATTTACTAAATATTATTCATACTTTTTCCAAATATAAGTAGCTAACGGTTTATGAAAAACTTATTTTAAATATTCATGCATTTATATGAGTTGTCTAATACCCATAGTACAAGCTCTGCTTAGTTTAGGACTAGATGGCGTTGTGTGTCAAATGTCCGAAATATTATTATTAATTATAAAATCTGGAAGGTTCAGGAATCAGTTTCAATCAATGGTGCCGTGGATGTTATCTAATAAAGATGCGATAATCTAACTCACAATGAAACACATAATGCATTGATGTCTGCAATGGTTTAGGAAATTATTTAATAATATTATTTGCAAAATACAAAACATTGCCCTAAAAGCAATAACGATTCAATGTTTTTTTAAGTGTACTTTGAATGGTATTCAAATACTGTTTGATTCTTACTTTAAACTTTCTTGGTTAGTTATATCGTTTCACTTTTTATCAATTAATTATTAACAAGATTAAGAATGCGCGGCCAAGGTACAGACAAACTGAAAGCAAAATAAGTACCTACAAATTTTAACAAAAAAAACCTACTTAAATCTGGACCAAATTTTAAAGGGACCATTCGGGAAGCACCAGCTTTCAAATTATGAAAATCGGTTCGTTCACCCAGTCAAAAGTTATGAGGTAACAAACGTAAAAAAAAGAACAGTCGAACGTACAGTCGAATTGAGAACCTCCTCCTTTTTTTGAAGTCGGTTAACAAGAACAGTTTTGGGAGTGTTAACGATAAACTGTTTTCTAAAAAAATCTTTGATGTATGGAAATATCCTTATCCAGTTTTAGACATAAGAATAATGAATTAATAATTAAAAACACAAGTAATATATCCATAAATATTTAGTATAGTATAAATATAAATCATTATTTCACGTTCCATTAATGAATTATTTAATTTACTAAGTATTGCATGCCCCTGTGGCCGCGTTTATGTGAGTACAAGTCGATGATGGCTTGCTTACTTGTTTCCGGTCATAGATATCTGGCAAGCAGATTTGAATAGGTTAATCCATGGGTTAATCAATATTACACCGCGCTGATATAATTAATTTAAATTACTGTCAAAATTAATATTTATTAATAAAAAATACAATGGCAAAGGTTTACCCGTATTTTTTTTTATTAAAGTCATGATATCTTTACGGTAGTCAAGGTGTCAGGTGTTTTAATACATTAGGCAATTTAAAAAATATCTTATTTAGTTGTCAGATGCGTGTAAGTCGATCTTTACCGGCTCTTTGCGTATTCATGATGCTATTGTCTTTGGTCATTAGGCGTATTGATCGATGTCTATGGTCTTAGACCATGTCGGTTGTCACGGTATAAATTAGCCTGTTACTCGCTGATAATGTTGTTTTTTTTATAGAATATTTTAAAATCGATTTAGATTTTTAAAAGAATTGACCAATTTTACAAAAACAAATACATTTTTTGGTATAATAATATATTTTGATAGACTTGTTGCTCTAGTGGTTTGTAAGCCTGACTGTTAAGTCGGGAGTTCAATTCTCACCTACTATAGATAATTGTGTGATGAGTACGATGATGTGTTATGTCTGGGTGTAATTTATTTTTAATTTGTATGTATTTTTAAATATGTATAATTTATGTTTGTCAGTAGTCTGGTTACTAAAGCACAGGCTCTGCCTAGTTTGGCCGTGTGTAAATTGTGTAAAATTATTATTATTATGAATATTAT
Organism: Diaphora mendica; assembly: GCA_949125395.1. Lineage (NCBI taxonomy): Eukaryota > Metazoa > Arthropoda > Insecta > Lepidoptera > Erebidae > Diaphora > Diaphora mendica. Next base: position 6,244,068 of record OX421312.1, on the reverse strand, counting down.
CTGTAAAATTTCGATGACATATAAACTATTTGTTTAAAGCCATGCAATTCCCTACTATACTAAATACATTTTAATTAGCACGCAATATCATGCTAAAACTATTAATCTAATCACAGTCACGAAACCGAACACAATTTTATATTTCTAATTACTAGTTTTCGTAAATGCTTGTACCGTGTTTAATAGTGAAATCATTCGCGTGTCTCAAGAAATATTATAGGAAAGTGCGGTACCGTACCACCCTTATACTACCTCCCCTTCCCTAATGACACCCATCTATCTGTTTATTAATTTGCATATTACATTTTCACTCCCAGGGCCCTAGGCTAGTTCGAAACAAGTCGCGACTAGACGCTGTCACAGACTCAATAAAACAACCAACAAAAAAGACACCTCTATTTAAAAAAACTTAAACACGCAACTAAAATGTTTTCAGTTTCATTTTAATTTGTACCGTAGAACTAGGTGAAATTATTATCTGAGGAAATTATTGGTGGAATTAAAATTTGTGAAATTAATTTCAAACTTAAATAAAAATGTTTGTACACGGTATTCGACCAGGGTCCAGTGAAGAAGAAGAAGAAGAAGATGTTATGGATATACTGATGGTAAATCCCCTATGTCTGGTCCGATACCCAACAAAATTATTTGCTCGTAGTTACCATTACTATTCTGTGTTACAGAAAAGAAGAGAAGAATGCGAGCGGAAGGCGAGAAGAGGGGAGATGGACCCACGGCTGGAGTTCACATTCCAGCTTCTAATAGACGGCACTGGTTTGCCTCGGCACGCAATAATGGACCACGTTTTCGAGGGAAACATGGTAAGATATTTTGAAAAATGTATTTTATAATTTATTAAAATTTTATTGCGCTAAAAAGTGACTATTTTTAATTTTATTACTTTCTCGTTTATTTTATCAATAAAAATTGGAATTGTAAAACTTTTCTTTAATTTTTTTTATTACATTATTCATTATCTAGTTAGACGACATCAACCAGCTCTTTTTGCCTCATATGAGGAACAAGCTTCTTTGGTACTACCAAGACGTGGAGGAGGTAGAGCAAAGGCCACAACCTGAAGTAGCCAAGCCTCGACAGCAGGGTCAAGGGAAACAACAACCCCCTCAAGTGACATGGAAAAAGAAATTGTTTCTATCTGACGGTTGGGATGTCAAATTCACTGGAGTTTGTATCTATATGTTTCGGATAAATGTGAGCAAACAGTTACCTGAAGAAGGTTTCCATAAAGATCTGTGAGTATTACAATTACATATTTGGTGTAGATAAGTCTTTATCATAAATTCAACATAGTAATAACACAAATAAACACAATAAAATCGAAATGTTTCATTTCCATTGGGCAAAATGCAAAGTTTAAAAGAAATAATGATAGTATCAATAAATTACCTACATAAATGAAATAAACATTAATGAAGCTGCACATATAGGCGAGTATTTAATAATTACTGGTATGCTGGTTGCTTAAGGATACAGAGTGTCACCACCCCTTTCAGCCCGTTGGTGTCCTAAAAGGTGACTAAGGGAACAAACCACGCAGGACAACATCACCGCGAAGAAGGAAAACATGAAACCAAACCCCATACCAATCCGTCTGACCAGTATCGTATAGTAGGTCAAAACCATCGTATAAAAATACAGGTATGGCATTCTGAGATACACAGAGGACGAGATGACGTCATCATCACTATCGCTGGTTCAGTGTTACAGTAGTGTGAAATAACTCCCCAACCACCATTTTTCCCCTCGTGAATTCGGTAGAACAATAAAGTTTTACGGTATCATAAAATTCAAATATTTTGTTTGATTATGAACACAAAACAACAATTTAAATGCATTTTACATTTTTTTAAATAGAATGGTATCTGAAAATGTTTCCATCATTTCATGTTATGTTGCTATAGAGGTAACTGGATAGTGACGTCACCCTGGGTAGCTTTCGGAATGTCATACCTGTATTGTTATACCATGGTCAAAACCTTATTTCTAAGGAGACGCTTAGGTGCAGCAGTAGACTGTTGAAAGTTGTGAATGTGATTTAATTATAATGAGAGAGATGTTTCACAGATTTTGCGGTGTCCTAAACGCTAAGCAAGTGGGTCTAGTCACAGCTATAGAAAGGGTGATGGAGCACGTCTACATGAACGCTCTTGCACACCCGAGCAGCGATGGTGAAGAGGACGAAACAAGGTTTCCAATAGTCAAAAACCAGCTTTTACCTGGTTTACGTTCATTCTGTAGCGCTTTAAAAGGTTTGTCTTGTATTGATAACGTCATATATGTTATGGTGTGCATACTATAACAGTGATTCTAAACAGTGATTTTTACTTCAGTTTGTGAAGACGTATGTAATCAGATAAATCTTTTCGATGATGGTCAAACCATTATGGCGGAACTCCAAGATCACACTCAACTAAAAGACTTGGCGAAAAATCCAACTACTATAACATTGTTAGAGGAACGAGTAAATGAATGGATCAAAAAAGTGATGGAGGTAATTGGAATTATGTTATACATTAATAATTGGTGTCACCTACTATTATTTCTTGCACACTTATGAGGAGGACAACTCCTATGGCAAATTACGTCAACAAGTTTAAAGCAAACAGACAAGTCTAAAACAATTTTTTTAAACAAGTCTCTAATAGAATATATTAGACAAATTATATTATCGCGGTTAATCATTTTCAACCCCATTGCAATATAGTCGAAACGTCCATTTTCATAAACAAATTACGTTAACGCATTAATTTGTACCTATATTATAATTCTATATTATTTGTAAAGCCAGGTCTCCACCGAACAAATGTTGTCAATTTTTGTGTTGTTAACATGTGTTGGTGACAAAAGTTTCTGTAATTTCCTTGTGTTGGCAACAAAATTTTTAACTAATGTTGAGAACAGTGTATCCGTTTTTGGCGGTAAATGTCAAAAGAATACGCTTGTTGCAAATATTTATTGGCTCTATGGTGACGCTTAGTTCGAATGTTTTTAAAATTGTTGGCGACTCAGTGTAGACACAATGTAAACAAAAGTTGGCGATTTTTTGAAATGTTGCAAACATTTGGAAACACTGAAATTTCTAACAATTTTGGTAGAGACGCGCCTTAAGAGAGGTCCTTGTCCCGTTGATGATGATTGTGAAAGCTTTTTATAGGCTCTGGTGTACTTTTAAACAGGTTAGCAAGATTTAAAGCTAGTTTAAAGTTATCGGAGCTTGTTATTGACCGTTAAGGAATTTATTTGTATCGAACCAAACCCTAGAGCAAAATAAATTTAAACCACGGTTTTATTTTCTTTCTCCAACTTTCGGCATTTGTGCCAATCCATTATTGTTATGTTATTTTGAAAACAGATTCTTAGTGAGAGCGAACAGTTGAGACGAGAAGTAGACTCTAGTGGTCCTCAAGATGAACTGGAGTATTGGAAAAAGCGAGGTGCACAATTCTCACAACTCGTCTCGTATTTACAGGTACATTTAATAAAAAAAAACTTTTACATTAAAAAAAAATTAACATTTTTTTTCTTTGATCTTTCATCATTATTTTATTCTACAGTAACTAATAATATATAACACACAAATACGCATATGAGATATAAAAAATAATAATATCTAAGTTCGAACAAACAAAAAACAATATTTTATATAAAACATCATCATCAATCATTTTTTTTATAAAACGGCAGGATAACGAAGTACAACTAACGCTGTCATGTTTACAAATCAATAATTCTAAGATCATCAGATTATGGCGAGAAACCGACCATAAAATAACATTTTGCTATAACGAGGCCAAAGATAATGCAAAATTTATTCAAGCGATGGAGAAGTGTTGTCATTCTTTGTATTTGGATGATCCTGTGAAGATAAAGGACTCGATATTGAGTTTGTTGCAAACTGTGAGGCTAATACATAGCGTGTCTCAGTTCTATAACACTTCGGAAAGAATTTCTTCGTTGATGGTCAAGGTACGTAGGCGATTTACTACCTAAACGGAGAAATATAATTTTTTATGGTGTACTAGAATCGCAGTGGCGTTTTTCGTCAATAAAGTTATATTTTTTTTATCTGGTAGGCGGGCAAACGAGCAGACGTATCGCCTGATGGTAAACGATTACCGCCACCCATGGACACCTGCAACACCAGATGCGTCACAAGTGTGTTGCCGGCTTTTGGGGGAGGGGGGAGATAGGGGAAGTATCCTCCGGTATCCTCACTCACTCGGTGAAACACAGCGCAAGCACTATTTTACACTGGTTTTCTGTGAGGCCGTGGTATCACTCCGGTCGAGCCGGCCCATTCATGCCGAGGCGTGACTCTTCCACGGAGGTATTTAAAGCTCCTTTCCAAGAAGAGTTCTATGTCCAGCAGTTGACTGTTAAAGGCTGTTGATGATGATGATGAAGAATAGTACATTGTTCACCAAGGGAGGAATGGGACCGATTAGTAGCGAGGGAGCAGTTTGTGGCCCGAAGGCGCAGCCTAGGGCCACAATACTCCCGAGGTAGGAATGGGACTTTCACCCGAGTGCTACACAGTGCTTTATACTACACCTGTGAGGAACATTTAAAGACTTGTATTGTAGAAAGTATTTAAATCAAAACGTAAGACACCATGTAAAACACAATTTAGCTTAGAATTTGACTGATATTTCGCGCTTCTTTTTTTTATTCTTCACAAAAGGATGTCAGTGGCACGGAGATTCCATATTTAAATTATATGAAAACTCCTTGGGCAGGCGCGCGCCACAGATAAGATAACACATGAGAAATGTAAATTCATACAACTTTCTCTCCCGCTAAAACACGTTAGAAATGGATTTTCATACATTTTTTCCTCCCGCTTATTCAGGTCAAGGAAAAGACTAACGTTCTCTTTTCATTTTCAGGGAATAATGACTACTGTTCCGATCAGGTGTAGTATAAATATATTTTCCTCATATCATTTACTTGAAATTGAGAATACATATTATAGTTAGTTAATGTAGAGATATGCCTACTGCCTACGTTAGTAAAATATGGTCGTAAGTCCAACTTGCATTCTCATAATTTTGTAAAAGTGAACCTGGACTAATGACTAACTAGCTGAGTGCTAGTAGCCTAAGTAATTCCATATATCATCAGCTATCTGCCAGTGAAAGTCCCGTTAAAACCCGTTCCACTGATTAGACGGAACTAGCAGACGGACAGAGAAACCGAAACAATTCAAAAAAATATATTTTGGATGTAGGTAGCGTATATTTACTGACTGCCTCGTTGGTCTCGCTGTTGGCGTGTGCGACTGCTGATCATGAGGTCTCGGGTTCGATTCCCGGGTCGGATCAAATGTTTGTATGATCTACAAATAATTGTTTCGGAGTTTGGGTGTTTTCTTTGTATAATATGTATGTTTTTACAAAAAAATGTATATATGTATTTGTATTAGTTGTCTAGTACCCATAACACAAGCTATGCTTAGCTAGGGACTAGATGGCGTTGTGTGTTAGATGTCCGAAAATATATTTTTATTTATGTAATAGCATTTCACTGGTATTTACTTCCAGAAGCATTTAGTGAAAATTACAAACAGATACTTCAAATTCATTTACTTCTATAGAGAAAATATTATTTAACTTCCCAAGTGTCATAACTCGGTGTATGTGGGTCTGCTGATGATCCCGATGTACATGAATACAGTACAGTTGTGGGTAGGATTAGTCTCAATAATTAATTTTATTATTTATTTATTAACTTTTATTATTAATTCTCAGATAACAAATCAAATGATCGAAACTTGTAAACAGTACATAACCTGCCGTTTTAAAGAAACCATTTGGTCACAAGAAAGGTCTTATGTTCGAGACAAGTTGATTCATTGCATTAATTTGAATAGAACGTACAGAGAAACCTACCTGTTTGTAAAAAATCAGGCATTTCTACCCAACACAGAACAGTTCAGCTTTTCAGAAAATTATGTATTCGGCAAATTTGATACTTTTTGCAAGAGATTAAATAAAATTATAGCTATGTTTGACCTAATGGATGATTACAACAATTTATTCGCGAAAAGGATGGAAGGCTTGCTTCTAGGGGAAGGTGAGTTGTGGTTGGTAGTTTTATGTTCTTTTGGTAAAGAAATATAATTATGTAATTAGTGCTTAAACAAAATAGCTTTTCCGACTACTCTCACTGTTTTCAATAAGTAAGTCCTCGTATAACTAAGCTTTTGGACGCATTTCTACAGAGTACAATGAAACTTGGAACCACTATACAATATAATAATGAAAAAAAAAGAAATAGCAAAACAAACATGTTCACTATCATCAATAAAATATGTAGTTAAATAACAAGCGGAAAATATGAAACAGAAGCATTAAGCTACGTCACAATTTTAAAGCATTAGAATGCTGAGAGCAGATTTGTTGACTAAAATTTCTTCGTGATACTAATAGGTCTTTACCTATGAAATTGCCGTTTTGCATACAATAAGTGAAAGTACTTATTTTTTCAAACTTTTTTATTTCTGTTATTCGAAGTAATCACCCATGCAATCGACGCATCTTTGCCAACGCAATGGCAGTTTATTGATGCCCTTCTTGTAAAAATCAGCTGGACGGGAGGCAACAAACTCTTCAAAGGCATTTTGTACTGCCTCTCGGGAATTGATTTTTTTACCCACTAAAAAGTTGTCTAAATTTTGGAAAAAGTAATAGTCGGTAGGTGCAAGGTCTGGTGAGTATGGCGGATGAGGGAGAGCTTCCAACCCCAGCTCTTGCAGCTTGGAGACTGTCTGTTGCGCAGTATGGGGTCGCGCGTTGTCGTGAAGGAGCAGTGGGGACGACCGATTGACCAAAGCTGGATGCAGATGTGCAAGCTTCTCCATCATTCTCTCCAGTTCTTCACAGTACACATCTGCATTAATGCTCATGCCGTTTTGTAAAAAGCTGTGGAGAATCACAGCCGCACTAGACCACCAAACAGTCACCATCACCTTTTTAGGGGTCATTTTTGGTTTAGGGCATTGCTTTGGTGCTGAACCAGGGTCTAACCAACTTGCTGAGCGCTTTCGATTGTCGAACAGAATCCATTTTTCATCGCACGTAACAATTCGTTTCAAAATTCCTTCATTTCTTTGCCTGTTGAGCAGCGCAAGGCAGGTTTCGACACGTACGTTGCGCTGGCGATCGTTAAGGTCGTGGGGCACTCATCTATCAAGCTTTTTTACCTTGCCAATTTGTCGCAAATGGATCAATATTGTTTTGATGCTTACATTAAAAGCTGCTGCTAGCTCAGCTGTAGATTAAGTTTCGTCAGCTTCCACAATCGCCTTTAATTCATTATTGTTAACCAAAGTCTCCGGACGGCCACGAGCTTCATTTTTCACGTCAAAATTTCCAGAACGGAACCGGGAAAACCAATAACGGGTTGTGCGTTCGTCTGTACAGTTCTCTCCGTAAACGTTTTTGATGTTACGTGCCGTTTGTGTCGCGTTGGTGCCACGACGGAACTCATATTCCATAATTACACGAATTTTTAAAGTATCCATTATAACGAAAAATGTTCAAATGTAATGAAAATACAACGCTAATCAAAAAACAAAAGACTGAGTTTGTAAATAGAATGTCATGGTTTTAAAACAAAATTAATTTGAATTTAGAATTCAGAGCCATTACAAACTTTTTTTTTACTTGAAATGACCAGTACCGAAGAACGGCAATTTCATAGGTAAAGACCTAATATACTTCTTTCGGCCACATTAGAACCTAGTATTAGGTAACCAGTTTTCCTATTGGAATCTAAGTTCCAAGAAAGAAAACATCAATATTTCTGAGTCTGTATATACACACATCAAAAGTGTCTAGGGATCAAGCATTTTTATGCGGATTTCTTGAGATTGAGATGTGGCTTTGGCCCTGGCCTGCTCAGTCGCCAGACTTGAACCCGATTGAGCATGCATGGGATATGCTACAGAGAAGAGCTCTGCCGAATATGGAGGGTATCCAGTCGCAAGAAGACCTTTTTTTGTTGTTGCAACGAACATGGGCGGCCATTCCACAGCGTGATTTGGATGAACTCATTTTGAGTATGCCAAACCGATTCTTGTGTTGTTAGTGTTCGCGGTAGAAACACGGATTATTAATTGTTTAAGTTACCTAATAAAATTTTAAAGAAAACTGTTATTTCAGTCTTTTTTTCGAACTTTAATGTTAGTGGTTCAAATGTCAAAAATACCTTTATTAGGAAAATGGCAAATTTCTTTATTAATGCAAAGGTGACTTGGTTTATCGTTACTGTGACAAACGAAAACACTTTATTTGATGAATCCTTAAAGAAAATTTTAATTAATATCAATCAGGAGAAAAGTTATTGCAAAAATATATGTTGATCCCTAAAAACATTTGTTGATCCCTAGACACTTTTGATGTGTGTATTATATTGAAAGCGTTTCAAAACAAGATCCAACATTCTGTGTTGGTAACCACTTTCGAAAATAAAATTGATTTCTTTAATGGAAACAATGTTTAGAAACAAGTAACAATTATTAAAAAAAACCCGACTGTATCAATATCTGCCATCTTTATTAAATTCAGGTTTTTTAAATATTTTTTTTAGTTTCGATGTACCCAGTATCACTCTCACAACTAAGACGAATTTATTGACTCTACTCACATAAAAATACGACGACAAGCCGTTCAGGCTCTGCCGCAGTAGTATTAATATTTCTTGTAAAAATGCGGGCAATCTTAAATTGGTTTTGACATACTTTTGTTCCTAGACTTGGAGGAGGCTATTCACACCTTTGAAGAAGCTAAAAAAGCAGTGACAACATGCCAGTACGACTATCTAGACTATAGGAATAATGAATTTGATAAAGACTACAACACATTCGAAGATAAAACGAATGCTCTTAGAGAATCCATTGGTAACACAATTGAGGACAATTTTGCAACAGTATGGGAGACACCACAAGGTATCAAATTCTTGACAAGGTTTGAGAAGGTACATTTTTAGATCCTAATAGAATCGTATACTTTTATTTTTTCTTAATAGTAATTTTTGTTTCTTGGCGATTTTTAACAGGTCAGTCAAAAAATTCAAATAACCAAACTTGGTGAAAAGTATGGCAGAGTCCTCAAGTACTGTGAGAAAGAGGTGGACAAGATAACTAAAATGTTTAAAAGGCAGAGAGAAGATCCACCTCTGCCACGAAATTACTCTCCTGTCGCTGGTAATTGTTAAATTGTGTTTGAATTTAGGTTTGTCATTTGACTTTAGCTATTGTCACGCAGAAGACAGAGCCCGTAACTGTCATTTTATAATAAGAATCGCTGAAGGTTTATTATCATTTTATAATTTGACGAATACAAGTACTAATTTTATTCATTCGTTCCTACCTCTGGTGGGCTTCGATCGTGGCTAATACTATCAAACTCCACAGCCACACGCACTCGGTGCGATAGATTCTGTTTGACCAATGTGTTAGCATAATAATAAATAATAATAAATATTTCGGATATCTAACACACAACGCCATCTAGTCCCAAGCTAAGCAGAGCTTGTGTTATGGGTACTAGACAACTGATATAAATATATATATATATATATTTTTTTAAATACAAACATATTATACATAGAAAACAACCAAACTCCGAATAATTATTTGTAGATCATACAAACATTTGGTCCAACCCGGGAATCGAACCCGAGACCTCATGATCAGCAGTCGCACACGCCAACCGCAAGACCAACGAGGCAGTCATAACATAGCTGCATCGATGGCATGGATGATTATTTTAATAAATTAGAGTGGACCAAAGTAATTTTGTATTTGCTATGTAAATATTCTGAATTTACAAATAATTATTAATACTTAAATAGCCTTAAGACAATAATCTAAACTTAAGACCATAAAATATATGAATCTGAATTAATGCTACTCTTGTGTACTGTTTTAAAGCTTTGGGTACTTTTAAGGTCGAATAAAATGGTCCCGCTGCTTGATGCACAATATGACAGAAACAGTTGAGAGTGTATGCGCGCATCCAGTGCTCAATGCTTTACCCGCGTCTGCAGACATGATGAGGAAGTACAGCAACACCAGATCATTGATACAAAGTTACGAGGAAACCATGAAAGCCGTGTGGATGAATCAAAACGTGAGTATTAAAGCATGCGATTCAACTGGCTTTCTTTAAACCTCATGGAATGTATATTGCACAGAAATACTGAGAATACTAAGGTCGCGTACACGAACTCAGCGGAAGCGGAGCGGGCAGCGGCACATTTAAATGGTGTACGAGCCCGCACCAGTGTAGCGGTGTCAGCTAGGGATGGAATAAAGTAGCAAACACCTGTGATTAATGATTTTTAAACTTATTAATGTTTTGATTTTTCCAGATTTATTCACTTATTGAAACTACAATTTTAATAGTTAATTAAAATTACATTTTAATCATCTTTATTATTTGTAATAATATTGTTCTTTCTGTGATCTCCTATGTGAAGGACTACTTAATACCTCTTTAATCTTCTTTACTTTTCTAAGGTTATAAGGCCTTAATATTTTATGAAAAGAAAATTTCGGTGATCCATTACATCTTTGTGTATAACTTATAAGTTACGACAGTCGCCCAATGATCACTGTCACAGCAGCAGTACGGATAATCTCGGTTGAGCTCGCAATAAGTAAAAGCATTCAACCTAAGTTTAAAAATGGCTGCCGACCTGAATTAGCAAATCATTGCAACGATTTTCGAAAGGACACCAATAAGGAACAGGAAAGATATAAATCACAAGAATAAGAGGGTTATTAACCAGTCATGGGCAGAAATAAAAAACGAACTGAACATGAAAAGTAAATATATATGTATTAAAATGTCTTATTAAGAAACTAAAGTAATATTATTTATTAAAAAAATTAGAAATGAAAGGTAATTCTTTTCTATTTTTTCAAGTCCCCTTCGAAGAACAAATTAAAGAACGTACAATAAAGTCAAATAAAAAGTAACGCCTGAAAACCAGGAAAGGTTAAAGAAAGAGCCTACGCTAAGAATTAGGAATCATCCGGGCACTAAGAATTTGATCGGGCATAAAAAATACAGTTCGACGTATTTTGTGATAAAAACTTATAAATTATTCTGCAGATTTGTTGCAGCGACGATGACTTATGAACATGATATTGGTTGTATGATTTTAGAAAAATAAATAATATTATATAATAAACCACAATCAAACAAAATATTATCAATTGATTACTGACCAAACATTGATCGAGTTCACTAGTGATTTCAAATCTCTCGTCATTAATTTGCGACATCTCTCTTCCGTATCAAGCTATAATTTACGAAGGAAATTCAAGATATTTTTAAGGCTATTAGATTTATACATTTTTTTATAGGGCTTGGGTTGTACGATTTTAGAAAAATAAATTTAAAATTCTTATCTATGATGCTATTACATAAGTAGGTATCCCCTTTTTTTTCTGTGCGGAAATCCCCTCGGATATCACCGACGGGTGGTTATGTCGGACTCGAACCGAATAAAAACCGCACACCATCTCGGGTACTGGAAGCCGGGGAACCAGGTGCACCCTCGAAAGGAAATCCCTGTAACCCCGACGTACATCGGGCCACCCGCAACTTGTAGGTGGCCCCTCCTGTGTAGGAACCCTAATACCTATTCACAATAGGGCGCGAGCACTATATAGAACTCGCACTGCCGCCCTGGCCTGCTTCTGCTAGGGTGACTGGCTTGCGCTTATGGAGGACGGAGATCATTTAGCGATCTCCGGTGCCTGAGTCGTCTGCGGTTCCTGGCCCGTTGCCGGGCCTGGCGGACAGGGAGATTCCTAAACCTCTCCCGGTCCCGGAGTAGGTATCCCCTAATGAAACAAAATATTATCAAATATTGATCGATTTCTGTAATTATTTGAAATCACTAGTATTATTTTGTGAAATCTGTCATCAAGCTATATTTGAAGAGGTAAAACTTCTCATAACACAACACTAAAACGGTTTAGCCTTTCCACTCCGCTGCCGCCGCCCCTCCGCCCCCTGCTGACTTGAGCTTGACTGAATAGCCGAAAAAAGTATTTGGTGTGATCTATTTTCAGTAGAATTGCTTAACTGTATTAGGATACTTCTTTAGAGAGTTAGTCTTTATTAATACTAACTGCACCCCGCGGTGTTACCTGCGGTTGTTGTTGTAAAAGTATAACAAATACCGTGGAGCGAAGCTAGTCTTTTTTTCTCTGCTATCAATTAAGACGCTAGACAAATACATATGAGTTACATTTAGCTAAGCTTGTTTTCAATTAGCAATCAAGTTATATATATAATATACTAGCTGACCTACGCAACTTCGTTTGCGTCCAAACTACCATCCACCGTTTTAACGCGAAAAGGGGGTTGATTTCTAAAAATACATTATTAGTACACCTCCACACCATCTATAGAGCATACATTTTAAAACTTTCAACCCCCGTTTTTCCCCCCATAGGGGTGGAGTTTCGTAAAATCCGTTCTTAGCGGATGTGTAAACCCTATAAGGAACCTACCTGCTAAATTTCAAGTTTGTAGGTGTTATAGTTTCTGAGATTTCGTGATTAATAAGTGAGTGGTATTTCAATTTTATATATATAGATAAATATTATTTAAACTGCTTCTTGTTTATATATATAACGGCGCTTCGATATTTTAAGAGTGGCAAGAAACGTGAAGACTGGCAGCTAATATTTTGACAAGCACTGGTGACCGTTTCTTGACACTGACGCAACTCCGGGCTCTCTTAGGAGAAGAAATAAGACGTGTTCGGTGGAGCGTCGTATTCTAATTATTGTTGATTGTAATTTTATCCACATTTTGTTAAAATAATAATTGTTGCATTGTTAATTATTTACAATACATGGTTTTACTTCTCCTCGCCCGCTTACCCACGATAGCTCGGCGGCAGTAATGAACCCTGAACTGAATAATGGTGACCATGTGTCTGTATCAGAAGTGGGATTTGAAGGGCTTAACTTCCGAGGAGAATAGCCGTACGCAATCTTCAGCACAGGCATCAGAATCAAGCCTGTCTCGACAGATGGAATTGTTTAACTCCCGAATGATGGCTATATCGCAGCCGCAACCTTCAGGCAGCACGTCTAACCAGTTAATCGAGTTTGATCCTGGTGGCAACGAAGCGGATATCGAGGGTTGGTGCAATGTGACAGAAATTGTTGTCAACAGCCGTAAGTTACTAGGTGCAGAAATACTTTTGTTATTTACGCGTGCACTCAAAGGCCGAGCTGCTACATACTTAACATGACTGCAGGCATCGCAGCTAACATGGCCTCAAATAAAAGAAGTATTGCAAGCAAAGTTTACTAAACATATGCTGCCACAAGATTACTTCGATGAAATTCTACGTTTCCAAGTTGATGTTAAAGAAACTGTCTGAGATGACATGTCTGATGAGATGTCTGAAGACGTTACAAGGGGATTTGTATCTGCCGGTTTATGCAAAAAGGAAGCCGTGATTCGCCATGAGCTCCACTCCTACAACCTGACCACTAGATCTCAACTTTTTCGCATTCTCAACGGCGACTCGATTCAGCGAATCATGTTTCATGGGAACATGTCATCGCTACGGCACTTCGGGTCACAAAGCGAAAGACTGCCACAAGCGAAGAGAAGAGTCTGCTACTTTAAAGAAGACGCACAACCAAACATCCAGATTCGCTGATAAACCAAGACCAAACACCTGCTTCGCGTATGGACGACCAGGATATTTGGCATTGGCGTGTCCAGATCGAGCGGGTGGCAGCGGAGCAGCAGCGGTCAAAGAAGTCCATGTGTGTGAACGCAAGGCATAGAGGAACACTTTGACTATATCATCCGGTGAGCCAGTTTCCTTTCTTTTTAATAGTTGATCTGCTTGTTCATTGGTAACCAACATATACGCCAAGAAGTTCCCTGGTACTGCACAAAATGATTTAGTCTATCTGACGGGCATTGGTAGGGGGAATGTAGAATATATTTCCCAACTTGTTAACCCCGTCAATGTTCAAGGCTTCTTGCTCTCAGTGTTGTTTCACATAGTAACTCATGGCACTATTGCGGAACCAATCATTATAGGTAGGGATATACTAGAGGGTAACATACGCTTGCATTTTCTCACCGTAGAGAAGTTAATTTTTCTGAAAAATCTAGCATCACATCTTTGATTTTATGAATACTGATACAGACTAACGAGGTAATGACAAATTAGCATTGATTAGAAATTTAGAAAAATATAGTAAGTTCATCACGGACGGTATACCAACGCGATGGGTTACGAGCAAAATCATTAGGAATATCAACCTTATCATTGCACGCTGAACCTGAGCCCTGTTTAGACTTAGACACCATTGGGTATGACTTCCGAGAATATCAAAAAGGCTGCTTCGTCAGAAGTAAAACGCTTCAACCAGGGTAGAGCAATATGAGACCATTCAGTGTAGGCTACATTTGCTTTATCAAGTTTAGCGAGCGTAACCAAACTACAGCGAAACTTCAAAGGTCATTTTTACGATTGTCAAGGTACTAGATCACGATAGATACGAGCTGAGAGACATTGATGGGTCTAACCGAACTTATAAGTACGCCCGTGAAAACTTGCGTGCAGTACCCAGGCGCTACGATGGACTGATTGATGTAGCTGATGATTGTAGCTACTTCATTAAACAATGAGGCAGAGGAGGCCGAGACGGCGGAAATCCATAATAATAAGAATGGAACGGTAACATCCGATGATGATAGTGATATGGTATCGGTATCTAGTTGTAAACTACTTTGACGGCAAACTCTGACACCCTCTCAGCCTCCGAACATGATGAGTAGTAAATAGTTAGTTTGTACAATTGTGTAAACCCTGTACTTTTATTGAGAATCGATCTAGAGCCTACGGCACTGGATAGGCAGTTGGGAGTGGCGTAGTTGATCAAGGGGGCTGTCCTAAACCGGGTCGATGCCTCTGATCAGACTACGTGTTATGTAGTGTAACTACACTACATACCACGTAGTACTGATCGCCTGGGCTGGCCTAAACCGGGTCAATGCCCACGGTCAGACTACGACTTTTCTGGTGTGAGCTGGATGGCAAGAGATTGGTTTGGGACTAGGCTATACGGGTTGACGTTCCGAGCCAGTTGATTGCAGCAGCTGTGTGTGGTTATCATGACTGGTGGAAGGGGCGCTGACGGGCTGTCCGGTCCATCGCACCATGCGAGTTGGTGGGTGGTCGAAGGGGCGCCTAAAGTCAGTTGTACGCCCAGTGTGTTTAACTCAGATGTAAGGGGTGAAGATCGAGATCTTTTTAAACAGGTGTCATGAATCGGTAGCTAGTCAGGGATGGGCGAGCATGCCCAGACGTGTGCTACAGAACTGTATTTGGTCTTTGCAGATAAATCGAGGCGTGAGGTGTCGCACGAGGACGTGCGATTGTCAGTCTGGCCGTGACGGCGCTTCGATATTTTAGGAGTGGCAAGAAACGTGAAGACTGGCAGCTAATATTTTGACAAGCACTGGTGACCGTTTCTTGACACTGACGAAACTCCGGGCTCTCTTAGCAGAAGAAATAAGACGTGTTCGGTGGAGCGTCGTATTCTAATTATTGCTGATTGTAATTTTATCCACATTTTGTTAAAATAATAATTGTTGCATTGTTAATTATTTACAATACATGATTTTACTTCTCCTTGCCCGCTTACCCACGATAGCTCGGCGGCAGTAATGAACCCGGAACTAAATAATGGTGACCATGTGTCTATATATATATATATATATATATATATATATATATATATATATATATGCATTATTAAACTGCATGATGATGCTACATAAATGAGCGCAATGCCTATGAATAAAAATTTTGAACCACTTTTTATAAATAAAGCGCCCAAAGATCTCAAATGTAGAATACTTAATAAGAACTGAACAAGTTCAAAACAAAGTAAAACCGACTTCATAAAGCCATTTTACTGCAGTATATATTTAGACCGGTCATAAAGCAAAATTCACAAGATAAGGGTTCAAGTTACACTAGAAAATGAAATAATTCAATATATTCAACCACCACGCGATTTTACTATACGTATTTATAAAATATACTTAGTAAAAAAGAAACATAATATTATATAGTTAATATCAGCGGCAAAACAGGCGTTTTTGAGTTATCGGTACTAGGATAGCATAAGACATGAGGACGTAAATCCTTGAAAGAGGGTGAAGACAACACAAGGATTGGGGCTCAGTTCCTACCCCTATTTGAAACCTCCCACAAAAAAGGGAGTGACGCGCAATTGCCTTACCCCAATCCTCTCACAAAGTGAGAGGTGAACTAAATATGTGACCGACTCTTCTAATGCGTGAATACTCTCAATCGCCTTGTTACATTCTTGCAAACCTGTGACGACAGATTGTTGTTCACTGTTATTATCGTCTATTACACATTTATGCTACCTTAGTGTCGGTGCTGGTAAAAGCCTAAAATTATGATAAATTTCAGTGGCAATACGGGCTTTTACAATCGGTATTAGGATTGCATAAGACGAGGGAGGTTTAGTAGTGAAAGAGGGCGATGGCAATAAAGGACGTAAAGGTAGCGTGCAGTTACCGTGCACCTACTGAAAACAAAAAAACGAGAACCGAAACCTCCCACAAAACGACGGAATACACTAAACCACCGCCCGCCTAACCCGGTCTTTCTAACAAAAAAAAAGAAAAATATCAGATCTCATGTAGAGAAAAGCTTCTGAATCTACACGCCCTAACTCTACCAACCCTAACTTCACAAGCTCTACATCTCAGTAAAAATGTATGGCTTCGCCGTTCCGCTACAGTCACGAAACAAAACGAACGCCTCTTGTGTTTGCAAATAAATATCTAGTTTCTGAAGTAATGTGTTAAGCGAATATTTAGTTTCTGAAGTTAAGTTAAGTTTATTCATATATCTTTTTCACAGGGTAAGCCATATATATGCAGGGCAATATTTCTTATACATTCTTTCTTCTTTCGAAAAAGTCCGTATACCAAAAATAAAACCTCTAGCATGAAAACTAGTGAAAGCCTCATATAAACTTCCAGCCCTCAAATTGGGTGTTGGGGGGCAAAAGTAATAGGTTGATGATTTGTTAAATTGTTTTTTAGATATCAATAAAATTCAAAGTATCAAAGCTATGCAATTGAAACTTTGTATGTTTAATTTAGTCTATTATTGACACCATATCCTGAGAATATGAATGATCTGGTATATCGGAAACCAAAGTTACGGCGCTTGGCGGGGACCGTGCGCCCAGATATGCAGCGAATTTCAGCGTAAAACAGGCGCTTTTAAGTAATCTCTACTAGGACTGCATAATTTGTGAGGACGTTTAGCAGTGAAAGAGACTGATGTTAATAGTGAACTTAGGGATGGGTTGACCCTAATCTGAATCCTCTCATAGAAAGAGGGATGAAGTAAATACGTGATAGACTCTTCTAACACGCGTGTTGTCCCAATAACCTTGTTGCATCCTTGCAAACCTGTGACAGATTGTTGTTTTATGTCATTAGCTCTCTTTCGCTCCATCTCTGTGTGTGGAAGTCGACTGTTTTATTGACTTATTCGGTTGTAAAACAGTACGTACCTAAAATTATAAATGATCAGCAGAAGTAAACTGAACTGTTAAACCATATTATTACGTTTTCCGTTAAATATACATTTTTATACTTATGGTTCGTTTCAATGAATTGAAATGTTTGGTTTTCAAATTATTTAGTAGGAAATAAGTAAAAAAACTACCAAAAAGACTGAATTATTTTACCAAGGAAATTAGATTAATTTGGGGAACATGAAAAACTATTCCAGGTTAAAATTTTCAGTAGATGATGATTTTCAATACACATGAAATAGTCTGTATTACTAAATATTAAGAAAATATTTTAATACATACTTGGAGGAGTGATAATTCAGCAGATGTTTGAATATCTTCAAATTATTCTACGTTCTTATAAATAACTAGCTGATACAGCAAACGTTGTTTTGCCATAAAAAAAATGGTTTATAAAAAAATAGATGTTGGTCGATTATCAGACCTACCCGATATGCACATCAAATTTCATAAAAATCTGTCCAGCCGTTTCAGAGGAGTATGGTAACTAACATTGTGACACGAGAATTTTATATATTAGATTTAATTTCCTTAGCAAGAAATGAAGAAATCTCGGCAATCCTAAATAAACTCAAAATATGCTATTTGGAAATGTTAGTTAATGAGTAGGTAACCAAAAATCCAATTACCAATATTGTTTGTACATTGATCAAAAAATGTCGGTTAAATATATAGTATCACCAGCATGAGTGCTAGGGAAACATGATTTAAAAAGAGTTTTATAGAACATCGAAAATTGTGTACTGTTAGTGCTTAGCAGTAGACTGCGAAAGGCTGATGATGAGTTATTAAGATAGAGTACAGTACATTTATTTGAAAAATAACTGTACTATACCCCATATTATCTAATAATTATAAAAATATAAACTGAATCTAGCATCTTGCAATAGCTTAAGCTCCTTTTTAATATATATTTTTATATTTACTTTTATATATTTCAGCAGCCAGTTTTATATATGGATTTACTGTTATAATTGCTACGGTCAAAGTTCTACGTTGTAGACGGCTACGCGTTATTGTACCTACGGCACGCCATTGTTCTATCGGCACATTTAAAATAACAGTGGCAAATCCGATTGTCGTTTTGGAAGGGTTTTATACCGCTTAGGGTAGGGCGGGATAAATGAGCATTAAAATAAGCACATAACATTTTATTTTGCTTAATGCGTACAAAAAAAATGGCGTGGAGACTACACGATATTTGGTTAAATAACTTAGCCATTGAAAATAGAAGGCCTTCTAATCAAAGGCCTTCTATTTTTTTTGTTTATTGAAATCTTAACATATTTAATTTATTCGCTACCTGATTCGCTACCTATAGGCAACTACAATGTGGAGAAAAAATAGTATCAATCTTTATTAATCTAATCTAATATAATATATAAAAGAGTAAGGTGACTGACTGACTGACATACCCAGAGATCAACGCACAGCCCAAACCGCTGAAGCTAGAATCCTGAAATTTTGCATGTAGGTTCTTTATATAACGTAAGTGAGCACCAAGAAAGGAATTTTCGAAATTCCACCCCTAAGGGGGTAAATCAGGGGAAGAAAGTCTGCGTGAGCGAAGCCGCGTGTAAAAGCTAGTCCTTAAATAGAAGTGTCTGTTTGTAATTTTAAATGAACACCTCAGGTCTCAGCTAGTTAAACATTTTAAAGCTGTTAAGCTATTAATTTGAAATTAGGTACAAACAGACACTTCATAAGTATAACATTGCGTATTATTACGTACTTTTGTTAAACTAGTAATATTGAAATAATAATAATTATAATGATAATAGATGCAATAAAGGGAATAATAGTTAATATATTAATTATATTATCTTTATAGTTATTAATTAAACGCCTGCGACATATACACAATATTCAGATTATTGCATATGTATTTAATTTTTTTTATGTCATTAGAGTCGGCATATTTTAGTTGACAAATATTTATGGATGCCTTCAGAAATTTCTTTTGTTATAAAACTTAAAAATACATATTGAACTTAATAAAAAAAATGAGAAACCTTTACGAAAGTACTGATTACTATTTTTGAAATATTCTCTAACTGTATTTGCATTTAATTCAGTCTCATTGGTAGTTTTGTAAATTAGACAGAAATATATTAAGTAATATGGAATGTAAACAGTTACATAACTAATGATTTATTTTATTTTTCAGTTATGGGATGTTGACGACAGCTTGAACAACACGCTATTGCGAATTGACGATTCGGGATGTGTTGTCGTGAACTTGGATCATGCCGTGCGACTTTTAATTCGCGAGTCAGACTGTTTGGTCAAGATGGGCGTTGATTTGCCCATCGTCTGTCACTCCTTGTACGCTAAGAAGAATTACTTTACACTTGTCAATGATTCTCTACAAGTAAGCATCGATGACGACTCTTTCTATGACTTTTTTTCTTCAGACGTAACATATACAGACATAATATGACGTTGGACCTGAGATTTATTATGTTAATAAGTTAGACATTAAAATAAATGAATAAATGAATTTGACTGATATTACTAATTTCTTATTAAATAATTCGATTTGGCATAATGTAACTTATTACAATAGTACACTCATACATTATGTCATATTGTCAAACTTTTAATTCATCAAACGCTTTGGCCCAGTATATCACGCCGACCAATAAATTACTTACTGGCAGTATAACCAAGTACTTAAAACAAATATTGGTGTTGTAACAGAAGAATACGGTTCACGGTGGTTTTTACAGGGGCGGAGGGTCGTGTTTTAAAATACATAATTTTGTATTTTTATATTATCGTTAACAGTTGCGCATATAGAGAGCTGATATAGCGTTATCTTCTTTTTTACAGTTCCTTCTTCAAGATTACCTACGTTCTGTTCGCCGTGTCAAACTTGAAGTACGCCCTTTATTTCTCCCACAAGTGGTCCGACTTTCGTCTCTGTTACTACCAGGTCTACGTTCGGTATGCTGGACTAGTGATGACTGGCGCGAATTCATAGACAAAGCCAATACCGCTATTAATAGTTTCGATGTTTTGGTGACACGAGTCCATGATATATATACCAACAGAATTATCTATATGCTGAGTGGCATGCAAGACGTTTGTCTTATCACCTTGCCTGGTTAGTACATAATGCATATAACCCAAGCTTTAATATGCATGTTCGGTAAACGGAATATTATAATAATTGCGCTTATCTTTTGTAGAGGAGACTCCTTGGTCGGTGGAAGAGTTTATCGAGAATGTTGAAACTGGATGTCGGTAAATACATTACAAGTGTTTTAATATTCAAATAGAGTCCGTATAGAGAGTAAGACTGCTGGGATTAAGATTGGTTCAAAAAAAGTTTACGTTTATACGATATATAAATTAATACGAGTATTAGTTCTGTAATAGATCTTCAATTGAGTAATTCACTCGTTTTGTGTATCCAATATATATAAAAATCGATGCCACTTTTCGTTGTAATTTTATAACTCAAGAACGGGCTCACCTATCCAAACCAAATGTTTAGACTTTGCTCGGACTATTTAGTAGATGGTTTATGTTAAGTTTGCACAAAATCGGTCGAGCGGTTCTTCATTTATCACATTTTTTGTAACAAATGAACGGGCAATAGGAGACGTAAACGACGTTGCGTGGGTCAGCTAGTATTGTACAGCTTTCTATAGTTTCAAATGTATGAAAAATATATTCTGTATTAAATGTAAAACAGCATAAGAAATGCATATACAACAATATTATGTCTTTAGTTTTATATATTGTTATGTCGATATAATCGTCCATTAGCCTTTCACATAATTATGAAGTAGATAAAATTAGTTTAGTTTCGGTTAATAGTAGTCTACACTTAATGCTCAATTTTTATGGTATCCACAGTATTCATAGACTTCTAAAGTGAGAGTTTGTTATAAATTGTTCTAGTAATGCGTGCGTTGAATTGAATCGTAAGAGTTTGATGGTGGAAGAGGCCGTAGAAGAGGTTCTCGATTTAGTTAAAAAAGCAGCTCACCAGATCCAACCAACCGAGATCAATCCAGATTTTGAGTTTCTTATCGCTGAAGGTATATATTTAAACAAATTTCAAAAATCAAAAGTTATTGTGTTCTATACTCCGAATTTTAATATAACACCCGTACCAGTGTACCTAATTCATAAATTTTTGATATTATTTATACTTATTGATTATCTCTTATTTTATGTATGGCCCGTCAAAATGACTGTACTCTACTTGATGGAAAGCATAAGCAGAATCCAAGAGTGGTGGCCACCATACTGCGAATGCAGACAACAATGCGACCCACACCATGGCGGCCTAGTGATGCTTCTGCATCTTTTAGTCTAGTCAACAAGTATGGAACTTGTTGACTAGACTATTTGGGCTTCTACATGAAATATCCATCATATGACTTATCAATGATATTATAGTATAGTAGAACTAAAGAATTATAGTATAGTAGCATTTAGTGTGTTGTCTTTGAAATATGTTTGTAATACCCCTAGCTAGTTAATGCAAAAACTCAATTCTTTGCTTTCATATTCCCCTAGTACAGTCACCTCACCACACATGCTGCATGTTTCGTTGCGAGATCGCGTGTGTAGTGTGTGCATAGTTGAGCCGTGCATCAATCTGATTTGTCTCACTTCCTGGCTTTTTATGATGCTCTGGTACACAAAACTATTCCACCCGGTAGACTTACTATATAAATTATAATCGTAACCATGATTTCTTTTAGCTTATTTTATGACTTGCTATCAGGGTCTAAACTTTTTGTATTATTTTTAAACAGTAAAATAATAAGGTGTTAGTCCTCAGCATACCTACAATTTATATTTCTCGCAATATTCTACCGCATAGCTGTGAAATAATAACTCAATGATATTTTAATTATTATTTATTGTTGCTTTTTTTAAATCTTGACAGCCCATTTAAAAAATGTAAATATTTTAGATGATAGTCCGACGGGCAGTGCGGCTGCATCGACAATTAACGATTCGTCTAGTGGCCAGCAGGACTGGTCGGCGGTATGGGAGTGCTTTGAAAGCCCTCACAGGTTGTTATCTATGCCTGCCGGTGGCTTATCGAAGAGTATGCAGGTAGGTAGTATAATTTTGAGAAAATTTCATGTCATTTATTCTAAGCTAGATCCGCCTGCGAATTTGTCGGTTATCTAGGCAAAGAGTGGCCTATGTGCTTCCTTAAGAATCAAAGTACCCAATGCCGACTTTCCCGTTGTGACGACTTTCATAAAATATCATACATCTCTTACCTTTATGCCGAATTTTCATGAATCATTAATATTCGTATATGCCGACTTTTTCATTTTACTAAAATTTCTTACCGTTTTGATAGATTTTCAAAATTTCTCAATAAGAGTTTTTGTTCTGCCGAGTTTTGTACATTGCCAAACAAAATGTTAATTACACTTTTTTCCATATAGTAGTTATTACTAAATATTAAGAGATAGACAAAAAAGAAATACAAGAGGTTGAAGTATTTACATTCTTTACCTTTAAATTAATGACATTTTCTAGATGATTCATAAATATTGAGATGTCTTGTAGCGAAGGGAATAAGAACAATGTAATATTGTGCTAATATTAAAAAAAATACACGAGTAAAACAGTAGGCTATGTAACCCTTTTCCACAATAAAAGGGCAGGTAAATCAAATTAGTTTCGTGTTCGTTTTTTTAGTTGTAGACTTGTGGCCGATCTTTAGTTTTACGGTTTTAGTTTTACTTTTTTTATTTTAAATGTTTTGGTGCTCTTATAGTATTAATTTCTTTGCAAAGTATATTTTAATTACCATAGAAATATCGCAATTATCAAATAAATCGGACAAGGTCACGACCTAATTATTAATTATCATACTAATATTATAAATGCGAAAGTTTCTAAGGATGTGTGTCAGTGTGTGTGTTTGTTACTCTTTCACGCAAAAACTACTGAACGGATTTCGATGAAACTTTACAGTAATATAGCTTATACATCAGAATCACATATAGGTTACTATTTGCCGCGATAATAGACAGAGAGAGATTGCCCGCGGGCAGAGCCGCGGGCAACAGCTAGTGTATAATATATATTATTGAAAACAAGTGACGCCTTTTCCAATGACACCAAACACAGCTTATTTATCTTAAATTTATTTTTAACACAGTACTTTATGACTACTAGAGGGCGCCACATTAGATTCAGTGACACGTCATATAGCCTAACCAGCGGACGAACAAGACGTTTCTAACAATATCTCATTTGTTCAGTTCTAATAAGTAGTTTAGGAGTTATGAGGGAACAGATGAACATACATACATACATAGTCATTTGGCTTTGCCGTAGTTGGGTAAAAAGTAATGTACCTCAATTTCAACCAGCTTTATTTCAAACTGACTATGACTTCGCCGCAATAAACGCCTTCAAAAGGCAGTTTCCCAATGCCATAAACAAAGGCTTTTTCTTCCATTTTTAACACGCGGTTCAGAAAAATGATAGGAAATTTAATTTTAATAAAGAATACGATAGAAAAGTATTATCTTTATATATATACTGCCTTAGCCCATTTACCCGGAGAAAATATTCCAGAAAGATTCATAAGTATTATTTGAAATTAATAATTTCAAAAGGAAACTACTAACTTCAAATAACTGTAATGGTTTGAAAGTTACAAGGCTACAAAAGAATTATCCTCGCAACTACTAACCGTTAAAGAGTTGTAACTTCTATTATCAGCTCACTATCATAAAATTTAAATTTGAATAGTTTTAGAAAATATATAAAACACATTGTACGTACTTATAAATTTTGAGGGTCACCTTAAATTTCCTTGGAATCCCTTCATCCCTTCTCCCTCACCTGAGAGCTACACCAAACACCATGCAAAAAGAATTTTTAAAATCGGTTCAAAAACGACGAAAACATCGACGATTATTTATATATTTTTTTCTTATCTTTACTTAAGGAGTTATAACCAATATGGTAATGCCACTCCATTGGACCAGTTCCAGTTTACAATCATATGTTCCATCTAATCTAAATAAAATCTTAGCCTATATACAATTGTTGACATAGGCTCTTATTCGCATACCTATGTTAACAACCTTATATAGTAGTATGGCTGCTGTAGATAGCGGATATGATAGAATGCAATTGCAACTCCCTTCTTCTTTTAAATTGGGAACATCATACAACACTACGCTTTACCTAACGTCCTCGTTTCGTACACACTCTGTTAGAAAGAGGCATCGAAAGGTTACAGGTTAGTTAACCCTATGAATGGAGATCTTCATAGAGCGAGAGATGTGTAATTTTTCGAAATCCAGATGTACCAGCAGCATATGTTGACTTATACTAAAGAGGAAAGAGAAACTGCTACAATTCGTCTAAGGAAAGATGAAGAGAGACAAGCTGTTATTCAAGAAGAGACCGTCCTTCAACGTGATAGAGTTCATACAGATGACGGTAGAGATGCTGAAATCATTGAAGAGGAAGATGAGCAGTGGACATCATTTGAAGAAAGACCGGAAGAAAAACAACTTGTTGAACTAGGACCTGTGGTAGAAGAGAGGAGATATCCACTCAGAAACAGGAAACCTGTGGAATTTAAGGATAAGGTCATCTATGAAACAATAGTGGAGGAGAGAGACTCACTTTCAGTAGAAGAGGCACTGTCGACACATGACGCAAAACAGTGGATGGTTGCGATTCAGGAGGAGTCTGACGCACTGAAGAAAAATCATACTTGGGTATTGGTAGAGCCAAACCAAGCGAGCAACATTATTGATTCGAAATGGTTCTTCCGAATCAAAAAGGAGGCGGGAAATAAGATCCGGTATAAAGCCCAATTGGTTGTGAGAGGTTTCAGACAAAGAAAAGGTGTTGATTATGATGAGACTTTCTCCCCTGTTGTACGTCACGAGACTGCAAATAGATCACATGGATGTGAAGAAGGCATTTCTAAATGGAGTTACAAGAAGAAGTTTACATGCGTCAACCACCACTCTTTGAAGATAAAGGGAAGGAAGATCATGTACTTCTGCTGAAGAGATCTCTATATGGACTGAAACAGGCACCACGTTCATGGAATTCTAAACTTCATTCAGAATTAGAGAGTCGGAATTTTCAGAGGTGTAACAATGAACCATGTGTGTACACGAGACGTAATGAGAAAGACATGATTATTCTTGCGGTGTACGTTGATGACATCCTATTTTTTATAACAATGCAAGAGAAATGCAGAAAGTCAAGAGAGAACTTATGTCTAAATTCGAGATGAAAGATTTAGGAAAAACAGACTTATTCTTAGAGATGCGGCTTAAGCAAGAGAATGGCATCGCTCATGCAGTGAATATTATGAGTCAGTTTTGCAACTGTTATGAAGAAATTCATTGGAGTGCTGCAAAGAGAATCCTAAGGTACCTCAAAGCGACTAAGAACATGGCACTAGTGTATTCAAGCGATACATGTAGTACAGAAGTACAAGGTTACTCGGATGCGGATCATGGAGGGAATATAATAATCAGGAAGTCTTATTCTGGAAATGTATTTATGCTTTCAGGAGGAACAATATCCTGGCAGAGCACAAAACAACGAAGTATTGCTATATCAACCGCAGAGGTGGAGTATGTGAGTTTGTCTGAGGCAGCCAAGGAAGCGATTTTTCTGAGGAGATTCCTTGAGGAACTAATGGACGGGCAAGTGAAAGCTATCACGGTTCACACGGATAGTCAGTCAGCCATGGCCATAGCTCAAAACTCAGTGCACCATCAGCAGACTAAGCATATCGATTTACGATATCATTTTGTTCGAGAGGCCTTAGAGAAGGAGATTATAAAGCTTAAATATCTCGCAACAAATGAGATGGTTGCTGATAGTATGACAAAGCCTGTGCCTAAGAGCAAGCACGAGTTCTGTCGTATGGCGATGGCTGTGCAAGAGTGAGTCAGAGAGAATCGCTTGAGGAGGAGTGTTAGAAAGAGGTTTGCAAGCGTGACTCAGACTGGCTGGTTTAAGAGATGACGGATGTTTGAATATGTTTGTTAGGAAACATTACTTCTGTTACTTATACATTCCGTGTTTTTCTATAATTTTATAATCTTGTATCCTATTGTGTTTGGCGAATATATTATTTAAAACTACGACGTCGTTTAATCAACGGAGCATCCAGGTGCGCTTAACCACACTCCAAAAATGACAAAATGTATGAAAAAGATTGAAGACGAATTGAAGACTTCCCCTTTTTTTGAAATTAGTTTAAAAGTATAAAGTTTGTTGACGTGACAACGTCTAATAAATTGATGAACGCCGGATGCATGCTCATTGTCCTGGTGCGGTCATTGTACGTCGTTGCATGAGTAATTTGTATAATACATCTATCATCTATAGAAACAATCATTTCATCAATGTTTTGTTATGACGTTGTCACGTCAACAAACTCGGTTCGTTCGTCAACGTCGGTTCGTCTGAGCTGTAAACCGACTTAACAGACAACCAATTTTTCTTTTTGGTATGAAAAATAATACTTTAATTTTGGTTATTTGATACGAAAATCCATTAAAGATTGTATTAAATTATATTTAGTAACGTTTTTTATCTATACCAATACCGAGTTTCAGTTATTATAATAATATAATAGTCAGCGAAGTGGTGCTTAAAACTACATAATTGTATTTTTTCGGCTTTCTGAATCTAAATATAGATAATTATAAAAGTCGGCATAAACGTGGGAATATGGAAATTCGGCATAAAGGTAACAGATGTATGATATTTTATGAAAGTCGTCAAAACGGGAAGTCGGCACAAAGGTAATTGAAATAGTTATATGTACATTACCCCATGGGCGATGGTGAAAAGGCGAAAGAAAGAAAGGTGATGCTTTTAATGTCATATTATGTTACTTGTAATATACTATGATGCGTGGTGGGTAGCCTTTCGTCTGTTCCTTTAAGTCACTGATGATTTCAAAGGTTCATATTTTTTTTAGGAAATGGTGAAGAATGCGGTAAATGAGATGCGGAGGTACTACAGCCGAAAGGTCGTGGACGTTCTCATCAGGGTCACCAGGCGCACCCTGGACACCATCATCAAACAGTTTACTGCCGATGGGACTTCCACTGACAGTAAGTATCAACCGTAAATATGTATTTATCAATATATAATATACTAGCTTTTGCTCGCAGTTCCGTTCAATCTCAGTAAAATACAGCCTATGTTACTCGCTGCTAAGCTAAGCTTTCTATCGGTGAAGGAATTTTTGTAACCTAGTTAGTACTTTAGTGATATAGATGTGAAAGCCTAACAAACAAACTCACGTTTACATTTAAAATATTATTTCGTGTACAAAAGTTTATCGATTATCAAAATAAAAACGACACTGCTATGGTAGCTTTGGTGTCGTTGTATTCGAGATTTGTAAATTAAGGCTATTAGAAATGTACTTCAAATGTGCTGGTGACATAATGTAAATTGTGAATTTACAGAATTTAAGACATTCAAGAAAACAATTTCACAACATAGTAATTTAATAGATGTCATTTTTTATATAAAAATTTATCAATGTATAATAATTAATACCTAGCTACCTTAGGTTTTACTGTAATTTATTCACATATTACATATCTGGGGGCACGGTCGTGTTCCCGCCAAGACGAGCCAAGCGAAGCGCAAGGGCACTCCCTACCTTTTCATTGGTTTCCGATATACTAGATCGTTGTAACTCTCAGGATATGATGTGAATAATAGACTAATTAAACATACAAAGTTTCAATTGCATAGCTCTGACACTTTAGATTTAATTGATATCGAAAAAACACCGATTTCGTCACTGACGCACTGATGATCATCAAAACTGTTAGGGTGTTCCTAAAGTGCTAGAAAGCTGAAATTTGGTATGTAAACTAAGTTTAGTATACAAACAACAAAAAAATATAAACCTATTACTTTTACCCCCCAACCCCCAAAATGGAGGGGTGGAAGTTTGTGTGAGACTTGCACTAATTTTTATGCTAGAGGTTTTATTTTTCGTATGCGGACTTTTTCGAAAGAAGATGTACAAGAAATATACCCCAAAAAAAGAAAAAAATAACAATAAAAATACTGCCCAAAAACATTTTCATGTAAAATGTTGCCAATACAACTGCATATGGCTTACCCTGTGAACAAGATATCAGATCTCATGTAGAGCCAAGCTTCTGAATCTACATGCCCTAATTCTACCAACCCTAACTTCACAAACCCTACATCTCAGTAAAAATGTATGGCTTGGCTGTTTCGTTACGTCAGAAACTAAATATTCGCATAACACAAAAGGCGTTCGTTTCGCTTTCTTGACGGCGGCGGAGGCGCGCTTACCAGCGCCTCATGCCGCCCTGAGTGTAGCAACTACCTACCTACTAGACTCTACCTTGACAACAATATAACAAATAGGTAATTAAACATAATTGTAATAATTATAAATGCCTTTTCATTTTTTACGTAGCCAAATAAGAACTTAATACGAGATCCCACCGCTCGATTCCGCATGTCACACTTAACTGGAGCGTGGCAACCTCTGCTTGCGGCCATTTTTGAACTGGCAACCATGGATTATTGTAAACAGGAAATTTAAAACTTTAATTTTGTATTAAAAATATCAAAAAAACAGATGACAGATAAGTAACAATAATATATCTGTTTACACCTGGCAACCTCAAGGGTGCGGCTGACTGAGAGCTGGCCAACCATCTTTTTTTCTTTTCTTTCCATCATTTTCTTTAAAATGACGTTAAAAATGATAAAAAAAAACACATAAGTGCAATTTATGTTTTCAAATTAATTTTTCAAAAATTAATTAAAGGTAGTTGCGGCTAATTTTTTGTAGGCAACCTGTCACTATTCCATTAAATACTTCCTCAACTTTAATTTAAAATTAATTTCATCAAAAAAACATATACCTGCAAGATTGAGCGGTGGGATCTTAGGCTATATATATGTCAGCTGTACTACATATATCATCTATAGAAACAAAAGCTAAGGAACTACCAAAAATACTGTACATTTTCTGTGGCTACAGCATAGTATACTAATACAGTGCAGTAAAAACGCAAATTTCAACTTCCACCGATGAGCGCCATCATCCGGCAGTTTAACTAACTGAAATGGTGGGAGTCAAGCTTTGACAATCCCAATATGGGCCGTCGGCGGTCGACGTAAGGTCAAAATTTAAAGAATTTTGTAAATAAGGGAATTCTTACAATTGATTGACTGTATTTTCAGACATTCAAAAGAGGCCAATATTTCTGTTGCAAGCCGCACTCATGATACCAAATGTATCGGTTACACCTAGCCTAGAAGATATTCAAGAAATTCTTATACTTGCTGGCAAGCATATAGTCGGACTGTCTAAAGGAGTGGCACAGTGGACTGGAGGAAAAATATCTAGGGTATAAAAATAAACATATCTGGTACCTTTTTAGTTAAAATCGAAGTCATCCGACTAAATTTGATTAAAAGTTTATATTTAAAACATATTTACATATTTAAATCACTATCTATCTGTTGAAATTAATAAGCCATCAAAGAGGATATAACAACATTTTAAGTAATTTTATTATGGGTAGTAAAAATAATTTACCTATTAATGACAGTTTTTGCTTCTTCTATACTTACAGACTGACCAATGACGTTATAGTTATATAAAGTTCATCGGATAAAGAAATTAAGCAAATTTCTTTTTTTCCCAATTTGTGGTGTTCATTGTTGCACAACTCGCACAATCATACACTTTGTGAAATTGACAATGTAATCGTCTGCAACTGTGTGCTTTTGCCAATCTATCTTTATTTCGCATACACTTGGGTGTGGCTATTTACTTTTTTATTCGCTTGGCATCTACGCTTCAACATGTATAGGTTAGCTGGAAGAAAATAGCGAAGCCAACGTTAAACCCGCTATTAGACATTGTCACCAAGATTGACGAACAGGTCCAATCCGTAACGGCGGCGGTGAATACGGCGAACAAAACCACAAAGACGTTCGAAGCAGCTAAGGCAAAGAGGAAGAAGCATTACAGGTTGGAATCAGAAGAGAAGCCCATATTTCCCTTACAACCAAAGAACTTTTATAGCCATGTAATGGAGAACAAAGAGATTATTAAGACTTTATCATTATTGTCAACGTGTACACAAAATGTAAAAACGGTAAGATGTTATAATATCACTCTATATTAATAAATTTTATTTTACATACTTAATAAATTTAACTCATCATGATAATATTAAATTAAAACCTTAACGTTTCTAGGAACTGAATACTTTAGTTAAAAGATGGCGGCCTTATCATTATTTGTGGAAGTGTGAGAAAACTTTACGTCAACTGCTGGCATGGAACCTGAACGATTTTGAATATGCACTAAAGAGACACAGTGAGCTAGATATGAAACTTGAATTAGAACCGGACTTTCTCATAATTGGCAATTGCCTTGCAGTCTCCACAGAAAAACTGAAACTTGGTCTTACAACTGAACTTAGAAGTAAGTGACTAAACTCAATGTCATCTTGATCTACGTTTAGTTAAAAAAAATATACTTAGGTAATAGTAGATAGCGAATATTGAATTTGATGCACAATTTGGTTTCGAACAGAAGGCGGATTAGCCTTAGCGCTAGTGGCAAAATTCTTGAAGTTGGATACATTTAGGTCCACACTATTACGACCTTACTATAGTGGCGGGAAAATTCCAAACAATGTGCGAAAACAACAAACTCTACATTTTTCATTAAAAGTTATCTTTTTATATAAAAAACAATATCTCATAATGTTTGATTCTTATGAATCAAACATTATGAGATATTGTTTTTAATAGGACTATATAATTTTATTTGTTTATTTCGTTTATTATAGACTAGCTGTTGCCCGCGGCTCCGCCCGCGTGTATGTCGGTTATGGCGGCAAATAGTAGTCTGTGTTATTCTGATGTATAAGCTCTAATACTTTAAAGTTTTATCCAAATCTCCTCCTCCTCCTCCCAATCTTCTATCCAGTGGATATCTGCCACGGGGAAAAAATTGGTTCCCCACAACTTATAGTCGGATTTGTTCGATTCATTTCACGGAGGATGACTTCAATAAATCAACAAAACGACGTACTCTGATAAAAACTGCAGTACCTGCAGTTAACTCATGGAATCTGTTCAATGTAGTGGCTTCAGCTTTAAGTTGTTTTAAGCGACTTAATAAAAAAAGTAGGGAGTACGTAAAAGCAGTGGTCGCGAATATAATGTGATCTTGGTTTTCTAGTAGGATTTTTTTTCCAGCACTACACACAAATTCTATTACCTTATTTAGATTTCTGTTAATGTGCCCAGTATATGAAAAGTTTTTCGAAAGAGTTTCTCAATTTAAATACCTTGGGTTACCGGAGACCTTAGAGACGATGGCGATATTGAAACGAGAACGAAGGTCTCTAGCGGTAAGGGGCAACATGCTGGTACACAGGTTTGCTAAGTGCAGTCGAGAGGTTAAAATCATGCTCTTTAAATCATATTGTCAGTCTCTGTATACGAGCAATCTGTGGACTCAAGCAATCGCTGGAGACACTCAAGGTACAATACAACTATTGCTTTAGGATGTTGTTGGGGCTGCAGCGTTTCTGTAGCGCATCTAGCATGTTCGCTACAGCGCGAACAAACGACTTTTACACAATTATCCGCATAAAAACCAACTCGTTGTTTACAGGAATGCGGTCTAGTTCCAATAGTATCCTAAGGATGTTAAACAATAGACTTGAGGCACCTTGATTACGTCATGCAATGACAGACCTAGTGAGGCCAAATTAAAATAAAGTGTGTAATCTTTATTTTTTATGTTACAAATCTTAGACTTAAGTAAATTGTTAGTAACACATTGGGCCGAGTTGCCATCTAATAAACAATTATTATTATTACTGTTGTTTTATAGATGGTACTCATCGAATAAGTCAAGCAATGCGCAAGAAATACAAGCGGGAAATGGACTACGTGTATGCAATTATGAACGACTTAGAGCGTAAGTTGGAGAGACCTATTAGAGATTTAGATGATGTCAGAACTGTTATGGAGACTCTTAAGAAAATTAGGGAGCAGGAAGTTGACATGGAACTCAGAATTGATCCTGTTGAGGTAAGAATATTTTACGATTGAGAAAAGTTAAGTATTGTAAGTGAATAGGTGTGTAGTCGTGTTTTTAAGAAAGAAAAAAACAACAAAACAAACTGTTAAAAACCTGCGTGTTAGAGGGGAATAAAAATGTGTCATCATTTGCAGGAAGCCTTCAACATAATCACCCGATATGATCTGCAAGTCAATAAAGAGGATTTAGAGCAAGTTGATAACCTTCGTTACACATGGCAACAACTCTTGGCAACTGCTTTAGCCTCACATGTCCAACTGTTGAAAATGCAACCGCAGTTCGAAGAGGACTTAAGCAATAATCTAGATCGATTTAGGGAGGACAACTCCGAGTACGTACATGAATATCGTCATGCGGGACCTATGCAAGCTGGGTTGACTCCACGGGAAGCTTCTGATCGACTAATACTCTTTCAAGTAAGTGATTAAAATCAATGTTTAATATTATCGGTGCTGATGGCGCAGGCTCTATTAAAAATTAGTGTAAATGAAATCGTCTCATTTATAATACATATATAAGGATACACATAATAATCATAAATTTATCAAAAAATCTTACTTAGAAAGTAAGATTTTTGTTTTGTTTTTATATGTTACACAAGAAAATGATTTAATTTTACTAAATGTTATTCTCATTTAATTTTAAGAATCGGTTTGATGGCATGTGGAGAAAATTACAAACCTATCAAAGTGGAGAGGAACTTTTTGGTCTTCCTCATACAGAATATCCAGAATTAGCCCAAATAAGAAAAGAATTGAATCTTTTACAAAAATTATACAAACTGTACAACGACGTTATTGATAGAGTGAGCAGTTACTATGACATTCCTTGGGGCGAGGTGAACATTGAAGAAATCAACAACGAACTTATGGAATTCCAGAATAGATGTAGAAAGCTACCGAAGGGGTAAATTAACTGATTTTAACTAATGTCATGTAAAATTAATTATAATTATTTTAGATTGAATTCTAAGATGAATACAGATTATCTTGAATGTAACTACATTTATTTCACGATAAACATTTCATATATGCACAACCGCCTTTTTAATACACACTTAATATTTAAAACAGTCTCAAGGAGTGGCCAGCGTTCTTCGCTCTTAAGAAGACCATTGATGATTTTAATGATATGTGTCCTTTACTTGAACTGATGGCAAATAAGGCGATGAAACCACGCCACTGGCAACGCATCATGGAAGTAACCAAGTATAATTTTGAATTAGACAACGAAGACTTTTGCTTGAAAAACATATTAGAAGCACCCTTGTTACCCAATAAAGAGGACATTGAGGTGAGAAGCATACATTTTTTTTTATTTATCGTTTATTTAATTTAACCAATAGCTGCAGTATAAATAATGGAAAGCTTGGAAACTAGTACTAGTACTCTTCTTAAACCCTTGATAACCAAAAATATGTGGACCGATTAGAGAATATTCAGAGAAGGTTCATAAGATATTTATGCCTTCACCAAAAGGTACCGTTTTACCCGGAACTTTACCTTAGCCTCTGTAAAAAGGACCACCTAGCTTACTATCCGCCGTGAGATCGCTGATTGTACATTAGTAGTAAAGATTTTTAGAAACGAGGTCGACTGCTCTGAACTATTATCTAAGTTTAATCTTAATATTCCGTCAAGAACTTGCTATAACCCACCATTATACCATACCATACTATACCATTTGCATCAATAAATTACAGAAATAATTCTTTTGTCATCCGTGCAAGTAGAAAAATAAATAGTGTGTGGGAACAGCTTAATATCGATATATTTAATGATGGTGTGTCAGGAGTGAGAAGGTATTTAAGCCTTAAATTCTTTAGGGATAGTGATGAGACGTCCGAGTAACTAATGAATAAAAATGTATGTAAACAATTTGTTTGCTATGTTGGTGTATTTGTATCTGTATCTATAATGTATTTAATAATATGTATGTGTTGATACTACCTTGCATTGTCTTGTGTACTTTCACTTCATTCTGTTTTATATAAGCGAGGATTTGTCATTGGCTGTCTTTTTTCTTGTTTGATTGCATTTTGATTTAGTAGCTGTAAATCCTCCATAAAATATAAAAAATAAATAAATAATACGACCTTCTTCAAGAAAATAGCATAATCTCATCTCAACAGCATCGGCATCGCTCCTTTGACTCTTTGCTATCCCTGATATCATAAAAAAAAATATATCTTAAAAGTAGCATATCTGCAAAATAATGTTTTTTTGTTTTTCAAGGATGCAAAGTTGCTTTTTAACCGCGTGCTCAATTTTGATGACCGAGCAAGCGAACTGTACTCGAGTGCAACACGTATTCACTATAAATTTCAACAAATAAAATGTTTTATTCTTATAATGCCGGTTTTTTTCTACTTACCTCACAATCGAGATGTAAAGCAGAATAGTTAGCTCGGGTGTAAGCACCAATTGCACCCTTGAACTATAGGGTATATACTATACTAATATCTCGGGCTGCAATAGATGCCTTATAGCCCTTGGCTACTAATCTATTAATTTTTTTTTCAAGGAATAAAAGAAAGCTCGGGTAAACTACTCAATATAAAAATCTAGTAAAGAGGTTGCGGTGTTGTACATAAATAATTTAAAAAATCTAAGGGTGTTCTCCTACTTGTCAGCAATTGAAGTTTGTGTGAGTGTCGGTATTCTTGCTGCTATGATTGAAATATCAATCAAACAGATAGGATAGTTGTACATACATATAGTAGTAGGCGATTTACATAATTATTAAAGCTATATGTTAAAGGAGTATAACAAATTATTTGTTTAAACGTCAGGCAAAACAGAGGTATGTAGTACCTTGAAATAAGTGATCGCGTTAATTCCCGTAAAAATAATAATTATTATTCGTTTTAAGTCCAAATGGATATCGTGTCACTTTTTCGGTTTCTTTAACAAGTATTGACAAAAACATTATTTTTTATGTTATTGGGATTACAGCTACAAATATTTAGTAAACTGTAATTTACAATAAACATCACGAAGAATTTACATAATACTGGGGCGCATCCAATGATCTGCAAGCATGCACTCGGAGTGATATGGTAACCAACCATATCCTGTTTAGCGTCGAACTATATTCGTTAATAAATCAACAAACACGAAAGGCGAGGTCATCATTTTAAAACTACCACGTCAGTCACTAGTCGCGGTAAATTTTTAGCACACTAACGAAAGTAACAGGAGCAAGGGTAAACTAAAAGGAGGCTAAAATATCAACTATCATCGAGATATTACGTACTACGTACTAGAGGAGCCACTCAAAACCAATTATATGTTCCGATTATATTTGAATTAAAACTAAAAGCGCTGCAGCGCAGCCAAACAATAATTAGTAGTCTAATCCAACAGTATTAACAAGCAGCGCTCTATCGCATTCGAGCTGTAGTTTCCTCGCGAGCGAAATGTCATAAGCGCCGTGATTTTCATGGCGCTTACGCGTTTTGGCCAACGAACTGTTGCAAAGATTCGCTTTTATAGAGTAAGCGCCAAACAAGAAAGCAGAACGGATAAATAGCTTTATACCTACGAAGCTTTATTAGGAAATTCACTTTGAGTAAATAGTACTTCAATAGCTTTACCAGTTTCAGTTTTTTTGTAGAATTCATCGAAGTATAAAATATAAAAGCCGAATATTCAATTTTTAAATTATACTTTAATGATAATTTAAATATAATTATTGCAAAAAAAATGTTATGGGTTATTTACGAAGCTATTTTTAACAACATATTATTTTTCCTTATCCAATTAAATACGTTAAATACGTTGTGCATTTAACGTCAGTTAATTCTACCTAAATATCACTTCTGTATGTTTTACTCTAAGTACTCTATGTCGAATGAGGCAACAATGGCGTCTTAAAATATTTTGTTCGTATTTAATTTTAAAACAATTATATCTAGTTAATTACTGGTGAAAAGTTATTCCTTTGTTTTTCTCCGTATTCCGTGTATTATTAGTGCAATATCTCAAGACACAAAATGGCATAATTCACGAGTTTTAGAACGTTTTTAAATGTAAACAATCACACGCTTAATACACCGCTTCATCAGAGTGTAGCTAGCAAGCGACTGAAGGAAGTGCGGCGCATGCGCCGCAATTGCATGGAACACTGCACTAATGAGTGGCGTCTTCTCTATACATTATATCTCGATGTCAACTATCAATTTTGTTTGTCTTTTTTATGTATCTAAAGGTATCTTTCATAAACCCGCGCAGGTTTGAAAAAGTGAGTCTAAGCAAAATTCAAACCTAGACATCAATTTTTTTTTTTTTAAGGTATACACCGGCAAACGAGCAGACGTATCGCTTGATGGTAAGCGATTACCGCCGCCCATGGCCATACACCAGAGGCGTCACAAGTGCGTTACCGGACTTTGGGGGATGGGGGGGGGGGAGATAGGGAGAGGGTTTGGGGTATAGGCCTCCGGTATCCTCACTCACTCGGTGAAACACAGCGCAAGCACTATTTCACACCGGTTTTCTGTGCGGCCGTGGTATCACTCCAGTCGAGCCGGCCCATTCATGCCGAAGCGTGGCTCTCCCACGGAGCAAACAAATAATATTGTTCAAATATTTTAAGTATGGTGTATACTTAAAATATATTATACTTATAATTTACTTTAATAACTTCTCAAAATTTAAAAAAACCCCCGACATAATAACCTGAGTTCCCTTTAAAAAGTAAAAAAAACACGTTATGCGCTTTCATTTGAGACCCCACTCTATGATATTTTTGCAGACATTCGGTTACTCTTCCCCACTTTCACCCCCATAACTTTTAAACGGCTCAACCGATTTTCATGAAACATTCGCACGTAACTCACCTTTCATACAAAAAAAACTAAATTGAAATCGCTTCATCCGTTCGGGCGCTACGGTGCGACAGACAGACAGACACGTGAAACTTATAACACCCCTCTTTTTGGTCGGGGGTTAAAAATATCAATTACTCATTAAATAAAGTCTCACCGAAGGTACAATTTTATTTTTTAATTTGATCATTAATTGAAAACCGAAAGTCAGATCGTTCAGTGGGTATGTGTATTTTTTAAATATTTTTACTATGGGTCTTAATATAATGTATTATATATATATATATTAAAACGTAAATAATGTTGATTAATAAATTTAAGGTTTTGTATTTACAAACACATCTATGTATTGTCATTCTAACACATGAAAGATTCACGGTAGACTAGTATTGATTCGACACAACCGCTACTCTTTTGAAGTGAGTGACATTTACAGCTAAGCTAAAGTGTAATTATTTTTTTTAAATTATAAAAAATGAACCTGAGGTTAAATTTCCTGTCATATATGAATACATATGTAGAAAGTAAAAAGGTAAGCAGAGCCGCTGAAACGCCTGAGCAATTTTATCTATGCACTGGCGGACCTACGCAACGTCGTTTACGTCTCCCTACCCTATTGCCTGTAGCGTAAAAAATCCCCCGTTTTTGTAACATTCTTCATTGGTGCTCCGCTCCTATTGGTCTTACCGTGATGATATGGCCTATAGCCTTCCTCGATAAATTTACTATCTAACACTGAAATAATTTTCATATCGGACCAGCGGTTCCTGAGATTAGCGCGTTCAAACAAACAAAAAAACTTTTGAGTTTTATAATATTACTAGTGATTGCCCGCGGCTCCGCCCGCGTTTATGTCGGTAATCGCGGCAAATAGTAATCTGTGTGTTATTCTGATGTATAAGCTATATTACTGTAAAGTTTCATCCAAATTCGTTCAGTAGTTTTTGCGTGATAGATTAACAAACATCCATCCATACAAACTCTCGCGTTTATAATATTAGTAGGATTAGTATAGATTAATTACGCTCACCTTGGGAAGACGCTTAGCTGTCGCTTAAACCTAATGAATATAGAAATAATGTCATTCAGCTTGGAAGCTTCAGAGACAAAGTCTGCAAATAACAGAACAATGACCTTTTTGCTTAAATTATGATTTTTTACATCCTGCTCATCCACTATGCTAAGTCTGAGCTTCTGTTAGCTGACGTACTATGACATTTTTTAAAATACAGTAATTCGTTTTTAATTAAAACACTTTAACTAGCAAATACGCAATAACATAAAGATAAGGTGTAAATACCATTAATAATGTGAAAAAAAAAAGAAAAAATAATAATATAGAAATTGCGCCTAATAACACAATTAATGAAACTTATCACACAAAACACAAACACTACCTATATTCTTGTTACTTCACTTTGTTAAACTAAATATAATAGGTAAAATGGCAATAAACGATACTACAGAATGATAAAAACATATACCT
The DNA here is from genome assembly GCA_949125395.1 of Diaphora mendica. Taxonomy (NCBI): domain Eukaryota; kingdom Metazoa; phylum Arthropoda; class Insecta; order Lepidoptera; family Erebidae; genus Diaphora; species Diaphora mendica. The sequence goes on along the minus strand of OX421312.1, from coordinate 6,204,956 downwards.
ACGCATTCGCTATACGTTCGATTGTCAATTTAGTTTACACTCAATATTGCATAGCTTTTAGGACTCCCTACACGGTCAATTTGGAACCGTCCACCCGGCCGCATTGGCCGCGTAGGGGTGAAGCAAACTGACGATGCAGCGTGTTTTATAGCACTGGAAAGGAGTCGGCAACGACATCTATGTCAATATGAAAGCGGATATGGTACCTCTTAAACTAAACGATCAAGTCTTGACAAAATTGCGGTACTTACTCAAAATACGGTTACAGAAAACTTGAATAGGTATATTTATTTGACCAAGCAATATTTTAACTTTAACTGTTTCAAACCCTTAATAAAATAGTACGAAATGATTCCTTTCTCCCATTGTAAATTAGATGTGGACCAATCATCTCAGACATCCTTGCGCCAACAGAATACCTTAATTTTGGCGGGAATTATGAATAGCTAGTAACTTTAGGTGTGAATAATTTTATTGAATTTTAGCTTATGTAAATACTTAAATGCGTAGTTTAATATATTTACCGTTTATCTTAAATTATAAAAACAATAAAAGAAAAGTAAGAAGTACTTGATGATAGCCATATATAGATTTACTTATTGTAACAACATACGCGCATGCTCAGTCCTGACGTTACGGACATAAGGTTTATTATTATACAGGGATAGCATCTTATTTCGAATGCTTTGCCTCTCTGGTCTTATTTCAATGACCAGTATTACGTGAGCTTCCATTGAACAGATTTTAGTACCTTGACAAATCAACATATATATGGGAAACGAAAATTTTATGTAACTATTGTCACGTTAATTCAACAATTTAATGTACTGATTTAAATTGCTAAGAAATGCAGACTTTATTGTAATAGTCCCAAGCAAACAGAGATCTTGTTGTATGTTCCACCGTAGTGCCTAAACTGATGAACTGAAATTAATGAATGAGGTGCCAATAGTTACGTAATAATGCCCGAGTGACATAGGCTATTCCATTTTATCAAAATTTTATATGCCTTAAAAACTGTAACCAGACTACAAGAAAAGGGGTCTAAAAAGAACGAAACAGGAAATTAACTCTGATAGAAAATAATGGCATTAACAAACACTATGTTCTGCGTCATCCTAGATATTTTTTAACTTTACTAACGGCTATCATAATTTATTAGTGGGTTAGTTAAAATAAAAGTGACAATTGATCGTCTTCGCAGGACATCTGTATATCTGCAATGAAAGAAAAAGACATCGAAGCAAAGCTACGTCAAGTAACTAACGAATGGTCCATCCACGAGCTGACATTCCAGACTTTCAACAACAGAGGTGAACTGTTGCTGAGAGGCGACACTACAGCCGAGACCATTGGGCAACTGGAAGACAGTCTTATGATCTTAGGATCTTTACTTTCTAACAGGTAAGACTATTAAACGTGTTTGAATAACTCGTCTAGATTATGTGTATTTGTGTAAGCTACTTATTACTGCATATACCACACACACATACGCTACCTATGTATGATTAATGGTATGTTACCTAATGGCACTGAGGTGAACTCTGCACTCTCTCTGATACAAATGTCACCGGTTCAAAACTCATGCAACCACATGATAACTTTTTGAAAATTATAAGCAGTAGGCCCAGTAGATATTTGTACAAACGTCGAACAATATAAATCGGTTATTATTTTAAACAAGTAGCGTATTGGCACCAATTACCGACAAGACAAATAACCGACACTTTTTGTTTTGATAAAAAAAAAGAATACGACACGAATTTCTAAACATCGCAGCACGGTTCCATAAGGCCCGTATTCACTTTGTATAGTGCGAGTGCAGGTATGAAGTGAGGTGCTCAATGATTGGTAGAAAATACGCGTGGATGGCGAATTCGCGGTCCACACGTACTTTCCACCAATCACCGATCACCCGCACTAAGCACCTGCACTCGCACTAAGCAAAGTGAATACAGGCCTGCCACCCGCAAGATCTTCAGTTACTCCGTGATCATGGCGCTTGCAACAGCGCCGAAATATCGGATACTCACAAACAAAATGGTACATGGTAGCAATCCCGTAGATTTCTTAACATGAAAGTTTAAAACAATATAGCGTAAGAACTATTATAAATGCGTTGAGAGGTCTGACAAAAATAACAGAATTTCTTAGATACTTCCATGAGGAAGTGAGTCCGTTTTTCGTTAATTATCCTAATGTAACGTGACTTGCTTGAATTATGTTTTTCTCAGGTTATTACAAGAACAAATTTAAATACTTATTAAAACAAAAACTATGTGAAAAGGCTTATTACACTGTTTTGCATTATTTAAGTGACAAATTTGCTTGGGATTTATGATGCTCACTCCAGCATTTACCTACGTATTTTGTGTGAAAGTGACAGACGTTTTTATCGTGTGTTGTTTTTCAATTTGTTTATACCGACTGAATTCCTTTTGTGTATGTAAAGGTGAGTATAGTCTAAGCTTGTAATATAAGTTCCTATTTACTATCTTTCTGGTGGTTTTGAGTGTTTCCCCGTCGCCAAATGTCGCGCTTCGGGTCGTTAATCTTGACTTACACTGGTTAGGTAACACGATGGCTGGGGATCGTATACCGTCTATATGGACAGGCCGACTTAAAATATATCATAAAATATTTCTTCAAAAGGCCGACCCACATCCTATTCTGTACTGGCATATATTTTTATTTCCTTTTATTTAATCAATGTTTTTAATAAAAAAAAGACATCTCTGTGGTTTATTCCGGCATTTCTTCCCAGAGGGAGTCTTGTAATGCCGGTCTCTTCTAGCTGTAAGGTACGACGTGTAAATATATCTGAAAAGATTTACTTACTAAATAAATATCATTCAACTTATTACTATCCAATCGATTTTTATTATTACTATAGATTTGTGGTGGTATTGTTAATAATAAATTGTTGGAGTCGATTACTGGTTTTTACGAACTGAGTTTTCCCATAATCGACAAGTGTCAGTGGTAATGCAAATATGTTTATTTTTGCTTTACGTATTCAGTAGATGTACGTATATATATTATTTTTTTATAAAAAGTTAAATCTCACATTAGGAATATAATATAAATTCTGTGTTGTGTCGTGTGTTTGTAATATTTTAATCGAAGACGAAATACCCGTAATGTGAAAAATGGCGAAAAGGTTTCAGTTGCGGCCAAACTTTTCGGAGTGCCTAGAATTACACTCCATAATAAAATTTCGGGGAAAACGTTAATTGGTTGTTGGTCTCACCAAGCACAGTTTTACCGAAGGGGGAAGAAGAAACATTAGAAAAGTGGATTTTAGCGTTATCGAAAAGACATCTACCACTCACAAAAGATTCGCTACTAGACAGTGTGCAAAAAATAATTATCGATCAAAACAGATCAAACCCTTTTACAAATAATAGGCCAACAAGAAATGGTTTCAGTCTTTTGTGAAGAGACACCCTAACTTGACACAAAAAGTGCCAGACATCTTATCAAGTGCTCGAGCTAATGAGTTGGAAAAGAATATTAGGACTTGGTTCATAAAAATCAAAAGTTATTTGGAAGAAAACAATTTTAAAAGTATTTTAAACGACCCACACAGGATCTTCAATGCTGATGAGAGCGCATTCTTCTTGTCACCCAAGTTTGATCGTGTTCTTGCTAAAAAAGGCGACAAACATCCCTACAGTAGCTGTGGCGATGATAAGGACAATCTTACTGTGCTAATCACCGGAAATGCAGCCGGAGACCTTGCCCCTACAATGATCATATTTAATTATGAAAGAATGCCTTCGTGTATGTTCTCGATGAATGGACTATAGGCAAATTCGAGAGTGGGTGGATGTGTAGCAGCACGTTCTATGAATATATTACTAATGTCTTTTAATCCTTGGTTAGAGCAAAATAATATTGTTTACCCAAATTCTATGCATATTCTGCAACCAATGGACATTTCAGTATTTAGACCACTCAAAGCTCATTGGAAAAAAGCTGTGACACATTGGAAAATGGAGAACCTTGGCAAAATCCTTAGGAAAGAGAATATTTGCCCCAGTACTGCAAAAAGCTCTTGCTAATTTAACAAAAGATTGTGTCAAGAATGGATTCCTAGCTGGAGGCCTTTTTCCATTTAGTCGCGATTACATCGACATGAGTAAAATTAGACAAACCGAAAAAGAAACCACGACTAAAACCAATCCGATCAAAAAGAATTTGTTAAGTATTTAGAACGTGAAATACTAAACATGTTCTCAGCTCAGAAGTTACAGCAATTTAATAATTTATATTTTAAAAACAGAAACACACTGGAACGAGAAATCCTTTATGAAGACCAGGCTTTATATTTGATTTGGGCCAAAAATAAATTCGAAGACGAGTTGTGACATTCAAATTCGTTTGAAGCTCCTACAACATCAGACACATTTGAAGATACTACACACATCAAAAGTGTCTAGGGATCAACATATGTGTCTAGGGATCAACATATATTTTTGCAATAACTTTTCTCCTGATTGATATTAATTAAAATTTTCTTTAAGGATTCATCAAATAAAGTGTTTTCGTTTGTCACAGTAACGATAAACCAAGTCACCTTTGCATTAATAAAGAAATTTGCCAGTTTCCTAATAAAGGGATTTTTGACATTTGAACCACTAACATTAAAGTTCGAAAAAAAGACTGAAATAACAGTTTTCTTTAAAATTTTATTAGGTAACTTAAACAATTAATAATCCGTGTTTCTACCGCGAACACTAACACAAGAACATCGGTTTGGCATACTCAAAATGAGTTCATCCAAATCACGCTGTGGAATGGCCGCCCATGTTCGTTGCAACAACAAAAAAAAGGTCTTCTTGCGACTGGATACCCTCCATATTCGGCAGAGCTCTTCTCTGTAGCATATCCCATGCATGCTCAATCGGGTTCAAGTCTGGCGACTGAGCAGGCCAGGGCCAAAGCCACATCTCAATCTCAAGAAATCCGCATAAAAATGCTTGATCCCTAGACACTTTTGATGTGTGTAGATATCATTCAACTGCTTTTCACGTTGTACCTATAGAGACTAAAGAGACCCACTTAAACAGCGTGCAATCTCTTAATTCACAACATGATTATGACGAATCTTTTGCACCTAATTTTGACTTTATGGTGGCTCACAGTTTATCTGTAGCAAAAAAGGTCACGACTGGTGACGAAACATTTTCATCTGAGTCGATATCTACAACTGATGTACCTAGAGTAGTAGTAGAATATCTTCGTCAACAAATAAACTAACAATACCATGAAGACTAATACTGTACCGATATATATCTATATATATATATATATTTGATGGATATACTTCACCAGTAACCAAACGACCCAGTAGTACCATTAAACTACAATACACAACTTCACAAAAGCAGTCTATGGAAATTTTTTCGGGAGTGATTGTTCCATCTCCTTTCAAAAGGTTTTTGTTTTGGCCGGATAATTTGGATACTAATAAAAAGATAATGAAATGAGAAAAAATAAACAGTAACAAGTAAACGTTCGACAGAATATCACGTGAAAAAAGCAAGTGAGAAAAGTAAAAAACTACAAGAAAAAGAGGGTAAAAAATTGTAGGTATTGGGTACTGAACACAAGAAATGAATACTCATTGAATACATAATTGCTTTTATTTAATTAAATATAATTAAATATCGACTATGGTATCATCATGATAAGACCACATTACGATTACTCGTCGATAACTGGGTTCGATAACCGGTAACTGTCGATTACTGGGTGTTGGTTACTGGGGAATGAGTGTCGATGATTGGAGATTTATACACTTTTTTTAATTTTAGATTTTCTCATAGTTTGCATACAGTTAATAAACATAAAACTGTATATTCTTATCTTAAGAATATAGTCTAACATAGTCAATTGATACTTTTGGTTTAAAGGCGACTCAACAACTTTAAATTTAATAAAGAAACCCACCATCTCCTAAAAGTGTCGATCATTGGTGCCGCTATGCTAGTCATCAAAAGAAACAAATTTACTGACTGATAGAAAATGGAATGACGTTGTTGGTAGGTGAACTTGTTACGAGCGTTTATGTTGTCATAATTAATAGTTTTCAGTTTCTACATTTATTTTAAATTGCATGAAGCTAGGGCTAGACTGACTTGTAATAATGATAAAACTTCGTAAGAATGGGACTGAACTAATGACCACGTCCGTATAATACGTGAAAATGCGTGGATATTCAAATCGAAGCTTCATTGTAGTTTCGGATGATGTTTGTTCAGTTTCTTTTATTGTTTTCCTTCTTTTATATTTTTTTTTTGTTTTTTTTTTATGTATGTTACCTGATTACTCCGTCAGTTGTGGACCGATTTTGAAATTTTTTTTTGTATTCGACAGGGTATGCTTCCGTGGTGGTCCCATTGCCAGCATATCAGGATCTGATGATGGGATCCCAGGGAAATCGAGGGAAACCCTCATTTTTTATAGGCACATACTATGTTTTTCGTATATTTTCTGAAGTTACACCGGTATTTGCGTCTGGTAGTCATCATTTTATGATGATGAGCTGATGATGTAAGGTACCACTCCTTAATGGTTAGGAGTTGGAGGATAAATCTTTAAATATCATATGTATATAAGTTACCTTTAGTCGTATTCTTATATTAATAATTCTTTCAATTTCATACGTATCTAAAAACCTTCAGTCGTATACTTTCAAGCTATTTAGGTGAGCTGATGATAGAAGATTAAACTCTTCAACAGTTAGGGATTAGAGGATGATTTTAATATTACACGTACCTTAATTTGTATTCTTGATGATGAAATTTGATGAAATAATTCAACTTACTACTTACCTACGATTGTTTGCACTAAAAACTGTAAAATAAAAACTTTTTATAAAAAAAAAAACCGACTTCCAAAAACATCCAACGAAAACTCTCTGTCAAAAAACACTTAAAAGCGTAAAATAAACTGGTTCTTTTAAAATACTTAATAATAACTAAAATAAATGATCATAGTAGATAAATGTTAGTATAATTCGCTTTCATTATTACTTTCCAAAAGGGCCCCAAATTCTTGTGTTCCCAATGGCCCAAGCATTGTTTAAGACGACCCTGGTTGTAATCTCAGACAGGGAACTGAGATTAAGAAACACTATATTTTCATTGATTTTATTTAAAAATATTATGGAAACGTACAGCTAGAAATACAAATATAAAAAGGAACAACATAGTGAAGGCCAATTAGAAATTTCCTTACATTTGATTATATTATCGAAAATCGTCTATACACATTTAATCAAAATATGCATCCGATACAAGATATAGTTGAAATTTATAAAACAATTAAAATATTCAACGTGGTTTGAGCTGATAAGATCGCACGTATAATAAGTATCTGGAAAGTATATTTTACTTTGAACCAAGAATTCTTCAAAAGGTTTTGTCCACACCTTCGATCAAATATATTATTGATCGAAGGTCCACACACATTAAATAGCGACTCATGAACAATGATAGACTCGTTCGACGGTAAAATCTAGTTGTAAAACTACAAGTTAATACGTGTTACTCACGGCCACAACACTGTATACTCTATTTCTGCATATAAAAAAGTTTCTAAAAGGTAGTCTTTAACATGTTTGCACAAAGAAAAATAGTTGAAAAAAGAGCCTCAGCGCATTATGTGGAGGCCACGCGACCAGTTCATTATTTGCAACAACTATATTTGCCATTAGCAATACCGCGCACTGGTAACAGCAGCCGCTGTTTTGTATAATATAATACAGGATGGCGTATGATACGGATGAGCATTCAACTTTAGCCTAATGCTCAAGGGCACTTACCATTAAAACCTTATATCGTTATTAAATTACAGGATCGCTTTTATGAAATTCTGAGTTGATAATGTTTGTTATATTTTCAGATATAACGCACCGTTTAGGAAGCAAATTCAGCAATGGTTATATGACCTCCAAAGTACCAACGAAATTTTGGAAAGATGGCTTCTAGTGCAAAATATGTGGGTATATCTTGAAGCTGTATTTGTTGGTGGTGATATCGCCAAGCAACTACCGAAAGAGGCTAAAAGATTTTCGAAAATAGATAAATCTTGGCAGAAAATAATGCAAAGAGCTCATGAAACTCCTGGTGTAGTATCCTGTTGTGTTGGGGATGACCTTCTTAGACAGTTGTTACCACATCTTCAAGAACAACTGGAATTGTGTCAAAAGAGTTTGAGTGGTTATTTAGAAAGGAAACGGACTATGTTTCCAAGATTTTTTTTCGTGTCAGATCCTGCGCTACTTGAGATCCTCGGGCAAGCTTCTGATTCTCATACTATTCAAAATCATCTCTTATCAATATTTGACAACATCAGATATGTAAAATTTCATGATATTGGTAAGAATGTTTTTAATTTTTGACCTAGAATTAGCCTGTTTTTTCTGAAGATTATCCTAAAAAGAACCATCAGAGGCAAGCATTACTAGGCTGGTTTGGTAAACACATGGTTTATTTGATCTATGAACAGCAAAATAAAACGCATGTCTCATCATTAAAATAAATAAATCACTTCGCTGTCTGTTCGCTTAGATTTTTAACGATTTAACGAATTTCTTGCTCCTTATAAAACAAAAGCTTAGTCATAATTTTATTTTAAAATAAATAATGTCACCATATATAACTTCAGCCGTTTAATTCATATGTACCTACATATGTAAACTATCCATCTAAATATTTTTTAAATTAATAATCATAATTGTCTAAGGTAGGTATATCTATACTTATTATATAAAGCTGAAGAGTTTGTTTGTTTGTTTGAACGCGCTAATCTCGGGAACCGCTGGTCCGATTTGAAAAATTCTTTCAGTGTTAGATAGCCCATTTATCAAGGAAGGCTATAGGCTATATATCATCACGCTAAGACTAATAGGAGCGGAGCACCAAAATTGAAGGTTTCAAAAACGGGGGAAAATTATCACGCTACGGGTAATAGGAGACGCAAACGAGGTTGCGTGGGTCAGCTAGTTAGAAATAGTGACGTCATTATTTTAACACTGACACTGACATTATTCATAAAACAATTCAATAAACTTTGTATTAACTACAATAATGATATACATATATTTGTAACCGGCTTCTTGAACATTGTGGTGAGCCGGGTATAGCCACACACACGCCATAAACAAAACGAAAATTGCTCGAGCATTTGGCGATACTCGTGTAGGCAATGACAATAGCAAAATGAAACGGTGACTCGAGTTATACACATCGATCAACGCAATTATGATGCGTTTAAGATAGCAAAAATTAAGACAGACGTGTGCTTCGCTTCACAATTCTTGGACTAACTGCAAATCGCAATACCACTCTACTAATTTACTGTTATTGCCTAATAAAGAACAATATATTTATGAGAGGCTATTTAAAAAGATAAGAGCATACCTGAATTCAGTACAAAAATATTTTTAACCAAGTTTGGATGAGTTGCGGCTATGAATAAGCATATGTCCTAGGCTAGGCTCTGCAGAAAAAGACAAAAAAGTAAAATTGCCTAATAAGGAAAAAAATATTAATTCGTAGCACTGGCACATTTGCCTGCAAATATGATACTAGAAAGCTTTCTCAGTGTTCAGGTTGAGATTTTATCTAATAGTAGCTGTTGTCCGCGGCTGCGCCCGCGTGTATGTTGATTATCGCGGCAAATAGTAGCCTATTTGTTATTCTGATGTATAAGCTATATTACGGTAAAGTTTCATCCAAATCCGTCCAGTAGTTTTTTTCGTGAAGTCGTAACAAACATAAACACTCACAAACTTTCACCTTTATATATTAGTGTGATAGTAGGATTGAGGACCGGGACGTGTATTTGTTTTGTAAGACAATGAATGAATCTCAAAGTTATACACGATGTTAGTTGCTTTGAAAATGTTTGAGATCTCTCATTCACGTTCAAATAAAACAAATAAAAATAGGAGGCCAAATAATTTAGCACATTTTAGTAAAATTTTACAATAAGAGTATAAATAATGATCACGATATTCGAAAAAAAATTGTCCATTGCCCAAAATCGCAATAGATAACATAAATAAGGAGCAAATAATCAACGATCAAATGTGGAAAATTATTCAGGACTGTGTAGATATACAAATAGAAATAGTGGCCTATCTACGTATATTAAGTAAAGTTCGTTTTTTTAACAGGATTGTCATAATATTTTAGTCATTCATAATATGGTGAAAATATATATCCATACTTATATTATAAACGCGAAACCGATTTCACGGCCAAACCGCTGCACCGATTTTAATGAAATTTGGCATGGATATACTTTGATTCTTGAGGAAGGACATAGGATTGCTGCGATAACCGATGAACACGCAGGCGGAGCCGCACGTAAAAGCTATTTATAAATACATGCAACTAAAGCTATTTGATAGTTTTTTGTGTTAATAGTATTTTTTTTTATTTCAATACAATTTGGTTTTATCATGTACTAAAGAAAATGAATGAAAGTATTTTATATTTATACAGTCGTCCCTTCGAGAGAATAAATCGAGTTGATGTATTCATTAACACGAATACATCAATTTATTCTCTCAATAGCAAAACTAGGAAGGCCATACCCGACAATGAAGTCAGACTAATAAATCAAATATAATATAGCAATCGTTAATTGAATCTTAAAATAAGAATTATGGTTTATTTTTAATGAATTTTATCATGTTTAATAATGTACCATAAATTCTTTAAATTTTCTCTTTATCTATATGTTGTATAATGTATGTATCTTGGTGACTGCGCACACTGTTCCTTCAAGTAATGTCTAGGTACACACTCAACCTGCACGCGTTTTATTTTGGCCCCATTCATAACACTATATCAATAGAACAGTTTTTCAATACAAATTGACATTTTACTCCAATGCAAGAAATGAACTTAAAATCGCATATTAAAACATCAGAAGTACATCCCAAACCTGCAAATAATTTGTTGAAAAAGAGGCGACACTTTGTAACCACTATGATATAAATGTCGATCAAGATGGTCAAGAGAGATTTTGCCAATTTAAATTGTGCGCGAGGCACATCATCTGCTGTTGATTCACTTAGTACAAATTAAAGTTTAACATTACTCGTAGTAGCGAAATCAAGACACGTGTACTAATGCTGCCACTGGTGGATATTTTGTGAACCTTCAGAGGAAACAGGGGCACCACTATTTGATATCATTATCATCATCTTAGCCGAATGACAACCCACTATTATTATTATTTTTACTTTTTGGTGTCCTTGGGTAGGTAGTAAAAATACATTTAGTGTTCTTTTTATTAATATTGAATAAAAATTATAGGTTTATTTAATTTTTAAATAAATAAATTGAAAAAAAACATGAGACGTTAATTACGGCTCCAAAGAAAACTAGCTTCTTTAATAGTCCCTTGCAGCTATTTTAAACAACTCTCTTGTCTGTCTTATTTTTATTATTAATCCATGAGCAGATCACCTACTATAGCTAACATTACTTCACATATAAACAATCTCGTGAATATAATATGAAACAATACTTATTATTAAAAATGTGTCTTATCAAAACTAACTAGAACTTTAAAAACTGTGTGCATTGGTAACACTTAACACAACTTCTTTTAACAGAGTACAATAAAATGATTGCCATCATATCTTCAGAGGGTGAAGAAATAAAATTAGAACGTCCTGTAAGAGCTGAAGGATCTGTAGAAACATGGCTCACATCCCTACTGCAATCAGCTCAAAGCAGCTTACACTCGATAATCAGGAATGCGGTTTCATTCATTAATGATCCCAGTTTCAACCTATTGCTATTCTTAGATAAAATGCCCGCACAGGTAACCACTGACCTTATTTAGTGCTAAAATGTTAAAAATTATATGAAAAAAAATATTATAACGAAGTATTTGTAATAATGACTGATAAGTTTTTTATTTTTCTAGATTGGCCTACTTGGGATACAATATATCTGGACAAGAGATGCGGAATTAGCTCTAATGCAGGCTCGACAAGATAAGAAAATAATGATGGAAACTAACAACAAATTTTTAGAATTATTGAATACCTTGATTGACCAAACGACCAGGGATCTTTTGAAGATAGAAAGAATTAAGTTTGAAACGCTTATTACTATACACGTGCATCAAAGGGATATATTTGATATGTTGGTTAGTTACACCATTGAAGCAGATTTTTTTAAGTAGGGAACTAGACAAGTATTTACTAAAAACTGCTGTTAAATATAAATTTTTAGTCATTTTACCACAAAAATTTTTTCCTAGTCGTTTCTAAGATTTGTAAGATTATAACGAAATAGTTTAATATTAGGCAAACCTTTAAATACATTTGAATACTGTTTTTTTTAACACCATAATAATAAAATGTATTCCAGTGTCGTCTTAACATTCGTTCAGCAAATGACTTCGAGTGGCTTAAACAATGTCGGTTCTACTTTAAAGAAGATGCCGACAAAACCTGGATTTCAGTTACTGATGTTACCTTCACATATCAAAATGAATACTTGGGGTGTACTGACCGACTTGTTATCACGCCTCTAACTGACAGGTAAATATTTTATTGTACATATATTAATAAGTGCATTTGGTACAAGCACTTTTAAACTAAAACTCCATTATTATACTTAGTTTTAAGTTTGTTGGAATTTCATGTGTTTTTTTTTCAGATGTTACATAACCCTAGCTCAGGCTTTAGCAATGAGTATGGGAGGTGCTCCTTGTGGACCAGCAGGTACGGGTAAAACTGAGACTGTTAAAGACATGGGCAAGACTTTAGCTAAATACGTCGTAGTGTTTAACTGTTCCGACCAAATGGACTATAGGTAAGAACTAACTTAAGAAAAACTTGTATTTTAAACTCCTAATATCATTAGCTATCTCCCAGTAGAAGTCCTGTCAAAATAAATCCATCCATTCCAAAGATTAGCCGGAACATGCAGATACACATTTTTTGAAATTGCTTTTTTGACGTATTTTCTGATATTACTTTCATATGCATATAGTAAAAATCTGTTAAGACTACATTTTTATTATATAGTATGGATTAATGCTTAAAGTCCATGATATTGTGGAGGACAGGTGGAGGACAAATGCAAGTTTTCGTTTTTATTTGAGGTAGCAAGTAACGATAGGTACATCATTTTATTGACAACGGCCTAATGGCCTAATTTTTGCATAACATTATGACGTTAAACCGATTTGTATTTTATTTTAGCTCGTAGTTAGTAGTAGTACTTCTATACGAGTATATTACACTACATAAAATAAATTTTCCAGAGGCCTTGGCCGCATTTACAAAGGTCTGGCACAATCAGGTTCCTGGGGTTGTTTTGACGAATTCAACCGTATAGAACTACCAGTGCTCTCGGTAGCCGCACAGCAAGTTGCTGTAGTACTAGCCGCAAAGAAAGAGAAAAAAAAGACTTTTGTGTTTACTGATGGAGATGTTTCCGAAATGTGCCCAGAGTTTGGGATCTTTATTACTATGGTAAATATGCTGTTAAACTAAAATGATTGCAATTTATTTCCTACTGGTCGATTACTAGACTCGCAAAGAACTTTAGGAAGATTTTATTTTAACAAAGATGTTTATTCTTTTACTCAATGCACAATTGATATTGATGTGAACTTTAAAAAAAAAAAAAAGTACACAAGTTCAATAAATTAATCAACCTATTGCAATCATTTGCTGACCCAACATGCAGTGACCTTTTGTCCGGCCTTCCGCGGACAATGTACCTCAGAGACATTTCTCAGGTCAGTCTGGTATCCTGACTAAAACCCTGATGATTTGATATCATCCATAATAAATTTAAATATCATTATTTTCTATTTACAAAAATATGCATACAGGTTTAAGGAGTATATATAATCATTTAAAAGGAGGAGTGCAGAAATTTAAAAAATAAAAAAATAAACTTATAAATGAATTCTTATCAAATTTAGAACACTGGGTGACCACTAGTAATTTTACTTATTATTTATTCGACTACTAAAATGCCAAGAGACCCTCTTTGCATATTAGGATTTTAACTAATTTAGAAACAATACTACTAATCGATTATGTTTATTGTTATAGAATCCTGGCTATGCTGGTCGTAAAGAGCTGCCAGAAAACTTAAAAATTCAGTTTCGTACTGTAGCGATGATGGTGCCAGATAGACAGATAATTATTAGAGTTAAATTGGCATCATGTGGGTTTCTAGAAAACATTACTCTTGCCAGGAAATTTTACACATTGTACAAACTTTGCGAAGAGCAGTTAACTAAACAGGTATGTTTTTAATAAAAAAAACTTTTGAAAAACTTTATAGATTACATGATATGATAACTTAAAGAAAGTGCGAGTGTGCTTTTTAAATGATTTAAAATATATGCTTTAAACTGTAAACTATGCCCTCCAAAACTAATTGCACTCATACAAATTATCGCCTGCGCTACATCCAGACCGATACTATTTCCAAACCTGCAATAACAAAACGTATTCCCATTACAAACACCGAGAAGAAACACGTATTAGACAAAATTTTTATCAAGGGACCCCTCTGCTCTTTTGCCATTTAACCCTTTATCACGACCGAAGTGAAAGTTGACCTTAGGATTTCAATGTGTATTATATTATATTTACCATAAATTACTGTCCATAAAACTTATAGGTACATTACGATTTCGGTCTTCGCAACATTCTGTCTGTTCTCCGAACACTGGGTGCTGTAAAGAGAGTGAATTCAAAGGACAATGAAAGTACAATTGTAATGAGAGTTTTGCGAGACATGAACCTTTCGAAGCTCATTGATGAAGACGAACCACTATTTATTTCTCTGGTAGCTGATTTATTTCCAAACCAAGCCTTAGATAAGACTACATACACGGATTTAGAAGAAGCTATAAAAACAGAAGTGGAGAAAATAGGGCTCATCAGTCACCCACCGTGGCTACTAAAGATAATACAGGTAGTTTTTCATAATAAAAAACGCAATAAGAATTAACGCCTAAATGGTTTTTAAAATTCTTTTATTAAAGGAAAACTACATTAAAGTTTCACATTTTCTTTGTAAATACACGCATGTTATAAATAGAAACACTCAAACTCCAAAACAAATTTTTGCAGATCAAACAAACGTTGGGTCCGACCCGGGCATCGAACAAAACAGTCGCATACGCACTGCACCACTGAGGCAGTTTAAAAAAAGTTTTCTTTTGGGTTCTTAAAGTTTGACCAAAGTAAAGAGTAAAGTTCGCTCCAAATAAGATATTCCGACGTAAAAAATATTTGACCAATATTGAACATCAAATTTTTAAACACCTATGGCTTATATATAGACAAATTGTAAAATATCTATTATGGTAATAGACATTTTATATATTCCAGTATATTTTTTAGCTTTATGAAACTCAGCGAGTTCGACACGGAATCATGACACTAGGTCCGCCAGGTGCCGGCAAGACAACTTGTATACATACGCTCATGAACGCGCTAACGGAAACCGAAAACCCCCACAGGTAAAACCTATTACTTTAGTTAATTTACAGTCGAAATTTGGTAGAATAAATTGAGGTAATTAAAAAATCTTTAAATAATTAGAAATGTTTGACTGTATTCACTATTATCGAGAGAATTTAACATTATGTAATTTTCACAAAACAAGAAACAATTGAAATTTCACACTGAAAAGTAAAAAACGACGATTCGGTGCCAAACATTGAGTTTTAGTAAATTTATAACAAAGCTATTCTTTAAGTAAAAAATTTGTTTGCATATTTTATTTAAAAAAATTTTTAGGGAAATGAGAATGAACCCAAAAGCAATCACAGCTGCTCAAATGTTCGGCCGACTAGACGTGGCTACGAACGACTGGACCGATGGTATATTTTCTGCTTTATGGCGTAAAACTCTCAAGATCAGAACCGGAGAGTACATTTGGCTAGTCCTAGATGGACCTGTTGATAGTATTTGGATAGAGAATTTGAATTCCGTGTTAGACGACAATAAAACACTAACTCTAGCTAACGGGGACCGACTTACTATGTCGCCCACTTCAAAGATCATATTTGAGCCGGAAAATATTGATAACGCTTCACCTGCTACTGTGTCCCGAAATGGTATGGTATACATGAGTTCATCCGGATTAGATTGGGACCCAGGTAAATAACTTTTTTTACATAGTTAACATGCTTTAAAGACTAATTTACTATGCTGTCTATGTATATTTGTCTACACATAACTATTCAATAAGTAGTATTTTTTTTTGTTTTTTTTTATGTATGGCCCGCCAAAATAACTCTACTCTGCCTGATGGAAAGCATAAGCAGAATCCCAGAGTTTAATAATTATTTTAATTTTAAAGTAAATATTTACGTTTTGACAATCGGAGCATATGAAATATAAGTCATTACCATGAATATTAATTCCTTATTGCTTAGACTTTCAGAAGTATCAAACCTTGTTTGGGAAAAATAATGATTATATTGTTACTATACCATTTAGAACCAAATAAAACAGTTTATCTTATATGTATTAAATATGTAGTTGCATAATACAAGTTGAGGTGCATGTCACCTACACATAAACGTATAAAACGTTGAAGGGTTTTTTCATTACAGTGCTACGGGCATGGCTGAAGACCAGGTCTCCGCGTGAGGTAGAAGTGTTTACATTACTTTTTGAACAGACCTTTGCAGTTACATATACCTGGTGCACACAGAATTTAGTATTCAGTATGCGAGTACTTCAAAGTAATATTATATTTCAAATGTTAAACCTTTTAGAGGGTTTAGTTCCTCCTCAAGTAGTGGAAACAGAGGATCAGTCTGCTAATAAATCTGTGAATGGTGATATCGATGACGAAGAAGAAAGGGAAAAAGTAGAAGAAATAATAATTTTTACTCACGAACATCTGCACAAGATCTATGTTTTTAGTTTAGTTTGGGGCTTTGGATCATTACTAGAAACTGCAGATAGGAAACGTTTCGATGCCTACCTAAAGAAAACTTTCAATGAATTATTGGATTTTCCAAAACATCCCAATAATAAACCAAGTATAGTTTTTGATTTTTATGTCAAACATCCTGGAAAATGGGAACAATGGGACGATCTGATGATGCATTATCAGTACCCTGACACAGCTACTCCTGATTATGCTAGTATTTTAGTTCCTATAGTTGATAATGTACGAATTAATTATCTAATCCATTGTATCGGTAAACAAGGAAAGGCAGTATTACTTCTTGGTGAACAGGGATCTGCTAAAACAGTAATGATGAAGGCTTATATGAAAAATGCAAACCCAGAATTATTTATAGGTCGATCCTTCAATTTTTCCTCAGCCACAAGCCCATTTCAATTCCAAAAAACTATAGAAAGCTATGTAGAGAAACGTAGTGGAATGACATTTGGCCCTCCGGGTGGAAAGAAAATGCTTGTGTTTATTGACGACATAAATTTACCAGAAATCAACGAATGGGGTGATCAAATAACCAATGAGATCGTCAGGCAGACTATGAGTATGGGAGGATTCTATAGTTTGGAAAAGCCTGGTGATTTTACAACAATTGTTGATATATTGTTCTTAGCTGCTATGGGACAGCCTGGTCAGTAAACTAGTTGTTATTTAATTACTAAATGATTTGACCCGACAGAATACACAAACAAAAATTACTATGACTAATTATACTTTTTTTTAAACCACAATTTATATAAAATGATTAAAGTTATTATTTAGATTAAACCATTATATTGTGTAGACTAAACTTTAATACACAACTTTAAGATTAAACTTACATTACTCTGACATTCTAAGTTATATTATTGCTAGATGACTCGTGCTAGTAACAAAAGGGAAGGTGTGTCAAAATTACATTTTAAGTCATAAGCAGAAGTGAAAATACCAAAAAAAAAAAAATTGCTTGCTGACTACCAAGAGACAGATACAAGAATTCTTGTGTTTTGCTGTCCTGATATTACAAATATTCTTAGTTTGTGAGCACTTTTTCATGGATGGGACTTTCAGATCATGTCCAGCATCGTTTCAGCAAACTTATACTATTCACGGATACAACAAATTAAAATAAAATGAATCCTTTGATTTTTACATTCCTTTTGAATAAAACAGAAAACTTAGGATATATTATTTGAACTGATCAAAAGACGATTGATATATGGAACCCCAAAACAATTACGCTTGACTATGTAAAAGCTGCATTGAAGGCAATTGTAAAAGTAATTTAAAATTTTACCATTTGAGGTTGTTTTAATTATTGTTGTAATAGTCTGTTTAAGAAATAATAATAATAAATATTTCGGACATCTTACACACAACGCCATCTAGTCCCAAGCTAAGCAGAGCTTGTGTTATGGGTACTACTAGACAACTGATATAAATACATAATATACGTTTTTTGTAAATACGTACATACTATAACATAGAAAACACCCAAGAAGGCCAAGGCGTTGGAATAACTTCTTGAGTGCACAGACGGCATGTTGATAAATTTGCTGTTTTTGCTTTAAATTAACATTAATTTGATGCAACTTTCATGTTTACTATACAGGGTGGATATGACAAAACGATATTAATTTGAACTAGATGTACACACAATACAATTCCACCTACAAAATTTCAATAAAATCGGTTCAGTAGTTTAGCCATAGGACACTATTTTTCGATTTTAAAATCTATTACACGATGTTGTTGGGTTAATGACCGATGTTACACCTACCGTCGGGTCGCACGTGCTACCTTTGAAGTCGCCGCCGACATCGGCGCGGGAACCCTGACCTATTAATGATATTTATTTTGTGGTGATTTGACTCACTAGTTAAGTTTGTTAGTTATTACACTTATTACGTAGCGTTATGTTATTTTGTATGAGTTTAAATTAAACAATGCATCGACTCGGTTTCACTTAAACGGCTAGTAAATAATTTAATACGGATAAGATATTAATTTACGGAGAATGTTCATTTATCCTACCCACCAATAGTCGGATTATTGTACAAACTGTCCAGGAGATACGAGAAAAATCAATCTTTGATTCCTAATAGAGATAATGCTCTTCATGTTGTAACCTCGACACGAGATGACCAAATTAAAATCCTTGCAGTTTTCGTTTTTTGTGATTATTATGGATTGTGTAATTTAAAAAAAACGTGAATACATAATATTACTAGTGCTATTTAGTTTAGGTTGATAAAGTAGGTATCTACTTTATCAATGTACGTCGCGCGTATTTTAAGAACGCCGCCGGCCGGGACTGAGGCCACTAGGTTAGTGAACTTAAATTACAGATGGTGTCCTTATTGGTTTGAATTTTTAAGACATTTAGTTTGTTTGAAATTTTTATTTTTTTTATATCCGTTTTCGGATAAATTAAACAATCCCAAAGTAAACCAACATATTTAAATAGCCCACGGTTTCATTTAATATCGCATAGTCATATCCACCTTTTATAATAAGGGTTACTAAGCGAATGTGTATTGTGTTACATATTACTAACTGGGACAGTTAGTTTAATTAAGGGTATTTATTATTTACATTTACTTATGCTTAGCGGTGAGAGTAGCGTTCTTGAGCTTTCCTTACACATGTTTTTTTTTTATTTAGCTGCGCAAAAATGAATCTGCTCCGCCTCATGGAAAGCATGAGCATCATCAATTGTATAAATTTATACAATTATATAAATTTATTTCAAGTTATTAATAGTTAATTCTCATTCATCTACAGACTTTCGGTGTCTATCTCTATTTTTGTACTTGTAATTACCAACATATTCGCATTACGAATAGGTTACGAATTACGGTAGTGGGTAATGTTCATTAGGTAAATAGAAAACAAGATTGTGAATTGTCTCCTACGCAGGCACGCAAGTGTTAAAACCACGAAGCAAATACAAAGAGGAGATGGCATAAGCGCATAGGTCCCGTGACAAAATACAGGTCCCGACGTCATCGCAGTTATCGCGACTTACAAATTAGACTGTCAATGTCAATGTTCTAGAACTTTATCGAAAAATCGCAATCCTTGAATATTCTCGGATTATTCCTTATAAAAGATGAAGTGTTGTGTTTTATCTTGTACAAATAACTTAGATAGACGTTCTGGTGCCATGAATGGCATAATATTTCATTTGTAAGTAATTTTATACTTAATTTCTTAAAATAGTTCTAGAAAAATCTCTCAGTGTGTTGTTGTAATATAGTTAAATCTATTCGCCACTAGATGGAAAAACTTTGTGTGGTGGGAAATAAAGATACAAAGGTTCGTAGAGCTGAGTATTTATAAAGTAAATCATAAAAAAATATTGAAATATGTTCTGCATTCTTGCCTAAAGAATTTTTAATTGAAAAAGTATTATTTTTTGTATTTTTTGTAATCATTTTGTGAACACTGACGTCTATCGTCAACTAGGAAAACAAACATCAACAGAACAAAGAGACAGGGTCGTAATTAGAATTATTTTTTTTTATCTATATTCAAATTATATCTATAATAATCTAGAATTTAAAGTACTTGAAAATGAAACAAATTTTACTTATACTGATTATTTGATAGGTTTTCTAACTAACTAAAATTCTATCCCAGGAATCCCAGGAAAATTAAACTTTCTCGGAACCCACAACGAAATTAATCAAACGAAAACTGAAGAATTTTAAAAGATAATAAATGAAAAACTAATTTGTAGAAACATTATTTTTTTGTATTATACTCCTACTTGTATGTTATTGTTCTCTTTATTGTATGTGTTTGTTGTTGTACTATATTTCTTTGTTTTTGTTCTCTCTCTTTAATATATATGTTACCGTCAGATTGTCAAAACCGTTTGATTGTAATCTATCTCGCGAGATTGTAAAATGGTATCTACGAATCGCAAGTCGCGCGCTGATTGGTTGAACAGCATATGTCCCCGCGCCGCCATATTTGTTTGTTAATTTGTCTTTGATGCCAAATGTAAAGTATTTCTGTGATTGTAAATTGATTTCATGTTGAAAATACCTCAGAGCTTTAGGATTAGTTATATAAAGTTGCTGTGGCAGAAAAAATAATTTGTGATTAATCAAAGAAGTAATAACCTAAACTATCTCTATGGGCATTGATCGGCCTACGAAAATAATAATAAAAAATCACTTTTTTTTTTCAAATCGGACCAGTAGTTCCTGGCGATTAGCGAGAGTGATATTAGCGCATTCAAACAAACAAACTCTTACGCTTCATATATTAGTATAGAATATATTAGTACAGATGTTATGTACGATGTTTCTTACTAATAATATTTTTGCGATACATGCATCAAAATGATTTACAAAATTGACTTTAAAAAAATAACTACCTGATAAGAAAATTCTGAGTACGTCCCTGTATGTCCCTTACATCGTACGCTTAGTGTCAAATAGCTAAACTACATAGCAACATCAACATGTAACGATGCAAGTAGTTTTGCTATTGATTGGTAGATGGCAAAGGGCAAAGTAACCCCCCCTCACCCCCGCAAATTGTCACGCATTGTTTCACACAAAAATTTCATTAGGGCATCTCCTCTTTGTATTTGCTTCGTGGTTAAAACATTCCTGCACAAGCCCTGTTTAGTAAACTCAGTCTAAGTCATAAGATTCTATCCAAAATTCAAACATCAACACCATTTTTTTTTAAAGTCAGCTGCCAAAATGACTCTGCCCTGTCTGAAGGTAAGCATGAGCAGAATCCAATAGTGGTGGTCACCATCCTCAATGCGAATAAGGACATTGCAGCATGGTGACCTACACTATGGCCGCCTAGTGAAATGATTTTTTACGCCCCGCTTAAAGGACCCGGGATCATGGTGAGAGGGAAACACATATACACGTAAGGAAAGTAATTAAGTTAGATACATTGTGTCCCAACATTTATTAATTTTAAGCCTGAATTCCGTAATAATAAGGTAAACATCAGGAAACATCATACTATTATAGCCCCATTAATCTAAATGATTCTGGTATATACAACATAGCGTCAAATATCGATTGATAGTTGCGCGGTTGCTTCCTCCGATTTCGCCGGCGAGCACGTCCTTGGTGCGCATGACCTCGTATGTACGACTTATTTCTAGAATGCCTTACCTCGGCCTCGGCGACAATTAAGGTTATTCTAGGTGGTATTATGATTTTAAGTCTTTTTAATAAAGTCTTTTACTCGTCAAAAGGTTTATTTCTCAAATCTACGTAACCCTAACACGTAACAATATTAAACGTTACTTATGCCCTTTAAATAATCTAGTATCTGAATATTAGTTCAAAATCGCATTGAATTGAAATTATATCAACAATGCGTTGAATCATTTGATAGTTTTATTAAAAAAACCTCAAACGAAATTAGGTCTTTTTCATTTCTTTAGTAGAACTCTTGTTATTACTTCAAATGATACGCATCTATTGTGGACAATATTGAGATTATCCATTCAACAACTCTTTATAATTCAGATTATAAACCCTTTTCCATTTTCTTTTCAGGTGGTGGCAGAAACGATATTCCTGCCCGATTAAAGCGGAGATTCTCTATATTTAACTGTCCCCTTCCCAACAACGACTCTATAGATAAAATATTCAAAGTCATTGGAGAGGGACACTATAACACGAAACGAGGATTTGTTGCTGAGGTCAGGTCACTTATAAAAAAGATGATCCCTTTAACTAGGGAATTATGGGCTAGAACAAGAGCCAATTTATTACCAACACCGGCGAAATTTCATTATGTTTTTTCATTGAGAGATCTTTCTAGACTTTGGCAAGGTATGGTTGGCACTTTACCGACTGTAATAGAGTCTGAAAAATGTATGATGTTGCTGTGGAAACATGAGTGTTCTAGGGTGTTTTCGGATCGGTTTACTTACCAGGCAGATAAAGATTGGTTCAATAAAGCGATGTTTGAAGTGACCGAGGAAATCTTAGGAGTAGAATACAAGAAAATGATGGATAAAGATCCCGTTTTTGTTGATTTTATGAGGTGAATAAAAACTTTTGGACTTGGTTTTTAGTTTGTCATATAGTTTCATGAAAAAAGAAATCCAAGTATTTCAGAAAATATCTTAATATTTTAGTGTCTTCCAATAAATCCCTCGACTAATTAACAACGCTACTAAGAATCCGGATTTTTCATATTCCGCCCATTCATGCCGAAGCGTGGCTCTCCCATGGAAAATTATTTGCCCCTCCCTTAAAGGTTCACAACAAACTGAGATAAATCTCGACTGGTCCTCTTCTTTTAAGCCTATAGTTCGGTTATTAAATGTAACTGCTCACGTAGAGTAAAATGTAAAAATCACTAAGTCATTCAACCATACTTGTCACGAGCCCATCAAGATCTTAGAAATAATCTAAGTCATTTTAAATAATCTAAGTAATTTTTTATTATGTCCTGGTAATAAATCTCTTACAATCGTATTACAGAGACGCTCCAGAACCTACGGGTGAAGAAGGTGAAGATACAGACATGGAACTACCTAAAGTATATGAACCAGTATTCGACTACAGCGAATTACGCGAACGCTTAGATATGTTCCTTGCACAGTTTAACGAAATGGTTCGAGGCTCTGGCATGGATTTAGTATTTTTCCCTGACGCTATGCTTCATCTAGTCAAAATATCCAGGGTCATTAGACACCCTAGAGGAAACGTTATGCTTGTAGGTGTGGGCGGATCAGGAAAACAATCATTGACTAAACTATCTACGTTTATAGCAGGCTATCGATCCTTTCAGATAGCACTAACAAGATCTTACAACGTTGGTAACTTCCTCGAAGACTTAAAGCTACTCTACAGATCATGTGGGGTCCAAGGAAAGGGAACTACATTTATATTTACAGATCTAGACATTAAAGAAGAAGGGTTTTTGGAATACCTCAATAACATACTGTCGTCTGGAGTTATTTCGAATCTTTTCACAAAAGATGAACAACAGGAAATAATTTCTGAACTCACTCCGATTATGAAAAGAGAAAATCAAAAACGGACTTTAACTAATGAATTGGTGATGGAATATTTTTTGAATAGAACCTGCCAATATCTACATGTTGTATTGTGCTTTTCGCCCGTAAGTCAATATTGTTTTGAAAATTAAAACAATTTCTCTACGAGACTGTAACTTCATTTGTTTTTATTATAATGTCTCGTATATTTAAACCAGCAATTCTTGTATGTATATATATAATCTGAATCTCGGAAAGGGCTCCAACGATTTTCATAAAATTTTGTATGCAGGGGGTTTCGGGGGCGATAAATTGATCTAGCTAGGATTCATTTTTAGAAAACGTCGTTTTATTCGTGTTTTTAACAATCAAATTTATAAAATCAATGTACATCTAGCGCCATCTATCGCAACTCGAGCGAACTACATTAAACTATACTGGAATAAGGTGCAGAATAAACAGTATCAGGGCGTACCAAGAGAGGGCGCCACTTAACTTATTTTTTTATTGGAAGAAAAATAACAAAAAGGTGGCGTTTGGAAAGTCCCAATGATGCCAAAAAACCCATTTATAAAAACCAAATACCGAGCGACGCTTGGTCATCCAGGTACTTGATAATATGCTCGAACCCACAGAATAGTTAGTGGCATCAATAGTCAAGTGCTGTCCCATAGCGCTGCATAAACTTTCGATAACTTTATTTTAGCAAATTTGTCTAGGACCTATGAAAATACAATAATAAGATAAGCTTGACCGTAACTTGTAACTTTTTGAGTTTTCACTGAGAAAATAAATGTTAGAAAAGACTAAATAAGCAAAAATAAATTATAGTTGAAATGAAAAAAAGAGCAAGTCACGGTGTTTTAGGAAAGTATGATTTTTCGTCAATCTCTTTCTAACACAACATGGATTAAAAAAAATTATTAAGGCCCTCTTAAAACAAGGCCAATGGTAACTTTTGCATTTATGATGTTTTCATATTAGGTAATAATCATCACATTTTGTATATTTCAGGTAAGCGAAGCTTTTAGATATCGAGCAATGCGCTTTCCGGCACTAATATCTGGATGTACAATAGATTGGTTTCAACCCTGGCCTAAGGATGCTTTGGTTGCAGTAGCCGATCATTTCCTATCGGAGTTCGAAATCGAATGTACTAAAGAAGTAAAAAAAGAATTAGTTACAGTATTAGGGACAATGCAAGACGTTGTGTCGCAAGTATCCCAAGAATACTTTCAAAGATTTCGCCGGTCTTCACACGTTACACCTAAATCATATTTAAATTTTATCGGCGGCTATAAGTCTATTTATCAGATGAAACAAAAAGAATTGGGTGACGGCGCAGTAAGGATGGACACAGGCCTTGAAAAGCTTCGTGAAGCATCAATATCTGTGGAAGTCCTAAAAAAAGATTTAGCTGTGATGGAACAAGACTTGGCATTGGCTTCTGAAAAAGCGGGCAGGGTACTAACTGAGGTAACAGAGAGAGCAATGCAGGCAGAAATTGTTAAAAACCAAGTACAACATGTAAAGGAAAAAGCAGAAGTGCTTGTCGCTTACATTGCCGAAGAAAAAGAAAAAGCGGAATTAAAATTAGAAGCAGCAAAACCCGCATTAGAAGAAGCCGAAGCTGCATTAAATACAATTAAACCTGCACATATAGCCACAGTCCGAAAACTAGGGCGGCCACCACATCTTATTATGAGAATTATGGATTGCGTCTTGATTCTATTTCAGAGAAGATTACATCCAGTAATATCTGATACTGCCGCCCCTTGTCCTAAACCTTCGTGGGCAGAATCTCTGAAGGTAAGTAATAACTTGTGTGTCAAGCCGTTTTTTTTGCTTTTGTATACCTGATCGCTGCAAATGTTTATTTCATTTCCAAATATTACAAACCAGATATATAGACTCCATTATTCAATTAACCTTTCATAGTAGATGGCATTGTGTGACAGACTTGGTCTACACAAAACGAATAACCTACATTGGCATCAGCTATTTAATTCAGTTTATTGACTTCTATTAGCATGCATTTAATTTAATACATATCGAATCTTGAAGATCCACATTTAAAAAAAGGGTAGTATTTAATCCCACAACTGTAAACCCTATTTTTTCTATTCAAATATTCGAAATTATCACCAAAAATACTGAATTGCACATTAAATTTGCTCATCAAATAAATCAAATCTAATATACTGTTTGATCTATAAAGCTAAACTGTTTTACTGAATGACTACATATCTGTTAACTAAAAGTAAAATTGATAGTTCTGTCTGTGCAACAAAATATTGTAATATTTTTTTTTAAATTCATCACCTAATAAACTGTTAAGCACATGAGTTATTCTAAATAAAACACCAGTTAATCAGTCATATTTATCTAATTAAATTGCACAAAAAACAGCTAAGTGTAATCTTAATATACACTAACAATTGCAAAACAGTAAAGCCGGGTCTCCTGCGACACTGTTAAATGTTTTCAAACACCAAACATCACATATTTATCAAAATATGGGCGTGGCCTAACTGTTTTGTTAATTTTAACAAGCAAACATGTTATCCAAAGCGGACTGAAAACATCCCAGCTATACGCTGGGGGAATAGACATCATTTGGCTCGAACGGTTCGGTGAATACTGAACGGCGAGCCAAAAGATGCGTCACTCGATCGATCAATGCTAAATGTGTGGACGAAAGCCCGTGCCGTGGTTTTTACTTGACATGTTCGCTCGATCGAGTAAAACCTTATGTGAGTACTTAGCATTAGATTGTAATCTATCTCGCGAGAATGCAAACAGTCAAAAGATTGTGAAATGGTATCGACGAATCGCAAGTCGCACGCTGATTGGTTTAACAGCATATGTTTGTTAATTCGTCTTTGTTGCCGAATGTAAAGTATTTTTGTGATTGTAAATTGATTTCATGTTGAAAATACCTCACAGGCTTAGAATAAGTTATATAAAGTTGACAGTAAAATTAATTTGTGATTAATCAAAGAACTTCTAACATAACCTAACCGAGCTCTAAGGCCATTGAACGGTCTACTGTAAAACCGACCAATCAGGGACTGTTGACAATTTGACGCGCGTAAGCAGTAAATCGCAGTTGACAATTATCAATAGTTTTTTTTTTTAATAATAATAATTTTATTTGCACTCAAAATTTTACAATTACTCTTAATCACATAATTTTATACAACCGAAAAATGATAAATATAAGGAAAAAGAGGTTGTCGTTGACTGCTATTCTAGTGTTAACTGTGTTACAGCAGCCAGCGTCTTCCACCCTGTATGACACTCATTACATCATTTTAATGGCGATATCGTTAAACAAGTTCAATTATTAAGTTTTTTATTTTAATTTTTATTTTATTTCTTATTTTTTTTAATTTAAGAAAAATAAGGTGTGTGAATGTGCGTATAGAGTGCGTTAAATGTGTTATTGGTGAGAAGAAGGTGAGAAGTTTGCAATCTAGTTAGGTAGATTATAATCTATCGGTTTTTACAATCTTACGGTGACATATGGATATATATAATAATAATAATAAATATTTCGGACATCTAACACACAACGCCATCTAGTCCCAAGCTAAGCAGAACTTGTGTTATGGGCACTAGACAACTGAATACATATATCGTTTTTGTTTTGTAAATTCATAGATATTATAAATAGAAAACACCCAAACCCCGAAACAAATAGTTGTAGATCATACAAACATTTGGTCCGAACCGGGAATCGAACCCGAGACCTCATGATCAGCAGTTGCACACGACAACCGCGAGACCAACGAAGCAGTTTAAATAAGTCAGAGAGTCGTGCGTGTCTCCCGTTTGAAGTGATCATGTTATGTTATCGTTGGTTAGTGAACGTTTGCGTTCGTGTGGAGAGAAACGCGCAGATAGATTTGGAGGACTTAACGTGATTCTCTGCGGTGATTTACGTCAATTGCCGCCGAATATGCTGCACGATTGAATGATTTGGCAAAATTTACAATATTTTCCGCTATACAAAGTCATGAGGCAGTCCGACGAGGTGTTTTCTACGATTTTGACTAAGATTGGTGACGGGAGGTGCCTAGACGACGATGAACGCCCTATTGGAGACCCAATTCTTTAAGTAGCTTCATTGAATCGCAGCCGTCGCTTGGAGATGCTATGCGTATATTTTTCACTAACAAAGAAGTCACTAAGTACAACTTGGATCGTATGATGCGTGAAGATGGAGAAAAATTGGAGGTGTTCTCTGATAATACTATTGTGAATTCCACAACTGTCAAGCAACGCGATCAAGCGTTTGAAAAGTTGTATTCCTTGACTGCAACAGATACGGGATATTTGGCTCGCAAGTTATTGCCTATAGATAGCACTCGCCATATACTATAACTCAGAATATTAATAAAAGTGACAGATTGGTCAATGGCTCCACCGGCGTGCTCAAGTTTATAGATAGTAAATGCAGAGATGATGGTCATGGTTCCAGTTTGACGATGAAGTGTGTAGTTCTAAACTTAGACTAAAATATGCACACCATATGCGCGAATTTGGCATACATTCCAATTACACGCCAATTGCAAAGCGCGAGTTGCCAATAAAACTAAACATTAAACTGATTCGATGCAGGCGCAAACAGTTTCCAGTTTGCCAGCTTACGCTCAAACGGTTCACAAAGTGCAAGGCGCCTCTTTCGACAAGGTGGTATACGACTACGATAGATCTCATGATTAGTCTTTAGTCTACGTGGCGCTGTCTCGTGCTCGCTCCCTAGATGGATTATATTTAACAAATTCTAAATTGAATCACAAATTGTTTCACTGCAAGAAAGACGATCGGTCACGAAAGGCGTTCCGTGGTGAGATAACTAGCCTCGAGGCCAAGCGATTACGCACAGTAATGGACAACGGAAACGAAATGGAACGAGAGCGGTCGAGTGAGCATAGCGTGTTTTAACGTTCAGAGTATAAACGCGCACCGTGAAGATTTAAATGTTGAATTTGTATTAAATAAAATGTCTGAAATCTGTAATTGCCATGACTGAAACTTGTATGTACGGAGAAGGTGGTTTTGGCTGCGGAGATCCGAGGAATGGTTGTAACAGTGCTCGGTGCAGATTTGATAATAATAATGTAATTTCTTATTTGACTTCTTATTATATTTCATTCAGGGCTTCGTTAAACTATGTAACAAGATTTTTGTTATGTACATGTTAAAAAAATTAAAATTCTTTTCGCAAAATTTGTTTTATTCTTAAATTCATTTTCAATGCCTCCGAAGATTGCGGGAATGCAGGGTCTGTGGATTTTGCAATAAAACAGATGAACAAAAAGAAATAAAGTTGGGTGATAGGGATTTTAGCTACACGAGTAGTAAATTCGTGGAATGTAATTTGATTATGTAAACATACATTATCTGTTATGCAGTTTTAAAAAATGTTTTTGGAAATTCCATTGTAAGATAGTTAACTATTGTCTAAATCAGTATATCTGTGGTTTCAGCTACATTTTCGTTGTAAATTTGATAATAAAAGGCCATCTGATTTTGATTACTTTTATACGTGTTTCAATAAAATATGTTTAGTTAATCAAGTATTTAATTTGTAACGTAGTCATTTATCTGATATGCAAGAGATTTAGTTTGCTTGAATTTTAAATAGAGGTGCAATTAAAAATGTCCCTTTAAAAATACTGTTTTTTTCCTCTAAATATTTTTGTGAAAGTTGTTCAGGAATTAAAATTAAATCGAATTCATTTTAGATGATGGCAAGTACTACATTCTTATTACAACTTCAAAATTACCCAAAAGATATCATTAACAACGAGATGGTAGAACACCTTGTTCCATACTTCGAAATGGAAGATTACAATATGGATACAGCTAAACGTGTATGTGGTGATGTTGCTGGATTGCTTTCATGGACCAAAGCCATGGCATTCTTTCATAGCGTCAATAAAGAAGTGTTGCCCTTAAAAGCTAACCTGTTATTACAAGAAGCGAGGCTAAAGGTGATTAGTGTTTAATTCACTTTTACACATTTACATTGAGCTAAGAATGACTAAGGTAATTATTTTATTCATAGGTTGCAATGGACGATTTGGCTTCAGCTGAGAGACAGTTAGAAGAACGAGAAATGTCACTAAGAAAGGTTAAAGAACAATATGAAGCTGCTGTTTCTGAAAAACAACAATTGACGGATGCTGCGAACGTATGTTTAAGAAAAATGACTGCTGCAACTGCTCTTATCAATGGCTTAGGTGGTGAAAAAATCAGATGGACTCAGCAAAGCAAAGACTTTAAAGAACAACTCGGAAGACTAGTTGGCGATGTTGTTCTAGCTACAGGATTTCTATCATATTGTGGTCCATACAATCAAGAATTCAGAAATAGTCTTTTTGACACGTGGATGGGTATTTTGACGAGCAAACATATACCCGTAACACATGATTTAAATATCATTAACATGTTAATAGAAAATGCAACGATATCAGAATGGACTTTGCAAGGTCTACCAAATGATGAACTATCTGTTCAAAACGCCTTAATTGTCACTAAGTCAAGCTCTTACCCTCTTTTAGTCGATCCACAAAGTCAGGGTAAAAATTGGATTAAAAACAAAGAAAGTTCTAATGAATTGCAAATAACCTCTTTAAATCATAAATACTTTAGAACTCATTTAGAAGACAGTTTATCCCTCGGTAGGCCCCTTCTTATTGAAGATGTAGGTGTTGAACTAGATCCTGTCATAGACAATGTTCTGGAAAAGAATTTTATCAAGTCAGGTTCCATTGAAAAAGTTATTGTTGGAGATAAGGAATGTGATGTGATGCCTGGATTCATGTTATACATTACAACAAAGCTCCCAAATCCTGCATATTCGCCCGAAGTGAGTGCTAA
This sequence comes from Diaphora mendica, assembly GCA_949125395.1. Lineage (NCBI taxonomy): Eukaryota > Metazoa > Arthropoda > Insecta > Lepidoptera > Erebidae > Diaphora > Diaphora mendica. The sequence goes on along the minus strand of OX421312.1, from coordinate 6,174,098 downwards.
AACATCAATTATAGATTTCACTGTAACTATGCAGGGATTAGAAGATCAGTTACTAGGCAGAGTTATATTAATGGAAAAATCTGATCTGGAAGAAGAAAGAGTAGCTTTATTTGAATCTGTTATGAAGAATCAGAGAAGTATGAAGGAGTTAGAAAGTAATTTGCTTTGCCGACTGACATCTTCTGAAGGTTCTTTAGTGGATGATGAAGCATTAATTCAAGTCCTACAAATCACAAAAACTACAGCAGAGGAAGTTAATGAAAAATTAATAGTTGCAGAAGTAACTGAAAAAAAGATTATCAAAGCCCGCGAAGAATTTCGAGCAGTAGCTGCTAGAGGATCCATATTATATTTCTTGATTGTAGAAATGAGCAACGTTAATATTATGTATCAGAATTCGCTAAAACAATTTTTAAACATATTTGATAGCTCAATAACTAAATCCACAAAGAGTAATATAACAGAAGAAAGAATAAATATAATTTTGAAATATTTGACACATGAAGTCTGGGCTTTCACTTTGCGTAGTCTATACGAGAGGCACAAAGCACTATTTACTTTGATGTTGGCAATGAAAATTGATTACCAGAGAGGATTAATATCACATGACGAATTCATGGCATTCATTAAAGGTGGAGCATCTTTGGATTTAAACGCTGTCACGCCAAAACCATTCAGGTGGATTTTGGATATTACATGGCTAAACTTAGTGGAAATTAGTAAATTAAAAATCTTTAAAGACATACTTTCTAGAGTGAGTATTTATATTAGTTTTAATTAAGTCTAGCGTTAAAATTCTTAGAACATAATAATAAGGTTTTTGGGTGAGAGGTCTAAATATTTATATGTCATGTACTGATCTGATCAGCTTTTAGTTAAAACTGAGAGTGCGTGAACTGTCTACACACATAGGATATTTTTATTCGTGAACATTTGACTTATCGGGGCGATTCAATCGCTGTCATCACTAGTATATTATATTTTTGACACAGATAACATCGACTGAGAAAGAGTGGCGAGCGTGGTACGAGAAAGCGAAACCCGAAGAGGAAATTTTTCCCAATGGTTACAATGAAAGCCTTGACGTGTTCAGGAAGCTATTGCTAGTTAGATCGTGGAGTCCGGATAGAACATTGTCTCAAGCCAGAAAATATATAGTTGGTAAGTTAACTAAAGGCTAGAACATAATTATATATTCTATCATATTAGGTTAGAAAGATTCCAAGCTTTATTTCAATTTAACATTAATTCCTTTTAATTACGTCAAGACTGCTGCATACGCATTTACTTTTTTATTCATATTCATATATATCATCATCTTCCTAGCCTTTATTATTCCCGAGATTTGGGGTCGGCTACTAGTTCAACCGGTTTTACCTGAATATCAGTTTTTACACGGAGCGACTGGCATCGTACCTCCGCAACCCTGAGGGTTGCTGAACTAGTTGTCAGTATATTTAAGGGCACTGACTTCCCAATAACGATTGCCATAGATGTTTATGACAACCAGGACCGACGGCTTAACGTGCTCTCCGGGGCACTGGCAGGAAACACCGCCATCTTCCATACTCCAGGCTGCTAATAAGAATTTCTTGAAGAAAAACCAACAGCAGTCCGATCAAACCCGAGACCTCTTGATTGGCAGTCGCTTACGCTAACCACTACACCAATGAGGAAGTCATATTTATATGTATTACACTATTACCATTTCTTTATTTTCTCCATGACAGCTCCTGTGGAAGCTTAAACAAGCGTCTTTTTTACATTATGTATAGATTATTTAATAAAAACATGATGCTTACGCACGTTCACAAGGTCATAGCAGAGTCGGAGAAACTGATAGGGATGGAGCTATCGATAAACGTAACACGATAATAGACCCGATATTTGTTAAGAAAGTGTAAGAAACTAAACTATTGCCGGATAATTTTGTACAAACAAATTTATTAACTAATATTACATTTCATTACCTACAAGATGTAATTATATTATGTTGATTCTTTATTTATTTATTTAAATCAAAATCTGATGAATCGTCACTGTCACTCGATGAGCTCTCCCTAACATTTATTATAAGTTTCTATACTTCTATTATCGAATGCCAAATGAATTTCCCAATCCGACGCTATAATGTTTTGGGTTCTTCTCACAATTTTTCCCAGTGTTCGGCGGTTGCATGTGCGGAAGGTACATGCATTTTTTAATAAGTCTAACATCTTGTATGGGGGATATAAAGGGAGATGGGTATTATTTCGAGCCCCGTGTCCTTTGATTTGTGCCCATATTAGTTCTATAGCATTGTACTGGCAATTATACGGCGGAAGTCGAAGAACCCAATGACCACATTCGGCAGCTATTTCGTCGTTAATATATCTTTTAGGGAGGCTTTTTTTCGATTTTAAAATATTCACTAATTGTACTTTTAATAAAGTACTATCCACATTTTCGCCATGACGTTGGAGCCAGTCAATTATCTCTTGTTTTTTATTGGCCTGCAGCCTCATTTAATTAATTTGCCTGGAGTGATATGTAGCGTTGTCAATAATAATTATCGACGGTTCTTCCAGAGATCGCACCATTTCTTTAAACCATCCTTCGTAAATCTCCGCGTACATTTCTTCGTGGTAGTACACTGTTTTCTTGGATTTAAAGGCCAGTAAAGCATCTGACATGAATCCTTCCGTAGACCCTGCATGGCATAATTTATGATAAAGCGTTCACCTTTTCCTATTGGCACTGAACTAGTGGTAGCGGCGGTGTCGTCAGTTTGGTTTACATTTAACCAAGTCTCGTCAGTGAAAATAAGATTTGACCCATCTGATATATTTTTGGCTTCGCTCAATAATTCGCAGCGAGCTATAGCATCGTCGTGACGCTTCATCAATATTTTACGTTTGTCAGATTTTTTATAAGAAAACCCAATTACTTTCAAAACTAAGCTTAATGACGATTTTCGGCCATGGAACAAGTCACGTAAAGAAACAACAAGTTTTTGAAGTGTTGGAATTTCTTTGCGCAAGTAATAGTCATTTAGTCATATATATGACGGCGAATAGCGTCAGCGTCGAAGTTGTCAACCGATGTCACACGACATGGTTGGCGTTTTTTCTTCGGCGTACGAAGCTTATTTTTCTGCATGCCGCTTGTACCGTAAGCTTCCGGCCGCAACACACTCTCGCACTAGCGACAGTGGTAATAGCGGGCAACCATTTTGATACTCTGCTTCAAAGTAATTACGAACCTTGATCACCCGTTCTCTCGCCTGCCTTTTCAAAACAGATCCTTTAGGCATATTGACATTTGACAGCTGGGCAGCAATCAACATGGAGGAACACAAAATACACAACGTAACGTATGGATAATGTGAAAAAACTCAGCGAACAGAAATGTAGTGACTATGTAGCACGACCGTCTTGTTGCGAGTGACAGATTAAAACAAACACAAAATGGCGGTGGGCCATTGAGTTTTCCCAGCTTGGCAAAATATATTTGAATGTTTTTGTTGTATTTGTCTTTGTTCAAAACATAATAAGTATATGCGATCGATATCATTACTTATTTGGTCACAACATTCCAACTATCGAATTAGAACTGTCATCGAGAAAATAAACAAAAGAAATAGGTATAAATATTAAGTATTATTTTCAGTTAATGTAGCGTGCATCAAGGAATCGAGTGACAATGATTAAACGCCACAAATATAAAATGCTAACCCATTTCATCTGAAGTAAAATGATTTTATGTCAAAAAACAAATTTTTTAGATTCTTTGGGACCTGAATATGGCGAGGGGCGCATACTCAACTTGGAAGCAACTTGGGAAGAATCTGAACCTCGCACTCCTTTAATTTGCATTTTGTCCATTGGATCAGATCCTTCAATGCAAATAAGCCAACTTGCTAAAACTAAAGAAATAGGTGAGATACCATTACCATAAAACCTTTTGGTAAGCAAAAAGGTATTTTAGGCTATAATTATATGGGGTTATAATATTGTATATAAGTAATATTTACCTTTCCAGTTTTGAAAGCCGTTTCAATGGGACAGGGTCAGGAAATAGTAGCAAGAAAAATGATATCAGATTCTATGAATGAAGGTGGGTGGGTCCTACTCCAGAACATTCATTTATCATTGCCATTTTGTGTCGAAGCCATGGATGCGCTGATCGAAACTGAACATATTCAAGAATCGTTCAGATTATGGCTAACAACAGAAGTCCATACCGAATTCCCAATTGGCTTACTACAAATGGCTATAAAATTCACTAATGAACCTCCTCAAGGTATCCGAGCTAGTATGAAGAGAACCTATCAAAATATTACACAGGATACCTTGGATTACTCTTCATTGGCGCAATGGCCTCCCTTACTTTATGCTGTAGCCTTTCTACACACTATTGTTCAAGAAAGAAGAAAGTTCGGCCCCTTGGGTTGGAATGTCCCCTATGAGTTCAATCAATCAGATTACGCGGCTAGCGTCCAGTTTGTACAAAACCATTTAGATGAAATCGATCCTAAAAAAGGTATATCATGGCCGACAATATGTTATATGCTCGGAGAGGTTCAATATGGTGGACGAGTAACAGACGACTTTGATAAGCGGTTGTTAACTACTTTCACTAACGTTTGGTTTTGCGACGTCCTTCTAAGACCCGGATTTGAATTTTACAAAGGATACAAAGTGCCTATAACAAGAAATATTCAAGGCTACGTGGACTACATCAACCAGTTACCTTTGACAGATACACCAGAAGTATTTGGATTGCATGGTAATGCAGATATAACGTATCAAATAAATAGTGCTAAAGATATATTGGACACTATTTTAAATGTTCAGCCAAAAGAAGGTGGCAGTCAAGGTGGAGAAACAAGAGAAAGTATTGTTTATCGATTAGCTGAGGATATGTTAGAAAAACTTCCAAAACAATACGTGACTTTTGAGGTTAGAGAAGCGTTACAAAAGATGGGCGCTTTTCTTCCAATGAACATTTTTCTAAGGTATATCAGTCACAGATATATATATAAATTTAAAACGAAAATGTAGAAAGCTAACCACTTTTAATTTCTTTTTAGACAAGAGATTGATAGAATACAAAAAGTTGTAAAGACAGTCCAATCGACATTATGTGATTTGAAATTGGCAATAGACGGTACTATTGTTATGAGTCAAGGTCTCAGAGAGTCACTCGACGCTATGTACGATGCAAGGATACCCGCTAAATGGTTGAGAGTAAGTACAATTTACAAGCTCCGATTGACTTGTTACCAGAAGAGTTCAACACTATTAATGCAGACATTCGTCGCATTGGCGAATGGAGTCATAATTATGGACTCAAGGTTGGTTTAATCGTGTTAAGACGCAGGTATGTGTTGTGTTATTGGCAGTCCCAGGATGGTCTCAAGAGTTAACTGTTCATAACTGCCCCAAATTTAATTTGGTTGCACCTCCCTTGAGATCAGTACTAGTGTCAAAAATTTAGGGATCTACCATAAAAAAATACTTTATCTTGGGGTAAGCAAAAAACAAGTAAAATTATTAAAAATAAAAAACCCGACTGCGTCAATATCCATACTTATAATAAAAATGTAACAGGTCCAATTCTGTACATTAAAGATATTTTGAATTTTTTTTTAGAGGGCTCTCTATAATCGATACTGAAGCCAAAACAGTATTTTTTTTCATTTTTGTCTGTCTTGTCTGTATATTGGCCGCGCATCACGCCGAAACTACTGATTGGATTCAAATGAAACTTGGCATGATTTGAGTTCATACTACGAGGTAGGACATATGATACTTTATATCCCGAAATTCAGCACGGTTTCCTGGAGAGGGGGGATGAAAGTCAAGATATGTACTTAGTTGTAATTCAATAACACATACACCGATTTCATTCATTCTTTTTTTACTAGAAAGAAAAAAAATAAAAGATAACGGGAAAAGTCTTTTTTTTGTCCACGACTGTACACTGCCTGTGGGAAGCTGAGACAGATATGTAAATATGGCGGTACGTAGTTCGCCGGGTCAGCTAGTTAACAATAAAAATCGTAATCACCGCAATAAAAATCTTTATTTTGCGCCCACTCTCTACTACTACTACGATACTACTCGATGTATTTTGAAAATATTAATTTATTTTTTTACTTTTTGGCGAAATTTTTTTTTTATATTTTTTTATTTTGGTGTACCCAGTGTCACTCTCACGACTAAGACGAATCTATTGACACCATTCACATAAAAATACGAAAAGACGTTTAGGCTCTAGGGCGTGCCAAAGAAATATAGATACATTTGTCGGAATGAGGGTATCCGAATAATAAAAGTATCGAACGGTTCCGGCGCGATCGGCAACGGAATACAGTTTCTCTTCAGATCTCGTGACGACCATATCCCCTGAGTAGTAGTAGTTTTCTATTATTTGATTTGTGATTTATTGTTGTATTTTATATCGTGTGTACGAGGCGGTATTCACCAGTGGGGGAATTACTAGCCTAGGTGGCGAATTCCACAGGGCATCGCGGAGGAGTGAGCGTTGCCCCAACCCCTTCGTGGGGGTTGCTGATGGTGTTTAAGTTAATTCGTATCCGTTTAGTAGTGATTAGTGTTTGGCTATAGTCCAGATTAGCTATATCCGTGATTCATGTGCTCGTTTTATATGCCGTGCCTTCCGACACATTCATACACTCGAAAAACATACACCTCCTTTCGCAGTCGGGTAACAAGACATTAGTCAAAAGATATTTGCTTTTGCGGGGTCTCTGCGAAGACTACGTAATTTTCTTCAGATTGCGACTAGGGCTGCACTTGCACAAGCACTTCTACTTCCAATTCTCGACTATGCCAATGTATCAGCTATTTGAATCTCACTGAAGCACAACTTGATAAGCTTGTGCGACTGCAAAATCTCTGTATACGATCGTGTTTGGCCTACGTAAATGTGATCATGTCTCTGAATTCCGTCGAAAGCTCAAGTGGCTTTCGATTCGCTGTCGCCAGTATACTTATATCCTCATTTTTCTCTACAGGTAGTAGAGCCACGCTAATTTCAGCACAAACGGGCTGGCTCGACCGGGGAGGTACTAACTACCTCGCACAGAAAACCAACCTAAAATGACAGTTTTGGTGCTGTCGTATTTCGTTGGGTGAGTGCGAGACCGAAGGCTCAGTGATGTAGGGGTGACAGTTACCGGGGTAAGTGTGTGAGCAGTGGAATGCTCGTAGAGTCTTGTAGAGGGTGGAATGGATCGACCCGTTGGCCAGGAAGACCCGTAGAAACTGAAATGAACTGAAAATGCCGGCCGCCCGCGGCATAGAGAAGGGCCCAACCGCGCATAATCCACGGAGTGGATCGGCGTGCCGGTTGGTGGCCGGACGGTGGGACCATGGGACCACATCCGGGAGGATATGGGGGTCCTTCCGTCCGACGGCTCGGTCACCGTCATGCCTCACCGTTGTATGACGATACAGCATTCCGAGTCTCAGTATTACACTGCCACGATGACTGTCACGCCTTTTAAGCTCCCATTTCCCTCCCCCCCTTTTTTATCATGGCAGCAAGGAAAAAGCAAAAACGTTTAACAGCGGTACTCCATTCGACCAAAACCCCACTTTTTGAGGTGGAGTTCATTAACATCCGTGGACTCCATGCAAACCTCAACGCCGTCCATCAGCATCTTAAGACGGCACGGCCGGCCATACTATTCCTAACGGAGACACATACGCCGCCCCGCCGACATGACATATCTTCACTACCCCGGCTCTGTGCTTGAGGAGTGCTTCCTTGCGAAGGCTGGGGGGTGTGTCTATTCGTCAGGGCGGATGTTTGTCGTCGCCGATTACGATGCCTTGAGGACCCATCCTTCTCCATCCTTTGGCTCCACGTAGATATTGGCTCTATGAGCCGAATCTACGTAGACCTATACCGATCCCACTCTGGAGACTCTGAAATAACTCGACTATTTGACCATCTCAGCCAGGCAGCGGATAAAGCGCAGGAGCAGTTTCCGACCACCGAACTGGTGTTTCTGGGAGACTTTAACGCCCACCATGAGTCCTGGTTGGTATCTTCCAGAACTGACCACGCGGGTCGGACTGTCCACGCATTCACTCTCACGCATGATCTCACCCAGCTAGTACTCCAGCCCACCAGGATACCAAACATACCGAGTCAAGCGCCTTCCTTGCAGGATCTACTGCTGACGAGTCACCCAGCTCAGTACAGTGTATCGGTGCTCACCCCTCTGGGATCCTCCAATCACTGCCTGGTTTCTACCACGGTGCCTCTTGCTGCCCCTCCACGACGAGTGGCAGCAAAAAGACGTTTATGGCACTACTTGTGCTTCAAAGACAGATCTTTAGATCTGTCGCAAAGTGCGGCCGCCGTGGCTGGCGAGATCACTGTCGGAATGGAATACTGTATTCCCTACAGTGAGGTCGTCAGCGCAACAACCCGTCCCTGGTTCAATCGCGAGTGCACCCATGCTGTTTCGCAAAAGCAATTGGCCTACCGCGCATGGACCAGGGCCCGCGCTCAGGGCTCCCCTGACGTTGATCGACTAAAAGCAGCGTTTAACAAAGCCACTAGGGAATGCAAGAAGGCTTACATCAGAGCGGATCCCCAGCGCATTGCGCGGCTTGGTCAAGAACTCGTCACATACCCTTTACTGGTAGCCGAAAGTTCTGGCGATTGGCCAAAGCCGTGCAGTCCAACTTCTGCCAGCCCTTGCTACCACCGTTGAAATATCCAGACGGATCACTGGCCCATCAGCCGAAGGAGAAAGCGAAACTGCTTGTTGATCTTTTTGCGGCTATGACCGAATCGATGACCGCGGTAAGCACCCGCCTACCATTCCGACCTGCGACACTACACTATTCGTATCCGACTGAGTGATGTCCGTGCGGAGCTTCGGTCACTCGGCGCCCGAAAAGTCAGAGGACCCGACGGTATATCCAAGCGGTGGTTCATAAGAACTGTGCACCAGAGTTGCCTCGAGTATTGACGCGCCTATATCGCCTGTCATATTCCTCGGGAACTTTTCCGGAGACTTGGAAAGAGGCGAATGTTCAACCCATCCCCAAAATTCCTTCCTTCCTTAGTGGGTGTCTACTGAATAAAACGATCCATATGAATAATTAAAAAAATACAAATTAAGGTCTTTATGTACGTGTAATATTAAAATCATCCTCTAATCCCTAACTGTTGAAGAGTTTAACCTTCTATCATCAGCTCACCTAAATAATTTGAAAGAATACGACTAGGAATTAAGAATTTAATAGGTAATTACATTTTTGAACCGTTTGGGGTAGAGACGCTAGGTTCATGGGGTCCGAGTGCTCGCGCTATGTTTAAACAACTAGCTAAGCAACTGATTGACGCTTCTCGCGACCACAAGGCCGGCCTTTTTCTAGCACAGAATCAGCATTGCCATTCAACGTGGTAATGCTGCCAGTCTTTTGGGAACGCTACTAGTAGGCGAAGATGTGGAGTTTTTTGAGGCTTGTATGTAAATATTGTTATTGTTTTTTTAAATATTAAGTATGATTATGAACATAGGTTTCTATATTATGTAATACCACTAAAGGTAACATACATACATATTTATCCTCCAACTCCTAACCGTTAAGGAGTTGTACCTAACATCATCAGCTCATTATCATAAAATGACGACTACCCAGACGCAAATACGGAAAACATAGTATGTACCTAAAAAAATGAGGGTTTCCCTCGATTTCTCTGGGATCCCATCATCAGAGCCTGATATGGTGCCAATGGGACCACCCCGGGAGTATACCCCTTTGAATGCAAAAAAAAATCAAAATCGGTCCACAATTGACGGAGAAATCGGTGAACATACATTTAAAAAAAATACAGTGGAACATAAAGCCTCCTCCTTTTTGGAAGTCGGTTAAAAGGTGACCGCTCCGACCCGGCCAACTACCGTCCGATAGCCGTCACCTCCATTATCTGCAAAGTGTTTGAGCGGATAATAAACAAACATATGGTCCATTACCTGGAAGATCACTCCATACAAGTGTGGTCCCTCAATCCTCACATACCATCAGCAGGATCTCGGCAAGTATGTGCCACACACCTGGCACATACTTGCCGATATACGTGCCGATGTACGTACGGCACGAATGATTAAATTTTATACATCTATTATTGAGAATCTAAAATTTGAGATAAAAAGTGGAGAATCTGCACTCATGACTTCAGAAGTTACATTCCATGCAATGTTTGTTACATATTTTCAAGATTTGTCCATCTTGCAGCAAATAACTAATCATGCAAAATTGCATCAAAGAAAAAGACATGAACTCTGTTTTCATTAAAAGATCTGAAAAAGCTCCAATATTTTGTTTCCCAATTTCATTGAAATAGGTATCAGAAATGGCTCAAGCACTTTTAACTAAAAGTCTAGGTAACATAGATCCGGCATGAGTTTATTTTATGCTGTGTTTTTTTTTCATACGTGTTTTTTTAATATTTACGTATGTATATTGGTATGTATAAGTATGTGTTAGATGTGTGTATGTGTCTGTATAATTATAATGCTTTTCGTTATATTCATTAACAAATAATAAAATTAACTAAAAACTCATTGCACCGTCAACTGTTTCTCTTATACATTTTGATCCATCCTAAGTTTGCCTGGAAGAGATTGCTTTTGGCAATAAGGCCGCCCTTTGTACACTACATCTCACAATTTATGTACTCTTGTAAGTTGTAACTGTGTAATAATATGGTGTACAAATAAAGTTTTCTATTCTACAAATTAAATCTAAATGTTAAATCTAGGCGCCCCACAGAATATCATACTTGCTGTGCTAAAATTAAAGAGTAACTGGGAATGTAGAGTTTAGTAGAAGATCAGATTTTATAATAGACCACGGGCAAAACTTCGCACCTTCAGATATATTCCTTTTGCAAATATTGTTACTAGATATCTATAATAGGACAAATACCTTAAGCGGTTAAGTAAGGTACTTGTAGCATACATACACATACCTACTTTTTTACAATTTGGTTTGTAGCGTTAAAAAGTTGTAAAAAATATTTAACATTGAGTTAGCAAGAAACAAGTAGCTTAACCTTTTATAGCAGATTTTTTTTGTTATTAATAAGGTATCTTGGGAATCAGCAACCCTAGGATTTTGGTACACAGAGCTACTAGAAAGGGAACAGCAGTATAGAATATGGCTTCGAAATGGACGGCCAACAACCTTTTGGATGACTGGTTTCTTTAATCCACAAGGATTCCTCACAGCTATGAGACAAGTAAGTACTTATAAATACTGATATTTAGTCTGAATGTTGTAAATTCAGACCTCTACTATGATTACTATGGTGATGTGTATTAATGTCCACCTGAATAACTAGATTGTATTTTTAATTACAACAACATTCTATTCATATTTAGTCTCCACAAGTGTGTTTTAGGTGCCCAATTAAAATGTTTACATATTCTTCCTTAACTCCCCATTATCACCCACATAACTTAATCCCTATCTCCGTTTCTTGTCCTTGAATCATGATAAAAAACTTCACTCATCAAACAATTTCTTCTCTTCTCTTGTTTTTTGTTCCACTTTCCACAATTCCGACTTCGTGAACTATTCGTTCTTTTTACAAACCACAGAATAGAGAATAAGGTAGAAATGCCATGTAGACGGCGCAATTAAGGTCAAATACCTCTAATATCTCTGCTGGCATCAACTCAACCGTCGTATTCGCGTTTTACTTTCAATGGGAACGTAGCTGCGTTAAAAAATAATCGCTATACCGAGCTGCGCGATAAATAAAATTTATAGGAAACTTATCGTTGCATTAATAAGTCTAAAAATTGTGGGAGGGGGACTGCCCTTAGACTTCCCCGCCGGATGTGGGTTTTGTGCCAGCCAGGTCCGGCTGAAAGGTTATGTAATACTGACAAAAAACCACTAACTGTTACGTAATATGTACAAATTAAAAATCGTTATAATTTATCGTACACCATCAAAAACCATCGTACATTGCGTATTAAATTTGATTACTTACTACATTGTTTCCATGAGAGCAAGCAATGAACTACATTTCCTGCGTGAATATTTCGATTTATGCCCAAACTTATTTTATTTAGGCTTTATTATTTTTAATATTAGGCTTTATTATTAAATGCATTTTTTTTAAATAAAACCTATTAGTTATATATATATATTCGTAATCACTGTTAAAAAATCTTTATTTTGATACCACACTCGATGTATTTTGAAAACATAATTTTTTTAGATTACTTTTTGGCTCTCTCACGACGAAGGCGAATCTATTGACACTACTAACATAAAAATTAGACAAGCCGTTCAGGCTCTAGGGCGTGCCAAAGAAACATTATATTTCAATTTTTCTTAGATATTTATATATTACATAACAAAATTGCTTGCTGAGCTAAAAAAATATTGGATGCAATTGCCAGACCCTCTTGATGAAAGAATATTATCAACATTAGAAACACTCTGTTTATACTCCCATGATACTAGACAAGATTTGCTAAATAAATATAAACATTTGTTGTTAAGGTGTCAGGGAATGATATTTTATGCCTCAGCTGATTGATGAATTAATTGAAGCAGTCTTAGATTGTACAACAATCATTCGCTACATGATCAAAATATCAATTATATTGCATGTACAGCAGCAGCAGCTAAAAATGCCCGGTCTGCCATTGCAAACATTGCTTCAGCCACTGCAGAGGTAAATACAACAAGAACTCAGTTTATAGAGAATTATGCTGCATATTAAAAATCTTATTCATCATATTACATTAGCTTGGAACTCAGTTGCATACAATATGACAGACTATATGGCTGATATACACAAAAAGATCCTGCAAAGTACCAATCTCGTGACTTCAATGAGAGCTTCCAAAAGTTCACCCTCAGTGGATTCCAGAGATTCTCCAGATCCAATAGTAGGAAATCAGATTACTTTAGAGGCAGGATTCAAATATACATCATGTTATGGAAGTCTTACCAGATCCTTAAATATAAAAATTCATTATGGATCCCTACAATAGAATATTATTTGATCGATCATACAAGCCAGACTGGCTTGTATGATCGATCATTTCATTTAAAGTAATTACATAAATTGCTGCTTCTTTGCCTGAATTGGGGGTGTAGTAATTGTGCAACGAGAGAAAAAATTTGCTGTCACATAACAGTTTGTATGTACATATGCAACCAAGAGCTTTTAGAGCGTCTTGTAGTACCACGACTTCTACCGGGTGGAGTTAAATTTCATGAAAGACAATTCGGGTTTATGTTGGGAAAATCGACAACTGATGCGGTTATATCTGTAAGGAAAACTGTCACCGAGTCAAGTTTTCAATACGTTTTAGGCATCTTCTTAGATATATCTGGCGCCTTTGAAAATGCGTGGTGGCCCATGCTATTGCTAAAATGAAAATCAAGAGGATGCTTTAAAAATGTTTATTCCCTTATCTCCTCGTTCTTCTTACAAGGTACAACTAAATTGAGACTTGGGCATCATTCTGTGTCGAAGGCGCTAACGATGGGGTGTCCTCAGGGGTCAGTGCTAGGTCCATACTTCGACGAATTTCCGGACGTCCGGATGTACCCTGAACGCGTACGCGGACGATGGTCTGTTATTGGTGGAGTCGCATACTAGAACGGGGCTTGAGAGGCTGGCTAGTGAATGTTTGGACTTAATATCTCGGTGGGGTGGGCGTAATCGGTTGACTTTTGCATCAAACAAAACCTTCCAGCTACTTCTGAAAGGTAACCTCAAATCAACGCCGTGTATTAAATTTGAAAATGTTACTATCTATACTAATAATATAAAGCTGCAGAGTTTGTTTGTTTGTTTGTTTGAACGCGCTAATCTCAGGAACTACTGGTCCGATTTGAATTATTATTTCAGTGTTGGATAGTCCATTTATCGAAGAAGGCTATAGGCTATATTTTATTTTCAAAAAAATTAGGGATCCATTAGAAAAATTCCTATTTCGTAACCCAAGGTGTGAATTCGAAAACCTATTTTTGCGTGCGCTGCAATAACTATTGACAATAGAACAAAATAATGTATTACGGGTTTGTAGCTCCCATTAAGATCTACAAAAAAGTCCGCGAGAGCATATATCTAACTATCATGGTTTAGTTACAATAACCGCTTTTGTGTTCAAAAAAATTATTAAATCATCTGAAGAAAGAAACTACGTTAAATGTGTATCGTAATATTAATCCTTATCCAAATTAAGCATTGTGTTATCAAGGGTATTTATGTAGAAGTAAAATACTTTTTGTTTCATCCCAATCGGACATTTCGTTTAGAAGTTATTACGAGTCTATAGACGCTAAGAGTTGGTACCTAATAATAAGTTACTTGCCAAAAATTTATCAAAATAATACCTAATAATAATTTTATTCAAATAAATGTGTTGTTGAATATGAGTATTAGATCTTAGAAGAGTATAATAAATACACCTATACTAATATATAAAGCTGAAGAGTTTGTTTGTTTGTTTGAACGCGGTAATCTTAGGACCTACTGGTCCAATTTGAAAAATTATTTCAGTGTTAGATAGCCCATTTATCGAGGAAGGCTATATATCATCACGCTAAGACCAATAGGAGCGGAGCACCAATGAAGAATGTTTCAAAAACGGGGGAAAATTATCACGCTACGGGCAATAGGAGAACGACGTTGCGTGGGTCAGCTAGTTAAAAATAAAACCTCGGTTTGTTATTTGGGATTGGTTTTAGAAATGAATTAATTAATGAAAAGTCTAAAGAGTTTCTTTGCACTGACGAGGATATTAACTGCGACATGGGGTCTGTCATTTAATACACTAAAGATCATATTTGGAGCTACTTTTTGGGTTCTATTTGCTATGGTGCTCCTGTATGGGCAGATAGTGCAACGGACAGCACTGTAGGTGCTGTCCGTTGCAAACTGTAACAAGGCCAACGACCTGCATTGGTTTTCTTGTGCAAGGTATATAGGACGGTTAGCACTGGGGCTTTACAGGTGTTGGCAGGTGTTCTTTCGGTCGATCTCGAGGTGCAAAGACGTGCAGCTGTCGATGGTCATACCAGCCAGCACGGATAGGAAGTTTCTATTTTTGAATATTGTAGAAAGATCACATCAAGATAAACATGACGACCTTTTTCATTTTTTGTTCTGAACATGGTGTAGTGTACAACCAATGTAATTTGTATTAATACTAAATAAAACTGGTGTTCATCATTCGGATTCACTGTTTATTTACAAATATACCCAACAGCAGCCATGTACTATTTATTCCACACTACAAAACATGGAATGCCATTTTGTGGGCGTACGAGACCGCGGTAAAATCATAAGATTGTGTCAACAGCAGTCCAATGTCCATAACGACCTCTTGGATAAATGGCAGCTACGATGGGATGAATCATCTAAGAGGCTGACATGACGGGGCCAGCTTGACAAAAACTGTAATTATCTTATGCCCCCTGTATTTCCGTACAAATGTATGGGAACAGTTTTTTTGCGATTTCTGACATTTCTAGTACTCAAACCTCAGTCGGTCCATTAGAGACTTTTGATCGTTATAAGAAACAGAATCGATTGGCATCAAAAAAAGTTTTTGTTTAAAAATAACCATTTTCTTGCTGACTGTACCTACATTTTTTCAAAAATCTGTAAATGTAGTTCAGAATATCTTAAAAATTTATGGATATTCTCCTAAAAGCGTTTTCCCGTAACTATAACAGTATATACGGTATAACGGTACTTACCCTTACTATCCCGTCACAAAAATTCACCCAGTATGGGTTATAAAGGGAAAAATTTGTTCTCATCATTGTTATCATTGTCAGTTGAATAACGATTACCATTTAAACACCACAAAATATTAAAAAAAGTTTGGACTGAAAACAGCTTGACATAAAGAATTATACATTTTGTGATAAAATTAAAATAACCTCATAACTACATGGCTCTACTACTACTACTCTAAAATTTATTGAGATTATGTGTATTGCGTCTATATAAAGTTGTGTCGTGTTGTAAACGTCAAACTCTTAGATTAGATGATAATTTATGTTTTCACTATACAAATGTCTTATTTTAAATTAAGAAAAACTAGTACCCTCCGCTCAATCTATTTCTAAGACAGTGACTTTCGAAAATCGACAGGACCACTTCACTGCCGTGTCTTGAAGAGCCGCCTCTAAACACAAATTGAAAGAGACGAGTTTAAGATTTATATTCATTAAATTCATTGGACGAATTACGAGAGACTCCTTTATGTGTGAATAATATTATTAATCGTTAATGTGTGCATCTATGCGACAAAGAATCTTAAGGATTTAGCGTCGATGGCATTTCTAATGTGTATTTCCTCTGTTCTGTGGTGCAAACAGTACTGCCCTTTTTTTCCCCTTGCGGAAATTCCCTCGGATACCACCTCCTGATGGCATGTCGGATATAAACCGACTAAAACCGTACGCCATCTCGGGTATTAGGAGCCGGGGAACCTGGTGCATCCTACAAAGGAAAACCCTGAAACCCCGACGTACCTCGGGCCACCTGCAGTTTGTAGATGGCCCCCTCCCGTGTGGGAACCCCGCTGGTTCCGTTAGTGTCCCTAAAATGTTGTGGCCCGCTGGTTCCGTTAGTGTCCCTAAAATGTTGTGGCTGTGCCGTGCCGAGCGCTGTGAAGCGCGCGCGCCCTCCACCCAAGCCTGCTTCTGCTTAGGGGACAGATGGCCTCATCTGCCACCCTCGGTTTTGCGCTTATGGAGGACGGAGATCTGCAATACTTGTCCCTTTCCCGGGCCTGGCGGACCGGGAGAGTTCTACCCTGGAATGCCTTTCACTCGAAATCAGGATGTCAACAAGTAGTTTCACATTTCTAACGAACGTAAATATTTACCTTTTGACGAAGTGGCCGAGTTGCTATAATTAATGTTACAACTCCTTATAGTCAAGTATTCACAGCGTACGAATATAAAATTAATATTTTATCATGTAAGTTTATCTATATTCATTTACGTGTTTAATTGTATGTGTAAGTTTGTGTCAGTTCCATATATTTGTTACTGAAAAATGATAACCACTGACTACAAATTTAAAAGCACCTTAATGTTGGTGGAGTGTGCCTAGACATAGAAGTTTTAAATAATAAAATAAATACGATGTAAAACTAAAGAGTAAGTAGTATGAGTAATTATTTTATTTCTTTTTTAAAATTAGGAGGTGACACGTAGCCACAAAGGTTGGGCATTGGATTCCGTAGTATTGCAAAATCACATTACGAAACTAAATAGAGAAGATGTGCATGAAGGACCAGCCGAAGGAGTTTATGTCTACGGATTGTTCCTCGAAGGTACTGAAAATACGAAATATTATTTAGATCTTTTCCTCCATAACTAACTTCACTAATTGCAAACCAATAATATTTTGATGCAAATTTTCGTTTACGTTATGTTCTATATCCTATGTATCGAAGTACGAACTGTTAAAAATGGAAATAGCACTTAAATGTAGATATGGTCGTTGACCTTAACGCCAACGGTCGTTCTATTATGCACTACTGTATTTCTTTCGAAAAAAAAAGAGTGTTTCTCAACTTTTATCGTTGTTATTTATTGCATCAACATAAGTTCAAATACTAATAATACTAACTCAAATTTAGTGACGGAGGCGGTCTCGCCCTCTCTGTACCTCCTGTTCCACTCGCCAAGCAAGGCCTGTCAAAGGCCTCGTTTGACGAATGAAACAGGGCACAGACCGTAGTCCAGTGCTTTCTTCAGCCTCAGAGCCGCCTCCTTAACGAGCTGGTCTGCCCGCTCATCTAGGTATACCGCGGCGCATACCGAACGTGGTTTCACCTCGCCTGAGGATCTCACTGGCCACTTTGCATAGGGCCAGAAGCTCAGTCTGGTAAACGGTATAGTGGGGCGACAGAGCAAGTTTGAGGGCCCTGGTTTCAACTTCGTTATTCCATATGGATAACGCGGCCCCGACCCGGCCCTCAATCTTGCTGACGTCCGTGAAAATGCACACCTGGATTGAAATGAACATGTGTTTAGGTATTATTGTTTCCACTTTCCTCAGCGGTCTATGCGGAAAGCGTTCTTATTTATTTTTTGTTGCAGGAGCTTCCTTGGATAGAAAATCAGGTAAACTGATTGAATCAAAACCAAAAGTGCTTTATGAACAGATGCCCGTTATTTACATTTTTGCCATCAACACTACGGCTGGCAAGGACCCACGATTATACGAGTGCCCGATTTATAGAAAGCCTCAGAGAACTGATGCCAAGTATGTTGGCTCAATAGATTTTGAAACTGACAGTAACCCAAGACACTGGACGTTGAGAGGTGTAGCTCTACTGTGTGATATTAAATAATATTATGATTTACTGTTTTTTCCTTCCCTATTTCATTAAGACTAAGTAAGTTACTGACCTACCGTAGTCGGTTATCTTAGCAGTTACTATTTTATAAACATAATTATCACGCTCAAAAACTACACTATTGTTAAACGAGACTCTTCATTGTTTGTAAACTATACCTACAACTAACTTAGCGAACATACATCAAAAGTGTCTAGGGATCAAGCATTTTTATGCGGATTTCTTGAGATTGAGATGTGGCTTTGTAATAAATTTATGATTTTATAAATTTATATGGATCCTTTTTGGTGCATTTCATAATTTGAATCAGGAACTGTCAATCGAATCCGAGTAAAAGATGAAAATCAGCTGTCAATATTTTCCCTATAAAAACATACAACGCATTGAAGACATTATTAGTGCTACTGTTTCCCTACTACTGATTAAAACCAACGTTATTATGGAGCGGCGACGTCATTTAAACAGGGAAGAAATGCTCAGAGCCGTGGGAATGATAGAAGCTGGTTCCCGGCAACGTACTGTGGCTTTAGCTCTGAATACAATTCAGAGTGTTATCAGTCGACTTTGGACACGTTACCGAAGCACTGGTACCGTGGCTGAGCGCCATGGAGGACGGTATCGCTGCACCACACGGAGACAAGACCGATACATTCAAATCTTAACTCGAAGAGCTCCAACAATAACCGCCATGATGTTAGCCGTGAGGCTTCATCACTCTTCAGGGAACTTAATTAGCGACCAAACAGTCAGAAACCGCTTGCATGAAGTGAACCTTCATTCCCGAAGACCGCTACGGGTACCTCCTATAGCAATGCACAATCGTAGGATTCGATATCAATGGGCTCTTGAACACAGAAATTGGGCAGAAGAACAATGGCGTTTCGTGTGCTTTTCTGATGAGTCTCGTTTTGGTATGAGACCGGATACAAGACGTATACGACACTGGAGAACCCCTGGACGCCAACAGCGAATAAAATCCTGCCAGGAAGTCCATCCTTATAGTGGTGGAACCATCATGGTATGGGTGGGTATATGGATGGGCGGAAGAACTGAGTTGATTTGGATCAGAGGCAACCTCAACGCTCAAATTTATGCTGAGACGATTGTATCAGACGTCATCGTTCCTCTACAAGTGCAAATCGGTCCCTTATTTCAGTTAATGCATGATAATGCACGACCGCACACCGCAAGAGTTGTAAGACAGACTCTCGCCGCAGCTAACATCAATGTCCTGCCCTGGCCTGCTCAGTCGCCAGACTTGAACCCGATTGAGCATGCATGGGATATGCTACAGAGAAGAGCTCTGCCGAATATGGAGGGTATCCAGTCGCAAGAAGACCTTTTTTTGTTGTTGCAACGAACATGGGCGGCCATTCCACAGCGTGATTTGGATGAACTCATTTTGAGTATGCCAAACCGATGTTCTTGTGTTGTTAGTGTTCGCGGTAGAAACACGGATTATTAATTGTTTAAGTTACCTAATAAAATTTTAAAGAAAACTGTTATTTCAGTCTTTTTTTCGTACTTTAATGTTAGTGGTTCAAATGTCAAAAATCCCTTTATTAGGAAAATGGCAAATTTCTTTATTAATGCAAAGGTGACTTGGTTTATCGTTACTGTGACAAACGAAAACACTTTATTTGATGAATCCTTAAAGAAAATTTTAATTAATATCAATCAGGAGAAAAGTTATTGCAAAAATATATGTTGATCCCTAGACACTTTTGATGTGTGTATATCCTGTTATCAGGGTAAGCCAGCGAAATTTTAACTCTTGGACTAGTAATGAAGTCTCTAACCAACTCTCGACAAGTAATAACAATGCTAAATGGGGTTGTAGGCTCCACCATATTCATCCTTTGCACGCCTGCATCATCATCACACACATAGTCATTCCTACTCTTCTCACCTGCAACGCACCTCATTGCTGGATTCTGGCGGGAACTTCAAAAAAGCGCGAGCGTGAAAATTTTTAAAAATTACTTTTTACATAAATATTTGCAATTTTTTGCTAAAGAGGTGATAAATAGCAACTACTGGGTGGAGTAAATAGTGACAATGGTGGGAAACGAGGGGGGCGGGGATAACCCGCCCACCTCACATAAACGTCCTCGGCCTGAGGTCAGGGACGGAGAGACCAAAATGGACTGTGGTGATGGCGGCGGTGCTGGTGAGCGCTCTGACTATTCACCATATATTAAACCCAATTACAAAAGACTGTACCCAGAAAATGGCACCTATCTAGACTTTAAAGTATTTATTGAAGCTACCAACAATACGGATAGAATAGGCAATAAGAGCCCTATCTATCTCAACCATATTTTTTCCAACGAAATAAAAGGGGTGACGGCGATTCAACGCATTAATGCAAATAAAATAGCAGTAATATTTAAACAGTATAATACAGCCAATAATTTCATCAACAACACGGCTTTTCTCAACAAACACGGCTTTAAGGCATTTATTCCAGCTGCGGAAATAGAAAAAACAGGTATAATTAGATTTGTACCAGCAAATATTTCGAACAAATAATTATATACAAAACTATCATCAATCTATGAAATAGTAGCTATAAGAAGATTCACAAAGAAGGTTGGGGAAGAGCGAGTACCACTACAAACAGTTAGCATTACTTTCCTTTCGAACATACTCCCAGACAATGTACAATATGATTTATTTTCATACCGAGTTTTTGAATATATACCACCATTACAGCAATGTTTCCGTTGCTTTAAATTTAACCACTCTGCTAAAATAAGCAATGGTAAACAAAGATGTTCCATTTGTGGAGGTGAACATTTATATAAAGAATGTGATAAACCAATAGAGCTCTGCTGTGTCAATTGCAGTGGGCCTCATCTTGCAATTTCTAGATTATGTCCAATTAAGTTAAATAAAATATTAGAAAAGAAAAATAAGATAACTTTTGCAAGTGCAACATTAAAGAAACCACATATTAATAATGATAATAAACAATTTCCACCTCGTTTACCTCCAAAAATGAAAATTTCTACTGTAAATAAGCCTGTACATACATCTATAAATAGGCCTGTACATTTATCTGTAAATAAACCTGTATCTGTAAATAATCCTGTACATGATGTAAATAAACCTAAAGATGTCCCTCCAAAGGTAGACATCAAAGCCCAAATAGTTGCCAACAACGATGTACTTATGACCCTAGTACAGACGTTGGTGGAACTGGGTAATAAGGGGGATACTAAGCCCACTACCATAAATAGTATTAAGGAAACTCTACTTAAAAATCTAAAGTAATGGATCCAAGTCATACACTGTCTAAGCTACGTATTGCTCAGTATAACATTCAAAGTGCTAATAGTAAGAAACCTCAATTGATTCAATTCTTAGAAAAACAAAATATTGACATTTGCTAACTTAACGAAACATGGTTCAAAGACAATAAATTTAGAATACCTGGATATAATATTTACAATAAAAATTCCAATAATGCTCACAATGGTGTAGCAATACTAATTAAGCCATACTTAAAGTACAAACTATTAAACACTAGATTTTATGAAGACATTCAAACTGTTGCTCTGTCCTTATCTACTGTGCATGGTAGCTTGACTATTCTATGTGTATACTGTCCTCCTTCTAGTGGACACATACATCTCAACAGACTACATAATATAATTAACGATCTGCCAAAACCTATCTTTGTTAGTGGTGATTTTAATGCTCACCACATTGCATTTGGTTGTCTATCCACTAAGAGTAGAGGTCAGGATTTATTTAATATCATAGACGACTTGGATTTATGTATTTTAAATGATGGTAGTTTTACAACTTGTAATAACCCAAGACGAAATCCATCTGCAATTGACGTTAGCTTTATTAGTGCTAACCTCGCCTCAATATGCGAATGGTCTGTGCATGATGATGCCATGGGCAGCTACCACTTCCCTACAATAACAGAGATTTCACTACATATAGATAAATATCACATTAATCCCCCTGTTGATAGGTTTATATATAAAAAATCTGATTGGACAAAGTATGAAAATATTTCCAAAACGATATTTAATGATTTAGTGTTAAAATTATATGATCCTATTTCAACCTATAATGATTTTTGTTCTCGATTGAATACTTTAAAAGATATGACTATCCCTAAACTCACTAAACCAAATAATTTTAAAAGCAGTCCACCAGCTCCTTGGTGGAATGACATTTGTGAAAAAAGTGTAATTGCCTCTTACAATGCATTGAAACATTATAGAAGTGAACCTACAATGGAGAACTATTTAGACTACAAAAGAAAACATGCACTTAAAAAAAGGACTATATCAGAGCAAAAAAGAATAGGTTGGGATAACTTATGTGACTCTTTCAATAGAACTACCCCTATTAGTAAGATTTGGAATCTTCTTAAAATGTTTAAAGGTATAAGAGCTGGCAATAAATCACATAAAGATGAGTTTATTTCTCCATTTCTAGACAAATTATCCGACAATAGCAATTTAAATGATGCTGATAGTTTAGGTAACATTTTCGAATTAAATAATGATAGTCTAAATTCAAAATTTTTGCTAGATCAAAATGATGAAATGATGAAAATATTGTCAAATCTATATAAAAGAATAGTTAGAAGTCATTTTGTAGTTCACTAGTGTATATAAACAGTACTCATGTAAATAAACTAGATCTATTGCAGAACAAGGCTTTGAGAATTATTTCTGGTGCAATGTGCTCTACTCCGATAAGGGCCATGGAAGTAGAGACTAAATTGATGCCCTTAATTTTGAGACGCATTCTACTTGCAGAGAGATTTTGTCTTAAATTAATTGCTGCAAATCACAAGAAAATTATTAACAAAATTGTACCTTCTGTAAGTAGTGCTCCTGGGCCTCTAGCAACAGGAGACAATCTTTTGAATGGCAAATCTCCAACATTGTCCAAAATATTGCTAGAAATAGAGAATACTTTTACTCATATAAGAAAACAGTGCCCATGGCCATGTTACTCTTTCTCTTATCAGTGTACTTCACATCCCATCAAAGAATTACAAAATTCAATTAATAATAATTTAGATATGCTACAGTTTCTGGCAGATAATGATAATCATTATGTTATTTATACTGATGGTAGTAAGGGAAGTGATTATGTACGTTCTGCTATTTATGATCCACATACAAAATTCTCTCAAAGCTTTGTTCTGCACAATACATGTAGTATATTCACTGCAGAGGCATATGCGGTTTATCAGGCTTTATTACATATTCGCCAAATTAACAATTGTAAATACTTTTTGATTGTTTCTGATTCAAAGAGTTTGATAAAAGCCTTAACTAATCTTACACTTTCATTTAAGTCGAATTATATTCTGTATTTTATCAAAGAAATAATATATCAATATTATCTTAAGTACATAAAAATTTCTTTCCTATGGGTACCTTCTCACCGAGGTATCTCGGGTAATGAAATAGTTGATAAAACCGCATATGAAGGTAATAATGCTGTTGATGTTAGAAATGCAATGGACATTCCTATGACTGATTTTCTGCAAAGTATCAATGAAAATGTATGTAAGTTATGGCTAGAAATGTGGAAGAAAGACCAAGACATCAAAGGAAAGTGGTATGGAAGTATTCAAGAAAGATTGCCTGTTACACCCTGGTACAATAGATTGAAAGAAGCCAGCCGAGACTTTATAACGACGATAAATAGATTGCGCTTTGGCCATAATACTGCACCGTCACACCTTTCTAGACTTGGCATTATTACAGACAATACATGCCCATATTGCGAATCTCAAGAAGGAACCATGGAACATCTGATTTTTGATTGTCAAAAATTCTTGCTTGACAGATTAGTGTTGGATTAGATTAGTACATGAGCTATGGAAAATAAATGCGACTACGCAAGCAGTTGCCTCGCATTTGATATGCCTCCTCATGAAAGGAGCGCTACCTAGAGAAATGATTGCAGCCTATGAAAGACGAACGTCTGAGTAGAGAGCGCACGAATTCTTGGTTAGATTCGTGTTCCACGTCTCTCCCTCTACGGTGGCCATGCGTCACGCGACTATCATGTTCGAGAGATACGCCTCTGCGACGCCCGAGGAAAGAAGACTAGAGATCTCATTCACCCTAGAGAAAACCAGGCACAGTTATTCTATGTGCCCACCTGATGACATCGGTGAGTTGTCGAAGCATTTGCGGCGTTATGGCGCTATAAAAACGCAAGTTAGTGCCGCTTCAGCTCCTGTTCTCACCGAGCGTGAATCCTCAAGTGGTCGCTCCGCCATGGAGTGTGACTCCACAATAGATGGAGGCACATACCCCAACCCCTTACCTTATCTTCCCCGCCTCAATCCCCATCCTCCAACCACCGAATCGTATTTCCCAACGGTAAGCTTAGTGGGTGCTACCATCACTATAATGCTGCTATATTTAAAAAAGGCAAAACCCTCAAAGCAAATTTATCTAGTGCAGAACAGGTAGTGCAAAAAACATCAATTCTCCCTTTGTTACCAAGAAATATGATTCCAGAAGGCTGGTTTCGTATAATTCGTATAAATACAACAAGTATGAAAGCATTTAAAAAATATTTCAAAAGGACTTGGTATCCCCATATTAATCCGGTAATAATAAGCTGTGCCCGCGAAAGGTACCGCACTACAAATGCAATCGAGGGATGGCATAGGCGTTTGCAAGTGAGAATTCCAAAAAGAATTAGTTTGCTGTTTTTTATTTATAAATTGCGTAAAGAAGCCAAATTTGCAGCAGCACAGACAGCAAAATAAGAAAAAGCTATTCTGAGACACCAAAAATAAATAGAAGGAAACGGGATGTTTTATTTAACAAAAAATATAATAAATATTATTAGAAATTGGTCCAGCGGTTCCAGAGATTAGCCGGACCAAACAGACAGACAACAATTGCAAAAAAAATATTATTGGTATATGTACCATGTATACGAGTTCGGCTATTCTCGGATGCCTTCGGGAGCCGCCGGTGGCGCAAGGCGACAGCGGAGAGGGGGGGGGGAGGTGTCACGGAGCGCAGTGCGAGTGCGCCGCGGCTCCAACCGTCCGAACCGCTACCGAATTCCGCTAGCATCGCACGCGCACCGCCATCATTAGAATCTCATTAAACACATCACATTATACATCTTAAATCATTAACAGTCGATTTTGTATTTCATTTACACCCGTAGTTCACGGATTTAACACGTTACTTCAAAGACACCAAAAGCTTTTATCAGACTTGATACGAGTCACTTCATGAAATCACTTCATAATTTAGCATGTTTCAAGTCTGATATGAATGCAGGGATAAAACATTTTTACCAACGCTGTTTGGTATTTTTAAAGTATTGTGAAAATTATGTAATAGTAAAGCAAACCGTTCAAGATATAATTAATGTTTGCCTAGGCCAGTATACCAATGTTATGGACAATGACTGCAAAAAAACAAAATTACAACTTGATTTAAATTGTTAAGCGGCGTAAAAATTAGATGAAATTGCTGATATGAATACTGAGGACTTTAATTTTTCACTTCGGTTTTGCCATGTTCTTAAAATCTTCTATATTATTTTTCACCATTCATTCCAACATTAACACGAATAAAATGAAGTCTTCCATTATGGTCTTTAGTTCTTTACTATGTTCATATGTTGATTCGGAAAATAAATCACCATCATCCTCAGGTATAGAGAGTTACTTTAAAACACTTAGTTTTTAATACTAAACTACAAAGATATAGATCGACGAGGTCGTCAAAAAATATTCCATATTCTTAGATGGAATTCACTTGCAGGTCTGGATGAGCAAGGCAATCCCACAGAAAAAACGTTTGAGAAAGAGAAATCGTGTCAATGTACTTCAAAACAAAAAGGAACTTTAAAACTTACATCTATCATTTCTAATGAATATTTTAACGCGGATTCTACATTTTCTGATCAACCTTATTTCATTGAAAATTGTATAGATAAAGAAAAAACAAATCATAACTGAATTACTAAAAATGGTAACTTAACACACCTGTGGCGTCCATTCAGTATTGCACATTTGAGTATTGGATTTAACGAAAATAAAGACCTCAACCTTATTAATACATTTGAGAAAGATTTAATCCCACAATATCTAAAAAAACTCTGCGACGATGCTGAATGTGACAACGAAGACGTTTATTTTATTATAGCAAAAATTTATTAACACTATTTTAGCCCATTAAATAAATAAAAGAAAACCATGTAAGCTATGATTTCCAGTGTAAATATCAAATGTATATTTAAACAGTGTTTTTCCACCATGACGACGCACCGGCTCACACCGCCGTCGCCACGGCTAAATAGAGCTATGAACTGCTGCCCCATCCACCGTATTCTACCGATTTGGCTCCGTGCGAGTTCTTTAGGTTTCTAAACTTGAAAAATTCACCGGGCAGAAATTTGAGTCGATATTTGCTGTTTTATAGGGAAAAACTAGAACTTTACCTAACCTTTACCTAAAACACGCCTTGATTCATTTAATGATGTGATAGATAAAACCACAAAATTAGGAGATGATATTAAAGAAGAAATTTTTGAAAAGGAAAATGTAAAAGAAGAATTCTGTGGTAGGATTGACTTCACGTAATTAAAATTGACAAATATTGTTTGCTTTGTTGAATTGCCACAATAGTTTTAAACGCAATGACTACAGGTGCAGATGCCGAAAAGGTTTCTTTTTTATAAAAAAAGCACAACCCTAATAAACAGTTTGAACACATGAAGTGCCCTGGGAACGTTCACATCTGGTTGACATAAAACTCGAAGTTTTGAAGTGATAAGACAAAAGCCACGATGAACTACCCTCGACGGAGTTGTGGAGAGAAATAGGGAGCATAGTCAGGACACTTAGTGTAGGACCGCGGTGGACCCCCCCAATGTATCCCTACGTTGTCATCCTGGGGGAGCTTGAGTGGGTCGATGATCTCTGGGGCTATGCCGGTAGAGTCACTCATGCCGGAAGAGCCACTCTTGCCGGATAGGCCCAGAAGGAGACTCCAGACTAAATGGGATACCAGGCGGAGTCTGACTGCCGCGAAGGGCACTCTAAATGTCCCTCTGATCTCGAAGTCGGCGGTTACGGGGGCGCGGCTGTTCGAGGTAGCGGGTCCGAATGGCAGGGAGAAGGCGGACATCCTGGCCGCCAAGTTGAGGGAGGTCCTCAATGAGGAGGACGTTCGGGTGTCCAGGCCCGTCAAGACCGCAGAATTGCGCGTCGATGGGCTGGACGAGTCGACGACTACGCACGTCGTGGCGCCCGTTGCTCGAAGTCTTCAGCTCATCCACAACAAATACGAATGTTATTTGCGTTAATATATTATCAACATGTATGCCATCAAATCCACTTGAATTATGGAGCAAATATAAACATTATATGGCAGAAGATACTTTAATTCGTATGAGTCATCATGAAAGAAATCCTGATTTGTTGATTTCCTTAGAAATGTACAACGAAGCTTTGATAATCATCATCAGCCTATCGCAGTCCACTGCTGGACATAGGCCTCTCCAATTGCACGCCACTTAGTTCGATCCTCGGCTTCTCGCATCCAGCCTCTGCCAGCCGTCCTGCGCAAATCATCACTCCACCTGGCCTGTGGACGTCCTACACTACGTTTGCCGAGACGCGGTCTCCGCTCAAGAACTCGTTTACCCCAACGGTTATCGGTTCTACGGCAAATATGGCCAGCCCACTGCCACTTCAGCTTGCTAATCCTATGGGCTATGTCGATGACCCTGGTTCTCTGCCGGATCACCTCGTTTCTGATACGATCCCTTAGAGAAACGCCGAGCATAGCCCTCTCCATAGCACGCTGAGCGACTTTAAACTTGTGGACCAGCCGTACCGTAAGTGTCCACGTTTCGGCTCCGTATGTCATTACGGGTAGGACGCACTCATTGAAGACTTTTGTCTTTAGGCACTGTGGGATCGACGATGAAAAGACCCGACGAAGCTTCCCAAACGCTGCCCAACCCAGCTGGATTCTCCTGTTCACCTCGTTCTCAAAGTTGTTTTTACCTAACTGCAAAGTCTGCCCGAGGTACACATATTTCTGAACAACTTCGAGAACGGCGCCGTGTACCGCAATCGGTTCCGGTAGTACATGTTCATTGAACATGACCTTGGTCTTGTCCAAGTTCATCCGTAGGCCGATGCGTACAGAAGAGTCAGCCAGAGCGTTTAGCATCTGTTGTAGGTCCTGCAACGTCTCTGCCATGATGACGATGTCGTCTGCAAATCTCAAGTGAGAGATGTATTCGCCATTGATGTTGATGCCGCGTCCTTTCCAGTGCAGCGTCTTGAAGAAGTCCTCCATTGCATTTGTGAACAATTTCGGGGATATGACGTCCCCTTGTCTCACTCCTCGATGCAATGGTATGGGTCTTGTATGCTGATTATGTACTTGGACGGACATAGTGGCGGCTTCGTAGAGACATCTCAACACTTGGATGTATCGCCAATCCACGTGGCAACGCTGCAGGGAGCAAGCTTTGATAATAATTGAAGATATGTGTCTAACGATTGCAAATAAAGCATTAGTACAATTGAGTATGACCACACCAAACCGTGAGATGCATGATTTGTTTGATCGTGAATTGCAACGTGAGCCGGAATTCAATTGTAATGATTTACGTTTATTTGTACAATCGAATATAACGAAATTGAATATTCAGCAAAAACATATATATGACACAATTATGCAAGACGTTTCCAATAATGCAGGCGGATTATATTTCTTGGATGCACCTGGTGGTACAGGCAAAAAGTTCGTTGTATCATTGATTTTAGCGACTATTCGATCGGAACAGAAAATTGCATTGGCACTTGCATCTTCGGGAATTGCTGCTACATTATTAGAAGGTAGTCGGACTGCACACTCTGCATTAAAATTGCCATTGAATGTACAGGTGATTGAAACTCCAACTTGCAATATTTCGAGAAATTCTGCTATGGCAAAAGTTCTGCGATTAGCGTCGATTATATGGGATGAGTGTACAATGGCGAATAAAAAATCAATAGATGCATTTCTTCGAACAATGCAAGATTTACGCGGGAATCAAAAGCTTTTTGGTGGTGCATTGATCTTACTGTCATTTCCGTCTAACATTGCCTGTCATACCTCGATCAACTCCTGCTGATGAAATAAATGCCTGTTTGAAGTCATCATTTCTTTGGAGATATGGACAAAAATAGACACTGAACACTAATATGCGTATTGACCTACAAAATGATCGATCTAGCTGCCCATGAATTTTCAAAACAATTGTTAGAAATTGGTGATGGCAAAATACAAATTGACAGTACCAACGGATCGATTGCTGTACCGAACAATTTTTGTACAATTACGCAATTGATAGTTGAGTTGGTGGAATGTATTTTTCGGAATACTCTTCAGAATTACAGAAATCATGATTGGTTGAGAGAACGCGCCATTTTAGCACCGAAGAATATTCATATCAATGCCATTATTTTCAAATTCAAGCGAAACTGCCAAGTGTAGTCACGACATATAAATCAATTGACAGTGTTATGAATCAAGATGAAGCAGTGAATTACCAAATTGAATTTTTAAATTCATTGGAACCGGCTGGTATGCCACCGCATTGCCTGAATCTGAAAATTGGTTCTTTGATTATATTATTGCGAAATATTAATCCAAAAAAAAATTGAAATGGCACCATGGCACCAGATTGGCAGTGAAAAAGTTGTTGCCAAATTTGATTGAAGCTACGATCTTAACTGGTAAATCAAAAGGATAAGTTTGATACCGCGTATCCCTATGCTACCAACTGATATGCCATTTGAATTCAAACGATTACAATATCCTGTGCGTTTTATCATTTGCGATATCAATCAACAAGGCCCAAGGACAAACGTTTGTGGTGTGAATTTGGAACAATTATGTTTTTCACATCGCCAACTTTATGTTGTCTGTTCTAGAGTCTAGCCGTTTGTTTATTTATGCTCAAAATGGAAAAACAAAAAACATTGTTTTTAGTGGGTAAAAAATTCAATTCCCGAGAGGCAGTACAAAATGCCTTTGAAGAGTTTGTTGCCTCCCGTCTAGCAGGTTTTTACAAGAAGGGCATCAATAAACTGCCAATGCGTTGGCAAAGATGCGTCGATTGCATGGGTGATTACTTCGAATAACATAAATAAAAAAGTTTGAAAAATAAGTACTTTCACTTATTGCATACAAAACGGCAATTTCATAAGTAAAGACCTATTAAAATAATTTTTATTTGAATAAATGAATTTGATGTTCCAATTACCTATTTTTTTTTATTATTTCACTTTATACGTTGCGAAGCACGTCCGGGCCGCTAGTAAGGCTTTATATCATCACGCTAAGACCAATAGGAGCGGTGCATCAATGAAGAATGCTACAAAAACGGGGGAAAATTATTATGCTACGGGCAATGGGAGAAAAATTAACAATTTAATCAGCTACAATTTGAGTCTAAAACAAAGACGACCGGGTTAAGGGTTTGCCCTGTGGCCTTACCTTTTAGAAAAAAGTCAAAAACTCAGAACGACATTTTTCACATGACATTTTTGACTTCATGTTTCGCAAAGTTCGTTATCAGTGTTTGTTGTGAATTTTCAGGGTATCCTGTTTGAGACGGGCGTCGATAACGTGTTAACGGGTTGGAAACCGAGTCGGCGCGGCGCGAGACATCAGTAACATGCCGTCTGTCGAGCAGCGCTCACGTGCTGAGGCACATCAAAAATTTGTAAAGTTGAATGCGGATCGAAAACAGAGAAGAACAGAAGTTATTTTTCAAGAAAATGAAGACGTTGCAGGAGTATCCGCTTCCTCGACGTGGACGAATTTGAATGCACAACAACGTAGAGGAACATCAAAATTTCCTCTAGTATTCGGACGCTCCGCAGAAATCGACTGCAGAGTTTCAGCAAGTACATGCGAGATAATGTCTTCGTTCACTCTCTGAACACTCATTGCTACGTGTGCAAAAGAATTTAGTGGAACAACGCTGCGAGTGCGAGTGAAGGATTTGGTGGTGTGGAAGTGTGCTGTCAAACTTGGATACGATCCGACGTTGGACACTTTCAAAGTATGCGAAACCTGCATGAATAGCCGGATCCACACCAGACGATCCAACGCGCTCCGATCGCTGGCGGCAGGAGCGCGCTCCATAGGAGCGTTTGATGTGGACTTGCCCCGCGCGATCCAAACTGCGCGGCAGGAGCGCGCGCTCCTTGCCACGAGCGATCCGGCAGTTGTCGGTTTTTTGCCAGCCTCAAAGGTGCCTCGCCTGCGTGGCGCCCGCGATGTGGATAGCCGGATCCACACCGGACGATCCAAAATGGATCGCGCGATCCTGCATCGCGGATCGCGCGATCCGCGATCCAGGATCGCGATGCGTGGAGGGTGGATCGTACTAGGCCGAACCAGTTTGTTAAAACTGCGATCCTGAACTACGCTCCAGGCGATCCGGGACTCAGCTTTACGCAGAGTTGGTGTCGAATTTTGCAAGAAATCTGACGCCAAGCATCGTCTCTTACACCTCTATTGGTATAATTAACCTCTTTTGGTCCCATAAACATTTAAATTCCTTATAAAGCGATATCAGACGGCGACTTTGCGAGATGTTCACGGTGTGGTGGATCGCGCGATCCACGCACACGGGTATCTATGGATAGGTCTTCGAAAATGATATTGAGGTTTCTAATATCATTTTTTTCTAAACTGAATAGTTTGCGCGAGAGACACTTCCAAAGTGGTAAAATGTGTGACCCCTGTAACTTCTAAAATAAGAGAAAGATAAATCTAAAAAAAATATATGATGTACATTACCATGCAAACTTCCAACGAAAATTGGTTTGAACGAAATCTAGTAAGTAGTTTTTTTTAATACGTCATAAATCGTAAACTGCAATTTACCTTTCATTTAATCAACACAAATATAAAAATAAAATAAAATTATATTATGTTACTTGCTGCTGCGGAACCCTTCATGGGCGAGTCCGACTCGCACTTGGCCGCTTTTTTTGTTAAAATATGTGAGAGTCACGACGATAAAAACTAGTCTTCATTAATGGTACCTTATACTTTTCCTTATCCAAATAAATCATTTTACTATTTGAATTACTCAAATCAGACATACCATTCAAAATGTATGATGTGTATAGTACTTATCAAAAATTAAATTTAAGAAACTTATGGTTTCAAGGACTAATGGACTAGGTAATCATACTGTGTCGAAGTCTTGGACGGACGATACTCCGTCGTCTAGTAAAAAGTACAAAAGTGCCTATGGGGAAAGGTGGCCGACTTATAATTTGTCACGCTGGATCTGCAGGTTTCGTACAAAACTGACCTTTGAATCAAAGAGCACAAAAGAATACTATGAAGAGATGGATTTGGGAAAACTTAAAGAGTGGTATTCTATGCTTTTACAAAATCTACCCGACAAATGTGTAGTAATCATGGACATCGAATCAAAGAGCACAAAAGAATACCATGAAGAGATGGACTTGGGAAAACTTAAATAGGGGTTCTCTATTCTTTTACAAAATCTACCCGACCAATGTGTAATGATCATGGACAATACCCCTTACCAATCGGTGCAAATTGATAAGCCACCAGCAAAGCAAAATAAAGCCGAGCATGTTGCATGGCTACAAAGGAACGGAATTCAAGCAGACATGACTCTTTTCAAAAAAAAATTAATAAGGTTGGTAGAAGAGAATAAACCAAGAATACAAGGGAATGTTATCGATGAATTAGCGCGGGAGCATGAACATTAAGCTATAAGGAAACCACCATCCACTGCCAATACAACGCCATAGAACTATTATGGGCTCAAGCCAAAGATTAGTTTCTATTCTTACATGTTCTTGATTTCAACGCATAAACATACAGATTGTAGAAAATTACCAAAAAGGATAATAGGAGAATAGACATATGATCAATGACAAGCAATAATAATAATACTAACTGGACACATCTCACAGATATGACCATCTGATTCTAAACTAGGCAAAGGCAAATGGTAACCAGACTGATGATAAATTTCTAAATACACACATCAAAAGTGTCTAGGGATCAAGCATTTTTATGCGGATTTCTTGAGATTGAGATGTGGCTTTGGCCCTGGCCTGCTCAGTCGCCAGACTTGAACCCGATTGAGCATGCATGGGATATGCTACAGAGAAGAGCTCTGCCGAATATGGAGGGTATCCAGTCGCAAGAAGACCTTTTTTTGTTGTTGCAACGAACATGGGCGGCCATTCCACAGCGAGATTTGGATGAACTCATTTTGAGTATGCCAAACCGATGTTCTTGTGTTAGTGTTCGCGGTAGAAACACGGATTATTAATTGTTTAAGTTACCTAATAAAATTTTAAAGAAAACTGTTATTTCAGTCTTTTTTTCGAACTTTAATGTTAGTGGTTCAAATGTCAAAAATCCTTTTATTAGGAAAATGGCAAATTTCTTTATTAATGCAAAGGTGACTTGGTTTATCGTTACTGTGACAAACGAAAACACTTTATTTGATGAACCCTTAAAGAAAATTTTAATTAATATCAATCAGGAGAAAAGTTATTGCAAAAATATATGTTGATCCCTAGACACATATGATGATCCCTAGACACTTTTGATGTGTGTAGTTTATAATAAAACTAATAAATATTGATAATAAATAATTAAAATTTAGCATAAAAAAAAATTAAAAATTATATTAAAAAATTAAATTAAATTAAAATTAAATTAAATTAAATTAAAATTAAATTAAATAAATTAAATTAAAATTTAGATAGCATTCCCATCTTCCTATTTAACTGAACGTGAATTTAATGTTGTAGCAACGTTGGTAACTAAAAAGAGAAATCGGCTTCATGTTACTGAACGCGGCGACTTGCGGTTGTTTTTAAGTAAAATTGAGCCTGATATTAACAAACTCCTTAAAATCCATCAAATTCAACCTTCTCATTAGTTATTTCATAAATTCATGTCTTTTGAATGTTAAAAAAATCCTCAATATAACTAACTATGGGTATTAATTGCTCCTATTGAAACAATCTTCTTATATTCTTCATTTTAAACTTAGACTTTAATAGGGGTCATCCTATCTTACGACTATAATATAATATTACACGTTGAAATATAATCGTGGCAATAGCTGTTTTAAATTCGCGACAGATGGTAAGTAAAATTTAGTTTTATGGACGGATGTCTACCTTCTCGCATCTCAAGACAAGATTTTGTTTCAGATGAAGCATAGGGACGTTTCGTTAAACTTATGAGATATATAAATAGTCAAATAACAGGTGCTAAAAAAGAAATTGGAGAAGAGGAAAAAAAACGAATTTTAAAGAATTGGTAAAATGTTTACAAGATAAGAATACATCAGCTGCAACTGAATATTTAGAGTTTATTACATAAATCTTTATAAAATTTACTAAAGCCATTTGAACTATTTTAACAGTGATCATGCTTACACTATTAATGAGCGCTAAATATTAAAATAATAATTAATACTAAATCCCAGTTAATAACGTAAAAAATACGAAAGTCGACCTAAGTCTTAGTTATAAGTACTAAAACTGTTAAATTAAGGGATTTGGACATGTTTTCTGCATATTCTTTGAGGACAAATGAACTAAGATTGGGTCATAATAATATGCCAATTACTAAAGCAAATGGTTTACACAAAAGCTTTCCTGTTTCTGAATACGGTTTATCAGGAGCGCACCATGTACTATTAGAGGGCACATCTTTCCTACCAGAGAGGAGATCATCTATCGTTCAAAGTCTTGGACCCATAACAGCTTGGCTTGGAATGATCAGGAGTGAAGGCGTATATAGAAAGAAGTATGCATTAGCAGTTAAACGGGTAATGTCACATGTCCCTTGCATAGATGAGATAATTGAAATCACAAAAACCATAAAACAAGCATCTGAAATATCATCATTAACTTCTCTACTGGCAGAGATTTTATTGATTACTACTGCTCGACAAGCTACTCGTAGGTTCTTTCCACTCACTATATTTGCCAACGTATAGAAAAATCAAGCAGATAAAGAGAAATATTGTGAATTCTTCAGTACAACAGGAGCTGGAGGTTGGTACACATATAAAAAGCATCTGAGAGTTCACTGTTTGCGGGGATATGGAGAGAGATAAGGCATCTCAAA
This sequence comes from Diaphora mendica, assembly GCA_949125395.1. Lineage (NCBI taxonomy): Eukaryota > Metazoa > Arthropoda > Insecta > Lepidoptera > Erebidae > Diaphora > Diaphora mendica. Next base: position 6,138,518 of record OX421312.1, on the reverse strand, counting down.
TTGTATTCCATAGCATCTTTGGTACTTACAAGGAAGATCTGTCAACCTTAGCACAGATCACAAACATAAGGACATGGTACACTAGAGAACAATTAGGCAGCTGCTTTAGAAATCAAGGAACATCCAAAAACCTATCAGTTCTAGAACTTCCTATCATGACATATTACGCAAAGATGTCCTGTGCCAATCAATCTGGTTTGCTCTCAGGCGTATACAATCAAGTGGCAGTTGTACCTTGCTTTAGTGGATCTCGCATAACAAAGTTTGACGAGTAATTTTTTGAACATATTGAAAAGAGGAGAATTGTAAACAACACTGGTAAGACAATTTCTCTATTCTTGAACATACTTACAAGCACTCTCGAAGAGCTCCATTCTGCAATAAGAGCGGATTCGGGGAATCTGAAAATGGTTACAACCAAATGGAAGGACATGAAGACCCTTGACCTGGATAGACCTGGTGAAGATGTTGAAATAACTATTACAGGAACCAGCAAGATGTTTCTTGGTAAAAATTAGATATATTGTATAGGTTGAAAGGATCATACACCTTTGACTGAAGTTATTCTTTACTCTTTAAATTTTAAAATTATCCCACTGACCATGTTGGATTACTCATTTATACTCTGTTCAAGATAGCTTGATCTTTTTGACAGATGTAAATTTTTCTGATCGACATAACTTTGCAATGACGTGACATGAACATATTATTTTCTTAATTTAATGATTATAAAAATTGAAAAAATATTTAAAAAATACATATAACACAAAATTTCCTTAAAGATTCAAGCATTATCCGAAAATTTTAAGACTTTTTATTGCTTCAAAGTAAAATTTAAATAGGAACACTGAAAATATTGACTAATGATTTGGCGGTTAATTGTTGTCATAATTGGATTTCTGTAGGTTCTTTTAAATTATGTCAAAAACCTGTATTATTTGTAAAAGCAGCCTGTTACTGGCGATTACACTCGTAGTTTTCACAAGTAAGAATTATTTATATAGTGTATCTTGTTATTTGAATAAGTGTATACCATATACGTATTCTATCTGGGGACACGGTCGTGCACCCGCCAAGACGAGCCAAGCGAAGCACAAGGGCACTACTGACCTTTTCTCGAAGTGTTTCGTCGTTTTTTTGAACCCTCATAATACCCCTTTGGTTTCCGATATACCATATAGTTCAAATTCTCAGGATATGATGTCAATAATAGACTAATTAAACATAAAAAGTTTCAATTGCATAGCTCTGATACTTTAGATTTTATTGATATCTAAAATATACCGATTTCGTCATTGACACACTGATGATCATCAAAACTGTTAGGGTACTTCCTAAAGTGCTAGAAAGCTGAAATTTGGTATGTAAACTAAGTTTAGTATACCAACAACAAAAAAATTCATAAACATTACTTCAGAAAATAAATATTCGCATAAAACAAAAGGTGTTCGATTTGCCTTCGTGACTGTAGCGAAACGGCGAAGCTATACATTTTTACTGAGATGTAGAGTTTGTGGAGTTAGAGTTCGTAGAGTTAGCGCGTGTAGATGCAGAAGCTTGGCTCTACATGAGATCTGATATCATTGTCACATGGTAAGCCATATACAGTCGTTTTGGCAACATTTGACATGAAAATGTTTTTGGTGTCAATGTTTTGAACTTATGTTAATTTAAATTGCAGATTTCCTGCAAATTATGAGCTGAAGGAGATGTGGTTGAAAGCCATTGGCATACAAAAAAAAAAAAAAATATCAACTGTTTGCAGTGACCATTTTGACTATGACTCGTATCATCAAACCAATGAATTCATCAAAACTAGAAGGCTGTTATCAACCGCAGTACCTGTTCTCAATAGAAATTCGATATTAAAAGATATTACCGATAATAATGTTACACCAAGTTCAATAGAAGTTCATAAAACTCGTTCAATGGATAGGTATAGATGAATATTCTATAAGTAATTCATTAGACTCATCGAGTAACACGAATAATGTTGTTAATGATTTTAGTATTCAAGTTGACATTTCTAGTTGTATTGATGAACGTGATGTTTCGAAAGATTTGGTTACTGGAATTGCTCACGATACTGATCTCAGATTTTCTCAACCAGAAGGTACTGAGACGACAACAAGTGACAATAATAGTATGAATTCAAAAAGGTAAATAGATATTTCCAACAATGTGATATCATCTAGGTATTTGGAATAATATTAGTTTTAAATATTTATTGCTTTCAGAAAACAATCAATAACTGATGAAAGTACTATACCAAGGAAAAGTTTTGTTTTATGGACGGATCTCAACCTTCTCGTATCTCAAGAGAAGATTTTGTTTCTGATGAAGCATGGGGACGTTTCATAAAAATTATGAGATGTAAAAACAGCCAAATATCAGGTGCTAAAAAAAGAAGTTGGAGAAGAGGAAAAATAAATTATAATTTTCAAGAAATGATAAAATGTTAACGACGTAAGAATACATCAGCTGCAGCTGAATATTTAGAGGTTATTTTATAAATCTTTATACAACTTATAAAAGCCATTTAAATATATACTGAACCATTTTAACAGTGATCATGAAGTGAAATTTATACAATTATATACGAATTTGTTTTCCTGAATCTACTAATAACTCACAACAAGCATAATTTTTACATTCCTATTAAATAATCTTGATTATAAAATGTAACGTAATTCACACTCATTGATAGCAGTTTACTAACAATTTTTTCAATGATTCTTTTTTATACAGGGCTTACCTGAGCATTTGAAGGAACTCATTACCCGCATGAAAAATAAGAAACGTACCTCTCCTTTCCCTATTCATCTAAAAAATTTCGCAAGATCCTTACATTCCCATTCTCTAGCAGCGTCAGGGGGGTTTCACTTCTCAGTTTAGGTGTATTTCGCCGAGCGCCTCCCGGTTGGTTGCCACTCTGCGCTCGGCTCGCACGCTAATCGCGTCGCGCGTAAATAAGTTTAATATTACGTGTAGGTACTTACTGCGAAAAATGACTTCAAAACGAACTAATTGTTGGTACAAAAGGTACTGTTCTGTTGACGGGTGTTTGAATAAAAGGAAGAACAATAAATTATATATTTTCATTTTTCAAAATTCCGGAAGATATTGAAAAGTAAGCCGTAATTTGATGTATTTATGTTAATCATCACATCTCAGATTACTGAGCATCACATAAATAACTGTAGTAGATAGGAAAATAATGAGGTCGATTTTGTTATAGATAGGTCATATTAATTACCTTTACTTACCTCCTATTAATGAAAAGATAAAATAATTACCTACCTACTTAGAACACAAAGAAAATTCTATTTGTTGTTGATTGAATGCCAGTTTGTTTATTTAATAAAAACTTTAAAAGTAATCGTTTTAATGAAAACCAATTTAAAATAAATTATAATTACTTATTTAAGTTTACATAGTAAGTACCTACCTATCTACTGTAGGAACTCACCTAGCCTAAGAAATTATCAATAGTAGTAGCCTGAGAATAGTAGGAAAATAACGCGTACTTACTCGTTTCTTAAGGTTTGTTTACAACTAGGTACTTATAAACTGTTTGGTATGCGGTATACTTATAAACTATTAGGTATATTTGTAGTTAGCAATAAAATTATTATATTAGTTGTTTGGAAACTATGTTATGATAGACATGTTTTGTCAATACAAAAATCTGTAACTTATCACAAAGGTACCCAGAACGAGTAGTACGTTACGTAGACATGATTATTATGTTTGTTAAAATTTTCCTTCTTCATTACTAAAGTTGTTATATTTTTATAATTAATTTTAATATTTACCTAAATGTACCGCAAGCGGCAGCCCCGTGCTCTTGTAGTATATCGAGCGGTGTCTAACGGAATATGAACGCTCGAGTCACACGACAAGATTCAAATTCGCGTGCAAGGTGTCAAAGTTGAAAAATTTTTATGCCTAAACTTGACGTATGTTCGAGAGTGACACTTCTGTACGACAGTACTATTAAATATTCTGTGGCAGCGTATGAAATGGTGAGACGAAGTTTTCTTAAACGTTTACCGTGCGTAGAAACATTAAACAGCTGGAATTGTTCAAAAAATTATAAACCTGGAGTTTGCGAAGAAATTATATCATACGTTTCAGAGATGGTACAAAATGAGTCGAAGAGCGGAAAACAATGTGTTTTTAATGTCACCTTTGATGAAATGTATATTAAAAAAATAGCTTTTTATTGTAAAAGTTCCCACAAATGGAAGGGTTTAGTCGATTTAGGAGGTCAATTAGAAGAATGCGATGAACAAGGTAATCGTAAGAAGGCAAGTAAAGCATTAGTCTTTATGTTGGTGCATATTAATGGAAATTTCAAAACACCTGTGGCGTACTACTTAAGTGACTCTCTATCTGGATATGATAAATCAATCTTAATATATATAAATCTCGTGTCACAATGTTTGTCCTCAATGGACTCCTAAACCATTTAACCGATTATAATAAAATTTTCACACCATGTGCAGTTTGATCCAACTTGAGAGATAGGATAGTTTAAATCTGAAATTATATCACCATTTTTTTTTATTTCACTTTATACGTAGCGAAGCACGTACTGGGCAGCTAGTACTCTTATAAGATTTGTTAATAAAACTAAAAGAAAAAAACATAAATGTCGTTAGTGTTACATTCGATGGAGATGAGTCGAATCAAAAAGCTTGCAAACTTCTAGGTGCTAATTTTGATGTTACCAACGAAAAGACATTTAAACCGCTTTTTTCACATCCTGTAACTAACAAACCTGTATATGTATTTTTTTGATGCTTGCCATATGCTCAAGTTAGTACGTAATTATTTTGCACAAAAAGGCCCTATTATTTACGATGGCAAAGAGTATATTGATTGGAAAATAAAAAAACTGATATTTCAATACTTCAAGAAAATGTTGAAGAAAAACATAAAAATAATGTAAAACCATGCGAAAAAGAACAAAAAAAGACTAGAAAACGAACTGCACGGCCCAATAAAATATTGTCTTTCCCTATTAACGAATTTTTACATTATATTAATCATTTAAATTATAATATACTTGAGCATGATTATTCAAACAAGGACGCATGGATTGATTCAGAATATTTAGATGAAATAATTAAACACACTGCAGGCGCCGTTCCATCCATTCTATAAGAAAAAAAATTCATTGCACAAAGTGCTTAGATATGCTAAATGGCAAGACCCATTGCACAACGTGCTTAGATATGCTAAATGGCAAGACCAGCTGCAAATCCAAATTAACAACTTTAAAAAACAAGTGGGGCGGGATGGATTAAAATTTGCTTCAGACGATGTTAATTTTATTTGCCACTGCGCAGAAAAAAAATTAAGACGGTATAAACATATAATAATGACACCAAATATTAATTTTAAACTAGTCACGGAAACTCTAAAGATACTTCCGACTACAATTTTAGATTATAATGACCATGTTCACTCCTCTCACCAATGGGGCGATCACTTTGTGATACCTGTAATACCTATAGGACCCATGAGTATAAGCATTAGCTCGCTACTAGTCCGTTGGCGAGAAGAATAAACCACGGCAGTGTCACCGTGTTCTTAATCTAAACTAAAATCATTAAGCACTTACTGCAGTTGTGTGGCGTCCTGTTCTCGGCGTTCCATTCCAAGAGATCTCTTGGGTAGTTTCTTCTCTGCGTCGTCACACAATCATAAACTCCTAAAGTGCTGTACAACGTTCAAGGTATTCGAATTACAATAAACTCGTATCAACTATCACGGATATTCGAATTACAACTCACTCGCTTCAGCTATCGCGGAACGCGCCTACAAAACTCGCGAGTCCAACCAGACCTCACACAAACGGTAAATCACTACAGAGACCGGGTCGATGGACAATACCATTAGCTTAATATCAATTAATTACGGTTCTAAATACAATCGTCTACCTTTCACAACGCGCGTCTTTCAAGTCCTTTTTATTAACCTCAAACGTCAAAACGTCAAACAAGAAAAAAAGTGACAATCAAAAATGTTGCCATTATAATGACGTTCGAAATCCAACAGACCATATTTTAGATCAAGAACCATTATACGATCATAGACAACGGGTGATTTACCTGATTATTCAACATTATTTGGATAAACGCATGAAACATTAAATTGAGAAATTGAGCGACTTAAAATATCGGATAAGGATGAAATGAACAAGTTAGTTATTTTTAGTGGTGAATAATTTAATAATAAATATTTCGGACTTCCGAAATATTTTTTATATATTTGGATAAACTAAATAATATAATAATAATATATAACAATATAATAATATCTGATATATTTGAAAAAAGTAAATAATATAATAATTGTACAGTGACATCAGATAGTAGAGCAGTGGAGGTTTCTCCGTTGTAGGTAGTGTTCAGATAAACCAGGAGTGTGCTGTAGTTAACCTAAACCCGATTTATTTGTACTAATATTATAATTGTAAGAAGTTGCCCAATCAGCGATTTAATACTACTATGCGACGTGTGTTTAGTTCAATGATGGATATTACACACCACCTATCAAATGTGTTATTATTCTATATAGTAATACTAGCGGCCCAGTACGTGCTTCGCTACGTATAAAGTGAAAAAACAAAAATTGTGATATAATTTGAGATTTAAACTATCCTATCTCTGAAGTTGGATCGAACTGCACATGGTGTGCAAATTTTATTATAATCGGTTAAGTGGTTTAGGAGTCCATTGAGGACAAACATTTTGACACGAGATTTATATATATTAAGATTTTGTTAAGTGAGGAGTCATCAAATCATGTACGAGAGCTCGTACAATATTTAGTATTTCGGACTTTATTATTATTATTATATTATTCAACACTAAAAATAACTAACTTGTTATTTCATCCTTATCCTATATTTTAAATCGCTCAATTTCTCACTTTCATGGTTCATGCGTTTGTTTTTTGCTTTCATGTTTCCGTGACTAGTTTAAAATGAATATTTGGTCTTTTTAGATTCTTAATTTTATTTATTTCTATCTATCTTATCTATCTAATTATCTAAAGATTCTATCTAATCATAATTAGATTCCAACCTCGTCCATATGCCTATTCGTTTAAATCCTATTAATTACTAGGCATATAATAAAATATATTATAACCTTATAATTTAATTGGTAATTTTATAATCAAGTAAATAGGTGTTTCATATTAATATCTTGGCGCCTTCCGCTTGTCAGCTTCCGGCGCGACTTATAAATTGTATTGACGTCTGTACTTTTTTTATACAATGGTTATAAATCAATTATAAAATAATATTGCTATACTCTGTATAAATAATATATAATGATTGCGCTATTAGATTATTATTTTAGGTACTGATTATTTTAGTTAATAATAAATCTTTAATTAATATAGTAATAAATTAATTAAATTTAACAAATTAGTAATAAATTAAATTAATTATTTTTTAGTATTAAATCTTTAATTTTACACAATCCTGTATTATTAAATAATAAATTTATGTTAATAATCATTAGAATAATTATGAAAAACAATGTTTAATATTATCTAATAAGTATATACCTACTTAGTAAATTTACATTTAGTATTAAATTGAGTCTATAGTTATAGTTTATAGTTATAGTTTTTAGTATTAACTTATCAGATACTATAAAATACCGTCGGTTCGAGTAATTCAGACACATTGTGCATTGGAGAGTATTGTGAGTTTGTGCTACTATAACGTGTTTGCTTTACCGCCGTTTTGACTACCCGCGTTACATAATTTAGCACAGGCGGTGAATAATATAAACAGAGACTTAATACAAATATGTAACTGGAGTACGGAGTATGGACTTATAGTAAATCCAATTAAAACTCAAGTGATTATAGTAGGTAGTCCCAGGCTGCAGTGTAAAATAAACTTTCAACAGATACCAGATGTTAGTTGCAACGACTCAATTGTTCCATATAGCGAAAAAGTTAGAAACTTGGGGATCTATATGGATAGGTATCTATCCTGGAAACCTCAGATCGGGGAAGTTAGTCGCAAACTATTTGCGGCGGCAGGGTCTCTGCGAAGGCTACGGAACTTCCTTCCCATCAAAACAAAAATTGCGCTCGCACAATCTCTTCTTCCTATCCTTGACTCTAGTGATGTCAGCTATCTCGATCTCACCGAAGACCAATTAAATAAACTTGAGCGACTTCAAAACCTTTGCATAAGATTCATATTTAGATTACGCAAGTATGACCATATCTCAGAATATCGTTCTAAGCTCAAGTGGCTACCAATACGCTTTCGCCGGAATCTTCATATACTTTCTCTTTTATACTGTGTTCTGTTCCATCCTCACACACCTTCTTATCTCAAAGAACGTTTTCAGTTTTTGCGCAATACACATTGCAAGGACCTGAGGTCATCGGAGAATTAAAAATTAAAACGCGAGGGAGTAATGACATTTGTAAACCAGAGCGAACCTCGCTACTACAGATTGGCAGTGTTGCCACTGTACAACACACTGAGTTTCTGCTGTGTGAAAATGGACACTATACACACTACGCTCGAAATACTTACAGGGCAGGTTAAAGAGCTGGAGAATAAAAATGCATACCTAACCAACCACAATAAACACATAAATGTAATGAAACAACATATTCGGAATTTTGAACAAAAACAGCTGGATAACGTTCTGGAGATAGAAGAATTTCTAAGGATAAGAACGAGAATATGGAGACACTTGCAAGCAACTTAGCTTCGAAAATAAAGGTGGGGAAAACACAACAATTAACTTGAATTCCAGATTTGGTAATTAGTAATACTGTTTTATAAGTTCATAATTGTACGGAGACTGGATCCCCCAGTCAAACCATCAATAAGGTTTTGGGGACAAAGATTGTAATTAGTTTGTTTTTTTTCTGTTTAATTAATAAAGTAAATAAAAATCACATAGTACCTAGTAGATAAGATTATCATGTTTATTAAAACGTTTTGAATTACTTTGTTACTAAATATTTCTTATTTATTTTAATATTTACCAAAATGTACAGCAAGTGAGAACCCTGGGCGCCTGCTGTAAACCGAGCGGTGTTTAACGGAATATGAACGCTCGGGCCACACGACAAGATTCAATTTCGCTTGGAAGGTGACAGAGTTAAAAACTTTTTATGCCTACTTGACTTTTGTTCGAGAGTGGAACTTCTGTACGTAAGTACTGTAAGTTATTCTGTGCTTATACTTTTCAGTACGCATTTTAATAACAGCTTGTTTTCATTTTGACTGATTTTCATGTTTGAACACGCTCCGTGTACAGATATGTCAGAAAAGATATACATCTACCTTAAAAAAAGGCAAATGAATCAAGGTAGTTGCTAGGTACACTAAGTACAGCTGACCTTAATAAACCTATATCATCCTATTTTTGTGTGCACACTTTAAATATTACTGATACATTTTTATCATACACACTACTTTCTATTTCTCTACATAGAGTATTAATCACATAATCTTTTAAACCCCCTATGTTAAGATCATTATGTATACATTATGTATGTAAAAATGAGTATAAATTCGTTGCGTTAAGAGTTCTAAAGTATTTTAATAACATAATGTTTAACTTTTCGGTAATTATTAGGAAATGTAATAATAATCTATAGGTATTTTCAGAAAAAAATCTCTGGTAGATGTAGGAAACATTGACCTAGAGGATGCTGAAACAAACCTTTTGTTTTGCTTATTAGTACACTATGTAAATTCTAATTACTTGTAATATTCTGATGAATTGTTTTTAGATAGTACTTACCAATGACGTTCCTTCCAATTCCAACATAAATAATAAACCGCCAATGCCAGAAATTGACGAGATAGATGAGACGTTGACAATAAAAACTTTTTAGTTAGTTTATTCTCTTCACTTCTACATGTTTTTAAATTGTTTCAGAAAGCAGATTACGTAGTTCAGGGATGGAGAATAATTAATTTTAGTTCTTTCTAAATGCATTGTTTGAAATTGAGAAACATAGTGAAAGATTCGGTTGCAGACCAATCAATGTGAAAATGATGAAAGAAAAGTAAAATAGACTAGAATCAATAGGTATCTCATTTAAAAATATCGTATGTGCGGTTGTAAATTTGAATTAAAAACGAGCGACGATACTGATCCGAAATTTAATGTAAATACTGGTGCTGAATCAGGAGCCATTCTAACAGTAATTGGAATGTCAAATCTCAACGAACTCAACGCCTCCATTGATTTCCCTTCTACGTCGTTTCGGTTATTTAGCACTATACATGATACTGTTGCTGAAATATGGTAAAATACTGCTGCGAAGTTAATGCAAGACGCGGCTAAATAAGAAAGATATGCTGCAGTACCTCGAAGTGACGTCAATGGTGCTGGAATAGCAATGATACCAGTAGAAGCTGATGCATATTGGAGCAAACGCTCTTATAAAAATTATTACACAGCTTTCTCTGGATGTGCAGCTATTATTTGTGAATATACCGGAAAGGTTCTGCACATTGAAGTTCGTAACAAATATTTTGTGATCTGTGTGCGCGTCTTTTCTAAAGGTGTGTCACCAAAAATACACGATTGCACAAAAAAACATCCTAAAGCGTCCACCAGCATGGAACAAATAATTCTAGTTGAAGATTTTAAGTGCTCAGTAGAGAAACAAAATCTCATATACAACGTATTAATAGCTGATGATGACTTAAGTACATGCAAGACTATTCTCGTAAGCAGACCATATGTACCCATCATTTTTTTAAGTTTAAGTTGAGGAAATGCACCGGTAAAATATGCAATTGCAAAAAGATACTACGGTCCCTCTCAACGAACGTAAACTTTTAACCGCAGACAGCTTTACTAGGCTACACACTGCCATCCGCTCTGCAATTAAGATCAGAAATAAACAAAATATTTATACAGACAAAAATACTTAATTTGCAGAAAGGCATATTAAATATAGACCAATAGCCCACGACGGCCAGACCTTCGTTAATTTATAAAAGCTGAAAGTTTTTCTGTGCATGACCCCTATATAGGTAAGAACGACCAGCGACTATAGAGTTTGGGTTGTGGTTACTTTGGCAGATAACAATTAGTAAAGGTGTATAAAATAGTACCTAATTTTCGTTAAAGTATAAAGCTCAATTTTTTTATATTTTCTTCGGGATAACTTTAGAAATCTCGTCATCCATTGCCGGACACTTGTGACAGTGGCTACCCCGTGCCAGACACCCCTAAACTTTAATAAAAAAATAAATTTAATAGATAATAATAAATTAAAATTAATAAATAAAAAAGTTTAATAAATTATAGTTGTACTTTCGTTATAGTATAAAAGCAAAATTTTTAACCGACTTCCAAAAAGGTGGAGGTTTTATGTTCAACTGTATGTACTTTTTATTTTATTTTATGTATATTCGCCGATTACTCCGTCAATTGTGGACCGATTTTGAATTTCTTTTTGTATTCGAAAGGGTATGCGCTCCCGAGGTGGTCTCATTGTTTCCATTACTGGATCTGATTATGGGATCCCAGGGAAATCGAGGGAAACCGTATATTTTCTGAAGTATTATTAAGTATTTGCGTCTGGTAGTCATCATTTCACGATGATGAGCTGATGATGTAAGATACAACTCCTTAACGGTTAGGAGTTGGAGGATAATTCTTCAAATGTCATATGTAGTTATGTTACCTTTAGTCGTATTCTTTCAAGTTATTTAGGTAAGCTGATGATGGAAGGTACAACTCCTCAACGGTTAGGAGTTGGAGGATAATTCTTTCAATTTCATACGTATCTACAGACCTTTAGTTGTATTCTGTCAAGTTTTTCAGGCGTATTCGAAAGGGTCTACCGAAGTGGTCCCATTGCCACCATATCAGGATCTGATGATGGGAATGATGCTATGCAAATGAATGAGCTTTGCCGGACAGGGATAGCTGTTTGGGGAAGAAACCCGTTGTCTAATACCGACTTATGTATCTAGGATAGTATTTTATTTGGTAACTCTATTATATAACTTTATACTGTTGAAGTGATTGTATATTTATTACATAATGTAGGATTGGTAACCTTATGATATTGAAGTGATTTTACATTTTTTTACATCTATGTGGAAGTGAGTAGTATTATTTACAATCTCCCCTGTACCCACAGATCAACTTTTGTGACGGGTGCTCTTATAAATCTCGCACTGGCTACTTAATATACACCATACTAAGTAGCCCGTTACAGGGGGGAGATAGGGGGAGGGTGGTTTTACGCATATGAACGAAACAGTCGTTCAGTGCTAGTGTACACAGTGATCCTTAAATATTTATTTGTATTTATAGTATTTATCAACTTGGTTGTTCTATTCAGAACTGATTCGCCTGCACTGATTTTGCCATGCCATTTTTTTTTACTTTGATTCTTAAGGAAGGGCATAAGCTACGGAAATTACCACGATAACCGACATACACGCGGGGGGCGGAGCAGCGGGCAACAGTTAGTACTATAATAAGAATTTATCTGTTTGTGTGTGTGTATGTTACCTTATAACTGCCAGACTGAATAATATTAGATTTTTTTTACATGTAATCATTCCTTTTTTTAATTTCCAACCTCAAAACCCCCATTTCCCCACTCGTTATGAAAAAAGGCTTCTTTTTCGAATTTTACAGGGCTTACTTAAAAACCGTGACCAGTTTTCAATTCTCTCAAAAAAAAAATGTTTTATTAAGGGTTAATTGTGTAGAGACGTTACATGTTGATAGTTTTAAAAGAAAAGTTTATTATCTTATCTTTAGCGCATTTAGGGTTCCCACACGTAACTGCGATGCGATACGACGACTGCTGCGACGACCCTTCTAACAGCTCAATACTGGAGTAGTAGGAAGGGTAATCAAAATTAACGATATTACAACTGGTAGTAAGATTGGTAGGGCAACAAATTTTCGTGCGGCAAAGCGTTGATTCAAGTGACCATACTTTCGACGGTAGTCAGCCGTATTGGACGTGTTTTTACTTTTTAGGAATAGTGACAAAGATCGCAAAAAGATTGTTTCACTGCTATAACAGCAGTGTTAAAGAGATATAGAAATAGAAGATTTTCGGTTCATCCATTTATTACGATTATGAACGCTGATGGGAACTATTTTACCCAAAAATACTATGCTTTGAGACTAGAAGATTTTTTTTTTGTTATTTTAGAATGAGCATATATATAGTCTTCATTTGAAGAGCTTTTGAGTTTATTATCACCATCTCTACAGACTAAAAAAACGAAGAATTCCATTCATGCCTTTGGAAATGCTGGGACTGACTATTAGGTAAAGTAAAATAAAATTTAATTATTTGTTCATATTTCAATTGGTAAAATCCAACTCTTCTTCCGTTGATTGCGCTATAGGTGGAATAATTATTATTATTAGTAGTAGAAGGTGAATTAATTTGATCTTCCCGTGCGTTTGATATTGTTTGTTTCGTATTTTGCGTCTTCCTCTTACGCTGTCTCACAACACTGTGTAAAATGACGTCAACGAGTGTGATGAATTGCAGGAATATACGATGTGAATCAGATCGGCAGTTCTTGCGCTGCATTCGTGCGAGCTCGCAGATATTTGCGATGCGTTGCGAATTCGTAGTTACACGGGAGCCCAAGTTAAGTTTTTTACATTTTAATTTATTTAGCTAATTTTCATTTGTACCTCTTATTGTTTTATTTTTTTAAATGGGTCCTCGATCCAGATGCACACATCTGAACTGAGGGTCCAAGTTCATAACATCGTTAATTCACGTTAAGAAAATTATGACCCTTTTCCCTTAGTTTTTTAAATATTTTTAACTAATCTCATTTGACTCTTATTAAGTTTCGCAAAAAGTTTCATTTATGTATTATTCGATTTTCAATTATTTTGATTCATCCATGTAGTATTTATTGGTTATGCGTAGAAGAATAAATAAAAAAAAAAATTACAAAATATATTTATACATCAAAAGCTGTTATATATAAGTATATATATATATATATATTTGTACAGAAACGAAAAAAATTAAGCAGTTATACTTACTGCCCCAAGATAAATTACAATTACATACAATAATATTTATACCAGAACGTCGAAATTCATCTGATACATTAGTGATAAGTAAGTAACATCTTAGAGCACACAAGCATATACAAGACGATACAAGTAAAATATAAATGATAAGTCTAGAATGAGAAACTCACAGCTAAGAAATATATGTAACTCGCTAATAACCGCTTCACTATATAACTTTTTTTATTTCGTCGTACAAGACTAGTACAAAAGCTGCACCTGCACCTCTGAGAACATTAGAAAAAGCACCCCTAAAGAACGCGCCTGGACCTTCCTTGGCTAGAATGGTCGCCCAACAGTGAGCAGTACTCTTATAGGGACGTTCATGGATAGGTTTGCCTGACTGCATCATCATTCGTCGCCGCACAGTATCCAACGGATAGGACACGATTCCGGCAATAGTCGTCACAGTCTGTAAACAAATTATAAAATGTTGAAAACAATACATATATAATGCTCTGGGTTAGAGTTTGGGTGGTTTAAGCAGGCATGTCCCCAACCCGCACTCGGCTAGCTTGAGGACGTATGGCCTTAACCCTCTCCTGAGAGGAGACCCGTGACCAGCAGTGGGACATTATGGGTTGTTGATGAAGCAGGCATCTAACTATGAACAACTAGTGGTTGCCCGCAGCTCCGCCCGCGTATTTGTCGGTTATCGCGGTAAATAGTAGCCTATGTGTTATTCTGATGTATAAGCTGTAAAGTTTCATCCAAACCCGTTCAGTAGTTTTTGCGTGAAAGAGTAACAAACATCCATTCATCCATCCATCCATACTTACAAGCTTTAACGTTTATAATATTATAGTATAGCCATAATGGAGCGCATGAGGTTGTTGTTTACTGTGCAAAAAAGGCTAAACAAAGGTAAAAGCTAAAAATTCAAGGTAGTAGAGTCACGCTGATTTCAGCACGAATGGGCCAGCTAGACCGGGGCGGTACTACCCTCGCACAGAAAATCAACGTAAAATGACAGCGTTCGTGCTGTCGTGTTTCGTTAGTGAGTGCGAGACCGGAGGCCCAAATAGTCTAGTCAACAAGTTCCATACTTGTTGACTAGACTAAAAGATGCAGAAGCATCACAAGGCCGCCCTGGTGTGGGTCGCCATGCTGCATTATCTGCATTCGCAATGAGTATGGTGACCACCACTCTTGGATTCTCCTTATGCTTTCCATCAGGCAGAGTAGAATCATTTTGGTCAGACATACTTAAAAAAAAAAAGTTATGTAAAAAGAACAAAACAAATTGGAAAAAAAGGATTTCTAGAAACAGTAGTCTTTGTTTCGTAGTTATAATACACACATCAAAAGTGTCTAGGGATCAAGCATTTTTATGTGGATTTCTTGAGATTGAGATGTGGCTTTGGCCCTGGCCTGCTCAGTCGCCAGACTTGAATTCGATTGAGCATGCATGGGATATGCTACAGAGAAGAGCTCTGCCGAATATGGAGGGTATCCAGTCGCAAGGAGACCTTTTTTTGTTGTTGCAACGAACATGGGCGGCCATTCCACAGCGTGTTTGGATGAACTCATTTTGAGTATGCCAAACCGATGTTCTTGTGTTGTTAGTGTTCGCGGTAGAAACACGGATTATTAATTGTTTAAGTTACCTAATAAAATTTTAAAGAAAACTGTTATTTCAGTCTTTTTTTCGAACTTTAATGTTAGTGGTTCAAATGTCAAAATCCCTTTATTAGGAAAATGGCAAATTTCTTTATTAATGCAAAGGTGACTTGGTTTATCGTTACTGTGACAAACGAAAACACTTTATTTGATGAATCCTTAAAGAAAATTTTAATTAATATCAATCAGGAGAAAAGTTATTGCAAAAATATATGTTGATCCCTAGACACATATGTTGATCCCTAGACACTTTTGATGTGTGTATATATATTTCGGCACAAACAATGATTTAATAACTTAGAACACGAAACGAAGTAAAGGTGTGTAATGAAATATTAATGTTAAAACATCTGATAAAAAGCATCAGTTTAAAATAATACAGTTTTTAGTTTATTATACATATTGCCTTTAACACTCATAAATAATGTAGCTTTCTTTGGTTGGTAAAAGACCTCACAAACTTTACCTCTTTATAAATATTAAGTACAAAAAGTAATACCTGAGCAATCATCCAAGTGATAATTAGAGGTGTGTTATTGGGGTCAGGTAACATGCCACGTGCGGTGTCGAACACTCCAAAATATGTAGCGCGGTATATTATAATGCCCTGCACAGACACAACAAAACCTCGGTAGACCCCAATGATCCCGTCAGACTTAATTGTCTTCAGTACACAATCAATAAGTCCTTGGTATTCTCTTTCCTTAGCGCTTTTGCCCATATCGGCAGCCAACCTGTTAAACATGACACTCAGTCATTCATTCTATAACTACTTAAATAAGAAATCAAATTAGCTTTAAGGAAGGAAACACGAATGTCAGAAATAACAAATCTGAAAAATACTCCAACCTCGAAGTCACAATCTCATTTTACACTATTAATAAAGCAATAACTGTCTCCTCCTTATTTAATTTCACCTATTATTGTCGTGAGAGTCAAAATAGCGGGTCTACCACAGTGAATTAAATTGTACCAATTACCAAAAAAATGTACTTAAAATGTACTATTTTGTACCTCGCTCTAAAAAAATTGTACCTCATTCATAACGAAGTTATTTCGGAAATAAGTTACACCCGCCACATTGACGTCAATATGGCGGGTGTACTAATATATTCAAATATTTAAACATTATTCATGAAATATGGTAACACTGAAAAATTGTACCTAAAAAGTATCTCAAGTAAAAAAACTCATACACTTGGTCAGTTGGATAGTTTCCGAGAAATAAAACAATCGTGTCTCGTTTACTTGTGAGAGTCAAAATGCCAGGTCAACCACACTGAATTAAATTGTACCAATTACCAAAAAAACGTACCTGAAATTTACTATTTTGTACCTTGCTCCAAAAAAATTGTACCTCATTCTTAACGAAGTTATTTCAGAATTAAGGTACACCCGCCACATTGACGTCAATATGGTGGGTGTGACATGAGATTCTAATATTTAAACATTATTCATGAAATATAATTACACTAAAAAATTGTACCTAAAAAGCACCTCAAGTTAA
Source organism: Diaphora mendica (assembly GCA_949125395.1). Lineage (NCBI taxonomy): Eukaryota > Metazoa > Arthropoda > Insecta > Lepidoptera > Erebidae > Diaphora > Diaphora mendica. The sequence continues at coordinate 6,121,295 of OX421312.1, read as the reverse complement.
AAAACCCATACACTTGGTCAGTAGGATAGTTTCCGAAAAAAAAACAATCGTGTCTCGTTTACTTGTGAGAGTTGGTTTACTTGGTTTAACACTCTTTGAAAATTACTAAACGCTTAGCAAAACATACCTTTGTAAATATGATTTAAAAAACAATCCGGGGAGATTCCCGCATAGATAAAAAGCGGCCAAGTGCGAGTCGGACTCGCGCATGAAGGGTTCCGTAACAGCAAGTAACATAATATAAAAGTTGTTGTAGTTCGTTGTAACTTTGATCGATAAATTGCGGTTAACGATTTATGACGTATTAAAAAAATTACTTACTAGATCTCGTTCAAACCAATTTTGGGTGGAAGTTTGCATGGTAATGTACATCATATATTTTTTTTTAGTTTTATCATTCTCTTATTTTAGAAGTTACAGAGGGGGGGGGGGCACATTTTAACAGTTTGGAAGTCTCTAGCACAAACTATTCAGTTAAGAAAAAAATGATATTAGAAACCTCAATATCATTTTTGAAGACCTATCCATAGGTAAGGGTTGGTGAAAAAAAGTATTGGGATCCCCAAAATTTATTGTATCTTTTCCATTTATGTGTGAAAATCTTAATGCGGTTCACAGAATACGCCTACTTACCCAGTTTCAACAGTATAGTTCTTATAGTTTCGGTAAAAAGTGGCTGTGACATACGGACGAACTGACAGACAGACACACATCACGAATCTACGTATAAGGGTTCCGTTTTTTGCCTTTGGCACGGAACCCTAAAAAGGAGTTATTAGAGGTAGCACAAGTTTAACAGCCTACTGGCGGAAAAATACGTCACTGCACTGACACAAAAGCAAACTTTTCGACCCATTCTTGTTTAAACAATTATGAATAAATCTATCAAAATTTTATATTCGTAACCAAAATTTCGAATTCGTTAATTGTTAATAGTATAATATATAGACGAAAACAAAATAATAATAATTTTGTCGTGTTGGTTATATTTTAGGGATAATTATTATCCCTAAACTCGTAACCATATAATGGACGGGCCTGTTGGTGTAGTGGTTAGTGGGCCTGATCGCTAAGCCGGAGGTCGTGGGTTCCATTCCTATCATGAACAAATATGTATTAATATGATAAGTACGATGATTAGTAGTGTCTGTGTATGATTTATCTATATATGTATGTATTTGTAACTCATCTTTTGTTATGTATTTAACTTTTGTATACAATAACGATATTTAAATAAATAAAAAAGTTTTTAGAAATATTTTATATTATATTATATATTAAGATTGCTTATCGGTAGCCTGGCCACCATAGCATAAGCTCTGCCTAATTTGGAATCAGACAGCCGTGTGTAAAATATGTAAGGTTATTTTTCTTATTATGTACCGATATGAACATTGTAATAAAATTATAAACGTCAGTAAACGAGACACGATTGTTTTATTTCTCGGAAACTATCCAAGTGACCAAGTGTATGGATTTTTAACTTAAGGTGCTTTTTAGGTACATTTTTTTAATTGTAATTATATTTCATAAATAATGTTTAGATATTAGAATATCATAGTACCTACACCCGCCATATTGACGTCAATGTGGCGGGTTTTCCTTAATCACACTAATATATAAACGCTAAAACTACTAAACGGATTTGAATGAAACTTTACAGTAATATAGTTTATACATTAGCATACCACATATGGTACTCTTTGCCTCGGTAATCGACATACACGCGGGCGGAGTCACGGGCAACAGCTAGTTCTGAAATAACTCCGTTATGAATGAGGTACAAATTTTTTGGAGCAAGGTACAAAATAGTACATTTTAAGTACATTTTTTTGGTAATTCGATCAATTTAATTCAGTGTGGTTGACCTGGCATTTTGACTCTCACAAGTAAACGAGACACGATTGTTTTATTTCTCGGAAACTATCGAACTGACCAAGTGTATGGGTTTTTTAACTTCAGGTACTTTTTAGGTACAATTTTTCAGTGTTGCCATATTTCATGAATAATGTTTAAATATTAGAATATTATAGTACACCCGCCATATTGACGTCAATGTGGCGGGTGTAACTTATTTCCGAAATAACTTCGTTATGAATGAGGTACAAATTTTTTAGAGCGAGGTACAAAATAGTACATTTTAAGTACATTTTTTTGGTAATTGGTACAATTTAATTCACTGTGGTACACCCGCCATTTTGACTCACATTATTGTCGTCCCGTTATTAGATTTATTGGCCACCAAAAAGTATTTCTAAGGTTGACGGAGCCTAACTCAAATAAGCTATCAGCGTCGTAATTGAAATAAGAAATTTTATATCATTATGTATGAATCCTCAGTATAAGGGTTATGTATGTAACCCCACTGAAAATAAATTAATAACATACGCAATCAAAAAATTAAAATTGTATAAATATAACCTTGTTCGTCCGTAATCCAATGGGTATACAAAACACATAGATGTGGCACCGGCAGCTCCACCAGAAGCCAAATTCCCCGCAAAATATCTCCAGAACTGAGTGTTTTTATTTACTCCCTTCAAGAATATGTCTTTGTAAACATCTTTAAAAGCAAAGTTTAATGCTTGTGTAGGAAAGTACCGGATCACGTTGGCTAAATTCCCACGCCACAATGAAGAGAATCCTTGTTCTTTAGGTATCCGAATAAAGGCGTCGACAATACCTAGTAAAAGTCAAAACCAAGTTTATTATCTCATAGTGATTACAACCAATGACTAATGAATTGAAAAAATACGACCACAATTTGCTAAAATGGTAAATTGATTTACTGGTAATTAAATTACCTTTATATCGTTTATCCGCTGGGATTTGTTTGTTTATATGTTGCACCTGCAAAATCAGTTTCACACGTTCTATTGGAGCCACAGTTGTCTTTGACACCGCTGCTGAAATACCTCCAGCCAAGAAATCTTTAAGAAAAGACATCGCTGACTTTCCTTTAGGTGGACCACCGGATTTGCCTGCGTCTTTTTTGTCACCCATGATGATACCTTACTCTTTTCAACACTCAAAACTTCAAATGGATTCTAATTAATGCGAAATGCTACAAATTCAAAAACAATTATATATCAATAGAAAACTTCACGTATGATGGAAACAATTTATAAGAATCATATTAAGTAATATTGATTATAAATTTGCTTTGATATTTCCGATAATTTTAAATATATCTACGCTGTGTGCAAAAGAATTTTTGCTTTTGACAGAATATTTCTTATAGCAAAAAACTGACGTTTTAAGATTTTTGAACTTAGAATAATTAAAAAGTACAAAATATAAAACACAGGTCAATAACTCTTTGCATGGCGAGGACGTCGTCGCAGAGTTTCCGTGTAGTTTCGTTGACTCAATATTCCTTATAACGAAATAATGGCAAAATAAAAATCCGTAAACACACTAGATGACCCGGCGAACATGATATCATCTACATCTATTTTTATACTTAAACTAGCTGACCCGGCGAACTTCGTACCGCAAACATATCTGTCTCAGCTTCCCACAGACAGTGAATAGTCGCGCACAAAAAAGAAATACTTTCCCGTTATTTTTAAATTTTTCTTGTACGCAAACCTTGTCCTAACAATAACGAACACACAAAAAAAAAAATTTGGTACAGCCGATCGGAAGTTATGCGCGTACATACATTTCGGCGATAAATTTATATATATATATATAGATAATCGTGTCTCTTGTTTACAAAATACACACATCAAAAGTGTCTAGGGATCAACATATATTTTTGCAATAACTTTTCTCCTGATTGATATTAATTAAAATTTTCTTTAAGGATTCATCAAATAAAGTGTTTTCGTTTGTCACAGTAACGATAAACCAAGTCACCTTTGCATTAATAAAGAAATTTGCCATTTTCCTAATAAAGGGATTTTTGACATTTGAACCACTAACATTAAAGTTCGAAAAAAAGACTGAAATAACAGTTTTCTTTAAAATTTTATTAGGTAACTTAAACAATTAATAATCCGTGTTTCTACCGCGAACACTAACAACACAAGAACATCGGTTTGGCATACTCAAAATGAGTTCATCCAAATCACGCTGTGGAATGGCCGCCCATGTTCGTTGCAACAACAAAAAAAGGTCTTCTTGCGACTGGATACCCCCCATATTCGGCAGAGCTCTTCTCTGTAGCATATCCCATGCATGCTCAATCGGGTTCAAGTCTGGCGACTGAGCAGGCCAGGGCAGGACATTGATGTTAGCTGCGGCGAGAGTCTGTCTTACAACTCTTGCGGTGTGCGGTCGTGCATTATCATGCATTAACTGAAATAAGGGACCGATTTGCACTTGTAGAGGAACGATGACGTCTGATACAATCGTCTCAGCATAAATTTGAGCGTTGAGGTTGCCTCTGATCCAAATCAACTCAGTTCTTCCGCCGATCCAAATACCCGCCCATACCATGATGGTTCCACCACTATAAGGATGGACTTCCTGGCAGGATTTTAATCGCTGTTGGCGTCCAGGGGTTCTCCAGTGTCGTATACGTCTTGTATCCGGTCTCATACCAAAACGAGACTCATCAGAAAAGCACACGAAACGCCATTGTTCTTCTGCCCAATTTCTGTGTTCAAGAGCCCATTGATATCGAATCCTACGATTGTGCATTGCTATAGGAGGTACCTGTAGCGGTCTTCGGGAATGAAGGTTCACTTCATGCAAGCGGTTTCTGACTGTTTGGTCGCTAATTAAGTTCCCTGAAGAGTGATGAAGCCTCACGGCTAACATCATGGCGGTTATTGTTGGAGCTCTTCGAGTTAAGATTTGAATGTATCGGTCTTGTCTCCGTGTGGTGCAGCGATACCGTCCTCCATGGCGCTCAGCCACGGTACCAGTGCTTCGGTAACGTGTCCAAAGTCGACTGATAACACTCTGACTTGTATTCAGAGCTAAAGCCACAGTACGTTGCCGGGAACCAGCTTCTATCATTCCCACGGCTCTGAGCATTTCTTCCCTGCTTAAATGACGTCGCCGCTCCATAATAACGTTGGTTTTAATCAGTAGTAGGGAAACAGTAGCACTAATAATGTCTTCAATGCGTTGTATGTTTTTGTAGGGAAAATATTGACAGCTTATTTTCATCTTTTACTCGAATTTGATTGACAGTTCCTGATTCAAATTATGAAATGCACCAAAAAGGATCCATATAAATTTATAAAATCATAAATTTATTACAAAGCCACATCTCAATCTCAAGAAATCCGCATAAAAATGCTTGATCCCTAGACACTTTTGATGTGTGTATATTAATAAAGCGAGATTACAAAAAAAAAAACAATAAATAAAAGAAAACTCAAAATAAATTCGAGAGAGTTCTCATGATCTACTTAGTCTTGCCATAAATATTGTTTACAACATTTTTTATTGTACTGTTTTATTGTGTATTAGTTTATACATGCTTGACTGCCTCGTTGGTCTCGCGGTTGGCGTGTGCGACCGGTGATCATGAGGTCTCGGGTTCGATTCCCGGGTCGGACCAAATGTTTGTATGATCTACAAATATTTGTTTCGGAGTTTGGGTGTTTTCTATGTATAGTATGTATATATTTACAAAAAAAAAAAAGTATATATGTATTTGTATCAGTTGTCTAGTACCCATAACACAAGCTCTGCTTAGCTTGGGACTAGATGGCGTTGTGTGTTAGATGTCCGAAAATATTTATTTATTTATTTATTTATACATTAATATAAAACCATTAAAAATTTATTAAGCTTATTCGAAGTGCGCTCCATTGGCCGCAAAACAGTCCTTTAAAAAAAATCTTCACGCCCAATCGTATAGATTGTTAAGTGACTCCAAAGACTCCAAATTATAATGGCGTTTAGAGCAAGCCTTACTCTCTAAAACTGACCATAAATCATAATCCAGTGGATAAGATCAGGACTAGATGACAGCCAGTCTTCAGCTCTGATGAAGTCTGGAACGTTTCTAACCGATTGGATGGATCGAGCTTTAGCGGCGCCGAGTCTTGCTAAAAGGACCATTCTTGGTTATTGAACATGGTGTTGTTGAGGGGCTTAACTATCTTCTCAAGAATGGTATCTTGATACACTTGTGCCGATGTTTTGATACCTTTCTCACAAAAATATGGCTCAGTCACTCCTTCATAGGTAACACCCCACCAAACCATCACTAAAGTCTGATAATGCCCACGTTGTACACATTGACTGATTGAGAAGCTTCTTTAGAGCTTTCAGCATAAATACCATTATTTTGTTTGTTAAAATTTTGCTCAATTGTAAAAAAATCTCAGCCGTAAACAAAATTTTTCTGTGACCTCGCTTTGCGTACCGCTTATGTAGTTGTTTTGATTATATCACCCTATTATTTTTTAAATTATCGGTTAAGAAATGACCAGTGCGTCTCTTATAGGCTGCAACTGCTGCAAGTCCTAAGTCATCTTTTAAAATACGCGACATGGTTCTAGGTGCTATCTTCATCTCTCGAAATGAAATCTTTTGCTTTCGGACAAAATTTCTTCGAATTCTTTCCCTTACTGCTTTGATCGCCTTTTTCGTACGAAAACTACGTGGACGGCCAGATCTTTTTCTATCCCAAACAGAGGAGGTTTCATTGTACCTATCGATAGCTCCACACAGTACTCAAACATATGACTAATACCAAGCGTATGGAGGATTTTAACAATTGTATTTGGCTCCATACCTACTTTATGTAAAGCAATCACAGCTATAAGGTTCTCTTCATCACCCCAGTCCAAAATATTTTATAATATACTAGCTGTGCTCGCTACTTCGTACACGTGACATTTGGATTTTCAAGTTATTTTTAATTTTTCCGTTTACACCTTCCCTGGAGGTACGACAAACATTTCAAAACCAAAATCAGCTAAATCGGCCCAGCCGTTCTCGAGTTTTAGCCAGACAAACGAATAGCAATTGACTTTTACATATCAGATTGGCGTGAAAATAAGGAAACACAATGAACAATCGTATAATAAAAAATATATAAAAAAGTATTTTTAATTTAAACGGTTTTATCGAAAATAATGTACTAAATGGTAAAAAATAAAAATAAATTGTCTGATAAAAAAATAAATCGTTGGGCGTAGCGTAAACTGAGTTGACTTGATGGAAACACGGGCCCAACGATTTTATTTTTTATCAGACAATTTATTTTTATTTTTTACCATTTAGTACATTATTTTCGATAAAACCGTTTAAATTAAAAAAACTTTTTTATATATTTTTTATTTTCAAGTTTTTAGTTTTTAATTTTTCGTAGTATTAGTAGTATCAGTAGTTCACTATGAAAATTAATAAAATCTACGTTATCCGCCATTTTGTAGCGGCCGCCATCTTGTATTTCAATTTTTTATAGTATATTGTATTCTGCTTGTTGAGCCCTTTCATTTGATACCCATATTGATGGGATTGATAAAACCTACGTTATCCGCCATTTTGTATCGGCCGCCATCTTGGATTTCAATTTTTTATAGTATATTGTATTCTGCTTGTTGAGCCCTTTCATTTGATACCCATATTGATAGGATTAATAAAACATAAATTATCCGCCATTTTGTAGCGGCGGCCATCTTGAATTTATAATGATAATGAATAAACATAATTGTATTGTCACCAAAATCCAAAGTGTTGTCACGCGGCACTCACATGCCCGCTTCCACGCCCTCCAAGCCTCACCCCGCGCGCGCCTACGAGGACCGTCTACTGCCGAGAACACCCCGCACCTCAAGCCTCATGGGGACATAAAAGCAAGCGCGCGGCGTCACAGAGCCTTTTCTCATCGCTGCGAACGGACAGTTAAGTGCTCCTTGTCTGGAGGCACTGACTGGTCGAATCTCTTAAATCCACACCCTGTCTGTACATCTATCTGTTTGTGTTATACCTCAGTAAATAAATAACGTTTAAATTGTTGTTGTGAAGCGTCTGATTTCACCATCTTCAGAACCTCGTGGCCTCACCACCACCTCAAGGGCTCCTAAAGCCACTACGTGACAGTGTATACAAAATTTCAGATTAATCGGTTGACAGGAAGAGGGTGAAATTTGAATTACTAAATTTGACCCAAGAATAATAAATAATAAAACAAACGGGGTGAGCTAAATAAAACCGTTTAAAAATGTAAAATTCCAAATTCAAAGTAATATTTTGTTTATTTTTAATTATAACAGTATTTATGGTCAGACTAAGTATATTGTTATTTAGAAATAACTAGAAACAGAAGCCATTTAGATCTGACAGTAATAATAAATACTTTAGGTGAAATTGATAACGGAAAGTCTATTAGAGATGTTGCTTTGGAATATTTTACTAAATTATTTAAGACATAGGTCGAAATTGACTAAAATAAGTGAACAAGGAAGCCAGTGTAAAACAGCTCTAATATTTAACATAAAGGAAGAAAAAGCACTAGTTAAATATATTTAACTAGTGCTTTTTCTTCCTGGTTAGAAGTAACTTACAGCAAAATGAATCATGGCTTAACCAGATAGACTACTATGAAGCTGGCATATGAATATGCAACAATGAATACCAAAAAGGTTCCAAAGTATTCGACTTCCAACAACTAAGCAGGAAAAGATTGGGTCAGGGATTTTATGGCAAGAAACCCTGAACCAGTGTTGCCAGGTCGGATTGAAAAAAATACAGTGTTTTGCATGTAAAATTACAGTAGATCGGTAGTAAAATACAATAAATCTTATATCTCATTACAGTGTTTTACAGTGAAAAAAAAAACTAGTTTTATCAGCTGAATTTCGTAAAATGGACTGGCGCGCTTAAATGTTACCCTTGAAAGTATTTGTAATTAATCATTCTGCTTGTAAGTTCTCTTCTTTTTCGAAGTGGAGTGTCCTTCGTCGTCGCTTTCACGAGCCGACATTTTTACCAAAAAATGTAATACTAATAAAAACAAAATTAATCCGAACTATTTAGCCACTATATTTAAAAATGAAAATTTCATTACAAAGTTATAAACGTACCTACTATTATCCTCAACATTACAAAGTTAGCTTACAGTAAACTAACATTAAGTTAAATATAAACATCTCAATTTTGTCAAATAATAGTTATGTATAGTCTATTCCCAGATCTGGGGAGTTCCCCGTCTCGAGAGCTAAGCTAATGCTTACTTCAAGTAGAACACAGTGTGGTTCGTTTCACGCAGGCGAATGGTGATTGTATTTTTTTTGGTGATTAATATTAAAACTAGTAACTAAATTTTTCGCTGTTCACTGTATACTGTATAGCTAGAATACAGTGTACAGTAAAAGCAGTAAAATTACAGTAAATCTACTGTAATTACAGTGCACCTGGCATCACTGCCCTTTTTTTTTTTTTTTTTTTTTTTGACGGGGGGAAATCCTCATGGATGTCCTCCGCCCTGGGGAAAGGGGCGAAGGGGTCTGTCAGACTCCTACTGACTAAAACCCCCCGGTGTTCCGTCTCACACCTACGCCGGGGAACACGGGAACATAAGAGACAACCGCGATCCCCGACTGGTGCCGGCCCGCCGCTGCGGGCCACATCTTGTCAGCGAGGGAGAGTTTCCCTCGCGACTTCAAGAGGGGCGCGCGGGAACACTACGCGCCGCCACCTCGGGTCCAGTTGGGGGGCGACGGACATCCCCAAGTGCGCCACCCCTGGACCCAGTTAGGGGGGCTGGTGGAGGGCAGCGTAGGCCCTCCCCCGACGCCCGGTGCGCCTGCTGCGGACCGAGAGAGAGGTCAGGATCTCCCTTTCCCTTTCCGCAGCCTCCTTCTGCGAGATGACCGCTTCGCAGAAGGACACCACCGCGTCCCAGGACTCCTCGCCGTCGACCATAGAACGAACTACGGCCGGCAGCGAGAGGTCACTGCCTACTACAGAGATGAGGGCACGGCGCGGCCCCTCCCAAGCAGCACACTCTGCCAGCGTATGCCGCGCCGTGTCCTCCCGACAGTCGACGCAGTGGTGACACCGAGCGTCCGGCTCCCTGCCTATGCGGCACAGGAACCTCCCGAAGCAGCCATGCCCCGAGAGGACCTGCGTCACACGGAACGAGAGGGAGCCGTGCCCTCTCCCGAGCCACAGGTCGAGCACTGGCCGGATAGCCTCGATAGTGGCGAGGCCAGCGGAAGGGCTTAAAAGCCTGTCCCGCCATTCCGCCACCAGGACCTCGCGCAACTGTGACCGGCGCAGCTCGATAACTCGCTGCGTCGGTCCCACGCCGCGGGCCCGCGCGTCCTCACGCCACCAATGTAGTGACGCGAGGACTTTCGCCTCCAGGTCCCAGGGCGGAGATCCGGCCAGCACGCAAGCCGCCTCGAAGGAGATCGTGCGATAACCCCTAATGACTCTGACGGCCATCACCCTCTGCGGCTTCCGCAGCACGGTGATTGAGCCGGCCGTCAGGTCAGCCGCCCAAATCGGGGCCCCATATAGGGCCATCGATCGCACGACCCCCGGCATCACTGCCCTGAACTAACTTTGGGAACCCCAGAAGCAACCAGCTTTAAAAAAAACCTTACTGATTTCTTCAAAAACCTCAAAGAAGATAAGAAAATACCTATTTGAAGCTCACATCATCTATAACTGTGATGAACAGCGTGTACGACTGTACAAGAGTGTCCTAAAGTAATAGCGAATGAGCATGTGCGTGAAGTAGGACAAGTGACTTCAGCGGAACGTGGCAGTCTCGTGACCGTTTGCTTTGCCGTAAATGCTTTGGGAAATGTTATTCCACCATTTTCCTTAGGGTTAAATACAACGAATCCTATGTCTCTGGTGAACCACCTCTGGCTCACAGGGTGACGCCAATCCAAGTGGATGGATGACAGCCAAGAGTTTTGCTATATTCATGAAGCATTTTGTGAATTATTCTAACGTGTCACTTTCAAACCGCGTCCTGTATGTATGTAATACTATGTGCTATATTTTATGATTAAATTTCTTTATAGAATTACAAATTATTTTATTACTATTTAGGATTATTTTACTTATTTTCAAACCCGGGTAAAGGCCCTCTACTTTGGGGGTCAGGTCTCCCACCCAGGCGGGTGATAATAGCCAAATGTCATTTTGGCAAAAATCGTTAATTAACTATTAATGATGTATTAAACTTTTTTTGAGAAAATATAATGCATCTTCAGATACAATTTATAGAAAATAGCAATTTGTAAACATAGAAAGGTTTATGAGCATTTAAGTGGAAGGCGGGTATACTCTCCCGGACTCCCCCTACTGTTCTGTTGACGGGTGTTTCAATAAAAGGAAGAACAGTGAATATATATATTATCATTTTTCAAAATTCCGGAATTTTGTATTAAAAAAGTATTAAAAAAGCTGTAATTTGATGTATTTATGTTAATCATCACATCTCAGATTACTGAGCATCACATAAATAACTGTAGTAGATAGGAAAATAATGAGGTCAATTTTGTTATAGATAGGTCATATTAATTACCTTTACTTACCTCCTATTAATTAAAAGATAAAATAATTACACAAAGAAAATTATATATATATATATATGCCGCCGTAAATCCGTAATGTCATATTGTACAGTTTTGGAATTTTCTTAAAAGTTTTAAGAAATTCTTAACTAAAATCTTAAACAAAAAGTATTGACCTAGAGGCAGCACTTTCTGAGATCTAGGCTGCCATTTTTTTGCAAGCGTCTGGACTGAGGGCCCAAGTTAATTGATCATAACTGCTTTTTTACACGTTTAAGATATTTATGACCTATTGCTTTAGGTTTTTACTATTTTTAACTTAATTCCATTTGAATTTTATATCATTTCGCAAAAATTTAAAAATGGGCCCTCGCTCCAGATGCACACTACCTTGACAATACAGTACATCGGTGGCTTCTGTTTGTGTCAATCTATGATTTTTAACTGTAGCTTCAATTTAACGTTGATAAATGTCACTAAGTGTCTTAATAAAATAAATGATTTTGAATTTGAATTAGAACTCGATTACTGGAATGATATCTTATAAGTGTCAACTTATAGTCTGCTTTAAAAAAAAAGGTTTTGAAACGCATACCACTACTACTATTTGAAAAACAGTTTTCAAAACTGTAAGATTTTACTTTTTTATCACGGATTTCGACGAAAAATAAATAAATTTTATTAAAACTGCATATGAAAATAAATAAAAGAACTATTTTGACTGATTGCACTGTTTTCTTTTAATTCGATTAAATAAAATAAAAAAATATGAAAATTTCCGGGTTTTGACCTCAAAAATCCGGGGATTTTACGCTTGATGTCCTGGTTTCTCAATTTTTGAGATGGCAGCCCTAGTTCGAGAGTGACACTTCTGTACGACAGTACTATTAATTAATCTGTGGCAAAACTGGAAACTGTACAGTTGAACTGACAATTTATTGAAATATCATACGACGCCAGTTTTAACAGGTTTTGACTGAACAGTCCAACTGTTCAGTTAAAACTGTAAGTAAAGTTCACTACTGAAAGGATTGCGCTGAAATTTGGCACACATGTAGCTATTATGATGTAGGCTTGCGCTAAGAAAGAATTTTTCAAAACTCTCCCCCCTAAGGGGATAACGGGATTCAAAGTTTGTATGAAGCACCAAGATTACGTAGGTTTTTCGTTTCGAAACTTAGCGAGGGTAATCCTTTAACTAAATAAGCAAATACCTGTTTAAGGGTTTTTCAAAAATCAGCCCTTTAAGGGGTAAAATGGGGTAACATAGTCTTAAAAGCAATATGGGTATCATTTTTAAGATTTTTGGGCGCTGGTTAGGAAAATGACATCGGTTTTAAATTTCAACAAGGCAGACATGAAATATTATGAACCATCATTACAATTAATCAGTAGTATGCCCGCGTTTTTTGCAAAAAGCATATTGTCTGCGCGGTAGTTACGAAACGCGCTGCCTTGCAGCAGCCGCTAAACACAACACCGCTAGCAAAAACACTTTTGAATAAAAAATAAAAGAAAAGGAACAAAAAGAAGCGTAAAACGAAAAAAACTAAATGTAGCATCTGCAGATGAGTATTATCGGAATGTAGAAAAGCAAGCTGAACTCGACAGTGAACATTTTAATAATAAAAAAACGACATTTTGTTAGAACTAAACCATAGTGCGTGCCAGAGGCACGAAATTCAACGATAAAGCAAAAAAAACTGAGACTGACTGCTTCATTCTTTGGCCAAGTCTGCAAACTGAGACAAACCACATCTTGCAAAAATATAGTGAAATAATTATTATATCAGACATTTAAAGGCAATGATGCGACAAAATATGGACATGAAAATGAAACCATAGCACTAAGGGAAGTTGAGAAACTATTAAAGATTCATATTGAACCATCTGGGTTATTCATTGATGAAAAATGTCCTTTTCTCGGTGCAAGCCCAGATGGCTTGATAGAGAATGACGCTATCATAGAAATAAAGTGTCCCGTAAGCGCAGCAAACTTTACACCAGCAGAAGCAATTGAGAAAAAGAAAATAACTTTTTGCTCCAAAGATATGGAGGCCGAAGCAAATAAATTAAAATTAAGAAGAAACCACAATTATTTTTATCATGTACAAGGACAATTACATATAACAGGACCAGGAGTTAATCGTTTGACTAAAGTCAGCTTTGAATCAGAAGAAGACGCTAAAAAGATTTTACGTAAAAAGAGTGAGCTACCGAATTCTTTAGTCAAAATTTTCCCTGATCAAACTCCATACCAACAACAGCGATACAAGATCCTTAAAAATGAACTTATTCAAAGAACATCAAATGGCGAACAGAGGATGCCGAGGATTTTGAATACTGATTCAAAAAACCAACTGATTCCAATCTAAAACGTCAACAGCACACAAACATCATTTACCAAGCTCGTGATAACTACGAAAATTTGGGCAGTGGCAAAAATTCATTGAGTTTCTTTTATGCTAATGCTCGAAGTATTGTTAAACACGGAAAGTTTGACGAATTATGCTGTATTATAAAATCAATCAAATCTATTATACACATTATAATCCTAACAGAAACCTGGTTGAAGTCTGATGACGAAGCTAAACGATTCCAAATACCAAATTACACGCATTATTACAACTATAGGCGGGGTAATGTTGGTGGCGGTGTTTCTATATTTGTTCTTAAGAGACTCAAACATTCTTATATTGAAGAAGTGACTCAGGGAGATAATCAATTTCTTTGGATACACCTCGATAAATTTTCGATTGACATTGGAGCAGTGTATAAGCCTGGTCGAACAAGTGACAAGCCTTTTCTTGATGAGCTTTCAAATCAATTACACCGACACCGTAGGGCTCTTATCATCGGTGATTTCAACTATGATTTACTTCATATGAACGACTCCACTAAAAGCTATAAAGATACCATTCTTGAATCTGGCTACAGAATATTAAATAAAATAAGTGCCAGATACTGTACCCGACACTCAGAGACAAAAAAATCTGTGATTGATCATGTTGTTACCAACATAGCGGAAAACCAATTCTATTTGGCAACCATCGAGTCACCTATGTCTGATCACAAGCAGATTTTCCTAGGGATAAATAAGTACCAAGAATCACCCAAACAAAAAATCCAATATGAAGCAATAGATTATGAAAAATTTGATTCATTAATAGAGAACATAAAACTAACCCAGGATAACATAAATTACGCTGATTTTGAAGTAAAAATGTTGGAAGCATACAAGAAATGTAAAATAAAAAAGACAAAGATTTTGAATCGTCCACGACAAGATTGGATTAATTCAAACATTTTAAATAAAATTAACGATAGAAACATAACATACCAGCAGTACAAAAATAATCCAAATAATGAAAATATCAAGAATGAATTCAAATCTAAAAGAAATATGGTCTGTAAAGAAATTCAGAAAATGAAGGCTGAATATTATCATAAGAAATTCTCAGACTGCAGAAATGAACCTAAGAAGATGTGGCACCTAATCGAAACACTAGCACATAACACACACAGAGAAAATTCTATACCAACCAAGCTAACAAAAGGTGATATGAACTTGTCAGACGGAAATGAAATTTGTGAATATTTTAATGAATTCTTTGCAACTATTGGTACAGTACTGGCTAACTCAATACAGACTACTTATCTTGATGCTGATGCTTGTAATGCGGCAAAAATCGAAAACAAACTGACAGAAAACTCCTTAGACTCTTTACAACCGTCTACGGGTACTGAAATCTTAAAAGTAATAGATAGCTTAGATAGTAATACTAGTTCAGGAATTGACAATATAAATACGAAATCAATAAAATACGCTAAGAACCAAATTCATTCTAAATTAGCCCTATGTATAAATGATTGCTTTGAGTTAGGTCAATTCCCAGATAGCTTAAAGGTTGCCAAAGTAACACCAATTTATAAGGCAGGTTCCAGGGCGGATCCCGGTAACTATCGGCCAGTATCTGTGCTTCCCGTCATTTCGAAGCTATTTGAGAAGGTTATTTGTAAACGATTGGAAGCCTATTTGACTTCAATAAATTTTTTATACCCTAAACAATATGGATTTAGGGTCAAATCAAATACACTTTCTGCAACAGTAGATTTAACAACTAAAATAAAAAATAGTATAGATGAAAAAAAAGTAGGGCTGGGCATTTCCATCGATTTGAAAAAAGCATTCGATACGGTCAGTCATGAAATTCTTTTGGACAAGCTTGGTGCTATTGGTATTTCGGGTAAGGCTCATCAAATTTTTCAATCATATCTCGCGGGTCGCTCTCAAGTTGTTAAAATCGGAGAATACCAAAGCTCGCTACATCCTATTACCTATGGGGTCCCCCAGGGCTCCATTTTAGGGCCCCTTTTATTTTTAATTTATATAAACGATTTAAGCAAACTTAATCTTAAGGGAGACCTTTCGCTCTATGCTGATGACACTAGCTTGTTTTATTTTGGAGATAATGTTGATTCACTCGCAGAGGATGCTCAAAGTGATCTAGAGCTTATTAATGCCTGGTTTAATTCAAACCTCTTGACTATCAACACCGATAAAACCCATTATGTAATATTTGCAGCCAAAAATAAAATCTATAACAATAATATTACTCTAAAAGTTAATAATTTATCTATAAGCAAATCGGAGCAAGAAAGATTTTTGGGACTACTTCTGGATAAAAATTTAACATGGAAACCGCATATCGAAAAACTTAGGGCAAAGTTAATTTCTTTGACAGGTGCCCTGCGAGGTGTGGTTCGGTGTTTGCCACATAACGTTCGTTATACTATATATAATTCCCTAGTTAAACCACACCTAGATTATCTTATCGAGATTTGGGGCTTTGCAGCTAAAACAAACCTCAATTTGCTACAAGTGTCACAGAACAAATTAATTAAGAGACTATTTAACTATGATTATTTTACACCTTCTGCAAAGCTTTATAAAGAAACTAAAATAATGAATATTGATGATACATACAAATACAACACATGCATCTTAATTAGAAAAATACTAACAAAAGACATACACACTAATATCTCATTCCAATTAAGAAGTGAAGATAATCAATTAAGGGGACACAGCAGGCGCGCTAATAATTTAGTACTACGTCCTCCAAGAACTAACTATGGCAAACAAAATATAACCTATGCGAGTGCTCAGTTATATAACAATTTACCAAGCTCTATAAAGGAAGCAGAGAAGTTAAATGTATTCAAAACATTATTAAAAACCCATCTGTTTAACAAAAACCATAAATAAAAAAATACAAACAAATAAAATAAACTATTTACATATATAAAATAACAAATAATGTGACACTAATATTAATCAACTAATTCCCAAGTACATTACTCAACTGAACTTGTTAGCCGTCAGTATAACGCATCTAGTGATTCACTGTCTTTGTGGTCTTTGAATTGTATTTGGTCTAATGTAGGTAGAATAAAAATATTTCATTTCTGTTTATTTTGATCAATAGAACTGCCTATATTGTTTACCCTCATTCAAGGTTTTTAAGAGTGTGATTACTGTGTTTTTGATGAATTTTCGTTTCAAATATGCTATGTTATTACCAATGTACCATGTAGTAACCGAAATGTATTGCAAAATAAGTGTATGTAGTGGAGTAAAGGTGAATATTCCTGATTTCTTGAACCTTAACTTTGAAAAATTTTTGTATTATAATATTTGTCTTATATTAATGCATGCTCGTCGGAATGTTTTGTAGATAAAAAATGTATATGTTCTCATTTAAGTGAATGTACAAATTCTTATGAGAATAAAGATTTCTGAAACTGAAATCAAAAATGTTGTATTTTTGTAGTATGGACGCCTAAAGGACTGGCATATGAAATAATAGAGAAAGATTAAGAATTCTGGAACTCTATGGTCAGAAAACTGGAAGATTTTTATTTTACGTGCATATTGCCTGAATTCATAGATAGAAAGATGAATCGAATCGAAAAGATGCCTAGGAATCTGCCTATCAGAGACAGTATATAAATTTGATGTGTAATTTATTTTAAAGCAGCACATAGTCTTTCGGGTCTTCATTGCCTCACAAACTAAGGGAATCATTTTTTTAAACTGTTTTTTTAATTACTTCAGTCTCAATCAATAGCTCTATCGCTTTTAATAATAAATCTAACTGCTCATCTTTATCGTAAATAATGTTAAAATTAACATGACTTGGACTGTTATAGTGTTTTAATTGACACTAGATGTAATTTTCAGCGAAGGAACTATTCGTTCTATATGTAAATAAAATTACATTAGAGTATTTTTAACCGTCTTTGAAAAAAGAAGGAGGTTCTCAATTCGATTATTTTTTTGTTTGTTACCTCAGAACTTTTGACAGGGTGAACCGATTTTGATAACTCTTCTTTTATTTAAAGGTGGTGCTTCCCGTGTGGTTCCTTCTCAATTTGGTCCAGTTCTTGAAGTCGGATTATTTTTGTTACTTTTTTTTGTTATTGATTCCACGCACTTTAAATATTTTCTTGTTATTTTCTCAATTGCTTCTGCTTGTGTAAAATTTTCTGCGCTTACGGGACACCTTATTTCAATGATTACGTGATCCCGAATTATAAACCAAAACCAAAAAATGTTTGTTGAGAGCGCTAGTAACGCTACTGTCACCATTGCTGATTAGCGTTTTGCATCTGTCTATTTGAAGTCCTCTTCAATGCCATCGGCTTCGGATCAGGCTTTTTATTGATGGAAACAGCACAAGCGCAACAATATGCATTACAAATTCCTGAAAATGAAACTTGTGACTTGTCTGATTTGATTTAAAACCGATTATAGAGAACACTTCAGATGAAGAATTATAATTAGGTACTGGTTTGTAATCTTTCGGATCATGAGGCCAAAAAATACATTTTAACACCGCGTACTGATTTAAATAATTACTAGCTTTCGCCCGCGGCTTCGCTCGCATTTAATAAAAAGTATGTACCCCCATGAATATGTGTACAATGTGTACAAAGTGTCATGATGATCGGTTAAGTAGTTTTCGCGTGGAAGCGTAACAAGCAAATTTACTTTCACCTTTCTAATATTAGGGCAAACGTAGTTTTGTCATAATAACAAAGAAAACATTTAGGGGTGGGTCATCTTTATCACTTAGGGGTATAAAAAATAGATGATGGCCGATTATCAGACCATGCACACAAAATTTCATCAAAATCGGTCCAGCAGTTTCGGAAGAGTTTAGTAACAAATACCGCGACACGAGTATTTTATATATTACATTTTATCGTTGTTGAAACTACTTTGAAATTTTATGCTCGACTAATGGATGTAATTTCATAAATTTCTGTATACAATATCCCATCAAAAACATCTAAATAGCCGTTTGAGGTGTGTTGGTAAATTTGGAGGACATACATATGTATGTATATCGCGAGTCTAAATAAATGCCAAATCCGACATGTTTATGTAAATTAGTTTTTGAGTTATGAGGGTGTCAAAAGTGGCTCCTAAGGGTTCGTGTAATATTACACTCGGTGCTGCTCGCCAGTTCTGTTAGCTTGAACTTGGCTTGACACGCTACCGTGTGTCAAGCCATCTACGCTATATCGATGAATAATCAATACATATAATAAAATCGTAACTGGTCGCTGTCTGTACATAGAAGATATCTCAGGAAAACTATTATAGGGGGCTTTATGAACGCAATAGAACCCAAAACAATGATTTTTTGAATTTTTGTCTGTTTGTCTGTGCGTTTGTGCACGCTATTCTCAGAAATAGCTTATCCGATTGAAATGTGGTTTTCACTAATATATTGTGGTAAGCTTCACTTAAAATTTAGTGTTTGTTTCATGTCAATCGGTTCATAAATAAAAAAGTTATGCCAATTTAAAGAATCACGTAGCTGGACGTTCGTAGATTGTAAACGCCTGCGCGGCCGCGCCGGTATATAAAGCGCGCCGAGAGCATTATTTTCTTTGCTTGATTTTTTTATTTCTTAATTTTATGTGTAAAAATCTGAAAGTGCTTACAATTTAGTCGTTTGTAATAATTCTTTTATAAACCTTATACCTATTTACTTATTTAGTTTAAAATATTTCCTATGTTTTTTGTTTAAAAAAAACCATTTTATTTAGTAATTAACCGACTTTAAAAAGGAGAAGGTTCTCAATTCGACAGTTTTTTTTTTTTTTTGTACCTCATAACTTTCGACCGAGTGAACCGATTTTGTTGATTCTTTTTTTATTTGAAAGCTGGTGCTTCCCGTGTGGTCCTATTTTTTAGTGTTATCGTCGGGCTCAGATGAGGTATCTGGGCCTGATCCTCGACGGTAGGTGACTCTTCGACGAGCACTTCCGACAGCTTGGTCCAAAGCTGGACGACGCTGCCTCCGCTCTTAACTTGGGTGGAGCCAGCGTCGCAACGCGACTCCTGTACACGGGAGTTGTCCGGTCGATGTCGCTGTATGGTGCACCGGTGTGGGTGGCGGCTCTGACTGCCCTAAATAAGGCCCGCCTCTGGCGGCCTTAGAGGGTATTGGCAGTCAGAGCCATATGCGGATACCGCACGGTGTCGAGAGAGGCGGCGAGCGCCCTGGCCAGAACACCCCCGTGGGATTTGGAGGCGGAAGTGCTCGCCGAAGTTTTTCGACGGGTGGCTGAATATCGGGCGGAGAGTGGCATTCGCCCTTCGCCCGAAGAGGCACGCGAGTGGCGTGAAGCCGCCCGTCGAGCCACGATGGCTAGATGGTCGTTCCGGCTGGAGACTCCACGTGCTGGCTTTGCCGCCGTGGAGGCTCTCGGTCACCCTCGAGTGGGCAGGGCGGCAGCACGGGACCCTTTCCTTCCGACTGACGCAGGTCCTTTCCGGGCACGGGCACTGTACTTGGTCGCCAGGAGGGAATTGAGTCCCGCCTGCCACCACTGCGACTGCAGTGAGGACTCGGCCCAGCACACGCTGACGGTTTGCCCCGCTTGGGCGCCGCAGCGTCGGGCCCTCACTGCAGTCATCGGAGGAGATCTCTCGCAGCAGTTTTACCGCGGTCACAACCTTCTGCGAAGATGTAATCTCGCAGAAGGAGGTGGCGGAGAAGGCCCGGGAGTACGAACTCCACTCGGAACCAATCCGCCGCCGGAAATGAAATGAAATCATTTATTCTGCAATTAGGTTACATGAACACTTTTGCAAGTTAAACTTTTTTTGAGCAGATGAGTTCGGCCTTTCCTAACTGGACTAGCCTTGAAAAGAAAGGACGAAACAAACTCAGGGATCACCGTCTCTTTTAAAGTCCAGACAATATGCAAAAGACATTATTTCAATAAAATAAATACGATAATTAAAATTTGAGTCACAATTACAATAATCAGTAAAGATAATAATTTTAAAAAAATGACAACAATAGCAATAATTTCAAATTAATTTGTTTCAAACTATAAATTATCGTCACATTAAAATAAATTTAAACATTCAAAGTAAACAGCATGTGCAGAATGGGCAGCTCAATCCCAGGCGGTTTTATCATCAAGATATTCTGCTATGGTATAATACCCCTTTGCGGATAACTTAGATTTTATGGTATTCTTAAATTTCTTTAATGGCAAATTCCTAATATCAATAGGGAGTTTATTGTAAAAGCGTATACATTGGCCCATGAACGAGTTGCCTACTCTGTGGAGACGAGTGACGTGAACACTAAGATTATGTTTGTTTCTGGTATTTACCGAATGAACATCACTGATTTTAGAAAACTTTGATATATTTTTTTGAACATAAACTAAATTTTCGTATATATATTGTGAAGATACAGTCAGAATATTTATCTCTTTAAATTTGGAACGGAGAGAAACTCGAGGGCCTAATTTATAAATGGCTCGTACGGCGCGTTTTTGTAAAACAAATATGGCACTAATATCTGCAGAGTTACCCCAGAGTAGGATACCGTAACTCATTATGCTATGAAAGTAACTGAAGTAAACTATATATATATATTTTTATATTTTATATTATAGATAGTTTTTCTATTTGGGGACCCCATTGTAACTTAGCGTCAATAGTAATACCTAAAAATACAGTAGATTCCACAGGATCCGACTCTAGTCCATTCAATCGAACATTGGTTGCAACTTAGCGTCAATAGTAATACCTAAAAATACAGTAGATTCCACAGGATCCAACTCTAGTCCATTCAATCGAACATTGGTTGTAACATGCCTAACGTTTGGTGTAGAGAATTTAATGAATTTAGTTTTCTTCTCATTAAGGAGAAGGTTATTTGTATTAAACCAATGTACCACTTTCAAGAGTGCACTGTTGACTTCAGTAAAACTGTCAAGTTGGCGCCTAACTTTAAAAATTAACGATGTGTCATCCGCGAACAATACTATCTCATGATTGTCACTTACATAATAGGCTAGATCATTTATATATATGAGAAACAGAAATGGCCCTAGAATAGAACCCTGTGGGACGCCCATTGTTACCGGGGATCCCGAAGATGTTTTACCATTAATATCAACTTTTTGAACTCGCTTATTCAAATACGACGTTAGAATATTTAGAGAATTATTAATTATTCCGTAGTGCTGTAGCTTCCTGATGAGTGTCGGATGATGGACACAATCGAAAGCCTTAGACAAGTCACAGAAAATACCAAACGCATCCTGTGAATCCTCCCAGGCGCCATATATGTGTTTAAGCAATTCCACGCCCGCGTCCGTAGTTGAACGACCTTTAGTAAAACCAAATTGCTTTTGATGAAGCAAGTTGTGCTTAATAAAATGTTGTAACATTTGGTTTAAAAGTAATTTTTCAAAATTTTTACTTAATGTTGGAAGTATTGAGATAGGTCGGAAGTTAGATGGATCTGAACTACTACCAGATTTGAACAATGGAATCACTTTACTTTATTTCATTAGATCAGGAAACACACCAGATGCGATACAAGAATTGAAAAACCAGTTCTGTGCGGGCAGGCGCTGGGATGGATCTGGATGTGTTAATAACAGCAGATCCCGGGTCCCTCCCGTCTCAGCACACACCGTGTGGTTTTAGTCGGTTCGAGTCCAACACACCGCCCCGCCGCAAACCCCTGTGGGGTGACGGTCCGAGGGTATTTCCACACGTAAAAAAAAAGGTCAGTGATACATATAACTTAGGTTATTTTTCTTGACTTGCTTTCGTTATTTTTCTAAAAACAGGAAGTACTTACAGTTAACACCTTTGGTTGTTTTCGATAGTCAATAGATTGGGTTGTCACGTCTTAATAGTTATTAAACTGTAATAAATGAAACTGTGTAATAATCTGTAAGTATTTATAATTTAGTTGTTTATGATAAGTACGTGTTTACTAAACTATATTGTGTTAGTATATTGTAAGAATGCCTCGAAAAAGATCCAACCTCTCTCAGTGCAGCAGGAATTTTAAAAGGATGAGATTAGTTCGATCACAGGAATCTGAAGAAGATCATGAGGCTCTCACTGCATCTCAGGAACGTCAGGCCAGGTTTCGTGCTACAGAAACTTCGGCTCAGCGAGAATCTCAATTCAGTTCACATCGTTCTCGAATGATGGCCACTCGAATTAGGTAGAACAGGGAACAGCGTGAGGCACGTTTGTCCATCGATCGTGAATCTCATGCATTATCGCGTGATCCCTCAGTGCTACTGGACTACCAGCTCATAAAATAAATTTAAAAATCTGCGTACCTATAATGCCCCTTAAATATTTAAGCCCGCCAAAACATTGCAACGGTACCAGATTTAAAGTGACCAAAGATTTTAACAGGGTGCGGTAAAGGTGATAGTGATTTTATTCCTCGTATTCCTCTTATCCCAAACCACTTTCGGTTTAGTTTTAAACGAGTCCAGTTTCCAGTGAGCCTATATTTCGCGGTGACAATCAATAAAGCCCACGGTCATAGGTACGCTAAAAGTTGTGGGTATAGATCTAAGTATTAACTGATTTTCACACGATCAGCTTTATGTAGCTCTGTCACGTGTTAGCAATCCTAGCAACCTGTATGCTTTGATCCCCGATGGCTATACGTCTAATGTCGTGTATAGAGAAGCATTACTTTAAATTCGATTATTCTAAACACCCAAATGACGGTGTTTATGAACCAAAAGATATGTCCGAAAACTGCTGCCCAAACTCATTATTCCACGCGGACGGAGTCGCGGGCACAGCTAGTAATGAATAAATATCTTTGTGACAAACAAGTAGTAGTTTTATTTTCAATCAAATTTAATATTTTTTTTCTCAAATTATGTTTTTTCAGATTTCCAACTTGAAATGTCTCTTTTGGGTTGGGACATATGGTCACCCTACACGACTTTATCACGTTGCTATTCATACATTTTTAATCAATAAATAATTAATCTGTTGTACCAAAATTTAATAGGTAATTACATTTTTGAACCGTTTGGGGTAGAGACGCTAGGTTCATGGGGTCCGAGTGCTCGCGCTATGTTTAAACAACTAACCAAGCAACTGATTGACGCTTCTCGCGACCAGAAGGCCGGCCTTTTTCTAGCACAGAGAATCAGCATTGCCATTCAACGTGGTAATGCTGCCAGTCTTTTGGGAACACTACCATTAGGCGCAGAAGTGGAGTTTTTTGACGCTTGTATGTAAATATTGTTTTTTTTTATTATGGTTATGTACATAGGTTTCTATATTATGTAATAAATATTCATCTGTTGTAATCAATAAATATTTATTCAATACTCACGTTTTTTACTTTTATTATAATTAGCTGAGAACACTGTACTGTTATTTAAATACTGTGACTTAAATTACCTATCATAACATTTATTTGAAATATTTCAGACATTTGACACACAACACCATCTAGCTTCAAACTAACCAAAGCCTGAACTTTGAAAGCTAGAATGAGTGATAGAACACGTATATATTTTACGTACATACACGAACACGTATATAGCTTTTTTTTAATTACGTACCTACGTATTTTACCTACATAGAAAACTTCCTAACTCCAAAACAAATATTTGCAAACATACAAACATTTGGTTCGACCGGGAGTGGAACCCGATACCTTAAGCACAGCAATCGCATACGCTCCCCCACTGCGCCACCGAGGCAATCAATTAGAATATTTATCTTTTACCTGCTACTTACTCACCTAATAGTTTGCAATACACTTTTATAATTATTACTCATTTTTATTATTTAGAAATAGTTAATTGAAGCTTTCAAGGTAGGTAGTAGAGCTACGCTGATTTGAGCGTGAACGGGCCGGCTCGACCGGGGTGGTATTTTACTCGCACAGAAGATCAACCTAAAGTGACAGCATTCGTGCTGTCGTGTTTCGTTGGTGAGTGCGAGATCGGAGGTCCAATGATACAGAAGCATCACTAGGCCGCCATGGTGTGGGTCACCATGCTGCATTGTTGCCGTATGGTGACCACCACTCTTGGATTCTGCTTTTGCTTTCCATCAGGCATAGTATATACATTTTGGCAGGGCCGTACATAAAAAAGAGAAACAGAAATAAGACAGAAGAAGGCGTTGCTTTTTAAAACTGAGACCATTAAGGAATTATCTAAACACTAGTGTTTAGATTATTGACTAGACTTCCTTAGACTGCTAGCAGTCTCGCGTAATATCGTCTGCGCCTTCTATTGCTCGTGGCGTGAAATTTGTCGCAGACATTTTTTTTATAACTTTTAAAGTCACAGTCAAACAATTCTTGCTTACATTGTTTTTGTGAAACTTGAAGGATTTACGCAGCGCGCGCAATGGAAGCTCTCAAAAGGAATTATTTCCCACCGTACTTTTTTATGGGATAAGGGAATGGAAGCTGTCAAAAGGAATTATTTTCCACCGTACTTTTATTATGGGGGCAAACGAGCAGTCGGATCGCCTGTTGGTAAGCGATTACCACCGCCCATGGACACTGGCAACAACAGAGGGGTCACAAGTGCGTTGCCGGCCTTTTAAAATATATTATAGCACTAGCTGACCCGTGCCCACTTCGTTGGAAGTGTGATAAATGGAGAACCGCTGGACCGATTTTGTGCAAACTTCACATAAACCATCTACTAAATAGTCCGAACAAAGCCTAAACATTTGGTTTGGATAAGTGAGCCCGTTCTTGAGTTATAAAATTTCAACGAAAAGTGGCATTGATATTTATAAATATTGATACATGACATATAGCCTTCTTCGATAACAGTGAAAGGTTTATTTTAATCGGACAAGTACTTTCTCAGATTAGTGCATTCAAACAAACAAACTCTTCAACTTTATAATTATACTAGCTGACCCACGCAACGTCGTTTACGTCTCTTATTGCCCGTAGAGTAATAATTTTCCCCCGTTTTCGTAACATTCTTCATTGATGTGCCGCTCCTATTGGTCTTAACGTGACGATATATAATACAGCCTATAGCCTTCCTCGATAAATGGGCTATTTAACACTGAAAGATTTTTTTAAATCGGACCAGTAGTTCCTGAGATTAGCGCGTTCAAACAAACAAACAAACTCTTCAGCTTTATAATATTAGTATAGTTATACTATTTTATTGATTAGTATAGACAAACATGTTCAAAATAAACAATAACATTATAGTATCCCAATTATTTACATTTACCCGACTCTCGTTGGACGAGCCAATTAGCTCTCAAGACCACCAAGACAATAAAATGACGAAGGTACCTACCTATCTGCTAGGTTTTCTCAACAGGTATCCTCATATATTGAGATATGGCCAAATTAAAGAAATAAGTCTGTACGTTCATTAACCATTCCCCAAAGCAGTCGAGAAAAAAAACAAAACAGATGTATTTTTCCTAATCTATCTTCTATAAATAAAATGAATCACCAAAATGTATGTACGCGCATAACTTCCAATCGTCTTCACCAAATTGGATGTTTTTTTTTGTGAGTTTATTATTGTCAGGACAAGGTTAGTACACATAGAAGACAATTATAAGGAACCCATGGAAGCCTGAGGCGTACATATGTAAATATTAAAACAAGTTATGGCGGTGTGAAGTTCGCCGGGTCAGTTAGTGAAATTTTAATATAAATGTCTGCGACTCGTGCCTCAAATAGTAAGGTAGTCAGTCGAGTATGAATGAATGAAAATCCACACACACACGCGCGCTGCGCACTACGAGTTAACCGCGCGTGTGTGTATTTTTTGTCAAACGAAGAAACAAAAGAAATACTTTACGAATGCATTTCTAATTGTAGTTGCGAGCTTGGATCGCCGGCCTCTTAACTACTTATCTCAATATGTAACTTAAAGCTTGCAAACGTTTTGGTAATACATATATTTGAAACAAATAAATAAACGAGGATTTCCTTGGGAGTGGAAAATACTGCTGGTTTTGCAGAACTTTTACTTGAAATCGGCAATGGTGATTATTCAAACTTTGACGGAAAGATAACTGTCCCAAGCAATGTGTGCACGTGGTAACTACGGTTTAAGAGTTAATATCAAAAATATTATACGGATATTCCTTAAAGTCAAGAAAGCCTATGAAATGCTTGCGTGAACGTACTTACATACTTGAAGAAATGGTATACACTTCTATAGACGCATGGATTCAACATGGATGACGCTACGAATTAATTTCTGAAGATAATATCCTTGAAGGTAACGTGATTGTTCAATCCGATTTTGCTGAAAACTACAATTTTGTAATACAAGATGCTGCTCAGTATTTCAACTGGAATAAAGAACAGGTCACTCTTCTGATTTTGTTTTTTATTATAGTGATAGACAAGAACTGAAACACGGAAACATAGTAATGATTTCTGATGATTTACGACATGACACTGCGACTTTTTTTTACGTTTCAAAATATATTACATTGGCATCTCCAAGAAAACAACATACTTACAAAAATATATATTTTTATTACTGACGCACATCAACATTTTAAAAACAGATTTAATTTTATGATTTTTAATTCTATTAAGATTTTGGCACCAAAGCAGAACATCATTTCCATTGTACTGCTCATGGGAAAGTAACATAAAGCGCTTAGCGACACGGGCCAACTTAAAGTCAGCTCCAAATGAAGCGATCACTACTCCCAAGCGTTTGTATGAATGGGCTAAAGTGTCGCTGCCAAATACTGTAATTTATTATTGTAATAAAGATGTAATCGAGTAAAATAGGACACATCTCGAAAGTCATTTGCATCAGCAATAACCATACCTGGCACAAAAAAATACCATGCTTTCGTTCCGACCACTGATAGTATCTTAATAAAACGAACAAGTAACTGTACAGTTTTTTCGCTCCCCAGAAGCATTTATTAAATTCGGGAACGTAGAGTTGCTTAACAATTTAGACGCACAGCAAGATGTGTTCAACACAATTTACAAATATATTTGTAGTATTTAAAATCTACAAACAAATTGTTTATCAACACATATCCTACATGTATACTGTTTCCGATGAAGAGTTCAATTGAAAAAATATTAAAACTATAACGCCCGTAGCTTACCACCGCCTGAGCTTCTGCAACAGTTCGACTTAAGTTAAACTTCTAATTACATTACTAGCCTCTGGAATAATTTTCACATGAGACAACCAAATAATGGAATTATTCGAAAAAATAATGTATGGAAGTTAGTAGTCAACCAGTATCAATTCAACTGGTTTAATGCGGATCATTTACCCGCTTTTATTAGTGAATCGTTTGAAAAAGAATCAGGTATTTTAGGTTAGGTTATTTCAATTATTTTTATAAATTTACAACTATTTGACTTTTAATTGTTTCATTTGTTAAATACTGGACTAAGGCTGAAATTTATAAAGCGTGCTTAGGCTTTGCTCAGACTTTGCTTACGCTATACTTACTTAAGTTCCTGCTCAGTGTAATCTTAGCGTTCGAATTTATAGTCCTTTGGGCTAAGTATTTACTGAGTGTATGCTAAGCAAGAGCTCAGGAAAAAATGTTTAACGGTTCAATTTGCATAGCATATTTATTTAAATTATATAGGTATTTCAAACACATATTATTTTTAAAATAGCTGTATTAAACTTAAATATTAGTAATTTTATAATCTTTATCGTATAATTGTAGATCAATCAATTTAAACCGTTATTTTTTATTGATTTTAAGTGAAAAAGGGCCAAAATAACACATGTACAAGTAAAATAGAATGTATCTTTGACTTGTCAGTAAAAAAAAAAACCGGATTGACACCGTGGGAGAGCAACGCATCGGCATGAATGGGCCGGCTCGACCGGAGTGATACCACGGCCTCACAGAAAACCGGCGTGAAATAGTGCTTGCGCTGTGTTTCACCGAGTGAGTGGGGATACCGGAGGCCGACCCCCCTCCCCTCCCACCCTAAAGGTCGGCAACGCACTTGAGACGCCTCTGGTGTTGCAGGTGTCCATGGACGGCGGTAATCGCTTACCATCAGGCGATACGTCTGCTGGTATGCCCGCCTATTCCATAAAAAAAAATGTCAACAATTATTTAGATTGTCTCTATTTCAATTACATATAATTAATTATCAATTTCTAGAAAGAACTTTTTACTTTGACCCTGGCATGCCCTTACGGACTTCTGTTATAAAGTTTTCAAACTAGATTACGGTTTTTTTACCTGCTCAATCGAACCATCTTTACGAGCGCGTAAGTATTCGCTAAGTCAAGGATTTCGGTGACTTAGACTATGCTAAACATTTGCTCAGCTTGAGCTAAGCATAATGACTATAAATTTCAATGCACACTTAACTCGTGAGGTAAGTCTGAGCCAAGTCTAAGCACGCTTTATAAATTTCAGCCTAAGATCCGGCCGCGCAATCTATACATACATCACGTAGTTACTCAAACTCAAAATTGTACATTTGTTTTTGTATAGGGCAATAGATTGATAAACAGGTTGCCAGTCAAAAAGTGCCCGCAAATATATGAAATTTAAAAAATGTTAATTACTTTTCCACAAACAATTTCGTTCATGTTGTAGTAAAATAAAATAAGTTTCAGACATTCACGTATGTGGAAAATTTAAAAAACCATGGGTGCCGTTGCGTACTCCGCTGCAACTACTTGTCAGCCAGGTTTAAGCAGGTATCACTTTGTAGTATTTTTACGTTCATTACGTATATTCATGTTATATACATCAATTTTTTTTTTTTAATTATGATGATATACCGCAGACCACACCAGATCATCATCATGGAAGAGGAGACGCGAGATAGAGATCAATTACATGCTGACACACAAAGGCAACCCTCAAGCACTCCGACCTCACCACAAGAGGCTGTTGGAGGACTTGGATACCTGAGATACTACCTGCAGATGGATATTTGGCATGGTGCGTGGAGAATCAAGATAGGTGGAGCGGAGTGGAGGTGAGCGGACCATCCCGATATTAAAGGTCCTAGCTGGTGTCTGGTGGGGGCCCACCCATACACAATGAAATTATTCTACAATGCCTTAATACGCAGTGTCATCGTTTATGGCTTATTTTTGATTACTCCTTGTAATAAGAAGGTTCTAGCAGCTCTTGACAAAGTTCAAGCTACTTAAGTGTCTTCGTATTATAACTGGCTGTATGAAGTCCTCTCCCATCAACGCTCTACAAGCAGAATGTTCTGAGCCCCCGTTAGCAATAAGGAGACAATTTTAGTCTGCCCGCTTTATATTAAAAGCGGTATGTAAACCCCATCATCCCCTCACAAAATTAATTTCTGATTTGGATATTGTTAGTAACAATTCTAGGTTTTGGTCAAATAAAGAAATTCCAACGTTCATTAGGAGTGCAGTAAAATATTAATCTCTTCCTCTCTTCTGTTTCGATTTTACCATTCTGTGTTTCAAACCAGATGTTATTTATAACTCCGGGATCTGTAAAGATACTGATCATTCCAATTCGACCCTCAACGCATTAGTTGAAGAACGTTGGAAGGATTTTCAATTTTTTTTTACTGATGCATCCAAATTTTATGACGAAAACTCTGTGGGTGCTGCGGTTTAATACCAGGACTGCAAGATTATCTTAAAATTTAGATGCCCTAAAGAGTCATCCGTATTTAAGGGCGAGTGTGTGGCTATTTTAGAAGCATGTGTCTTTATAAAATCGCACAATATTAACAAGGTCGTGATTTTTACAGATTCTCTTAGCTGCCTCAAAGCGTTATTGCAAAACCCGTTTAAGAATTCGTCTCAATCTTCTCTAATTCTAGAAATAAAAAAAAACCTATTTAATACAAGAAGCACCAATATAATCCAATTAGTTGGGTCCCTAGTCATAGTGGCATCAACGGCAATGAATGCGCAGACTCACTGGCGAAAAATGCCACCTTTTCCGAAACTGTGGACCTCAAGCATTTCGTCCATCATAACTGCGACCTTCTGATACTTCCCAAGGAAAAGCTACTGGGAGCCTGGCAGTTAGAGTGGAGCTCCTCCTCTAAAAGGAAAGGTAATCATTTTTATGCCATTCAGCCATCTATTACATTAAAACCTTGGTTCTTCAAATACAAAAAGTATCAAAACCTATAATTTCTACTATATGTAGGCTTCGTATAGGTCACTGTTGTTCCCCCGTTTTCCTGCATAAAACTCGGGTCAGGGACTCGTCAATATGCGAATGTGGATTAGACGAAGGCAGTTTGGACCACATATTTTTTTATTGCAAGAAAAATAATCCGTCTCTGGACTTATATGGCTTTTTAATAAACTTGAAGATCCTCACCCCTATTAATTTCTCTTCTCTTTTAACCTATTCATCTCCAGAACTCATTCAGACGTTAATGATCTTTATACGCTGCAATAGCATTTAACTTTAACCTATTTTCTTTTTCCTACTCCTTCTTGTTATTCTCTCCCTAAAAGTTAACAAAAATATTTCATTCATTGCAATGTTTATTTATTTTTTTGTTCTTTTAATATTACTCACGCATCTTCGCCATCATACATTGAATAAATAAATAAAATAATTTGAGCTGCAGTTACGCCTGTTTGTTTCCATCCCTACATTTTGGGGGCTCGTCCGGGATGGAAATATAGTATGGGCGCGTGGGGTAAAGTGTAAAATTGAGGCGGATGGCGTAAAAAGGTGTAAAGGTGGGCCATAAAAAGGCGAGGTACAATCTAAGGTGAAGAAGACGGAGCAATATAAAATATAGGTGCATGTAGACATAGAATGTCGGCTGCGGCGGGTTACTACGGATTGATATCCAAATTCGACGGCACAGACAAACAGATGTGCTCTTCAAAGTGGTTGCAAGACATTGATGAAAATGTTGAACTGTTCGGATGGACACCGGCTCAAAAACTCATTGTGGTGCAGCGATGTCTAACGGGAACAGCGGAATTATGGGTAAAAACTGAGAAGGTTTTTAAAACATTTGATGATTTTAAGGCGGCATTGCAGAAATAATTCCCTGACAGTCTAAATGTTAAGGAGATACACGAGGCTATGTCGGCAAGGAATAAGAAGAAGGATGAGAGCTATTACGAATACATGCTCGTCATGAAAGAATTAGGAAAAGAGGTAAATACGCAGACTACGTGGCGATTCAATACATTATAGATAGCATCTTCGACTATGAGCCGAACAAAGCGATTTTGTATGGCTTCTCCAAGAACCGGATAATTAAAAACAACTGGTTCGATTTTGATTAAACAAACTGAAGCCCAGAGAGGGTTCAAATACTTAGAACGAATCAAATACGACGAAAATCTAAATCTAATGCCAATAGCATTTTAGAATCCCAAGAGATCAGAATCGAGGTTTCTTGAACCTTGGCATTGATGCAGCTACGAAAGAAAAAGGTTATGAAGTGGACAGAAGACGAAAATAAATTCTGTTTGTCCTTATTTTACAAATCTCCTGAAGCTTATTTTTTCCTAAGGCGGCAACCACATACCGAGAGTGGCTAGCAAAATCGGATTGTTTGCCAGGTTTTCGCCTTGATGTATTTAAAAATAAAACAAAAAATCGAAACTCGTCAATTAAAGAAAAAGCTTGTGTGTTCTCCTTCCATGAAATGGCAATAATGTGTAACTTTGAATATTACAAAAAAAACATGACTTAATTGAGAGATTTGAAGATCTAGGTGGTAACCAAAGGACTGACAAAACTGCTAAATATTGTTTGGTGTTCCTTGCCAGAGGGCTGCATAGCAAATGGAAGTGTAAATGGAACACTTCCATTTGCCTATTATCAGCATCACCAGTTAAAGGAAAAACGTTACAGCTGCTTCTATAAGCTACTATAAATAAATTATTTGATAATGGGCTTCTGCCCAAGGCTGTACTTTGCGATCAGGCAGCGACAAACCAAAATACATACAAGAAATTAGGGATATCTAGTAACTAGTTTCATCCCACCAGCTCGTAAAGAGTATTTTTGCCCTTCGATATCTGAGTGCAAAAGCCGTTTTTATTCGCTAGAGGATAAAATAAAATTGAATTTAGAACATCATGTGCACTAAGCTTGTGAAGTCAAAACATCATTAAGCCTATTTACTTCTACCTCCATGGTGTCGAATTTATCATACATTTTTTTTTATTTCTTAAAAACTCAGTCTCGGAATCTTCTTGGTGTACTCTGGCAAACATGCGGTTATAATTGAATTATTTTTATTACAATTATTTCTATTAGGTTATGGGCCCAGAGGCCATGTACGCCAGATGGCACAGATTAGCGTAGGGAAATGTTAGGTAATAATGTTTAAATACAAACAGACGCTAAGCCGCGTGTAAAGAAAAATTATGTATAAGCGAATCTCATAAGCAAGAGTGAAATAAAGAAATAATGATGGCATCTTCAAGTCATGTTAACATTCCACATTTGGAGAAGGGTAATTTTGGGAACTGGATCTTCAGAGTAGGGATGCTACCTAGATGAAAAATGTATTAGTAATTGCATTAGGAATAAGACTGGAGACGCTAAGCAGGATGCCAAGGCGAGATCTATAATAATACAAGCCCTTCAAGACAACCTTCTACAGTACATAAAAAATTAAGAAGTATTTTTGAGAGAAAAAGTACAATAGCAAACTTAACACTGAAAAAACAACTAATTAATCTTAAATATAAAGTCAAAGAGAGCATGGAAGATCACATAAACGTTTCATAAAATACATAAAATTATAAAGTTTGATAGTTTTTTTACTGAAATAATAGCGAATGGAGGAGAAATGGGCGAGAAGGATCAAGTTTGTCAGCTTCTATTAAATGTGGAAGAGACACATTCAGAAATAGTGACAACACTGGAAATGACTGACAAGGAGTTGAAATTAGAATTTATGAAAGATTGATTGCTAGACTCAGAGTTAAAGAAAAATAAAACCAAGTCAAGTGCTAAAAGTAAATATGTATTTATAACTTATTACAAATGTGGAGAACCAAATCATATTGATAAAAATTGTAAGAACAGAAACGCTAGGAGTAATCAGAGAGGAAGAGGAAACTAATATCATAGAGGTAATTCAAGTAATAGAGGCAGATATGTTCAACAAGATAGACAGTCCAGACAACAACCCTCAAAGAAATGAGCATGCAAACACAGTCGAAGAAATAGATAAGCAAATATTATTTGTAGCAGATCATCATGTCGTAAAACCCAAGAAATCTGAGAATACAATAGAATTTATACTTGATTCAGGAGCTAGCTATCATATGATTAATACTTACTATGAAAAGTACTTAACTGACATACAAAACATTTCTGAAATGAAAATACAGGTAGCAGATGGCAACTTCATGATAGCATTAAAGAAAGGAAAACTACACACATCAAAAGTGTCTAGGGATCAAGCATTTTTATGCGGATTTCTTGAGATTGAGATGTGGCTTTGTAATAAATTTATGATTTTATAAATTTATATGGATCCTTTTTGGTGCATTTCATAATTTGAATCAGGAACTATCAATCAAATTCGAGTAAAAGATGAAAATCAGCTGTCAATATTTTCCCTATAAAAACATACAACGCATTGAAGACATTATTAGTGCTACTGTTTCCCTACTACTGATTAAAACCAACGTTATTATGGAGCGGCGACGTCATTTAAGCAGGGAAGAAATGCTCAGAGCCGTGGGAATGATAGAAGCTGGTTCCCGGCAACGTACTGTGGCTTTAGCTCTGAATACAAGTCAGAGTGTTATCAGTCGACTTTGGACACGTTACCGAAGCACTGGTA
Source organism: Diaphora mendica (assembly GCA_949125395.1). Classification (NCBI taxonomy): domain Eukaryota; kingdom Metazoa; phylum Arthropoda; class Insecta; order Lepidoptera; family Erebidae; genus Diaphora; species Diaphora mendica. Next base: position 6,086,710 of record OX421312.1, on the reverse strand, counting down.
CCGTGGCTGAGCGCCATGCAGGACGGTATCGCTGCACCACACGGAGACAAGACCGATACATTCAAATCTTAACTCGAAGAGCTCCAACAATAACCGCCATGATGTTAGCCGTGAGGCTTCATCACTCTTCAGGGAACTTAATTAGCGACCAAACAGTCAGAAACCGCTTGCATGAAGTGAACCTTCATTCCCGAAGACCGCTACGGGTACCACCTATAGCAATGCACAATCGTAGGATTCGATATCAATGGGCTCTTGCACACAGAAATTGGGCAGAAGAACAATGGCTTTTCGTGTGCTTTTCTGATGAGTCTCGTTTTGGTATGAGACCGGATACAAGACGTATACGACACTGGAGAACCCCTGGACGCCAACAGCGAATCAATCTAGGGATCAAGCATTTTTATGCGGATTTCTTGAGATTGAGATGTGGCTTTGGCCCTGGCCTGCTCAGTCGCCAGACTTGAACCCGATTGAGCATGCATGGGATATGCTACAGAGAAGAGCTCTGCCGAATATGGAGGGTATCCAGTCGCAAGAACACCTTTTTTTGTTGTTGCAACGAACATGGGCGGCCATTCCACAGCGTGATTTGGATGAACTCATTTTGAGTATGCCAAACCGATGTTCTTGTGTTGTTAGTGTTCGCGGTAGAAACACGGATTATTAATTGTTTAAGTTACCTAATAAAATTTTAAAGAAAACTGTTATTTCAGTCTTTTTTTCGAACTTTAATGTTAGTGGTTCAAATGACAAAAATCCCTTTATTAGGAAAATGGCAAATTTCTTTATTAATGCAAAGGTGACTTGGTTTATCGTTACTGTGACAAACGAAAACACTTTATTTGATGAATCCTTAAAGAAAATTTTAATTAATATCAATCAGGAGAAAAGTTATTGCAAAAATATATGTTGATCCCTAGACACTTTTGATGTGTGTATTTTATGCGTTTTTCGATATTATAATTATAATAAAAAATAAACTGTTTGTGGCCGATAGACTAATGACGGAATAATAAACATTAGTTTCAAAATATCAGGTCTTAGTGAATTGCTTAGGTTAAATATATTTTATATTTTTGGAGCTAATTTTTATGAAATATTTAATTATATAAGATAATTATTACATAATATAGAAACCTATGTACATAACCATAATTTATAAAAAAAAATAACAATATTTACATACAAGCGTCAAAAAACTCCACATCTTCGCCTACTGGTAGCGTTCCCAAAAGACTGGCAGCATTACCACGTTGAATGGCAATGCTGATTCTCTGTGCTAGAAAAAGGCCGGCCTTCTGGTCGCGAGAAGCGTCAATCAGTTGCTTGGCTAGTTGTTTAAACATAGCGCGAGCACTCGGACCCCATGAACCTAGCGTCTCTACCCCAAACGGTTCAAAAATGTAATTACCTATTAAATTTTGGTACTTACGCCGTTTGAGGCTTTCCGCAGAAGCAGCAGCAGCGCCGGCATAAAAAGCTGTACTTGGAAGATGAGATGGCGCGAGGGTGTCAACGCAAGTTGCGTCCCACACCAAAGGCTTACCCATCTTCCATGGCAGTAACGACATACCATCTGGTCTCTTGCCATCGTCCCGTACCAGACCATTTGGTTCGCGTACAGCTGGAACGCCGGCGGTAACAAGAGCACGACGGATAATGTCGTTAATATTGGCATGTCGAGATATTCGGCCAGCGCTTCTGCTACAAGAAAGGCCATGATGTCCGAAACTGTCAACAGCCTCTCCACAGTGACAAAAATGCGGAGAAACACAAGGCGCTCCTAAACGAAGGCAAGTGGCAAAGCGAAAAGTAGTATTGTCCAACAAGGTACCTATGTTGGGTGATGGAAGTGCCTGAATCCATAAACCTGATTCCCACTCTCCCACAGCTAACAAACGAGCTCGCTCAGCAAGACTGGTTGATGTATCTAAAAGTATTTTTTGCTTTAAAATACATAACGGTGAGTCCCATTGTCGCTGAGAAAATGGATTAACAGGTAATGCAGTACTGGGACAAGCTATCTGCCAAGCATCTATGGCAATGGCCTTGCATGATACTTCAGAATCAACCAGTGTGTTTGTAAGATTATGTGGTTAATGTCGGTTTTGTGTGCATCATTTGTGTGATATATTAGACGTAAATAGCAAATTTTTTTTTTTAATTATTTAGTTAAAAACAACTTAAATCCTCAAAATAAAAACGCAAAAATTTGAAGAGCTTTGTAATCATTGAGAATACGACGGACAGAAAATAAACAACAAAACAGGGAGATTAAACAATTGTATAAAATTATTTGATGACACTGAAGACAGAAAAGCTAACAAAAAACTTGATATAAAATAGAAACGACACACATTTTCGGTACATACATATTTCATTTTTGTTATTTTACAATATATTTAAAATGTTCCTTTATTTTGAACAACACGTTTTTGTCCGTGATAATAAAGATTTCAAGATTCAGTTACATATCATATAAAAAAAATGAATGGAAGAATTTTCTGTTTAACGACTTCTAAAACAAAAAAGTTCTCAATTCGAATGTGCTTTTTTTGTATTTTTGAAGGCAAAATACCAACTGAAAAATTGCTCTAGAAAGACTTAATGTCGGAACAATAAACTTCGAGTTCAAACAAAATCGAGTATGTCGTCTTCGACTGTTCTATATCATAGTAACCTTAAAGTAAACAGTAAAACTAAAAACATTTATGACAGTGACGCCTAATGATAATTAGTTACTTTAATAGTATAGGTTGAAACCAAAGATGAGGTGAAAAATTGATACCTCAACAATTAGGTCCCAACCACATGTCATCAACATGAGGACAAGTAGCAGCCGAACACAAGTCGCCTAACACGACAACACACCAACTAACATAACTCTGAATTCAATCGTCATCGACATTCGATTACCACATCACAAACAACGGTGAACAATAATTTCCTCGATCTTTAAAAGAGATTGTCAGAAACGTGGAACGATTCTATAAGTGAAAGAAAAGTACTGCGACCACAAATATTTGGGTTAGTTTTAGAATACTTGTAACTGATAAATTTAACATAATCATTTATTTAACTGGAGCATAGCATTATTATTTACTAGAGACCCGCCCCGGCTTCGCACGGGTGGATTTCAGATGCCCCCGCCGACGACGAATATTCGTGCATTTTAAATCTGTAATATCTTCGAATATATTCATTTAAATTAGATACTGCAAAGGGCCATTTTTATCTATATTAAATGCACAATGTATTTAATTTACTTAATTGTATAAGGATTCATTCTATACTGCTTAAAATCACTTAGTAAATAAGCCATTATTTCTCGTAAAAAGAAAGGAATAAAAAATGGTTGTTGTGGGTTATCCCTAAGAGATAGACATATATCGTCGTTTTGTAGTACTTTTGGTGGTGGTAAGGTGTAAAATACTGTAGTACATTGTTTTGATCTATCTCGTAGGGTGCTACCAGCGTTTGCAATGTAAGCGCAAAAAAATGTGTTAATTTGCTACATCACATTCGAAATCTCGAAAATTAACAGTGTTTCCATACTACATTATGCATTTATTATACATAAAAACCTTCCTCTTTAATCTATCTATTAAAGAAACCCGCATCAAAATCCGTTGCGTAGTTTTAAAGATTTAAGCACACATAGGGATATAGGGACATAGGGACAGAGAAAGCGACTTTGTTTTATACTATGTAGTGATTTATTTTTTGAATAATGAATTTAAATGAATTAAAATCCAAGTTATTGTTTTTTATTATCTTTCTTCATTTATATTAATATAATATAGTTTGAGAATATATAATATACAGTAGAATTCATATATAACGACTTCGCTTATAACGACTAACCGTTTTTAGCGACGATAATGTTTACTCAAGTTAGGTTTCACATGTAGGTACTGAGAAAATATAACCGCTTAGTGCCACTCCGGTTTAAGCGACCAACCGCTTACAGCGACCATTATTTAGAATAATATGTCCGGTTATAACGACGTGCAATGTTTTGTTTACACAACCTATGCACCAATACTTCGGTGCTCCAACTTCACTCCGCCCCGCGCGCTTCACCTCTCCTTATTAGCGCTCGTAAATCACAGTTAGTGTTTGTCACCTGTTATGAAAAGTTCTTTAAGCTCGACAAAATGGGTTTTGTGAAGCGAAAGTGTTTTACGATCAAAGAAAAAAGTGCAATAATACACCGATTAAAAGCAGGTGAATCAAATGCAACCCTCGCAAAGGAGTTTGGCGTATCTCATTCTACAATATCCACAATAAAGAAGAATAAAGATAAGATCGAGCCGCTGTTTAACGCCAATGTTTTGAAATGCAAACGTGTAAGAACTTCTACTCATGAGCGGGTGGATACGGCATTGTTACAGTGGTTCAAGCTTCAGCGCGACCGGGGAATACCTGTTAATGGACCTCTGCTACAAGAGAAAGCAAAGTTTTTTGCTAGACAGTTAGACATGCAAAATTTCACCACTTCCATGAGTTGGATAAACCGTTTTAAATTAAGACACAACATCGTCAGTGGTAAGATTGCTGGCGAGTCTTTATCGGTTCAACAAGGTGATGTAGTCGATTGGTTAGAGAAGGTTTGGCCTACTCTACGTGCGCAATTTAAAGATGATGAAATTCTTAATGCAGATGAGACCGGGCTGTTTTATAAATCAACCCCAGACAAGTCATTGAAATTTAAAGGCGAAAAATTTGCAGGAGGAAAATTATCAAAGGAGAGAATAACTGTGATGGTGGCAGCCAGCATGAGTGGCACTGTTAAAAAAAAACAAATCATAATCGGCAAATCTGAACGTCCCAGATGTTTTAAAAATGTACGGCATTTGCCAGTGGATTATGAGAGCAATCGAAGAGCATGGATGACTGCTGAAATTTTTAACAAATGGATACGCGCATGGGATCGGGAACTTACGAAAGAAGAAAGAGAAAAGAAGCACATCCCCCTATTGAAAACTTGAAAAGCATATCACTGGCGTTTCTCCCTCCAAACACGACATCAGTGTTGCAACCCATGGATCAAGGACCAAGGGGTTATTCAAACTTTGAAAGCACAGTTTCGTAAAAACCTAGTCTTAAAAATGATTCACGTACTAGACGACTGCGGAAGCAATACTGTTGAGTCCCCAAAGATCAATGTTCTCGATGCTATTCTAATGATTCAAGATGCCTGGACCCAACTCAAGCAAGAGATAATTTTCAACTGTTATAAACATGCTGGTTTTGTCCAAAGCAATGTAGAATGTACCATAACTTCGAACGCAGATGATTTTAACGAAGAAGACGTACCGCTGAGCATTTGGGCGAGGGCTATTGATAAGCACCAGTTACCCATAACAAACGAGGACTTTGAACAATACGCGTGTGTCGATGATTCTGTTGCCACTTGTGAAGAACCGTCTGATAAAAACATTGTGGAAAAAATAATCGCCAACGACGCGAATAGCAAAGATAGCGACGGAGATGATGACGAACCAGAAGAGATTCATCCAACTTTGAGTGTGTCCGAAGCTCTCAAGGCTGCGGAAACGCTCAATGTGTTTGTTCAAACTAACTTCGATGATGATCTGATGAAATCGATGATTTCACGAATTCACAATGCTTTACGAAATTCCTACTACCAATAAAAAGTTTATCAAAAACAAACTCGAATAACAGACTTTCTATATCAGTAACAGTTTTTTCGTATATTGCGTGTGTATTACTCTTTATATCAGTACATTATATACCTACTTAAGTTTGTGAACATTATAATATACATACGTATATGTGAATCCTGCATAATGTTTTTTTTACCTAAATAGGAAAATCTAACTTTCGCTTTTATAATACATATGTATCCGTAAGTTAAGTACATACATATGTGCTTAAGAAAAAATCCTACCGTTTTGTACGTCATGCGGTTAGTACGACATACTATCGCCAGTCCCTTGAAGGTTGTTATATCCGGATTCCACTGTAGTTTGAAACTATACATTTTACATTGTACATGTTGGTTTTATATTTAAATCTATGGAATTGTTATATTTTGATTATTTTTTCTTCATTTAACTTGAATATAGTTTGGGACTTTAAATGTAATGAATACATGTTTGTTTTTTTATTTAATCGAAGTTTTACATGTACATTTTTATAATTCCCTTTAATTAACTTGAATATAGGTAGTTTGATATAGGAATGGCCTTAACCCTCACCTGAGAGGAGACCCGAGCCCAGCTGTAGGACGTTATGGGTTGTTGATAATAGTTTGAAAATGTAGTTTTTACATTGTAGGTACATGTTTTTTTTAATTAAAGTCCAAATTGTTGTAATTTTATTATTTTTCTTCTTTTAACTTGAATAAATTTTGAGAAGAAATTTTCCATTATATATTTTCCATTCCATTAATTCTCGTGCCATAATGTTAGTTACCATACTCCTCTGAAACGGCTGAACCGTTTTTTATGAAATTTGGTGTGCATATCGGGTAGGTCTGAGACTCGACCAACATCTATTTTTTATACCCCAATTTTTTTTATGGCAAAACAACGTTTGCCGGATCAGCTAGTATTTAAATATAAGTTAGAGTTCAATAAACAAACATATGTTTGTTTATTCTAGATTTAAAATTTAATAATATGTTATAATTATATTTTGTTCCCATTAAACACATACTTTTATCACTTAATAGACAAATAAACTGGCATTGGGGGAAACAGCTACGGTGAATTAAAAATACGAGTTGAAAAGAGAGTTACTAAAATCTCAAGATGAGCTACAGAACAAAATTCAAAATAGTTACTATTCTGGAAGCATACGACATCCATTTCAGACATGTATGGAAGAAATAAGAGACAAATACAAACGTTTGTGTAAATAATTATTTACATGCTATTTTTGTTGACCGTAATCTTCCAGATTACAAAAACGACGACGAAACAAAGAAAAAGAAATCATTGACAAAGTTTTATTTGCAGGTACGATTTTTTTTAATGATCTTTTGTCATTTCAGTATTAATTTTTTGTAGTTTGTTTTAGTAGTCATTCAATTTTGTTTGTATTATTTTAAATTATTTGTTAATAATTATCTAATATTGTATGTTGCTTTACTTCATATAGGACTACATAATACAAATCAACAAACTAACAATATAAAATTAATTACAAATAAATTAATTAATTAAAAAATATAAGTTAACATTTACAACAAAGAAATGCTATTTTTACAAACTGTATAGGCATAAACTGTTTAAAAACAATCATAGTAGTTAAATAAGATCAATGACTAATAGGACTTGCTGCACCGATGGCGTAGTGGTTTAAGCGGTCACCATGTCATTTTCTACTGCGCCGAGTGTTGTAGATTCAAACCCTACATGGGATAACACTTTGTGTGATTCACAAATTGTTGTTTTGAGTATTGGTGTTGCTTGTGTCCGTTGCATGCATGTTTGTAAAATACACAGGATGTATGCCTAATGCGAGAGTAGCTCATAAAAGAACAAAAAAAAATTAAGAGAAACACTTGAATAGTATATTTTTATTATTCAATCATTAATAGTCAAGTATCAATAGAATATAACATACATTTGCTACACATAGATATAAAATACCTTTCAACTACCTGTCCGCTAGTTAACTTCCCTACTATTTTATAAATATTTTGCAACCCATTTTGGACATCAGTAGTCCCTTAAATTTAACGAAATGCTGACCTCTGCCTCCCGTCCTGATATCAAATACTAAAAGCAATGTTTACCAAATTTTATTAAGTGTTTTGCAAAGTGTTATCATTAACATACAGTTTTATAAGTTACATCATGTTAAACTAAGTTTAAATTACTTTAACTCTACAACTCTCAGATCTATTATTTTTTAAACTATTTATTTTGAAGTCACTGGAACAATTTTTTTTTTATATTGTAATAGACATACACAAAAATTTATTTATATATATAAATGATAAGTTGGTGACTCTCTAAAATATAAACTCTCTTCGCTAAAAATACAATGTGGGAGAGCTTAGTGTAACAAGGTCACGCTTATTTATAACAATTCCATGTAAAATGTTTTTTTTTATTTAGATAAAATATATATTAATATAATCTAAATCAAAAGATGTAATACGAGTATAGCAACTTAATAAATGTAACCTAGATGTAGTTTTTGTGTAATCTATTCAAAAAGAGAAAAAGTAACTAATTACAGGGTTTAAATTAATATTATTATGTTAATTATATAGATACTAGTATTAATCTAAATATATTATCATATCACATCAAAAATAGATTGTATTATCAAGTGACACAAACTATTCTCATTATAAAATGTCTCACATTTGACAGTGAGTATAGTGTATGTGCCAATAACCTGATTCTTAGGCTTCCTACACACCATGCCGGCCGGTTGCTGTGCTGGCAACCTCGGCGCAGCCTAACACGTCGGCCGTACAGCCGTCATGGTGTGTAGAAACCCTTATATACTTCGCATATTAAGTTACTTCTATATTATCCTCCGCAACCGCATCCACCCATCGGTGGTGGAGAAGGTCCAGAACCTGATGGTCCAAAGCCACCGAACTTCCTTGTTGGAGGCTTCGGTGGGCTGAAAGTAGTTAGAAAAAACATATTAACACACTGGGAACAAGCAGTTAACTTTAAATAGCTCGTTTATGTTTTTCGAAGATACCCGCCCTGTATGACATCAAAAGTTTTACCGTGGTAGAGCCACGCTTCGGCATGAATGGGCCGACTCGACCGGAGTGATACCAAGGCCTCACAGAAAACCGGTGTGAAATAATGCTTGCGCTGTGTTTCACTGAGTGAGTGAGGTTATCTGAGGCCCATACCCCAATACCCCTACCTCTACCATCCCCCCCATACCCAAAAGGACGGCAACGCACTTGTGACGCTTATGGTGTTGCAGGTGTCCATGGGCCGCGGTATTCGCTTACCATCAGGCGATACGTCTGCTCGTTTGCCCGACTATTACGTAAAAAAAAATTCTTTCTATTAAACTATTGAAGGCTAATAATGGTAGCAGATATAATAATAATTCTTTATTTTTCCAAAATTACCACTCCGTACAGTTTCTTATACACAATTCTGTAACACTATTCATTATAACTTGTAACATTTCTCTTAGTCATGACCACTAGCACTCAAGCTAAGATTCAACTTGTGTTATAAAATATTATAAAACCATAGAATTGATGTCACCATCTGCAACTGGAGAACATTCTTTGTGGAAGGCCACCAAACACTTTAATAGGCCCCAGCAGATATGCCACCCCATAAGATGCCAGTCAACTTGGGCTCGAACGGATGAAGAAAAATCAGAGACTTTTGCTTTGCACCTAGCCGAAGTCTTTAAGCCCAATGAGAGCAATAACCGGGAAACAGACTTGGATGCCATACTCTACCAAACCATCTAATTGTGTCTACCAATCAAGTCAATATCCCCGAAGGAAATCACTGCAGAAATTAAATTACTAAATCCGAATAAGGCCCCTGGTTTTGACTTGATAACCCCACGAATCCTTAAAGAACTTCCTAGAAAATGTATCACTTTTCTAACCTGTCTGTTCAACGCCACCTACAGAGTTTCATATTTTCCAAATTTATGGCAAATCTCGGAGATTGTTATGATACATAAAGATGGTAAACCACCACACGAGTGTTCCTCATACCGACCGATAAGCCCTACTCCAGTTATCTCGAAGGTGTGGGAGAGAGTTTTTCTCAAAAGACTCAGTGGGCTGATCAGTACACACGGCATCATACCAGGGCACCAATTTGGCTTCCGTAAGGCTCACTCGACCATTGAACAGGTGCATCGTGTATATCATTGCATCAGACAGGGCTTCGAGAACAAAAAGTACTGCTCTGCTGCTTTTTTGGATGTACAACAGGCGTTTGATCGAGTCTGGCATAAAGGCCTACTTTGTAAAATCAAAGAGAAATTACCACACTCAGTATTTCACATCTTGGAGTCATATCTCTCTGACAGAATGTTCCGGGTCAAGCAGGGGGATGCCAGATCCTCCTTGTTTCCCGTTGATGCCGGAGTGCCCCAGGGCTCGATACTTGGTCCAGTGCTATACAACATCTACACATCAGATTTGCCAACCACAGATTATGTTTTGGTTGCCACCTATGCTGATGATATTGCTCTACTGGCTGTGGATGACAGCCCCATATTGGCAAGTGAAAAACTGCAACAGATTCTCGATACCACCTCTGGCTGGCTGGAAAAATGGCGGGTTAAAGTCAGTGCCCAGAAATCTAAGCACATAACATTTACTCTTAGAAGAGAAAACTGTACCCCGGTTCGCTTGATGAATAACTTCCTCCCTGAAACCGACTGTGTGAAATATCTTGGTTTTCTTCTGGACAGACGATTGACATGGAAAAACCACATAAAGGCAAAAAGGGATATAGTCAATTACAAGTTTAAAAGTCTATGTTGGATTTTGGGCAGAAACTCAACCCTCTCTCTGGACAACAAGCTTTTAATCTATAACTCAATTCTGAAACCTATGTGGACCTACGGGATTCAACTGTGGGGAGTGGCCAGCAAGAGTAACATAATGTGCTTGCAAAGGGTGCAAAACAACATTCTAAGGAGTATTGTAAATGCTCCATGGTTCACGAGGAATGACGAGATACACGAGTATGTGAATGTTGCAACAGTTGCCTCGGAAATAGAGCGATATCAGAAACAGCACGTTGAACGTCTTGCCCATCACCCCAATCCACTCGCATCCGGATTGCTTGATAGCGCCAATATGGTTAAAAGGCTAAAAAGAAACCACGTACTATGAGATTTCAGTGAGGCAATGGCCTGCTGCTCCTTAACATCTCCTGTCGCTGAACACATCTGATTATAGTCTGACGACTGATTGCAGATTAAAACGCAAAAAAAAAAAAAACTTGTGTTATGAGTGCTAGGGTTCCTCCTAATTGTCACTATATGCATTATTTAAATTAATCTCAGTTGTATAGTGCCTATAAGAGACCTCACCAAACAGAATAATATAAAATAAGAAAATATCATTCATGAATATAATTGGGAGTTAAAATACATACCCGCCACCTGGTGGCCTGAAATCCCTGACGTATTTATCACCATGCTTGTTATAATTTGGATTGATCAAAGTTTGGAACCTGAAACAGAATATGAAATATCTTAAAGTATGCTGTAAACACAATTCTAATTGAATATCTTAAATTATCATTATTATAGGCCTCCATAGTGTGCGTCACCATGCTGCATGCGGAATTCTTTGCAATTGCAATGAGTGTGGTGACCACTAACTCTTGGATTCTGCTCATGCTTTCCAACAGGCAGAGTAGAATCACTTTAACAGACTCATATAATATATATCATATATATATAAAAAAAAATACAGCTAAGTATTATTTAATTACTTTTTTTTATGTATGGCCCGCCAAAATGACAACTCTGCCTGGTGGAAAGAATAAGCAGAATCCAAGAGTGGTGGAGACAATGCAACAATACAGCATGGTGACCCACACCATTGCGGTATGTTATGTAAATGTAATTAATGTAAAACAAAAAAAAAAAAGTTAATTTCAAATCCAATTCACAAAGTACAATCAATCAATTAACTAATCATTATCATAATTATGCATTTTTTCAAATAAAACTGTATAAGACACCCGATTTTGATGATTCTTTTTTATTTGAAAGCTGGTGCGTCCTATGTCGTCCCATTTCAATTTGGTCCAGTTCTGTCATGCCATCCATGAGAAAACCATATAAGTCTTCAATTTGCATTAAGTATGTGCGCGACAAATTGACGATTAACTCAATATCACGCTAACCGATTTCGATGATTCTTTTTTTATTTGAAAGCAGGTGCTACCTGTGTGGTCCCATTTAAATTTCATGTCCAAATAGAAGTTGCTTTTTTTTTGTTTAATATTTGTGATTATGTTAATAAACAGCTCTTAAAAAAATTAACTATATAAGTGCGGATAGAGTTGAGAAATCAATTGTAATAAGCTGTTATAGCCTTGGAGAGCTCACAAAAACCAATAGGAGCATTTTAGTGAGCATTCTTGAGAAACTATAGTTAATCTGTTTCAAATTTCCTGGTAAGCTGAGCACTCATGACATTGTTCCGCCGCTGTCGGTCTCCGCCCACGGCTTCAATGGTGGTACCATGATAAGGATACTAAGATCTGATGATGGCATCCAAGAGAAATCGAGTCGAACCTTGAAGTCTGTTTTTATTTTGTTAAAATTTTACTTGTTTATTTATTAAATTTACAGAAAATTATTTTTATCATATATGATTGATTTATCATATTTCGAGTACTGTTTTATAGTCTGTGGTTGTTTGTTATGCACATGCCACTTCACTAAAGTACCATCACCGTCAATAAAGTACGACATTACTGTAGTACATAATTCAGAAGAAAAAAAAAGGTTATTTATAGGCGTGAGCTGTCAAAAAGAAAAAAAACAAATGGACAAAGTATAATTACTTACAATAAATATAAGAAGTTGACAATGCCCCAAAACCATCCAAAGACACTGAATGGTGTGCTCTGTACCACCGTACCATCTAAAACAATAAATATGCAGGATTATATAGTTTGCATTAACTGTGAGTCATATCACTTGGTTATTGTGTTCGGAAATCTGTATTTATTCTGCAACTATTAGACAATGGTTTTGCATAAATATAAGATTCATTTTAACTGTTTTAATTAGTAACCTCTATTTCTTTAATAATACTAAATTTCACAACTGTATAAAAAAATTAGAAATTTATGATTCTTTATGAACTTTCTGTATGTTGGCTGGAATTTTGTGTGAAAATATTTTTTATACCCAAGAATACATTTTTAGCCAATTCTTTTATATTGATCAGAATCTGATGACAGGATCATGGAGAAATTAAATATTTATTCATGCACAGAAGTGCGAGCCAAAAAAAAAAATATATATATATATATATTTATTCCAGTACCTCTAAAGAGTAACTCAGTAATGCAAGTCAAATTGGTAAAGATAAAAGGTTATGTCATGTAAGTATCTTATAGGTTCAAAGAATAAAGAATGCAAGGAAGTTTTCTGAATTTGTTATCCGCAACATTCATTAGGTAGGTACTTACACGAGGAATATTTTTGTTTGCAATTTTTACTTTCATAAAAGGTTAAATATTCTCACTAGCATTTATGCACCATTTAGTTTACACACAATAAACCTACGTACCACATCACATTAACATCTTTTTACAGTCCACTGTTGGACATACGCTTCTCCTTAATAAGGAGGTTTCGACCTACTTAAACCTACTTGAGTCAAATAGTCAACGTAATTCCCAGCCGTTTTTCAACTACTGCTTTTGTTTTTAAAGGAACTACAATGGAGACGTTGATATTACAATATCAAAATTGGACAAAAATGAATTTCGGATTATTGACACAATAATATTTGTATTATTGTGTCAATAATCCGAAATTCATTTTTGTCCAATAGCTTTTGAGCTACCTAATTAGTGAGTTAGAACATTCTAGATTCTAGTAGAACCTTGAATGAATTATTCAATATTATTTCATCCTAAAACACTGACGTGGCCTATTTAACCAGTATCCATGAAAATATAAATCAAACTAAAATGTTAGTATAACGTACACTGCATGATTATCAACTTACCTCCTTTAATATAAACCATTTTGTAAGTTAATAGTCAATATCTTAATTTTAAAGGCGCCAAAAACTCTTGTTGTGTTGTGTGTTATTTTCACAGAATTTCACCAACGTATTTAAGAATGAACGAATGAGAAATATGAGAATGAATGAACATATTTCTTATTCGACATTATTGCAATGAGTAAGGCCGAGGCCGCATTAGGCCGAGGCCGCACTACGGCTAAACCGCGGCGGTTTTTAACAGCCTGATTTTGTGACATAGGGAAATGTATGGAAGCGGCCACACTGGCGGTTTTTTACCGCGACTGATTTTGAAACCGCGACAACCGCGGGCGGTTCTATACAGTGTTGCCAGAAGGTTACTTTTGTAACGTTTCAGGTGATTTTTCATCTCTTGGTTACTTTTAACGTTACACAAATAAGATTTCATTTTAATACACTCCCCTATCTGCCTCTGCCAAAATTGGAATACTTGGTGTCGACATATCGAGCGAAGTCCAGTTCAGATAATTGCATTCTTGCAGAATCCTCCGTAGAGACGTTACTGAACTGAGGGACCTATACTCGTATTATGCCGCCATAAATCTGTAATGTCGTATTCTAAACTTTTAGGATTTTCATAAAACTTTTTAAGAAATTCTTAAATAAATTCTTATATAATAAGCGTTGACCTAGAGATAGGGCCATCTCAAAAATTTAGAAACCAGGACAACAAGCGTAAAATCCCCGGATATTTGCGGTCATAATCCGAACACTTTTATATTTTTTTATTTTATTTAGTCGAAATAAAAAGAATACATAGTTCAATTAGTCGAATATTTTCATAGGTATTCAGTTTAATTAAAGTCAATTATTTTTCATCGAAATCAGTGATAGAAAAGTAAAATCTCACAGTTGTGAAAATGCTTTTCAAACAGTAGTATATTTTTCACAACCTTTTTTTTTTAAACCAGACTAATTTGCCAAAAATATCTTTAAGTTGAAACTCATAAGATATCATTCCAGTATTCAAGCTCTAAGTTTTTTAGTCTTATCTTCTTCTTCTTATTATATAAAAATCAATTGATGTTCGTTTGTCTCGCTAAAACTCGAGAACAGCTGGGCTGATTTAGCTGTTTTTGGTTTTGAAATGTTTGTCGTAGTCCAGGAAAGGTTTAAACTGTAAAAAATTTAAAATAACTTGAAAATCCAAATCTCACGTGTACGAATTAGCGGGCACAGCTAGTAACAAATAAAAAAATATCTGCTTAAAAATTTCATCAGCAGTCTTATTAAGTTTTTTTTGTGTTTTCATCTTCTTTATTTAGAATATGTACTCTGAACATTCAATGGCAAGAAACTTTCTCTATTTCGATCATCCAAGCTTTTTGAAATGGTTGCAAGTAGGTATCCTTCTGGTTTTAAAGACTGAATTATATTTTTTTTCTAATGCTTTTATTTTTGAGTAAATGATGTGCATAATTGAATGCATGAAAAACAGGTATGCCTCCGATTTAAAAAAAATGAGATCAGGGAGCTTTTTAAGCTTTTGAAATAATCCACATTCAGGACTCACTCGATAGCTGGAAACAGATTTCGCCAACGCGTCTTTGAATGATAGAGAAGCTGTTTATACATACTATTAACTCTAAGGTTCATACTCAACCTCAGCTGTGTCAGAGAGTTCTTTAAGAACTTTTTAGACTGTAGCCTTTATTATTCCCAATTTTATTTGGGGTCGGCTTGTTTAAGTAGCAAAATTTTTTTTTTTTATGTTGTGAATCAACATCTACTGGCAATCAATCACATGCGTGGTGCAGTGCGTTATTGATAATGTGCGCAGAGCATCCCACACCAACTATTTTCGAATTCAGATTTTGTTTTAACTTATGGAATTATAAAACATTGTTGGTTCCATGGCGCTCTATTCCACCGAAGTTCGTATTACAATTATTATCTCCAGAAAATGCAACACATTTAGTTAAAAGATCATGCTGTTGAAGTTGCTTTCTTATAAGCTCAGTAATTATCTCAGATCTGTCATTTCATTTCGATTTGGTTTTCTGGTGGTTTTAAAACTTCAATCTAAAGGAGAGCTAGTTTATCTGTTGGCAACACTGTTCGCGGTTTTACCGTAGTGTGTGCGCTTCGGGCGGTTTTGCGGTTTGGCAGTTTAACCGCTGGCTGGAAAAAACCGCAGTGCGGCCTCAGCCTAAAGCTCCAAATAAATTATCGGACGCGGCTGACGGACGCGGCTTACAGCCGCGGCTGATAATGTGCACAGTCTCTTCGGACGTTGCTTTCGGACGTTTTCAGTGTTGCCGCTTTAGTGACAGAGATATTCTAAAAAAAATCACTGAAAAATCAGTTTAAGGTTTTAACCCTAAATATACTCGAAAAAAACAAGTTGTTGTAAGGTTCCTATGTTTATACATATTTGAAAATATTTTATTTATCAAGATACATCTACATCCACAAAGATAATCGATCAAGATGAATAAAAAATACCAGCAGAAGTATTTCAAGTTGATTTTAAAAACATAATACCGTGCGCATTAATGATACTAGATAACAATAAACCAGAAAATAAAGCGAAAAGTCATTAAAAAAAGTAACCTTCTGGCAGGTGGTTCTCATAAGGTTCCTAACCTTACAACAACTTGTTTTTTTCCAGTATATTTAGGGTTAAAACCTTAAACTAATTTTTCAGTGATTTTTTTTAGAATATCCTGTCACTAAAGTGGCAACACTGAAAACGTCCGAAAGCAACGTCCGAAGAGACTGTGCACATTATCAGCCGCGGCTGTAAGCCGCGTCCGTCAGCCGCGTCCGATAGTTTGACTGTGCACATTATCAGCCGCGGCTGTATAGCTCCAATCAAATTATCGGACGCGGCTGACGGACGCGGCTTACAGCCGCGGCTGATAATGTGCACAGTCTCTTCGGACGTTGCTTTCGGACGTTTTCAGTGTTGCCACTTTAGTGATTTTAGACAGAGATATTCTAAAAAAAAAAACACTGAAAAATTATGTAATGACTTTGTTGTAATTGACTTAGTGATTTTACTGATTTTGTCACTAGATTTAATTAATTTTGCCGAGTATAAATTACCTGTTTTGGAACGTAGCTTTAGACACACAATAAACTTACTAAAGAGTCGAACTAGCAACAACAAGTCATGGTACAATAGATTAGCAGCAAATTTAAGAATGTTTAAGGTTTTAACCCTAAATATACTCGAAAAAAACAAGTTGTTGTAAAGTTCCTATGTATATTTTACACCGGCTTTCTGTGAGGCCGTGGTATCACTCCGGTCGAACCGGTCATGCCGAAGCGTGGCTCTGCGACGATAATTTTATGAATTGTAAAGTCTCTCTTAATATAGTTCTTTAGCTAAAAACCTCTAAAACATGTACCTAGCTTAACCAGATCGGCGCTTCGTAAGTAGTCCCTTGGCTAAAGTAGGAATAAGATGTAATTAAAGGGCAAAAACATAATACCTGGTGCATTAACGATACTAGTTAATAACAAACCCGGAACAAACAGGCAGACAACAATTTAAAAAAAATGTTATTTTATAAAAAGCGGTTATTTTAATATTACAACCCTTGTTAAAACCTAAAAACTAATTTTTCAGTGATTTTTTTTAGAATATCTCTGTCACTAAAGTGGCAACACTGAAAACGTCCGAAAGCAACGTCCGAAGAGACTGTGCACATTATCAGCCGCAACTGTAAGCCGCGTCCGTCAGCCGCGTCCGATAATTTGTTTGGAGCTTAAAGAAAATATAAGGAGATGCCCTATTCTACTATACGAACAATTCATTATACAAATATATATAAGATCGACACATATATACAAAAAAATATTTTGTCTCTTTTTAACTTATGTTTACCTTGGTGTGAAAAGAGAGATAAACATAGTTTAGTGAGCACTAATATTGGCAACACTTTTGAGTGACGTCATCCACTTGTCAATTCATGACCGGCGCATAGAGTTAATAAGTCTATGGACCGGCGACGCAACGCCTTAAAAGAACCAAGTTCGGAGGTAGATCTGCTGTCAAGCGGTTGTTGTTGGAAATTTTGTTTTTGTTTTCGTTCCAATTACGGCTTTAAATTGGTTTTTATTGTATCCATGGCTTTGCCTTAGACATGAAAATCATGCCTTCGTGCTCCATTAAACAATCTGGTGCATGAAAAAACAAGAATCATTGTACATTGACTCTTTACAGGTTAGTACAAAAATGCATTGAAATTGTTCAATATTTTACGATTTTGTTTATTGTATTGTATTAAACATATTCTTTTTATAATTTCCGAAGACGTTTGTTTGTTTTTTGAGGTTCCCAATGGTATTATTTGCTTTGTTTCACTTTGATTTGTTTACATACGATTAAGGATAGTAATGGTAGAGTTATGAAATGAAATGAAATCATTTATTCTGCAATTAGGTTACATGAACACTTTTGCAAGTTAAAAAATTTTTTGAGCATATGAGTTCGGCCTTTCCTAACTGGACTAGCCCTGAGAAGAAAGGACGAAACAAACTCAGGGATCATGGTCTCTTTTAAAGTCCAGACAATATTCTCAAATGCAAAAGACATTATTTCAATAAAAAAGCGATAATTACAATTTGAGTCACAATTACAATAATCAATAAAGATAATAATTTAAAAAAAAAAAAAAATGAAATGACAACAACAGAAATAATCTCGTGTGAGAGAAACTCGAGTGCCTTATTTATATATGGCTCGTACGGCGCGTTTTTGTAAAACAAATATGGCATTAATATCTGCACAGTTACCCCAGAGTAGGATACCGTAACTCATTATGCTATGAAAGTAACTAAAGTAAACTATTCTAGCTGTATCAACATCAGTTAAATGTCGAATCTTTTTTACAGCAAAAGCCGCTGAGCTTAGTCTACCGGATAGTTTTTCTATTTGGGGACCCCATTGTAACTTAGCGTCAATAGTAATACCTAAAAATACAGTAGATTCCACAGGATCCAACTCCAGTCCATTCAATCTAACATTGGTTGTAGCATGCCTAACGTTTGGTGTAGAGAATTTAATGAATTTAGTTTCCTTCTCAGTAAGGAGAAGGTTATTTGTATTAAACCAATGTACCACTTTCGAGAGTGCACTGTTGACTTCATTAAAATTGTCAAATTGGCGCCTAACTTTAAAAATTAAGGATGTGTCATCCGCGAACAATACAATCTCATGGTTGTCACTTACATAATAAGCTAGATCATTTATATATATGAGAAACAGAAATGGACCTAGAATAGAATCCTGTGGGACGCCCATTGTTACCGGGGATCCCGAAGATGTTTTGCCATTAATATCTACTTTTTGAACTCTTTTATTTAAATATGACGTTAGGATATTCAGAGCATTATTCCTTATTCCGTAGTGTTGTAATTTCCTGATGAGTGTCGGATGATGGACACAATCGAATGCCTTAGACAAGTAACAGAAAATACCAAACGCATCCTGTGAATTCTCCCAGGCGCCATATATGTGTTTAAGCAATTCCACGCCCGCGTCCGTAGTTGAACGACCTTTAGTAAAACCAAATTGCTTTTGATGAAGCAAGTTGTGCTTAATAAAATGTTGTAACATTTGGTTTTTTCAAGAATCATATTATATGCTAGGTTTGGCATACAAAAGTTACTAAAGGTATATTCCTTATTTGCATTTGTCATTAACATACCTAAGCCTAAACCTTTACCAATTTCATCACTAGACATTGTTATATTACTATTTTTACAGTACATTTGATGTCGCAGATTTGTATTGCTATTCTGGATATTAACTTTATTATTGTTATTTGCTGTCGATTTCTTAGGGGCACTCGTTACAGGCAAGCTGTCTAGAGAACTAGTGGTTTCATTGTGGTTATCAGAAAACAACAATGAATCATTCTTACAATTGCATGAATTAACTAATTTACCTATTGCCAAAACTTGTTCCCTACTTTGTTTTTGTGAAATATCATATTTACTACTAATAGTTCTCAGTTGCTCCTCAAGTTTCTTAATTTCTGCTTGAAGAGCTCGTGTGTCATTAAAATATTGTGAAGACATGTTATCTACCTCTATGGAGTACATATTCACTTGATCAATTAAATGCATCCTCTGCTTATTTAATGCTACACTATCTATAAAGAACTTGTGTTTATAAATAAGCTTTTTTGTTTTTATAATAAATGTTTTAACTCTAATGTACTTTTTCAATTTGTTCTTACTGCATTTGATGACTTTTTGAGATTTATTAACTCTGAAGGAGTCATTTGTAAGATCTATAATGCGATCTGAATTATGTTTGTTGACTACCAACCGTGAATTGGGAGCGACCAGCTCCTCGTACAGACTCTGATTAAATGCAGCTACTATCCTGTCCTTGAAGTCTTCAAATGATGTTATGGTGCTGTGTGCTTCATGTAGCTGGCGTTCTAAACCCCTGATGCGTTTCAGAGCTTGCTCATACTCATCTCTCTATGTGTCGAATGAGTCAACGAGGAGCTGTAGTCTGTCCCGAGCATTGGTAACCTCAACAATTTGTGAATGCAATGATGACAGTTTAAGTCTAAGATTATCATTATCATTTAAAGTATCCAAGAGAGTTTGTTCACTGTCATTTCTCTCTATCATCAGCTGATCACACTTCTCCTTGGTAGCTTTTAGTTCTCTTAATGTCATTTGGAGTTTGGCCTCCTCCTGACGTGCCAATGCTTTGCGAGTTTGAATCATTTTAAAATAGAAGATTTTGGAAAATATTTTATAACTACAAAACTAGAAGAATTGCAATCAACTAATGGGAGGTAGTTTTAAGCAGTATAAGATTTAATTACTGTTAATATGTCTGTAAAACTATACTGAACTGTGAATAGAGTATGTTTATGAGAATGATAAGATGATAAATACCTTGAAAGAGATTACAACAAATGCACAGTGATCACTTATAATCTTTTTTTTTTTTTTTTTTTTTTTTTTTATTATAATGGCAATCTGCCGATTTTCTCGGCAATTTCTGCCAATGTCGCGTAATATTTTTATGGAAAAGTAAAGGATTGTACACCGTCGAATTCTGGTGCTATGTAGTTAGAATCTGCAACCATGGACAAACACACACATGTTAGTTTGTTAGTACTAAATACTTATTGCAGCAAATACTTATATAAAAAGAAAATACAAGAATATGAATACATGTATACACTATAACTTTATCATATTAGAGGATATAAATTTAATAAACGCTCTTATCATAATAGGATTTGGGAAAAATGAAAGGAGATGGCGAACATTAACTGGATGATGGATTTTAAGTTTTTGGGAAATTTCTACAAATGGGAAGGGTTCTCTTAAGCGACAATTAAGGAAGATATGATCCAGGGAGCCTTCATCAAGCCCACATTCACAAAGTGAACTGTCCCGTACCCTAATTTTGTGTAGGAAGACTGGGGAGCAGCAATGACCGAGGCGAATTCTGCATATAACCGATGTGACGGTTTTCGGTACTGATTTGAAATTATAGAACCAGGGCTTAGTTGATATATCTGGTTGGATTGAGGCGTATGATCCACCTTTAGTCTTGCTTGTCTCAGACCAATAGGTCTGCCAACATCTCATTAGGTCAGATTTAGTGGTGTTTAGAAGATCATATATTGGGACATAATTGTGTTTGCGATCAGCCAAACTGCTAGTTACAGCTTCCTTGGCAGATATATCTGCACATTCATTGCCCCTAATACCCACATGGCCAGGGATCCATAACAATTTCACTTCAATTCCACTCTTAGTCAATGTGTACAGGTGTTTTTTAATTTCCAAGATAAATGGACTTCGGAGATTATCTATAAAGGGATCTTTGTCTATTGATTCCAGGACACATTTAGAGTCAGAACATATGAGGGCTTTTGTAATATTTTTATGAGGGAGAATAAATAAGCATGCCTCCAGAATAGCAATGCATTCTCCAGTAAAGACGGAAGACTCTGGGGGACATTGAAATTGCAGGAAAATGTTAGAGTTGAGATAATAGATCGAAATGCCTGTATTACTAGTTGGTGATAATTTTGAAGCATCTGTGAAAAATAGGTGATAGTCGCGGAATCGCTCATCCATGAAAGATAAGAAATGTTCATTAGCATGAATCATATCTTTATTAAAAACTATGTCAGAGATAAAATTTATAGGGAAAGTTAACATTTCATATGATGAGTTATACAATGGGAATTTTTCGCTTTGAGAGATAGGAGTAGTTTGTCTAAAGTTTAAAAGTTTTTGGAAAGATTTCAATAAAGGGGGTGGGTCTTTGTGCCTCCAGTAGACACTTTCATGGTATAGTGTGTTCAGCTGTGCAAGTTTTGTAATTAACTTATGACTGCTGAGAAAGTATGCTTTAAAAACAAATCTATCAGCGAGGTATTGCCTTCGCAGATAGAGAGGGGGTTCACCACTTTCTACTTGTAAAGCGTTAATTGGGGTAGACCTCATACATCCCAATACAATGCGTAGAGACCTTGATGAGATGGAATCTAATTTTGATAGAGCAGTCTTATTGCAGGGTTCTAGAAGATACGAACCATAATCCAATACACTACGTATTGTCGCATTATAAAACAATTTCATAGTGAATGGATGGGCACCCCACCATACGCCGGCAAGAGCTCGCATCATATTCAGAGTCTTGTCACACTTTTTTGCAACAGAACTGGTGTGGTGAATGCCAGATAGTTTTGAGTCTAAAGTGACTCCAAGAAATTTCACCTTGTCTGTGATATTGATGGGAGATCCTTCTATTGTCAGGGAAATATTGGGGGTTAGTCTTTGGCGGGTAAAAATTACAGCACTGCTTTTGGGGGCCGAAAGATGAAGACCGTGAGCTGTAAGCCATTGATCTATGGAATTGAGTGATATTTGCATGGATCCGGCAGATACTTGTATTATTGGTCCAGAAACATACAGGCACAGATCATCCGCATACTCTAAAATTTGGCAGTCTTTATTGAGGGATTTGTGTAAGTCTGATGTATATATACTATACAGCAGAGGACTCAAAACTGACCCCTGTGGGAGGCCTCGCCAAATAGTCCTAGGTCCGTACTTTTCATCTGCAACATGTATATTAATTGTACGGGCAGATAATAGGCTGCAGATAGAATGAAGCAACTTTACCGGAACACTCAGCTTATGTAATTTACTCCTGAGTGAGGAAAGAAGGACATTATCGTATGCCGCCGATATATCTAAAAATACTGCCACAACAGACTCATTCTTGCTGAAGGCTATACGAGTATCCAACAACAGGGAACTTACACTGTCCATAGTACAAAAGCCCTTACGAAAACCAAACTGTGATTCCGCTAGAAGACTCTTATGCTCCATATACCATTCTAACCTATTTTTTATTAAGTGCTCATATATTTTGCTGATAGTAGGCGAAAGAGCAATGGGGCGGTAGTGATCAGGAGAGTCCGGGGATTTACCAGGCTTTAGTAGGGGAATAATAATCTGGGATTTCCAGCCATCAGGAATGTAGCTATAAGAAAAGCAGATGTTGATAATGTCTAACAGAAATTGGCGACTTAAAGGACCTAATGCTTTATAGAACGAATATGGAATGCCGTCAAATCCAGGAGTAGAATCACGGACGCGGTGAAGCACTGCATTCAATTCTGAGATGGAAAAATGTTCATCTAAAGGATCATTCGCTGTAGTTGCAGTACCAATAGCAATTGGACATTCTGTAGAGAGGGGAGCATAGGGTGGAGCAAGTTTGTTGAGGAACAAAGAGGCTATTTCTAAAGGCATAACAGGGGAATTCTGAGGAGCACAACCGCGTCTAAACCTTTTAAATTTCTCCCAGACGAGTGCAGAGGGAGATGAGGGAGAGAGTGAGTGGCAAAATTTCTTCCAACTTTCAAACTTTTTCTTTTTGAAGAGGCGTCTGGATTTCGCAACTACTCGTTTGTATTCAATCAGGTTGCTGACCGACATATTGCTAATATAGGTTAATTCAGCTTTATTGCGTGATTTAATCATAGCGGTGCATTCCCGGTCCCACCAGGGAGGGGAAGACACTTTTCTCGAGGCCGAATTTTTTAAAGGAATAGCAGCATCTGCAGCTGCAAGCATTGCGTCAGTAAACTGTGATAAACCTGAATTTATATTCTCATAAGAAACTCTAGACATAGATGCGGTTTTCTCCTCGAGGGATTGACGGTATTGGTCCCATTTAGCATTGGCCAGTCTATATTTTAACAGGGGAACCTTTTCCCTACGTGGTGTGGAGATATTGATCAGCGAAGTAAGGATGGGGTAGTGGTCACTGCCATAGGTCAAATTTAGGCGTTGCCAATCCAACTTTCCCATAAGACTACTGGAACATAGGGTTAAGTCCACACAGCTCTTGTTCTGTCCAAGGCGTGGGATACGGGTGGCAGAGCCGTCATTAAGGACACACAACCCTTCATCTTCCATCAAGTCGACCAAATCGGCTCCTGCATTATCACAATGATCTGATCCCCATAAGTGGTTGTGACAATTAAAGTCACCCAAAAGAACAACAGGATTATACATATTACATACATTTTTTATAAATTGCAAACAGAGGGGATTGGGGTTAGGAATGTAGATGGATATGAAATTGATGCCCAAGGTGCTTACACCAACAGCATCAATCTCACTACCATGATTGGGAAGGGAAAGAGGGGAAGAACGAAATAAATTATTGACTAGTATTGCCGCACCACCATAGCCATCATCTCGGTCATCACGGTGCGTGCTATAGCCAGAGAAATTTAGCTGAAGACTTGGCACTAACCAAGTTTCAGAGAGTGCAAAAATAATAGGTTTGTGGTAGTTTATTAAATATGCAATTTCATGTTTTTTGGGATGGGCACTCCTGGCATTCCATTGTAGAAACTGGTGATCCATTATGGCGAGGTTGAATTTTATTAATTAAACTATTGGCAACGTGGTCTGGTAAAGTGTATTTAGAGAGAAGTACTGATATTAATGTAAGCAAGGTATCAATTCCTACTGAAGAGTCCTCAGAGGGAGTCTGGGGATTCTTACTGAATGCGCAGCCATTATCAGAGGGTGGAATATTATGACTATTAATAATGTCCTGGTGGGCACGGCGATCATATCCAGGGGTGAGAGGAGCGAGAGTTTTGGGCTTGCTTATAAAAGTCCTCTTGTATGAGGTTGTGGATGGAATTTGTGGATTTAAAGAGTTAATTGGGGAGCTAAGTGAGGCTGGTATAGAAGTAGGAAGGGCAGGGGCTGAAGAGGTAACATCAGAATAAGATCTAGAAACAGGACCAAATAATTTAGAGGCATCATTATATGAAATATTTTTTTCAGCCATTGCAATTTTAATGTTTTTTTGTCTAATGAATTCTGGACAAATTTTACTAGTGGCCGAGTGGTTCCCTGAACAGTAGAGGCAGCAGGCTTCATCTATGGAACATCCCTCGCCAGAGTGTTCTCCACCACAGCGATAGCACCGTGGCTTAGATCTGCACTGGGATTTTGTGAGTCCATATTTGCAACAGCCATAACATTGTATAGTTGGAAAGTGATAAAGAGAGACAGGGAGGGAGTTATAACAGCAAAAAACCCGTTCTGGGAGAACACAACCATCAAATGATAGGACAACTGTAGAAGTAGCTTTCCACTGGGGGGAACCATCTATGGTAACTTTGTGGTTCATTCTTCTGACTTTTAAGATGCGCCCACACCCTAGGGGTTGTTTTAAATTTTCCATGATTTCCTCATCGGACCACTCTAGCGGAATTCCACGGACTACACCCATACGGGTAATGTTGTATGTAGGAATATTGGTTGTGTAACCTTTTTTAAGCAGTTCAGGGTTTGTCAGGAAGGAGTTAGCATCTTCGGGTCCTTTAAATTCAACCGCTATCCTGTTTCTACCAATTTTTTTTAAACCATCTGTCTTAATATTTTTAATACTCAATCCTATTAGTAATTGGCCAAATTTGATAGGGTGGATGGAGGTACCGGCGTTCGGGCTAGACTCTGTAAAGCTAACGTGGACTAAAAAGGGAGCTAGATCCATATTAGAATACCGAGAGCGACTTAACTGTGCCAGGGTAGTTGCTTGCTTTTTTAGTTTGTTAGGTATAGGGTCGGAATCAGGTGGGAGATTATTGCCATCATTTTCATCATGTTCTTTTCTTTTACGCTGTTGCAGCGAAGTAATGGACTCAAATGATGATAACGGTGCGGTTAGGACTGGATTGTAGGTGAAGAGGTCTTGGGATTGGGAGATTCGAGAAACATTAGGCTCTGGAGGATCCGGTGGACGACCTGGAGGAGACATTTCGTCATCCTCCATGATTGCCCATACGGTTTGAAGCAGTTATTTCGGACTTACCTTGTATAATAACACTAACACTTATAGAACATACACAAACAAATACAAGACACTAATAATAACACCAAAATCAATGCAAATCCTGCCCCTGTGAGCAAAAGAAATACGACGACTTTGAGGTTACAACCGAGCCACGCGACAGCAGATTACCATCCATTATCCACTTATAATCTTAGAGATACTTTTCACAATATCAGTTGCAACGTAACTGTCACTTTAGAATTATCCGTAAACTTAAATTAAACTTATTAACTATGAAATTTATAATTATTCTTATAATTACTAGAATGTTTAGCGTGAAATTGGTTATTCAATGTTGTATTTAGTAATTAAATAAATTATTTTTATAAAAATTATCGGAACAAATTCTAATCAGCTATTGACAGCTCGGGGTTGCCAGCCCAAAAAAAAGTTATAGTGTCGATACTTATATTATTATATAAAAAATATGTTAACATGGTGTTTTCTTCATCAGATTCCCTGTAAATGAAATTTTAAGAAAGAAATGGATCGAAATCATTGGTGTGGAAAATATAAACCCTCAACATACAACATAATGCATTGACCTACAGTACATGGACTACGCATACCTACAAAATTATCGTGCCTACCTACACAAGAAGTTGGCGCATAAAATGGCTGCCTTTAGGGTTATACCTATGTAGAGTGACTCGAAATGTCGATATCGATATTTAACTGAAATATTAAATGAATTGCAAAAATAACGATAACATTAAATAATTAATTAATTCCGATTGTTTTTTATTATTTATAATGGATATAATGGATGGATTGAATTTTGAATGATGGACTTAAGACTAAAATCCAAAAATGAAAGCTGGCCATCACGGGACACCCGGCTAGATATGATATGAGCGAAATATTACTTAAACGACTCTTGGGCTTCTACCCAAGAAACCGTAGGCCATTAGGAGTGCTACAGCGTTTGGTGAGTCCATTGTGGGATAGGAGAGTGCTAGTCCTCTCCCTTTTCCCACCTTTTAGGCGTACATCACCTCCTCCCAAAATGAGGCCGTAGGTTCCTCTTGGAATCCCTAAAGAAAGAACAAATACCTCCGCATTCAAACCAACGAGAATGTATATCGTTGTTTACCTATTTTTTCGTAGCTCCGACGGTTCTGGGATACCGATATCAACATAAAAAGTACTTATATCATGTTGAAATTGAGCGAAATAACAAATTGAGTAAATAAAACACGTTTTAAATAGTTGTAATATTTATTCATTTATTCACACATTCAGGTTAGGGCACTGCGCAGTCACGTAATCGCGTCACGTCGAGAGTTCTGTTGTAGAATGTTTCATGGAAGTGCATCGAGCAGACATATCACATTTTATGTTGAGGGTTTATATTTTCCAAACCAATGATTTCGATCCATTTCTTTCTTAAAATTTAATTTACAGTAAATCTGATGAAGAAAACACCATGTTAACATATTTTTTTATATAATAATATAAGTATCGACACTTTAACTCTACCATCACTATCCTTAATCGTATGTAAACAAATCAAAGTGAAACAAATCAAATAATACCTTTGACAACCTCAAAAAACTAACAAACGTCTTCGGAAATTTTAAAAAGAATATGTTTAATACAATACAATAAACAAAATCGTAAAATATTGAACAATTTCAATGCATTTTTGTACTAACCTGTAAAGAGTCAATGTACAATGATTCTTGTTTTTTCTTGCACCAGATTGTTTAATCGAGCACGAAGGCATGAATTTCATGTCTAGGGCAAAGCCTTGGATACAATAAAAACCAATTTTACGCCGTAATTGGCACGAAAACAAAAACAAAATTTCCAACAACAACCGCTTGACAGCAGATCTACCTCAGAACTTGGTGCTTTTATTGGCGTGGCGTCGCCGGTCACGAATTGACAAGTGCATGACGTCACTCAAAAGTGTTGCCAATATTATTGCTCACTAAACTATGTTTATCTCTCTTTTCACACCAAGGTAAACATAAGTTAAAAAGAGACAAAATGCTTTTTTGTATATATGTGTCGATCTTATATATATTTGTATAATGAATTGTTCGTATAGTAGAATAGGGCATCTCCTTATATTTTCTTTACTCATTGGTAGGTACTGATACTGAATCACAGACGTTTAAGGCTGAGGCCGCACTACGGTTTTTTCCAGTCAGCGGTTAAACCGCCAAACCGCAAAACCACCCGAAGCGCACACACTACGGTAAAACCGCGAACAGTGTTGCCAACAGATAAACTACCTCTCCTTTAGATTTAAGTTTTAAAACCACCAGAAAACCAAATCGAAATGAAATGACAGATCTGAGATAATTACTGAGCTTATAAGAAAGCAACTTCAACAGCATGATCTTTTAACTAAATGTGTTGCATTTTCTGGAGATAATTGTAATACGAACTTCGGTGGAATAGAGCGCCATGGAACCAACAATGTTTTATAATTCCATAAGTTAAAACAAAATCTGAATTCGAAAATAGTTGGTGTGGGATGCTCTGCGCACATTATCAATAACGCACAGCACCACGCATGTGATTGTTTGCCAGTATATGTTGATTCAACAACATCAAAAAAATAAGTTTTTGCCACTTAAACAAGCCGACCCCAAATAAAATTGGGAATAATAAAGGCTACAGTCTAAAAAGTTCTTAAAGAACTCTCTGACACAGTCGAGGTTGAGTATAAACAGCTTCTCTATCATTCAAAGACGCGTTGGCGAAATCTGTTTCCAGCTATCGAGTGAGTCCTGAATGTGGATTATTTCAAAAGCTTAAAAAAGCCCCCTGATCTGATTTTTTTTAAATCGGAGGCATACCTGTTTTTCATGCATTCAATTATGCACATCATTTACTCAAAAATAAAAGCATTAGAAAAAAAATATAATTCAGTATTTAAAACCAGAAGGATACCTACTTGCAACCATTTCAAAAAGCTTGGATGATCGAAATAGAGAAAGTTTCTTGCCATTGAATGTTCAGAGTACATATTCTAAATAAAGAAGATGAAAACACAAAAAAAACTTAATAAGACTGCTGATGAAAATTTTAAGCAGATATTTTTTTATGTGTTACTAGCTGTGCCCGCTAATTCGTACACGTGAGATTTGGATTTTCAAGTTATTTTAATATTTTTACAGTTTAAACCTTTCCTGGACTACGACAAACATTTCAAAACCAAAAACAGCTAAATCAGCCCAGCCGTTCTCGAGTTTTAGCGAGACAAACGAACAGCAATTGATTTTAATATAATAAGAAAATAAGACTAAAAAACTTAGAGCTTCAATACTGGAATGATATCTTATGAGTTTCAACTTAAACATATTTTTGTCAAATTAGTCTGGTTTAAAAAAAAAGGTTGTGAAAAGTATACTACTGTTTGAAAAGCATTTTCACAACTGTGAGATTTTACTTTTCTATCACTGATTTCGATGAAAAATAACTAAATTTAATTAAACTGAATACCTATGAAAATAAATAAAAGAACTATTTCGACTAATTGAACTATGTATTCTTTTTATTTCGACTAAATAAAAAAATAATAATATAAAAGTGTTCGGATTATGACCGCAAATATCCGGGGATTTTACGCTTGTTGTCCTGGTTTCAAAATTTTTGAGATGGCCCTATCTCTAGGTCAATGCTTATTATATAAGAATTTCTTAAAAGTTTTATGAAAATCCTAAAACTTTAGAATACGACATTACAGATTTATGGCGGTATAATACGAGTATAGGTCCCTCAGTTCAGTAACGTCTCTACGGAGGAATCTGCAAGAATGCAATGATCTGAACTGGACTTCGCTCGATATGTCGACACCAAGTATTCCAATTTTGGCAGAGGCAGATAGGGGAGTGTATTAAATAAAAATCTTATTTGTGTGACGTTAAAAGTAACCAAGAGATGAAAAATCACCTGAAACGTTACAAAAGTAACCTTCTGGCAACACTGTACAGAACCGCCCGCGGTTGTCGCGGTTTTAAAATCAGTCGCGGTAAAAAACCGCCAGTGTGGCCGCTTCCATACATTTCCTTTTGTCACAAAATCAGGCTGTTAAAAACCGCGGCGGTTTAGCCGTAGTGCGGCCTCGGCCTAATACTGTGTACTGAATTTATTCTATTTTTTCCCACATTGACTGCTCTGGGTTCTAGCCTTTTTAATTTTACTTTGATTTTTCTTTATTATGTTGTGATCAATCCATACTTATATTATATTAAATTAATAATAGTTTAATTCACCAATATAATATACAGAGTTTCAAATTATAATTAGGCTAGCAAATTTTGTAACAAAGTTATTGAAGTGAACATCTGTAACCGAACTAGGCAATGCCTGTATTTCGGCTAACAGCGCCAATTCTCTCGGATACAATTCATCTAATAATTATCTTAGCTATTAATTGAGAACCTAATCCTTTTAGAAGTCAGTTAAAAAGCTAGTATTGCTTATATTATAAAATCTCTTATATAACAATGTATGTAAGTCATGGTAAATAACAAAAGTAGGTGATTGTTTAAATTATATGAGGACAGTATGAAATCTGACTTTTTACTTAACCTACTGTTTTCTGCTTCTGCTTAGAAAAGACACCTGTTACGAATAAAATTTTTTGAGCTATTGCATAGCTTTTATCCTGGGCTTTGAGGTCTTCGAGGGCGGCGACCGAATCAAGAAATTCCGTAACGTAACGAAAATAAAACCTGACACCCGAAGCTGCTCCGAAAAAAGAAAAAAGTCAGACGGACAAAACAGTCTGGGTTTGCGCAAGTATACTTGAACGTGTATGTCCGGCTTAAGCAGCTGTTTGTGAGAAAGTATATGGGTGTATAGGTATCGATCATATCTTTATAATGGCACACCCACCCACCCTCATGTGCGCCACGTAAGTATACATGTTTAAAGAAAAAAAAAACCGTGAATACAACAACCCGTTCAATGACGAAGACATATATTAGGAATACTTTAAACCTTTTATAGTATGCTGTGTAACGAAACCATATCGCTACTTAAAAAAGTAATCAACGCCATCTAGTGACGATGTTGGTACGAATTTAATAGTTTAGTATTTTTCATTCACAATATTATATATACTGCATAAATAAAAAATAAATCGATAGTTATTATTGCATAAGTTGATAAAAAATGTTATGCAATAGCTTTACCGCGGCAGTCCCCGAGTGTAAACTTTGATTATAGAATATAGAGGACATGAAATAGTGTGAAGTCACTGGACGTGAATCCGAAATTTTCTCTAAAATGGCGTCGACCCTGCCTCTCATATTCGACTCATTTGTTTACTTTTTTTCTAATATATCGATAAACCATTAAAGGACTAATTTAAAATGAATATTCATATGAAATACTAGTTGTTGCCCGCGGCCCGCGTATATGTCGGTTATCGCGGCAAATAGTAGCCTATGTGTTATTCTGATGTATAAATAAGCTATATTATATTACTGTAAAGTTTCATCCAAATCCGTTCAGTAGTTTATAGTGAAAGAGTAACAAACATCCATCCATACTTACAAAGTTTCGCGTTTGTAATATTAGTAGGATATTAGGTGAAATAGATTTATGGCATGGACTTAGTAATAATAGATGGATTAAGATGGAATGTCCAATCAGATATAACAAAGATATCCAAATAACTACCGTCCGATCCTGGTTCTCTCCGCCCTATCAAAAATTATGGAGAAGGTACTGAACAAAGCTCTAAAAGATTTTCTGGAAAAGTATAACATCTTGGCATCAAATCAGTATGGGTTTCGGCCATCGGTATCGACGGAGGATGCAATAATAGATCTGACAAACACAATTGTGGAGAATATAGATGCAAAGGAAAAATGTCTGTGCGTCTTTCTTGATATGACGAAGGCATTTGACACGGTCTATGTCCCTATTCTGATGGACAAAATGGAAAGGTTGGGAATCCGCGGTCCTGCGCATGATATTTTCAAGGACTATCTTGCAAATAGGAGACAACAAGTTTTGATAGAAGGACAGCTCAGTGACGAGGAATTTATTAATTATGGTGTGCCGCAAGGTAGTGTATTGGGCCCTACACTATTCCGAATGTATATCAATGATCTCTGTACGATGCAGCTGCCCAATACAAAAATATTTACCTACGCAGATGATACTGCTATATTTACCTGGGGACCCAACTGGCAGATTGTTAAAGAAAGAACAGAACACTCGCTATATAGGGTTATGAGTTGGCTGAATGAAAATCTCCTTACGTTAAATTTAATTAAGACTAACTACGTGGTCTTTTTACTTAGCCAAAGTACCGACCCCGCCGCTGGTTTCTCCATTAAAGCTCACTCTTGTTCAGAGGAGCAGAATTGCACATGCTTAGAGTCAACAAGAGTTGAGCAAGTGAAATATCTGGGTGTACAAATTGATCATAGGCTTAAATGGGATAAACATATACACCTGGATACGACAAGGGTTAGGCGGCTGATACATATTTTTAAATCCCTAAGGCCGCGTACTCGAACTCAGCGGGAGCGGGGCGGGCGCGGGAGCGGAGCGGGCGCGGAGCGGCAGCGGCACGTTCAAATATATGGATTTATATGGGAGTGTTTTCGAACACAGCGGAGCGGCAGCGGAGCGGCAGCGGAGCGGGAGCGGGCGACGAGCGGGCGACGAGCGGGTGACGAACGGCGGACGAGCGGTGCGTATAGAGGTATTATAGATAGAGTAGGGAAGACATACGGCTGCCGGTAAGCGGAAACGTCCAACGGTTAGAAAGAGAGAGAAGATCGCGGTACCCCATCTGTCTTTCTCTACTGACGCATGCGCAGTAAAGGATTGCTTATTTTTATGATAACCTCGAATAATAAAATAAAATTAACTCTAAAATCTTCTATATATATAAAAGAGGAAGGTGACTGACATAGAGAGAGATCAACGCACAGCTCAAACCGCTAAACCTAGAATCCTGAAATGTTGCATGTAGGTTCTTAATACAACGTAAGTGAGCACTAAGAAAGGATTTTTTGAAATTCCACCCCTAATGGGGTAAATCAGGGAATGAAAGTCTGCGTGAGTGAAGCCGTGTGTAAAAGCTAGTACCTTATAAAGTTGTTTGAAGTAATAAAATATAGGTACACACAGACAGATAGGTACACACAGACAGATAGGTACCGCGATCGTCTCTCTCTTTCTAACCGAGGAACAGCTGGAGGCCTGGTTCCCCTCCCTGGGTCTGGATAAGCACTTCTTCTACTGAATGATTCATCGAACCTTTTTGAATCGAATGAATGCTTTTTCGAATGAATATAATAATGATAATAAAAATATAAAGAAAATATGTGTGGTGTATTATTTCATACAAAATCAAGAAAATCCTAATAACTTTGAGATATCATACGTTCCTTCCGTACATTAAAATTTAAAAACATGAAATTGGGCATCGTTCAGTAGAAGAAAAGTTTATCGGTAAAAAGTATTCGAAGTAACGTTCAGACGACGTTCCATTCATCGAACATATATTATGACTCGCACGGCTCCTCTGCTCTATCTATAATATCTCTATGGCGGTGCGCACCAGTGTCGCGGTGTCAGCTAGGGATGGAATAAAATAGCAATCACCTGTGATTATTGATTTTTAATTTTGTCAAGTTTGTGATTTTTCCAAATTTATTTACTTATTAAAATAACAATTTTAATAGTTAATTAAGAAAACATTTTATTCATCTTTATTACTTGCAATATTGTTCGAATGGTTTTTTTTTTTTTGTTTTTAATTTTATTTTGATAGGAACGTAAATATTACAAAAAATTATATTTAAATTCTATGTATAATATGTATGTTTTTACAAAAAAAAGTATTTATGTATTTATATTAGTTATCTAGTACCCATAACACAAGCTCTGCTTAGCTTGGGACTAGATGGCGTTGTGTGTTAGATTTCCGAAAATATTTTTATTTTCATTTGACGAGCGAACGTCGAGCGTGTGACGAGCGGCATACGAGCAGGCGCATCAATCTTAGACAAAGTATTACATAGACTTGACACAATTTTGTAATTAACCGACCAAATTGTAACCAGATTTGTTGAACGTTTGGAACATTAATAAGGGAGAATGGGCTTTAACCTGGCAACGTTAATATTTGATGTACATGGTTTCTATTTCATAAGGGTGTACGCATATGTCAAGTCTAAGGTCTTTTTAAAATAAATAAAAAAAATAAAAAATGATTTTAATTTTATCAATGTTGTGATTTTTGCAAGTTTATTTAATTATTAATATTTTATATTTTATTTTATTTGTTGTTATTAAAACATTTTAATCATCTTTATAACTTGTTAATTTGTTCGCTTTGTTGATGTTATTTTTTTTTTCATTGTACCCCCTGTTATTTTCTATAAGGATCGAGTATAGTAACCTAATACCCCCCTAACTTGTCAATATAGTAAATTATTGTGTTTACAATTATGACTAATCAAGATTTTTTTAAGGTTATCAGGCTTGGGTTGTACGATTTTAGAAAAATAAATTTAATATACTAATTTATGACGCTATTGCATATGTAAATATTATGATTATATAAAATATTATCAAACAGTCGTTTTCACTAATTATTTAAAATCACTAATCATTTTTTTGTGAAATCTGTCATCCGTATCAAGCTATATTTTACGAGGTATTGTTTCTTATAACCATCACTAAACCGCTCTAGCGCCCGCTCCTAGCCCGCTGGTTTCGAAAACGGGTTAGCGGCCCCGCTCCGCTCCCTCTGCCGCTCCGCTCCCGCTCCGCTGCCCGCTGAGTTCGAAAACGCGGCCTAAGAGATGTTCTTCCGTTAAACAAATTGACATCAGTATATCTCGCGCTGTGTCAATCAGTTATACAATACTGCATTGCTGTATGGGGAGGGGCGGCAAAAACGCACCTCATAAAATTAGAGAGAGCACAGAGAGCAGTGTTGAAAGTGATGACAAAAAAAACCGATGAGATTCCCTACCACATGCCTGTATGCAAACACTAAAGTTCTCACCGTTCGACAACTGTACATACTGAGAGCAGTCCTAAGAAAACATCGAACCGTGCCTCCTCCTGACCCAAAAAAACGCTCCACGTCATTGGTCTGCCGTTCTGTTAAGTGTAGAACTGCCTTTGCAAAAAAACAAACCTCAAACGTAAGCACTAAGCTATACAATACTCTAAATAAAAAATTAAACATCGTAGGCCTAAATAGAAAAGAAATAAAATCTAAAATAGTTGGCTGGCTTCAAGGACTTGATTATATAACGACTGAAGACCTCCTCACCCACACTGTATAAGTTATTTACAGAAATAATTAATACAAAAGTATGTATAGTAAACACAACAAATATATAGAAAACAAAATCATTATAAAAGTAAATAAAAAAAATAAAAAAACTAATTCTCAAAAACTTACATACAAAAACATATACACACACACATACTCACAGACATACACACACACACAAACACATGCTCATACACCTGTTAACACGCAAAACAAAATAGCAGAAATAGGTAACAAATTCTGCCACTAGCAGCGATCAGCACGACGAAACACTGGTTCTCATAACACAGGCCTTGCTTAGCTTGAGAACCAGCAATGTACTAAGCAGTTAATTTTTCTGTATCGTTATTTTTAATTATGTAATATCTAAGTTTTAAGGAAAATTGTATCTTTTGCAAAATAAACACTATTATTATTATTACTTGTGATGGTAAAATGAATGACTATATAATATTGTTGGGACAGGTATTTAAGAGTTCCCAAAATATTGTAAACTTTATCATAAGCTACTACAGTTTTCTGCGTCTCAAGAATTCGAAACTAAATTTTATGTTCCTAATCCAAATTTTAATATTATAGAAGACTGCCTGAACCCCGCAGTGCTACCTGCAGTACGACAATAATCGCGGGCAACGCCGCGGGTCGAAAAAAAGCAAAGTAGCCTAAGATACTCCTTATATCATCAGCTACCTATCAGTAAGTCCCATCAAAATTGGTCCAGCCGTTCCAGACATTAGCCGGAACAAGCAGACAGACAGAAGGACAGACAGACAGACAAAAATCGCAAAAAATGATATTTTTAACCGACTTCAAAAAAGGAGGTGGTTCTCAATTCGACTGTTTTTTTTATGTTTGTTACCTCATAACTTTCGACTGGGTGAACCGATTTTGATGATTTTTTTATATTTCAAAGCTGGTGCTTACCGTGTGGTCCCATT
Organism: Diaphora mendica; assembly: GCA_949125395.1. NCBI lineage: Eukaryota > Metazoa > Arthropoda > Insecta > Lepidoptera > Erebidae > Diaphora > Diaphora mendica. The sequence goes on along the minus strand of OX421312.1, from coordinate 6,050,387 downwards.
TAAATTTGGTCTAGATTGAAGTCGGTTTTTTTTTGTTAAAATTTGTATACATACATATGCATTTAGAGAAAAGCGGTTATTTCAACATTACAAACAGACACTAAAATTTTATTTATTTGTATCGATAAGTCTTAATTCTTAGTTAAATGTATTCTCTTTTAAATTTCATTTTTTATTAACAAGCTTTTTATTAACTTGCAATGTATGTATGTATGCTTGTATGTTCGAGTGGAATCTTGCAACTCAATTTTGAAGCAGATATCTTCAACCGACTTTGCTGAAATTTTGCAAGCATATGTATACAGCGTGACAATACAATATTATAATGACATAGAGCTGATCTGATGCTGTAGCTGGAAGATGCCATAGGAACTCTGTAAAGAAACGTCGCAACATCATCGAGTTTGGGCTCGTTTGATTCGTCACGAGGCATTCCAGTAAAAGCTTGTTTTTAAAAAGCTTTTTAATTTAATTTATTTATTTCTATACCGTTACTTGGATTATACTGAAATACTTATTCCATTCCGTATGTTCCGTTTTAAAGGGGGAGATGTTACATCCCTATTTACCCTGTTACATCACTATTTGTTGTAGGAAAATGCTGACTTGCATTTATTAATAATTTACGTAAATACAATATTCAAAATCAGCAATAATTAGGTACCTTTGTTATAAATACTCAAGATTTGCCTAAATTAGTTCAGATGGTTGCTCTTTAGCTAAATTGCTGCCTTGCTACGGACCTGGTTCTTGCCTGCCGGCTGGCTATCAGTAAAAGCTAGGAATCCACTCCGGGTCTATTCTGAGAAATTCTGTGTCCGAAAGTGTGTGTGAGTAAAACATTTCAGTAATAAATAGTTGTCAAAATTTCGGTACTGTGTTTTGTTTTTTATGTGCTGAATAGGACAATCTAACAGATTATTTTTGTAGATGGTTTTAACTAACTCCAAAGCTCTTCAAATAAAGATATGCTCATTCTAAAATAATAAAAAAAAAAAAACTTCTAGTCTCAAAGCACAGTATTTTCAGTAAAATAGTTTCCCATTAGCGTTCATAATCGTAATGAATGGATGAAAAATGGATGAATTATAGGTAGTAGAGCCACGCTGATTTCAGCACACACGGGCCGGCTCGACCGGGGTGGTACTACCCTCGCACAGAAAATAAACGTAAAATGACAGCGATCGTGCTGTCGTGTTTCGTTGGTGAGTGCGAGACCGGGGGCTCAATGATGCGGAAGCATCACTAGCCCGCCATGGTGTTGGTCGCCATGCTGCATTGTTGCGTTGTCTGCATTCGCAGTATGGTGACCACCACTCTTGGATTCTGCTTATGCTTTCCATCAGGCAGAGTAGAGTAATTTTGGCTGGGCCAAACATAAAAAAAATCTGCTTTTGCTACATCTTATCAACAATAACAGCAGTGAAATAATATTTTTGCTATCCATGTCACTATTCCTAAAAACACGTCCAATACGACGACTACCATTGAAAGTATGGTCACCTGAACCAACGCTTTGCCGCACGAAATCGTATCGCAGTAATAGTCTAGTCAACAAGTTCAAAAACGTGTTAAATAGAAATAAAGCTCCTAAAAATATGTGCGATAGCTCATTCGATTCGGAATGACGTCTAGAATTTTTTTTTTTAAGCGTTTATTAGCACATAAAAAATTGCGATCGTTATTAACAAAATAAGAAAAAAAAACAAGGTATTTAGTTATTCGTTAATAACTTCTAAAATACTAATATTTAAGGAATTTTGAAAAAAGATCCCGAAAGAGGAGGAAATTTCCAATAAAAAAGTCCTAACTCCCGAAACAATATCTCTATTATTTATAATTGTTTTTAACGCTGAAAATTGGGCTCCGCGAGGTCGTTACGGAATAGGCGCGCCACCTGAAAAACTGATATATCACTTTTTTTTTTTTTTATAATATCAGATAACTATTTAAAAATTTGAATAAATTGTGGTGTAATCTAGACACTTGAACGAAAAAAACCACGGTGAAAAAAAAACATTTATGTCGATTTTTCAAAAAGTTACACCATTTGCATTGTTAATTGCAATTGCTCATGGGGTGGCGCAGCGAAAACCCATATGATTGAGGCTGAGCGAGCCCAGCGTATGGTTCTTAAAGTAATGTTATACTTACCGTATCGGTACCCGACATCGTCACTATATGAAATGACAGATGTATTGTCTGTTAGGAAGATATTTGTGAGGGAAATATTACGAAGGTACCACAAACATGTTGTACCTCGGTTACCAATATCGAGAAAGCGTAGAGAGCGATGCCCTGTGCCTCGTGTTAAATCAACATTTGCTCAGAGACATTACAATTTTTTGGCTCCCCACACATATAACAAATGTGACAAAATTCATAAGGTACGTAGATTGAATAATAATAAGTTTAAAAGGGTGGTTGCCAATTGGCTAAAATCAATGGATTATGATTCCACAGAAAATCTTCTAAAAGTGACGTGACGCCGCTATAGTACTAACGCGCAAGCTCACCCCCCCTCCACACCCACCCACACACACATACCCATACACATACCACACACACACACACACACACACACACACACACACACACACACACACACACACACACACACACACACACACACGCACACACGCACATGCATGCTTTGCTGTAATAGTTTGTTAAGTTTGGATATTATATAATTTTGTGTTGTTTGCTGTTTACTGTTTTGCCTATTAAAATTGATGTAACGCTATTGTCACTGTAATATTGGGGAAGATACTAACACCTGCAACACAGTCTTTACTAGCGCAGGTGTTAGGGAATCCCATAACGAACTGAATTTGTTTATATCAATAAAGAATATTATTATTATTATTAATTACTTAGTTTTTTTCCAGTCTCTGTTTTTATAAATTACGGCATAAAAGTTTAAATAATTGGTCTAAAAATTATCCGCTTCGTGCAGCTCTTCTTATTTAGGTAATGGTTTTGTTAATTATATTTTTTTTAAACTAACAGAAAATGAATTTTCTAAAGAATGTTATTCAAACTTTTTTTGAGTAATATCCTATTACTGCTGTTTTCGCATCTAATAAAGGCATTAATTAATAAAAAAAAATGTTTTAAGTTTTTTGTTAAGAATTTTTTTAAACAAATACACACATCAAAAGTGTCTAGGGATCAAGCATTTTTATGCGGATTTCTTGAGATTGAGATGTGGCTTTGGCCCTGGCCTGCTCAGTCGCCAGACTTGAACCCGATTGAGCATGCATGGGATATGCTACAGAGAAGAGCTCTGCCGAATATGGAGGGTATCCAGTCGCAAGAAGACCTTTTTTTGTTGTTGCAACGAACATGGGCGGCCATTCCACAGCGTGATTTGGATGAACTCATTTTGAGTATGCCAAACCGATGTTCTTGTGTTGTTAGTGTTCGCGGTAGAAACACGGATTATTAATTGTTTAAGTTACCTAATAAAATTTTAAAGAAAACTGTTATTTCAGTCTTTTTTTCGAACTTTAATGTTAGTGGTTCAAATGTCAAAAATCTTTTTATTAGGAAAATGGCAAATTTCTTTATTAATGCAAAGGTGACTTGGTTTATCGTAACTGTGACAAACGAAAACACTTTATTTGATGAATCCTTAAAGAAAATTTTAATTAATATCAATCAGGAGAAAAGTTATTGCAAAAATATATGTTGATCCCTAGACACATATGTTGATCCCTAGACACTTTTGATGTGTGTAGTCTATTTTGGGATATATTTAAAAAAAAAATCTTAACAAAAAACTTAAAACAAAAATTTCTAATGTTAATTAATACCTTTATTAGATGCGAAAACAGCAGTAATAAGATATTACTCAAAAAAACAGTTTGAATAACATTTTTTAGAAAATTCATTTTCTTTAGTTTAAAAAAATTATAATTAACAAAATAATAAGCTTTAAGAATTGTTTTTTGCATAACTTTATTACGTACCTAAATAAGAAGAGCTCCACGAAGTGGAAATTTTTTAGACCAATTATTTAAACTTCTATGCCGTAATTTATAAAAACAGATACTGGAAAAAAACTAGGTAATTAACACTGGTGTAACTTCTTAAAAAATCGACATAAATGTTTTTTTTCACCATGGTTTTTTCATTCAAGTGTCTAGATTACACCATAATTTATTCAAATTTTTAAATAGTTATCTGATACTATAAAGTTTCGGGAGTTAGGACGTTTTTATTGGAAATTTTCTCCTCTTTCAGGATCTTTTTTCAAAATTCCTTAAATATTAGTATTTTAGAAGTAATTAACGAATAACTAAATACCTTGTTTTTTTTTTCTTATTTTGTTAATAACAATCGCAATTTTTTATGTGCTAATAAACCCTTAAAAAACATTTTTCTAGACGTCATTCCGAATCGAATGAGCTATCGCACATATTTTTAGGAGTTTTATTTCTATTTAACACGTTTTTGAACTTGTATTGTAGACGTATGTAGACTTTAATTCGCATCGCAAGTTCCTGCGATGCGGCGTTGCGTATGGCATCGCATCGCTGTTATGTGTGGGAGCTCTTCAAATGAAGATATAATATGCTCATTCTAAAATAATAAAAAAAAAACTTCTTCTAGTCTCAAAGCATAGTATTTTCAGTGAAATAGTTTCCCATCAGCGTTCATAATCGTAATAAATGGATGAATCCAAAATCTACTTTTTCTACATCTCATTAACAATAACAGCAGTGGAATAATCTTTTTGCGATACATGTCACTATTCCTAAAAACACGTCCAATACGACTGGACTACCGTTGAAAGTATGGTCACCTGAACCAACACTTTGCCGCACGAAATCCTATCGCAGCAATTCGCATCGCAAGTTGCTGCGATGCGGCGTTGCGTATGGCTTCGCATCGCAGTTATGTGTGGGAGCCCTATCACTAGATATGACGTAGGCATCGCATGTTTCTATGCCTCGTTGTATGTTTCGCTTGAGTTGACTTGCCGACTACGTCCCTATATCAAATGATTGTGCTTCACTAATATATACATATATAACTAATACACTAATAAATAAATAAACACACAACCATTCGACCCGAACGGGAATCGAACCCGTGACCGCTACAAAAGTGCTGCAAGGGTAAAAACAATAGAAAAAAGCTAAATTAATTTTAATATTTGAAAAAAAAACAGTTGTACAGCTTTGCATTATGTGACAACGGCCAACCTTTGGCGTTGTAGGTACAGGTAAGAACACAACTTTTAACATTTTACTGGGGTAACCCACACATTTTTCTGTGGATTTTTGCGGTATCTTGGCTCCCAAACTGATGATTTTATTGTTTGTTTTGTAAAAGCAGACATGATCTAGTGTTACAGGAAATGCCAGCCAAGAGTATGTTAAAATTTATTATTTTTAACATTTTTGTTAAATGTCGGTATCCACCCGTGCGGACGGCAGGCGGATGGTAATGCATAAACTTCTTAAAGGAAAGACAGCAGATTTTAATTGAAGTTTATCGATGTTTGTTTTTACAAGTTAATAATAATTAGAGTATTAGTGTGGGTGCAAATTGCTAAGTGTGAGAATTGTGCGCATGACCGTACTTATGTTGTTTTAGTATCGATGAAATTTAATGATTGGCTGGTCTCCGTTGAGATATCATCATCACAGATAGGACTTTCTCTATAATCACTGCCTTGAACTGTCTCTGTTTAGTAACCTTAAACTCACGATATTAGCTTTATTTGTTTTTTGCTTAAAAAGAAAGTTTTAAAGAAAACACCATATTGGCACATTAAAGACTAATTTATTATTATGAGTAATCGCCCGTAAAGAGCCGAAATACAAGAAATACATCAAGAATAGGACAAATTCTTACATCTAAAAATCCATTAATAGTTAATAGTCTACCTGTCGACATAGTTCTAAGCAGACAGACTGTAAACGTTGTATAAATAAAAAATTGCCATACCCCAATGTGGAAGCCAAATACAAAATTTTAAGCCTTCTCCAAATCGACCGTGGTCCGTCGTTCCGTAAATGTCCAGTCTCTAAGAGATGATTCCAATCTTTAAATAAATTGATATACTTATTAGCATTATTAATTACGGTAACATTAAACATCGAATGTTCAGTAACGCAAACAAGTGTCAAAGTAAAAGCGTCCAAAATATATAAATGAAAAAATTTCGTACGCTGACTCGTGTAGAAATTATTTAATATTACACAAACGTCAGAGACATTGCAGTGACATATTACAGAGTAACTAGTCAGTTTAGAATGCGGTTGAAATTTTTAATTTACGGAACTGTAGCCTTTCCCAGCAGTTACCCTGTTTACCAGTCAGTCCAACAGTCTCTTTATCTAAAAATTTAATGATCAGTGTAATCGATAACACCCATTACACGCAATACAGTATGCATTGCTACACACGGGGTTTGTGAAGTTAAAAAAAGTTTAAGTTAAATATCGTCTTAGCTGCTAAAATTATTATACTTAAAAGAATTCTGGGGTCCAGAAATTCGTTGGAATAGGCACCCCAGGAGGAGGAGGAAATTGTGGCAGATGTTCAACAATAACTCGTGGATAAACTTCCTCTGGTTCCTGGATTTCAGGTTCAACCTCGTTAGATTGATCAATCATTTCTTCATCATCGTCAAACAAAACTTGAGACAAAAGCTCTAGAAATTGCTTTTTCCAAGCTTGTGGATCGTTCACTGTACTGGTTTCATCGTCCTCGGAAATGGAGTCATCATATGATGTCTCCATTTCTGAGGACGTTGTAACGTCATCATCCTGAATATCATCGTTAGGAGCTGACTCATCTACAGATTCATCATCTACGACGTAGTCTTCATTATCATCTTCCATCGTTTCCCCATAGTTCTCATTTTCTTCAGCATCATTATAGTCCGGTTCTTCGGTGTCATGTTCATTTCCTTCATTTCCTTGCTGATTTTCGTCTTCAATTGTTTCTCCTGTATCGTCTTCCTCGATGTCAACAACTACCCAAACTTCTGGATCTTCGATAGGTATCTCATCTTCCGTATAATCCTGCCAATATAACGGTTCGGGTGGTGCCATACGTCCATCATTATCCTCATTAGTTGGAACTTCATCATTCATCACAACATCTGAATTATTTTCGAATGCAGGCATAGCCTCTATATCATCGTTCAACAAAAGGTAAGGAACAATAATTGGTTGATCTTTTAACGTGGAAGGATTAATAAACGGCTGGTCATGGAATTCTAAAGGAGTTTCAGTCGATGCTACACGATCTTTACTAAGGAATGGTATGGTCTCATTTATCCAATCGCGGGCTTTAGTTTCAAAATTGATGAAGCGCATTTGCCCTGTTTCATCCATTTTCAGATAACGTAATAACAATGGTGACGATATGATTGCCTTAACCTTACAATCATCTAAATTTAGATCATTATAAAAATCAAATTGCGGTGAGAGTGGAGCGTTCTTGTCATCGTTGTCATTATCCAAATATGAATTGGGTGTTTCAGGTATATCTAATAAAGATGGTTCGTCTTCTATATCTTGAAAAGTGGTAATGAAGCTACCATTAGGTTTAACAATTTCACTGTCGGGATATTCGTCAAGATTGGTATTTGGCGGATACAATTGTAATGGTGAAATTTGATCTTCATACGTCCACAGCCGCTTAGGTTCATTTTGTTCAGTCTCGGAGGCTGTCCCCGACAAGGACGTCTCCTCCGAGTTTATCTCCACTCAAGCTGAGTTGCGACGGAAATGCCGCCACTGCGTGCGCAGTTCAGCTGCGATAGCCCTGTCTACGAAATCCATGTCCATCCATTGGTCTTCATTGGTAGTGACCTGAATGCAACAAAATTATATTTAGTAAGAATTTCATTAAAAAATCCTCAAGAGTGTTCGTATTTTTTTGTCACATGTAAGCAACGTTTATAGGTAGGTATGGGTCGGTTCGCGATATTTTAAAAGTATGCCAATTGCAATTGAGACTGATTCATGGATATAAATATTTTATAAAGTTACATTATGAATTATGTATAATAAATTACCCATTAATCAAATATTTAAAATGTTGATACACATCGATGGTTCTTATGTATATGGACTAAAATGCAAAATGATAACTTTACAGGAGAGGCTTCCACAGTTTTCATTTTAGATTGATAATACCGATATAGAGTAAAGTAAGAGTAGCTCATTTCCAGTAGTGGACTGTTAATAAATGTTGATAAAAGCGCATTTATTACCTTAGACAGTAAAGATTCTTCTTCATAATCAAAAGCATCAATTTGTGCGGCATTTATGTTATTTTTTTCAAAGTTCCCGGAAGCCCTGATGGAGTTAATGAATACATCAGGAAATCGAGCAGTGTTCCTTATAATACTCATGCCAGTGTACATAGCTGCTATCATCACCTTGGGAAGATTAGTAGCTCTATAAAAGGAGAATGCAAAAATAAATGCATAAGTAAGATTTAATCAATTCAAAAAATACTTTTCTGTTTAGTGATTTTAGGGAATAAATAGAGAAAGCAAAAAATATTTTGTCTAGTGGTAGTGTATCCGACTTCTGCACTTAAGGTCTCGGGTTGGATTTTCGGGTCTGAACAAATGTTTCTATGATGTGCATTAATATCTAAATAAATAAAAAAGTAGGTACATAAGTATTCTATTAGTTAATCTAGCTGTCATGGTACAAGTGACATAGTACTCGACTTAGTTCGAACGTTGTGTATCAGATGTATGAATCATTTATTATTAACTAAAATATTCCAGAAAACCGGTGTGAAACAGCGCTTGCGCTGTTTTTCACCGAGTGAGTGAGGATACCGGAGGCCTATACCTCAAGCCCTCCCCCCATCCCCATCCAAATCTCCCAAAGGCCGGCAACGCACTCGTGACGCCTATGGTGTACGCCTGCTCGTATGCCCATCACTACATAGTATAAAACAAAGTCGCTTTTTCTGTCCCTATGTCCCTATGTGTGCTTAAATCTTTAAAACTACGCAACGGATTTTGATGCGGGTTTCTTTAATAGATAGAGTGATTCAAGAGGAAGGTTTTTATGTATAATAACTGCATAATATAGTATGGTAACACGGTTAATTTTCGAGGTTTCTAATGTGATGTAGCAAAATAACACATGTTTTTGCGCTTACATTGCAAACGCTGGTTGCACCCTACGAGATAGATCAAAATAATGTACTACAGTATTGTACACCTTAAAAAGTACTACAAAAAAGTCCGCGACGGTATATGTCTATCTCTTAGGGATAACCCACAACAACCATTTTTTATTCCTTTCTTTTTACGAGAAATAATGGCTTATTTACGAAGTGATTTTAAGCAATAAAAAATGAATCCTTATACAATTAAGTAAGTTAAATACATTCTGCATTTAATATAGATCAAAATGGCCCTTTACAGTATCTAATTTAAATGAATATATTCGAAGATATTACAGATTTAAATAGCACGAGCGTGTCGTCGGCGGGGGCATCTGAAATCCACCCGTGCGAAGCCGGGGCGGGTCGCTAGTTATTACATAAAAAATAAATAAATAAAAGATATCAGAAAGAAAACTGCTGTTAGACTCTCGATTTAGGCGACGTACGGCAAACGCGTACTTCGCCCCCTCGCGGGTGGCCACGAAAGCGGATGGAGGGGAAAACTCGTCCCAACCATCCGCGGCCACACTCAGGGCAACAAGAGGCGCTGGTTCGCCGGCGGCGGATTGGGTCCGAGTGGAGGTCGTCCTCCCGGGCCTTCACTGTCACCTCCTTCTACGAAATTATTTTTTCCCAGAAGATTGCGACCGCGGTAAAACTGCTGTCGCTGCCGGCCATGGAGCGTATGACGGCCGGTAGCGAGAGATCCTCTCCGATGACTGCAGTGAGGGCCCGACGCGGCGACGCCCAAGCGGGGCAAATCGCCCGCGTGTGCTGGGCCGAGTCCTCACTGCAGCCGCAGTGGTGGCAGGCGGGACTCAATTCCCTCCTAGCGACCGAGTGCAGGTATTTCCCGAAGTAACGGTGCCCGGAAAGGACCTGCGTCAGTAGAAAGGAAACGGTACCGTGCTGCCGCCCTGCCCACTCGAGGATGACCGGCTGTAGAACCTCCAGGGCGGCAAAGCCAGCGCGTGGAGTCTCCAGCCAGAACGACCATCTAGCCATCTTGGCTCGACGGGGCTTCACGCCACTGGCGTACTCTTCGGGCGGAGGGCGAAACCCACTCTCCGGCGGAATTTAGCCACCCGTCGATAAACTTCGGCGAGCACTTCCGCCTCCAAATCCAACGGGGGTGGTCCGGCCAAGGCGCACGCCGCCTCGGTTGACACCGTGCGGTATCCGCGTATGGCTCTGATCGCCAATACCCTCTGAGGCCGCCAGAGGCGCGCCTTATTCAGGGCAGTCAGAGCCGCCATCCACACCGGTGCACCATACAGCGCCATAGACCGGACAACCCACGTGTACAGCTGTCTCGTTGCGATGCTGGCTCCACCCAAATTGAGCAAAAGTCACCCAAGGGCAAAGGCGGCGTCGACCAGCTTGGGAGCAAGCTGTCGGAAGTGTTCGTCGAAGAGCCACCTACGGTCGAGAATCAAGGCCAGATTCCTCATCTGGGCCCGGAATCTACACGCCCTAACCCTACCAACCCTAACTTGACAAACTCTACATCTCAGTAAAAATGTATGGCTTGGTTGTTTCGTTACTTCAGAAACTAAATATTCGCATAACACATTACTTCAGACACTAGATATTTGCAAACACAAAAGGCGTTCGTTTCAGCTTCGTGACGGTAGCGAAACGGCGAAGCCATACATTTTTACTGAGCTGATGTAGAGTTTGTGAAGTTAGGATTGACAAAGTTAGGGCGTGTAGATTCAGAAGCTTGGCTCTACATGAGGTCTGATATCTCTTTCACAGTGTAAGCCATATGCAGTCGTCTTGGCAACATTATACAGGAAAATGTTTTTCGTGGGATTTTGGATTTACTCAAATAGATTTATTCAAATAACAACAATTCAAATACCAGTACCAATAACGGCAGGTTGGCCTAATATCTAGTTTTTTTCAAGATTTTTTTTACCATTCCTTCGACACAATTGCGCGGTCGACCGGATGGATAGTACACACCACCAGATGCAATATGTATAATAAATTAAAAATGGCTGATAAACACTCTAAACGCACCGTATGAACCCAGCTTTTGCTTCATCTATGCCAGTCTTCAGCCAGTCAACATTTTTAACTTCGCAAACGATGTCGCCACTCAAAATTAATTTAGATTTTGCATGGCCCGATCCCGTGAATATCTCGTAATTAAGATCACTGGAAAACGACGCAGGATCTGCTTCTATCTCCCTATGTAAAAAAAATTTATTAAGGATGTAACTTATCAGATACAAATACACGTATTTAATCACTACTTATAAACTAAATACATAAGTCAAGTTATACTAACGTATTTTCCATAACGTAATCAATCTTACATTTGGAGTCCCAAGCGTCGTTAACAAACTGCAATTTAGACAGATAAATCAGAAAGTAAGTAAAATGTTTATTACTTACAATAAAATACTTATTACGTATATTACATTTACGTAATTTGTACTTACATCATCCCGAGTCAAAGCTATTTCGTATTCGAGGCTGGGGATGTTTATTAAATGGGGCAAATATGTTAAGCCTTTGCGCTCTATCGGCACACGCAAGTTGTTGTTAGTGAGGCATAGGTACATAAAGAAATACATTTTGTATATTTCCTTAAGACGAAGCATCGTAGACAGTTTCTTGGATACCGATGGATATGAAATTATTCGTGAACCATTACAAACATTGACTGCCGGCTGAAACAAAGAAAAGTAAATTTTAGGAGACTAATAAAATTTATGCAGGAAAGTACCTACTTTCCTTGTCCATTTTTGTGTGGACCTTGGTTTTCTATTCCGAGTGAAATCTATTATGACCACCACTCATATTAAAAAGCCAAAATTAGAAATTAGTTAATTAAAAAAATATTATATTATATCTTATTAATTTTTTTTATATATATATATATTATATTAAAAAAGGAGGTGGTTATCAATTCGACTGTTTTTTTTTTTATATTTGTTACCTCATAAGCATAACTTTCGACTAGGTGAACCGATTTTGATGATTATTTTTTTATTAGAAAGCTGGTGCTTCCCGTGTGGTCCAGATTGGAGTTGTTTTTTTTTTTATTAAAATTTGTAATTATTTAAAACCTGTATTGTATGGATTTAAGAGAAAATTAAAAGTTAGTTTAAATCCATCATGGCCAAATCATACAGATAAGTGGATGCAAAAATTTGAAATTAGTCAAGTAAGTACCTAGTTCACAATTTTGAAAGTTAGCAATAAGGGAAAAATATTTAGTTTATAGTAGTTGATATATTTAGTTAGTAGATATTTTTACTTGAAGATGGCAATACTAACAATACTTTCACACTAATCACACTATTGTCGGTTATCGCGATACCATATGAGTAGCCTATGTTCTTCCTCAATATTAGAGGAAATCCGACCCTAGATCGACCTTCACCGAGCTGTTAATAGAATAAAACTTATTTTATAACTAGTCACCCCGCGGTTTTACTTTTCGAAAATTGAACCGAAAATTTCGGTAAATAAATTTTAATTATTTATTATCAATATTTATTAGTTTTATTATAAACTACACACATCAAAAGTGTCTAGGGATCAAGCATTTTTATGCGGATTTCTTGAGATTGAGATGTGGCTTTGGCCCTGGCCTGCTCAGTCGCCAGACTTGAACCCGATTGAGCATGCATGGGATATGCTACAGAGAAGAGCTCTGCCGAATATGGAGGGTATCCAGTCGCAAGAAGACCTTTTTTTGTTGTTGCAACGAACATGGGCGGCCATTCCACAGCGTGATTTGGATGAACTCATTTTGAGTATGCCAAACCGATGTTCTTGTGTTGTTAGTGTTCGCGGTAGAAACACGGATTATTAATTGTTTAAGTTACCTAATAAAATTTTAAAGAAAACTGTTATTTCAGTCTTTTTTTCGAACTTTAATGTTAGTGGTTCAAATGTCAAAAATCCCTTTATTAGGAAAATGGCAAATTTCTTTATTAATGCAAAGGTGACTTGGTTTATCGTTACTGTGACAAACGAAAACACTTTATTTGATGAATCCATAAAGAAAATTTAAATTAATATCAATCAGGAGAAAAGTTATTGCAAAAATATATGTTGATCTCTAGACACATATGTTGATCCCTAGACACTTTTGATGTGTGTATATATAATTTTTAATAATATTTTTTTTTTAATTAAAAATATTCTGTCCAGGATTTTTTAGACAACCCATTTTTAAGATAGGTACTAGCTGACCCGGCGAACTTCGTACAGCCATATCTACATATCTGTCCCAGCTTCTCGTCGCGTACAAAAAAAAATACTATTCCCGTTATCTTTTAATTTTTCTTGTAGACAAACCTTGTCGTAACATTAACGAACACATAAAAAAAAGAATTATTCAATTTGGTGCAGGCGATCGCAAGTTATGCACGTACATACATTTGTCTGTCTGTCCCTATAAATGCATAGATCTTTATAATATGTATTATGTATGTCTCTTTTTCTGGGCAACGAATTTTGATGCAGTTTTCTTTAATAGATAGAGTGATTCAAGAAGAAGGTTTATATGTATAATAATACATTATAGTAGAGAAACATTGATAATTTCTGGAGGTTTCTAAGTACGACAAGATTTTAACTCTTTCGACGACACAATGAAATCTGTCCAACGGTTTAGCAGTGAAACGTAACAGATAGACTAAGTTACTTTCGAATTTATAATATTAGTATGGATTAGTATTGGTAGTTAATAAAAAAAAACTTCGTTAAAAAAACCGACTTCAAAAACTAAAAAGTATAAAATAACTTAATTTGTATGTGCTACCTATTCATAGGTTTGACGTCGGTGCCAAGCCAAAATGTAATAGTAGGTACCACATTCGCTATATTTCGAGACGAACGTCAACGACGTCACCGACGCTTCGGTTGTTTTATTCTACGCGAAGAGCAGCTATCCCGCTCAAGGTCACGCGCGGCGATTGCGGTACCTACTATTACATTTTGGCTTGGCACCGACTTCAAACCTATGAATAGGTAGCACATACAAATTAAGTTATTTTATACTTTTTAGTTTTTGAAGTCGGTTTTTTTAAACGAAGTTTTTTTTTTCGCTTTTTAGTCTTTCTTAAGTCTCTCATCATCATTTCACCTAAATAACTTGAAAAAATACGACTAAAGGTAATACATACTGTAGGTACACACATCAAAAGTGTCTAGGGATCAACATATGTGTCTAGGGATCAACATATATTTTTGCAATAACTTTTCTCCTGATTGATATTAATTAAAATTTTCTTTAAGGATTCATCAAATAAAGTGTTTTCGTTTGTCACAGTAACGATAAACCAAGTCACCTTTGCATTAATAAAGAAATTTGCCATTTTCCTAATAAAGGGATTTTTGACATTTGAACCACTAACATTAAAGTTCGAAAAAAAGACTAAAATAACAGTTTTCTTTAAAATTTTATTAGGTAACTTAAACAATTAATAATCCGTGTTTCTACCGCGAACACTAACAACACAATAATCGGTTTGGCATACTCAAAATGAGTTCATCCAAATCACGCTGTGGAATGGCCGCCCATGTTCGTTGCAACAACAAAAAAAGGTCTTCTTGCAACTGGATACCCTCCATATTCGGCAGAGCTCTTCTCTGTAGCATATCCCATGCATGCTCAATCGGGTTCAAGTCTGGCGACTGAGCAGGCCAGGGCCAAAGCCACATCTCAATCTCAAGAAATCCGCATAAAAATGCTTGATCCCTAGACACTTTTGATGTGTGTATTTTTTTGTAATAAAATCTCAAATGTACTATATATTATGAAATAAAATGATGTCTACAGAATATGAAGGCATGCAGACAATTGCCTTAACTTCATTGCAGGCGCTCACGTAAATTTGAGGGTTTCCTTCGATTTCCTTGGGATCCCATCATCAGATCCTGATATGGTGGCCATGGGACCACATGGGGAGCATACCCTTTCGAATACAAAAATAATTTACAAAATCAGTCCGCAATTGACGGAGTAATCAATGTACATATATAAAGAAAAACCAAAAAAAAACCGATGAAATTGAGAACCAACTCCTTTTGGAAGTCGGTTAAAAATTAAACTGGCATTTTTTTATCTGTTTTTCAGTAGGTAGTTTAAAATTTCATCAAAAATATTTCATCTTGATCGTTAGTAGCTTTTTAATAATTTATTTACTCAAAAACAGTAGGTACAGTATAGTCTTACAAAGATTGAGCTCACTGTTTTCTCATACTCAAGAGAAGGAGCATCTGCAGCCGAACTACTTGCGAGCCTGTATCTCAGCAAACAGCGAAGTGGGCATTAAGTATTGGTGGCATTTTAATGTCTTCCCTGCTACAGAGGCACACATTTATAATTCCCCTTCGTCAGTCGTGCAACAAATGTACCTACGTATGTTGTGCAAGTAGGTATGCTATTGCTATTATACACCACGAAGGAATAAATTAACAGTACTCTCAAAAGTATTTTTATTTTTTCATAAATAGATTAGCAGTTCACCTTTGCAAATTTACAGAGACTTTACAAACATGCGTGAAAGCGACACAAAGAACACCCATACTCAGAACAAAAATTTGTGGATCACTCAAAGTTTTGTCCAAGTGGGGATCCAACCAACAAAAAAGTATACAGTAAATTCCCTCGAGTCCCCTCCCCCTGCCCCGGGGGGTTCGTGGTGGCAAGGTGTCTCTGAATCGAACTGACGAAAACCACAAGCTAAGAGCATGTATGGGCTGGCACACAGTCTGGTTTTAATCGATTCTGCTTAAAACAGGAGGGATCTAATAGAGTTTTGATAAAAAAATACTCTTCTGACACTTTATAACTAAATCAATGAAGCTCGGCGCAGCTTCCCGGCTTTCTTGATGCATGTACGGTTTTCTGTTCAAATAAAACAATACAAATTGCAGTCCACACACACTTCTAGTACCCTAAAACTTTAGAGCTATAACCTAATGGAAGGAACGCCGAGTCAATACAACAATAATTATTGCTTTGTTACGGGAATTGCATTTAAATAATATTAAATAATAAATAAATAATTGAAATAATATCTGAAGAAAGATGATTTAATTTAAATGCAACTCGGTGCAGCTGCCCGGTATTTTCACGCATGCGCGGTGGTCTCTTCAAATAAATCTATACAACCAGCAGCTTACCTACTCCTGGGACCAATTTAAATGTCTGAAACTAAATGCTAATCTTTACTATAAAACTTATGTAACTTTACAACAATGATAAAGACGGTTCAAAATCATCACCATGCAGCTTGGTCCAGCTGCCCGAATTTCTTCACGCACGCGCGGTGTATCCACCCTGTAAGTCTGGACCTAAAACTTAAAGAAGGACAAGGGAATAATAAAAAAAATATTTCATACTCAGCTAAGACAATGATGATGACGACAAAGCTGAAATTTCTGGAGCAAGCATTAAAAGCTATAAAAGAACCGCTTCTTCACGCATGCGTGGTGTTTTCACCCTATAAGTCTGCACCTAAAACCTAATAGAGAGAATATCATGGAATTATAAAAAATAATTTCATATTGAGCTAATACACAATGATGTCGACGAAGATGAAATTTCTTGACCAAGTATAAGAAGCTATAAAAGAACCACTGTTAATGTACACGCCAGCAACAAAGAATACAAGTTTTAATTTGAAGGAAAAATGCAAGTAGATTATATATAGGATAACTAAGCACACGTTAATAAACAAACAAAACGAATGACCACGCAAGCAAAGTTGAAGTTATTCGCATCCAAGTTGCGAGCGAGCACATTGTTATATTATATATTATTATTTAAGAAAAACACTCACCTTATCACTCAGCGCTAGTCAGGACACCAAATTACTTAAATTTCACTTTAAATTGTAATAAACGCGGTTATAACTTCAATTAGATTGCAAACGATGTTGTCGCTCGGACGATTTAAGAGACAATATGAAATCAATCCAGCTCAATCTAGGTGTCTGGATTTTAACACGCCTGCGCGTCGCGCGGCGTACCCTATGCATAATCAATATAACCTACGGAAGGGGCCGTAGGCCAGACAATATCTAGGTACCAACTTAATGCTCTGGACGCTATAAAGTTACTAACATCGATGAAAACGTGGACGCTTTGTTTGTTTGTTGTTTGTAAAATCCAATAGGCATCTAAAACTATTTATGTTCTTATTTTTTATTTTATTTATATGCCTGCCAAAATGACTCTACTCTGCCTGATGGAACGCATAAGCAGAATCCAAGAGTGGTGGTCATCATACTCATTGCGAATGCAGACAATGCAGCATGGTGACCTACACCATGGCGCCTAGTGATGCTTCAGCATCATTGGGCTCATTCCCATAGGTGTAGCCTGCATATTTAACAACAAAGAGGAATAAATAAATTATTAAAATTTTCACTGCTTTGATTTTCATAGAATTATAAGATATAAAAACTGTCAGTATTAGCAGAACATATTTTTTACTAAGAATAAATTTGTCAATTACAGAAAATCTATAAGAGAAAAACAAACACTTTTAAAAACACAAAGTAAGTTTCAGTTAGTGCTATTATCTAGGTAAAGCAATTTTGTATTCATATTATTGTTTTCATTAATTATTTGATCTGTACGATATCCTGTACTGTGAGCACTAAAAATTCTAACCCAAGATGGACTTAATGTATTCAACAAGTAGAATAATAATAGTTCCTTATATAATTTAATGTATAGTACCTGGATGACCGAGCGTCGCAAAATTTAGTAGTGATTATCACTTTGACAATCGCACTAATATTATAAAGGCAAAAGTTTGTGAGTGTGTATGTAAGTATGTTTGTTACTTCTTCACGCAAAAACTACAGAACGGATTTGGATGAAACTTTACAGTTATTTAGCTTATATATCAGAATAACACATAGGCTACTATTTGCCGCGATAACCGACAAACACGCTAGCGGAACCGCGGGCAACAGCTAGTTAAATATAAATTAAGTTGGTCTTAGCCTGCGGGAACGCCTGAAGTTCTATACTATTAGTGGAATACTAACGCTTCCATAACTGTTTTAAATACTCGTATAAAGATAGGCTAGCATACTTTCTTCCTTCAATCGAGACAATATAGACATAAACTTCGTATCATAGTATTCATAGTGGCCTGGAGTAGAAAAGTTGTAAGGGAGCAAGAGACAGAATAAACTGGACCTTAAATAATATCTATCTATACTAATATTATAAACGCGAAAGTTTGTAAATATGGATGGATGGATGTTTGCTATTCTTTCACGCAAAAACTACTGAACGGATTTGGATGAAACTTTACAGTAATACAGCTTATATATCAGAATAACACATGGGCTACTATTTGCCGCGATAACCGACATATACCCCGGCGGAGTTGCGGGCAACCACTAGTTCGAAATAATAAACAAATCCCGGTAATTATGTAAATAAAAACCGGCCAAGTACGTGTCAGGCCACGCATAGAATAGGGTTCCGTAGTCACGATAATGGGCACGTGAATTTAGAAGGCGGGGTTGGCATTTTTAATTACGAATGATGTTTACTTATTATTTCGTTGTTTTTTTACAAGTTTTGTGAGTAAGCGCATTTTTTTACAGGTTAGGGTTCTATAAATCCTGAATTAACAAAGTTATTTAAGCCGTTACAGTTTTCCTTCAAAGTTCGTCACATGGATAACATCATGAATTTTTTAGATTTTTCGGGCCAGCTGTTTAGCTTTTAGAGGGAAGGGAATTATTTTAACAAAAAAATGTGCTTTAAAGTTGAATATAAATCAAAAATCGTCTTAGCAACCTCTCAATGTTTTAATTGACTTCAAAAAAGGAAGAGGTTCTCAATTCGACCGTATACAATTATAATTTTTTTTGTTTGTTCGCGGATAACTTCGTCGTTTATGAACCGATTTTGATGATTCTTTTTTTAATGAAAAGGAGATATCCCAACGGTAGTACCATGATAAAGACACTAAGATCTGATGATGGCATGCAAGAGAAATCGAGTCGAACCTTGAAGTCGGTTTTTGTTTATGTTAAAATTTTACTTGTTAAAAAAAGACCTATCTAATGATACGAGTGCCCCACACTATGGGGTAGACGTGAGAAATAAAAACATCTCCACTTTATGGTCAGGGGAGGAACCCAAAAAAAAATTCATTTCGTGAATTTATTTTAGCACTTCGTCGACGTGTTTCATCTTTCTAGCTTCTAGCACTAACCGTTTGGAAGGTAAACCAAGAACAGACGGACGGACATGACAAAACTATAACGATGCCGCGCTCCGAAGGTTCCGTACAAACTTTTTGTTTGTATTTTGTGATGCAACTAAAAATTTAAAAATAAAAGTATCCATGAATTTATATCAGTTGTCTAGTACTCATCGTACAAGCTCTCTCTAGTTCGGGACTAGAATATTACATAATTACAAGCAGACCCGGCAAACGGTTTTTGGCCTAATAAATTATTTCTAGTAAATATTTTGGTTAAAAATGAGGAATAAAAATTAAATTGAAGATCGTAGAAGACTGAAAAATTAGGGTTGTAAGTAATTTTGATTACACATCACAATAGATTTAAAAAAATGTTCAAAAAATAAACAACTGAGAGCGACACCCCATCACCTAAGTGTAAGTTATTTTTAACCGACTTCCAAAAGGAGGAGGTTCTCAATTTCATCGATGTTTTTATTATTTTTATTTTTTATGTATGTAGGTAGGTACATTGATTACTCCGTCAATTGTGGACCGATTTTGAAAATTCTTTCTTATTTTGGAGTCAGATATAATACGGTACCTACTCCTCCGAGAGCTCTTAGCCTACCTCATATGCTACTTAATGCAGCAAGTAATCGCCGTCATGAAGATGTGCTAGAAGTTTTTTATGAGCCATTGAACCTATAAATCTGTAGAGAGACACAATGCACAAAGGAATGCTTATTTAGATAACGGTGTCAAGTTAATTTGAGAGAGTACAGCCAGTCGCCAGTCTTATTGTAAAGCCGAACCGACACGCACTTAGGGGAATATATACCAAATGATGTGTATTAAATTATCTTTAATTATATATTTATTCCTTCAACACGCAAATTCATACGAGTAATATGGACTATCAGGACTTAGTATTTATACTCTTACAAATCAGTCATCGAACGATTAACTCTGCTTCAGACGACATAGGCTTGTCCCTTGTTTGTTTTGGAACAAAGATCTTCCTTAAATCAATCACAACTTTCACTAATGTACAACCCTGCAGCTTATGTACTGTAATCCCTCAAAACAGAATGATGCGTAACATTTTTCAGTGATTTTTTCGCGAAACCCTTACAGAATAAGAGGTAATTTACACATAGCCGATGGGCCAATAGGTACTCCGTACTCCATACTATCACTAGGAATTGTATAAATTAACTAGGTGAAGTACCTATGTAATGGACAATCTTATATATAAAATTCTCGTGTCACAATGTTAGTTACCATACTCCTCTGAAACGGCTGGACTGATTTTTATGAAATTTGGTGTGCATATCGGGTAGGTCTGAGAATCGACCAACATCTATTTTTATGTCAATTTTTTTATATTTTTATGGCAAAACAATGTTTGCCGGATCAGCTAGTAATATTTATATTTCATACATTGCACGGACGCCCCAGGTATCGCCTCGGTATTGTATAGAATACCTGAATGATACAGATTGCCGGTAACATCTTGTATCTGTGTGTATTTAGAAATATTTAAGTGTATTCCTCTCTGGTCTGGGTCTGATTCCATAGTACAGGCTTTGACTAGTTTGGGATTACACAGTCATGTGTAAGAATATTATTATTATTTAAGAAATAATTGTAACCAGTACAGAAGATTCAAACACAAAATATCATCAAAACCAAGAAAACATAGTTGTTAATTAAAGATATTAATGTGGGTCATTCTTTACACTTTTCTATGACAAGTTTATTATTGCGAAGTTATTTAAACAGTGTACTTATATCAGCTATGCCATACAATAAGAAACATGTGATCAACCTAATGCCGTCCACTGCTGACCTAAGGAGCGCCAGCTATCCCGGTCTTGGAAAAGGTGAGTTAAGTCTACTAAAGAGTACATGTAATGTCCTAGGTGACTTAGCCTAGGCATATTAAACCTGATGCACATATTTCTCATGGTTGAAATCAATTTACTTATTATCTAATGCTTCTCCTGTGAATAACTTCGCTTCTATACAACTAAATAAAATCGAAGTATTCCTTAGTAATTTCAAATAAACAACTTTTCACTAATGGATATGGAAGTATTTACAATACACAAAAAAATATTTTAAAAAGCTATTCTACCTAATCTCTGAAACGGTTAAACCAATATTGATGAGGCTTTTACTGGCAGATGTTGTAAGGAATAAGTAAGGCTACTTTTATTTTTTGTTAAATCTTGTAAAATGTGTGTGTCCAATAAATGTTTTTTCTTTCTTTCTTACTTCTAAGCAGCAGGGTGAAGCTAATAAATACCTGAATCAGAAGTAGGTTGTAGGATCCATAAATAGTATTTAAGATATCAACTAGATTTTTGTTTATTGTAATCAATATAATAACATGAATAAATACAATGGAATAAATTAACAAAATAACTACAGAGATCAACTGATACAGTATTTTTAAGATATGAATAGCATGGCCTGAATTAACTTTATGAATTAATTAACTTTATAGTTTTACAGCAGTTTATCCATATTACAGTGCTAGTTGGTTTGATTTTATAGCAGAACATAGACCACTTAAATTTTTGAACACACAATGAGATTCTTGTGGTGTATTAGTTTCATTAGGATTGACTAGTATAGCATGCCAGCCGGCTGCCTTTGCTCCTTTGTAATCTTTTTCAAGATCATCACCAATGTGCAGTGATTCATATGGTTTAATATCCTTCTTAGACATTTCAAGAGCACTCGTAAATATCTTTTCATCTGGTTTGCTGTATCCAACATCATATGACGTTAATATAAAGTGAAACTTATGAATTAAATCTAGATTTCTCATGATCTCATTCAGTCGTGGATCAAAATTGGATATCACACCAATTTGAACATTCAATGATTTTTTAATAACATCAAGTAGTTCGTTGCCACCGTCTGCGACACACCAGCATTTTGACGTCTTATATTCATCAATTAGTTTATTAGCAATAATATCTAAATTTGTAGCAACAGGCACATGATCTTGTAACGTCTTTTTTACTACTTCAGACCACCACTTCTCATATGATATTGAGTTTTTACCGTAATTTGGATACTTCCGCCACATGTCTTTGATATTTTCACTTAATTTTATCTTAACCTCGTCTTCAGATCCAACAAATCCATAATCTTGGGCTATTACAGTATAATATTGCCATGGAGGTAGTTTAAATTTTAATAAGGTGTTTGTAGCGTCTAATGTGATTAACTTTATACCTTGTAAACTCATAATTAGCACTTTGTAATTTTTTGTTCACTTCACTTCACTTCACTTCTTCATTGTGGCCTTTGTGGAGATGTAACCACAATTTCGCCAGTAATTTTTTGTTGATCGATTTGTAAAAACAAATTTGGACATTGACAGCTGACAGTGACACACAGTGACACTTAGTAACTTGTAGTCTTTTCTCAAAATGTTTTACGGCTGGCAATAATATCACCTGTGCAACAGGAACATTTTGATTTAAAATGGTTTTCGATAAATTGATGTATCAATTAATGTTCAAATATTATTAATTAAAACTTGTAACATAAATATATTCAAACATAAGCCAGTGTTAACAAGTTTCTTTTAAATATTCTTGAAAGTTTTTAACTGTTTTAAAGAAAAATAAAATTAAAAATTGATTTAATCAAAATTAAACTTCAAAACAAAAAATACCATCATATACCTGCTCATTTCTTTCTCTCAGCAGGTATCACTTTTTGCCATATGATTAATAAACTTGGTGAAAGATTAACATTTTTCGTGTTTGGAGTCAAGTGGAAGTCAGCCTCCCGAGCCCTCTCTGCCGCCTTTTTCTTGACTGACCATGAAGCGTAGTGCAGTGAGGACCCGAAGCTGCGTTGCCCAGGCGGTGCAAACCACTAGCGTGTGCTGGGCCGAGTCCTCGCTGCAATAGCAGTGGTGACTGGCGGGACTCCGTTCCTTCCTAGCGACCGAGTGCAGGTACTTCCCGAAGCAACCGTGCCCGGAACTGGACGTGCGTCAGTCGGAAAGAAAGGGTCCCGTGCTGCCGCCCTGCCCACTCGAGGATGACCGACTGGAGAGCCTCCACGGCGGCAAAGCCAGCGGGTGGAGTCTCCAGCCGGGACGGCCAGCGAACCATGGTGGCTCGACGAGCGGCTTCACGCCACTCGCGTATCTCTTCGGGCGGAGGGCGAAAGCCGTTCTCTGTCCGGAAGTCAGCCGTCCGCCGATAAACTTCGACGAGCACTTCCGCCTCCAAATCCCAAGGGGGAGTTCCGGCCAAGGCGCACACTGTCTCAGTCGACAAGGTGCGGTAACCGCGTATGCCTCTAACAGCCAATATCCTCTGCCCTATTCTGAACCGTCAGAGCCGCCACCCACACCGGTGCACAATAAAGCGCCATCGACTGGACAACCCCCATGTAGAGCCGTATTATTGTGATGCTGGCTCCACCCAAATTGGGCAAAAGTCGACCAAAGGCAGAGGCAGGGTTGACCAGCTACCAGCAGCAACCTACCGTCGACGATCATCCCAGATACTTCATCTGAGTCGGAACCTATACGAGGACTGAGTTGACCACGATAGAGGCGCCACGCCAGGGGAGCGGACCACGACGGGGCCCATGGAACATCAGGGCTTCAGTCTTATCTAGGGCCACCCGTAGGCCCAGCGCCCAATCACCAAAGATCCCTGATGCACCTAAATGGCAGACTATTAAATGCGTTGGTGATGTCGAACGACAAAGTCAACAGCACGCCGCCACAGCCCACTGCCTCTTCGGTCACAGCCCTCAGGCGCAACACGGCGCCGACCGTCGAACGCCCTTCGTAGTTGAGCATCCGACAGGACGGGCCCCACCTTGCAGAGGTGCCGGACGATACAGGCCTTTCCCTATCCTTGCTGGCCTCGTCCAGCAACATGATGGGCCTATAAGCCGCCACCGAATCGGTAGGGATGAGACCGCGGGTATAGTTTGCTAGTAGACCTATCATAGGTGACTCCCTCAGCAGTGAACACGGTGTCTGGATGGCGAGTGATGGAGGAAGTGGTTAGCCTCTCCGATCACCGGGATATCGTATTCGATGTGTCTCTCCGCCGCTATGGCCGCCCACGCAAAGACAGAGAACCTCCGCGACGATGGTCCCTTAAGCGTCTCAACCGAGATAGGTCATGGCCGCACTGCGGTTTCGAGACGAAACCTGTCACTGCCAGCATTGATCTCCTTCTGTGAGGAGGTTATGCTTCAGAAGTAGTCTGCAGAGTGGGATCAGAAAAGGGGTGATCCCGCCCGAAGGAGGCGGCGCTAAAGGGTTGCTGCGGACACATCTTGGGGTAACGTGACCGCTGCAAACAACCGGATACAGGGAACACGAACCTGGTGCAGTCCGGGGGATGTCGTCTAGGGCGGGGCGCTATGCCGCCTTTTACTGTTTAGAACGGTGAGAGACGCGATAGTGGCTGAGGTGACCGTGGTCATCCCGGGATATAATTCAGTTTATGCGGTGAGGCAGGTAGACTCCAGAATGCTGATGCGTTCCTGGAGCTTCTCCCGACTGCCGAGGTAGGCTGTCGCGGGCTTTAGTGGGTGCGCCGGTTTTCTGGCAGTCCCAGACACCCTCTTCGTCTACTCTACTTAAAAAAAACAATAGGTACATCTCAATATCACAATTTAAAATAAGGTCAGAAATCGACTGCGGTATGTCCTGGCTCCGCTACTACTTCACATCACAGCCGATCTTCGTTTACAACGACTAAAACTAGATATTATCTAGTAACAATATATCGGTTGCTAGTTGTTTCACAGCTTCATGTCAAAAGTTGCCAAATTTTGATCGGTGGGGACTCGGCTTAAAATAACTGAAAATAATATAATCATAGACGTACATTTTTCTTTTCTTCCTCTTCTACTCTCTTTAAATTTGTTTAATTTTGTTTCCAGATAAACTTTTACTGACTGCTAGTGTTATTTTGAAGATAGATCCCATAAAAACTAATTTGCCTTGAGACACATTCACTTTCTAAAATGCATATTTGTAAGGAGTTTTCACATCTGGCAAGACTTAAAACTGCTGCGCGTCCATGTCAAGTGAGTTTCATCTGTGTAATACGGGATCAATATAAATTAAAAATGCGGAATCCTCACTAAGAATAATGGTATTTGTGATCAAGTCTTGTTAAATATACCAATATAATACTTTTGTACATCCGTATACGTTTCCAAACGACCTTAGGATTCACCAAATTCCGAATCATTCTAAATACATCTCAGCGAAGAGAAAATGACCGAGCCATCCTTTATCTACGGCGTGAAGTGTTGTACGTAATATGAA
This sequence comes from Diaphora mendica, assembly GCA_949125395.1. Taxonomy (NCBI): domain Eukaryota; kingdom Metazoa; phylum Arthropoda; class Insecta; order Lepidoptera; family Erebidae; genus Diaphora; species Diaphora mendica. The sequence goes on along the minus strand of OX421312.1, from coordinate 6,024,702 downwards.
TACTTGAAGGTGCATTATGTAGTGTGCTCATTTGATTCTTGCGTCAGTACAGTGTATTGAGTCGTTTGGAGTTAACGGGTTTATTATGTGGAGGAGATGATGTGGTCAATAGCGGTGGCCGCGGCCGCAGTTGTGACGGTGTTGAGTGTACGCGGAGAGCAGGTATTGCTACTGGATACCACTACAGAAGCTACGCTCGGCTGGACTCGGTTTCCCTACGGCGCACAGGCTAGTACACCTGGTTGGCTGGAGGAATCTTACACGAATTTTGAAAAACAAATCAACTGGCGCTCATACGTAGTCTGTGATGTTGCACATCACAATGTCAACAACTGGCTCTGGACGCCTTTTATCGAGCGTAGAAATGCAAACCGAATTTATATTGAGATTAAGTTTACTATTAGAGATTGCTCATTGTTCCCTGGTAATGCTTTGAGTTGTAAAGAGACATTCAGCTTGTTGTATTATGAGTTTGATGTTGCTACACGCGAACAACCTCCTTGGGAGCCTGACAGCTACAAACTTGTAGGTCGTATAGCAGCAGGTGAGGGCAGGTTCAATACTAATTCAGAAGTGGACATTAATACGGAAGTAAAAAGTATTGCAGTAACAAAGAGAGGTGTTTATTTTGCCTTTAGAGATCAGGGAGCCTGTATATCAATTTTGGCTGTAAAAGTTTACTACATAACATGTCCGGAGGTTACAATAAACTTTGCCAGGTTTCCTGCAACACCAACTGGGCGTGAGGTTACTGTTATAGAGCAAGCAAATGGAACATGTGTGGAGAATGCTGAGATTGCTCCAGGGGAAGCTCCCCCAGTTTATTTATGCAAAGGTGATGGTAAGTGGACTTTACCGAGTGGCTCATGCAAATGCCGAGCTGGATTTGAGTCGGATCTAAACAATCAAGTTTGTAATGAGTGTCCACCGGGGAAATTTAAATCCCATACTGGTGATGATCCTTGTGTGACTTGCCCTGATTATTCTGAGTCTACAGCATTTGCTGCTGCTGAGTGCAAATGTGTACCAGGATTTTTTAGAGCCAAGAAAGACCCCAAACACATTCCTTGCACTCAACCACCTTCGGCTCCTGTTAACTTAACTGTAACATTTGCAGATCAATTTTCAATATCCCTTGCATGGCAGCCACCACATAAAACAGGAGGACGCAATGACATCACATACCGTGTATTTTGTTCCAACTGTGGTCCAAATGTAGAGTACAGGCCTGCTGCCACAGTATTAAATAGCACCAGAGTTACTGTCATGGGTTTGGATCCAGTAACAGAATATAAATTTCAAATTTTTGCTGAAAATGGTGTAACAGAATTGACTGGTGAAGAACCTAAGAAAACTGAGATAACTGCTGTCACTGAAGCCTCTGTAGTTAGTGTAGTGTCTAAACTACGTGTTTTGAGTGTAGAAAGTGATAAATTATTATTGGCCTGGAACCCACCACCAATAGATTTGACTGATCCTGATGATGCAATAGAAAGTTATGAAGTGAAATGTTATCCTAAAGACAAATTAGACAAGAGTGCAAATGCCACACTTAAGATTACTAAAGAACCACATGTAACTATAAATGGTCTCAAGAGAGACACTGAGTATGGTATACAAGTTAGAGCAAAGATGAAGCGTGGCTGGGGTGAATTTAGCAGTACAGTATATGCGCATACTGGGTCTGTGCTAGAAACTACTTTTGTTGGTGATGAAGAAGGTGCCCAGGTGCGACTGGTTGCCGGTGTCATGGTGGCAGTTGTAGTCCTATCTGTTGTAGCTATAATTGCTACTGTATTATTTTTACGTTCCCGTACTGATGATGAATGTGACAAAAAGCAGCCCAGTGACTGTAATGCCCTTAACTATAGAAATGGTGAAGTATACACAGGACCAGAGCGACCAGCAAAAACAAGCAGCAATGCCACTACGCCATTATTTGCCGGCACAGGATCACGGACATATATTGATCCACATACTTATGAAGACCCTAACCAAGCAGTAAGAGAGTTTGCACGTGAAATTGATGCATCGTGCATTACTATAGAAGCAATTATAGGTGGTGGGGAATTCGGAGATGTTTGCCGAGGAAAGTTAAAGCTGCCAGCCAGTTGCGGACAAGAAATCGATGTTGCTATCAAAACTCTTAAGCCAGGATCGACAGAGCGAGCAAGACGCGATTTTCTTGCCGAAGCCTCTATAATGGGACAGTTTGAACATCCAAATGTAATTTTTTTACAAGGTGTTGTTACTAAATGCAACCCTATAATGATAATAACCGAGTTCATGGAGAACGGATCCTTAGACACATTCTTGAGAGCCAATGATGGTAAATTTCGAGTAGTACAGCTAGTTGGCATGCTACGAGGGATAGCTACGGGAATGCAATACTTGTCCGAAATGAATTACATACATCGAGATCTAGCCGCACGCAATGTACTTGTGAATTCACAGTTGGTGTGCAAAATTGCAGATTTCGGTCTCTCTCGGGAGATAGAGTCCACAGCAGATGGAGCATACACAACCCGTGGTGGGAAAATTCCGGTACGGTGGACTGCACCAGAAGCCATCGCTTTCAGGAAGTTTACGTCGGCCAGTGACGTTTGGTCGATGGGTATAGTGTGTTGGGAGGTTATGAGTTTTGGTGAGAGGCCATACTGGAACTGGAGTAATCAAGACGTAATTAAGTCCATAGAAAAGGGATACCGGCTTCCGGCACCAATGGACTGTCCTGAAGCAGTTTATCAGCTAATGCTGGACTGTTGGCAGAAGGAACGTACCCACCGTCCTACATTTGCGAGTATTGTGAAAACCTTAGATAAGCTTATTCGCTGTCCAGACACGCTCAGAAAAATTGCACAGAATCGTTCTGCAGACCCACTGGCAGGTGACACACCTGACCTGATTCAATTCTCATCTGTTGAGGAATGGCTGGAGTGCATTAAAATGTCTCGCTATATTGAGAAATTTCGTGCAGCAGGCATCGCTGATATGGACGCGGTAGTGGACCTTACAGTGCATCAACTTGCCTCTCTAGGTGTGACACTGGTTGGCCATCAGAAGAAGATAATGAACAGCGTGCAAAGTATGCGCGCTCAAATACGCGGGAGTGGGCCCTATGGCTTTCTTGTTTGAGTGAAACTCAGTGTTAGTGATAACCAGTGGACTTGATCTCGACACGTAACAACATTAGCAGTGATCTTTAATGATAACAAATGATGCATTTTGTATATTTTTCTAAAAAACTGCCATAGAGTTTAGATATAGGAATAAAAAAAGAACTTCTTTTCATAGTAATGTTTAAGGAAGTTTGTCTATTTTACTGTACGGTTTACATTTTTTTTAACTATTTTTATTACACTGTTGTAACTGATAATTTCTAGACATTACTAAATCCTTAAAATGCAACTGTTGAAACTTCATAATCATATAGATTTACTATACAACGAATATTAATATGACAAAACAACCGATTTATTTTATTAATCGGAAATTTATTTTACTCTGGTCTAATAGAATTAGGTAACTAAATTTATTTCATGAAAATAATGAATTATGGTGATAAAATTATTTTTAATTCATTGCTTCACAGTGTAATATATCTACATGACAACATTGAGTATTTATGTAGACTGATGTATGTTGTGATTATTATTTTAATTTTATGTAGTTGTAAACTTTGATACATTCTATTTATGCAATTAAAGCTTATTTTATAAGTTTCCATGACACAAATTCAATACAAAAGAATGAGTACACAAACTAGATTCCAGGTAAAAATATATAATAATAAGATGTTTCTAAATTGTAGTTAGCCAATTTTTCTGTAATCTTTTGGAAAAATATTATGTGTATATTCAAGAAAATCTTCATTGACGAAATTGTATAAATGTGCTTCGGAAATGTGTCTCATTTGTGATAGGATTAACATGTATGGTATGTTCAGCATATCTATTGTATATTGATGTTGCTAGCCAAATCAGAACTTAGCCATTGTGGGTCATAAGTAGGTTTATTAAAATCGCTGTAAAACCTATAGAAATTCAGAAAGAATGCTATAAAGAAAACAGATTTTCTGGTTAATGAACCTCAAAAATTGTGATTGAACTGAAGTACTTAATTAAGTTAATAATACATAATATTACTAAAAATACACATACTCATTTATATGTATTGTTTCTTACATCACATGTATATAAGGCTGAACAATTTAGTGTTTTTTTTTTGTTTTATGTCATTCGAAATTTGTTTCAATTATTTTTTATTATTAATTTTCGATTTTTCATTTGGAAATGGGGAATACGTTACGCCAAAATTTATGATGAAGATACATGGTGAATCAAAATACTTAGATAAAAATAATCAAATTGAGCCTCATAATTGAAGACAATTATAATTATTTTGTTATCCTTTTGTTAAAGTGTGGTTATGTTATACAAACTGTCTGTATGTATGTATGTAGTAATACTGCCTGTTTATGATATTAGGTATAACATTAATTTCTGCAACTTTAAAAAAATGGAACAAATCAATTCATCTGTACACCTATTGAAATGCCAATCTAGTTTTAAGGCTTTGCTTCCAGCTTGTGATGCAATGCGATTGTATAGTTGTTATGCTTAGCGGGCTAACATGCTGAGCGAAGATGACAAACATCTAAGAGTTGACAGACTTATGTATTTATAGTCGGAATAATCCCTAAACATATTAAATGGCGAGAGTTCGCTTATTCAATCAAAAATTAGATGTTTCTGTCATCCATGTGTTGATTTGTAATTTATAAGGATTCATTTCATATTTTTGTACTTGGATCTAATATTAAAGGCAGCTCTTCTGTTTATATTCATGATTAATCATTAAAATTGCTCAATTCCATTTCATTGTACATTTACATTGGTAATTTGATAGACTTAGGCATTCCAGTTAGGCAGCTCTAAGGAATTTAATAATGTTTTGCATTTGACTAAAGGCGTGTCCTTTACGTGCAAGGATTTGGCACTAAAATTTGTGTGCTGATCTTATTACAAAGGTTATGATAGTAGAAAGAAATCAGACCTCTAGTAATATTGAGGTTGAGGAAAATTGTCTTGTTTACTTGTTTCGTTATTTACAGGCAGCTAAAAAACGTAATGAGTTTGGCATCCTTTATGCAAATTATTTGAAGCTTTAGTTCGTCATTAAATGTTATTTTTACAAAAATGCACGGTAAGGTCAGGTAGACGAACCAGTTAGCGTGTGTTTTGCATTCTAAATATGTACCATAATCCGGCCCGCGCTAGTCTTTATAAATTTCATTTCGAACTTCACGATGTCTTGTTGCCTAAATCGTTTGGCACTGCGAGTTTATTAATGTTTATTATTTGCTTCCTTTTTATATAAATTTGTTTAATGAATTCGGATACATGTTAATATTTCTACCAACTATTCGTCTTAAGAATGCGTGGTAGCCTCCTTGTTTGCCGTGAGGGACTTGTAACTTTAAGAGTGTAGTACTAATAAATACCACCTATTTGCTAGATGCAAATATAATATTCATTTCAAGTTATTTAATTGTTGTTTATATAAATACTTGTGGCCATCTATCTTTTATAGTTTATCTAACACTTCTGCCCAAGAATATTGGTCTAGTGTATCTACAAAGCTGAAACTTAAAATTGTGAAAGATGCAATTTGTCACTAATAATTAAATGACAAGGCCGTACAAAGTAACGAAGGAGGCAAACAAGTAATCATAGGTAAACGATACCAATACGTTAATATACTTTCAGTACCAAAGACGAAAGGCAACTAGTCATTTAATCTTTAGTACTGTTTATATTTTTAGTTAGGGATTGTAGGTATAAAATAATTATATAGTTCAAAGGACAATTAATAAAAGGAAATCGAGATATATTTATTCGACAACAATCTTGGCGTATGTCTACTAACATTTTACCTGAACAATTTTTTCTAGTAGTGTTCTCAAAGTATTAAATTACCTACTCATTTCAATTGTTGTTTGTGACGTATAAATAAACAGAGACCACAGAAATGCTATTATTTTTGTTACCAGCTTTTATATAACTTAGTACTCGTACAGTAAGGTTATAAACCGCTAGCCATGTTTTCCCATCGTCCCAATGAATTCTTTGCTGACGGACTGTACTATTCAGCCGGACCATAAAAGTCAATAATATCCCTGTTTTTACCGTTTAGCTTCGTTCCCAGTCTGAAATTGGTTCGTGCGATCTTCCTGTTTTGTGTCACAACATCGTCTCTTGTATATTTTCAGTATGCCTTATAAGCCCTGGAATGACTAATCTTCATCAGTATAGTGGTCTGCTCTAAGAGTATTGCCTATGTACAGATGCTTTAAGTGTAACGTTGATAACTAAACAAAACCACAATTTACCAAGATACTAGAGGTATTACGTCATCCGTGTGTACATTGTCGAGTCCAGGTCTTTTTTACATCTTTTCGGAAATAAAGGCTACACCTTGTCCACCAGTTGCTACATTTGTTTCACTTAAGGTACTCCGTAGATCGAATAATGATCATCTAAATAGTTTTATTCTATTTAATCATATCTTGTCTTTGTTAGGGTTTTAAGTAACATGAGTTACTTGATATCTATACATGGTGATAAATGTACTATGAGCGTTATCATTCTTTATAATAAATAATTGTTGATTTTTATGTATGTTATTTCGATGGTTATTATAACAGTAATAAGTCCAGCCCACAAATCTTGTCTGTGTCTTGTATTTTGAATATAGTTAAAACCAGATGAAACGCATCTTGTAAAGCACGAATTGCTCGAAGACGAAAGACTAAGCCAATAACCAAGAAGTTTACCTTTCGTGTAAAAAATAAATAATAGTCATTGAAAATAAACTGAATATATTTGAATTCTTGTCATTATACCGTATGCTTGATTGATTTCATTGAGTTTTTTTAAACTATTACCAAAGCGTCATTTTATGTCTGCAGGTGAAAAATGACACAGAAAATCAAAGAATTAAAAAAAAAAAAATATTTACCCTAAATATTAATTTTTAACGTCTTCCATGAAATTGGTTTTATTATAGTTTTATCTGAGTTGATACGATATTAACTAACGCATTAGTTTACTTCTGACTGCGTCTGCGTTTTAAAAAGATTATACTTTACAATTTATCTAAAAACGTTTGTCTAAACAGCGGCTCCAACATATTGTATTTTCAGATGTATTCAAATAACTTCAAATACTTTAACGTCCTATCAGTTATTAAAAACAGATTTCATAATTTAAAAGTTAAGTGATAGACAGACTATTTTGAGCTCGAGACATTACTCTAAATAATCGTATGTCGGTTCACCCCAAGAACCCTAATCTAAGAAACTAATCGATAAAACTACTTAACCAATAATCTTGCCGTACTTAAACAGTGTTTTAATGTTCTGAAATATTTTACATTGATTTATTATTTTGTGTACTTTTAAGTATCTCTATATTTAGTAACAAATAATTTCATGGTCATGCACCCTATTATTTACACATTAAATAAAGTGACTGAATCTGTACCAGTAAGCACAAACTGATCATGACGATTTTTGTTATTCAAATTAATTTTATTGTTTTAAAATTTTATGCTCTCGACTACTTAATTTAATGAACTCTTCGTTAACTGTCTTATTCATTGTGTATTTCCACTTTGCTGTGATCTTATGTATTTATAGTAGCTAGAAATGCCTTCATGCCACGAAACACACCAATTACATAGTGAATATAGTACTTAGAGTAATTCTAGCGTACCTGCATGAATTTTTGATATTCCTTTGTCATATTTACACGATTTACTATATATTCCAGTTTTTAAGGCAACAGTAACATCTTGCAAACAGAAATAAGCTGATGTTAGCCTTTGTCGTCAATAGCAATAAGTAGATTAATATAAAATAGGAATAGAATGAATAACAAAAATTCATGTGTGCAAAATTTACATGAGACGAGGTTGTCAAATATGAGATGATGGGGAGAAATAACAGATCGATATCATTCTATTGAGATGTTCGTCGAATCTAGATAAATTGACATCAATGTCATATATGACAACCTTTCCACTATAAAACAAAACACCAAACCGATCATTTAATAGTTATAATCGATATAAAATAATGTTTATTTACTTGCTATACGTAAATAACTAGGTAATATAAATAAAAGTCAGAAGTTTTGATACTTTACGGTAATGGAAACATTGAGGAAATATGTCCAGTTTGTAATAGAATAATCCACTCACACTGTTGTTTTAACGCATACATTTATTGGGTACAAATGGGGAATAAAATTGCCAAGTTATTCGCCATTTGAATCTTAGCGTAATCATTAACATACATAATAAGATTTATATCATATGCGATAATACCTTATTTATTAAGAATAACAAAAGATGCCTAGATTAAACATCTGTAACACATCTAAAACATTGATGGACACGTTCCATCACGGCCATCACGAAATGAAAACTGTCACAAAATGTGTTCTCTAACTAAACTGCGCTGGTATTTTAATATATTAATTAATATCAAAGCGACTCATTTTGGTCTTACGATTTTGTTTTTTTTTTAGTTTTTTTTACAATATACAAATCTTAACCTAAACACAAAAACCTATCTTAGGTTTATGAGTGCTTAGCGAATCGCCGCTAGTTAATTACATAGGTTCTGAGATATTTTACAATATGTGATTCACTTGTTGCGATTATTCAAATACAAGTCAAAAGTAAATCAAGTAAATCTATACACATTATTTGAAAAGTTAACATTCATAAAAAAGCCAATATCAAATTGTCAATAATGTGATTGTGTTCAATATGATGACGTTAACTAGATATTATAACATGTGACACAAGGTGATCTCGAAATTTTACCCCCTTGAAATACATTTTACTTCTTGACAATTTAATGATTCCTGCTTTATTGGCTCTGCGATAAAAAGCTCCTAACTTTAGGCAAGCATGGGTATGTATAATATTATGGCGAAATGTTTGCCAAGAAGTTTATAGCAGACAGCTATTAGCACAGACAGACTTAAGAGACAAAATAAAGAAAATAGAAAAAAAAAGAAATTTTCTACTTTCGCAGTAAATCCCTTCTTTGCTCGCTGACACCCTAAATAAAAATCCCTAGCTTTTACCGTTTAAGCTGAGTTTTGTGCAGAAAATGTCTGCTCAAACATATTTTGTGTCTAGACTGATTGTTTTCGTAAACTGACATCACTATTGTACGGATTTATTTATATTGCAGAGTTACTGGTAATATGTAGCGATCCCTTTACGTATTAGGGTTTTAGCAAACTAAAAACAATAAAAACAACCATTAAATACGCAAGTATTTGTTTTAAGATCACTTTGAAGTAGCGTGATCAACTTTTCTTAAAAAAATGAGTTTTTTTATTTTATTTCCAAAACGGCACATTTTTTATTCATTTACCCGAGGGCAATTTGATAGCTAATGGCTCTACTATCACCCCTTAAAGCTACACATTACCAGTAACCCTGTATACAGATAGAAGAAAAGTAACATAAAAAAAATTGTTCACCTTCATTTATTTAGTTCAAAATTATTGAGAAAGGGTATAAGGTAAATGAAAAGGTAATATGGTTTTTAATACATTTTTGCGATAACTAAGCTAAACCAAAAACTATGAATGCATGAGTGGGCAAGAAAATCCGTGCCTAGTATTATACCTAGCTAAAACAAGGAGCTAATATTATGCAGGGTACAAATCTGTTTCTGTTAACTTTAAAATACCAGCGTAGATTAGTAAGCTCGGTACCCCTATATGTGATACGCTCGTAAGCCATATACTTATGGATAAATTAGTTTAAATTGCTTATGCAAACAAATTAGATATAATTTTTATGAAACAAACAAGCAATGGGAAAACGAAACAGTAGTAAGTAACACCAATCATAGCCTAATTAATTGTAATACATAGAGTGATGTTAGATTTTATTTATAAGTATTCTTTTATATAGATTAAACGGGTGGCACGCTGTTGGCCGTTTGTTCGGCACGATTATATTTTGTGCGCCTGTGGTATACAGAGATAGTTATAAAATTAGCGCAGTTTTAAATCTTTACTATGAATCAGTATAGTGAAAGAAACGAAAATGTAAGCTTGGCTATAATTTATGTAATAAACTATTAATATTTAAATTGAGGGTTTTTATATATTTCCCGGTAGTCATCGAATTTATCTAAATGCCCACCAGTTCTTGACTCAGACCTTCCGTGCTACAGCTTTTTATTTTACTAGGAAAATCAGTGCCGAATTAAGCCAGCGCGGGGCCTGTAGCAAATTCGGCCAAGGGGCCCTTGGTTTGTTTTAGGTTCTCAAGTTTAAGTATTTCGGACATTTAACACACGATTGACATCTTTTTTTATGGAATAGGGGGGGCAAACGAGCAGACGTATCGCCTGATGGTAAGCGATGACCGCCGCCTATGGCCACACGCAACACTAGAGGCGTCACAAGTGCATTGCCGGCCTTTGTGGGATGGGGAGGGGGATGAGGGGATCAATTTTCCAATCAACAAGCCAACACCACGCATCACATGTCCATACCAGGTTAACCTGTTGCTTCTCAACTTTCCATCCAGTGGTGCTACTTTCAGGCTTCCTTTAATGTAGTCATTCTTCACTTTATCCATTCTAGTCACACCACAAATGCATCTCAACGTTCCCATTTCAGATACATGCAGGCATTTTTCATCCGTTTTCTTTGTTGGCCAACATTCAGATCCATGCAGGACCGCAGGTCTAATTTATATTTTGTCTCTTTAACGTTAAAGGGAACTTGGGATCGCTAATAGTTTCTGTTACCTGCCGCCACTTCTTCCATCTGCATTGACTCGATGTTGCGCAGACCTATTTCGTCATTATTTGGTAACAGCGCACCGAGGTAACTACTTGAAATCGATGCAGACCGAAATCGCTGTTCCATGACACGGCAGCAAGACCGGAAAGACCACCGAAATCGCAAAACAAGCATTCGGTTTTAGTTATGCAGATTTTCAAGCCAACAATCTCTAGTCTTTGCTGCCATGTCTCTAGTCTGCACCGGACCTCGGACGCGTTATCACCGAACAACACAATGTCTTCTGCAAATAGCATGTACCATGGTGCCTCCTCCTGTATGTCCGATGTCAAAGCATCTATTACCAGTAGGAAGAGGTATGGGCTAAGAGCCGATCCCTGGTGAAACCAACAGAGACACTGAATTGGTCGGTGTTTCCCGCAGCCGATCGAATCAATGCCACATAATTAGCAGGCACTCTTTCTTATTTCAAAGTCCACTACAAAGCTTCTCGGGGCACCTTATCATACGCTTTTTCTAGATCAACAAACACCATATGCAAGTTTTATTAATATATTATCGAATTGCGAATGTGGCACCTGTTGGCACGGCAAAAACCCAAATTTGTTTCGACTTATTGCACTTTCCTCTCTCACTCTTCTCTCAATAACTTTCTCCCAAACTTTCATACTATGTGGAATGAGCTTTATTCCTCTACGAGCTGTTGCCCGCGGCTCCGCCCGCGTGTATGTCGGTTATCGCGACAAATAGTAGCCTATGTGTTATTCTGATATATAAGCTATATTACTGTAAATTTTCATCCAATCCGTTCAGTAGTTTTGCGTGAAGAAGTAAATAACATACAAACTCATACTTTTGCCTTTATAATATTAGTGTGATGATGATAACTGCCACATTCAATCATCTCCTTTGTTTTTAAAGATGGGCACAAGCGAACTTAAACACCGTTCATTCGGGATTACCTAATGGCATGCAAGATATTTTACGCTTATCTAAACTTATTTCTTCTTACGGTCAGACAGGCGTTGGAGCGCGGGGCCCCCCAAATCGCGGGGCCCTTAGCATTTGCTACTCTTGCTACGTGGCTAATTCGGCACTGAGGAAAATATCTAATACTAAATATTTTTATTAAATAATACATATTTTGTTAGAACAGTAGTATAGTTGTTCCCAAGTTTAGATATTGTTTTCACGTGGCAATAACTTGGTCCGACCTGCGAATCGAACCAATCAAGAACAGCAGTCGCATACGCTACCACTGCCCCGTCGAGGCAGTCAAATGAGCAGTTTTAGAATTAAAAACAAGTTTTAACAGTGCTCCCAAAGTATAAGGTAAGAGCACCAGTAGATGACCCCTTAAGGTAACAAAGTTTCTTTTTTTCACGCTTTACCTGAATTTTATTCCGATTTCAATCAGTTTTTCTTTGTAAATTCTGATAAAGTATTTTATCTAATCATAGGCAATGTTTTTTCATACGTATTTAAGCGTTTCTGGATATTCTTCCCCTAAGGGTCTGCAGCTAGTCTATCTATATACAGTGTGTGTGATAAAAACGTGTCCGGCATATTTTTAAATTTTGGAATGCAATTTACAAAACTAAATATTAGGCTAAATAGAACAATCTTTTGCCTAGAATGCCTTGTAAAAAACATAAAATTTCCCTCCAGTTTTCCTTGTTAAAAATATTATTTTTTACAATGAGTGCCGCGTACGCTTCCTGATTTGAAGCTGTGTTTATCTGTACTCATCCTAAAGGAACTAAAATGTCCCGTGACTAGGCCGCCCATTATATGAAAAAGTCCAAGGCCTTCATGAGCAAGTGAGTAAAGAGATATTGATTGATTGAGATATGTTTTATTCACAAACAAAAACCGTCGATAACTTACCAGATTGTGGCAAATCGAAAAAGACGTCTGTTGCAGAGGATAAACGGATTGTGCAGCTCTTTGCCAGGAATCCTTTATTATCACTTCGCTCTGGGCAGGAAAAGTTCAAGAAAAAGGGTTTAATCATATCATTTGACACCATCAAAAGGCGTTTAGTTATAAATGGCGTGAAATATCGAAGCACTGTAAAGAAGCTCTCCTTTCTGAAACGCATACTGAAAAAAGGCTGCATTGGGCGTGCGAAAACAAAGACCGTGATTGGGACAAGATCATTTTTTCTGATGTAGTTTCATTTTAGGCAGGCGGTTACTCGACTCAAGCTTGGACTACGGCTAACAATAGACTAATGGTACGAACCGTGAAACACCCTTTAAAGGTGCATGTTTGGGGATGCTTCTCAAAAAAGGGTTTTGGAAATTAACACTTGTTTACCGGTACTTTGAATGCTGAGATGTCGAAATTTACGAAAAAGCATTATTGCCGTCGGCTAAGAAGATGTTTCCACACCAAAATGATTTCTGGGTTCTGCAAGAGGATAATGATCCTAAACACCGAAGTCGGCTCTGCACCACTTGGAAAGCAGAACATGGAATTAACGTATTGGATTGGCCCTCACAGTCTCCTGATGCCAATCCAATTTAAAATGTTTGGGCGTGGACGAAGCTAAAAACTAATGACAAAAAATGTCGTGAACGTCGCTGAACTTACTCGTAAACTGAAGTCCGCGTGCAGCTATGCTGAAAAATTGGTGGAAAGTATGCCGCGAATATGCCAAGCGATTATGGACAATAATGGAAATTGGACGCCGTATTAATATTAAGCATCAAACAGCAATAAAAGACTTCATCATCAGCCTATCGCAGTCCACTGCTGGACATAGGCCTCTCCAATTGCACGCCACTTAGTTCGATCCTCGGCTTCTCGGCTAATAAAAGACTTAGTTGATAACAATTTATCGTTAAATATTTCTAAGATTTTCATTAAATTTTGCCGGTCACGCTCTTTTCGTACACAGTGTATGTATACTATTGTGGCGACAGAGCGCCGTCCTGTCGCGCCATGCGTACGTACGTCCATTCGCTGCCCTAGTAAACAAATTATGAACGGAATCTCAGCGCGCGCACGTATTTATATAAACTGTCACTAAGCGATAATCGTTCTCTCTCACTCAATTATATCACTCTCTCACTCACGCGTAAATTCAAGCTCGCTGGTACAGCCACGAGTTGTATGCCAATTTTGTGTATATATTAAAGTGCATTTTAGCAAATAAATAAGAAAAGTCGTAACCTCCTCCGAGTTTCACTACTATCCTATCTACGGATCAAAGGCTAACAGCTGGGCCGGTTAGGATAGTGAACCACCACCTCTCCCTGGTATTTAGGCTACGGATCAAAAGCTAAAACAGCTGGGCCGGCCACATACCTATATCCCAGTACCTACACTCTCAGCCAGCTGGCATAGCGTGTAGGACCAAGTTATAGGCAAACTATACGGGTCAGCAAGTACACAGCTGTCCCGAAATTGGTGACCCCGAACCCAAACAAACGCTCCTTCGCATTCACGGCGACGACTCGGCGGCGTAACTACTGGCGAGACGTCGTTCGGCTGACCGAGTGTACATACCTATCGCACAGCCGACGCGTCGTACCTACCTTCTCGCCGCTAACGACGCATCAAGCGCAGTATCTACCACTACTGTCCACGTGTACCTACAGCCATGACGAATGAAGCGAACACAGAATTTAGCGATACCCAGGTAGTTACGATTCAGAGCGACGTAGCCACAATCTCGCTGCCTGCACGTCTACCACCATTTTGGCGCCAAAACCCACGACTATGGTTCGCGCAGTTTGAAGCCGCCGTCGCTGCAAGTAAAATCGGAGAAGAACAGAAATTCAATTTAGTTGTCCCGCTACTCGGCTGCGATGACCTCGAACAAATCGCCGACATTATATTAAATCCACCTGCTACAGGGAAATACATAACGTTGAAGAACAGACTTATATCCACGTATCAAGAATCAGACCATCGTCAGTTACAGAAACTACTTTGTGGTCTAGAACTTGGAGACTCAAAACCTAGCCAATTACTACGTAAAATGCGTGAACTCAGCGGCAAGTTATTAACAGACGAGGCGTTACAAGTAATATGGCTTAAACAATTACCTACACAGATCCGCGGCATCCTAGCCATCAACAAAGAATCTTCACTTGAAATCCTAGCTGCAATGGCCGACAGAATGTTAGAACACTTCGAACCCGCAATCACTGCTGCCATTACAACCACTACGTCGTGCCAAAGTAAAGAAAATAATAATACGGAAACAGGAAACCTCCAAATCAACCTACTTACAAAACAAATCGAAAAATTGTCACTAGAAGTAGCCGAACTAAAATCAAACCAGCAACGCTCAACGTACTTCCCGCCTTACCATCCACCACACCGTTCGCGCTTTGAAGGACACTCAAGAGCGCCGAGTAAACATCGTGCGCCGTCGCGTTCCCGCCAACGCGAGCCCGACGACGCCGATTGGCTATGCTACTATCATTACCGCTACGGTGACTACGCTCGTAAATGCGAATCACCATGCTCGAAGAATAAGCGTAATGATATTATTAATACAAGTAATAAACAGGAAAACTAACGAAAGCACCGACTGTGGCGGGCGTCGGTGTGAACCATGGAACCCACCGCTTATGTATTATAGATAGCAATATCAAAGAAAAGTTTCTAGTCGACACAGGAGCCGACATATCCGTACTGGCCGCAAAGAAAACGAGATTTTTAAGACCTACAGAAAACAGTTATAAATTATACGCTGCGAACGGAACAGAGATACGTACCTACGGCGAGCGCACACTAGAGCTCAACTTAGGCTTACGTAGAAGTTTTAAATGGACATTTATGGTCGCCGACGTAAAAACTTCAATATTAGGTGCAGACTTCCTCGCAAAATATAAGTTATTAGTCGACTTACACAACAGAAAATTAATAGATTTGGTCACCGAGCTCAGCATTAACGCCTTTGAAATATGTAACACTGAAGAATCCGTCTACCTAATTAACCGTAATCACCCTTATCATGAGATACTGAAGCAATATCCTGACTTGTTACGACCAATGTCACTCAAAACTACAGCCAAACATGACGTCACACACCGCATCGAAACGACGGGACCGCCTTTATTCTCAAGGCCGCGTCCGCTCCCGCCCGATAAATATAAAACCGCGAAGATTGAGTTCGAGAAGATGATAGAAATGGGTATATGTAAGCCATCAAACAGCCCTTGGGCCAGCCCACTACACGTCGTAAAGAAAAAAGACGGTTCACTACGAGTGTGTGGTGATTATAGAAGACTCAACGCCGTTACAATACCAGATAGATACCCTATACCGAGGATTCACGACTTTACCTACCAGTTACACGGAAAAACTATATTCTCGAAGCTTGATATGAAAAATGCTTTTTACGCTCTGCCATTAGAAAAAGAAGACGCCGCGAAGACTGCAATCATCACCCCGTTTGGGCTCTTTGAATTCAACCGCATGCCCTTTGGTTTACGTAACGCTGGTCAAACCTTTCAACGATTTATGCATGAAGTGTTAAGGGGACTTGATGACATCTGTTTTTCTTATATGGATGATTTAATCATATTCTCAAACCTCAGTGACCATGAAAAACACTTACATAAAGTACTCGAACGCCTTAACCAGTATGGAGTCACACTTAACATCAATAAATGCGAATTTGGTAAAAACAAGATACAATTTCTAGGCTACGAAGTATCATCAGACGGAATCAAACCCACGGAAGAACGCGTCCAAGCGATAAAGAATTACCCGAAACCCACTACGATACAAGAACTAAGAAGATTTTTAGGCATGATTAACTTTTACCGCAACTGTTTACCTCATCAATCAGAACATCAATGCCTACTCAATAAATACTTACACAACTCTAAGAAGAATGACAAATCACCAATTCAATGGACTCCTGAAGCTGAAAAATCCTTTGAGCAATGCCGCCAAAGCATACTCGAAGCGACTACACTCACGCACCCAATACCTAACGCGCCACTGTGCTTATTAACTGACGCATCCGACACGAGCCTCGGCGCTGTACTACAACAAAAAGTTAACAGCGTATGGAAACCGCTTGCCTTTTACTCGAAAGCAATGAATGACACACAGCGCAGATACAGCGTGTACGATCGCGAATTACTAGCTATGTACACCGCTGTTAAGAGCCTACGCCGGCTGATTGAGGGTAACGATCTCACTATATGCACAGATCACAAACCCCTTACCTACGCACTTACGAGAGCACCGAATAGCAGTGATACACCGAGACGAGAACGACAACTACACTACATAAGTCAATTCTGTTCAAATATAAAATACATTCACGGAGATCGAAATGAAGCAGCCGACGCGGTATCACGAATATCAGAAATAGAAGTACTTAATCACACAATCGACTACAATAAATTAGCAATAGAACAAGAGAACGACACAGAACTACAAGCCTGCATGAAACAAAGTAATCTCAAGTTTTCACACATCACACTACCCGGGGGTCAACGACCGATATGGTGCGAAACATCTACAACGAACATTCGACCATACCTACCACTGAGTTATCGTTTTGTAGCATTCAAAGCGCAACACGAACTAAGTCACCCCGGCATACGAACAACAAGAAAAATAATGACTACAAAATTCTTCTGGCCGTCTATGAACAAAGATGTAACTACGTGGTCAAGGTCATGCATCGGTTGTCAACGCGCGAAAATACAAAGACACGTAATTAGTCCACTCGGCGAGTTTCAACAATTATCGCGTTTTGAACACCTACACGTCGACATAGTTGGACCGCTACCACCATCAAACGACTATAGGTATTTAGTTACAATGATCGACCGCTGTACTAAATGGCCCGAGGCAATACCTACTCGTGACATTACCGCTGAGACAGTAGCGAAAGCTGTTTACGAAGGATGGATAACAAGATTCGGTTGTCCATTACGAATCACAACCGACCAAGGTAGACAATTTGAGTCATCACTATTCCACTCACTAATGAAGAAACTCGGCGTCACTCGCATACGCACCACTGCATTCCACCCACAAGCAAACGGACAGATAGAACGATGGCATCGTACTATGAAAGCAGCACTAATGGCAAGATGCGCGAGTTGCAGATGGAGCGAAGAATTACCTACTGTGCTACTAGGACTACGTACAGCACTTTGTCAAGACTCTTCAGTTAGCCCTGCCTTAATGACCTACGGTTCTACACTGCGCATCCCGTCGGACTTCTTCGTGCCTACAAAGCCGAACATAAACGACGCAGAGTTCGTTCGTCAGCTGACCGAAACAATGTCGTCATTAAGACCTACAAAAAGATCGCATACATCGAACCTGCACACATTCGTACATAAGGACCTACAAACATGTACACATGTGTTTGTGCGAAACGACACCGTCCGCCGTCCACTTACACCGCCATACGAAGGTCCTTACAAAGTATTACAACGCAGCGCAACTGGCAAACAATTCACCATCCAATTACCATTACGTACGACAGTAATATCAATAGATCGACTGAAACCAGCCTATACATATAGCGACGAACAAACATCACATCCTCAAACATATCCCAATACGACAATGCAAGCAACACCGCCAACTTCGAGTACCAATACTACGAGTGCAGCCGCCGCGACGTCGAGCAACACAGATGAGCCAGCCTCGAAACGGAACACCTACGTCACCCGAGCCGGGAGGCCAGTTAAACCCAACGTACGCTTCGCTTGAGGGGGAGTAATGTGGCGACAGAGCGCCGTCCTGTCGCGCCATGCGTACGTACGTCCATTCGCTGCCCTAGTAAACAAATTATGAACGGAATCTCAGCGCGCGCACGTATTTATATAAACTGTCACTAAGCGATAATCGTTCTCTCTCACTCAATTATATCACTCTCTCACTCACGCGTAAATTCAATCTCGCTGGTACAGCCACGAGTTGTATGCCAATTTTGTGTATATATTAAAGTGCATTTTAGCAAATAAATAAGAAAAGTCGTAACCTCCTCCGAGTTTCACTACTATCCTATCTACGGATCAAAGGCTAACAGCTGGGCCGGTTAGGATAGTGAACCACCACCTCTCCCTGGTATTTAGGCTACGGATCAAAAGCTAAAACAGCTGGGCCGGCCACATACCTATATCCCAGTACCTACACTCTCAGCCAGCTGGCATAGCGTGTAGGACCAAGTTATAGGCAAACTATACGGGTCAGCAAGCACACAGCTGTCCCGAAACTATAACCGGCCTGACACGGCTTCGGTGTTTTGAAGAGCTAACATCTGTGTTCAGTGATGAAGCCCCATGTCTGCGGACTGTCGAAAGCTGGTATTTAGAATTCCAGCGTGGACATACTAGTGTAAGTGACAAATCTCACGAAGGACGCCCAAAATCCGCCTTCACTGAAGATAACATCATTTGCTGTGAGACAACTAATTCTCGAAGATCGTCATGTGCGAGATAGAGGCTCTATTAGGCTTCTCAGGGACAACCATTCAGAAGATCTTGTCTGAAGCGCTTGGTGTGAGAAAGCTAGTTTGCCGTTACCGCATTTGCTTTCCGACTATCACAAGGCAGCCCGCGTCAGATGGTATAAGAAAACTCTGCAAAGGTTCAACCGCGGAGAGTCAAATCACGTCTACGACATCATCAGTGGTGACGAATCTTGGATCTATGCCTACGATCCTGATTCCAAACAACAATCTGGGTCTTTCAAGACGATCCAAAGCCAACTAAGGTTGTTCGTTCTCGAAGCACTTCAAAGAAGATGTTGACCATGTTCGTTGAAAAAACCGGCCATGTTGCGACTATTGCACTTGAAGATCGTAGAACGATTAACGCTGAGTGGTATACCACAGTTTGTTTACCACAAGTCATCGCCGAACTTCGAAAATCTAACTCAAAGCGACGCATCATCCTGCACCACCACAACGCAATCACACACTGCTCGTCAAACGATTGAGTATTTGAAGCAGGAAAAAAATATAAATTCTTGACCATCCTCCATACAGTCCTGACCTAAGCCCTAACGATAAGTCTTCGTGGACAAAGGTTCCAGTCCGGTGAAGAAGCAGTCGATGCTTTCGAGTCAGCCATTTTGAACACTCCCACTTTAGAGTGGAATAAATGTTATTGTTGGATTTCGAACGTCATTATAATGGCAACATTTTGATTGTCACTTTTTCTTGTTTGACGTTTTGACGTTTGAGGTTAAAGAAAGGACTAAAAAGACGCGCGTGGTGAACGGTCGACGTTTGTTTTGAGAACCGAAAATTAATTGATATTAAGCTAATTGTATTGTCCATCGACCCGGTCTCTATAGTGATAAACCGTTGTGTGTTAGGTCGTGGACTCGCGAGTTTTGTAGGCGCGTTCCGCGATAGCTGAAGCGAGTGAGTTGTAATTCGAATATCCGTGATAGCTTATACGAGTTTGTTGTAATTCGAATACCTTGGAAGTTGTACAGCACTTTAGGAGTTTATGTTTGTGTGACGACGCAGAGAAGAAGCTACCCAAGAGATCTCTTGGAACGCCGAGAACACGGAAGCCACACACTCCAGTAAGTGCTTGATGAATTTAGTTTAGATTAAGAACACGGTGAATAGCCGTGGATCATTCTTCTTGCCAATGGACTAGTAGCGAGATAATGCTTATACTCATGGGTCCTATAGGTATTACAGGTATCACAAAGTGATCGCCCCATTGGTGAGAGGACTGATCAGTTATGATAACTGGTTTGAGCGAATGGAAAAGTGTATTAAGCTTCGTGGTGAATACTTTGAAAAACAATAAAAGGTACTATAAGGTTCTAGTTGTGTTTTTTTCTTCAAACGACAAAACTTAAAAGGCATGCCTCGTATAAAAGCGAAATACCACTCACTGATTAATCACGAAATCCCAGAAACTATAACGTATCTCAATCTATATATATTATATAAAAGCAAAATACCACTCACTTATTAATCACGAAATCTCTGAAACTATAACACCTACAAACTTGAAATTTGGCAGATAGGTTCCTTATAGGGTGTAGACATCCGCTAAGAACGGATTTCACTAAACTCCACCCCTAAGGGGGTAAATCAGAGGATGAAAGTCTGCGTGAGCGAAGCTGCGTGCAAAAGCTAGTATCGTATAATAATGTATCTTTAGAAATCAACCCCCTTTTGGGGTTAAAACGGGGGATGATAGTTTGTATAAAAGTCCAATCTTATTGAAGTTAAAGTAATTATGGCAGAAGGATTTTAAATGGTATTTAAGTAGGTATAAAAATTATCATATATTTATACTAGCTGATCCGGCAATCGTTGTTTTGCCATAAAAAAAATAGATGTTGGTCGATTCTCAGACCTACCCGATATGCACACCAAATTTCATAAAAATCGGTCCAGCCGTTTCAGAGGAGTATGATAACTAACATTGTGACACGAGAATTTTACATATAAGATTTAACATCTAACACAGGAGTTCCTAACCAGGGGGGCACGCCTCCCAAGTGGGGAATAGAGAGATGTCAAGAGGGGGCTAGCCAACTCAAACTTTAGGCTTCAATATACACACATCAAAAGTGTCTAGGGATCAAGCATTTTTATGCGGATTTCTTGAGATTGAGATGTGGCTTTGGCCCTGGCCTGCTCAGTCGCCAGACTTGAACCCGATTGAGCATGCATGGGATATGCTACAGAGAAGAGCTCTGCCGAATATGGAGGGTATCCGGTCGCAAGAAGACCTTTTTTTGTTGTTGCAACGAACATGGGCGGCCATTCCACAGCGTGATTTGGATGAACTCATTTTGAGTATGCCAAACCGATGTTCTTGTGTTAGTGTTCGCGGAGAAACACGGATTATTAATTGTTTTCAAAACACAGTAGCTGTTACCTAATAAAATTTTAAAGAAAACTGCTATTTCAGTCTTTTTTTCGAACTTTAATGTTAGTGGTTCAAATGTCAAAAATCCTTTTATTAGGAAAATGGCAAATTTCTTTATTAATGCAAAGGTGACTTGGTTTATCGTTACTGTGACAAACGAAAACACTTTATTTGATGAATCCTTAAAGAAAATTTTAATTAATATCAATCAGGAGAAAAGTTATTGCAAATATATATGTTGATCCCTAGACACTTTTGATGTGTGTATATACTAGGTGAGCCCCGTGTTCTACCTACGGTACAATAACAACCGTGGGTAACGCTGGGGGGCAAAGCTAGTCATATATATATATATAATTCGTGACTGCACGTTTGGCCTAGTGGTTTGGCGGTCACCACGCCGTTTCCTACTTCGCCAAGTGTCGTGGGTTCAAATCCCACATAGGAAAAAGCTTTATGTTATCCACAAATTGTTGTTCTGAGTCTGGGTGTTCTTTGTATTCGTTTCATGTATGTTTGTAAAGTCCCACGCGACACAGGATTTATTCCTAGTGCAGGAGTTGTCTTTTTAAAAAGAAAAAAAAAATATGTGGAGGAACGGGTGTCGTGTCCCTCCAACACAAAGGGAGAATCCCCCGACCAGGCGAAAGGATCATGCCTGGCGCCCTGGCGGGCCAAGGCCCAACGGTTGATGTTGGGCTGTTGTATAAATGCTAATCTTCTTCTAAAATCAATCTAAAATTCTATTTCGCGATCCAGGATTAGTAGATTCTTCGTTTCCTTCGTAACTCCATAGTTCGACGTATCTTCGGTAGATGGCGCTGTAGTGTGTTACTGTTTTGCGTTGTATATCTGGGAGTCGCCACATATAAATAATTGACATACAAACACAAATCAACATTGCAATATTTATAGGTAGTTATAGTTAGGTACACGAGTCAAAATTTGATGTCATTGCAGCAAATAAAAATAATTAATATTTTCTTTATAAATAAAAAAAACCTAAAAATATCTGTAAGTAGTTGTAACAATCAGATAAATATATTGTATATATAGTAAACAATTACTTACAGATAAATAGATAAATACCGATTTCATAAAAAATATAACTTATACCTACACACATTGAGATTCATATAGTACTAGCTGACCTACGCAACCTCGTTAGCGTCTCCTATTGCCCGCATCGTGTTAATTTTGCCCCGTTTTTGAAACATTCTTCATTGGTGCTCCGCTCCTATTGGTCTTACCGTGATGATATATAGCATATAGCCTTCCTCGGTAAATCTACTATCCAACACTGAAATAATTTTTCAAATCGGACCAGCGGTTCCTGAGATTAGCGCGTTCAAACAAACAAACTCTTCAGCTTTATAATCCTTCCTACTAACTGTATTATAAATGCGAAAGTTTGTAAGGATGTGTGTTTGTTGCTCTTTCACGCGAAAACTACTGAACGGATTTGGATAAAACTTTACAGTAATATAGATTATACATCAGAATAACACATGGGCTACATATCAGTAAGTCACAGTTCCGACACAGTAACCTTTGAGGTCTGGCTGAAGGTTAGGGGGCCCCCACCAACCCATGTATTTACAAAAGGAAAATTTTTGGATCCAAAAAATGTTTTTGAGGCATTATTAGTAAGGAATTGGCAAATAATAAAAAATCCAGACCAATTACTCGGCAATAACTAAAATGATGTAGTATACATGCAGTTTACAGTAGGCTGATAGTTTTATTGTGGAACAATAATAGCTTTGCTCGCTTCTATACTCATAGTACATACCTACATGAGTAGGTACATTTATAGGTGCTACGTCTAGAACTTATGTTTCTTCACATTTGTACAAATTTTGTTTTTGCTCTATTCTGTGATTTAGAATTATTTTAGAAAACAGCTTTAGAAGTGTAACAGAAATATAACATAATAAGGGCCTCGATACTTCTATTAACAATCATACCAAATCGGTTTGCAAATAAGTAGCTATAAAATTCCTAAAAAATATTCAATTAATGAATAATGAAATACGATACGAGTATCATCATCTGTCGTATAGCACAAGCTATTAAATACTTTATAGAAGTAAGGCCAATTATTGTATTTTATGTTGTTCTTATCGGCGGCGGTAATACCTATTTAATTATTTTAGTTGGCGTTGTAAATTGCTACAACAAAACGCATGTGTATGTATATAAATGTTCTGATAAGATAATAAACAGTACAAGTATTTTTACTTAACGTTTCCAATGAGTTTTCATCAGGAAATTATACATTAAATATAAATATTTAGATCAAAATCTATAGTTATCGTAAGCTTTTAATCCAAGTGTCGCTTCACGGAATACATAGGTATTCACTGGAAATCGTAATGTATATGTAAGTATTTCACTTCAGTTTCTGTCGTAGACACACAAGCAAATGGAACATGAATATTAAAACCAAAATAGCTGTAATTATAGAAAATAGGGGAAACTATAATTATACCATGTGTCCCAAAATTCAACGATAAGCGGGCGCCAAAAGGTAGACCTGCTCATGAGTACATAAGGAAAAATAATAAAAAAAATATACCTAGTTTTTTTTTAGTTACAAGAAAAATTTATAATTTCTTTGAAAATTTACACCCTTCATTTTTTTTTAATTTATTTATTACGTAGTGGTGTCCATACTTTTTTTTACAAGACCATGAGTCAAAGTACACTAAGAGAAAAAATATTTCAAAATGGTAGGGAAAAAATTTTTTTGAACGTTTTTTGTGTAAAAACTACGGGCAATTTTGTGTTTTTAAGAGTTGTGGTGAATAGTAGCAATATCATGAAAGGTATAAATTTTCAAAGAAATTCTAAATTTTTCTTGTAACTAAAAAAAAAACTAGGTATATTTTTTTTATTATTTTTCCTTATGTACTCATTAGCAGGTCTACCTTTAGGCGCCCGCTTATCGTTGAATTTTGGGACACCCTGTATAAACCACTAAAATTATATAAACTAACATAATTAGGTATCTAGAGGTCACCCAGTGGTCGAAATTTGTTTATAATCGATGAAATTTTTATTTATTACTAGCTGATCCGGCAAAGGTTGTTTTACCATAAAAAAATTGGGGTATAAAAAATAGATGTTAGTCGATTCTCAGACCTACCCGATATGCACACCAAATTTCATAAAAATCTGTCCCGCCGTTTCAGAGGAATATGGTAACTAACATTGTGACACGAGAATTTTATATATAAGATTTATTTTAGCTTACTGCACTCCTCCTGCATATAAACTTTAACTGTGCGTGCTTAATTTCATTTTTCTATGTTCGTGGGCATTTCTCAAGTAACTCATTATTTAGTTGACTTCGGTGGCTGTTTTTTTTTCTAAATTTCAATGAGAAGTAAGAAATTCAATATATTGTTTTAAACTTTCATGGTCAGTAACATTAAAATAGAAATCTACGGGATTGCTACCATGTAGGGTAGGTACATGGACGCAATCCCGTAGATTTCTATTTTAGGAAATTCAAATACTATTTTTAATTTGGAAAATATCTGTACTGGAGGCACTCTTATTGAATGAAGGGTTACGAAGAAATTATTTTTTTAAAATATGGCGTCCACCGAAATCAACTTTATTTTCACCGAAATCAAAAACGTTAATTATGTTCTCAAATTATTTACATGGTATTTCTATATTTAAAAAAATGTATTTTATTATAAATTCAGGTAAGCAAAACCAATACCGTTAAGTGACAATTATCTAATTAATTATACGTTGTTTATTACGTTACATAAACTTACTACAATCAACTTTGGCATGAAGCTTAAAAAAGTTAAGTGTATAGTTCCTACTTCATTTCTTAAATCAAAATGGTGGGGCCTTTACATTTCTCTGTAATTCATACAAGATGTATAAATTACATAAATATTCATGCGGTATTTAAGTCTACGTATAATAAATTTGCTATCTGGGTTTTTATTAGTCTCTAGAGTCGGTCTAGCAGTCCAATGTCTTGGTCTGTCTTTAACGAACGATAACGAAAGGCAACAACGATGGGACGAATCATCTAAGGGGCGCTACTTTTGCCAGTTCTATCCATCTGTTCGTAAACGGTTGTCGAGGGAATGGCTCGAGATGGATCACTGTGTCACTCAATTTCTCACAGGCCAAGGTAACTTTAAGAGCAAACTACATAACTCATTTAAATTAGTCAATTCACCTTTGTCACACATTGTGGCAACGCTCAACACCTGATTCTAGCAGTTAACAGTCAGCTTATCATGCCCTCTGGGAATGTAGTCTTTGGTACAACGAACGTAACAAAATGCTATTCAAGCTTATAAGTAACATCTGGGGCGGTATACTATGTGGATCTTGTGTTAACTGCCGTGCGTTTAGGCTATCCTATATACATACTATAATAATCGAATAAAGCTCACTTAGGACCCTTAACTTTCTTATCCGTGGTACTTCCCAGTTTGAAAAGGGTGTCTGCCTATTTGCTCCGTGGGAGAGCCACGCTTCGGCATGAATGGGCCGGCTCCAACGGAGTGATACCACGGCCTCACAGAAAACCGGTGTGAAATAGTGCTAATAGTGCTTGCGACAGGTTTCACCGAGTGAGTGAGGATACCGGAGGCCTATGGGGGGGATTGGGGTATGCCCCAATCCCCTACCCTGCCTCCCCCCCATCCCCAAAAGGCCGGCAACGCACTAGTGACGCTTCTGGTGTTGCAGGTGTCCATGGGCGGCGGTAATCGCTTACCATCAGGTGATACGTCTGCTCGTTTTCCCGCCTATTCCATACAAAAAATAAAATAAAAACATCTCTACTAAGTAGGGAACTATTTTATTTCCAACTCCTCCAGTATTCTTCTGATTGGTTTCGTTGCGGGTTCTAAGACAGTTTATTTTTCCTGGAACTTGCCTAGTGTCATAACTCGGTGTGTTCGTGGGTCACTGCTGTTGATCCTGGTGTACAGGAGTTATCCGATCGAAGGCCTTCGCAATGTCCAAACTAACTGCCAAGGCTTCCCCCTTAGTCTCAATCGCCTGTGCCCAACGATGTGTCAGGTATACCAGAAGATCACCAGCCGATCGACCCTTACGGAAGCCGTACTGCTGGTCGCTAAGTATGTAAGCTAAGCTAAGTATGTAAGCTCCTACGATATCCCGTAGGAGTTGACATTTGACAATGGACTCCATTATTTTCGAGAAGAGGGAAGTTATGGCTATCGGCATGTAGTTGGACGGATTGGAGCGATCGCCTTTTTTTGGTATCGGGTGAACCAATGCTGCCTTCCATGATGTCGGGACTACGCCAGAAGAGTAGGAGAACCGAAAAAGACGCGTTAAGACCATCTAATTAGATGTATGTCAAAAATTTATAAAAAAACTTTTTATAAAAAAAAAAGTGTAGTCGTCTCATTGTTGTAGTCTCATTAAATTTTGGCATTAATAATGCAAGGCACTTATGACATAAATACTAAATACAAATCTTAATTTAGGAAATAAGCAATAACAATGTTTGTACTCTAGAATATTCTGCGATTTTTTTCAATAAAATGGATTGCATTATCGTAAACCTTATGATCTAAAGAATAAGACTGCATTCATAACTCAATACCCGATTTTCTGTGGGTTAACACACGAGTGCTTAACAGCGTCCATCTAATATTAACATACATACTAACTTTTAAACTTTCGCGTTCCATGATATAATAATAATTATTTTTACGGGAATTAACGCGATCACTTATTTCCCCTGTTAGTGTGGTATGTGACGGTACATGGAGACACAATTTTATCAACAATATCGAAAATGTGCGATTGGATGAAGAACCTTCTACTTCACGGATTTGACGACGGAGGGCGTGCGCCGCTGAGCCACCGGGCAGTGCAACCTGGTCGAAACGTCAGGCAAAACAGAGGTATGTAGTACCTTGAAATAAGTGATCGCGTTAATTCCCGTAAAATAATTATTATTATAAAAATATACATATATTTAAATGTGTAACTCATTATAAACAATGGCCTGTCCTAATCTTTTTAACTTCTGAAACTGATTTTGATAAAAAATGTTTATTGTTCCTTTAGTTAAAGGGTCATTCATCAATCATCATACATAGGCAAGATTAGCCCGAGACAGAGAAAAAATAGCACAACAATACATCGTAGGTATGTATTTGCCACATTTTAGACCAAGACCGTGACCGTGTGTATTTATTATACCAAAAAAACTTCACAAAATCACAACAACCTTTGTTACCCAAAACCGGGTTGATGGTAATTCCTTATATTAGACATTATAGTTAGATTATTAACTTATAGTAGATATCTAAATTGATATCATAGTTGTAATCCTATCAACTAAATCATAAGAGAATGGAATTGTCTGAAATAAATCGTGATAGTAATCATATAGAAGAGGAAATACAATCGTAAACAAAAAACGTGTGTAATGTGTAAGGAGCGTAATACGTTCAGACCAGATAAGAACATCACAATATAATAAACTTACTTAGATGCAGTACGCGTTGACTACGTGGTTTATGTGTCTGTAAAATTAATGAAATAATCACACATTCAGTGTAATTAATTAGTTAATTATGAAGAGTTTTATTAGGTAACGATTACTCATTTGTAATCATTGAACTTTTGATGTAACTTCTTTCACTGAGTGCGAATGGTAATGGAAAGCGTCTTGAAAATCCTGCCCCCTAGCCACGTTGCAAGCGTTTTTATTTCTGCAATCGTTAACGCCTAAATTCTTGTGTGTCATTGGCATTTTGTCTAAGAATAGCCAAAAACACGAGAATTTATGCGTTAACGATTGCAGAAAGAAGAACGCTTGCAACTTGGCTAGGGGGGCTGATAATAATAGGTCTTTACCTATGAAATTGCCGTTTTGTATGCAATAAGTGAAAGTACACACATCAAAAGTGTCTAGGGATCAACATATGTGTCTAGGGATCAACATATATTTTTGCAATAACTTTTCTCCTGATTGATATTAATTAAAATTTTCTTTAAGGATTCATCAAATAAAGTGTTTTCGTTTGTCACAGTAACGATAAACCAAGTCACCTTTACATTAATAAAGAAATTTGCCATTTTCCTAATAAAGGGATTTTTCACATTTGAACCACTAACATTAAAGTTCGAAAAAAAGACTGAAATAACAGTTTTCTTTAAAATTTTATTAGGTAACTTAAACAATTAATAATCCGTGTTTCTACCGCGAACACTAACAACACAAGAATCGGTTTGGCATACTCAAAATGAGTTCATCCAAATCACGCTGTGGAATGGCCGCCCATGTTCGTTGCAACAACAAAAAAAGGTCTTCTTGCGACTGGATACCCTCCATATTCGGCAGAGCTCTTCTCTGTAGCATATCCCATGCATGCTCAATCGGGTTCAAGTCTGGCGACTGAGCAGGCCAGGGCCAAAGCCACATCTCAATCTCAAGAAATCCGCATAAAAATGCTTGATCCCTAGACACTTTTGATGTGTGTACTTATTTTTTCAAACTTTTTTATTTCTGTTATTCGAAGTAATCACCCATGCAATCGACGCATCTTTGCCAACGCATTGGCAGTTTATTGATGCCCTTCTTGTAAAAATCAGCTGGACAGGAGGCAACAAACTCTTCAAAAGCATTTTGTACTGCCTCTCGGGAATTGAATTTTTTACCCACTAAAAAGTTGTCTAAATTTTGGAAAAAGTAATAGTCGGTAGGTGCAAGGTCTGGTGAGTATGGCGGATGAGGGAGAGCTTCCAACCCCAGCTCTTGCAGCTTGGAGACTGTCTGTTGCGCAGTATGGGGTCGCGCGTTGTCGTGAAGGAGCATTGGGGACGACCGATTGACCAAAGCTGGTTGCAGATGTGCAAGCTTCTCCATCATTCTCTCCAGTTCTTCACAGTACACATCTGCATTAATGCTCATGCCGTTTTGTAAAAAGCTGTGGTGAATCACACCCGCACTAGACCACCAAACAGTGACCATCACCTTTTTAGGGGTCATTTTTGGTTTAGGGCATTGCTTTGGTGCTGAACCAGGGTCTAACCAACTTGCTGAGCGCTTTCGATTGTCGAACAGAATCCATTTTTCGTCGCACGTAACAATTCGTTTCAAAATTCCTTCATTTCTTTGCCTGTTGAGCAGCGCAAGGCAGGTCTCGACGCGTATGTTGCGCTGGCGATCGTTAAGGTCGTGGGGCACCCATCTATCAAGCTTTTTTACCTTGCCAATTTGTCGCAAATGGATCAATATTGTTTTGATGCTTACATTAAAAGCTGCTGCTAGCTCAGCTGTAGATTGAGTTTCGTCAGCTTCCACAATCGCCTTTAATTCATTATTGTTAACCAAAGTCTCCGGACGACCACGAGCTTCATTTTCAAGTCAAAATTTCCAGAACGGAACCGGGAAAACCAATAACGGGTTGTGCGTTCGTATGTACAGTTCTCTCCGTAAACGTTTTTGATGTTGCGTGCCGTTTGTGTCGCGTTGGTGCCACGACGGAACTCATATTCCATAACTACACGAATTTTTAAGTATCCATTATGACGAAAAATGTTCAAATGTAATGAAAATACAACGCTAATCAAAAAACAAAAAACTGAGTTTGTAAATAGAATGTCATGGTTTTAAAACAAAATTAATTTGAATTTAGAATACAGAGCCATTACAAACTTTTTTTTATTTAAAATGACCAGTACTGAAGAAAAGCAATTTCATAGGTAAAGACCTAATATTATCAAAGAATAAATGGAACTATTAGTATCATTGGTAAACAATGCACAGAGTAATACGATACTACAAGGATTCAAAGGGAAAACCAGCTATGATCGAATCTACTAAACCTCTTATCATAAGTATCAAATAAGGTACCTAGATATGTTGGAAATCGTGAACACGCAGTGAATTTAATGGCGTATACCTAAAATAGGACATCACTGAGCCAATAGATTTAATAGGTACATTTTGCAAGTACCTAAATATTTTTTAATGTCAAGGTGCGAACTTCCCTCATTATTGCCTTTGTCGAATATCATGGACGTAACGGATGGCATGTGTGCATAGAAAAAACTACCTTATCATAAAGATACATAAAAAAATATGTATTTAGTGCAATTATAAGTGACGCTTAAGTCTATACTAATATATAAAGCTGAAGAGTTTGTTTGTTTGTTTGAACGCGTTAATCTCAGGAACCGCTGATCCGATTTGAAAAATTCTTTCAGTTTTGGATAGGACATTTATCGAGGAAGGCTATATTTCATCACGCTAGGACCAATAGGAGCGGAGCACCATGAATAATGTTTCCAAAACGGGGAAAAATTATCACGCTACTGGCAATAGTAGACGCAAGCGAGGTTGCGTGGGTCAGCTAGTTGGTTATAAATGTTTGTGACGAATTGGCGTACAGTTATTATAAGTTACAAGACTCTATTTAACTTGCAATGTATGTAACCATGTTTCCTTAGGTGGCATTTAGCAACTCAATTTTGAGCAGATGTCTTCAAGCGATTGAGTTGAAATTTTGCACGTATATATATGTATATCGCGTGACTATGACATGAACCTGATCTGATGATGGAGCTGGAAGGTGGCCATAGGAACTCTTTAATCAGACGACGCAAACCCATCGGGTTTAAACTCGTACTTTGTGTTTAGATAGTATCCAGGGTCTAGTAGCTGGAAGGTGTAGAAAGTCTGTATTAAAACGACGTAACCGCTTCGAGTTGGGTCTTTTTCATTCGTCCTGATACAGTACTTGAGTCCTAGGTAATATCCATATGCAACCCCATCAGATTTGGAAAAAAAGTTCGTACCATTTGTTATGAATGTCAATTCCGTGGTAAACAGGCTGAGAAATCTGTCCCGTGATAACTAAAAAGTAAAAACAAATAATAAGTACCTACTTCTTTAAAACAATTTTATATTAAAAAGCGCTAAAAAGAATACAATAAACTTTTCCTTGAAATCTTTAATTATTAACTTACAATGCCATGACCCCATTTCTATGATATAAAAGTTTGTCTTGATAAGATAATTTATGATTCTTTATTTGCTAGAAATATGGTACAAGAGAGATTTTAGGGCTAGTTTTCAGTTCTTCATATTTCGCCTACTGAATTCGGCTGAAATTACTATCATGATTAATAACAATGTCAATAAAAAAAGAACAAAAATGTCAATTGCTTGAATTTAAAATCATGTACATTTAAATTGAAAGTTGAATTTAATAAAAACATGTCATATATTTAATGCAATAGTCATTTCAATGTGACCATGTCATGTCATCACATAATTTTACTGATTTTATATGTCATTCACTCATTTATGGTATAAAAACAATTTTTAATGAAATGATTATATTTGTAAGTAAATCTTTTCAGATATTTTTACACGTCGGACATTACAGCTAGAAGCCAGATTGATTAGCCAGACCCTCAATTCTTTCTGAAAGTGATTTATTGGTAGCGCTCTCTCTGATTTCTTTGGGGATTCCAT
Source organism: Diaphora mendica (assembly GCA_949125395.1). NCBI lineage: Eukaryota > Metazoa > Arthropoda > Insecta > Lepidoptera > Erebidae > Diaphora > Diaphora mendica. The sequence continues at coordinate 5,992,504 of OX421312.1, read as the reverse complement.
TGAAAATCTTTACCGCTATTACACTACTATTTTTTATTGTATGTTGTGTTGCACACAGGTAAGACTAGTTTAGTAGGGTCTCTTGAAAGTTTGCCAATTTTAAAAGCCGTATCTGAAGCCCTTTCAAATAGATAAGGATGTTTCCTTAAAAGCACACCCATTTCAAAAACGTATGTAGATGCACACTAATGTCATTAGTTTATGTCTCACAAACAGTGGTCTACTACATGACTCTAATGGTCCTATTCCGAAAACTGAACTTAACACCTTTTTAGAATAAAAAAAACCCTATTTATAGATGTAGAGTTGCCTCAGAGAATTATTCCATACCTTAGGATTCTGGCAATAATATACGAGTATATCCATGATACGCGAGTAAAGCGGTATCTACACCAATAGTCCTCTCCGCAAAGCGAATGCAAAACGACACAAGTTTTCTATATGAAATTTCCAGGTGTACTAGCAACTTTGTTTGGTCAACTTCCTCTAATTTAATACCATTCCCAGTAATATTTAAAGGTATAATCAAGTTTATTCTATTTGAAAATGTAATGAATTTAGTTTTTGCAATATTTGCTTTTAAGTTGTTTGTTTTAAGCCATTGAAGTACAGAATTTACAGCTGTATTAATTGCGTCTTCGTAGGACTTATCACTTCTATCTCCAGTTATTATTTATGAAATGTCGTCAGCAAATAATATATAGTTATGGTCAGTAACAGTAGGTAAATCATTCATATAGAATAAGAACAAGAGTGGCCATAATATACTTCCCTGTGGCACACCAAACTTATTAGCCTTGTATTGAGATCTATTTCCTATTAACTCACCACTCTGGTTCATACCCATGACTTCAACACATTGTTTTCTATCTTCGAGTTAGCTTTTGAGCCAGTTTAGTGCTTTACCCCTAATTCCATAAATTTCACACTTGTTGAGTAAAATATCATGATTAACAAATACTGCTGTGGTAGGCATTTTTTATCTATGTTTCCAGTATCTGACTTAATAAGTTGAAAACAAGCAAGACTGGTTGACTTTACTCTTTGAAAGCCATATTGGAATTTACTTAAAATGTCATACTTGAAATTACTGGTACTAGCGTTATCGGTCGATAATTGTTCAAATCCTGTTTATCGGCTTAACTATGGAATATTTGAGTTCTAGGGGATATTGTTCAGCAAAATAGCTTATTACGTATTTATAAGGTGAGCTGTAACAAGTGACTTTATTATGTCAGCGCCTTTCAAGAATCTCTTGGGTTTGGCACCGACTTCAAAAATATATTTATTGAAGTAATAATATTACCTTATAAATTGAGGGTGGTACATACATATTTTAGTTATTCAAATAATTTTATAGTTTTTTTACTTCTCTTTATTGGAATTGATTGAAGGCGGTTTAATTTTTTTTGAAAGGATTTGTATCATTTTATTTTTCTAAGTAATTAAAAGATACATGGAGTTACGAATGCGATAATACCAAATGAGATAAAATTAATGCAACAAAAACACTAAGTACATAAAAGACAGAAGATGGAAAACATTATTTTTAACTCACACATCACATTTCCATTAAGTGTTCAAATATTGTTTTATTATGAATGGTAAATTATTCCGAAGCAATTGGTTTATACTGCGGTAGATTGCGGTAAACGTTTTCCTTTTATTATTAACTCACATTGCATATCTATAAAATGTTGAACAGTAGACTTTAGGCGTAATTGTAGTTATGCTGTAGATTTACATCTATTGAGAGTTCAAGTTTGTAAAAGTTATAAAAATGCATTTTATATCTAATTCTAATACCTACGTTTAAACTTTTAGTTTAGTATACAATCTAAATCTCGGAAGCGGCGCCAACGATTTTTATGAAATTTAGTAGGCAGGAGGTTTCGGGGGCGATAAATCGATCTAGCTAGGATTACTTTTTAGAAAATTTACCAAAAAAATATCGAGCGAACCTCGGTCATTCCGCTACTTTTTTGAAACAGAAAAAAGATTGTCACAAATTTAAAGTAATTGTTCTTAAATGTTTTGTTTCTGTATAGTTTTATTAGAGACTAGCTGTCCCGGCGAACTTCGTACCGCCATATTTACATATCTGTCTCAGCTTCCCACAGGCAGTGTACAGTCGCGGACAAAAAAAAACTCTTTTCCCGTTATATTTTATTTTTTCTTTCTTGCAAAAAAAGAATGAATGAAATCGGACTATGTGTTATTGAATTACAACTAAGTACATATTTTGACTTTCATCCCCTCTCTCCAGGAAACCGTGCTGAATTTCGGGATGAAAAAAAAAAGTATTATATGTCCTACCTCGTAGTATGAACTCAAATCACGCCAAGTTTTATTTGAATCCGTTCAGTAGTTTCGGCGTGATGCGTGGCCAAGATACCTACAGACAGACAGACAAAAATGAAAAAAATTACAGTTTTCACTTCAGTTTCGCTTATAGAGAGCCCTCCAAAAAAAATTCGAAATTTCTATAGATACAGAATTGGACCTGTTACATTTTTATTCTAAGTATAGAAGAGAAATCATTTCTGTGTCTGTTTCTCTGCTTAAATTAGACTCACTACCTACTTGCCATGGCCACATCATTTAGCAACATGTTTTGTTGCTCATATCTTGCATAGGTACTAAAGTTTTGTTGAACTACGTTTGACCTGTGAATGTGCCATGATCTTAAAATTAATCACCTAAAAATGAGTGGACAAAAAAACTACCAGTATTTTATAAAGTTATCGGTCACATACAGTCCGGCCAGATTAATTATTCAGCGTTAATATCGAAACGCGTGTATGTCGCTTATCGCAGCAAATAGTAACCTATATCCTTCCTCAAGAATCAAAATATCTTAAGACGCTGACTGCAGCCAACGACCTTGAGCAATGGACACTCCCCTTACAATGTTCGATAAAGCAGCGCCGCGGTTGCGATGCGGTTCGTTATTGGTACTACTACAGAGTCCGAGAACCACTAATCCACTTTGAGTTTGCACTCTGCTAAAACCAACATAATGGCGCTTTGTAGTTTCACCACACTTTACACAGGGCTTTAGAATATTTCAGATAGGTCAAAATAAAAATGCTATCGTAATGGTATGATAAAAAAAACATAATTTTAAATAAGTAATAATGGTTCAACTAATCAAAGTTTGTGCAGCATATAAAAATAGCAAAAATGTCATGCGCAAAATGGGCGCATTCCTTACAAAAACATTATCATGAGGATTATTAATGTGTTTACTTTCTGTCTATGAAATAATAGAAAATATGTGATATAATATTTATTTTATTTTGTATTGTTATAGATAAAAAATACAATTAGGTAAGCAAGTAAGTACCTAAAACAAAAAAACAAAAAAATTAATCACATTATGTATTATAATCACATTATTTTATTGTGATTAACGAGATCACGATTATCACGAGATCGAAATCAAAAAGCGAGACAATTAGTTACATAGATACACATACATACATAAAAAACATCCAACGAAAACTCTCTGCCAAAAAAACACTTAAAAGCGTAAAATAAACTGGTTCTTCATAAATTGCCTATACCTAATTCTTTATTCATTTAAATAGTAGTATTATAATGTGTGCTAGGTACCTAGAATCTGCGTGAAGTCGGTGCCAAGTGACTATCGCTTAGACTTTTGTAATTGTTCGTTTGTATTCTTTTTGGCTTAGCACCGACTTCAAACAGATTTTAGGTACCTAGCACACATTATAATACTACTATTTAAAATGAATAAAGAATTAGGTATAGGCAATTTATGAAGAACCAGTTTATTTTACGCTTTTAAGTGTTTTTTTGGCAGAGAGTTTTCGTTGGATGTTTTTTGGAAGTCGGTTTTTTTTTTTCATAAAAAGTTTTTATTTTTCAGTTTTTAGTGCAAACAATCGTAGGTAAGTAGTAAGTTGAACTATTTCATCAAATTTCATCATCAAGAATACAAATGAAGGTCTAAACGTACGTGTAATATTGAAATCATCCTCTAATTCCTAACTGTTGAAGAGTTTAACCTTCTATCATCAGTTCACCTAAATAACTTGAAAGTATACGACTGAAGGTCTTTAGATACGTATGAAATTGAAAGAATTATCCTCCAACTCCTAACCGTTGAGGAGTTGTACCTTCCACCTTCCATCATCAGCTTATCTAAATAATTTGAAAGAATACGACTAAAAGTAACATATATACATCTGATATTTAAATATTTATCCTCCAACTCCTAACCGTTAAGGAGTTGTACCTTACATCATCAGCTCATCATCATAAAATTATGACTACCAGACGCAAATACGGGTGTAACTTCAGAAAATATACGAAAAACATAGTATGTGCCTATAAAAAATGAGAGTTTCCCTCGATTTCCCTGGGACCCCATCATCAGATCCTGATATGCTGGCAATGGGACCACCTCGGAAGCATACCCTTTCGAACAGAATTTTTTTTTTTTAAATCGGTCCACAACTGACGGAGTAATCGGGTAACATACATAAAAAAAAAAAAAAAACATACAGTGGAACATAGAACCTCCTCCTTTTTGGAAGTCGGTTAATTAATTAGGAACTATCTATTTACACTATTCGTCTGTAGTAAAATGATTTACTTATACCAAATTATACACTAAATAGACCACTAATATATCGGGTCAGCGCGCGAATCGAGCGACATAGGTCCGTCTAGCAGCGCGCCTCAACGCTCACTGCCGATGTCCATAGGAATGACAGAGAAAGAGCGCTTGGAATAGAAGGGCGTAAGTGCTAAACCACAAAATTCGTCATTATGGTAAAAGTTGCAATTTTATTAAAAATCTAACTCAACCATTTTCTTTAGTTACATATGATAGACAATTTTACTTAATTTCATTTACATTACTTAAAGCACAACTGTGTAAAGTCAGAATTCAAGTATTTTCGGAGGCTACTTTGATTTTTTTTTCTATCGAGTGAAGTTTTTCAAATCGTGTTTTGGAAATAACCACTATGTCAGGAACATGTTCAATTATAAAGACATTGATTTTGGTAATGATATGAGCGATAGGTTTTATACAAAGCGATCTTTATTTAGCTCTATTTTGGTTTTCAGCCCCTTAATGACAAAGGAGAATGGCAGATCCTGTACGCTGGCAAAATGTTATAATGGTTATGAGATTATTACCGTTTATTATGTGATTCATCCTAATTATTTTCAAGTAGTTATTTATTTTATTTTTGGAACTGTGCTAACAGAATTTTAATTCAGCTCATAAAGTTTTTACAACTGCATTAACAGAACGCATTCCTACGTGTTCTAAACACGCCATGATTTATGATGATTTAAGTCTACTTAGTCTGAAAACTAGATGCCGTTGTGTCAGATTGCCGAAAATATATTACATAGAAAATGATTAAATATTTAAATCTATATTTATGGTGAATTTAGTAAAAGAGCAACATTCTAATGACGGATCACGAGAATCGAAGACGAAAGATTTTGATTTAAAAAATATTATAATGCCATCTTGTTAACAATAATGACAACTCATTTGTGATCCATGTATTTCGTTGTAATCTAAAAACAAAAATAACTTTTAAATGCTATGTTGTAAAAATCTAAAAATTTCAAATGTTATTGTCGGTGATATTAGCAGCCTAATAAATAAAAACAATGCCTACCATGACATATGCCAAGCGGTACAAAAGTCCCATACAAACCTGCCATTGTCCAAACATTGAAATCAATGCAGCAGTTTATGAGTTTAGTCGTGAAAGCTCAACAGATACACACACAGCACACAGAGTTACTTTCAAATTTATAATTATTAGTAGGTATGGATAATAATTAATGGTCAGCGTACTATAATATTAAATCAACTACAGTTCCTCATGATCGATCACCAAAGCTGACGTCAGCTGTTGTTTAGAAGCGTTGCTCTCGCAATAATATTTTCACAGATAATTAAGCGTGTCAAGTAATGAATAACTACATGTGATTGTTTAGTATGTCAACGGCAGAAACCGGTTTATATAAAAATAACCGTTATACCTCTATGCATAAAATATTATTGGCACTAATGGCTTAGGTATTCTGTAAATAAAAAATACATCCAATGCGACTAATCCTCTAATTAGCAAAATGTGCACGGGTTGCCTTTGATGTAGACTACACATATGTATACACAAGCAATTCAGAACTTTATTGATATGCACTTACGGTATATTTTTATTTAACAATTAGGTATGCTTACCATTACTATAAATAATTTAGGTTGCGATTAGCGTACCTACAGCTAGCGTACATAGAATCTTTGAATATAATGCATGTTGTATTTATAATAGTAGAAAATACTCATTATTCATATATATTTATAACTGCCTCGGTGGCGTAGTGGTAGTAAATGTGACTGCTGTGCTTGAGGTCTCGGGTTTAAATCCTGGGTCGGAGCAAATGTTTGTGTGATCTACAAATATTTGTTTCGGAGTTTGGGTGTTTTCTATGTATAATATGTACGTATTTACAAAAAAAAGTATATATATGTATTTATATCAGTAGTCTAGTACCATTAACGCAAGCTCTGCTTAGCTTGGGACTAGATGGCCTTGTGTGTTAGATGTCCGAAATATTTATTATTATTTATTTATTTAAAAGACCATTATGAACACTTTCCAAGCTTGAATATTTTGGTCCTAACCCCTTTATATAACATCCCATCCCATCCTAAAAACAATGTCAAGATGGGCAAAATGTAACAGCTACTTACTTAATTTGATCTCAGTGCTGTTTCTAAATACGTTTATTTTATTTCTTGCATATACCTATTGATTTCTTAATATCTCAGGAATTTGTGATATTTTATGTTTATATTTTCTCACTGGCTTATTTATACTTACGTAGGTACACACTGTATCTACATATTTCGTTGCACTGAAGCGAGAGTGCACTTGTGACTTGTAATATAGATTCTAATACATCTAAATCAGGTGGGTAGGCAGTCTCTCACCTTAATTTTGGGTCCTATATTGTGTACGACTTTCATAGTAAAAAAAAACGATTAGGTATCTAATTGTCCGGTCAGCCCTCGAAAGACCGGCTCACAAAATACTTACGTCAAATATCTAAAACCAATCTAAAAGCACATTTTAATGTTATTGTAAAACTTAATGAACCTAACAATAAAATGTGTTAATAACGGTATCAACTGACGCTATTTTTTGTATGTACTTAACCGCAAATGCTATTCAAATATAACTTGTTCGACTTAATAAGGAAAATAATGTCTTAAATAACAGTTAATAATTTGCCTCTGTGTCTTTGATCTCATTTGATTAGACCTTTTTAAAAGAAGAATAAGAGACGTCTCTACTAAAAACTGTTGATTTCATTGAAGTTTGTTTTTAATATTTCTACAATGGTATTATTGTATTGCAAGCAAAAGGGCTACGATAATTAAAATTTCAAGGTTGAATTGAATGACTTTTTACGTCATGGCAGTAGATTGTAGTGGCATAGGTATAAATACGTTGTTTTTTTAATTTCATTTTTTAAATTCACTGTAGGTACCGACTAGTAATTATTTATAGCGAACATAATGTGACCGATATCGTATGAGCGGATATGACGTTTTGATGCCAATGGCTGCCTTAGGCCCCCAGCAGACGGCTTTTTTAAACGCGCAGATGGCGCGCGTATACGCGCTTCAAACGAGATTTGAACGCAACCTTGTATCCTAAGCACACGGGGCGGTCGTGAAATGCGCGATACAGCTATATTGACGCGCTGTAATCGCTCGTAGACAATCCTCGTCAGTTGTACAATGGCTTTAGTACTGCTTTTAAAAAGAAAAAAGATATTAATATTAACGAGTGTAAGAAGATTTTGTGGTCATTATGATACAACATTTACAAAATTAGTATCCCTCCCCTACTCCTCCGTGACCCTTTCTACGCGCTTCAAACGCGTTTCGAACGCGCTTAAGCATCGAGTTTTACGCGCGTTTGAATATATAAAAAAAAAAAAAATTCAATTTCCAAAAATCGACATCTACGGCGCAGAAAACGCGCGTTATCTGCGCATTTAAAATACGCCGTGTGCTAGGGGCCTTAATAATACATTTATTTTTTTCTCATCCTCAAGTATGTAATAATAGTAAAAACCAGTCTTAAAATACAAAAGTAATTTTCGGATAAGTATATAGATATATTATATACTAGCTTTGCACCGCGGCGTTGCCCCCGGTTGTTGTACCTTGGGTAACACCACGTGGCTCAGCTAGTACACATACCTATATGATAATTCTACTACTTAAATACCATGTGAAATCCTACTGCCATAATTATTTTAACTATAATAACAAAATAAGGAAAACTGTATACTTAATAGACGTAGCAGTTCCGAACACTCATAACGTCCAATCTATAATAGCTGAAAAACTCACTAAGTATCAAGATCTGGCAATAGAATTAAAACGCCAGTGGCGAGCAGTAAACATTCATATAGTTCCAATAGTAATATCTTCAACCGGAATAATACCTAAAAGCCTTCAACATAGCTTAGACATCTTAGAAATGCCGCAACATTCACTACAACTACTCCAGAAAGCAGTTACCTGCAGACTTACTAGAAAATTCCTCACCACATCTTCAGTGTCATCCACATACACCATAACTTGAACCCTGATTATATTTGGCTATGGCCCGTGGAATCAGCAAATTTCACCCCGTATAGGGAGTTTAAAAAAATAAATATAAATAATAATAAATATTTATTGATCGAAATATTTACAACAGTAAAACATAATTAACTCTAAATGTTTACAATATTATATGCTAAAGTTCCAATGGTTTTACAAAATTGCATTTCCAAAAATTTGAGCGTTCTCTTAAACTAGGCAATGCCTGTATCTTAAGAGACAGTTTTCAGCTATAAGGTTAACCAATAGTTATTTTCGTTGGGCCTTGAGACAATAAAGGCACTGAGTGTGTGTGTGTATGTGTGTGTGGGTGTGTGTGTGAGTATGTATGATTCTGATGCTGTCACTTTAAGAATTGTAGAAGTGTTTCAGTAGTAGAATAATCTCTAAGTAATAACCACTCAGTTAGTCGATGCTTAACTTTAAATCTGTTTAGTTGTTGTATGTTTAAGTAGGTACTTGTTAATATAACTGTATATGTAAGCGCTTAACGTGAAGAATTGATGCTCGGAACGGAAAAGGTTGTTTTGTGGCGAACAGGAGGTGCATTAAATCTTCGTTTGATGTATTCCGTAGGTGGAATGAAACTGTGATACCTGAGGGTTGTTTGAAGAATATAACTTCAATAACATTGGACTTTCATACAAACTACCATCCCCCGTTTAACCCCAGAATGGGGTACTAAAGATACATTATTAGTACACCTCCACACCATCTATAGAGCATACATTTTAAATTTCAAGTCTCTTACTTCAAAAACATAGGACTTTCATACAAACTTCCAACCCCCGTTTTGCCCCTTAGAGGTGGAGTTTCACAAAATCCGTTCTTAGCGGATGTCTACTACCCTACACCCTAGGAACCTACCTGCCAAATTTCAAGTCTGTAGGTATTATAGTTTCTGAGATTTCGTGATTAATAAGTGAGTGGTATTTCGCTTTTATATATATAGATTTGTATACAGTGTATACATATATTTGTATTACCTGTAGGTACATTCATGAAAGCATTTACAGTACTTAGGACTCCCACCACACATAACTGCGAATTCGCAACGCATCGCAATTATCTGCGAGCTCGCACGAATGCACCGCAATCTAAGAACTTCACGCCGCATCGCAGTTATGTGTGGGAGCCCTATAGTAAAAATGTACATAAAAAACTATTTTAAAATTATTATCTTGTTTGTTTCAGCAAATCTCTGGCTGGACCGATTTTGACGGGACTTTCACTGATAGCTGATGATAAGGCCCCGTGCCTTCTTCTCAATCTTTTTCAGTCCGAGGCGCACTTTGAAGTTCAGTATTTTGTTAGGGCGCCCTACTCTAGATAGCTATTTATCTTTACTAATATGTATTATAAATGCGAAAGTAACTCTGTCTGTCTGTCACACTTTCACGGCCTAACCACTGCATCGATTTAAATTAAATTTGGCATGGAGATACTTTGATTCCTGAGGAAGGACATAGACTACTTCCTATCGCCATAAACAACATACACGCGAGCGGAGCCGCAGAAAAAGCTAGTATTTATATATATACCTATATTTGATAAATCCCTTGCGGCACAGGATGGTGTTCCTAATGCAGCGGTTGTCTTTTTAAAGAAGAAAAGAAAGAAGAAGTAGGTATGAATTGCGTGTCATCAATTGCACTGACTTTACTACATCATCACTACTCACTAATACTCGTAGTATAAAACAAAGTCGCTTCGGTTGTCTCTCCCAATGCTTAGATCTTTTAAAACTAGCCAACAAGACATCAAATATTTCTTAAAAATTCGAAAAAGATAATGAAAAGTTCCTTAAAAAGTAAGAAGCTTTGATTCAAAAACAATACCACCATGCTGGGAGTCACTAAAACAAAAAAAAATAAGAACTATTTATGTAAATTCGATGTCTACATGCAATTGTAACTAATTGTATAAAATTAAACCCTGAAAGTTGTGGTTGGTTTCTAGACAGGTCTTTAAAACCAAAAGGATTCGATGGAGACCTTTACCTGGCCTTTGAAAATTGATAATATTTTGGAAATGGAAAAGAAGCTTCCTCTGGCTTAGGATACTTACTTCTGAAGATACTACTCTCTGTCTTACATACACTTGCTCTGTGGGCAGGGTAGGCAACCTAGGTGTTACATGTTACACATATTATGTACTTTCCTTTGGCGTTAAGTTCGTTTAGATAACATGTAATATGATTTTTTTTTCTCTTTGGATTTTATAACTTTAATATTAATTAACAATCATTGGATATTCATGAACATTTTTTAGGCAACTCACCTGCTTAATAATCAGAAACTAATTTTATTTAATACAATATAATTTTCATTCGGATAACAGATGGGTGAAGGGCGATCTTACCTCGAATCTCCTACTTTATTTACGACTAGCTGACCCGGCGAACTTCGTACCGCCATATTTACATATCTGTCTCAGCTTCCCACAGGCAGTGTGCAGTCGCGGACAGCAAAAAAAGACTTTTCCCGTTATCTTTTATTTTTTTCTTTCTAGCAAAAAAAGAATGAATGCAATCGGACTGTGTATTATTGAATTACAACTAAGTACATATTTTGACTTTCATCCCCTCTCTCCAGGAAACCGTGCTGAATTTCGAGATAAAAAGTATCATATGTCCTACCTCGTAGTATGAACTCAAATCATTCCAAGTTTCATTTGAATCCATTTAGTAGTTTCGGCGTGATGCGCGGCCAAGATACAGACAGACAGACAGACAAAAATGAAAAAAATTACAGTTTTGGCTTCAGTATCGATAATAGAGAGCCCTCCAAAAAAAAAATTCAGTATATCTTTAATGTACAGAATTGGACCTGTTACATTTTTATTATAAGTATAGAAGCGATTTTAAGCAATACAGCATTAATCCTTATTCAATTAAGCACCTTAAATACATTGTGCATTTAATATAGAATGGATGCGTTAGGGTTAGAGGGATTGTAGAAAGATAATAATCTACGCGAAAGACTTGCATACTTGGCTAATCGGGCTGGTAGGAACCGTCGAACTTTTGTAGCATTAACCGAACGTCTGACGAGCCACATAATTATTCTTATCATGAAACACTTATACCTATTATGTAGTTAGATTAATTTAAAATAAAACACTTATTAAAGATAACTTATTACTGTACCGGTATCTACGTCAGTAAATCGTAGATAACTTTTAACGTAGAAAGTTTAATTATGAATTGCTTTTAATAATAAGACTTCAAAAAAAATGTAAAATCATATTAATATAGGTTAAGTGACGGAGATAGCTCCATCATTCAAGTATTTTTTTTTTATACGTAACTAGCTGACCCACGCAACCTCGTTTTTTTTTTTTTTTTTTTTTTTTTTTTATTTAAATTATAAAAATAATATACATTAACAAACATGAAACACCCATAAAACCCGTATAGGTTTATCTTGGGTGTGAGTTTACATTCCTCATTTCATTTGTTTATAAACATTTGTTATAATCTACACGCACGATATAAACAAGTAATCACGTTACATACATATTATAGGAATTATAAAAATTTGTTAGTAGCACTACAAAAATTAATAGGTAGGTAGGCGTTAAAAATATTTCTAGCGTTTGACCGGTACAGTTGTTTACGTTCGACGAGCCAATATAACTTTTACTTAATGTTATGTTATGAACTTATGAGGCTCAGACTCTATACAGGATGATTGGTAACTATTGCAAAATTAAATTGTTTTTTTTTTTTTTTCATAGCAATAACAATATTTGTTTTATTATGGTTTATGTTAGATGATTAATATATAGAATTATGTTAGATTACTGTTTGCTTTAGGTAAGTAGATATTTTTGACTATTTGCTTTAAGTTAGATGAATTTATTTTATTTCTTGTTTCCACTGGTATTTCATTTATAAGTCTTGGTAAGAGGTAGTCAGTAGTTCGCTTTCCGTAGTAGTTATTGGCCGTTTTGGTAGTTAGCATTTTATTAGCCATTCTACGTGTCGTTATTGGGTGTTTTATTAGATTACAATTAAATTTATGGTAGTTTTCTATGGTGAGCACCATTTTTACTCTCTCATGAACTGGTATTACTTTACAAAACTGAAATAGTTTTTCATCATCATAGTTGAATTGTTTTCGAACTTTCTTAGGTACAATAGACTTTAATAAACGAAGTTGTAGGGAATATATTTTATGCAAATATGACTGAAATGTGCGTCCATAACTACTGAGCCCATATAGTATAATACTTTCCGCTAGGGCCGTATACATATCTAGTAAAATAGCGAAAGGTATTTTATATTTAAGTATACAGACCTTTGCTAAAATGGTGCGTAGTTTGTCACACACAGTATCAATATGAGCAGCCCAATTGAACCTATTATCTATTGTTACTCCTAGATAGGAGATTTGGGAAACTTTATGAATGCATTTGCAGTTACATTGAGTTTTTCTACCATGCAAACAGTCGTGATCGTGCGCAACCAATTGAATGTTGTCATCGGTGTTCGCTTTATTATATGCCGACGAAGCATGAAGCAGTTTAGTTTTCTGTGCATTCAGGACTAGCCCTACATCGTGAGACCACTTTGTTAGAAGCGTGAAATCTGTTTGTAGTCGGCTCAGGGCTACCAATATATCACGATCAGCCGAAATGAGACATGTATCGTCAGCATACTGATAAACGACACAATCTTGTATGATATTGTTCATGTCATTCACATAGGCAAGATAATGCAGAGGGCCTAGCACCGATCCTTGCGCCGTTCCTTCCGTAACTTTAACCTGGTCACTCAATGCCTCATCTATCTTTACGTGATAGGAACGATTTTTTAAGTAGTCTGCACACCAAGCTAGAGGGGAACCGCGTATGCCACTGCATTCTAATTTCTGTAAAAGCGTGTCATGTCTCAATGTGTCAAATGCTTTACTATAATCTATAAAGACCATGAGAACATGCTTTTTTTCATCAAGTCTGCTATTTACATAATCTGTAAAACTGGAAAGTAGTTGTGTTGTACTCTTTTTAGGCTGGAAACCGAATTGGTTCTCTGATATTATATGATGTTGTCTATAAAAATTATGAATTTCATTACAAATGTATTTTTCTACTATTTTGTCAATTATAGGTAATATAGTAATGGGTCTATAGTTGCTGTATTCGTTACGTGGTCCTTTTTTGTGGATTGGTCTGACTAATCCAACTTTAAGTTCGTTTGGGTATGAGCTCTTGTTAAGACTTTCCTTAATTAATTTTGCAATTGCACCGGAAAGTTTATCTGAAATTGTTTTAATATCTATTGGTTTAATTTTATCTATTCCAGAAGATTTATTGATTTTAATATTTTTAATGATTTTAAGAATGTCTGTTTGTGTAGGATTTTTCAACAATATGGAAACGTTTGCCTCTTTGACATAGGAATTAGGGTCGAGTAGGGAGGTTTTACATTTAGGTACTATATTTTTAACGGTGTTTTCAAATTCTTTAGCAAAGTTATTAGCTATAGTTTTACTACAATAATTTTGTTCTGCAAAGGCTTTTAAAATTGTGCTATCTATGGAGGACTTCAGTCGGCCTGTCATTTCATTTAATATTTCCCACAGCTTTTTTGGGTTACCCCTGTAAGTATTGATTTCCTTTTTATAAAATTGGTTCCTAGATCTTTCCACAGTTTTATTACATTTATTACGTAGTTTCATATATTCTAATTTCACTATCTTGTTTGTGGGATCTTTTTTTAGTTCTATTAGTTTTTTATCTTTCATTTTACACATTTTTATTATTTTATTATTTACCCATTTCTTTGTGTTTCTAAGTGATGCGCTTAATTTTGTTAAATATTTCGATTTTTTGTAGCAGTTATCTATATTTGTTTTAATTATACTATATATTTCGTTTGGGCAAGTGAGGTTATCTATGTTGTTCCATACGATACTATTTAGTTCTTTTTCAAGCACAGATTTGTCATAACGGAGCTTATAATTACAATCATCCTGTATACGAGCGCTACACGGGAGCGAGGCAACAGTGACACGGTGATCCGCTAGTACTGTACCGAGCGCCGCACAATACACGTCCTGCGTGCGGGATCGAATAAATATGTGGTCAATACAGGTTTTTGTCAAGATTTCTTTTTTAAATTCAATTCTTGTATAATCTTTGATCCCGCAGACAAGACCATGTTCGTACATTAAGGCCCGTATTAATAGATAGGTCTCAAACGTGATCTCAAGACCGGCATCAGTTGATACGTTCTCAAGATGGGACCAGCATCTTAATGTCGTCACTAATTAATAAACCCATATCAACAGCATCTCAGATGATACCGAGCTTAAGACCACGATCTTAAGATTCGTAATTCGAGACACCCAATGAAATCCTGATCTTAAGACTTACTACGTCACAATGAACGAACTATTTCATCTTTTGTTCATTACGTTTAGTATTTTCTTAGTAGAAGTATAATGTTTAACTCTGTGTGTGCACGAATTAAATTTCTTCTTCAGTTTATATCGATTACATTCTTAGAAAATGTTATAGCATTCATACTTTTAATCTTTAAACACTATCAAAAAACACAATATTATCAAAAAGTATTGAATTTTACAAGTCAACAAAACGCATACCTATGCCTGTTATTGCGCGTCACATAATTATAATCTGTGGTTGTACCAGTCAAGTGTTTCAAGTGTTTCGTATTTGTTTACTTAACTAAACTCATTAAATACTTGAATAAAATGTATTCGAAAAAACATGTATTTAGTCCGACAGAAAAAAAAGAACTTCTTAGATATATTAAAAAAGTTTAGTAATATTATAGAAAATAAGGACACAGATGGAACTTTATACATTATAGTAATAAAAAAAATGTAATAGGTTTATAATAAAATGTTTCATTTATCTCAATAATACTCATACATTGGAATCTAAAATTGCCAACCTGCAATTGAGCAAGTGTGGTGTGATCAATGCTCGTTTTTTCCCTATATGTAAAGAGGCCTGTACCCAGCAGTGGGCTTCTTACAGGCTGGTTTTATAAAAAAGTAAAGACTTTAATAAATTAAAATATAGAATTTTTAATTAGCACAAAACACATTAATTTATTTTGATAACAAATAAAGACTGAATTTAATCTAACTAAAACAAGATAATAGGTAGGTACCTACCTGAAAGGATGCTGTAGCGTAATACCTCAAAGTTAACAAGACGGCTATTTCTGCCGCAACTGGTAGCCCTCTGTTATCACTTTTCACCAAATCATTTCTTATCAACGATACAATATATAGCACTGATTCTTGGTTAAAACGAAATCGTTTTTTAAAGTTTTGCGGAGGTAATTCGAAGGGATTTGTCGCGTCCCTTACATAAACTTTAGGTAATCGAATTAGAAAAGGCCATATAATATCATCATAATAGTCAGTCATCGTAACAATTAATTTCGGAAAAAATATTTTCGACGTCCATAGTTCCCGCCACTACAAGTTCACGATCTTAAGTCACGGATCGACTGAACTCAACTATCATGATCTTGAGACGCATCTTAATACCGCTCTTGAAACTCGAGTATTGTTTATTAAACAACACGATCTCAAGTGATGACAGAGTATTAAACCGCATCTTAAGTTTTGTTTATTTATATGCCTGGATCTCAAACCGGGTCTTAAGATCTTACTCTTACGCTGATATCGGTTTATTAATACGGGCCTTAGTTCAGGTACAGTTGTACTGAGGTAGTCTTGGATTTAAGATTTATATTTATATCTACAATAAGTATGACATCCTCCGAATGATAGTTCTTGAGTATGTTATCTAATTCGACAAGGAATCGAGCCTTACTCTGTGCTGGTGGTCTATAAAGTGCAAGCAGAACGGCAGTTAAGTTGGAATTTGTAGTTATTTTGCCTATGATGCTTTCTGAGTGAATCGTGGTGGTTTTGTAAAGCGTAAATTTGTGATTTTTGTGTACGTAAACTATTATACCACCGCCTTTTCGCTTGTCCCGCAATTCCGTGTGCATGTTATAGTTAGGTATGTGATACAAACAGCTTATACGTTCCGATATACCTACTTCGGTCAGCACAATTACATCCACCTTTCTGTTCAAATCAAATAGTAGCAATTCGAGCTTAGAGAAGTTTTTAATTATTGAACGAATGTTTACATGTAGACAAGTTAGGTAGGCTGATTTATTAAAAGGGTTAGGTAGCTGTTCAAAATAAAATGAGACACTGGGGCAGTCGCGTAGTTCAGTAATGTTATCCTGAGTGTCATCCATTTTTAAAGGTTAACTTTTTTGTTAGATAATTAAATTATGAAAAAGCTAAGACGGAATTACGACTGAGCAAGATTTTTAATATCGCCCTCAGAGCGTAGAACTATGACTTTCGCGTTATCAGTTTTACGTAAAAGTATCCTACCTTCTTTGCACCAGATATACTTGTAGGTTTCTTTTAGTTCCTGCTTGGCTTTCCAGAGTAGATTTTTTACTTGCGGGGTAATGGCTTGTCGTATAAATATTTTGTTCTTTTTAATTTCTGCGTCACAACTTGTAACCACATCAGAGACTTGTACCGATATTTTCCGCGCAGTGTCCACCCACTGTCTCTTCATTTCTTCATTTTGTAGCTTGATTTGTAATGTTCCAGGTTTTCCTTCCTTGGTAGGTATTCTCTTTACATCCTTCACCTCTTCTGTATTTCTCTGCAGTTTACTCGCAAGTCCTCCGGCGATTACTCTTAGGTTTTCTTTTTCTTGAGTAGGAATTCCTTGAACTTCGACTACGTTTTTTAGTTCTCTTTGTTCGTATTCATTCAAACGTTGCTCCTGCGCCTCTAATCTCCTTTCTAGATGTTTGTTGCGGTTTACAAGGTCAGTATTTTTCTTGTCTAGCTCTTTGATCTTTTCTTTGAATGCTTCTATACTTTCCAAACATTCATCCAGTTTACGTCTCCTATTGCCCGTAGCGTACTAATTTTCCCCCGTTTTTTGTAACATTCTTCATTGTTGCTTCGCTCCTATTGGTCTTAGCGTGACGATATATAGCCTCCCTCGATAAATGTACTATCCAACACTGAAATATTTTTTCAAATCGGACCAGCGGCTCCTGAGATTAGCGCGTTCAAACAAACAAACTCTTCAGCTTTATAATATTAGTATAGATAAGTACCTACTAACCCACGCAACTTCGCCTGCGTTTCTTTTCAATCATGTTTGACTCCTATTGGTCTGAGCGTGATGTTAACGATCCTATCTTAGGTACTTCAAAAACACACATTTAAAAAAAAGTAAGAATTGGCGATCAAAATTGATCACAGCCTGTCTTTATGTGGATTTTAAAGTCTTCAGGTGAATATATAACGAGTAGAATACCACCCTTAATTTACCAGTTGTAGTACTTATAACTAAGATTTTAGTCGAATTTCGTATTTATTACGTTATCAACTGGGAATGAGTGTTAATTATTATTTAATTATTATTATAATATTTAAGACTGTAGTCCTTGAGCGTGGGAATTTGTGATTGAACACCCACATTCATATTTTACATGCACACAAACGCATCGGGCACTGTTGCATACTAACCCTGGCAACTAATAAATTTACTTTCGGTTTTTTATTCTAGTTACATATTCATTAACTGTTCGCCTTTGAAGAATGTTTAGAATGTCCTACAAAGCACGCAATGTATCTTAGTCATATCGGAAAGCCCGCGGGCTTTACGCAACTCGTCAACGGCCGAGAATGGGTTTAAAGTGTTCATTTTTAATTCATTTCATGGACAAATAATACATTTTTACACAGTATAAAATTAAGTCGCTCGCGCTATCTGTCAGCTTAGATCTTTTATAGTAATCAACGGATTTTAATGCTATGTTATGAAATAAAATTTGTATGATATATGTTATATTAATGGAACATAATGTTTCTTAAAAATACAATTTTTGATCGCTTTTATTGCTCATATTGACTAAATTTTACTACATAGATGTACGCCCCACTTTTTTCACTTTTTGACAAACTCTTTTTATTACTTTTTACTTTTTTTATTTTTAAATGTTTTGGTGTAGTGATAATAATAATTTATATGCAAAGTATATTTTAAATACCTAACATAGAAATGTAATAATAGTGTGAATAATTTTGAATAAATACGAACAAAGTCACCAGCAAATGCTTATAATGCCTATATATATATTTGAAATGTACAAGTAACACCCTTTCCGATGATACCAAACACGGCATATTTATCTCAAATTTATTTTTTAATACAGTACTTTATGTCGGCTAGAGGGCGCCACATTAAATTGAGTGACGCGTCATATAGCCTATAAGCAGCGGCCGATCAAGACGCTTCTAACGATACCTCATTTATCCAGTTTTTATTAGTAGTTAAGGAGCTATGAGGGAACAGATGAACATACATACATAGCCTGTCAAAATCATAACACTCCTTTGGCTTTGCCGTGGTCGGGTAAAAAAAATAAAAAAATGCAGTAAATTTATAAACTTCTTCTTTTTTTAAGACGGTTAAAAAACAAAGTATTTGTCTTAAAATAATATTAAGAGTGTAAAACTTTGAAATGGAAACTTCCTTAAATATATTACTAGCTTTTACACGCGGCTTCACCCACGCAGACTTTCATCTCCTGATTTACCCCCTTAGGGGTGGAATTTCAAAAATTCCTTTCTTAGTGCTCACTCACGTTATATAAAGAACCTACATGCAAAATTTCAGGATTCTAGCTTCAGCGGTTTGGGCTGTGCGTTGATCTCTGGGTATGTCAGTCAGTCAGTCAGTCACCTTCCTCTTTTATTTATATAGATTACAGATATCAGATAATGTAAGGGATAGGGCATCTATTGTTTTACAATTCACCAATTGATTAAATTCGAACTTAAGGGATGAATAATAATGGAAATGACGTAAAGTGTAGATGGGACCCTGTCTGTCTGTTTGTTTGTGCCGGCTAATCTCTGGAACGGCTGGAGCGATTTTGACGGGATTTTTACTGATAGGTAGCTGATGATATAAGGAGTAACCGCGGTTGGTGTAGTATCGCGGGTAAGACCGTGGGGCTCAGCTAGTTTTTTTTTTTCAAAAAAGTCAACTCCCGTATATATCCAATACATCCTATGTCGCGGGCCTTTACAAACATACATGAAACGGACACAATGGACACCCAGACTCAGAACAACAATTCGTGGATCACACAGTGTTGTCCCATGTGGGATTTGAACCCAGAACACCTGATACAGTAGGAAGCGGCGAGGCAACCGCTAAAACCACTAGACCAACCATGCAGTCAAAAATAAAACTATAATTTTAAGATCTTTCATTATTTCAGTAGTAGTTATTCAATTCTAACAGAAATCATTTTTTTTTTTTTTTTACTTTTGTAATAACAATTTCTCAAAGTGTCTCGGTCTGTTAAAGTGTCTTCAAAGTACTCGTCAAGACAAATCAAACGACTCCAAACTCGATAGGTTCCGTCGTTACAAAGTTCCTATGGCCACCTTCCAGCTCCAACATCAGATCAGCTCCATGTCATCATAATATAGCATTGTCACGCTATATACATATGCCTACAAAAATTCAACACAATCGGTTGAAGATATCTGCAAAATTGAGTTGCAAGATTCCGTCGTAACAAATATAGTTAGATATATACATACATAGCAAGTTAAAAAAAATCATAAAAATAAGTTCTGTGTTAAAAAAAAATAGTAATACTTTTCTTTGAAGTTATTTAAAAAAAATGAAATTAAATTCAAGAATACAAATTGACGTAGTGTCACCTTGAATATTCGGAGGGCACTGAATTTTTTGAGCGCGATAAAACTTATTTATTGCAATTTACGGGAGACGATATCTACGTACTAAAATGTATGGAACTTTTGTCGCTAAAAACGAATGATGTTTAGCCTTAGATTATGGCTTTTTGGTGAGAATTAATAAAAAACTAAAACTGTAAATCTTTTCTCCATACTTTTTTCTCGCGAAATAAGAAAAAAACATTTAAAATAGAGCATGAAACAGGACAGAGAGTGCTAATTAAAAAGGTCGATTTCGATGATTTTGATCTTTGTTAAGGCTTTTTTTTTACAAAAATAAAGAATTATTTTATAAATGTCACTCGGTAGATTGGTAGACTATACTAACTTTTAAATTTTCGCGTTCAACGATGTAATAATTATTATTTTTACGGGAATTAACGCGATCACTTATTTACGGGAATTACCGGCGGTATACAGAAAACAAAACGTCACCCGTGGTACCCGACCACAGAACAAATGAATATACTAGAAGAGGTGTTGAGCAGCAAGTGCAAGATACACTGTGTCGCCTAGACGCACACATTAACGATCAATAATATTATACACACATAACGAAGTCTTTCCTGATTCGTCCAAAGGATGTAATGTATATAAGTTCCAAAAGCCACTTACGATGTTACTAAATACAACCATATACCTTTCAACTAAGGTAGGGTTTCACTTGCATATTTGTGTTCGTGGACAGTTTCTTCGAAAACCTTAGGGATGTGGTGATATTGACATTTATCGATTATAATTATGTTACAATATTTTTTAATTTAATTATTTATTTGACTGATACTCTGATATCCTTTCATTCTACTTTATAATTTTTCTGTTGCAAAACATTGCAACTCCCTTATTTACCTAAAATAAATTATATTTTTGTGTGTTTAGGCATACATATTTCAGAAACTTTAAATAAATAAAAAACGACTGCGCATTTTCACAAGTTCTCTACAACCACCAGTTCTTTGCGTCCACATCGTACAGGAAGCCGTTGGATTGATGGCTAACTAACTTATATTACTAAAAATATTTCACATTTATTATTTAGTCAAAAGTACCTACATTCTTTTTTTTTTTTATCAAATCTGTTTTATTTGTCTGGTAGCTGTAAAGTTATGATATATGAAATATTTATAAGCTTTTTATTAAAACATTTGTTTTCAAATATTTCTCCAAAATAACTTTATATAAAAAAATTGCGAATAAACAAAATCATATATTGTTTTAAAAACCATAGTACAATATAAATCGTACTACGATACTAAACATAAAATCACTGTAAAAATCAATAACATCGAAAAGTTTAACATTACGATATCGATTGAATTTGTCTACATCCCTATGTCAAATAATTGTAAACATTACTTTTATTAAATATTTTCGTGCCAAATGTTTTGAAATATTCCCGCAGGAAACGCAGTTCATTGCGTGCTCTCGTAGCAACTATGCAAATGATACTTAAATTTAATACGTAATGTATGATTATTTCAATAGATTAGATTATAACGGTTTTCATGTGTATTACATAATACTTTTTAGTTTTTTGTTAATATTGCTTAAAAACAAAAGTTTTGAGACTACCGATGATACGATATGTTTCCTTTGAGTAAATTGTAGTCCTTGCTTCGTTTTCAGCACGTAATTATCGCACAGTTCGGCATAGCAATATTTTTTTACGCAGCTACGTTCCCGACGAAAGTTATACGTGTATTAAAGCGTTCAGTTGATGCCAGCAGACCTATTAGAGGTATCGGCGCTTAACTTCGGCGCGCCTACCCCGCCTACATAACAATTCTACTTGTTCTGTGTACCCGACCGATCGAAGGACACCGTTGTAAACTTATCGAACGTGAGTTTAGATGATACAACAATGAACATCTTGGCTAAAGGTATGAACTTCGCTCCGACGCCTAAACGAATACCGTTTGAGAATGTAATCAGTAGCGTAGAGGAATCGATTGCACGGAACAAAGTACCGACCGGTGATGCTGATATGTAATGACAGGACGTCGCGGTAATATTACGTCGATCAAAGCTTCCGGCTAGTAATATCACTATGGAAGAGCGTCAAGCATTAAAAAACATTAGGGATAACCAGGATATTTTAGTGCTCAAGGCCGACAAGGGAAACGCCACCGTAGTGATGAATACAACTGATTACCAAAATAAAATACTCGAACTGTTGACTGATAATAAGGTATACAAACCGGTAACATACAACCCTACAGCCTGAGTAACGCGTAAAATACGATCTCTAATCCGGGATAATGAGGACCTATTTGCAGAAGACGAGTACAACAACAACAACGAGTATATGGTCTGCCTAAGATACACAAGCCTGACGTGCCGCTGCGGCCTATTGTGAGTCAAATTGCTTCTCCTACTTACGATCTTGCAAAGCACGTTGCTTTAGTATTGCAGCCACTTGTAGGCAAAACACCGTCTTTTGTAAAAGACTCACGGCACTTTATACAAATCATAAAAGATCTCACGTTGGAACCGGATTACGTCATGGTGAACTTTGACGTGGAGTCGCTTTTCACCAATGTTCCAATAAAAGAGTGTTTAAACGTCGTAAAAGACCTGCTGAGAGACAACGAATTGCCGTTCAACTATATGGATCTACTTGAACACTGTTTAGATGGCAACTATTTTCTTTTCTAAGGTCAACATTACCTCCAGACTGATGGTGTCGCGATGGGAAGTCATGTAGCCCCAGTACTTGCCAACATCTGGATGGAACATTTTGAAGAGAAGGCTCTACGTCTCGGCCCGAATACCGTCAAGCTGTGGAAGCGATACGTGGATGACATTTTCAGTATCGTTAAAGGAAATAAACAAGAAGTAGATCAATATATACAACATCTTAACTCTATTCACCCTAAAATAAGGTTTACATATGAAATGGAGACGGATAGGTCGTTGTCGTTCTTGGATGTTAAAGTAACCGTGAGATCAGATGGGTCCTTGTCACACTGTGTGTACCGTAAGCCTACTCATACGGATAGATACCTACACGCCACGTCTCATCATCACCCCCGGCACTTGCAATCTGTTATGACTTCACTCAAGAACAGAGCTTACGATCTCTGTGACCCTGAACATTTAGAACAGGAGCTAGAACATGTTCAGGAGGTACTCAAAGGTAACGGATATCAAGTGAAAGGAGGACGGAAGCAACCAAAAATAAGACGCAAGTATCAAGAAGTGAACAGGCAACCAGCCTATATGCCTTATGTCAAGGGAGTTACGGATAAGATCGGGTCCGTATTAAAGAAATACTCCATTCCGACAGTATACACACCAGGCATAAAGGTTCACAACATCGTCGGCACACCGAAGGATATATTGCCACTACAAACTCCGGGTGTTTATAAAATAGACTGCAGCTGCGGAAGTTCCTACATAGGCCAAACGAAGCGGACTATTGCTGAAAAGGTCAAAGAACATATCGCTGCTCTGAAGAACCGACAGACGAGCAAATCGGCGATTGCAGAACATGCACTCGATACAGGCATCAACCACTGGATTGAATTTCACCGCACGCAAGTCCTCTCCACCGAACGTCACTTTTACTCAAGAGTTGTACGTGAAGCGATTGAGATTAAAAAGCATAAAACTTTCAATCGGGAAGATGGTTTTAAATTATCTACAGCGTGGAATCCAGTGTTAAAAAACATACCACCTCGCTTTTCTGCTCAGTCGGATAAACACCAGAATAGGAACACATCGGTTTGCTTACAGAATAGGGACCCTGTTAGTGTGGTATGTGACGGTACGTGGCGAAACAAAAATATCAATAATATCGAAAATGTGCGGGTGGATGAAGAACCTTCTACTTCACGGATTCGACGACGGAGGGCGTGCGCCGCTGAGCCAGTCAGCCTGTGACCACGGCCAGTGCAACCTGGTCGAAACGTCAGGCAAAACAGAGGTATGTAATACCTTGAAATAAGTGATCGCGTTAATTCCCGTAAAAATAATAATTATTACAGATTGGTAGACTGATTTATTAAACTACTGAGATTTTTTTTTTGTGACAAATAATGAATTGAGTTGTTTGTGTTTTGCAAAACTGCAAGTGCCTTTTCGCGTGTTTTTAGGGACGCGCCCCTTAAATAATGATTAATCCAATTACATGATATTAATTTTATTACGAACTAGGTGTTGCCCGCGGCTCTGCTGGCGTGTATGTCGGTTATCGCGGCAAAAAGTAGCCTATATGTTATTCTGATGTATAAGCTATATTACTGTAAAGTTTCATCCACATCCGTTCAGTAGTTTTTGCATGAAGAAGTAACAAACATACACACAAACTTTCGCCTTTATATATTAGTGTGATGTGATAGTGTGATACTCGTAAGTACCTACTAACATAATTTCTGTACAAAAAATAATGATATCCCATCAAAAACATAAATGTGAAATGAGAGCCAAGTTCAATATTATTATAATATGCCTGCCTTGCACTTAAACGACAAAAGCAGTGAGATCTAAATGGGCGCCAAGTTCAATGATCGTTCCTGAAATTTATTTATAAGAACATGAAATATTTTATAATAAGTTAAATATCAAATTTCTTCTTAAAACTTATGATAATACACACATCAAAAGTGTCTAGGGATCAACATATGTGTCTAGGGATCAACATATATTTTTGCAATAACTTTTCTCCTGATTGATATTAATTAAAATTTTCTTTAAGGATTCATCAAATAAAGTGTTTTTGTTTGTCACAGTAACGATAAACCAAGTCACCTTTGCATTAATAAAGAAATTTGCCATTTTCCTAATAAAAGGATTTTTGACATTTGAACCACTAACATTAAAGTTCGAAAAAAAGACTGAAATAACAGTTTTCTTTAAAATTTTATTAGGTAACTTAAACAATTAATAATCCGTGTTTCTACCGCGAACACTAACACAAGAACATCGGTTTGGCATACTCAAAATGAGTTCATCCAAATCACGCTGTGGAATGGCCGCCCATGTTCGTTGCAACAACAAAAAAAGGTCTTCTTGCGACTGGATACCCTCCATATTCGGCAGAGCTCTTCTCTGTAGCATATCCCATGCATGCTCAATCGGGTTCAAGTCTGGCGACTGAGCAGGCCAGGGCCAAAGCCACATCTCAATCTCAAGAAATCCGCATAAAAATGCTTGATCCCTAGACACTTTTGATGTGTGTATATTGAAGCCTAAAGTTTGACTTGGCTAGCCCCCTCTTGACATCTCTCTATTCCCCACTTGGGAGGCGTGCCCCCCTGGTTAGGAACTCCTGTGTTAGATGTTAAATCTTATATATAAAATTCTAGTGTCACAATGTTAGTTACCATACTCCTCTGAAACGGCGGGACCGATTTTTATGAAATTTGGTGTGCATATCGGGTAGGTCTGAGAATCGACCAACATCTATTTTTTATACCCCATTTTTTTTTTGGCAAAACAACGTTTGCCGGATCAGCTAGTTATTATATAAACGTACATAAACTGAAGAGGCTATTAATAACCCCCAACATATCTAATGTGTCTATTATTTTTGGGTCGCCGACAAATCTTCACCCACACATTCGCACTGAAGTGTACTTGGTGATAAATTTCTCTTATCATGTCCGGATTTCGAAACTACGACTAACATTCGTTGTGATGATTTCTGCGGATTTGGCGATCGCAACGAATACAAGTAAAATTATTTAAAAGAAAATTAACCCGACTGCGTCAATATCTGTCATCTTTATTAAGGCACATACAATACACATTCAAGTATACTTGCGCAAGTCCGTCTGTCTGTCTGTCACCAGACAGACAGACAAAACAGTCTGAAATTGCGCAAGTATACTTGAACGTGTATGGCGGCCTTTAAATTCTGTTTTTTTTTTTTAAATTTTGGTTTACCCAGTGCCACTCTCACGACTAAGATGAATCTATTGAGACCACTCACATAAAAATACTACAAGCCGTTTAGGCTCTTGGGCGTGCCAAAGAAATATACATACATACACTCGAATAAGATAACCCTCCTTCTTTCGCAGTCGGGTAAAAAGTGCTCTATCTGTAGGTACTGTGGGTTACTACATGGGACCAGCAATTTTGTTCGTCTGTCGGTCTACTAAGTTGTTCAGCGTGTGAAGGCACGGCAAACAATCATGGTCTAAAACCAACGATATAGTATAGCAATTTATAGGATTAACTTAGTTTTGTAGAAAAAATATTTTTAAAGTAAATGAAGTCGATTTAAATGCGATTTTCACCATCAATTAGGTTATCTTTCAGGGAAAATAACATATAAAAAAGTTAATGTTTAGAAGAACACAGATTTTTTTAACAATATTAACTAACTACCAACTCTTATTTACTAAGATCTCTTTACAGAGACTTATTAATCTTTTTTTTTTAATGGGACTAATCCCGACCCCACGCCCACCACTGTAACTCCTGTACACCAGGATCAACAGCGGTGACCCACGAACGCACCGAGTTATGACACTCGGGAAGTCCCAGGAAAAATTAAACTGTCTTGGAACCCGCAACGAAATTAATCAGAAGAAAACTGGAGGAGTTGGAAATATAATAAGTCCACGTCCCTCCTTAGCAAAGCGGGAGACAAAATGAAGTCAAAATAGGCAGACGCCTTTTTCAAACACCGGGAAGCATCACGGATAAAATATTACGGGTCCTATAGTGAGCTATATTTGATTTCTATAGTATGTATGGCAGAATCGCTTAAACGCACGGAAATTCACCGCAGTTGACACAATTTAAATATTTAAATGAGTATAGTTTGCTCTTAAAGTTACCGTGGCCTGTAAGAAATTGAGCGACACAGTGATCTACCACGAGCCATGTCCTTGACAACCGTTCGCGAACAGATGGAAAGAATTGGTAGAGGTGGCGCCCCTTAGATGATTCGTCCCATCGTTGCTGCCATTCATCCAAGAGGTCGTTATGGACATTGGATAGGTGTTGAAACAATCTTATGATTTTACCGCGGTCTCGTACGCCCAAAAAATCGCATTCCATGTTTTGTAGTGTGGAATAGTAGTACATGGCTGCACGTCTTTGCACCTCGAGATCGACCGGAAGAACACCTGCCAACACCGGTAAAGCCTCAGTACTAACCGTCCTATATGCCTTTCACAAGAAAATCAATGCAGGTCGTTGGCCTTGTAACAGTTTGCGACGGACAGCACCTACAGTCACAGAATAATTAATAGTACTGTCGTACTACAGTCGCCCTATCTGCCCATACAGGCGCACCATAGTAAATAGAACCCCAATAAGTAGCTCCATATATGATCTTTAGTGTATTAAATGACAGACCCCATGTCGCAGTTGATACACACATCAAAAGTGTCTAGGGATCAAGCATTTTTATGCGGATTTCTTGAGATTGAGATGTGGCTTTGTAATAAATTTATGATTTTATAAATTTATATGGATCCTTTTTGGTGCATTTCATAATTTGAATCAGGAACTGTCAATCAAATTCGAGTAAAAGATGAAAATCAGCTGTCAATATTTTCCCTATAAAAACATACAACGCATTGAAGACATTATTAGTGCTACTGTTTCCCTACTACTGATTAAAACCAACGTTATTATGGAGCGGCGACGTCATTTAAGCAGGGGAGAAATGCTCAGAGCCGTGGTAATGATAGAAGCTGGTTCCCGGCAACGTACTGTGGCTTTAGCTCTGAATACAAGTCAGAGTGTTATCAGTCGACTTTGGACACGTTACCGAAGCACTGGTACCGTGGCTGAGCGCCATGGAGGACGGTATCGCTGCACCACACGGAGACAAGACCGATACATTCAAATCTTAACTCGAAGAGCTCCAACAATAACCGCCATGATGTTAGCCGTGAGGCTTCATCACTCTTCAGGGAACTTAATTAGCGACAAACAGTCAGAAACCGCTTGCATGAAGTGAACCTTCATTCCCGAAGACCGCTACGGGTACCACCTATAGCAATGCACAATCGTAGGATTCGATATCAATGGGCTCTTGAACACAGAAATTGGGCAGAAGAACAATGGCGTTTCGTGTGCTTTTCTGATGAGTCTCGTTTTGGTATGAGACCGGATACAAGAGGTATACGACACTGGAGAACCCCTGGACGCCAACAGCGATTAAAATCCTGCCAGGAAGTCCATCCTTATAGTGGTGGAACCATCATGGTATGGGCGGGTATTTGGATCGGCGGAAGAACTGAGTTGATTTGGATCAGAGGCAACCTCAACGCTCAAATTTATGCTGAGACGATTTTATCAGACGTCATCGTTCCTCTACAAGTGCAAATCGGTCCCTTATTTCAGTTAATGCATGATAATGCACGACCGCACACCGCAAGAGTTGTAAGACAGACTCTCGCCGCAGCTAACATCAATGTCCTGCCCTGGCCTGCTCAGTCGCCAGACTTGAACCCGATTGAGCATGCATGGGATATGCTACAGAGAAGAGCTCTGCCGAATATGGAGGGTATCCAGTCGCAAGAAGACCTTTTTTTGTTGTTGCAACGAACATGGGCGGCCATTCCACAGCGTGATTTGGATGAACTCATTTTGAGTATGCCAAACCGATGTTCTTGTGTTGTTAGTGTTCGCGGTAGAAACACGGATTATTAATTGTTTAAGTTACCTAATAAAATTTTAAAGAAAACTGTTATTTCAGTCTTTTTTTCGAACTTTAATGTTAGTGGTTCAAATGTCAAAAATCCCTTTATTAGGAAAATGGCAAATTTCTTTATTAATGCAAAGGTGACTTGGTTTATCGTTACTGTGACAAACGAAAACACTTTATTTGATGAATCCTTAAAGAAAATTTTAATTAATATCAATCAGGAGAAAAGTTATTGCAAAAATATATCGACGGTGAAGTGCCAATACCTCATAACTGTCATTTTTCGAGAAATTCACTTTATTATCGGTTTGAATTTAAAAGCGTTATTCGCATATCGCGAAATCTCCTAAGTGTATTTTTATTGAAACAGCATTCAATTAAAGTGTGGAAATACCTCCCAACTATACCAACGTGTCTATTTTATGGCATTACCTCCTAACTATTACAGGAAACGTCTATACGTGTTCGTTGGTTGTGTACGACTGACAATCGGTGGCATTCGGTGGTGCCACCGACGCGGCGACGGCGAGACGATGTGCACGGGTGCAGAAGAGGCGGGAGAGAGGGTATTTTATAATCGAGTCGCTATTTTATATCGGTATAGTAAAATAATTGTAGAATAAATGTGCTTATGGTGATAATCACGGGTTGACGAGTTCTAAAGGATAACAGGTAAGAAATACTAGTTATACTTCATGATGGGTAGTATTCTGTTCATTTTATGATGACAATGTGACGTTTCAAGTTTTTTTTTTGTAGATAGGATATATTTATTTTAAGTTTTTGTTTGAAGTAGGTATTTAGAAGGTATTGTCTTTTTGTTGTTTTAGCAAAATGTCCCGAATGGCAAGGCGTTATCAAGGAGTACGAGCTGGACAGATGTTAAACATACTGAAAGGCCGCGAGAAGAATACACACACACAGCCTGAAGCTACTATTTCTTCTAACCCAGGTAAGTTGTTGTACGGCCTAGGTACCTACCTAGTGAGTTGTGATTTCTGTGTTAGCAAATTCAAGATTGATTGATTCTAAATTCTGATATATTTTCAGATACGCGTGATCAAGTTACACCTGAAATCAGAACATTAAGCTGCAATAATGATTACCAAATAACAAAGCAGAGATGTAAGATTACTAAATCGTATTCACTTTCAAACATACCAAAGCGTACCCGTTTAACCCAACAACGACGTTGTTCTTCGCTGCCACCTACAATTACTGTACACTATGGAAAACGAAACAATATTGATATTTTTAGTCATGTTTGTTTTGTTGATAGAGAGCGTAGTTTGTCAATGTCCGCTCTCACTTACGATGATACCATAGACTACGGTAAAAAACGATGCTCCTCAGTTCCACCTTCATTTTTCTGTAATTACGAGCATACTCAGATACTAGAATCTGAACCGAATAACATAATAACCGAAACGTCTTCCAATGATGGTGACTATTCCGGCAGTGATAGTGACAGAACATACTGTCCTAGTCCTGATCATTATCAGGAGTCGAACAATTCTAGTCCAGGGGTACTTTTAGATGAGCCGGCCACGTCATCGGGCATTTACAACGGTAATCCAAACGAAGGAAGAAAGCGCAAAGCTAAACGTGACCCGGATAGCTGGAAGAAATTAAAAAATAAGAAACTTCGTATGTTAGGAGAGGAATATTTGGGATACACAAAACCAAAGAATAGAAAACCAAAACAAGATACAGTAAGACCTGCTAGAAAATTAGGTGATAGGTGCAATTCGCAATTTTGTAGGAATAGTAAAGTGCGAAATTGTGAAAAGTTTGATGATGAAAGACGTCAAGAAATACACAACAGTTTTTGGAAAAATATGAACTGGGACCAGCGCAAAGTGTATGTAGTCGGACTTGTAAACCGTAAGGGTACGACACGCAAAACAAGTGATCAGGGATCGAGACGTGAAGGAACGTTCGATTACTTTTTGCCAATGAATCAAGGCCAAAATTTACAGGTTTGCAGAACAACATTTTTAAATACTTTGTGTCTGGGGTCATACACAGTTCACTCTTGGGTCAGAAAATCGAGTGATAGAGTAATTCCTTGTCAAGAAATTCAGAATACAATGAGGGTCAGAACACCACAATCTGTATCACAGCGAAAGCTCCTAACCGCACGCAACTTTTTAAATAATATTCCTAAGTTACCTTCCCACTACGCCAGGAAGGACACATCAAAGTTGTATTTAGAACCTGTTTACCGTTCTTTGAGTGATTTATATAAACAGTACAAAGAACATTGCACTGAAAACGAAGAGCCGGTACTTTCTCGCTTTACTTTCGAGAAATTGTTTCACGAGAAAAATCTGTCCCTATACACCTTAAAAAAAGACATGTGCGATACCTGCTGTGGCCATGCACTAGGGAATATTAGTACTTCCGATTATGAACAACACATTAGACGCAAAAATAGAGCGAGGCAAGAGAAGGAAACTGACAAAATGAAAGGTACATCCGGCGAATTCATTTTGTTGTCTATGGATTTAGAGTCTGTAAAAGTATGTCCTTATCTTACAGCTAGCGCATTATACTTTAAGACAAAGCTAACATCTCATAACTTTACAATGTATGACCTGGTTACCCACCAAGCCACCTGTTATTGGTTTGATGAAACATGCGCAGATCTTACCGCTGGTACTTTCGCATCTTTTGTGTCCGATTACATCGTGCGTTATTGTTTGCCTAAAGGATTGCCGATAGTAATTTTTTCCGATGGATGCACATACCAAAATCGAAATAATATTATGGCAAATGCCCTGTTGGATATAAGTATTCAACATGAAGTCACTATAACGCAAAAGTACTTAGAGCCTGGGCATACTCAAATGGAATGCGACGCAGTCCATGCAGCGATCGAAAGAAAGCTTAAAAATAGGGAGATACATCTTCCCAGCGATTACATAGCCGTAACGAAGGAGGCACGAAGAAATCCTTTTCCCTATGAAGCAATACAAATAAATTACGATTTTGTTAAGGATTTCAATGACAAAAAAAATTGGAGATACAGCACCATAAGACCCGGTCGAAAAGCAGGCGATCCTGTAGTTGTTGATCTGAGAGTCGTCCAATATAGACCAGATGGCACTATTTATTATAAAATTAATTTTGATGATGATTGGACAGAATTACCTGTAAAACCGAAAAAACTGAACTCTGTCACTTACTCAGCTTTGCATGTTGGACCAATACCCATAGCTTCTACCAAATTTAATCACCTTCAACAAATTAAAGAAGTCCTCCCAAGAGACTGTCACTCATTTTACGATAATTTACCTCACGAATAACTAATTGATTTTTGAAGACTTATTGTTTCTCTCTCTTATTGTTTTTAATGACTAAAATGACTTAGGTATTGATGTGTGATTGTTTCTTTTTTAATGACTAAAAATTGATTTTGGATGCCCTATTGTTTTTTTTAATGAGTTAAAATTGTTTTAGTTTATTTTCTGTTTATTCACAAATTAAAGGTTCTGATTTAAAAAAAAACGTTGTTTTGTTGATTCCATTACCTACTAAATATCATATCGTTATCACATGGAAAGAATAAGTACAAAGTTAATACCTCCTATCCACAAAACAAAAAGTAAGTAGAAATGACTAGTAGGCGTGGCGCGCTTGCCACTGATAAGCGTTGCAACGCATACTTTTATGAGTTGTAGGTATTTTGTATCATAGTCGTGTTACAACGCTGCATTGAATAGGTCGTCCAATGAAAGTTCTTTTTTACGCCACAATGCAGTACTGTTCTGTTTTACAGTGTAAAAATGATAGCAGAAGGAAAAAGATTGATAATGGAGGTGTTTTTTACCATCTGTAGGTACAATTTTATATGTTTTATCAATAAAATCTTAAAATTTTATTTAACTGATAATTGACTAGAGATTTAAGCTAAACTCTTCCTTATCCCATTCACATAAATCTCAATCTGGTATGATCGGGTCTTATCACATTTCAACGTTATTCTCGTATTTTCTATTCTACTCGATTAGTGATGTAGCCAGGTAGGATGTTAGCTTTATCGATTTGCATACTTTTAAACGTGTTATATTTACTTACTATAATAATTATAAATATAAAATTTTGCTTGTTTGTTTACGTGGCCTTGAAAGAAAAACACTTGTTTTAACCATTGAATATCTATAAAAATAAGTATATAGTAAGAATATATATATATAATAAGAGTGCCTATTTGTAATATTAAATATTTATATCCGCTTTTTACTAAATGCATCTGCATGTGTAGGTACACGGTACAATTTTTTTTTACGGAACAGGTGGCAAACGAGCAGACGTATCACCTGATGGTAAGCGATTACCACTGTCCATGGACACACGCAACACCAGAGGCGTCACAAGCGCGTTGCCGACCTTTGGGGGGTGGGGAGGGGGAGGAGTTGGGATATGGGCCTCCGGTATCCTCACTCACTCAGTGAAACACAGTGCAAGCGCCATTTCACACTGGTTTTCTGTGAGGCCGTGGTATCACTCCGGTCGAGCCGGCCCATTTATGTAGAAGCGTGATTCTTTTCTCTGCGAAATTTGCAGGCACAGGCCGTATACCAAAATAACATTTTTTTTAAATTTTGTCTGTCTCTCTGTCTGTTCCGAACTCTGACTCAGCAGTCAGGATCGCTAAACACTATACCAACGGGTCAACAATTAGACGTATTGCATTTTTGTTCATTGCATTCAATAAAATTTATGATTATTGATACCATGTGTATTTCCTATAAAACTAAATATGAATACATACTGTGCCAAATATTAATTATGTAACCACTGTTTTGAAATTTGTTAAGTGGCTAAACAGTCTTTATTAAATATAATATGATTATAATACAGATTCTTAAAATTAATAAACATTATTATGCAAGTACTTACACACATCAAAAGTGTCTAGGGATCAAGCATTTTTATGCGGATTTCTTGAGATTGAGATGTGGCTTTGGCCCTGGCCTGCTCAGTCGCCAGACTTAAACCCGATTGAGCATGCATGGGATATGCTACAGAGAAGAGCTCTGCCGAATATGGAGGGTATCCAGTCGCAAGAAGACCTTTTTTTGTTGTTGCAACGAACATGGGCGGCCATTCCACAGCGTGATTTGGATGAACTCATTTTGAGTATGCCAAACCGATGTTCTTGTGTTAGTGTTCGCGGTAGAAACACGGATTATTAATTGTTTAAGTTACCTAATAAAATTTTAAAGAAAACTGTTATTTCAGTCTTTTTTTCGAACTTTAATGTTAGTGGTTCAAATGTCAAAAATCCTTTTATTAGGAAAATGGCAAATTTCTTTATTAATGCAAAGGTGACTTGGTTTATCGTTGCTGTGACAAACGAAAACACTTTATTTGATGAATCCTTAAAGAAAATTTTAATTAATATCAATCAGGAGAAAAGTTATTGCAAAAATATATGTTGATCCCTAGACACATATGTTGATCCCTAGACACTTTTGATGTGTGTATTTTTTAGCTTCTTCACCTTTATAATGTTACCTCCTCAGATATCCTTCAATTCATGTTTTTTAATCTGCTCCGTCCTATTACAACAAAAGTTAGGTATCGATATTATTGATAATATTGTAATATGTGCCACAACACTAAGCGAGTAGCGGTAAATATCGAAGAATGACACAAATATCGAATTTATTCTTATAGTGATTAATGTTATAATTGCGTGCATTTAGAATAACGCCATCTGTTTTTGAATAGCTTGCAATGAAGTATTCTTACTTTCAAGATTACGAAACGTTGTAAGTTCATCTTACGCTATGGCAAAATAACTGTTAACATTACGCGATAAGATATATTATTAAACGTGTGACTTTATGTATTGTAGGCTAGTTTTGAGCAAATAAAAACATCAAATCAAAACAATTCGTTAGTAGTGTGCAGTAATAAAATAGTGCTTTCATTTGTCTGAGTTTGGCGACAGTCGTTCCGTTGTAAATTAAGACACATAACATTTCTACCTATTCTTTATGTTATGTGCTCCTATCTAACCGAATACCTACTACACTATCACAAATTATACGAATTCAGCATAATATATAAAGAATACATTGTTATGATTCTAAATTAATAAATACATTAGCTACGTTTTAATTTATTAAGAAATTAAACGTTTTTTTTAGTTTGTGTAAATTTTTGACTTTGTCAGTTAGGTGTTATTGGCACTTCGCCGTCGATATGTTGATCCCTAGACACTTTTGATGTGTGTATATTGTCAATATACTTTGTCAGTGCAAAGAAACTCTTTTTAGACTTTTCATTAAATTTTTTTAAATTTTTCTAATATCTTCAATAAATGAAAAATTTCTTTCTAAAACCAATCCTAAATAACAAACCGAGATAGTGTAGTCGTGATAGTAATGACGTGACTTATTAATTTGTCAACCACAAATGAGTGAACAGATGTGAATGAAATCCAGCTCACAGCCAGACAGCCACATATGATATATTATTTACTCCTACCTGAGTCGACCTCATTCGAGTAAATGAGAAGCAAGCGTAGTCACAGGCAAGGCAAGACATGATATTTAATTATGAAAAGTAAAAGTCTTCTGTATTCTCTACATCTCAGTTTATTAAATACACTGAGATGATTGACATTTATTTAGATATTATGAAATTACAGACACAATATTAAAATCTATCCTCGTTATTACAATTTCTTCACATCAATGGAGAATGAAATACACAATGAATGATTATCTCTTTTTAGTTGGTTAAAAATACTAAAGGTGTTCATAATTTTATTTCCAACTACATTTTAATGACATCAGAACATCTTGTTTAAACTACATAATTTATGCTATCGTATGTGTTTTTCTTAGTTTTCGGAAGAAATGAATTGATTTAACTATGAGCATTGATATATATATTAGACATAATTATATTATGACACAGTCATAGATTTTTATTCAATTTAATAAGTTTTAGTACTAAATTTTTAACAGGTTATTAGACATACACTTACACGTAACCATAATATATTAAACAGTACATCAATGTTTACATTAGATTATTCTTACAAATGGTTTTTATATACCTTTCTAAAATAAAATTTCATTTCATAACATACAACATTTTAAGATTGCCTCATGCATACATACATTACTACATTTTGAATGAACTAAATATAATTTTGATTTCATTCCGAACTTGTAACTACTATTTTATGATGTACTATTTATGTCGTACAGCTATATGTTACCTGAAAGTATAACTTCGAGAAGATGGATTGTAGTTGTCAGTGATGGTTTTCGTATTTATCTGTAGACGGTACCACTCTTAATAGTAAGTGTGCTTCGTATCCCGGACTAGTTAAATTACATTAAGTAATACGTGAGGAGAACTATTTGTACCTACGCATTTTTTAAACGCGTTTTTACGCGTTTGCAGTTAGGATACTCAATATTGGAATCTCAGATCAAATAAAAAAAGGTGCGTTAACGCACTAACTATGCTATAAACTACGCTACTTTTCGTCAGTATCGTCACAGAATAACTAATTGTACGTACAGTACAAGTTGTTGTTGTTTGTACGATACTGACGAAAAGTAGCGTAGTTCATAGCATAGTTAGTGCGTTAACGCGTGTTATTACTTGGAACTACGCTACTTTTTTCTGCTTCAACCTTTTTACAAGCTTTTCATTAACTTGCAATGTATGTATGCTTGTATGTTCGGGTGGAATCTTGCAATTCAATTTTGAAGCAGATATCTTCAACCGATTTTGCTGAAATTTTGCAAGAATATGTATACAGCGTGACAATACAATATTATAATGACATGGAGCTGATCTAATGCTGGAGCTGGAAGGTGGCCATAGGAACTCTGTAAAGAAACGTCGCAACCTCATCGAGTTTGGACTCGTTTGATTCGTTTCGAGGCATTCCAGTAAAAGCTTGTTTTTAAAAAGCTTTTTAATTTAATTTATTTGATTTGAGCGCACTACGATGACTTGTGTGATGAGTATGATCATTTATTATATTGTATACAATTTAAGTATTTTAATTAGGAGTCTGGTAACCAGGCCCTGCCTAGTTTGGGATCAGACTGCCAAGTATGAGATTTGTTAAGGTATTATACGCTCAACATATAAGTATACTTAGAGTATTTTGAGTGGTTTTCAAATAATTGTTATAATTAAATAAATCAAGTACTCTAAGATAACATCCCTTACATTGTGTTTTTTAGAATGTTATTAGTAAGCTCCTCACACACACACACATACATATAAGTATATATATATGTATTTAAAGAATTGGTTTACAAATCACTGACAACACAAGAAAAACTTGGAATGAAACAAACCATTTTGTGCCATAGCATATTTACAATAGGTATGTTAATACTTTAACAGGACATGTAAATAGTACAGTTCAAATTCATACATCATATTCATACACCTGTGTAAAATTACTAGTAAACAATAAATAATACATTTCTCTTTACTACATTTACATAGGAATATTATTATGCATATGTCTAAAATTCTGTACCAAGCATTTATGAAAGTCAATTCAATTTCAATTCATCATGTATGTATAACTAACACTTCTGCACGTCACTAACAGAGTTTTGTTCTAAGTATTACGGCAATAATAAATAAATTACAGTCTATGTAAAGGTATTACAAGGCAGTATACTTTTTACACTCACTTGTTACTGGAGGTTTAATTTTTGTTTCATTTATTCTTACTTATGAACATACTTATGAAAAAAGGAACATTTATAAGCTAATAATGCTTTTTTTATTCACGAGTAAGGAATATCCTTATAATGAATAACACCTACTTACCTAATAATTTATTAAATATAAAAGATATTTAAAAAAAATATTTATCACAAGTTGACTCTATATATACCACTTAGAACCTTGAAAAATATTTTTAATGCATGTGTCAGCTTAAAATTATAACTACAGAGTCAATATTAAGTTTAAATTTTCATATATAAAACACTATGAAATTATCATAGACACAAATAATAGCACCATGTCATGTTATGCATGTATACAATTTTTTTTTTTATTCAGGGTTATGAAATTGAAATTTTTTTTTATTAAGTATAGTTATATCAAAGAAGATACCCGGTTGAAACATTTAACAAAGAAAAACATTTGCTAGGAATTGAAGTCTATATGTTTGCAGTCACAAAAACTAAATTCATTAAAAGTTAAATGCAGATCTAAAATCTATAATACATAGTAGTAATATGACCTGCAGTCAATTCATTAACGCCACTACACTCGAACATTAAGTAGGTACACTTCAATGATCAAATATTATAGCACATACCACTCATGACTACTAAACAGCACTTTACCACTTTTACATTAATTTAAATTCATAATGTTCAGTGATAATATTGTGTAACTACTTATGCAAGTAAAAATGACTGCATAAATATGGTCCGTATGAGTAAAAGATGTTGTTATGTACTCACTATTACTGTCATCTTTGGCACCATCTTCAATAGTCTATTGAAAATGTAGGGGGCGGGACGCGCTTGACGCGTCTTCTCCGGTACAGCTATACAGTATCCACTTTATTACTCTCAACAAGAACGTAGCCTCCAGTGCGCTTGCGCTTGAATGTGACATATGTATACAAGAGACTGGCTAAAACACTAATGTTAAGCCCAACAAAGTTCAGCCACGAGAATATGTAGTCACCACCTATGACCATACCAAGGTATGTCACTAGAATGTTCTTCAAGCAACCAATAATAGTAGTAGTAAGAGCACTGTTGTACTGTGTGCAAAGCATTACGCTATATGATAGGACAAAGCCCATTACACATGACATGAAGAACTGTGCTAAGAATAGAGTGTCATCCCAGTGCTGGTATTCGGCTGAGCGGTGTAGATCTCCGGTGCCCCAAGCAATTAATCCTGCTGGTAATATCATAAACAAGGCATTGTAAAACATCAAGCCATATTTACCAAGCTCTTTAGAGTCCAGTTTTTTCTTCATGTACACTCCATTTGCAGCAGTGAATCCATCATTAAGTAGGACTAGTGTATATCCTAGCCAGGAGAATGTGACATCATCAGCAGCCGCAAGTAGAGCACCAGCGACCATTGCTAGCACACTGGCTTGAACAGACCATGACGCCTTCACTCCCAGCACAAACCTCTCGCCAATCATTGTCATGAGTATACTGAAGCGTCTCAAAGCTGTAAACATGGGTAAACTGAGCTCCTTGGTGCCGCCAAGACCTGTAGCCATGTTACCAAGGTATATCACAGGCAGAGGCCAGATACGTCGAGTGACTTCCGTGTTCAGATGGGGAAAATGAACAATTTTAATGAACCGGCCGATCCACAACACAACTATCGTCGCTACCATTTGTCCTAGACCGAGCACTTGGTATGAAGGAAATGCGTAAGTCGTCAGGACAGTTTTATTAACAACCGTAATCATGAATGAAGCGAGAGCGTAAAAGGCGGCACTGAGTATTTTCTTCACGAGTTGCGCCCTATCTGCCGCTTCCGCCTGCTCTTGTATGCTGTGACCCAACATCGTGACTCCACGTATTTAATTAAACTAACGTTGAGCTAACTAACATAATTCACTAACAAGCACTTATAGAACCTTGCAGCAATCACGATTTTTAACACATCATGTGTGTCCGTCCGTACCTGCACCTCACACTTTCATGGTCGACTTGGCCTTTATAGGCCTTTTGAGTCAAAATATTTTTTTTTATATAAAACTTTGATCATACACTACTGAAATCCCAGCCGTACATCGCGGCACATTATCGATCGACTCGAAAAATGTGTCTTGGAAGTGAATAAATGACAGGCAAGTCCGGTCAATCGATCTTGACATTAGATTTGACAATGACTTAGTCATAGAGGTAGTGTTGAGTGTTAACAAATCAAAAACAGTTTATCGTACGAACCTTACGATTGATGAAGCACTTTCATTTAAAAAAAAATAGATCTAAGAAAATCTAGGCGGTGCGTTATCTACCTTTTTTTATTTGATCTGAGGAAAGTACTCATATGGATATCAACAATTCGTTGCAACTCTCATTGCTGTCTAGTTCAGACGACGACGATGATGTATTTAACGATAGTGTTTAAACGATAGGGTTATTATCTGACACATTCAATAAAAAACTCATAGGTACATAGTGTCTTGGAATGTGGTGGTGAAGCGAGTAATCATCAGTGTTAGCAACTTGAATCGAGCTGACTATCGTACCAGGAGCGTTGAATTATCGTACTGTCGTATCATTATTATTTATTATTATCGCCGTTTTTTTATTATTTTATCGAGAAAGTAAAGGAGTACCTACGTTGATACGTCTGCTCGTTTGAACCCATTTCATGAAAAACAAATGCCCATTCAGTCTATTTTGCAAATTTAAACAATTTTGACAGAAAATACGTAGATTCTGGGACTAAAGTACGTAGGTTTACAGAAAAGACTTAAAATACGTAGATCTACGTAAAAAGACGTAGAGTTGGCAACACTGTATCAAACTTATTCTCTTGTTCGCATTGGTAGACGGTAGACGCTAACCAATAAGAAGGCATGTACGGCAGAATCAAGGGCGGATCCAGCTTTGGCGCCAGGGGAGGGTCATGAAGTCGTGGTCAAGTCACAAGAAGTTATAATTTAATTTTGATAATAAATAGATACAAATAAAAAGTAG
Source organism: Diaphora mendica (assembly GCA_949125395.1). NCBI lineage: Eukaryota > Metazoa > Arthropoda > Insecta > Lepidoptera > Erebidae > Diaphora > Diaphora mendica. The sequence continues at coordinate 5,951,692 of OX421312.1, read as the reverse complement.
GTATTTCAATAATGTATGAAAGTGTAATAATTGTAAGTAATGTACTTGGTTTTCTCGGGCTGTTTCCGCACTTGAGATTGGACGCCCAGGCTGACCCTCGTATTATGGGGGTCAAAATTGCGTTTAATTGTGCCCGGAGTAAGAGCAGAAATAACATGGCAGTCGTGGCACCTCCTACCACCTGGTCGTCGACCTTTGCAACATCAGGGGATTGTATAGTAACCTTAATGCTGTCCACCACCACCTTGAGACAGCATAGCCAGCCTTGCTTTTTTTGACGGAGACGCAGATATCGTCTCCAGCGAACACTCCAACCTTACTCCTTCATCTCTAAGGCGGAATGTGCGTGTCCGTTTGGAGACGATATCAGTTTTCGTCGTCTCAGCAATCTTGAAGGTCCGGTTCTCAATGTGACGTATTCGTGTAGGTGATCTTGTCCGCGACGGCGACTTCGCGTCTATGCGTGCCTCTATAGATCCCATAGCGGTTATGCCTAAACTGACGACTCATTGAGCATATCCAGATGGCTACAGACTTCGTGCAGCAGCAGATCTCGTCCGCAGAGATCGTCTTACTTAGTGATTTTAACGCCCACCACGCCTACTGGCTTAGTAATAAAACGGATCGTGGTGGGAGATCTGTTCACGAATTCGCACTGGTATATGGCCTGACAAAACTGGTTATCACGCCCACTCGAGTCTCAAATGTGGAGGATCAGAATTCTTCATTGTTGGACCTTTTGCTGACTTTCATCCGGACTGTTACCACGTATCCGAAGACGCTCCACACGATCGCGACGCACGCAGCCCAGGTATGCTTCTCGCCGCATGATCCCAACACCGCTGCTGATTCTGTTGCTGATGTGGTGGTGCAGGGTATGGAGCTTTTCATTCCATCCTCTGTGGTCCCCATTGGTGGCAAATGTCGACCCTGGTTTGGTCCATCTTCCAAAAAGGCTTCTCGTAAGAAGCAGAGCTTGAAAAAGACAACATAACTTTGCCTCCAGATCCTTCAAGCGAGACATTGCAAGGGCGAAGTCGGAGCACATTGCTAGGTTTCGCGAGAAGCTTGAACGTCTTCCTCCGGGAACTGGGTTCTTGCCAAGGCTATCGAAGAGAATTTCTGTAAGCCATCCTTTCCACCTCCTCTACACATAAGAAATCATTCGTTGGCCTATGGCAAAGGAGAAAGCCGATCTTCTGGCCAAACTTTTTGCGTCTAACTCGACCTTGGATGCCGGGGAACAGGATTCACCTACCATACCGCGATGCGAGAGCTGTATGCTGGATATCTAGTTCTAACAACGCTCAGTACCTTTAACACTTCTATCTCTAGATATACATAAGTCGAGGGTTCTGATGAAATCCCTCCTATTGTGTTGAAGATGTGCGCTCCAGAGTTGGCATCAGTCTTAACGCGTCTTTTTCAGCTCTCCTACTCTTCTGGCGTAGTCTCATTGGACATTGCGAAGGCCTTCGATCAGGTCTGGCGCAAGGCGCTTCTTTCGAAGCTCCCTTCCTATGGGCTTCCTTTAAATTATGTCAATAACTTTTTAGCAGATAGAAGCATAAAGGTCGTAGTCGACGGTGAGTGCTCTGACTTCATATCTGTGAATGTGAATGCTGGTGTCCCCCAAGGCTGTGTGCTATCGCCTACTTTGTCTCTCCTCGATATCAATGATATGTTGCAAATTAGTGGCATTCATTGTTATACGGATGACAGCACGGGCGATGTTCTCTATACCGGCCGCACTAATATTTCTCGGGAAAATGTCATTGAGAGTCGAAACAAACTTGAGTCTGAAATTGAGACTCTTTGGAAATGGTCTCAGATTGGGGTAGACTTAATAACCACAATTTCATTGCTAAAAAACTGCCATTGGTCGTATGTTCTCGTCTTGAAGACACTCCCTTATCTGCCTCAGCCAATATTGGAATATTTGGTGTCGACACATCAAGTGAAGTCCAGTTTCGTGGCCATGAGAAGGGTAAGGCCAAATTGACCTCGAAGAAGCTTGGCGTGCTCAATAGATCAAGACTGTATTTCACTCCGGCCCATTGCCTTATAAGGCGCAGGTACGGCCTCATATGGAATACTGTTCTCATCTTTGGGCAAAGGCACCCTATTACCAGCGCCTCCCTCTGGACCTCATCCAACGTAGAGCGACTCGAATCGTTGATTGCCAAGATGTTTCATATATGGTCTCTCTGGCGCTGCGTAGAGATGTGGCCTCGGTATGCATCTTATATCGCATTTACTATGGGGAGTGCTCCAAGCAATTGTTTTAACTGATCCGTGCCGCCTCTTTCCACCATCGTCCTATGCGACAGCAGTTTCATCCCCATCGTTTGGCAGTCCACAACTGTGCGCTTTTCTAGAAACTTTCGGCCTCGCATAACAAAACTGTGGAATAAACTGTCCCCTGCGGTATTCCCGGACTAATACGTCCTTCAAAATTTCAATAAAAGAATGTAGGTACTCCTTTTTAAAAGGCCGGCGACGCCTGTGCATGGGTTTGGAAGTACTATGCTTCTATAATACTATTTAAATAAGAAAATACATTTTTCTTTCACGTCTTCTCCTTTGGGACGCGTTATAACTTCTATTGCTACTTCAATGGGTACGTTTTTAGGGTTCCATGTCAAAGGCAAAAAACGGAACCCTTATAGATCCGTCATGTCTGTCTGTCTGTCCGTCCGTATGTCACAGCCATTTTTTTCCGAAACTATAAAAACTATACTGTTGAAACTGTTGTATTCTGTGAACCGCATTCAGATTTTCACACAAAAATAAAAAAAATAACAATACATTTTGGGTGTCACCTATTTAGAACTGAAACTCAAAAATTTTATTTCATCAAACCCATACGTGTGGGGTCCCCCACCCATCTATGGATAGGTCTTCGAAAATGATATTGAGGTATCTAATATCATTTTTTTTTAAACTGAATAGTTTGCGCGAGAGACACTTCCAAAGTGGTAAAATGTGTAACCCCCCCCCTGCAACTTCTAAAATAAGAGAATGATAAAACTAAAAAAAATATATGATGTACATTACCATGCAAACTTCCACCGAAAATTGGTTTGAACGAGATCTAGTAAGTAGTTTTTTTTTTATACGTCATAAATGGTAAACCGCAAAAAACCCTATTATTAAAACATCGCCGATCAAAGTTACAACGAACTACAATAACTTTTATATTATGTTACTTGCTGCTTCGGAACCCTTCATAGGCGAGTCCGACTCGCACTTGGCCGCTTTTATGGATGTAGAGAAGTGTCAGTCCGGTTAGACGTTCTTCAACCATTGAAGCTCTTAGCCACGATTAAATTCTATATTGTGTATGATTAAAATCTATATTGTGACAAAAAATATAAAGAACATTATGTTTGTCAATTTAATTTAGGTCATGGACACAGCCCAGGGGGGGGTCATGACCCCCATGACCCCCCCCCCCACCCCCCTGGATCCGCCCTTGGGCAGAATAAAGTTACAGTCCAGGTGGTGGTGTATAACATCTCACAGCGGATCATAAAAGAACCAATTGAAATAGAGAATTTGTATTTTCCGGTATTTTTCCAATATTTTATTGGACAAAATAATCGAGCGGGAGAAAAATGTAACTTCTGAAAGTGTGAACTATATTGTTCCTACTTTATATTGCATAAAAATAAAATAAATTCTCAAATTTAGCATCACGATGGAAATTTTCGTACAATCTGCGTATGATAATAATGTGCTATCGTACATCTTACATATGCATGAAATTTTCGTTTATGTACGATAATTATCATACGGTTCCGAACGCTGGTAATCATTCTTCGCACTTGCACACTCGCTTATAGCTCAGCGACAAAACTATCGAAACTCGTTTCCCGCTGATCGCCAACTCATCTATAGTTTCTAGTTCTACTCGTTGCTCGTTCATCGCCTAAAATCAGGATGTACTGAAAATACATCTTGAAATTAAGATCTAATGAGAAATATTATTCTCAATATATCCATCATAGATCTGGTAAATGGATCCTCTGAGAATGAATTAGTAGAAAATTTTAGCAGTGTCTTGAAATTCTTATTCAGCTAACATAAACCTGCATATACCTTAATTATCATGTAGAAATTATGGAGGGTAGTAGAAATATAGGGTTAAATTACAAAAATATTTTTTACAAAGGATAATGTATTTAGTGGTTATATTATTCTCTGCTACGGTTATCCGCTCATTCATATAAATTATTAGGTATGGTTGGTAATATTATTGTGAAGCCCAGGTCTAACCATGTTCAGAAATGCTCAGAAAACCAAAAACAATAATGTATAAAATATTGTCTTTGAATTAATTTATAATTATTTCATTACAATTCAGTATTTTTAGTAAATATATTTTTACAATTTAAATTAATCAATAAAATAAAAGTATTGATAAAAGCGATAAAATTAAAATTTTCGCACATTTTCAGTTTTTTTCATACAATCTGACATAACGTTGTTTGTCGGACAATGAACGGTGCATTGTGTAGATTCCGTGTAGCAAACCAAACCAAGCGACATTTTGATTATTATTCCATTGTATTGCTATGTCAGTCAAAATTGTTTATTTTTCATAAATAATCGCAGATAATGTTGTAGAGATGCGTTGTAAATAATGTTACGGGAATAAAAGTTTCATAAACGAATAGTATACGTGGGCAATAATTTGCGTTCGAGTTTTCAGTTATGTATCACTGTTGGGACGCGTAGCTGATCTGAAAGTGTTACATCTTGTGTTAGGTGGGCGTCTAGTGATTTCTTTTGAGTGTGTTGCTAAAATTGATCGGCGGCATGGCTGTGCCTGAACAGTTTTCCCTTCGTTGGAATGATTTTCATTCCAATTTGTCACAATCTTTTCACGCCTTACTGGAAGGCGAGGACCTTGTAGACGTGACTCTTGCAGCTGGAGGACAATATGTACACGCACACAAGCTGATCCTGTCAGTATGCAGTCCATACTTCAAGGAGTTGTTCAAGGTAGGTTTTATCTTTGTTCCTATTCTTTTAGCTTTATAAGGGCTTGACATTACCAAGTCTCAAAAATATGCCTTACGAATATAATATTGTCAGCTTTGTCCTATTTGAAACTCTGGTTAGGAGACATTAGAATTACTGTTAGAAATAAATCAGATGGAGCACTCTTACTGAATGAGAATATTACTTTACATGCTATATTATTGGAGACCAGAACATATATGCCTGTCCTATAGTGACTTAATTTTGGTGAAATATTTCCTGAAAAATAAATTATATAAGAGTTGGAAAATTCCAATTTGAAATACCTAATGGTAGTTGTACATATATTATCATAGTGGAATAAAAATAAATTTCAAATAAGAAAATATGCAAATATGCAAAAAAATATACCTTAAGTATTTTGAAATGCCTGTCCACTATTGGAAATTGGCCATCAGCTCTGCATACTCCTTTCTCTCTTTTGCTAGACAAAAGAGATCCCTGTCCACTCTCTCATGTACATACATAATACATTGTATGTGTGTCACACGTGATTTTTCTAATAGTAATGACAATTTCAATCGTGGTCTGGACCGGACTGCGGTATCGCCAACTAAAGGAGTGAGGTGTACCATCTGCTGACCTCCAAACTTCATTTTGAGGATGGCACCCCATGATGATGATGATGAGTGACAATTTACTAATAAGATTAAATAATGTAAGTAACTTCAATTTAAAATGAAAATGGAGAACTAATCGAGCTGTTGCAGAGAGAAGGGACTTGAATTTGTGTGGAAAGTTTAAATTCCTAAGTATGTGTGTATCATCATCTTGGTTGAATGACGTCCACTACTGGACGTAGGCCTCTGCCAAAGCTCCCCACAACAACCACTCCTATGCTGTGTGCGTATTTTTTATGTAAATATGTATCTTTTAGGTAAAATGTTTAATTTAACAAAGTATTGAACACAAAGGAAACACTTTCAGAGCCTAATATATTCTTAATTAGGATAGTATCTAAATGTTTCAATGTCTATCATTAAATTTTTCCTACAAACCTGTACAGGTTTCTAGTAAATTTGCTCATTAGCAAATATAAAAATTTGTTATTAATGTCTGTAACTTTATTTGCTGTTAGTACTTATCTAAGGAATGCATTGCATGTTGTAAGAGAACTGACACAAATGTGTTAATTAGGTACATAATATTAACAAAACTAGTAGTCACCCAGTGGTTGCAATTAGACCATGTATCATTTATTTTTTTTAGCTTTCTGCACGCCTCTTCCATATAAACTTTAATTTTGCTAATTTTCATACTCCGTTCCCATAATTTTTGTTGTAATTTTTTTGCTTCACATATTACATATTTCGTTTTGTGAGGATGTTACTGAATAGCAAGAAATAAATCAGTAACTTTTTAGAGTTACAGCACTCTGTTGCAGCTGTAGTCACCATCAGCTTATTTGCCCCAAGACAATAAATAATTAAAGGTGACAAAACTTAATATGACTTACTTAATGAAATACTTAAAAGCGGGACTGTATGCAAATATTAAAAATAGCAACTTCAAAATACAAACTTGTATTCCTAATTATTCAAACCTATTTTTTAATTTTATAGTCCACTTTGCACTAACTTTTAATTTCATCAAGAGGTCCTTATAGTGTTTTTAAATGTCATCAAAGATGAGAGAAACACTAAAACAAGGTTGCACCAAACCATTGTATAATTTTGGATTCCATATACTCTTTATACCACAACGATCAAGGGAAGTGCCGTGTTAACATGTAAATATTTGTAGCACATAAGTAACACATCTTTCAGTCAAATACTTTTTGGGAGTACCTATTCAGATAATCTCTTATAAAAATATAATTTGCTTGGGTGGATTGTTATTGGTTGTTATAGAAACTAAAACATTGAATTAAAATATATTTTATATATATTTTAATTCAATGTTCAAATAAATCAAATTATATATTATAAAATAAATTTTTTGGTTGATAAGTGTAGAGGCTGTATTTCGAACATATAAGATGTACTAGCTGTTGCCCGCGGCTCCGCCCGCGTGTATGTCGGTTATCGCTGCAAATAGTAGCCTATGTGTTATTTTGATGTATAAGCTATATTACTGTAAAGTTTCATCCGAATCCCTTCAGTAGGTTTTGCATGAAAGAGTAACAAACATCCATCCATACAAACTTACGCGTTTATAATATTAGTAGCATGTCATGAATAAGCATGTGGAACATACAGCCTCCCTAATCTCCTCTTCAGAAATACAATACTCCGATCAATTGAGACTGAGCACCATAGAGTGATAATAATCAATGTTATCACCCTACAGTGCTAAACACATCTTTTGCAAGATAGGAAAATGCCAGTGCCGGATTAAGCCAGCGCGGGGCCTGTAGCCAATTCAGCCAGGGGCCCTTGGTTTGCGTTAGGTTCTCAAGTTTATGGTTTTTCGGATAGTTCAAACGCATATCAATTTAAACAAAATTCACTTATGCAAATAAAATACAATGCTAGACTAAAAGTGTGAATCAAACATAGGTATAACATTAGCGACCTTATTCTGCACTAGTTTTTATATTGCGGGTTAGTATTGAAATGTAAATAACTAATTCTTAAATTAGTTATACAATGCAATCGTACATTTAAATAGTTTTCTTCTATTAATAACTTTATTAGATTCACTCTGTGGTGACGTATTTGACCATTATTTTGTAAGTTTAGTCAATTGGTGCGAAACCCATTAATTACAGATAGTTTGCCCAATTAAAAGGAGACAAATTTCGAAAAAAACTGACAACACTGAATTTTATATTTGAATTTGCTTTGGTGGTTTCACTTTTGTTTTTCAGTGCGCGTCTCTTTGCTCATATTAAATCCACAATTTTTTTAAAGTATTAAATAAAACAAAACCATTTAAAGTTTATTGCTGTTGCCCGCGGCTTCGCCCGCGTGTATGTCGGTTATCCCGGCAAATAAAGCCTATGTGTTATTCTGATGTATAACCCATATTACTGTAAAGTTTCATCCAAATCCGTTCAGTAGTTTTTGCGTGAAGAAGTAACAAACATACACACTCACAAACTTTCTCCTTTAGATATTAGTGTGACTAGTGTGATTAACTTGTCTAGATTTAAAACAAGAAAATTTAGAGATAATACTTTCAATGTTAAGCAAATCATCCTATATATTCATGATAGTAAAATGATTAAGTCGTTCTAGGCCCATTGTGTACCTTGACTTATTTTTAATGCTTTTTTATATTGAAGAAGTAAAATTTTAACAAAATAAAAAAACTGACCTTAAGAACGACCAAATCTATCGATTTATCTTGAATGCCATCATCAGATCTTAGGGTCCTTATCATGGTACCACCGTTGGGATATCTCTTTTTCTTTATAAAAAGAATCATCAAATTGGTTCATAAACGAAGAAGTTATCCGAGAACACGCATAAAAAAAGAAATATAGGGTCAAAAAATATATGTATTGATGTCAATAACAGTAGCCACATCTGCTTTCAGCAACTCCGCGAACTGCACTAATTCGTTGCCTAGGCTGTTCTCTAAATTATCTTTGTAAGCACTGACCGTCTTTGAGATTTTTCCAAAATCAATTTTCCAATCAACAAACCAACACCACGCATCACATGGCCATACCAGGTTAACCTGTTGCTTCTCAATTTTACATCCAGTGGTGCTTCTGTCAGGCTTCCTCTGATGTAGTCATTCTTCACCTTATCCATTCTAGTCACACCACAAATGCATCTCAACATTCGCATTTCAGCTACATGCAGACGTTTCTCATCCGTTTTCTTTATTGGCCAACATTCAGATCCATGCATAACTGCCGTCCTGCATGGATCTGAATGTTGGCCTGAAGGTCTAATGATCGTTTTATATATTTGTCTCTTTAAAGTTAAAGGGAACTTGGGATCACAAATAGATTCTGTTACCTGCCGCCACTTCATCCATATGCATTGATTTGATGTTGCGCAGACCTATTTCACCATTATTTTGTAACAGCGAACCGAGGTACTTGAAATCGGTGCAGACCGCAATCGTTGTTCCATTCAGTGACACGGTAGCAAAACCTAAGAGACCACCGAAATGGCAGAACATGTATTCGGTTTTAGTTCTGCAGATTTTCAAGCCAACATTAAGTCTTTGATGCCCTGTCTCAAGTCTGCGTGGAACCTCGAACGCGTCATCACCGACCAACACAATGTCGTCTGCAAATAGCATGCACTATGATGCGTCCTCCTGTATGTCACAGCATCCATTATCAGTAGGAAGAGGTATGGGCTAAGAACCGATCCCTGGTACAAACCAACAGACACTGAATTGGTTGGTGTTTCCCGTAGCCGATCTTACATAAGTGCTAGAAGATCCTCTGTTCATCGATCCAATCAATGCCACATACTTAGCTGGCACTCTTTTTTCTTTCAAAGCCCATTACAAAACCTCTCGGGGTACCCTATCATACGCTTTTTCTAGATCAATAAACACCATATGCAAGTTTTTGTGCGTCTGTCTGTATTTCTCAAATATAGCATCTGTTGGCCCAACAAAACCCAAATTGGTATCGACTTATTGCACTTTCCTCTCTCACTCTTCTGTTAATAACATTTTCCCAAACTTTCATACTACCTATGTGGAATGATCTTTATTCCTCTATATTTCTATAACTGCCACATTCCTTTACATCTCCTTTGTTTTTAAAAATGAGTACAAGTGAACTTAAACACCGTTCATCCGAGATTCAGATAAACTATCTACTAAATAGTCCGAACAAAGCCTAAACATTTGGTTTGGATAGGTGAGGCCGTTCTTGATTTATAAATAATAATAAAGCATAGCATTTTTTATCAACTGATGCAATTATTTTATTTTTTTAAGCAGTATGTTTGTGCGTTACAGTGACACAGATTCGTTGATTCGTCCCATAACACAAGCTCTGCTTAGCTTGGGACTAGATGGCGTTGTGTGTTAGATGTCCGAAAATATTTATTTATTTACTTCCATCTCATTGACGTCAACTGCTGATCTTTTGAATCTTACTGTATCAACTCTTGCGTGCATGACATAGATTTCAATTTCAGTTGGCAATTGGTAAAACTGCTTAGAATGGTTTTGTTCGGAGGGTCCACAGACAAAATTGATTAAAATCAATTCCATATTCATACCAACCATTACTTGGAGAAGTATATCAACTGAAAAATGAAAAAGTGTTATATCAACTTTTTTTTTTTTCATATAATGAATATTCATTCTTACCTCTAAAGGTTGCAAAGCTCCTTTTGCAATGACATGACTGCAATAAAATTGTGGTTGGTCTAGTAAACTAGTTAGTGTTTTTTATTTTCTTGTTACTTTAATTTTGAATAAAAAACAAGTAAAATTACACTAGTAATAATCACATGTTATTTTTTGTGACTTTGCAGTGTTGCCTCCTCAACTGGTGAAAATCTCCAAAAATTTAAGCATAGGTAACCCAAATATGAATAGGCATTGCTAACTCTCTTGTCCTAATTCCTAACCATATTAATATTATAAATGTGAATGTAAGTTTTTCTGTTATGCTTTCATGTGAAAACTTAACTTAACGGATCACCATGAATCTTTGTACACATATTCTTGTAGGTATTAGAAGTAACATAAGATACTTTTTATTAAGTGCGAGCGAAGGCGCGGTCGAATGCTAGTATACATGTATAAGTGTAATAGGTATAAATCTATACTAATATTATGAACGCGAAAGTTTGTAAGTATGGATGGATGGATGTTTGTTACTCTTTCACGCAATTACTATTGAACGGATTTGGATGAAACTTTACAGTAATATACCTAGCTTATACATCAGAATAACACATAGGCTACTATTTGCCGCGATAACCGACATACATGCGGGCGGAGCCACGGGCTACAACTAGTGAATAATAAATAGTGCAAAGTGTCATATATAACATTTCTGCAGTGTTAAAGACATAAAAAAAAATGTAGTTTTTCAAGTTATGAAACATTATCTGTGTGCAATGTTATAGGTGTATGACACAGCAACTATTAATTTGTTTTGCCATATTTTAATTTTATTTATAGCTTAGTAGAGACTTTTATAGTATCCAGTTAACATAAATACCTGATTTAAATACAGCACTTGATCTCATTCACACTTAATATTAGAAATACCTAAATCCTTAGTTTGTAGTAAGATAGCATTATTCCTTCATAGATATGTGTATTTATAGTTTTAGTATTATGAGACAGTTAACGAACAAGTGACTTAACATTGGCATACTATGTCCCTAATAGTATATTTAATGCTGGGCACATTCAGGTCATTTTCAATCTTCTGCTAATCAATTTCATGATTTGGAGTGAACACAAGACCCCCAGGTTTTTAGTGTTATGCTTGTCATGGTTGCTTCATTCTGTGTAAACAATTTTAATAGTGTCAGATCATGAGCCACTTTGACTGCTTCGGTTGATATTCTCTATACACAACCATGAAAGGAGCGAAGGGGAGTCTCTGCTGCAGATTATAAGTGACAGTGATCAGCTCTATTCTCTGCCATCAAGGAATAAAACAGTCTTGGGTAGATTCCTTCCTTGCTAAGTAGCCATTTGCATTGGCAACAATGCATTTATTGGCTTTGTATTGTTAAAACCTCTTCAAGTCAACGGAGTATTTTTTATTAATAGGCCTGCCAAAGTGACTACTCTGTCTGATGGGAAGCATAAGCATAATCCAATAGTAGTGGTGACGCACACTATGGCGGCTGATTGAGATGCTTCTGCATCATTTGCCTTGACTGCCTCGTTGGTCTCGCGGTTGGCGTGTTCGACTGCTGATCATGAGGTCGCGGGTTCGAATCCCGGGTCGGACCAAATGTTTGTATGATCTACAAATATTTGCTTCAGAGATTTTTTTATTTTTTTATGGAATAGGCGGACAAACGAGCAGACGTATCGCCTGATGGTAAGCGATTACCGCCGCCCATTGACACCTGCAACACCAGAAGCGTCACAAGTGCGTGGCCGGCCTTTTAAGAAGGAGTACGCTCTTTTCTTGAAGGTTTGAAGTTCGTATTGGTCCGGGAATACCGCAGGCGACAGTTCATTCCATAGTTTTGTTATGCGAGGCAGAAAGTTTCGGGAAAAGCGCACAGTTGTGGACTGCCAACCATCTAGATGATGGGGATGAAACTTCTGTCGCGTAGTCCGATGGCGGAAAGATGCGGCAGGGATCAGTTGGAACAATTCCTATGAGCAATCCCCGTAGTAAATGTGGTAGAAGATGCACAGCGAAGCTACATCTCTACGCAGCGCCATAGAGTCTAGTCGAATTGGAAGTTCTTGGTAATCGACGATTCGAGTCGCTCTCCGTTGAATGCGGTCCAGAGGGAGCTGGTATTGGGGTGCCCCCGCCCAAAGATGAGGACAGTATTCCATGTGAGGCCGAACTTGCGCCTTATAAAGCAGAAGGCGGTGGGCCGGAGTGAAACACTGTCTCGATCTGTTGAGCATACCAAGCTTCTTCGAGGCCAATTTGGCCTTATCCTCCAAATGGCCACGAAACTGGACTTCGCTCGATATGTCGATACCAAGTATTCCAATATTGACTGAGGCAGATAGGGGAGTGTCCTCAAAACGAGGACATACGACCCACGGCAGTTTTTTAGCGGTAAACGCTCAAATTTGTGTCTTTGTAGGGTTAAATTGGACTAAATTAAGGCTATCGCAATTTGAGACCTTTTCCAAAGAAGTCTTAACTTCAGACACAAGTTTGTTTCGACTTTCAATGACGTTTTCCCGAGAAATATTAGCGCGGCCGGTGTAGAGAGCTTCGCCCATGCTGTCATCCGCATAACAATGAATGCCGCTAATTTGCAGCATGACTATATATAATATAGGGGAAAGTCCTACAGTACCGGCCGGCGTCCAGTACCGGCCAGTTACAGTTGCCAAAATTCTATAAGTGATGGCGCTATTATGGTATTTGCCAATAAAGTAGTACGTTCTTATAATTATATGCCCCGCTCGGCACCGACCTGTCGCGAAGAGTTTACTGTCAGTACCTCGATTTGTGTTGCGGATGGTAAACGCGCGATACACAACCAAATTTTGGTGGGTGATTACAGAAGTTAATAGTACGAGTACAAAAGAAATTAAACCTGGTATGTATTGTTCATTTAAATAGCTATTATTAAATATGTTTCATTTCAATATTTATTTGTTAATTATTTTCTAGGATTTCAGATTCTATATTTTCCGTTCCCTACAGTACCGGCCAAAAAATTGGCCTCCAGTACCGGCCACTACTTAAGTTTATTTTTGAGTGATTTTATTAAGTTATAGGTACACAAAGATGCCAGGCGATAATAGTGATGGTCAGAAGACGAAAAAGAAGGGTGCTTGGGATCCCGCCAATATGCATAAAGCCGTGCAAAAGGTGCTGAGTAATTAAATGAGTGAGCGTCAGACGGGAGCAACATGCGAACTACTGCGCGACGTCACAAAGCTGAAAAAAGTTAAATTTAGACAAGTTCTCCATTTAAAAAGATGCTGGCATAGAAAAAAGTAGATAATAGTGTCAACTTAGTAGGCGGCAGGCAGTAAGCGGGGCAGGAAAATTCCTGCCTCGCTTAGCTGACTTGAAGGAAAACACCTTCAGGACAAGTTACCGGCAAGAAAGGCAAGCAATTGGTTTCAGGAGAAGATACCAGTAAGAAAGGAAGAAAACGAAAAAAGAAAACCAGAGGCCTGCCTCCCCACAGACTGAACCAGGAAGAAACAATTTCTCCTTTTTGTCTTGAATCTCATGAAGACGATGGGATTCAATGTGGAAATTGCAAGGTTTGGGTCCCCGAGGCTTGTGCAAATATATCAGAGCTAACAAATCAATACATTTGTGATTTATGCCTGGTCTAAATGATTATTTTTATACTGGCCGGTACTGGAGGCCAATTTTTCTTAAGTTGATTTTTCATACTTTTCAAATTTTATTAATAAAGTTGATTATTTTAAAATATAATAGTATTTTATTGTTTTTATTTATTAATCTTGGGTGCCTTAACACACTTGAGCTGATATTTAACATATTACCTGGGGGATTTTTATTTTATCTGACATAAACCTTAAGGTGACGGTACTGCCGGACTCTCCCCTATATATACTTTTGTGCATTTTAGATCTACTCAAGTTGCTAGATAACCTAAATATTAAAATTACTAAACCTATTTTCTCTGTTTTTTGCGGTAACATAATGGTCATAAACTCATAACTTATCTACTCAATTTTGATTGAACTATTAATCTAATGATCTTTTATGATAGGAGATGTTTAAACTATGTATGAAGTAGGTACCTTATGGACATTCACGGTTTATTACTGGTAATCTATTAAGAATTCAATGGGTGTGTAATATATAGCAAAACCACAGAAATAGCGTAACAGAATATTATATCTACACTAATATAAATTCGAAAGTAGCTCTATCTGTCTGTCTGTTACGCTTTCACGTTTAAACCGACGCTGCACCTAATTTAATGAAATTATCATGGCGATACTTTAATTCTTGAAAAAGGATGTATGCTACTCTTTATAACTGTGGGGGACAGGTGTGTCATGTCCCACCAACACAAAGGGAGGATCCTCCGACCAGGCGAGGTGATCATGCCTGGCCGGCCAACTGCCCTAACGGTTGATGTTGGGAAGTTGTATATATGTTAACTGGCGCGAGAAATCTTACTGCGCGATTCAGGATTGGTACTGTTGTGTACTCCGTGTCGTGACGTCGCACCGCAGTTCGGTGTTTCTTTTGGTCGACGACGCTGTAGCACGTTGCTGTTTGCGCTGTATGTGGAGGTCGCCACATTACTCCCCTCCAAGACCGGAGGTCGATATGAGGAAAGGAGTTTCGGTATTCGGTTCGTTGTTCTGTTCGGTTTTTCGGTTCCTTGTTCGGTTCATTGTTCGGTTCGGTTTCGGTTCGCTTGTTCGGTTCGGTTCGTTTGTTCGGTTCGTTTGTCGGTCGGTTTTTCGGTTCGTTTGTTCGGTTCGGTTGTTCGGTTCGTTCGTTCGGTTCGTTTGTTCGGTTCGTTTTTCGGTCGGTTTTTCGGTTTGTTTGTTCGGTTCGGTTTCGGTTCGTTTTTCGGTTCGGTTTCGGTTCGTTTTTGTCAGATCACGTCGGGGTCACCACTGTGGAGGAACGGATAATCGTGTTCCTCCAACACAAAGGGGGGATCCTCCTACCAGACGAGGTGATCATGCCTGGCGGGCCAACTGACCTAACGGTTGATGTTGGGAAGTTGTATATATGTTAACTGGCGCGAGAAATCTTACTGCGCGATTCAGAATTGGTACTGTTGTGTACTCCGTGTCGTGACTTCACACCGCAGTTCGGTGTATCTTTTGGTCGATGACGCTGTAGCACGTTGCTGTTTGCGCTGTATGTGGAGGTCGCCACATAACCTTATCTAACTTCTATCAAAACTATTCCAATCATAAACAATCTGGGAATCTGACACTACTGCCGCTGGCACTGTACACTCACTTCGCTCGCTTCGCGTTTGACATGCCAATGTTCTAATTCAAAAAACTTTTTGAGATTCTTATTTTGTCTTTAAATATTGTTTACCGATAAAATAACAATAGATAAATAATTGCCCGTTACTATAATCTACCTCAAGTAAATTAGTTTTTAGGTAAATAAACAAATCTGTGAAATGGTTTTTATTTAAACAGTGCCACAAAGCGACTGTAGTTATTTCGAAACTAGTTAAATAAGTTTAGTCGTAATCCTATCCTACTTTCCTGCTTTATACTATAAATACGATGTTTATGAGGATGTAGAGAGAGATGTTTGTTACTCTTTCACGCAAAAACTACTGAACGTATTGATCCCAGCAAAAACATTTTCATGTAAAATGTTGCCAAGACGACTGCATATGGCTTACCCTGTAAAAAAGATATCAGATCTCATGTAGAGCCAAGGTTCCGAATCTACACGCCCTAACTCTACCAACCCTAACTTCGTAAACTCTACATCTCAGTAAAAATGTATGGCTTGGCTGTTTCGTTACTTCAGAAACTAAACTTTGTACTGCGAGAGGCAGTACAAAATGCCTTTGAAGAGTTTGTTGCCTCCCGTCCAACTGATTTATACAAGAAGGGCATCAATAAACTGCCAATGCGTTGGCAAAGATGCGTCGATTGCATGGGTGATTACTTCGAATAACAGAAATAAAAAAGTTTGAAGAAATAAGTACTTTCACTTATTGCATACAAAACGGCAATTTCATAGGTAGAGAAAAAAATATTCAAGGTCAAAGGTCAAAAAAAATAGTTTTTCGCGATTTTCAGCAAAACGGTAAGTTTTGTCATAAAAGTACCTTAAACAAAATTGTAGATCATAAAATTATCTAAAAAAATTATCAAAACTTTTTTCTACGAGCCTCCGTTTCTGAGATAGAACGATTCAAAAAGTTTTTTTTTTGTTTTACAAAGACAACTCCCGCACTAGGAATAAATCCTGTGTCGCGGGGGACTTTACAAACATACATGAAACGGACACAAAGAACACACGGTGATATTTGAACCCACGACACTTGGTGAAGTAGGAAACGGCGTGGTGACCGTTAAACCACTAGGCCAAACGTGCAGTCGAAACAACTTTTATAACTTTTTTGAATGGTTATATCTCAGAAACGGTGGCTCGTAAGAAAATAAATATTTATACATTTTTTAAATAATTTTATGATCTACAATTTTGTCCAAACTACTTTTATGATAAAACTTATCGTTTTGCTGAAAATCGCGCAAAACTCAAGTTTTTGACCTTTGACCTTGAATATTTTTTTTCCTTACAGGGGAAAGATGGGGAACTTTCAAATTTTGTTTTGAATGATATTTTAAACAATCTTACCGATTTTCAGCTTGGTGGGAATTTAGGTAACTTTACTCTTATTTTTTGGTCTAATTTGACCGGACTATTATATATTTTTTTAAATTCTTAACGGACTTCTTCTAATTTATGACATGTATAAAAAGTCATGAGTTAAAAAGACGATAATTTATTACTTGCATAGGTAGGTAATTTATAATTGTTCAATATCAAATAACGAAATTCATACAACGCATAAATATTATAGTAATAATATTTTGCATTCCAATAACTGGCACCTGCACACAATAGGGTTTATGTGTCTGCGTCCCCCTATGTACCTTCTCTCGAGTTTGTATTATGTGTCTGGAATCGCCGTCGGTATCCATGGCGACCGCCGCACCGTCCGGATTCACCTGGGGGTCAGAACTCCCACTTAGGGTTTGAGGGATGGGGTTGCTCTCCCGGCGTGTGGCGTCATTCTGCAGCTAGGCGTTGTACCGAGTGCACCGATATCTGCGTGTAAGTTTTCTGTGACGTCATTCATTTACAATATTTTATTAGTTCATGTTTTCTTACTATGAACTAATGAAATAACTTATCCCCTGTGCGCGGATTTAAAATATTCATTAAGTTATTAAATATTTTATTCTATTATATTGATTTCTAAAATGATCGTTTTTTACAGATGAATCCATGTGAACATCCGATAGTAATACTAAAGGACGTTGCACATCAAGAGCTGCGGCAGCTTCTACAGTTTATGTACCGTGGAGAGGTCCATGTGAGAAGACAGGAACTGTCAGGCTTTCTGCACACCGCTGAACTACTTCAAGTTAAGGGCCTAACGGGAGGTCGTGAGGTTAGTGCAATATTTTTTCTTTGTTCAAATGTAGATCAATTTTTTTTTATGGTATAAGTGGCAAACGAGTTGATAATGACTACTTACTGCCGCTTATGAATGTATGCAGCTCAAGAGGTTCAAGTGCGTGCGTCCTTTGATTGCCCTCCAGATTTAGTGGGCACTTGGGAGGAAGAACGGGTTGAGACCTCATTAAACCTAACTTGGTCTATTCTGTTTTTGTGTGGTGATAATATGACTCAAGTTAAGTTGGTGCCCAGATGTGCAGAAATATGGCTCTTTCATTGAAACATGGAGCATGGGAGAGCCACGCTTCGGCATGAATGGGCCGGCTCGACCGGAGTGATACCACGGCCTCACAGAAAACCGGTGTGAAATAGTGCTTGCGCTGTGTTTCACCGAGTGCGTGAGGATACCGGAGACCCATACCCCAATCCCCCTACCCCTACCTCCCCCCCATCCCCAAAAGGCCGGCAACGCACTTGTGACGCTTCTGGTGTTGCAGGTGTCCATGGGCGGCGGTAATCGCTTACCACAAGGCGATAGTCTGCTCGTTTGCCCGCCTATTGCATAAAAAAAAAAGTTTTAATTGTCTATTTTAGAAACTCCTGTTTGTCGTTGATGTGTATTCTGGTTTTTTAACTAAAATACTAAAATAGA
The DNA here is from genome assembly GCA_949125395.1 of Diaphora mendica. Classification (NCBI taxonomy): domain Eukaryota; kingdom Metazoa; phylum Arthropoda; class Insecta; order Lepidoptera; family Erebidae; genus Diaphora; species Diaphora mendica. The sequence goes on along the minus strand of OX421312.1, from coordinate 5,933,285 downwards.
TATTGCTAAAAACAATCTGTTAAAATAAAGTTCATTAGTAGGTGATCGATATTGTGAAATTTACTTTAATTAAAGATGTCTGCCGTGTGCATAAAACCTCGTTGGTTATCAAATTTTAAGGTTCCATTAGTATTTCCTATACCATTTAGTGGTAAGTCTTCATCAACAACCCATAACGTCCCCCTGTTGGGCTCGGGTCTCCTCTCAGAAGAGGGCTAAGGCCATACGTCCCCACGCTGCTGGCCAAATGCGGGTTGGGGACTGGCAAGACAACGTTGTGGCTACATAATCTTGCCATATCATCATAATAGTCTAATTCGTCGTAATAATTATTTTCGGAAAAAATATTTTGGCCTCCATAGTTCCTGCCCCTACAAGTTCACGATCTTAAGTCACGGATCGACTGACCTCAACTATCATGATCTAGAGACGCATCTTAATACCGCTCTTGAAACTCGAGTATTGTTTATTAAACAACACGATCTCAAGTGATGACAGAGTATTAAACCGCATCTTAAGTTTTGTTTATTTATATGCTTGGATCTCAAACCGGGTCTTAAGATCTTACTCTTACGCTGATATCGGTTTATTAATACGGGCCAGTGTTAGTTAATAGCAAGATCTGACCTTTAGCATTATTTGATTTTTAAATAGTTTAGAAAATATCTAACACATTTAAAAGCGCCATGTGGGTAGCATACTACAGGTATTCTTGTTAAATCCTTCTTACACTTGTGAAGTCACTTGTCGGTAGGCGTGGGCTCACGACTGCAGTATACTGGGTGGGGATCCAAATACCTTGTTCACAAGTCATGTTACCTATTTGTATTGACAACTAACGCTTGACTGCATTCGATAAAATGTGGGCGTCCCTATCTATCTATACTAATCTATACTATTATATAAAGCTGTAGAGATTGTTTGTTTGTTTGAACGCGCTAATCTCAGGAACCGCTGGACCGATTTGAAATATGTTTCAGTGTTGGATAGTACATTTATCGAGGAATATATCATCACGCTACGACCAATAGGAGCGGAGCACCAATTAAAAATGTTTCAAAAAACGGGGAAAAATTATCACGCTACGGGCAATAGGAGACGCAAACGAGGTTGCGTGGGTCGGCTAGTATCTATCTAATACCTTTAAAGGAGCAATTCTTGTATATATATATATATTTATAAATAATCTGAATCTCGGAAACGGCTCCAACGATCTTGATAAAATTTTGTATGCAGGGGGTTTCGGGGGCGATAAATCGATCTAGCTAGGATTCATTTTTAAAAAATATCGTTTTATTCGTGTTTTTAGCAATCAAATATATAAAATCAATGTACATCTAGCGCCATCTATCGCAACTCGAGCGAACTACATTAAACTATACTGGAATAAGGTGCAGAATAAACAGTATCAGGGCGTACCAAGAGAAGGCGCCACTTAACTTATTTTTTTGATTGGAAGAAAAATAACAAAAAGGTGGCGTTTGGATAGTCCAAATGTTGCCAAAACCTCATTTATGAAAAAAAATACCGAGCGACGACCGAGGTCATCCAGGTACTATTCATATAAAGCTGAAGAGTTTGTTTGTTTGTTTGAAGCGCTAATCTCACGAACCGCTGGTCCGATTTGCAAAATTCTTTCAGTGTTGGATAGTACATTTACGGAGGAAAGCTATATATCATCACGCTAAGACCAATAGGAGCGGAGCACCAATGAAGAATGTTACAAAAACGGGGGAAATTTTTACGCTACTGGCAATAGGAGACGTAAACGACGTTGCGTGGGTCAGCTAGTCATGTTATGAAGTAGCTATTAATTTCTGCGAATTATTTTCTCCACCATATTAAAATGAAAGCAAAAATAAAATCAAACAAAAAATAGGAAAGAATAGTAAATGATGTATTACAGTTACAAACAATTTAAATTATCAAACAAATGAAGTTGGTTACGGTCACCACCTGTAAGAGCTTATCGCACGTGTTTTGCCACATAGTTATAAAATTTCTTACTTTTTAAATTATTCAATATACGAGTAAATGTACAACTTCTAATAAAATGGACGTGCATAAAATTTAGGCGATTTGAATAGAGTACCACTTACATATAGTCCGGGATCCCCGTAACAAATTTTACAAGTTATTACTATCAAGCTAATTTTTCGTGAGTGACTTCATTTTGATGACGAGCCCACCTTTCACCTTACAAAAATTTTCGATTGTGGTAGCTAAAGGGGGTATCAGAGACATAAAACTTTTGAGCGTAGGGCCGGAATAACGTGCCACGTAATTTGTAGGACTATATGGCTGTTAAATTGAACTAAACTGAAAAAAAAATTGAGCCCTTTAACATAAAAAAAAAACATTTTTACTAAATTTATTTTGAAGCTTTTAATTTTGTTACGAAATTTAACATAGCGTTACAGTATTCTAATACTCAAGCCTTTCATTTCATATCCATATTGAAGGGGTAGTGAAAAAATGTGTAATTGTTGGCTGTTATATTTGATTTGCATTAATCTCATAGTGAACACTATTCTACTAGTCAAGCCCTTTTATTTGATATCAATATTGAAGTGATTGTGAAAAAATATAAAATCAGCCAGTTGTAGCGATCGCCATCTTATATTTTCATTATTTTCAATGATACACAAGGTATTAAATTGTATTGTCATTGTTAACGATGGTCTAAAGGAAGTGAGGGATAAAGAGGGAAACCACGTAATAAATAAATATGAAGTAATATAAAAACCCTAACCCCTAATTTTTTTGCCTCATAGATCCAAACATTAGAACGTTGAGCTTTTTTTTTTTTTAATTTTGAAACTCCTATTTCTCACTCAAATAATTGTACCTATTTGTTCTATGTCTTATATGATACGAATTTTATTTTTAATAATTTTTATGTAATGTATTTTACATTAACATTTCATCTATCTGTTATTTGAAATTATCATTTATTTATTTACCAAGAAATAACTACCGAAACTAATCAATGTTCGCTTCATAAAGCACTCAAATCTAAAAATGCAGATATAAACTTTGAAAGAGTTAATCGAGTGTTAGATTTAAAGTAACTTGTTTAACTATGTTTGTTTAGTGCCGAGCTTAATAATGCCACGCCTTACAGAATACAATTAGGCCGTAGAACGCCACAGAACCACTCAATATCAGGTTTAATAAGTAACTATTTATTAAGCTTACTGTTAGTTTTGTTTATGGAAACTTCCATTTAGGTATAACAGGAAATGTAATTCAATCTAAATATTTTAATTTCTATTGATTTGCTTCTATAACTGTTTCGAGTGTTCTTATTGAGTAGACGCAATTCAATTTAATATAATCACAAATTTTAACAAAAAAAAACCGACTTCAATCTGGACCAAATTGAAATGGGACCACACGGGAAGCACAAGCTTTCAAATAAAAAAAGAATCAACAAAATCGGTTCACCCAGTGTAAGTTATGAGGTAACAAACATAAAAAAAAAGAAATACAGTCGAATTGAGAACCTCTTCCTTTTTTGAAGTCGGTTAAAATAATTATAAAATCGTTTTACTTGTGGCGATGATAGCAGAGCACAAAATTCTTCTTTCTTTGAATCTTAGGTATTTTCATAATTCTCTCAAAACTAAATTAGGAACTTATACTTTTATTAGGAACATAATGGTTGATAGTGTGTGGCCTTATTTCCTATCACTTTGTTTGCAAAACAATCACAATGCACATACACATGACGTCACATCAACAGTTTAAGCAGTCTACTACTGGACACACGCGTCTCCTTAGAAAGTAGGTTTTGGCCTAATAAACGCTAGCTAGACGAGTTGGTATAGGGTTGTATCGAGTTTACCTATATCTTTGCAGCGTTGTTCTGCGTAGTTAAGTCGCCTCTTACGACACCAGCGGGATGATTAGGGGTGGTGACAATGCGTATTCTTATCCCGTCAACGCAATGCACATCATCACAAACATTTTGTTAAACATTTTTTGTTTGCATCTGATTGACTTTAAATATGGAAAGGTATTGACAAAATTGCCCCATACAGCGCAGTGAATCACCATCAGCCGTTCCAGACGAATCACCGAAAGCGATGCTGCCGTTAAATGAACCTGCTGATGCGGTGCCCGATTGGTCTGCTAACGTTGAAGATACTACTTCCTCGGAACCACCTCCCGAGCCCACTGAAAACCTTCCCATCAGGGAAGAGTCCACTAGAAGCCCTCTTAAAAGGTGAGTTATAAAATAAGTATAGTAACCTAAACCTTCGCTTATTGTTTAACAAAAATAATCCATGCTCACCTAATTTTTAACACAACTTATGAAATGATCCAGCTTTGTTCGAACATTTATGTGTCCAAGTGTTCGTTGTTAAAGAATAGATGATCACACTTCAGTTTGAAACTGTTCCAATTATTCGATGAACACTGAATAAAAAATTGTAATAAGCAAAAAAGTAAACATGCCTAAATTGTCACAATTGACTACAGGGATGACGTAGCGATTTATGCGGTCATCTCGTCGCTTCATACTACCGTGACAGCTGTAGCTTCGATCTCCACAAGAAACAACAATTTGTGTGATTCACAAAATATTTAATTGTCTCCATATACTCATCTAATATGTTCTAAAACTGTTATAAGAAAAGTGTCAAAAGTCGTTGTAATTGAAAAACTGTAGTATTACACAAAATAATAATATACTACACAATGACAAAATAAAATATTTACAAATGTTTTTCCTAATTAAAAATGTTCAAGTACTTTTTCGCAATTAGGTATCACCGGCCGAGCTAGAGATTGAAATTAGGTAGGTACGCAACGTAACAAAGGAATCTATCCAAAACACAGACAATTCAAGTACCCTTTTAATACAGTTCAAAAGCGAAGTCCTCTAATTGAACTATACTAAAAGTTAAAACTCGACAGACAGACATGTATATCTGTATACATTGAATACAGAGTTCTGTGTATAACTGGATGTCGACTCGGATATAATTTCTCTTAACAGGACTGCAAACCCATCGGCGTGTACATCCCCTGACTAAATTGACGAGGGGGTTGCCTAGGTGATGGGGAGGGTTTCCTAGGTGATATTGGAAATCCGTCATCCAATTAGTCTCAGTTTAAAGGGATGTTCGTGTACCGAATAAATATATTAAGTTGCCGTTCTGTTAGGCGTGTCTCCTGCTCCTAAAAATGGTTCGCTACCATAGTTTAGCCATTAGCCATGGTTTACCATGGTTTTTTTGGAAGTTAGCAAGCCATTGCCGTCTCCTGCGACTTTTAAACGAACATCAAATACGAACATTAAACATAGGGAGGGACACGGTATCGAATAGAAAGTATTGATACTGTATTCATGAGTAGCATCGAATAAAAAATATTGTACTCATAAAAGTATCGAAACGAAAGTATCTAAACTTCAAAGTATAGAGTACTTTTCTTACCAAGGCCTAATGGCGACCTTTTAAGGGTTCTGTAGCCAAATGGCAAAAAACGGAACCCTTATGATTTTTTTATTTTTTTATTTATTCATCTTTATTGTACACACATTACAATAGAAAAAAAAGAGTTGCAATATACAAATGTGACAATTGGCGGATTCGTCATATCAGTCTGTATGTCTGTCCGTCCGTATGTCACAGCCACTTTATTCCGAAACTATAAGAACTAGAATGTTGAAACTTGGTAAGTAGATGTATTCTGTGAACAGCATTAAGATTTTCACACAAAAATAGAAAAAAAACAATACATTTTGGGGGTTCCCCATACTTAGAACTGAAACTCAAAAAATGTTTTTTCATCAAGCCCATACGTGTAGGGTGTCTATGGATAGGTCTTTAAAAATGATATTGAGGTTTCTAATATCATTTTTTTTTCTAAACTAAATAGTTTGCGCGAGAGACACTTCCAAAGTGCTCCAAAGACTCCAAAGACTGCACGTTTGGCCTAGTGGTTTAACGGTCACCACGCCGTTTCCTACTTCGCCAAGTGTCGTGGGTTCAAATCCCACGTAGGACAACACTTTGTGTGATTCCGAATTGTTGTTCTGAGTCTGGGTGTTCTTTGTGTCCGTTTCATGTATGTTTGTAAAGTCCCCCGCGACACAGGATTTATTCCTAGTGCGGGAGTTGTCTTTTTAAAAAACAAAAAAAAAAAAAAAAAAGTGGTAAAACGTGTCTCCCCCACCTCTGTAACTTCTAAAATAAGAGAATGATAAAACTAAAAAAATATATGATGTAAGTTACCATGCAAACTTCCACCGAACATTGGTTTGAACGAGATCTAATCTGGTAAATAGTTTTTTTTAATACGTCATACATCGTAAACCGCAATTTGCCTTTCATTCAATCAACTGAAATATATATATAAAAAAAAAATGTTATGTTACTTGCTGCTACGGAACCCTTCATGGGCGAGTCCGACTCGTACTTGGCCGCTTTTTATTTTTGATGGACGGATTGGAAAATAATTCCATAATAGAGCATGACATAAAAACAAATGTCGTTACAGATCCGAAATGACTAACGAAATAGTTATTTAATTTTGGAAATAATTGAATGGCTCATAATGCTGATGTTAGGTAACCTTTAATATTATTTAAATTGTCCTTAATTAAATAATATTAGTAAGTTCAGTTCAGTTTCATTATACGAGAATATTTTCATTTTAGAAAATAAAAAAATGTATGAATAAGTAGGTATCAGCTATTTAATTATATCGAAAATGATCACTGGTTTGCAAGTCGATAACATCCGATTTGTAAATCAGAACGATTAATCTTTACCTCCGCAACGACTAAAATGAAGAATGTTATGTGTTAAATGCACAACCCTATGTTAGCAAATGAAATCGCCCTCTCCCCCCCTTGCAGGCGAACACGGGGATATTTTCCGTCCGCTTCGGATAACGCGTTTGCTTGTTAAAAATAACAAAACAATTAGGCCACGCCCATATTTTGATAAGTATTTGATGTTTGGTGTTTGAAAACGTAAAACAGTGCCGCAGGAGACCCGGCTTTAGTTGCATAGTTCTTGTTTTATTATTTATTCGTCATACCACCTTATTGGGAATTTTAATGTTATTTTTCACTCAAGATTTTAGGGCATGGGCATTGTTATCTTAAATCACTGTAAGAAACATTTAATTATTTGAACCATGGTTTTAAAAAATCAAAGGTACGGTTAGTTGCTGCAGTTAGAAGATTTTGCTTTGAAAATAGCTGAGTCATAAAAAAAAATAGTTTTAAAAGAAATTACAAAGCTCATTCTCTCAGTTTTTCTAAGGTTTAAGTCGTCTAGAGTAGAGTAGAGCATTAGTTGTTACAAGGGACCAAACAACAATTCTCAAATAATTTTTAAAGCTTTTAAAATCTTTCTTTTCGTTTTGTGTAGTGTAGTCTACAGTTGTGATTTCTTGCAAAGGGACGAAGATGTGTAACAGAAAACCGGGGGAGAGCGCGCTACTGATAAACACGCTTTTTATCACACTAATATTATTAAGGCGAAAGTTTGTGCTCTAATTTGTCTTGAAAGAATTATTTTTAATTTACGAATCATCATTTCAAATACTACATGTATCTCTTTTTTCGGGATATAATGTTCACGTTGACTATCGCCAAACAGAATTATGCGACTTCTGTAAGACTCGCTCGTTTTTGCATTATGGATAAGAGATCGCCAATATGATTATCTGCAGCGATAAGTATTATTATGCTCATTGCAAACAATTCCATATAAGAAAACACAAATGTTTGCATAGTAATGGTCTTCATTGTGATGTGACTTTACACATATTAGTTTATTTATATTGATAGTCAGAAAAAACTATAAAACAAAAAGAAACATATTTTATAAAACATAAAAATTATGAAACTGATCTTCATTGATTTGATTTTTTAAAATTGTTTTTGAAAATGTATTAATTTAAATAGCGGGATATACTGTAAAGTTTTAAATGTGTCAGAGACCATCGTTCCAGTTTAAAAACAATACCAGCGTTGTTTGCAGTTCCGTAAAATAAACAAATGTAATCGTTGACGTTGTAGATAGTCAATAATGACATAACACAATATTGGATGCGATGTTCGTCGTTAGGTTACTGCACAACGTCCGCATATATCTGTTTGCCGAGTAAAAGATTGGTATAAATTCTATCCAGTCCTGAAATGGATTAAACGGAATATTTTTTGGTTTTCAGTTAAGTCTTATATTAAAAATGTATTATGAACAACTTCGGGGTATACCCTTTCCAATAAAAAAATAATTATCAAAATCGGACTACTTAGTCAAAATTATGCGTCATGCATAATACATAAAAAAAAACTTGAGAGGTGTCAAGGGACACCCGGATGGAACGAAGTTTATATATATATACTATTCAGCACTATGACGTCAACTCAATGTTAAAAGTGTCGTTACAACGAAAAGTGTCGTTACAATGAAAATTGTCGTTACAACTTTTGGTCTTAATCCGTCTAGCCCCTCTTTCGCAACGGGCCATAAGGAACTTCGTTCCAAAATATACGCGTCGAATTGAGAACCTCCTTCATTGTTTATCGTTGGTTAAAAACAAGATAAAAATTAATGACATAGGCACGAATATTATGACCTTATGATCTTGACCCTTTTCCCAATTTTTTCTCCATTCTCTATTTTTCGTCAGTTAAGGACTACTTTTTTAGCCACATCGTTTTTCACGCAGTCACGCAGTACATTTTTGTCTGTGGTCGTCCCTTATATACGAGTACTTATATCTTTTCAACTCCCATATTATATATAAAACCCTCACTACTTTTGACTAAAGGAGTGTGTTTTATCTACACTATTCTATCTTTATACAACTGACTATGACTTAACACACAATATTATTTAGATACTGTTTATTGATAATTTTTATGATTTCTTAGTTCTGACCCAAAGTTTGATGATCTTGTTGCCATGATTTTTGCGTTATAGTCAATTTTAATGATATTAAATGAATGTGTCCTTGGTTCACTACAATGATATAAAGTGGACCATAGTAGACCAGAGAAAACGCTGTAACGGAATACCTCTTTATGCGGTGTTCTAATAAAGTTAGTTAATTAATATGTTTAGTTATAGAAATAACTTTATAAACACATATATATATATATATACATCATTTCTGGTAGGCTATTGAAGAATACACCCACCAAGAACAATCAAGGCGTGAAGAAAAAGCCACGCCCCATCAAAGACAGCCCCACTCATCCCGAGAACACCGACTACGCTTACGACGGGTATGTATAAAATGTTTAAAATTCTATAACTTTATTAATTATTATAGCCTAAGATCCCACTGCTCGATTATGCATGCGATTGAAAGAATGGTAACCTCTGCCTGCGGCCATTTTTTAACTGGCAACCATGGATTATTGTAAACAGGAAATTTATAACTTACATTTCGTATTAAACATTTCAAAAAAACAGATGACAGATAAGTAACAATAATATACCTGTTTACACCTGGCAACCTCAGCCGGCTGAGGTTGCCTCAGCCGGCTGACTGAGAGCTGGCAACCATAATTTTTTTCTTTTCTTTACATCATTTTCTTTAAAATGACGTAAAATTTATAAAAAAAAACATACAGGTGCAATTTATGTTTCCAAATTAATTTTATAAAAATTAATTATAGGTAATTGCTGCAATTTTTTTATGTTAAATCAATGGCAACCTGTCGCTAATCCATTGAATACAGGAAGTATTCAATGGATTAGCGACAGGTCAACTTTCATTCAAAATTAACTTCATTAAAAAAACTGATACCTGCAAAATCGAGCAGTGGGATCTTGTACTATTAGGCAATGTAAATTTTTAGATCCAATTCTTTCTACTTAACTTTTAACCTTAATAGTTTCTCCCACTTGTGATATCCAGCCAGCTGGGCACTGGCTTTGCAAATTTAGGATAACTTTATTTCTGTCACTTATAGATAAGGCTGTCTGAATGGGTTTTAGTATTGCTGATCAAGTATTGATTGTAAAGATTATTGTACTCATTTTATTCAAAACTAAACTATTATTACTTCTAATGTGTGTCTTAAATTATACCATACAAAAGGAAGAAGTTTCGTCGCTCTCGCGAAGATAGCGTACGCGTAGTCGCGCGAAGGTGCGTAAATGCGATAGAGAAAGTAGATTTTCCTTAGAGAGCTTTTCTTTTTAATTATTTCATTTTGTTCTTAATTGATATATAAGTATAAACCTTTCAAAATGTTTATTTCTTGTAGGGTATTTAAAAGGTAGTTTGTAACGTTTTCAAATATCTTGTCTTTTCATTTCAATAACACAATTATAATAATAATAATAATGTTGTTGCGTTAAAGGTTGCATTTTTTATTGCCTTTCCCTTTTCACGATATTTAATTTTATCCGTGCATTTGCTTACTATTTTAATTCTTTTTTTTCTTTTTTTTCATCACTTACGCTTATTAATTGTATTTTGAACTAGATTCGTTTTTGAAACTTTACGATTAGTCATTTTCATATCTTGTCTTTCGTCTTAGTAGTCTCGCAACTAAATGTTCGTAAGAATTTTATAGTGTTAGATCATTACCATGTTCGATCAGTTGATCACATCAGCAGCCTTTATAAGTAAATTACTGGACTAGCCTCTGCTTAGAAAGGAGATTTTGGCATACCATATCAACTCTCTGGTCAAACAGATTGGTATAGGGCTTGTTCGCTTAGACGGCTCTGAGGACGCCCAAGATATGAATAGGGGTAGGGACACTCCGTATTTTTTTTATGTTATTGGCGGGCAAACGAGCAGACGTATCGCCTGATGGTAAGCGATTACCGCCGCCCATGGACACCTGCAACACCAGAGGCGTCACAAGTGCGTTACCGGCCTTTGGGGGTTGGGGGGGGGGGGAGGCGTTGGGGTTTTGGCCTCACTCACTCGGTGAAACACAGCGCAAGCACTATTCGACACCGGTTTTCGTATACTTAATCGTTTGTCCATCATGACGCGTGAATTGTTAATATTTGTTCAAAATAATTTTATTGCATTTTCTATACATACATACAATATGTTGTAGTAATTCAGAGTAATTTGGTTCTGCTATAAAATATGTAATACTAGCAACCAGCCCCGGCTTCTCACGGGTTCTTTACGGCAATCATAATATATACATATGTACTCTGAAAAAATGTGCGGCCTTATTTTTCCGACGTCTTTAACAAATATCGTTGTATTTTAGCCAAAATACTCAAAAATTTAACTAATTACATACGAAATCTTCCTCAAGAATCACTCTATCTATTGGTAAAAAGTGCATAAAAATCCGTGCAGAAGCTTTAGAGTTTATCGCGAACAGACAGACGCGGCGGGGGACATACTTGTATGTAGTGACTACTATGTTCTGCAATTATACATCAAGATGGAAATAAAAAATCTATAAATATATAAAAGCGAAATACCACTCACTTATTAATCACGAAATCTCATAAACTATAACACCTACAAACTTGAAATTTGGCAGGTAGGTTCCTTATAGGGTGTAGACATCCGCTAAGAACGGATTTTACGAAACTCCACCCCTAAGGGGGTAAAACAGGGGTTGGACGTTTGTATGAAAGTCCTATGTTGTTTTTAAGTACTTGAAATATTATATGTTGGAACATTTCAGCAATTTTCGTGCGAAGCAGGGGCTGGTTGCTAGTGTTTAATATTAATATGAAATTGCACTTATTCTGAAATGTCGCATGTTTATCGTATTTCAGTATCTGATTAAAAATTAAATAGTCATTTTTTTCCCAAAAAATATAAATGTTTTCTTTATTGCATTTAAATTATTTTGATTGTTTAATTCCAGGGAGCCTTTGATTGATTTCGACAACGACTTGTTCCATAGCGTTCTCGTACTACCCGAGTCTGCGAAGGAGTCCGGTTAGTACCTATCTATTCTTGTTTTACAATCACTCTTACTTTTTTTACAATCACTCTTACTGTTATGTATATAGAACTAATAATTTAATTATATCTTTAAAATAATACTATTAGGCGTATAATGTTAAAAAACAAGTAATTCATTTCAAATGATTTATTCATATTCACCTTATAGGATACAATGCTTCTGCATCACTCTATATCTGAGAATGATTTTAAATTACTTTTGTCAAATTTAAGAATCAAAATTCATAAATTTTATACAGTTTTTAGCTCAAAGGTACTTAAATTTCAATAACACAAAATTAAACCTAAAACTGTGTGAGTACCTAGAATGTTGCTAAGTACCTATTTAATAATCTTACATTCTAGAACTGAAAATTCTCTAACTCAAAAGCATACTCCAATGTTTTTGTCAAATGTATTTATTTTTAATATAAAGCTGGCTGGAACTGCAAAACAGGCGGCGTCAAATGTCCATCATGTCACCGGTTCTTCGCCAACCGTTACAACCTGAAGGTCCACATTAGGGACAAGCACGACACTCGCGAAGGAACATTGCAATGCGACATCTGTCAGAAGCGCATGCGCAACCCGTCTTGTTTGCGCGTCCATATGTACCACCACCGCAAACAGGCTGCTTACCTTGCTCAGCTGAGCAACCAGGGTGAACAGATGAAGCACGTGTAAGTATATCACTGTATTATATTATGGGTATGATAGAATAGAACGGGTCAGGTACCGCAGACGGTTTGAGGGTGACAGGTGAGGCCACCGGTCACTCTAATAGAAGCAGGCCGGGGCGGCGGCGCGAGCTCTATAAAGTGCTCACGCCCTATTCTAAATATTGTGAATTAGAAGTGTTAGGTCCTATACAGGAAGGGGCCACCTACAAATAGTGGGTGGCCCGAGGTACGTCGGGGTTCCAGGGATTTCCTTTCGAGGGTGCACCTGGTTCCCCGACGCTTCTAGTACCCGAGACGGGGTGCGGTTTTTAGTCGGTTCGAGTCAGACATAACCACTAGTCGGTGGTATCCGAGGGGATTTCCACAAAAAAAGTGTAAAATTGAATATTTAAAAAAGTGAATCCATCATATTTACAACCAGGTTTGCAAGAATTTATGCAGCAATTGGTAGAATGAAGTGCATGTAATATTAAAATAACTGGCTAGGAAGTTTTAGTCATATCCACTAAGGAAATAAATATTATCTTTAACTTTTTTCTATGGAGTTTGTGTGTGTGATAGAGCCGATTTATTATGTTTATTATTCTATAGAAAACCACGTGTAGGTATTAGAACCTTAGTACTACTTTTATTGAATCTGTCGTTTCGTATGACTAGACGTTTGACGAGTTACCAGATGGCAAGGCCCATCTCATCCCAAGTTCTTAAAACAGAGTAGTTGTCTTATACGTTTTATTTGTTTATTCAATGTGATATGGGCCAATTGATTATGTTTATATTACTCGGGCAATGTTAATTATGATAAATTAAGTTGGGTTGTTTAATTAATACTAACAAACATAAACTCCACTATCTAATCTATACTAATATTATAAACGCGAAAGTTTGTAAGTATGGATGGATGGATGAATGTTTGTTACTCTTTCACGCAAAAACTACTGGACGGATTTGGATGAAACTTTACAGTAATATAGCTTATACATCAGAATAACATATAGGGTACTATTAGCCGCGATAACTGATATATACGCGGGCGAGGCCGCGGGCAACACCTAGTTTTATCATAATATTGCTTCAAACCTAAATGTTTGGCAATGCGGTCAATGAAAGTACATGAAATGTCTGATTATTTACTACCAAACAAACTGAGGATCTGTTAATTGTAAAATGACATGAACCAAAAGTAGATTTTTGCAATTTTCAAAGCAACGTGAGTTTTGTTTCGAGCTTTAAAAAAATATAGCTGAATCAACACAATGGAGGAATGTTATAGAATCAAGAGAAAAGTCTAAACACAGTCGGTGTGGTTGGCCCATGTTGTTATTGCAATAATAAAAGTGCAACCCAACATGCTATCAAATTGATAACGATGTGTCATCATCTAATCGAGTCGGACGCTAAAGTGATTTGTCGGCATTGAACCCAATAAAACCACACGATGCATTGTCCGCAAGTTGATAAGTAACTCGGTTATTGTAAGACAGACTTAACTACAAATACAAAAACATACTCCTATGTTTTCTAACAAAATACATGGCATTACGCCCATTAAATTAGAATCAATATTTACACAGTCCTATTAATTTAAATTAATTTAGCTGTTTCTGTCATATAACTATTTGGGGCGTTACAAGAAATATGTATCTACACATATATATGCGATTAAATTTAGAATCGATACCGACACAGTTAAGTTCAACTTGTGATTATAGTTGGATGAATACAGCAATCGTTTCAAACTGTAAACATTAACTTGTAAAGATTATTGTACTCATTTTATTTATCACTAAACTGTTATGCGTTTGTTCTAATGTGTGTTTTAAATTATGCCATACAAAAGGAAGAACTGTCGTCGTTGTCGCGAAGATCGCGTAGTCGCGCGAAGGTGCGTAATTGCGATAGAAAACATAGATACCTATGAGCTTTTCCTTTTAGTTGTTTATTTCCGTTTGTTGTTTTCTTGTAGGGTATTTAAAAGGGGATTTCCGCACGGAAAAAAAGGGTATTTAAAAGGTAAGTTTGTATCTCTTAAGCCGAGCCTCCACCGAACAAAAGTTGCCAACTTTAGTGTTGTCAAATTTCGGTGGAGACGCGCCTTTATAGTGTTTTCAAATTTTGTCTTTTCATTTCAATAACGTAATTATTAGAGATGGGCCGATCATTACTTTTGCCGACTAGCCGACTAGCCGATTAGTCGGCCCTAAAAAGGCCGACTAGTCGGCCGACTAATCGGCCAAACCGATCGTGGTTACGGACATTTCCGTAACTCTTCGTTTACAGCTGATTCGCGCCCCAGTCGCAAACGCCGCCTGCGAACCTTTTTTCTTCATTTTTGCTTCTGTAAGGCTCGTAGTCGGAGGTGTGTTTTAGAGTTAAAAAATATTTTTGTGTAAAGATATTACTATTATTGTTGATTGAAGTGAAGAGTTAAATGAAAAAGAAAATCACGTCAAAAAGTGGACGATGTTTTTTGTTTTTATTTAAAAGCCTGCCAAAGTGATTCTGCTGAGCTTGATGAAAGCTTGAGTAGAATCCAACACTCCAACACCATACTCACTGCGAACGCAGACAATGCAGTATAGCGTCCTCTACTATGGCGGCCTAGTGAGATGCATTTTCTCAGGCCGCCTACAGGACCCGGGATCATAGTGGAAGGGAAACACGTGCGCTGGTAGTACCAAACAGTTAAAAACTGCTCGGCACAGGAAGGCAGAACGGAACCGTTTAGTTCCAAAGCGTATTTCTACGACTCTGAAGCGGTGACTTCCGAGGCCGGCACGTGTTGTCCTATGGAGGAAGGGAGAGGAGAGGACCAGTTGGAAGAGCTCTTCAGAACACTCTTCGCAACTGCAGAGGCTCAGCTCAAGGGACTCGGTGGCTTAGGGACTGTCGCCAATGCGGATTGCTCGCCGCTGTAACCGGTCGAGAGCGTCAAACAGATACTGTGCGACACCATCGCTAAGATGAGAACAGTACTCCACACACGAGCGAACCTTCTTTTTTTTTTACGCGGGAATGCATTGTGCACCATACCCTCCGTGGCGGGGGGGGGGGACACGAAGGACGTGTGTGGGACTCGATGGTCTACCCACTAAACCCCGCGGCGGCTTACCTCGGCAGTCGGGAGGAACTCCAGGAACGCATCAGCGGTTTCTGGAAACCCTCCTGCCGTATCTCATGACTGAGGTACATCCCGGGGTAGCCATAGTCACCCCCGGGGCGGGTCGCTGTTGCGCCTCCTACCGTTCTACACAGTAAGAGCCGGAACACCGACCCTCCTTAGACGACAACCCTCGGCCGCCCCGGGGTGTCACCGGTCTCGGGCCGTTTGTAGCGGCCACATCTCTCAACGTCTTTCCAACGTTTTTCCTCAACGTCTGCCAGCTTGACTGCAATTTGTCCAAAATATCGCCCATGGACTATGCTGTATCTGCCTAACAATATCATGTTGCCATGGGCTAACATTGTGGGCTAAAGAAGAAACAGTGTGGGCGACAGGACGGAGCCCTGAGGTACGCCAGCGTTTACCTCTAGAAAATCAGAGGCCACGCCGTCGCATTGGACCCTAATGCTGTTATGTGTAATCAATGTCAATGATTATTTCTCGTGGTGGAAAGGAAAAAAAGTGCAAACACTACAAGCAAACATTTTGTTTAATAAATGTCAGATATGTTTGTTATCAGCAAGTAATTTTAGAAACTGGTTACCAAAAGAAAGATTGCTTTGTTTTACATTTCAAAATGTCTAAAACTGATTATAAAATAAAAATTGACAAATATATTATTGAGAAATACATACAAAGTAATAAGCCGAATAGTCGGCGCTTTTTGCCGACTATTCGCCGACTAATCGTCGTCTACGATTGTTGCCGGATAGTCGGCTTTACCTACTAGTCGTCGACTAGTCGGCACATCTCTAGTAATTATATTATGTTTGCATTAAAGTTTGTTAATTGTAGTGTTTAATGTATTTGGAGATACACCTTTTATAGCCTTTCCATTTTTACGATATTTACCTTTCTCCGTGCAATGGGTTACTATTTCAACTCTTTATTTATTTTCATCACGTACGCTTAATAGTAGTACTTTGCACTACATATTCATTTTAAACACTTTCAAACGTTTTTTTAGACATTAAGAAAGCGCTTTTTTATCTTATATTTCGTATTAATATCGATTTTAAGTTACAAAGCTATTAATCTAAAATCAAAATGCACTGATACCGATCTGTATTTTTTTAAAAGTACTTAGTATGAGATTCTGAACTCAAGAACCATAACAATAAGCGTTCAAATAATCTATATATATTCATATACGTGCAACAAAAACTTTATACCCCTTTTTACAAAAATGATGCGAAGCGGAGTTGTATAAAATTTGGCGCAGTTTAGTTTTAGAGTTTATTGGAGGAGGAACGCAAAAAGCAAAAATATAAAATAATAATGGTTGAATTTCGACCACTGGGGGACCACAAGTTAATTAATTAAATCATAGAACTAAAATTTGCCTGTTCTGAAAAAGAAACAATGGAATGTACCTACCTATACCAGAGCCAAATAGAATACCAACTACCATGTCTACCATCCAAAGTACTTGCCATTTTTAAAATCTTTTATTTTATGCAGAAATCATCTGTCATTTGCTGTGCTTTTTTTGTCAACTTAAATTTTGTTAATTATTTCCTAAACACATTTTTCCTTAATATTTAGTTTTCGTACCTCTGTGTCAAATAGACAAGTTATTAAGTGAACCGTTAATTCCAGTGTGCAGAACATGGTTGGAGGAAAATGGCGCGCTGACGCTGCTCCTGTTCTTCCCGACTTCAAAGACATCGACCAGTCAGTATCCACCTTTTTTTTTCGTCTATTAATTTCGATTTCGATGTAGTAAATTGTGTAATGTAGGTTTTTTTTAAATTAAAATTATAAAAGTTTGAAAAAGAAAAATCTAAATATTAAGACATGAAGCAAAAACTTTGTTTTTTACTAAAATTATGCGAAAGGAGGAGTATGAAATTTGGTACAGTTATAGAGGTGTTGTGGAGAAAGCTAAAAAATTGTTAAATCAAAAACAGAAGATTAATGAAATATGTTCGAAATTCGAGCGCTGGGCGACAACTAGTATATATGTGTAATACTCAACTCGCTAGTAAATGCAGACCGAAAAATGTGACTTCAGTTTTAAACATTTTATATCCCCGACCACGCTGTGCGATTCTATAGTTTCTGTAATGAAAACTTATTCTAAAGCAGTGTATATCAACATGTGAAAAATTAATGCCAGTTCTTGTATGAAAAATCATTAAAATGCTTTGGGTGTATTAATTAAATAATTATATTAATTTAATTAAATAGCTGTAGACTTTAGATCTATTTTATATTTGCTCTGCGTTACATTTCGTTGCCTTTGCTCTGCCATGTTGTATTTCTTTTTTTTTTGTTGTATTTTATCGATTGTTTTACTTTATTTGATTATTCAATAATAACTTTTGTTATTTTTGTTTGTACAGCTATATTTTTTGTTGTACTGTTCCGTATTTTTTTTTATGTTATTGGCGGGCAAACGAGCAGACGTATCGCCTGATGGTAAACGATTACCGCCGGCCATGGACACCCGCAACACCAGAGGCGTCACAAGTGCGTTGCCGGCCTATGGGGGAGGAGGGGGGAGATAGGGCGTGGGGTGTGGGCCTCCGGTATCCTCACTCACTCGGTGAAACTCAGCGCAAGCACTATTTCACACCGGTTTTCTGTGAGGCCGTGGTATCACTCCGGTCGAGCCGGCCCATATATGCAGAAGCGTGGCTCTCCCACGATTTAAATATGCCTATCTACATTTCTTTGTTTTTGTTATGTAGCTTGCTATGTTTTGTAACAGCTTTGCATTAGCTCTGGTTGCCGGCTTTTTATTAGTTTAAGTTAAATAAGTGTGCGATGTCCTGACGCGAAGTATAAAACTCAAAGTCGAACATCATGTATGTCTATGCGCTCTTATGTATGTAATTTATAAAGCTGGCCATTAGTAGTAGGTGACACTGTTACACATACTACTCAATAGTATATAATGATAAACCATTGGTTTTTAACCGCTTTCAAAAAAGGAGGAGGTTCTCAATTCGACCGTAATATGTTTGATTTATGTGTGTTCGCGGATAACTTTGTCGTTTATGAACCGATTTTGATGATGCTATTTTTAATGGAAAGGAGATATCCCAACGGTGGTACCATGATAAGGACACTAAGATCTGATGTTGGCATCCAAGAGATATCGAGTCGAACCTTGAAATCGGTTTTTGTTTTTGGTAAAATTTTACTTGTTCTATACTAAACATGAAATCCAAAATGTCGTTTCTGAGGAGAGCCTATGACCAACAGAGGACTGTTAAAGGACAATCATGATGAAACAAAAAATACTTCCAATTTAATAATAAGTTGTTAAAATAAAAAAAAAGGAATTACCTAATATTCTGGAATATTATATTTCGAAATTAGATTATTTATTTTACAGGCTCTTTTCTTTAAATATATGAAATACTAGCTGATCCGGCGAACTTCGTACCGCCATATTTATGACCCACGTAACATCGTTTACGTTTTTGTGAATCTAAACCATTCCCAGATCCCCTTGAACACACACAAAAAATTTCATAAAAATTGGTCCATTCGTTTAGGAGGAGTTCAGTCACATACACACGCACACAAGAAATATATATATTAAGATAATTTATATTAATCAATACCAGTTTGAATGAAGTAATTTAAATAAGTTGCGACGACTGCGAAGATTACGAAGCTACGCGTGAAAACAAGAAAAAAAGCTTATTGCAAAAAATGTCGTGTTATCGTCGTGAGCAGGTTTAACTAAGTGATATTCAATTGGGAATATTTTTGTCAACAGCTTCGCTACTAGCTCGACCCCCGAAGCGAACAAGGCTCTCATTGCTCAAAGGAACCAGGGCGACGCTATGCGTCCAGCGTGAGTATTATTTAAACCTTTTTCATGTAACTAATTTAATTCTACAACCGGTAATTCTCGGATTCTGCCTAACTGCCTCGTTGGTCTCGCGGTTGGCGTGTGCGACTGCTGATCATGAGGTCTCGGGTTCGATTCCCGGGTCGGACCAAATGTTTGTATGATCTACAAATATTTGTTTCGGAGTTTGGGTGTTTTCTATGTATAATATGTATGTATTTACAAAAAAAGTATATATGTATTTGTATCAGTTGTCTAGTACCCATAACACAAGCTCTGCTTAGCTTGGGACTAGATGGCGTTGTGTGTTAGATGGCCAACATATTTATTTATTTATTCTTTCATTCAAGAGTATACCATCTTGAATGCAAAAAACCGAAATTCGAACCAAGTAGCGTGCAATTGGAGGGGTCTATATCGAGCAGTCGGCTGCCCTGCGATAGACTGATGCTGATAATCATGAATATTTGTAGAGTATTTTAAATGGTCCAGGTCTTAAATAAATTCAAAACAAAAGTACTGTCAAATGTCACTGTTTGGTCTACAAAGGAAGCTGGGGTGGATATACAAGGATTAATTGGCCTTTATTTTTTCCTTCTTAAAGAGATCGCACAGCTACTATTGATTTAAAGTCAATGAAGTACAATTCTCGATATTACTTGAACTGTAGTTTAAATTTTATTTTCTAAATAACCCCTACGTTTTGTTTTAAATTACGAATGTTTCGGATTTTTCTAGTACTATCTGTAGATATATCATTGAAATCTTTAACGATATACCAACTTTCACACACATATCGACAATCATTTCAAATAAATTGGTATTGTAATAATTGCAAATTTAAAATAAACTACGAATCTATTTTTTACGTTTCGTACTTAATTTCATCTATTAAAGAATATATTTCAGGCATATTCAGATCACTCTTCAACTTGATTTTCATAAATAATTCCAGTCACCAGTCACCGCCAGAGGCCAACAATGTTGCAAACGAAGAGCCCAGGTTCGACTCCGTTGTTCCTAAGACGGAGGCCGGTTCGGAGACTGCATGATGCAGGGCCAACCGGCGGGGCCGACGTTCTAGCTACGACTTTGTGCACCCGTCCCGTATCTTCCGCAACTTCACTCAGCAAACCTTCTGGCATAATTCAATCTTCACGATGAGGTACAGTACCACTTATGGCCCACGTATGGCATAAACAATCAACAATCGGATATTCGTCAATGGATTCTGCTCGGCTCACGTATGGCATAAATAACCAATAATCGGATTTTCGTCAATGGACTCTGCTTGCCCACGTATGGTTAAATAACCATTAATCGGATTTTTGTCAATGGATTTTCCGTTTTAATATTTGTGTTTACTCTCGTCGAGGGTTAATTATTTGATGATATGTATGACATATGAAAACGATGTAATGACAAGATCAAAATCAATTTTAGTGTGAACGATTCGATGTCATTTATTATACTCGACTTTCTCAATGGGTAACTTGAATAGTCTATCGTTTTAATGTGTAAGGAAGATCTGGTAGATTACTGATTTGGTGATCGAATATGATTGCATCATGAGTTTCAGTGGTAAACGATAATTAGGTTACACATTGTGAACAATTTATACTTGTTTCTATAGAGACAGTTTCATGTAATTATTGGTGTCTATTTATCCACTTAGTACCGATATAATAACGTATAGATAGGGACTTTTTCCTAGGTCACGTGCCCCATTTGTATTATCTTTGAGTTTCCAATCATTACCACTGAATAATAAAACTGAATTTTAATTTATAATAAGTATTAGACTGTACCTCGAATTAATTTGATCTGAAACCGTGATGTTTGAGACTACTATGTTTGTCAAAAGATAAAATAGTTATCACCGTAATGTCAAAAATAATCAAACGTTTTTACAAACATTTCTACGGTCAACATGACAGTATTGTGGACGCATTTTGTAAGTAATGTCTTGCTTATATGGGGGCATTATTAGGGGCACCGAGGTAATTTATTTTTTGAGTTTAACATTTCTTATATATTTTACATTCCAATACACAAATTCCAAAGACTGAAAGATTACGTATTATTTTGAAGAGCGCAGGATTATTTAAACCCGGTCAACGATGCGATATCACTTATTTTGCAATCTCAAATTCCGCAATATTACTTATACAGATTTAAGACTGAGATTGATGCCATTCTATTCTGTAACATTTATTTGATTTTTATTACTATAATGCTTTAACTTTAAACTTGTATAATTTAGGAAGTTTTATTTATGAAAATTAAACAAAATCTGCATAAGTCACTTTGCAAACCAGAATCCTGCGCTTCAATTGAGAGATTAATTAACGGGGGCTTGTACTATGTCGACGATTACTACAAAAATGTACAAACTATCAATACAAAACTTATTCAGACTCAATAAAAATATGTATTTCAAAGGTTGTCGGTACAAAAATGTATCTTACCCGGCTCACAGGGATATTTCATAGTATAAAAATGGCAAAGTACAAGTTTTTATTTTAGGCAGCTATAGATCAAAAACAGATTAGATTATAAATAAATAAACGTTGCCATTCTATGACGAGTGTACAAAAATATAAAATACACCTTGATTTTTTTTTAACCGTGGAATCCCACGGAAAGGTCACCATGAAACCTTACAGTACAAATAAATAATATCGTTTATTAATCATCTTATGTATGCTTTACTTAGAGTTAAGTACTTTTTTTTTATTTAAGCATATAATTTTAGTTTTAAACATGAACAATCTTATACGTACAATATAGTTTTAGCGATGTATACATTTTTTTTAATAATATACAAGGGTTGTTTAGGTTCGTTAAGGAAACAAAAATTATACCTCAATATTCAAATGACTGTTTATGTAAGATATTGCTGTCCACTTCGCACTCCGCCAAGAATCGGTGGCTTACATTCCAATTTGGTAAGGTATTAAATTGTCAAATGACCGGAATATCGCACGGGTCGTTTTTTTTTTATAATTAGTTGATACTCGTGACAACTTTCTGGTCAGGCTCTAAAGCGACTATAGCTTTAACGTTGTAAGAATCGTCCCATCGTTATAAAGTCGAAATGTATTGTAGTCATTAGCTCTCTTTATGATTTGATGAGGTGGAGCGTCGTCGGCAACGCGTGACACTGTGGCGTGCAATATATATCCCGCTAGGAAAGGGCGCCTCCCCACCCTTATGGTCTTTTGTATATTTTTGAACCGACACGCGTTGTCATGCGTCATTTAAAAATAATATATATATAAAAATAAGGAATACGGCCAATTACGGTGTATTTAACAAAAAGGTTTGGGTTCTAACCATTAATTATAAAGGGTATTGTGACTAACACTAAGATATTGGAAAGAATTTCTTTTACATTCCATTAGTTTGTAAGGGCGCGTAATCTTGAAAAATAAAACATTTTTAACTTCTAACTACATATTATATTTATTCTTAAGTGATTAGCGATTTTTAAGGAGTTTAAAAGAGATTATTAAGAATTATGATTTAAGTGAACATTCCATAGTAACGGTAGCTCTTGTAGATTTTAGCATTTATTGATATGAGTGTTTTTTTACCAAATTATTTTTATACCAATGCTATTTACATTATAGTATATTTTGAGATTTTAAGGTGCAGCCATTTCGGCCTCTGTCGGTCACGACACGCTCATAAACCTTGTTTTAGTTTTACATTCGCTATTTTGAAGGCATTGACGTATTAGATACACTGTCACCATAATAATAGGAATTGTAGTTAAAAGTCACTGAAGTTTACGCAACTCTCATTTGTTGTTAGAAATGTAGGAAATAGTCTTCTAAAAAATTCGAAAATAACTTGTTCCATATCTATCTCATCATTTCTTCTAACTCGCAACAAATAAAACATATCGTAGGTTAATGAATATAATTCGTAAACCATAAATAGAACTATTGCAACAAATCAATATATTCCCACAAATGCTTAACTAAGTGCGTATTTTAAACTGATAAAACATCTTGACGTAAGAACAACACAACTTCCATCATGAAGCATTCAATATTTTGAGTCTATTTGGTGGTATTTTCGTATCTGAAACAAGCTAGCCACGCGTAGATTCCAAGGTACCGATAGAGGTACCGTGGGAGTACCGGCATAAATGGGCCGGCTCGACCGGAGTGATACCAGGGCCTCACAGAAAACCGGTGTGAAATAGCGCTTGCGCTATGTTTCACCGAGTGAGTGAGGATACCGGAGGCCCATACCCCAAACCCCTCCCCCTATCCCCCTCCCCATCCCCCAAAGGCCGGCAAGGCACTTGTGACGCCTGTTGTGTTGCGGGTGTCCATGAGCGGCGGTAACCGCTTACTATCAGGTAATACGTCTGCTCGTTTGTCCCCTATTCCATAAAAAAAAGGTTCATTATATGTTAATGCAGACACTACATAGTTAGTTTACTGGCGAATAGGACAAAAAGCTTTGCGATCATTGCCTTCAAAATAACTAGCGAGAAACCCGCTCAAGACTTTCGCCTCCCATGAAAGCGCTCAGGAAACGATGTTTACTCTTTTCTTTTAAATACTCAGTATATGTTGCCAAATAGATGTACTTTCAATAGTATATATGAACAGTTTGAGGCGGCCTGCTACCTTTTAATATGTGTCTAATTATAAGATTGTATGGCCGTTGAGGTCATGGTAGTATATGTGAATTTCATTATATGTATTATGTACTCAAAGGCTGCCTCAATATGATATCTACATTTTATCCCTTTATGTAACGTTAGCTCGTAATGTCTATCTACTCATATTATTAACTACGTGTCAATGAATAATTACTTAGACTATATTTATATATCCGTACATTCTAAGCTGTACTCAAGTAATCAAAAGTACAGATTGTGACCATGACAGATCACTAGTTCGTAAGTTTGTTCGTTGTAGATTTCAAGGGAAGCTGAATCAAGAATAAACATATTGTGTGCAGCAAATGAGAGTGGGCTTCTGTCTAAAGACGGTATGTGCTAATGATGCCGATAAATGTGGTGGGGCAAATGTGCTTAAGCGTAGTCGATCCCGCTTCACTTGAAATTTAGAACGGCCATGTGTCAAAGTTGTACGTTCACAACGTTCACTCAGCCATACGAAACGTTTTAGGCAACTAATCAAACGTATTAATTAAAAAAAAAAAACACTGTCCGTCTTTAACATTATTGTGTTAAGTATTTTTCTACAAAACGAAATAACCAATTGATTTAGATTTATGTATATCATAGTTTGACTTTCTTACTTATTGGAGTCCCCATCAACATTCCATTTCTAGTTTTATGTGATAAGATTTAAGAATATTTATGAAATCTTCTATATGTATATTTTTGAAAAAAGTGGTATGTTAAATTTGACAATAAATTGTCGCCAAATCGGCCAGTATTGTATTCCTCGAGGGTAGATTGTAACGGTGCGTCGCGGAATTCAACAGGCTGGCATTATGAAGTAGAGTTTATATACAAGGATGCGGTGCATAGGTTGTGTGTCATACGTCATACAGTGTTAGTGATTCACGTGGCCGCTTGCTGAGTGCCGCGCGTACTTAGGCAGTGATATGTATTCGTCCGTAAAGAGAAAGAGATGGAATCTCGTAAAAAGGCTGCTTTGAGAAAGATTTTTGTAAAAGATTTACAGAGGTGTATAATACTCACATGTCTGCAACGTACTCGTAGTATGGAGACTGATTGTCTAATATTGCATAATCTTGTTATGGTAAAAACTGCGTTGCAGAACTGTATACATTTTCGACAAGTAATCATTTTAGTATTGAAATTGCTCAAATTAATAATATCATATTCATGTAACAATTTTCGAATTTAATCCACTGTATACAGTGCATCTAATATATATCACACAGTGTATGTATGTGTAAAGGTGTTGTGTCACAACAAAATACTTGATATTTCTTCACACTCTTACTTAAATTTTTCTTGGCATTATCAAAACAGTAATTGGCTCAAAACATGGGCCATACTGTATTTTTCGATATATTTTTGTCACCTTTTTGAATAGAAATGAAATAAACTTACTAATTAGTATTTTTAACTTTGGATTTTTTTTTTTTGCTTTTAAGTGAAGAAATGTTGGCCTAAACTATCCTGTTATATCTGCGAAATACCTGGATTGTATACGTTGCACCAAACACCTTTACACGTTTATTCAATATATTTTTTATTATTTACAACGAAGATTTGATGCGATTCGATACATTAAGCTCTCTAAGTTGTGATTGATATTTATTTATAAGTTTCAGACTGTCTGTCAACTCTTAACATTTATAAGTGTCGATATGTGTCTATTGAATAACCAATCATGATCAATTAAAGGATTTAGAAAGAAAACACTTTCTTTAATTAATATTGTATTAATTTATTTTATGATTTAGAAATTATATTTTTATTTGATTCACACCCATTTTTTTGCACATATGATAGTATTTCAGAAATCAATAAGAAGTTAAAAGCATAGTACGTTTCTTTTAATTGCACCAAACTCAGTGGACAATATTAAGCACTTCTCAGCATAGGTTTGACAGAGGAAATAACACGTATAGCGAGACAGAACATTTTGAATCATACATTTATTCAAATAACTAGCTGACCCGGCGAACTTCGTACCGCCATATTTACATATCTGTGTCAGCTTCCCACAGGCAGTGTACAGTCGCGGACAAAAAAAAAACACTTTTCCCGTTATCTTTTCTTTCTAGCAAAAAAAGAATGAATGAAATCGGACTATGTGTTATTGAATTACAACTAAGTACATATTTTGACTTTCATCCCCTCTCTCCAGGAAACCGTGCTGAATTTCGGGATAAAAAGTATCCTATGTCCTACCTCGTAGTATGAACTCAAATCATGCCAAGTTTCATTTGAATCCGTTCAGTAGTTTCGGCGTGAAACGCGGCCAAGATACAGACAGACAGACAGACAGACAGACAGACAGACGGACGGACAGACAGACAGACAGACAGACAGACAGACAGACAGACAGACAGACGGACGGACAGACAGACAGACAGACACAAAAATTTTAAAAATTACAGTTTTGGCTTCAGTATCGATTATAGAGAGCACTCCAAAAAAATTTTCAAAATATCTTTAATGTACAGAATTTGACCCGTTACATTTTTATTATAAGTATAGATTTTAAACTCTCTGCACACTATGAATTGCAGACTTACATATATTTTAACATCAAGATATCTTTATTTAATCGAACTAGTAAAACATGTAAGTTTTAGAAGAGAGAAGCTTACTATGGTCCTGGGTCCTTTAAGCAGGTAGTGAAAAAGCACCTCAATAGGCCGTCATAGTGTGGGTCACCATGCTGCACTGTCCACGTTCGCGATGAGGATGGTGACCACCACTCTTGGATTCTACCCATGCTTTCAGAGTCATTTTGGCAGCAAATACAAAGAAAAAGTTTGTATTAAAACTACCTAATATAATTTAAATAAAATATCATAGTGTGCAAGAGAAGT
Organism: Diaphora mendica; assembly: GCA_949125395.1. Lineage (NCBI taxonomy): Eukaryota > Metazoa > Arthropoda > Insecta > Lepidoptera > Erebidae > Diaphora > Diaphora mendica. The sequence continues at coordinate 5,906,191 of OX421312.1, read as the reverse complement.
TCTTAGGGATACTTCTTATTCTTCTACTTCATTCCACAATAAATTCGTGATAGTCAAGGTTAGGTATTTAACGATTAAAAAAATATTCACAGTCTATCAGCTTCCCGATCAGGTTTGATGGTGTTTTTTTCAGGCAGTTAAATTATTTGTTTTCTTGATTGTTTCATTGAAATTTACTAAAATTGAAGCATAAATAATAGCAATCAAACGTTTTAAAAAAATGTTTGTTTTTTCTTTAGGATTGATTTTGAATACCTAATATTTTTGCTATGTTTCTGGCTTGAAAATCTTATCCCAATACCCTAGTTTCCTTTGTATACTTTGTATTTAGTTAATAAACCAATAATTATTTTTTTTACTAAAACGGTTGTTTTAATATGAGAAAATAACAAAGTTTCTTACTATTAATACAATATGAAAAGATCATGATCATTCCCCGTGGTCATCTTTCAGTGAGGATATGTAGAACAGGGCAATTTGAATCAAAAGTGAAAATTAATATGGTGCTTTTTAGACTTCGTTCAAAACGAGGACCTTAAATATCATTATCATATTACATCAACAGTCCAATGCTGGACATAGGCCTGTTCTTTTTAACCGACTTCAAAAAAGAAGGAGGTTCTTAATTCGACTGTATTTTTTTCATGTTTGTTACCTCATAACTTTTGACTGGGTGAACCGATTTTCATGTTTCTTTTTTTAATTGAAAGCTGGTCCCCGAATGGTCCCATTTCAATATGGTCCAGATTGAAGTCGTTTTTTTCTGTTAAAATTTGTGATTATTTATGATATATTCAAATTAAAAAGAATAGTCCCAGAGATTCCGTGCACTGAAAAATCCCAACTTAAGTGTAGAAAAATTAACTGAAGTGTAGTGCATTCTGCATAAGTTGTTCTATTAGCTCGGCAGTATATTTACATCTTCATCTAAACGCTTAAAAACGTACAGAACAGTAGATAAACAATTTAAAAATATAAGAAATCTCTGTGCAGTTCTCTATTTACATTTTTTTACTTAAATATTCATTTCAATATTGGTTTAGTATTATTTTATACGCTTCATGAAATTAAATCATCGTCTCAATGATGCAATGATGGTACGTCTTATAATTATATCCTGGGTAATCGCGTGGTATCAAAACATGGGACTGCAATAAAAAAGAAATAGCCTCGCATTTCATACATGACCGTCTGATCCCAAACTAATAGCCTGAGATCTCAGTCACCCCAGATTTACGTCATTTTAGAATTTTTTATCGGTACCTATTCTAACATATACTCAGAAAATAATTAACCGCTTATAAAAAATCTTATATGTTTCTAAATACATACATAGTATAGATAACTAGCTGACCCACGCAACGTCGTTTATATCTCCTATTGACGTAGCGTAAAAAAATCCTTCATTGGTGCTCCGCTCCTATTGGTCTTAGCGTGATGATATATAGCCTATAGCCTACCTCGATAAATGTACTATCCAACACTGAAAGTATTTTTGAAATCGGACCAGCGGTTCCTGAGATGAGATGTTGAGAGCGCGTTCAAACAAACAAACTCTTCAGCTTTATAATATTATAGTATAGATAATAATCTGTTTACAAGGTTTATCTAATTTTTCTCTTGTCATTAAACAATTTCATTTGGAGATGGGAACGATGCGGATGTCGTAACAATTCTAATATGAAATCCTCAGACGATCAGTTTGGAACTTAATAACAACCACAACAATAAAATTTAGTCAAGCAATATGAATTAAATTAACTATTTATTACGAGAATCAAAATAAGTGGCTGCAATTGGAGAGGCCTATGTCCAGCAGTGGACTGCGATAGGATGATGAACGGGATGAAACAAGTGTCTGTAATGTCTGCTATTGCAAATGATTAAATGCCAATTGTGTGGCTATGGAAATCTGACTAAAATCTCAATAAAACTGTCTCCAAGGCTAAACTAGTTTTGTGACCTTGACTACACTGAATCTTGTCGACCAATAGGTCACGGTGTCTGTCCCCTATTAATAATAATTAATAAATAAATAATAATAATAATAATAATTAATAGGGGACAAAACAGTGTTTCACCCAGTATCTCCACCTGGGTGAAGCACGGGGACTATAAGAGTCCCGTGCTCCAACTGATGACGACACTGAACAGTATGACCTTTCACTTCAGGTGTAATAAAAAAAATGAGGCGTTTTATTTCTTATAAATTAATGAGTATTTCTTATAAATTAATGAGTAATATGAATAGATATAAATTCCTGTATCAATGTTTTAATTTTAAATATTCACGTAATATGTAATATGTTTGTAAACATTCCTAAATTTATAAATATCTAATAATTGATCATCGTGAGCGACAAGACACCTGCCCCCCTAGCCAAGTTGCAAGCGTTCTTTCTGCAATCTAACGCTTAAATTCTCGTGTGTCATTGGCTAATCTTAGACAAAGTATTAGCCAATGAAACACAAGAATTTAGGCGTTAACAATTGCAGAAAGAATTTTAAAAACGTTTGCAACTTGGTTAGGGGGGCTGTTATCGAATGTTTGATTTTTACGATTGAACTTATCTTGTAAGATATAATAATACAGATTAAGTGTGTACAATAAAGATAATAAATACATTCATTTCTTGACTGTACTTTTCATCAGTTGGATCATGGGAGTATATTAGTCCCCGTGCTTCACCCAGTTGGAGAACCTAGTTTATAGTAAAATTTTGCCTCATAGAAGATCATTCGTACATTCCCATTCAATTGGACATATTTATCGACATTTATAAGAAGTATGCTTCGGCAATTTCTTGGCCAGGCTGCATGTGCCTGAATACAATTCTTTGTCTCAAATACTGTATAGGTACCTACTTTTTTATTTTTATTTCAAAACATTATATGTATGCAAATACGTAATGTTGAAAGTGCTGAATCATACTCAAAATACCTTTTATATTTTTATATTTTAGCTTTACTGAAACAATAAATTATAATTTTGTAAAATGCGTTTTATTTGAAACCTAAATTAAATATCACCGACTTTGTGCAATCATCTGCAAATAATAGATGAGAATTTGAAGGGAACTGCTGCCTTAGTTATTTAATTATGTATTAAGGCGCGTCTCCATCGAAATTGTTGGCAATTTCAGTGTTTGCAACTGTTTGCAACTCTTCAGAAAATCGCAAACTTTTGTATCCATTGTGTCTACACCGAATCGCCAACAATTTGAAAAACATTCCAACTACGCGTCTCCACAGAGCCAATAAATATTTGCAACAGGCTTATTCTATTGATGTTTACCGCCAAAACACGGTTCCCAACTTTTGTTCGGTGGAGACTCGGCTTTAGGGATCAGCTAGTGACCAATACACAGAAACGTCAGGTATTCAAAGTTATGCTGTTATTAAATTTTAATGTTTGTGGAACTCCTACAAAACTATGCTAACTGGTAGTATCAAAGTTTAAAATTAGGGTTTTTCAAGTTAAAAATAATTTATTAATGGAATATTTTCGTAATAATTTTGGTTTCATTATATTTACACGCGAATTGAAAGAAAAATAATAGTAGATATAAATTAGACGTCCAGTGCGAAGTAACCGATCAAAGTAAGCAATTTATTTTATTGAAATGTTAAATTTGTGTGCGCTTTAAAAACTCAAAAAGTTTTGCATCACGATGAGGCTTACATTTTGATATGTAAAAGCAGATAATTCACACCTTTTCCATCGGTAACTATCGAGATTTTTTTCTCATCAGTTTCAAAGATAGTTTTTATAGTCTGGTCAGTTTTGTTTCTCATTATTCACAGCGAAATGTAGCATGTAGCATGGAACAGCTTATGTATTTTGGAATACCTGCTTCTGTAGTATGTCTATCTTTAAAGTCACAAAGTTAATATTCAGATAACGTAAAAGAGTTCCGTGCATAACGTATAAGCGGCCACAAGAAATTGTGTGTGTAAATAAAACAATGGCGTTTTTATGTGAACCAAAATAATGCAATATATCAACTATAGTAATGATCACATTCTAAGCCAGTACGTTCCGGAACACATTCTACTGTACTCCACTAGACCTTCGATTCTGCCTATGGCGACAACTGTTGGGCACTTGTTGTAGATATATCTGCTGCACACTTCATGAACGTCTTTGGCATGCACACGGTCTATGGCCGTGATCGTCTCCAATAAAGACGGTCGATGGCCGTTGTATAACGTCCACCTGTAACATAATATATGGTAAGTACGTACATTTTACCTATTTCATTTTCCTACTATATGGCGAAGGATTAAGAATATGGAGTGTTATCATCCCTATTTATCGTGGGTGTCTTAAAAGCCGACTAAGGCCGGGCGCACACCGAGACGGTCCGCGACAAGACAATTGTCTTGTGCTGACGCACACGCATGCGACCGAACAGACGGTCGAAGAGGGGGAAGGGAAGATTTGATTCTAGGGATATTACGCCTTTAAAGAGTGTTTGTTTAATTTTATTTATACTTCCTGCATTACAATTCCACAACGCACGTCCCATCTAACACAACGCTTTTTAACGGCAACCTAGTCAAGCCTCGACAAACTTTCTCGTCGGAGACATTCTGTCGACGACGGCTTTGTTGTGCGACGGTCCCCCCTAACACAACGCTTTTCACACGAACCTAGTCGAGCCTCGACAAACTGTCTCGTCGGAGACTGTCTGTCGACTCCGGTGTGCGCCCACACCAAGGGAGCAATTTCAGTCATAAAAAAGTACAGTACAGTAAAAACTTGAAACAAACCAGCCAACTCGTTTGGCCAGCGTGGTATAACAAACTAAAACCTGGTTTCTAAGGAGAGGTCTGTGTTCAGTAGTGGAAAAATTGAGTATGATGATTGATGACGCACATTTTACCGATTTTAGTCAAGTACATAGGTAGGTACTTGAAATAATACCTATAGGTAGGGACCTATAGGTATTATTCCTCATTTTACATTATATGAATTTTGATCAAGCAAAATTATTTTCTGTTTTTTTAATACCTAGGTACTTAATAAATATTTTTCGGACATCTTACACACAACGCCATTTAAGCAGCTAAGCAGAGCTTGTGTTATTTGTACTAGACAACTGATATAAATACATATATACTTTTATTTTGTAAATACATACATAGGTACTTATCATAACTACATAGAAAACACCCAAACTCCGAAATAAATATTTGCAGATCATACAAACATTTGGTCCGACCCGGGAATCGAACCCGAGACCTCAAGCACAGCAGTCGCATACGCTCCCACTGCGCCACCGAGGCAGTCAAAAAAGTTTTTGTTGAATGTCATGTACCTATGCGTCTGTCTAATAACTTCATTAAACTTGTAGACTTCGGTTAACTCATCACCCCTGCGAGGATGTAAGTTTTACCTTATTAATAATAATAAATACACGGTATTTTATGTCTAGGCTCAAACAGTGTACCTACCATTGCTCATGGAGTCGACAGTCTGAATTGTGTAACGTATGTTTTTGATAAACGCGACTTTACGAATGCTACCGGTAAGTGATGCCTAAGAATGACATATATGTATACTACCCTAAGTTGGGCCAACTATTGTTGTCTCATATGAAAAATGGTGTTTGTAAGGTTTGTAAGTAGTAAACAGTTATAATGTACCTAACGACTACCGAATAATCAATAATATACCAACGGATAAAAAGAATATTCCATATACAGAGCTTTCAGCATTTGTTTGGGTTACTAACCTACCCACGTCGTGGCAGTTTTTTGTAGAGCTCTGCATTACTGACAGATACTTGGCTTTGTAAAATCTCTTTGCTCTTGTGACTTCTTCCTCAGTGATTAATGTGCAGAGATACACCAAGTCGTCGAAAATGTTGTTTGACATATCATCCAGTGACATCACGTGTGAAAGGAATTGTACTCCCCATATTCCCGTGTCCTTATAGTTGATGTTAAAACATTTATACCCCTCACACTGAGGCGCTGCACTAACGAAGCGTCCGAGTCGGCTAGGCAGATTAGGTCCGGAAATTTGACTGCGGTCCCATCCTCCCACTGCGTAACGGGCGATCTGTGTTAGAATGATACATAAGTAAATATATAATCACTCACTGAACCGCGCAACTTTGTCTACGTCTTTTTTCAATTATGATTGGCTTCTATTGGTTCATGTGATGCTAACTATCCTATCTTAGACACCCCAGCAAAATACACTTAAAAAAAAAACGTAAAAAATCGGTTAAATAGTTCCGAAGTTCGTCGTGTACAACAACGTGGCATGAGAATCATGTTTAATAATACATGTACAAAATAGTTAATTTACAAACTTAGTTATTTTTATTTTTTGTGCTACTTTATATTTCGCAGTGGTAAGACAAATTCTGACGAAGTGATTGAAAATAAATATGTTTCTACTTTATATCGGATGTCAAATCATGTCTATGCTGCTACGCCTTGATGAACAAAAATAAGACCTTATCATTAGGCTTTTAATTTTTCAGACAAGTACGGTATATCTACCTACCTACATATGTCAAGTCTAATGAACCATTCGTCCCATCTTATAGTTTGCCATTCATATATGTAATTTTACGAAATATAGTTTATTTCTGTACCCAATGAAGCTGTCCCTAAAGTATTATTCTACTTTTTTACTACGCAAAACAAAAGGACGAAAGTCCATCAAGTTATAGTTACTTTTTGAGACGGGTGAAGTCGCGACCATCGCCTCATTTTTTAATTATTTTAACCTACTTTGTATTCACCTGCATAACAATATTATCATCTTCGCAATAACAAGGCCCTTCAAACGCCATAATCACGTTACCAGCTGGCATTGAGTCGTCGCGGTATCGAATCTCTGAGGACGTGTACCGGTAAACGTCGTAATCTACGGCTTTGCATGGCTCAATGTTGTTTAAGTAACAAGTTGCTAGAGATACGATCTGTTCGTGTTTTATAGCTCCCACGGCAGCTAGCACTGTCCTCGATGGGCTGAAGCACCTATTCAGGTAGCCGAATAAGGTATCAATGTTAAAGTTGTATAAGTTACTGCTAGGACCCATGATGGTCTGTTCGAGAGGGGTACCCTGAAAGGCGGCGTTGTGCAAGAAGTCGTAAAGCAATTTATTGGTGTCCTGTTCGTGCTCTAACATCTCTCCGTAGACTACCCTTTTCTGGCATTCTATATCGCCAATCGATAATGCGCTATTGAATACGCAATCTGAGAGCAGGTCCAGAGCAATTGGAACGTGCTCGGCTAAGCACAGGACATAGTAGCACACCATTTCTCTTGTCGTGAAGCACCTAAAGGTGGCACCGATTGCAGCCATTTCTGCCTCCAACGTTGCCCTTTCTCTGTTTTTTGTACCTTTAAAAGCAATGTGTTCAAAAAAGTGAGCTATTCCATTCTCGTGAGGACTCTCGTATCTACTACCTGCGTCAATGTAGATGCCGATACAGGCGTTAGGAGAACCTTGACGCTCTTCAGTGGCAATAGTCAAGCCGTTTTGCAGCTTGGAATACTGTGTAGTATCAACATTGTTTTGTAAAAATTGTGTGAATGACACAGGATAAGGTCGACTTCTTACAGCAATTTTCAATGGTCGCCATGCTCGGTACAATAGCTTGAATGGTTTTATCATTACGCAACTAAAAAAATTTCAAAACCTTGGATGATCTTGAATAACACCCTCTGACTGTAGCTGTCATTTTTCATGTCTGACCTGCATGTCCAAAAAAAATTGCAAAGAAAGAAGTATTTTATCATTTGAATTTGTAATGCGAATTATGCAAGGATAGACCATGATTTAGTCTCCCGAGTGCGAGGGACATCCCTCCTCGTCTGCTGCCGTATCTCGGGGGACCACGGAAGAAGTTTGCCGTCTCTACACGGGCGTTGTGCAATCCTTGTCGATCCGCATCTAATAACCTGGAGGGCTCTACTCAAAAACCTTTAGCGGATGATGGCGACAAGAATCGGACGAGGCTACCGCACGGTCTGATAAGAGGCAGGGTGGTGTCCTCGCTGGGATGGTCCTGGCACGATTTTCGACCTACGATCTACGACCAAATACGCTACGGCCTGACGTAACGCACACAGTTGGCACTAACTTGGTTTGGCAGGCACGGCTCGAAGTTTAATGCTGTGATAGCCATCGCGCTGTCGAAGCCGTTCTGCCGAGCCTATTGATTGATTCAGATACTCACCCGCCGCGGTTGGTTCGGTAAAAGGAAAGGGCCTTTTAGAGACATCCGATACCCTGAAGATAAAATATCTAAGGCGGGGCGCTATGGCGCCTCGTACTGCGTGCGACATTAGAAGGCGTGGTGGTGTTCCGCTCGGTTGCGACTAAGATCATCTCGGGATCATCATTTATAGGGTACGGCAAGAAGTGCTCCAGACGTTGCAGATGTGTTCCTGGAGCTCCTTTCGACTGCCGAGATAGTCGCGACGTTACCTAAATGGGTAGATCGATTCTCCTGAAGTCTCACACACGCGCTGCGTGTTTCCAAGGGAGGGTATGTTGCGAAAAGCATTTCCTGAGTAAAAAAAGTTTGATGTGAAGATATTATTTGGTTTCGCTTAGTGTGAGGTGGTAACATTAAATAATAGCATAAAGTTGAGATGACCCGTAATAATTATTACACTGTTGCTATTAATGATGTACTTTATTAAACTACACAGAGTGTTAATACATTGCCATTCAAAGGCATTTAAATGTACCTACCTAATATTTAAATTTCATTTAAGGTTTATTTGCTACTTTAAATTAAATTACTTAGGCACATGAAACTTGGTGAAGGTCACACGAAGCTGTTAATCATGCAGTGTGGTTACAATTTGGGGTTACCATACTTGACAGGCGGATTAGTGACCGCAGTGACGTGAATTACTTTTCTCGTGACGCTGCCGCCCGTCATCAACATCGATATTAATCGTACCTAGAGGTAGAGGTACCTCTATTCTCTGTCTACGATATTAATAGTAGTTGCAGTTGTGTTGTTGTCACCGCGAGTCGGTCACCAGATCCCTCTTCTTTGTTTGACAGGGTGCACATTGTGCAGATGATTTAATTATTTTGTTAATTGGTTGGATAACCAAAGATTCTAAATTAATTTACATAAGGTTGGTAGCTTATTTATTAGAATTCATTGATAAGGAGGTAAATAAATAAGCTCTAAAATTTCTTCAGTTTCCCCGTATATTTTTTATTTTATTGGTGCACAACATGGTTTAAGATATAATATATACTCTAGCCTCCATAAATAAAATTATAAAACCAGAAACATTAACTTGAAATTGCTTAACAATTTCAAGTTAATAATAAATTCAAACGTCGCTGATGACAACAATATGTTACAGAAGTATATTTTCAATCGGAATTTTTGCATGAAAACAATACCGAACGACCGAGCAGCGATATTAAAAAGCAATTGCAACACTACAGATGCTTTTAAGATAGAAGATAAAAGATTCAGCTACTTCAGGTACACAAGTCGTTAGCACTAGTAGTTATCCTAGTGCTAGTGACTTGTGCATACCAAGATTTGACGAGTCATTCACGACGGCAGGTCAAGAATAGACCAAATGTTATAAGAGTATACAACGGCGTTGACGTAAAAAATTGCACGTATAACTACGTTGTTACGCTCCTCGTCCTTAACCAAAGAATGTGTACAGTGTAACACTTCTTTCACCCAACTGGGTACTCACAGCGGCACACTGTCAGGTTGATAGCATTCAGTACGGCAACATGACATTACAGCCAACTAAAGTTACTGCGTTGAGCAAGCTCTTAAAGCGAATACCACATCCTAACTATGGATCTATCAAACATACCGACCTTGCAATGCTCCTAATTGAAGAAGCACCACTAAAGAAATTTGCAAAGTTGTCAGCCATAGACTATCGAACATTATTTGGTCTTCGTGTGGAATGGGTGGGTGGAGGATTAACATCGTGGAAATGGGACGCTTTTCATGTCTTAGGTGATTATATACAGTTAGGTAGTGGAGGTGCAACATCCTGTAGTAAATATGAAGATAAACCATCTGTAGGCACACAAATTTGTGTGGCAGGACCTTGCGCGAATGAGCTGCATGTGATGCCTGCGGATTCTGACGGACCGCTATTCTTGCAAGAAAAAGTGATCGGCGTGGCTTTTGAATTATATAAGTTTAAAACACATAAGGTTTCTGTTTTCACGGCTGTCAGCCCTCACCTCTCTTGGATCTACAATGTAATGAATATCTACAATACTAGGAGTAATTAAAAATTAATGAATTTTTCTTTCTAGGCATTGAGATTAATTGTGAACATAAAATGTACCTACTATTGTTAATTTTACTTGAAACATAAGTATTATGTAGGTTTAAAATCAACTGACGAGGGCTAGTTGCCTAGTAATCTATAGTTGCTTTAATTTCGGAGGAGGATATTACTACAGTTTTCAACTGTTCCAACTATAAAGTGATATGAGGATAATGTAAAAAGCTTTGTAGCAGCAGCCATAGTAAATAGGTAATATAATTTTAAAAAGCAAAGATTACTTAAATCACAGCACGGGTAGCCGCAGGTTCAAGACTTTTATGTACCTATCTAATATTATACTTAACGTGCATACTTTTTGATGTGAGATAATGCTTTTCCAAAAAGAGTTTAATGTGCTATGTCATTCTCCTTCACGCATGTATTTTTAGAAATGAGTTTATTGACAAAAAACTTATTGCTTCTAGAAAGAAAATATCTGTCATTCATATTTTATACATTTTGGTTACTGTTGACGTAATAAAATATAATTTGTGCAAAATTGCGTTAGACAAATGTTGTAATAATGTTCGTAAGTTTATTAAGGACTTTCACAAGACTTACCACACGTTGTAGACGTTACTGTTCCTGTTGGTGCCCCGAAGAACCCATCGATCCTAATACTAGAATTACCTACTTACCTAATGGGGTAAGAGTAATGACAGAGCAGAATAATTCTCCGCTAGCATGTGTCTCCCTTTGCATTATTGCTGGACCCAGGTATGAGACGGCTAATTGTAATGGTCTTACCCACTTTATTGAACATCTGGCTTATAAAGGATTTCACAGTATGAGAAAATCGTCCTTTGAAGAGAATGTATATTTGAATGGTGCAAAAATGTTTGCCAAGACGCGTAGAGACATGCAGATATTTTCAGTACTAATACCTGCGGAGCGTGTAGCGGATGGAGTTATTTACCTATCCAAAATTCTACTTGAGCTAGCGCTTGATGTTACCGAAATGGACAGAGAGAGATATAATATGTGTCTCGAAGCCATTGACTCAGATAACAATCCTAAACAAACGGTTTTTGACTATTTACACGCTACGGCTTTTCAAGGTACTTCTCTAGCTCAACCAGTCATTGGCCCTCTAAGAAATTTAGCCAAATTTGATCAAAGTACCACAGCAGACTTTATGGGTGAACATTACTCTACCTGCAGACTTGTTGTCGCTGCGTCTGGTGGGGTGCATAATGATCAAGTTTTAGGGGCTGTAGGAGGAACCTTTGGAGCTCTTTGCCCCACTGGAGTGGGAGATGCGGACACTGGACCTCAACGCTTTACGGGATCTGAGGCTGTATATCGTGATGATAGTATGCCGCTTTGTCACGTTACCATTGGGTTCGAAGCTCCGGGATATAATAGTTTCCACTACTACACGATGATAGTGATGAAATATATAATCGGTTCATGGCACGCAAGTCAAGGGCGGCCGGAAAACCAACCTTTTTTAACCGCTTTGGGGGCAAGTAGTATGAAATGTGATAGTTACCAGTCTTTTTATATCCCATACAAGGACGTCGGACTTTGGGGTGCATACTTTGTCGTCGATAAACTTCATGTAGATGATATGGTGTTTCTTATACAGGATGCATGGATGCAGATGTGTGTGATGTGCAATTCTTTTGAAATTGTGAAAGCGAGAAACTTGGCGAAATTAGAAGTGGCTAGACAGCATTGCGGTGTATTCAACTCCTGTCGTGATATGGGAATTCAAATGATGTATGCATGCAGAAGGCACTCTCTTCCTTTAATGCTAAATCAAGTAGAAATAGTTCAACCTTTTATGGTCAAAGAAATGGGAATGCAGTGTTTGTATAACCGGAGCCCTGCAGTGGCTGCAGTCGGCCCCTCTGAGTGTTTACCCGAATATAACAGAACTCAAGCTGGTATGTACTGGTTGCGATGGTAATTATCCATGTTACCTATGAAAACAGTTCGTAATTTGAGAGTATAATTGCTTATTTTTAAAAGTATATTTTACTTATATACTTTATTTCCAAGATGTGTGCAACGAAAAGGATTTGTTGAACTTAGTAAACATTTACAGTAAGAAATCAGCTGTATTCAGTGTCAAGGCACTAATGTCTGAATATTATTTTTACTGAGTCGGAACGATACTCGTAAGAATTTTTGGTAATAAAAATTTTGATCAATACGATGGGCTATAATTGGGAACCGATACTTGGTTTGATCCATTATAACTTATTAATTCTTTCTCTATTTCTCTTTATGGCTACTAACTACAGTATGGTTCATCAATTTTGAATCTTTTTACGATTCACTTAACCGGAAATATACAATAAATAAATATGCGTGGTATTGTTACCTAAGTATATAGGTAAATATATAGGTCCTATAATATATATATGGCCGATTCAACTCTTATTGTAATAATAATATGTTCTTTCTTTTAACAAGAACTGAGATTTTGTATGTGAAAATAAATTTGTTGCCGTTATTATTTTGTCACCGTTTAAATGGTCTAAGATCCGACCCTACATCGACCTTCACCGAGCTGATAATAGAATAAAACTTAGTTTATAATAAATTTAGTATATTAGAAAACATATTAAAAATGGGTTGTCTAAAAAAATCCTGGACAGAATATTTTTATTAAAAAATTAAAATTTTAAATATAGTTTACTAGCTGTGCCCGCGACTTCGTCCGCGTGGAACAGTGACTTTGGTTAGCATTTTTAATTATTGATGCTAATATTGTTTTACAAATAAGTGTCTTCGCGTTTTAGTATTAAAAACTTATTTAAGTAATTATTACTTACTTATTTATTTATGTACATAAAATACACACATCAAAAGTGTCTAGGGATCAAGCATTTTTATGCGGATTTCTTGAGATTGAGATGTGGCTTTGGCCCTGGCCTGCTCAGTCGCCAGACTTGAACCCGATTGAGCATGCATGGGATATGCTACAGAGAAGAGCTCTGCCGAATATGGAGGGTATCCAGTCGCAAGAAGACCTTTTTTGTTGTTGCAACGAACATGGGCGGCCATTCCACAGCGTGATTTGGATGAACTCATTTTGAGTATGCCAAACCGATTCTTGTGTTGTTAGTGTTCGCGGTAGAAACACGGATTATTAATTGTTTAAGTTACCTAATAAAATTTTAAAGAAAACTGTTATTTCAGTCTTTTTTTCGAACGTTAATGTTAGTGGTTCAAATGTCAAAAATCCCTTTATTAGGAAAATGGCAAATTTCTTTATTAATGCAAAGGTGACTTGGTTTATGGTTACTGTGACAAACGAAAACACTTTATTTGATGAATCCTTAAAGAAAATTTTAATTAATATCAATCAGGAGAAAAGTTATTGCAAAAATATATGTTGATCCCTAGACACATATGTTGATCCCTAGACACTTTTGATGTGTGTGTAAAGTATTTATATGAGCTTATTTCGACATTCGACATGGCTTAGGCCTTCGAACGGGTCCTGCACCGCTGGCTTTTCTCCAAGCTCTCGGCATTCGGTCTGCCTCCTGGACTCTGTCACTGAATTGACGCTTTTCTTAATCAGGGCCGCATTAGGGGCATTTGCGACGACGCGGCCTATGATTTTCTGGAGATAAACGTTGCTGTACGCTCAGGGTTCAGTCTTGTCGCCCACACTATTTCTTCTGAATATCAATGAAATGTTAGCCCTTTACAAAATACATTGCTATGCAGATGATAGCACAGTTCATGGGCGATATTTTGAACACCGTGCAGCCAAGCTGGCAGACGTTGATAAAAATCTACATTAACTCGTCGCTGAGCTAGACCGGGTTTTGAACCGCATTTTACAATGGGGTGATGAAAATCTGGTCGAGTTCAACGCTACGAAAACACAGGTTTGCGCGTTCTCTACCAAAAAGTCTCCCTTTCTTTCCCACCCCACTTTTCAGAGCACTGAACTGCCACTACGGGATAAGCTCGCTGTCATTGGCATGAACATTTGCCGGGACCTCAAACCGCGTAAGTACATCGAGAGCATCACCAAGGTGGCCTCGCGGACACTTGGCGTACTTAACATCGTGAGACGGTTCTTCGCGCCCGACCATTTGTGTCTTCTTTATAAGACCCAGGTTAACTCGGGCGTTCTCATCTTTGTGATGGATCCGCGCATTATTTGCTTTATTCTTTCAATCTTTTGCATCTACCATCAGTCTGCTTTATCAACAGTCCCAAAGCCACCGATTTCCTTGAACCTCTGCAGCTGCGAAGAGATATCGCTTCTATAGCAGTCCTCTACCGCCTTTATCATTGGGAGTGTTCTGAAGAGCTCTTCCAACTGGTCCCCCTTCTACCTTCCTCTGCAGAACAACACGTCCTAGCCTTTGAATTCACCGCCTCTCAGTCTTAGAAATACGCTCTCGAACCAAACGGTTTGGTTCTTCCTTCCAGTTCCGAACACTTAAAAACTTGAACTCACTACCAACCCCCCTTTTTTACCTCCCACTATGATCCCGGGGCCTCTAAGTGGGACGTGAAATTAAGTGTTGCTTGAAAAAACATCTCACTAAGCCGTCATAGCGTAGGACGCAAAACTGCATTGTCTGCTTTCGCAGTGGGTATGGTTGCCCCCACTTTTGGATTCTGCTTGAGTTATCCATTAGGCTTACCAGAGTCACTTTGGCAGCCTCAATTAAAAAAAGTACAATTTTACTAAGTACGTTTTTTGTTTTATCATCTTTTACCAAAATATCGATATTTAACGTATTTGATACACGTGATTATGCTGCCCATGGGAAAAAAAATAACTGCAACTTTAAGCATGTCTGTCCTTGGGTTTTGATAATACTGTTATTTAAAATGCTGTTTTCAGCGGAAACTGCATTCTTTTAAATTAAAATCGCAAATAAGTTGGAATTATTGTAATACGGGAAATTAAAACATTTTCTCCTTTTGCCATTCCATGCGTCATTTTACAATGTGTACCTCAGATGTGTAATATTTAGCCGTGTACTATTACATATCTTTGGCGGTTAAGATTCCTCATTTAATAGGACTGGAACATTAACTTTCATCTCAACTTATGGGAAGGCACTCCAGATAATTCTAAAGAGTTGAAGTATTCGACAACATCTCCCTCCACGCGCGACATGATCCGTTCGTTTAATTGATAACTATCTCATTAGTCAGCAGATCAGGATAGATATTATTTTTAAATCATATATGCGATCATATGATCATATACCAGAACTCACTTCTCATTGTAATCATGTCGTTACTGTCAGTTAGCATACAATGTTCTCCGTGATAACTCCGTAAATGTCATATCAGAATAGCTCTAATACATATTTTGTCTCTTGTCGCAAACTAACTCACAAACCTCACATATTTCCATACTAACTGTCATCCCGTTTCTATTTTACTCCCTTCAGGGTAAAATTTTTACAAACTTTAAATTACATTTTTATTTATATCTAATTCAAACTTCTAAAATCTAAAATATCTAAAATAAATTTCAAACTTCTAGCTTATAACGACGATACTTCTGTAGAGGATTGTGAAGTTTATAAAGTACACACATCAAAAGTGTCTAGGTCTCAAGCATTTTTATGCGGATTTCTTGAGATTGAGATGTGGCTTTGGCCCTGGCCTGCTCAGTCGCCAGACTTGAACCCGATTGAGCATGCATGGGATATGCTACAGAGAAGAGCTCTGCCGAATATGGAGGGTATCCAGTCGCAAGAAGACCTTTTTTGTTGTTGCAACGAACATGGGCGGCCATTCCACAGCGTGTTTGGATGAACTCATTTTGAGTATGCCAAACCGATGTTCTTGTGTTGTTAGTGTTCGCGGTAGAAACACGGATTATTAATTGTTTAAGTTACCTAATAAAATTTTAAAGAAAACTGTTATTTCAGTCTTTTTTTCGAACTTTAATGTTAGTGGTTCAAATGTCAAAAATCCCTTTATTAGGAAAATGGCAAATTTCTTTATTAATGCAAAGGTGACTTGGTTTATCGTTACTGTGACAAACGAAAACACTTTATTTGATGAATCCTTAAAGAAAATTTTAATTAATATCAATCAGGAGAAAAGTTATTGCAAAAATGTATGTTGATCCCTAGACACATATGTTGATCCCTAGACACTTTTGATGTGTGTAATTTGGCTAATTTATTTCTATAAATATAATGAATATACAAATCAGATTGACGAATATCTTTTAATGAGTGTGACAGTCTTGTTTATTCGTTGTCAAGACGCCCGGCGTAGGTAACGCGCAGGCGTGTGGAACTTTAAATGACATTTTTATTTATATGTAATCAACAGCTTAAAAAATAAATTTCAAACTTCTAGCTTATATTGACGATACTTCTCTAGAGGTTTTTGAATTTCACAAATTAATTTGGCTTATTTATTTCTATTAATACAATGAACATACAAATCAGATTGACGAATATCTTTTTAATGAGTGTGACAGCCTTGTTTATTGGTTGTCAAGACGCCCAGCGTACGTAACGCGCATGCGTGTGTGAACCCCCAGACTTCTATACAAACTTTCATCCCCTTTTAAATCCCTTAAAACCATTTTTTCACATTAAAAAGTAGCCTCTGTCCTTTCTCAGGCTCTACACTATCTGTGTACCAAATTTCATTGAAATCGGTGCAGTGGTTTGGCCGTGAAAGCACGACAGACAGACAGACAGAGTTACTTTCGCATTTATAATATAAGTAAGGATAATGAAACTAGGAAACGAATAAATATTAATAATAAAATATTAAACAATATAACATAAATTAAACAAATCAATAAATAAATATACATTAATATTTATAAATATATAAATAAATACATAAATACATATTGATTTTTTTAACTTGTTTAATTGATATATACATAGATTTATATTTTTATTTATTTATTTGTTTAATTTATGTTATATTGTTTAATAATTTATTATTAATATTTATTAGTTTTATTATAAACAAAAAAAAAATCAAGAATTATTCTGTCCCGGATATTTTTAGACAACCCATTTTTAATATATTTTCTAATATACGAAATTTATTATAAAATAAGTTTTATTCTATTATCAGCTCGGTAAAGGTCGATCTAGGCCCGGATCTTCAACTAAAACTTTCTATGGATCACAAAACTAGTCAAATCAGTTCAGCTATTCTCGAGTTTTATTAAGACCAACGAACCGCAATTAATTTTATATCTAAGAAGAAGACTATAATTAATTAGACAATTACCGAACTACAAATGTAGGGAATAAGGTATTACACCTTAAAACGTGTACCAGAAAGAATGTACATATGAAGTACCTACCTTTAAACGATCAATTCTTGTATATATATATACGAGTATATACATATGTGGAGGAACGGGTGTGACATGTCCCTCCAACACAAAGGGAGGATCCTCCGACCAGGCGAGGTGTTCATACCTGGCGGGCCAACTGCCCAACGGTTGATGTTGGGATGTTGTGTATATGATAATCGGCACGAGAACTTTTCACTGCGCTATTCAGGATTGGTAGTTTCTTAGTTTCCTTCGTTACTCCGTAGTTCAGTGTAACTTCGGTAGATGGCGGTTATTATATAATTAATTAGTTTGGACAAAATTTAGGGTGCCGCCAATTTTCCCCATCGCGCCCACCGTCATATTGACTGGATAAGGTTGCTATACAATACGACACAGTAACAAATTGCTAGGGGAGGCAGTTGGCTGTACGGGCTCTAATGCCCAACGGAGAGGCAATTACCGATTTTACTTGTTTACCCCACCTGCAAGAACGAAGTGGGTTATTCATGCGATTACGGACTGCTAAGACAATATACAAATTTTCATATTACTTTCTTTCTATATTAACATTGGACATTAGGTTTTTATATATGAAAAGAAACTGAGGATACTTATTAGTAATAAAAAACGTTTTCAGCTCAATTAAAGTAAAAATCAATTTTGGTTATTCTTAAAACTAAAACGGTTATGTTTAGGATAGGTAATATAGTAGAAATGATGGCTGCTATAACCGCTTTAAGGATCTAGCTCGACTTAACCAGTAACAACACTATAATATGTAACAACAACAGTATATGGTACAACAGTAACAACAAAATACACTACATATACCCTCGTAAAATTAATATTTTCATGTAACTATGAGTAAATAAAAATATACCTATTTTTTTCTATACCATTTCTTGATAGGTATAGTATAGTATCCATAAAGTGCACATCAGTCGAAAGAAGTCCTGTGGTGGACATAGATCTTGCCCAAGGCTCTTCACTACCACCGGGTCCAAACTTTGTATTAATACAGACAATCAAGGATTATTCCTTCCTTGATTGTCTGGTAAAAATATGTTATAAATGAAATAAAGAAAGGGTTATGTCAGCATTTTTTTATAGGGAGCAAACGAACAGACGTATCACCTGATGGTAAGTGGTTACCGCCGCCCATGGACACCCGTAACATCAGAGGTGTCACAAGTGCCTTTTAAGAAGGAGTAAGCTCTTTTCTTGAAAGTTTTAAGGTGTTTTTGGTAACAAAGCGTTTGAGTAGGTGTCCGTCATTCGAATATTGTCAACTCATCTGTTGTGTAAAACAACACATACCCACGCCTATAAACTCCCTAAAGGGTTGGCAGGAAAATATTAAACACCCACATTTTACTAAATATGATTTGGTCTCACTCACGTAATAACGGACAACCCTATTACAGTCCACCAGGCCATTTGGGAATTAAATATTAAGCTTAACAGTATATTGAACGACAAATACACACATCAAAAGTGTCTAGGGATCAAGCATTTTTATGCGGATTTCTTGAGATTGAGATGTGGCTTTGGCCCTGGCCTGCTCAGTCGCCAGACTTGAACCCGATTGAGCATGCATGGGATATGTTACAGAGAAGAGCTCTGCCGAATATGGAGGGTATCCAGTCGCAAGAAGACCTTTTTTTGTTGTTGCAACGAACATGGGCGGCCATTCCACAGCGTGTTTGGATGAACTCATTTTGAGAATGCCAAACCGATGTTCTTGTGTTGTTAGTGTTCGCGGTAGAAACACGGATTATTAATTGTTTAAGTTACCTAATAAAATTTTAAAGAAAACTGTTATTTCAGTCTTTTTTTCGAACTTTAATGTTAGTGGTTCAAATGTCAAAAATCCCTTTATTAGGAAAATGGCAAATTTCTTTATTAATGCAAAGGTGACTTGGTTTATCGTTACTGTGACAAACGAAAACACTTTATTTGATGAATCCTTAAAGAAAATTTTAATTAATATCAATCAGGAGAAAAGTTATTGCAAAAATATATGTTGATCCCTAGACACATATGTTGATCCCTAGACACTTTTGATGTGTGTATATTAGGTCTTTACCTATGAAATTGCCTTTCTTCACTACTGGTAATTTCAAATAAAAAAAAGTTTGTAATGGCTCTGTATTCTAAATTCAAATTAATTTTGTTTTAAAACCATGACATTCTATTTACAAACTCAGTCTTTTGTTTTTTGATTAGCGTTGTATTTTCATTACATTTGAACATTTTTCGTCATAATGGATACTTTAAAAATTCGTGTAATTATGGAATATGAGTTCCGTCGTGGCACCAACGCAATACAAACGGCACGTAACATCAAAAACGTTTACGGAGAGAACTGTAAAAACGAACGCACAACCCGTTATTGGTTTTCCCGGTTCCGTTCTGGAAATTTTGACTTGAAAAATGAAGCTCGTGGTTGTCCGGAGACTGGTTAACAATAATGAATTAAAGGCGATTGTGGAAGCTGACGAAACTCAATCTACAGCTGAGCTAGCAGCAGCTTTTACTGTCAGTGTCAAAACAATATTGATCCATTTGCGACAAATTGGCAAGGTAAAAAAGCTTGATAGATGGGTGCCCCACGACCTTAACGATCGCCAGCGCAACGTAAGCGTCGAGACCTGCCTTGCGCTGCTCAACAGGCAAAGAAATGAAGGAATTTTGAAACGAATTGTTACGTGCGACAAAAAATTGATTCTGTTCGACAATCGAAAGCGCTCAGCAAGTTGGTTAGACCCTGGTTCAGCACCAAAGCAATGGCCTAAACCAAAAATGACCCCTAAAAAGGTGATGGTCACTGTTTGGTGGTCTAGTGCGGGTGTGATTCACCACAGCTTTTTACAAAACGGCATGAGCATTAAAGCAGATGTGTACTGTGAAGAACTGGAGAGAATGATGGACAAGCTTGCACATCTGCAACCAGCTTTGGTCAATCGGTCGTCCCCACTGCTCCTTCACGACAACGCGCGACCCCATACTGCGCAACAGACAGTCTCCAAGCTGCAAGAGCCGGGGTTGGAAGCTCTCCCTCATCCGCCATACTCACCAGACCTTGCACCTACCGACTATTACTTTTTCCAAAATTTAGACAACTTTTTAGTGGGTAAAAAATTCAATTCCCGAGAGGCAGTACAAAATGCCTTTGAAGAGTTTGTTGCCTCCCGACCAGCTGATTTTTACAAGAAGGGCATCAATAAACTGCCAATGCGTTGGCAAAGATGCGTCGATTGCATGGGTGATTACTTCGAATAACAGAAATAAAAAAGTTTGAAAAAATAAGTACTTTCACTTATTGCATACAAAACGGCAATTTCATAGGTAAAGACCTATTATAATAAATTATACATAAACATATGTAGATAAGAAAGAAATGCAATGGAAGGAAAAGGTAGGTTTTAAGAAGTAGCTAAGTCATAAATTCATTCCTTTTTTAACCCACTTCAAAAAAAGGAGGAGGTTCTCAATTCGACTGTTTTTTTTTGTTTGTTACCTCATAACTTTCGACTGGGTGAAACGATTTTGATGAATCTTTGTTTATTTGAAAGCTGGTTTTCCCGTGTGGTCCCATTTTGGTCCTGATTGAAGTTGTTTTTTTTTTGTTAAAATTTGTGATTATTATTTTAGAGTTTTAAGTCGATCGAATCGAGCCGACTAAACTATAAAGTGCGCATAAAAGTGAAGGCATCTTGGGAGGACTTTTGTTAAGAGTGTCGGAACCCACCACTTTCGGTTAAAACTTACATTTAAACGATATCCATGACACAGGGTTTCAAGATCGAGAGTTGACTATAACTGAATTTGAATCGAATTTTTATCACGACAATTTTATTAACCTTTTAGTTCTCTTATATCTTTACCGAGACTGTCTTTTTATATACATGCGAGCCGCGATTCAAGAAAAGAAGAAGATCCTGCCAAAGCGTCTCTACACTGCCTGATGGAAAGCATAAACAAAATACAAGATTAGTGGTTACCTTATTGCGAATGCAGACAGTACGACAACGCAGTTTGTTGACCCACACTATGGCGGCCTATTGATACGCTTCTGCATCATTGGGCCTCCGGTCTCGTCGGTCTTTACGTATACGGCCGCGGGTTTTGAGTAATTAGGTACACCGTTTGCTAGATGTTTTGGATGTAGTGATTCAAAGGCTCAATACTACTTTGAAGTTTGCGCCCTAGGCTGCACTCTAATTGGGCTATGGACATGTAAATCAGGCCGTGTATCTCCTGAAAACGTAACTAGTCTTTGTACGTTAATTATATTAAATTCGATAAACATTTTTGAATGGAGCCAAGTGAGGCAAATAGGATTATATTCGAAATAACTGAAGACTACGTATTAGTGACGCACGGAAGCATTTCTTATCTGAACGTTCAAATATTGAAAAAGTCTGGGATTAATCCTTTCCCGACACTTCTATTACATACAGACATTATACACCAGGATCACCAGTAGTGACCCACAATCACATCGAATAATGGCACTCGGGAAGTCAGGAAAAGTTAAATTGTCTTGGAAGTAGTAAATTGGAGGAGTTGGAAATACAATAAATCCACTTTCCTCATTGGCAAAACGTGAGACAAAAGTTAAGTAAAATACTCATATGCACACTATATTACACATGAAAAGCCATATTTCCTAATTGGGTAATTATTTAAAATTTAAAAGATGATTTTCAGTGCCTGCTGCTGCGTTTTATTCGCTCAAAAATCTAATTAAAAAATTATATTTGTACTAGTGAAATCCTTGTGTCTAAGATAACTCTACATCTTTTTAATCGAATCTCTCTCTGCCAGGAAAAGAATTTACGTACATGTGTAGGAACGGGTGCCGCTGTATGTGGAAGTCGCCACAATACACAATACGCAACTTATATTACAGTTCATTTTTTAAATTAAAATCACTTGTACTTATTCCACTATTTTATTTTTGTTTACACCTGACCGGTTTCGCCTTATGGCATCATCAAAGGTGCCTTATGGCATTCAAAAATGTATTATAACAAGTTCCATCAAGTGCCGACAATCGAGAGTATAAATTATATATTACAGTTTGCTACAGTGCAGCTTAAACCTAAACATACAGTCAGATTAGTATCACCAATCTGCGACATTAGTAAAACTAACCTTGTACACATCTAAAAATAAGATTGGTTTATACAACCTTAATTCATATCTAAATATTAATACGTGAAGCAAAATCTTTGTATACCTATGTACAAAATTATGCAACGGATTTGGCACAGTTAAAGTTTATACGGAGGAGAAGTGCAGAAAACCAAAAAAAAACAAACGGAAAAATGAAAATTAAATGTGATCGTATTTCGACCACTGGATGACCACTAGTTTTTTAAAAAATTAACTGCTACAATAAAATATTTATAATCTTTGTAAGATTTACCTAAGTAATATGTGTCGATTTTGACCATAACACACGTCACTGCGAATGAATTTATAATCTCATAGTGTCCTAGCATATATGTATTATTGTACCCTAGATTAATCTTAACAATACTAAATATGGACTAATCAAAATTACATAAAACCGGCCATGTTAGAGACTGCACTTAAAGCAACTTAATTAAAACACAGACAGCGGACATCTAAGCACAGTTCTGTAGTAACAAATGTTGCTACACGGTGACAATACCCTAGGGATCCCTGATTGACGTTTCACTACTCAAGTAGACATTTATAATTCAACTCTGTCTAAAACTAATTATAAACGAGTTTTGTGTTGTTCGGAAGTTTCTGTAATGCGGCCCTAAGGCACTGTGGTTACTTTGTTTCTTAACATAACAAGTTTTAATCAACTGTTTTTAATTTTAATAGACTTATTATTCTAAGATAAAATTTGGTTTTAATTTTGCATTCAGGATACCAGATTGATACGTTGTCATCTATCTGTTACATATTTAAAATGAATAAAATTTCACTGCACGGCAGTCATGTTGGTTTAAGCGGTCGTCACGCCATTTTCTGCTGCTTAGAGTATTGTGAGTTCTAATCCCACGTTGGACAATACGTTGTATGATCTAACTAATTATTCTTAATTGTCTTAATATTCTTTGTCTCCGTCTCATTTATGTTTGTAAAGTCCCCCGTGACACAGGATACTCGGAAGTTATCGTTTTTTGTTTTAAAAACGAAAGATTGTTGAATGGTTTTGAGTATAAATATGTCATCCGCTTCAAAGATTGTTTTTATTTATTTTTCGCGTTAATTTTTTTCCTTATTTCTCTTTAATGTAACTACAATGTGCCATGGTGAAAATTGAGAGATAGTATTGTGAGAAAAGATAATGTTAATAAATCTTTCGACGAGATCATAACTTCAACGAATTATTGACTTGTATGCTGAAAACATAGATTGATTTACTGTCGTAAATAGTTTGTTTACCAATACACGAAGCAAAAATAAATATTAATATATGTATCTACAGATCAAAAAGGGAATTTGCGATGATATAGGACAGCAAACAATTTAATTTAAAATATCTGTTATTGGAAATGCTTGGAACAGTTTCTGCCATCGTTCACGATTTTGTCTTGTACAACCCACCTGTGGAACAAATTGTACCGTACATCACCTGCGGAATTTAGAGACCGATACTACCTTCAAGAACAAAAAATGTAAGACTCTGAAAGGTCGAGCACGCACTTATCACATCTAAAGCGCAGACGTTTATGGCAGTATTTACTTGTGAACTTAAATGTTAAAGTTAAAAGGAAACTATAATCTTATATATAAAATTCTCGTTTCACATGTTAGTTACCATACTCCTCTGAAACGACTGTACCGATTTTTATGAAATTTGGTGTGAATATCATTTAACTCACTCACACGCGAGCACACACACAATCACACACACACACGCACATACTACACTCACACTGCACATGCATACATTTATTATTATTAACACCAAAAACTTGTTCCTATGTATACTCATTCACAACAATCGTGTACGATTCTCACATGTTGACAATCTATTCAATGTTATGAATTGGGGGGCCTGGAGATCTATAGCACAGGCCTCGGCTTAGTTTAGACTCCAGATCTCCCACAAATTACGAATTACTTATAAAACTAAAAAATCTGTCAACTGTATACTATATACATGATGTAATTTGTGGAGATAAATAAATGTTTTATTATTATTTATTATTAATATCGGGTAGGTCTGAGAATCGACCAACATCAATTTTTTATACCTACCCCATTTTTTTTTATGGCAAAACAACGTTTGCCGGATCAGCAAGTAAAGTATACAAGTATCATATCCCCGGTAACACAGGGCGTCCCACAGGGTTCTATTCTAGGGCCATTTCTGTTTCTAGCTTAATTAGTTAAAGTAATTAATTAAATTTAATGATCTAGCTTATTATGTAAGTGACAACCATGAGATTATATTGTTCGCAGATGACACATACTTAATTTTTAAAGTTAGGCGCCAACTTGACAGTTTTAATGAAGTCAACAGTGCACTCTCGAAAGTGGTACATTGGTTTAATACAAATAACCTTCTCCTTAATGAGAAGAAAACTAAATTCATTAAATTCTATACACCAAACGTTAGACATGTTACAACCAATGTTCGATAGAAGGACTAGAGTTGGATCCTGTGGAATCTACTGTATTCTTAGATATTACTATTGACGCTAAGTTACAATGGGGTCCCCAAATAGTAAAACTATCCGGCTCAGCGGCTTTTGCTGTAAAAAAGATTCGACATTTAACTGATGTTGACACAGCTAGAATAGATTACTTCAATTACTTTCATAGCATAATGACTTACGGTATCCTACTCTAGGGTAACTGTGCAGATATTAATGCCATATTTTTTTTACAAAAACGCGCCATACGAGCCATTTATAAATTAGGCCCTCGAGTTTCTCTCCGTTCCAAATTTAAAGAGATAAATATTCTGACTGGATCTTCACAATAAATATACGAAAATTTTATTTATGTTTAAAGAAACATATCAAATTTCCTAAATCGGTGATGATGTGAAGTGATGTTCATTCGGTAAATACAAGAAAAAAAAAAACTTAGTGTTCACGTAACTCGTCTCTACAGAGTAGGCAACTCGTTCATGGGACAATGTATACGCTTTTACAATAAACTCCCTACTGATATTAGGAATTTGCCATTAAGGAAATTTAAGAATACTATTAAATCTAAGTTATCCGCAAAGGGGTATTATACCATAGCAGAATATCTTGATGATAAAACCGCCTGGGATTGAGCTGCCCATTCTGCACATGCTGTTTATTTTGAATGTTTAAATTTATTTTGATGTGACGATAATTTATAGTTTGAAACAAATTCATCTTAAATTATTGCTTTGTTGACATTTTTTAAATTATTATCTTAACTGATTATTATAATTGTGACTCAAATTGTAATTATCACTTTTTTAAAAGAGACGGTGATCCCTGAGTTTGTTTCGTCATTTCTTCTCGTGGCTAGTCCAGTTAGGAAAGGCCGAACTCATCTGCTCAAAGAAAAGGTTAACTTGCAAAAGTGTTCATGTAACCTAATTGCAGAATAAATGATTTCATTTCATTTCATATAATTCAAAGTCAAAACAATATATCTTGAGAAACATCTCCAACAAAGACACGGCCAAGTCCAGATTAGACTCTAATCTGAACCTGGCCGTGTCTTTGTTAATCCTACAGGCGCTAATGGATTTTATTTGAGTAGCTCACATGGTAACTCCTATTTGCTGTCGATATAATAACAGGATTCGGTTAACTAAATAAAAGTTCTTAAAGAACCTCCTCTTTCTTTGAAGTCGGTTATAAATAGGTCTATTGTCCAATAAGACAAAAAAAAAAGGAAGGACTTGTACTAAATATTAAACGAGACCAATTAATCAAATAAGTATTTCGGACATCTAAAACACAACGCCATCTAGTCTCAAGCTAAGCAGAGCTTGGGTTATGGGTACTAGACAACTGATATAAATACATATATACTTTTTTTTTTGTAAATACATACATATTATACATAGAAAACACCCAAACTCCGAAACAAATATTTTTGCAGGTCATACAAACATTTAATCCGACCCAGAAATCGAACACGAGACCTCAAGCATAGCAGTCGCATACGCTACCACTGCGCCACCGAGGCAGTCAAATAGGGAAATATGTAAATAAAATAAATGCGGAACTGCCTCAGTGGCGCAACTGTTACTGGTAGCGTAAGCGACTGCGACTTGAGGTCTCGTGTTCAATGCAATGTGTGCAAATGTTTATTTCGGAGTTTGGGTGTTCTGTATGTATAATATGTATCTATTTGCAAGAAAAAAAGTATGTTATATACGTATTTAAGTATATCACTTGACTAGTACCCATAACACAAGTCCTGCTTAGCTTGAGACTGAATGGTGTTGAGAAAAAAAAAATGAAACATAAACTGATATGGCACCAACATCCGAGAACGAAAACATTGAGTGCAGAACCCTAATTTTCCTTTTTACGGCTTTAAATATGTAACACACACATATCATGAGACCTACCTTAAAATACGTGTATCACAATACAAGTGACTGGCAGAAACAAGTATTATAAAAATATAAGCAGCCTTCCTGACCTCGCATAAATACAATAAAATTCTCCCATTGTTCCAATGTTATACTTGTACTATCTAGGGGGTAGGGAGCATGAATATTTATTGTATTATGTCCAGATCATATTTCTTTCCGTTTTTCTGGATTTATTTCGCTCTCATAAATGGTGACGTAAGTGGACCTCATACGTATCATAAGCTACAAAGAACGTAATTATTTGGTTTGCAAGGTCGGTAGTAATTTTCTACCACCCTTCCACCCTACATTGTCAACCTCGTAAGGGGTAAATGGGTAGAATCTTTTGTTGTGTTTATGGTCTAACAACGCAGTGATTGTGGACCCACAATGTCTTTTTAATTTCCTCTTGGATTTATTTTTACGTAGTCAGGTAAAGGTTGGGTAGAGTTTGATGCGAGTTATTTCTCGGTAAATTCTTAAGTGATAATTTTGCAAATGATTCACCGGATACGAGAGAAAATATGAAGGTAATGGTAAGATGACTTTTGAGTGGTAATTATGTTACGGGCAACGTGATTAATAATTATAAATAATGCCCGACGGTCCGTGGTCCATGTAAAATGTCAGTGTTTGAGAAAGCTTGATTTTATAAGCGCAGTATGAATAATTCCCTACTTGTGTGTTAGATTATGTTTATTTATTGTTAACTTTTCATGAAAATTATGTAAGTTTAATTTCATTTAATAAACAAAAACACTACAGTTCACCTATTTTATTACTTTACCCAAGATTGGGTGGGCTTTATTCATAATGACCGGGAAAAGTGATTAATCATGCTGTTTTAATGACATTGCCCAATTGAGTCGGGCATTATGAATACAGACCGGCCATTATTAATAGTGCCCAGACTTATCAAATTGCCCGTAACATATACATATAAGAGCATACGTTGAAATGGAAATCTTGCTTGTTCTGTGCCATCTCTTGATTTTGTTACTACTGATGTATTTTTGTTTAGTTAGGAAGTAATTAGTTTTTTTTAAGATATAGAGGGCAAACGAGCAGACGTATGGCCTGATGGTAAGCGATTATCACCGCCTATGGACACCTGCAACACCAGAGGCGTCACAAGTGCGTTGCTGGTCTTTTTAAAAAGGAGTAGGTACGCTCTTGTCTTGAAGGTTTGAAGGTCGTATTGGTCCGGGAATACCGCAGGCGACAGTTTATTCCGTAGTTTTGTTGTGCCAGGCAGAAAGTTCCTTGAAAAGCGCACAGTTGTGGACTGCCAACCATCTAGCTAAATGATGGGGATGAAACTTCTGTCGCGTAGGACGATGGCGGAAAGAGGCGGCAGGAATCAGTCCGAACAATTCCTAGCAGCACTCCCCGTGGTAAATGCGGTAGAAGATGCACAGCGAAGCTACATATCTACGCAGCGCCAAACAGTCAAACCGAATTGAAAATTCTTGGCAATCGACGATTCGAGTCGCTCTCCGTTGAATGCGGTCGAAAGGGAGGAGCTGGTATTGGGGTGCCCCTGCCCAAAGATGGGGACAATTCCATGTGAGGCCGAACCTGTGCCTTATAAGATTATAATAAAAATAATTAAAGTATTTGCCTTAATAACTTTATAATTACATGAGTAGAAGTATTACGTAATGAATAGTGTTTGTTTGTTTCTGACGATTTAACTCGAAAAGTACTTGTGGTTAATAGAAAAATAAAATGATTTAGAATTATCAGGACTCAAGTTGACCTCAAATGATACTCTAAATAGTTTAACACTGCGCACGTTTTGCCCTTTATCTCAAAAATGGTTTAAGATATAAAAAAAAATGTTTATTGTGGCGACTTCCGCACACAGCGCATAAAGAAATATAGTACAGCGCCATCTACCGAAGTTACACTGAACTACGGAGTAACGTACAATACCATGAAACTACCAATCCCGAATCTCACTATAGAACTTCTCGCGTCGATTAACATACATACAACATTCCAATATCAACCGTAGGGCAGTGGCCCGCCACGATCACCTCGCCTGGTCGGAGGATCCTCCCTTTGTGTTGGTGGGACATGACACACCTGTCCCCCACAGTGGTGACCTCGACGTGATTGGAAGCAGCCTTCAAGGAAGCAGATCAGCGCAACCATCATATTCACTCCCACAGAAAATCTCAGCCAGCCAGCAACCTCGGCCTCAACAGGGATACACCACACGCAGGAAGCGACCGCTCCAGCCTGGTTTACCCCTATGGCCTCATTAGCGTCTAGGCACAGCATACTGCAGCTACGGTTCATGTAAGCAGAGCATATCTCTCCCGTCTATGCAGCAGCCAGCTACTACGCAGCAACCGCCCCGACTCACTGGGGACCTCACCGCAGCACCGCGCACCGCACGCCATCCCGACTCACTCGGATCAGCGAACTACAGTCCCGACTCACTGGGACTAGCGGCATTCAGTTCCGACTCACTGGAACTTGCGGCACTCAGTTCCGACTTACTGGAACTACTCACTCCTGGCACTGGCAAGATCCGCAACAGAGCATAGACAGCTGACTCACCATATATCGACCTCCAGTCTTGGAGGGGAGTGATGTGGCGACTTCCACATACAGCGGCAAATAAACCATATGACAGTGCCATCTACCGAAGATACACTGAACTATGGAGTAACATACGATACGAAGAAACTACCAATTCTGCATCGTGCAATAGAAGTTCTCGCGACGATAATCATATATACAACATCCCAACATCAACCGTTGGGCAGTGGCCCGCCAGGCATGATAGCATAAAACCCATAGGAAACGAAATATTTGCAATAAATGTGTACAAAATTGTTTTTTTTATCTTTGACCTTGGAATATCGGTAGACGTGGACACCTTATAATAGGTAGGTTTTGAGACAAGTTTTAGAGTGTCAAAATAAAGGTTTATGAGACTCGAGCCGAGCCGAGTCGAGAGAGTGGGACATTATGGATGGTTGGAAATTTAATTTTTTTCAAGGTAGTAGAGCCACGCTGATTTCAGCACGAACGGGCCGGCTCGACCGGGGCGGTACTACCCTCACACAGAAAATCAACGTAAAATGACAGCGTTTGTGCTGTCGCGTTTCGTTGATGAGTGCGAGACCGGAGGCCAATGATGCAGAAGCATCACTAAGCCGCCATAGTGTAGGTGCTGCATTGTTGCATTGTCTGCATTCGCAATGGGTATGGTAACCACCGCTCTTGCATTATGCTTTCCATCAGGCAGAGTAAAGTTATTTTGGGAGGGCAATAAATAAAAAAAAAAGTTTATAAGCCTTACAAAAATAACACATTTGTATTAACAACATTGCTTATGTAAAAATATAATAACACTGATTATGTTGAGATATTTAACATAACGATATTGAAGTAATATCTCACAAATCCTTGTACAAATTGTAAGACTTACATTACATTAACATAAGTTCCATGTTTTCTCAACGTTTCGTCTGAAATTTTCATTACCACATAAACGCCGGCGACTGAAGGGTTTCAAAGTTTCCATCCCAACATAAGGCGCCGTGAGATAAGTAATTACAGAATGTAAACATAGAGGTTTGCATGTTTTTGTAGATACCGGATTTGTAGACTTCTGATATGAATATGATTAATAGAAAATACTACAAGATCAAAATTATTTTTTTATTGCGGTAGGTAGCTGGTATTTCCAATTATTGACAGGCAGTGTACAGTCGCGGACCAAAAAAATGACTTTTCCCATTGTCTTTTAATTTTTCTTATACACAAACCTTGTCCTAATAATAATAACAAACACATAAACAACAGCATTATTTAATTAGGTGCAGCCGATTGGAAGTTATGCGCGTACATACATTTCGGCGATTCATTTTTATATTTAAAGATGTAGATGAGATGAAATTGGGACCGTCTTTCGAAAAAACAAAAATACGATCTCCCATAATATTATCATTCCATCATTCCATGAGTATTATTGACCTCGTCTTATTTTACACTGCTGAAACGGAATTAACTGTCAAGTCGTGTCGTCGTTGATTTTTTTTTCTTTTCACGCACTGACGTATCTACTGTCGTGCTTTTTAGTTCGTTTGTTAGTATTTTAGTGTTTTTTATCACCATCATCAACAGCCTTTAAGAGTCCACTGCTTGACATAAGCCTTAAAGAGAAGCATTTGGTCTACTATACCACGCTGGCCAGACGGGTTGGTATATGGTTTGTTTAAGTTTTTCTTCTCTTAGTAGTGGTGTTGTACTGCGTAGTTTGCTCCCTTAGTGTGGGCGCACACCACATTCGACAAACCGTCTCCGACGAGACAGTTTGTCGAGGCTCGACGAGGTTGCCGTAAAAAGCGTTGTGTTTGGGACCGTCGCACACCAAAGCTGTTGTCAACAAATTGTCTCCGACGAGACAGTTTGTCGAAAATCGACTAGGTTGCCGTAAAAAGCGTTGTGTTAGGTGGGACCGTCGCACACCAAAGCTGTTATCGACAAATTGTCTCCGACGATACAGTTTGTCAAGGATCGACTAGGTTGCCGTAAAAAGCGTTGTGTTAGGTGGGACCGTCGCACACCAAAGCTGTTATCGACAAATTGTCTCCGACGATACAGTTTGTCAAGGATCGACTAGGTTGCCGTAAAAAGCGTTGTGTTAGGTAGGACGTGTGTTGTGGAATTGTAATGCAGTATAAATAAATAAAAAAACTTGAGAGGTGTCAAGGGACACCCGGATGGAACGAAGTTTATATATATATACTATCCAGCACTATGACGTCAACTCAATGTTAAAAGTGTCGTTACAACGGAAAGTGTCATTACAACGAAAAGTGTCGTCACAACGAAAATTGTCGTTCCTACTTTTGGTCTTAATCCGTCTAGCCCCCTTTCGCAATGCGCCATAAGCAACTTCGTTCCAAAAAAAGTAAACAAACACTCTTTAAAGGCGTAATATCCATAATCCAATCGTCCCGTACCCTTCTTCGATCGTTTGTTCAGTCTGATGCGGCGTGCGTCAGCACAAGACAACTGTCGAAAACCGTCTTGTCGCGGACGGTCTCGTTGAATAACATTTCGGTGTGCGCGCGGCCTTGTCGCCTCTTACGACACCCACGGGATGAGTAGGAATGGTGACACTTCGTATTTTTTATCAGTCACCACACGGACTATTCGGTGTTTTGAACGGTTTTATTGAGCTTAACCTGTTTGTTTATTTCAAATCTAGTAATTGAAATTTGACCCCTTCCTGCTGACAGATTGATCTGAAATTTGGTACACACCTTTAGTTGTGGTGACAATACAATTAAATAAATTATGTTTCATTGTAAATCCAAGATCGCCGCCGCTACAAAATGGCGGGTTACGTCAATATGGGTATCAAATGAAAGGGCTTGACTAGTGAAGATCTACATTTTACTATATTGAGGTCATTGTTCCAAGTCTAATACACTAAATTAATTACTTATTCAAAAGTAATGCAATGTAAAAACAAAACTTATAATGGACTACAATATCTGTTCCTAAAACTTTTGTAGGTAATTATAAACTGACAGTGGCAGCAATGTTTAATAGACTAACAAAATAGTGCTGATATCAGATTTCAATCAATTCTGTGCCAAGTCAACGACCGCGGTGTCAACGGTAACTTGTAAAAAATATTCGAAAGCGTTGCATCTAAAATGGTAAATCTGGTGTAAAGCATAGGTAGGTAAAGTATATATAAAGGATTTAGTTTGTCAAATTAGTGAGGTCATGAGCTCTTTTCGATTGAAAGAAAATAAAGAACTAATTTTAATGCTAAACAAATTTAACTGCTAACTGTGTCTATACACATATTCGTAAACACCTATAACTGTGTAACAATATGTATCTACTACAGAGCAATAGTATTACAAGTAACGTAGACGTAGCAGATTACACGTACGAAACTGAGTGGCCAGTGATGCTAACTTTCTTACTTTTATTTTGGTCACTATCCTTTACTGAACACTACTTATAAAATATATCAAGATGTGACTTCAGGTTAAGTCTGTCCTAGACTTAAGCGTGACAAAGTGTTACCACGCGACCCTTGGAAACTCAGAACGGACATAAACTAGTTAACTTATGTAGCGCCATTCCGAAATTATACCCCTTAAATAAGTTACATTGCTAGCATGAGTATAATCTAATAATATTTAATAGCTTAACAAATTACCAACATTGGGTTTAGTGGATGTCTTCCGTATCTGGTTGGATATTACAGTCTACTATATCCTTCTCTCCCTTTATATACTATAGCCTTCATTAATCCCAAGATTATTTGGGGTCAGTTCAACTGATTTTACCTAAATGACAGTTTTTCCACGGAGGACTGGTTTCAGACCTCCGCAATCCTGAGGCCGAACTGAATTCGAAGTCTGAACTAGTAATCAATATATTTGAGGGTAGGTACTGACTTACCGATAACGATTGCCATAGATGTTCAAGACAACTGGGACCAACGGCTTAAGGTACTTTCTGAGGCACGGGCGTGAAAGTTCCATACTCTGGGCCGTTATTAAGAATTTCTTGTAAAAAAAACCCAACAAGACTTGACCCAACCCGGGATCTGTTGATTGGTGTTGCATATGGTAACCGCTGACCAACGAGGCAGTCACTGGATCACATTACAGTATAACAGTTAATTGGAAGATTTAATTAATAATATTCAATTAATAATAATTTTAATTGACATGTTAAATGGCGACTGTCATGCGAATGCCCTATTCAATCATCCTGTATCGTTTGTTTGTATATTCGAGAGCACACATTTGGGGTATTATTGTGTATGACTAAATTCCAAGAAGCCTCTCCTAAGAAATGAGATTAGATGCGATTAATCATTAATGGTCTAACAGCCAGTGAAGATGGACTTTCACCCATCTGAGAACCAGATGAGACGTTTTTTTTTAATTTTATTAATGAATGAACACGCGCATGATACCTTGCCTATATTAATTTTGATCACTCTTTTTTTTTCGCAGGCAAATCTATACTTTTTTATTTCTATTTCTTATTAAATAGTCTTAATTTTAATACCAATTTCGATTGGTTTATCAATTCGGTCTAGTTACCTATATCGATTTATCTGTTCATACCTGTTGCAAGGTTGCTATATAGAAGTAAGTACACAAAGCTACCAAGGCAAACCTATTCTCTTTACAGAAAATGAATGAAAGTCGATCTTCACCAGCTCTTGTACTATTAATCTTCCATATATAAAATGTTTCCATGCAGGTTTTTTGAAAATATATAGAACAGAGATTCATAAATTTTATTAATATAATTATTGAGTAATTTCTTGTTCCTTCTGATATTTTTAGGTATTTGGTGGTACGCATATATTGCACTGGTACATGTAATTTTATATAGAGTTATAGTAGGTACTAAACTGGTAGCAATGTTAAAAAATTTGGTTCCTATTTTCTACTTGCGTTCATGTTGTACATAGAAAAACCTACTTATACCTATCTCGACACTCATTTTTCCATACTTATTCTTCATACATACATACTGAACATTCGAGAACTTTGACATTGGAGTAGACAGTACCATCCAGTACTGCATAGTTCATCAATATAGTGTCGAAAAGGTCTAAAATGGATTAAAGGAACTCAGTGGTATCATGATCGTAATTAATTCTTGTATCACGAGCACTCCAATTAATCTTTAGTATTAATTACACTAATAAATTGCCTACCATTTATAATTGTTCAATTTGTCAGTGGTAAACACTGTTATTTATTTGTATAATTTGATTAATTTACGAATATTAATATTGCTTTGCCTGGTGATTATCAATCATGTTAATAATTGCGCGATACCATTGTAAACAGAGCTTGGGCGTGTCTTCGTCTAGAGATTTCCCATTTTTATTACCATTGTGGAGGAACGGGTGTCATGTTCCTCCAACACAAAGGGAGATTTCTTCGAGCAGGCAAGGCAATAATACCTGGCGGGCCACGGTCTTACCGTTGATGTTGGAATCAGCACGTGAATTTCTTTATCGCGATGTATCGCTGACTTGTAGGATTAGTAGTAACTTCGTTGTTCAGTGTTTCTTCGGTAGATGGCGCTGTAGTATGCCTTTGTGCGCTGTATATGGATGTCGCCACACTATTATTGTTATCACAATCTCTCTTGTTATTGTTGTTAATTCGACTCCTGCAGGTTGACTGGCCTCTGAGGACGGGCCTACTACCCCACGTTCATCATACCTTTAAATGCGTGTCGGAGCAATGAAACAATCTAAGATAAATAGTTTCATTTACTAAATGCCATTTGACATGTGCAAAAAGTCTCTATAGTAAAGACCTTCCAGGCTAAATCATAACTATAAACAAACTAGCTATTGCGCGCAGCTCCGCTTGCGTGTATGTCGTATGTCGCGATAATCATTTTTCGGGTTATTATCTAGCTTAAAATACTCAAAATTAATGTGACTTTCTTTCGTAAAAGAATTTTTGAAATCCGTTCTGTAGATCCAGAGATTCCTTGATGCCTTCAAACTAAAAAAAAATATTGTCTGTAAAGTCGGTTTACGGACGATAGTTTAACGTGACAACGTCATAAATAACAAAACATTGATGAAATGATAGATCTCTCATACAACGACGTACAATGAGTGCAACGGGACAATGAGCGTAACAGGACAATGATTAATCCTTTTTCATGCGTGCAGCCGGCGTTCATGAATTTATTAGACGTTGTCACGTCAAAAAAATGACCTCTCTGTAATATTAATATAGACTATAGATGTTGGGTAGCTTTAAACTACAAAAAAAAACCAGAAAAAATTACAGCAACGTGTTTATTGATTATATTATCAAGTGTAGTAAATATATAAACAGCTCAGACATCTAGTTGATTAGCGCTTTGCCAACTTACCCTTCAAATAATAGGGCTCGTTATATTATCATTAATATACCTTTAAAGTTATAATGCAAAGCGCCAAACAACTTACAAATAGGCGCACGAAGGGTTTTCACTTATTCAGGTGTGTATATAACTATTGTGTATTTTAACAAATTCCACACAGATTTCGATTTCTAAAAATGAACAGTAAAACTACTTTTTCTTTAGTTCCGTGATAAATTGGTAAACAAGTGTACCCGTAACATATTTCATTTTATAATAAATACAGCTTAATCTGTTTTTATGGTCTCGTTGTTAATCGTTTATACCATGTTAAGAATATAAGTATTAAAACGATTCATGCGCCTGAGAAAAGTTATGTTTGTGTTCAAAAGAATACCAAAATAACACCAGGTAAATCCTAAGTTTAGTTCAAATACAGGTAAAAAATTGTTCAGTCACAATTTATAAGAAATAGTCCTTTTATAAGTTCTATTTTTAAATATATTAATAAGAAATTCACAGCATCATTTTATCGGATGGTATTATTGTCACAAAGACAAATGAAGTAACGGTTTCTTGCCAGCCCTCCATATAATTACAAAATTATATAATACAAAGTATAATTCACATTTTAAAGGGTAAATGAAGTTTATAAAAGATTAGGTCTTTTTTGGCACAACGCACATCACAACTCGACCTTATTTTATTTAATACCTTAATTTAGCTTATAGCTTTAATCAATTTAGGAAGGTGAGGTAAAGTTAGTCATTTTAATCCAAAATAATCTTTGATGCTTCATACCTTCTTGCACTCATCACAGATTAGATGTCATTTGAAATATTAACTGATGTTGTTATAATATATTTTGTATGATTTAAGTATCATTTTTTGTAAATATAATAATACCCCTGCTTCGTCGTCCTTTCTAAAAGAAATTAGAGCAGTTTAAAAACATCAATTTTATGAAAAACAAGTTCATTAGATATACCAAAATCTTAGGCAAGTTTATAAAGGGTACTGTTTAAAGCCGACCCACAATTTATACAAAATCGTAGATTCCGTGCAGGTCACAGAATGGTGTCTGATTTTCTATAATACAGATTAACAATTTTTTAAACACTAAAATTTCAAAATTGTGATAACGAATGAAAAAGAATTGTATTTTCAAAAATTTATTCGCTACCTACATACCCTCCTAGATTGAACCGTTTCATTCTTTTTAAAATTTTAAATTACAATAGTAAAATAAAATATTTTGTTTATTCATTTCTTTTTTTTTTCTATTTACGCAGTAAATTTTACTTTTCTCTCGCTATAAAGCCTTCATTTAATTCCAATTTTGAGTTCTATCTAATTATTCTTGACTGATAATGTTACCTTAAGGGCCACTTGCACGACATAGCTTAAATACACTTAAGACATACTAAATGCATTTAAAAAGCTTAAACACAATTAGCATTTTACACAACGATACATTTTTCGATAAACATGTTTAAGAAACTGCCGAACGTGTTTAATGCGTTCGTGTGCGCTAGCCTAACACTAGAATAGTGCCGTCTCGCCCACACTCGCAGGGCTCGACCCCTTATCATATTTAACTAAATATACCTGCTTTCATCATTTTGCAAGAGGGCGGGGCAAAATTACAAATTAGTTTAAGCTAAACTTGTTTGTGCGTTTAACTGCATTTAACTAATTTTGTTTAGTAGCTATTTAAGTCGAACGTTGTGCAAGTCGCCCTGAGAAACCCATAGTTAAAGGGGATTATTTTAAGATATTAAATCGTATTATCAGGTAGATTAGGAGTTCTTAAGTCGGTGATATGTGAACGCAACCTACGAATCAGTTGTGTTAGAAGAAAGAAGTGCACAGTTCACAAATATAACACTTATCATGCATCTACAACACTGATTAATATATTTCAATTACCTAAAACCAAGTTTTGACGAATGGTCATATTCCAAATAACAAAATCAATTTCCGAATAATTAATAAAATAAAGAATGCACATTATGCAGACTTTAAATTAGCTTATTTTTTTAAACAAGAAGTTTTTGGTGCGGTTTTGTTAGAAATATTATTTTCAATGAATACACACACGTAGACATTCTTATAGAGTGTGCCTAAAGAGACAACCTTGATACATTTCTATAGTGAACTAATTCCATCCTATGACTTACAAGGTAAGCAGACAGAACCAAGATTCATCATCAGCAACCCATAATGTCCCACTGCTGGGCTGGGGTCTCCTCTTAGGAGAGGGTTAAGACCATACGTCCCTACGCTGGTTTTTTGTACTATTTCTTTCAAGTAATATACCAAGGATATTGGTTTATTACTTGCAAGAAATTGTACAAAAAATCAAAATAAATCTATTAATTTGTTTTATGGTTGACCAACAAATAATGTTGTACACATAATTAATAGGTAATCCGTAGATTTATGGAGTCAAGTTTTAAGCAAGTACCAATTTTATTCAATAAAGCAATCAATATCCGATATCAGATCTCTGCCGGCAATTTCGTTTACCTTTGAATTTTTCACGTACTTTGGATGCAATGCAAAATAATGGTTGAAAACTGCCGAATTTGTTTCTCTACGTACGGAGGCGAGGGGGTAAATATTTTTTCAAATAGACAGTTCGGATTTCTGTTAAACTTGTGACGCAGACATAACTGCGTGTGTCATATGTCACGTAAGATCAGTTACGTTACTGGAATACTGTTGTGTACGGGTGAATTAGTTGGATAAATCTAGTTGTCGCTCTTCATTTTATTTTCATTTCATAATTCACAAACACATATGTATTCTGACATGCCTGATGAATGGAAACATTTTGGATTTTTTTATCAAATAGCTGAAATGAACTAAGAAAAGCAACACTTGTTTCGAATTACATAAATTGGTATTTTAATTATGCAAAGTGCTGACATTAATTTATCTAGAAGTTGTTTTGTATTTCTAGCTGTTGACATATTATATAATTCATTTATAATTATTACATTTTGTTCTAAATGAATGAAAAATATGTTAACTTATTCAAAACTAAAAATAAAGTCTGTTTAAATCAAAAATAATTTAACTTTGCTCCTATTTACCTACTCCTATTTAATTTATTTTGAAAAGCTGATTTAAGTTCAAAACTTAGGTCCTTAATTGCTGATTTCAAACTTTCCAAACGGTATTTCTCATTTGTTAACGTAGAAAAAATCTTTAATTATAATTAAAAGGAAGAAACGACAACTTTATTAAAACAGAAAATTTTCAGAACGCAAACAATTTGAAATATGACCATTTTCATTTGGAACATTAACTAAATAGACACACTGACTATCGCGTCATCGGTTAGTATCCATTCACACTTGTTAGGTTATATTTGGTTTTAAAAACATATTATGTTTTACTACATAAACATATAAAATAGAGATTTTGTTAATGGGCTATCTCCA
Organism: Diaphora mendica; assembly: GCA_949125395.1. NCBI lineage: Eukaryota > Metazoa > Arthropoda > Insecta > Lepidoptera > Erebidae > Diaphora > Diaphora mendica. The sequence goes on along the minus strand of OX421312.1, from coordinate 5,866,718 downwards.
CGGGTAATAGAATCGCGGCGATATTATCGTACCAAGTATTTCTAAGCTGTCCCGATGATACGCTGAAGGAATAGGTAATCCTCCGTTCGTGGAGATTGCCCGACGATAGAAGCGTGGATTTGACGCGATTCTATCGCCCGTGGTGATGGCCTCTAAAGGTCGTTAAGATTAATTCATGCTCTATATGATTAATTCCTTCGACAGCCTCGTTTCTCTGTAGAATACAATGAAAGTATCTATTGATTGACATCGGATTTCTGTGAGGCCGAAGTTATACTCCAGTCGACCCATACGTGCCAAAACATGGCTTAAAGGTTCTAAATTCTTTCGTTGTTGAAACTAGTTTGGTAATTAGGTAGTTAGTCTGTGGTTTAATTAACAACCACACAAGTGTGAAAGGTGCTCTTACTGGTACACATATACATTTATCATGTTTAAACAGGCATCAATTGGAATCAAACTGTTCGAATTAATTTACGGTCCGCTAACTATAAAACGCAATACGCCACTGCAAATTTGAGCACAGAAGTTCTATGTTCTGGTGAAAATATTCATTTTCACAATAAATGACTATAGAATAACTGATACAATAATTGTTGTAAGTTTATTTGAAGTTAACTGGTTTATTATCATGAACCTAATTAAAATTGAAATGAATGAAACACATGAACATAAAATATGTTAGTAGTTGATCACATCGATAATATGAATAAAACACAAGAAAATAAAATTGAACTTGTTGATAATTTAATAAGTATTATTATATGTATTGTTCTTTTTCTGTGTAATAAATTTTGTGTGTATTTGTTTTTATTTGCAAATACCATTTTCAGCACTTTTAATTAGATTCCTGATAGTTAATGTGACGGGCGGTACTATTATTATGTAACTTCCATTTAGAGTAAAATAGGTTTGTGGTAAAGACTGCGATAATTTAATTTTGTAACTCTGAACGTGCACACAGACATAAAATACATTTAAGATTTCTCATTTAGTCGCTCTAGAATTTTTGGGAACCATTTTATTTGCATGTTTAGCGTGACCGAAATTTACCGAGTTTTCATTAGATTGCTAATGAACAGTCCCTTGGCATTAACTTTACTGTGTACAGTACGGATTTTATCAAAATGTAAATAGATTCAAGTTGTTGTTATTGCTTTTATAATTAATTAAAGCAAGTATTTCAAGTTGTATGATTATGAAACGAAAATGCATGATTCCTTATTATGGTGAGGTCATAATATTGAAATTAATATTTTTGAAGAAAAAAATAATTAAATTTACTTTTAAGATACACACATAAAACTTAATCGAACCTAGATCATTAACATCGACCGTTGTCATCAACCGTTTATTTCAACATTTACTACGTAATCAAATTATGTTTCAATAAAATTTAAACTTTAAAATTTTAAATGTAAGGATCAAGTTGGCAGTGGCATTTTGACAGGGGCGAATTAAACGTCTTTGGTGTGGAAAGCATTGCTGGTACAATTTCCGTTGGCATTTGGAGAATCGGGATGCTCCTCGGGCGGGATGCCGTTAGTACGCATCTCATCGCGGACCTGTAAAATAAGTATAATAAAGTACCTCATATAAACTTTAAAATATACCTATTATAAGTTTCGGGTACCTTTTTCATCATCAATCTTTAAAGCGAAAACCTCTTTTCAAACACAAAAAACACACACTAACAAAAAACTAAAGACTAACTAGTGTTAAGTAGTAAAGTCTGTGTTAAAGCGAATTATCTGGCACCCTGGCAAGTTGGTTCGCTGATGATTTTAGTGAAGATTTTCACATAGTTTGCTCCGTTAGTCGATTGGACACAAGAAAACCAGGGGGGGAATAGGGGTCCGACATGCCACCAGGAGGTGGAATCCGAGAGGAATTCCGCACGAAAATAAAAGGGAGGGAGGGGGGGGGGGGGTGGTTACATTCTGTACTCTTAATCCGCCACCACATATTTTCGGATGTTATATACAAATATCTATATACCGATTAATAATAAATATAATGTATAGACATAAAAGTAGGCATGCACCTATTTAAAATATTCCAGAAACTTTGATAAATTAATGTGTATCTTGGATACAAAGTGAACACAGCCAATGTATAGAATTAATTACATAAAGAAATAATTGGATTTAACTTAAATTAACACGAAAAGATGTGGAATAGTATTCTTTAATAAACATTTACACATTTTTTATCGTTATCAGTGATTATGATGATGTTAACATACTTCTGAATTAACTAATGTAAGAATTGTTTTGTTGTTTTATTCAAGAGAAGTTGCAAGTGAAAGCTTTATGTTTTAAATATCCTGTTTGATTAACTAAAGCTAAACAGTAATTATTAAACTATTCTAATAGATTTTACTAAAGAAGGACTTTTTTGAATCTGATAATATCATTAAACATAACTTGATTTAGAATAAGCATATTTTGTTAGAAATGTAGTTCTCGAGGAAAATCATACATTATGTAGTCATGAAAGACATTTAAGTAAGGCTTGTAAAGCTGTAATGTATACGAACGTTTATAAGTAAACTGGAAAAAGGTTTCGTTTCGTAAACTTTAAATAAAGAATACGAACCAATGTTTCAAATCACGTTGGAACGTAAAATTAAGTTTGTGCTCGATACAAATGGGCTAAATTAGCTTGCAGTGCCAACAGGTAATTAAGTTTGTCTCGGACCTAATACTATTACACTGCTTTAAAGAAGGTAGCAGTGGTAGCACATTTCTCATAGACAGAAAAATGAAATATGTTTTTACTGGTATCCACTTTCACCTTCACCAATAATGCAGAAGTGCAGTAGCATCACTATGCCGCCATAGTGTGGGTCACCATGTTGCATTGTCTGCATTCACAATGAGTATGGTGACCACCACTCTTGGATTGTGCTTATGCTTTCCATTAGGCAGAGTAGAGTCATTTTGGCAGGCCCAAACATTAAAAAAAAAAAAAAATAGTGATTATAATTTTGGATAGAGTTTGGTAAAAAAAACACACTGTATTTCATTACTATCCAAGTATTTCACGAAAAGGACCCCCGCTTTTTTGGAAGTCATTTTGAAAAGGGATGGATGTGGCTGTTTTTTCCGCAGTTGCTTTCTAATGTGATTTCTAACACGCTGTATGTGGTGCTGATAACTTCAAAATTACATTCATAAGCATTTATTAGATGTTTCTAAATTAACAAACTGAGGTGTGGCCTGAAGGATTATTAACAGGATTGTCGTATAGAGTGTTGTGCTATGTTCACTTTTCGTATTCTACGAATAAAGGCCATACAAGGCTGTTTACACCTGTTGATTGTACCCCTTGGCTCCTGTATGTATAATACAAGGAGTATCTCATAAAATTATGTTACGTAAACGTACCTACATGATGAATAAAAAAATCGACAAAAAAGCCATTAGGATTAGGAAAGTCGCTTATTCAGCTGGCTTCAAAAGAAGAGAGAGGTATTTAATTATATATTTCTTTATCTCAGCCAAGAGCGAAAACCATCAATAGTGCTAAACAAACTTCTCACCTTTTCCACCTGCCTCATGACGCGCAATATGTTTAGACCAGCAACGTTTTTCAGTTCCTGGACGGTCCATTGGCCACTGCGGAGAAGTTCTTCGATAAGCTTCGGATACTTCGACACGTTTTCTAGACCTTGCGATACCCTGGGGTAAGGGAAATCTTTTAGAACTATACACAAACAACATTGTGAAGTTGAAATATTTTAGAATAATAAATATATACGGGCACAAATAATCTGTAGACCATAATGTAACCATAATCAGTGACATTTGCAGATCGATATGACCTTCAAGGAAGAAACGTACTCCAACTTCAAAGGTCGGCAAGGCCGTAACTCCTGAGCCTCAGCCATTTCATGAACACTGTCATTGAACTTCACTTGAACCGTATCATTTGCCCCTTGTATTTTATACATGGCCGCTACTCGTTTAATAGTGGCATAACACACCATAAAAACAAATACATACCTACACAAATGCTTAATAAGTTCTCTTGATCAACATTCGATATTTGTCTTGAAATAATAAGTAACATATACAAGTCTTGTACTGGTAACAGTGGTATGGGTCGATAGGATTTAGGATCATCCGGCGGCGTATCGTCGCACTTTGGGATCATACGAATATTATCGCATTGCCAAACACTATAGGAAATACTCCTTCCGCAATGCAACGTTTAAAAACTGTTAAAATCGTATCGCCCAAAAGTTTACAAGTTTCTTTTATTATTTTGTTTGATATTTTATCGTCGCCCGAAGTCTTGTTTAGTGGTAAGGACCTAACAATACGGAGGGATTCGTCTGAAGATGGTAAGTCAGACATTGGAGACAATGGTGGTTTGATAACCCACTACCTAATTTGTCAGTGATAATCCGTGTCATTCTGCGGCCGATCGTCAGGCACAAGTGATTCTAAAAGATATTTTGCTGTTTGTTCTACTCCTGCCGTAAAACTATTATTAATTTTTATGTTCTGTATGTATCCAAGGTCGATTGATCTTCTTCTTCCTAGCCTTTATTATTCCCCAGATTTGGGGTCGGCTACTAGTTCAACCGGTTGTACCTGAATATCAGTTTTTACACGGAGCAACTGCACGGAGCATCGGACCTCCGCAACCCTGGGGGTGAACTGAATTCGATGGTTGAACTAGTCGTCAGTATATTTGAGGGCACTGACTTCCCAATAACGATTGCCATAGATGTTCATGACAACCGGGACCGACGGCTTAACGTGCACTCAGAGGAATGGGCGGGAAACACCGCCATCTTCCATACTCCGGGCTGTTATTAAGAATTCCTTCTAAGAAAAGCCCAACAGCAGTCCGACCCGGGAATCGAACCCGAGACCTCTTGATCCGCAGTCGCTTACGCTAACCACTAGACCAACGAGGTCGATTGATCTAATTGCCTTAAATTCATGATACAAAGGTGACCACCGACCCTCTCTATCGAGTTTATCAACAAGTTTATGTATTAAATTTCCCTTTGATTTCTCCACAGCAGCTCTGTAGTGAGACCTGGCAACTCGAAGAGCAATGAGAGTATTATTGTAAATATCTCCTGTTACGTTACGCTTTTTAATGTCATTTAGTTTTTTACGAGCTTTCCGATAAATTCTACGTAATTTGAATAATTTATAATTTCATCAATTGCATCTACGAGTGTAGTGATAGATCTGCGGCCGATACAAACATCAGCGTAATATGTGAAAGTATTTGATAATATGTCTGCGCTTTTCTCGGCTGATAGGCCAATGCGACTGAAGTCTCTGGCATGTACCTACTGCAAAGAGTGAACCAAATAAATCCCAATTTGCCCCTTTAGTTTTATATCTAAAATTGTAAGGAGTTCTTTGCGAATATTGTGCAACCAGTGGTATGAATTCGTACACGATTAAACGATGACCATTACAGCATGCGTCCGATAGGACACGCCATCCAGATATCCAGATGTCGCCGCGCGTAAGCGTCACGTCAATAGAAGACTCATTAGGGGTATTTTTTTAATATATTTTTTTACATTTTTTTGGAATACCAACAGCATATAAACACACTTTCTAGATCCTAAAATTAATAACTACAGAGCTATTGACAGGCATTCGATAATAGGTTTCAAACCTGTAGGAATACATAAAAGAGAAAACATAACAGGATAAATGAAACAAAACAAAAGAAAATTAGGAGATACATACACCAATAAACCTATTCTATTGGTTTGTCATATCCGTGTCGGAGCCAAAAAAATCTATGGTGTATATTTTTTTCACCTGTGATGGCTTCGATCCGAATACCTCAAACTCGTTATTCTTTTTACATACATCATTCACTAATCTACTTGCGCGAACAATGAATGAGTTTTGTCGATAGTTAGTGTTGGCTCTAGGTAATGCCATAGGTTGATATTGTCGAACTGGTATTCTTCCTGGTACCGATAATTTGATTTTACCAAGAAGGACGGAACTATCGACATTACCATTAACAATTTTCAACAGTGTTACCACATAAGACACAGCTCGTCTATTGCTTAAGGGTAGGAAATGGAACCTCCTACATCTGGCTTTGTAACCGTGGTCATTGCAATTGGTCTTGTACTGTAAATATCTTAAAAATTTATTAGTAGTTAGATTCATTTCCGCAATAAAATCTTCAACCGCAAGGCGCCGAGCCATGTTAGTTGAACGAAACAGCCAGCAGGCAGGGCAAATGATAATTTTGTGTCCCACGAGGGACCGCAAAACGAAACGTAAATGATGTATCATTAGGATCGTCATGTCATCATGTCAGGATCAATAAGATGTGAAAACTGAAAACAACAGCTCACTACCTAAACCCCATAGGTAGAGGATGAGAGAGATCTCATCCTCTACCTATAGGCTGAGAAGCAACGGTGCAGTGTGACATCATAAGGTTACGCAAATATGTTACCATAAAATTAGAATTTGCAACGTATATCCCAGCCCGCCACCAGCCATCTAGTTGTACTACATTGTTTCGCAAGCGAGCGCTCTGATTTTGCTCTTATATAAGGACAATCGTGGTGATTCTCTTGTTGTCATCACTAAACTAAAATTCACTAAAATTTGCTGTTGGATTATATACTTCAATCTTATCTGCTTACAGTCCATTTTTCAATATCTCATATCTCAGCTTTCACTATATTTAGTTCAGTTCCGACTAAAAGTTGATTAAAGATACACACTTGTTTATTAGTAAAAAAACTAAACTAAACTCTAAATATAAAAAAATATAAGAAATAAAAACGTAGGTAATTTAGTCGGCATGTATTTAGACGACGTCTAAGTTTAGTGCGACATGTCAAGTTTTACGTCACACGTTACACGTTTTAAACGTTCAACACAAGAATAGCAAAAGATAAATATGGTCTAAGTTGAGTAATTTTGGTTATGTCAAAGTAAATATAACTTTTACAGGTAATAAACAAGATTGTGTTTCTGATTAATGGGTATTGAATTGTAGATATCGAAAAATGGACTGTAAGCGGATGAGATTAGAGTATATAATCCTCCAATAAATTTTTGTAAATTTTAGTTTAGTAGGGGTGTAAGGGGACGAACTACAATCTTTTGCTCCCAGCCAACCTCACCTGCACGCGGTGCACCCTGCTGAAAGACGAACGAGGCTCTGGCGACCGACCGATGGCGGTATATCCATCCCAAAAGGCGTAACTAAATAAGACAGGCCGGTGACGGGCAGCAGCGTCACCGGTGCAATAAGCTACGCCCTGCGATCACCAACCCGCCTGCCCAGCGTGGTGATTATGGGCAAAATCCTCCATGCGGAAGTACCAAAAGCCACGGCCCCCAGTTCCCGGTAGTCCCGCTACTTCTGGTCATGGTGGCGACCACGGTAACGGCGAGACAGGGGTGCTAAGAATTACCGGGTTACGGGAGGCCACCACAAACGACTGACCCTGGCAACTTATAATGGCCGCACGTTACGGCTAGACTCGCATCTGGCACAACTTGAGGTGATACTTGGGAAGATTAGGTGGCATATCTTAGGGTTATGTGAAATCCGAAGAGAGGGGGAGGATACCATAACCCTCGACTCAGGCCATTGATGTACTTCCGCGAGGGAGACCAACAATCCCAAGGTGGCGTGGGGTTTCTGGTAAACAAGTCGCTTTCTGGCAACGTTGTGGAAATGTCTAGTGTGTCGAACAGGGTGGCGTACCTCATTTTCAATCTTACCGAGAGGTATAGCCTCAAGGTAGTACAAGTGTACGCGCCGACCTCGGCCCATTCGGACGATGAAGTGGAGGAAATGTTCGATGACATATCGAGGGCCCTCCACTTCACTACTAAAACCCACTACAACGTTGTCATGGGTGACTTCAACGCCAAAGTGGGAGTACAAACTAGCAGTGAATCGGTAATAGGATCTCATGGATTTGGAAACAGGAATCATAGGGGGCAAATGCTCGTAAACTTTCTCGAACGAGAGGGGCTGTTCTTGATGAACTCTTTCTTCGAAAAACGGCCCCAAAGGAAGTGGACGTGGCAAAGCCCCGACGCTATGACTAAAAACGAGATCGATTTCATCATGACGGACAGAAAGCATATATTCAGAGACGTCTCAGTGATCAATAGGTTTAACACCGGTAGTGATCACCGACTTGTCCGAGGCTCTCTGAATATCGACTTTAAGGCTGAACGTGTCCTTTTGATGAAATCCAGGCTCCGACCAACTCTGCTCCAAACCGCAATGGGATCTGAAAAATTCCAGTCCAATCTGGAAAACCGATTTGCTGCCGTGGAAACCACAAGAGACGTAAACCAGAACTTTGAAAATGTAGTTCGGATCCTCAGGGATGAAGGTACGAGATTTTGTAAAATGCAGCGTGGAAGCGGGAAGTCAAAGCTTTCAGAGAGGACACTAAGGCTAATGAGGGAACGACGTGAGAGCCCACCTGTCACTTCGTCGGCAAAGCGGGCTCTTAACCGAGAGATCAGCAGGCTTGTGCGATACGACCTCCGATGCTCCAATACTCTTTCGATTGACAGAGCGATCAAGCAGAATCGGGGGTCAAAAGTGTTCGTACAATCTCTTGGAAGAAGCCACCTGACGAAGTTGACTACAGCAAGTGGAGTAGTCGTTGCTTCCAAGCCGGCCGTCCTTTCGGAGGTGGAAAGCTTTTATGGCTGCTTATACGCTTCGCATGCATCTCGACCTGATCCCGAAAATGAGGACACTAGAGCCACATTAACACGCCACTACACCGAAGATCTGCCAGAAGTCAGCACTGACGAAATCGAGATGGCTCTTGGACAGCTGAAAAATGGAAAAGCCCCTGGAGAGGATGGCATCACAACAGAGCTGTTGAAAGCTGGAGGTAAGCCCGTACTGAGGGAGCTCCAAAAGCTTTTCAACGCTGTCTTGTTTGAAGGGAGAACTCCAGAGGCGTGGAGTAGGAGTGTGGTCGTCCTGTTCTTCGAAAAGGGTGACAAGACCAGGTTGAAGAACTATCGGCCCATTTCCCTTCTAAGCCACGTCTACAAGCTATTTTCAAGAGTCATCACGAACCGTCTTGCGCGAAGACTCGACGAATTCCAACCACCGGAGCAAGCTGGGTTTCGGAGCGGATATGGCACCATAGACCACATCCACACAGTGCGGCAGATTATACAGAAGACCGAAGAGTATAATCAGCCCCTGTGTCTAGCATTCGTGGACTATGAGAAAGCCTTTGACTCGATCGAGATCTGGTCTGTTCTGGAGTCCCTGCAGCGTTGCCAAGTGGATTGGCGATACATCCAAGTGTTGAGATGTCTCTACGAAGCCGCCACTATGTCCGTCCAAGCACAGAATCAGCAAACAAGATCCATACCAATGCATCGAGGAGTGAGACAAGGGGACGTTATATCCCCGAAATTGTTCACTAATGCAATGGAGGACTTGTTCAAGATGCTGCACTGGAAAGGGCGCGGCATCAACATCAATGGCGAATACATCTCTCACTTGCGATTTGCAGACGACATCGTCATTGTGGCTGAGACGCTGCAGGACCTACAACAGATGCTGAACGACCTAGCTGACTCTTCTGTACGCATCGGCCTACGGATGAACTTAGACAAGACCAAGGTCATGTTCAACGAACATGCTATACCGGAACCTTTTGCGGTACACGGTGGCGTTCTCGAAGTTGTTCAAAAATATGTATACCTCGGGCAGACTTTGCAGTTAGGTAGAAACAACTTTGAGGACGAGGTGAACAGAAGAATCCAGCTGGGTTGGGCAGCGTTTGGGAAGCTTCGTCGGGTCTTCTCATCGTCGATCCCACAGTGCCTTAAGACGAAAGTCTTCAATGCGTGCGTCCTACCCGTAATGACATACGGAGCCGAAACGTGGACACTTACGGCACGGCTAGTCCACAAGTTTAAAGTCGCTCAGCGTGCTATGGAGAGGGCTATGCTCGGTGTTTCTCTAAGGGATCGTATTAGAAACGAGGTTATCCGGCAGAGAACCAGAGTCATCGACATAGCCCAAAGGATTAGCAGGCTGAAGTGGCAATGGGCTGGCCATATTTGCCGTAGAACCGACAACCGTTGGAGTAAACGGGTTCTTGAGTGGAGACCGCGTCTCGGCAAACGTAGTGTAGGACGTCCACAGGCCAGGTGGAGTGATGATTTGCGCAAGACGGCTGGCAGGAGCTGGATGCGAGTGGCCGAGGATCGAACTAAGTGGCCTGCAATTGGAGAGGCCTATGTCCAGCAGTGGACTGCGGTAGGCTGAGGATGGAAGGATGAATTTTAGTTTAGTGATAACAACCAGAGAATAACCACCAATGTCAAACTTTTGTTCTAACTAACTAAATGGTCTAGTTCTGACGTGGCTATTTTATCATTATGAAGATTTAACTGGGCTATTGAAATTTTATCCATTATTAAATAGGTACTACAACTACTACTGTATAAGCCATTCAGTAATTAGTATTTAGGATTAGCTGCTCTAATTTAAGTTTATATGTGGAGCAGTCCTGTGATCCTACTCAATGCTGTAATCGCTATCCATGTAGTCATCAACGTTATTGTACCTGTTAACTCCATCGAAGTCTGCTCCGATACCGATGTGGTCTGCGCCAATCATACGTTTGATGTAATGGAAATGTTCTGTAGACAAAACAAATAATCTTGATTATAGTATAGTACATTAGCATATCAGGTATTAACAAGTATATTGTGTAAAAGCAATCTGCGCAGCAGCAATCGTGACTTCTTAATAATGTATATTATGTTTTCCGCAATTCTCTTCGTTCAACCGCAGTCAACTTTATAAAGTCGTTTTCCAATACGGAGATAGGTCCCGTTCAAGTATTTGCATTAGAATGTACTATTGATGAAGATGGTTAGATTTATTTAATTTCAAAGTGAGATTGAAGAAAAATACACCCTTGTGGGGGACGGGTTCTTGACTAAGTTCTACCAGGTCGTATTCGCGTTAGAACATCGCTACGCTACCGAAGTAAATAACGATTATAAAAAGGACGTGATTACGAATCCACCGGCTACAAATAAGTACGAAAAACTAAAAAGTGAGCCTATAAAGCGTTTGTCGCATCACGAGAGCGACAATAGACAAGGGAGAGTTTTGTGTTATCTGTGGTAGGTGATTGATCTGGAAGATTCGATCGATGAGATGACATATGTGTAAAATTAAGGGACTTTCTTTTACGTTTGGTCCTACAGAGAAAGGTGGTCATGAAGAACATAAAGGAAGCGAGGAGTTTTTGACCAGTGAGTTACGACGAAGAGGATAATGCATCGACACAGGGAAAACTACACATGCCTAAGTGAGAGTTTCCTGTGAGACATCTGATGTGAACATCACAAATTCCTCGCCAGCCACGCGGAAGGTGTGGCTGTCATTTCAAGTGAGAGGTTTCTTTTCTGTTCCACTGGCTGTGGAGGCCGTCTGTCCACGCCGGAATGCACCAGTGCACCGTAGGGCATGCACACATGTGATCGTAGTCTCACATGTGTTAATGTGAGTTGTGAAGATCCATCCCACACCGAAAGAAATAGTCACGATAAATATAAATGTCAAATAAAATGCTGTCTTTATCCAGACATATCACGTAATAAAAAATCTTGTAACAAAATTAAAATTACAGTTGAATTGAGAACCTCCTTCTTTTTGAAGTGGGTTCAAATATAATAAATGTGTTCGTGCATTGTTAGTATCTGTAACAACTTTTAATTTAAAATTTGACACATTTATTTCTCAAATTGGTGAAAAATAAGAACTATATAGTCGATATTATCACAAAAGTAATAATGTTTTAAATAAAAAAAAAACATCAACACACGCAATTCTGTAACACTGCAATAACAAATTGCATTGCTAAGTTAAAAATGAAATGTAAAATTGGTAACGCAGAGGTATGCCTATATCAATCTCAATCCGCCCTTTTCATTACGTTTCACATTTGAGAAAATAAATCGCGAAATCAAACTTTCGCCCATACTTCTAAATCACAAGATATTAAGTTATAATTCATTATTAAATTCTATGAAAAACGATTTATTGTGCGCTATTGGGAAATTAAAAGTTAATAGAACAGAATTATGGAATTATTATAACAATACAGGACCGAAATAAAAACATTTACCCAATTAGTAACAACTTTATTTTATTAACCCGACTACGGCAAAGCCAAAGGAGGGTTATGATTTTGACAGGCTATGTATGTAGGGATGTATGTATGTATGTATGTTCATTTGTTCCCTCATAGCTCCTTAACTACTTATTAGAACTGGACAAATGAGGTATCGTTAGAAGCGTCTTGACCGTCCGCTGGTATATATGACGCTTATGGCTTATACGAAGGCTTATGGGCTATATGACGTGTCACTGAATCTAATGTGGCGCCCTCTAGCCGACATGAGGTACTGTATTAAAAAAATAATTTGAGATAAATATGCCGTGTTTGGTATCATTGGAAAGGGCGTTACTTGCACATTTCAAATATATAAATATTATATATTAATAACGGCACCAAAACATTTTAAATAAAAAAAAGTAAAAACTAAAACCCAACTACGATAAAAACGACGCTGAAAGAGTATTAAACAAGTTTGAAAAGCCGTAGTCACACGTTACATAGAAACGCACCATAACTCTTTAACAACGTCTGACTACGGCTTTTCAAACTTGTTTTATACTTTTTCAGCGTCGTTTTTTGTCGTAGTTGGGTTTTGCCCCTTATAACTAGCCGACCCACGCAACCTCGTTTGCGTCTCCTATTGCCCGTAGCATGATAGTTTTCTCCCGTTTTTCATTAGTGCTCCGCTCCTATTGGTCGTAGCGTGATGATATATAGCCTATAGCCTTCCTCGATAAATGTACCATCCAAAACTGAAAGAATTTTTCAAATTGGACCAGCAGTTCCTGAGATTAGCGCGTTCAAACAAACAAACAAACAAACTCTTCAGCTTTATAATAATAGTATAGATTTTCCCCTTAGCACATATCGTATTGACAAGTTATTGTCGTGCAGTTTCAGTGTTGGTTGGCAGTGATTATCGGTACTCGATCTCTGGAATTATTAACATGACTTTTACAACAAATTCCCTTTCTGTTTATGCAGCAAACCAAAATATTTTCTTTTGCATTCCCATATATTTTTATGTAGGCAAGGAATCCGGATACATGGTTATTAATCAAATAAATAAATCATACTTTTGATGTCCCTTTGACTCGCGTTCAGGGCCGAGTTTTATGGATTATGTGTATGACTGAATTTTTTTTTCTGGAATGTGCTCATAAATGTATGTATATCACTTTGAAATTTTGTAGCTAAGACAAACAGTGCTAATAAATAAATCTTGTTCAATCATTAGAATACTAAATATTTTGGCGATATTTTAGGAATACTTGGAATACGCTACTTTTCGTCAGTATAACAAAAACTTGTACGATACTGGCGAAAAGTAGCGTAGTTTATAGCATAGTTAGTGCGTAACGCGTGTGTTTACTTGGAACTACGCTACTTTTTTCTGCTTCAACAAGAACAAGGTGGTGCGTTATCTTCCTTTTTTATTAGATCTGAGGTTATGAATAAATGTTAACGTTAATTTCAAATGAGGGCAATAATCCTAAGTTAGTAAAATGAGTTATATTTAATAAACAATTTTAAACTTCTTAAATGTATGTTACACAAATTATTGTTTTTTAATGAATCTATTACCTTATTATTGAATTCAGCTTAAATTGAATGTACAATTTTTGCATAAATGCACGACTTATAAGGTCCAGTAGTTTGTTAAACAACAGAGGGTGTCCATGCACGCTATCAGACACTATCATCTGGATCTTAATTTCAACCGAGATGTTAATTATTTTAATGATTGGAATTAATTTGTGGAGAACCATATCCATCACTAGGAGTTCCCCATGTGACAGAATCCTAAAATATATTGTTTTAAACTTTCATGGTCATTAACATTAGAATAGAAATCTACGGGATTGCTACCATGTACCTTTTTGTTTGTGAGTATCCGATATTTCGGCGCTGTTGCAAGCGCCATGATCGCGGAGTAACTCACAAACAAAAAGGTACATGGTAGCAATCCCGTAGATTTCTATTTTAATAGAATCCTAAAATGTTTGAAAAGAGAGACCAACACTAAGCTACTGTGTAAGTGTAACATTCGGGAACTTCAATTTATTATAACTTATGTATATCCAGTTTTCTAAGGCCACCCGGACAACAAAAACCAGAGTTTTATTTATGTTTTATGATAGGTCATAATCATAGAAAGAAATCGTTATAACACTAAAGCATTTGCACTGAAAAAGCTAACTGCGAAAGTTTGCATAACTGTAATTAAGTCAAGTTACTTCATGCTCAAACTTATCACTTTAAGCAACGCTGCGACATTTCTAAACTAAGTACACGTACATTAATCTGTCCAACGTCATCATATATTCTCTTAAACAGCATGGTGAAAGTTTGCTATGTAGTTAATGCTAGGTTGAAGCACACTTTGACTATAAAATTAATGCCCCACTTAGTTATTGTTTCAACAGCTATATGTTAGTGCACCCGGTCACATATATGTACAATGTACATACACACATCAAAAGTGTCTAGGGATCAACATATGTGTCTAGGGATCAACATATATTTTTGCAATAACTTTTCTCCTGATTGATATTAATTAAAATTTTCTTTAAGGATTCATCAAATAAAGTGTTTTCGTTTGTCACAGTAACGATAAACCAAGTCACCTTTGCATTAATAAAGAAATTTGCCATTTTCCTAATAAAGGGATTTTTGACATTTGCACCACTAACATTAAAGTTCGAAAAAAAGACTGAAATAACAGTTTTCTTTAAAATTTTATTAGGTAACTTAAACAATTAATAATCCGTGTTTCTACCGCGAACACTAACAACACAAGAATCGGTTTGGCATACTCAAAATGAGTTCATCCAAATCACGCTGTGAAATGGCCGCCCATGTTCGTTGCAACAACAGAAAAAGGTCTTCTTGCGACTGGATACCCTCCATATTCGGCAGAGCTCTTCTCTGTAGCATATCCCATGCATGCTCAATCGGGTTCAAGTCTGGCGACTGAGCAGGCCAGGGCCAAAGCCACATCTCAATCTCAAGAAATCCGCATAAAAATGCTTGATCCCTAGACACTTTTGATGTGTGTATTATTGACAATAAACGATTCAGCTGCATAGCCGCTTCAGTGACACTTTTTAGGGTTCCGTGCCAAAGGCAAAAAACGGAACCCTTATAGATTCGTCATGTCTGTCTGTCTGTCTGTCCGTCTGTCTGACCGTCCGTATGTCACAGCCACTTTTTTCCGAAACAATAAGACCTATAATGTTGAAACTTGGCAAGTAGATGTATTCTGTGAACCGCATTAAGATTTTCACACAAAAATAGAAAAAAAACAATAAATTTTGGGGGTCCCATACATAGAACTGAAACTCAAAAAAAATTTTTTAATCAAACCTATACGTGTGGGGGTCTATGGATAGGTCTTCAAAAATGATATTGAGGTTTCTAATATCATTTTTTTCTAAACTGAATAGTTTGCGCGAGAGACACTTCCAAAGTGGTAAAATGTGTCCCCCCCCCCCTGTAACTTCTAAAATAAGAGCATGATAAATCTAAAAAAAATACATGATGTACAAATGTACATTACCATGCAAACTTCCACCGAAAATTGGTTTGAACGAAATCTAGTGAGTTGTTTTTTTTAATACGTCATAAATCGTAAACTGCAATTTAAATTTTATTCAATCAACAAAAATATAAAAATAAAATAAAAATTATATTATGTTACTTGCTGCTGCAGGGTTCCCCTTCATGGGCGAGTCCGACTCGCACTTGGCAACTTTTTTTGTCCTAACGCAACGGCAAAGCAACAACTTAGACGTGCGTTGGTTTGCAAAATGCCTGATAGGCATACATTTGTGTATGGCTAAACTCAACCTACCAGGGACCTGGATCCTTTATTACATTTGTTAGAAATTTAACGTCATTGTAATGGCAACATTTTTGATTGTCATTTTTCTTGTTTGACGTTTTGACGTGGACAGCAGTACATTGAGACGCTTGGATCGGTCGAGCTGGAGCTTCGTTAAAAAAGATCCGTTTTAATTGTATTTTAGCTAATTGTCAATTCAACCCGTCCCTTTAGTGGTTTACCGTTATGATTGGTCTGATTTGGACTCGCGAGTTTTGTAGTCACGTCATAGGCGCGAGCCGTGATAGCTGAATCGGGTGTCTTGTAATTACGAGATTTCGGGAGCCCGCAAGCAGTTAGGAATACCTTGGTGGTGTACAGCAATTTGGAGCATGTATGTGTGAACGTACCAAGACAAGCCGCAGTGGGGTACCCCGTCAACGGCCGAGAAGAACAAGGAAGCCACACAACTCCAGTAAGTGCTTGATGATTTTAGTTTAGATTAAGAACACGGTGAAACGCCGTCGTTCATTGCTCTTTCCAGTGACCTAAATGCCTATACTCATGGGTCCTATAGGTATTGCAAACTTCACAGGGTGATCGCTCCACTGGGGAGAGGATTGAACAACATTTGTCCCGCAATATTCTGTATGATAATAGCATTTGTCAATCCTAAAAATCCTATCCTGTGGCAGCAAAACCACTTTGTATACAATTCAGTGACAACTGGACATGACAACTAGAATTTGCATAATCTCTTAACCATCGGCTGTGAAATATTGAATCTTAAACTGATTTCAGTTACGGTAGCGTACATACCTACTAATAAACAAATCGTTCATTGTATCCAGCGATCATTTGTATAGTAAAATTGTGTATACTGTATATTGAATATATGATATAGATAGTGAATGGAAAAGTTTTGAAACTATTTCAGTGTAAATTTGAAAATGAATAGTGAAATGTATAATTGGTGTAGTATCAAATTCAATATGATAAAGAGATAATGTCGGTTTGAGAACGCATGCGATTTGCCATCGAACTTTGTCGTCTTGTTAACTAGGGGATCAAACAGTATTGTGTTTACGTCCTTATCCATTATGGAAAGGATTCTTTATCCTGCCTTTGTAGAAAATAGGGTTCACGAGGGCATATCATGTTAGTAATGCTTTATGTTTTTACGAATATATAAAAAAAGTGCAGAAAACTAAAATTTTTAGACAAAATAATGTTATAATTTATGTATAAAAGACTATATATTGGTTGTAGTGTATGTTTCGATAGGATGTCATATTAAAAAAAAAAACTATTAAAACATGCACTGTTAATATTTATATAATACTAGCTAACCCGGCGAACTTCGTACCGCCATATTTACATATCTGTCTCAGCTTCCCACAGGCAGTGTACAGTCGCGGACAAAAAAAACACTTTTCCCGTTATCTTTTATTTTTTTTCTTTCTAGCAAAAAAAGAATGAATGAAATCGGACTATGTGTTATTGAATTACAACCAAGTACATATTTTGACTTTCATCCCCTCTCTCCAGGATACCGTGCTGAATTTCGGGATAAAAAGTATCCTATGTCCTACCTCGCAGTATGAACTCAAATCATGCCAAGTTTCATTTCAATCCGTTCAGTAGTTTCGACGTGATGCGCGGCCAAGATACAGACAGACAGACAGACAGACAGACGGACAGACAGACAGACAGACAGACAGACAGACAAAAATGAAAAAAATTACAGTTTTGGGTTCAGTATCGATTATAGAGAGCCCTCAAAAAAAGATTTTCAAAATATCTTTAATGTACAGAATTGGACCTGTTACATTTTTATTATAAGTATAGACTAGCTGACCCGTACAACTTCGCCTGCGTATCTTTTCAGTCATGCTCGGTTCCTAATGGTCTAAGCGTGATGTTAACTACCCTATCTTAGGCTCGCCAGCAAAACACACATAAAAAAGGGGAAAATCGGTTAGATAGTTTCGGATTTCATTGTGTAACAAAGTGACTCAAGTATATTGAAGATTTTATTTAGTAGATTTTGATAGGGCAAGTTAGTATTCAATTAAATAATCGTGGAGCGATTTTAAGCCTATTGTATATAGACATTATTTGGATAAAACATGTTTTGCTTCGTATTTTGTTTCTATTTTGATAGATTCACGTAGAAATGGTAGTAGGTATTCATATAACAAAGCTGAAGAGGATTTTCGTAGCTTGGTCCTTTGTTTAAATGCCCTAATATTTGCAGTTATCAGGTATAATTTGATTTTATTTAAATCAAGGTTTTTAACCGACTTCCGAAAAGGGGGAGGTTCTATGTTCCACTGTATGTATTCTTTTTAAATTTTGAATGTTCACCGATTACTCCGTCAATTGTAGACCGATTTTGAAAATTATTTTTGTATTCGAAAGGGTATGCTCCCGAGGTGGTCCCATTGCCACCATATCAGGATGTGATGATGGGATCCCAGGGAAATCGAGGGGAACCCTCATTTTTTGTGGGCACATACTATGTGTTTCGTATATTATCTGAAGTAACATCGGTATTTGCGTCTGGTAGTCATCATTTTATGATGATGAGCTGATAATGTAAGGTACAACTCCTTAACGGTTAGGAGTTGGAGGATAAATCTTTAAATATCATATCTATGTATGTTACCTTTAGTCGTATTATTTCAAATTATTTAGGTAAGCTGATGATGGAAGGTACCACTCCTCAACGG
The DNA here is from genome assembly GCA_949125395.1 of Diaphora mendica. Lineage (NCBI taxonomy): Eukaryota > Metazoa > Arthropoda > Insecta > Lepidoptera > Erebidae > Diaphora > Diaphora mendica. Next base: position 5,848,003 of record OX421312.1, on the reverse strand, counting down.
TTAAGAGTTGGAGGATAACTAAGGATAACTAAGGAATGAAATTTGGAATTTCTACCCCTAAGGGGGTGAAATAGGGGTTGAAAGTTTGTACGAAAGTCCGTCATTTTTTAAGTTAGAAACATGAAACTTTATCTTTGGGCTACTGATTAAAAATGAGTAGAAATGTCTTTAAGCGTTTCTGGATATTCTACCCCTAAGACGGTGAAATAGGGGTTAAAAGATTGTATAAAAGTTCGTATTTTTTAAGTTAGAAACGTCAAACTTTATTTTTGGGCTACTGATCAAAATGAGTATTAACGTATTACGTAGCGTTTCTGGATATTCTATACCTAAGGTGTAAAATAGAGGTTGACATTTAAACCACTGAAGTTATTTGCATCAACAGAAATTTTATGAAATAGTTCAACTTACTACTTACCTACGATTGTTTGCACTAAAAACTGAAAAATAAAATCTGTTTGAAGTCGGTGCCAAGCTAAAAAGAATACGAACGAACAATAAATAACAAAAATCTAAGCGATAGTCGCTTGGCGCCGACTTCAAATAGATTCTAGGTACTTAGCACACATTATTATACTACTATTTAACTGAATAAATAATTAGGTATAGACAAGAATTGGCACATAGCAATTTATGAAGAGCCAGTTTATTTTAGTTGAGTTTTCGTTGGATGTTTTTTGGAAGTCGGTTTTTTATTTATAAAAAGTTTAGTCTTTTTAGGCTAATTGTCATTTTTTTGTTTACCTACTGACTTCTATTAGAAGGCAGGCAAGGAATTTATTTTAGTCTCGTTGCGTGGGTCAGTTAGATATATATAAATCTGATATTCAACATATTCATAGAGATTACGATCATAACTAGGGTACAGATTTATATGTTTGGTACAGTATGAGCCACCTCATAACCATGACAGTTACAATGCAAATCGGCAGTTAGGGACTTTTGTGCACCGACATTATGCCAACCTTCCCAAGTAAAGTGACCACAATACTGATACAGACATGTTCAAATAATATCAGCAGGTTACGTAAAGACAGAAGCATGATAATATGGATATATAATGCTTCTGTCTTTATATGATACTAGCTGTCCCACGCAACCTCGTTTGCGTCTCGTATTACCCGTAGCGTGACAATTTTCCCCCGTTTTTGAAACATTCTTCATTGGTGCTCCGCTCCTATTGGTCTTAGTGTAATGATATTGCCTATAGCCTTTCTCCATAAATGTACTATCCAACACTGAAATATTATTCAAATCGGACCAGCGGTTCCTGAGATTAGCGTGTTCAAACAAACAAACTCTTCAGCTTTATATAATAGTATAGATTTCTCGTGGGATACTTATAATAACTTGACAAATCTACATTTTATATAATTATATAGGGATCTCTAAAATACTTTTCATTGATAAACAAAATATAATGAACCAAATACAGAACGTGGTGACAAAGCTACTTTGTCAGCACGTTCAATAAAGTTATTGATTATGATAATAACAGTTAAATAGTTCTGAAGCTTAATAATACGGTTAAAATAAAAAATCGACAGACTTGGCTTAGTGGTATTGCATAAAATCAAATCTTTACTCAAAAACTTAATGATTACGACTTTGCAACCCTATTCCGAGAGAGAATATTTGTCAACTTTAATAACAATGTATTTTAAATGCTAATCCTTTGACTTTATAAAATATGTATATATGTCGTAACGTAATATTGATAAAATACGAAGAGCTATAACTATAAAATTTAAATAATTTATCTTTAAATAGTGTAAAACAAAGTTTCTTTTCGTTCTTGTTTCTTTTTTTTTATGTATGGGCCTGCCAAAATGACTCTACTCTGCCTGATGGAAAGCATAAGCAGAATCCAAGAGTCGTGATCACCATACTTGTTGCGAATGCGGACAATGCAACAATGCAGCATGGTGACCCACACTACGGCGGCCTAGTGATGCTTCTGCATCATTGGGCCTCCGGTCTCGCCATCGAAACACGACAGCACGAGGATCTTCGTTGATCATTTTACGTTGATCTTCTGTTCGAGGATAGTACCGCTCCGGTCGAGCCGGCCTGTTCGTGAAATTCGTCGGCTTAGATCTTTTCAACTACGCAACTGATTTAAGTTTTTTAATTTCAAATGTTTGTATAAATACAATACAATTCTTTATATGTTTTCGTTGTTACAGACTAAATTTTTAATATATAAATATATTAAAATGACGTACTACGGAATTGACTTGTGTGTTTTAAAAATATTTTAAACTTACGAATAACACACAGTACCTAACCATTTTTATGTTTAAATTTATTTGTGAGTACATTTTGATATATTATCAAATATTATCAAAGTATTTTGATATCTATCTATATATATAAAAGAGGAAGGTGACTGACTGACTGACTGACATACCCAGAGATCAACGCACAGCCCAAACCGTTGAAGCTAAAATCCTGAAATTTTGCCTGTAGGTTCTTTATATAACGTAAGTGAGCACTAAGAAAGGATTTTTTGAAATTCCACCCCTGAGGGGTAAATCAGGGGATGAAAGTCTGCATGAGCGAAGCCGCGTGTAAAAGCTAGTATATAATAATAATGCAGCATATCATTAAAATGAATAGAAGAGAATTAAAATGCATGGGCAGAGCCCAGAACCCGACCAACGTCGATTGCACTCCTGCAAAGGAGTGCGAAGTTATGAATAATACCTACGTAGTTTCAATATATAATGTGTTTGGCCGAATGAATACGTTAGCGGTCCTAATCTTCAAGCCTAGTTGCCAAACAAGTATCAATGTTTTGTCGTGCACTAGCCAAACCCAGCTGCTTATAAAGAATGATATTAATATAGGTAAGTTAAAAAGGATAAAATCTATCGGACACTATGAATTACACACTGTTGTGTATTGGGCACTTTACCGTTGAATAAATCGTATGGTAACCAATGTCTCTTGGGATGGGACGCACTCTTCTTTTAAAATCTAAATGAAAAACCAGACTAAAGTTCTACGTGAACTTACTACATAGAACAACTACTAATTACCCTATAATAGACTGTGATTAAAGGCTTGTACATCTAGGGTTGCTAATACACCGCTAAAATGAATTAGAGGAAATACTCTGTATTTAATAAATTACATTGTGCATATTTAATGTAAAACGTAGTGTAGGACGCCCAGGTGGAGTGATGACTTGCGCAGGATGGCTAGCAGGAACTGTACGCGAGGAGCCCAAAATTGTATCGAGGGGCGTGCAATGCGACATACCTATGCCTAGTAATAGACTGCAATTGGCTGATGGTGATGATGATGAATGTAAAATGAAAGTGTTTTTGTAAGGTACATAAAACCGTGTCTCAATTCCATGCGAAATAATATTAATTTCTAAGAATTTCAGTTAGAATAATGTCAAACTTTTCAATTTTTGTAGTATTTGTTGACGCCTGAAAGTTCACTGAAAAATTTTAAATAAAAAAATGCTAGTTTTAAGTAATTATTTTGTAGTATAAAAACTTTTCTACGCGCACAGTATGATCAGTAAACCTAACAGCGTCATTGGTACGTTGTCAAGAATACGTGTGGCAGCCCTGTTTATGTGTACCTAGTTTCAACTTTGTGGGAGTCTTAGCCTAACTGTGGGTTGTAATGGGCTACTAACGCCAGGTATCTCTTTGTTTCACGTTCTGATTATGTAAATGACACCGTCTATGTGTTCATTTCAGTTTAGTTTGTCGTTATTGGCGTAGTTATGCTGTAGATCTCACTTGACTCTGAAATACCTTCATTTTGAGAGGGGTGTAAATATGCTACTGCGCCGTCGTTGTACCGAATTCAATTCGTTGCTATTAATTTAATTTTGACTAGAATAAATAGGAAGAGAATAGGATTACAAGAATCGACTATGTTTTTAGTGAAAATATAGAATACAGTTTTTCTAAAGTACTAAACGGATTTATGTGAAACTTTATAGTAATATACTAGCGACCCGCCCCGGCTTCGCACGGGTGGATTTCAGATTTCAGATTTCAGACGTCGCCGAGCGACGACATGATTCGTGCATTTTAAATCTGTAATAACTTCGAATATATTTATTTAAATTAGATACTGTAAAGGGCCATTTCGATCTATATTAAACGCACAATGTATTTAATTTACTTGATTGTATAAGGATTCATTCTGTATTGCTTAAAATCGCTTCGTAAATAAGCCATTATTTCTCGTAAAAGAAAGGAATCAAAATGGTTGTTGTGGGTTATCCCTAAGAGAGAGACGTATACCGTATGGGACTTTTTTGTAGATCTTTTTAAGGTGTACAATAATGTAGTACATTATTTTGATCTATCTCGTAGGGTGCAACCAGCGTTTGCAATGTAAGCGCGAAAAATGTGTTTATTTGCTACATCACATTAGAAACCTCGAAAATTAACAGTGTTTCCATACTATATTATGCATTTATTATACATAAAAACATTCCTCTTGAATAACTCTATCTATTAAAAAAAACGCATCAAAATCCGTTGCGTAGTTTTAAAGATTTAAGCACACATAGGGACAGAGAAAGCGACTTTGTTTAATACTATGTAGTGATATATCAGAATATAACATAGACTACTTTTTACCCCGAAATTAGATACACATGCGGGCCGAGCCTCGGGAAAAAGCTGGTTGGAAAATAAAGCCGACGCAACGTTTATTATTACTTTATTTGAATAAGAATAAAACTGAAAATAAAATTGCATAACTATATTAATTTCCCTTAGGCGGTCGCTTCCCGTAATAAGTTTCACAAACAAATATAGAATTGAATATATTCTTCGTATGTTGGAATAATATTGGCATTTTAACCAAACAGACCTAAGTAAATACGTAGAAATTCTCGTGACGGGTATCAAAATGTAATTTAGAAATATAGAACCTACGCTAGCTGCTCCCCGTGGTATTACTCCCTATGGCATCAGCTATCTACCAGTTAAAGTACTGACAAAATCAGTCCAGCCCTTGCAGAGATTAGTCGGAATAAACAGACAGAACGACAAACAAAATTGCTTTATTCATGCATACAAACAGGCACCTCAATTTTGTTTATATGTATAGATAGCACAATGTCTTGCAAATTAGGTCGCACAGTATATTATATTGTTACGAAGAAAGATTATTCGCGAATAATCCTCGATAAAATAATAATGGATAGGTATATAAATAGAGTGTCTCGCGGGCCGCAGTTCAGTTCAGTTTTAGCTACAATACGATAAGCATCGAAATGATATCAGTGATCAACCTAGCGACCTCGGCGACCATTAAGGATTGTTATTCGAAGTGATATTGTATTTTAATAGTGCTTTTAATAAAGTCTGTTTAACACGTCAGAAGGTTTATTTCTCGAATACATCGAACCCTAATACGTAATAATATGCTAAAGTTTTCATTATGAATTCGTTTTAGTCGGCTGTGTACTCTGAAATATTGAACCAAGTTTAAGTGAGTTAAATGTTATACTCTGAAGAGATACATCAAAGAGTATAATTTATAAAGCGATGCGGGCTAAATGTTAACCTAACTTTAATATTTAAATATTAGTTTAAGAACATTCGCATTTTCGAATGAATGTTTTCTTGTAAACATACTTTTTTTTTAAGTATTTCAACCAATTTCAGCACTATACTGACTGTTGGATTTCGAACGTCATTATAATGGCAACATTTTTGATTGTCACTTTTTTTCTTGTTTGACGTTTTGACGTTTGAGGTTAATGTAGAAAAGGACTTGAAATACGCGCGTTGTGAATGGTAGACGATTATTGTTTTGAGAACCGAAAATTAATTGATATTAAGCTAATTGTATTGTCCATCGACCCGGTCTTTAGTGATAAACCGTTGTGTGTTAGGTCGTGGACTCGCGAGTTTTGTAGGCGCGTTCTGAAGCGAGTGAGTTGTAATTCGAATATCCCTGATAGCTGATACGAGTTTGTTGTAATTCGAATACCTTGGAAGTTGTACAGCACTGTAGGAGTTTATGTTTGTTTGACGACGCAGAGAAGCAGCTACCCAAGAGATCTCTTGGAACGCCGAGAACACTCAAGACTCACACTCCAGTAAGTGCTTGATGAATTTAGTTTAGATTAAGAACACGGTGAATCGCCGTAAAGCTCATTCTTCTTGCCAATGGACTAGTAGCGATTTAATGCTTATACTCATTGGTCCTATAGGTATTACAAGTATCACAAAGTGATCGCCCCATTGGTGAGAGGAGTGAACACTGACACTTAAATTTTATGGAAACTAATAATAATATTTATTCATGATAATATATAATTGAAGCACGATGTAGAGATGGGATAAAATTTAGTCAACTGTGATAAAAATAATATTCCACCACATACACCTTCACCATAATAATATAGTCCCAAACTAATTCATATAAAAAATACAAACCTAACGAATGATGATTATAAATAGGGTATCTACTTAATATTATCTTCAAAGAAGAGGGCTATGTAAAGAGGGACAGTGGACTTAGTTAAAATAAAGCAGTTGATGTATCTTGTCTGTCCTCAAACAGTAATAATATAATAATAATAATATATAGTTTATTTCTTGCCACAGACCTCACAGACAGTGAGGTCTGAAGGTTGACTATTTATTAAATACCACAAGACCCGTTCAACTCAGAAATATATAAATAGGATTGAAATATTAGAAAAAATATAAAGTACATGAAAGTATTTGAAATAATATAAAACGTATTTAACAAAAATAGTATCTGTGAAAACCTTGCTGAAGGAGGAATACAACATAACAGAACATATTGTCAGGCCACTCACGGTACTCCGTATAATGAGTAGGCTACAGAATTACGTAAATTAGCGATACTAGGCTTCTGGCTTCAATGTGACCTGATTGGATTTTATGTTAATCAATAAGAAGTTAGACTTTTTTTTAGATTTTAGCTCTGAAGTGTACTTTTGTAACAGGGAAATTACTATCTAATAACATTTATCGAGCAACCAAAATCCAAAACGCATCCTAATGAAACTAAATTGCTATAGGTAGGTACACATTACTCGTACTGTGTCGTCAAACAAGATTACAGCGGTCGTCGCTTATTTGGGATTACAGGTTTTAGGATGATAGGACATGCAAATGCCAAACCCGCCAGGGGACTAGTACATCCATTCATATATTATATATATATGAATGAGGTTTATTTTTCATTTTGAAGCAGCTTAACAAAGTGCTGTGTAGTTCCTGTTAAAATAATTTGAATAATGTGTAGATCCTCATCTTTTTTCGAGTTTTGTGTACATATATTTTAATAAAATAGCAGTAGGTACTATTTTGTTAAAATAATTTATATCAAAATATAAAATCTGTGAAGCCTCAGTTATGTAAATAATTGTCTTTTAGATTATTTTTTGTAAGTTTCAGTAAACAATTTGCTTTCATGATATAATTGTATTTTTCAACGTATGAAGCAATGAAATTTCGCATAGGTTTGCATTGCAATTTCGCAATTTCGTGAAATTCATATGTTCACGAAATTTCACGACTATAATTAAATTTGCTAATTATATTTATATCAAATACTAGCTGAGCCGGTTACTTCGTCAACGTGACATTTGGATTTTCAAGTTATTTTTAATTTTTCACCGTTTAAACCTTCCCTGGACTACGACAAATATTTCAAAACCAAAATCAGCAAAATCGGCCCAGCCGTTCTTGAGATTTAGCGAGACAAACGAACAGCAATTGGGGTGCCGCAATAGAACGTGCATATTGCGTCATCTTATCAGCATTATTATTATGTCCACATGCACAACTACTTTCACAGTCTGGTGTGTCCTGGTATGATGGCAGTTGATAATTCTAATTTTGGACTAAGTTTTGGTTTTATTTTCTTTTGTCTTTCATAATCACTAATTAATTCTCCTTGAAAGGAATTGCATATGGCGTTAGGAGTAATTGATTGAATGAGCTGATCTGATTTGTATTTGTTAAAAGAAAGAAATTAATTAATTAAAAAAAAAGATATCAGATACTTACCAATTATTATTATTAATTTTTAAGTAAGGAGAGACAGATGTAACGACTGATGGTAGCTGCGACCATCGGCGTCAAATCGAGTGCTACGGTGGGCACTGAAAATGAGTACTGGGATGGTTTACAGTGTTTACACCCATCGCAGTGAACGCTGAGAGTCCACCATTTTGTTAGACACGGTGTACAGACCTCGTTAACCTAGTCCATATTTAATATTCTGTCTTAGAGGCTTATTTTAATCTTGTATGTTTGTTCATAATATGACAATCTCGTGAGACAAACTGCCTCGTTGGTCTCGCGGTTGGCATGTGCGACTGCTGATCATGAGGTCTTGGGTTCGATTCCCGGGTCGGACCAAATGTTTGTATGATCTACAAATATTTATTTCGGAGTTTGGGTGTTTTCTATGTATAATATGTATGTATTTACAAAAAAAAAGTATATATGTATTTGTATCAGTTGTCTAGTACCCATAACACAAGCTCTGCTTAGCTTGGGACTAGATGGCGTTGTGTGTTGGATGTCCGAAATATTTATTTATTATATTTTATTTATAAATCCAAATATTTTATTTGTTTTTCTATTTCGACTTTTACGAGACTCTCGCCATGAGGAACGGCGATATCGACAATCATTGCGCGGCGCTCTAATCGATCTATCACCACAATATCAGGCTTATTGGCAACAATAGTCCTGTCTGTGATAATAGATCGATTATTATTATCTTTTTCCGCGGGGTAAACAGTGTGCGAGCGGGGGTAGCCTAGCGTGGTTGGATAGTGGCACTCGTGGAGTTTTAGTAGCCATGAGTCACTTCTACGGAAAGCGTAGCGCTTTTTGTGTTCACACGTTTTACGAGAACGGTCGTTCATACATCTCTACAAGGCGACTGTATTGTTCTGAATATGGATTAACACACATTAATGAAGCTCCGAGTGCAAATTTAATTAAAAAATGGATAAAGCGTTTTAAAGAGACCGGTTCCACGTTTAAACCACCAGCAAAAGGTCGTCCAAGAACGTCTAGGACCACAGACAATATTGAGAGGGTGAAGGAGTCAGTACGGAAAAATCCGCAAGTGTCTACTCGGAAGCGATTGGCGGCTTTTAACTTGTCGCGACGAAATTTACAGCAAATTTTGAAGTTGGATCTTAAACTGCATCCTTATAAGCTGCCGGAATACTGCTGGAATTAAAGGAGGCCGACTTCGGAGCCGGTTCTGAGGCAGATGTTTCCTGCGAGACTAATTTCCAAAGGAGATGATATCTCTTGGTCCCCACGTAGCCCTGACTTGACACCTCCTGACTTTTTTTTGTGGGAATACCTCAAACATAAAGTCTACATGAATAATCCGAGGAACATCAGTCAGCTAAAGGAAAATATCCGTGGGAAAATGGCGGCAATCACCCCAGATTTATTGACAAGAGTATTCACAAATCTGCGTTTGCGTTTAGAGGAATGCCGTCTTCGAGAGGGCCGTTATTTAGATGTAGTTATTTTTTAAAAATAAACTACATTTAATTACCTAATCTTCCTGTCTTTCATTTTAACTATACCTTTTGTATTTATTTTTTTAGCCTATACTTATTAATGCGCGTTCTATTGCGCCACCCAAGATTAAAAATGCTAGTTGTTATCATGTTAATATCAATATGTAATAATATGAAAAAAAAAACTATTTAATTAAATACACATTCTCCCACTAATTTGGAGGAAAACAGATGTGTGAATGGCAACACTGTATTTAAATTGCATTTTTTTCATTGCGATGTTGTGAACTTTTATGCCTAGTTCGTATGAGTATGCTTAACGGTTCACACTGATCATCATATCCATCTGATCTCACGGTTACTTTAACATCTAAAAAGGACAACGAGCTATCCGTCTCAATTTACTTATTTTCGGGTGAATAGAGATAAGATGTTCTACATATTGATATACTTCTTGTTTATTTCCTTTAACGATACTGAAGATGTCATCCACGAATCGCTTCCACAGTATAACATAACGGTATTCGGGCCGAGACCTAGAGCCTTCTCTTCAAAATGTTCCATCCAGATGTTAGCAAGTACTGGGGCTACAGGGTACTTCCCATTGCGACAGCATCAATCTGGAGGTAATGTTGACCTTGAAAAAGGAAATAGTTGCCATCTAAACAGTGTTCAAGTAGATCCATATAGTTGAACGGCAGTTCCTTATTCTCTCAGCAGGTCTTTACGATGTTTAAGCACTCTTTTATTGGAACATTGGTGAAAAGCGACTCCACGTCAAAGCTCACCATTACGTAATCTGGTTCCAACGTGAGATCTTTTATAATTTGTATGAAGTGCCGTGAGTCTTTCACAAAAGACGGTATTTTGCCTGCAAGTGGTTGCAATATTAAAGCAACGTGCTTTGCAAGATCGTAAGTAGGAGAAGCAATTTGACTTACAATGGGCTGCAGCGGCACGTCAAGCTTGTGCGGCCGTGGGGTTGTATGTTACCGGTTTATAAACCTTATCGTCACTCAACAGTTCGAGTATTTTACTTTGGTAATCAGTTGTATTCATCAATACGGTGACGTTTCCCTTGTCGGCCTTGAGCACTAAATTATCCCGGTTATCCCTAATGTTTTTTAATGCTTGACGCTCTTCCATAGTGATAATACTAGCCGGAAGCTTTGACCGACGTAATATTACCACGACGTCCAGTCTTAGGATATCGACATCGCCGGGCGGTACTTTGTTCCGTGCAATCGATTCCTCAACGCTATTGATTACATTCTCAAACGGTATTCGTTTAGGCGTCGGAGCGAAGTTTGTACCTTTAGCCAAGATGTTTATTGTTGTATCATCTAAACTCACGTTCGACAAGTTTACAACGGTGTCCTTCCATCGGTCGGGCACTGCGGGTGACGCTTTGTTTTCTGCATACCGCCGATTATATTCCTTCGAGAACTTTCGGTCAAAGCTTACACTATATAACTCGAAGGTACAACTCGCTTGTAAAAACGTAACTCGGTCACACAAATCATAGTCCGATTGAGATAGATTAACTGTACACTTCAATTGTAACGCATATAACTCTCTCTGTATACACTCCAAATCACTGTGTTTATTGCGAATTAATTGTTTTAGGAGGCGTGCAATAGCTTTTAATAAGTGATCGCGTTAATTCCCGTTTGCCCCATATTCCATAAAAAAAAACTTCTTTTAAATTGAATTTCATTTATTCTACCATTACAACTTTCGAACGTTACCGTTAGCGATATCAATAGATGTTTATCAAATGTACGAAATTGTTATAGGGCTGATCTTAGCGTGTTCGATTGTTTGTTTGGCCAGTCTCGATAGAGACCAGACAGTTATGCAGGAGATATAATAGTGCACAACTGTGTGTACAAATACAAGAGCACTCTCTGTTTCCTCACTCTCATAATCCGATGAGACGGTTATCCGACACGACCGGGCAGAGTTCAGGCACATTACCTATGTGATGAGGCTTAACGTGCTCGCCGAGACGCGGGGTTAAGACCCCAACTTACTAACTCCGTGTTGTTATGGAGTATTTTTAGAATTAGAAAAACTAAATCGTGCGTAATCGTATAGTATAGTGTGAGTAAGCGTATATTATTATTCACATTTGTTGAAAAAAAAAAAGTAATTTGTCGGTTAGTACTTACCCGCCACGTCAGAAATAGTTGCATTTGGACCGCACTTTATAAATTCAGGGAAGAAGTTCACCATGATGATACCGCCGTTTTGTTTCTGTAATAAAAACCATATGTTACTAAATTATAACAAACATTATCAAATTATACGATACGATAAACAGTCAAGTAAAATGATCATTGTGAAACCACCGACTAAGGGTTTGTTTACAAAGGTAATCATATCATCACCAGTTTCATAACTCTTGTTTCGTAGGCCGCCGAAGAGGTTTAATAGCAAAGAGGTTTTGCTGAGCAATATAGTTAAATCTAATGATTCTCGTAATCGGATCAAAATTGATAGAACTGTATAATCATCCTGTATATCCCAAAGTTGATTTTGGGCGATTCCTTCAATTCAATTGTCCAGCGTCTGATAGGAACCATAACCCGCTATTATTTTTATTTTATTATTTAATGGCTTAAATTTCTTTTGAACTCTTTATAGTCAAACTTCTGATAGGCTAAACGCCGTTTCATAGAATCACCGAAGTTTTTGTTTTTGTGTGTTTTATTCTGTTCCAATACAGTTACAGTATAATAATTATTATTTTTACGGGAATTAACGCGATTACTTATTTTAAGGTACTACATACCTCTGTTTTCATCATCAGCCTATCGCAGTCCACTGCTGGACATAGGCCTCTCCAATTGCGCGCCACTTGGTTCGATCCTCGGCTTCTCGCATCCAGCTCATGCCAGCCGTCTTGCGCAGATCATCACTCCACCTGGCCTGTGGACGTCCTACACTACGTTTGCCGAGACGCGGTCTCCACTCATGAACCCGTTTACCCCAACGGTAATCAGTTCTGCGGCTAATATGGCCAGCCCACTGCCACTTCAGCTTGCTAATCCTTTGGGCTATGTCGATGACCTTGGTTCTCTGCCGGATTACCTCATTCCTGATGCAATCCCTCAGAGAAACGCCGAGCATAGCCCTCTCCATAGCACGCTGAGTGACTTTGAACTTGTGGACCAGCCGTGCCGTAAGTGTCCACGTTTCGGCTCCGTATGTCATGACGGGTAGGACGCACTGATTGAAGACTTTCGTCTTAAGGCACTGTGGGATCGACGATGAAAAGACCCGACGAAGTTTCCCAAACGCTGCCCAACCCAGCTGAATTCTCCTGTTCACCTCATCCTCAAAGTTGTTTCTACCTAACTGCAAAGTCTGCCCGAAGTACACATAATTTTGAACAACTTCGAGAACGGCACCGTGTACTGCGATCGGTTCCGGTAGTACATGTTCATTGAACATGACCTTGGTTTTGTACAAGTTCATCCGTAGGCCGATGCGCACAGAAGAGTCAGCCAGGTCGTTCAGCATCTGTTGTAAGTCCTGCAGCGTCTCTGCCATAATGACGATGTCGTCCGCGAATCGCAAGTGAGAGATGTATTCGCCATTGATATTTATGCCACGTCCTTTCCAGTGTAGCGTCTTGAACAAATCCTCCATTGCATTTGTGAACAATTTCGGGGAAATAACATCCCCTTGTCTCACTCCTCGATGCAATGGTATGGGCCTTGTTTGCTGATTCTGTACTTGGACGGACATGGTGGCGGCTTCGTAGAGACATCTCATCACTTGGATGTATCGCCAATCCACTTGGCAACGCTGCAGGGACTCCAGAACAGACCAGATCTCGATCGAGTCAAAGGCCTTCTCATAGTCCACGAATGCTAGACACAGGGGCTGATTATACTCTTCTGTCTTCTGTATAATTTGCCGCACTGTGTGGATGTGGTCTATGGTGCCATATCCGCTCCGAAATCCAGCTTGCTCCAGTGGTTGAAATTCGTCAAGTCTTCGCGCAAATCGGTTCGTGATGACTCTTGAGAATAGCTTGTAGACGTGGCTTAAAAGCGAAATGGGTCGATAGTTCTTCAACCTGGTCTTGTCACCTTTCTTGAAGAACAAGATGACCACACTTCTGCTCCACGCCTCTGGAGTTCTCCCTTCGAACAGGACAGCGTTAAAAAGCTTTTGGAGCTCCCTCAGTACGGGCTTACCTCCAGCCTTTAACAGTTCTGTTTTGCCTGACGTTTATTCCCGTTCACGTTAACGTTAATTCCCATAAAAATAATAATTATTATATCATGGAACGCGAAAGTTTAAAAGTTAGTACAGTTACAGTAGTAGCAAGAATTAAATATTTTAGGGCTCAAAGTGTTCTATTGTTAATAGAGGTATTGCTCATTTGTGTCGTAGTCCTACACTTTTTTACAAGTGGTTCCTATCGGTTTGTGGTAACAGTTGTGCCAATAGCTAACATTGAATGTACAACTGGAATTGAAGGCACAACTATCATTGATTTATGCAAGTCACGGTCAGACCTGTGCATCAATTCTACACGTTCTGAACATGTTTAAACAGTGTAATGAAAATGGTGTTTGTTTGTGGTATCAATTTAATATACCATGTTACAAAATATATCTTAAACTTTTAAACGAGCAATTCTTGTATATATATATGTATAAATATATAAATTAATAATCTGAATCTCGGAAACGGCTCCAACGATTTTCATGAAATTTTGTATGCAGGGGTTTTCGGGGGCGATAAATCGATCTAGCTAGAATTCATATTTAGAAAATGTCGTTTTATTCGTGTTTTTAACAATCAAATATATACAAGGAATGTACATCTAGCGCCATCTATTGCAACTCGAGCGAACTACATTAAACTATACTGGAATAAGGTGCAGAATAAACAGTATCAGGGCGTACCAAGAGAGGGCGCCACTAAACTATTGGAAGAAAAATAACAAAAAGGTGGCGTTTGGATAGTCCCAATGTTGCCAAAAAACCCATTTATAAAAAAAAAAATACCGAGCGACGCTCGGTCATCCAGGGACTAATTATTAATGTGTACTAAAATAATAAAACAACGTTTAGAGTATCGCATTCTCAGGCTTATATGTAGAGGCTTTTATAAATATATTCAATGTTACAATGATCAAGCTTTTTCCTGTACAATATACGTTCCATTATCCCGGAAAAGTTATCTATCTTCTATACTTATAATAAAAACGTAACAGGTCCAATTCTGTACATTAAAGATATTTTGAAAAAAATTTTTGGAGGGCTCTCTATATAATCGATACTGAAGCCAAAACTGTATTTTTTTTCATTTTTGTCTGTCTGTCCGTCTGTCTGTCTGTCTGTATCTTGGCCGCACATCACGCTGAAACTACTGAATGGATTCAAATGAAACTTTGCATGATTTGACTTTATACTACGAGGTAGGACATGGGATACTTTTTATCCCGAAATTCAGCACGGTTTCTTGGAGAGAGGGTATGAAGGTCAAAATATGTACTTAGTTGTAATTCAATAACACATAGTCCGATTTCTTTCATTCTTTTTTTGCTAGAAAGAAAAAGAAAACGGGAAAAGTCTTTTTTTGTCCGCGACTGTACACTGCCTGTGGGAAGCTGAGACAGAAGTTCGCTGGGTCCGCTAGTGCTTAATGAAATTCAATTGACGGTGAGCTTCTTTCCTTGAAAAATTGCTCCCACACTAGAGAGTAGAATTTAATCCATGCTACATACTGTTTTCTTTTGTGAAAATTTAAAAAGGTGGTTAATTTGTTTTGCTAAGAACTAGATCAAGGCAATAATAATATTATACTCTTTTTACTAATACGTGTTTAGAATTCCTTCACATTAAGCTAAACAAAAAAAACCGACTTCCAAAAACTATCCAGCGAAAACTCTCTGCCAAAAAACACTAAAAAGCGTAAAATAAACTGGCTCATCATAAATTGCTATGTGCCAATTCTTGTCTATACCTAATTCTTAATTCATTTAAATAGTAGTATTATTATGTGTGCTAAGTACCTAAAATCTGTTTGAAGGCGGCGCCAAGCCAAATGTAATAGTAGTTACCACGCTCGCTATATTTCGAGACGACCATCAACGACGTCGCGTCAGCCCGCGCTTGTCTGCCCGCTTGGGTTGTTTTGTGCTACACGTGGATTAAGAATTAGGTATAGACAAGAATTGGCACGGCATACGGAAAAAAAACTGTATATGCATTTTTAGAAAGTAATGACGATAGTTCGCATAGTGAAAAAGTCGTGAAAGAACGACGGACCCACAGATAGGGATTCCATCATAACAATACAAGGCCTCACACCACTCCACTTACCTACAACAATATAATGCTTCGGAAGCTTTACGCATTTTGGCTCGCTCGGACCTTGGATCTACTGACTACTATACTGTTTCGTTCTCTTTTGATTGTAAATATTGACCAACTGAAGTGAAAATGAAAATCATTAACCAACTTTTTGACGATACCATAGAAGTCCAACACCGATAAAATTGCGAGGCCATACTTAAAAAATAGTTATTTTTCAGCTAGCCCTTACCTGAGATGATACTCGCGTTGAAATGTGTATTTTTAACCGACTTCAAAAAAGGAGGAGATTCTCAATTCAACTGTATATTTTTTTATGTTTGTTACCTCATAACTTTTGACTGGGTGAACTGATTTTGATTATTCTTTTTTTATTTGAAAGCTGGTGCTTCCCGAATGGTCCCATTTAAATTTGGTCCAGATTGAAGTCTGGTTTTTTTTTGTTAAAATTTGTAGGTAATTATGTCTATTTTTTTTTTTCTTGATAAGATATCGTTCTATATTCTCTGCGTGCTAGATTGATGAGATCCAACCTCACAAACTTAAAACAGTATAAAAAAAAACGCATTGAATGTTCATATAGTCTGGTATTAAGCTATTAGATAAAGGAATCACACGGCCTGCAAATTTCATGGCAACTATTCAGTCGATAACGTACATAAAGCTCGCTCAATTTGCTATATACATTGCCCTGAATGTATTATGCTCCTAGCTTTTGCGATCAATTTGTCTTAGGGCTGATTGCAATAGAGGATTTTAACAATGACGGCAAAAGAGGGTTATACGGCGTATAATGCGTATTAATGATTTTATGGTACTACATTAATGTCTTTGAGGAAAACCTCAATATGTAAAAAGTCGAAATTTTCTTACAACAGTTTCTATTACTTACCAAAGATTGAATGATATCATCAGGGACATTTCTTTTATTGTTGCAGAGGCTGTAGACAGAAGAGTGGCTGAAGATGACAGGTGCCTTGGTGAGTCTGATTGCGGCTCTGGCTGTATTATCAGAGACGTGGGATAAGTCTACCACCATACCGAGACGGTTCATCTCACGGACAACTTTCTGTTAACAAAAGAGAAACAATTGATTACATTCCGTTGAGGACAATTTATCTTCGCGAGAATATAATGATCTAATACGAGGAATTTAATTATTGAACAACTGGATATGAAACTTTCTGTTCCAATTACTTTTAGTATTTTCATAAATTAATAAATTTTATTTATTGTCGAAGTTGGTGGTACTTGCTAATGTTAAAATGCCGCAAAATTACCTTATTATCATCACCGATGGCAAAATAATTCTAATATCTATAAACTAATTAAACTTAGACTGGTTAATTTCCCTACCTGATCATACTATGTATATTAAATAAAGTCTAGGTGGAGATAATTTGACAAACAAGCATACGGTCCTCTGAATTTCCGTTGTATTGAAATTTAGCGTCGTGGTCTGAATGTACATATTCCAAATAGTTAAGGATCGACCCACTTCCTCTCCAGATCCTGGAACAGTACATGACGACATTCACGTCAGAAAAACTTCAAACAATCTTAGTTACTTACAATCACATTAATTATAATGTAACTGTGCAGGCTTTTTGGTTGTATTTGTAGTTTATAATATTTAAAGCAAAAACATTTGCAAAAAACAGCCTAAACAGCAAAATTTAAAAACTTTTAATTAACTAATATGTTAAACTAAACTTCTAATTTGTTATAAACTGTCATCGCTTAGCACAAACCAATATTTATCATCACACGTTCTAGACCTGTATATACGTATACTACCCCTAGAGGTTCAACTGAACCGAAATAAGCAAGCTAGCAACATATTAAGAATATTCGAAAGTTGTTGAATTTTCCTGTCGCTTATTGTAAATTGTGACATGAATTGGTCCAAAAAGCTAAAAATGCCTATACAAAGTATTAGAGAGCTTGTCAAGCTAGGTCGTTAGATGGTCATAGAGTTATGTTTCGAATTTATCGTCAAATAGTGAAAGTAAAAGAAATGTCTAACAGTGTTAACAGTAACAGCAACACAATTGTGCTTCCTAACTTTCTTATGATAGCGTCAAACTTTCCTTTTTGAAAGCGACTATTTAATATTACCTTTTTAAATCACGAGATTTTTAGATTGTATTGTATAGTATAGTTGTATTGTATAGTGAACTGCCTCGTTGATCTAGCGGTTGGCGTATGCGACTGATGATTATGAGGTCTCTGGTTCGAATCCCGGGTCGGGCCAAAAAGTGTTATTGAGTTTTTCTAATTGTAGAAATGCTTGGAGTTTGGAAGTTGGGGTCTTAGTCACCCGTACCTCGGAGAGCACGTAAAAGCGTCGCTCCTGCGCCTGATTTCTCCCCGGTCGTGTCGGGTAAGCGAGAAAACAAAGAGACGGCACTTGTGTTTGCGCATACATTTGTGCACTATAATATCTCCTGCGTAGTTGGCTGGTCTCCGTTGAGATTGGCCGCCGTGGCCTTAATTAAGTGGCCGTGGCTGGGAGAACATCACTGCATAATTACTTAAGTTATGGCTATTAACGTCAATAATAATATTATCCCTAATTAAAATGTCAGAAGGGCGTTCACTGTTACTAAAAAAATTAATACCTTTTTGTCAATTTTCCGAACGTTTCCAATTAATTTAGCACGATATAGCTTCTATATTAACTATTGATTTATTGCGATTGGTTTTGAATTTAGAGGTGAATAGAAACATGAAATATTTATCCTGAAAAAGAAAATATGCAATGTACAAATAAAATTATTTTATTGTATAATCTCATCGCCTTTGATTTTGATCATTGGGACTTGTTACCCTGTCAATCCTCACTTGTTTGATCAGAGAGTATTTATCGTAAAACTTATTCATTGTAAGCTAATCATCTTTACTAAGGAGATGCCTATGTCTAGCAATGGACTGTTCAAGGATGTTGATTATGAAAGTTATTCTATCTAGCTGTTCAAAAATTTAATAAAATGAATTTGTATTTTCGTTGGTTCTCGTTCATTGCCTGTTCTCTTTCATGGGGATTGTTTTCATCTGAGGTACACACTTATTATGAAAACCTACATTACACACATCTATAGAAGAATATGTGGAAAATTAGATAAGTAGAAGAGTTTTCCTGAGAAGGTGGTCTTAGTGAATCGGTATGTGATTGTAGGAAAAAGTACGATAATTTTCTGATATTTGGCGATATCTACATCGTACTAATATTATAAATGCGAAAGTTAGTAAGTATGGATGGAAGGATGGATGCTTATTACTCTTTCACGCAAAAACTACTGAACGGATTTGGATGAAACGACAGTAATATAGCTAATACATCAGAATAACACATAGGCTACTATTTGCCGTGATAACCGACATACACGCGGGCGGAGCCGCGGGCAATAACTAGTATTATAATATATTCGAAATAAGAGTAGCTATTAAGTATATAGATATACTTAGATATTATAAATAAACATAATATATATGTATGATCCAATCATATAACCAATCCAATTCATGATCTATCGACCTGTACTTCCGTTACTTCACATAAAAGGTGAGAAAGTGAATTTGATTCTTGGCGAAATTAGTATAATATGTAGCTTTTATTATGTTTAGTAATGTATCACGTGAACCAATCAACACGTTCTTAGAAACAATCTTTTACTTTATTTTACTTCTATTAAAAACGAAAGCAATGGTTACTTTCAATTACTTTAACGACTTGCTATAACAATAAAAAGTAACCCCAAAATCTTCGGGTTTGGAGATACGACGGAATAAATTGAGACATTTGTTGTAAATTGTTAACATTCAGCTCTATTGTACTGTATTTGCCTTCAAACAACTCAATCAACGCTTATTTAAAAATCTGAGTTGCAGTTATACGTTAACCGGGCAGACAAATGCAAATTAATAATAATACTTAAGTTTCTGAGATACTAGCATGTTCTACTAAATAAACAGACTGTACAGATTTTTTATACATTATTGTAGTGAAAACTTGTTTAGGCGCGTTGAGCACTTTTTGGGAGAAAAAAATCATGGAAATTTCGACGGCTTCCTCGACGAGACAATTCAAAAGTTACTTATTTTCCACTTCTATCGGCAGTCCCCAAAGACTGACCCGCATTTTCATTTATTTAAACTTATACTGACCTGTTTAATTATGACTAGCCGTCGCCCAATAGTCGAAATTCGACCATATTTTTTGAAGTGAAAATTTCTTTAGCCGCGTTGAGCACTTTTTGGTATGGGAAAATCTTAGGAGTTCGCGTCACCGCGTCACCGAACATGCTGACGTCACAAAACTTCTTTGGCCGCGTTGAGCACTTTTTGGTAGGGGAAAATCTTATGCGTTCGCGTCACCACGTCACCGACATGATGATTTAATTAAAACATTATGAAATGACATGGCCAGTTTCAGTCTAGTTACTCAGTGGCATATAATTTAATGTACGCCTAATTATAAATAAATAAAAATAGAAATTAACATTCCATTACTATTTACATTTTCATACAACTTTAGAAAAGTTTTTAAACTTAAATACACA
The DNA here is from genome assembly GCA_949125395.1 of Diaphora mendica. Classification (NCBI taxonomy): domain Eukaryota; kingdom Metazoa; phylum Arthropoda; class Insecta; order Lepidoptera; family Erebidae; genus Diaphora; species Diaphora mendica. Next base: position 5,827,580 of record OX421312.1, on the reverse strand, counting down.
CATCAAAAGTGTCTAGGGATCAACATATGTGTCTAGGGATCAACATATATTTTTGCAATAACTTTTGTCCTGATTGATATTAATTAAAATTTTCTTTAAGGATTCATCAAATAAAGTGTTTTCGTTTGTCACAGTAACGATAAACCAAGTCACCTTTGCATTAATAAAGAAATTTGCCATTTTCCTAATAAAGGGATTTTTGACATTTGAACCACTAACATTAAAGTTCGAAAAAAAGACTGAAATAACAGTTTTCTTTAAAATTTTATTAGGTAACTTAAACAATTAATAATCCGTGTTTCTACCGCGAACACTAACAACACAAGAATCGGTTTGGCATACTCAAAATGAGTTCATCCAAATCACGCTGTGGAATGGCCGCCCATGTTCGTTGCAACAACAAAAAAAGGTCTTCTTGCGACTGGATACCCTCCATATTCGGCAGAGCTCTTCTCTGTAGCATATCCCATGCATGCTCAATCGGGTTCAAGTCTGGCGACTGAGCAGGCCAGGGCCAAAGCCACATCTCAATCTCAAGAAATCCGCATAAAAATGCTTGATCCCTAGACACTTTTGATGTGTGTAGTTGTTTTTCGTTTCTGGCGTACCGAGATAACGTGCCATTTTGGATAAAACTACTTTCCCTGTAAAGTTACAATATTAATGTTCCATCAGAGTAATATTAAAAATTATTCTGATTCTTTAATGATTATTCGTTATCGTAATCATAATTATATATATATTTTGTTGATTGAGTAATCAACAAAATATAGCATTTATATATATATATTTCATAGCATAGCATTGAATATTTTTACAAAACTTTTTTCTTGTTTATACAACGAAACGACATGACACATTCAACATTCGCCGTTTCTCGTTTGATTTTGAACTTATTGCGTTGTTTCTTGTTTGTAAACTGTGCGATAATCTTTTCTCCATATCGACTGCTAAAATATATGTTGATACCTAGACACATATGTTGATCCCTAGACACTTTTGATGTGTGTATTATTAAACTGTTTTTAAAGACTACGCTATGGGAGCTACCGGGAGGTTCATGACCAATTCACGTTTTTATTTAATTTCTAAGAAATCTAAAATCACTGAACTGTGTAAGTTTCAGAGCACACTAAATTGAAAACAAAGCAAAATTCGTTAATGTACATGAATATTTAGATGCTAGGCAGATTGCCTTAGGTAAGTTGTTTTTCGCCTTTCTAATTTTACACATTAATTTTATAAAACCCATTCTAAGTTATAAGTTTTCAGTTCTATCAGCAGTCGTTGTTTGTTTTTCTGTGCCAAATTTCATACTCACAGTTTTTGCTCCACGTATTATTATATAAATACTAGCTGATCCAGCAAACGTTGTTTTGCCATAAAAAAATTGGGTATAAAAAATAGATGTTGGTCGATTCTCAGACCTACCCGATATGCACACCAAATTTCATAAAAATCGGTCCATCCGTTCCAGAGGAGTACGGTAACTAACATTGTGATACGAGAATTTTATATATAAGATTGTGGTACAAAGAAATAACTAGAAAAACTCTATGTTCATAATTATTAAGCCGTATAAAGCCTTATGCGTTTGCCATCTCGTTGAGCAAACTTAATTACATGGCGTAGTTAAGGTAGGTTAAGCTTGTATTTGAGCCTGAATACACTTTCAGATCAGAATATTATAGTGCTTGAGAGATTCTAAAAGATTCTTCTATTTATATGGAACGTACACTTGTTACAGTTTTAAGATAAAGTAATATTTTAAACTTAGAAATTTTAAGTTTTTTTAACTATTGTGCGACGGTGACATACTATTTTTTTTTCATGATTTCTTTTGTAGAACACTTTTAATATCTTACGTCATATTTTACTTGTATTCTTATTAATTCTTCTATTGGAGTCAATGGTCTCGTGAAAAGTAGGTCTGAAAGAGGGCACATCTGACATATATTCATAATGCTAGCTTTTCCATACCAATATTATAAAATCGTAAGTTTTTTAATTTTTTTATTTATATACAATTCAGTTGTTAGCTATAAAACATCACAAAACCTGGGCAGATTTGTCTGGACGTTGAATCAATTTTGAGCAATCATTTTTTTTTTTTTAAAGACTCTACTCGCATTAGGAATAAACATCCTGTGTCGCGGGGGACTTTACAGACATACATGAAACGGGCACAATTGACACCCAAACTCAGAACAACAATTTGTGGATCACACAAAGTGTTGTCCCGTGTAGGATTTGAACCAACAACACTTGGCGAATTGGCAAGCGGCGTGGCGACCGCCTAAACCACTAGGCCAACCGTGCAGTGTTAACGTACATTCACTTAGAAACATCTCAAAACTAAAAACAATGTTTTTACAATAGTACCAACAATTCGCTTAAACTATTTACCAATAGGACACCGGTTATCGAACCGTTCGACGTATGTCCCGGCTGATGCTACGTGACTATATTATGAAGTTATGATATGTAGTGTAGATATGCAGAAGGAGTGATACACTATAAATAGGATTTTGCACTTCCATTTTCATTCTTTTCCATTTAAATCTGTTCAAGTCTTTCAAATTATAATTATGTTATGACGTTAAAGCATGGAAATAAAATGGTTTTTGTATTTATATTTATAGTTCTTGTCGGGTATTTTTAACCCCCGACCAAAAAGAGGGGTGTTATAAGTTTCACGTGTCTGTCTGTCTGTCTGTCTGTCTGTGGCACCGTAGCTCCCGAACGGATGAAGCGATTTCAATTTACTTTTTTTTGTATGAAAGGTGAGTTACGTGCGAGTTTTCTTTGTTTTGCGAGTGCGAGAGTTCTTAGACATGTTTCATGAAAATCGGTTAAGCCGTTTAAAAGTTATGGGGGTGAAAGTGGGGAAGAGTAACCGAATGTCTGAAAAATATCATCCAGTGGGGTCTCAAATGAAAGCGCATAACGTGTTTTTTACTTTTCAACGGGAACTCAGGTTATTATATCGGGGATTTTTTCAACATTTTGAGAATTTATAGTTATTATTAGTATCTTTATTAGAATGTCATTGATAAAAGTTCGCATTAAATATGTGATCATTCGTTGTCAAACTTACAATTAAGATGGAAGTTCGAGAAAATTTTGTTAGTTAACAATTGTTTAACTTGATGAAAAATTAACTTTAAGTAAAATTTCCAACGGGAAAAAATTATTTATAGTGTTCAGAATACACCATATTTTTTTCAAATTTAATAATAATAATTTAATACCTTAAACAAATTAATTAATGTGCCGTACTAGCTTTTGAAGCCGCGCGCGCAACCTAAAAATGTCGCGCGCAGACCTATTTTCAGCGTTAAATTAAAATTATAAATAATGGAGATAGAGTTCCGGGAGTTAGGAGTTTTTTATTGGACATTTCCTCCTCTTTCAGAATCTTATTTTTGAAATTTCTTAAATAGTTTATGAAATATTGGCAAAAAACGAAATGCCATTTTTTTCATCTTTAATTGTTTATAACTTTTACAATTTTTTATGTGCTAATACATGCTTTTGGCACATTTTTCTAGGCATCATTCCGGATCCAATGAGCCATCGCACATAATTTTAAGAGCAGTATCTCTATTTAGTACCATTTTCAACTTGTCGACTAGACTAAATGCACGATGCGAATTAGATTGGAAGTTCTTGCGGTGTGAGCTCGCACATTAGATGCGCGATGCGTTGCGAATTCGCAGTTTAGTGTGGGCACCCTAAAGTCTGATTACTTTTAATTTGCTATTTTGTGCATTTTATTTCATTTAAGATATTCTTGTAATGACGTTAACGCATACTATCAAGTGCTGTCATATTACATGTAAATACATAAACAAATACATATTTCGGACATCCAAAACACAACGCCATCTAGTCCCAAACTAAGCAGATCATGTATTGTGGGTACTAGACAACTGATTTACATACATATATACTCTTTTTTGTAAATACATACATATTATACATAGGAATCACCCAAACTCCGAAACAAATATTTGCAGCTCATACAAACATTTGGTCCGACCTGTAAATCGAACCCGAGACCTCAAGCACGTTTAATATATCGACTGAACATTAATGAACACCACTGAATGAACAGAGATATACAATTTTTTTTAGAAAACAATATTCTGACAATTATTTTACAGAACCAGAGAAAGTGTTTGTATAGCGCTTTACATTAAGATTTTTGGTTCGTTTATGTTTTTATCTTTTAAGCATTAAGTGACATAAATAAGCTTTAGTACATTTGTAATAAAAAAAAAACAAATTGTTTCGAAAGCTTATTTACATAAGAAGCTTACGTTTGCTAATATTGTAAACAAATATTTGGAGTAAGAATAGGAAAATAAGCTTATGTAAGAGTAGGTAATCTCTATTGAAATATGATATCATGCGGAAGTAAGACGTCAGGCTGTCCACACTTTATCTTCATATAATACGTGTGTAGTACCGAAGTTAGTCTACATCACACCTTTAGAATCTTTATTCTTAATATTATGGCTCTTTGACCATGTTTTTTTCCTACTAGTTTAATTAATCAACTCAGATCAAAAAAGGTAGATAACGCACGGCCTTGTTTTTGTTGATGCAATAAAAGGAGCGTAGTTCCAGGTAAACACACGCGTTAACGCAGTAACTATGCTATGCTACGCTACTTTTCGTCAGTATCGTACAAGTATCGACAACTTGTACCATACTGACGAGCTGATCTGAGTTAATCAAAAACTATTTAGGAATAACACTAGATTCCAATTCTAAATTACTTCATTTTTCGACTAACTGAGGATTCGGCCACAAACATATTTGGAAACCAACCAAAAAATATTTTTTGTTCAGTCAGTTTAAAAACATGGTTTGATATAATTGGTTGGGATTTATCCTGTGATACCTTACGTACAGAAATCTGTCTAGGCGTTATGTGATTGGTTTACCGTAGCCGGTATTGTAACCTAAGAAATCTAAATATAGATTTCTGTGATTGTAACATATATAAATATGCTGGAAATTTAGCATTTTAAAAATTACAGCTATTCTAGTGTCGATTCGGTCAAGTATCTGAATATATGTTTGTGTCCGAAGCGAGAGCAAGTGTAATATTCTCTCATTTCCTAACTGTACCAGTCTCGAAGTTTCATACAACAGAAATAAAAACAAATAACAATAAGACACTAGCATACAAGCACACCCCTTGTTATTGTCACTGAAACTTAAAAAGCCTTTGCTGAGCTCTCATCGCATTTGGTTCAAACTTTGGTTAATAAACAAGGCATCGTGTCGATTGACCCCATTATTTTATTAAAATTTTTCTACAAACATATTGCGTAAAGCGAATTTAATGCCACAGGCATTTCTTTGTTGCATCCAAAATTCTTATTATTTTATAAAAGTTTGTACACTCACACTTGACTATTTAGTAAAGAGTTAATAGACATTATTATGACTAGCTCTGCTGATAACGACACGCTAAAGGTTCGTCTAAAACGTGGAGTACCAAAACAAGGGTCTAGCTAGATGAATATCATTTAGCGGTGTTTTTAACTCTCTTATCTTCCTACAATCTGTCTGTATTGACATTTAGTTGGACTTTATGAATTTACATGGGCGCGCTTGGTTCCAAATCCAATGATTTGGCCAAATTTAGTGTTACATCTACTTTTTATTAGATCTTGGGGCGCACGTCTCTTTAATCTTTTGAAAGTAGTGCCGGATTCATTATCCATCAGGTTCCTTGCAAGTTGGTTTGAATGATTTTGTATACGCTTGTGATAGCTTTGTAATGAGTATGTGGCTTCCTCTTTTACGTTTGTTACGTTATCGTTTCAGATGTACCATGGGGCGTTGGTAATCATGCAAGGAATACTGGACTGAAACCGTTGCAGTATTTCTAGGTTTGAGTTTGAGGCTGTTCGCCAGAGTTGCACTCCGTATGACCAAATTGGTTTAATTACTACTTTGTAGAGCAAGAGCTTGTTTTCATAAGAAAGTTGAGATCTTCGGTTTAAAAGCCAGTACATCTTTCTCACCTGTTGGACAAGGGCTTTTCTTTTCGTGAAAATATGTTTTGTCCAAGTTAGTCGTCTGTCCAGATAAATGCCCAGATATCTCACGCTGTCTGAATGTGGGATCTTTACGTGGTTTAGTTCCGCTGCAGAGCGAGAGCGGTAAAATTTAATAATGGCATCTTAAATGTTAGTCGAGATAGAGACGTCATCTTGGTTTCTTATTATTGAAATTAAAAGTTTATAGTAATAGTAGTATCATTATCATCAGCTTAACACAGTGGACTGTTGGACATACACGATCGATAAGAGAGGCGTGCAGTAAAATAAACCACCGTTGTTAGACTAAGGTACAAAAATTATATTATACAATAATCAAATGCTATAGCCGGGCACTTCTTCAGATACAATTTAATAACTTGCAAATTAGATGCGGAGTTGAGAGGCTGATTATGTTTCAATTCCCGAAGGTTTATTGCGAACGTTTCAGTGTAAATGGAAAATTTTAAGCAAGTGGCTTAAATGTTTCATAAATTTATAAGGCAATGGTCGTCTTTGAATACGGTTAACTCTATATAAAATACCTTTTAAAAGTTTTGTAATATTAATTTATATATTATTTTGAAATAAATAAATGAACTATTTATTGAGGTTCATATAATAATGTTGGTTTGCATTTATCAGTGAACTCTGGGTGAAGTATGAGTAGAGTAAAAACAAATTGGTAGACTCGTGATTCACCTAGGTTCTTCACATGGGTGAATCACGGGGACTATTATCTATGATTCCGTGCTTCAACTCTGCGTTACGATATTTATACAGTGTCTTTATGGACATCATTAATTTGATATCTTTATGCAAAAAGTATGTGGACTTTAAAACACTCTGATGTACCTATATCATAAGTTTATTTTAATTTTTTCTTGTCTGCAATTTGAAAAAATCTGGTCTTTTTTAATCGTTAAAAAGACTTTAGATTTAGGGTAATTTTATACTTTCAAGTTACCTAAATCTACTTCGATTTATAAAGTAAAAGTTTCATATGATTTATGTTGTTCGCTATTTCATCCATAGGAGTAGTGCTAAAATAGCTATTTCTCTCTATTTCAAAACTATTTTATCTTCGCTAAATCAAGTAGAGCTAACGAACTGCACAAACAGATAGAAATTCTGAACTGCGAGGTACTCTAAAGCCTATTTAAACTTGGTTTATCACAATACGCAGCATTTACAAATTATTGGTTTGGTTCGGAAACAAAGGGTAGTCTGGGTGTAAGATTAAACTGGATCCGTAATGTGTTGAAGCAAATGCTTTACTTCCAATATAACGTTGTATTCGAACTTACCTTATATGTATTTATGTTTACTATTACAAATCTTGTAAATCACTAAATTTATTCGCTTGCGTGTAAGTTATTTTTTATGGTTTTACTTGGGAACATCATATTTATTCTACATCAAGATCCTTCTCTGTCGTCCGATAAACAAGCTTATCTTTTACATCAGGCATTCATTATTTATGTTATTTCAAGAAAAATACTATTGTAAGTCGTCGCTTATTTACATTATTATTTTTTATTTATTACATTCAAAAAAACAATTCAAGAATGTAATAACTATACTCATCTCTTTTTGCTTGCATTTTACAAAAATAATTTTTGCATAAATAAACTTTTTATACACATTTGCCAGCCACAAAAAGTTTCATATCCAGTAGTATTGTATGTATGTTTATTGCTACGGCAAACAATTTTTTTTAACAAACTAGGGATTCTAAACTTAATACAACACATAATATCTTAAATAAAAGAATTCGCAGTGCATTTATTTCGTAAACAATAAGGTTGAATTTCACTTACCTCTCCGAATTCGGTCAGGCCATTGACGGCCGGCGGTTCGTTCGATGAGTCGGCCCTGAAAGAAGGAATAAATGACGCACAAAGGAAAACAAAGAAAAAATACATGCGTTCGCTTTTGTTACTTCGCTGTGCTTTGGCTGTGGCATTCGTGAAACTAGGCTCTTTTAAATATAAATGTTTGGTTCTATACTACTGGTCCTATCTTTAAATACTCATTTACACATAGGCTCAATTTTAGTACATTGTATCTGAGACACATTGTTTTGAAGGGAGATGAAATCAAAAAGGTAAACACATTGATTAAAAACCTGTCAAAGACGGATTACCACTCAAAAATATGTGTTTATTAGTTTTTGTTTATAAAATCTCTCTAATCAGCATTATTAACTGCCTCGTTGGCGCAGTGGTAGCGTAAGCGACTGCTGTGCTTGAGGTCTCGGGTTCGATTCCCGGGTCGGACCGAAAGTTTGTATGATCTGCAAATATTTGTTTCGGAGTTTGGGTGTTTTCTATGTATAATATGTATGTATTCACAAAAAAAAGTATATATGTATTTATATCAGTTGTTCTAGTACTCATAACACAAGCTCTGCTTAGCTAGACGGCGTTGTGTGTTAGATGTCCGAAATATTTATTTATATTTATTGAAAAGGACTACAGACGCAATAAAGTGCATCTACATTATGTTAATCTATTCTCTAACGTTCTCTCTTCTAAAAAGGAGGAGGTTCTATGTTCCACTGCATGTATTTTTTTTATATTACAAATCGTGTAAGTTATTAGATTTTCAGATATGTTTTTAGGCCATTATAAGTATTGGCGGAAATGGAAATCCCAGTAGGTGTACGAGCGGATAGTACGATTTCTAGCTAAGCAAGGATGAAAATTGGATCTGGTTTATTTCCTACTGAATTTCTTTACATTTGTAAAAAGCCAGTCAACTAGATACTACATCTTAATGCCTAATGATCCCTATCTATCCACCACATTCCCACGTAAAACTAAGCTAGTTGAGTACATAGTTACATTATTCTCTTTTCGTGGTGTCCTTTTGAAGAGACCCTAGTTACCAAGATATTGAAGAGACAGTATTAGTAAAGTAGTCAAATAAAATAAAAAGACGTGTGGCACTCGGGGACTGCCGCGGTAAAGCTATTGCATAGCATTTTTTATCAACTTATGCAATTATATTTATTTATTTATTTTTTATTTATGCAGTTAGAGACAGACAGACAAAACAGTATGGGTTTGCGCAAGTATACTTGAACGTGTATATCCGGCTTAAGCAGCTGTTTGTGAGAAAGTATATAGGTGTATAGGTATCTATCATATCTTTATAATCCCACACTCACCGCATGTGCGCCCCGTAAGTGTACAGGTTGAAAAAAAAACTGCATAAATAAAAATCGGTCAGCACCATATGTTGAGCTGTATCGCAACTACGAGGTACACTAACGCCCTCTATTATTTTAATATTTTTTGAAAAATATGAAAAGAGAAACTGGCAAAATAAAAAAATAATAATATATATATATATAATTGCATAAGTTGATAAAAATTGCTATGCAATAGCTTTACTGCGGCATTCCCCGAGTGCCACACGTCTCTTTTTTCTTAACTTTTGACAGACTGAATATTTCAAAATCGGTGAAGTGATGAAAATACTCCTCAATAGTTTCTCGTCTCCAGAACTTCTTTAGCAAGACATCAATGAACTTCTAAATTTATACTAATGAACTTTCTTCATAAAACGGTAATTTCACAATTCAAAGAGTTTTGTTAATTTAATTGTCAATTTTATATTCGAACTCATTTTATTTTTATTTTTTATGTTAGGCCCTGCCAAAATGACTCTACTCTGACAGATTGAAAGCAGAATCATAAGAATAATACTGTACTCGCAGTATCAGGGTTTCTTGTTTATCTCTTATATATCTTCTATCTTGTATATCTTATTATATTTAAGGTATATGTATATGGTTGTGTATATTCCATTTCTGCGAATATTAGAAATACGACTGTAACACGTTTGCGCGATAAGCAAATGATGAATGAAGCACAGCTTCAGAGCACATCGTTCAGCCTCGAATGATTGATCTGCCTTGTTTGCGACTATCGCTCATTCTACGAGTGATGAATGCAATTTCGTTTTAGTGATGTATCTATACAGCTTTGTTATTTGCGAGTTAATATCAGAGTTTGAATAGCATAACACAAATATATACGATTGATGGTTTTAATACTTATTCTCTATTGATTGTTATGAAACAAAAAGTTATTAACAACTATAACACAGTTCAGCAAATCACAAGGATACCAATATAATATTTGACCGGAGCGAAGCGGCTTGACCTGATATACGCCTATCACTCCCTTGACAATGATGAATCACGTCTGAAATCAGTTTCGTTGTTAGTCGGCACAAATTGGTCGAAATTAATATAATAACTTTGATAACCAGCTAGGTCCGTTCAGCCATAAATCATTACGTATCCTATTTTACCCATCAAGACTGTGTTATTTCATACATGCATTTTCAGACTAAGCATAGACTTATTAAAGTGCCTACATTTTGCGAATCCACACAGTATATAAATGTGACAACTTTGGCCCTTATTTTTTTTATGAATGAAACATTGTCTTGTTTACCGTAATCGATTTAGTACAAAATTTATATTTTTCGTGCATATTGCAGTAAGCTCTTTCTGCGTTCTCTTAGAGGTCCCAAACCGTACCAGCCCGCTTTGCTACCCTATTACAAATATCCATAAGTAACCCTAAATACAACACTACAATCTTTTTTTGGGCAAGATCAGATTGTGGTGTGTGGCGAATCTGCCACGGATCTGTGCGTGTATGGCTATTCACGGATCTGCCTGGGCAGATCCGACGGGCAGATCTATGCGTATATGGCTAGCTATTATGTGCCCGGCTTAATAGGTGCCTCTTAGGGATATATGCATGCATTTTTACCCGACTACGATAAAGCCAAAGGAGGGTTATGATTTTGACAGGCTATGTATGTATGTATGTATGTATGTATGTATGTTCATTTGTTCCCTCATAGCTCCTCAACTACTTATTAGAACTGGACAAATGAGGTATCGTTAGAAGCGTCTTGATCGTCTGCTGGTTATAGGCTTGTGGGGGACAGGTGTGTTATGTCCCACCAACACAAAGGGAGGATCCTTCGACCAGGCGAGGTGATCATGCCTGGCGGGCCAACTTCCCAACGGTTGATGTTGGGATGTTGTATATATGTTAACTGGCGCGAGAACTTTCACTGTGCGATTCAGGATTGGTAGTTTCTTAGTTTCCTTCGTTACTCCGTAGTACGACGTATCTTCGGTAGATGGCGCTGTAGTATGTTATGTTATTGTTGCGCTGTATGTGGAGGCCGCCACATCACTCCCCTCCAAGACCGGAGGTCGATACATTATTGAGTCAGCTGTCTGTGCTCTGTTGTGGAGCTTGCCAGTGCCAGGAGTGAGTTCCAGTGAGTCGGAACTGAGTGCCGCAAGTTCCAGTGAGTCGGAACTGAACGCCGCTAGTCCCAGTGAGTCGGGGCTGAAGTCCGCTGATCTCAGTGAGTCGGGATTGAATGCGGTGCGCGTGCTGCGGTGAGGTCCCCAGTGAGTCGGGGTGGTTGCTGCGTAGTGGCTGACTGCTGCATAGACGGGAGAGATATGCTCTGCTTACATGAACCATAGCTGCAGTGTGCTGTGCCTAGACGCTGATGAGGCCGTAGGGATATCCAGGCTGGAGCGGTCGCTTCCTGCGTGTGGTGTATCCCTGTTGAGGCCGAGTTTGCTGGCTGGCTGTGAGACTTGCTGTGGGAAGTGTGGGAGTGAACATGATGGTGGCGTGCTGATGCTGCATCGAAGGCTGCGTCCAATCACGTCGGGGTCACCACTGTGGGGGACAGGTGTGTTATGTCCCACCAACACAAAGGGAGGATCCTCCGACCAGGCGAGGTGATCATGCCTGGCGGGCCAACTGCCCAACGGTTGATGTTGGGTAGTATATATATGTTAACTGGCGCGAGAACTTTCACTGTGCGATTCAGGATTGGTAGTTTCTTAGTTTCCTTCGTTACTCCGTAGTTCGACGTATCTTCAGTAGATGGCGCTTTAGTATGTTATGTTATTGTTGCGCTGTATGTGGAGGCCGCCACAGGCTATATGACGTGTCGCTGAATCGAATGTGGCGCCCTCTAGCCGACATAAAGTAATGAATTAAAAAAATAATTTGAGATAAATATGCCGTGTTTGGTATCATTGGAAAGGGCGTTACTTGTACATTTCAAATATTTATATATATTATATATGAATAATGTCACCATAACATTTTAAATAAAAAAAAAGTAATATCTAAAATCTACGGCTTTTGAAACTTGTTTCATACTTTTATAGCGTCGTTTTTTGTCGTAGTTGGGTTTTAGATTTTACTTTTTTTTTGTTTGTTTCTCTCAGATTCAAATAATTGATATTATGTGACACAAATTAGAATTTATTAACTGCAATGCCTAAGTTTACTTTCAATTTATCATATATAATCAGACAATTTCAATCAAACGGGCAGCTTATACCTACAAGTGTATTTATTTTGTAATTTCATTTTGCAATCTTAAAAATACCTACAAATTATGAAACTGGAAACTAATAACTGTACCTCACATCAAGCTAAGTTAGCGGCAAACTTATTACTTTAGTGGTCGTATCAGTTTTCTGTTGTGCATCGATGCAGATTAATAATTAATTAGTGTATTAAATCAAGTTTACGTACATGTAGTTATTTACTGCTTTAAGTAACTTCTTTGATTTAGGAGGCTTTAGGAGCTCTATGTGTAGTGTAATTTTATTCTTGTCTAAATAATTTACCTAGTGTAGGTGCAGCTTATTATCAACTAGATGACCCCCGCAACCTTATCTGCGTTTCCTATTGCCCGTAGTGTGATGTTATATTGCGTGAAAAAAAGAAAAATTCTTTCATACATCGTTTTCGTAGAACTTTAAAAGTTTATGCAGCGCACGCATGGAAAGTCTCAAAAGGAACAATTTTCCCCCGTTTTTGCAATATATTTCACTGATACTCCGCTCCTTTTAGTCGTAACGTGATGATATAATAGCCTATAGTCTTCTTCGATGACTGGTTTATCTAACAGTGAAATCATTCTCACTTTTAGGTAGCCCAGTTATCGACTGTTTTCAAAAGGAACCGGTACTTTCTGAGATTAGCACATTCAACCAAACAGACTCTTCATGTTTATAATATTAGTATAGATTTCAGGCAAAATAGAGTGATAAAATAAGTACCTAATTTATTTTAAATTCAGCCTAATTAATTTTTAGAAACCAATTTTTTTCATTCTTATATCTACACTATTATCTACACTGTTATATAAAGAGGTAAAGTTTGTGCGTTTGTGAGTTTGTGACGTTGTAGGGGGTAATCTCTGGATCTACTGAACCGATTTTGAAAATTATTTTACCAATAGAAGGCTACGTTATTGGTGAGTGACATAGGATATAATATAATAACCCAAAAAGTGGAAAGACATTTTCGTGATAGCCGGATTTGCAAAGTAAGTCGGAGAAAAAAATGTTTACCGCCCAACGAAGTAGGCACGGGTCAGCTAGGGTACCTTATCAGTTATTTTCGTAAACAGTATTTTTTTAGTTTAATTTAGATTAGGTTTTAGTTCATCCGATTATCCGAAACGTCAAACTGTGCATCGAGAAACATGGCAGTTTGGGTGGAATCTGTGGACGGTGCATGTACCTAAATGACGGCGCGACTAAGACGATATAATCACGTCGTTAACAGATAAATAATCAGTATTTATCTGTTAACGACGTGATTATTTCGTCTTAGTTTAATCATAGCTTCATTTAATAATTGTGGTTTAATTTTAGTCGATTCTGTAAGCAATATTAAGTGTTACTAAAATAAAAGCGGGTAACCGACCGTCAATGGTAGGTGTCACCACTAGTAATGGCGAGCGGCCGGTATAAAAATGAGCTGCCGCACGAGGTGCAGAGGTGTTAACCTATTGGCTCTTAACATATTAATTCGTTTTTCTTTCTGCAAAAAATCGAAGTTTTATTTTCCCGGTCAGACTATCATATACTTGGGTAACACTTCAAGTGCAACATGTTGCTAAGAAAGTAGCCTTAAGACAGAAATCACTTTGTAAAAGAAGGAAATCTAACCATATCGGAAGCACCTCGTAACGTTGGGTACCGTAACTAAATAACGGTGATGGTTTTAGTACTAAGTGTCGGACCGTAATGGGTAAGGAGATATAGTCTAGAGACGAGGGGAAAAGCACTTTCCCTGAGGTGTCTGCGATGCAATTCTCCTTTGAAATATGAACGTAACTTTCACTTTCAACAGCTACATATTATCTTATTTTTAGACGATGTGGCGTTAAAAGCAAAGTTATAGTTTTAAAAGTAACAACTCTTGTGAGTGGTACTCGTATAATAATAGTTATAGGTATGGTTTTATTCACTCTTGTGTAAAATTCATTATAATATTCACCTGATGTACGATGATATTCTCGAACGAAGAAATGATCTCTGAAGTTCAAGACGAATTGACAATACACATTAATTAATACTTTAAGGTTCACACCTTTATAGCATTGTCATCCAAACAACATGAACATACAAAATTACACGTCAATGAGAATTTACTTAATTTTTAGTAAGTTAGTTACAAATAAAGCTAATAAAATTATGTTAAAAATAACTGTACAGTGAAATGGCAATATTATTTTTCAGAAATAAAAGCGCAGTAACAGTAAATACATTTTTACAAAAAATACTCGCTGCCGGGGAGAGATTACAGGCGTTCAATCTTCATCCGGGAACCATAAATCCGAATAGAAATATTACTATTGACATTTGAAAACGAATAAATATCGGATCTAGTCCCTATACCGTAGTAAATTAACTTAACGATGTCAACGACATTTGCACTTATATTTATTGGTAGGAGTTTGCGAGTTGTTCTCGAATTAATGTGGATTAGACTAATAGATGTTACCCCCCTTACTCCTGACCTGGTGCTGGCTGACGGGCGCTCCTAGGGGTCCCCGTCCCTCGGAGCTCGACCTCGCTAGTACAGGTAGTTACACATTGCAAGACCCGGGCGTAACTAGCAAGTTGCCACGACCTCGTTAGGTATGCCCAACCGGACTGACACCCCGGAAATATCAATAGGCCCATGGGCCCAACCCAGTGACCCGTCTGCTGTTGCAGGCGGCGCGGAAAACCACTGTGACAGGCCGTAGACCTAGAGAAGTCACCCCGAGACCCCTAGCTCGGGTCCGCGAGAAGAACCTGATGATGATGTTATTGTTTGCATAGATTAATAACTTTATAAGCAATTGCATTTATCCCCTTGTATATAATATAATATTATAGAGATTAACGAAATTCTTTTTGCTAAATCTAAGTAAATCACAACACAAGTGGGTAACTAAAATCAGCTATTTGTGTTAGTATGCCTCGTCTCTATATATTGTATTCTGAGATCATAGCTAAGGTTACAGTTGAAAAATTTGATGTTTTGGATTTTTATAAGGTTTTAAATATGAAACTTATATTTACAGAAATTCACAAATACAATTATCGTAAAAACAAAATATTTTAAGCTGAGTACGTAAAATGCAGGCCCAAATGTATATATTAAATCGAGCTTTATCAATTACGAGTACCTACTTTACCCGAAGCGTTCAATCTCTTTAATATGTTCTACGTTGTACTCATACATCCCTATTCCACATTCGAGAGAGTGCTCGATCTATCCGCGTGTAGATCGTCTTGTCGTGAGGGAGTATAACTCAATTGTCATGTTAACATCTATCTTGTGATGTAGACAGAGAGACGGAACAACAGTTACCGTAATTACAATGTTGTGTACGAGGAAATCACGACGATAATGGCCGTGTATAATATATTCGTGTGCAAACAGTTTGCTTAAAGTCAACTTGATGCGACTGTTTCATCAAGCTGTTCTTAAACTTGAATTTTTGAATGAGATTCATTGCGATAGATGAAATATGAAAGTGGGAAAAAATAACGAGTGTTTCTGTTATATGTTGAATTTTAATAAAAAATTATTTTAACAACTTGTATGATAGTATAATTTGATCAATGTAGTATTTTTTTTAAATCTAAGCTTGTCCACTCTCTAACTAGATACTTTGCTTTCTATATTTATTTATTTTATTACCGTATTTATTTTATTTTGTAATTGTCTAAACTACATCCAAAAATTGAGAGTTCATATATAAAAAAAAAACACTGAACCTAGTTGAGATGTTCCCCATCCTTTTATAGATAACACTTTGATGAAATTTAGTATATGCCACTTACATGCCATATTTCCATTCTTGCTCTTGTCTCCGTTCCAGTTGTCAGGCACTAATATGTCAGGTGATATCAGAAATTTTGAGCAAAAGCAATATAACAGTGAAACTAAGGTTTCATAGTAAAAGCCAAAAAATAGCAATAATGGCGACTCTCGAAACACTCTCTGCTACTTTTCGGAAACAAATTCCACGATTTCAGGCTTATTAAAATTAAAGTTGCATGTTAAATAAGTGTCAAAAGCAATCGCTATGCAAATAACTTTATCAAAAACTTGTAAGGCGGATATAGGATTTTATGAAATTTCTTTAAACACAAAGTTAGCTGTATACAGTACTTAAAAAGTAACAGGGCGAGGCAAGGCGCACACAGGGCCCTAAATCTGTAGGATCTTAACTTTACATTAAAAACTCTCGTAAGCGCTACAAAGAGAATACCGAAATTAAATTGACCAAAACCACACTTTATTTTACCAAAACTGAGATTCATGGAATTGGATAAGACTATTCAGTAAGGCCTAAGATTAAAACCTCCATCAACTTTACGAAAAAAATGATTCATAAAGCAGTATTTAATTAACGTAGAAGAAGAAAGAAAAAAAATGTAAGAAATAGAAATACCTACATCACCTTTATTGTGTTCTAATGAAACAGAGTGCCGTAAGCAACGACACAAATTGAGTATTTCAACGTTAAACTTATCTCATTTAGGGCGCCATGTAAAACAAAGTTTCTGTAACAACTGGCCTAAATTTACATCAATAGTGATCGGACACACGATTTCACCTTTTCAACATTCAAATTCACGAGTTGGTGTCGTTACGAGTTGAGCTATCGTCGGTTCATTTATTCCCCTTTTCGCTTTGAGCAGACAATACATTTTTTTGACAAAGTTCCATTTTATTCGGTACTCCCAAATGAGTTGCCATTTCATTCATACCGGAGAAATATCCATATAAATAGACTTGACACACATAAAATCAGGGTTTTTGTGCCTTGAGGGGTTGGAAGCTAAGTGAAATCATACGTCGATCGATTGACGTGGGTTGCGATGCGATGTAACTTCCCAGGCTCTGAGACTAGGGGCTTTGTGACATTGGAAGCCCTTGCAACATCTTCAATAATGCCTAACATATGGTAATTTTGCTTGTGTAAAACAAATTGTGATAATTTTAAATATATCTTTTAGTTTTGTTAGTATAGACGGAATAAAACGCCACGCAAGCATATCTAAGATAAACCCATGCTACAAAAATCATCATGCCATTTAATTCTTTTTATGCATACAGTTTTTATTATTCACAAGATATAAAAAGGAGACTATAAATATTTGTGTTATATAATTTGGAGCGGAAACAATAAACGTGTTTCCTTTCCTTCATGGAAACAATGACATGACGCCCCTCTACATCAACCGTAAGATTCGTGCGGATAAGCATTTTGTCCTATTACTTCCAGATGGCTGATAGTGTACCCTGCGACGGACGTTGACTACTTTGAAACCTTTGGCTATTCGTAATGAGTAGATAATTTATTTTTCTAAAGAATGTTGCTACCTATATTATTCCTTAAAACTTAAATACATTAGGTACAGAAAAAAAAACTAGAAGGGGAAACTACATACATATATTCATGTATTGCCAGATTTTGTCACCGTGATATGAATCCACAACAGTACTAATTGGAAATTAAGTGAAGTTCTTCACCAAATTTCTGTCCAATTAAACACGTTTACATACTAAATTGACCTGTGAAAACACTGTCGGTCTCACTGTGGTACGTTAAAAGCAAATCGGTGTAATAGATGCCAGTATCGTATTTATTTACATATTGTTCATTAATTTACTCTGGCCATGTGACATTAAATGGAAATGTTCGGCCATTTTACATATCCCCACTAAAATATCCACTCTAATAAGGATACTTGTACCTTTTTTCCAATTATCGCTATCGGTAGGGATTGAAATATTAGACCTTGTACTCCTACTAGGTATAAAAAATTCAGGACTTTCTTTTTATCATTAATAAGTTGTTCCTATGCATGTTTCTTAAATATGTATATACTAGCTGTGCCCGCGACTTTGTCTGCGTGGAACAGTGACTTTGGGTAGCAGTTTTAATTATTAAGGCTAATATTATTTTAAAAATAAGAACACGTTTCACTGTTAAAAACATATTTAAGTATTTATATAAGTACAAAAAAAAAAATTGTTTTGTATGAGCTTATTTCGACATTCGACATGGCCAAGGCTTTCAACCTGTTCTTGCACCGTTCGCTTCTCTCCTAGGTCTAAGCATTCCGTCTGCCTCCTAGACTCTGTCTCTAGATTGACGCTTTTCTTCATCAGCGCCTTCGCATTAGGGTTCTTTGCGACGGAAGGCGCGGCCTCTGTTTTTCTGGAGGTAAACGCTAGCGTACCTCAGGGTTCAGTCCTGTCGCCCAAGATGTTTCTTCTGCATGTCAATGACATATTAGCCCTTGGCAAACATTGCTATACAGACGATAGCACAGGGCATGGGCGATATTAAGGATACCCTGCAGCTAAGATGGTAGACGTTGAGGAAAATGGATAGGAGGTTGTCGCTGAGCTCGACCGGGTTTTGAACCGTATTTAACAATGGGGTGATGAGAATATGGTCGAGTTCAACGTTAAGAAAACACAGGTGTGCCCGGTTTCTACCAAAAATTCTCCGTTTCTTCTCCTCCCCACTTTTCAGAGCACTCAACTGCCACTACGGGATAAGCTCGGTGTCCTGGGCATGGATATTTGCCGAGACCTCAACCCACGGGAGTACATCGAGGGCACCACTAAAGCTGCCTGAACAAGGTGAGACGGTTTTTCGCGCCCGAGCATTTGCGTCTCCTTTATAAGACCCAGGTTCGCTCGTCCGTACTGTTCTCATCTTTGTGATGGATCCAGGCAGTATTTACTTAATTTTCTCGATCTTTTGCAGCGGCAAGCAGTCCGCATTATGAACAGTCCCGATACTACAGAGTACCTTGAGCCTCTGCAGTTGCGGAGAGATATCGCCTCTATGGCAGTCCTCTACCGCTTTACCATGGAGAATGTTCTGAAGCATTCTTCTAACTGATCCCACCTTCTCCCTTCCTCTACAGAACAACACGTGCTGGTCTTGGAAGTCACCGCCTCAGTCTTAGAAATACGCTCTCGAACCAAACGGTTTGGTTCTGCATTGTCTGCTTTCGCAGCGAGTATGGTTGCCTCCACTGTTGGATTCTGCTTGAGTTTTCCCTCAGTCTGAGCAAATTCTCAATTTTTACAATTTTAAAATACTACGTTTTTGATTTGCCATCTTTTGCCAAAATTTAGTGATTTAGCTGATTTGATACACGCGATTATACTGCCCATTTGAAAAACATGTTTTTTTCTAAATGAACTGCAACTTTAACCGTGTCTTTGGACTTTGATAATTGTTATTGCAAATGTTGTTTTCAGCGGAAACTGCATTCTTTTAAATTGAAATTGCAAATAAGTTTGAATTATTGGAATACGGGGAATTAAAACATTTTCTTTCACAATGTATGTAATGTAATGTACCCCAGATGTGTATTTTGTAGCCGTGTACCATTACATATCTTTGGCGCTCAAGATTTCTTATTAATAGGACTGGAACATTAACTTTCAGTCTTAACTTATGGGAAGGCGCTCCTGATAATTCTAAAGAGTTGAGAAACTTTATGCATAAGCTATGATTTGACTGGTTCAGTTTCCCTTGCATTGTTTCCTGAGAGGTATTCGATAACATCTTCCTCCACGTCTGACAAGATCCGTTCGTTTATTTGATAACTGTCTCATTGGTCGGCGTCTCAGTGTAATCATGTCTTTATTGTCATTTGGCATACAATCTTCTCCTATTTTTAGAAGAGCATTTGCATATTGACACTGCTCATAAATCATTGTGAAGTTGTACTCGCATAATTGTAGTAAGACAAAACTTTTTAACATGTACCCATAATACACATGTTTCATACAGGCATTTATTTCATCTTCCGGCGTACCCCTTTTGCTTTTATTTGTGTTTCAATCTCCCCGGATACTTTTCTTTCGGATTTTTTCACGAAGAAAATTATTTGAATAAACAAAAAATCATGTAAACAAATCGAATCCTAGTAAATAATAACGAATTTGTAGTGGCAAAACTCAACATCCGCATGCGGCACAGTCGTCTGCCCTCACTTGTCTGCCCGTTCGGGTAAGCACACTTAGGCATATTGTGATAACTCAGTAAATGTTACATCTGAATAGCTCTAATATTTTGTCTCCTGTCCCAAACTCATGAAGCATTTTCGCAAACCTTGCATATTTCCATACAAACTTTCATCCCCTATTGCTATTTTACCCCCTTGATCTTAATTTTTTTACAAAATTTAAATGACATTTTTATTTATATGTAATCAACAGCCTAAAAAATAAATTTTAAGATTTTAGCTTAAAATGACGATACTTCTGTTGATATTTTTGAAGTTTAGAAACACTGTATTGTAATTTGTCTTATTTTTTTCTATTAATATAGTGAACATACAAATCATATTTATGAATGTATGTATTAATCTTAGATTATTATATTAATTTAAGTCTTTGTTGAAAAAGTGAAATATTTTTAATGAATATGACATCCTTGTTTACTCGTTGCCAAGACGCCCGGTGTCACCAAGGTAACGCGCAGGCGTGTGGCGAGTGAACCACCACTCTTCTATACAATCTTTCATCCCCCCTTAAAACCCCTTATTACCTTTTTTCGCAATAAAAAGTAGCCTATGTCCTTTCTCAGGCTCTAGACTGTCTGTGTACCAAATTTCATTGTAATCAGTGCAGCGGTTTGGCCGTGAACGCAAGACAGACAGACAGAGTTACTTTCGCATTTATAATATAAAACAAATAAGTATGGAAAGTAAGGATATATATATATATATATATATATATATATATAATACAACATTTTATATCGTCACTATCTTCACTTTCTATTATGAAATGTATCAATGTAACAATTGAATGAACTATATTTATCAAACAAATATATTCATGTAGTAAATAAATGTACCGCCTGTAACATAACATCGCATCTAATCTAACACGGAAAGTACTATCGAACGTACTGCGATGATGTACACTATCTACACCGCTAAAGTACTTGTTGGATTTCAATGCTTTGTGATACTGATTTCAGTCGCGTATATTTGACACAAGAAGATAACGTCAATACAGTTTACGCATCGCTTATTCAAATGCGAATATGATTGGAAAATACTATGCGGGTTCTCCCAGTAGCTTTTCGAAAGAATATTATTATTTTTCATTTTAATTACCACTACACAAGGGCGGATCCAGGGGGGAGGGTCACGGGGGTCATAACCCCCCCTTGTACTGTGTCCATGACCTAAATTAAATTGTCAAACATAATGTTCTTTATATTTTTTGTCACAGTATAGATTTTAATCATACACAATATAGATTTTGATCGTGGCTAAGAGCTTCAATGGTTGAAGAATGTCTAACCGGACTGTCACTTCTCCATATCCATAAAAACGTATCTATTGAAGTAGCAAAAGAAATGATAACGCGTTTTGGGAGAAGACGTGAAAGAAAAATTGATTTACTTATTTAAATATAGGTTTTTTTAAGTATAGTACTTCTAAACCCATGTACGATGGCCCAATCAAGAGGGTAAGGATTTTTATGTGATAAACGAGCAGATGGATTGCCTGATAGTAAGTGATTACCGCTACAAGTGCGTTGCCGGCCTTTCATAAAGTAGTATCTACGTTCTTTTCTTGAAAGTTTGAAGGTCGTAGTGGTTCTGGAATACCGCAGGCGACAGCAGGTTAAATATTGCAGATTAATAGATTAATAGTGTTCTACTGACAGTACACAACATTTGAAATTTGACGTAATTTAATCATAAGTATCGTTTATTCACAAAGTACACAGCTAAGTATATACGAGGTACCGACACTACAGCAGACCATAAGTATAAAGTCTTTTCATAATAAAGTTAAACATTATTACCATCATTACTTTGTTCTCAAACCAACATAAAATTATAAAATTACTAGTTATTTAACTTAATAAACTATTTTCCAATCTTTTGTAAAATATTGGAAGGATGATTAGGTCTGGGACAACCTTTCCTCAAAAAAAGATACTTTGTTAACTTTAAACGAATTTGTTTCAAGATCCACACTTTTAATTGTGAACCTTCCTTTGTTACGCAAAATTGAATTTTTGGCAATTTCCTTGGGGCAAAGTCGTGTGAAAATATAAAAGACGTATAAATGGGTTTGAACCACCTGATTGTCCAAAGAAATAATAAACAACTCTTCACAGAAAGTTGTTAAATTTCAGGGCTACAAAGTACCCGGAGTGAACGAGGATTTTAGGCAAATTTGACATTTTTGTATGATGCTTCTTTTATTAACAAAGTGTACTAAGTAATTTACAATGAATGATATTTTATTTAAAATGAAATTAAGAAAGTGACGTACCTTTTTTTGTAATGCGCAAAAATGTGATCTTCATTGCATTTGTTTATAGTGCAGTGCTTTCTTGAACTACATGTAGGAAATTTATTAAAAATAGTTTTTTTTTTTAATTAATGGCAAAATCCGCGTGCTCGAAAATTTTTAACTTAAAGAAACACCCACACCGGTCTCATTCCGAGGACAGATACACCGCATATTACAAAAGCCCTTACAGCCTCGGCCCTAACACCAAGACGGATGGGTGGAACCAAAGCATTTAGTGTGAGGAGTACAAATGCGACGTTCGTTTGTACCAGCAGTTGTGTACCTACATTTACATGTATTTCGTCAAGACTAGGGTGAGGATACATTAGATAAACAACAGTCTCAGAACTTATTTTTGGAGTATGACTTCATAATTCTATTTAACTGAAAAAAGTGCATAGTCAGCTGCTAATAGTGTTATCTCACTTATTGCTTTATTAAGTAAATAATAATCGGTGTTGTTTAAAATGTCAAAGCACTTTTAATTTATACTGGTTATTAATTGGGGCCATCATCTACAGATGGACTGCAAGATGGTATTCAATCAAATAATTTTTTTTTTTAAATCGTTAAAATATCTTATTTGTTTTATTAAACGCTCCGCTTATTATTGTGAACTTTGCATGAGAAACTGACATTTGTTGCGGGTAACAAATGCTTTTCGTGTACTGAGAACCAAAGCAAATGTCTATGCTTCCCAAAGATTAACGTGTGAAGGGTCGGGGTAATTCCCTTCTAATTTATTGTGAAACAGTAAGTTAGTCGTAAATGTGGAACTATTGCTACGGTTTAGTTCTTTAATATGATTTTGAGACACGTTAAGCTCTTCTAGAACTGTGATCTAACTAAAGTGATGTCTCTTTCTTTTTAAATACCGTTTCACTGACGTCGTATTTAATAATGGACAAGATCCATATTTAACTTTCTTGACTATAGTATTGGGCTAGACTAACAACTGTAACACAATGTTTACTAGGGCAGGTATTAATCTATAATGTATTGAATATAATTTACATTAATAAAAAATATAATATTTTTACTTAAAAATTAAGTATTAATTTTTAATTAAATAAATAGATAAATTATAATATATAGATAAAATAGATAATAGATAAATTACATCTTTATTACATAATATAGAAACCTATGTACATAACCATAATTTATAAAAAAAATAACAATATTTACATACAAGCGTCAAAAAACTCCACATCTTCGCCTACTGGTAGCGTTCCCAAAAGACTGGCAGCATTACCACGTTGAATGGCAATGCTGATTCTCTGTGCTAGAAAAAGGCCGGCCTTCTGGTCGCGAGAAGCGTCAATCAGTTGCTCGGCTAGTTGTTTAAACATAGCGCGAGCACTCGGACCCCATGAACCTAGCGTATAGATAAATAAATAAATAAATAAAATACAAATTAAATAAAAAGTAATTAACTAATAAATAAAATTAGTAAAAAAAATATTTAAAAAATGAAATGTTATTAAACAAATATGAGAGAGAAAAAGAATATTCTACTACCAATATGCAATTCCATTTTTAGATGATGAAATAGTTGCTTCAAACAAATTACTTGCTGTCTACTCGTATTTAAAAGATATTTCGTTTGAAAAAAAATCTAATTTGAATTTAGATGACCTAGTAAACAAGATGATAGCTCTGTGTGCTTATCTGTTGTAATTTCCTAGCTTTTATCTGATTCTTCATGTGGATGCATATGTGTTTAGTCGATTTACTAAAAATGTTATTCTAAGTTTATCAAATCAGGTAAATTGGGTGAAAGATATCCGTATATCTCTTTCTGAGAATCGGTTGCATAGCTTTAGCGTGAAAGTGTAAAAATAACAAATAAACAAAGAAGAAAAAAGAAATATAGATATTAATTCTTTATAGGTATTCGTCACCATATGCTTTCTTGATACCTTATTTAATATTATTAATTAATAGTTGTTGCCCGCGGCGCCGCTCGCGTGTATTTCGGTTATCGCGGCAAATAGTAGCCTATGTGTCATCCAAATCCATTCAGCAGTTTTTGCGTAAAAGAGTAACAAACATCCATCCATCAATACTTATAAACTTTCGCGTTTATAATATTAGTATAGATACGCTTCCATGAATTCCAGTTTTTCTTTTGTTAAATTTTCAAGTTTGGATTTATTGGTATAAAAAAAACCGTCGGTGATTTCTTACAAATATTCTTATACTAGTTTTTGCTCGCGGCCACGCCCGCGTATATGTCGGTTATCGCGGTAAATAGTAGCCTATGTGTCATTCTGATGTATAAGCTATATTATTGTAAAGTTTCATCCAAATCCGATCAGTAGTTTTGCTTTGTTTTGTTTGCGTGTAAATGATTGTTATACTCGTAGGATATTAGGTTTATAGAATCTTTATTCTCATAAGAACAATTTAGTTCACTTACTTGAGAAAACAATGTCTTTAAGTTACATTTAGTGTCATCTTGTGACGAAGCATGCGTATACTATTCATATTACAAAACATAAATACACAGGTAGGTACAACATAAAAAGGTGAAGTAATCAGAAACAAAATATAACAACAACAAAAAATTGCTAAACAAAAATAAACAGCATATAACTATATTAAGTAGATACAAATTATTCATTCGTTTTGTTGAAACAATTGGAACGAAAACACAACGACTGGCCAGCCAATATCACTAGGACACAGTAATAATAATGTCATCAAATTGTTGTTTTAAAAATATTGGAATTCAATTATTATTATATAAATTATATTAAGTGTGATCGTAATGGCTAGTAAATATGCAGGTGTGCAAGTGTTTCGTCGAAATATAGTCAGGGAGACTGCTTGTGTGTGAGTAATAATGTGATATTTTTGAATTTTTATTTTTTATAGACCGACAACTTTTTTGAGTTAAATATACATTAATAGTTATTTTAGTTATTTTTTTTTAGATAAAGAAATCTTTGAGTGTTCAATTCTATTTAATAGGAATTTTTCGGGAAATAAAATTCCTAGTTTTACGTTTAAATATATGAATACTTTTGGATTATTTTATTTCACCTGGGAGTTTGTTGTATAACTAGAGTCCTTCGTATAAAATATTTTTTTTGCCATAGTGTTCTGTTCTAGGAGGCCGAAAGTTTATTTTATCATTATTTCTGAGATTATATTGTAGGGTCTTTTTTGTTAGGGTAATATTTGTTTGAATGGTGTTGTCTAATATCTTTTTTACTAAAATACAAGTATAGTAGGTGTAAAGCTGATGAATGCTGAGAAATTTTGTGTTATCATATAATTCTTTAGTGGGTGTTAGAAAGTCAAGGCCATATAATCGTTTGCTAACTTTGTTTTGAGTTATTTGTAAGTCTTTAAGGGTAGTCTTTGGAGCTGATCCCCAAATCTCGATCAGATATTCAATTTGAGGTTTTACTAGCGAGTTGTAGATGACGGGTTTCACAGCAGGTGGTAAACAATTGCCAATTTTGCGAAGTGCACCAGATAAAGATATCAGCTTGGTTCTCACGCGGCTAATATGCGGCTTCCAATACAGTTTGTCATCTAACAGTAGACCTAAATATTTTTCGCCATCAGAGTGATTAATAATGTTGTTGTTTACTTTAAGAGGAGCATGAGGTGGTATGTTTTTATTTTTAGCTGTAAATATCATATAAGAGGTTTTAGATGTGTTAATGGTAAGTAAGTTATGTAGAAACCATTCATTGATTAGGTGTAGGTCCTGTTGTGCCTGGTTAGTAATACTGTGTATAGATCTACCAAAATAAAATAAACTGGTATCATCTGCATAGAGTGTTAAATAGCCTGTTAGTCCTATTTGATTAATATTGTTAACGTAGATAAGGAATAACAAAGGTCCAAGGACAGATCCCTGGGGCACCCCACATGTAATCTTTTGCGGAATACTTTCATGACAACCAATTTTGACAATTTGAATTCTGTTTGCCAGGTATGACTCAAACAAATTATAAGCTGCTCCAGTGATACCCAGATTCTTTAGTTTTTGAAGGAGCTTAGAATGACTGACAGTGTCAAAAGCTTTTTTCAAATCTATAAAAATACCTAAACATATATGTATCTTTTTCGTCAATACTGGTTTTTATTTTGGTAACAAGGTCAATTGCAGCAGATAAGGTATTATAAGGTAGATATTAAGGTAGGTATTATAAGGTAGGTATTAAGGTAGATATTCATATAATATTTCGAAAATATTGAAGTTAACATTGCGTGTGTTGCTTCATCCCCTATAACAATTGTACCTACTCTAAAAAAATGTGCACATCAAAGCGCCTGTTGATTGTGGCTACTTTTATGGCTTTGACGCGGCCAGTGCCGTGTGCATATTAAATCGCCAGCCAAAGTAATAAACTCTGAATGAGTAACAATATTACTCAGTACTTGATTGTGTCCGTTACTCATTCTTTTATACATACTGGTGGCGATTCTCTTGTTGTCATCACTAAACTAAAATTCACTAAAATTTGTTGTTGGATTATATACTTAAATCACATCTGCTTACATTCCATTTTTTAATATCTCACATGTCAGCTTTTACTATATTTAGTTCAATACCGACTAAAAGTTGATCAGAGGTATACCCTTGTTTATTTGTAAAAAAACTAAACAAACTCTAAATGTAAAAAATAAAAAAATAAAGAGATTACACGATGCGTGAAAGAAAACGAATTATTAATAGTTATTTGTTTGCTTATGTTCAGCAGTGGACTGTTAAAGGCTGTTGATGATGATGATTTGTTATACACGAGTACAAAGTTGCTTTTTAACCGCGTGCTCAATTTTGATGACCGAACAAGCGAAGAATTCAAAAAATTACACTTTTTGTTGCACTCGAGTTGCACTCAACACTTAACTTTTCTTCCCACCTCAGCGGGGAAATGATTAAATGCAACAAAAGGATTTACAATCACAATAGACTAAATAAAAAAAAACACCTAGAAGGTTCCGAGTCTGAGTTTTTAACAAATTAAAAAAGGTTGTATGATAAATTCGGCACCATGGAGGTAGAAGTAAATAGGTTTAATGGTGTTTTGAATTCACAAACTTAGTGCACACGATGTTCTAAATTCAATTTACTTTTTTTTTCTTTCCCGCTCCTACTAGGAACTAGGACTAACTCCCGCACTAGGAATAAATCCTGTGTCGCGGGGGACTTTACAAACATACAAGAAACGGACACAAATAACACCCAGACTCAGAACAGCAATTTGTGGATCACACAAAGTGTTGTCCTACGTGGGACCAGAACCCACGACACTTGGCGAAGTAGGAAACGGCGTGGTGACCGTTAAATCACTAGGCCAAACGTGCAGTCAAGTGCAGTGCTTTATCCTCTAGCGGCTAAAAACGGCCTTTGCACTCAGATATCGAAGGGTAAATATACTCTTTACGAGATGGGGGGATGAAAATTAAATTTGTATTCACTGCCATATCATTATAGCCAGTTGCTGAAAATAATATAAGACTATACCAATATAATAATAATATACACACACAAAAGTGTCTAGGGATCAACATATGTGTCTAGGGATCAACATATATTTTTGCAACAACTTTTCTCCTGATTGATATTAATTAAAATTTTCTTTAAGGATTCATCAAATAAAGTGTTTTCGTTTGTCACAGTAACGATAAACCAAGTCACCTTTGCATTAATAAAGAAATTTGCCATTTTTCTAATAAAGGGATTTTTGACATTTGAACCACTAACATTAAAGTTCGAAAAAAAGACTGAAATAACAGTTTTCTTTAAAATTTTATTAGGGAACTTAAACAATCAATAATCCGTGTTTCTACCGCGAACACTAACAACACAAGAATCGGTTTGGCATACTCAAAATGAGTTCATCCAAATCACGCTGTGGAATGGCCGCCCATGTTGGTTCAAGTCTGGCGACTGAGCAGGCCAGGACCAAAGCCACATCTCAATCTCAAGAAATCCGCATAAAAATGCTTGATCCCTAGACACTTTTGATGTGTGTATATTAAAAATCTTGAACTGCTTACATTTACTCTACTTCTACCTAATGGAAAGCATGAGTAGATACAGTCGTTAAGCAAACTTTGCAAATTTGTCGTTATGAATGGAACTGTGGATATATTTTATTTACGTAGGTGCTATTATTACGTTATATTTTCTAGTACAAATAATATGATTATAGGGTTCTCGTCTCCAATGAGAACTGGCGAGGTAAGACTGTTTCCTATCTATGTAGATGTAGACAATATATCGTTATGCGGTATTCCAGTAAATAGCCATGCAAGTGAATACTAAACTGAAATCAATAGATTCAAATGGGCACTGAGTTATAAATCATTCATATCTTTCAATTACAACTCTAACAATTAAATAGGCCCCTTCGTGGTGTCACGAACTAAACTAATAGTAATCTTACTACGCTTGTTAGAACAAAGACCGTAGGAATGACAAACCAATTAATTTGCATTATTGTATTGTTAGCCGTTCCAACTTGCAACAAACATTGAGGCTTTAATCCTTACTATATATATATATATATAAATTTATATATATATAAATTTATATATATATAAAAGAAAGTCGTGTTAGTTTAGTTACACTATTTATAACTCAAGAACGGCTGAAATGATTTGGTTGAAAATTGGTGGGGAGGTAGCTTAGAACCAGGAGACGGACATAGGATACTTTTTTTTCTCTTTATTTATTTTTAAGAGACTTTTACCCTATTAGGGTATACCAGTCCCATACGGCCTTAGCTTAAACAAATATCAATTTAAATATTATATGCTAGACTGTACTATTTAATAGCTTGTTTTGATGTCGGTATAGCCGTACAGGTATTTTTACTTTTTACATAGTTTTTTTTTTACTTTGTCCCGTGGCGTTAACCGTGGTTGTTGTTGTACCGCGGGTAGCACCGCGGGGCTCAGCTAGTAATATTATTATAAATGCGAGAGTAACTCTGTCCGTCTGTCTGTCGCGTATTCACGCCAAAACTATTGAATCGATTTGAATGAAATTTAATACACATATAGTCTAGGGCCTGAGAAAGAAGGAGGCTACTCTTTACACGCGAGACGTGGGCAAAAGCTAGCTGTAAATTTGTTTCAAGTTGGACAGTTACCAACTACGACAGTTATTAACTACTTTATTACAATGCTGTGTGTCAATAAAAAAGCTGAAGCGTTGCTTAGGTGTACTGCTACTGTGTACTGCATAAGGCCGACCAACGAAGCTTTGTTTTTCTTAGGTTATAGGTAGCGTTAACTTTGTTAGCATATTCCGTAAAAAGGATTTTAGTGAGCCAACCTTAAAAAATATACATATGCTGTAAGCTATAACCAACTTTTGGTAGGACTTTTAAAGGGGATCAATTAAAGCGATTATTCCTACGTCATATATTGTTAAATTAATAGAATTTATACATAGCTAAGCCTGACCAGAGCAGCTATGTCAGCATATTTCAGATACGAGTATATTATCAATCACGTAGTATGTAGACATTCTTTATCTCGTCGAGAATAGTTGGTGTTCATTCCTCTCGCCAATGCACCGATCACCTTGTGACGTTTGAAATACCTATAGGCCCATGTTATAAGCATACACTCACTAAACAAGTCCCCACTGGCAAGAGAAATGAACCACGGCGATTCACCGTGTTCTTAATCTAAACTAAAATCATCAAGCACTTACTGGAGTTGTGTGGCTTCCTTGTTCTCGGCGTTCCAAGAGATCTCTTGGGTAGTTTCTTCTCTGCGTCGTCACACATACATGCTCCAAGTGCTGTATATCTTTCAAGGTATACGAATTACAATAAACTCGTTTCAGCTATCACGGATATTTGAATTACAACTCACTCGCTTCAGCTATCGCGGAACGCGCCTACAAAACTCGCGAGTCCAAACCAGACTTAGCAAAACGGTAAATCACTAAAGGGACCGGGTCGATGGACAATTAGCTTAATATCAATTAATTACGGTTCTCAAACAACAATCGTCGACCGTTCACCACACGCGTCTGTCTAGTACTTTCATACTATTTAACCTCAAACGACAAAACGTCAAACAAGAAAAAGTGACAATCAAAATGTTGCCATTATAATGACGTTCGAAATCCAACAGTTGGTGACCCCGACAATTAAACAAGGAAAAAGAAACAACTACTTTTACGAAATCACCTTTATTAAATTACAAAATAAAAACTAATTTAAAAAGTTAGTAAAATAATTAAAGGTATATGTACACTAGACAAAATCAAACGTAAGAATAATAGGATGTCAGTTGTTCTGCAAGATAAAAGTACTACAGGCTTAATATTCACAATTGTGTTTGGCTATAATTTGTTGTATTAAACCTAGAATTAGTCAACTGTACTGTATTAAAGCTGTAAACTACGTGAAAAAAAATTGTGGTGGTTTGCGGTACATTATGAAATAAAACTAGGTTGATAAACTCACTTTAAAAAAAGCGGCCAAGTGCGAGTCGGACTCGCCCATTAAGGGTTCCGAAGCAGCAAGTAACATAATATAAACGTTCTTGTAGTTCGTTGTAACTTTGATCGATGCTTTAATAATAGTTTTTTTTTTTTGCGGTTTACCATTTATGACGTATTAAAAAAAAACTACTTACTAGATCTCGTTCAAACCAATTTTCGGTGGCAGTTGACATGGTAATGTACATCATATATTTTTTTTACTTTTATCATTCTCTTATTTTAGAAGTTACAGGGGGGGGGGGGACACATTTTATCACTTTGGAAGTGTCTCTCGGCAAATTATTCAGTTTAGAAAAAAGTGATAGTAGAAACCTCAATATCATTTTTGAAGACCTATCCATAGATACCCACACGTATAGGTTTGATGAAAAATTTTTTTTGAGTTTCAGTTCTAAGTTCTTTTTTTTTTTTTTTTTTTATGTATGGCCCGCCATAATGACTCTACTCTGCCTGATGGAAAGCATAAGCAGAATCCAAGAGTGGTGGTCACCATACTCACTGCGAATGCAGACAATGCAGTATGGCGACCCACACCATGGCGGCCTAGTGATGCTACTGCATCTTTTAGTCTAGTCAACAAGTATGGAACTTGTTGACTGGACTATTTGGGCCTCCGGTCTCGCACTCACCAACAAAACACGACAGCATGAACGCTGTCAGTTTACGTTGATTTTCTGTGCGAGGGTAGTACCGCCCCGGTCGAGCCGGCCCATTAGTGCTGAAATCAGCGTGGCTCTACTACCTAAGTATGGGGACCCCCAAAATTTCTTGTTTTGTTTTTATTTTTGTGTGAAAATCTTAATGCGGTTCACAGAATACATCTACTTACCAAGTTTCAACAGTATAGCTCTTATAGTTTCGGAATAAAGTGGCTGTGACATACGGACGGACAGACAGACAGACGGACGGACAGACAGACAGACAGACATGACGAATCTATAAGGGTTCCGTTTTTTGGCTTTGGCACGTAACCCCAAAAAGGAAATGTAACTTACGACGCGAATGCGTTTTCCCTGTTTTCAGTTATTATTTTAAACGATTTCGATTAGATATGTAACTTTTATTATATTACTAGCTGTGCCCGCGACTCCGTCCGCGTGGAATAGTGACTTTGGGCAGCAGTTTTCGGACATATCTTTTGGTTTATAAACACCGTCATTTGGGTATTTAGAATAATCAAATTTAAAGTAATGCTTCTTAATACACGACATTAGACGTATAGTCATCGGGGATCAAAGCATACAGGTTGCTAGGATTGCTAACACGTGACAGAGCTACGTAAGCTGATCGTGTGAAAACCAGTTAATACTTAGATCTACACCCACAATTTTTAGCGTACCTATGACCTTGGCCTTTATTTATTGTCACCGCGAAACATAGGCTCACTGGAAACTGGACTCGTTTAAAACAAACGGAAGGTGGTTTGGGATGAGAGGAATCCGAGGAATAAAAACACTATCACCTTTACCGCACCCTGTTAAAATCTTTGGTCACTTTTAATCTGGTACCGTTGCAACGTTTTGGCGGGCTTAAATATTTAAGGAGCATATTGGGTTTGGACCATTGTTTTAGGTTCTATTGCGTTTGTTAGAAATTTAACGTCATTGTAATGGCAACATTTTCGATTGTCATTTTTCTGGTTTGACGTTTTGACGTTTGAGGTTAAGTATTGTTGAGACGCTTGGATCGGGGTCGAACAAGGCTTCGTAATTGACTGCCGATTTAAGTTAATTTAATTGATATTTAGCTAATTGTCGATAGGACTCGGTTCCTTTAGTGGTTTTACCGTTATGAGTGGTCTAGTTTGGACTCGCGAGTTTTAGTAGTCACGTTCAAATAGGCGCGATCCGTGATAGCTGAATCGGGTGTCTTGTAATTACGAGATTTCGGGAGCCCGCAAGCATTCGAATTCCTTGAAGATTGTACAGCATTCTGGAGCATGTATGTGTGAAAGTACCAAGACAAGTCGCAGTGGGGTACCCCATCCGGCCGACAAGAACAAGGAAGCCACACAACTCCAGTAAGTGCTTGATGATTTTAGTTTAGATTAAGAACACGGTGAAACGCCGTCATTCATTGCTTTTTCCAGTGACCAGTTAGCGATTGAATGCCTATACTCATGGGTCCTATAGGTATTGCAAACTTCACAAGGTGATCGCTCCACTGGCGAGAGGACTGAACAGCGTTCATAAAGCCCCCCTATAATAGTTTTCCTGAGATATCTTCCATGTACAGACAGCGACCAGTTACGATTTTATTATATGTATTGAAAATGCCGTTAAATGCAAAGCGTTCACGAAGTTAAGTCAGCGAGACAGCAACCCGAACGGGCATATACGTGAGGCACACGTCGTTGTGAGTGGTCGTGCGGAAAGCGCATTTTTTGGAACATAAACTTTTACCGCTGAAGATTTTGTTTATTTCTTTAAATTCAAGGTAATTTAATGATCTTTGTTCATTTATTGTTTGTCTCCGATTCAAAATTACGTAGGTAAACTTGCATTAGTTTAACATCTTAGTTATTAAGATTAAATAAAAAATGTTTTTTATTTATATTTTGCTTTTCAGATTTTTCGGCGGTTTAATATTTTTGTTAAAAAGTTTTATTTTATAAATTTTTGTGGGTATAAACTACATGCTTAGTTTTTGATTACTTTTAAAATAGCTACCGACCTTATAGTATTATTACTCGTAGTAGATATTAACTGTTACATGATCTTACTTTAAATTATTAAATATTATTTGTTGTATAATATATTTATTAAAAAATAAATCACCACTTTTTTCCCACTCTTAGGTTTGTTTTTCCAAATTTACATGGTTCCAATTTCGAATCCAATAAAAAAGTAATATTAAAATTGAGCTACTCTGTAAAAAGGTAAGTGTGGCCATACATAAAAAATATATACACGTCGACTTGAGAACCTCCTCCGTTTTTTATCATCGGTTAAAAATAGATCAATTTCATGGTATAATTAACGAATAAAATTACACACATCAAAAGTGTCTAGGGATCAACATATGTGTATAGGGATCAACATATATTTTTGCAATAACTTTTCTCCTGATTGATATTAATTAAAATTTTCTTTAAGGATTCATCAAATAAAGTGTTTTCGTTTTTCACAGTAACCATAAACCAAGTCACCTTTGCATTAATAAAGAAATTTGCCATTTTCCTAATAAAGGGATTTTTGACATTTGAACCACTAACATTAAAGTTCGAAAAAAAGACTGAAATAACAGTTTTCTTTAAAATTTTATTAGGTAACTTAAACAATTAATAATCCGTGTTTCTACCGCGAACACTAACAACACAAGAATCGGTTTGGCATACTCAAAATGAGTTCATCCAAATCACGCTGTGGAATGGCCGCCCATGTTCGTTGCAACAACAAAAAAAGGTCTTCTTGCGACTGGATACCCTCCATATTCGGCAGAGCTCTTCTCTGTAGCATATCCCATGCATGCTCAATCGGGTTCAAGTCTGGCGACTGAGCAGGCCAGGGCCAAAGCCACATCTCAATCTCAAGAAATCCGCATAAAAATGCTTGATCCCTAGACACTTTTGATGTGTGTAATTAGAATTTAATGTGTGTAAAAAAATATTTCATATTATAGAAATGATTAAGAATTTTCATTTAAACTTTTATTTATATCTCATATCGGAAATGCAACAGAAAATAAGAAAAACAAATCTGAACCTCTTACTGAACAATGCCGAAAGAGAATATTTATAACTTTTAACAGAAACCAAAAAGTTCGGTCAATGAAATATTTATGAATATCCCTGATTTACGACGCAATCGAAGTTTAGGGTTGACATACTTTCTGGTTAACTTAATTTAGTCCTACCGTTTAGTTGACAAATACATAAATTTATCTATATGTACTAATATATAAAGCTGAAGAGTTTGTTTGTTTGCTTGAACGTGCTAATCTCAGGAACTACTGGTTCGATTTGAAAAATTCGTTCCATTTATAAAGGAAGGCTATATATATTATCATCAGGCTAATACCAATAGGAGCTTCGTTCCAAAGTAACTATTCCACGCGGACAAAGTCGCGGGTAGAAGCTAGTAATCTATCTATCTATATACATATATAAAAGAGTAAGGTGACTGACTGACATACCCAGAGATCAACGCACAGCCCAAACCCCTGAAGCTAGAATCCTGAAATTTTGCATGTAGGTTCTTTATATAACGTAAGTGAGCACTAAGAAAGGAATTTTCGAAATTCCACCCCTAACGGGGTAAATCAGGGGATGAAAGTCTGCGTGAGCGAAGCTGCGTGTAAAAGCTTGTATTAAATAAAGATTTAAAATATTTAAATATTTCAAATCTTTATTCTATATTTTGGATATTTCACACACATCGCCATCTTGCTTCAAACTAAGCAGAACTTGTATTATGATAGCTAGATTGACTGATATAATGCTTATATACTTTTTGTTGTAAATAAATACATATTATAAATAGAATACACCCAAACTCCAAAACAAATATTTGCAGTTCATACAAACATTTGATCCGACCTGGGAATCGAACCCGAGACCTCAAGCACAGCAGTCGCATACGCTACCACCGCGCCACCGAGGCAGTAAAATTATATTATTAATAAATAAATCAAAAGACCTATTTCTTAGCGTTCCATGGATTCACCGTGCGGGTGCCGGGTCTATCACGCGATAGACCCGGCACCCGCACGGTGAATCCATGGAACGCTAAGAAATAGGTCTTTTGATTTATTTATTAATAATATAATTTTACTGCCTCGGTGGCGCGGTGGTAGCGTAAGTAAAAAGTAAGTATTTTTAAGTATTTTAAAAAATGGAATGGAAGTTGGTTTCACAAAATATAAATCATAAATATAACCAATGTAACACGTGTATCTTTTATGGTTTTGTAATCGTTCATTGATGACTACACATGAATAAATAATTTTTTGTTTCAAAATGTCATCATTTTAATCGAAATATTGTGATTTAATTACAATTTTCTTTTTGCTTGTAGGTAATTTATTATGTGTTAGCATTTGCTGATCGATTAATATAAAACTGTTTCACGAATTCATCAGCTGATGTACATATATAAATTATAAGTTTTTTTTTTACTAATAACGTGTGTAGTAATCCGTAAAGACAGTTTCAACTTCAATTACTTTTAAAAGTTTGGTTGCCTAAAATGCCAGATATATTTAACAAGAGGACTACCAACACCCAATAC
The DNA here is from genome assembly GCA_949125395.1 of Diaphora mendica. Lineage (NCBI taxonomy): Eukaryota > Metazoa > Arthropoda > Insecta > Lepidoptera > Erebidae > Diaphora > Diaphora mendica. The sequence goes on along the minus strand of OX421312.1, from coordinate 5,791,073 downwards.
TATACAAAATTAAATAATAATCTGCGAAAGAATAAAGAATACTATAGTGTATAGGCCTTTGGACTGTGTTATAAAGTTTTAAATTGATGTTTGATTATTTAGCCGAACTAATAACTTCATTCACCACAATAATTTTAATAACCGAGATGTGAAAGGTTGTTTCTGAAATGGTGTTGACAAAGAAGAGAGAAATGTATAGATTTTCAGGTGACATGAGGATGTTGGACTATCTGATTAAATAAATAAGTAAACTTTCGCTTCGCTTTCCGTGAAAGCATGCTATTACCGAAAGCATGATATTACTTTGAGTGTTGGTAATCTGTTGCAACTTCTACTTACCAGGGGGTATTGCAAGTGTGAGTCAGCGTCATATATCGCACACCGAGTTGATAATAGGTACGCAGCACTCCTAGTGAGTTAGCAATGGCGTGGCCGCCTTCGACGCCAATTAGAGATGCTATCTTACGGGGACGTGCGCTGTGAGCCTCCAGAATGCCTGTATGGAAAACAAATAGATCCGTTAATCAATTTGAATGTACTTTTTTACTACACACTTATGAGTTTTATCTGTGTAAGGCCGACGATGAACGAGAAACGAGTAGAACTAGAAACTATGAACGAGTTGGCGATCAGCGGGCGGCGAGTGTGTAGTTTCGATTGTTTTGTGGCTGGGCTATAAGCGAGTGTTCAAGTGCGATGAGCGATTACTCGCGCCAACACCACATTCCAAGACACTATGGATGAGTTTTTTATTGAATGTGTCTGACAATATCTCTATCGTAAAATAAATCATCATCGTCGTCTGAACTAGACAACAATGAGAGTTGCAATGATTTGTTGATATCCATACGTGTACTCTCAAAGCCGCACTGTATAGAAATGATCAAGCGAGCGAGCATCGCTGAGCGAGTATCGCTGAGCAAGTATCGCTGAGCGAGTATGGTTGTGAACAGTCGGAGAGCAACTATTACTATATGCATCTCTTTCGTTCACACGGAGTTTATATTTATTGTACGTTTCTTGAGCGAGAAAATCGCCGATAGTTAGTCGTTTTCTCGCCGGCGCGGCGGTCGGACCACTGCCTAAGGGGAGTTAAAACGTCTATATTTATTTCTTTGGATGCGCCTATGTTCAGCAGTGAAATAGTAAAGGTTCTTGATGATATCTAAATATTTCTAGAATATATATATAGTATAGATAAACACAAAATAATTAATAGATCATAGTCATCACACTTTTGTTGTGGGTAGGAATTAAACTCCCGATTTGTCTAATATATACCTCTTAATTTATGTTTAGCTATATATTCTTTTTTTAAAAGTGATGGTGATGTTCAGATGTCTCAAATTAATAGTATGAGAATAAATTTCTCTTTTCTCTCTCTCTGCACTTATTAAAATTAACAAACTTGTTTACAATTCAAGTAAAAAGAAGTATGATAAATGTAAGTAGTCCAAGTATAATGTTATAACATTTGTGAATTCTTATCTTTTTTAATCTTCAATACAATGTTTACGTCTTATGTGGGAAAAACATCGTTCTCCAATACCGTCAGCCATGTTTCTGGGTGATAAATTATCATCATAAATTATTTCCATTGTCACACGTTCAGTGTTCCATACTTTTTCTAAAATAAATGTATGCTTTTATTTATTTACTAGCTGTTGCCCGCGGCTCCGCCCGCGTGAATGTCGATTTTCGCGGCCAATAGTAACCTGTATAAGATATATTACTGTAAAGTTTCATCCAAATCCGTTCAGTAGTTTTAGCGTGAAAGAGTAACAAACACACACACTCACACACATTTTGTGTTTTGTTTCTGGTAAATTATCATAACTATTAAGTTATATGTTTGTTTATATTAAAATTATAACTCCTAATTCAAGTATTTTAAACTTAAAATTGATCTTTTACATTTTTATTATACGACTAGCTGTGCCCGCGACTCCGTCCGCGTGGAATAGTGGCTTTGGGCAGCAGTTTTCGGACATTTATTTTGGTTCATAAACACCGTCATTTGAGTGTTTAGAATAATCGAATTTAAAGTAATGCTTCTCTATACACGACATTAGACGTATAGCCATCGGGGATCAAAGCATAGAGCTTGCTAGGATTGCTAACACGTGACAGAGCTACATAAAGCTGATCGTGTGAAAAACAGTTAATACTTATTTCTACACCCACAACTTTTAGCGTACCTATGACCGTGAGCTTTATTTATTGTCACCGCGAAACATAGGCTCACTGGAAACCGGACTCGTTTAAAACTAAACGGAAAGTGGTTTGGGATGAGAGGAATCCGAGGAATAAAAACACTATCACCTTTACCGCACCCTGTTAAAATCTTTGGTCACTTTTAATCTGGTATCGTTGCAACGTTTTGGTGGGCTTAAATATTTAAGGGGCATTATGGGTACGCCGACTTTTAAATTTATTTTATAAGCTGGTAGTCCAGTAGCACTGAGGGATCACGCGATAATGCATGAGATTCACGATCGATGGACAAACGTGCCTCACGCTGTTCCCTGTTCTACCTACTTCGAGTGGCCATCATTCGAGAACGATGTGAACTGAATCGAGATTCTCGCTGAGCCGAAGTTTCTGTAGCACGAAACCTGGCCTAACGTTCCTGAGATGCAGTGAGAGCCTCATGATCTTCTTCGGATTCCTGTGATCAAACTAATCTCATCCTTTTAGCATTCCTGCTGCACTGGGAGAGGTTGGATCTTTTTCGAGGCATTCTTACAATATACTAACACAACATAGTTTAGTAAACACGTACTTATCATAAACAACTAAATTATAAATACTTACAGATTATTACACAGTTTCATTTTTTACAGTTTAATAACTATTATGACGTGTCAACCCAATCTATTAACTATCGAAAACAACCAAAAGTGTTAACTATCAAAAACAACCAAAGGCGTTATCTGTAAGTACTTCCTGTTTTTAGAAAAATACCGAAAGCAAGTCAAGAAAAATAACGTAAGTTATATGTATCACTGACCTTTTTTTTTACGTGTGGAAATACCCTCGGACCGTCACCCCACAGGGGTTTGCGGCGGGGCGGTGTGTCGGACTCGAACCGACTAAAACCACACGGTGTGCCACTCTGCGCCTGAGTCGGGAGGGACCCGGGATCTGCTGATATTAATACATCCAAATTCCTCCCAGCGCCTGCCCGCACAGAAGCGGGCACCGGTGGCGGATTGGGTCCGAGTGGAGGACGTCCTCCCGGACCTTCTCCGCCGCCTCCATCTGGGAGATTACATCTTCGCAGAAGGTTGTGACCGCGGTAAAACTGCTGCGAGAGATCTCCTCCGATGCCTGCAGTGAGGGCCCGACGCTGCGGCGCCCAAGCGGAGCAAACCATCAGCGTGTGCTGGGCCGAGTCCTCACTGCAGTCGCAGTGGTGGCAGGTGGGACTCAATTCCCTCCTGGCGACCAAGTGCAGGTACCTTACGAAGCAACCGTGCCCGGAAAGGACCTGCGTCAGTCGGAAGGAAAGGGTCCCGTGCTGCCGCCCTGCCCACTCAAGGATGACCGGCTGGAGAGCCTCCACGGCGGCAAAGCCAGCACGTGGAGTCTCCAGCTGGAACGACCATCTAGCCATCGTGGCTCGACGGACGGCTTCACACTACTCGCGTACTTCGGGCGGAGGGCGAATGCCACTCTCCGATACCAGCCATACAATACCACTTCAGCCACCCGTCGATAAACTTCGGCGAGCACTTCCACCTCCAAATCCCACGGGGGTGTTCCGGCCAGGGCGCACGCCGCCTCTCTTGACACCGTGCGGTATCCGCGTATGGCTCTGACTGCCAATACCCTCTGAGGCCGCCAGAGGCGGGCCTTATTTAGGGCAGTCAGAGCCGCCACCCACACCGGTGCACCATACAGCGACATTGACCGGACAACTCCCGTGTACAGGAGTCGCGTTGCGACGCTGGCTCCACCCAAGTTGGACAAAAGTCACCCAAGAGCGGAGGCAGCGTCGACCAGCTTTGGACCAAGCTGTCGGAAGTGCTCGTCGAAGAGTCACCTACCGTCGAGGATCAGGCCCAGATACCTCATCTGGGCCCGACGATAACACTAAAATGGGACCACACGGGAAGCACCAGCTTTCAAATAAAAAAGAATCAACAAAATCGGTTCACTCGGTCGAAAGTTATGAGGTACAAAAATAAAAAATAAATAAAAAAAATACAGTGGAATTGAGAACCTTCTCCTTTTTGAAGTCGGTTAATTACTAAATAAAATGGTTTTTTTTAAACATAAAAATTAGAAAATATTTTAAACTAAATAAGTAAATAGGTATAAGGTTTATAAAAGAATCAAGAACTTGAAATCAAACTAACCTATACAAAATAAACATACTACTCGTATATGTATTTACAAACCCTATAAACCCTAAAGAAATATGTCCTTATTAGAAACGATTAAATTGTAAGTACTTACAGATTGTTACACATAAAATTAAGAAATAAAAAAAATCAAGAAAAGAAAATAATGCTCTCGGAGCGCTTTATATACCGGCGTGGTCGCGCAGCCGTTTACAATCTACAAACGTCCAGCTACGTGATTCTTTAAATTGGCATAACTTTTTTATTTATGAACCGATTGACATGAAACAAACACTAAATGTTAAGTGAAGCTTACCACAATATATTAGTGAAAACCGCATTTCAATCGGATAAGCTATTTCTGAGATTAGCGTGCACAAACGCACAGACAAACAGATAAACAGACAAACAGACAAAAATTCTAAAAATCATTGTTTTGGGTTCTATTGCGTTCATAAAGCCCCCCTATAATAGTTTTCCTGAGATATCTTCCATGTACAGACAGCGACCAGTTACGATTTTATTATATGTATAGATAAAAAAGTAATCATATAACGTACCTATTGTAAAGTATCTTTTAGAAACTGTTTAAGAACTACCAGATGTGGATGTTGTGTTAGTTACATTGAGATGATAATTTTAGAAACTGGTCACACACACTTTTTTGGAAATATAAATACAATGTAGATTATTTATATATTATTTATTAACTTTATGCACTAAGAATGTACATCGGCGGACTTAATGCCCAGAGCATTCTCTTCCAGTCGACCTTCGGGTGGTGGAGAAATCTTATAAGGCAGTTGTGTGAAATCTTATATACATAAGAAGTCCGTTAAAATTTACAATAATCACATCATATTCAACGTTATACATACAAACATACATATATAAGTAGATATACATATACAGATTACGTATACATAAATACAACATTTATACACTAAATAATGGAAAAAAAACCTCGTTTAAAAAAACCGACTTAAAAACTAAAAAGTTTCAAATAACTTGTATATGCTACCTATTCATAGGTTTGAAGTCGGTGCCAAGCCAAATGTAATAGTAGGTACCACACTCGCTATATTTCGAGACGAACGTCAACGACGTCACCGACGCTTCGGTTGTTTTGTTCTACGCGAAGAGCAGCTATCCCGCTCAAGGTCACGCCATATCAGGAGATATGGTGGCCAAGGGACCACATGAGGAGCATACCCTTTCGATTACAAAAATAATTTTCAAAATCGGTCCACAAATTGACGGAGGAGTAATCCGTGTACGTACATACATTGTGACAATGAACGATGAAATTGAGAACCTCCTCCTTTTGGAAGTCGTTTAAAAAGGACGGTAAGCTATAGATTAGATAATTCTGCCAGTTCATTGAGAAAGAGCTCATGTACTTTATTTTTGAATGTATATCGGTTAGTGGACATCCTTATTTCGAGCGGGAGCGCATTCCAGAGTAGTACTGCTTGAACAAAGAAGGAACAGTTCACGAAGTCTGAGTAATGAGACGGATATGAGAGAAGCAGAGACCGTGGGAGAGCCACGCTTCGGCATGAATGTGCCGGCTCGACCGGAGTGATACCACGGCCTCACAGAAAACCGGTGTGAAATAGTGCTTGCGCTGTGTTTCACCTAGTGAGTGAGGATACCGGAGGCCCATACCCCAACCCCTTCCCCTATCTCCCCCCCCATCCCCCAAAGGCCGGTAACGCACTTGTGACGCCTCTGGTGTTGCGGGTGTCCATGGGCGGCGGTAATCGCTTACCATCAGGCGATACGTCTGCTCTTTTGCCGGTCTATTCCATAAAAAAAAAAGCAGATTATTAACTGAGCGAAGATTTCTATCGTGATTAGAGCACAGGTATCGGAAATACGGAGCAAGGTAGGTAGGTAAGGATGGCGAGTTGAGAAATGAAAATAGGAAGGTAAGAGCTCGCTGATTGCACTGTAGGCGAATAGGATTGCATTTTAACTGGGAACGCAAAGCAGACACATGGTCATACTTTCGAATATTGAAAATAAATCGAATGCAGTTATTAAGAAGACGGTCAAGCTTGTTAAGGAGGTCTGCATTCAGGTCGAAGTAACACACATCACCATAGTACATTCAGTGTTCCGCAAACTTTTTGGGTTCAAGGTACATCTAGGAAGATAAAAAATTTTGGAGGTACACCATAATTTAAAAATATTTTTAAGTAATAAAAAACAATGTTTCTTATTAGTCACAAAACTATGTTTTTATTTTACACTTTTATTGAGCATAGGCGGTCTCATCTCTCGTCGATCGTCTTGAGGCGTTCCCTTTTTTGTTTTTTACTGTGGTAAGAGTTAAAAATCCTAATCCACATAACTTTAAATTTTTCTTATCTAGTTTTATGGTTAGGCAGATTTAGACAAAATAAAAAGATCTCAGAAATTACAGAGTAAAAAATAAAAAGTCCTCAGAAATCAGAACAGACTTGTCTATAAGTAAATTCTGAAAGCTGCAGCACTTTGAATAGGAAGGGAAGAATAGAAATAGGGCGAAAATTTTCAGGAAAGGAAGAATAAGAATAGGGCGAAAATGTTCAGGAAGAAAAGAATAGAAATAAAGCGAAAATATTCAGGAAAGGGTAGAATAGAATTAGGGCGAAAATGTTCAGGAAGGGAAGAATAGGAATACGGTGAAAATGTTCAGGAAGAGAAGAATAGAAATCGAGCGAAAATATTCAGGAAGGGTAGAATAAAAATAAACTTCGTACCGCCATATTTACATATCTGTCTCAGCTTCCTACAGGCAGTGTACAGTCGCGGACAAAGAAAAATACTTTACCCGTTATTAAAAAAAAATTAAATAAAAAAAAAAGAAAAAAAAATGTATGTCCTACCTCGTAGTATGAACTCAAATCGTGCCAAGTTTCATTTTAATCCATTCAGTAGTTTCAGCGTGATGCGCGGCCAAGATACAGATAGACGTCGCGGACAAAAAAAAATACTTCGCCCGCTATCTTTTAATTTTTCTTATACACAAACCTTGTCCTAACAATAAGGTCCTACACATAAAAAAGGAATCATTTAATTTGGTGCAGCCGATCGGAAGTTATGCGCGTACTAACATTTCGGCGATACATTTTTATATAAATAGATATGTTGATACTGAATTTTAAAAATATTATCTAATATCTTTACCATTTTTATTTGCATTCTAAGCAGTGACAACCAACAAAATATGTCGATACAATGACAATTTCTGAATGAACCAACAATAACAACCATCAAAATAATAATATTAAAATACGCGATAATAATATACAAATAATATGTGGTGTCTATTTAAAACCCTTAATTTCATTTGTGTAATAATATATGATGCCTATTTAAAACCCTTAATTTAATAAGTGCTTCAATTTGACAGTCAAAAGTTTGACAGGAAAGTCGGTAGAACAGTTTTTATGGGCAAAAGGAAATTATTGTTTTTATTATCTTCCCCGCAATTTTTCGATATTTTCTCACCGTTTAAACCTTCCCTGAACCACGGCAAACATTTCAAAACCTAAATCAGCTAAATCGGCCCGGCGGTTCTCGAGTTTTAGCGAGACAAACGAACAGCAATTCATTTTTAGGGTTCCGTGCGAAAGGCAAAAAACGGAACCCTTATAGATTCGTCATGTCTGTCTGTCTGTCCGTCCGTATGTCACAGCCACTTTTTTCCGAAACTATAAAAGCTATAATGTTGAAACTTGGTAAGAAGATGTATTCTGTGAACCGCATTAAGATTTTCACACAAAAATAGAAAAAAAACAATAAATTATGGGGGTCCCCATACTTAGAACTGAAACTCAAAAATTTTTTTTTCATCAAACCCATACGTGTGGGTGTGGGTAGGTCTTCGAAAATGATATTGAGGTTTCTAATATCATACTTTTCTAAACTGATTAGTTTGCGCGAGAGACACTTCCAAAGTGGTAAAATGTGTCCCCCCCCCTGTTACTTCTAAAATAAGAGAATGATAAAACTAAAAAAAAAATATGATGTACATTACCATGCAAACTTCCAACGAAAATTGGTTTGAACGAAATCTAGTAATTAGTTTTTTTTTAATACGTCATAAATCGTAAACTGCAATTTACCTTTCATTTAATCAACACAAATATAAAAATAAAATAAAAATTGTATTATGCTACTTGCTGCTGCGGAACCCTTCATGGGCGAGTCCGACTCGCACTTGGCCGCTTTTTATAGGATATAAGAGAAGAAGAAGATATACAAATTGTTTTGTCAACTTTGCAAGTTTTTTCTAGTAATCTATTACTGTAAAACCAGCAAATTAAATACAGTCTACTGAAAAGTCGTCTTCCTTCATACATTTGGACCTTGCTCCTTTACAATGACCATTTAACGTTATTATGGTATTTTAGTTTTTGGTTCAGAATCGATTAGAGCGTCCTCCCAAAAAAAAACTAAATTTCTCTAATGTACAGAATTAATGTTTTTTTTTTATTATACCTGCTTTAAAAATTAATCATATATGGATTACTCGTATATAGGATAGGTACATCCTACTGTGAAGTTAGTGTTACTTAATTCCAATAGATGTCGTTGTTAAGTGTAGAAAAGTTAAGTTCAGTAACGATTAGAGAGCCCTCCCGTTAAAACATCTAAATTTCTTTAATGTACAGAATTGATCTGTTACATCACATTTTTATTATACGTTCAAAAGAAAATCATATTACGTACCTATTGTAAAGTTAGTTACTTGATTCCAAGCGATGTCGCTGTTTTAAGCAAAGAACCAGACAAACTCAACGTCTACAGATTTATTATACGGGATATATGTATAAACAGATCACGGAACAATATTTAAAGTACTTGCTGTCTAGCAAAAAAAGAATGAATGAAATCACGTGTCATTGAATTACAACCAAGTACATATTTTGACTTTCATCCGCTCTCTCCAGGAAACCGTGCTGAATTTATGGATAGAGAGATTTCGATAAATTAAATACTTAATGCTACACCGAATTATACGTAATACGTTCTACGATTATTCCAAGATATATTAATCAAAGTGTTATTAATTACGCATGTCTTCCAAAAGATGTCGCTACGTGTCGTATTTCGTAATGATGAATTCTTTATATTTTTTTTCCAATAGATAGAGAGATTGTGATAAATTAAATAATTAATGCTACAATCTTCAGAGTATCTCCTTTCTAACAAAAAAAGAATTATTGCAATCGGACTACTCGTTAATGAATTACAATTAATTGCACATTTTGACTTTCATCCCCCCTCACAGGGAAACCGTCCGGAATTTCGGAATAAAAAGTATCCTATGTCCTACCTCGGAGTATGAACTCAAATCATGCCAAGTTTCATTTGAATCCATTCAGTAGTTTTGGCGTGATGCGCGGCCAAGATACAGACAGACAGACAGACAGACAAAAATGAAAAAAAAAAATAGTTTTGGTTTCAGTATCGATAACAGAGTGCCCTCCAAAAAAAATTTTCAAAATATCTTCAATGTACAGAATTTGACCTGTTACATTTTTATTATAAGTATAGATATAGAACTAGCTGTTGCCTGCGGCTCCGCCCGCGTATATGTCGATTATCGTGGTAAATAGTAGCCTATGTATTATTCTGATGTTTAAGCTATATAACTGTAAAGTTTCGTCCAAATCCGTTCAGTAGTATTTGCGTGAAAAAGAAAAAAACACACGCACACATCCTTACAAACTTTTGCATTTAGAATATTTGTATGAAGTGTATCTCATAAGAATTACAATATAATGTTCATGGCTTTTAAAACTTCGTTTCATAAAAGTACTGGTAGTTCTAAATAAAGGTAAACCAGAAGAGTTCTGTAGAAAAGTCAATTATTTCATGTTCCAGAGACGGTAGCAATACCTACTTATTAAAAAGCGGTCAAGGACTCGCCCATGGAGGGTTCCGTAGCAGCAAGTAACATAATATAATTTTTATTTTATTTGTATTGATTGAATGCAAGGTAAATTGCAGTTTACGATTTATGACGTATTAAAAAAAAAACTACTTACTAGATTTTATCCAAACCAATTTTAGGTGGAAGTTTGCATGGTAATGTACATCATATATTTTTTTAGTTTTATGGTTCTCTTATTTTAGAAGTTACAGGGGGGGGGGGACACATTTTACCACTTTGAAAGTGCCTCTGGCGCAAACTATTCAGTTTAGAAAAAAATGATATTAGAAACCTCAATATCATTTTCGAAGACCTATTCATAGATACCACACACGTATGGCTTTGATGAAAAAAAAATGTTTGAATTTCTGTTCTAAGTATGGGAACCCCCAAAATTTATTGTTTTTTTTCTATTTTTGTGTGAAAATCTTAATGCGGTTTACAAAATACATCTACTTACAAAGTCTCAACATTATAGTTCTTATAGTTTCGGAAAAAAGTGGCTGTGACATATGGACGGACAGACAGACAGGCGGACAGACAGACAGACAGAGTTCCGTTTTTTGCGTTTGCCACGGAACCCTAAACAAAACTTTCTAGATATCACTATAGCAGAGACTTATTGAAAGGGTTCACTCTTTGTGAATCCTTTATATTGCCTACTCAAATTGAACTCAACACCAGTGCTTGACAATCGAGAGCTTTGAAGTCTAGGCTTACTTAAGATATTGCAAGTGAAGTTAGGGATACTTTAAAAATTGAGAAAATCCTAAAAAAGTCAAATAATCTGTCAAATTAATAACTTCAACTAAATATGAAAGCATTTTGTAAAAAACTTACATAAATCTTTTAATGAATATTTATAGTTTGAGTCACAAGTTAGTTTATCCCCTCGTGCGAGAAGAGCAACTGTTGTCAACTTTTGCACGTCTGTGAACAACTTTTTGGAAGTACTCCCGGCAACTTTCCGACTCTCATTAAAGTGACATTTTCCAAAAAAAAATGTATTGAGTAAAAAATTAATGTCAATAAATATAATCAATGAATGGGAGAGACCTATGACAATCACGAACCTAAATTTCAAATCGCGATTTTAAATTCATGTTCATGATTGTCAATTTTTTTCAACTTTAGTGGTAGTCATGGATAGGCCCCTCTAATTCTTTGACTACATATATTTTAAACCCCCGACCAAAAAGAGGGGTGTTGTAAGTTTCACGTGTCTGTCTGTCTGTCTGTGGCACCGTAGCTCCCGAACGGATGAAGCGATTTCAATTTAGGTTTTTTGTATGAAAGGTGAGTTACGTGCGAGTGTTTTTAGACATGTTTCATGAAAATCGGTTGAGCCGTTTAAAAGGTATGGGGTGAAAGTGGGGAGTGGGGTCTCAAATGAAAGCGCATAACGTGTTTTTACTTTTTAAAGGGAACTCAGGTTATTATGTCGGTATTTTTTTTTATTTTGAGAATTTATAGTTATATTGACACAAGGGCGGATCCAGGGGGTGGGTCATGGGGGTCATGACCCCCCCCTGGGCTGTTGTCATGACCTAAATAAACTGTAAAATATAATGTTCTTAATATTTTTTGGCATAATATAGATTTTAATCGTGGCTAAGTAAGAGCTTCAATGGTTGAAGAACGTCTAACCGGATTGACGCTTCTCCTCATCCATAAAAACGTATCCATTGAAGTAATAACGCGTTTACGGAGAAACTGATTTTCTTATTTAAATATAGGTATTTTTAAGTATAGTACTTCAAACCATGTACAATGGCCCAATCAAGAGGCTAAGTTTTTTTATGTGATAAACGAGCAGACGGATCGCCTGATGGTAAGCGATTATCGCCACCCATGGACACCTGCAACACCAGATGCGTCACAAGTGCGTCGCAGGCCTTTTAAAAGGGAGTACCTACGTTATTTTTTTCAAAGTTTGAAGGTTTTATTGGTCCGGGAATACCGCAGGCACGCATACCACAGTTTTGTTATGCGTGGCAGAAAGTTTCTATAAAAGCGCTCAGTTGTGCGCAAAGTGCCAACCGTCTAAACGATAGGGATGAAACTGCTGTCACGTAGGACGATGGCGGAAAGAGGCGGCCAGCCGATTTGAAACATCTTGGCAGTCGACGATTCGAGTCGCTCTCCGTTAGATGCGGTCTAGAGGGAGGAGCTGGTACTAGGGGTTCCTCTGCCCAAAGATGAGAGCAGTATTCCATATGAGGCTGAACCTGCGCCTTATAAAGCAGAAGGTGGTGGGCCGGAGTGAAATATATTCTTGATCTATTGAGCACGCCAAGCTACTTCGAGGCCAATTTGGCCCTACCCTCGATATGTCGAAACCAAGTATTTCAATATTATCTGAGGCAGATAAGGGAGTGTCTTCAAAACGAGGACATACGACCAATGGAAGTTGTTTAGCGGTGAAATTGTACGAAATTAAAATTAAGTCTATCCTAATCTGAGATCTTTTCCAAAAAGTCCCAATTTCAGACACACGTTTGTTTCGACTCTCAATGACGTTTTCCCGTGAAATATTCGTGGGGCCGCTATAGAGAGCATCGCCCATGCTGTTTTTGTAACATGTCATTGATATGGAGGAGGAACAAAGTTGGAGATAGCACACAGCCTTGGGGGATACCAGCATTCACAGATGAAGTCAGAGCACTCACCGTCGACTACGACCTTTATGCTTCTATCTGTTAAAAAGCTAGTGATCGCATAATTTTACAGGAAGTCCATAGGAAGGGAGCTTCGAAAGAAGCGCTTTGTGCCAGACTCAATCGAAGGCCTTCGCAATGTCCAATGAGACTACGCCAGAAGTGTAGGGAGTAGTAGAGTTAGAAGTGCTAAACGCACTGAGCGTCGGTAGAACTGGATGTCCAGCATACATCTCTTGCACCGCGGTATGGTAGGTGGATCCTGTTCCCCGTCATCCAAGGTCGAGTTAGACGCAAAGACTTTAGCCAGAAGATCGGCTTTCTCCTTTGCCGTAGGCCAACGAATTATTTTCTATGTGTAGAGGTGGAAAGGATGGCTTACAGAAATTATCTTCGATAGCAATGACAAGAGACCAGAACGCCCGAGTTCCCGGAGGAAGACGCTCAAGCCTACCGCGAATCCTAGCAATGTGCTCCGACTTCACCCTTTCAAGGTCTCTCTTGAAGGACCTGGAGGTAAAGTTGTACTTCTTTTTTAAGCTCTGCTTCCTGCGAGAAGCCTTTTTAAAAGGTGGACCAAACCAGGGCCGACATTTGCCACCTATGTGGACCACAGAGAATGGAAAGAAAAGCTCCATACCCTGCACCACCACATCAGCAACAAAGTCAGCAGCGGTGTTGGGATCATCCGGTGAGAAACATACCTGTCTCCAAGGGTAGGACTGTAGTGCAACACAGTCTGCTGACTTGTAGTGCTACACACGGCGGCTGCATGTGAGCATGTGAGAGGCACTGTACTCCGGACAAGGCAATGGTCTCGGGAGTTAAGAGGAGCGTCTACGGATACTTGGTAACCGTCCGGATGAAAGTCAGCAGAACAGTCCAACAATGAAGAACTCTGACCCTCCAAATTTGAGACTCGCGTGGGCGTGGTAACAAGTTGTGTCAGGCCATATACCAGTGCGAAGTCGTGAACACATCTTCCCTCATGATCTGTTTTATTACTAAGCCCGTCGGCGTGATGGACGTTAAAATCACCAAGTAAGACGATCTCTGCGGACGTTATCTGCTGCTGCACGAAGTCTGTAGCCATCTGGCTGTGGTCAATGAGTAGGTCAGTTTCGGCATCACCGCTATGGGATCTTTAGAGGCACGCATAGACGCGGAGGTGGTCGTCGCTGACAAGGTCGCCTACAAGGAGCCGTAGCATTGAGAAATCCCTACCTTCAAGATTGCTGAGGCGACGAAAACTGATATCGTCTCAAACGTACACACTTCTCCGGCCTTAGACATGAAGGAGTGTTCTATTCCGTACCCCAGGGTGAGTGAGGTAGGAGTGTCCGCTGGAGACGATATCTGCGTCTCGGTCAATAAAAGCAAGGCTGGCTATGCAGTCTCGAGGTGGTGATGGACAGAATTACTATACAATCCCCTTATGTTGCAAGGGCCCACGACCAGGTAGTAGGGGCTGCCATGTTAATTCTGTTCTTACCCCGGGCATAATTGAGCGCAATTTTGCCTTTCCCCCCCACTCCCCCCACAGAATACGAGGAGCAGCCTGGGCGTCCATGCTCAAGTGTGGAAACAGCCCGGGAAAACCAAGCACATTAGGTACTTACATTATTACACTTACATACATTATTGAAATACCTACTTTTTATCTGTATCTATTTATTAAAAAAAAAAAATGCCGATGAAATTGAGAACCTCCTCCTTTTGGAAGTCGGTTAACAAAATTAAATTGTTGTGCGACTTGACCACGACTATATGACCCCCCCCTGGCGCCGAAGCTGGATCCGCCCTTGTTTTGACATTAATGTTTACCCAATTATGATAACTTGTGACAACTTACTTTACTGATTTAGTGTACTTCGCATTTTAAGGCGATTGTCTGGACTTTAAAAGAGACAATAACCCCTGAGTTTCTTTCGCCTTCTTAGAGCTAGTTCAGTTAGGAAAGGCCGTACTCATCTGCTCAAAAAAACAACATAACTTGCTAAAGTGTTTATGTAACCTAATTGCAGAATCCGGCTGGCAGGAGCTGGATGCGAGAGGCCGAGGATCGAACCAAGTGGCGTGCAATTGGAGAGGCCTATCTCCAGCAGTGGACTGCGATAGGCGGATGATGAATTTTTGTTTTGGAATAATCCGGCAAACCAGCAGACGTGTCGCCTGATGGTAAACGATTACCGCCGCCCATGGACACCTGCAACACCAGAGGCGTCACTAGTGCGTTGCCGGCATTTGGGGGAGGGGCGACAGTGCGAGAGGGGTATGGGCCTCCGGTATCCTCACTCACTCGGTGAAACACGGCGCAAGCACTATTTCACACCGGTTTTCTGTGAGGACGTGGTATCACTCCGGTCGAGCCGGTACATTCATGCCGAAGCGTGGCTCTCCCACGGTAAGATTAAAATTAAAATTGCAGAATAAATGATTTTATTTCATTCCGTTCCATTTTAATTAGATGAAGTGATTGACATCGATAAACAAACAATGCAAGTAAATATTGGATGCAATTGCTTTTATAATTCAATTGTCTTACTATGAATCGAATCCGCTTCGGAGCAGAATGTACAAAACGCAAAATGAGCACCACATGCAAAATGTGCAATTTCGTGTTTATACATTCAATAAAAAGAGAAAAAAAACTTTTGAAACACATGAATGTTCAACGCTATTTTCAAATAACTTGGCTACTTCACTCGGAGGCTGTGTAAATACAGAACCGTGCAAAACAAATTTTAAATCGCACAGAAATAGATTGGCAATCAACTTCGTGGAACCATTGAAACGAACCGATGCATGTGGAAATAGTCAACTGGAGCTGTTATAACGAGAAACTAAAATATCAAAAACCATAACGCCTATAGAACTATTTACGGTTCTACGTATCAGCATTGTATTGGCGTTCTACAGAAAGTCTTAAAAGTAGTTTAAATGCTATTGAGTTTGTGACGTGATTTTAATCGAAACGGTTCAAGTTATAATACAGAAATATTTTGCAGTGTTATTATATTTCTATAATCTCTTTATAATGAAAAATGTTGCAGAAACCGCGTACCATAACTATTCGTTAAATTAGAAGTTAGTATGGTATGAAAAATATTGTTTTGAATTAAACAACTGTATAAAGAATGTGAAGTTCTTACTTTGTAGTTAAGAACTACTTTCACAGTCTTACATGCCTTATCACAATTTTGCAAAGACATGTTCATTTATACGACGTTACTTTTAAAGTTTATCCAATGACTTTTATTTTTGTAAATACAATTAATAAGCAAGTTCAGCAATAATTTTTAATTTAATTAATAGTTTCTCGTTCTCGTTTCTAAATATATAATAGCTTTGAATACTTGGCTCGTTCCATGTGCAAGTGTAATTAATTATAAAATGTTGAATTTTAGCCATATTAGTTTTATTAAACTTTAGTTTGCCAGAGTTAGGAAATATGTATTTATGATAAATACCCGAACCAAGGGCATTATTTAGAGCCACACGATTGTTTTGATTTATTTTATTTCATTTGAATTTTCTAGTAAACAGTTTAAATAATACGCTCTTCTACCGCTGTATGAACTAGGTAAATGAATAGTTATTTAATCTATTGATAGGTATCAAGTTATAAGGTGGTATTGTTGGATAATAATCTAAATAAAATCATAAATAGCTGTATTATTGCACAATCGCAGTCGTGTCAAACGATCAACTGAATGTAAACATTACTTGCAAACTTGACTTCACGTTGGTAATTTTGCAGATTAATGTAGTTACTGGATCCCATTATAGCAGTTTTTAATATTACTAGTTGAAAGATTTCCCTATCCTATAAAATAAATATGGCATTAAACAAGAAACATATTTTAAAGAAATATGTCTAAAACCAGTAATTAATAAACTTTCTTAAGTTCGGAACGTATCCGTTACACTACTTCGGCGTGATTAAGTTTTGGAGGATAATATAAATTCCGAGTACTTAGCTTCAGTTTTATGAGAGATAGAGAATAATTTTATATTAAAATATTTGTACCTGGATGACCAAACTTAGGCCGGTACTTTATTTTGGAAATAATTCTGAAATGAATCCCAGCTAGATCGATTATTTGCACTCGAAACCCCTCGCATACTTTCATGAAAATCGTTGGGGCCGTTTCTGATACAGATTATAGTATACACAAAAATACATATATAAATACAAGAATTTCTCGTTTAAAGGTTATAGATTAGATTTTTCCATACAAACTAGAGTTCTTTGTATGTAATTATTCGCGTATTAACTTAATTTCCTTGTACACCTATTTCTCCTAAACCAAAAGTACTATGTCAAGTATATGTTTGAACTTAAAATCGACTTGATTACTGAATCAAGAGAATAGAAAACAGTGTTGAGATTTTCTAAATTTATCAGAAACATTATCCCAAGGATCCTGCTGTGGTAGTATTATGTTTTAAATATTGCGTTTTGTAAGAAAGCCAGTGAGACAATTAGGTTTCCTATTTCACTTGAATATCTAGTGCAACACTTTCCAGAGCGACCTCATTACGTATAGTTTGATCGAAACCTGATGAGCTTAGAAATGAGTTTTCGTTCCACGCTTTCGCACAATTTGATTGATACCAACTCAGTTTTGCAAGCTAATGTGATTCTCAAGAATGCACTAAAGTTTTCCTTTAATATTTGAGAAAGATACTCGTTTGTCCCAAAAACATGTACCTTTATATTTTCCGTATCTTTATATTTGTACCGTATATTTTCTTGTCAAAGCCATCAAAAGTATAGCATTTGGGATACTAAAATTGCTATCATTCTTTCTACTTAGTGCTACAAGAATGTACCACGAGTAACATTTCAGTTCAACATTTATCTTAGAAAAGTAGTTTTTTTAGAAACAAATGCTACAAAAGTGAATATTAATTTATACTATTTACTGCTCTGTTTTCTTACTACCGAAAACTATGCGCGCAATGTAGTTACGGCATGAATGTAATGTTAAATTAAATTTCACATTAAATTCGTTTAAAATGCGCAGATGACTGAAAACTATGTATTTCAAATAGAATGAATTGTAATTTATACGCGTTTTATATTGGATTAAATCTGTAAATATAAAATGAGTTTAAGTTCGTGTTATTAGGTTGTAATTTCATGTCAGATTACGCTTCTTATAAAGATCGGAGATGTTTCTTTTTCTCACCATAATCACCTTCGTGCAAGTCTGTGTCGACTTATTTGTAACTTAAGACATCGATGACAGAACACGGATTTGTTTTAAGTACACAACTTTTATATGTACACTTTTTTTCTCTTTATTTCATATAACGAACATTTAACAACGCTGTGTCTTTTTTTTATACGAGTGCTTATTACAGTTTTTTCCATCAAAAGTAAATGGAAACTAATTTAAAAAATATTGTAGATAAAAAGTATTTTGTATTTCGTCATAAAGAATCGTATGCAGTTTCCTAACCGGCGATAGAGATGGATTACCTTTTAGTGATAGTTGGAAAACCTTTTGGAGAAGCTCTTATGTTTGTTTTTCCTTCGAGTTTTTTTTTTCTAAATAACCTATATTCTGTGATTTAATTGTTAGAAAACCTAGTCACAGTCAGTCAGGACAACCTATAAGCTGATCTTCTTATTCTTACATACGCTTAAACACTCTTCTGTACCATTTTTTTTGTAAAAGATTGCCACAATAACCCCTAAACTATTAAGACCCATTGTTACTTAGAATTTATAGACTGCTTTAAACGATTACTAGCTGTATCTGTACGCTTCTTTTGTACTTACGGACAAAGTTAGCTGTCTCCGGATAAAATACCTACCTCACCTCACGTTTTCATTTCTGAATTATGATATACTGGTAGAGAATTCCTAAGGCATTAAGTCCGCCATTGTACTTTTGTGCATAAAGTTATTAAATAAAGAAAAAAAATGATTTGATTTGATTCAATGAATGAGAAAGTTGTGGTGTGTGCATTTCATTTCAAATGAGAGCATCGTCGATCAACTTCCTTGTTCTATTTTAATGCTTTGGCACTACCGATGTAATACTGGCTTGATCAGCCACGGCCTCTTATAGAACCCACGGACCCCTTAAATCTGGTTTGGAGGAGGGGGGGGGGGGGGGGGGCAGGGGTATGTAAGTATGGCAAGTATGGCAACTTAGTTGCAAATGCCCATGAATAGCGGTAGCCATTTGCCATGAGGTGAGCTGTCTGTTCATTTTCCCCTAAACTATAAAAGAACATGTATTTACTTCCACCGTAAAAGTTATCAAAGTTTTTGAAATATAGGCTATTTTGTTAAGGAATTATTTTAAGATTACAAAATTTAAATTTATTGCTTTTAGAATTGTGGCGACTTCCACATACAGCGCAACAGAAATATACTACAGCGCCATCTACCGAAGTTACACTGAACTACGGAGTAACGAAGGAAACTAAGAAACTACCAATCCTGAATCGCGCAGTGAAAGTTCGCGCGCCTATTAAAATACATACAACATCCCAACATCAACCGTTGGGCAGTTGGCCCGCCAGGCATGATCACCTCGCCTGGTCGGAGGATCCTCTCTTTGTGTTGGAGGGACATCTCACCCGTCCCCCCACAGAATCCTATAGAATTTGTAGCTCTACTTTCATAGTTAAAATAGTACTAGTAAAAATTATACTAAAGTAATAAGTTTAGAGAATTTGCCTATAAATCAAGATAGATTGCGAACTAACATATTTCATAAGAATGCTACAGTACTAAGATAGACGTAAAGATATTTTATAATATTTTATACGAAAAGTTACAAAAAAAAAATCATATCGAAACAGAAAATGTATATATAAATAAGACACTTGTCGATGTATATTTTTTTCCAGGAAAATGTGTTTGATATTTATTATACACAATAATATAATATAAATTCTGCTATCGTTATTTCATCTCTGTATACACGCCCCAGTTCGCAGTTATCAAAAGAATCAAAGCTATCAAAGAACACAAACTGGAGACATAACATTAATGTGAACCAAAAACATTCATTACAGCATTTCTAACTGAAAAACTGAGGTAGCTTTAACATTCGTACTTCACGTTCTCTCGAGCGGTACGGGTGCACTCATTCAAAATATTTTAATTTACGTTTTTATATACTCGAAAGTCTACCCTCTGCATATTTAACGTATGATTTTTAAATAAACTGAATAAACGTGAGTGTTTTGTTCGGCACTCTAGTGTCTGCAATTTTTTTTTTTTTTATCTATTCAGTTCATTCAGTCTTTTTATTCAGTTTATTATGATCTCTTAGTAGCACGAGTTTCACGTAATATAATGAATAATGAACACGTTTGTTATACTAATAATATGATAAGAATATACGTAACAATCCTATATAGGATCACTGGAATGCATCTTACAGTTTTCCAAAAGCAGTCGGTGTTTAACTGCAATGTCTAGAAATTCAATAAAACTAATATAATGTGATGGCTACACGCGTAAAAATATTCACACGTCATTATTATTTCTTACTTATTGTTTAGACAAATGACTGTTGGAATAAAGAAATTACATAAGCAATGGCTTATTGCCGATAAAGAGTTTCACGCTTATGTTAATCCTGTTATATGGTACTGGAGACAGCTGATCATATATACAGTATCCACTAAAGAAATGTCGTCATTTGTTTTTACTTTATCAATCAACATTCAGCTTCCAAAGAGAATTATAACATAATTACTAAAATCTCAGTTTGCCTAGCAATAAAACTTTTCAACAAAAAAGTGCAAGCGAAATCCAGCATTTCAAATAGTTAAAAAATATTAGACGATATTTTCTTACCTGTAGCTGAAGTCGTGAATTCAAAGTACTGAGGGTATTTCTCGATGAATCGTTTGATGACGTCGATTTGTTCCAGGGTTAACTGAACGGCGTCTTTGTTTTGTGATGCACAAGGCACGAAAGCGGACCAGAACTGAAAGGAAATAAACAAAGTTTTGTAAGCATCCGATAAATTTTAAAATAGTTTGAATACACGCCATTAACATTAGGCAGTATAAGACTTGGCCTTAAACGGTAAATATTTTAAAATTAAAATCTAAATCCTACTAATATTATAAACGCGAAAGTTTGTAAATATGAATGGATGTTTGTTACTCTTTCACGCAAAAACAACTAAACGGATTTGGATGAAAATTTACAGTAATATAGCTTATACATCAGAATAACATGATATGTTATTCTGATGTATAAGCTATATTACTGTAAAGTTGTGGGAAATAGTAGCCTATATTTTAGGCTACTATTTCCCACGATAACCGACATACACGTGGGCGGAGCAACGAGCAAAAACTAGTATAATTTAAAAATGAATCGCCGAAATGAATGTGCGCGTATAACTTCCAATCGGCTGCACCAAATTAAATAATTCTTTTTAAACAAGAAAAAGTAAATAATAACGGGATAGGTTTTTTTTCCGCGACTGTACACTGCCTGTGGGAAGCTGAGACAGAGATATGTAAATATGGCAGTACGAAGTTCACCTGGTCAGCTGGTATCATATAAATTCTATTTATTTATTTTAAAAGCCATTTAGATTATAAAAATAAACGTCATGTTATCAGGTACATAGTGCAAAATTAATATTCAAAATCTAAGTGGTCAAGATTTGTCATAGTTGTGGAAATATTTGTGGTTGAAGCGAAATATGTCAGAAATGTTTCAAAATACTCTAGGAGTCGTAATAGACGCTGGCTCTCAGAATGTCAAGGCTGGCTTTGCGGGAGAAAGTACTCCTAGAAAGTATTTTCCTTCTACAGTTGGAAGGTAATACAAATATAGCTTCTAATTTATACATTAAGTAGGTATATCAGAATATAATTATGACTTTTAACAGACTTTTGACGAAACATTTCATTTTACATGTAAACGAGCTTAAATCCTACTAATCCTACTAATATTATAAACGCGAAAGTTTGTAAGTATGGATGGATGGATAGATGGATGGACGGATGGATGGATGGATGTTTGTTACTCTTTAACGTAAAAACTACTGAACGGATTTGGATGAAACTTTACAGTAATATAGCTTATACATCAGAATAACACATATGCTACTATTTGCAGCGATAACCGACATATACGCGGGCGCAGCCGCGGGCACCCACTAGTCTTATATATAAAAATAAACTGCTGTTCGTTTGTCTCGCCAAAACTCGAGAACGGCTGGACTGATTTAGCTTGATTTTGGTTTTTAAATGTTTGTCTTAGTCCAGGGAAGGTTTAAACAGTGAAAAAAATCCAAATGTTACGTGTACGAAGTAGCGGGCACAGCTAGTTAATCAATAATAAAAAAGAAGTAAAGTAGTTAAAATGTTTTGGTGCCATTATTAATATATAATTTATATATATTTGAAATGTACAAAAAACGCCCTTTTCAATGATACCAAACACGGTATATTTATCCCAAATTATTTTTTTTATTCATTACTTTATGTCGGCTAGAGGGCGCCACATTAGATTCAGCGACACGTCATATAGCATATAACCAGCAGACGATCAAGACGCTTCTAACGATACATCATTTGTCCAGTTCTAATAAGTAGTTAAGGAGCTATGAGGGAACAAATGAACATACATACATACATACATAGCCTGTCAAAATCATAACCCTCCTTTGGCTTTGCCGTAGTCGGGTAAAAAGAGATAGTCGAGCTCTCCTATGCTTAGGCTCTTCGGTGTTGATTATATTTGTGAGAAACGTGAGAAACACTGTACTATTTTTGAGGCACACTAAGACTAAGACAACTTTTGCCTCGTCTGTTCGGTAACTACTCGGATATTTGAGTACAGATTGTGCGCTTCTATATAAGCATCTTAAGCTAGAAAAAATCTTTCTTCTTATTTTATTATCTTATTATTATAAGATTTGCCTAGACTTTGTAGTACAAATAACATACATTCGTCGACGGGATTTTGCGTCTTGAAATTTTTTTTTTGAAATTTGTCCATCGACTCGAAAAGAAACTTGGCTATCCCTTAAGTTTTAATATTTAAAAAATAAGTTTTGTGTTTCTAATCTATTTGCGTTACTAACCAAACAAGTGAAAAATAGAAATGAGAGAAAAACTAAATACTGAAATTAGTAAGTAGTAGTGGTAGTATGCAAGTAGTACTAGAGCAAAAACTAACTTTCGAACGAAATTTATTCACAACTACCTTTGATTACCCATTCTGTCATCGATTTAAAGAAAAACAGGTTTGTTTGAAGTTGTTTCCCTCACATTATTTCAGCGGTTCCGATTTGGTTCGAATTTCGGTGAATGAATTTTAGTGATTTTTAACCTCGTGACTTAGCGTTGAGATGTACCCCCCCATTTTTTTTTTATTTTTTTATTTTTTAAAGACAACTCCCGCATTAGGAATAAACATCCTGTGTCGCGGGGGACTTTACAAACATACATGAAACGGACTCAATTAACACCCAAACTCAGAACAACAATTTGTGGATCACACAAAGTGTTGTCCCGTGTAGGATTTGAACCCACAACACTTGGCGAATTGGCAAGCGGCGTGGCGACTGCCTAAACCACTGGGCCAACCGTGCAGTCCAGCATATTTCAATTACTTTTCTAATAAAATTTAGGTCCATAGAATGTCAATTTGGCTAGAGGGCTGGTTTCAAAATAGACATTCCCAGATTTCCATCAAAACATCTTTACTTTACCTTACATCCATCCTAAAAGTGATAACTTGACACTATCAAAGTTTTTTTATGAAGAAACTTTGAGAAGCCAAAACAATATGCAAATACCTACGCTACTTACCTACTTGATAGAATATAGAAGCCTTTTATATAACAATCTAATAAAAGTAATGATTGGCACAAAAAAAAATGAGAGTAGGTACATTATTTACGTTCGTGTTAACATAAAAATATAAACAATCTTGTTTTTAGGAACATTTTCCTACTGATCAAATAATATTTAAATGAGGACAAGACGTGGTATAAGGAGACGTTGTATATCCATTACTTGTTATAAAGCTTTCAGTAGAGACTTCAAAATTCTCATTTTTTGTAAAAAGTCTTTAAAATTTATTTTCCTTTTTTTCATTTGAAGTTTATTCATTTTAGGTAATCATACTTTTATTGATGTTATAGTGATTGAAATTATCTACTTACAGTTATTTTAGCTACACTGAGATTTTCATTAATTAGACTACATGGATAGCAACGGATAGCGTTTGCCTAGCTTTTTGCCTAGTTTTGGCCTAACCTAACCTAACCTCGGCCCTTTCTACTGCGCTAAGTGTTGTGGGTTTCAACCCCCCATGAGGAAATTGTTGTGTGGCGACTTCCACATACAGCGGCAACAAAAACATATGACAGCGTCATCTACCGAAGATACACTGAACTACGAAGTAACGCACAACACGGAGTAACTACCAGTCTTGAATCGCGCAATGGAAGTTCTCGCGCCGATTATCATATATACAACATCCCAACATCAACCGTTGGGCAGTTGACCCGCCAGGCATGATCACCTCGCCTGGTCGGAGGATCCTCCCTTTGTGTTGGAGGAACAAAGCACCCGTTCCCCCACAGGGTTGACGCCGACGTGATCATGCCTGGCGGTGTATGTGGAAGTCGCCACAGTTGTTATGAGTCTGAGTGTTCTTTCTGTCCGTCTCATGTATGTTTGTAAATTCCTCCGCACTATAGGATTTATTTCTAGTGCTGGACTTCTATTTAAAAAAAAGAATAAAGAGTACGAGAGAAGAGAATTACGCAACGTATATTTTTTATTCGTTACTATTGACGCTGTTTTAGAATACGACTTTGTAATGCTATTATAGCCAACGTAGTTAGCTGCTATACTACGTTGGCTATAGTAACATTACATAGTTTAAATTTGTAAGTAAGTAAATCGTCATATTATATGAAAACAAGATTATCTTTTGCGAACCCTAAAGCCAAAGCGAAACATCCCAAAAATATTTGGTTTATATTATAATGTGGACTTAAATTCGGACTTGTTGTGGACTTCGGAAATTGGTTACAATTTTTGTATTCTTTAAAACCGAAAAAACTCTGTGTACCTAGTATGCTAGATTACATGAAATATATTAGATTGTTTATGAACTGACAAGGTAGTTGTATTATTAAGGCTTGTATCTTTAGCAAGAGAAATACTTCGACTTAGAGACTAATAATTTTGTTCATCAGATTTCGCCGTGACGGCCTGTTAGACGGTGTCCCTTTAATCTACTGTGGTAAAGAGGCAATAAAACATAGAGGTGTGTGTAATCTAGTGAGACCAGTTCAGGAAGGCATGATTAAGGACTGGGATGAGATGGAAAAACTATGGCATCATATTTTCTATAGAGAACTACAGGTTCCACCTGAAACAGCCAGGGTTCTTCATACTGTGCACCCGCTTGTACAAAGAGAAGATCAGTAAGTTTTTATATAAGTTTTGAAATAAAAACTACTGTTAGCGGATCATTCGTTTCTGGGCTTTGTCATTCGTTTAACTTCTTAGTACATAACTTTAAAACGTTCTTACATCCTCAGGTCTAAGTAATTACTTAAAAAATCAATTGATTTACAAGAAAATATTTACTTCCTAGGTTATAAAGTGGTATAATAGCTAACGCTGGATATAGTAGCATTAGAAAGTCGTATTTGATAACACCATCCTACCCTTTTTTCAAAACCAACACTAACCTGTTAAAAATACGTATTCCTTCAGTCTTGTACAATCATAAAGTCTACAAAGTTATACAAACAGTCATCTCCTTGCTGGCTACAAATTTTATGCGCATAAAATTTGTAAGTAAGTAAATCGTCATATTATATGAAAACAAGATTATCTTTTACGAACCCTAAAGCCAAAACATCTCAAAAATATTTTGTTTTAATGATAATGTGGACGTAAATAAGTTCGGTAATTCATAGCAAAATTTGGAAATCCCTATCATAACAAAACGAAAATGGAACATTAATAAAGGTTAGGAACTTAGTTTCTCATTTTATGGATGTAGTTATCTGGCAAATTATTTTCTTAAGATTTATTGAGCAGTTCTTACTGATACCATAACTTGGCTCAGGCTGTATTTTTAGACCTCTATCCAGTTGTCTACCTGATTAAATAATGTACTACGATAGAAGAATCGCAGTAAACACAAAAAGATGCGTTGTTAAAAGTGCCGTGCATATGAATTTTATATCACATTCTGCATCAACCTTATAGATTGATTTTGAAAAATTTCTCATAACTAGGAAAACTATTTTGCAAATAATCATACAATGCAATAAGCAAACAATATATAAATAACAATAATAATGATGATCCTGTTAACATATGAACTTCATGTTAAAGTGACATTAACGAGAGAAGTCTTGGGTACAAGCAATTTGTTTCTGAGTACAAATAGCACAGTTTGTGTTATTTTAGTTTTGCTAGCGGTTATTAATCACTCAGTCCCTGATAATTTAAATTGCTATTATTTAGCTCATAAGACGTGTACTAGTTAATACTATTCAAATTATCATTAATCATAAAAAAATCTTGTACCCCAGGGAAAAGATGACCGAACTCCTTTTTG
This sequence comes from Diaphora mendica, assembly GCA_949125395.1. Taxonomy (NCBI): domain Eukaryota; kingdom Metazoa; phylum Arthropoda; class Insecta; order Lepidoptera; family Erebidae; genus Diaphora; species Diaphora mendica. The sequence goes on along the minus strand of OX421312.1, from coordinate 5,764,544 downwards.
AAAGCTTCTCTGTACACGCCCTTTATTTGGCGAAGTCTCCAGTATTAAGTGTCTACGCCAGTGGGAGAACTTCAGGTTTAGTTTGGGAAAATGGATACGAATGCTCTTACGTGGCTCCTGTTTTTGAAGGTTTTCAATTGAAACATTCGACTGTAATCACTCCTTTAACTGGGAAAGTTTTGACGAACAGACTACAGAGATTGATGTTAGATATGGGGTATTCATTTACTACACCATATGAAATTGATTTGCTAAATGAAATCAAGGTAAGTAATAGCATCCAGACCGTTTATGAAATTACGTCACAACTCACTTTTATTATTTTTTATTTTTTTCACTTTTTTATAAGTCTTAGGTTAGTAACTTTTATAAACAGTACCAAATGTATCTTAGCTACTGCTTCTCTACGGTACAAATTAGATATAATATTGGTAAGCGACTTAGGACTCTTCGAGCTGTTGCAGTAAGGGTACCATTTCTATATTCCTGAGAGATATCGCATGACTACGCTAGTTGTTATTTCCACTCATTTACCTTTCTTTATTTTTACTCGTTTGAAAATGATTACAGTCCCTAGTAAAAATTGGCCTTAGGATAGCAATAGGCTATAAAAAACAACAAGCCAAATTTTTTGGAATATCACACATTGAATCTATCTCAAACAAGGAATCGGACGGATACGAATGAAAATGTCTCTCCTTAAAATTCTTATTTACTGTTCCTTTATTTTACAGCAAAACATATGCTATGTAGCCCAGGACTATGAAAATGAACTGGCAGAAACTGGAAATTATATGGACGCTAAAGTTAAATATACACTACCTGATGGTCAGCATATTATGCTTGGAGCGGAAAGGTTTCAAGTAGCTGAAGCGTTATTCCGACCTGGACTTGAACCGGATTGCAAGTCCAAAAACTTAATAGACTCTATTATTGCCAGTGTCGATTTGTGTGATCTTGACCACAGGTAAATAGGAATAGTTTGAATAAGTAGTAGTACACACCATGAAGATAGAAGTTCTTATTTCCTTTCTAGATATTGGCGTATTTTCAGCAATAAAATATCTGAGTGTTTTGATAAACCTTACAAAGTAAGAAATGCATGTAAGGATGAACCTGTATGTTTAGGTCAGATATTATAATTGACCACTTTGTGATGTGTCCGACCATTTCATGAAATGCGTACACTGGCGGAGTTCGAAAGTATAACACTTCCAGTTTCCTTTTAATTTTCTTATAAATAAGCCTTGTCCAGACAATAACAAACAGTTAAAATAAAGAATTATCCAATTTGGCGCAGTCGATCGAGAGTTATGCGCGTACATACATTTCAGTGATCCAATATTTTTTTTCAATGGAATAGACCGGCAAACGAGCAGACGTATCGCCTGGTAAGCGATTACCGCCGCCCATGGACACCCGAAACACCGAGGCATTACAAGTGCGGTACCGGCCTTTGGGGGATGAGGGGGGGGAGATAGGAAATGGGTTGGAATATGGGCCTCCGGTATCCTCACTCACTCGGTGAAACACAGCGCAAGCACTATTTCACACCGGTTTTCTGTGAGGCCGTAGTATCACTCCGGTCGAGCCGGCCCATTCATGGCGAAGCGTGGCTCTCCCACGGTCAGGTCGGTTTTTATGTATATAGATTTTGATAAGAATTCTTTCTTTACCAGACAAATGTTCTTCAAAAATATAGTCTTTTGTGGAGGTTCTACTTTGTTTCCTGGTCTTGTAGAACGAGTAAAGAACGATTTAACTCTGAAATTGAAAACTATAAAACCTGCGATAGATGCTATGGGATTGAGACAGTACGCAGCCTGGGCCGGAGGATCAATGATGGCTTCCATGGTACACATGAAGGAATTTTGGCTGACAAGGGAAGAATACGAAGACTCAGGCACTGAGCGAGTTGTGTACAAATTCTATTAATATTGTAATTTCATTTCAAAGTAACTTTTAGCCAATCAATGAGCTTGTCAGAAGTATAAAGCTTGTATTGAAGATGTACGAATTGCTAAATTCATAGATAATTAAGGATATACTTATTTAATATCCCGCTATGGGTACTTACCCATTTTCACCTATTCAGATTTTGTAGGCAATACACTAAGTAGAATAATACTTAGGTATATAACTTTAAGATTTTTCGTTATCTTTTGTTGCTATTTTATGATTATAACTACTTCATGGCAGAAATTTTATATAAGTACTTGTCAGTGTATTCTTTCTACTTTGAAGAATTTCAACAATGAGCTTTCTACAAGTGTTTATATAAAAGAATATTAGTTTGTTATTAATCATAATTGCTTTGTATTGATGTCTATAGAAATAAATAAATCGAAATGACTGTTTGTAATATCAAATTAACAGCTTTTCACTAAATGCATATGAAAGTATGTACAGTACTTTTATCAAATGTATATTTTTACATTTTTTGTTTATATGCCTGTATGTTTCTCCGTCTGTCTGTTTGTTCCGGCTAGTCACTGGCACATCTAGGCCTAATTAGATGGGATTTTCAGTGGCAAATAGCTGATGATATAGGGAGTAACTTAGGCTACTTTTATTTTAGACAACTAAAAAGTACAACAATAACCGCTACGAGACGCAGCTAGTTTAAACATAAAACGGCACTATCAAGGCCCTAATAGATGTGTATGAGCTTCATGAAACTTTTAAATGAATGACCTGAACTAGGGTGTTTTAATATACCTTTAAATTGATGTTACTGTTAATAAAATGCTCTTATAAAATAACCTTTCTATTTTATTGCACATTATTGAATTATAATTAGTACTCTAATCAGCAGTGGATTTTTAAAGGTTATTGATGTGATATCAGCTTCATATAATTCTCGTATTACGTTGTTGCTCACAATGAACTCCGACACTTCCGATTCTCATTTTTTGACGGTTTAAAGTCACTCTCTTTGCCTCTTGCAATATTTGCACACTCTTTTTTACAGTTGTCATAATAATAAATCAGTCCTATTTGTTTACCTCGAAAACTCATAAACGTTTATAGACCACGTGTCGAAAATTGATGGGTCATGTGAACCACCAGTAGTCCTTTTTAGAAAAAAACAGGGGTATAAAACAATAACATTCAGTACTATGCCGTCACTTGTAAGCTGTCTGGTATTTTCTTATTATTTTTCATGGATCTTTCGGTGGTAAGAATGCCGTACGAATATAATGACCAAATAATATTAAATTCAAAATTTAAAAAAAAACCCTACTCAAGCGATAATCGAGTAATCATACGCCAATGATATTTTTGCAGACATTCTGTTATTCTTCCCCACTTTCACCCTCATAACTTTTAAACGACTCAACCGAGTTTCAACTTTCATAAAAAAAAAACTAAATTGAAATCGCTTCATCCGTTCGCTAGCTACGGTGCCATAGACAAACAGACATACAGACAGACACGTCAAACTTATTACACCCCTCTTTTTACTTAAATTACATTAAATATACTACCTTTACCCGTGCTTTTGAATTCTCATCTGCACTCAGTTGGACAGCTTACAGGTGACGGCATAGCGCTGAATGTTATTGTTTTATACCCCTGTTTCTTTCTAAAAATATCTCCTGGTGGTTCACATGACCCATAAATTTTCGACACGGGCCCGTAGTCTATTAGTTCTCCTTTATTCATAGATTCAAGACACCTGTAGTTAGGGCTCTAAAGACAGGCAACTTTTTACTATAAGTAGGAGGACTGCCTTCTGCATCAGACCCTTGATCTAATTTTCTAATGTGAAACTCTTAAAATATAGGTTGAAACTCTTGCCTATCAATCTGTGAGCAGACACGTGGTAGTGTCGGAACAACGATCACCGAATCTAAATTCTATGCACGGTTTAGACGCATATTGACCAATACGCATAATGACTAATGAAAATAGCATCATGAATACGCGAAATGACCAATCGCAAAATGACCAATACGCTAAATGACCAATACATGAATATTGACTAATACGCATATTGACCAATGAAAATAGCATCATGAATACGTAAAATGACCAACGCTTTAAATTACCAATACGCCAATATCCGAGTTTGTAATAGAGTCATATGAAAACTTACTATATGAACCATCATAACATAATGAACCCTAAAAAAAGTAAGTATTGTTCAAGTAAACCTTTAATTCTTGGGATCTGTCATTATTACACTAAAGATCATATTGGAGCTATTTATTTGAGTTCTGTTTGCTATGGTTCTCTTTATGGGCCGATAGGGTGACTGTAGGTGCTGTTCGTCGCAAACTGTTACAAGGCCAACGACTTGCATTGATTTTCTTGTGCAATTTTTGCACAAGAAAACCAATGCAAGTCGTTGGCCACTGTCACTGTCAATGGCGTCGTATAGGGCAGTTAACACTGAGGCTTTACCGGTGTTGGCGGGTGTACTTCCGGTCGATCTCGAGGTGCAAAGACGTGCAGCCATGTACTGTTCCACATTAGAAAACATAGAATGCGATTTTTTGGGCGTACGGGACCGCGATTAAATCATAAGATTGTTTCAACAGCGGTCCAGTGTCTATAACGACCTAATGGATGAATGGCAACAACGATGGGACGAATCATATAAGGGGCGCCACCTCTACCAGTTCTTTCCATCTGTTTCCTTTAAGAGCAAACCACACTCATTTAAATTAGTTGATTCACCATTGTGTCAATGCTCAACATCTGATTCTAGCTGTGAACAGTCAGCTCATCATGTCCTCAGGGAATGTAGTCTGTGGTGCAGTGAACGTAACATACCTAATTCTGAATAGCTTACAAATGATATCTGGGGTGGTATACTATGGGGATCTTGTGTCAACTGCGGTGACTTTGCGTGCGTTTAGGCGATTCTGCCATACATACTATAGAAATCAAATATAGCTCACTATTTTACCCTTGGTGCTGCACTATACTATTTTATCCGTGGTGATTCCCAGTATAAAAAAGGTGTCTGCCTATTTTGACTTCATTTTTTCTTCCGCTTTGCTGAGGAAGGAAGTGGACTTATTATATTTCCAACTCCTCCAGTTTTCTTCTGAATATTTTCGTTGCGGGTTACAAGACAGTTTAATTTTTCCTGGGACTTCTCGAGTGTCATAACTCGGTGTGTTCGTGGGTCACCGCTGTTGATCCTGGTGTACAGGAGTTACAGTGGTGGGCGTGTGGGCGCGATTGGTCTCAATTGAAAACAATCTTTAATTCTTATCAATTTCTTCTTATCAAATTAGTAAACACATTATATTAAAAATGCAATTTAGAGATTAGTCACTTCGCGTCATTCATATAGGTCAATCTTAGATTATTAATATGTCTAGATGGACTGTCAAAGCTGTAAAAACACACGAAAAAATAGGCTCTAACTGTTGACGCCTAAATGTTTTTCCGCGTTTAGTACCAAATGCACTGTCAGTGGATGCACACATGTTGCTGTCATTTTTGTGTTGATAAAAATGGCGAATTGTGCGATATAAGTGTGTAGAAATTACAGAGTACGATCTAAATTAACAAAGAAAGTTACCTATTATCGTTAAGTACCATTGATATGTATCTATTACAGCAAACAAAGCCATTAAATAATTTCTAAAATAAATAATTATTGTAGTCGCCATTTTGGGTGTTGCTAGTTTATGAAGTCAAAACTCCCTCATAAAATGTGGTAGGCGGAGTTGTGTTGTATAAAATACTTCATGGTAGATAATAGATACGCTAAGAATTTCAAATCATTTTTGTAATTCAATATGGCCGCCGCATCATTTTTGTAAAAGGACACTATGGGTATCGTGTAAGAGGTTTTTAGGTATACCGAGTCTAGATTTCATATCATTTTTTGAATCCAATAATTATGGCCGCAGCACCATTTTTGTTAAAAGGCACTACGGGTATGGGTATCGTGTAAGGGATTTTTAGGTATACTGAGTATTAATTTCTTGTCATTTTTTTAAATCCAATATGGCCGCCGCACCATTTTTGTAAAATGTCACTATGGGTATCGTGTAAGGTGTTTTTAGGTATGCTGAGTATTAATTTCATGTCATTATTTGAATCAAATATGGCCGCCGCACCGTTTTTGTAAAATGTCACTATGGGCATCGTTTAAGGGTTTTTAGGTATACTTACTAGATATGAGCTCCTCTCTGTTTTAAAAAAAATAACTCCCGCATTACGAATATACATCACAAAAAACACCCAGACTCAGAACTACAATTTGTAGATCACACAAAGTGTTGTCCTATTTAGGATTTGAACCCACAACACCTGGCTTAATAGAAAGCGGCGTGGCGACAACTTAAACCACTAGACCAACCGTGCAGTCATGCATTTTTGAAGTCCAGTTTTTATGATTTCAAAACAAGTATATCTTCGAATGTTCTTATCAACAGATAAGAATTGAGAAAATTTAACTTAAAAACTACTCGTCAGATCTCATTCAGATAAAAAAAATAGATAGTAAATCTAATAAAACAAATTGAAAGCCCAAGGTCTAATCCCCATGATATTAATACTGAGCTATCTTGAAGATGTCCTAAATCTAACACAAAAAAAAATTAAACCGGTCCATTAAAAAAGTAATGTAAACAATTTTTTTCTTACCTTTCTTCTTTTTTAATGTTGGTCAAAAAGACAATTAGATGGGCTAATTATATATCTTACATATTTTAAAAGGTTAAAAAATCGTTAGTACTTTTTTACAATACCAGACCAAAATTAATAATAATAAATAGTAAAAAAACACGAGACATATTATTAGGTTGTATCACATTTTGTTTTCCTAGCATAGTTTTCTAGATAGAAAAGTTATTCAACACTATTATAATTGTTTCCCCATTTTCACAAAAAAAACTCAACAACTGGTATCATTTACGCACTCACACTAGGCAATTTAGAATGACATGAGGCGAGTGTAAGACGTAGCTGTCACGCACACAAATATCGAAAAGTTGTGTCATTTAATTTTGTTCTTTTATATCGCGATGCTCTATCTAGACATATTAATAATCAAAGAGGTCAATATGCGTTCATTGGTCAAAATGCGAATTATAGATTGGTCATTTCACGTATGAGTCATTTTGCGTATTGGTCAATATGCGTTTTGGTCTTTTTGCGTTATTTTTCCATTATGTATTGGTCATTATGCGTCTAAACCCACATTTCGACAATCTCGTGAGACAAATCTAATGAAGGCTATTACTGGTTAAACTTTTAATATTTGAGAGTACGCAGGGTTGATCTTCAAATAAACTTGAAAGACTATAGATTACTTTGACATAGACATAGAGATTTAATAAAGATCATCAAAAGTTTATACTATACAATATTATTCACTGAATTCACAACACATTATAATATTTATACAAAGTTCAGTTCCCTTTTATATAATACAAAACGACATAAGAACAGTCATATTCGAAAACTGACTTTTAAACATTTCTTCATTTTCTTCTTTATGTGATATAAGGAGGTCGCACCTTGTTACATTATATGCAACCTTAATAAAATCAAAATATTGGGATTTATTTTTGAACTTATTATTATCAACTGTAGGTTTGAAATTATTATGCGTACGTTTATACTCTGTAAAGGTACTAAAGAATGGCAGTACAAAGTAGTAGACAATATAATCTAACTTCACTAACTTTTATTGAAGCCAGAGATAAATCGAATTATCCTCGCAATCCATTACTAAACCAATTACCAATGAAATAGTTTAATTCGTTCACGTCGACAATAATTATTCCGAGTCTAATCGATTATATTTATTTTGTTTACTTAAAAATATTCTTATTGGATCATGTTAGAACGTGTTTTTACGAAAAAAACATTGTGGTAGAGAAATAGTGGACCTGATTTTTAACACTAACAGATTTAAATTAATAAGTTTTCAGTAAAAGGACACCAAGATCGGGATGGTTGGCGGAGTCCTTCGTTCAGCAGTGGATGGCAGTAGGCTGTAGAAGAAGATAATGATACCCATATTTTTGTGAAACAATCCTTTAAGTTCAAAAGTAAAAATAAAGGTTGTACAGAAGTAGTGGCCATTAATATCAGTTTTATTTTCGATGTTTCCACATCAATCTTTGGGAGCACGATATGCGATAGAAAACTGAGAGTGCAGTTATTTTTATGTAGACTAAAAATATAACATGAAGGTTTTGGTATGAAAACTTGAAAAGTGTCAAATAAATGTCTATATCAGTGACAAGAGCCGCTTTTTGCGAATTATCGACAAAGAATATAAAACAGTTTTAATTAATATCAATATGACTTTCTCGGGTCCAGAAATTGTAATAGAACACGGCAGTTACTGTTGTAAAGCAGGGTTTGCCTGCGATAACCACCCAGTTTCCATTTTCAGGACTGTGGTGGGCAGACCCAAAGACATTCAAGGCTTCTATGGCAAAACGCTTTACGACGTCTATATCGGAGAAGAAGCTTTAGCGCATGAAGATTACAATATATTTTCACCGATTGTGAAAGGTAGAATTGTTCATTGGGATAATATGGAGCGAATTTGGCACCATATTTTCTATAAAGAACTGAAAGTCGCTCCTGAAGAGCGAGCGGTGATTGTGACAGTTGATCCAAGGACTACCATGAAAGAGAAGTAAGTACTATACTGACAACTAGTTCAACCGTCGAATTCAGTTTCAGGGTAAACTGAATTCGACGGGTTGCGGAGATCAGATGCCAGTCGCTCTGTGACATTTAGGTAAAACCGGTTGAACTAGTAGCCGATCCTAAATAATCTTGGAAATAATAAAGGCTAGGATGATGATGATGATGAGACAGTGATTCAAGAGGAAGGTTTATATGTGTAAAACATACATTTTGTGGTAGAGGAAATCAGAGAATTTCTAGGAATTCCGTGCGAAGTCGGGCCGGGTCGATTGTATTAAATAGTATCAAAAATGTAAAAGTATAATATTTTGTGATACACTCTCTAAACAAAGTTACTCTAGTTCTCTTGTCAAAATCCATGATACTACGCAGCGTGACCGAAATACTTATATTTACATATCATTATAAGCCTCGTGGTATAATGATGTTGATTTAAATAAAAACATAAAAAGAAAACTTTCTTGTATAAATCTCTACACAATTCTTGTATTTTCCTGAAAAATTACTTATCTCTTGTGATGCAAAAAAAAAATTATTTCACCACTTTATATCAAAAGAGTACTAATAGAAGATTCAGGTTTACATTTTACAGTGGTAGTAAAATGTGATGTTAGAAACCATTATTCAATACAAAATTTAAGAAACGGTACATTTAGGACGTTTAATAACGATTGACTAATTTGACTTGATAACTTGATAGTTTATTATAACTTTAACTGCAAGGAAACCATTTTTAATATAACATCTCGTGTCACGCTGTTTGTGTTTGCACACTTTAAAAAGGGCTCGACCGACTTCTAGTTTTGAAAATTTGGCGGGTTGGAGAATAGATCGAAAATTATTTTACACGTCTATTGGGATATGACATATGAGGCTCCCACCCGCCTGCCAAGACCCAAATAAAGTGGCGTAGGAAAACTGTTTACTGTAGGTACTTATTTCATATTCTTAGCAATGTTGAATAAAATCACATTCAGTAGGTACTATTTGAAAAAGCCATGAGTAGAAATCGGTCGGGTTAATAAAATATAGTAGAACACCACAAGTGGTTTAATTCAATATGCGTAGTAATCAATCGTTCAATCAATTGCCATCAATCAAATGTATAAAAAAAATACACTTGCGATCACTGTAGCCTACAGTCGTCTTAACATTTTTCATTAATTTCAATATTGACTTTAAATAATGCCTCGTTGGCCTAGCGGTTAGCACAAGCGACTGCCAATCAAGAGGGTTCGATTCCCGGGTCGGAATGCTGTTAATAAACATCCTTTCTTCAAGTGAATAACAAAGCCAAAATGGTTTAGCATCGGTTTTTTAACCGACTTCCAAAAGGAGGAGGTTCTCAATTTCATCGGTTTTTTTTTATGTATGTACATTGATTACTCCGTCAATTGTGGACTGATTTTGAAAATTATTTTTGTATTCGAAAGGGTATGCTCCCCATGTGGTCCCATGGCCACTATATCAGGATCTGATGATGGGATCCCAAGGAAATTGAAGGAAACCCTCAAATTTACGTGAGCGCCTGCATTAAAGTTAAGGCAATTGTCTGCATGCTTTCATATTCTGTAAACATCATGTCCGAAATATTTATTTATTATTCTATACAGTATGTTGTATGTTACCTTTAGTCGTATTCTTACAAGTTATTTAGGTGAAATGATGATGAGAGACTTGAGAAAGACTAAAAAGCGAAAAATAAAAAAAAACTTCGTTTAAAAAAAGCGACTTCAAAAACTGAAAAGTATAAAATAACTTAATTTGTATGTGCTACCTATTCATAGGGTTGAAGTCGGTGCCAAGCCAAAATGTAATAGTGACCGCGTGACCTTGAGCGGGATAGTTGCTTTTCGCGTAGAACAAAACAACCGAAGCGTCGGTGACGTCGTTGACGTTCGTCTCGAAATATAGCGAGTGTGGTACCTACTATTGCATTTGGCTTGGCGCCGAATTCAAACCTATGAATAGGTAGCACATACAAATTAAGTTATTTTATACTTTTCAGTTTTTGAAGTCGGTTTTTTTGAACAAATTTTTTTTTTTTAGTTGTGATATCGTTCTTTTAAGCCGGAAATCTATGATAAATTATAAATAATACTACGTGTATTTATTTAATAATTTATATACTGTTACCATGTCATTGAAAATCATTGTATTGTAACATGTTGAAGTTAGGAAACAAAACAACATTATTTTTAACTAACTTAGTTTATTGAAGCGGTTAGGGACGTTTTTTGGTTGCTAAAATACTTAAAGAGTATGGATGTGGCCTTAGCAAGACTGTCTCAAATTGCTTTAATAAAACGTAGGTACAACACAAGTACGAGTACAATCTCTTTACAAGATGCCTTCACTAATAAGAAAATGAAACAAAAGGACTGTGAAGGTTTTCATTTCCGACACCTTTTTATTCTATTAGATGTAGATAGTGGTTTTCTTCAGTTTTATAAAGTATTCCTATTGTCTGCAACCTGATTAAGTAAGACCTAGGAAACATCTCAGTTTGGTGACAGATGTTTATTTGTTTAAACTTTTTATTGAGATATGCTTATTTAAGATAATAAAATATTTGACCGTGGGAGAGCCACGCTTCGGCATGAATGGGCCGGCTCGACCGGAGTGATACCACGGCCTCACAGAAAACCAGTGTGAAATAGTGCTTGCGCTGTGTTTCACCGAGTGAGGGAGGATACCGGAGGCCAATACCCCAACCCCTCCCCCTATCTCCCCCCCCCATCTCCCAAAGGCTGGTAACGCACTTGTGCCGCCTCTGGTGTTGCGGGTGTCCATGGGCGGCGGTAATCGCTTACCATCAGGCGATACGTCTGCTCGTTTGCCGGTCTATTCTATAAAAAAAAAAAATATATATATATAAAAATTTTGCTTTTTAAAAAATGAATTTAAGCTTTCAAGATATATTCTGACAAATCTGAAAATGATCTGAAAAATAGTATCTTATTCTACTCTCTCTCATAAACCAAAAATAACTGACTAGAGTCGCGGTGACCAGAACAGGTATTTGATAGAGGATGTGTTCCTAAGGAAGTATTCAATATTAAACTCAAAAAGTTACAACATAAACCAATAGGTGTAACTTTTATGGTTCAGGACTAGGTCCATTACACAATAAAACGTGGAAATTAAGTAGTATTTAAATCATTATCATAATTTAAGAACAGTCCTTGCTCTGATTACAAAGTAATTAGGTGCCATATTCTGTTATCTGAGAACAAATGAGAGTGTAAAAGAGTAATATTTAAATACGTTTGGCGCCGACCCAAAATTACGTAGGTATACTTACATTCGTTGAAGAACTTGGTTATTAAGATTAAATAAAAAATGTTTATTAATTTTTACTTTTCAGTTTTTTCGGCGGATTATTTTTTTATTAAAAAGTTTTTATAAATAAAGTAATGGTCGAAATTCCATTCATTTCTTTCTTTTTTGGATTTTTGTACTTCCCTTGTACATAATTTTTAACTGTCCCAAATTTCGTACTCCTTCGTTCGCATAATATTCTTCAAAGAGGTACAAAGTTATTGCTTCACGTACTAGTGTATAGATATGTCAGTGTTAAAAATTAGGTAAAAAGTTGAATGATTTGTAATAGGACGTTTACACATCTACCAATATGAAATTATTCAATTAATAAAAAAAAAAAAAAAACGATTAGATTTTCACTTCTCTTGTATATAAACTTTAATTTTGCCAAATTTCATACTCTCCTCTGTCCGCATAATTTTCGTAAAAGGGGTACAAAGATTTTGCTATACTTAATGTTCGATAAATAAGAGTGCACACACACACACGTGCCTACATGATAATTTTTTTCTTCTGCACTTCATATCCAGTAATAAATTGCACTGGCTTTACGCTTCGGCACTCGAAAGATCCCATTGTTAAGCTTATAGTCCAGATTTTAACAATGGAAAATATTTAATAATGCATTAGAAATGCATGCAAAAGAATTCATCGGGGACAAATTGCTAAAATCTGTTAGATATTTAATGTTATATTTAAATCTAGGGTAATTTGCAGATCGATGTTTGGTTACGGCTATTTTTACCCGACTGCGAAAGAAGGAGGGTTATGTTTTTCGAGTGTACATGTATAATATTTTTTTGGCACTCTCTAGAGCCTAAACGGCTTGTCGTATTTTTATGTGAGTGGTGTCAATAGAGTCGTTTTAAAACACTTAAATAAAACAGAATTGCATTGACGCAGTCGGGATTTATTTTTAAATAATTCGTTACTTCTTACATACTTCATGTATGTAAGAAGTAACGAATTATTTAAAAATAAATACACGGGGTACGCAGTCAGGATTTATTTTTAAATAATTCGTTACTTCTTACATACATCATATATGTAAGAAGTAACGAATTATTTAAAAATAAATCCCGACTGCGTACCCCGTGTACTTCATCCTATTGCTCTCCATTGTTGAACAAAGACTTTCCCCAAAAAGCGCCAACAATCCCGGTCTTGGGCAGTCTGCATCCATCCACTGCCAGTCATTTTCCACAAGTGATCGGTTCATACATAAATACTTACATTATCCGACCCATGTTTAAATCATATGGAAAACTTAATTTGCGCTCAATGGCAAGGTTACCTGCAATCCAAGGTGACAGCAATTGTCTTAAATATAAGGGTACCCTTGCAACGCCTGTACGAGACAGACGACATGGACTCCCTAAGTGGTACTCTTCGGGGTAAGAGGATGTGACAGTTAACAACTCTACAGTCTGAACCTTAAAGTACGCATTATATTATAATTATGTATGTTTTTTATTACTACAACGGCTCGAACAAACGTGAACTATTATGGTTTTAGTAAAATTATTGAATGGCGTATAGTTTGAAAAATAATAATATTGTAATTGTAAATGTGATTGTAAGTTTGTTTGTTACGCTTTCGCGCGGAAACTTCTTAACCGATCATCATGAAACTTTTTACACATATTCTTGGAGGTATTAGAAGTAACAATACTTTTATTAAATGCGAGCGAAGCCGCGAGCGAAAGCTAGTATAATTTTAAAAGAATCCTTTTTTAATACTTATAACGTGTTAACGTCTCAGCATTAGATATGTCCTATCAGTAGGACGCACTAGTTGATCAATTAAAAAAATGTTAAGTCGTTTCACAAATGCTTCCCAAGCTAGTTGGAATCTTACTGTATATGCTAAAAGAGGAATTACACTTCAAACTGTTTATCGTTGCATTTAATGATTTCGACATCCTTAGAGACAAAATTATCACATTTATGCATCATTATTAGCAAGCGTTGCGTTAATATCGCATATCATATAAACATAATAATAGTTTTATATACATTTCTTACTTATACCCCATTCAACTTCCTCTGAGACAAAAGGTAAACAAAGAAACCAATGTTTCTCAAACGAGTTGATCGAGAGTAAAGATGGCCGGTGTAACCAAACTACTCGTAATTACACACATTTCTAGGTAAAATAATTGCCTTATCACTACTCTTCAATTTAGTAGTGTTATAATACGTTAAAAGTTCGGGAACAGCTACAGTTTTAGGTGTTTTTAATGTCACTTTTAGTCAGTCCACTGTGAACTCGGAAAATTTGGACAGTTGCAATTATTTTATTTTTCAACACACGTATATCCGTTGTACTTGACACTGGCAGAATTGTCGACATCGGCACAGTTTATCATTAAAAATAAAGAAAATGTTACTTTTTTTTTGATTGTAGATGCATATAAAATTTGACCTATTAAATAACCTTTTTCTGGTTTGTTTACCTTTTTTCTCAGAGGAAGTTGAATAGACTATAGTTTGTAATATAATATATTCGAAAGCGTTATTTTTATATATCAGAGTTTAATAACCTTACAACTTAACATAACCAACCTAATAATGTTGTGTATTTCGCTTTTCATTTAGCAGTTTCTTGTGCGATATTATTTTGCTTGTATATTTTATCTCATACTGGGAATAAGTAAATGCAGACTTGTTAAAATTGTTAACTTAACACCGTGGAAAAGTTTTAGTATTTTTTTTTCAAGTCCCGAGATAGATTGTATCGTTTTTCTTTCCCAGGCACATAACTCAACGTTATCTACACTCAAACTAAACTTAGTTAATATAGCTTTAGGTTCTAGATTTATTTTTGTTTGTGGTAAATATGCGAGGAAAGTGCTTTGGTGCATTGCAATTATTAAAAAAAAAACAAATTTTTGTTAAATAAATATCGGTCGGTGGCCCGTGTTACTCTATGGTTAAACTGTGATGTGTCTCCGTACTCATATCTATTAACCGATTTTAAAAAAAGGAGGAGGTTCTCAATTCGACAGTTTTTTTTATGTTTGTTACCTTATAACTTTCGACTGGGTGAACCGATTTTGATGATTCTTTTTTTATTTGAAAGCTGAAATTTGGTCCAGATTGAAGTCGGTTTTTTTCGTTAAAATTTGTGATTATTAATAATATAACTAGCTTTTGTCCGCGATGTCGTTTATCACGATTATAAGTAGTTCCTGTCCTTCCTCACGAATCAAAGTATCTTCATGCTAATTTTTGATTGGAATCGGTGCAGCGGTCTAGCCGTGAAAACATAACAGACAGAGTTACTTTCTATTTATTAAACTACACACATCAAAAGTGTCTAGGGATCAACATATATTTTTGCAATAACTTTTCTCCTGATTGATATTAATTAAAATTTTCTTTAAGGATTCATCAAATAAAGTGTTTTCGTTTGTCATAGTAACGATAAACCAAGTCACCTTTGCATTAATAAAGAAATTTGCCATTTTCCTAATAAAGGGATTTTTGACATTTGAACCACTAACATTAAAGTTCGAAAAAAAGACTGAAATAACAGTTTTCTTTAAAATTTTATTAGGTAACTTAAACAATTAATAATCCGTGTTTCTACCGCGAACACTAACAACACAAGAACATCGGTTTGGCATACTCAAAATGAGTTCATCCAAATCACGCTGTGGAATGGCCGCCCATGTTCGTTGCAACAACAAAAAAAGGTCTTCTTGCGACTGGATACCCTCCATATTCGGCAGAGCTCTTCTCTGTAGCATATCCCATGCATGCTCAATCGGGTTCAAGTCTGGCGACTGATCAGGCCAGGGCAGGACAGTGATGTTAGCTGCGGCGAGAGTCTGTCTTACAACTCTTGCGGTGTGCGGTCGAGCATTATCATGCATTAACTGAAATAAGGGACCGATTTGCACTTGTAGAGGAACGATGACGTCTGATACAATCGTCTCAGCATAAATTTGAGCGTTGAGGTTGCCTCTGATCCAAATCAACTCAGTTCTTCCGCCGATCCAAATACCCGCCCATACCATGATGGTTCCACCACTATAAGGATGGACTTCCTGGCAGGATTTTAATCGCTGTTGGCGTCCAGGGGTTCTCCAGTGTCGTATACGTCTTGTATCCGGTCTCATACCAAAACGAGACTCATCAGAAAAGCACACGAAACGCCATTGTTCTTCTGCCCAATTTCTGTGTTCAAGAGCCCATTGATATCGAATCCTACGATTGTGCATTGCTATAGGTGGTACCCGTAGCGGTCTTCGGGAATGAAGGTTCACTTCATGCAAGCGGTTTCTGACTGTTTGGTCGCTAATTAAGTTCCCTGAAGAGTGATGAAGCCTCACGGCTAACATCATGGCGGTTATTGTTGGAGCTCTTCGAGTTAAGATTTGAATGTATCGGTCTTGTCTCCGTGTGGTGCAGCGATACCGTTCTCCATGGCGCTCAGCCACGGTACCAGTGCTTCGGTAACGTGTCCAAAGTCGACTGATAACACTCTGACTTGTATTCAGAGCTAAAGCCACAGTACGTTGCCGGGAACCAGCTTCTATCATTCCCACGGCTCTGAGCATTTCTTCCCTGCTTAAATGACGTCGCCGCTCCATAATAATTTAATCAGTAGTAGGGAAACAGTAGCACTAATAATGTCTTCAATGCGTTGTATGTTTTTATAGGGAAAATATTGACAGCTGATTTTCATCTTTTACTCGAATTTGATTGACAGTTCCTGATTCAAATTATGAAATGCACCAAAAAGGATCCATATAAATTTATAAAATCATAAATTTATTACAAAGCCACATCTCAATCTCAAGAAATCCGCATAAAAATGCTTGATCCCTAGACACTTTTGATGTGTGTAGTATGGATTACTTGTGTATCTGCTGTAAAATAATATTATTTTGACTGCCTCGTTGGTCTTGCGGTTGGTGTGAGCGACTGCTGATCATGAGGTCTCGGGTTCGATTCCCGAGTCGAACCAAATGTTTGTATGATCTACAAATATTTGTTTCGGAGTTTGGGTGTGTTCTATGTATAATATGTATGTATTTACAAAAAGAAAGTATGTATTTGTATCAGTTGTCTAGTACCCATAACACAAGCTCTGGTAAGCTTGGGACTAGATGGCGTTGTGTGTTAGATGTCCAAAATATTTATTATTTTATTTATTTTTGTTATCATAAATCTTGAAAATAATAAAAATTATTATAGTATACCATTGTCATAAGAGATTAATTTATCCTCCCCGAATTATATGTATTTGTGAAGATACGTAATAAAAGTATATATAATATAATAAGTATAAAATAAAATAAAACTAATAAAATAAAAAGTATTTAAGAGAAAAACTATGATTATTGCGTAGTGGATAAAGTAATATAAATTAAGGCAAACTTTAAGTATCTCTGATTTTTAATCACATGCGATCTTGTAGGAAAACACAGTTCGAATCATATATTTACACGTGTTTTATTGCCTTTCGAAATTAGAACTTCTTGTAGGTATAAGGTTTACGAGGTTGTCCTGTCTCTCACATAGAAACTGACTGGCTGACGTTTACTTCTTTAGTAGGCGTAGCACCGACGTGACGTTTGAAGTAGCTTTGATATTTCCATTCCTATTATTGACATTAAATGTCCACAACCCATTTTAGTATAGAACCGCACTGAACCCTCAATAAACTGCGGTCCCTGAATGGATTATATAAATTCTAAATCACTGACCAAACCGTCATTTAAACCTGGTGACGATATTATAAATAAAATGTTTCAACATTGCTGTCTGTTAACGAATAAGTTTCAGATAATTATTATTGTACTAAACTTCATCCTGAAGTATGTAATCGTTAAACTACAAATCAGTTTTTATTTAAGAATAAAAATAAAAAGGAACAGAACTAAACATTCTCTATACATAAGCACAAGACTTTTGGTAGTTTTAAGTTATGTTTTCTACAACTGTTTTTTTATTACAGATACAAATTCTGCGAAATTTTTTTTGAGACCCTGAATGTACCGGCATTGTGCGTTCAACCGCAGAGCATAATGTCTCTATATGGATCTGGATACACTACAGGCATTTCCGTTGACCTTGGATACGATATTACAGAGATTAATCCTGCCTACGAAGGAGGGCTGCTGACCTATGCACGTCTAGAGACTTACTTCAGTGGTGGTCAACTCTCTGACTACATATATAACAGTCTGTTAAGGAGAGGAATAGACTTAGGTGAAAAAAGACATATTATCCTAGAAGATATCAAGCTGCAGGCTCTTTCTGTCTCCCCGACCCCGCCCACAGTCTGTCCTATGATAAACTATAAGTTACCAAGCGGGCAAGTGATAGATTTATCCAAGGAAATGCATTGCGCTGCAGAGTTGATTTTCCACCCAGAGTCAATTGAAGATGCAAATTCTGGTATTCTACCACTTCCAGAGGCTGTGGTGTCATCAGCCAATAAATGTGATGAAGATTTGCAAGATGAATTGTTTGGAGCGGTAGTTGTAACTGGAGGTTTGTCAGCGATTCCAGGACTCCGCCAAAGACTGGCGTATGAACTAGAACGGATTGTGAATAGACAGGTTAACATTCCCGAAACTCTTGAACCGTATACCGTTGCTTGGCTAGGAGCTGCGGTTTATGCTGGCATGGAGGATAGTAAGAAGGTATGGGTGCAAAAAAGGCAGTATGAAGAGTACGGAGAAAAAATTGTAAGAAATAAGTTTGTTTAAAATTATATCTGCTTCAACTAGTTGTATTATCTTGAACTAAACACTAGCAAGTGTAGTCATTTACAATTTTGTATTAGGAACTAGTATTTTAATTTATTTAATATCTGATAACTTTTAAATGATCGCTGTTCTAACATTTCTATGCATATATTATTCCTATTGATTTTGTTGTAATGTAATATTTGATCATTTATTTTAGGTAAATACCTTTTATTAAGTTAAAATTTAATTTGATTATTTTAATTGTGGGCTAGTTTAGGACATAAAATTAATTTTGCACTGTGAATTTTCACAAGATTATTTTCACAAGTACCCTGACGCCTGAGACAACAGGAAGATATAAAGACCATACGTTTGTTAAATGTACGTGTGTCGTGTGTGTCATTATCTCTTTTCAGTTAATGTTAGCAACTATATTCACTAGCTGAGACCCACGCTGTTACAACAACAACCACGGGTAATGCCGCGGGGCAAAGTTAGTCTAAAAAAAGAGCCTAAGTTACTCTTTATATCATCAGATATCTGCTAGTGAATGTCCTGTCAAAATCGGTCAGGCCGTGTTCCAGAGATCTTTTCTTTTCAGTTTTTTATATATTTTCAGATCTTCAATGAATTTAATAAAGATGGGCGATATTCACGCAGTAGTTTTTTTTTTAATAATTCGTTACTTGTTTAAATTTAAATTAATTTAAATTTTGTACACGCCAATAGTAAGGATGTGCTTAAAGTTTAATCTAATTATTTTTGACTAATTGCTTTCATTGGACGCGTTACCTGACTATTACCTTGCTGAATCATTCATGCCGCAGACCCTAACCTATCAACTTCAGCCGAGGTAGATAGTAGATTGTTACCTAGAATGTGATTTATAGTTCAATAAGGCAGCCCGAATACGAAAGCAGTTGTTTGTGGTCAGATATCGTTATTTTAGCTCTATTGAGGGTACTTTGAAATTTGATAAGAAATAAGTAGATTTATCGGTAACTGAATACAGCCTACGTCATTCCTTGTATTTTTTTTTTTACTTCATTGTGGCGACTTTTCGAAAACCCGAGTGAGACACAAAACTAAGTGTATTTGAATACTTGATATTGTACTCATTATTTTCAATACAAATAGTGTAAACACGTATGTGTAACCGATGTCGACAATTCTGCCAATTTCGAGTATATGATGGATAGAATGCGCGTGTTTCTAGACGAACAAAAAATATGCTCTGAAGGATATCACTGCACTAAACGAAATCTTTCAAAATTTCAATAATAGTAGTTTCTAAGCCATAGTTATAATTTTTTCTTCAAACAACAACATCAGTATTCAACAAACAATAATGTTATTATATCACCCTGCTTGTCCTACTTCGTGAACACTTTAACATTTACGCAATAATCCTCCTTCGCAGATAAATTGTTTAGCCATAAATCAGTACACTAAGCCCATGGGCTGCATATGGGTATCCAATCTTATTTATATTCCTTACAATCAGGGGGTTTTAGTACGCTATAGTTTATTTATGGTGTAAACGCAGGCATGCGCGAGAGCGAATGAGTTACGAATAAATCTAGGTTCTAAAACGTCACGATTTATTAGTTTTACTTAAGGCCCGTATTCACTTTGTATAGTGCGAGTGCAAGTGCTTAGTGCGGGTGATCGGTGATCGGATTGGATCCACAAGTATTTTCTACCAATCGTTGATCGCCTCACTTCACACCTGCACTCGCTGTATTCAAAGTGAATACGGGCCTTTAGGATAGATAACACCTAGCTAGGTTAAATACGTTTTAAATACTTGCAAATAATAACGAGTGGAGTAAGTAGTTCCATAAAAGACGGTTTTGGTTGTTAAATGGTAAAATTAGCATTGTTTGTGGCTGTAGCCTACCAAGAACAATGTTAATTTTTTCAATCTACATTTCAATTTAAAGTAAGGTCGTGTTACGCAACTCCATATCATCGCAGACCAACGTGAGCTTATCCCCTTTAATAAAATACCGCCAACCTATAGCTGAGCCCAGAACGCGTTTACGAATTTATAAAAGAGAGAACCCTTTGGTACTCAAATTCAATTACTGTGATATCAGACCCTCATGCAATACTCAGTCTTATTTTGAATACCGTAAGTTACACTTTAATTGGACAAGGCTTTGTATGAAACGATATGATTTGTTTTGTACCCATTGTTTGGTTATTTTCTCAGCGAAAGTATTTTTTGATGCGCAACGGGAACGGATTTGCTGAAATACTTAAGTTTTCATATATCAAAGATATCAGTCAAGAAACTATGTTTATGGCACTGTGTTTATAGATTCACTATATTTTTATCGAAAGTATTTTTTTGTCAAACAACAATTTAGTACTTCAAGCTTTTTATAGATGGATATCAACAACGGAAAAAACCAAAACGAAATTCCATTTAGTTTCATTTTACCTGAGGTTAATATTAAGTATATATGTAAGCTATAAAATGCTTAAAATATATTACAAAAGATTACAAAACTAGATTATGCCCGCGTTTATGTCGGATATGACCGGATATCGTGGTAATCATTTTTCGGGTTAGCTTATGACAGAAATATTAAATTTCTGTCATAAGCTAGCGCTAGAGGTTTTCAAACTTTTTTTAATATCAATTCAGTAAATCAAGTGATTAACAAACAACTTTAACAAAAAACTTCAACTTTATAAAACTTTACCTCGTGACAATATTAGTAATAGGGATTTATCTATGAAATTGCCGTTTTGTATGCAATAAGTGAAAGTACTTATTTTTTCAAACTTTTATATTTCTGTTATTCGAAGTAATCACCCATGCAATCGACGCATCTTTGCCAAGGCATTGGCAGTTTATTAATGCCCTTCTTGTAAAAATCAGCTGGACGGGAGGCAACAAACTCTTCAAAGGCATTTTGTACTGCCTCTCGGGAATTGAATTTTTTACCCACTAAAAAGTTGTCTAAATTTTGGAAAAAGTAATGGTCGGTAGGTGCAAGGTCTGGTGAGTATGGCGGATGAGGGTGAGCTTCCAACCCCAGCTCTTAGCTCGAATAACAGAAATAAAAAAGTTTGAAAAAATAAGTATTTTCACTTATTGCATACAAAACGGCAATTTCATAGGTAAGTACCTATTATTAGTCTAGGGTCCTGGGTCTATTTTTACCATTTATTACTACTAAGCTAATTTTTCGAATGTTCTTATTTTGATGAGACACGAGACTCAATTTTTACAAAAACTCTTGATTGTGATAGCTAAAAGAGGAGGAATGTAATATGTCGACTTGTTGATTCTATGTTTATTTTTATTAAATCTTTAGATAACTACACACATCAAAAGTGTCTAGGGATCAACATATGTGTCTAGGGATCAACATATATTTTTGCAATAACTTTTCTCCTGATTGATATTAATTAAAATTTTCTTTAAGGATTCATCAAATAAAGTGTTTTCGTTTGTCACAGTAACGATAAACCAAGTCACCTTTGCATTAATAAAGAAATTTGCCATTATCCCATGCATGCTCAATCGGGTTCAAGTCTGGCGACTGAGCAGGCCAGGGCCAAAGCCACATCTCAATCTCAAGAAATCCGCATAAAAATGCTTGATCCCTAGACACTTTTGATGTGTGTACTAAAATTAAATATTTGTCCTACAAAATGTATAGTTTGATCAAAGGAGGGAACTTCCAATATGTATCAATAACAAGGACATCAAAAATGATTACTAACTAGCTGATTTCTTAACTGTTGCATTAATATTTCTATATTTTAGCAGCCTAGTATGAAGTAAAATTAGTTTTGAAAATATAAAAATATATTTATCTTATATAGTTATTATAAAATTTCACTAAAACGTTTACCTACAGAAATAGAATACGGGTATACATTCGGTAGGTCTCATTAAGATACACCCTAACAAAAAAAAATGTTCTACACTGTTGTTATATAATGAATAAATGTTAGGTCCTAAAACAATAGTCATCAAATAGTCTTTAGTCAAATTACTTGATAAACATGAAAAAACCCCCTACCTAGGGCTACAATGACATCATAAATTAGAACTGAAACATGACCTTTGTGAAAAAAAGCCAGACATTATTTCCACGAACAAACATGAACGAAAATATTACATCAAAGCATTTTAATCTAACGGCGTTGATTTTACGTGACATACATAATAATTTAAACTTAACAAGAATGTCCCATATTAAAAGCTACAACGTGGGTGTAAAAAATGAAAACGTTGGTGCGACACCGCGAGCTATTGTAACAGGATGAAACTTAATAAGCTAGGGCTTATAATTAAAACTTTGCGGTCGTATGCGACATGTGAAAATGATCACTCAACTCTGTTGTTTTTTTAAGCGGTATGTTAGCTTTGTTTTGAGTACCTAAATAAATATGAGGTATTTGCGTAGCATATGAGAACGGAGGAGCATGACACACTTAAATGGAAACTTTCGATACATCGCAAGTAGCTACTTAATAGATTATGAATGTTTTTCGTCAGCCTGAAGGTTAAGGAGCAAATATCAATAAGATAAGTTAATAATTGTGTGATCATGTATGCGTAAGCTCAGCGACTGATTTATATTTTTGCAAGGTGACCAAAAATTATCAATAAAACATAAATAGAAAAATTATGTTTACTGCCATGATTTACGAATTAGTGTTATATAAACCGAATGATTAATGGAATATTAGCAACTGAGATTTAAAAATGGTGTCTATTATTACAACATCAGATTTTGTGCCATATAAAATGGTACACATCTTTGTGTCACCGCGTACAAATCTGATAGAACACTTTCAGAAAACGTCAGACTCATCTTTTTTTTTTACATGTGACTTATCTAAAAGTTTTTTATTGTGTTTTCAATAGTCTTTGTAATATAGCAAATATCTTTGTAATATAGCAAAACAATGACGTCATTTACCAATGACGTCATTGTTTTGTTTCATGAGATCAAAACATTTTTGAAGCATTAAAACTAAGGGCAACTGGCAAATGGAACGCACGAAATACAAGTATTACCAGATTTAACAGCGGTGTAAAGTCATAATATACTAACGCTTTGTCTTTGAAAGATAAATGTAAGAAATAAGGAAATCCATAGATTAAGAAAAAGTTAAAGTGTAACAATGTTAATTAAATGTTCTGTCCAAATGACGACGGACGTGGTGTGATGGTTCCCACTGCGAGGAGCTTGTATCCAAAATTAGGCTGCGATACGTCAATTGATTGATTGTCTAACATCAAACACTTTTCATGTAGAAAAAATAAATACTATTCCCCATAGACGTCGGAGTTTATTACCAGGATGAGGTATACTTTAAAACAAGCGAGATTGCAGGCATAATCTAGGGACATTTAAATTGTTAGTCACAGGAGATGTAGTGGATGCAGGATGTAGTCTTTTGTTGGGTTATTTTTAGATTAAAAGTGACTTGTTTGTGATATCATTGTTGTTGCACATCTTTTACTTTAGTATATGTATTTAGAGTATTAAGAGTTATGTAACTATACGGGTTTCAGTAGTTTGGTTCAGAACTACTTCGTGGAACAAATAAAGTATAATTTGTCAATATTATCAGAACCTATCTTTTAGAGGCGTACAATTTGGAGAGGACTATGTCCAGCAGTGGACTTCGATAGGCTGATGATGATAATGATCATTACCTACTTTTCGTTGATCATTACGTCTTTTCATTGATTTAAGTAAAACTTTATTTGTTTATTTTCTATATAAAACAATTGTAACATCACAGTAAAATGCTCTATTTTTAACCCCCGACGCAAAAAGAGGGGTGTTATAAGTTTGACGTGTATTTAATTTGTATTTAAAAAAACTTCGCTATTGTGTATTCAATAATATTTTTAACATAACTTTTTCTTTCTATTTAACTGAGTTCGTTTTATCATCAGAATAAGAATACTACACTAATGACATTCCACTTTCTGATTCTTCAAATTGACTTGAGCATGAGAAATGGGCCGTAGAAATAGCGAGTCACTTTATCACTTATGTTATTTATTTCTTTATGGAGTAAGATGGGTTTTGGGAAGATTGTAAACGTTTTATTAGCCATATCTATACATGGGTCATGAGAGAGTTAACCATGCACTAGGATCTTAACATAAAAAATATAATAGATAATACCGTACTATTCGTTTTGTTACTACAAAGTCTGAATTTTCGATGGCATGCATTTTCAAGTGAATTCATCGAGACCAATTGACGTGAAACTATGTGGATGACGTAACTGGAGAACAAATAGTTTAGTTTTTTTTTTACTTTCTCATTTCCTACAATCTGTGTTTATGATATTTAAATGGACTTTAAGAATTTATATGAGGTGTGTTTGGTTCCAAATTCAATTTAGTGAAAGATATAGATTAATCTACATTTTCATTAGATTCTTTGCAAGTTGGTTTGGGTGGTTTTAAAAGCAAAATAAGCATAATAAATTTGTTTTCGCCAGTCAGACCAATTAACGTGAAACAATGTGAATGACGTAACTAGAGAACAGATAGTTTAGATTAATAGAAAGATATTATGTAATAATTGAAAGAAAGAAAAGGATTTAGGTACTTGACTTACTTCATCAATATCATCTCAGTCAAAAGACATCCTATGCTGGACATAGGCTTCTCCTAAAGTTCGGTACAATAACTGAACTCACTTAAATATTCATGAATAAGTTCTGTATGACTTTACTAATATACAGAATCAAAACTTTATACTTGATAGGAATGAAACACAACGTTTTTATCAAAACCCTATTTTCTATTATTCCTATTATTCTTTTACAAAAAAATTATATCATTGAATAATAGTTTTCGAAAGCGGTTGCCAGTATTTCAATGTTGAACATTTCAGAAATCCATTAGAGGCGTATTTGTAGGTCCAGCCTCAATGAATATGATCCCAATGTATCACAGGAAGCGTGTTATATTTTTGTATTACAAAATACATCAAACATGATGGTACATTTCTAAGAATATATTTGGGGTATGAAATACTTCATTTGGAAATCAGAATCAATCAAAATGAGATGATAATATTTCACATTATAATGTTACGTTTCAATTCCCAAGTAGCTATTATATTGTTGTTCTCTTATTATTCTGTTTTATTTTTATACAGAATATTTATACACTGTCGCCGTTTTCCTGGCCTAAGTGACATGATAAGAACTCGCAAGAAGTTTTACGAGTTCCAAGATTCCTTTTATCGTCCGTACCCTAAGGGGTCCAATGACCCACAATTTTTCACTGCTATATTATTATGATGCTGTTGACCTCACTACAAATTGTCTAAGGGCACTTAAGTAATATTAATGAAGGGAAAGGGTCAAATTGAAAATGTAAGGAGTTAAGTTTTGTAAAGGCTTTTAGGTTTCGGTTCGAAAACAAATCTCGGTGCTGAAATCTTTATGAGTTGGCTGTAACTGTCTACGCTTGAATCCATAGTGACAAGGGTCACGGCTAGGTGATTTGGTATAGTACAGCTTTGGTTGATTAATAAATTGGGCCGAAAGTTGTTTTTATTTAATGAATAACTTCACTTATAAAAGAAATGATACAGTCACTTTAAGTTTAAAATACTTTATGGAGAAGAATTAAAGTAGCTTTTTGCTATGGAGAATAATTCCTATTTTGTTCCTAATTTCAAGTTCTATTGCAACACAGGGATCA
Organism: Diaphora mendica; assembly: GCA_949125395.1. Lineage (NCBI taxonomy): Eukaryota > Metazoa > Arthropoda > Insecta > Lepidoptera > Erebidae > Diaphora > Diaphora mendica. The sequence goes on along the minus strand of OX421312.1, from coordinate 5,738,165 downwards.
ATATGTTAGAATGTATTACAGGGTTTTTAATCTAAATTTAACGGGGCTACCTAATACACAGATTTATTTTTCTAAATTGGGTACTGTAGGGGTACTTTCCCTAACATTACTGATTTTTTTTTCTGAATGATGATTTTATTGCCACTAAATAATGTACAGGGTTGTGTGTTTAAAGTTAGTGCATAATGAACATGAGTGCAACATAAATACATGTTGATGTAAGCTAATTTCTTTAACTACTAAAAATGTACGGGTTTGCTCGTACAGGTATATTCACAATCATCACAATATTTTTACAAATTTTTCAATATTTTTCAATTGACAAATGTCTCCTCGTTTTAAGTTTGGCGGAGGTATTTAGATATAATATTTTTTCGACATAATACATAGGCCCGTTTAAAATCTCAACGAAGTAACGAAAGAAAGGACAAAGATAACGGTATATAGTGAAAATATAAAGATTCCTCGTCAAGATACGATATCCTAAACATATTTAAACTCAAACTCCTCATTTTTAGACACCAGAACTCGAATATTACTTACATTTTGTTGCGTCCGGTCGAATCTTACGGCAGTTTCCACTAAAATAGGAATATTAATGCCATAAAATATTTTGAGGAGTTTTTTTTTTTCCTATCTTCAAAATATGTATTTAAAAACCCGGTAGTGTTGTGCATTTAAAAACTTAAAAGAACTGAAAAAAAAAACAATAAGAGAGTGATGCAGTGGGTTTTATGACAATTTTATTTCTGCTTCACCAGAAAAAGTATTAAGCTATTTACCTCAGTAATCTTGTGTGAGCTTTAGAAAAGCTTCATCAGATATGAAAGGCGGCAAAGTGATAGCGTGAAATAAGTTGTTTCTAGCGCTGGCAGTCTATGCTGTCCTTATATCTTTTATGTAAGGTATTAGTATTAGGACACTTTGGGTCCATGTTTCATTCTGCATTAATGTTACTTTCTTAGAGACTACCCTTTTGCAGTAGTGCAATATATACATATGTCAAAATAAAAGACTGAAGTATTATGTAATTTTTTGAAAGCGTTAATTTGAAACTACCAACAGATTTAAAAATGCATTTGTAGCGTAGTTAGGTATTTAGTTTTTCCGATAATCCATAGTAATATTATAAATGCGAAAGTAGCTCTGTCTGTTTGTCTGTCACGCTTTCATGGCTAAACCACTGCACATTTCATCACTGCACTGCATTGAGGTAGAACATATGCTACTTTTTATCGCGATTACCGACATACATGCGAGCGGAGCTGCGGGCAAAAGCTAGTTGATATATATAAACATAGCACATATTGATTATGTGCTATGATAAGGAGCTGATTAATGGCTATAAGCAGGTAATGCTGTGAGGAACGTCTAATTGGTTACATTTCCACTAGTAAGGTTCTTAGTTGTGAGTGGAATGACTGGTGAAATACCATTATTTTGATCAATATTTTTGTAATTTTACCATTGGTAATGCTTCATTTTACCCTGGGGCTTAGAGAGATTGATCTTGACACGGTTATTACTGGTTATTGAATTCGTTGGGGAACAATTAGAAAACAGTGTTTAATATATTTCTCTAATTTGTTTCTCAACCATCTTCAGCATATACACACATAACTGCTTACCTAGAATGTGTGTAGCTCATGTGATGTATCCAGAATGCTATCAGCACGTGGTGATTGTAAGCGTATATCTAAACCTCTTTTGCCACCACTGTTGTATGTAACTCAATACTACATTGCTTCCATAATGGAAATTGTGATGCCGACCAGATTATCGCACTAGTATGACAAACAGGACTGTTTTCTCATTTGTTAAACTATTAATTTTTCATATATTCTAGAATTAAAATCACTTGTACTTATTCCACTATTTTATTTTGGTTTACACCTGACCGGTCAGGTGTAAACCAAAACCTAATTCTATAATGTATTACGAGGATAACAAGTTTCATCAAGTGCCGACAATCGAGAGTATAAATTACTGTCACTGCTAGTGTACCTACAGAATGTTTTCATTTCTTAATAATAAAAAAAAACTTCGTTTAACAAAACCGACTTCAAAAACTAAAAAGTATAAAATAACTTCATTTGTATGTGCTACCTATCCCGCTCAAGGTCACGCACGGCGACTGCGGTACCTACTATTAAATTTTGGCTTGGCACCGACTTCAAACCTATGAATAGGTAGCACATACAAATGAAGTTATTTTATACTTTTTAGTTTTTGAAGTCGGTTTTTTTAAACGAAGTTTTTTTTTTCGCTTTTTAGTCTTTCTCTAGTCTCTCATCATCATTTCATTTAAAATTTAATGATGTCTACAGAATATAAAGGTATGTAGACAATTGCTCGTAACTTCATTGCAGGCGCTCACGTAAATTTGAGGGTTTCCTTCGATTTCCTTAGGATCTCATCATCAGTTCCTGATATGGTGGCCATGGGACCACATGGGGAGCATACCCTTTCGAATACAAAAATAATTATCAAAATCGGTCCACAATTGACGAAGTAATCGATGTACATACATAAAAAAAAAACCGATGAAATTGAGAACCTCCTCCTTTTGGAAGTCGGTTAAAAAGTAAAATAAAACTGAATAATATGATTTATTTTGTAGTATTACCGTAGCATCATACATCATTACGGAATTATGTAGAGTTAAATTGTACAATTGGTAAAAACTAATACAGAGTAACAACTCTACACCCTGTCGGGCACAGCAAATAAGACAGGGAGGAAAGATACGGGATTACGGGAATGATTTCTAATAGATTTATGATTATACCAATATATTATTAATATACAATTTGTACACATTGTTATTAATTTCATTCATAAATGGTATTTTGCCCTAGTCATTATCTTTGGAAGAGACTTCCTTTTTTTTAAGTAAAATTATAGGTATGAAAAAGTATCTCCCATTTTAGAATTAATTGTTTTATCTTTCGTATATATACGATGATAGACTCTTTATATCCTACCATTAAAAGCCTTAATGTCCGCCACTGTACAGAACCTTCGTACGATACAACGGTCGCAAGATTTATAGCCTCCAACCACTCTTGGCACGATGTTTGTTAGCACACATTGAGTTATGGTTGGAAAACAAACATAGTTATATAGACACTGGGAGGGAGACGTAATACCTTTTGATAATCTGTACGTTACTGAGACTGTCCGTCTACCTCTGCCAGATTCCCTGAGGGATTATGGACGGTACCAGTTTTGGCACATGTTACTAAATTTTACAAATAACATTCCATTATAAACAACACCAATGGTGTCCACTGCTTTATTATGTCATGACAAACTTTGAATTTCCATTTATGTTTTAGGGTAAACAGCTTCCGATATAAGGTATTAAGCGTATACTCTTTCCGTTTCTTCCCTTACGAACGAAATTATAATAAACAAGTTTTGCCCGCGGCTCCACCCGCGTATATGTCGGTTATCGCGGCAAATAGTAGCGTAAATAGTAATGTGTTATTCTGATGTATTATATTGCTGTAAAGTTTCATACAAATCCGTTCAGTAGTTTTTGCGTGAAAGAGTAACAAACATCCATCCATCCATCCATACTTACAAACTTTCGCGTTTATAATATTAGTATAGATATAGATTAGGCAGATGATTAAAATAAATATCGAAAGAGACTACAATAAGGAAGTAAGCTACGTAGGACAACATCACGGCAAAGAGAAGGAAACTGATCCCTGAAATACAGTTTACACTAGTTCAGGGGCCAGAGAATTCACATTTATTGTATAAATATAGTTTTGTGTCAATAAATAAATAAATAAATATAAAAACTTGACTTCTGGTCAACGTAGTAAAGTAGGCTGAAACCTCCTTCCTAAGGAGAGACATACGTCTAGCAGTGGACTGTGAAAGGAAACTAGGAAAGGTTGACAATGATCAGATGTCTATTTGTTTAACCTGACATCTTTTGCCCACTTTATTATGATCGTTAGGTTAGTAGGTAAGTATGACATTGAAAATGAAATATTTTATAGATAAGTAATATGTTGCGTCTAAATAAATATTTTGAGATATAAAATTTATTAGGACACATTTTTATTTACTTTTTTCAGCTGTAGGACCAGACCAATCGACAAACTTACTAATATGTTAGTATCATTCTGCATTAATTCCATAATATTACTATTAAACGACATCATAAATGTAGTATTCAAGATCATTTGAAAAATACGTCTAAAGTACATCTGGTTGTTTTGATAAGCATAAAGCCCCTCGCACCGCGCTAGGTTGAATCTAGCTTATCTAATATGTACCTATTCTGCTTGGGATTGGCTGTGTAGTCAGTTAACATTAGTTATATTAATAACTTCTACTTTTCTGAATTTCAACTAAAATGAGATAGGTACATGGAATGCCCCCGTTTTCATTGAAATATTATGTTTTACATTGAATACCGATACCGATAACGGAACATAGGTTTAAAAACTAAACCTGACAAGCGGTTAAAGTACAAAATTATTGCAATAGTGTTATTTACTTAAGAATAAGGCACAAGAACTTATTTCCGTTGATGAAAATAACTCGTCTGAGAAGAGAATAGATGACCTATGACCCTGTCATGCAGCTTAGATTTTCTTCACATATAGAAGACTAAGTTTTTATGAGACTCTTTTCAGTATATCTCTGATTTGGATGACATATGTTTTGCCGCGTACCGGTGACACATTTTTTTTGAGCCTGCCAAAGTGACTCTACTCTGCCTGATGGAAAGCATGAGTTCAAGAGCAGTAATCACCATATGCATTGAGAATTCAAACAATGCAACATTGCAGCAATGTGACCCACACTACGGCGGCCTATTGAGATACCTATGCATCATTGGGCCTCCGGTCTCGCCCTCAGCATCGAAACACGACAGCACGAATGCTGTCATTTTTGGTTGGTCTTCCGTGAGATAGTTTAGAACTCAACTGACTGACTCTTTTTTTTCAGTCATTTATTTGTCAGTCGTTCTTTAATAATATTCAAATCATCGCAGCCTAATAATACTCTTACCACTATACGTACAACCTAATTATCGAATTCTACCTAAAATGAACTTCACTTTACACGAGTTAGATAAATGTTCTGGTAAATTATTCCAAGAGTAATTAATACGTAGAATATTCATGACATCGATTTTCACAAGTAAATTTAATGGTATCAGTGAAATATACTAAGCTTGTAAGACTTTAATAGCAGCCAGTGAGATAACAGTTAGATCAATATGCTACGTAGAAAACCTATTACATAATGTAAGTTTATAAGTAATATGTTAAAGAGGATATTAGGGATAAAGCAAAGGCAAGGAGACTTTCTACATTATGTATTTAACACACTTGACTTATGTGGCATTATAGGCAAGCTTTAGTTGTATACTTCTACAATGCAGTAATTTTTATTCTACGAGTATTTTCCACATTTGAGAACGAGTGTTATAGAAAATTGATGGTGTTTTGGAGGAGGCGAGGAGAAGAATAAGAAGTAATCATCTAAAAGAATCCAATCATGGACTTTAGTATGATTTCTTAGAATCTCACAGATATAATTTCATGTGAAGTCTGGCAATAGAGATTTAAAATATAAAATATTTTTTGGAAAACCTACTTGTAACAGTGCACAAGCAAGTGAAGGAGAAGTGATGATCACTAGAATCGTGCATGAAAATATTTTTAGGAAATTTTATATTATTACTCACATTAAAAAGAAAATTGACCATTTGTTTTTAATGTTTAAGTCTTAAACTGCATGAAACTATTTATTAGGAAATGTGGCATTAATAAATTAAATTAAAAAGCTGTTTAAAAACAAGCTTTTACTGGAATGCCTCAAGACGAATCAAACAAGTCCAAACTCGATGATGTTGCGACGTTTCTTTACAGAGTTCCTATGGCCACCTTCCAGCTTCAGCATCAAATCAGCTCCATGTCATAATAATATTGTATTGTCCCGCTGTATATAATATATGTTTGCAAAATTTCAGCAAAATCGGTTGAAGACATTTTGCTTTAAAATTGAGTTGCAAGATTCCACCCGAACATAAAAGCATACATACATACATTCATTGCAAGTTAATAAACAGCTTGTAAAATAGATTCTTTACAGGAACACATTCTAGAATCAAAATGTCTTGTACTTATTCCACTATTTTATATATGTTTACACCTGACCGGTTTCACCTTATCTATCTTACAGGAATATAAATGAAAAATAAAATAAAACATCTACTTTTGTACATTTTATTACATTTAATTTAGTGGTAGGTACTTAATAATTAGTCAAGTCCTTTGTGTTTATAGTTTCAACGAAGTATACTCTTGAAGAGAGTAGCCTCACATCATTCTCCTAATTCTCATCAACAGCTGAAAATAATAACTGTTTCTTTAAGATTTTTTGGGGCCTTCATTTATCTACATATAAAAATGAAATCATAAGGCTATAATTTAAATGTGTTTAACAATGTGGTTGATAATTATTCCAAAAAATGTTTTAGTAGGTTTTACAAGTCCTTTGAATATTATTTTACATTTGGATGGTTATATCTCGCCCATTAAATAAGTCTAATCAAATACATTAAATTAACATTCGATGGGTCCTCTTTCGTGTGATAATGGATATTGTCAGGACACTTTAAAGTCCTTGAAAAATAGCCTCTACTACAAGTGGTCTGGTATTGCCATAATGTACACATGAGTAAATTAAAATCGTACCCTTTAAATAAATATGAATAACACTCATGATAGTTTACATACTAAATTATTTATTCGAGCTTGTTGCATATATATTGCTTGAGGTGGACTTAATGCTATAATATTTTCTTCTAAGCAAATCTTTGCAAGTTGCTGATCTGTATGTTTCTTTTGTGGGACTTGTCTACTTGGGTATACATTTACGTAATATACCTACTTATACGTATAATGTATATACATTAATAAGTATTAAAGGCACAAAAGTTTATTCTGGTGATTCAGTCAAGTACGTTTTGTTCAAAATTAAGATGTTAGATATGGAGAATAGCACGACAGAAACACTTCTTTTCATACATCTTCTATAACTTTATATTATTTTATTAAGAACAATTAAAACAGATAACTACTAAAGTCTGCTGTTGTTGTAACTCTACGAATAAGTACGGACTTAATTGAAAGCAAACCGGATTCCACTAGGCAACTGCATGGGATTTTATCCCGCTGATGGGTCAAGTCGTAAAAGCTTAATTTAGGGTGTAATATAAACCGCCATATCTGCAAACGCATTCTAACTTGTGATAGTTGGGTAACTCGGCTGCACGCTTGGTGCAGATGTTTTTAATACTTGGCTTATATTGAAATCAGATACAACTGCTATATAGTCAAAATTGATTTTTATTAATGATAACAACTCTATTGTTTTTCATTTTCAACATCGAGCTTCTCATATACACCGATAAAATATGGTATCGATCGTATTCCTTTGTTTCTTTTCCGATTTTTTTTTGTTTATTTTAGAACTCCTAAACAAGTATAGTGCACCTTCGCATTCATTTCCGCACCACCCGTAGGCTGGTAGACAATGCCTGTGGCATTAAGTTCGCCATTGACATATGTAAATTTTTAAGTTATAATTGGATAGGTATAAATGTTAAAATATCTCAATTTTAATATTTTTCTTCTTTATAAGGTAACTATTCCGTAACAAACACTAAAGGTTAAAAAACGTTCAACAAAGTTGCTATACGTGTAGCTGTAATATAACACTCGGGTGGAACAAATATGTTATCTAACCCTTCACGCACCTGTTGAAGTGATATATTGCATGAAATGATCATCGTTTACCGATCGAAAGGTGTTCGATTGTTGTCTACTACACACAATAGGCTATTATTACAATAGTTCCATTCTACGGATGAGTGTACTTGCCACTGTTGTACTGCTCACGATGATTGAATAGACTGTTTGTATCACTACGTATGAACTTGAGTGTTCAGAGTGAAGTAGTTCCACGGAATTCAATATGTTATAGCTAAGGTGATATGTAATGGTAATATGATATGAATGATATAGTATTTTTACTCAGTCAAGTTCATCGTTATAATAATACATTTTAGTCAATTTTGGTAAAAAGTTCTCTTTGGATTTATTTATACCTAGTATTAGCATACATTTTATAAATATTGTACTACCAACCTTCACCTTCCCTTCCCTTCGATGTTTTTCTACCACAATTTGCATGCATTATACATCTCCATTCTACACTCATTATTGATAAACCGGATTCTGTCTTTGTAGTTTGAAGAATCTAAGCGTACAAGAACGGGAGTCTAATTAATTTTATACAATGCAAAGATAACAAAAACATTATTTCTTTATGCATTCCTGTACTAGAAAATCTATCTAGAAACCACCTTGCTATAGCAAGACATGGACTATTTTTGGGTTAGGAAGCTTTATAATATGTAGATCAATGCAGCATGCATCTTTACTTATTAGCGTTGGAACGCGTGACAGCAGTGGGATGACAACGCAACTTCATGATGAATATATTTTTGAATGTTTAAAGCTCTAAATTCGCCGGTAACAGATACAGAACACCTTTAACTAAATACTGAAACGGGAAGATCACAGAAAGGTCACAGGTATCCTGACTGGGCATTATCCCCTAAATAAGTACCTATCTACTGTGGGGACAGGTGTGTCATGTCCCACCAACACAAAGAGAGGATCCTCCGACCAGGCGAGGTGATCATGCCTGGCGGGCCAATTGCCCAACGGTTGATGTTGGGATGTTGTACATATGTTAAATGGCACAATCACATCAGTTTAACGTTAATAATATTCCTAAAGTCTTCAGTTTTGCTGTTGTCGAAGCTACGGCAGTCGTAACAAATTAGTTTATAACCGACGGTTCCTGTCGCAAACTGGCGCGAGAACTTTCATTGCGCAATTTAGGATTGGTAGTCTCTTCGTTTCCTTCGTTACTCCGTAGTTCGACGTATCTTCGGTAGATGGCGCTGTATGTGGAAGTCGCCACACTACCATAGGCGCAACAGACAGCTTCAGAAGAAACGCCGCACAAAATGTAGAAGTGTGACATATCAACGGGGCAGACATCATCAAATCAACATCACTCCCGGAAACATGTAGTGACCTGAAAAGACTGCTGAGCTTCTGGGATGATCTGGGATGGTTGGAGTAAGAAGATGACAAACCCACGTACAGCGGCCCGATCAAGAGGCAAAGTGCGGAAATAGCCCGGAAAAACAAACAAACACGTTTAACCAAAACCCTTAACGTTTACTTATTTAAAAATAATACCAGATTTCTCCATTTAAAAGATAATTTTCAAATTTTGAATTCAGTATTCAACTTTAAGTTAAGATAAGTTATCTATATTCATCGCATCGAAATGCAAATTACGAAAACTCTTATTACATTACGGAACGAAAAACAAACTCAGATTTCAAATTAGAAGGGATTATGTGGATGATAAAAATATTCCCTGCCCCCTTCGATGTTTTTGCACCTATAGTCGCAGACGGGGGTTGATTTGAATTTATGTTGGCAATAAATATTTTTGCTGCCTACAAAAGAGTTATTGGGTACAATTTATTACTGTTCACTTGTAAAGGGTTATTTTTTCGTTACTACAAAAGATTTTGGTTTGTAATTTGTAATCGGTTGATAGAACTCACATCCATTATAATGATCTATGTTAGAAAAAAAAAATGTTGTGACATCAGCCTGACGCAGTCTACTGCTGGCTACAGGCCTCTCCAATTGACGCCACTTATTGCGATTGTTGGCTTTTCGCATCCAGCCTCTGCCAGCTATCTTCAGCTATCGCAAATGATCACTCCACTTGGCCTGTGGACGTCCTACACTTAAATTAGTGTAGGACGATCACCGGCCAAGTTGAATAATAATTTTTATTATATTATTATATTTTTTATGTATGGCCCTGCCAAAATGACTATACACTGTCTGATGGAAAACATAAACCGAATCCAAGAGTGGTGGTCTCCATACTCATTGCGAATGCAGACAATGCAGCATGGTGACCACACCATGGTGGCCTAGTGACGCTTTTACATCATTGGGCCTCCGGTCTCGTACTCACCAACAAAACACGACAACACGAATGCCGTCATTTTACTGTCATCTTCTGTGCGAGGATAGTACCGCCCCGGTCGAGCCAGCCCGTTTGTGTTGAAATCAGTTTGTGTTGAAATTTTTCTCTGTTGTTTTTATTTTTTACAAAACTTTAGACTTACATACAAAACAACTTTATATAAATAAAATTTCCGCTACAACTTTTATACTGAGAATAAGCACAAACTATACGTTACATCCCCTATAGTGAAGATTACAATCTTAATAATAAAGGTTGCCATTGAAGAGAATAAGCTCTCAACGTCGAACTAACATACACACATCAAAAGTGTCTAGGGATCAAGCATTTTTATGCGGATTTCTTGAGATTGAGATGTGGCTTTGGCCCTGGCCTGCTCAGTCCCCAGACTTGAACCCGATTGAGCATGCATGGGATATGCTACAGAGAAGAGCTCTGCCGAATATGGAGGGTATTCAGTCGCAAGAAGACCTTTTTTTGTTGTTGCAACGAACATGGGCGGCCATTCCACAGCGTGATTTGGATGAACTCATTTTGAGTATTCCAAACCGATTCTTGTGTTGTTAGTGTTCGCGGTAGAAACACGGATTATTAATTGTTTAAGTTACCTAATAAAATTTTAAAGAAAACTGTTATTTCAGTCTTTTTTTCGAACTTTAATGTTAGTGGTTCAAATGTCAAAAATCCCTTTATTAGGAAAATGGCAAATTTCTTTATTAATGCAAAGGTGACTTGGTTTATCGTTACTGTGACAAACGAAAACACTTTATTTGATGAATCCTTAAAGAAAATTTTAATTAATATCAATCAGGAGAAAAGTTATTGCAAAAATATATGTTGATCCCTAGACACATATGTTGATCCCTAGACACTTTTGATGTGTGTATTTGAAGAAACTCGTAGGTGGAGGGAGATAGTGTGAACGCGAATCACTAAGTATTCATGTTGTACCAAGAGTAATTTAACTCCTGTAGGTCTTCCTGTCTTACAAATATATTAAAATGTAACTAAAGACGTTCTGTGAACGTCTACAGAGCGTTACACGAACACTTTTGTTTTTCTTTTTAAAAAATAGAACTCTCGCATTAGAAATATACATACTGTTCGCGGGGGACTTTACAAAGATATATGAAATGAACATGAAGAACGCTCGGACTCAGAACAACAATTTGTGGATCACACAAAGTGTTATCCCATGCGGTATTTGAACTCAAAACACTTGGCGCAGTAGAAACTACTAGGGCCTACGCTAACCGTGCAGACTACATGTAAACAGCATGTTTAGTACCTACATAAATGATTTAAATCTGTGTTCTTATCTACAGCATTTTTAGTATAACAATTTTGTAAAAGAGCTTTGAAATGATCACTTTCACGACGAATTTATGGCTACTCATTTAAATTCATTACTTTCGCAATAAAATCAGATGCCAGAAATATTTTCGAATATACTTTAAGTAGGTACATATAATTCTACGTACCAATAATAACGATCAGTAACATGAATTTGACGTACCAGCAGCTATATCTGGCGAACAGTGTGTTGTGTACCTATTTGTAATAACTAATTTTATTAAATAGCTAATAAATATGTATAAACATTGCGTATTATATTTGAGTGTTAGCTATATTGAAATTATATGAACCCGCAATACATTACTTTTAGGAATTTTGTATGCATTGTCACCATGTATGTAGGTATGTATACAGCAATAACATTGCTGCAATCATGTCATTCTCATGTTTCAGAAGCAACGACTTGCGTAACATAACGCTATCTTATAACGAACAAAATAAGTTTATATCATATATTATTCTCGTGTCACGTTGCTGCTCAGTTTTTCACCAATTTACACGTTGTTTTCAAATGTTTGTTTTGCTAGCGTGCCTAAGATAGAATAGTTTTTACCACGTATTTTGTTTGAGACATGCAGGTGATTGCGCGGTCCTTTAGTTTCCTATAAATAAAAATAGCATTTAATTTTACTATACAGGAGTGTGTGTGTGTTAAATATGATTATCGCTTAAGAAATTGCAACAGGCAATCCACAAATTGAAAAAGTAAACAGTTAGTATTTTGGCATTTTAAATACAATTTCGTTTTTATTATATCAATTATCCTCACTTCACTGTAATACATTCTAGAATCAAACACTTGTACTTATTCCACTAATATAATTAAGTTTACACCTGACCGGTTTCACCTATTGTGCGATAAAACCGGTCAGGTGTAAACTTAATTAAAATAGTGGAATAAGTACAAACGTTTGATTCTAGAATGTATTGCAACAAGTTCCATCAAGTGCTGACAATCTAGAGTATAATTTCACTGTAATACTAACACAGAAGTATGTAGGTATTTTCTGCACTATGCTTTTGTATGAAATGCGACTGTCTGAATAAGGCTATAAATTATCATGCTATTTGTCATTTAAGTTGATACCATTGTTTACATTCGTAAGAATCTCGTAAGATACGAGATCGCGAACAGTTGGAATAAAGAAATTCATCTAACGTCAAGCACATAAGGCGAGAAACTTACTTATAAACTTATAAGAAACTTGTCTCAATAAAATTGATAATTCTGTAAGCGTCGTCACCCTTTGAAACACATTATTAGATTTTTATTATTTCTCACACAAAATGCATAAATCTTTACTTTCTTCTTTCTTTTTAAAATTTGTGTGGTGATTTACGAGGCAATAGTACCGGGCTGAAATCGCTGTACGTCATACAGTAATATATTTGACAGGGCCTGAGTGTGCTTCGATATATAATTCAACACGAGCCTGATAGATTACCTGGATACTGGAATAGGAATTTTCAATAATAAAGTAAAAGTGATATTATTTCAATTTATGCACTTTATTTTTTAATATTTTGGGATTTCTTACTTAGAATCTGAGTTTTAAAAATAGAAGTTTGTTGTGAAAATATTCCTAACCGTTAATTTTATTAAAACATTTTTTATTTACATTTGATATTTTTTAAACATTTAAGTTACAAACGTAAAATTGTGTCACCACTGTATTGATAGCTATAATTTTATATAGTTTCAGGACTTAACAGATTTGACGATAATTGACGTACCACTAAGCGGGTCAACCATCGGCCGGTAAAGCCTAATACGAGACGTCAATCAATGCAAAGGTATAGTCCGAACCAACTGCGACGACGACTAACGAAATGAAATGAAATGAAATGAAATGAAATGAAATCATTTATTCTGCAATTAGGTTACATGAACACTTTTGCAAGTTAAACTTTTTTTGAGCAGATGAGTTCGGCCTTTCCTAACTGGACTAGCCCTGAGAAGAAAGGACGAAACAAACTCAGGGATCACCGTCTCTTTTAAAGTCCAGACAATATGCAAAAGACATTATTTCAATAAAATAAATGCGATAATTACAATTTGAGTCACAATTACAATAATCAGTAAACATAATAATTAAAAAAAAAAATGACAACAATAGCAATAATTTAAAATGAATTTGTTTCAAACTATAAATTATCGTCACATCAAAATAAATTTAAACATTAAAAATAAACAGCATGTGCAGAATGGGCAGCTCAATCCCAGGCGGTTTTATCATTAAGATATTCTGCTATGGTGTACGACTAAACGACTAACGACTTAAATGTATCTGCGCACACCTGCTTGCGTAGCTAACTTCAGAAACGCCATAAAGTTTGTTTCGGTCTATATTTAATACCTATCAGAGGACCAATTCATTTTGCATATGTGTATAATTAGATATCATCGAAAGGTAGTTTCAAATTAGTGCTTTAATCATATATGATTGCACATAGGGATGTGAAGTTAAGACTTTAGATAGATAGATAGATAGAATACTCTTTATATGTGCACCGTATTACAGAGTTTTAAGAAAGTACAGAAAATATTGACTATTATAATATACATAGGGCGGCCTTAGAGCTAAAAGCGATATCTTCCAGGCAACATTAGCACGGATCAAAATGTTTCAGAGAGACAACAACTAATAGTTGACTACCACCTCTTTAGAGTAACTATATGTTGAGGCATTATCTAAGGGACATACGTAATAACAAGAATTAAATTCATGTGTTTCATCAAACACCGCTAACAAATAACGTACACCTCCCACTATGAGCTTTAGAAAATAGCAATTGTAATGTAATTGAAAATTATTTTGTACTTAAATTAGCCTATAACACTGAAGACGGTTTAATTTTATACTTTTTTGTTGTCTTTTTCGTCTTCAAAGGAATTGAGTTCGCAGAAAAAAAAAATGAGTCTCTTTTTAATCAAAGAAATCTGATATAAAAAATACACTTACGGATTCTTTAATTTCAGGGTAATTATGATTGTTGACATTCAATCTAAAAAGTACATATTTTCTATTTAAATTCTGTTATAGAAAAAATAATAATATAATAGGTGAGTCTGTTATGATAAGTCTATAAATACTATTTGGTATCATTAAACAAAATGAGGTGGTAATAAGCAAAACAGTGTAAAAAAAACTCAAATCAATCTGAACCTATTACCGTTCACTGCTGAACAAAGGTCATCCCTAAAGAGAAAAAACAACTGCTAATAATATTATGAATCACGAAAATAAGTTCTATAATTGTGGAGATAATTTTTTTGTAGATATTTGTATCATGATGATCAAAATCTTCTGCTTATTTATAAAAATCAATTTGCTGTTCGTTTGTCTCGCTAAAACTCGAGAACAGTTAGGCCGATTAAGCTGATTTTGGTATTGAAATGTTTGTCGTAGTCCAGGGAAGGTTTAATCGAATAAAAATTAAAAATAACTACAAAATCCAAATGTCACGTATACGAAGTTACTTTATAATGCGATTTGTGACTGCACGTTTGGCCTAGTGTTTTAACGGTCACCACGCCGTTTCCTACTTCTCCAAGTGTCGTGGGTTCAAATCCCACATAGGACAACACTTTGTGTGATCCACAAATTGTTGTTCTGAGTCTGGGTGTTATTTGTGTCCGTTTCATGTATGTTTGTAAAGTCCCCCGCGACACAGGATTTATTCCTAGTGCGGGTGTTGTCTTTTAAAAAAAGAAAAAAATGACTGCGTAAAAGTGGCACTTACCTGAGCTCCAAGCATTCCCTCATTCAGCCTGGGCAAGTCAGTCTGGGAGTACATGGAAAAAGACCATGGTTCCACAGCAGTCAGATCAGTATTCAGGTTAAAGTCGTTGATTTGGTTGTGGAGGAATTTACGGATGTTCCAGGGGAGATCATTATGCCTGAAAAAGAAAAAAAGAAAATTGTTTTGAATAGTCTTATCTTCGATAAGAGATAGCCACACCTATTTGGACCTGATTGAGACCACAGAAATATTTATGTGATTGAGACCGACTCTATGCCTCGTCTTTTCAAGTACAATGGCCCAAAAAGAGGCTTACTGCGGAAATGGCCCGGTAAAACAAAACAATACCTCGTCTTTGAGTGAAAGGTCATGAGAATCCATACTAACATATGAAGTTTGTTAATGTTTGAGGTGCGGCAACCTTTGAACCTATGAAATCGTTTTTGAAAAATCTTTTACCATTAGAAAGCCACATTTTTTGTAAGTGACATTATCTATATACACACATCAAAAGTGTCTAGGGATCAACATATGTGTCTAGGGATCAACATATATTTTTGCAATAACTTTTCTCCTGATTGATATTAATTAAAATTTTCTTTAAGGATTCATCAAATAAAGTGTTTTCGTTTGTCACAGTAACGATAAACCAAGTCACCTTTGCATTAATAAAGAAATTTGCCATTTTCCTAATAAAGGGATTTTTGACATTTGAACCACTAACATTAAAGTTCGAAGAAAAGACTGAAATAACAGTTTTCTTTAAAATTTTATTAGGTAACTTAAACAATTAATAATCCGTGTTTCTACCGCGAACACTAACAACACAAGAATCGGTTTGGCATACTCAAAATGAGTTCATCCAAATCACGCTGTGGAATGGCCGCCCATGTTCGTTGCAACAACAATAAAAGGTCTTCTTGCGACTGAATACCCTCCATATTCGGCAGAGCTCTTATCTGTAGCATATCCCATGCATGCTCAATCGGGTTCAAGTCTGGCGACTGAGCAGGCCAGGGCCAAAGCCACATCTCAATCTCAAGAAATCCGCATAAAAATGCTTGATCCCTAGACACTTTTGATGTGTGTATTATCCCGAAATATGATTAGGTATATAATCACGGACGACGCGGGCGAAAGGATATAGTAAATAAATCTGTCAAAAAATGGAAAAATATTCATTTTAAACAAGATCTAAAGAGATATTTATTATAAACTAGCTGAGTCCCGCGGTATTACCAGTGATACAAAAAAAACCGCGGTAAAGCCGCGGCGCAATTTAAAAAAAAACTGTGCAAAATAAGTCGTTGTAGAGAATTAAATATTTAGATGTCCAAAATATTTACTTAAATATTTTTATATTTAAAATTTTTTATTTTTAAAAGTATGGGTTAGATGAAAAAAAAAAAAATGGGGACCCCCAAAATTTGTTGTTTTTTTTTCTATTTTTGTGTGAAAATCTTAATGCGGTTCACAGAATACATCTACTTACCAAGTTTTAACATTATAGTTTCGGAAAAAAGTGGCTGTGACATACGGACGGACAGACGGACAGACAGACGGACCTGACGAATCCATAAGGGTTACGTTTTTTGCCTTTGGCACGGAACCCTAAAAATCAAGTTAAATTTTTCGTGACTACGTCGTTTTGCCGATTCAGTCTCTTTAAGAAAGAAAAGGCAGCTGTGTTGTATTTTGTATAGAATGACTATGTAAATGTCTGTTAAAAGTAGAAATACTTTAAATAAATAACTGCAATTGTTTTTATTTAGTTGTATGTATATTTCATTCAAATATAAGCATTTATTGCTGAAAGTTAAATTGTGTTTTATTAGAAAATTTCACTACAGCCTTTAAAAATCCTCTAATAATTAAAACGGCTAAAGCGGTACTTACTATCAAGATCAAATCAGAGTATTGATCTACTTCTACAGTAAATGTATCCAATATCCTGTAGATACTAGTAATACAAAAGTCAACAAAGAAGAAAGTATAAAATAAGTCTTTGCATGGAAAAATAAAACGTATATTTTTCTAAAAAAAATTTAACCGAGTCAGCTGTTTTGTCATTTAATATGTAGGAATGAACAAACTGATATGCATCTCAAATCTGTGCCGGTGTATAGACACCATTTGAAATAAGTATTATAAACTTCCAACCAAATGAGAAACGTATTTCGAATGTTTTTTGAGGGCCCAAGTTAAAAGATTGTCGGCAAGTTTTAAGATTAAACAGTATAACCTCATTGAGAAACTCTTACCCTTTGTGAAATCGGTCAAAAGAGCTTTCATGTGTGAGTATTTGCGCGTTATTTAGTAACGTGTTATCATACTGAAATGATCTAAAGGTTAACACTTTACAACATAAGTGTGTACTTTACGTCACAACATTGTCCGCATGCAGTATAAAACCTACTGCAAACGGCTTTCTGGATTTTCGTTAATCTTTTACCAATTTGTTTTTATAGCTCGTATTTTTTTTATTGTAAGTACATTTCACAATAATGTTGTATCGGTAATATTGAATCGGTTTTATTATTTTCTTTTGCTATACATATGATGATTTTTATATCCCTTGTGAACAATAAAATTGCCAATAAAACTGAGGGTTGTTTCGCCGTTTTGTATAAAGAGTTTTATTGTCTTATTTTTAAGATGCTTCGATACTTTTACACGACACTTGGTACGTGTTGAATTTTTGAACCTGACCCCTAAATTTTGAATATTTTGTCAAATGGACAACGTTACTTGATCTCTTTTCTATACGTTTACGTGATCAGTTAAATTTGTCTACGTACATCTATTAAATTACATGAGGGGCAGACGAGCAAGAAAATTCCTCCCGTAACTGGATTCGGCATGTAATCCTTATCCTTACTTATATTATAAATGCGAAAGTAACTCTGTCTGTCTGTATGTCTGTCTGTCTGTCTGTTGTGCTTTCACGGCCAAACCGCTGCACCGATTTCAATGAAATTTGGTACACAGATAGTGTAGAGCCTGAGAAAGGACATAGGCTACTTTTTAATGAAAAAAAAATGTTTTAAGGGAATTAAAAGGAGATGAAAGTTTGTATAGAAGTCTGGGGGTTCACACACGCATGCGCGTTACGTACGCCGGGCGTCTTGACAACCAATAAACACTCATTAAAAAGATATTCGTCAATCTGATTTGTATGTTCATTGTATTAATAGAAATAAATAAACCAAATTAATTTGTAAAATTCAAAAACCTCTAGAGAAGTATCGTCAATATAAGCTAGAAGTTTGAAATTTATTTTTTAAGCTGTTGATTCACAGACGTATAAAGTGTTGATTACATATAAATAAAAATGTCATTTAAAGTTTCCACACGCCTGCGCGTTACCTACGCCGGGCGTCTTGACAACGAATAAACAAGACTGTCACACTCATTAAAAGATATTCTTCAATCTGATTTGTATGTTCCTTAGATTATTAATATGTCTAGATGGACTGTCAAAGCTGTAAAAACACACGAAAAAATAGGCTCTAACATTAACGCATAAATGTTTTTCCGCGTTTAGTACCAAATGTACTGTCAGTGGATACACACAATGTTGCTGTCATTTTTGTGTTAATAAAAATGGCGAATTGTGCGATATAAGTGTGTAGGAATTACAGAGTACGATCTAAATTAACAAAGAAAGTTACCTATTATCGTTAAGTACCATTGATATGTATCTATTACAGCAAACAAAGCCATTAAATAATTTCTAAAATAAATAATTATTGTAGTCGCCATTTTGGGTGTTGCTAGTTTATGAAGTCAAAACTCCCTCATAAAATGTGGCAGGCGGAGTTGTGTTGTATAAAATACTTCATGGTAGATAATAGATACGCTAAGAATTTCAATTCATTTTTATAATTCAATATGGCCACTGCATCATTTTTGTAAAATGACACTATGGGTATCGTGTAAGGTGTTTTTAGGTATGCTGAGTATTAATTTCATATCATTTTTTGAATCAAATATGGCCGCCGCACCGTTTGTGTAAAATGTCACTATGGGTATCGTGTAAGGTGTTTTTAGGTATGCTGAGTATTAATTTCATGTCATTTTTTGAATCAAAAATGGCCGCCGCACCGTTTTTGTAAAATGTCACTATGGGCATCGGTTAAGGGTTTTTAGGTATACTTACTAGATATGAGCTCCTCTCTGTTTTAAAAAAACAACTCCCACATTACGAATATACATCACAAAAAACACCTAGACTCAGAACTACAATTTGTGGATCACACAAAGTGTTGTCCTATTTAGGATTTGAACCCACAACACCTGGCGCAATAGAAAGCGGCGTGGCGACAACTTAAACCACTAGACCAACCGTGCAGTCATGCATTTTTCAAGTCCAGTTTTTATTATTCCAAAACAAGTATATCTTCGAATGTTCTTATCAACAGATAAGAATTGAAAAATTTAACTTAAAAACTACTCGTCAGATCTCATTCAGATAAAAAAAAATAGCTAATTGTAAATCTAATAAAACAAATTGAAAGCCCAAGGTCTAATCCCCATAATTTTAATACTGAGCTATCTTGAAGATGTCCTAAATGTAACACAAAATAATCACAAATTTCAACAAAAAAAAAACCCGACTTCAATGGGGATCAAATTTAAATGGGACCATACGGGAATATTGAGTTATTCGTTAATTTGTCGCGCACATACTTAATGCAAATTGAAGACTCATATGGTTTTCTCATGGATGACATCTCAGAACAGGACCAAATTGAAATGGGACCACATGGGAAGCACCAGCTTTCAAATAAAAAAAGAATCATCAAAATCAGTTCACCCAGTCGAAAGTAATGAGGTAACAAACATTAAAAAAAAATACAGTCGAATTGAGAACCTCCTCCTTTTTTTGAAGTCGGTTAAAAAATAATTAAACCGGTCCATTAAAAAGTAATGTAAACAATTTTTTTCTTACCTTCCTTTTTTTATAATGTTGGTCAAAAAGACAATTAGATGGGCTAATGATATATCTTACATATTTTAAAAGGTTAAAAGGTTTAAAATCGTTAAGTACTGCTTTTACAATACCAGACCAAAATTAATATCTAGTACGACATATTTTTAATCATCACCAACAGCCTTTAACAGTCCACTGCTAATGATAATAAATAATAAAAAAAACACGAGACATATTATTATGTTGTATCACATTTTGTTTTCCTAGCATATTTTCTAGATAGAAAAGTTATTCAACACTATTATAATTGTTTCCCCATTTTCACAAAAAATACTCAACAACTGGTATCATTTACGCACTCACACTAGGAAGTTTAGAATGACATGAGGCGAGTTTAAGACGTACCTGTCACGCACACAAATATCGAAAAGTTGTGTCATTTAATTTTGTTCTTTTGTATCGCGATGCTCTATCTAGACATATAAATAATCAAAGGTATGTTCATTATATTAATAGAAATAAATTAGCCAAATTACTTTATAAACTTCACAATCCTCTACAGAAGTATCGCCGTTATAAGCTAGAAGTTTGAAATTTATTTTAGATATTTTAGATTTTAGAAGTTTGAATTAGATATAAATAAAAATGTCATTTAAAGTTTGTAAAAATTTTACCCTCAAGGGAGTAAAATAGAAACGGGATGACAGTTAGTATGGAAATATGTGAGGTTTGTGAGTTAGTTTGCGACAAGAGACAAAATACACACATAAAAAGTGTCTAGGGATCAAGCATTTTTATGCGGATTTCTTGAGATTGAGATGTGGCTTTGTAATAAATTTATGATTTTATAAATTTATATGGATCCTTTTTGGTGCATTTCATAATTTGAATCAGGAACTGTCAATCAAATTCGAGTAAAAGATGAAAATCAGCTGTCAATATTTTCCCTATAAAAACATACAACGCATTGAAGACATTATTAGTGCTACTGTTTCCCTACTACTGATTAAAACCAACGTTATTATGGAGCGGCGACGTCATTTAAGCAGGGAAGAAATGCTCAGAGCCGTGGGAATGATAGAAGCTGGTTCCCGGCAACGTACTGTGGCTTTAGCTCTGAATACAAATCAGAGTGTTATCAGTCGACTTTGGACACGTTACCGAAGCACTGGTACCGTGGCTGAGCGCCATGGAGGACGGTATCGCTGCACCACACGGAGACAAGACCGATACATTCAAATCTTAACTCGAAGAGCTCCAACAATAACCGCCATGATGTTAGCCGTGAGGCTTCATCACTCTTCAGGGAACTTAATTAGCGACCAAACAGTCAGAAACCGCTTGCATGAAGTGAACCTTCATTCCCGAAGACCGCTACGGGTACCACCTATAGCAATGCACAATCGTAGGATTCGATATCAATGGGCTCTTGAACACAGAAATTGGGCAGAAGAACAATGGCGTTTCGTGTGCTTTTCTGATGAGTCTCGTTTTGGTATGAGACCGGATACAAGACGTATACGACACTGGAGAACCCCTGGACGCCAACAGCGATTAAATACCTGCCAGGAAGTCCATCCTTATAGTGGTGGAACCATCATGGTATGGGCGGGTATTTGGATCGGCGGAAGAACTGAGTTGATTTAGATCAGAGGCAACCTCAACGCTCAAATTTATGCTGAGACGATTGTATCAGACGTCATCGTTCCTCTACAAGTGCAAATCGGTCCCTTATTTCAGTTAATGCATGATAATGCACGACCGCACACCGCAAGAGTTGTAAGACAGACTCTCGCCGCAGCTAACATCAATGTCCTGCCCTGGCCTGCTCAGTCGCCAGACTTGAACCCGATTGAGCATGCATGAGATATGCTACAGAGAAGAGCTCTGCCGAATATGGAGGGTATCCAGTCGCAAGAAGACCTTTTTTTGTTGTTGCATACAATGCAGTTTTGCGTCCTACGCTATGACGGCTTAGTCAGATGTTTTTTCAAGCAACACTTAATTTCACGTCCCACTTAGAGGCCCCGGGATCATAGTGGGAGGTAAAAAAGGGGGGTTGGTAGTGAGTTCAAGTTTTTAAGTGTTCGGAACTGGAAGGAAGAACCAAACCGTTTGGTTCGAGAGCGTATTTCTAAGACTGTGAGGCGGTGACTTCCAAGGCCAGGACGTGTTGTTCTGCAGAGGAAGGTAGAAGGGGGACCAGTTGGAAGAGCTCTTCAGAACACTCCCAATGATAAAGGCGGTAAAGGACTGCTATAGAAGCGATATCTCTTCGCAGCTGCAGAGGTTCAAGGAAATCGGTGGCTTTGGGACTGTTGATAAAGCAGACTGATGGTAGATGCAAAAGATTGAAAGAATAAAGCAAATAATGCGCGGATCCATCACAAAGATGAGAACGCCCGAGTTAACCTGGGTCTTATAAAGAAGACACAAATGGTCGGGCGCGAAGAACCGTCTCACCATGATAAGTACGCCAAGTGTCCGCGAGGCCGCCTGGGTGATGCTCTCGATGTACTTACGCGGTTTGAGGTCCCGGCAAATGTTCATGCCCATGACAGCGAGCTTATCCCGTAGTGGCAGTTCAGTGCTCTGAAAAGTGGGGTGGGAAAGAAAGGGAGACTTTTTGGTAGAGAACGCGCAAACCTGTGTTTTCGTAGCGTTGAACTCGACCAGATTTTCATCACCCCGGTTTAAAACCCGGTCTAGCTCAGCGACGAGCTAATGTCGGTTTTTATCAACGTCTGCCAGCTTGGCTGCACGGTGTTCAAAATATCGCCCATGAACTGTGCTATCATCTGCATAGCAATGTATTTTGCCAAGGGCTAACATTTCATTGATATGCAGAAGAAATAGTGTGGGCGACAAGACTGAACCCTGAGGTACAGCAACGTTTATCTCCAGAAAATCGCCGTCGCAAATACCCCTAATGCGGCCCTGATGAAGAAAAGCGTCAATTCAGTGACAGAGTCTAGGAGGCAGACCGAATGCCGAGAGCATGGAGAAAAGCCAGCGGTGAAGGACCAGGTCGAAGGCCTTGGCCATGTCGAATGTCGAAATAAGCTCATATAAATACTTTATATTTTATGTACATAAATAAATAAGTAAGTAATAATTACTTAAATACGTTTTTAATACTAAAACGCGACGGCACTTATTTGTAAAACAATATTAGCATCAATAATTAAAAATGCTAACCAAAGTCACTGTTCCACGCGGACGAAGTCGCGGGCACAGCTAGTACATTATATATATACGCTTTTTACTGATTTGAACTAAAAGGGGATTTTAGCTCTTCGCTTCGACTTTTTATTTTCATATAGGTATACTCGGCCGTACGTACAAACTTAACGTTTAAGTTTCAGTACGCATCTACACTTGCACCGATTGAGTTCCTATTGAGCTCCTATTGAGTTCGGTCATTTGTTCCTCATACTACGTTACAAGCTAGTACTTAAAACCTCTCCGCAAGTTAATCATTCTACACAAAATTTGATTCAACCTATCGTTATAATCGTTATGCTTACAAGTTATAAGTAGCATAGGAAATTATGTATTACGTAGGGGAAACAAAATACTGTTTACTAGTGAAGAAAAATGGCTTGCAAGCATACGGAGCCGTAGGCGAAAGCTAGCAAGTAATATGTATGCATGTATGCACAAGGGAGTGCGAAGGCTTGCTTGAGCACAAAACAGTAACATTGGCACTATGCTACACTACGGGTAGTATTTACACAGCTTCTGTCAAAACCCTGTAAGTTGCCAAGGCAAAATAAAAGGTTGGTGGAAGCTGTATTCACTTTAATATTGTTCCTTAATGATGTTTTTGTATAGTTTTTTTTAATAGTCAACTCCTACGCTAGGAATATATTGTCGCGGATTTGAACCAAAATAGGTTTTTGTTATAAATGGTATGTAAATGACGGCAATTCAGAATGGCTATGCTGAGACTGATCATACGCTGAGTCACTCACAATTCTTTAATATTTATTTCTTTTAATATTTATTTAGTTAAAAATAGTTCAAAATTTTAAAATAAAGAAGACAATGTCTTATGTTTAAAAAGTGCGGTTCATTCTGGTAACAATGATACGTGATTTTATTTTTAACTACAGGCATAAGTTAAGTGGTTGCGGCTTCGATCCCCAACAAGTACTTGACCGACTTAATTGCACTCCAAGCTCACCCATTCAGCTTAGTTAACAAGAATATGAAACCGCTTCTTTTTTAGCCGACTATGGTGAAGTCAAAAGGGAATGTTTGACAGTTTATGTGCGTTTATATTTTCCACCATAGCGCCTAAACTACTAGACCGATTTTTATCTGTGTCAATAGATTCGTAACAAAACAAAATATTAAGCTATTGCATAGCTTTATATGTATTATTTTTTATTATTTATTTACATAGAAATTCCATAACGTAACAAAAAAAACCTGACACCCGAAGCAAGCACGGATCGAGACGAGCTGCTTCGAACGACGAATCAACGAATCAGTGTCACTGTCACGCACGAACATACTGCTTAAAAACATATAATTGCATAAGTTGATAAAAAATGCTATGCAATAGCTTTACCACGGTAGTCCCCGAGTGCCGCACGTATTTTATATGTCATCCGGACAATGACATCTAATATTTAGACATCTAAATGTAATTAATATTTTTTACGTATCGGGTTATAATTGTTTAAACTGTTTTCTTGTTAATACTATAGATTCACAAGCAATATAAAAAAAAAAACGATAAATACACTAGGCTTAATCGCACACCTATCATCAGATGCAGAGACAGAAGGGAAGACTTAAATATATGAGAATCAACAAAAAAATCGGTTGTCTGTAAAGTCGGTTTACTGACGATATTTGAACATGACAACGTCATAAGAAAATACTTTCCACGCTCTCGCTTGCACTTCAAGCATTAAATGGAACGCCTCAGAGCGAGGTAACACCGCATGAGTCATATTTTTCGTGCGTGCAGCCGGCTCCATCGAATTATAAGACGTTGTCACGTCAAAAATAGTTCGTAAACAAAGGCCATAATTACAAAGATAAATAGCTGAATACACTTCGACTCACATTTCCTCCCGTAAGCTATATTGTTGTTCTTGTCCCGGAAATCGAATGTGGACCTTTGGTTTATTGATCGATCCTATGCAAAGACATTATTTTTGTTGACATTGCATATTTTCTATGTAAATATAAGTTTGTATTATTAGGTTTCTGTGTGAAATTGAATAACGACTCTTGTAGTTTTTCCGGGGATAGACCTGTGCTTCACCTAGGATCTCCACCTGGGTGAAGCACAGGTACTATATAGGGTCCCGTGCTTTAACTGACGAGAAGTATAGTCAAGAAATTATTATCTTCATCGTACACATTTAATACAATGAAAAATTAGTTTAAAAAATGTAGAGATAACAGCTGTTCCACCTTTTCTTTTTTTGAAGATGGGCCGTCTAATACCTAATATTCTAAATAAATAGTCCTCGTGCTTCACCCAGGTGGAGATCCTTGGTAAAGCACGGGTCTGTCACCGTTTATCTGAAATTTTTACGAAATGAGGGATGGATATGTAAGTAGATTGTAACGCTTTACTTGCATATTAGTACCATTGAA
Organism: Diaphora mendica; assembly: GCA_949125395.1. Classification (NCBI taxonomy): domain Eukaryota; kingdom Metazoa; phylum Arthropoda; class Insecta; order Lepidoptera; family Erebidae; genus Diaphora; species Diaphora mendica. Next base: position 5,712,385 of record OX421312.1, on the reverse strand, counting down.
GTAGACCTGCTGGTTTAGTGGTTACTGATTCGCCTTCGACCAAAAATCGCCTTCAGAATCGTGGTCGGAAATGAATCACACGTCCAAGCGAGATTTTTTTTTATTGATGTAGACAGCATTTGTACAATAGTTCGTGGGTCTTAACACCGCGATACAGAAAATCGATACAACGCGATCTATCGAGCTCAAACAAAATCAATGCACATTATTTACATTGATCACTGATACTGACTGCTAAGCCGGAGGTCGTGGGTTCGATTGTCACTCAGAACCAATCTTTATATGATGAACACGACTATTTGTTCTGTGTTTGGATGTAATCTATCTATACTACGTATATAGATATATAGACGTATAGACTATAGACGTATAAATATATAAGTATGTTTTTCAAAATACAGGCTTTATCTAGTTCGAGATCGTCGTCGGTCGTGCGTTAGGATATTATTAAAAGAGTGAATATTTATTCAAAGTTATAATAATTATTCATTTATTTACCTACTACTAGCTGACCCGCGCCCACTTCGTTGGGCGGTAAACATTTTTTTCTCCGACTGACTTTCCAAATTCAGCTACCACGAAAAAGTCTTTCCACTTTTCGGGTTATTATATAGCCTAGTCACTCCCAAATAACGTAGCCTTCTGTTGGTAAAAGAATTTTCAAAATCGGTTCAGTAGATCCAGAGGTTACCTCCTACAACGTCACAACGTCACAAACTCACAAACTTTATCTTTTTATGTAATAGTGTAGATTAATGTTTTACAAACTCTTTATTTTTTGTAATTGTGTTTTTAGAGGCTATTACTCAACCACATAATATTTATTAACATATTGTATTGGTATTTTAATATAACCTCAGTTAAAATACAAACTAATATTCTCTAAGAAACGGACTTACTAGTTTTCATATCTTTTCTATAATTTAAAAAAGATTTTAAGTATCATTAATATCCCAATCCTATTACGTAGTTTTATTTATAAATGTCAACATGAACGGTTAGTTCCTTGTGAAAAATAAAGAAAGGACTGTGATACATAAAGTCTGATCTCTTAACTTCTCAACATATTTTAATGCAGTTTTCAGCAACAGATAGAGTGATTCAAGAGTAAGTGTAAGTATAATACATCCACATTATAGTAGAGGAAATCCGAGAACTTCCGTGGAAACTGGGCCGGTTGCTAGTATGGAATATAGCATCATTTTACGAAGTTAATAAGAGCACTACAAGCTCACTCTTCATCTGAAACATGTCTATTATGACTCGTACAAATTGTATACGTTGTACTGAAGTAGACGATGAAGGGGTTTTAAGCTGGAGTTCTGTGTGATATATTATTGTGTTCGTTTTGTATCCGTCCTACGCTGGCTTTTGCTATTTACTTGTCGTTTGAAAGATCAGTATTTCGGACATGTGATGTGACACACAACGCCATCTAGTCCCAAGCTAAGCAGAGCTTGTGTTATGGGTACTAGAAAACTGATATAAATATATATATATATACTTTTTTTTTGTAAATACATACATATTAAACATAAAAAACACCCAAACTCCGAAACAAATATTTGCAGGTCATACAAACATTTGGTCCGACCCGGGAAACGAACCCGAGACATCAAGCACAACAGTCGCATACGCTACCACTGCGCCACAGAGGCAGTAGTATTAAAGAAAAGTAATAAAAGTGTTGTATAAAAGTGTTTAGATGTCAAGTATACACAAATGGCAACATTCAGTAGAACATTCTATTATTTAAAAATACAGTTTAGGTAACTAAACTATTATAATTCCGAACTTATTATATTAGCGAGCAGAAAAAGTGCAGAATTGTGAATGTGATTAACAATTAAACCTTGATAATTTATGCGTTTAGATATTATTATACTTAGTTTCTTGATTTGCTTTCGTGCCCTTTACAGTCAGGCCAAAATTTAATATCCGAGGCTAAGACGTTGTAGTTTACGGCTTATGTTTATGTGAGTACGAGTTTATTAATAAGCAGTTATATTTAAATATTTTCTATGAAATGGAATAATAACTAAGAGAAAATATTACTGAATATGGTATACTGAATATAGGTACTTTAGATGTTAACTACAAATTTTTGAAACGTAATAAAACTGTATTCCCTTAATGCAGTTTGTGGAAAAAATTATAATAAGAAGCTTCGACAACGCATATTTTAAATAATTATCATTTGATAGGAATCGCGCTTAGTAATGATATTAGGTAGTCGACTTCTATTAAATTCACAACAGAAAAGTAAGTAACCCACAACTAGTAATCCATATCCATACTTATATTATAAATGCGAAAGTAAACTCTGTCTGTCTGTCTTTCTGTCTGTCTTGCTTTCACGGCCAAACCGCTGCACCGATTACTATGAAATTTGGTACACAGATAGTCTAGAGGCTGAGAAAGGACATAGGCTACTTTTTATTGCGAAAAAATGGTAAAAAGGGGTTGAAAGGGGGGATGAAAGATTGTATAGAAGAGTGGTTGTTAACTCGCAACACGCATGCGCGTTGCCTTAGTGACACAGGGCGTCTTGGCAACGAGTTAACAAGGATGTCAAATTCATTCAAAAGATTTCACTTTTTAAACAAAGACTTAAATTAATATATTAATCTAAGATTAATACATACATTGATAAATCTGATTTGTATGTTCATAATAATAATAGAAATAAATAAGACAAATTACAAAACAGTGTTTTGTAATTTGTCAAAAATCTCTACAAAACTATTGTCATTTTAAGATAAAATAATAATATTTATTTTTTAGGCTGTTGATTAGATATATATATAAACGTCATTTAAATTTTATAAAAATTTTACCATAAAGGGCGTAAAATAGCAATAGGGGATGAAAGTTTGTAGGTTGAATATGAAATATGCAAGGTTTGTGAAAATTTAGAGCTACTCAGATGTAACATTTAATGAATTATCACAATATGCCTAAGTGTGCTTACCCGAACGGGCAGACACGTGAGGGCACACGACTGTGCCGCATGCGGATGTTGAATTTTGCCACTACAAATTCGTTATTATTCAACAGGATCAGATTTGTTTACATGATTTTTTGTTTAATCAAATAATTTTCTTCGTGAAAAAATCGGAAGAAAAGTATCCGGGGGGATTTAAACACAAAATAATACAAAATTTTAACAAAAAAAAAAGAGTTAAAGGACGACCAAATTGAATTCAGTTTTTTTCGCGCACATACGTAATGCAAATTGAATATTTATATGATTTTCTAATGGATGACATGTCAGAACTAGACCTAATTAAAATGGGACCACATGAGAAAGAAAAAAGTTTTAAAATAAAAAAAGAATCATCAAAATCGGTTAACCAAGTCAAAAGTTATGAGGTAACAAACATAAAAAAAAGTCGAATTGAGAACCTCCTCCATTTTTTAAAGTCGGTTAAAAAAGCAAAAGGGGTACGCCGCAAGATGAAATAAATGCCTGTATGAAACATATGTATTATGGGTACATGTTAAAAAGTTTAGTCTTAATACAATTATGCGAGTACAATTTTAAAATGATTTATGAGCAGTGTCAATATGCAAATGCTCATCTAAAAATAGAAGAAGATTGTATGCCAAATGACAGTAAAGACATGATTACACTGAGACGTGAATCATAGTATATGATGGCACACATGATCTAAAAATAATATCTATTCTGATTCGCCGACTAATGAGACAGTTATCAAATAAACGAACGGATCATGTCAGACGTGGAGGAAGATGTTATCGAATACCTCTCAGGAAACAATGCAAGGGAAACTGAACCAGTTATATCATAGCTTATGCATAAAGTTTCTCAAATCTTTAGAATGATCAGGAGCGCCTTCCCATAAGTTGAGACTGAAAGTTAATGTTCCAGTCCTATTAATAAGAAGTCTTGAGCTCAAAAGCTATGTAATGGTACACGGCTAAAAAATACACAAGTGAGGTACAACATTGTAAAAGAAAATGTTTTAATTCCCCGTATTCCAATAATTCAAACTTATCTGCAATATCAATTTAAAAGAATGCAGTTTCCTCTGAAAACAACATTTGCAATAAAAATTATCAAAGCCCAAAGACAGACGGTTAAAGTTGCAGTTCACTTAAAGAAAAACATGTTATTCCAATGGGCAGCATAATCGCGTGTATCAAATAAGCTAAATCCAAATATTTTGGCAAAAGATGGCAAATCAAAAACGTAATATTTTAAAATTGTAAAAATTGAGAAGAATTTGCTCAGGCTGAGGGAAAAATCAAGAAGAATCGAACAGTGGAAGCAACCATACTAGCTGAGAAAGCAGACAATGAAGAACCAAACCGTTTGTTTCGAGAGCGTATTTCTAAGAATGAAGCGGTGACTTCAAAGGCCAGCACGTGTTGTTCTGTAGAGGAAGGGAGAAGGTGGGATCAGTTGGAAGAACGCTTCAGAACACTCTCAATGGTAAAGCGGTAGAGGACTGCAATAGAGGCGATATCTCTCCGCAACTGCAGAGGCTCAAGGGACTCGGTGGTATCGGGACTGTTGATAATGCGGACTGCTTGCCGCTGCAAAAGATCGAGAAAATCAAGTAAATACTGCCTGGATGCATCACAAAGATGAGAACAGTACGGACGAGCGAACCTGGGTCTTATAAAGGAGACACAAATGCTCGGGCGCGAAAAACCGTCTCACAGTGTTAAGGCTGCAATAGTGGTGCCCTCGATGTACTCCCGTGGGTTGAGGTCTCGGCAAATATCCATGCCCAGGACACCGAGCTTATCCCGTAGTGGCAGTTGAGTGCTCTGAAAAGTGGGGAGGGGAAGAAAAGGAGACTTTTTGGTAGAGAACGGGCACAACTGTATTTTCTTAACGTTGAACTCGGAAAGATTCTCATCAGCCCATTGTTAAATGCGGTTCAAAACCCGGTCAAGCTCAGCGACAAGCTCCTATCAATTTTAATTAAAGTCTACCATCTTGGCTGCAGGGTATCCATGATATCGTCAATGTACTGTGATATCGTCTGCATAGCAATGTATATTGCAAAGGGCTAATATGTCATCGATATGCAGAAGAAACATCTTGGGCGACAGGACTGAACCCTGAGGTACGCTAGCGTTTACATCCAGAAAAAAAGAGGCCGCGCCGTCCGTCGCAAAGAACTCTAATGCGAAGGCGCTGATGAAGAAAAGCGTCAATCCAGAGACGAGTCTAGGAGGCAGACCGAATGCTTAGAGCTAGGAGAGAAGGGACGGGTGAAAGAACAGATTGAAAGTCTTGGCCATGTCGAATGTCGAAATAAGCTCATATGAAATAAATTTTATTTTATGTACCTATATAAATACTTAATTAAATTTTTAACAGTGAAAAGTGTGTCTTATTTTTAAAATAATATTAGCCTTAATAATTAAAACTAAAGTCACTGTTCAACGCGGACGAAGTCGCGGGCACAGCTAGTCTTATATATATATATTTTTTTTTTTTTTTATGTTTGGCCCGCCAAAATGACTCTGCTCTGCCTGATGGAAAACATAAGCAGAATCCAAGAGTGGTGGTCACCATACTCATTGCGAATGCAGACAGTGCAGTATGGCGACCCACACTATGGCGGCCTAGTGATGCTACTGCATCTTTTAGTCCAGTCAACATAACAATAATTCTCGTGTCACAATGTTAGTTTACAATACTCCTCTGAAACGGCTGGACCGATTTTTATGAAATTTGGAGTGCATATCGGGTAGGTCTGAGAATCGACCAACATCTATTTTTTATACCCCAATTTTATTTTATTTTATGGCAAAACAACGTTTGCCAGATCAGCTAGTTATTATATAACCTTTAAAAAATCTTGTTTAATATGTCTGTTTCTCTATTGAACTTTATTTATATTGTACGAATATTTTGTTACTCGGTCGAGAGCAAATAAATCTACTCAGAATGACAATGCAGGCGCATACCTTATTATCTATTTTCATACCCTTTTTTATCGAAGAATGTTCAAGATAATTGACGCGGAGCGAGAATGTATCTTCATAATAGAAAAGGTCATGTGAACGCCATTTTTACGTTCCGGAATAGATTTCGAAAACTTTTGATTGCTTGCGAGGTGAAGATACCATGAAATCTAAAATGACAGCCAGGTGAGCTGGATTGTTTTATGCTGGACATTGGATGTCGAATTCAAGAACATGTTTTTATGCAAATCCTTTTTATTCAAGACCCAGTCATTTGTTTTATTTTTTTATGTCAATACAAAGTAATAGTTTTAGTGTCTTACATTATATGCCAACATTCACTTTCATTTTAATTCAATATTTTTTTCAATAACTACGACTAATTTTAATCCTATTAATATTATAAACGCGAAAGTTAGTAAGTATGGATGGATGTTTGTTACTCTTTCACGCCTAAAGATTTGGATGGAACTTTACAGTAATATAGCTTATACATCAGAATAACACATAGGCTACTATTTGCCGCGATAACCGACATACACGGGAGCGGAGCCGCGGGCAACAACTAGTAGAAAAATAAAGTGACGTCAACTTACCACAGTAAATTTCCTCAAGTTTCCTTCATTCACTTAAGTATTCAGTACTTTGAAACTTATTTCTTCCGTCCTTTACGAAGTTTATTAGTAGCTGGCTACTATACCCTTAGCAACGAGTTTGTGACTTTTAAGGCGGGCATACACGTTCAAGTCTATTTGCGCAAGTCTGTCTCTGTCACGCACGACGTGCGTGAAAACAGACAGACAAAACAGTCTTGATTTGCGCAAGTATACTTGAACATGTATGTCCGGCTTTATTGGCATTTGACTTATCCCGTTGCGTATGTGTTGAGCATAAAAAGTATGCCGCATTCCCTAATCTATAATAACGCTATTAATTTCTACTACACTAATCTAGTAAAGACAAGACAAAAACTAGAGAAGATAATTAAATATATTTGTACCTACGTCATTGTTTGGTAACTTACCCGTCAATCAGAGGTACTTCTGCCAAGATCTGCTTAGCAATCTCTACTCTTTCGCGGTCGTAAGACGCCGCTGCTACTACTGCGATGATAGCCAGCAGTATACATGCTATGGATCGACGTTCGCATGGGTTCACCATTCTGGCTGTAGAAGAAAAAAAAAATTAAATTCAAAGATTTCTAGATTTCAAGAAGGTAATTTATATTACAGAAATAACATGTGGATTCATTTTGACTGTATTTATATTCCAATCACTGAGCCATAGCTTGTAACAGTGATTTCAACTTTCAATTCTTATCAAATATTAATACTTTCGGCGGCAATATTCCATTAAGAAGACTCAGTTCTGCTAACTGCAGTCTCAGTGCCATTGCTATTTCCTAAGGGATTACGGTAAGCCCTAGCTTCATAGCCGTATTTCGTTGCATCTCCCTAAATCATATATATCCCTTTATAATTAGTCCCCTGTAAAAGTTATAATATTCTCAAGAAGCGTTCATGCAAAAGGTCGATGTAAAGGACACAAGAGCAACCCCTTTTACAATTGAACTAAAGTTAATACAAACCTATGACATTCGAGGTCACAAAAATAATCTAAATTGTGTCTGATCACTATTTACAACAATTATTGCAGAAATTGTTTAATATTTGCTAGAATCAAAGCAGCTATAATATATTAGTTAACTGAAATAGGAATCTCGAAACTGAGAATTTCTCGTTTACGGAATGTAATTTGAGTCACCCAACATATACGAAATTTACACATTTAAACACCCGTGTGTGAATTCTCGCGTCCGCCTGTCATAACGAACACAATTTAGTTGAAAACATCAAAACACTCCACAGGTATTCGTGGATCTATGTATATATGTCGGAGTGACAGGGATATAAAAACAAGCGGTTAAAGGGAGAAAGTTGATGTTCTGTGACATAAACCAGGTAATCCCTGTCCCTGTGGAATACATAATAAAGGTCCTAACAACAGGGGCTTTAAAAGTAATTATATTGTTTGAAAAGATTATATTTCTGTGCGAAATAGGTGTCTCTCGTTATATCAAAAGATGATCTGGTGCGAGCACTGCGTGAAGGTTTTAGAAGGGGTTTTTCAAGTTGCTTTGATAAATTAAGTTCCTTTGAACGTAAGGGTGAAATACCGTAATATTTTTGTTTGGGATGTCTGCATTGCACAAAATAAAGGTATTTGAATCTTACAACATTGACTTGAGAAACCACTGTACTGTTAAACATATTATTACTGCACACATTGTAGGCACATGAACACTTAATAATAAAATACAATTTACGTGAAAATTAAAACGGAATAATAAGCGTCATTAGATTTTCACAGTTACTGCAAAGCTGTAAATTTATTTTTGCTAATTAGAAAACAAAAAGTGCAAAGGCGATAAACCAAAAACTTGTGAAATAACAAACTTAAGGGCTCTCATAGCCCAGTTGCACTCGGTGATTAGAAACATAGAAACAATCATCGAGGGTAAGCAACGACGGCGCGGGCAGTACCTGGATGGGTGACGGCTAGTGGCATGTTACTATGAGCGTCTCCTTGATTCGGAGGTCACGTTAAGCAGTCAGTCCCGGTTGTTATCATAATGATAACAGTCGTGAAGCTTAGTTGGAGGCCTATGGGCGGCTTAAAACATCCAACGGTAAGATTACGTAGCCACAACGTTGTCTTGCCAGTCCCCAACCCGCACTCGGCCAGCGTGGGGACGTATGGCCTTAACCCTCTCCTGAGAGGAGACACGAGCCAAGCAGTGGAACGTTATGGGTTGTTGATGACCAAACTTACATTTTTATTGCATGTAATATCAGCCAAGTGCAATACACCCTTTACTAGAAGAGAATAGTAAAACACTAACAGTATACCTGAAAAAATGTTATAAAGTTCTCAACCCCGAACTACTGTTTCCAAACATCTTATTTAAGTTCAAAAGCGTGAAATTATGTGCGTTCGTATAATATACAAAACTAGTGGTTTGCGAAAGAGTAGTGGAGACCTTGACCTAGTTACCTTGCCGGCGAGATTGGGTTACCTACTCAAGTATCTGGCCTGAATATTATGACCATAATTCATTCAAAAGATACTTGACGCTAAAAAGCAAATATTACATTTGGTTTTCAAAGAAAGACGCTTTAAAATCCCCTTTTACTACCTACACTAATTAATGTAAGAATAAATAAAATATTTAACTTTGGGTTTTATGTAAATATAATTCTGGCAAACCATTTAGTGACTTACATGTACATGGGATTTGCATTATTTCTTTATGTTTCTCTAACGATAAAATGTAAGATAACGGTTTATTGCCGAGAAACTATTTTATATGGTTCCCAAGGCCGCACGTTACTACTACATTTCTTATCTTCGTCAAGGCAAAACCACATACGGGACATTTGAGAGTACTATAGCGTACGGTACGATTCTATATTTACAAATATGTACTCGTAGTTATTCGAGATATGAGTGTATAGGTTTCTTAAATAGCGAACAACTCGCATACAAGTTCTCTGAGGTTGTAAGTATTTATTTATTTATTTATTTATATCTTTATTGTATACATACAAAATTACAAACAGAAAACAAAGGATGAATTACAATATATGCAAATGTTACAATAGGCGGTCTTATCGCTCACGGCGATCTCTTCCAGACAACCACAACACGGATTTTCGATATTCAAAAATTTTTGGGTAGCTTACATACATGTAACACATAATCCTCTACGTGAATGGTTAAAAATATCAGTTAAACAATCATGAACAAAAATAGCACCCACTCACTTTCAAATTACAAACATACATACAGTAACACACACATACATATATTCATAATCCCACATATACATATATACGATTTATATACATACAATACATATACAGATTAAAATAATATGCTAAAAAGAGGATATAATATTTCTATATATCTATTTAATATATCATAATGACAAATAATGGTCCTTCACCAGCTTTTTAAAAATAGGCAAATTTTTTGATTGTCGAATTGTCTCAGGCAAGTTGTTCCAAAGTCTTACAGCTTGCACAGTGAAAGACTTGTCTGCAAACTGAGTTGAATGTTTTGGCATTTTCAGTATTAAATTCTCTGATGACCTCAGGTCCCTGCAATGTGTGTTTTTTAAGAACTGAAAACGTTCTTTGAGATAAAGAGGTGTGTGAGGATGAAACAGAACACTGTATAGAAGAGAAAGAATATGTAGATTCCGGCGAAAGCGTATTGGTAGCCACCTGAGCTTAGAACGAAACTCAGAAATGTGATCATACTTGCGTAATCCAAATATGAATCTAATGCAGAGATTTTGAAGTCGCTCAAGTTTATTCAGTTGGTCTTCGGTGAGATCCAGATAGCTGACATCGGCATAGTCAAGGATGGGATGTAGAAGAGATTGTGCAAGCGCAATTTTAGTGTTAATAGGAAGAAAATTCCGTAGCCTTCGCATAGATCCTGCTGCTGCAAACAATTTACGGCTAACTTCCCCAATCTGAGGGCCCCAGGATAGATATCTATCCATATAGATCCCTAAATTTTTAACTTTATCACTATATGGAATAACCGAGCCGTTGCAACAAACATCTGGTATCTGTTCAAAGTTTATTGTACATAGTAACCTGGAGCTACCCGCTATCATTACCTGTGTTTTGTTTGGGTTTACATTTATTCCATATTCCGTGCTCCAGTTGCATATCACGACCGAGCATTGGCGGTATAACCATACACCTGGCCTTAGCTGGAAGAGGCTATCGCGGCCTTGGAGGGTAAATGCCTCCTAAAAAGGCGATAGGAGAAGGCACTCTGAGAAAAAACCGAGTGTGACGGTTACGCTCTGAAGTAGCAGCCCTACTAGCCGTCTAGGATACTATGGGCTAATAACCTGTATATCTGAAATAATATTTATTACTGAAACTCAAAGAAGGAATAAACGGACCGATTTAAATACGACGACTTTTGGCGTGAAATTAAGGACAGTGATAGGCTGCTGGAATGTTCGCACGATGAGAGAAGAGAGTAGAGTGCACCAGGTCATCAAATGCATGAGAGACTACAAACTGGATATACTTGGCATTTCTGAAACGAGATGGAAAGACTTCGGAGAGCACAAAGTAGAAGACTACACTCTACTGTACTCGGGACCAAAGGAGAAACATGAATATGGAGTGGGTCTTTTGCTGACCAGAGGTGCCCGTTCTAGTCTCTTAGATTGGCAACCGGTTTCAGATAGAATCATCACTGCTCGATTCAAATCCAAGATTAGAGATATCACGATCGTGCAATGCTACGCGCCTACCAATGCAACGTCATTGGAGACTAAAGAAGAGTTTTACGACCAGCTCTCTGCAACGATGCGGGCAGTTCCTAAAAGCAATATCGTTATTTGTATGGGTGATTATAACGCCCAAGTTGGGAACAGCAACCGAAACATAGAGCCTTGGGTTGGAAAGCATGCGTTGGGTACCCGTAGTGAAAACGGAAATATGTTGGTGGATTTCTGCTGCGAATACGACATGGTGATCGGGGGTTCCATCTTTCCCCACAAGGATTGTCACAAGGTATCCTGGGTGTCTCCTGATAGACGTACGGAAAATCAAATAGATCACATAATGATTAACAGGAAGTGGAGACACTCGTTACTCGACGTTAGAAACCGAAGAGGAGCTGACGTCAACAGTGACCATCACCTCATTGTAGCAAAGATTCGTCTGAAGATAGCCAAGTTTCAAAATAAGTCAACCAAAATATCTGGACGATTCGATATATCCAAGCTACAAAATACAGATGATAAGCACCGGTTTGCCGCACATATGCATAATGAGTACCACGCAAAAAGGACAGGACTGGAAAGTGTTGACGAACAGTGGAGGCTTGTCAGGGAGGTACTAACTACTAGCTGCGAAAAACTCCTAGGTTATAAAAACCTAAGGAAAAGGGAATGGATATCCGCAGATACATGGAAGAAGATAGAGATCCGGAGGTCTATCAAAGAGAAACTTAATGCGGAGAAAGACCCAACCACCAAAGAAGGCTTAGCTTATGAGTATTTCCTTTACGAGAGCGATATTAAAAGAAGTGTTAGGAGAGACAAGCGTGTGAGGGCGGCAACTATAGCCCAAAGAGCTGAGCAGGCGGCAAATACCGGAAATACTAGGGAGTTGTACCGAGCTGGAAGAGAGCTATGTAATAAACCACAAGCTGTAAGACCGGTCACAGATAAATTGGGGAAACTTCTTAGTACACAGGCAGATCAGCTTCAAAGATGGCACGAGTACTTTACAGAGATCTTCAATGCTGCAGCAGACAATGAGGACGATGCTGAGGTTGGCGAAACTGACGACGGTAGTCATGTCCTGGACATAAGAGTCGATCCTCCAGATAAGGCTGAAATCTGTTTTGCTATAAAGAGTCTGAAGAGTGGAAAAGCACCAGGCAATGATGGTATTCCAATTGAAGCACTTAAGGCCAATGCTGATGCCACTGCTGATATGCTGTTGCCGCTCATGTCAGCTATATGGGAGCAGGAACGACCGCCCGAGGGTTGGAAAGAAGGCATCATTATGAAGCTACCGAAGAAAGGGAACTTATCCCAATGCTCCAATTGGCGGGGGATCAACTTACTGCCTGTCTGCTCTAAAGTGCTGTGCAGGGTTTTGTTGGGCCGGTTGACTGGAGCTATCGATATCACCTTGAGGGATGAGCAGAGCGGATTCAGAGCGGGAAGATCATGCACCGACCAGATCAACGTTTTGCGAATGATCTTGGAACAATGCAACGAAATGCAAAAGCCGCTTTACACTTTGTTCGTCGACTTTGAGAAAGCGTTTGATCGGGTTAGATGGTCAAGCATGTGGCGCATACTTAAGCGAAGAGGTATACCAGACAAGATCATCGAGCTAATAAAATGTCTTTACGTGGGTTCCTCTTGCCGAGTGGTACACAACGGCCGACTGTCAGATCCGATCCCAGTGACAGCTGGAGTGAAACAAGGATGCTTGCTGTCTCCGTTGCTGTTCCTGATAGTGTTGGATGACGTGATGAGGCGGGTGACGGAGAAGGAAGAACGGGGTTTGCCTTGGGCCAACGAAAGGGTCTTAGAAGACATAGACTTCGCAGACGACTTGTGCCTACTGGCTACTTCACGGGACAAGCTCCAATCTAAGACCGACGACCTTGCCCAGTCTGCAGCTAGGGAAGGCTTGCGCATAAACTGCACAAAAACGAAAGAAATGCGCTTAAACACCTCAGATGTAGCACCCATTTATGTGAATAACGAGGCAGTCGAGCAAGTGCAAAAGTTCACATACTTGGGAAGCGCTGTAGATTCCTTGGGAGGTGCGGAGGCTGACGTTGAAGCACGAATAAATAAGGCTCGATTCGCCTATGCGCAGCTGAAACCGGTTTGGTCGTCATCAACAATAACACGCCACACAAAGATCAGAATCTTCAACCCGAACGTAAAGTCGGTTCTCCTGTACGCATGCGAGACATGGTTAGTCAAGAAAGAGGTCACCACCAGACTACAGGTATTCATCAACAAATGCCTAAGGCGTATACTGGGTATATGGTGGCCACGAACCATCACTAATACAAGACTGTGGGAGTTAACCGACCAGAAACCAATAGGAGAGGAGATTCTGATTAGGAAGTGGCGTTGGATTGGTCATGCATTGCGGAGACCTGACAACCATATCTCCAAGCAGAGCTTGAAGTGGCAGGCGGACGGCAAAAGAAAACTCGGCCGCCCTCGAAATACCTGGAGGCGATCAGTCGATAGAGAGGCTGCAACTATCGGCTACAGCTGGACCGATCTCGAGGTTGCTGCACAAGACCGGGAGAAATGGAGGTCCCTTCTGAGAGCCCTATGTCCCTGATGAGGGATAAGAGGACAAAAGAAGAAAAGAAGAAGAAGTTGCATATCTGCTGTAAATCTCTATTAATGACGTCCACTGCTTGTTTTATACTGTCTGGAGTGGCTTGTGTGTAAATTTGGAGATCATCTGCATAAAGATGGTAGGAAGAAAGTAATTGTTTAGTGATTGAGTTAATAAAAACTGCAAAAGTAACGGTGATAGCACGCCGCCCTGAGGTACACCTGCAGATGTTGTATGCCAAGAGGAGTAAACCTTATCGATACAAGCACGCTGCTGGCGACCGTACAGGTAACTACGAAACCAGTCAATTGCCGATGGAGATATGTTAAGTGAACACAATATACCTAGTAAGACATCAAAGTCAACGGTGTTAAAGGCATTGCTGAAGTCCAGTAAAGTGAAAACCGTTAGCTTACCTTCGTCCATGCCTGACCTTACATCATCCGTAATATGGACTAAAGCTGTGGTAGTGCTATGGCCTGGTCGAAAACCAGATTGGAAAGGATTAAGGAAACAATTTTTCGTAAGAAATGAGCTTAGCTGAGAGTAAATGAGACGCTCGAGGACTTTGGAGAAAAAAGGAAGGATAGATATAGGGCGGTAATCAGAGATGGAGGACGGATTGCGTTTCTTTGGGAGAGGAATAATTTGGGCCATTTTCCATGCAGATGGAAATATGTTGATGGAAATGGAATAATTAAAAATATGACAAATTATGGGAAGGATTTCATCCAGGATAGGTAGTACCATATTACGGCTGATGCCATCGCTTCCTACGGCATTAGAGGTTATTGATATTATGCTCCTCCTAACATCACATGCAGCAAATTGACTTAAAAGAAATTGGGAACAGTCAGGAGTCGGCAGAGAAGAAAGATTATTCAGTGTTGTAGTCTTGATAGCTCCTCCGTAGTTGGAGGAAGCAGAAAAATGTGAAATAAGGGATTCGATATCAACATCTTTTGAAGCACAGGCAGGACGTGACTTGCCGATCCCCAATGACTTGAGAAATTTCCAGACTTTAACTGGGTCACCATCTTCAATAGATTTGTGGATATGTCGGCGCTGAGCATTCCTACACATCTTGTTGCAGTGATTTCTAACAAATATAAATTTTTCCCAGTTTGATGCTGTCGGGTTTTTTTTATACTTCGATTGAGCCCTTGCTTTCTTTCTCTGAACCTCCTTTATTTCCTCAGTAAGCCAGGGTGCAGGCAGATGTCTCACTTTTATTTGGCGCATCGGCGCATGTTTGTCATACAAGCTTATCAGATTTTTAGTGAACAAATCAAGTTTTTCATCGACACATTGAGAATTAAAAACAGGAGTCCAGTCGATGTTTTCGATATCTATGCAAAGATTTTTGACATTCATATCACGAAAATTACGCTGCGAAATTATTTTAGATCTAGGTTTAGGAGTGCGAGTGAGATAGGAAAGAAAGAGAAGGTCGTGGTAGGAAAATGAATCTGCAGAGCACTGACCATGTTTGGCAATGTGCTCCACAGAGGACACAAGGATAAGGTCTAAGAGAGAAGGATTACGGTTTGGGAGATTATGTGTAGGATTTAATGGAAGAATGGAGAGATTACTGGACTCAGTAACAGATCGAAGTTTGACAGAACGAGAATCATTTTTCAGTAAACAAGTGTTGAAGTCACCCATGACTATAGTATGACTGTACGAAGGAGTTAGATTTTCTAATAGTATTTCGAGTGAGGAAAAGTAGTCTACTCGTAAGGAGGGACTGTAAAATACACCGAGAAGTAGTTTTGTATTGTGAAGAAGGATTTCAATGAATAAATGCTCGCCAGCATTTGAGGGTGGGGGCTGAGAAGACATATTCACTATGGAGAAGGGAATGTGAGATCGGATATATATGGCAACTCCACCACCACGTCCACTTGCTCGATCATTCCTTACCAGCTGAAAGCCTGGCAACGAGTACGATACTGTGGACAGGCATGGCTTGAGCCACGATTCCGATACAAGAATTGCGTGGACATTCGTACAGTCGAAGGTTGTCAGCATATCAGAGAAATGTGCCGGAATACTTTGGGCATTCAAATGAACGACATTGAAATTCCTTGGAACATCAGAGAATTGATTCGAGATGGTATCTGCCAGTGAAGGTGTACTAGAGAAGCTGGCATCATCGCTGGATGCCGAAAAATATTCATCAGTGTCACTAAGAAGTACGGTTGACATTATCAGTATGATATATGAAAATATGGTTAAATTTTAAATAATAAGTTAATAAATATAATATAAATATTAATAAATGCCAAATGGTTATAATATATGTATAACCTACTTATAATACTAGAATGTTCCAATTCATTAAATCCGTCTGCCGGTTGTATGTTACTTACATAAATTATATTTTAGTTATAGAAAAGTTTTGCTGAATTGAATTAAAATTAAAAGCTGATTGCAATCCATAACAAATCATAAATAAGATTAAAATCAATTTAAAAACTATGAAGAAAGATTAGACTTATAAATACATAATTCAAAAGGTATCACTAAAAGGCCAGTATCCAAATCACATTAATGCAACGATTCACTCTATCACATAAACGGAACGCGGTCCCGTTGTCACATGTGACATTCATGACAGCTTATAAATCCTGCCTGACGTTATTTAAGTTGTTTTGATTGAAATCAATAACTAAAGGGTAATCTCTCAATTACAGTGTGCAGACAAGGTACTTCAAAGTGCATGTTATGTGACAACCCAAGCCTCCAAGGCCAACCAGACACGTTATGTACAAAGCTATTCTGATAACAGTGATGATGACAATGATTACTAACTACAAAAAATATTAAATTACTATTTCTTAGCGGCACGCCTGGTCTTAATCACAGTTGTTTTGGCAGCTGGTACCGGCTTTACTACATTATCGCTAATAGCGTAAAGTTCACGTAGTGTCGTTATACGATGCCTTTTATCGTCAGGACCTGTAACGTGGATCATACCCTCCCGGGTCCAGCATCTGGCAATGCCAAACCTTTGACGCGCACTCATGAAGACATCGTGTCTAGATTTTGTTAAAAACTCAGAAATGGTTATCCCAGTGCCCTTCAAATTTTTTTTTGCATACCACACAGAATCTCTAGTTGTGACTTGTTGGAATTTTACTAATATAGGCCTGGGCTTACCAGATGATGAAACTCGCCCCATCCTTTGACTCCTTTTTATGTGTTCAGTAGAAAGACAGCTCAACTTACACTTCTCGTTAAGGAGTTTACTAGCCACTGATGTAACATCTTCATTCTTCTCCTCGGGTACACCATGAAATAGTAGTATCTTCCGGCGGCTACGGGTCTCTAAGTTGTCTGCAGATTGAGCCAGTATCTGAACTTGCTGCTGGAGGTCATTAAGGGCCTGAATTACAAATTTTTTAAATGTTAAAAACTCTGACTCCAGACTGGTGGGTGGTGTCGATGAGGTGGTTTCCTTTTGGAGCCTGTCTCTTGACTCAAACTCTGCCATACGGGTGTTGAACAGCTCATTCATCTCAGTGATGGCCTTAAGCAGGGACTCCATAGTATTCTTGTAAATATAAAACTTGTATTGGACGGATAAATAACACTTGCACCGGCAGATGGAAATGTCAGTTAGTTATGCAAGTCATAAGATTTGCATAAAATATATTAAAAACAATTTTAATGTAATTTAAAATAGAGCTATATTCTTATTCTTAAGTTGCAGTAATTGCTTCTTATTAACGAGGCCTCCCGGCTCGAACGGACGGTGGCGTATATATGTTTGTTTATCAAGGGGATGCAATCCCCTTGATAAACTACTCTACGTGATTTATACTACGATAAAATTATTTATGTGATGCTTTTACTAACATGATCTAAGTCTTGTTTGTAAAATCATTACATCAGATGTTTAAAGTTCTTAGCCTTTTCGTCCATAGAAGTAAAAATGAATGGTTTGTATTTAAAGGTAAATTGTGTAATAAACTTTGACGCAAAAATCTCAAAAATCAGCATTAAACGCACATTGTACAAATACCTTTAAAACTTCGGAGTTCGAGGAACAATATTCAATATAAACATGCAGCAAAATTGAACTGAATTGAACGAAAAGTTTATACATGCATTTTCATACTGAAATGTTTTGAAGATAATCCGATTTCGTGACAAATGATATAGTATCAGATTAAGAATAAATCTTTTAATAGTTTTTGGAATATATTGATGGATAAAATTCAAATGTTATATCAATATTATAGGCAAAAAATTGTAATGTAACTACAAAGCAAATTTTTAATTTTAATTTAATCTTTTCTATGGCTTTAACCATGCTTTAAGACAACTACTAACTTATGAGCAGAAGAACCAATTTTAATCAAACCTACTTCTACACAAGTCATGAAGTATTAAGACTCTCAAACGATTGATTTTTACCGACAACTTTCGCCTTAATTGTATCCAACTAAGTATCAAAATAATAAAAAAAATATCAAATTTAAAAGCCAGAAAAATTCAATAATAATTTGCTCGTATGATGTAACTATAAAAAATATATTTAGAATTTAGGAATTCTCATTCATATTTATTTCCTTGATGATCAAAGCTGGTATTTTCGTAAATTTTACAACAACTTTACTATTACTTTATTAACAAGTTGACTGTTACGTAGTAAAAGTACAACACCGACGATGGGAATTACTAATTTATTCAACGTTTTGGAGGTTTTAAAGGCGAGAATTTTTTATCGACATTAGTCCGTTTTTTTCACCATCATTTTATTTAATTTTTAACAAAGTAACCCGAAGATGTATATTGTTATTGATTCACAAATCCACAACCTAAATAGAACATAACACAACCTAACTATAATAGAACATGAAGTCAGAATAACGACGTCGTTGTCTCGTTATCGCAAGTTGTCACTATGCCATATTCAATACAGGTTTGTTGAATTTCCAGGCATAATTCATGAGTGAACAAATCAATGTACGTTTAGACAAACTCTTGCTGTGTGTCCTTTATAATATCAGGTTCTACGAAGTAAATAAACCTTTATACGACCAATTAATAATACATATATCTATGCATTTCTAAATAGTAAAATATAGACCTGGATAATATAATATACCTGGATAAGGCTGCATTAAAAAAATTATGAAATAGATTTGGATGTAACGATTATCTGTATAGGATATAGAATACGGATCGGCTTATATTTAGCAACAATACTCATTATAATCACACATTTTAACAAAAAAAACTGACTTCAATCTGGACTTAATTGAAATGGGACCACACGGAAAGCACCAGCTTTGAAATAAATAAAGAATCATCAAAATCGGTTCACCCGGTCGAAAGTTATGAGGTAAAAACATAAAAAAAATACAGTCGAATTGAGAACCTCCTCCTTTTTTGAAGTCGGTTGAAAAGAGTAGCAGGTATACAGTATTAGCAATAGGTTTTCCTAAAGCTTACCATTTCAAACACTCGCACAAAGACATTGTGCATTCTCGGCTATAGGGGATACTGGTACACGGCTAGTGCTATTGTTTCACTAGGACAAACGAACAAACAAGGTGACTGAAAGTAGCATTGAAAGGCATTTGAGCGAAATTAGTAGTTAAGTTATTTATTGTGGTTATTACATGAAGGTTACTTTAAATATTATGGTTGCTAACACGGCACCATAACATTTTTTTACATATGACAATGATACAATGGACTGTCATCTATTTGTCAATTTAGTACCTACTGGAATTGAAATAACCCTTGGAACATATAATATACTCGTATCTATACTAATATTATAAACGCGAAAGTTTGTAGGTATGGATGGATGGATGGATGTTTGTTACTCTTTCACGCAAAAACTACTGAACGGATTTGGATGAAACTTTACATTAATAATAGCTTATACATCAGAATAACACATAGGCTACTATTTGCCGCGATAACCGACATATACGCGGGCGGAGACGCGGGCAACAATTAGTAATATTATAAACGCGAAAGTTTGTAAGTATGGATGGATGGATGGATGTTTGTTACTGTTTCATGCAAAAACTACTGAACGGATTTGGATGAAACTTTGCAGTAATATAGCTTATACATCAGACAGAATAACAAAGGTAGGTAGTAGAGCCACGCTGATTTCAGCACGAATGGGTCGGCTCGACCGGGGCGGTACTACCCTCGCACAGAAAATCAACGTAAAATGACAGCGTTCATGCTGTCGTGTTTCGTTGGTGAGTGCGAGACCGGAGGCCCAAATAGTCTAGTCAACAAGTTCCATACTTGTTGACTACCACTAGTATAATATACTATAGCTGTATAATTGATCAACCTCATCATCTACAATATATACAACAGCTTTTAATAGACCACTGCTGGACGAAAGTCGAAAGACGAAAAGAGTTTTTACAATAACACGCTGGCCGGACGGGTTGGGTGTGTTTCAAGTTTTCTTTCTTTTTTACAAGCTTTTTTTCTTATATTAAATTTACAGAATATGTTTCTGTAAAATATATTCTGTAAATTTATTTATTATCTCTGTGTCAGTTCAGTGAACAGTTCAATAAATAAAATATCGCCTATTCTTTTATGTCATCTTCATTTAACTCTGCAAAGTACAACCGCATTTTGTCAAAAATAATCTAAATTATGAACAGTGCTTCTGTTACGCAACCTCGTTTCGTTCGCTGTCTGTCCAAACCATAATATTGACACAATGCAACCGAGATCACCATATTTCTTTTTAGTATTACAAGGGCGTCTACTATCCCGATCTACTCATTTTTCATTTACTAGATAATAATAATGCCTTATATTGTGTGTATAATGATGTGTGATTCTTGACATGAAATTTCTCAAACAGTGGATTTCCATAAACTTAGTATAATTAAACACTCTCCTTATTACCGCAAAACCAAAACACAAACCTATCTGTACGAGTTTCACAGAAATGTGTCTGAGTTTTAGCAGATGTTTGTTACTCTTTCACGCAAAAACTACTGAACGGATTTGGATGAAACTTTACATTAATAATAGCTTATACATCAGAATAACACATAGGCTACTATTTGCCGCGATAACCGACATATACGCGGGCGGAGACGCGGGCAACAATTAGTAATATTATAAACGCGAAAGTTTGTAAGTATGGATGGATGGATGGATGTTTGTTACTGTTTCATGCAAAAACTACTGAACGGATTTGGATGAAACTTTGCAGTAATATAGCTTATACATCAGACAGAATAACAAAGGTAGGTAGTAGAGCCACGCTGATTTCAGCACGAATGGGTCGGCTCGACCGGGGCGGTACTACCCTCGCACAGAAAATCAACGTAAAATGACAGCGTTCATGCTGTCGTGTTTCGTTGGTGAGTGCGAGACCGGAGGCCCAAATAGTCTAGTCAACAAGTTCCATACTTGTTGACTACCACTAGTATAATATACTATAGCTGTATAATTGATCAACCTCATCATCTACAATATATACAACAGCTTTTAATAGACCACTGCTGGACGAAAGTCGAAAGACGAAAAGAGTTTTTACAATAACACGCTGGCCGGACGGGTTGGGTGTGTTTCAAGTTTTCTTTCTTTTTTACAAGCTTTTTATTAACTTGCAATGTATGTATGCTTGTATGTTCGGGTGGAATCTTGCAACTCAATTTCGAAGCAGATGTC
Organism: Diaphora mendica; assembly: GCA_949125395.1. Taxonomy (NCBI): domain Eukaryota; kingdom Metazoa; phylum Arthropoda; class Insecta; order Lepidoptera; family Erebidae; genus Diaphora; species Diaphora mendica. The sequence continues at coordinate 5,690,837 of OX421312.1, read as the reverse complement.
TTCAACCGATTTTTTTGAAATTTTGCAAGCGTAATACAGCGTGACAATATAATATTATAATGACATGGGACTCTTCAAAGAAACGTCGCAACATCATCGAGTCTGGACTCGTTTGGTTCGTCTCGAGGCATTCCAGTAAAAGCTTGTTTTTAAAAGGCTTTTTAATTTAATTTATTTGCAGTGATGTTTGTTGTCAGTAGTTTGTTCCCTTAGTAGCCTCTTACAACACTTATGAGATCAGGTTACTTTAGTAAGAAAACAGTTTAATTTAACCTACATTACGATATATTTACCAAGTAATTTTAATAAAAATGAAAATATAATTCATTTTATTAATTAAATATTTTATTAATTATTCAGAGGACTACCCAGCTGATATGTGACGTCAACCCCTTATAGTTAAAAGTTCTAAGCTATTTGTATTTTCATAGTCAGATTGGTCATATCTGTAGTCATTAGTTATGGCGAAAATACAATACAAAGGCGAAATCACGGTCACAGAAGCAAATTGAAAATGGAAATACAATGTCAGCAACAGTTGAAACAGGTAGTTCACCACAAAACCCCAACAAGTTGTTGTTACTTCAACCACGTAAATCCATTAATATATTTCTGTTTTTAATTTATGTTTACATTGGAACCAAACAAAACGATGAAATGCAATTGTAATCATTCAATACGTGAAGTAGCGTAACATAAGGTTTTAGACAACAGTACTTAGAAATAATTTTTGTGGTCAAAAGAAACATCAATATTTTTTAGCAGAGTACACAATGACTTTACAATGTGGTTGAGCGTAGAAAAAATCAATTTATGTAGTGGGTTGCATATCGTGGCATGAGCTCAATCGGTGAGAAACTTGTTTACTTTTTCAAGCGTATGCAACCCAAAATAACCTTTACATAATACGTATAGTTAGATAAAGAAACAAGTACAAATTAAAAAAAAACCCGACTGCGTCAATATTTAACAATAAAAACATGTCAGTTTTATATATATTCGTAATCACCGTAAATAAATCTTTATTTTAATACCACACTCGATGTTTTTGAATACATTATTTTTTTATTTAGATGTACCCAGTGTCACTCTCACGACTAAGTTGAATCTATTGACACCTCTCTCATAAAAATACGACAAGCCGTTTAGGCTCTAGGGCGTGCCAAAGAAATATACATACATACATACACTCGAAAAATATAACCCTCCTTTCGCAGTCGGGTAATAATTATAAAATAAAGACAGTCTTACTGCAAATGCACACTACTCCAATAACTACTATATTTTTGGTTAAAATATTCAAGAAAAGTACGTTTGAATATTTTAAAGTTATATAGTAATTTACAATATATATTCAAGACCTCGTCTAAATAATGATAATATTTTAAATTTCATGCCAAAGAAAATGTTAAAGCTTAAATATTCGCAAAGAACTTTCACTCGGTTAACGTTGATACTAAATTCCAGAACTTTTCAGACTTACCGACGACATTCTTCTTTATGCCGAAGTTTACCTTTCCGTTCATCTGAAGCTACGTATACTAACTTAATTTGAACTGTATTTAAAGGCTTTGAATTAGCTGAAAATTTCATTCGTGTTAAGTAAATAGGCTTTCTAACTACTTTTTCAGGTGTTCTCTTTCAGTCAAATCTTAACATAGAGTAATTTAGGTCATAAAAATAGTTACTTGTCCGATTCGATTTCCTGAGGTGTTTACAATAATATTATAATAATATATATAATATGATATAGCGTCCAATACTTTGCTGACGACAGCAAATTTTTTGAAGTATTGTCCTTTAAACATTCACATTTAAAAAAAAATACTGGTTCATATAGTAAGTGTTTCTACGGCGAAGTTCCTCTTCGATTCCGTATCAAACTCTATATTATTTGTTCAATTTTATTAAATACTCATTATTTCAAAGAATTTTTAGAAGAAAACTAAATGTAAAATACTTTTTACTCGATTTCGATCGTACTCAATTGAGATAATGCAATACAGCAAAATTTCAGAAAAAAGGTTTTATTTATTGTTATCTTATTGATAGACTAACTAAGTATCTTATGTGATTATTTTAATAGTTCCATAATCCACAGCAAAATTTTACTTCCTTGAATAGTGCAGTCAATTAACTTCACAAGTGCATACTGTTCCGTGAGTAAATGTTTACGCTTGACTATCAGGAGATGAAACGCTCTCATTTTAAATGCGTATCATCTTTATCAGCTTATGGTAAAATAAAGTTGCATCGATTTAATTAAAAGATAGTTCTTAAAACTACCTTCAGTTTTACTTGTATCAAAATCTTTAATTTCAAATTAAAAGTACGTAAGATTATATGAAAAAAGTAACTTGTTGTTTTTTAGTAAAGGAAGTAAATGAACAGACACATTACCTGATGGTGGCTACCGTTGCCCAAAATGATAGACGACAGCAATTCTAGTCGCAAATTCGTTACCGCAATTTTATCCTATGCTAAATCAGAAGGAGGGGGAGTAGGCATTGGGTTTCGACTCATGTACTGCGAAAAATATAGACATGCTGGCCGTCTTATGCCGAATGTTTGGTCTCATAATGGCTGTTGGTAATAGGGATCCCACACATAACTGCGATGCGATGCGACGTGAAGTTCTTGCGGAGCATTCGTGCGAGCTCGCAGATATTTGCGATGCGTTGCAAATTCCCAGTTATGTGTGGAAGCCCATAGAGGTACTATAAAAATAATGAAATCAACTATATTTACAAGACGTGTCCTTTAAAGTTAGTGAACTCACTTATCTTTGTTTTCACTAACCTAAGGCTAATAGGAAAGAGCTTAAACAAACTCTGAAACCTTTCCAACAGCCGTTAAGGGGTAAAGTTGGCAGTAACCTTAAATAAATTCAGGTCAAATGAATTTCGTCAACGTAATTTAGGGTAAAGTTCAAAGAGTTTATAACAATAAGTACCTAAGGATCACCTATCTATATTTTGACACAGAAAAGAAATGAATAAAATTTTAAGATTTTTGTTAATTAACATTCAGGTTAGACGTGGAGGTAAAACAAAGATCCAATTTGTCTAATTGGACGAGAAGATGATGTCATTTCGCTTTGTCGTCATATCCGGCCGTCCGTGGCGCCATCTCATCTGCCTTACAAAAGTTAATTTAAGGTTTTTTAATTAAAGTAAAATTCAGAACAGTGTCGGATTAACAGATACTGATATATATTACTACATTTAGTTTCAAAATCATGATAGTCCCATCTAGATGGCAAATTTAGCCAGTTTGTCGTCATGTAAGTCTATCTAGACTAGAGCTCCCGCCGCCGTGCCTCGGTGAGTACGTTATACTGTCGGCCTTTTTTATGGAATAGGCGGGCAAACGAGCAGACGTATCGTCTGATGGTAAGCGATTACCGCCGCCCATGGACACCTGCAACACCAGAAGCCTCAAAAGTGCGTTGCCGGCCTTTTGGGGATGGGGGGGGGGGAAGGTAGTGGTATGGGATTGGGGTATGGGCCTCCGGTATCCCCACTCACTCGGTGAAAGACAGCGTAAGCACTATTTCACACTGGTTTTCTGTGAGGCCGTGGTATCACTCCGGTCGAGCCGGCCCATTGATGTCGAAGCGTGGCTCTCCCACGCATGACGTCTTGACAGTCATAAGAGCATCCATGGTAATTGTCATCACGTGCTGTTGAAGACTATAAAATAATAAAACCTTATACGTTGGGTGTGAAAATCCGACGGTTAGTTATAATTAAGTATTTAACAGCCAAATTTTATAATGCGTAAAAGCAACAAGAAATGTGCCAGTTCAGTTTTGTATATATTATGTGTGTTAATTCGCTAAGTATATGATTATAGGTTTACGTAATTCGTGTTTTAAAACCATTCTCCGTTATCAGTGTCAATTATCGTAAATTTATTAAAATCACTTCATCCTACTGACCAGATATTACTTTTATCGTATGTACAATATACATATCTCTGTCTAAAATATAAAATAAAGGTTGGTCAAATTGCAGACGGTGTGGAACGGCGAGGTGTGACGTGAGTGGTAGCTGGGCCACTATCGCGAGTACGACAGCGCTGTGGTTTCTATAAAATATATTCTGTAAATTTATTTATTATCTCTGTGTCAGTTCAGTGAACAGTTCAATAAATAAAATATCGCCTATTCTTTTATGTCATCTTCATTTAACTCTGCAAAGTACAACCGCATTTTGTCAAAAATAATCTAAATTATGAACAGTGCTTCTGTTACGCAACTTGGTTTCGTTCGCTGTCTGTCCAAACCATAAAAATGACACAATGCAACCGAGATCACCATATTTCCTTTTAGTATTACAAGGGCGTCTACTATCCCGATCTACTCATTTTTCATTTACTTGATAATAATAATGCCTTATATTGTGTGGATAATGATGTTAGATTCTTGACATGAAATTTCTCAAACAGTGGATTTTCATAAACTTAGTATAATTAAACACTCTCCTTATTACCGCAAAACCAAAACACAAACCTATCTGTACGAGTTTCACAGAAATGTGTCTGAGTTTTAGCAGAGAGACAGTGACATCACCGCAATATAATTTAAATTAAAGAAGACAGCCGTCTGGTTTATGGTTTATCTTTAATTCATCTGTAGAGTGTTGCTAGTTTTTTAATTCTTCTCGCAAACAATTTCGAGTCTAGTAAGATGAAACTGTTTTTTGTACGCGCTAAAACCCCTCGGGCCTTATGCGGGGTTTTCGACGAAGAGTGTTTCGAAATCAATTTGACTAAAACCAGATGGTGTGCCATACTGCATCTAAACTGAAAGGTCCTAGAACAGAGGTCGAACACTTCTATCTCAACGTTCCTGTAATTTGTAGCCTTAAGGCCAGCCAGTTATAAGAACCATCGCCCCGAAAACCTATGTCTACCCGAATACGTATTCGATAGTAAATTTATACTGACACTACCCTTCGCACAGAGTGATAAATTAGAAACGCCTAAACGTTTATTTTCGAACCGAAAGCTCTTTATTTCGATGTTACGTAGATAAAATATGTTCTACAATATTAATTATTTATCCAGTGAAGAAATAGTAAAAAAGTACAATCTTTGTTTTATAGGTGATTTTCAGTTTTGTGAAAAGACAGTCTTCCGGGATTATATTTGATAGGCTGGTTCAACCGAAAAAAAACTACACAAACTAGCAAAAATTTCAAAAATAAGTTCAAACAGGACGGGTTCTAGGACCATTGATTATATTAACGCTTTCTTTTGTAATCTGTGATAATAACAGTCAAACTTTTATTTTAATATTTTTTCTTACTTTTTCCCTCAATGGTAAATATTATAATTGATTTTACCCATTATTTTGAGATATTGCTTAATTTAATCCTATTAGCTACTGTGTCAAAATTTTCTATCAGGAATTACATAATATGCTAAAAAGAAGGATAGCTCTTAGTAACAAATATAAGTGAAGAGCTTAGTAATTTATTAGTTTGTTGCCTAGTTTATGTGGGAAGGTCGTAAAAACCAGACGTGGTCTCTATATAAATGTCTACATGTAAATCTTGCTAAGGGAATACGTACCTATTTTCAACAGTAGAATAATAAATATTTCGGACATCTTACACACAACGCTATCTAGTCCCAAGCTAAACAGAGCTTGTGTTATGGGTACTAGACAACTGATACAAATACATATATACTTTTTTTTGTAAATACATACATATCATACATAGAAAACACCCAAACTCCGAAACAAATATTTGTAGATCATACAAACATTTGGTCCGACCCGGGAATCGAACCCGAGACCGTCGCACACGTCAACCACGAGACCAACGAGGCAGTCAAATAATAATTAGAATAATACGTAAAAAGAATAAAAAATACTTCATACACAAATATATGTCGTTTTTATCACCAAATTAAGTCGTATTAAACGATAGGTACGTAGAAACTCCCGGCCTTTCCATTCAAGAAACATCGGTGTTTATTCTTTACGTAACACCATATAAGTTTAAGATTATGTGATAAATAATAATAATTGCTGTCCTCATGATATCGAGGCTCCAACTACAGGACAGACTGATAACATTTATTAATAGTCAGGGTTGGTTACACACTTGACTAGGTAGCCCCGGAAAAGCTGTCGTCCGACCCTGGCTACTTCTAGTCACTGAAGTACTGGTCTATTAAAACTACAGATTTAAGACGGTATTATCGTATCATAATAGAAACATACTAATGTAGAAGTTTATAAATTTACATATGAAATAATAACATAGACAATTTTTGAAGAACCGATGGTTTAAAACAACGTGTTCATTTTTCTGAATTTACCCAATAAAGTTCGTAACGTAATACGTATAATGGATATCAATGCCTAAACTATAAGATATATGGTTATCGCTTGCCCAAAATTGTAGCGATCGACTTTATGTACAATATTTATCTATGGATCGCTGTTACGACCCTCCGATTTCAACAATGAATTAATGGTGTCTGTAAACTTGAGCATCGATTCCACGGTAATGGGTTGAATTAATAAATAACCACTTATAATTAGTAAACTTATTAAGTGTTATTGTTGAAATTGGTTTAATTAATTACTGTCCTATCTTTATTATAATGTTTATTTTACACTGATGAAAGTACAAGCAGAAGAAAAAGTAGTAGTTAGCTAGTACATGCGGAGCAAAATACTAAGTCTCAAGGTAGTAGAGCCACGCTGATTTCAGCACGAACGGGCCGGCTCGACCGGGGCGGTACTACCCTCGCACAGTAAATCAACGTAAAATGACAGCATTCGTGCTGTCGTGCTGTCGTGGTTCGTTGGTGAGTGCGAGACCGGAGGCCCAAATAGTCTAGTCAACAAGTTCCATACTTGTTGACTAGACTAAAATATGCAGAAGCATCACTAGGCCGCCATGGTGTGGGTCGCCATGCTGCATTGTCTGCATTCGCAGTGAGTGTGGTGGCCACCACTCTTGGATTCTGCTTATGCTTTCCATCAGGCAGAGTAGAGTCATTTTGGCGGGTCATGCATAAAGAAAACGATTATTCCATTGAAACAACTACGAAAGTTAATCAATGGTTATCATTATCGCGGAGGTAAATCAGAAATTTGTAATCGAGGAGAGAGGGATAGGTACCAGCTTATTACTGTGTAAATGTCGCAATTTTATTATAATAAAAAAAATGTGCTCCTAATTTCTTATGACATGATTTACTATATCTGAAGCAGGTACTACAGGTATTCGAGTTATGAATTATGATTTAAGAATAACTTGCCTGAGTGCCAAATCTGTTGAGTCCGCAATACCGAAAGACACTGAACTAGATATGAAATGTACATAAATTTATGTATTTTTACTATATTCTATTTTTATATTCTTAGTTAGCAAAATTAGGCCGCAAAGGGCTTAAGGTTGTTTCTCTTAGATCCCAATTTTTTCAAGGACGGAATGTATTCAAACGCATTTTATGCTAATCTCAAAATGGATAAGTACTTAACCTTGTACATATTTAATTTTCATAATTTTTCATAGATTATATTGTAGTCTGCCTGTGTATGGTGTAGGCGATTTATTAATTTTACCTTAAGTTCAGTCAGAATTTCTAGAGTTTGAAATATAGTTTGATTAAAGGTAAATACGGCAATTATTGTATTAATTCTCACAATAATAATTTTATTGTTGTTGGGTATTGTGCAGAACCATATTCTGTTCACTATTAGAGAATGCCTCATGGCATTAATTAAGTCCGCCTTTGTGCATCATATGCAAGAAGTTTAAAATAAATAAATATTCAAGCGTTTACCAATATTCTCATAAAATATAAATATCATCTTATATTTTATGCGAAAATACAAAATACCGTTCCGCTGAAGTAGTCACTTCAAAATAAAAGTTTAGTCCGTCTGGTCCTAGATCTCTAATTTCTGAGAAACTTTAGACATACAGCCAAAAATTATCCACTGGTGGCCAGAGAAAAGGTAGTAAAGTCACGGAAAGGAGCATCTCATCGCATGTAACATCAAATCAAATTGATCTTCTATCTTATCAAATCCTTATCCGTCAGGTTAAAGACAGGCTGATATAAATTAACCTAGAGGAATGAACCACAAAAACCATCCATAACTATGAAATATCAAAACAAAAAAAAAACACTAATGAAATTTATTCAGTCTTGATCGATTTATACTTTTTTGTTTACGTAAGGGGAATCCCTTGCAGGGTGCCACTTAACTAGAACTCACGATGAAATGGTGTTTAGAAATTGAAACTGGTCGTTTTAAACGGCACTTCATTCAGTTTTACATATAGGACTTAGTTATAACCTAGTAAAGAAGACCCTGAGAATTGCAGCAGACCTTGACCGCGTTAAGTTATATAGTTTCACATCACCAGTCAATGTGCTTGGAACAGTAGTTGGGGTTTTTCGCCCTATTTTGAATACATTATATTATTTCATACATTGTTACATATACATCTTGCTTAGTGCAGATCACTTTTAATATCGATCACTTTTTGCTGTAAAGGAAATACTTTTGTAGAAATAATAAATGTATATTTAAGATTCTACTTACCTCTAGCTAAAAAGCCAAGTAACTTAATTTTCCTTTTAGGGACTTGATCTGAAACAAGAGAGCGACTAATTAATTCTGATGCTACGTGATCAATATTAGTTGGAAGTTATTTTATTGCTTTCTCTAATTTAAGTTATCTACTTAACTAAAATTTATTTACTTTGACATAAATATTTACGTAGAAAATTGGGAGAGAATGTGCCTTGGAAATAATTTCATTTATCTTATCGTTGAATAACTTCAAATTAGTAATTGGGGCTCGATTTACTTACACATTAAATTGAGGGGTATGTTGAGTAGGTTGGGTGAGTTTTGGGTTACGTTGAAATCGAATTTAACGTTATCTAAAATTCAACTTAATTTTTAAAATTAATCGTAAATTTTATGATTCATTCAACTATACGGTAGGATAAATTAAGAACAACAGGATTAATTGGTAGAAAAACTTGTTAAAATTAGATTTTCAGCAGTCCCTTAGAATTTTCAAGTAAGGGGGGAAGTAAGTGCCCTTAAAAATTGGTTTATTACTAACTTGTAATAAAACAAACCAGACTTGTGAGTGCGTGTTTGTTGTCACTGTATTTTTTTTTATTTTGTTGGGTATTATGTTATTTAAAACCAATATTACGAGTAAATGTTAGTAATAAAATCATTCAAACATTTATGGCACTATTACTTAACTTACTTTGACATAAATATTTACGTAGAAAATTGGGAGAGAATGTGCCTTGGAAATAATTTCATTTATCTTATCGTTGAATAACTTCAAATTAGTAATTATGGCACCATGATGCTTAGTAAGTTTTTGATATACATTGCTTTGTATACTTTTTTTAATTACGAATACCTAGAATTTTAGTACTCCACAATCACTGAACACGTTTTACTTTTTGCCCAATCACAAGGACTATATACTACATATTGTTCGAGTAACCATTGTGGTTGGATATGAAATGTTTTTTGTTGGTCAGACCGTTCGTTAGCCCAGTTAGCCAGCCTATTGTTGGTATTGCAGTTGATTAAAATCGTAGCTATTGTTAGAAACCAGGGCGATATATTGGGGTAACATTTATATATTTAGACCAAGTTTTACTCTAATAGACTATTATGAACTCATCTCAAATTTCAGATATAATCATATATGTGAAATACACAAATACATATTAAATACATATATTATTAAATTATACCAACTTTTATCTGTCGATATGGCTAATGACTATGAGATATTAAATCATAAAGTAGTCTAATAGGATATCCATATAGTTCCATCATTTACTTAATATTACAAACAGTAACCTTTTTTATTGTTATGTTAATAATAATATTATGAAGTTTGAAAAAATGCGTCAATTTTCTTAAATATACCCAACCAGCAAAGAACTTGATACTTTTTCCAAATGAAAACACCAAACGGTCGCTGCAATTTTCAAGAAGATCCTTCCGACCAGAGACAGATCATTACACCTATTTACGGGAAACAATTATGCTCCTTCTCTTTTTTTTACTTAGAATAGGATCTGGTGAATATAAATAATAGCTAGCAGCTGTGTATAATTTACTCGTAGTAAGCAGTCCGTCTATTATCCGGATAGTATGTATTATTTCTGTTCGGAGACAGCGAGTTACCTAAAACACGCTACCTTTTAAATGTTTAAAATATAATTTAACTTCATTATACCCGGCATAAAGTGAGTTTCATAAAGCCTTACCTATCTGTCGTTATATCATAAAATGTGATGTTCATATAAATATATGAATTTCTACATTCTCTTGTGACTAAGGATATTAAAATAAAAGTATATAATGATTTTTAGATAGAACAGATGAAAAATTATGAAGCTGGTGTATGAAAACTCAACCACAATATTACATTCCAGAAAAGGATACGGTATGCGGTATGCCAATAAACGCTGATTGACCTAGCAGTATGTGGGTTGGTTGGATAAGCATATTCGCAGCATTCGAAATCCAAATAATTGTGTGGCTATTAACGTTGTTATTGTACAGAGCAAATTGACCGGTAACCGGATTCGTTTGGATGCATTAATCGTTATGTCCGCTTTCATTTGTGTGTATTAATTTAGTAATTTCTGGTTTTATTTTCAGCTTTGTGAGATTAATAGTAGTAAAGAGGGAGATACTAGTTTTCTCTAAAATAAGATATTAAGTCTCACTCAATTATAAAACTTTAGTGATAGAGCTTTTTACCCATACAAATAAATAAAAATGAAGTGTCTGTTTGCAATTTTAGATTAACAGCTTTTCACTAAGTAAATACATATGAATGTATAGGTTTATGTACTTACATCATATGCTATTATTTTGGATTAGCTTTGACTCGCAGCGCTAACCAGGGTTCGTGTTGTAAAGGTACAACAACAACAACCAACTAATAAATATACATGACAGAGACATTTGTTTAAGGGAATAGTGTCATGCCTCTTCACCTCACAATGCTATGTATGTGTAAATCACCGTAAAATTGTAAAAACCGACTGTTTGCAATCTCGCGAGATAGATTACAGTCTTATGGTTTTGACAATCTGACGGTAACACATACACACCAGAAGTATGCCGAGTTTTGGTGAACACGTATATAATTTATATATATATATATTTAATATTGTAAGAAAATGCACTCAAAGCAAATTCTTAATTAAAAATAAATCTAGCATATTCAATTTTCAGTTTTTAAGCATTTCATTAAACTGCTGAAGTAAGTTTAGAAAATACTTTGTTCTCCTTTAGAAGGCTCTACCTGTCTAAAGGGCAGCCATTTATCATAAATTTTTTACCCCTCTGTCACGTCTAATAAATCTTCATAAAAATATAGCCTACTTAAAATAATCCGATTACTCACAGGACTTGCTTCTTTAGAGATAAAACCTCTAGGATAAAAATTACAAGTAAAACCGTTAGAAGTAAGGTCTGATTTTAATCGTCAAAATGAACAGACAGCTAGATTGAGGCTTAGTGATAATATTATAAACGCGAAAGTTTGTGAGTATGGATGGATGAATGGATGTTTGTTACTTCGTGTACTATTTGCCGCGATAACCGACATATACGCGGGCTACTAGTTGTTTAACTAAGAAATATTTATAATTTTTTTTTCCGTTTGTCTATTTGTAAATACTACTAGGATCTACTGGACATGTGTATATTAAATGTGTAGGCCTGTAGGGTATAATTTAATGTCCTATTTTTTCAGTTGTTGAAGACGTAAATACATATGTACCTATACCATGACATTCAATCTATATTTTATACAACACTACCTAAAGTGTACGAAATTAATTGGTTTATTTTAATTCTCGGTGTATCTCAGCCTTGAAGAGAAGAGTGACATTGGAGGCGTGAGAGGTAATTAATGTCAAGGTGAAGATATCGATCGATAACATCTCTAAAATATTTAGTAATGATTAATAAGAGTATTTTATAGAACTTTGGTAATAACGTCAGTAAGAATGTACACGTTACCAACCAATCTTTATTCACGTTCAAAGTTGATGATGTCAGGTTACAAAAAAAAAGAAGGTGGTAATTCAAAAAGAGTAGGTAAAATTTTTCCATTTCATTTTAGGATATTTCTTCAATAAAAGCGTTTAAGAAAAAGTGGTAGTCCAGTTGCGTGTACTGGAGAGGTATAAAAGAAAATTGAGTTATTTTATTTCATTGAAATAGGAAAAGCTATTGAATACATTCTAAGTAATAGAATATCTAAATTTTAAAGTGAATATGAATGTATTTTGATACAAGAAACATTGATGTCTTGTTCTGTGTGTATTTATTTAGAAAGTTAAGCTGTTAAACATATGCTGAGGCTTTTAAATACTGACAGTAGGCACTAAGGATAAATACGGAATGTCACTACCCCTATACATCCCGTGGATGTCGTCGACTAAGGGAGTAAACTGGAGTAAACCAGGATATCAGCACTGCAAATAGAAGAAAAACTCGTAATAAATCTTATACCAACCCATCTGGCGAGTGTGAAATGGTAGATCAAAATCTCCTTTTTAAAGACACGCCTACATAGGCGTAGTAATAATCCACTGCTGGACATCCACCAGTGGGTTATTAAAGGCAATTGTAAATTTTTAAACATTCTACTTCTACATAAACGTGTCTTTTTTCTCGTTAGTTAAAAATAATAAAATAGTATATAGTACATTGATGACGGCATGCAAGAAAAATATAAAGTACATAGTTATAAAACAGCAGTGTAGTCCTTAGTTTCTGTTGCTTGTTAAAGCTGATTATTACAAAGTATGCTTGTTAAAACTGATTATTATATAGTATGCTTGTTAAAGCTATTCGCTAGCTTGCAGCGGTCCTATTGCACAGATAGCCGGCGCACACCATATCGTCGGCGTACTCTAATTGCTAGTAAACTAGATAGTCTCATGATGTTATATCTCTGCAAGTTACGTAGTTTGAAATGGAATAAAAAGAGATAACATGTTATATGTTTTTATTTTTAATAATGATCACAATGGGTTTTACTTTTATGATCTTCCTGATAAGCAGAGTTATGTTTTAGCTAAGCAAATTTTTGGAAATCTTGTTAATGGCTTGGTGATGTTTGGATTCGTGAGAGGATATTAGTAGCCTTGCAACCGGTTTCTTACAATATTATTGAGCTATTTCATAGCTTTATCGCGGGCTTTAAAGCCTTTGAACGCGGCGACCCAATCAAGAAATTCTTTAACGTGACGAAAATAAAACCTGACACCCGAAGCTCGCACGGTTCGAGACGAGCTGCTCCGAATGACGAATCAACGAATCTGTCTGTGCGTGTGCGTGACAGAGACCGACAGAATCGTTGACGAGATGCTCCAAAATCTGTCTGTCTCTGTGGCTTTCCGGGATACAGTGGCGAGAAGACAGAGAGATCGAGATGACGTCATCATCACTATCGCTGGTTGTGGTTGGTCAATCATATTATATAATATCATTGTGGTTGGTTCATTTCGTGTTATGTTTCTTTAAAGTGGTAACTGGATAGTGACGTCAAATCGAGCCACTCTCGGAATGCGAGATCTTGTTTTCTTAGACCATGAATATGTCAACAGTCGGCCGCGCAGGCGTCGTCAAGGAAGATTCGTTACCTTGGACACGAAGATTTGTTATGTCATATAATGTATAAAATTATTCATGGTAGCCATACACTACTGCATAAGTGAAAAATAAATAAATTATTATAATTGCATACGTTGATAAAAATGCTATGCAATAGCTTGATCGCGGCAGTCCCCGAGTGCCACACGTCTTTGTCTATAGTTTGACGACTTTTGTGTATATCTGAATATTCTGAATTATTTAGATTTGTTTTTGGTGCTATTACTAGGTTCTAAACCGTCATTTGTATTTATTGGAATTTATTTCATATGATTTTACTCCTTAATCGCTTGTGTTTTAACTATACATATTAAATTTAAAAAAATAAAGCGAAATTTATTTTGTTTTTAAATTCATTATATTATAATTAATTTGAAACGTAATTAATTACCTTGCCTTGGATAATACAAGCTTGGAATACTACGCACTTAACTGTGCAATTATAAGTATGCACAGTTATTGTTGTGTTCCATTCTTAAAATTTTATTCGAATACTAGCGGACCCACGCAACCTCGTTTGCGTCTTCTATTGCCCGTAGCGTGAAAATTTTCCCCCGTTTTTGAAACATTTGTCATTGGTGCTCCGCTCCTATTAATCGTAGCGTGATGATATATAGCCTATAGCATTCCTCGATAAATGTACCATCAAACACTGAAAAAAAAAATCAAATCGGACCCGCGGTTCCTGAGATTAACGCGTTAAAACAAACAAACAAACTCTTCAGCTTTATATATTAGTATGGATTATTATTATGGAATAGTCCCTAACTGGAGTTGCACGCTTTGTGCCTCAATTTTGTCGCCTACCTACAATGGATTTTATTATTGTAACTGAGCTCTGAACTATAAACTATGTACCTTCTTCTTTTTTTTATGTTTATTTCTTATTTTAAGTGATTTGTAATCTTTGAGAAATAAATAATTCTAACCTTAACCTTATTAAAAGAAGTTTATACAAACGCAGTTTGTAGCTGAAAATCTGTTGACAACACTTAGGCAAATGATATCGGATAACAGTTTGTTCTAATTAGGATTATAAGGTTACAAGTCTCGTGATTAAGCCAATTAAAGGCGTACACAGTTCGAGCGGGATAACAACATAGAGAGTAATGAACTGGCAACAGGTAAATTAGTAACTGTTGATATCTTAATCGTGATATCAATCTTTATCAAGCTTTTATAGATGTTCAAAAATCGAATTGCAAAAGTTTACCTGAAACTACTACAGTTTCTCATATAAGGCCAAGAGTGAATGCACGACTTGATTTTATTTGATTCATTTGTATACTACTATTAATTAGTCAATGTTGACATAATAATTTTTATACAACATTAATTTTTGCATGCCTAAATGGCAGAATGTACTGAGGCTAATACAGTACTTAAGACCTAATTTATATAACTAGATAAACACGGTGCGAACAAATGATTTGATTTGAGTACATTATTATTTACTACGAAGTAATTCTACTCTGATGGAAAGCATTAGTCGAATCCAAGAGTGGTGGTCACTATTATCATTGCGAACAGTTTAACCGCGGCAGTTTGAAGAATCGATAAAAAATCTGCAATATAGTATTTTTAGCAAGTGTACATATTTCTGACGTTATATTACATCACGTTGTATAAAATTTACGGACCAAATTGGTGATATTCAGGCCACGTGAAAAGCAACATGAACCGGCAAGCATGCATGCAGCGATTGATGTATGTGGGCCAGCGAAAGAGGTGTGTCAAGGCTGTAGTCAGTTTGAATCAATTGTTTCTACCTATACCTTTGAGAAATATGCGTTACTTTATGAATGTAAGTTGGTTCTTCAAGGTTCACCACAACAAGCCGTTAATTTACTAATATACCTTCACTAGTAAAGTTTTGAAATAAAAAAAATATATCATGTTAGTAATGATTCTATATCGATATTGAAGTAGGTATATTTGTAGCTATACCAAGTTGATTGGGTCATTAAACTTTGCTGCTAACGTGGTCTTGTCGCTATCTACGGACATTTTTCGGTAGTGACATAAAGAGACTCGAATAATAAAAGCATATTTGTTAAAAGTTTTCTAATATCGTTATGATGACTTTCGATACAAAATTAAACTGTCTACGGACCAATAGTCTCGCTTTCCTTAAAACTTTGTCAATTTAGCTATTAGGTAGGTACTTACTTCTATGTAACAGAAATACATTTATAAAATATCGTTCAAACTTTCAAACACGCTACGCCGGGCATAATGTAAGCAAAAAAAGTTATTAAGTCCGCCTCTAAACATTCTTCGTGCCAAATGTTTAAAAAATAAAAGTAGGAAACACGAACTGAGGCAGTCAAGGAAACCAGTTTAATTAATGAATGTGCATGAACCTTGGCACACCGCAGCCTGCTGACTTGACTTGTGATTTAAGATTTTCATAAACGGGTTATAATCACATATTTCACATAGGATTTAGGATCGATCGTTACGCGGCTTCTCTACTTCCCAAATTTATTTGAGATCGGTGCATTGAGATTTTTAATTCCATTCTCTTTGAGCACTGGGCATCCTCTTTCGTACAATTTTTCATTTCGTTGCGAAATGGATTTTGATTATTCTTCTACGGCCGGTCGCCTGCCTGGCGCCAACCTTCTTGTGAATATAGTCACAAGCTTCATAGCCCATTAAGGTAAAAGTGATATTCAGATATCTGTAATACGTAACTGATATTTATGTACACCCCAAAATTTATCTCAGGTAAACCTGACAGGGGTTTTTAAAATTATTTATAAGCTAAGAACCTGCTATAAAACACTAAAAAGAATACCTCAATAAACATGCAATTTTAAAAATATTCAATAAAAAGTTAGTTTTGCATTTCGTGGCTAATAAAACTTATTTGCTATTTACTATGGGATTATGCATTACAGAGAGAGTCAATTAAGTTTATATTGCTCAAGTATACATACTATATCGGGGAGTAAATATTGTATTGTTTATATCGTTAGTGAAGATGAAACTAAAAGATATTTTAGTAAGAAATATTATTAGTCAGAATTGATTACAAAAGTTGAGGCATTTGTAGTTATTGGTTCTTGCCACCATAATCGCAACAGAGTCTACCACAAAAGCCGCTACACCACGAATTAAACAGAGCGTCAAAATATTCTGCAAATTTATTCTAAATTCTGTTCTGAAACAGGGTTGCCAGATTAATTTAGACCTTATCGTACTCAAGAACCATAGCTATACAAACGTACTGTTAGAATATGTAGATTTCATTTTCATCCTACAAGAGTAAAAGACGTGTTAAGGGCGAATTTCGCGTGAACGTACCTACAAATGTTTTGATAATAAAGGGAGGAGGAAAAGAAATTAATGGATATGTTGCAATGAAAATATATAACACGGAATATTACATTCTATATTTTTGTGTGAACAAAACAGAACGCTGAATATGTTTACATAACCCAATAAGTTTTAATTAATCCTAATAAATACTTTGGTATTAGTTCAGGATTTCGTTTATTTTAAATTTATATTATAATTGAAGAAGAAATCGCGTTATATTTCAAATGTAAAAGTTTTCTTAAATCATCAACATCAACAACCCATAACGTCCCACTGCTGGGCTCGGGTCTCCTCTCAGGACAGGGTTAAGGTCATACGCCCCCACGCTGGCCAAGTGCGGGTACGCGTAATCTTGCCGCTGGATGTCTTTAAGCCGCCCAAAGGCCTCCAACTAAGCTTCACGACTGTTATCCTCCGAATCACGGAGACACTCATGCTATCATACCACAAGCTGTCACCCATCTAGGTACTAACCGCGCCGTCGTTGCTTACCCTCGGTGATTGTTTCTAATCACCGAGTGCAACTGTGCTATGAGCGCCTCTTTACTATTTCTTAAAATATTCTTAATAAAATAAGTTTTAGCACATCAACAGTATTTGATCATAATATTTAAAATATTATACCAAATAAGTATACTATGTATTTAGAACAATATACCATTAAAGTACAATTTATTATACAAACAAATTTTAAGTTGAACGTATTGTATATTTTGTTTTTGTGGAATAAAAGTTATTATTATATTTACCCGCTATCTTCAGTAATAGATAGGAAATTAGCTTTTTTTCTAATTTAGATAAGACAAACAACTGCAAACAAAATCGAGTTAGTTCAATGCTTTTTTAAATGTATTTTGTACGTGAAGCGATAAAAAAACCTCAGCGCAAACGTTTGTCGTAAGCCGTATGTTAGTGGCTGTCTCCGGTCCGGAAATGTTGAACTCCCCGAACAAACTGATAGGGATCTTATTGTATTTTTTACATTCTTCATAGTTGACTGGAGTCCATCCATAAAAAAAAACACAGCATCTGTTGTAATTGTATTAGAAAACGGTAGGAAAGAGAAAGAAACCTTTAAAATGACACATATGGTAGGCACCCAGTAAAAGGTCCGTTGAAATTGAAGTTTAATGAAAAAAAATTCACTCAGAAGATCAACTCTAATAGAATAAAAAGTCCCACGTAGCATTTGATAGCTACGTCGTATGCCTGTCGAATTCAAATAAACAATTTAGGTGCTACGTGCTACAGGTCTCGTGTGCTACGTCGTAGTCAAGCTTTTCAATTTCCTGCACTGACAGACTTTTAGTGTACCAAAAAACTGGTGCTATTTGTCTGACTGTAAAATAAAAACATAAAGACACCTTTAAAAAAGTTCAACTAGAAATCGACGCGACGTACTTATTTCCATTTTTACTTTTGATAAGTGACTTAATTTTTTTATTAAATGGCAAAAAATGATTTTTGATTAATTATGGCATGAAATCTATTTTAAGACAACTCAGTTCCAAAGAATCTGAGAGTAGCGTATGAGAATGATATTTAGGTGAACTGATGATGGAAGGTACAACTCCTCAACGTTTGGAGTTGGCGGATAATTCTTTCAATTTAATACGTATCTATAGTTGAACCAAATAAACGAATAGAGCCTTAGTTGTATTCTTTCAAGTTGTATAGGTGATCTGACTAAAAAAACATCATAAGAAAACTCCCTGCCTAGAAAGACTAAAAAGCGAAAAATAAAATAAAATATCATTTTAAATAACCGACTTCAAAAACTAAAAAGTATAAAATAACTTGATAAAGATTTAATTAAATAAACCTTTAACCTTACTTTACTTACTTACTTACTTTTACCTTTAAAGGTAGTAGAGCCACGCTGATTTCAGCACGAATGGGCCGGCTCGACCGGGGCGGTACTACCCTCGCACAGAAAATCAACGTAAAATGACAGCGTTCGTGCTGTCGTGTTTCGTTGGTGAGTGCGTGACCGGAGGCCCAAATAGTATAGTCAACAAGTTCCATACTTGTTGACTAGACTAAAAGATGCAGCAGCATCACTAGGCCGCCATGGTGTGGGTCGCCATGCTGCATTGTCTGCATTCGCAGTTAGTATGGTGACCGCCACTCTTGGATTCTGCTTATGCTTTCCATCAGGCAGAGTAGAGTCATTTTGGCGGGCCAAACATAAAAAAAAAACCTTATATGCAAAATTTTAATATTGATGAAACACTATTATTTGTATATGCTTCCTATTCATAGGTTTGAAGTCGTTAAAACCCATTTTGAACTTAAATCATACTTTTTAATTTACAGCAATTTCATTTTTACTTTTAAAGTAAAACGCGAATAAATTGCTTCCCGACGTAGAATACGTTGTATCGCAAAAATTTCATGCAGGGCGTAAAATGTTGGAAAAAGTAATTTGAGAACAAAAGTATAATTTATTTTTTCACTGAAGACGAATCTGGGAACGTTGTGTGGTGTAAAGCTAGGGTAGTAGATACAAATAACTAAGAACTATTTTTGAAGATAACTTAAAGATTAAACTAAAGGAAACTGAATGATAATTCGCTTGCATTATAACTTATGTAACATGAAATAAATAGAATTGAGTACTTGATGCACGTTTGGCCTAGTGGTTTAACGGTCACCACGCCGTTTCCAACTTCGCTAAGTGTCGTGGGTCCAAATCCCACGTAGGACAACACTTTGTGTGATCCACAAATTGTTGTTCTGAGTGTGTGAGCTGTGAGAACAGACACAAAGAACACCCAGTTCTTTGTGTCCGTTTCATGTTTGTTTGTAAAGTCCCCCGCGACACAGGATTTATTCATAGTGCGGGAGTTGTCTTTTTCAAAAAAAAATATCAAAAATAACATGAAGGTTTATATGGGAATAGAAGGTTAAAGAATTTAATTTAACACCCATAATAATTATCAAAGTAGTTTATACTTTTGATCCCATTCCAATAGAGAAGAAGATTTACTCTGTTCATTCAATTATTTTATCTTTGACAGTTCGATAGCCTGTTTGTAAAGGAATAATTATTAGCACACTTAAAACTTTAATAGATCTTCGGTAAAGAGTGTCAACTGTTTTAATTGGTTATTTCTCATCGTATCGTAATGAATACTTGTGGTTTTGATTGTCAATTATATTAAGTTACTTTTGTTAAAAACCAGTAACAGACATTCTCGCTTAAACTTGTAAATTAAACCACAATCTGAGAAGACAAGCGCTGAAATACACCACATTCGCGACTATAAATCCCAAACACTTTCGTTCAGACATGCTTCGATTTCCTACTGAACAAAGTGTAAACGTGCCTCTTCTTTACATTTAGAATTAAAATTCTTTGAAACCAGCTCTTAGGAGACGTTTACTTTGTTTTAAGTACTTCTTAAATTTTGAATTTAATTATTCGGAGACTTTTCGTAACGCTATGTTGTAAACTCACATGTATGCAGGTAAATACGAGTTTTAGCAATAAATATTGTCTTCGAATGAAACAGAAAATTAATACACATATACTGTATAGTTTTGGCGTTAATTTTTTTTTATAATTCAGTAATGGACAAAAATACCAACAACTAGATCTGATTTCAATCAACTAACAGTAAAAATATTCTTGCGCGAGATGTTTTTCTAACGTAGACCTTTGTGGTCGTAATGAGAGTGTTTGTCGACCTCCAATCACGTTATTGATTCTGCGGGTTAACAAACATACTGTTTGCACTAGCAGTTTGGTGTCGATCTCCTCTCGATTGTGATGCAACTCACTTTATGAGAGTTTGAAATAGTTTTCAATTTAAATATTTATTGCTTCAGTATTATATTAATTCTGGTCTAGCGGTTGACGTATGCGACTGCCGATCAAGAGGTCTCGGGTTCGAATCTAGGGTTGGGCCAAAGTGTTATTGAGTTTTTCTGATTATGGAAATATTTAATAACAGCTCGGAGTTTCGAAGTAAGGGTCTGAAACGTGCCACGGAGAGCACTTAAAGTTGTCGGTCATGCGCCTTATCTCTCACCGATCGTATCGGTTGATCCGATGGGACATCGGATTATGACAGATAGGAAACAGAGAGTGCACCTGTGTTTGCGCACACACTTGTGCACTATAATATCTCCTGCGTTGTTGACTGGTTTCTGTTGAGACTGCCTGCCGTGGCTGTAATCCTCTAGAAGAACATCATCATCATAATATTTAAAATATATTGAATCAATCTGGCTCGTCACTCTTGAATTGCAGATACAGACATTAGGTGGAGGTGGACACTTTCCATAACATGCCCACTTGCTCCCTGTGCTATGAAAAAGGTTTTAAGACTTTCTTTAACAAGGCAGTCTTGGTAAAAACTACAATACAGCAAATAATATAACTTATCATAATAAAATGAAGTACAGAATTGTTGGCATCAAAATTAGTCCATTGAATATTTCTATTCCAATTTTCTCTTCGCCTCATTCATTATAAGAAATTTTAACGTAAGTACTAAATTTGTAATGGATAAATTACATCAAAACTAATTAAATATTTTAATCAGTTAATTGTATTACAGCAGGCAGTCTCTTGGATCAAGCTAATTGGATTACAATAAAGATAAATGAATATTTATTGGGCACATCTGTTTGAGACGGACCGATGGCTAGGGATTTTAATAACAGTTTAAATCCCTGTATAAATTGAAAAAGGTTTTAAATAGTACCTGGAGTATTATGGAATTCAATATATTAAATAACCAAATATTTATTTTTCTTTCTTTCTTTAAAAGACAACTGCCGCACTAGGAATAAATCCTGTATCGCGGGGGACTTAACAAACATACATGAAACGGACACAAAGAACACCCAAAATCAGAACAATAATTTGCGGATCTCACAAAGTGTTGTCCTACGTGAGATTTGAACCCACGACACTTGGCGAAGTAGGAAACGGCGTGGTGACCGTTAAACTACTAGGCCAAACGTGCAGTCAAGCACATTTATTTAAGCTTACATATACATTTCATAAGCCGGACTTAATTATTCGATTATACATTTTCTTCTAGTAGTCGACTATTGGGTGGCGCAGAGCTATGTGTAGCGTTAGAGTAAGTGAACATTATTGTTTAATTTACGTATACACATGCATTTAAATAGAAATAAATACTAAAATATGCATGTCATGATGTAGAGAAATTAAGTAAATGAAAGGTAGATAGTAGTTTAGTATTCTTAATATGAACTTTCGAAATTTAGCCGAATAGAGTGATTCCCTATAACCACTGACGAAATATAACTATAGACTTACATCGCATGAACTTAGAGTTGTACGCGGATGTATAATAAGCTTAATGTTCACTAGATGTCACTAAGTGTATCAAATTGTAAATTTCAAAGATATTTTCTGAGCTTCTACTCCGATACGAATCCGAGAGTAAACTGTCAAGTTTATTTGTTTTTGTATTAGTGCAAATATCCCACTAGATGTCGTTTTCCACATAATTACATTAGTAATTTATGTGATATTTTATTAAATCGTCCAAGAGCACACAAATAAATAAAATTGAAATGTCTGTTTATAATTTCAAATAAACAGCTTCTTCATAAATGCTTCTCAGTAGATACGGTACATGAATATATATTTTTTTATTCATTTTTGTATGAAACTTTTTAAATTTTCACATAAAACTCTGTATGTAGGTCTAGCTACTTAATTGTGTTATAATAATCAAAATTTGTTGAAAAAATCCATATATTATATATGTTATATTATTCAGTGATGAAAGCTCAGTAGGCTGAAGCCTAGGGCGGCTTCTTTTAGGGGGCGGCAAATTAAATGATTCTAAAAACTACATTACTGTAATAGAAATGGAGAAATTAAGTTTTGGCAGTTTAACAAGAAGAAATAATGTATTAATAGTACTGTTTGAGAAATTCTATATGCTTTGTAACCCCTGAACTTGTCAGGTGGAAACTCACCGGTTTCGACTCAGGATAAAATATGAGACCTCAGGGCACCGTAAGAATTTTGATAAAATTTAAAGTGAGGGTGCGGAGGGTCCACGGAAGACTTCAGTGAAACAACTTACGACACATACAAACTTTTATTTTGTTCTATTTGTTTAACAAATGTTAAATTAAAATTTAAAGTTATAAAGAAACTTATGAGGTAGATTTAAAATAAAAATAAAATTATACAGTCTTTTTCTTTAACACAATAAGCCTGTAGACTGGACAGCACAGGATAGCCACCCTCTGGTCACCTCTCTGACTCAAGGTAGTCAGCCGTAGACTCTCTCCAGCTCAAGGTAGCTTGAGGAGACGTCCACCAGTGATCCACTTGTAGGTGCTGAGTAAAAATATTAATTAATTTTCATATAAAGATTATGTGAACTTCCCTCAAGGTAGGGCAGATGGGTCTTGAGGAGTGAGCTGTGAGCTGCCAATAGTTAATCCTCCTCAGCAACAAATCTCGAACCACAAGACAGGTAAAATGTAGGTTGTCTTTCAGCGGTAATCTATCGACCCACAGACAGTGGGACTTGAACACTCACAAACACTACCAACAAGGATATCAATATACACAGTAAGCAAAGCTTCCTCAGAGTTCATGAGAGAAGATTTAAGAAAAAAAAAAATCTGCCACACACCCATCTATATAGACTTCTAATCGAATATTCTCGATGAAACCCCTTCCCCATTTCTGGATGTGCGAACAAGACGTACAACTTCCATTCTCCTTGCTTATTTGCGATCAATTTAAGATGTAATGAGAATCGTATGATACACATATGATAATGTCTCACTATTTCTAAGTGTACGAATGTTAACAAAAAATATCCTTCAAAACATACGCCACCTAGTGCCACCTAGGTGTACCAACAGCCCGGTACTTCAATCGTGCTCAACATCCAATTGTAGTTCGAACTACAGTGAACGAGAGGGCGCTGAAACAAAAATTGTTAAACATTGAAAGCAAAAAAAACGATGCTACAGCTTGTTAAAATACATCTTTGTAAATATCTGTTTATAAGACATCTCAATAGCAGTTAAATTTTACAATTTAAATTAGTAATTTTAACTAAACATTTTCTTAATTACCACTGAAGGTGGCATGAGTTGCTAGAATGCACTGCTGCGTCCGTTTCAGCGGCTGGCGGCAAATTAGGTCCAAGTAGAAATTTTCATCCTTGGTCCTTTCCGCCACCTCTTTCTGTGCAATGTCATCTTCGCAGAAGATAAAACACTGTTGCTATCCACTATGGAGCATAACATGGTTGGCAACGAGAGATATTCTCCCTTAGCTGCATTCTATATCCAACGCTGCGATGCTCAAGTAATGGCACAGGGAATCGGCTCAATACACTGGACAGGCAGGATTCAACTCACTTCTAGTAACCGCGTGCAGGTATTTCCGAAGCAACTGTGACCGGAAAGAACCTGCGTTACGCGGAACAAATCTCACATGGATATTCCTGACAACGCGCATTCTGCCTCCGTGGACATTATGTGATAAACGCGTGTGGCTCAAACCAACAACACTCTCTACCGTCTACTCTCTACTCTCCTGTGGCGCACCCTACTCTAGGCGGTCAGTGCTACCGTCTACATCGGGTACCGTAAAGTGTTATTAACCGGAGAATTCTGCGTTCCATCTTGTCGCAACACTCAGTTTACCTAAATTCGGCAAAAGCTTTCGAGCAAACTATTGAAAGTGTGTGTGTGAAACTGTCGTCAACCTACTGTTAAGGAACAGGCCTAGATACATTATTTGGGATTAATACAGTACGAGAACTGAATTGAACACGATTGAGGCGTCTTAAAGTGGCCTCAGATATTCATCTTGGAACGACACGTATATTTTATTATGTCACAATAATGATATCTATGTCGATTACTGAAAGAAAAATAATGTAACAGCTCATAATCTTTACTTTTTAAATATTTAAGAAAAACTTAATCTTTATTAAGTATTTTTTTTTTCATGGGTAGGTGTTGAAAAGTTCACACGCATTTGTAAAAGCTCCTTGAATATTTTAATAATTTACTTAGTATTTGCAAGGCCTTCATTGTTTACATGTGTTCACTGAAGTTTCTAAGCCACCTGCCAGCTTTTTTTTTGCACAAATATAAACATCTGCAAACCAACTCTTACAAGTTCATCAAGTTCCTCAAGTAATTTTATTGTTCTGAGTATACAAAATGTACCTATTTCTTATTTCACGCAAAATTCAATTCACTATGATTGAAATACTAATATACAATCGAATCGAATCGTCAATTGTCAAGAAGTTTCAATTCGGCTGGAATCTCTGGCGCTGCACGCGCTCTGTGGAGACCGCAAAAAACAGCTTTTAGCAGAAGCCCACTTATTATCAAATAGTTTATTTATAGTAGCTTTTAAAAGAGTTGTAACAATTCTGCTTTTACTGCTGATGGAATATTATAGGTTACACATTATTGCGATTTCATCGAAAGTACTCACACAAGCTTTATCTTTAATTAATGCATTTCGAATTTCTGTTATTCTTTTTTTAAATAGATCAGGGCAAAACAATCGGATTTTGCTAGCCACTTTCGGAGTTTCGGATTGTGGTTGGAGCGGCAATTACTACACCTTGCCGCCTTAGAAAAAAATACACTTTAGATTTGTAAAATAATGACAAGCTGAATTTATTTCCGTCTTCTGTCCAATTCATTACCTTTATTTTCGTAGCTGCATCAATGTCAATTCTCTAGAAACCTCTTCTGAACTCTTTAGATTTTAAAATGCTGTCATCAGATTTTGGATTTTGCCGTAATTTAAATAATAGGATAAAAAAATTGTTAGAAAACTGTTTAAAGTGTATGTCTATGAAATAATATTTATTTGTTAATCTCCTGACTGATTTAATGTGATTTTAATATTACTTGTTGTACAAATTAAAATATGTATAATAAAAACTGGAGAGGTGTCAAAGAACACCCGGATGGAACGAAGTTTATATATATATTATATTTGATATGCTCCTACTAATAAAAATGCGCATAAAATACTCAAATTATTTTAGTAATAGATACTACAAGATAATACAAGATAATACAAGACAATAAGACAAAGATAATACAAAGTAATAATCAAGCTTTACAAAACATACTATAAAACAATATATTTTATGTAAATAAATGCAAAAACCCAACATCACGTTGTGTTCCAAGGCGGTCACCTATCCAAGTACTAACCACGCCCGATGTTGCTTAACGTCGATGATCGGACGAGAACCGGTGTATTCAACATGGTATGGACGTTGGCAATCAGTTTGTTATATTTAACGGTGAGTATCCAGCATTATGACGTCAATTCAATGTTAAAAGTGTCGTTACAACTTTTGGCACGAAAAGTGTCGTTACATTTTTTGCCGTCTAGCCCCCTTTCGCGACTTATTATACTTTGCAGTTCAATCATTTATTTTATATTAAAATGACATATAATGACCTAAAATTTATTGATTATGCCATATCAGACAGGAAATAAAATCGCTCAACATTATTATCTACACCATAGATTTACATGATTGAATAGAATATATTTAAATTAGGGGGCTTCCATTAATTACGTAAGGTGTTTTAGGGGGGAGGGGATTGAGCTAAATCTTTTCAAATCTCACTTAGGGGGGTCTTGGCAAATATCACGTAATTATTGTGTAAAATTGCGTGAAAAATTATTTCCGAATAAAATATGGCCAAATCTGACACAATAGTGTTTGTCGTATTCGTCCGAATTCCGCAGAGCAGCGAAGTAGCATTCGATTTTGCTTTGCTAGTCTTCAATCGAAGTAATAGAACCAGTTCAATAATCCAACACGTTTACAGCCAAAACATAAATTTGAAGAATCTCGCGTGAGATTTGGGGACGCGGGAGGGAGTTGATAATCGACGATGAAAATCTTACGATATCTCACCAAGGCGGCAGGGGAGGTCGAAAAATTCTCAAAAATGCCTCACGTAATTAATGGACGCCCCTTTACGATATATCGTTGAAATAATTTGTTTGTTTACTTACTCTTCGTAAGACAACTAACCATTTGACAAATCATAGTCCGACGTAATTGTAGCCACTTGGTGGCGCTATCATCGCGCATCCAGCATATAATATTCTATATGTCATATCAATAACTTATAAATGTGACATCTAGCGTAGTAAATAGGTCATTATATTCAAGTTTATTTAAATCGATTGCAACGACATCTCCTAAAAATAGGTGATAACTTATAGTTACGCAATTGAAAAATATTTTTTTTAAACAAGCATTAGAAAGTAAGATTTATATTCGAAAAATAATAAAATAATTACTATAATTGAAGCATATCAATAAAATAGTGATAGAGTTTGTTAAACTATTTCTAGTACCTTATTTTTGCGCGCCATCTAGATTTAAGTGAATTTTTTTAGCTTTTATCGGTGTACAGTTTGGGCCAGGGGAGGGTCGGTCTATTTAGTATATTGTGTCATTGCTATAACTAAAATTTTTGTGTAAAGCCGGGTCTCCTGCGACACTGTTAAATGTTTTTAAACACCAAACATCACATATTTATCAAAATATGGGCGTGGCCTAACTGTTTTGTTAATTTTAACAAGTAAACATGTTCTCCTAAGCGGACTGAAAACATTCCAGCGTATTCTTCTCGTATAATGAAACTGAACTGAACTAACATTAATACTTATATTATTCATATTTATACTATAAAAGTAAGTAAGTACTACTATAAGTACTATAAGTCATTTTGTCGAGTAGATAAAAGATTTTTGCTTTTCGTGTAATCGTGTTTGATGTTCGTTTAAAAGTCCGTCTCCTGCGACTTTTCGCTAACATGTTTATTTAACAAGTTTAGTTAGTTTGTGTTGTTATTTTTAGCCGCAGGAGACACGCCTTTACGGTTTTTGAAGTATATTTGTTTTATTTTTAAAAACCGGTTCACTAAACACGTTATCAGCTTAAATCTATTTAAAGTTTACCTACACACCTAATATTGATAAAATGATTGTTGTAGTTTTGAGAAAAATATAGACGTGTATTGAAATAGGAATAAAACAAAAATCAATTAGTAGTAACGTGAAATGAAATGTTTCTTCTAGAAGAGAGATAAGTGTTTCTAAGAGTCATTATTTTCTCATCAAGTTACTTCCGACGAATTTGCTATCTAAAATTTGTTTTGTTGTCCAAAAAAGTTAGGTTAGGTATTAAAGTCTTCAATTTAATTTTTCTGATGTAGAATATTAAGCAGTTATATTTCAATACTAGCTGAGTCACTGCAGGGCGATTCTAGTCCAAAAAGTAGGATAAGTTACTCCATAAATCATCAACTTTCTGCCGGTAAAAGTCCCGTCAAAATCCATCCAGCTGTTCCGTGAATAAACAGGACAGATAGAGAAATTTTAAAATAAAATATTTTTTTGATGTAACTTTATACGGTATATTACAAGCTTTTTATTAACTTGCAATGTATGTATGTAGGTACGTTTTTATGTTCGGGTGGAATCTTGCAACTCAATTTTGAAGCAGATATCTTCAACCGATTATGCTGAAATTTTGCAAGCATATGTATACAGCGTGACAATACAATATTATAATGACATGGAGCTGATTTGATGTTGGAGCTGAAAGGTGGCCATAGGAACTCTGTAAAGAAACGTCGCAACATCATCGAGTTTGGACTCATTTGATTCGTATCGAGGCATTCCAGTAAAAGCTTGTTTTTAAAGAGTTTTTTAATTTAATAAATATATTTTTTCATATGTATGTAGTGAAAAACTGTCAATTTAAAATTACAAACACATACTTCAATTTTATTTATTTGTATAGATGTAAATAACTTTCATTTTAATGGTACATTATGTTTGGGTAATATTCAGATTTATATACAAGATGTACTTAAAAAACTGTCACATTTATTAGTTACATGTACGCTTCAATCTAGAAAAATTACAATGAACCAATACCTATCGGTCAATTTAATTTGGAAGCTTGGTTTACGCTTCAAGCTTATTACTTTTTAAAAAAAGTTATAAATTTATAATACATAACTGTATTCAATATGATTTTATGCAGATAAAACAACGTTTTACAAATTGAAAACGCTCTCTGATTTCTGTGCTAGGGCCGATGATAATTATGTGTTACAGAGATCAGTGTCCTCTCTCGTATTAAGATTGCATACAATTTTATGTATTGCTACATTTTCTATCTATCTTTTCTATCTTATCTTTTATCTGCGATACATTTTACGGTATAAAATAAAGATGAAAACACAAAACTAATCTTTAAGAAGCCAATTTATACTGTAAAGCTTGAGAACTTATTTTCAAACTCATTTAGAAATTGATACTCTTAAACTTACTTATAGTTGTATTACTTATAGTTGTGTAAGTTGATTAAAAAAAATAGAATGAATGCAAATGTTCAGTGCTTTATGTGAATCCAATATAAAAGAAAAAAAAACATTTTTCCCAAAAGGTTACTAAAAAGTGGCTCTGAATAGTAAAGGGCTTTTTATTGAATTGTACAAGTTTAGTACCTTCTTGCATATGTGAGATTTCTAACATGACATACAGATTTTATATTTATTTGACATGTTTTAGTACACGTAGAATGTTGCATTGATAAGAATATTCTTAAAGTAAATTATTTTATTTTATATATTAAAATTATCGTCTTTATTAAAAAAATACTAGAACAAGGGCTACCCCACATGTGCTACAAGACAACCTTTACTTAAAGGCAAAACGAAAGCTTTACTTTTTATTATAAAATCAGTCAATAGATAATATAATGAAAGGCTTTGCAAGTTTCGAAACAAAGAGATGTGAGCATATTAAGGCCTCTGGAAGCTGATTTTACGTTTCTTTTTCACCCATGGTAGCCTTTGGTACCTAAGCATTTGTCTGAATACAAAGTGGATATCGGTGGCCATAAATAATTATTACACAATTACTGTTCTTATCAGCCAGCTGGGCAAATCATGTTTTGTGACTTGTAGCAAATCCCTTTGGAGTGCAATGTCAGTCCGACCTAAGTACCAGGAAACAATGGTTACTCTATTTAAAGGTAAGGAAGTAACAGCTACGATACAGTTGCAATAAGCATGAGGACTAAATTTAAAAAACTGTTTTATGATGTTCGGAAGTATCTCCTATTGTCAAAAACAATCATATTACTACAAAAAATATAGTTTTAGTAGGAAAAAATGTTATTTAAATTTTAAGTTTAAAATTCACGCCAAAACGCTCGGTGGGGGTTGTGACGTATGCTTGTAAGGTCACGTCACAGACGCGACGTCACCATTTGTCAACCATTATCGATTATAATAGCCCTTATAAAACAGTAACGTCGATTATATCCAAACAAAATGACGTTTACGCGAACGTGACGTAACTCGCTCTGATTGGTGTTTAACTAAACATGGCGGATTGCTAAATTTTGTAGTTTTATTTTTGATAATCAACTATTAATCTCGCTCTAAATGTGAAAATAAATACGATTTTTATACTATATGAACTCCACTTCATCAGTGTTAGAAATCGAACGTCATTATAATGGCAACATTTTGATTGACATGTTGTTTGTTTGACGTTTGAAGTTAAAAATATAGAACTTACGAGAGGCTTTGTGTTACGGTGGACCAGGGTGGTTTTTGAGTGCCGTTTAATTGAAATTTAGCTGATTGTCCATCAGACTCGGTTTTTTTCGTTGTTTACCGTTATGATTGGTCTGGTTTGGACACGCGAGATTAGTAGTCGCGTCAATTAGGCGCGATCCGCGACAGTTAAAACGGGTGTATTATAAATTAGAACACTTTGGAACCTGTACTACCACTAGGAGTGGTGAATGTGTGAAGAAGCAGAGGGCGCACCAGAGGGGGGCCTTATAACGCCGATATCAAGGAATTCACATATCTCCAATAAGTGCTTGATATTACATTAGCTTAGAATAAGAACAGGGTGAATCGCCCTGAGTTGAATTCTTTTGCCAGTGAAATAGCTTAGCGATTGAATGCCTGTACATATGGGCCTTACAGACATTACAAACTTCACACGGTGAACGCTACATACGAAAGGATTGAACAATCAGATAAATAGATAATTTTAGTGGTTCTAGGTTACTGTCACTTTGCCTATTGGCACAATGAAGATATCTTACATAGTATTGATATACTAACTTCAAACAAAATTGTGAACAATGTATTAAATTATGTTTGTTTATGAATCCACCTTAGTAGATATCGTAGTTGAAATATGAAAGAAACTTAGCCATATTATTTATGACATGATTTAAGTAAAGTCTTTGTTCAAACTCTGTGTCCTTAAGTCCCCGAGGACCGAGTCTCTCACGTTGTGGTTCTATTAAAGTATTGGCACATTCATACTTAAAGTGGTTCTGACGCAAAATAATGATGTCATTTGAACTGTTGAACAGTAACAATATATTTAGAAATGACATTATACTATTGGCAGTACACCTGTAACTGTTAATGTTCCATAGGTGAGAAAAATGAGAAGCTCATTTTCCCTCCACGTAAAACAACTAATTTTATTCATTAAATATATAAAAAAAAAAACGATAGCCGTGCAACTAAACTCTCAAACTATTCGGTATTTCATTTCTAGAAATTACACTCAATCGGAAAAACCATTGCGGTTTACGGTCTTCCCCCAGTCTTGGCAAATCGAATGTCCGTTTAAACCTGTTAGAATTTCAAATATTCACGATGAATAAACAAAACCGGGATTGAAATTAAACACTAAGGAAATTGAACTTCGAAAATCAAAGCAATCAGTTAAAATAAGTATGATAATCGAACTTTTGGGTTTATAATTTTGAGTTTCATATCGGATTATTAAAACGTAACTTCATACAGAAACTTTTATTGGCTGCCTTAAGAATCACTTTGAACACAATCCTGTTTCTACCCAACCTTGTATTAAAAAAACAACATCAAAGTATTGTTTGGCTACTAAAAACGGAGTAAGACCGGCATTTTCAAAGGTAAGGCAAGCAAGAAAGTAAAGATACGAAAAAAAATATAGGTAATGCAGTTCGAAGTTTTTATGGCACTGAACGGAAAAGGTTTACTAACGCTCATCGAGCAGTCGGAGTACAAACGAAAATGTCCAATTAAATTAGTGCAGAGATGCTATATTAAATCACCTTTACTATTTGATGGACTCCGAGGTCTTAAGGTTAAATTTCAATATCATAAATTAATTAAATTTTCAAGAAAAAGAAACATTACTTATTATAGAAAACTCTGATATTAATTAGTTCCAATATTGTCTTTATGAATTTACTTTAAAACCGATATGATTGTTAGTCATTTAAAATACCTTTGGTTTTGAGATTCTTTTCTAAGCAATTCTCTTTGAAAAAAATAGGAATAAAATCTTTAACCTTTTGGTATTAAATACCTGATATTTAAAATGATTCAATGTTAGAAAAATATTTCTAACAAAAAAAAACTTACTTTAAAAAACATAGAACGCCCTGCCTAGAAACACTAAAAAGCGTAAAATAAACTGTATTTACTTTGGCTGCCTTGAATTAATGTGTGACAATGTTTGCCTATACCTAATTATATATTAATGTAAATAAAGTAGTGTTATAAAGTGTGCTAGTTACGTAAAATCGACGACACGGAATCAAAGAAAGGCATTACTTTTGTAGCTTCTAAGATGACCATGAGTTTATTATGAAATATACGTGGGCTATATAATTTGAACTTAGAAATATAAAAATGTTACAAAACATTCATTATAAAGATGCAACATTTCTTGCAACTCTATTTTGAAGCAGATATCTTCAACCGATTTAGCTGAAATTTTGCAAGCATATGTATACAGCGTGAGAATACAATATTATAATGACATGGAGCTGATCTGATACTGGAGCTGGAAGGGTGTCCATAGGAACTCTGTTAAGAAACGTCGCAACATCATCGAGTTTGGACTCGTTTGATTCGTCTCGAGGTATTCCAGTAAAAGCTTGTTTTTAAAAGGTTTTTAATTTTATTTAATTTATTTTCATAATTGAAGAACTGTCAGGTGATAATAAGACCCAAAAGTATTTCCTTTTTACCATTATATTTTATGCTACGTTTTGCTACAGTTTATGCGAGACATTTGTTCAATTAAATTCCCGGCTTTCTCTTTCGTTTCATAAAATCTGAATATTCAAACCAAATAAAATGTGACATGCGAAATGTACGTGAGATACAACGAGGTTTAGTATTCTTTAGCTAAAGTGAATTGAATTCTGGGTTGCCAGGGAGCTACATCTAATTCTGTCGCATTTACATTTTAGAGTATAAGTTCTGTTAATGAAGTTACACTGTAATTTTGAAACTGTCTGTAATACAAAGACATTGAAAAAAATATTAAAACTTACCACGATATCATTGATCCTTTTATGAAACCTCCTCTGATTAAAAGTACCTAACTCTGAAATTAATTAATTAAAGTAATTAAATTGAATACTTTAAAATTTCCAAGACTAAATTATAAAGAAACAATATCAAATTCAACATTTATTATTTCATGACTGTTATAATTTATATATATATATATATATATTATGGAAAAGTGACCAACGAGCAGACGTATCACCTGATGGTAAGTGATTACCGCCACCCATGGACACCTGCAACACCAGAGGCGTCAAAAGTGCGTTGCCGGCCTTTTGGGGATAGGGGGAGGGGTTGTGGAATGGGCCACCGGTATCCTCACTCACTCGGTGAAACACAGTTTCACATCGGTTTTCTGTCAGGCCGTGGTAGCACTCCGGTCGAGCCGGCCCATGCTGACCTTGCAACTTTTTCTTTCTTTTCAATCATGCTTGGATCATCTTGATCTAAGCGGGATGTTAACTATCCCATCTTAGGTATGCTAGCAAAACACACACAAAAAAAGACGTGTGTCACTTGGGGACTGCCCTTCGTGTCCAAGGCAACGAATCTTCCTTGACGTATTTCAATACGCCTGCGCGGCCGTCTGTTGACATATTCTGTCTGTCTCTTCGTCGACAGACAAATTTGTTGATTCGTCGTTCGGAGCACCTCGTCTCAATCCGTTTGAGCTTCGGGTGTCAGGTTTTATTTTCGTTACGTTACGTTACGGAATTTCTTGATTCGGTCACCGCGCTCAAAGGCCTCAAAGCCCGCGATAAAAGCTATGCAATATCTTAAAACGTGAAAATCGGTTAGATAGTTTGGGCGTTCATGGTAAGCAAAACGTGACGCGAGACTTAATTATGTATAATAGACCTTGGGCCGATGTTAAAGTCCTACATAATAGTAAGATAGGTAATTAATGAAGGTCGAGGTTCACATTATTTGTGCTTAGGGACTGCGAATTAAAACTGCTGCGTATAACGTCCATTGCTATTGATACGGGCCCATATCGTTAGGATCAATGACCATGTACTTAGTTCAACCTAACTTGCCCTACTATGAATGAATGGGTTTAGCCTAGGTTTAGTTACAGCTATATAACTGACTGCCTCGAGGGCGCAGTGGTAGAGTATGCGACTGCTGTGCTTGAGGTTTCGGGTTCGATTTTTTGTAGGTTTAACTCTTGAACTTATAAATGTTTTTTACTTACCCTATTATAAAAATTTAAACAGAAATCATTAGTTACATATTAATAATATTACAATAAGGATCGACCACGGACGATATAGACGCAAGTTTTCACAATTTGAAATAATTGGATTCTACCTTTATGTAGTGGCTTGGTGCCAAGAAAGTCCGGCAGAGACTTTATTGTTCTCTGGAGCTGGAAGGTAGCTATAGGAGAAGAAAAGTAGCAAAAAACCATCGAGTTCGGACTCGTTTGATTCGTCTCGACGTATACTTTATGTTTTCATAGTATCAAGTATCTGATGATGGAGCCAGGGCATTCCAATAAAAGCTTGGTTTAAAAAAAAAAAAAATATTATCTAAAAGTTTTATATTATGGCTAATTTAAAACTACGCCTGTATTCAAGCACATAGAAGCAGATGAGCATTTGAATTTTGACTTGTATTTCATCCGTCACAGGTCAAAAGAGATTTCTAACAGAAATAAATAAGAACTCGTTCCTTTTTCAGCTTAACCTTGAGTCAAAATAAAAAATGATGAATTTCTTTTTTGCAACTGTTTTATAATCAGCCATTTCCTTAAAGCGTACTATAATTATTTATCTATTTATCATACATTTGTATTAACAAAATTATATCAGAAATAAATAAAGCAAGTTTATTACTTTACCTAATCTCATATACTTGGTTTGTGTTTAAAGTAATTGTTTTAACATTATTGGATACCAAGCTTAAATAAGCAAAAAAGTCGGTATTTTATCTAAATCGATATTATATTATATGAATTGCCGAAATGTATGTACCAGCATAACTTCCGATCGACTGCACAAATTTTTTTTTATGTGTTCGTTATTGTTAGGACAAGGTTTGTGTTCAAGTAAAATTAAAAGATAATGGAAAAAGTCTTTTTTTTTGTCTGCGACGGGAAGCTGAGCCAGATAAATAAATATGGCGGTACGAAGTTCACCGGTTCAGCTAGTAATAATTATAATATCCTCACACATCTCACACACGGCCGTCTGTTCCTAAACTAGGCAAAGTCTGTACTATGGTAGCCAGCTAGCTGATAAAAATACTTATATGCTTCTAAATAGATACACGTTATAGCTAATTATCCACACACAGAATAAATAATGATTGTGTTCATCACAGACAGATTTATCTAAGGTAGGAGTTAAACCCACGGTAACGAACAGACGAACAGCCCGTCAAAACAACTAATGATTTCTTTGAATTTAAAAACCTTATAATATCGTAAGAAAATATGATTGAGTTTATCTCTCTTCTAACACTGATCAAAAAATAGAAATGTATACCTGTGGTATATTTAGGTTCTTAACCAGAATAGTTAACGCGACAACAAATCACACTAATACATACATGCGAAAGTTTGTGTGTATGTTTGTTACTTCTTCACGTAAATACTACTGAACGGATTTGGATGAAACTGTACAGTGATATAGCTTATACATCAGAATAACACATAGGCTACTATTTGCAGCGATAACCGACATACACGTGGGCGGAGCCGCGGGCAACAGCTAGTATATATATATATAAACCTAAACCAGTATAATCGAAGTCATACAAAATGTTACACTTGGTACAAATTATTCAAAGCAAAGTCAATATTCTATCACATGTGGCCACAAATTTCCTAAAAGAAATATCCCTTTATGGTTTCCAACCAAATATTTTGACAAATTGCAGAGTTGATTGGGAGTAAGTATCAAAAGGTGCTGAAATAACAACATTGTAAGTAGTAAGACCTCGAAGCGTATGTCGTCACTAGTGAATAATATAACAGCCGCACCGAGGAAAGGCACACAATGTGAGCAAGAAGGCTATTAAGCAGAATTTGATATTCAGGAATTCTACGTTTTCCGGGAATTTTGCTTGTGTTTAAAAATGAATGCCTGTATTTTATAAACATACTCACGTAACGTAAGCTACGTGAGCGTATCTATTCGTAAGCGGCAGGCAGGGGTATATTAAATAGCTACGATTTGCTGTCTACAATTTCTTTCGATATTCGCAATAAATGAAAGTCTGATTAGCAGTTTAACTACAAAGGCAAGTTACAAGTATTCATTTGATGCCGTGTAAATAATATTTGTATAGATGGATCAAGGTGTGTCAACAATAGCGCAGATTAAAATCGCAGACCTGGAATTGGCTAGGTCATCCAACATATGGAGAAGGTAAACAAAATAAATCTCTATATAAAAAAGTCGAACCGACTTGAACCAACACTAAAATAGAGAACTAGAAAGTGAAAAATAGTTATAACTTTAATTGGAAACATAGAATAAGTACGATTCATAATCAATATAATATGTATAATAGGTTACCTAGGTATGTAGGTATGTACCTAGGTATGTACCTATAACAGATAAAAATTATTACAACTATAGATAAGTTCTAATCTGTTTGAAGTTGCTGCGAGCACAACCACTTAACAAATATCGGAAATTAATTTGACTATTTCCATAAACCTTATTGAATGCAAAAGGAATTTTGCCGCGAAAACCGTTATTCTATAAGCGATTAGATTATTAAGAAAATTATCCTCAAACTCATAAATGCCATTTTGCCTTCCATCATCAGCTCTGTAACACGAGATACCGACTACTAAACGCAAATACCTATATAGCTAGAGCAGTAACCTTAAACACGCCGTCAGTGCAGGGGAAACCCTCAAATTATACAAATTTGAGGGTTTCCCTGACATGATGGAACTGGATCCATTCAGGAGTATAATACATAAAAAATAATTTAGAAAATTGGTCCACACATGACTCATTAATCAGGTAATGAACATATAAAAAAATACAGTTGAATTGAGAACCTTTCATGATGTTGGAAAAAATAGAAAAAAATTAAATGGGAAAAGCTGATGAGTTAACCAAAGCGAACGAGATTATCACACATTAGTTAATAATGATTCCTTTTGTCAAAATACAACATACAATAATTTGTTAAATCTGATATGAATTTTGAAAACGATAAACATGAAATGAAAAAAAGCATAACAGTGCTTTCCACCACCGCGCCGTATAAAATAGCGTTATATTTTCATAATAATTTAACTACGTAGAATTCCAGAATTTCTAGGGGAGAATTTTAGGCATTCTGTCGACAAAAGGTGCAATTTTTTAATTATACGACAACGTCTAGAAATGGAAAATGAAAAACTTATTAATTTAAGAAAAAAGAATTTAGTCTTGAGTGCAATATGTAGTGTCACATTGAAATAGATAAGAAACGCTTGTAATAGATTAGACTAAGCGATTACTCATAATCATCATGGGGTGCCATCCTCAAAATGAAGTTTGGAGGTCAGCAGACGGTACACCTCGCGATCATGAGCGGTCTCCTCCAAAGTTTTAAACAGCAAACCATAATAATAATTAAGAATGCGACCAAAAATTCTACTGATTAAACTAAAAATATAATAATCCTTAGTTAAGAAATATACGGACATAGCATGTTAATGTTCGATCTCTTTCAGCCAAACATTTATAATTATTAGTGCATTATATATATACCTATTATATTGTTCATTCGTAAGTTCGATTCCCGTTCAGGACAACTAATGAGTATGTGCATTCGTTCTGTCGTGTATTTTTTAACCCCTGATGCAAAAAGAGGGATGTTATAAGTTTGACGTGTCTGTCTGTCTGTGGCACCGTAGCTCGCGAACGGATGAAGCGATTTCAATTTAGTTTTTTTTTGTATGAAAGATGAGTTACGTGCGAGTGTTCTTAGACATGTTTCATGAAAATCGGTTAAGTCGTTTAAAAGTTATGGGGGTAAAAGTGGGGAAGAATAACCGAATGTCTGCAAAAATATCATCGAGTGGGGTCTCAAATGAAAGCGCATAACGTGTTTCTTACTTTTTAAAGGGAACTCAGGTTATTATGTCGGTGGTTTTTTTTTGAATTTTGAGTATTTATAGTTATTCTAAAATGTAAATGTATATATTCAGATATATTGTATCAAATTAGTTACGCTACTCGAGAGTCTCATAAAGAAGACAGCTGCAAAAGATAGTCTCAAGAAAAAAAACAACGAAACCTGAATATATTTCGCTCGTTCTTTTAAAGTTCTTCAAGTTTATACACTGAAAAACTCAAAACATGTCTTGGGCGTGGCAGCAAAGAAAGTTGGCGCACTGTTTATTTTTAAAGATTCAGCATGGAAGTAAGAAAAAGCCGATTGGTTGCACATTTATTACACGTTGCCTATTTATCAGACTTATATTGAATTTTCTTGGTGTTGTAACTGGAATTCGATATAAAAAGAAGACCGGCCTAAAGTGCCTTCACTAAAGCCCTGTGATTTTTACCAGGTCTTCAGGCCATTTTAGTGTGTTATTATAGTATTTCGGTATTTTTACAACCAAACGATAAGCCAGAAAAATAAAATAGTATTTTTGGTGTAAACAACGTTTTATCAATCGTTACGTCAATTTCCTGCAACTTTCCCCAAATATAAATAACACACATTTTCTATTCTACTTTTTACAAAATATTTATTAATACGAACATTTAACGCATTAAATAACACACCTATGTAAAAAATATTTCAGGTACATTAATCTCATGAAAGTGAAATATGACTTTGTGTAACATGGTGGAGGTACGTAAAGCAAACTAAGCATGGACTATTAAATTATACGCGGCACGAGTAACTTATCGTAGTTTGTAGATTAAACCACATGTACATAAATAATGCAGTAGGGTAACATTTCAGTTGCTACGAATCAATAATAATAATTAACCGTGGGGACTGACGTGACTAATACGCTGTGAGATTGAAGGCACATACTGATTGACTTAGGTTATACTTCAGTAAACGTGATAATTAAATCCATAATTGCCTCGGTGGCGTAGTGGTAGTGTATGCGACTGCTTGAGGTCCTGGGTTCGATTACCGGGTCCGAAAAAAAATCTATTATAAAATTTGAAAGTAAATCTGTATGTTTGACTTTTACGGTTTCACGGCTAAACCTGCTTAAAATTTGGCGACGATACTTTGGTTCTTGAGGAAAAAGATAGGCTACTCTTTATCGCAATAACTGACATACATGCGGGCAAAGCCGCGGGCCACAGCTAGTCGTATAATAAACTACTGGTTTTATATCATTTCAAATGTAAACATTATGCAGTCCGCTGATGGTGAGTATTTATGTTATGTAGCGCCTATGTACAATTATGCTAACAACTCAACAACAGGGGATTTACGTTTGCGACCCTTATGCACAATGGTTAATGAACATGCCATAGGCATGAAACGGACCATTTCATCCATAGGTGGATTTAGTGCCTGAGTCATTCATTTATTTGCTTATTTGTACATGCATATTTGTAAATGAAGCATAAGTAAATTTTATACATAAATAATAACCTGTGCGTCCATTCTTTTAGACAGTTTTCTTTCAATTGAAATTATTCATGATTGTTATTCGCAGGTAGCTGAAACTTACATTTAAAATTTTAGAACCAATGTATTTTCTCTACATTTCATGTCACTTTTTAGTTTTTGTAAGTAGAACCGTAAAGTTACTTAAATTACATTTACAAGTTCAAAACGAATTTTCTTATTAAAAACTAGCTGACCTGGCAAACTTCGTGCTGCCATATTTTTCTTTCGTAAATATCTTCTAAATTTGTCAAATACTTATTTTGGTAATTATGCTCGCTTCAGTTGCATACAGGTAGTGAAAAAAAACTTTTAAGTTTTTTTTTCTTCTGTACAAACCTTGTCCTAACAATAACTAACATAGAAAAAAGAATTATCCAATTTGGTGCAGCAGATCGAAGTTATGCGCGTACATACATTTCGGTGATTCATTTTTATTTATATATAGATAGACATAGAAGATACGACATATCTCTACACCACAGAGAATTAAAAGAAGTCTCGAGGTATTTTTTTTTAACGATAAGTAGTTTGACAGCAATAAACATAATTTCAGGACAATTTTAATAGAGTCTCATAGTGTATATTGCCAGAGAACATAAATACTCTCTACAGCAGTGGCGCAGGAATGTAGTATATTGCAGATTCTATCCATCTTCTCATTCGTATTTCCCAGGCATATTACAGAAATGAAATCCCGAATCTGGATATAATTACGAATATATAAATAATACCATTTCAATTACTCCATTTTTAAAGAAAATAGGAATAAGGTGTCAGTTAAAAGTAAAAACTATTTTTTTTAATAACAAGTAAAATTTTATTATTTGAAGCTACTAAGTCTGTTACAATTACTACTGTAGTGGATTTTGAGTGTTTTTTTTAACTAAAAAATTTAAATATGCTTGTGAGTTCTAAATTTTTTGCAATATTCTATTGATTATATGATTCTATGATATTATATATGGGTTTTTCGTAGATATTCAACTAGTTTTGCAGGGGAGGTCCTTAGACTAACTTCACACTATGACAAGGGCACAGCTAAATCTAAATGTAACTCATAATATAATTAATTTTATTTTTTCTGTTTATAGCTGTCCCAACAATAAAACAATACTGTTGTATGCTATATTTCTTCTTCAGTAAACAACATAAAAAAACACTAACCCGCCTCCTTAAAGAAAATTGGTGAAATTGAACAAATGTAAATATACAATATCTCGAAGGACAAGTAAAATATAATTTTCTGTATTCAATTTATCTCCCTCTTTTTTGTATCAAAATGATTTTGTATTTGACTTGGAAACGCGATATGAAAATGTAAAAGAGAGTGGACCGACTTGATTAAATAAAAGGTTGACTAAACAATGTGATTTATTGATGCTTACATAATTTTCTTAACAAGACTGTTATTGTTCAAACAGAAAACAGATCTTTACCGATTTCAAATATAAAGATAAACTTTGTAGGTATATGTTGTCTTAGTCTGCAGTTTCTCTGTCTGTCTTAATGTGTAGTATTATTAATAAATATAATAATTTATTCATTCAAGTAATAAAACACATTGTGTATTATTGTGTAGTATAACGTCAGGAAATTATAATTTAGAATGGAGAGGCGATTGAACATTAGTTTGACATCTGATGAAAAGTGCCTAAAATCAATATTAGAAACTAGTATATTTTGAATATTAATAACTCGACACATCTCGTACATGCCTGTATAATCTTAAATTAGACGGAGCTCGCAGAGAGCTATACAGGCTGCTTAACCGTACTTGTATATTCTTAAATACAAACTTAGTACATATGTAGATAAATAAGACACAGAAGAAATAATCGGGGCCATCACAAAAGTATCAGTCGTTGGTGAAACACTTTGGACTAACAGGCCAGATCAATGACAATTTCAACACAACATATTTAGATTGAACACAAGAATTGAATCTTGTTAATTGATATGTAATATATAATATCTAATATAATATATCTACCGTGGGAGAGCCACGCTTCGGCATGAATGGGCCGGCTCGACCGGAGTGATACCACGGCCTCACAGAAAACCGGTGTGAAATAGTGCTTGCGCTGTGTTTCACCGAGTGAGTGAGGATACCGGAGGCCCATACCCCAACCCCCCTCCCCCTATCTCCCCCCCCATCCCCCAAAGGCCGGTAACGCACTTGTGACGCCTTAGTGTTGCGGGTGTCCATGGGCGGCGGTAATCGCTTACCATCAGGCGATACGTCTGCTCGTTTGCCGGCCTATTCCATAAATATATATATATATATATTATGTAGCACAATTAATTGATATGGAAAATTATGAAGAAAGTTATTAGTCACTTCATTTTAAACTTAAGAAAAGTAATAAAAAAAGGAAGGTGAAACAACAGAGAATGACAAGTATAAAATTTTCCTCCTACGGTACAAATTTTGCAAAGCCTTTTAATATTCATACGAAACTCAATTTTACTTATTGTTTTCTTAGAAAGAATATATTTTCTAAGAATCAGATTTTATAAATATAAAATAAGAAAGGTAAAATTTAATATAATCAGAGATCAGAGATAAAAGATTGACGTTAATAGGGTTCGAGGGATGTCACGGTTCAAATGACGTTGTGATATTAAAATTTTGCAATAATGGCAATACCATGAAATTTTGATGACCAGCGTAAGTTAGAATAAAAGCTTTCATGAGTGGTTTTATATTTTTAATCCATATATATATTCCAGTACAGAGTCACATGGAAAATAGTGTATATTTTTATGGTATACCTAGTGGGTAAATAAACAGATGTTTGTAATATTTTCAACCGACTTCAAAAACGAGGAGGTTCTCAATTCGACTGTTTTTTTTATGTTTGTTACCTCATAACTTTGGACTGGGTGAACCGATTTTGATGATTCTTTTTTTATTTGAAAGCTGGTGCTTCCCGAATGGTCACATTTAAATTTGGTGCAGATTGAAGTCGTTTTTTTTGTTAAAACTAAATTATTTATTGAAATATTTAATATTGCTTTAATAAATTACAAATGCTCTAGCCATGTTCAAACATGAATAAAATTTAATTTAGTAACTGCGTCTAATTATATACCTACTAAATTCTTAATCTTTGCCTGTTTACCTCATTTTCGTTTCAAAGGATTAAAGGTATTTTGCCAGAAAACTCCTTTAATCGGATAATAGCATTTACCGCCTAAAAGTTCATTGAACCGCAACTAATGTCGGTATTTATGACTCATTGATTTGCATAATTGCTTTAAATAATTGGATAACCTTAAAGTTGTCGACTTGGACGGTGGCGCTTCTGGGTCGTGGTAGACTTGCATCATTGTTTTATATACGAAACTACAAAAGTTTTAAATAGTATTTAATGCAATGCAATGATTGTGGCAGTTGTCAGCGGGTTATTGGATTGTATTAGAATTTGGGATTGTATTAACTCAGTTGCATCATCATCATCAACATCGCCAGCCTGTGACAGTCTACTGCTGGACATAAGCTTCTCTTTACAAAGGAGGTTTGAGCCTACTATACCAACTAGCCAGATGGGTTTGTATAGGGTTGGTAACAAGTTTTCATTCTCTTTGAAATGATGTTATTCCGAGTTGTTTGCTCTTTAACTAATAACTTTGAAACTCAGGTGCATAAACAACATAATTGATATAAATTACATTAAAAAGCTTTTTAAAAACAAGCTTTTACTGGAATGCCTCGAGACGAATCAAACGAGTCCAAACTCGATGATGTTGCGACGTTTCTTAACAGAGTTCCTATGGCCACCTTCCAGCTCCAGCATCAGATCAGCTCCATGTCATTATAATAATGTATTGTCACGCTGTTGCTTGCAAAATTTCAGCAAAATCGGTTGAAGATATCTGCTTCAAAATTGAGTTGCAACATTCCACCCGAACATACATACATACATATGATGTACATATGCATTGCGAGTTAATAAAAAGCTTGTAATAGTGTTCTTTA
Organism: Diaphora mendica; assembly: GCA_949125395.1. NCBI lineage: Eukaryota > Metazoa > Arthropoda > Insecta > Lepidoptera > Erebidae > Diaphora > Diaphora mendica. The sequence continues at coordinate 5,646,807 of OX421312.1, read as the reverse complement.
TGCCTTTGTTGACTTAAATTTATTTTTGGTTAAGATTTTATTGATACATAGATGTTTTTAACGACAACACGTGGCAATTTATAGTATGTAATCAGTAATCGTTTTTAGATACAACTATTTATACCTATTTATATAAGTATAATGTGAATTGGATGATGACCTACCTAAGTATATAATACATATATATTATACGTCAGCATTTAATTCAAGATGTTGTTTGAGAAATAGATATGTTGGTGTTTTATTCTTTTTTTTATTTTGTTGTAGACTCTCTTTTTATACTAAAACTAGCTTTCACACGCGGCTTCACTAGCATTTAATAAAAAGTAACCCTATGTTACTTCTAATGCCTCCAAGAATATGTGTACAAAGGTTCATGATGATTGGTTAAGTAGTTTTCTCGTGAAAACGTAACAATCAAACTTACATTCACATTTATAATATTAAGTATGGATTGCGGTAAATGTAAGTTTTAACGATAAGTTAAAATTACTATTAAATATGTTTTTCAAGTAATTGTAATAAAAATTGTCTTAAATCGTGTCAAGAGTAGTTAATATTCCGATGAGAACGAATCGCAGTACTTGATTTTGGTACACGATTCGGAGATAACATCATATTTGCGAATACGAAATCAGAAATTTGTACGCAACCCTCACCCACTAATTCAATAATACATGGCGTTAAAATCAGAATTTCATTAAAATTTACATATATATTACTTATACTTATATACACTGCCTCGTTGGTCTCGCGGTTGGCGTGTGCGACTGCTGATCATGGGGTCTCGGGTTCGATTCCCGGGTCGGACCAAATGTTTGTATGATCTACAAATATTTGTTTCGGAGTTTGGGTATTTTCTATGTATAATATGTATGTATTTACAAAAAAAAAATGTATTTGTATCAGTTGTCTAGTACCCATAACACAAGTTCTGCTTAGCTTGGGACTAGATGGCGTTGTGTGTTAGATGTCCGAAATATTTATTTATTACTTATTTATTATACTTGTATTGGACACTGTTAGATTTTGTAAATAGAATAGTGTATAGTGAGAGGTAAATAAGGGACCCAACATTCCTTTCGTTACCTTAGTGTTCGAATTTGACAATCGAAGAGTACAAGTTTTTTTCGGTGAAGTTGAAAATGTGACCGTAAGTTCGTTTGTTAGAACCGAGTGATTTGGATTGGCGCGGAATGATACAGTACTTTTTATTTTTGCATTTTGTGTTATTAAATTTAATAAAACTGTACAAGAAGTCTTTATCCTACTAATATTATAAACGCGAAAGTTTGTAAGTATGGATGGATGGATGTTTGTTACTCTTTCACGCAAAAACTATTGAACGGATTTGAATGAAATTTTACAGTAATATAGCTTATACATCAGAATAACACATAGGCTACTATTTGCCGCGATGACTGACATACACGTGGGCGGAGCCGCGGGCCACAACTAGTAGACAATATTCTAAACTATTGGGCTTACCCGTGAGCAAGGTACGTAGAACTGGCTACGAGAGAAGTAGTTTTCTCTTAAATCTATTCTAGCAAATTTGAGTGTTTACTCTTGAGACTTGTTTAGTGTCATCGCGAAGAAGACTTTCAAGGGAAACAGCAATCGTTTAAATTGAAACGGAAGATCGTTTGAAATCAAAGGAATTCGTGGTATACATACAGTTTCTCCTTGCGGACACTCAGTTAAAATTGTTGCTTCCACCATATTTCTATGTAAGGCTTTGACTATCTATTAGCCGGATTCCATTTCATAATTTAGGGTGTTTTAAATTTCGCGTGAACATAACAGTGGTGTCCATGCATAGGATAAGCCTATGCCTATTTAAGCTGGAATAAAGTCTCGGGTTCGATTCCCGGGTCGGGGCAAATATTTGTTTCGAAGTTTGTGTGTTTTCTATGTATAATATGTATGTATTTAAAAAAATATATATAATTGTGTGATAGTTTATTTTGCATGTGAAATCTTATACGGCATTTTCATCAAAAAACAATTTTAAATTTATTGTCTGTATGTCTGTCTGTTAATTCCGGCTAATGTCTGGAATAGCTGTACTGATTTTAAAGAGACTTTAACTGGCAAATAGCTGACGATATAAAGAGTATTTTACGCTTCTTTTTTTAGAATAGTTGCACCCGCGGGGTTACCCGTTAAGGTACAACAACAACCGCAGGTAACAGCGCGGGGCTTAGCTAGTACTCAATAAAATTCGCAAATAAATTTGAACTTGAAATATTAATCATATTTTAATGGGTTGGTAATATTTGTATTATCATAGTGTTCAAAATATTATATTACTAAAAGTAGCACTTTGCTTTATTCTGGAACCGTGTACTGTATACAAACTAAGTCGCGATACGTAAGTTATTATGAGCGGTATATTTGACTTATTTTCCTACTTGAATTGAGAACATTGTGGCGTAGATCTCTTTTATGCGTTTTGATATCAGAGGCCTAAGTAACTAATAAATAAAATTAAAAAGTTTTTTAAAAACAAGCTTTTACTGAATTTACTGGAATGCCTCGAGACGAATCAAACGAGTCCAAACTCGATGATGTTGCGACGTTTCTTAACAGAGTTCCTATGGCCACCTTCCAGCTCCAGCATCACATCAGCTCCATGTCATTATATTATTGTATTGTCACGCTGTATACATATACTCGCAAAATTTCAGCAATATCGGCTGAAGATATCTGCTTCAAAATTGAGTTGCAAGGTTCCACCTGAACATACAAGCATACATACATACATTGCAAGTTAATAAAAAGCTTGTAAAAATTACACATTTATATTGTAAGTAATGAGGCATTAGATTTATTTTTATTAAAGTGAGCCTAATAAAATTTGTTTCCTTACAATGATGTACTCGACGGGCTAATAACTCATAAAAAGCCCTCAGTCTGTTTTAAAATAAAAGTCATTTTTGTACACGTTATGATTGATGCGTGAAATTTAATTGCATTGACGTCGCGGTAACTTTTACTCTATAAGCTACAATCACACCGTAATTTAATATTGTAACTCGGGTATATTGTATTTACAGATATTTTTATTTGAAAATTGTGAAGAAAATAATAAATAAACTAGATAGATAGTAGGATACGTCTCCATTGATTATGGCAGTGTTAATAAATGGTAAATAAAAATAGTTTAAATTGAGTGACTAATATGGATAACAATTTTCTATGAGTAAGCCGCGTCTTAAATTGATCAATTATGAGAAATGTAACATTATATCGATTGAAATTATTTAAATAATATAACACAACTAGATTTTCCCGTGGCTTCGCCCACATATATATCGGTTCTCGCGGTCTCTTGTAACTCTGTAATATGGTGTACAAATAAAAAGTTTTCTATCTATGTCCTTCCTCAATATTCAAATTATCTCTTTGCCAAATTTGATTAAAATCGAAAACAGTTTAGACGTGAAAGTATAACTGAGAGACAGACAATATTAATATTATTTATATATTATATTTTATTATATTTATATTATATTTATTCTGATAAATAAAATGGTAGTCTCATAAGAGCTCTTAACAGTTGCTCATGCTCTTTATCGAAGAAAATTTTAACATAAAATACCAAGCAAATAGTCTCAATATAGTAGACTTAAATACTATCACACAGTGTTAACTGGCCCTGATTAAGACATTATCTTAAATCAGGGGCATTGAAACCACATTCAGAGACTACATACAAACATCGTTATCGTAACAATGTAGACACAGACCACAGCATGCGTAGTTGAATGGTGTAAAGTTTGTGCGACAGTTTCCACAAGTAGAAGTTTGTTCTTCTGCAGACATTGTCTACGGAGCATTACTGTGTCTGGCTGGAAATTTATTTTATATAAGCTATTCATACGTGTGACCAGACTCCTATGAGGATGCTATTCAAAGGATACTTTTGCATTAGATTTTAACTTCACTAATACTATGGTTGTTTATAACAACCATATTCGAAGCTAAAAGAAACGTTTGATTTTTGGGTCTATTTTTTTTGGGCTGAACATCACAACTGTTGAAATGATTTCACTGTGGTCTACAAGACGGTGTGATACAAGGCCATAGCAATCGTTTAAATTCGACGTTGGTGCTGGTCGAACAATATTCTGTTGAATCTGCTACCGTTTTGTTCAAGTAAATACCACAGTTCACATTTTTTGTACTGATAAAAAATATAGTAACTGAATTCCTGGTACATTCCTGCAACATATTTTTACATTTTTATTTTAAGTCGAACTATACTGGTCTGCCTAGCACTCCACTGTAAAATAATTTTAATAAGTAAATGTAGTCAATGAGAGTAGTACCTAACTAAAAATATTTTTCTTTACACTTTACCTATTTACTATACTGGTTGGTTTAATTTAATTTACTACAGTTATTAATGATTTTATATATTGCGAATGTGGTACAGCTGAAACACTAAGTCATAATTTGAAAATCGCGGCAACTTTCAAAAGTGAAACGAAATGTTATTGAAACGTAAAAGACAAAGTATATACCTATATGCATTCTTCACGTCATGTTCATTAAAAATGAAGAATTGTTCAAGTTTCTAAATAAATTAATAAATAATTAAGTAATCATCTAATAGTCTAAATATCTCCCAGAGAATAAAAAAATCGAATGAATGGGATGAAACGGCCGTGTGTAAGAAATGTTTATTGATTTATTTAGAAGTTTTTTTGGGGTCAATTTTCTGTGTCAAACAGTGAATTCGGTCTTGTTCAATACTAATACTTAATAATACGAGCTTGTTGTGTCATGTGAAGTTAATTAAGATATCAGACACTAAATTGGATGACAGAAATCTACAGTAGCAGCGGTTAATTAATATTGTAATCGAAGTAAATTGCTATTGTTTTTCAGTATAGTATAGTGAACACACTAACCATACGATTAATATTATTAGTCAGACTAATTTTAGTAACTAATACGAATCGTGTCAAAGTAATGTAAACCACTTGCTATTTTAAAGAGAAAAGCGGAGAGTCCGTGTGTGTGTATGCAAAGAACTATTCTTTTTTAACCCGACTACGGCAAAGCCAAAGGAGGGTTATGATTTTGACAGGCTATGTATGTATGTATGTATGTTCATTTGTTCCCTTATAGCTCCTTAACTACTTATTAGAACTGGACAAATGAGGTATCGTTAGAAGCGTCTTGATTGTCTGCTGGTTATAGGCTATATGACGTGTCGCTGAATCTAATGTGGCGCCCTCTAGCCGATATTAAGTAACGAATTAAAAAATAAATTTGAGATAAATATGCCGTGTTTAGTATCATTGGAAAGGGCGTTACGTGTACATTTCAAATATATCTATATTATGTATTAATAACAGCACCAAACACACACATTACATAGAAACGCACCATAACACTTTAACAACGTGTGACTACGGCTTTTCAAACTTGTTTCATACTTTTTCAGCGTCGTTTTTAGTCGTAGTTGTTAACTTTTTGCTTGTAAAATTATCGTTGCCAAACGTTATGAAAAGTGCAAAGAAAGTTATTAATAATTTCAGAAGTTAAAAATCATAATGCGTTCATTGAAAAGCTCTAGTCAAACTAAATGAACCCTCATCATTCCCTGATCGAAGCACTAGACGTAAAACGAGGTTCGACCGTTTCATTATCGAACCACCAAAAAGTCGAATTAAACTTTTTGACAATTTCTATTTGTCGACAGAATCTGAAGTGCCTGTTTTTTTTCAGACAATTATCAATGTTGTCAATATTATCTTGAAATGTTTAATCATACATTGTTAACAACCTTGAATGCTAAGCCAGAGGCCATGGATTCGATTTCGACCTAAGACAAATATGAAGACATTTGAAGACAATGTGATACTTCAGTTTCACAGTTTCTATTAAATTAGTAGCTGTTCAGTGAAGTTTAAATCCGACACTCATCACGACATCCATGACGTTTTCTGTTTCATTAACCTTCTCATGAAATCAGGAGAAGGGGTTGTATAAATCGTCTAGAACCCGGAAAATTATATTATGAATGGAGGGTTGATGTAAGATAAGCACGTGTCATCTACATAAAGGTCAAAGGAGTCGTGTTATCCGTGTGTTAATTTTGTGTTCCATATATAAAAAATGGTTAGTGTGCCTATAGGTTCTGGTTTATGAAAACAAAATAACATTAATTTTGATAAATGTTTTCCTTTGATGATCAGTAGTAGTAGTAGTTTTTTTTAAATATTTCGGACATCTAACACACAATGCCATCTAGTCCCAAGCTAAGTAGAGCTTGTGTTGTGGGTGCAAGACAACTGATATAAATACATATTTACTTTGTAGGCACACAGTATGTTTAGCTGAGTAAGCATTGTCGGTTAGCCACCGGATTGTGAGGCCGGGCAGCGCCAGTTGTCTCGCGCCCTGTAAACTCTATACTACGTGTGTAGATTGATTATTGTAACAGTTTGAATTATTAAATAACCTTCAAGTAAAATCACTCCGTGTGTTTCGTCTCACAACTACGTCTACAACAACTCCGTCACAACTACGTCTACTACAACTCCGTCACAATTACGAACCAAATATTTGCAGATCATACAAACATTTGGTCCGACTCGGGAATCGAACCAGAGACCTCAAGCACAGCAGTCACATACACTACCACTGCGCCACAGAGGGAGTCAAAGTATCAGTCAGTATTGCTGAGGGCAATTAAGTATTACCGGCCACGTAACCTTTGACTGTCAAAATTTTTATGTTATCTAATTAATGCCTTAAAGCCTTAAAACGAGCAATTCTTGTACATATACAATCTGAATTTCGGAAACGGCTCCAACAATTTTTATGAAATTTAGTATGCAAGGGGAATCGGGGGCGATAAATCGATCTACAAGTTCAAAGTCGCTCAGTGTGCTATGGAGAGGGCTATGCTCGGCGTTTCTCTGAGGGATCGCATCAGGAATGAGGTAATCCGGTAGAGTACCAAGGTCATCGACATAGCCCAAAGGATTAGCAAGCTGAAGTGGCAGTGGGCTGGCCATATTAGCCGCAGAACTGATTACCGTTGGGGTAAACGGGTTCTTAAGTGGAGACCGCGTCTCGGCAAACGTAGTGTAGGACGACCACAGGCCAGATGGAGTGATGATCTGCGCAAGACGGCTGGCAGGAGCTGGATGCGAGAAGCCGAGGATCGAACCAAGTGGCGCGCAATTGGAGAGGCCTATGTCCAGCAGTGGACTGCGATAGGCTGATGATGATGATGATGAAATCGATCTAGCTAGGATTCAGTTTTAGAAAACTTTCCAAAAAAATTACCGAACAAAGCTTAGTCATGCAGGTACTGTTTACAAGAAGTGATAAATAGTCCATGTAATACATGTTTATTGGTGTTGAGGTAGTTAACATGTAAGGAATGCTAATGTGAGATTTTAAGTACATATTCCTTTATATGTTTGTACGGAAATTGTAATTACTCCTGCTGAGGTATTCTTGTATATTTTTGTGCACCCTCTCTAAAACTAACAAAAAACGTTTTTAAAGTTGGTCATTTCACTACTGGCTTTGTATACTGTTTTTAGGCTTGCGATAAAATCAACATATCTTAAAGTTGTGCATTACTTTCTTAGTTTTCTAGAAACTTTTTACCGTCTGCCAATAGGTACACAGTGTGGTAAAGTTCGATCGAAACTATATTAAAAATATTCTTGTTCAAAAGTTGAGAGTGTCACTAAGGCGGCCTCGCGGAAGCTAGGTGTACTTAACAAGGTGAGAAGGTTTGCCCGAGTATCTGTGTCATCTTTACAAGACCCAGGTTCGCTCGTGCGTGGAGTACTGTTCTCATATTTGCGATGGAGCCGTGCAATATCTATTTGACGCTCTCGACCGGTTGCATCGACTAGCAAAGCGCATTATTGACAGTCCCAAAGCTACTGAGTCCCTTGACCCTCTGCAGATGCGTAGAGATATTGCCTCTAAGTCGACTGCCTTAGAGGCGATGTCTCTATAGAGGACTCTCTATCGCCTGTATCACGGAGAGTGTTTTGATAAGCTCTTTCAACTGGTCCCCTCTTCTCCCTTCCTCTACAGGACAACGCGTCTTGGAAGTTGCCGCTTCAGTGTTGTAGACATATGTTCTCGTACTCACTGCTTCGGTTCTTCGGTAAAAACCTGGAACTCACTACCAGCGCACGTGTTTCCCTCCCACTATGATCCCTGGTCCTTTAAGCGGAGCGTGAAGAAGCATCTTACTAGGCCGCCATAGTGCGGTCACCATGCTGCATTGACCTTATTCGCATTGAGGATGTGACCACTACTCCTGGATTCTGCTCATGCTTTCCATCAGGCAAAGCAGAGGCATTTTGGCAGCTAAAATATATAAAAAAAGGTGGGACAGTTTGTATACTAGGATTTAGAAAAGGTTTTTAATGCCTCAAAGGCTAGATTTTTTTTATTAAACGGTATAATGAGTAATAATGACTTATAGGAAAAATACAATCAATGGGCGATGTTATAAAATACAATACAAAAATAAGCCCTATATCTACTATACAACCTGTCATACTATACATACTATACTATGTTTTTAAAATTGATCAACAATTTAAAAAAAACCGTACGGCTACCGTTTAAATTTTTTTATTAAAAAATGTAGTCAAAAAAGTTATTTAACTCTGGCAACTGTAAAAAAGGTAATTAAAAAATTCAGTCAGGCTGAATTATTTGGTGATGTGAAACATATTGGTTGTTCAAAACTAGGACGCTTGAATGTGACTTCATTAACTACCGAACGAACGTACGAATGAATGAGTACCTGAGAGCATTGATTGAATCCTGGAGCACCAATTCGTACTATTGGGAAATATTTGAAAGTTTGATGAAATTCTATACGTTTCGTCACTAAAGGTCTTGCTCTTCACGCTTAAAAAGCTTTCTAAGCAGAATAACTGCTTCGTTATATAACAGTATATTTAAGTTATTTATTGAATTATTAATTAACACTTATTTAGATGGATTATTTTATTATTGCAAATATCAGTTACTGCTTGCTATAATTGAAATTTCTACATATTGAAGTTTTACTTTATACTACTTAAAATAATGAGATGTTCTTTTTCAGGACGATAGTCCTAGTTAAATAGACTGTGTTGTTTGTTAATGTTTCACTAAATCATAAAACTGTATAGGTACTTTTACTACAAAAAAGGCGTAAACAACTGTTGGTAAAAATATCGTTTTGTTTACTAAAAACGAAGCGAAAGTTTTAACCTTTACAAAGACAGTTTAAATACTGACAAAAAGTGACAATTTAGTGTACCCAATCGACTATCAAACTGTTTTTGACATAGGATTTATAGGGTCGGAAAAGTCAATATCCATTCACCACAAAGGATTCGCTATGAGGGTATTCAATTATTTAATTTAATCGGATATTGGTTTCATAATCGATTTACTTTCAAAGTACTAAATGTTTTTTATATCAAGTAGCAGAGCTCACTTTGTTATTTTTAACCGACTTCCAAAAAGGAGGAGGTTCTATGTTCCACTGTATGGATTTTTTTTTTTTTTTTTTTATGTATGTTATGTTACCCGATTACTCCGTCAGTTGTGGACCGATTTAAAAAAAAAAATTGTATTCCAAAGGGAATGCTTCCGAGGTGGTCCCATTGCCAGCATATCAGGATCTGATGATGGGATCCCAGGGAAATCGAGGGAAACTCTCATTTTTTATAGGCACATACTATGTTTTTCGTATATTTTCTGAAGTTACTTCAATCAGATTCAACAGAAGTCAAAGACTTCAAACAGATTCTAGGTACCTAGCACACATTATAATACTACTATTTAAATGAATAAAGAATTAGGTATAGGCAATTTATGAAGAACCAGTTTATTTTACGCTTTTAAGTGTTTTTTTGGCAGAGAGTTTTCGTTGGATGTTTTTTGGAAGTCGGTATTTTTTTTTATAAAAAGTTTTTATATTTTGTTTAAGAAATAAAAATGTATTAATTGTGTTCTATCATGAAATAAACGTCCCTCATACAATGTGTAGACGCAACCTACACACACACATTTCACTCACACACACTACCCACTCATGCAAACTGGTTTCCTATTATCAGTGATCTGGAGTCTACTATCAGCTTCGCTAAGGTATTATTTTTAAGTGGACTGTCTACTTTTTGTGCTTTTTTGTATTAATTCTAATTCATGTGTACTTCTTAATTGGCGTATTGTTCAAATATCACTATTGTAAAAATAATATTGTCAGCTGTGAAGGACCTTACATTAAATAAATAAATAAAATAAATAAATAAATATCTACAAGCTAATTATACGCTCAAAGTTTCTTAAAGTAATCCAATATGGATAACTGAAATTGCATTATTGTGTGGTTTGAGGACGTGTCAGTACCAACCTGTCTGGCTAGCGTGGTATAGTAGGTAATAACTATACATTTTCAGAATTTAATAAAACCCCCGACATAATAATCTGAGTTCCCTTTAAAAAGTAAAAAACACTTTATGCGCTTTCATTTGAGACCCCACTCGATGATATTTTTGCAGACATCGGTTACTCTTCCCCACTTTCACCCCCATAACTTTTAAACGACTCAACCGATTTTCATGAAACATATCTAAGAACACTCGCACGTAACTCACCTTTCACACAAAAAAAAACTGAATTGAAATCGCTTCATCCGTTCGCGAGCTACGGTGCCACAGACAGACAGACAGACACGTCAAACTTATAACACCCCTCTTTTTGCATCGGGGGTTAAAAACATCCTTTCTAAGGAGAGGCAGGCCTATTTTTAGTAGTGGAGTAAGATGAACCTCATCTTTATCTTTCTCAGTAGGTAAGTGTGGTGTGTGTTAAGAATAAAAGGTTTCAATAAATTACTAAGCAACAAGCTGGATGTTTTTTTTTACTTTTAATTGTTGCAACATTTCAATGTTACAGACTTTAATGTAGTCATAGCCCAGTTAGTTGCACTCGGTGATTAGAAACAATCACCGAGGGTAATCAACGACGGCGCGTTCAGTACCTGGATGGGTCACCGCTAGTTGCATGTTAGCATGAGCGCCTCTGTGATTCGGAGGTCATGTTAAGCAGTCGGTCCCGGTTGTTATCATACGACAACAGTCGTGAAGCTTAGTTGGAGGCCTTTGGGCGGCTTAAAAACATCTAACGGCAAGATTACGTAGCCACAATGTTGTCTTACCAGTCCCCAACCCGCACTCGGCCAGCGTGGGGATATATAGCCTCAACCCTCTCCTGAGAGAAGACCCGAGCCCAGCAGTGGGGCGTCATGGGTTGTAGTTGAAATATTACATAAAAAATTATCGTCACCACGAAAGGGATCACCAGTAACAAGTTTATATATTAACTAGTTGACCCCGCGAACTTCGTAACGCCATATTTACGTATCTGTCTCAGCTTCCCACAGGCAGTGTACCGTCGCGGACAAAAAAAAAACACTTTTCCCGTTATCTTTTATTTTATTTCTTTCTAGCAAAAAAGAATTAATGAAATCGGACTATGTGTTATTGAAATACAACTAAGTACATATTTCGACTTTCATCCCCTCTCTCCAGGAAACCATGCTGAATTTCAGGATAAAAAGTATCCTATGTCCTACCTCGTAGTATGAACTCAAATCATGCCAAGTTTCATTTGAATCAATTCAGTAGTTTCGGCGTGATGCGGGGCCAAGATACAGACAGACAGACAGACAGACGGACAGACAGACACAAAAATGAAAAAAATTACAGTTTTGGCTTCAGTATCGATTATAGGGAGCCCTCTAAAAAAATTTTCTAAATATCTTTAATGTACAGAATTGGACCTGTTACATTTTTATTATAAGTATATAAGTATAGATATCTATTTTAATATTATAAAGGCGAAAATTTGTAAGTATAGATGTATGGATGGATGGATGTTTGTTACTCTTTCACGCAAAACTACTGAACGGATTTGGATGAAACTTTACAGTAATATAGCTTATACATCAGAATAACACATAGGCTCCTATTTGCCACGATAACCGACATATACGCGGGCGGAGCCGCGGGCAACAACTAGTAGTTCATAAATATCTTATTTCTTAGCAATTCACCATAATATCTACATATTTTTTAGAAAAAATCGTAAGTTACAAGTAAATTTTATTACAAAACTATGCACCTCTCAAAAACCTCTCAATTAAAGCACTCTACTCTCTCAATTAAACTTATATGAAGGAGAGTGCTCAAGCTATTTATGTGTACAAGTATAAACAACTAGCTTTTACACGCGGATTCGCTCACGCAGACTTTCATCCCCTGATTTACCCCCTTAGGGGTGTAATTTCGAAAATTCCTTTCTTAGTGCTCACTTACGTTATATAAAGAACCTACATGCAAAATTTCAGGATTCTAGCTTCAGGGGTTTGGGCTGTGCGTTGACCTCTGGGTATGTCAGTCAGTCAGTCACCTTCCTCTTTTATATATTATATATGTAGATAATAATAGGTGTATGAAATTGGTATTCAATATAACCCAAATATGTATCTACCGAATATTTTCAAATAGCGTTTTATTTGTACTTTATGTTGTTGTTTTAGCGATTGCCTAATGTTTGCTTAGATTGGTTCTACCAAGGGGTTTTTATGAAAAGATAGTTATTATATTATTGTTGTTGTTCAATTCGTACATAGTTATTTCGTGAGGTATTTAGGATAGGAATAAATCTGTCTTTATAATCTGTTCTGTTGTAACCAACCCGAAATCTGAAAAGTATTTCATACACAAGTATCTATGATATATAATCGAGAATTATTGTCACGTCAAGAAGCTGACAACTAGAAGACTAGACAACTGACAGCTAGAAGGAGGATAGAAGTTGTGTGTCTCAGCTAGTATATTATTAAACATTATTATTATAGATTACGAACATCCCTAAAAATATAGGTAATCAATTACGTTATTATTATGCGACTTCGAAATACAACAACTCTCATCTGCAGGTTATTCTTCAGTAAAACCTTTTCGTTAAACTTCTAAAGAAAACACCTACAAGCTCTCAGATACATATTATTATAAACATTGAAAAAATAAACGTTTCTCATGTTTTTGTAAGGACCATAATTTTCAAATGATCCAATTTTGATTTGTTCTGATAATATTTATTAAGAACAGAGTATAAAACTTTGCTACGCTTTGTCTAACTTGCAAAAAGTTTGAAGTGAACTGAACGCCAAAATGTATTAAATAAAAAAGTTTTTATACCTTCAAATACGACTGTTTTGTTACGTTAAAATTTTACGTATGATATCAAGTCAACGTCTCATTTTGCTAGAAGTTTGAAACTCCATTAGAAAGACGACTGAATACATGTATAGTGGAACTGCAACAATAGATATCATTAGGTACCACAACCCTACAGCTACCTACAGAGTGTAAAGTAACTATATACCTTTTTATGACTGTAACTAAGAGTTACACTGAGAAAATAAAAGTTATGAAGATAGAAAAGAGCTTTAAGTAAAATGTGCTTTTAGTGTTCTTCAGTAGCTCTTTGTAATAAAAGTGACTCAAGCACACACTTTATATATCACAGCTTATCATCATTTGCAAGATTTTCTCCATTTCGTTTAGGATCGTTTTATTCTTATCAGTAGCCTGATGACCGAGCTTACTTAATAGTAAATGCAAGTAGTAGTCTACTACTACATACATACTCTCAAGAATATAAAAATGATTGGATTTTTTTTACGGGGGGGATTTTACAAACTTACTGAAAGGAATACACGGTGTCGTATGAGGTGACTGAGAGTGCAAACTAGGCAGGGCTAAAATTAGCAAACTATCGTATTGCGTAATTTGGATATTGTAGCTGTTAACTTACGCTTATTTAGCTTAATTAATATTATATCTCGCTTTATAATTCTTGAGACATAGCCCTGAAAACTCCAACAAGTATTAAATCACAAATGGGTTATAAATTAACTCTGGCATTTTATACTATTGCACTAGGATTCGAAACTTCAGACGTGAATAAGAAAAGTGATAATTATAAACTTAATATTAATTTATCCCTAATATTCATACTCCATAAACTATTATCATAATTTGGGCAGTAATTATGCCTGTCTGTATCTCTGTTTTCAAGCTTTCACAGCTAAACCGCGGCATCGATATCAATGAAATTTGGCATGACAATACTTTGATTGTTGTGGAAGGACATAAGCGACTTTTTACCGCGATAACCGACATACATGCGGGCGGAGCCGCGTGCAAAAGCTAGTTCTGAATAAATTAAAATTTTCTACCTCAATGAATAAAATTGCCTTTGAAAGCAACGATCATGGTATTACTTTTTTGTTGCGAATTCTAAAAGCGTGCGGTAAAAAAGCCTTAAAAGTCCCCAAGTTGGCCTGTTCGTATAGGTAAAGAAGATAGCGCCCAACAAGAAAGTTTTACGGTAGATATTATGTTAATCTGTTGAACACTTCGAAACTTCTACAAAGTATCCAGACGGATTAATGTTTTTGTTTTGTCTTATGCGGACATATGAACAGATAGCTTCGAATTTAGGTTGCTGACATCGTAAACCTCCTAACACAAACGATCAACATCACAGTTTTTTAAACAAAAATTGACTAGTAATGCGTTTTTTTATTCATTTCTCTTAGACGTTCACTGCTCGACCGCACCTTCATTAGGTTGTCAGACTACCTTGAGGCCTAGTTGGTAAAACATATTTTAAAATAATATGTTTTACTTATTAGTAGTAGCTTAGTTACTGTTACAGAAATTCAAAATAAAATTGCTTACATTTTAGAAGGTAACCAAACGCGGTAGTGATCCTGATAGGTTCGCCTGCATAGTTACACCCATCAGGAAAGCTCGAGTTGAATAGAGGACATAGTAGGCAGGAACGATCGCCACACACGCTTAGTTTCGCCTATAGATTTAACTGCACAGATATGCAAAATAACACACTTCATAGTTTTTCAGTTGCCTGAACAGTTGTGGAAACTTACTCAGTTGTACAACATAAAATCTCTGGTTTCTTACCTGTAAAATTCATCTGCAGAGGCAAATCTGTCAGGTAAATCCCACCGTGTATGTTACCTTACGACTTTAGAATGAAGAAAATATCAGAGTATAATAAGCTGTAAGCTGTAAATAGCTAGACGCAAAACATGTGCCTGTTTCTGAATAAATTGTTCTAACGGTTTACTTTGTAGTGGAGATTATAGTCGAGTCAAAACAAGACACAACGCTATCTAGTTCCAAGCTAATAATCGGAGTTTGTGTTACGGGTACTCTAGTACCTGTAGTTGTCTACAACTGATATAAACACATATATATTTTTTTGTAAATATCATATTGTACATAGAAAACACCCAAATTCCGAAGCAAATATTTGCAGATCATACAAACGTTTGATCCGACTCGGGAGTCGTACCCGAGACCTCAAGCACAGCAGTCGCATACGCTACCACTGTATTCTACAATGACATTCAAAAGGTATTTCATTCAAGAATTGTTCAAAGAGAATATTAAAAGATCTATACACAGCCGGGAACGTGTGTGACGTGAATACTCTTGAAACTATAACAACACTTATAGATTAGGGTTACCGTTTTACGTAACAGTGTCCTTGCGAATTTGAATAAGTACGAAAAAAGAATAAGTCTTTTATCTTTTTTTCTTTACTTATTTTTTATACATACTGAGGGATATTGAGTAGTATAAAGGAACCTTTGTACATGAACACATTGTGTACTGGATAGTACACTTTATTGTCAATATAAAAGATGTGGACATAATAAGCCACATGAAAATTTCATAGCCGTAACTATGGACGGAGTTTTTATGCTATATCTCCCGTAAATAAACTAATCTCCCCTCGTCGTTATACTTTACACGGATGTTTTAATATTATTGTTTATTATTATTATTATTATATATTTATATATGGATAAAGAGTGTATTTTACTTGACATTTGCTAAGCATATTTTTATTAAATTTTAACCGACTTCATTGATCTATGGTGTAATTCTAAGAGAAAAAAAAACAAGAAAAAACTAATATATATAATTGCAGACTGATGAGAATGTAAGTAGGTAGCTTCAACGCAAGAACTTACACGTAAAATAAAAATAAAACATGTCTCTCATGTATGCCTGAATTGATTAACAAAATCTACATTAATATGATTATAACTAGGACTAAAGTAATACAAGCTGATATACCTAATCTTTATTACCTGACTGCGAAAGAAGACGGGTTATGTTTTTCGAGTGTATCACTACATAGTATAAAACAAAGTCGTTTTTTCTGTCCCTATATCCCTTTGTGTGCTTAAATCTTTAAAAATACGCAACGGATTTTGATGTGGGTTTCTTTAATAGATAGAGTGATTCAAGAGGAAGGTTTTTATGTATAATAAATACATAATATAGTACGTAAATACTGTTAATTTTCGAGGTTTCTAATGTGATGTAGCAAATAAACACATTTTTTGCGCTTACATTGCAAACGCTGGTTGCACTCTACGAGATAGATCAAAATAATGTACTACAGTATTATACACCTTAAAAAGATCTACAAAAAAGTCCGCGACGGTATATGTCTATCTCTTAGGGATAACCCACAACAACCATTTTTTATTCCTTTCTTTTTACGAGAAATAATAGCTTATTTACGAAGCGATTTTAAGCAATACAGAATTAATCCTTATACAATTAAGTAAATTAAATACATTGTGCATTTAATATAGATCAAAATGGCCCTTTACAGTATCTAAGTTAAATGAATATATTCGAAGATATTACAGATTTAAAATGCACGAATGGTGTCGTCGGTGGGGGCATCTGAAATCCACCCGTGCAAAGCCGGGGCGGGTCGCTAGTGTATGTATATTTCTTTGGCACGCCCTAGAGCCTAAACGGCTTGTCGTATTTTTATGTGAGTGGTGTCAATAGATTCGTCTTAGTCGTGAGAGTCACACTGGTTACAACAAAAAAAAATTAAGGAGTTTTGGCGCCAAAAAGTAATTTAGTAAAAAAAAGTTTTCAAAATACATCGAGTGTATCAAAATAAAGAATTTTTAACGGTGATTACGAATATATATATATATATATATATATAACTTATATGCTTTATTTAAATAAAAATGTAAAGATGGCTGATGTTGACGCAGTCGTTTTTACTAATAAATAATTTTACTTGTTTTAACTCTTTTCTTTATAACGCACTTTTTTATCTTTACGTTATTTAAATGCGTCACATATTACCGTCATAATCAATTTCATTACACAAATAGAACTATCTATAGCACTATGTAAATCTAAAATAATTTTCAAACCGTTTGCAATAATATAGTCAGAAATACAAATGGTTTCGATTTCATAAATAAGTAACAATAAATAAACCACGATTCCTGTTTTCCCTAACCGATGCCCCTAAGTATCCGCATCTATTTGAACTACAAAAGCGTTCTTCCATTTTCACCCCACTGTGTCCATTCATTACATTTACTCTGTTCATCCCCTCTATCATCCTGACATGGTAACTGAGTCGAGAGAATCAGTAAAACTCGAAAACATTGGTTTTCGAACAATATTCGCAAAATAAACAAGATAAAGGCCCGTATTTTAAAAGGCGTCTCAAGTATCCGTTGAACTGTGATCAGCTGAAACTATTTTTAAGTTCAAAACAATCATAATAATAAATCAAATCTCAAGCGTTTTAAGTTCTACTCAGCTGAAACTAGTCTCAGTAACCGATCTCAACTCACAGTCTGTTCTCAATTACGTTTCTGCATTATCGATTTTATTGTTCCGATTCACGTATCAAATTAATTTAAACAAAATATATTTATCAAACATATTTTATATAATAGTGATTGATTATTAGTTTGTATATAATACACTATTCGCACTATCCAAGATACACTAGTATCAATGTAAACATAATAATAACAAGCAACTCGCCCTTAATTAAATATTATAAATATTACAATAAAAAGGTTAGATATTACCTATAACGGAATCAACTTGTTATCAATACTTGTCATGTTGAAGTGTCAAAGAATGTTTTGGTTTTTTTAAATACAATATCTACATAATATTATATTTTTGTCATAAACCAAAAGGTTGTGTGTCTTATTAATTAAAAGCAATGGCTAAATGTGTATTTTAAGTGTATTGAATATGATTTCATGTTAATTAAAGTGAATTGAAATATGTATGATAAGTAATTCTTTTGTAAATAAAGTAAGGTAAAGTAATTTTTTACATTACGTAATTATTTTACATATATTTTACGTATTTATTTTACAGAACGTATTTTTTACATTTAAAGTAAAAAACACGTTCATTTCCCCTAAAACGCTTTTAGGGGATTTTTTTTAGTGACTGTAGCCCACCTAGAAGAAACGAAGCAACCTAATAGGTATCGTAAATAAGGAAAGGCCAGACAAAGAGTCCACGTGGCTGAGCACCGATGATGTTTTCTATACAAATAAATAAAATTGGAGTGTCTGTTTGTAATATTGAATAACCGATTTAATGCATATATGTATACACGGCAGGTACATATACCAAAATAACATTTTAATATCTAATAAATAATATCCGTATAAAGGTTGTCTGTAAGAGATCCTAATTTTCACGTTTGTATATTGTTACTCTTTTTTTCTATTTGTTTATTTTTGTACAAAAAAATTCAACTTTGATTTACATCTTAAAAATTCGCATTTGTCTCAATTTTTCTTTTTAACTAATTCAGAAAGGTTTTTAACTAAAATATTATAAAGTTTTAGTAACGTATTTGTTTAGATAATTGCATTTTTTGCCGATTCCTCCGTAGAGACATTACTGAACTGAGGGCCCTATATTATGCCGCCATAAATCCATAATGTAGTATTCTACAGTTTTGGGATTTTCTTAAAACTTTTAAGAAATTCTTAACTTAATTCTAAAATAAAAAGCATTGACCTAGGGGCACTTTCTGAGATCTAGGCTATGCCATTATTTGCAAGCGTCTGAACTGAGGGCCCAAGTTATTTGATCATAACTGCTATATTTCACGTTTAAGAAATTTATGACCCATTGCTTTAGATTTTAACTATTTTTAACTAATTCCTATCTGAATTTTATACCGTTTCGCCTAAATTTAAAAAATGGGCACTCAGTCCAGATGCACACAAAATTGTGAGACCATTTCATATTTTTCTTTAATTTTAGTAAGTTTTTATGATGACCATTTTTGTGTCTATTTCTACGTATATTACGTACATTTATGATATTGTCGTTTAAGTCATGATAGTAAGTTTATAGAAATAAGTATTCAACAGTAGAGTTCCCTGATCGCGACCTTACTTATTCCGTACTATCTTATAACATCCTTGTGCTAAATATATTCCGAGTATATAAAAGTCCTTGTATTTTAGTGTAAGGATCCCTAAGGGCGCAAGGGATTTGTCAGTAGAGCCTTTATCTGATGTTCACTCTTTTAGCGAAGGTTCAGCAAAAATGTTTTTCATGTTACTGCCTGTCGTCACACTTGAATTTCGTATTATTTTCACTATTTCGAGGACAGCTCTATACTGATTGTGCAGGGCTTGCCAGATTTAGGGTTTGATACAAAGAAACATTAAATATTCTAAGACGGATATTCGTTACTTTAAAAGTATTTCAATATGTTTTTAAATTAATATAAAATTAATTAGATACTAGCTGTTGCCTGTGGCTCCGCCCGCGTGTATGTCTATTATCGCGGCAAATAGTAGCTTATGTGCTATTCTGATGTGTAAGCTGTATTACTGTAAAGTTTCATTCAAATCAGCTCAGTTTTTTGCCTGAAAGAGTAACAAACATCCATCCATACTTACAAACTTTCGCGTTTATAATATTAGTATAGATAATTATGATCCGAAAAAACCGGCACAGTGCCTGTCGAACAATGCCCAATATAGATTCGTATAAAGCTATCACAATTTACTATGCGAATCAATAGGAAAGTAAAATATAAAAAAAGACAAGGCGTTCTGTTATTTCATTTTATAAATGCATTGCATTAGCGGTTTCGCGGGCCGTAACACCATACTAGTCCGTCGGCTAATACTTGTAAACAAATAAAACTTACTTAGCCGTTATTGTTTTCGTTTTAAATTAATCATAATATACTACGATCGTGTTTTTTTCAGACGTCTAAATATTATCGTTTGGCTAGAAAAGGGGGATAAAAATACGAGAACGAAATGCACTTTAAGACTTAACACCTCACAAATAGACATATCAATCAGAATACTGTCTTCACAAACCTCTATTATTTTAAGAGGTCTATGATATGAAACCGCATACCATGGGATTGGTGAATATATAATAACTAGAGGCACTATAAAATATTACTATATTGACTGCCTCGGTGGCGCAGTGGTAGCGTAAGCGACTGCTGTTCTTGAAGTCTCAGGTGCGATTCCCGGGTCGGACCAAATGTTTGTATGATCTGCAAATATATGTTTCGGAGTTTGGGTGTTTTCTATGTATAATATGTATGTATTTACAAAAAAAAGTATATATGTAATTATATCAGTTGTCTAGTACCCATAATACAAGCTCTGCTTAGTTTGGTACTAGACGGCGTTGTGTGTTCGATGTCCGAAATATTTATTTATTAATTTCAACTTTATTCAACCACTTTATCGGCGGGATTAGTATGTATGTTCATGCGAAATTACAGGTTTATAGCACTTATAGACTGTGAGAAATAGCGTGAACGGACGGACGAAACTATAAATATTTAGTTTTTTGCCATTTTGCCTACGGAACCTTCAGGTATTTTTTACTTAGATCAGCTTTCTCGATCTCGTATTTTAACGTAATAGCGAAAATAAAATAAATATTACATCAAATAGGTACCTGTAATTCGAGTAATATCATATCATAGCGTAGATATTTTAACAATTGAATATATGTATATTTTTTGTTACATTGTTACTATTCTTACAAAAAATAGGATATGTTTTACGAAAATAAAAAAGATATATTTTCTGGCCTTTATGTTATTTAAGTAGTAACACAGTCAGTAGTCAGACCAGTCAGTAGATACGTAAGTAGATAGTTATTTCTTCAGTAAACTTGTTTTTTATAGTCTCTGTAACAATAAGTAGTATTTTTTTTGCTATTTAGGCATTTTTTTTCTATATTATACAATTTATATTTAAGAACAAAACTGTAGACACTGATTGAAGCCATTCTCGCTCGTTCAAACGCCGAAAACGTTCTCGCTCCAATCACTTTCAATAAGTTCCTAGAGAAACTTCAACAAACTGTCTTAACTAGAACTTGAACAGCTTTATTCTAAATTTCATAACAATCGATCGGTTTGTAAAGTATTTTGAAACATCTAACAATTTTGTATCACAAAATACTTAAAACATGAACGTATTTTTTTGCATTAGTTTAGATGTTATAATACTCATAATATGGTGACTCACACTATAGTGGCTTCTTGAGATACTTTAACACGCTACACTTAAAGGATTTGAGATCACAATGTGGAGGAAACACGTGCGCTGGTAGTGAGTTCCAGGTTTTGATTGCTCGACACGGGAAGTAAGAGTCGAACTATTTAGAACTCTAGTGAAGATATTTATAGCTATGCATGCCGACTGTGAGAAATCGGATCTAATGAGGTTTTCATGTTTTAGGTAACGAATTTTCGCTTCATATTCGACTTTTTACTATTTATTTTTATCAATATAAATGACGAATTATTAATAGTAAATCTCTACGTTTAAATTAATTGAAGAATTAATATATAAATGAACATTCGACTTGCGTTCAGTCACAGTCTTCACAAGTAATCTCATATCAGAGCTATGATACCCAATAACGTTCAATTAACACTCTTCAATACATACTCAATTAGTAACTCTCGTCGGTCTAGTGGTTGGCGTGTGCGACAGCTGATCATGAGGTCTCGAGTTCGATTCCCGGGTCGGGCCAAATGTTTGTATGATCTACAAATATTTGTTTCGGAGTTTGGGTGTTTTCTATGTACACACATCAAAAGTGTCTAGGGATCAACATATGTGTCTAGGGATCAACATATATTTTTCCAATAACTTTTCTCCTGATTGATATTAATTAAAATTTTCTTTAAGGATTCATCAAATAAAGTGTTTTCATTTGTCACAGTAACGATAAACCAAGTCACCTTTGCATTAATAAAGAAATTTGCCATTTTCCTAATAAAAGGATTTTTGACATTTGAACCACTAACATTAAAGTTCGAAAAAAAGACTGAAATAACAGTTTTCTTTAAAATTTTATTAGGTAACTTAAACAATTAATAATCCGTGTTTCTACCGCGAACACTAACACAAGAACATCGGTTTGGCATACTCAAAATGAGTTCATCCAAATCACGCTGTGGAATGGCCGCCCATGTTCGTTGCAACAACAAAAAAAGGTCTTCTTGCGACTGGATACCCTCCATATTCGGCAGAGCTCTTCTCTGTAGCATATCCCATGCATGCTCAATCGGGTTCAAGTCTGGCGACTGAGCAGGCCAGGGCCAAAGCCACATCTCAATCTCAAGAAATCCGCATAAAAATGCTTGATCCCTAGACACTTTTGATGTGTGTATAATATGTATGTATTTACAAAAAAAAGTATATGAGTATTTATATCAGTTGTCTAGTACCCATAACACAAGCTCTGCTTAGCTTGGGACTAGATGGCGCTGTGTAAAAAAATGTCAAATACCTAATGAAAATTTTCAGTTCTCCTTACATACCCATACACTCTTAACTCAACTCATTGACCACATAACTATAAAAGAAGTCGTATGTTTTTATTATCATCGTTCATTTGGAGGCTATTTACAGTTTCAAAAAACAAAATCTTTACAAAAGCTTTTCTTAGAAAGATTAACAATGAATACTTATGTTATTAAGAAATAAAATTTGTGTGTAGTATAGTGATTAATTTTTTAAACTACTGTATTATGTAGCTTAAAGTCTTAACAAAAGACATTCAGTCTCCCTTGCCATGGTGTATGTTGTACGCAGATGACATAGTGCTTATAGAAAAAGATGCCAAATCGCTCCAAAATAGCCTCGAAAAGTGGCAACTCGCGCTGGAAAGCAGAGGCCTCCGAATCAGCAGAAGTAAAACTGAATACATGGAGTGCGCATTCAATGGTAACACCAACAACTCCAACTCGATTCTCATCGACGGTAAACCGCTGCCAAAGGTATCCCAATTTAGGTATCTTGGTGCGATGCTGACAGCCGACGGAAACATTGAGACCGATGTTACTCATAGAATTGGCGTGGGATGGCAGAGGTGGCGATCTCTGTCGAGGGTTTTATGTGACACAAGAATGCCTATTAAAACGAAAGGCAAGATCTACAAAACCGCAGTCAGACCAGCCATGACATACGGTACCGAGTGCTGGGCTATAAAGAAGGTTCACGAACAGAAAATGCACGTAAACGAGATGAAGATGCTAAGATGGGCAGCAGGTGTGACTCGACTTGATAAAGTGCGAAACGAGCACATCAGAGGAAGTTTCCGGGTCGTGCCCATGGCAGAAAAACTCACCGAAGGCCGCCTGCGATGGTTCGGTCATGTCATGAGACGCCCTGAAGGCCATGTTGTGAAACAAGCCCTAGCGCTGCCAAATATAGGGAGGGGTAGAGGACGCCCACTAGCCACCTGGTGGTCCACGGTGGCCAAGGACTTGGAGCGTGCCCAAACAAATGTTTCGACAACCCAGGATAGATTGTCCTGGCGCCGCAGAACGAGGAGAGCCGACCCCAAATAATGGGAAAAGGCTAGGAAAAAGAAGAAGAAGTATTATGTAGCTGCATTGTTCCCGAGTACTATGCCTATGAATTAAATTCGTATTAGCAACTGCCTTGTTGGTCTAGCGGTTAGACTATGCGACTGCCGATCAAGAGATCTTGCCTTCGATTCCTGGGTTGGCCCAAAAGTGTTGTTGGGTTTTTCTAACATGAAATTCTTAATTAAACCACGGAATATTGCATTTTGGCTATCTTTCACAACAAGCTTTCGGTCTTGGGTCTCACGAACATCTACGGCAATCGTTATTGGGAAATCTGTACCCTCTAATGTTCTGACATCTAGTTCCACCTTCAAATTAAATTCACCCTCAAGGTTGCGACGCCCCGATACCAATCGCTTCGTGGAAAAACTGGAATTCAGGTAAAACCTTTGGAACAAGTAGTCGCCAAATAATCTTGGTAATAATAATGGCTATGGCTATGATACTTGTGGATTTTAGCGGGTGGAGCCGGATGACAGCTAGTCTTTCATAAGGAAACACTTAGATTACGTTACGGTGTTCTTAATCGGCAAACTGGACGAACTGGCATCCAATTTGCATAACGTGAATCAAAAGTTCCCTAAACTACGTCTTTTAGTTAGGTAAGTGTAGTTTAAGTCAACTACGATGCTGTAAATTTAGGGAATTAATTAAATAAAGACACGTTCTCAGATGTCGCCGATTGGTCTTGATTGGATTTTTGTGTCCTATTTATATGTGTACTAACTTTCAACTGTGGTTTTGCTAATTTATGTTGAAAATTTTTCTAAACATGAATCCTGGTTAGATCGATTTATCGCTCTCAAAACCCCCCATAACTACTATATTATTAAATTTTATACTAAATTTCATGAAAATTGTTGGTGCCGTTTCGGAGATTCAGATCTAAACTAATATTGTAAACGCGAAAGTTTGTAAGAATGGATGGATGGATGTTTGTTAGTCTTTCACGTAAAAACTACAGAACAGATTTGGATGAAACTTTACAGCTTATACATCAGAATAACACATATGCTACTATTTGCCGCGATAACCGACATACACGGGAGCAGAGCCGCGGGCAACAACCAGTAGAAAAATAAAGTGACGTCAACTTACCACAGCAAAATTTCCTCAAGTTTCCTTCATTCACTTAAGTATTCAGTACTTTGAAACTTATTTCTTCCGTCCTTTACGAAGTTTATTAGTCGCTGGCTACTATACCCTTGGCAAACAGTATGTGACTTTTAAGGCGGGCATACACGTTCAAGTATATTTCACGACGTGCGTGTCAGAGACAGACAGACAAAACAGTCTTGATTTTTTTTTAATGACAGAAATTGAACAGACAGCTAGATTGACGCTTAATGATAATATTATAAATGCGAAAGTTTGTTAGGAAAGATGTTTGTTACTCTCACGCAAAAACTACTGAACGTATTTGGATGAAACTTTACAGTAATATAGCTTATACATCAGAATAACACATAGACTACTATTTGCCTCGATAATATATAAGTTATATATAATAACTAGCTGTTGCCCGCGGCTCTGCCCGCGTGTATGTCGATTATCGCTGCAAATAGTAGTCTATGTGTTATTCTGATGTATAAGCTATATATATTACTGCAAAGTAAACTACAAACTTTCGCATTTATAATATTAGGAGGATAGGATATACAATAATTGCTCGTAATGAACGTTGTAACGTAAAAGTAGGAATGACATATTCCAACAAAACTAACGTATGTAACATACAAATATAAAGACGTACCTATACGAGTAGAAAATATTGAGGGTAGAAACGGTAGACAACTCTTTTGTACAAAACAATTTTATTATTTATTAACACTCGACGAGGCAATTGTGATTTCTGATACCGATACGGTAGATTGCTCCATCCTTTCATAAAGGGCCTTCGCCTCGGTGCCAAAATTAGGCGGAGAATTACACACGTGAATAAAACCAATAAACATGAATACAGCTTACGGATTTTTCTTTAAACATTTTTCATTTATTCTTTCTTAGATAGTCATATTTATTATAAATGGAGTTCTTTATTACATAATATAGAAACCCATGTACATAACCATAATTAAAAAAAACAATAACAATATTTACATACAAGGTTCAAAATACTCCACATCTTCGCCTATTGGTCTCGCCTATTGGTACAACCTGCCTCGTTGGTCTAGTGGTTGGCGTGTGCGACTGCTGATCATGAGGTCTCGGGTTCGATTCCCGGGTCGGACCAAATGTTTGTATGATCTACAAATATTTGTTTCGGAGTTTGGGTGTTTTCTATGTATAATATGTATGTATTTACAAAAAAAAAAGTATATAATATGTATTTATATCAGTTGCCTAGTACCCATAACACAAGCTCTGCTTAGCTTGGGACTAGATGGCGTTGTGTGTTAGGTGTTTGAAATATTTATTATTAGAGATGGGCCGATCATTACTTTTGCCGACTAGCCGACTAGCCGATTAGTCGGCCCTAAAAAGGCCGACTAGTCGGCCGACTAATCGGCCAAACCGATCGTGGTTACGGACATTTCCGTAACTCTTCGTTTACAGCTGATTCGCGCCCCAGTCGCAAACGCCGCCTGCGAACCTTGTTTCTTCATTTTTGCTTCTGTAAGGGTCGTAGTCGGAGGTGTGTTTTAGTGTAAAAAATATTTTTGTGTTAAGATATTATTATTATTATTGTTGATTGAAGTCAAGAGTTAAATGAAAAAGAAAATCACTTGTGCCGATGTTTTTTAAACAAGTGGACGATGTTTTTTGTTTTTTTTTTTATTTGAAAGCCTGCCAAAGTGATTCTGCTGAGCTTGATTTGATGAAAGCTTGAGTAGGATCCAACGCTCCAGCACCATACTCACTGCGAACGCAGACAATGCAGTGTAGCGTCCTATACTATGGCGGCCTAGTGAGATGCATTTTCTCACGCCGCCTACAGGACCCGGGATCATAGTGGAAGGGAAACACGTGCGCTGGTAGTACCAAACAGTTAAAAACTGCTCGGCACAGGAAGGCAGAACGGAACCGTTTAGTTCCAAAGCGTATTTCTACGACTCTGAAGCGGTGGCTTCTAATACCAGTACGTGTTGTCCTGTAGAAGATGGGAGAACGTGGGATTAGTTTGAAGACAGAATACTGTCCATGGTAAACACGCTAGAGGACTGTGACTGTCACAGAGGCGATATCTCTCCGCAAGTGCAAAGGCTCAAGGGACTCGGTGGCATCGGGACTGTTGATAATGCGGACTGCTGGCCGCTGCAACCGATCAAAAGCATCAAGCAAATTATGTGTGGATCCATCAAAAAGATGAGAACAGTCCTCCACGAACGAGCGAACCTGGGTCTTATAAAGAAGACAGATGCTCGGGCGCAAAGAACCGTCTTACCCTATTCAGTACGCGCAGTTTCCGCGAGGCCGCCTTAGTAATGCTCTCGATTTTTTTATGAATTTGCTGCCAAAATGACTCTGCCCTGCCTGATGTAAATCATGAGCAGAATCCAAAAGTGCTGGTCACAATCCTCAATGTAGGTAGTAGGTAGGTAATAAGGACAATGCAGAAGTGGATACACAGGACAGCGTGACCTGGTGAGATGCTTTTTCACGACCCGCTGAATGGACCCGGGATCGTAGTGGGAAGGAAACACGTGCGCTGGTAGTGAGTTCCAGGTTTTGACCGCTCAGCACAGGAAGGAAGAACCGAAGGGATGAGTGCGAGAACGTATGTCTACCACTCTGAAGCGGTGACTTCCGAGGTCGGCACGTGTTGTCCTATAGAGGAAGGGAGAGGAGAGGACCAGTTGGAAGAGCTCTTCAGAACACTCACCATGATAAAGGCAATAGAGGACTGCTATGGGGGCTATATCTCTTCGCAACTGCAGAGGCTCAGCTCAAGGGACTCGGTGGCATCGGGACTGTTGATAATGCGGACTGCTGGCCGCTGCAACCGATCAAAAGCATCAAGAAAATTATGTGTGGATCCATCAAAAAGATGAGAACAGTCCTCCACGAACGAGCGAACCTGGGTCTTATAAAGAAGACAGATGCTCGGGCGCAAAGAACCGTCTTACCCTATTCAGTACGCGCAGTTTCCGCGAGGCCGCCTTAGTAATGCTCTCGATTTTTTTTATGAATTTGCTGCCAAAATGACTCTGCCCTGCCTGATGGAAATCATGAGCAGAATCCAAAAGTGCTGGTCACAATCCTCAATGTAGGTAGTAGGTAGGTAATAAGGACAATGCAGAAGTGTGTGGACACACAGGACAGCGTGACCTGGTGAGATGCTTTTTCACGACCCGCTGAATGGACCCGGGATCGTAGTGGGAAGGAAACACGTGCACTGGTAGTGAGTTCCAGGTTTTGACCGCTCAGCACAGGAAGGAAGAACCGAAGGGATGAGTGCGAGAACGTATGTCTACCACTCTGAAGCGGTGACTTCCGACACCATGATACCAACCAATACCACCAACACTCACCATGATAAAGGCAATAGAGGACTGCCATGGGGGCTATATCTCTTCGCAACTGCAGAGGCTCAGCTCAAGGGACTCGGTGGCTTAGGGACGGTCGATAATGCGGATTGCTTGCCGCTGTAACCGGTCGAGAGCGTCAAACAGATACTGTGCGACACCATCGCAAAGATGAGAACAGTACTCCACACACGAGCGAACCTTCTTTTTTTTTTACGCGGGAATGCATTGTGCACCATACCCTCCGTGGGGGACACACACGAAGGGCGTGTGTGGGACTCGATGGTCTACCCAGTAAACCCCGCGGCGGCTTACCTCGGCAGTCGGGAGGAACTCCAGGAACGCATCAGCGGTTTCTGGAAACCCTCCTGCCGTATCTCATGACTGAGGTACATACCGGGGTAACCATAGTCACTCCCGGGGCGGGTCGCTGTTGCGCCTCCTACAGTTCTACACAGTAAGAGTCGGAACACCGATCCTCCTTAGACGACAATCCCCGGCCGCACCGGGGTGTCACCGGTCTCGGGCCGTTTGTAGCGGCCACATCTCTCAACGTCTTTCCAACGTTTTTCCTCAACGTCTGCCAGCTTGACTGCGAGTTGTCCAAAATATCGCCCATGGGCTGTGCTGTTGTCTGCCTAACAATTATCATGTTGCCATGGGCTAACATTTTGGGCTGAAGAAGAAACAGTGTGGGCGACAGTGACCTAATGCTGTTATGTGTAATCAATGTCAATGATTATTTCTCGTGGTGGAAAGGAAAAAAAGTGCAAACACTACAAGCAAACATTTTGCTTAATAAATGTCAGATATGTTTTTTATCAGCGAGTAATTTAAGAAACTGGTTACCAAAAGAAAGATTGCTTTGTTTTACATTTCAAAATGTCTAAAACCGATTATAAAATAAAAATTGTTGTGTATTATTGAGAAATACATACAAAGTAATAAGCCGAATAGTCGGCGCTTTTTGCCGACTAATCGTCGACTACGATTGTTGCCGGATAGTCGGCTTTACCGACTAGTCGTCGACTAGTCGGCACATCTCTATTTATTATTTATTTATTTATTTATTGGTAGCGTTCACAAAAGACTGGCAGCATTACCACGTTAAATGGCAATGCTGATTCTCTGTGCTAGAAAAAGGCCGTCCTTCTGGTCGCGAGAAGCGTTAATTGATCATTATTTATTATTATGTTAATTTTTTTTCTGTGATAATTTAAGTTAGATCTCAAAATATTATCTATGACATTATAATAATATGTAAGTTCAACTTATTTACCTAAATGAAGCTCTTGTCATAAATGACAATAAGGATCTATAAAAGTTCATTAAGACCCAGAAACAGTTTAAAGACGCTAATGCATGAGAGAGTCTGTTGAGATTTAGCGATATCCTCTTATGTACCTACTAGGCTGGATGCTATTACAGAGGGCGAATCAAGACAAATTTAAACGTTTTGTATTGCAAAACAGTAACAATAAATTTGAATGGCATTATCATAATAAAGTTCACAACAGGTGCGTTTTAACTTTCCCGGTATGGAGTTATCGACAAACAGCATGCCAAGGCATGACTAATCTTGTTTTCAACCGACTTCAAAAAGGAGGAGGTTCTCAATTCGACTGTTTTTTTTTTCATTTGTATTGTTTTATTACTATTTTTTTCATTTTAAAGAGACTTGCACACATTATACATAAAGTAAAAAAAGGTTGCTTATACCAGCCTCCGCATTATATGGTAAATCGATATATTCAATGTACTGATATATAAATAATAACAATTATATTTACTCCGTTTATTACCTAGTATATACATTTTTTTATAATTATATAAAAAACAAAGTATACAGTACTAAATAAAAGATCTATAAATTTCGAATATTGTATGCAAAAGGTACCTATTCCTAGCGAATAATATTAAATAAATATTTATATTTTTTTGGACATCTAACACACATCGCCATCTAGGCCCAAGCTCAGCAGAGCTTGCAGTATGGGTACTGGACAACTGATATAAATACATATATATATACTTTTTTTTGTAAATACATACATAGATACAAATATTTGCAGATCATACAAACATTTGGTCCGTCCCGGGCATCGAACCCGAGACCTCAAGCACAGCAGACGCATACGCTACCACTACGCCACCGAGGCAGTTTATATAAATACAAACAAGTGCAGGGTGAACTTAAACAATACACCACTTGAAACCACGTCGTACAAAGCGGTTTTGCTCAGTTTGTAAAGAGGCTCTGATTAAATGTGATTATTCTAATTGTGAATAATGCGAACAACTAACACTATTATAAACGCGAATACATATATTTAATTCCCATTTCATGCACTGTTTATTTATTTATTTAATGTCTTAAAACTTAGTACCATATGGTAAAAGGAAATTATTTTTAAAGGAACAGTAAAATACTTGCGTGAGTGAATCTGTCGCGACGCCGTCAAAGGGCTAAGAAATGTGTGATTTGATTGTAGCCTTTCAACTATTGTTTCCGACTTCAAGAAGCATGTGAACATGTGTATTGTGTATGTATGTGTTGAGCGGTATCTTGGCCATTTTTTATTTGAGAATTGTACCTATGATCGTTAATACATATTATAAAACTAAGTCCTCCGCCGCGTCTGTCTGTCTGTTCGCGATAAACTCAAAAGCTATTGCATGGATTTCAGTGCGGTTTCTACCAATAGATAGAACGATTCTTGAGGAAGGTTTTCGTATATAATTTGTAATTTTTTTGAGTATATTGGCTAAAATATAACGATATTTGTCGAAGACGTCGAAAAAAATTAATCCGCAAATCTTCTCGGGGTAACATAGACTATATTATATTTTCCGGAACGAGACCTTGCGAAGCCGGGGTGGGTTGCTTGTTCAGTATAAAGTAATGAAGGTTATTAATAAACTTGTAATACTTTAGTCATGATAGACTGTATTCTATCAAAACAGGAATAAACTAACTCGACATAAAAATTATGAAGTTTACGCGTCGCATAATTTTGAATACATTTTCAACAAACAAAGGGTGTTGGTTAATTTCCTTCCATACTATTATTATTGTGTTGTTAATAAAATAAATAGATGCGCTAGGTAGTTCAAATAATTAGTTTATTTGTATTTTGAAATATAAAATGATTATTATGTTTGAAATATTCAATTGGGTATTTTACGAGTACTTTTTTATTTTCATTTGATTAAATATGGTAAATTTATGAAACTTTGAGGCAGATTTAATTGTTAATCTTTTTGTGGTTAAAATATTTGTTTGTACAATATTCATTTTAAATGTGACTTTGTTGTTCATATAGTCAGTAATGTAACATTATAGAAATATAGTTAAACTAGCTTTTACACGCGGCTTCGCTCACGCAGACTTTCGTCCCCTGATTTACCCCCTTAAGGGTGGAATTTCAAAAATTCCTTTCTTAGTGCTCACTTACGTTATATAAAGAACCAACATGCAAAATATCAGGATACTAGCTTCAGCGGTTTGGGCTGTGCGTTGATCTCTGGGTATGTCAGTCAGTCACCTTCTTGTTTTATATGTATAGAATATGAAGAAAGAGAACACTATTACATCAGGGGTATGTAAAATCTGTATAAGTAAAACCATGTTTATATAAGTAAGACCTTTACAGGTTTGTGC
This sequence comes from Diaphora mendica, assembly GCA_949125395.1. Classification (NCBI taxonomy): domain Eukaryota; kingdom Metazoa; phylum Arthropoda; class Insecta; order Lepidoptera; family Erebidae; genus Diaphora; species Diaphora mendica. The sequence goes on along the minus strand of OX421312.1, from coordinate 5,614,830 downwards.
TCAAATAGATATATACTAATATATACTATAATATTTATAAACTGCAAACGTATCAATGCTCTTTCATTTCATCGAATACAAATAATAACTAGTTAGTACCTACGATAAACCCTCTATTCTTACTGTCCCATTACATTAAATTCTAAGTATTTTTTAAATAAGACAACTCCCGCATTAGAAATAAACATCCTGTGTGGCGGGGGACTTTACAAACATACAAGAAACGGACACAAAGAACATCCAGACTCGGGACAACAATTTGTGGATCACACAAAGTTTTTACCGCGTGGGATTTGAATACCCACGAAACTTGGCGTAGTAGCAAGAGGCGTGTGGCGACCGCTGAAACCACTAGGCCAACCGTGCAGTCGTATAAGTATATAAAGTACTAGCTGTTACACGCAACTTCGCTCACGCAGACTTTCTTCCCCTGATTTACCCTTATGAGTGGAATTTCAAAAAATCCTTTCTTAGTGCTCACTTACGTTGTATAAAGAACCTACATGCAAAATTTCAGGATTCTAGCTTCAGCGGTTTGGGCTGTGCTTTGATCTCTGGGTATGTCAGTCAGTCAGTCAGTCACCTTCCTCTTTTATATATATAGATATTGAGCAAGTGATTCTAAGGAATCGAACAAAAATCTATATAGAAAGCAATCTCTAAAATGCTTCGCTGTGATTAATCTAACGCCATATGGTAGACGCTTGAATCGCCAAAGTAAACCTATGAATATTAATATTCCAATGATATCTACAGACAAACAGAACTGCTCGTTTATCCAAAACATTGAAAGTAAACATAATAAAAAAGCACCCCGACAGCAAATCCGGCTGATATTTAGTTAGTTGTCAGTAACCAGTTTCACCAACGCCTATAGCTGTTATACTAATAGTTGTTGCCTTATGTTATCGTTTTACTGTACAAAGCAAGATTTTGGCATAATATAACAGTCACTGCATCCTGCGACTTTCTTCGTATAAATCAACATTCTGTGGCTTTACCTCTACCCCATAAAAGCAAAAATTTTAGATAATCACTTGAGAAGTTTGCTCATTATGCATAAAACACCCAGGCCAACGTAAATAGAGTTATTCATGCATACCAATTTCGGCACTGAGCAGAAATTGATCTCGCGACACCCGACGTAGTTGTCAATTGAGTGCATTTGACTGCTACTTTAAGTGTCCATGACGTGAAGCTACAGGGGACGACAAAATACATATTCACTTAACTTTGAATAAGTTGAAGTATATTTTGAGGAATAATAATAAATTTGAAAAAGGAATAAAAAAGTATTACTATTTCATACTTATTATGATTATTTTATGTCTTTTTAACCGACTTCCAAAAAGGAGGAGATTCTATGTTCCACTGTATGTATTTTTTTATCTGTTTTTTTTTTGGGAAATTCGTTCGTGACTCTTGATTTGCATGTTGCCCAATGATATTTTCAAACCATCATTGCATGTGACCATGTCAGTAATAACAAAAGAACGCCAACTATACGTCAAATAAAAATCAAATTGTTAGTTAGCTATAAATTTAAAATGTAAGGATTTTAGTGGAATTTACTGTAATCAATAACTGTAATCCAATACTGTAATTTCCTGAAAGTCTCTACCGTTACAGTCTTTATCCTAGTTTTCTTCGGGAGAATAGGTAGGCAAAGTTATTTCAGAATATCTAATAAAAAGCTATAAACATTCAATTTTATACATGCCAAACAAAAAAAAATATCATAGGTCAAAATAGCAGTAAAAGATGGAAATCTCTGTATGTCACTTTAATAAGATTTGTTTTGGCAAGTCACCGAACCACGCCACCTAAGCTCCTAACATATTCGAGGGTTATACTCATATAAAATGTACGCTGCTATAAAAGTCTATTTGCACATGGATCAGTGGAAATGTCAAATAAATTCAACATCACTTCTGTGGTAACGAATCTCAGTTACTTATAAAAGTTTATATAAAACACTTTGCTGAATTGTTGCACGGCTGAATCACCGCATTCAAAAATAAATAGAGAATAAAACTATTGAATAAAATAATGTCATGATGGTATGAGAAGTAAGTGCAATGTCACCGAATATTTAATCCTAAATATACAAAAAATTACAATAAATTCACGTTGTTTAAGTTCCACAATCAAAGCTTTATCGTGGATAGTCTGAGTAACTGAATAAAAAATTGTTTAACAATAAAAGAAATAACGGTACCACCGATTCTATGTAAAATATTCCAGTCACGAAATCTCTTTGCCATTTATGCAAATACTGACCCGAAGATGCAATGGTGCTAAATATCGATTTAATGACTAGTTCTCTTGATAATCAATATATTTTATTTATTTTTCCTGTGGGTAAATAGAAACGCTTTAAGTCAAATAAATGTAATCGTAAACAACATTTAAGATTACCGTTCTTTTTTTTTTTAAGAATTCACACAATTGCACGTTTGGCCTAGTGGTTTAACGGTCACCAGGCCGTTTCCTACTTCGCCAAGTGTCGTGGGTTCAAATCCCACGTAGGACAACACTTTGTGTGATCCACAAATTGTTGTTCTGAGTCTGGGTGTTCTTTGTGTCCTTTACATGTATGTTTGTAAAGTCCCCCGCGACACAGGATTTATTCCTAATGCGGGCGTTGTCTTTTTAAAAAAAGAAAAAAAAAAGATAATAGTTTACAGCATGTAACAGAGTAATTTGTGTCATTTATCAAGGTATTTTACTAATGCCATTTTGTTATAACAGGTACAGCACATTAGCATCCTGGTCCTAAAAAATAAAATGACAACAACTAAATTGAATTTTTTAGCAGCAAATCATGTGAATACATTCTATATGAGATAAAACTGGGCTAACCACACAATAGCTCTTACTCCGAGAAATGATTAGATTTTATAAAAGATGTAAGTAAAATAGAAATTCCAGCGTACCATACTGAAATTTCTACTTAAAGAAAATTGACCGACTTGGTAAATAACGTACCGGCCGATAAGTCTTGGACTCGGATATTAAATGAAGTTGAATAGTCTTTCAAAAGCTTATATCAAGACTTAGAAGAGACATCCTTCCACTGGTCTGTTCTATAGATCAATGGGTATTTCATTGTATACCAGATGTTGAAAATTTAATAAATAATATATTTAAAAAATCAGTAGTACGGTGGCGTTTTATGTAAAGATGAAACGAAAGATCTGAACATCGCAAAAGAAACCACAATTGAGTAATTAATTACTTAGCAAGCTATTGTCGCAGTATGTCTGAAATAGTATGTTGTGATTAATGTTAAATATCCTTGCTAACAGATAGGGAATGTTTGGAAGTTTGGCGATGATACTTCATCCTGCTTATGAAACTTAGCTCTTATTTTTGTAGCTGTGTAAAAATGGAGCACATTTTGTAAATAAGTCTGATAGTCATACAATGTATCCATAATAATACCTGGTATAAATCGAAAGTACCTCTGTTGCGGTTTCTCGACTTAACCACTGCACCGATTTTAATGAAAATACACGACAACACAAACGCTGTAATTTTACGTTGATTTTCTGTGCGCGGTAGTACCACTACCGGTCTACCTGGACCACTACCGGTCTACCTGGACCACTACCTGGTCGAGCCGGCCCGTTCGTGCTGAAATTAGCGTGGCTCTAATACCTTGCCGTTTCATGTTTTCGATTCTTATCCTAACATACTGAAATAGAGCACGTTAAAAAATTTAACTAGACCATATTAATAACCTCTATAAAACTTGTGACCAGATATCCTTAGGTTTTGTCACAAGTCAGTCACAGCGGGTTTTTCCGAAGAATAACTCCGATAGAAACCAACCAATTTTTCATTGTATTCAGTCTCTTACTAGTCTTGCTCCTAGCGTAGTTCTACAAATACATAACTGTTGGTTAAGCAAACTCCTGCATGCAAAACATGCAACTAACATAACTTATGCTTAGACTAACTTCTACACGATAAATGAAGTATTTGCACTAAATAATATATATTGTAGTACATTAAGAAGCCGATGGAACACACATTTTTGGCTTCACTACATTAAATAAACTTAGATAGTTTATTTGTAAACAGAATTAAAAAAAAAAACACCTTTAAAAATTACCTATTAATCCCATTATTTCCCGTTCGTTAATAATAATTTATTTATCACAGAATACAAAAGTTAAATAGTATGAATTGGTTTAAGTTTTGATAGAGTTTTTTTTAGAACATAGCTCAAAACCTCCCTCTCGCTATAAAACCTTGGTGGTTGTGCAATAACAAATACTTGAATATTACTCATAGTACAACGCATCAAAAGGCTCTATCCTACACACAGAACTGTGTACCTGTAATTTAGCCATTCATACGGCATTCATACATGTTTCACGCAGTAAATGGCAGCGGCGACCGTTATACTGTAATTTTGGTAATACACGATTAAATGCATTTTGGTATTCTGTGAGTCACAATAATTTAAGGTAAGTTTTACAAATACTGTAAAGATTTTGTTTATTTAGTGATTAACTAAGCCCCGCCGGTGTTATACGCGGTTGTTTTTGTACCTTTACCACCGCGGGTAACGCTACGGGGCTAAGCTAGTCTAAAAAGTAACATAAGTTACTCCTTATATCACCAGCCAATTGAGGTCCCGTTCAAATCGCTCCGGCCGATACAGAGATTAGTCGGAACAAACAGACAGAAAAAAATATCTTTTTTTATAAATAAGTGTCGTATAATCTATACTTAATATATAAAGCTGAAGAGTTTGTTTGTTTGTTTGAACGCCCTAATCTCAGGAACTACAGGTCTGATTTTAAAAATTCTTTCAGTGTTAGATAGCCCATTTATCGAGGAAGGCTATAGGCTAAATACCATCATGCTAAGACCAATAGAAGCGGCGCATCAATGAAGAATGTTACAAAAACGGGGAAAAAATATTACGCTACGGCCAATAGGAGACGTAAACGACGTTGCGTGGGTCAGCTAGTCTTTTTTTATATACATTGATTGAAATGCAGTTAATTTGAAATTACAAACAGATACTTGAATTGTATTTATTTTTATGGATTTTACTCTTTAATATACGTTCATCACAACATCATTTTTCTGCCTTCGTCTCAATTGTGTCTTGTGAATTATTCTAGAGAAGAAAAAACTTAATACGGTTGGCAAAAAACCGAGTGATCATTTTAGTGTATTTATTAATCCTACCTCCGAGTGAAAACGTCAGTAGTAACCATAGCCCATTCAGACCATTTACTGTTTGATATCTTGTAAGTCACAGAGCACTGAGCAAATATCAGTGTTCTAGGAAACCCTACCAAACGGAAATGCAATATCTTTCTTAGCCAATGACTTGATGTTGGAAACTAACGGGAGTTTCATCCGTAGCACAAAATGTAAGGAATGATTTCGCTTAATTTCATTCGTATGATTTATGTTGTTGTTAGAACAATGGTTCCTAATATTTGATTTGAAAAGTTTAGAAACTAAATTGTAAGCCCTATTTGTTCCTAACTGTAAATGAAGTTTAAATTACGTGAGTAGGTTGTTTGATGTTTGAATCCTATATTCTTATAAATAACTAGCTGATCCGGCAAACGTTGTATTGCCATAAAAAAATGGGGAATAAAAAAATGTTGGTCGATTCTCAGACCTACCCGACTGCACGTTTGGCCTAGTGGTTTAACGGTCACCACGCCGTTTCCTACTTCGCCAAGTGTTGTGGGTTCAAATCCCACGTAGGACAACACTTTGTGTGATCCACAAATTGTTGTTCTTAGTCTGGGTGTTCTTTGTGTCCGTTTCATGTATGTTTGTAAAGTCCCCCGCGACGCAGGATTTATTCCTAGTGCGGGAGTTGTCTTTTCAAAAAAAAAAATGCACACCAAATTTCATAAAAATCGGTCAAGCCGTTTCAGAGGAATATGGTAATTAACATTGTGACACGAGAATTTTATATATAAATAATTATACCAGCGTATTCAATTACAAACAACTTGATAATTTAAATGATTGATTTTATAACATGAAGGTGACTTTAAAAGAAACGCAAGTCCACGATACCGGTCTTCGAAGAATTGGCCTATGTATTGTAGTGAACATGCCGAATTAATAATGATGGTAATGTTATAATCAATGTTTGAGAAATAGGTCAAAAAAATGAATTAAAATGTTCTTTTACACATTTAGTTAAACTATAAGAATTATACTCAAATAACACATAGACAAATCACAAGTGGATAAGATCAAAATGATATTATTACGCAATATAAAAAAAAACGTTTATGGGATTCTGTGTCTTAACTGTTTATGCAAAGAGAAATTAATCCTATGCTCAACAGATCACAGGTAAAACTATTCCAATCCATTGCGCTTGACCTTCATTATATTACTTCTACTGATTCTAACTTTTAATCTCGATGCTAAACGTTCTAATACCAGAACGAGGAATCACATAGCCGTATGATAATTTAGAGTAATGAAGCAAACATAAAATTGTTAAGCTACCATTATAATATATGTAATATTGTCAATATTGAAAAGAAAACCTTAAAGAAAAAAAGATTGAGGATTCCTTGCGTTTGAAACATTTAATTTAACTTTTTTGAAATAATAACTTGGTGGATGGAATTAATTTTAAATAAATGTATTCTCGCAAGTGTATTCTCGCAGGTTTTCATTATATAATTATGTTATCATCTTAGCAAAAACAAGATGTTTATCTTGTACATAATGGTTCATTTAGGAACTGAAACACATCTGGGGACCAACATATTACAGGGATAGCTTAGGAAAAATGAATAGGACCTGAGGGACCACTGTCTGCTTTAAGTAAGCCAAGTAAAGAACGAATCGTACTTCTATCGCAGCGAATTTAATGAAAGATAAATAAAAATGTTACGTTTTAACCCAAAGAGCAAGTAAAAATTCACACTTAAATTGTTCACTTGTAGTATCTATCCTCCATTATCCGTTGTTCGCAGCCCTTTAAGTTTATCGTATGTTTAACAAGTAGACAGATTCCGGGCAGACTTCTCGTATGTCTCTCACATACGAGAAGTCTGCCCGGACTCTGTCTTACTTCGAAAGTTAGCAACTACCTACAGAACACCTGTCGTAACATCCTAATAATGTTTGTCATTAAATAAGGTGGTCCAAGCTCTTTCATAAATAAATTATGTAGATAGGCATTTTCAGTGTGGTGTAGGTCACACTATTGACATTTTGGTAATTAATAAACGTTGATAGTCACTTATTAACTGCCTCGTTGGTCTAGCGGTTAACGTATGAGACTGCCGATAAAGAGGTCTCGGGTTCGAATCTCGGGTCGGGTCGAGTTTTTCTGATTATAGAAATTCTTAATAACAGCTCGGAGTTTGGAAGATGGGGTCTAAACCCCCGTGCCTCGGAGAGCACGTAAAGCTGTCGGTCCCGCGCCTTATCTCTCCCCGATCGTGTCGGTCAACCGTCCCATCAGATTATGAGAGAGAGGGAACAGAGAGTGCACCTGTGTCTGCGCACACACTTGTGCACGATAATATCTCCTGCGTAGTTGGCTGGTCTCTTTTGAGATTGGCCGCCGAGGCTGTAATCGGCTAGGAGAACATTATTAACTACATATAGCAACTGAAGGAGAAAGTAGGAGATGTGGCCTATCAAGAAGTTGAACAAATAGCAGACAACAGAGGGGAGTGGCGAATGCTCCACTGACAAGGGCGTGGCTCTTAAATTGAGAGAGAAAATCACTTATTGTCGAGATTTCGTGTACGTGGTCATCACAGGTATATAATTCCAGAAATATAAGCCCATCCAGTTTAATTTTATTTTAAACTAACACACCTATTGTTATGATGACTTTCATGTAAAAATATTCATAGAGTACAATATATTTCATTTACCAAAAAGAACAGATCATTATTGAGTCCAAACACCGAGATAAGAAGGTCAACATTTTCAATTTGGGTTGGGTAACTTTAGTAATTTCTTGTACTATCGGGGAGCTATCACGGGCCGGATATGGCCTCACAGGGTGACCAGCCGGACACGCGCTCCGAGATTAAACTGGAAATGCTTGGGTCGATTTGTTAGTACGATCAGCAACAGTCAATGATTATTACGATTCAATCGAAGAAAAGGTATCATGCATAGATTGCTAAGAGAGATGGTGGAAAATTACAAGGTGTTCCCTGTGTTCCCTGTACCAGGATACATCTTAGGTACAATATACAAAATGAATGTATTAAAATGAAAGGAACTTAAATGACAAAAAAAAGACAGCACTCGTGCTGTCGTGTTTCGTTGGTGAGTGCGAGACCGGAGGCCCAAATAGTCTAGTCAACAAGTTCCATACTTGTTGACTAGACTAAAAGATGCAGCAGCATCACTTGGCCGCCTTGGTGTGGGTCAACCATACTGCATTGTCTGCATTCGCAGTGAGTATGGTGACCACCACTCTTGCTTGCCTGCCTGCTTATGCTTTACATCAGGCAGAGTAGAGTCATTTTGACCGACATTTAAAAGTTTAAATCAGTTATTCTCTACTACTTAGACTACAGTTCAACACATGGATTATTCCATGTTACTAGCTTGCAATGAGCTAATAATAGCTAGAGGCCTGCATAAGTAACTCAACTGGGCTGTCGTAGTTTGCTTTGGATCAATATCTTAGTCAGTTGCCTGACAGACACAAATACCCAAAAGTTTTAAATCATTTAATGAGTGGGCTGGGCGAATGGTCGTAAAATAAAAAAACGGTAATTCGCCTAGCACACTTATTTAATAATTAATAAACTTTTTTTTTTGTTTTGCTATGTAGTATTCTGCATCAAAAGATAATGAATATCAAAAAATAAGAGTAGTACTGTAGTAAAAAACTTAGGATTCGCGGCACATGGACATCGAATTCAACAATAAAGTAATAATGATTTTTACCACATAGTACAATGTATACACTCAACCTATGACAGTCAATAAACATAAAACACATTTTAATTTTTATTTATGAATTAAGTAAGAAAAACATAAATTGGTTTCTAACAAAGTATAACACACTATATAAACCTGGACATATTTTTAGAATGTTTGTCGTATACAGAAGGATCGAATATATAAGGTAGCCACTCAAGTCTGTAGTAACATAGTACTAAATTAATAATTAATTGACAACACACAGCATCTGATTAAAACTTTGCTCAGATATCGCACAGTAAACGACCTGTATTACTGCAGACACTATTACTAACCAACCATAAATTTAAAACCTACTCTCGGAATAAACTTAGATAGAATTAGTTTAATTGGACGCTCATAAAATCAACCTTAATTAAGTTCTAGTAATTAGAAATGAAGTTATTAAGAAAACATAACTAATAAAGCTTTTTTGTTTATCATTTCATTTATTCGGTCAACGGAAGAGGAACGGTGTAATATTATTCCTCTAATCCATACTTATATTATAAATGCGAAAGTAACTCTGTCTGTCTGTCTCTCTGTCTGTCTGTCTTGCTTTCACAGCCAAACCGCTACACCGATTTCAATGAAATTTGGTACACAGATAGTCTACAGCCTGAGAAAGGACATAGGCTACTTTTTAATGCGAAAAAAGGGGATGGAAGGTTGTTCTGGGGGTTCACTCGTCACACGCCTGCGCGTTACCTACGCCGGGCGTCGTGACAACGAATAAACAAGGCTGTCACAATCATAAAAAAAATTTCACTTTTTCAATGAAGACTTAAATATTACGTATATATTCGTCAATCTGATTTGTATGTTCATTATATTAATAGAAATAAATAAGCCAAATTACTATACCTACAGCGTTTCTTAACTTCAAAATTCTCTACAGAAGTATTGTCATTATAAGCTAGCTGTTAGCAAGGTGGATACCACAAAGCAAGTGTTTTTTTAACTAGGTATACCTACACACGTTACAAGTCCACCTACAAAGTTTTACTTAACATGTACACTATCTGCCGGACAAATTTTATTTTTATCTCAAGTAGCTTACTAAATTTCATGATTGGAAAATTAGTAGTCGAATGTCTCCTTTTTAGGGTTCCGTGCCAAAGGCAAAAAACGGAACCCTTATAGATTCGCCATGTCTGTCTGTCAGTCTGTTTGTCCGTCCGTATGTCACAGCCACTTTTTTCCGAAACTATAAGAACTATAATGTTGAAACTTGGTAAGTAAATGTATTCCGTGAACCGCATTAAGATTTTCACACAAAAATAGAAAAAAAACAATAAATTTTGGGGGGTCCCCATACTTAGAACCGAAACTCAAAAATGTTTTTTTCATCAACCCCATACGTGTGGGGGGGGGGGTATCTATGGATAGGTCTTCAAAAATTAAATTGGGGTTTCTAATACATTTTTTTTCTAAACAAAAAAAATATTAGAAACCCCAATATAGTTGGCGCGCGAGACACTTCCAAAGTGGTAAAATGTGTGTGTCCCCCTGTAACTTGTAAAATAAGAGAATGATAAAACTAAAAAAAATAGATGATGTACATTACCATGCAAACATCCACGGAAAATTGGTTACACCAAAAAACAAAATACTATTGACAGGAACAATCAACATGTTCAGTTAAGAAGCAAACCGCAGTATAAAACAAACTTGAAATCGTACTTAATTCTCTTAAGCCATGTAATTTATTGCCGATATAGGAAACTCTTACTTACGTTAGGTTTAATAAAATTTATTGTCACCGGGTGCGTGCCATTTTAATGATGTATTCATTTAATTACACCAACAAGACACATAAACAGACCAACCAAAAACCCCTTTAAAAAAAAACTATTATTCCATGTGTGTCAAAGTATTTAACGCGTTGTCAGAAGATATTAGGGTTCTACCTTTATATAGATTCAAGAAACAGTTAAATCGTGGTTTATACGAGTTTATTCGTTGAATGAATTGTATGATAGGGGTTAATTGACTGTTATTTTTATGTAACTTATATTTGACATGTTGAATTATTTTTAATTTATAGACAATTTGCAATTATAATTTATCTTCACTTATAGACTAGTAACTTTAGTAATTTGACTTTTTTATATAACTTAAAATGATAAGTATACATTTTTGCATGTCAGTTTGAATAAATGTTACAACTAAATGTTTTTTTAACGACAAATTTAAATGTACAAAATTTAATGACAAATAAATTATTTTTATCTATTATATAATTACTTAATATCACTGTTGTGTCACACATTACGTGGCTCTGTTACCATGGGGCAAATTTTCATTCAGAATAATAATTAAATGATAAATATGATGATTTTTCGGTTTTTGGATAATAAATAGAAAGAAATTCCAAAAAGTCATAAAATGTTTTTAATTTGGTATTAATTAAATGAAATATATCAGGAAAGATTCAAGAGTTTCAGACTAAGACTGACACTTATTTGGGTTCTGGAATATTCAATGTTCAAGTTCCTACTTGATGACATTTTTGTTTGTAACTACATGATACACAGGTTACACAGTCATCCCCCCTAGTTGAACTTGGTTGTATGGTCCATTTCTAATGAGCATACTATAATGTAAAACCTACTTCAATAAATACGCCAATAAAAGCAAGTAGGTATTAAACAAACAGTTCCAGCGAGCGTTAAAATTTTACTTATTAAAGCAATGATATACACAGAAAAACACACAGACAACTTTAAATGAAAATATTCAAGAAAATACGTTTGTAGAAAGCTACCCCTCCCCCCTGCTCCCGCCCGATTGTGTCAAACAAGAACAGTAGATACAAAAATGTTATACAGTACAGTCGTAGTAGTTACAGTAGTACATACAAAAATATTGAATACGTCGAATTCAAAAACCCATTTCAAAATATTGTATAATATATAATTTACATTTTTGTGTTAATTTGATTTAAATTTATTTACGGTAAATTTGTTTATGTTAATCTTCAAGGATAACAATAGGGGATGGTGTTGCGGTTTCACCCCACAAACGTTTTGCACAAGCGACGTCGAAACGAAACACAATGTACAAATGTAGGTTAGCGGCGCGGCGTGTTTATCACGCATTTAAGCAAATAAGAGCAGTAAAGTATGTCTAGATTTGAGTGCATTAGTAAATAAAATCTTGTGGAATGAGGTTCTAGAGATAACCTTTCTAAAATCACCTTTAAGAGTAATGATAATAATAAAATAAAAAATTTAAAAACCCCGACAAAAAACGTACACAATCTTCCATACCTCACTTTCCACTAACACTAAACTGGCAACTAACAATTTCCTCGCCACATTTCCAGATCCTCATATGGTTATAAACCGTGTACCATTAGATATAGGGTTCATATTTAGGGTGCTACAGTAGACTGTAGGACCCTACAATATGAACTTATATTTCCTTAAAATGCTGTATAATACATATTTATCTCTGTAATAGATAATTACTAACATAGTTCATATTAGTGGTTGCCCGCGGCTCCGCCCGCGTATATGTCGGTTATCGCGGCAAATAGTAGCCTATGTCTTATATACGCGGTACACACTACAACGATTTAACGTAGCGATTTAACTGTGCAGTTCGTTAGTGCAGTTTTATCACTAGTGTGGACGGAAATTGGCTCAGATTTTTTGGTTGGTGCAAACGTTCGGAGGCATGAGCAAAAGTTATTCGATAAATCGTCGTCGATTTAACTGCACAGTTCGTCTGTGCAGTTATCGGTAGCGTGTGGACGGAAGTCGGTCCAATCGCTCAGTTCGTTCACAAATCTTGCTGTAGGCGGACGCGGTCGAGCACATCAGTCAACTCATTTAGACTGCCTCGGTGGCGCAGCGGTAGCATAGGCGACTGCTGTGCTTGGGGTCTCGGGTTCGATTCCCGGGTCGGGCCAAATGTTTGTATGATCTGCAAATATTTGTTTCGGAGTTTGGGTGTTTTCTATGTACAATATGTATGTATTTACAAAAAAAAGTATATATGTATTTGTATCAGTTATCTAGTAACCCATAATATAAGCTCTGCTTAGTTTGGAACTAGATGGCGTTGTGTGTTAGATGTCCGAAATATTTATTTATTTATTATTTATTTGATAAAATTATGTGAGACTAGCTGAACCCCGCGGTATTAACCGCGGTCATTGTCGTACCGCTGGTAACGCCGCGGGGCGAAGTAAGTCTAAGATAAGTAAGTTAGCCTAAGTTACTCGTTATATCATCAGCTACCTATCAGTGGAAGTCCCATCAAAATCGGTCCAGCCGTTCCACAGATTTGCTGGAACTAACAGACAGACCGACAGACAGACAAAAATTGTAAACAATGTTATTTTGGTATAATGTACCTTATATACATACATATGCATTTAGCAAAAAGCGGTTATTTTAATATTACAAACAGACACTCCAATTTTATTTATTTGTATGTTATAGAAGTATGACTTCCTTTTAAGAAGCCACTCCTTACTTACACCACACACTATGTGATTCTATACTATTTACTGTAAATATATACATATCATACACACATACACAAATATATGCAGATCATACAAACATTTGGTCCGACCCGGGAATCGAACCCGAGACCTCAAGCAGAGCAGTCGCATACGCTACCACTGCACCACCGAGGCAGTCAATTTAAGCCATGTTATCGCAAGCGCGTCATCGTGTTCCATCGCGGACGACATGTTTATAGTCTGAGCTTCTGCAGAGAACTGACGATTGATGCAGATATCGTTGACGTATGGACGCTCTATGGACGTACGATAACTGTACAGTCGAACTGTGCAGTCACATCGCTACGATTAATCGTTGTAGTGTGTACCGCATATCATTCTGATGTATAAGCTATATTACTGTAAAGTTTCATACAAATCCGTTCAGTAGTTTTTTCGTGAAAGTGTAACAAACATCCATCCATACTTACAAACTTTCACGTTTATAATATTAGTATAGATATAGATTACGTCGCATAGGCGTTAATTAGAGTGATTAAACTTTAACAAAATTAAATGTTTTCTCTTTCATAAAAAAATTCCACAATGGTTTTGTTATGTAGGTAATTTTTCCTACATAACAAAACCATTGAGGAATTTTTTTGTTTCTTAAAATCCAATAATAACCTCCTACAGGCCTCAGCGAAAAGAAAAAGAAGCACTTTAAATTAATTATATCAGAAGTATCTGATTACGATCCTTGAATTATGATTTCAACATAAAAAAGCTCTTTTATAGTTGCCATGGATACTCTCTCTACAAATTTAAGCGCCTGGACACAAAACATTTACGTCAAATAATTTGTGTAACCGGAAGAGTTTTTAATGTGCAAAAGTATTCCAGATTAAATTTCGAAATAAAGTTTATTTCAGATATTAATTCAAATTAATTAAAATTTAGGATAGAAACTAAATAGTATAAAAAAATAAAGCTTTTTCATAACTAAGTAACTCTACCTATGATATTTGTCTGTAGATTTAAGTTTTGAATGGTTAAGTATTAATTTATCTCAGAGTTTCTGCAAAAATTGCTGTTTATCTTTTCGAAAAAATATAACTATAATAATAGTAACTATAATAATAAATAGTATAAGTATTTTGGACATCTAACACACAACGCCATCTAGTCCCAAGCTAAGCAGAGCTTGTGTTATGGGTACTAGACAACTGATACAACTACATATATACTTTTTTTGTAAATACATACATATTATACATAGAAAACACCCAAACTCCGAAAAAAATATTTGTAGATCATACAAACATTTGGTCCGACCCGGGAATCGAACCCGAGACCTCATGATCAGCAGTCGCACACGCCAACCGCGAGACCAACGAGGCAGTCAACTATGATCTTTTATTGTATGTATAATACTGAATACTCACTGGTTAAAAATCCAAAGGCTGGTAGAATCATATGACTGTAATTACTGATACGTACCTGTAACAAAAGATTGATATCTTTACAAAAGTATGTACTAAACTCTATGCACATTTTCAATCTTTTTTCCATCTCTACAAATAAACTCTTATATTTTCTTTTCTGTGACTATCAAAAGCCTTTTTTCTTTGTTAAAAGTTCTTTCACTGCACCTAAACTTCTTGTTATATAGTAGTGAAAAGCTCTTCAGACGATTTGTCCTCTTTGAAACGTACCTAGTCGTTGTAAAGAGGACAAATCGTTTGAAACAGAAACTTACATGAAAAGTGGGACTAGATTTTAATGCTTCATTTTTAGGGTTCCGTAGCCAAATGGCAAAAAACGGACCCCTAATGGATTCTTCATGTCTATCTGTCTGTCCGTCCGTGTGTCACAGCCACTTTTTCTCGAAACTATAACAACTATTATACTGTTGAAACTTGGTAAGTAGATGTATTCTGTGAACCGCATTAAGATTTTCACACAAAAAAAGAAAAGAAAACAATGAATTTTGGGGGTTCCCCATACTTAGAACTAAAACTCAAAAATTATTTTCATCAAACCCTTATGTTTCTCTATGGATAGGTCTTCAAAAATGATATTGAGGTTTCTAATTATTTATTTTAAACTGAATAGTTTGCGCGAGAGACACTTCCAAAGTGGTAAAATGTGTCCCTGTAACTTCTAAAATAAGAGAATGATAAAACTAAAAAAATATATGATGTACATTGCCATGCAAACTTCCACTGAAAATTGGTTGAAACGAGATCAGGTAAGTAGTTTTTTTTAATACATCGTAAATCGTAAACCGCAATTTACCTTTTAAAAAAATACACTATTATTAAAATATCGATCAAAGTTCCAACGAACTTCAAGAACTTTTATATTATGTTACTTGCTGCTACGGAACCCTTCATGGGCGAGTCCGACTCGCACTTGGCCGCTTTTATTTATTATAAAATTCTTTTCAATGTGTGGGTTTGAATGTCAGTAATTGTCACTGCTACTATTTGTGTGAACTGTCTGTCGTTTGATATGATAACTATTAAACAAATTACGAGTGTCTAGACGAAATAAGCTTATAAAGTCAACAGCCCGAGGCTCATGTCAGATTTTGAATAAATTTTGCATTTACAACAACAAGTGAGCTCTAGTTTACATTTTAGAAAATAGGCCCAAATAGTCTAGTCAACAAGTTCCATACTTGTTGACTAGACTAAAAGATGCAGGAGCATCACTAGGCCGCCATGGTGTGGGTCACCATGCTGCATTGTCTGTATTCGCAATGAGTATGGTGACCACCACTCTTGGATTCTGCTTATGCTTTCCATCAGGCAAAGTAGAGATATTTTGGCAGGCCATACATAAAAAAAAAATGGCTGATCAATGCCTTATTTTCAAGTTTTGTCATGATTATGTTCATCATGACAAAACTTGAGATCAATTAGTGCAGGATTTTTATATTTTTGTAACATACTCAAACCAACAGAATACTTTTAAGTAAATGACTTAACAATTTAGTTAAAAAGTTGAAATTTTACAATAAAAAAGAACAGCTCTTCGGTAGATCACACAATTACCAAATCAGAAGATTTTTATTTCAATATGTCAGAACATGTAAAAGATGAGGAAGGACAGAGGTTTAGATATTGTACGACATTAAATAGTATTTTTGGAGCATGTTTTTCTGTTTTTATTATTAAACGTCCTACGCGACAGAAGTTTCATCCCCATCATCTAGATGGTTGGCAGTCCACAACTGTGCGCTTTTCCAGGAACTTTCTGCCTCGCACAACAAAACTGTGGAATGAACTGTCGCCGGCGGTATTCCCGGACCAATACGACCTTCAAACCTTCAAGAAAAGAGCGTACTCCTTCTTAAAAGGCCGGCAACGCACTTGTGATTCCTCTGGTGTTGCGGGTGTCCATGGGCGGCGGTAATCGCTTACCATCAGGCGATACGTCTGCTCGTTTGCCCCCTATATCATAAAAAACGTCGTTATACAAACAGTTATATGAAATTCGTTTTAAAACAAAAATAGTTTCTTTAAGTTAGATGCACCTTTTTTGTCTGTCCGTAAATCCCCCCGGATACTAAGACACCACCAGATAGATATACAGGGTTACTGGTTAAGTCGACCTATTCCCGTTAAGGGCGTGCAGTTTACACCGTTTCTGACTAATTTCACTACGAAACACCCTATCTTAAATCTAATCGTTTTTGAGATATTTGAGTTTAACTGTTTTTCATAAAAAATCCCGATTTTCGACTGTCAGCTTAGATATTTTGAAATGTGTAATGGTTTGTACTCACATTCGGTATTACTCGATAGTTTTACTCTAAGACGAGTAAAAATTAACGTGTGGGCCGCAAAACTTACAACTCGAAGGCTCGCATAGAGCCGGCTCGATAGAATTAAATAAAAGTAATTTCCTTCGAACTTACTCGAAGCGAGCCATCGAGCTTGACTCAAACGTGTGGCCGTGACCGCGAGTCGCGCGAGTCGAGCTTCAGTCCGCCGTTGACGATTAACGTAAAAACTGTTGTAGAAACTATTTTTAGCTTATTCAGACATCCTTAAATAATTGTTATAACCTTTGGGACAAACTTGCTAAATGTAGCCACCGTCTCCTGTTTGATCTCATTGTTGAACAGACATCATTTGGCTCGAACGGTTCGCTGGATACTGAACGGCGAGCCAAAATATGCGTCACTCGATCGATCAATGCTGAATGTGTGGACGAAAGCCCGTGCCGTGGTTCTTACTAGACATGTTTGCTCGATCGAGTAAAACCGTATGTAAGTACTTAGCATAAGTCTTATTATTACTATTATTTGATTTTTACATGTAAAATAAAATGCTTTATGAGCCTAATTACCTGATACTTTGCAGCGGCCTACCTTTACAGTCGGAAGGAACTCCAGCCACGCATCGGCGGCTTCTGGAGTCCTCCCTCACTCATTTGTAACAGTAGTCCTTCTTATATTCTTAGTAATGAGTGTTTTATATATAATATTTAATTATGTATTTACAAAAAAAATATATAAATAAGTTGATACAAATATTCGGACATGTAACACACAACGCCATCTAGTCCCAAGCTAAGCAGAGCTTGTATTATGGGTAAATATTAGAAAAGGGATATAAATACATATAAACATATAATACATTTTTTTGTATATACATACATACTTATACTTATTATACATAGAAAACACCCAACATCAAGCAAAACCGATCACGAATGTTTTGATATAAATTGAACTTTGTGTAAGATTGCTTTTTATATCGACCTATAGAGGGTTCAAGAAATAAAGGAACACAATCGAATAAAACAAGACGATGGTAAAATAACAATAGGCATGATATTCACGAGACTGAAAAAAGATCACGTTTCACTTAATATTGACTCTTCGTTATTCAAATACAGTAGGTTACCCAGATATTGTGATTTTAGTAAACGTTCCGAATCGCTGACTGTGGGAAAATGATTTCACATCAGTCAAATTAAATTTTGATTTGTCTGAATACCTAAAATTTATAATTAGAATATATTATCACAAAAAAACAGTGACTGTTTTGTGGAAAATCCTTTACGTAATGTTAGAGCTGGATTTTGGTGGACTCTTTTTTTGAAATAAAAAGTGTTGACGTCATGGCAGCCAGGTAAAGCATCAGAAGATGTTGTCTAATTAGTTGGGTCATTCTCCGAACGCTTGAAAAAACGTGTCCAGGTCGAAATCTCTTTGAATTGATTACTTACTTATTTCAATTTTTTTACATGTAATAGAAAATTTGAAAATAATAGGGGGGGCCTATGTCCTTTTTTAGATAAATTAAGTAGAAGTAGGTAAAAAAAATTTAAACTTACTAAAATATTGACCTCGGTGGCGCGTCCGAACCCTACGTTGCAGCGGAAATTATTTTTTTATTTTTTTCCTCTAACAAATTACGCTATTTTGCATATGTTCACAAATGACCAACTAGTTATTTCTTCATTTTATATTATTATTAAATAATGATATGCCACAATAGAGAAGATACAACAGATTGTATACACGTCCGACGTTTTGAGTTGATATCAGTGGCGCGCACTGATCTGCTCATATTTCTTAAACTAAACTGTCTGTGAGGATAGTTATTGGCGTTAGCTGAAGCATCAGTCGTGTCGCGACAACAACGAAGAAACCATGGCTGTACGTCTTATGGTCACCTTTTGTATAGAGGTAAGTAACTGTTTTCGCTGGCTTGGTATACTAAAAAATTGATTTCGGTGAACCCTTTTTCTCATGTATACTTTAAACTATCATATTTAAAATATAAAAATAGTATATATTACATGTAATAGATTTTAGTAGAAAATGTAAATATTAGCATTTTTAAATTATTTTTTACGTTATTTACAAAATACCTTAATATTTTGATTTCAGTGGTGTTGAATTCGGTGTTTTCCGTGGCAATGTGTCCATCTTCTACTAACTTTTTAAGACCGTAAATCATAAAATACTTATCTTGTTCTAGTATTGTCATTATGTCAGATTCTAAGCAAGGTCATTGGCTAAGAAAAGATGGGCTAAGACGTCGGAAAGCCCGAATCAAGAGTCATCCAGAACTTTACGCAATACACAAGGAAAAAGACAGGAAGCGTTAATATGAAAGGAAGAATGAAGGAAAGCCTGTTAGTGAATTAATTCGTCGTTAACAACGCATGAGAGAGAAGAGTAGAATATCTTCAGACAAACACAATCGGAAAAAAGGCTTAGAGAGTTGAAATGCCTTGAAGAAGATTTAATAGTCATACCAGAAGTAGTCGATACAAACGATGATCCTTTGAAAACTTCACAATCGCAACTGAAACTTTTATAACAACGCCAATTAATGTCACCGATAGTAAGGACTCGGCTTAGCACTTAATCAAGTTCCTTCAGTGATTTATTACTATAGAGTCAGTCAATCATTTCATCTTCTTTAACACAATGTATTAAGACTTATCGAGAATTGTCAGTACCATTGTGTCCATCTTGTGATGCCAGTTTTGTTTCAAACTCCAAACTGGAGTTGCCAGCGCTTATGACTGATAGGGAGTTGCCTTTGACTCTAAAGGCTAATGGAACCAATCCCGCCTTCACACCCACCACTGTAACTCCTTTACACCAGGATCAACAGCAGTGACCCACGAACACACCGAATTATGACATTCGGCAAGTCCCAGGGAAAATAAACTGTCTTGGAACCCGCAACGAAACTAATCAGAAGAAAACCGGAGGAGTTGGATATAAAAAGAGTCCAGTTCCCTATTTAGTAAAGAGGTAGACAAAATGAAGTCAAAATAGGCAGACACCTTTAACAAACCGGGAGGTACCACGGATAAGAAAATTATGGGCCCTAAGTGAGTATGTATGATAGAATAGCCTAAACGCACGGAAATTCATCGAAGTTAACACAAGATCGACATAGTATACCGCCCCAGATGTTAATTGTAAGCTTGAATAGCATTATATTACGTTCATTGTACCAAAAATTACATTCCCAGAGGACATGATGAGCTGACTGCTAGAATCAGGTGTTGAGCGTTGCCACAATGTGTGACAAAGGTGAATCGACTAATTTAAAAGAGTGTAGTTTGCTCTTAAAGTTACCTCAGCCTGTGAGAAATTGAGCGATTCAGTGATCCACCCTCGAGCCATTCCCTCGACAACCGTTCGCGAATAGATGGAAAGAACTGGTAAAGGTAGCGCTCCTTAGATGATTACATCGTTATTGCCTTTCATCCATGAGGTCGTTATAGACATTGGACTGCTAGACCGGCTCTAGGGACTAATAAAAAGCCAGATAGCAAAGTTATTATACGTAGACTTAAATACCGCATGAATATTTATGTTATTCATACATCTTGTATGAATTACAGAGAAATGTAAAGGTCCCACCTTTTTGATTTAAGAAATGAAGAAGTAGGAACTATACACTTAACTTTTTTAAGCTTCATGCCAAAGTTGATTATAGTAAGTTTATGCAACGTAATAAACAACGTGTAATTAATCAAATAATTGTTTTATTGTAATATATATCAGATGTCCCTTAACGGTATTAGATTTGCTTACCTGAATTTATAATATTTTTTTTTTTTTTTAAATATAGAACTACCATGTAAATAATTTGAAAACATAATTAGCATTTTTGATTTCGGTGAAAATAAAGTTGATTTCGGTGGACGCCATTAAAAAAAAAAAATAATCGTAACCGTTCATCCAATAAGAGTGCCTCCAGTACAGATATTTTCCAAAAAATATAGTATTTGAATTTTTTACTAATATATTAAAATTTAGAAAAAAAATGAGCCACCGAAGTCAACTGAATAATGAGTTACTTGAGAAATACTCAGTTATTCTTACGCAGCCTGATGGAAAGCATGAGTAAAATTCATGAGTGAGGGCCGTGAATGCAGATAATGCAAAATAGGGAACATAATTATATAACGAGTTAAAGCTTGATTATATAGCTTATTTTAGTTATAAACGGTATTTTCATGGCAGAAGAAAGCAAAATATCAGGTAGATCACCGAATAGTAAAGGACTCGTCATCCACAAGTGTACACCTGAAACTCAGAAGTCGCAGGTGGCGCCCCCTTTGAGGTGAGAGGACGTAAATTTCTACGATACACTCTGGAAGGCAATGAAAACGTGCAAGGCACTAGATTCTCCACGTCACTACATAAAATATTATCTATTGAACTAATAATCTACCTATATAAATATCCCTAATATTTTTCTGTCTACGAAATATCAAAGTGACATGGCGTGAGGCGACAAGGCTTGAAAGAGATTCAGATAGTGGAGGTTTTAAAAGTTTACAGTGCCTTAAATTCTTGTGGAAATATGTCTAAAGAGACATAAATGACTTACAATACCTCTAAACACGTAGAACAATATATCATTCATGATCTGTAAAAACCACGATACATGTGCAAGTCTAGTTTCACCCGCAAAACAAAACAGAGAGTTTAAAAACATTTTTAACAATGAGTGTTTTACTTTCTTAATGTACTTGTGGTCTAATATATATCAAATGTTCTTTTTTTACTTTAAAACGACATTAATGTCTAAATATCATATAGCCGAAACTGTGGTTACCTACCGCTTTGTAATGGCAAACATCTATTGAATTTACTCATGTTTGTAGATAATTTCATGCCGAGAAATGCGGTAAACAATAAATTATCGTAACACATTGTAATTGGAACGATTTTAACACAACGAATATTCCTTTCAAAACAAAAAATAGTAAAAACTCTTTGTTTAAAGACTTCAGTTTTAAGTAGAAGCAGAAGTTTAATTCATGATGTATTTTCGAAGGGTAACTTGTGTAACAGGAGTCAAATCAGGCCGTTAACCAAACCCATTAGGAGTTAAATGAGAGAATTGGAAATACCAAGATAGGTTGTTAAATTTTAAAGGAATGTCCAGTAAGTAAGTTCCTTTAATCATACTGAATATATTTCGCGTTCTTCAATAACTGTACATTTCTTATTAGTTGAGCGGATTGACTGTTAGCTACCGATGATGCGGACTGACTGTCCTGACATGCATTAACTATCGAAGGTGCGGACTGACTGAAGACTTCACAAGAGCCCTGTCGAGCCCGAGGTGCGATGTGTCACGAGGTGCGAAGAATTGCAACATCGCGACCCCACACCATGGAATTGGGCAGTGTAAGTAATAGTTCAAGGAATTCGTCGAAACATTATTTGAAATGGCTGTTGCTGTAACGTCTCTTCCTCCAAGTCTCATTGTCTCTCTCTCCGTCTAAGTCTCACTCTCTGTCTATCTCTCTTCTTGATATCAACATATCTCTTAAAATGTAACTTTCTTAGTAATTTAATCAGTCTTATCTGTTAAAATCACTTTAAAATTGTATAAGTGGGAAAATAAGCAGACACCATTCGAATAAAACCATTCCAGCACGAGGTATTAGAAACGTGCTGGACCTATCAACGACAACTGCGCTATTGAAAATTAGGTACAGTTTGTGAAGTTTTTGGAAACGGGTATACGGCCCTAAGCTCCACTTTTTAATAGTCTTTTTAGTAATATGTTGGAACCACAAATAGAACTTATTGTCTTTAAAAAGAATCTTATATATAACATTCTCGTGTCACAATGTTAGTTACCATACTCCTCTGAAACGGCTGGACCGATTTTTATGAAATTTGGTGTGCAAATCGTGTAGGTCTGAGAATCGACCAACATTTCTTTTTATACATTTTTTAATGGCAAAACAACGTTTACCGGATCAATTAGTTTCACATAAAAATTAGGGATCATAAACATTAAACTCATAAACTAATTGCCAACCAAGTGATCGCCGACAAAATTTGAGGCCTACACAATTATTAAATTATCATAACCTTAAAAAAATAAAATTAAACGAATAACTGTTTTAGATTGATTTAAGTAATTTTGAATGTTGTATGAAAACGTTTTCAGGGAAATGAAATTTAACTTTAACAATATGGTTGGGACGTAACAAAATACAAATAGCACACCACAAACTACATCACGTCGTCGCTTCAAGTCGCGCCGGAAATTAATCTATGTTATGTTTTATCTCGTAAATTATAACCTTGCCGCTGACAGTTTTGGCTTCTTAAAACAAGGTATTTATTTATCAGAGTTGAATGGATGAATAAAGTAGAAAATTAACTTCAACTTATGCGTCAATAGGACGTTATAGAAGTAGAAGCTGAGAATACAAAAATATATCACATTATTTAGTCGAATTTCTACTATTCATTTCAAGACCAACCTACAACGTTCAAATAAGCTGCCCAGTCCAGCTCCAGTTTACAAGAATAATTAATAATATGAACTGAAGATATAACACACATGATCTATTGATCCAGAATTAGGCTGAACATGTACTATGTTAATCAGACTGTTGATATACCTATACATACTCATATATTTTCTAAACACACATGTATACAGAGATACGTTACACCTAGACAGAGAGCAAATAATCGTGATTACATATTAAATAACTGTAACACAAATCACAATATAGTAACTTGTGTTTTTTTTGGAAGTCTTCTCTTTAGGTCACACATTACTATGCCAAGTAAAACATCAACTTACAAAATCGCGCTTCAGGACCTCTACACTTGGAACAGTTTAAATAGTCCGAGTATACATAGAATACAATATAGAAAGGAGCCTTAAATGGCATCCAGAACCCGGAATAGTGGTTAAGTTAATGCGTTGCATGTAAACCATCGTTGCCAGCAATACTTAGGTCTAATGTCCCAGACATCATTTACTCTTAATTACGCCTCATAAAAACAGAGAATGGCACTCGTATAAAAACAGGATGCGCAAAACTTACTGCGACCGTTTTTTTCACTATGAAGGAAGCAAATCAGCAGATGGGTCACTTGATAATAGGTGAGTACCAGCGCTCAGGACACCTTTTTTGTGTAAAGTTCTCCCAGATACCTTCTCTTGTGGTTAAGTCGGACTCGAAACGACAAAAACCTTACGCCGTCTCGGGTACTCATAGCCGGGAAACCTATGGGTACCTGCAACTTGAGAGTATCCGGTGAGTTATGCGCTGCTAAGAAGCGCCCCTAATAGCAGCGCGTAGCTCACCGGGTACACTTTTTTAAGATTACCAAGCCACAAATAACATGCTTAAAAATGTAGTTCCCTTCGAACTTGGTTTTCTTTAATCAAATAATAAACTTCTTATAACAGTCGTAGTCAAGAATATTATAAAATAAATACAAAACAATATAAATTATACCTCTCTTCATTCAAATTAATTAAAACAAAGTATTACATGTCCAAACGAATATAGCTATGTATAAGTACCTACCTTACTATGTATATAAATATATATATATATAAGTTACGTTTTCTACATTACAGAAACAATCTAACATGTTACTAAAATGTACTAAAATATAAGTATAATATGTGTGGTGTGGTAGTACATTATTTAAATAAATAAAGTTATAATAAATAAAGTACTAATCATTATTAGGACGATTAAACAATGAAATTAATATTTTATTACCTGAATGTTACACAATTTATGTTCTTGTCGGGTATTTTTTTTTTAATATTGCGGTTAATAGTGTCTCTATAAATGAAATATGGTGTTACTACCAAGGTAGGTATATGTAGATCCCGGGTCGGGCCAAAAAGTGTTATTGAGTTTTTCTAATTATAGAAATACTTAATAACAGCTCGAAGTTTGGAAGTTGGGGTTTGAACCCCCGTGCTCCGGAGAGCACGTAAAGCTGTCGGTCCTGCGCCTGATCTCTTCCCGGTCGTGTCGGTTAACCTCTCATCGGATTATGAGAGAGAGGGAACAGAGAGTGCACCTGTGTTTGCGCACACACTTGCGCACTATAATATCTTCTGCGTAGTTGGCTGGTCTCCGTTGAGACTTGCCGCCGTGGCCGCAATCAACTAGGAGAACATCATATATATATATTAGTATATAGTATGCTCGTATGTCACATACAAAGTTTATTGAGTTTGTGAGCTATGACGTAAATTACCTCATATCTCAGATAAAACTTGAACTAAGCCTTGACATATTTCATAAAACATTTTTCACGGGCCTTCAATACGGCAAAATCTTTATCGAATATAATTAAGTTTAAACTTAATATAATTAACTGCCGGTGTGAAATAGTGCTTGCGCTGTGTTTAACCGAGTGAGTGAGGATACCTCCCCCCCCCCATCCCCAAAAGGCCGGCAACCACTTGTGACGCTTCTAGTGTTGCAGGTGTCCATGGGCGGACGTAATCGCTTACCATCCGGCGATATGTCTGGTCGTTTCCCCGCGAATTCCATAAAAAAAAACTTCCAGGGGACTATATCCCAGGGAAATTTCAACGATCGACAGGCTGGTTTCAACTAGGTTATTTTTCATAATTTAGGACAAATGTATCAATTTTTTTTTAGAATAATCACTTTTAAAAATATAACAAAAGCCTGAAAACTGTTAGTATTTTAGGCTTTCAACGTAGCAATGTTGTGAGCGCCTAAGTGGCAGTCACAGGCACGGTCAATTGGAAATATTGCTAGAAATTCGCTTGTAGTTAGAAACTATCACTGAAGTTAGTTAAATGACTATCAAATGCACTGACCCACATACCTTTCCTCTATCAACAGTAAACGACTCATACATCAAGACCACCCAATCTAGGTGATCTCTATTTAACATTTTAGTAATTTTACTTTTAATGTCTAAATCAAAATTTAAAATCTTTAAAAAACCAAAGACCAACTAAGAATATAGTAATAAACGGTATAGAAACACAAAAGCAAGTATAACAATTTAGTTTACACTGAAACTAATATTTCTCTACAGAGAGGGATTTCGAATAGCTTTAGATACTTTCACGGACAGAATATGTAGTTTTTTGTTTCCCAACGACTTAAAGTTATAAATGGAATTGATCGGAATGCCAAAAGTGAGATGTAGGAGGGAAACTATATAGATTTTGGCGCACACTCTTCGGCTGTCATTAATCATAATAAACAAGAAGTGGGTTTTATTGGAAAGTAAGTCCTTCCCACGGGACTCGTTTTTGGGCATCGCAGTAGCTTTGCGGTAATCTTGAACATTTATTTTCTCTACCAGGAAAAATCGATGTGCAGATGGCTTTCTCTCGTGGTTCTTCTCGTGGGTAGGGTAGGTGTAGGGTCTCGGGGTAACCTTTCCAGGTTTAAAACCTGTCCAAGTGGTTTTCAGCGCCGCCTGCAACTACAGGTGGGTCACTGGGGTGGGCCCAAAAACTGATGGCTTTCTGCACAGGTACTAAAACAATATTTGTGACTCTACAAAAATATTTTTATTGCGGATACATTTGCTGTCTCCAGTATTATGTTAGACAATAAAACCTTTTAACAACACCATATAGATATCTAAAAAAAGAATTCAGAATGTTTTCCAACAAGCCCTGGTATATAAAAGTGTATTTTTTGTCTATCGACTTCGGGCTCGATAACAAAGCTTCGTCGGAAGCTCTACGTTGCTATTTGTTTCATGTAACGCTTTGAAATCTGTACCTGAGAAAAAGGGATCAATTGAAAAGCTCAAATACAGATTAAATAACCAGGAAAATTTCCTAACGAACGAAAAATTTACCAAAACAGATGCTTCGAATTTAAATTATATTTTTACAGAATATTATATTATTTACTTTAGCGTTTCTACATTCTAAAAATACCTATCTATATTTCATTATGTCAATATTACTATCACGTGTACAATGTATTAAACAAAATAGCCAAGATCATAATATCTTATAACTAAATTTGAATGTTGATACCTGATCTGTAAATAATAAATCATGTCATACTAAACTTAAACTTCATGTACTGTCGCAATGGCTCAACTACATATTAGACCATCAGAAGACCTAATGTAAAATCTGTGGAACCTAGTGTGAAATCTGTGGTGCGTTATCTAAGCAATTTACATTACAATATTAAATAAGAATCTGTGTTTATTTGCTAACTTTACCTTCTAACTAATAATTTAATAATTTTGTTGTTTGCAGTTGTAAGTATTTTTAACCAAAGCAAATATCAAAAATATTGTGTGAATTTCCCTAAAACCCTTCCCTAAAACAAAAAAAAAGAAGTTTCGTAAGGATAAATTACTATAATTTCGAGACATGACATTTCAATACATGTAAAACTTCTTTGATTCACTAGAGTGTTGTATTGTTTATTATTCGTTTGTCTAGTAGATTAGTGGGAGGTTGTAGATTTGACTCCCACGCAGCACAAATAACTGTGTCATGAGTATATTATATGTATAAGTACAAGCTGGCCCACGCAATTAACTTTGCGTCTTTTTAAATTACCTATGCTCTAAGCGTGATGTTAACTATCCTATCTTAGGCACAGCTGCAAAACACACATAAAAAAATGAAAATCGATTGCTATTACGATATGGATGCTTATCGATAGTTTGAGTTCATACTATCATAACCGAGTACTGAACACTACGGTTAATACTGTAAATTTATCTTTGGGTACTTTTAAACAAGATTTACGTAGCCACAACGTTGTCTTGCCAGGCCCCAACCCGCACTCGGCCAGCGTGGGGATGTTTGGCCTTAACCCTCTCCTGAGACGAGACTCTAGCCCAGCAGTGGGACATTATGTGTTGTTGACACTTTTTTAATGTGTAACATTTTTTCGACCAAATTTTTTTAATATAGGTATATCACATATTTGCGTGTTTTCATCTATATATATATATATATATAAAAGAAAGTCGTGTTAGTTACACTATTTATAACTCAAGAGCGGCTAAACCGATTTGGCTGAAAATTGTTGGGGAGATAGCTTAGAACCAGGAGACGGACATAGGATTTTTTTTCTTTTTTTTAAGGGACTTCACCTTATTAGGATATGCCAGTCCCATAAGGCCTTAGCTTAAATAAGTATTTTACAATTAAAATATGATATGCTAGACTGTACAATTTAATAGCTTTTTTTGATGTCGATATAGCCGTATAGGTATAGATACTTTTTTACTTTGTCCCGTGGCGTTAACCGCGGTTATTGTTGTACCGCGGGTAACACCGTGGGGCTCAGCTAGTTGAAGATATTGAAGAAAAAAATTAAAAAAGTCTTCACTGTGTTGAGATGAGTACATATTATACCAACGATGTCAAAGTGAAGTTTGAATATCGGTGTGGATTGACACCTTTTCAAATATTCAAATGTATTAACTTGATGAAGTGTGAACTATATCATACCAAATTAAACTTTACAAGCTCAAATAGCGATTTATGATTAATCGACAGTTATGTAGAAAATTAGATGATTGGGGTGATCTGGTGAAGTGAAGAAATAGGTGGAATTTCTTGGATTGAACTGTTTTGATCTATTTGTAGAAGTAGTTGATGATCCTGACTGGTAAGCCCAAAGCTGATGTTATGTCTAGGTGTGTAATATTCATCTATATACCTATATATTTAGAAATCTAGGGGCTCGTGACTCACTGGTAACCACCCGGTTAGGTTAGGTTAATTTAATGCACAGATAAGCAATCCTAGACAGAGTAGTCAGGTCAGTCTATGGATTGACCTATCTAGGACAAGACATCGAGTCTCCTACGCGCCTCGAAGAGCCCGTTACGTTATCAGTCCCGGTTATAATATCAATGACGTTGGCAGTTGTTACAGTTCAGTATCAGATCTTTAAAAGGGAATTAAGTTGTAAAATAAATTTAATATCAATAAAATAGGTGTTACCAATAAAATTAATGTGACACCATATGGAATGATTCAAAGTATTCAATCAGAGCTTTTAATTTTTATCTCTACGTCGCAATTAGATATAACCTTCCCTGATTAATTAAAATAAAACTCCTTACAATTTCATTTTGTGTCATGTCCTGTTAGATGAAAAGCCATGAAAAGATTACGATATGGAATGCCAGCTAATTGAGATCAAAGTCGGACTGTTAAAGGCCAGAGATTTATGTCAAAAATGCTTAAGATAGAAGGTTGATTTTCGCTTGGTTAGGTGAAATGTAGGTCAGCTCTTTCTATGAAATGAAATTGAACTTTATTTTACGAGGTATGAAGTTGATTTTGCGGTGTAAGAGAAACTGAAAGGTGACAAGAGAAATTAATGATTTAAGCTTGGGAACCTTGAGTAATTGCCTGAAAATATGTGTGCGTTGACTATGGAGGTGGGATTTTGAATTTTCCATTTCAATGTGAAAGTTTTGCAAGTTTGGAACACTGCTTGTATGTACAAATTATGTAAAAACAGTAAATGTAAT
Organism: Diaphora mendica; assembly: GCA_949125395.1. Taxonomy (NCBI): domain Eukaryota; kingdom Metazoa; phylum Arthropoda; class Insecta; order Lepidoptera; family Erebidae; genus Diaphora; species Diaphora mendica. The sequence continues at coordinate 5,585,128 of OX421312.1, read as the reverse complement.
GTCGTAGATAGACGAGAATTGTTACTAACCCTGAATTGATAATATATGCAGACCTCGAGTTTCAACCTAAACTAGAACAGCTTAGGGTTGAAATTCGTGGACCATTTATATCAAATTAATTTTATATTATATTCCATTTTGAGTAATCGTTAGTAATACACGCACTTTCTATGTTTGGTTAATTGAATCTAAATATAACTTGTTTATATTTAGGTTAGCTGGTAGATTACTTTTAACTCTGAATATTTCTAATAATAGAAAATTGAAATAAACTATTTAGATAGTTTATATGTTTTTATATCGTCATCATCAGTTCGTATTGTATCGTACAGTATTGTAGTCCACTACTGGACATCGGGCTCTCGAATTGCACGCCACTTGACTCGAACCTTGGCTTCAATACATCGCTCCACCTGGCATGGGGACGTTTGTTTACGTTTGCAGAGGCGTGTCCTTCAATCAAGAACACGTATAGATACCCCAATGGTAATTGGTTCTACGGCCATTATGGTATATGTTAAATTATTACAGATAAGGCTTAATGCTGTAGGTACAGAAACGAATTTTATTGTTTTTGTTCGCTACTCACAATATACCATTACTAGTATCTAATGCTAATGATGTGAATGAAATTCTAATAAAAGTTATCCTGAAAAGCAACAGAGATTAATTTAATTAAATAGGGTATAAATAAATATACCGTATTGCATTCTATTGACGACTCAATCACTAACCGCTAGAGTTATTTTTACAATGACTGTCATTGAATTAGCTTAAAACTTTTTTAAGTCTACAGATTTATTTTTAACTTTGATGGCTATTCATCGATACTTTGCTATGGACGCAGTTCACGTTACTTCCATCGTGCATGTGTTTCTTAGCTATATATTGATATCCTGAGATACATGCGTGTATCGTTTTTTCCTGTACCGCCTAATTACAATTGGTGGGTTTACGGCTTTTTATAAAAAATCCACTGCCCTTAACTTTACTACACTTTTACTCTAAGTCTGGTTGTTTTTAGACATGCAAACCATTTTTTTCCAAAGTTTAATGTACTCCTTACCGTGGAAGGAGGCGTCCCCGGGTGTTTATTGTGATGTATATCATGAAGAGTAATGTAGCGGAACTATGAAAGAAGTATATTTCTTTCCACTAACTGTTTCTTTTACCACAAGGAGAGTGTGGGATGATACGAGTAGTATAACAGACTAATGTAATGATCTACAAATCATTTTTTTAGGGTTCGTTACTTTGCCTGTGCTTTTAAAACAACTTTACGTTTATGAATATGCAACAATAAAGAACGCACTATTTCGTTTTTTTTTTAATTCCAGTCTGATATTTGAATGTGTATATATATCTTGACTGCTGATTGGCACAATGGTAGCGTACGCGACTGCTGTGCCTGAGGTCCTGGGTTCGATTCCGGGTCGGATCAAATGTTTGTATGAATGGGGCTGACTAATTAACGCTCTCGGGTAATAATGTAGCTAGAAAAGCCCTAGGGCGGTAAGTAATTAAAAAAAACACTTCTTCTTTCAAAAAGTTCGCGTACATCTAACCATCATATTGGCAATAGACATCATGCATTCAGTCCAATGACCAAAGAGGTCCTTTTGCTATTCAGCCTTGTCTTCGTGTGAGTGTAATAGTCATCAATTTTAAATATCGAATGGCGAAGCTCAATTTCGTTCTTGAAAAAAAAAATTGTTCTCATTTCACTATAAATTTCAACAAATAAAATGTTTTATTCTTATAATGCCGGTTTTTTTCTACTTACCTCACACTCGAGATGTAAGGCAGAATAGTTAGCTCAGGTGTAAGCACCAATTGCACCCTCGAACTATAAATAAAAATATCTCGGGCTGCAATTGATGCCTTTGGCTATTAATCTACTATTATAGTTGAACAACATACAGGGGAAGTGATCATAATATGTTGGTGAAAATGCGGGAACAGACCATTTTAAATGTACGTTTACTTGATGAATTTGTAAGTTTTTTATTTGGAAGCATAAGTTATTTCTTTTAAACTGTTGTATGTAAATGTAATGTTGATATAATTGTTGAATGTAATTGTTAATAGTAGTAGGATAATTAATATTTGAATATTGCTGTTTGAATGGTATTAAAGTATTAAAGTGGAGAACAAGTGTGAGTCGTGCTTAGAAAGTCGATAGTTTTGATTACAATTAAATACGAGAAAATGATGTCATATTTACTTAAATTTCAAATTTCAGAAACCAATAATCAACAACCCATAATGTCCCACTGATGGGCTCGGGTCTCCCCTCAGGAGTGGGTTAAGGCCATACGTACCCACGCTGGCCTAGTGCGGGTTGGGGACTAATAAATTCAAATTCTAATGTCCAATGTATGTATAAACCAATAATAAATTAAAATTCTAATGTCTATTTTCAATTAAAAAAGTCTAATTAAATTTCTGTAACATATTACCTATATTTTTTCAATCATATTATTTGAAGTACAAAAATTAACCGTTTCAAAAATACACAATTACTTACAACAAAAAACCAAATTGCTCTTTAGTTATACTCGTAATACATTGCAACAAAAGAATGCAACTCAAATTTCATAACTAAGTTTGAGTCAATAAATGCCAAGACTAAAAAGTAATAATCATAAAAAAACAATATAACGTATGAATATAAAAGTAAATCATTTACGACCAACATAGTGCTTGCGAGATGTTGAAACTTGAAATGAAGTGTTATTTTATTTCTTAACCAACCAAATCATGATAGAAAATCTTTTTAAACTAGTTATTTTGTTCAGTTTACTAATGAGTATATCGCCAGTTCCAGACAAGGAAGGTCTTTATCTCCGGCAGAGTACTCGTAGTCTTAGACTCATTGCGGGTGAGACGGTCACAAGCCCAGACTACGATTACGTCATTGTTCTAGCTTCCATAATAGACCAAGAGGTACATAGAAAATGCACAGCTTCAATCTTAAACAGCAGATGGGTCTTGACGGCTGCCCATTGCGTTGAAGCTTATCAAGACCCTGTACAATTGGCGCGAATGTACATTTGGTACAAGAATTTCACTGTTTCACCTTTGGGAACAAAATTATATTCAAAAGTTTTAGAAATTTTTCTTCACCCGCATTATGTATATTCGTACAATAACGATCAAATTGATTTGAATGATATAGCTTTAGTACGAGTGAGAAGTGTGCTCATGGAAAATTACGGACAACTATTAGCTACTGATTATCTGGCGCTTCTAGGACATGAAGTAACCTTCATCGGAGGTGGACAAACACAAAAGAGGGGTTTCACACACAGTGACGATATGCAACCTCTACGAATAGGGAAAGGGGTACTTATGACATGTGATAACAGTTTCATGCAAAAAATGTCATTTCCGTTAATTTGCGTAGCTCCAAAATGTGAAAAAAGGAAACAGACAGCTTGGTACGGCGACGCTGGTGCACCGTTGATTCATAATAATAAAATAATAGCGGTATTGGTCACGATCACGCCGACTGTAGTGACTGCTTACGTGCCCGTCAGTCCTTACTTGCATTGGATTTATAATGTTATTGAGACACACAAAACCTCTCTTTACACTCATAACAAAACTCGCTTCTAATGTTGAGTAACATATTATTAAAAGTTTTGACATACGAAGAATTTTTGAATGATTAGCAGTTAAATTCTAGTACCTATCAAGGTCTCTTTGTCCAGTCTCTGTTATAAGTGATAGTGTAAAATTAAAAATCAAGCTAACTAAATACCTAAACTAAATAATTATGTCAATCGTGAATATGTTTTTGACATTTTCAAGGACAATCATTTCAAAATGTTGATCTGACTCATCTGAAATAAAACAAGTCTCCTCAACACGTTAGCAAACTAATTAAAAAAAGAAACAGCATTTTTAGTCAAAGTTTAAATAAATCTGTACCAGCATTGGTGATGGTTTCGCACAAAAGTAAATTCCACCTGTCCGAATAGATATTTAGAAAAAAAAAACAGTGGATGTTTACGATTCGTTGTAATAGGTTTGTGAGAAACAACATTTATGAGATTTCCTGTTCTGGAATCTTCTTATATAAAAAAAATAAATTGCTGTTCATTTGTCTCGCTAAAACTCGAGAACGGCTGGGCCGATTTAGCTGATTTTAGTTTTGAAATGTTTGTCGTAGTCTAGGGAAGGTTTAAACTGTAAAAAAAATAGAAAAAACTTGAGTATTCAAATATCAAATGTACGAAGTAGCGGGCACAGCTAATATTTAATATTTTTAATATTGCAGTTGCAAATCAAAGTGGCTTTCGAAAAACTGGCCTATTGTAAGTCTTTGAGCCAAAACGCGGAAACAGTGCCCTTTAGCATCACCAATACATACAATGCATACCATACACACACTCGGCAAACGAAATTGTCACTCCGTCAACAATAACGCAATCATAAGCAAACATTCCGCAACCGATGATGGCTTACACTAAAGGCAACGAGCACCGTTTTAACAATTAGAAATATCTGCGCGCTGACAATATATCTGCTCCATATATCTATATCTGACAGGCTTTTGAGCAGATACGTTTTTAAAATTAAATCATTGGAAATTTTATTATTCTCACATTAATTATAAGTAACTCATAAGAATGCTGCAATAAAATGACGGATAAACAATTGTTTATTATTATTTTACTTTATTTATTTTATTCTTCCCGAGTTATTTTTTAAATAGTGTTAAAAAATTTCAAATATTATACTCACATTATGTGAAATGCTCTGGAGAGATTAATTTATCTTTTTAATTATTTGACGTTAGCACCATTCCAAATTTGTTTGACATTCACACTTGGAATATAAATAACTACCTATATTAATAGCCTTTTCAAATTTTATTGTGAAAAATAACGTTTAATAGGAAATCATGATGGTAGCAAGAAAATGCGATGTAAATAAATATCGCGCAAATTCATTCATTGTTAAATAAATTACTTATCTATTAAGTTTCTTTGTGTAAAAAACCCCTTAAAAAGGCAAGAAAAGAAGATCTGTCCTAGATTGTTTACGCTAGTAAAAAATTAAAAAACAGACATAATTGCATACATATTTTTTTCAAATAACTGTTACATGTTAGTTATCTACATTTATTTTTATGGTAAATGCTACTTTCGAGGCAAAGTATACCCTTTTAACCTGTAACAGCCAACCGGTCGGGAATTAATATATATATTCTTCCCTTGCCATTCCTGGCATAATTATGGCTCTTACAATATTGCGTCCCAGGTGTGTAATTTGTAGTCGTATGCCTTTATACAGTCTCGTTGGTTGGTTGTTGTATTAAGTAGACTAGTAAAACCCAAATTTCATGTTTTTTTTTTTTTGTTTTCCTAATATATTAATTGGAATGGATATCTTTTATCCATCTTGTCTCAGGTATAATATTAACTAATTAATGTTTCATTTGATCAAATGTTTCTCATTCCCCTTTGGAACATGTTTTCAAAGGTACCTAAATATCTGAAACACCAAATATACCTTCAAGCTTTCTTTGTGAAATATGTGTCATAGATTAGTATAGTTAGATTAAGAGTAAAATCGTTCCATTCTTTGCAATCATTCTTGTTAATAAAAAAATAATCATATCCTACTAAAAATATTTCCATGCCGTGGAACGTGGTGCCACGCTTTGGAATGAATGGGCTGGCTCAACCGGAGTGATACCACGACCTCACAGAAAACCGGTGCGAAATAGCGCTTGCGCTGTTTTTCACCGAGTGAGTGAGGATACCGTCGGCCTATAACCCAACCCCTCCCCCCATAACCCTCCCCATCCAACAAATGCCGGCAACGCACTTGTGACGCCTCTGGTGTTGCGGCTGCCCATGGGCGGCGTTAATCGCTTACCATCAGGTGAGTCTGCTCGTTTGCCCCCTATTCCATAATAAAATAATAATAGAAAATATATTGCTATTCATCCAGACAAAAGCTTCCAACTCCATGGTAAGTATATAACTATGGATAAGTTATAACAATGGTGGGCTGCACTGCATTAGGTCATTTGCTGTGTTCAGCTTCTTTGTTTACACGTCGTGATAATCTCTCCCTCCCTCTGAAAGTAGAAAACAGCGCCCTGTAAACGAAATCGTTGACCAGAACATGCTGAAGCTGCGGAATGCTGAACATGTTGTAACCAACATCATAGTTATATATTTCTGGCAACTTATACAGTTCTTATATGTTCCGTTTCCTATTGTAATAAACATTACTACTTACATAAAACACTAGCAGACGATGTAAACGTTATTCTGCCATATTAATTATCAAAGAAATCGAACTTACCTACATTCGATTTTAATTTACGAAATACTTTACAAACTATTTTCATAGCTATTAAATGGGCAAAAATCATTAAAATCGGTTGTGTTTATTAGCAGAAGTTCGACCACTAACACCGTGACACGACATATTTATATTAGAATATCGAACCCATGTACATTTGTCACCGTCTTTTTCAATCATGCTCGTCTCCTATTGGCCTAAGCGTGATGTTAAATATTCTATCTTAGTCACGTCAACAAAAAACACATTTATAAAAACACTTGAAAATACGGTACGATAGTTTCGAGTCCATCGTGAACAACTACGTGACACGAAAATTATGCATTTAACAGACTGTGCCGATCAGTGATTCATTTAAAACTCTAACTTCCTCGTAATACCTATTTATTTATTTTAATTACTAGCTGACCCGGCGAACTTCGTGCCGCTACGAGTCTCAGCTTCCCACAGGCAGTGTACATTCGCGGACAAGAAAAAGATTATCCCGTTATCTTTTTTTTTTCTTTCTAGCAAAAAAAGAATTAACTAAATCGTACTATGTGTTATTGAATTACAACTAAGTACATATTTTGACTTTCATCCCCTCTCTCCAAGAAACCGTGCTGAATTTCGGCGTTTCATTCAGTAGTTTCAGCGTGATGCGCGGCCAAGATACAGACGGACAGACAAAAATGAAAAAGAATACAGTTTTGGCTTCGGTATCGATTATAGAGAAAGCCTTCCAAAAAAATTTCAAAATATCTTTAATGTACAGAATTGGACCTGTTACATTTTTATTATAAGTATAGATTAGCTCGCATGAACGAGTACTTAAAATTAACAGCAGATATAGTATGCTTGCTAATGTCAGAATAGCCACAAATTTAGTAATTTTCAGTAGTCCTAAAATAAGAATCTGCTATATGATCCTTCATTGCTTTTCTATTGACACAAATAAACTATTATATACTTTATTAATTTAATACCATCCCATGTAACTAATCAAATGAATAATAAAATAAAGTTATTTATAGTAGTAATGTAGAATTTAACGCTCCTGACTTACAATCTCCAAGAAACATATTTATTCAAAGTAACACACGACAAAAAATTGCATGTCCCTCAATAAAAGGAGTTTCCAAAACTCAATATGCTTAGAACAATATGGCACAGCAGCCAAGCGCTGTTTTACTAGGTTAAATTCCTATTGGATTTTGCTTTCTATATCCTTATATCCCTCAGATTGCCAGATGGTATATTCGCATAACGGTATTTTGTTACATACAAAAACGAAATCTGTTAGGAACTATTGACAAAGACGAATTATTACTTCGTTTCTACATTAAATACTCCCACAGTATAATGAATTAAGGCAATATGTTTTGTTACTGTGTAAGTACATTTTCTCCTGTACATAAGTCAACAGATGCCTTCCTCTGTTGACTTGTGTACAGGAGAAAATTCAGTTTATACCTTCCTAATTAAAATATATATTTACTGCAAATACAAAAAAAATAACTGATCTACAGGATTAAATTACTTTCTTATATCGACACCAATGATTGCTAGGATGATTTCATAATATGCAGATATACATAATATATGCATATATATCATATATATCTGCTTTCACTTCACACTTTTGTATTTTCAACCGACTTCAAAAAAGGAGGAGGTTCTCAATTCGACTGTATTTTTTTATTTTTTTTATGTTTGTTACCTCATAACTTTGGACTGGGTGAACCGATTTTGATGATTCTTTTTTATTTGAAAGCTGGTGCTTCCCGAATGGTCTCATTTAAATTTGGTCCAGTTCTCACATGTCATCTATGAGAAAACCATATAAGACTTCAATTTGCATTATGTATGTACGCGACAAATTAACGAATAACTCAATATTTCCGTATGGTCCCATTTAAATTTGGTCCAGATTGAAGTCGGTTTTTTTTTGTTAAAATTTGTAATTATGTCATTATTAATAGTCATACTATAGAACTATCATACTTAAATTTATAACTAACATAGTCTGTCAATACCAGCTAAATTGAAATTTCCGTGGGGAATGGCGCCGTAAGCCGAAATACAGGTTCCTATCCAGTTTGAAAACGGAGGCTATCTCAATAAACTGGCATCCGCCATGGATAAGTCTCGGCTCCCGGATCCTATTCACTTTTCTCAGTTTCTTTCCTTCTTTTCCTCTTTATTAACCTAAGTTATTAGACTTATTAGGTCATTAAGCTATATGAAGCTTAATGCTAATGAAAGGGTAATTGCTAACTATCTGTAATCCTAGACTGCATCTCGACACTATGAAAAAAAGTCAGTTTGAATAGGTATTCAGATTGCACTGAGACACTATTTAAAAAGTTTTACACTGCGGACAGCTGCACCGGTCGGCCCTTATTTAAAGCAACAATACAATACAGAATTTGCATGACTTTAAAAATAAATATTGTATTTTATACCTTTTGCTATTCTATTTCTGAAACCGTCCGACACTTTTATTTACTTTACTTTTACCACTTTATATCACTTATAAATACTAAAATATAGTTTTTCTTGCTTTTAGGCACTTTTAGGTAACTCAAAATATATTTTCTTATTTCAATAAAACTTTAACACCTGCTGTGGGAGAGTCATTATTTAGGCTGGCTCGATCGAAGCAGCTGGGCCACGTAACTAACTTGCATTATGCAATTTAATTCTCGCTTTTCACCGAACTAGTCACGCTACCGAAGGCTACTGGAAGCTCCCGTTTCCCCTCAAAGGGCAGCAACGTAGTTGTAACTTGAGATGCAGGTATCATCATTCGTGACTGGGTCTAACTATAGGCAGGCAGGGAACATGATTGCGGTCATATTGCGGAGCGAGAGCACGTGGAACTCCGCCGTTTTTTTCTGCAAGTTATGCTTGCTAAGGAGACGGCGGAGCGGGACCGGGAGAGGTTTAGAACTCTCCCGATTCGCCAGGCCCGGGAACGAGGAGATTTAGTTTTATATTCATTCGTGATATTGTTTTTTAAGCTATTGCATTGCTTTTATCGCGGGCTTTGAGTGCAGCTACCGAATCAAGAAATTCCGTAACGAAAATAAAATCTGACACCCGAAGCTCGCACGGATCGAGATGAGCTGCTCCGACAAAACAGTCTGGGTTTGCGCAAGTATAGTAGAACGTGTATGTCCGGCTTAAGCAGCTGTTTGTGAGAAAGTATATAGGTATCTATCATATCTTTATAATGCCACACTCACTGCGTGTGCATGTAAGTATACATATTCAAAGAAAAAAAATACTGCATAAATAAAAAATAAATAAATAATTATAATTGCATAAGTTGATATAAAGTGCTATGCAATAGCTTTACCGCGGCAGTCCCCGAGTGCCACACGTCTTTTTTTTAGGTTTGCCTTCTATTCAGTATTGCTATCTTTCTTAGTATGCTCCATTACGTCTCTTACTACACCTACGGGATTAATAGAAACTGACACATCGTATTCTTCACTTTTTCACACTCAGATCCGTTATTTGCGCTTTATACCGGAAAAAAGTCTTCGATTATTTCCTTTGAATGGTTTAAAACTTTAAACTCCATGTTCAAATAATTGAAAGAATCATTTTGCATTTGCTTTGTCATACAGTTTCTCTCTGGAATAACAGTGTTTCAATTGTTCAAAACGGTAGTTAACAACTTCCTAAAAACAAAATGTTGAAACACGTTGCAATTTGCTTTAATTTGTGCATAAAAGTCACTGGTGAGAAAAATTGTTCTGCAATACATATTTTGTACTTTTTTCGTTGGCGTTTACGTGTCGGGTAATTTAGGTTGTATGCGTCAAATAGAATAGACATAGTATATATATGTATATAGTGAACATTGTATTACTATAGTTTATTTAGTAATATGTTTAAACTAGGTTCAGTTTTGTTTTTCAATAGATAGAAGCTAGGGTATTTTTTTTAACTTTACGTAACGTAAATTTAGTTAGAGTTTAATATTCTCCATAATATAACTTATTTTCCCTACACGTATTATACGAAATGAAATCAAAAGTCTGATAAAAGGTTATCAGGAGATAAACGTAAAAGTTCTGTAATTTAAAAAACGCTAAGAAAATATAGGCTTTTACTAAGTTATTTGTAGATTTCTATTAATATTAATAGAAATCTACATTTATATTTATAATAGAAATTAATTAGTACTGCGATATCGCACTACTAATTAATTTAAGTACATTAGTACATCGGCAGATAGTGAATAAAAAGTACGATAAATAAAAAAAGAGAAAAAAACCCATGTAGATAATTTATAATTATTTTGTATATTTTTTTTTAATTAATATAGTTTGTAGAATCCCTCACTCAGTCACTAAGAGAGTCACCTGGTTGATTAGCTGAACAAAAAAGTCCTACCTGTAAAACAAAAAATAACTCATGCTAAAATACTTTATTTACTCTAAGCATGATGAAGAAGCATAGCTTACCTGTAGAAGATGTTCCAGGCGTTTTCTAATATAACTCCTTAGTCGTTTACGATACCTTTGGGAAATGATGAAGTGGGTTATTCATAACCCGTCTACAGTAAGACACAGCATAAAATATGTAAGATCACGTCTTTATAGTAAAATTACCTTCAATCGTATCAAAATTATGCTTGTTTTTGCTAACATTTTGTATTTGTGTTGAAAAGCTTTTGAAGATCCCAATTTTTTTCTCATCTAGTGCTTAAAACGCCCTGTTATTAACAACTGATTGCCCGCGGCTCCGCCCACATATATGTCGGTTATCGCGGCAAATAGTAGCCTATGTGTTATTCTGATGTATAAGCTATATTACTGTACAGTTTCATCCAAATCCGTTTAGTAGTTTTTGCGTGAAAGAGTAACAAACATCCATCCATCCATCCATACTTACAAACTTTTGCGTTTATAATATTTGTATTGATGTAACGTTACGTTACGTTAGTAAAAAATTACAATAACCATCTCTGCGTATAAGGAGTATAAAGCCGTGACTGTATACATGAACTTATGTATATCAATACTAATATAATAATAGAAAAGAGGTAAAGTATCTGACTTTGTTTGTATGGTTGTAGGGAGTAATCTTCGGAAGTACTGATCCGATCCTGAAAATTCTTTCACTACCAGAAAGCGACTCTATCCGGGAGTGACAATGTGATATAGACCATATTTTATTATGATTGAACAAAAAATTCAGTTGAAAATATTTGTAAATCAAGTCGAAGAAAAGCGGGCGGTTAACGCCCAACGAAGTGGGTACGGTTCGGCTAGTAATTATTAAAATATATATATGACATGAAAGCCTATAATAATTTATTTTATTTGTTATAAGGATGGGAAATATATATATGTATATTAATTTAATACGTGAAGCAAAAGCTGTGTACCCCTTTTTACGATTTTTTTTAATGAGATAGGAGGCAAACGAGCTGACGTATCACCTAATAGTAAGCGATAACCGCCACCCATGGACACCCGCAACACCAGAGGCGTCACAAGTGCATTGCCGGACTTTTAAGAAGGAGTAAGCTCTTTTCTTGAAGGTCGTATTGGTCCGAGAATACCGCAGGCAACAATTTATTCCACAGTTTTGTTGTGCGAGGCAGAAAGTTCCTGGAAAAGCGCACAGTTGTGAACTGCCAACCATCTAGATGATAGGGATGAAACTTCTCTCGCGTAGGACGATGGTGGAAAGAGGCGGCAGGAATCAGTCCGAACAATTCCTCGGAGCACTCATGGTAAATACGGTAGAAGATGCACTGCGATGCTTATATGAACTGAGAAGTATTAAATTTGGCACTAAATAATGCTTTTTGGAGTAGTAGTGCAGAAAGTTAACAAAGAAAACAAATAAGTTATGGTCGAGTTTCGACCACGGGGCGAACACTAGTCTTAGTAAAAATGGCACTTCGTGTGTACGCCATAAGGTTTACTTTACTAACAGATCTCTGAGTTTAAGTGGCAAAGCCAACATTTCGTTTCTGCTCACGCATGTAAGCAACTTATTAGTTTTCAGCAACCCATCAAACTTTTCACATTACGTTCTATCTTAGTAACTCACTAACTTGGTTCGGACATCTTGGCTTACCTAATTATATGTAACATTTTCTAATGAAATATATAGAATATAGCCCCACCATAGAATTTTTCGATAGGCAACTATCTATCCTAAAAAGTTAAGTCAATTAATACAATTCCATTTGTCAATCCTTCAATATTTTGACTTTATCTTTGCATCTTATTTCAGTTGTAGCAACATTATAGGATTAAGTATTAGAGATAAAGCATATCTTAGAACAACTTAGATTATTTTAAATTAATAGTTGTTACAAGTCTATAACTATCATAAATGCACCAGCATTGCATTGCAGTGCATCAAACAACATAAAGTCAGGACAGATACATGAGGAACGAAATTACCTATTTACACGCAGTAGGAAAGCTAAACGCCCTCTGTCTCTGATTCTATGGGATGGATAAAGACAGCAAAGAAGCTACAACTCTTGAATTATAGGTATATATGGAGGTATTTATGGGCATAGAATTGCGGAGGTCCGATACCAGTCGCTCGGTGTAAAAACCGATATTCTAGTGAAACCGGTTTAACTAGGAGTAAATCTTGGCAATAATAAAGGCTAGGGGTGATATGGGGTATTCATGTGCTAAAATCTGCACAAAAATCTGCCCCCAGTGGTGGATAGTTAGGAATATAAAAACGTATTATTTTTGCCCAGTATGTAACAAATCTTATTTTTTATGTACATACCTAAATTATTTATTGTTCAAAGCATCCCCGACTTGGATACATGTAGATTAATTTTCAAATCATAGCAGCGTCTACCGATAATTGCTGTTTTCCTCAAAGCGATTTAACTTTATCCAGCATGCCGGGCATAATGTCGGATACATTTACATAAATCGATAACCATTGAGGAAAACCAATATCTTGTAAACGGGACGCAAAGCCTTGTTAGGTGTATAGTAAACACCTTATCAGTGATGCGCTCCATTATTTTTGTAAATAAGAAGATAATATTAAAAATCGCTGAAGTATCTTAGGGGTCCCTCAAAACGAAACGAGGCGCCGTTGTACAATATTTTTTGTATGTTTGTCGAGAATCTATTTTAGAGGCACTTAAATCTGTAAAAGTAAGTATCTAAGTTAACGCTGTGGAAAGGTGGGATCGCCTTGGATTTTAACAACCTTCGAGAATAGATTCCAAGATGTGGTAAGTAGCTCTCAAAACATTTTGATAAATAGTGCATATGTAAGTTATTCTTTCTTTTCGGTAGTTTCAGGAAATTGATTTTTCATATGATAAAAATTGTCACTGAAAAAATGTGCATTATCATGAAAAACCGTAACCTGGGTTTATAAACAAACTGTGTTATATGAGGAAACTTGGATGTTGAATATCTTGAATAAAATATTATAATTTGGCGCCCTGAACGTGAAGGTGGCATCAATATAAATTGAATAAAAAAACTTTTTAAAACAAGCTTCTACTGGAATGCCTTGAGACGAATCAAACGAGTCCAAACTCGATGATGTTGCGACGTTTCTTTACAGATTTCCTCAGATCACATCCATCAGATCAGCTCTATGTCATTATAATATTGTATTGTCACATATGCTTGCAAAATTTCAGCAAAATCGGTTCAAGATATCTGCTACAAAATTGAGTTGCATGATTCCACCCGAACATTCAAGCATACATACATACATTGCAAGTTAATAAAAAGCTTGTAAAAAAGATATCTGATAGCTCCGTAAGCGACGTAGGTATGTAGATAGACAGATAGGTTGATAATATATTTTTTTTTTCTTTAATTCAGATTAATATTATATCAGTCAATTTCAGCAATGTCAGCTATTTGAATGGGTAGGCGATAACTTTATTATTGCCTACCTATTCAAATTGCGACACTTTAGACCCACAAAGCAATTTAAAATAAGGTTTATTTGTCTTAGCCAAATTAGTTGGTAAATAATTTGTCCAATTAAGTTAATTTTATGGAAAGGTTCGTAAATAAAACCGATCGGCTGTCAAAATACGTTCGTAAATCGTTAACCTTATCAGAGCTAAAAAGTTATATTTGTTCTGTCCTTTCACAGGGTTTTTGAGACAATGAATTGGTAGAGGAATAGATGATTTAAAAGACATTTCGAGAAAAATAACTAGTTTTTTTTTTAAATGAACGATTTCATTACACCATCCTACGTTTCATTGGATAATTTTTTATTTCTTTATCATTAAAATACTGATAGCACATCGAAAGTAAGCAAAAACAATTAAGTATGAATATTTTACATATCTACATATACTTTACTATTCTTGTATCATAAGTTTGAAGAGTTTTTCCATTTGATTTTATTTGCTAATGGCTATAGTTTTTAAAACCATTGCTTAGATTTAACCTCTTTTAACAAACATTAAAAAAAAACAGTCGAATTGATAACCTTCTCCTTTTTGTAAAGTTGGTTACGACTTTAAAAAAAGGAGGAGGCTATCAATTCGACTGTTTTTTTTATGTTTGTTTCCTCATAAGTACTCATAATTCTCGACTGGGTGAACCGATTTTGATGATTATTTTTTTATTTGAAAGCTGGTGCTTCCCGTGTGGTCCAATTGAAAGTGGTTAAAATTTGAAATTATTTATTGATATAATGTTTCTTCTTCTTCTTCCTAGCCTTTATTATTCCCAAGATATGGGGTCGGCTACTAGTTCAACCGGTTTTACCTGAATATCAGTTTTTTACACGGAGTGACTGGCATCGGACCTCCGCAACCCTGAGGGTGAACTGAATTCGAAGGATGAACTAGTTGTCAGTATATTTGAGGGCACTGACTTCCCAATAACGATTGCCATAGATGTTCATGACAACCAAGACCGACGGCTTAACGTGCTCTCCGAGGCACGGGCGGGAAACACCGCCATCTTCCATACTCCGGGCTGCTATTAAGAATTTCTTGTAAGAAAAACCCAACAGCAGTCCGACCCGGGAATCGAACCCGAGACCTCTTGATCCGCAGTCGCTTACGCTAACCACAAGACCAACGAGGCAGTCAATTGATATAATGTTTATTGAGCAATAATTTGATGTAATGTGTTTAGTTATAAAAAACACGCTACGACACGGCAGCCAAAAGGTTTATTGAGTCTTTGCGTGTTAAAAGTTTTAATATTAAAAGAAATTGGCGTCTCATGCAAAAACAGTTTATATTTAAATTATATGTTGTTATGACTACCAAAAATTCTAAATATCGCAAGAACAGTAGGTACTGTAACTCATGAAATATTCATGTCGTTTACAAAATTCTATTTTAAAATAAAAGGTTTTGCGTTTGAAACAACGTTATGCTCGCACTTAAGCGACTTTTAAAAGGGCTTGTAAAATACGAGAACTGCAGCTTCCCATGTTTAATTCTTACTATAATTCAACTCAAAAAATACATTTTTGTTGAGTACCGGTTTAAGTAGAAATACTAAGCTAACGTTTTTATAAAACTTCTTTTTAAAATGACAAATGAATTGAAATTACTTTTGATTTTATACGGTGTTACATAATGTTGCATCGGTTTAAAGCTGATAAATATTTGGATTAAAATGAAGAGTTGAATTTGGGCTTATTTTTCTTCAAATGCGACGTGATGTTATAAGTTTGACGTGTCTGTATGTGTGAATCTGTATGTGGCGTCGTAGCTCTCGAATGAATGAATCGTTTTTGGTTTGCGCGATATTTAAAGCTCATTTTTTTGTTGAAATAGGTTAAATAGCTAAACGGGTGCCGTCAAAAATATGAAAAAAATCCTGATGGTAATTCATGTAATGAACTTTGAAGGAAAATTATAACGGCTTCGATAACTTTGTTAGTTTAGGAGTTATAGAGGCCTAGCTTGTAAAATGTGCTTAATAGGAAAACTTCGTAAAAAGACAATACAACATTTATACAAAAAAAAACCGACTTCAAAAACGACCAAATTGAAATGGGCCCATACGGGAAGCACCAGCTTTCAAATAAAAAAAGAATCATCGAAATCGGTTGGCGTGATATTGAGTTATTCGTCAATTTGTCGCGCACATCTTAATGCAAATTGAAGACTTATGTGGTTTTCTCATGAATGTCATTTCAGAACTGGATCAAATTGAAATGGGACCACATGGGATGCACCAGCTTTCAAATAAAAAAAAAATTTTCAAAATCGGTTCACCCAGTCGAAAGTTATGAGGTAAAAAACATAAAAAAATACAGCCGAATTGAGAACCTCCTCCTTTTTATGCAGTCGGTTAAACAATGGTTAACTATAGAACCCCATTCTATTTGTGCCCTCACACTCACTAGGTCGGTTTTTATTAATTCTGTTTGTCGTACTCGTCGTAGAACTGACAAAATTATATCGACTTCTTACTATTTAAATAAGGAATGAGTCAGTTTCCTCGTTTAATCAAGGTTCTGTCTCAGAGACCTCCGAGTCATTTAAATTTCGATGTAACTGGCAGAGGTCCAAACTACCGGTTTTTTGGATGATTAAAATTTCTTCTCTTTTTCCAAGACTTCTTGGTTCATATTCTCTCCTTAATGTTCAATCCAAGACAGAATATGAAATAGTGAATAAAAAACAAAACATGTTTTTTTTACATTATACTTATAGTTCTAAAGTTTTCATTTTTTTTTGTAAATACATAAATATTGAAACACGCATGGAGTATGCGTAAACAAATATTTGATCCGACCGATAGTTGGCAATCGAACCCGAGACCTCAAACAGGCCTATTCTATGACTATAACAACATAAATTTATTGTGATTGTACTTAATGTTTTTTTTAATTTTTGAAATGTTTTATATCCTACCTCCTTTTTAAGGAGACACCTATATCCAGCAGTGGCAGTGTCCTGTTAAAGGCTGTTGATGATATGCTAGTGACAAACGAGACGAACTGTTGGTATACGACTACCGTGGTCGGTGAAACTGAAAGGGTCACAAGAATGTTGCTGGCTTTTGAGTGAACTTCCAGTTTTAGGAGGCGAGTTTGGACTGCCGGTAATCCAATGATGCAGCAATTCAAGAATTGACGAAAACAGGCTCAGGATCTGTGCTCACTGACGAAACGGTTTCAATTCAAACATTATGATGAATTTGAAAGTGTACGGAACGAATAAGACGGAAACCAAGAGTTAAAAGATTTTTCATCAAACGCCATCAAGTTGAGCTTATATTAAATAAAAAATATGTGTCGGCATTAATCGAAGAGTTTATTTATATGTTTTAAAAAAACCTACTGTATTTAAATTAGGATTTTTTTGTTGAGTTATTTGCTAAATATTAATGTAAAATATGTTAAATCCATGTGAAGAAAGCAACTCTAGGTAGGAATGGAAAATTCCCAAATCCGACTGTTTTTTTGAGAGAACATTGCGAGAATTTTTATCAATTGAAAGGACACTTTCAATTTACCACTAATTAGAACGTCGCGTCCCGCAGTTTCTGATAAGTTAATGAATAAAAATCAAAGTATGTAACATCACCGCATGTTTAATTAAGTACTGTCTGCATTCAAATAAAATTAAACGAATATTTTAAGCCTGTGCTATGTAATCTTAGCAATTGTGTTTTTAGAAGTTTTTTTTTAGCATTCACCCAGCTGACTCACGCAACCTCGTCTCCTATTGCCTGTAGTGTGAACAAATTTGTTTTTCAAAAATAAGGTTACAGTCAGCTAACTTTAATAGATAGAAATATGCTGTCGCGTTCTTTTTAAAATTTTAAAGGGGAACAATTTTTTCATACATTACCTTTGTGAAACTTTAACGGTATACGCAGCACTCGCGCAGGAAGCTCTCAAGAGAAATAATCTACTCATAGGTACTACAGTTTTTGCAATATTTTTCATTGATACCTTCTCATTTGGTCCGCTCCTTTTGGTCGTAGCGTGATTATATATATTTTATAGCCTTCTTCGATAACTGGGCTATCTAACAGAACAAAAATTGTTCAAATCGAACCAGTTCTTCCTGCGGTTACCGCGTTCAACCAAACAAACAAACTCTTCAGCTTTATAATGTTAGCTATTGTCAAATTGTAAAAAGTGTATATAGGTATATCATCGTAAACATGGATAACGGTAATGCATTAAGCAGTTATCAGTTGTTGTGTGTGTATTTTGAGCCGGATTTCATTAATTGCATGGTGGTCGTGTGAAAATCAATTAAAGCCCCCCTTGGTAGATCACTGCTGTTTCCCCTGATATACATGAGTCTGCACTCAACTGAGTTCATAATAACCCATTAACGCCCAAACTTTAGTAAAAATGAAAATTTGGATATATGATGATTTTGATAAGTATAAATGATTCAAATTTGCTTGCTCAAATTATAGTCCTGATATACAGTTTTGTAGTTAGTAAATTGGGTACTATAAATATATTACAAATATTGGCTTTGGTAATAAATTAGTTTTATAAATGCATTGTGTATTTATGCGTGTAAGTTAGACAATTTAAGTTAGTTGAAAATAAATGCAATGGGATACAAATGGACGATTACAAGTCGGCAATATTTCTATAATAAATGAAAGTCCAAGGTGTCACTCTCGTCCGTTCAGCACTAACGTCAGAAGTCAGGTGTTCGTTTTCTACTGTTTATATTTTTAGTATATTTATATAACTATACCAATGTCAATATAAGTAAATTTACAGAAAATATCTTGAAATAAACTGCAACAAATAAATGTCAACAAAATCAACGCTATTTACAAGTTTTCTATTAAAAGATTGAAGATTTGTTAAGAATTTTTATATTAATATATTTTATTTAATAATTAATAGTAAACGAAATTGGCGACGGTTCCAAAAAATCTAACAATGTAAGATAGAAACAAATTCCTGAGATTGTTTCTGTGTCAAAGGCGATAGAAGGGCATTCTGGACTCAAGGAACACGACTCTAAAAAACGACCATATTAATACGTATATTAAAGAGCGGTAAAGTATCGAATCTGAGTAAATAACGAACTCGATCACTTAAAAGATAAGTGACGTTTATTTTATATTACAATCTTGAAGTCCTAATAACTGCGGTAAAGGAATGATAGGTAGTGAAACCTACAGACGAATCGGGCCTGAGCTGGTCCTCCCACCTGAAATAAGATTGGACTGTAACACTGGTATATAACAAAAGATGATTGTCAAAAACCAACTGACTATTTCATTATATACAATAGTGTGCCTAGTCTAAATGGGTGCCAAGTAGGACTAAATCAGCAGGACTAAGAAAATATGGTTGGTACTTAACCTAAAAATACTTGTGGAGTTATAAGTGAAAATATATCCATTTGATGAGTTACTTGAGAACTAAATAATTTATCTCGGCATGAATTATTTTTTCGGATTACAGTGTAGTATAAAGTACTCAATTATAAATACCGCCAGTGACTGGACATTATTAGTGGACGCGTATAAAAATCACTACAGAATACCGGAGGATATCTGTGCCTCGGCGTCCAGACCGGACATATTTCTTTATGCAATGTCAATTAAGCGTGTAGTACTAGAAGAACTCACGGTGCCGTGGGAAACGAACATCCCTAAAGACCACGCTTTAAAAAGAAACAAGTACTTTGACTTAACCAACGAAATAACTAAAAATGGTTATGTCGTTGCGCTGTATGCCGTGGAAGTGAGTGCGAGGGGTATACCAGCTAAATCCCTTTATAACCTGCTTAAAGACCTTGGATTGCCAAGAGCTTCAGTAAGCTCTTTTCTTGAACGAATATCCAAAGCGGCATTGCTAGGCTCACTTCAAATATGGTAAGGTAGAGGGGGTAACACGGCGGACAGTGGAGGTGAGCGTTGACGCGTCGTAAGGAGTGCTCCTTAAACCTAAACCTGGGTCGCAATTCCCAGGCACTGTCGAAGTCGCATGTGTTGCCCCCATCTATCACGCGATGGATCCGGCACCCGCACGGTGAATCCATGGAACGCTAAGAAATAGGTCTACATGTACATAGTATATAGTGTTAGGAAGCAAACTATTACAATTTATTAAGAACATAATAATATATCTATTTGAAAAAATATATAAGATATACTTCTCTTTGTCCATAGTAAAGTTCTTTAGTAGAAGTAGTCTAATTCATAATTATTCTGTTAGTAACATTATTTATAGGAGGTTAATCCTCATTTCAAAAGCATACAGTCTCCGAGTAACTCATATAAGTTCGAACGATGTTTACTTAAATAAAACTTCACTCAAGTAACTCAAAGAAGATTGAGAGACGGCTATGATGTAATTCCTCTTCAGTGCTTGTTTGAGCAATCTTTAGTTTGCCAACTTGTTAGTTTAAATCAGAAAATATGTAAACATTCTTCGAACTTCAGCAATATTATAGTTGTAGAAATACCAAGTTGTTGGTTGAAAGTTAGTTTATAAAATAAGCTGACATTTTGGCTCGGCACCGACTTCAAACCTATGAATAGGTAGCACATACAAATTAAGTTATTTTATACTTTTAAGTTTTTGAAGTCGGTTTTTTTAAACGAAGTAATTTTTTTTTATCGCTTTTTAGTCTTTCTCAAGTCTCTCATCGTCATCTCACCTAAATAACTTGAAATAATACGACTAATGGTAACATACAACATACTGTATAGAATAATAAATAAATATTTCGGACCTGATGTTTACAGAATATGAAAGCATGCAGACAATTGCCTTAACTTTATTGCAGGCGCTCACGTAAATTTGAGGGTTTCCTTCAATTTCCTTGGGATCCCATAATCAGATCCTGATATGGTGGCCATGGGACTACATGGGGAGCATACCCTTTCGAATACAAAAATAATTTTCAAAATCGGTCCACAATTGACGGTGTAATCAATGTACATACATAAAAAAAATATAAAAAAAATAGGTACCGATGAAATTGAGAACCTCCTCCTTTTGGAAGTCGGTTAAAAACAACTGGTATTTTTGATAATTAACGGTTAAATACTGTAATAACTTGAATACCTACTGTTTTAAATAAACTGCTTTAAATAAAATCTGTTTCTTAACTGTTTTGGTGATTCTGTGATAATACAAGATAACTTTTCACTGGATGTAGCTAAGAAGAAGTAAGTACCGTAAGCTAAAGGTTCTAAATATTTGAAGTTAAAATAATTTAAAATAGGTCATGTTATATATATTTATGCTGACACTATAATCTTATGTTAGTTAAGAAGTTGCTCGTTGCAATGCAAGATCCACAGATAAACCAAGGTCACCGACATTGCCCGGAGAATTGCCAGAGTTAAGTGGCAGCACGTTGCAGTTCTAGAGTCGCGACCACGTACGTTTGGAAACTGTAGCGTGGGTAGGCACCTGGTTCATTTCTCGTAAGTAAAAAATATCACTTTTACAAGAATAATATTTTAAGTTTAATTGGATGGTAAATATTATTAATAACGTATTTTATTGTGGGTTCCATACAAGAATAAAGTACTGTGTAGTGAGGGACCCTGTTTTCGATGACTCAATTGTTTACATGAACAAAGACCCGAAGGCCCTTTGTTACCACAATATGTAATTATTATACCTACGGTTCATATGAAAGGATTTTCGCCGTGTTCACCAAGCCACCAGCACCAAGCGTTCCTATAGATAGATAGATAATAAACTTTAATATCAAAAATGTATAAGCATATAAAGGCAATTAATTCATTTAGAAATGATCGGAAAGCTACTACATATCCTATATACATAAAAGCGAAATACCACTCACTTATTAATCACGAAATCTCAGAAACTATAACACCTACAAACTTGAAATATACCAGGTAGGTTCCTCATAGGGTGTAGACATCCGCTAAGAACGGATTTTACGAAACTCCACCCCTAAGGGGGTAAAACGGGGGTTGGAAGTTTGTATGAAAGTCCTGTGTTTTGAAGTAAGATACTTGAAATTTAAAATGTATGCTCTATAGATGGTGTGAAAGTGTGCTTATAATGTATCTTTAGAAATAAACCCCCTCTTGGGGTTAAAACGGGGAATGGTAGTTTGCATGAAAGTCCAATGTTATTGAAGTAAAAGTAATTATGGCAGAATGATTTTAAATGGTATTAAGTATAAAAAATGTGCAAATAACTCCACGCGTACGAAGTCGCAAGCGTCCGCTGGTTTTATATAAACATCAGTCTATTAAAACCTTGGAGTGAAATGTAATGCATTAAAAAGTTGCGGACAAAATAAAACGATTTTTCGATGTTTCGCTAACTACTAACTCCAGTTATCAAACAGGCATTTTATTTGCCGACCAGGAATTAATGCTGTCACTGTTTTTTTAATTACTTTTTATTTTGTTGTACTGAAAATTTTTTCATTCATATGAATTTTTGTATTTATTTTATTTTATAATTTAAATTATGGTTTCGCATATCACGTTGTTATATACGCGGTATTAATTCCAATATTATTATATTAGGGAGGCATACTTTCAGCAGTGGAGCTGATATATGATGATGATGATTATTATGTTTCTTTTATAATAGATTTGATATATAAATACTTGTTTATTTTGAAAAGATTCTTATGTGAATTGATTTGACCTTTGCGAAAGATTCCTTACTCTAATATTCTCAAGTAGATTAATACCCTATTTGAGAAATATTTATCGTATAGTTGGTGAAGTTCAACAGAAAATAAGATTTAAATAGCTGGTAAAGAAGGTTTTCATGTATAATGTAGACCTTATCACAGCTTTTCATACACTGCACACGCTGCAACAGTGCTAGTATTAAATAATAACCAATGACTAACTAATAAATAACAACTGAAAAGTTAATACAAGTTCAATCCAGAAGTGCTGAAAGCAATTTAATTGCTACAACATTAAAATGATTGCATTAATCAATAGACAGAAACCAATAGTGTATTTTAATATGAAATTTATTCTATTTCGCATGGTAGATACTGCTTTGATACGACCGAAGTTCCGAAGTTTAATTAATACGAAATCAATTTATTCATCATTTGTGTTATTACATGATTGCAATTGTAATATATCAGATAGTGTGCAAATACTTGAAAGGCTATTTTAATTAATAAGCCAAATAAATTAAATTGAAACAAGCTTCGTAAAACAAGCTTTTACTGGAATTCCTCGAGACTAATCAAACGGGTCCAAACTCGATGATGTTGCGACGTTTCTTTACAGAGTTCCTATGGCCACCTTCCAGCTCCAGCATCAGATCAGCTCCATGTCTTTATAATATTCTATTGTCACGCTATATACATATGCTTGCAATTTTTCAGCAAAATCGGTTGAAGATAATTGATTAAAAACTAAGTTGCAAGATTCCACCCGAACATACAAGCATACATTGCAAGTAACAATAAAAAGCTTGTAAAATGTTCGGAAGCTTGTAATGAAGGTAAACTGTCCTTAAATGAAATAATAAAATTGTCCTTGTTTATTCGAACACTATTGGGGCAAATATGTGTTAATCAGTTATTTGTTAATGTTTTTTAAACGGTTTTATTTTTAAAGTTAACACTGAAAACAATAGAGGTCTTAAATGTTGGAAATCAAAGTATTTCCATGTCAAATTTCATTAAAATCGGTTCAGCGGCTCCCAGAGTTACTTTCGCATTTATAATATTAGTAGGGATTTTAGCTCATGCATACTCGTTGCATTGCATTACTTTTAAATAAGGTTATATTTAAAGTATGTACATAAACTATTCACAAGTTCGACTGTAACTTTAACCCTAATAAATATCTCAACCCAAATTCACAACGTCACGTTCAGCTGCACGTTGCAAAATAGATCTTTGGCACGGCACGGGACGTACAGAGATTAGTATCATAGGCAATTCAAGATACTCTTTAAAACCAACCAAATATAATACCACCACTATAAGTGAAAGAAAATTTAATCTATTTATATAAAAGCGAAATACCACTCACTTATTAATCATGAAACCTCAGAAACTATAACACCCACAAACTTGAAATTTAGCAGGTAGGTTCCTTATAGGGTGTAGATATCCGCTAAGAACGGATTTTACGAAACTCCACCCCTAAGGGGGTAAAACGGGGGTTGGAAGTTTGTATGAAAGTCCTATGTTTTTGAAGTAAGAGACTTGAAATTTAAAATGTAAATGGTGTGGAGGAATACTAATAATGTATCTAGCTTTTCCAAATATAATTAAAAATGATTTGCAAATAACTAGCTCCACGCGTACAAAGTCTCAAGCGGCCGCTAGTAATAACATAAAGTTGAATGGTTAATACGAGTTAACTTGGATTTAGGTGGTGTTTATTTTGTTTCGATTCAATTCGTTATTTGTACGAATTTCTGACGCTAATGCTTGTATTAGACACACAAATTATTGTCAATGCCCTGACTACACCCACCGAATATTAGATAGTCTAATTTAAGAAGGCATATTTATATCTGTCTATCTAAAGCAACTTTCTTATTAATAACTTCATAAAACCATAAAAACCGCACTGACTCATAAAATTCTTCGTTTAATCTCATAAACCATTCTTTTAAGTGTTCAACATACATAGATCACAACTTACTTCATAAAACCAGAACGAGATGTGACGTTTCATTTACGTCACGGTTCCTTTTAACACGCTAGTCGTAGTACAGTGTTCCCGTTAACACTCTCGCCCACTTACGGGGGAGCATTTATGAACAATGTTTCGTTCGCTTTTAACAAGTTTGATCTAATTTAGTTTGCAAAAAGCCTAGGCTGTTATGAAAGTAATTTAGTAGTATATATTATATATGGTTCAAGAAAGGCGCTCTGATCTGGTTGAGCTCTTCCTTAAATTCCTCAATCAATTCGGATAATCCGTATCCTTTCCACCCAAGTCAAGGTTTTAGGAGTATTTGACGCATTTACCACACTCCCTTTAAAATTATCTCTCTATAACGAACATTCTTTCGACTGTTTCATTGAACCTATTAAACAGGAAAATATTTTGATGCCAATTCTTGCAAAAATATTGAACTATAAATTGTATACGGTAGTAACTAGTAAGCTGCATATTGTATAAAACATCTAAACATAGCTAGGTAGCGAGGCGGAGCGAACTGTGCGTTTGCGGTTTAACTCGTTAGCGTGGTCGGCCATACCTCTGTTAAAATTTTCAGAACACTTAGTGTTTCGGAAGTTTCTGTTTTTTAGTGTTATTTGATGATCGTTGTAGTGATTTTAGTTCCTAGGTGTATGGTCTTGACTTTTTAGTTATCACACCTTTCATTAACTAAAAGGTCAAAATTTAAATAAATAAATAAATATTTCGGACATCGAACACACAACGCCATCTAGTCCCAAGCTAAGCAGAGCTTGTGTTATGGGTACTAGACAACTGATATAATTACATATATACCTTTTTTTTTGTAAATAGATACATATTATACATAGAAAACACCCAAACTCCGAAACAAATATTTGCAGATCATACAAACATTTGGTCCGACCCGGGAATCGAACCCGAGACCTCAAGAACAGCAGTCGCTTACGCTACCACTGCGCCACCGCTGCCAATTATGAATTAGTTTTTTGTTCAGAGCTAGCAATATTTTTTCAGGTTTTAGAATAGAATTGGAAGTGGGTTCTTGAACGACGGAAGAATATTTGGGCAATAATGAAGTATGTCATGGCACTTTATATTTTACTAGCTGACCCACGCAACGTCGCTTACGTATCCTATTGCCAGTGGCGTAATAATTTTCTCCCGTTTTTGTAACATTGTTCATTGATGCGCCGCTCCTATTGGTCCTAGCATGATGATATATAACCCATAGCCTTCCTCGATAAATAGGCTATCTAACACTGAAAGATTTTTCTCAAATCGGACCAGTGGTTCCTGAGATTAGCGCGTTCAAACAAACAAACAAACTCTTTAGCTTTATAAATTATATTATACTAGCTGTCCCACGCAACCTCGTTTGCGTCTCCTATTACCCGTAGCGTGACAATTTCCTCCCGTTTTTGAAACATTCTTCATTGGTGCTCCGCTCCTATTGGTCTTAGCGTAATGATATAAAGCCTATAGCCTTCTTCGATAAATGTACTATCCAATACTGAAAGAATTTTTCAAATCGGACCACTGGTTCCTGAGATTAGCGCGTTCAAACATGTTGAAATATGTATCAAAATAGTATTTAAAATACATGTGCTGCCATCTATCGGTGCTATGCGCCAAACTCTGTTTGAACCTATATTATCTGTGTGTCGCTGTAATGTGTTCTCTTTATAAAATAAAGCTTGTCGGTTGTTACTGATCATTAGAAGCGTCTATTCATTTTAGGTTATGGGCCCAGTCCTAAGTGCTTTTTATAAAAGTTTTTCATTTCCAGTAGTTAAATTGTTAGGTTTAGCTAGGAAAAGTGTAATATTGACGGAATTAGGTGTTCGTGTTAAATAAAAATCATGACTTCGAACTACCTTGTCAACGTGCCCAAGCTAAAAGGCAGGGAAAATTATGGTGAATGGACGTTTGCTGCCGAAAATTTCCTGGTGCTTGAAGGAATGCTTCACTGTATCAAGCCAGTTACGGGAAAACAGATTGCGGTAGAAGATGATGAAAAAACGAAAGCAAAATTAATTATGACTATTGACTCAAAGCTATATGTTCATATTAAAAGTGTGTCGACGTCTCAAGAACTGTGGAATAAACTAAAAAGTTTGTTTGATGACTCGGGATTCACGAGAAAAATTAGTTTATTGCGTGCTTTAACCTCGATTCGACTTGAAAACAGTGACTCCATGGCGTCATACGTTACTGAAATGATTCTAACTGGACAGAAACTAAGTGGAACCGGTTTTAACATCAGTGACGAGTGGATTGGGTGTCTCTTGTTAGCCGGATTGCCTGAAAAATACATGCCAATGATCATGGCAATTGAACATTCTGGCATAGGCGTCACAACGGACGCCATTAAAACCAAGTTGCTTGATATGGCGGAAACGGATGTCAATGCATGTCGTGAAGGGAGTGCATTCGCAAGTTCACGGAAATGGCAACCTAAGAACAAAAATAAGTCTATGGGCGGTGCTAAAGATGGCGTCTCATCTGTCAAATCACACGTCAAATGTTATAAGTGTAAACAACCCGGACATTACCGGAATCAGTGTACGAACAATGTTTTTTCTCAGTCAAATGAAAATAAAAATGTGAGAAAACAAACAAACGCATTTAGTGCTGTGTTTCTAAACGGACATTTTAGTAAATACGATTGGTACATTGACTCGGGCGCAAGTACACATTTAACAGCTAACGAGAATTGGATAGATAATCCCTGTTACGAACAGAAAGATGAAATAATAGTTGCAAACAACAATAAACTGCAAGTATTATGCACCGGCGATGTAAATATTATCACAAAGACGGATGACTCCGAATTTAAAGTGCCAATAAAGGGAGTACTTTGTGTGCCAGACCTGACAACAAACCTATTGTCTGTCAGCCAACTAATGAAAAATGGAAATAAGGTTAGTTTTACTGAAAATGGCTGCAGTGTTTACAATAAGAATTTTGAATTATAATAATAATAATAATAAACTTTATTTGATAGACACAGCATACAAACAAAAAAAAATATTCTAAATTTTCCATACATAAAAAAATAAAAACGAACCTTAATTTAAGAGGCTTGCAACAAAAGGGCTAGAACCCAGAGCCATAAAACAAATAAATAAAATAAAAAATATCAACGTCAAAGTTAAGTGACGTGGCATTGGTGACGTGTACATGTGTGCACACGTTTTATCTGACATTTTATAAATGAAATTATATTCTCAAACAATAAATTAAGCCACTTAACATGAATAAATATACAACATCATAATAAGCCTCTAAGACAGAACACTATTAATGGACTATGTTAACGGGGGCTGTACACAGTGTCTAGCAAAATGGTGGACTCTCAGCATTCACTGCGATGGGTGTAAGTAACCCATCCCAGTACTGATTTTCAGTGCCCACCGTAACACTCGATTTGACGCCGATAGCCGCAGCTACCATCTACCGTTATATCTGTCTCCTCTTACTTAAAGAATAATAACAATAAATTGGTAAGTATGTTATCTTTTAATTTCATGTTTTCATCATTTTATTCAAACAAATACATATTATATCAGGATATGTATAAATCACTTGTAACGCCATATGCAATTCCTTTCAGGGAGAATCAATTAGTGATTAGGAAAGAGAATAAAGAAAATAAAACTAAACTTAGAACAAAATTAGAATTATCAAGTGCCATCACACCAGGACATACCAGGCTGTGAAGACAGTGCTGCATGTGGATACAAAGATAATGCTACCCTACCTGTGATAGCAATGTACTGTCCGTGGATCATAAATATAAGGTTAAGTACCAACGGTCATACCTTGTTGCTTTTGTTGTTCAAGTAGGTAATTTTTTAATTTTAATTTAAAATAATACAATGATTGTAGATCCCTAATTGGTGGTGGTATGCAGTTCCAGCAATGTGTCGCCGCATATTTAAAACTACCACGGAATGCAGCAGTTCTATGTCCTGGTATGCTGAGTGCTCTAGCTGACGGTCTGATGGAATAGGAGAAGTGGTTATACCTCCAGTCTATCCTCTCATGCAAATAGGTAGGATTACCTTTTTTAACTACGCCAAAGAGTAAGCTGGCTAAATGCAGTTTCCTTCTGGCTTCCATCTTTATCATGCCATTGTCATTTATATATGGTGTAACGTGATGACGTCTGGGAATATTAAAACAGTAACGTGCGGAAGCATTTTGGACCCTTTGTATTAAGTTTTTTGTTCTGGCAAGTAGGCAGGGACCATACACCACATCACAGTAATTAAACTTGGATAGTACTAGACTGTCTACTAATTTTTTCCTTAAAGGTATACTGAGGTAGTCACGGATGTTGTATAAAATTTTAAGTCTATAAAAGCAATTTCTAACAATGTTATTTATATATGCTTCAAATCTCAGCTCAGGATCCATCAGCAGTCCCAGATTATTGGCTTCATTTACTCTTGCAATTGTTTGTCCATTTATCATAATTTTGGGGTCATTCTCTAACACAGACTGGATTTGTCCCTTACTGCCCAATATCATAAATTTGGACTTTATTGGATTTAGAACTAATGAATGTTCAACAGACCATTTAACCACCCTTTCCAAGTCCTCGTTTATCCTGTCCACTGCAGACCTGGTTTCAACTGGCTTAAAAGACAGGAACAGTTGGGTATCATCTGCATACATGTGGTACCCACAATTTGAAAAGCAATCTGTTATGTCTGCTGTGTATAATATGAATAAAAGGGGCCCCAATATGGAGCCTTGTGGGACTCCCCTGGTCACAGCCAGGGGAGGGGAAGACATAACTGATCCATCCTCCTTGTGTATTTCTACCTGTTGTGATCTGTTT
This sequence comes from Diaphora mendica, assembly GCA_949125395.1. NCBI lineage: Eukaryota > Metazoa > Arthropoda > Insecta > Lepidoptera > Erebidae > Diaphora > Diaphora mendica. The sequence goes on along the minus strand of OX421312.1, from coordinate 5,555,392 downwards.
GAGAGGTAGCTATGAAACCACTGTATAGAACCAGGGGAAAATCCGTAATATGCCAACTTGGATAGGAGTAGAGACGTATTTATAGCATCAAATGCACGGGAGTAGTCCAGCAGTGCAAGTATTGTTGCCTCGCCACGATCCCTAGCTTCCAGTATGGCACCCACCACATCACACAAGGCCGTTGCAGTTCCACGTCCCTTTCTAAAACCAGACTGTTTCCCCGGAAGGATGCCATTGTCCTCAAGATATCTCATGACTTGTATATGTACCACTCTTTCCAACACCTTTGACAAACAGGGTAGTATGCTGATAGGTCGCAGATCCCTCGTAGTACCCGGAACACTTGTTTTGGGTATAGGGCGGACAACAGAGCTTTTCCACATGCTGGGGAATGTATGAGTGACAATGGAAGTGTTAATAATATCTGTGATAGTGTCTAATGAGTTTGGTAGTGTGAGTGTAATCATGTCTATGTTTAATTTGTCTATACCTATTGCGCTTGTCCTAATATTGTTCAGAATTTTAAGTACAGTACTATGGTCTACTGGTTCCAATTTGAAATTTAAGTTGGGGTTGTGTCTATGAAACTCATAATATGTTAGCCTGGAAATTGTCACCCTACACTCACCCGGCACATTTAGGAAATCCCTGTTAATGCTATCCGGATCATTAAAGTGATCTGGCAAGAATCTCGGTTTATGTGAGGGAAACACTTTGTTTTTTAAATTCTTCCACATAGATCTTGGATTATTAATGTTATTATTAATGTACATTGAAAAGTATACAGATTTCTCATTATATAATGCTATTTTAGCTTGATGTTTAAGATCTAGGTAATATTTCTTTTTTGATGGCATTTTTGTTTGTTGATATGCAGTCCTAGCCCTGTCCCTCAAGTCAAAGATGAATTTAATATTATCCGTGATCCATGGAGTGCACTCGCCTTTGAATAATGTGTGTTTTACAGGAGCATGCTGATCGAACAGATGTACTATATGTTTTGACAAACCTTCCACCATGCCGTCCACCCCATCCTCTAAAGCCAGCGCCTGCCAAGGAATATGCTCCAGATCTGTATTAAAAGGGACTTGCAGGATATTCTTATATGGTCTGTATGTAACCCACCTGGGTTTGACTTTCTCCTTCTTAAACACTGACTCACATGTTACTATGGAGTGTTGACCCAACTCGGGAACATGACTCACCACAACATTTCTCACACCAACATCTGTGCATATGACATCTATTAATGTGCTGCTATTTCCTGTGAAATGTGTTGGAGTGTTAACTATTTGATTCATATTGGTGTAGTGTAAAAAGTGTTGCAGTGTTCCAGTGTTTGTACTGCACCCATCCAGCATATTAACATTAAAATCGCCCAAAAGAATAATGTGATCATAAGGGGCCAGCGCACTAATACTGTCGGTCAGACCATCCAAGAACTTGTCAATGTGTAACCAGGGGGGTCTATAGGCTGTACCTACTAAAAGCTTTTTTCCAGCTATGGTTAATGAAAGCCAGTATTGTTCTACCTCTTTGTGTGCAGGGTGGCTTCTAGTTTGCACTTTAATTCCGTTTTTTATATAGTATCCTACACCCCCACCGCGACCATCCTTGATAGAATTAGGTCTTGGTATGTGCCTCAGTCTATAACCCGGCACAGTTGGTGCTCTCCCCTCCTCGCCTGGCCTCAACCAAGTCTCATTTATGGCCATGATGTCAACTGAGTGTAGACTCATAGCCACCAAAAATTCATCATGCTTACTTCCCAGAGAACCTGCATTAAAAAGACCAAATTTTAGAAACTTGCTACGAGTCATTGTAACATAGAAGTGTTATATTTGCAATATAATAAATATTTAATAAAATTAGGGACTGTTTGTTATTATATCCCTTTATTTGACACATGCAGGTAGTCATCACGTTAACCATAATATCAGTAAAACAAAAACTGGCATCTACTGTAACCTGTTTAACAGGTAATATAATAAATAACATAATTTTTTTTATTATGATCTCTATCACTGGTACAACACTAATGAAAAGCTTATAATTTAGGAAGTTACAGAGTATTGTAACCATTTTATTCAGTGTTCGTCTTTTGAGGTGTACAAAGGCAAAGCATTTTCTTTTATTTACAATGTTATATTCATAATTCTTTCTGTCCATAAATACCCTTATATAAGATTGCAAACAACATCTGTAACTAATTACATATAAATAAGGCCTCTTAGGAATTTTAATTAAATAAGGTTTGTTAATAGTTGTAAATATTTTCAGGTTATTAATTGTATATAAATATGTGTAAATTTTTGGAATATTTTCATACAAGGCATTGATAAATATCAACAATACCAATATAAAGGCAGCCCATCGTAGGAGACACTCACACAGTCTATAGAGAATACACAAATTACTTTCTGCTTCATAAAATAGAGGAAATAATATAGAATTATAAACATACGTCATCAGGCACGTATGTACAGAGACTCTCGAACATGACTGTGCTAATTTATGTTGGTCGTGACTGTGTCCATGCCAAAAATTTGTTCGAGATCAGTATCCGACCGTATTACGTACGTGCGTTTGCCTTCAGCTTCCCTAGTCAATATTCTACCGCGATTCGTCCACGTGAACCTCCAGCCCAGACCAGCAGCCGCCTGTCGGGCGCGGTAGAACAGATGTTTTTTTGTTCTAGTTAGCCTCTCGTTGAGGTAGAAGCGACGCGCCGGTGCATCGAAGCCGAGGTCAGCCGAAGTGGCCCCGCGCCTCACGCGCGCGCTCCGCAGCAACTCGTCCCGCAGCCCGCGCCGCACCAGCCGCACAACGATGCGGCGGCACCGCACTGAGCCCGCTGACGCGCCCGACTCCCGCGACCGCTCCTCACGGGGACCCACGCGTTCCGCAAATACTATGTCCCGTGCCTCCAGGTCGACCCCTAATTTCCTTGCCACCAGTTCCACAGAGTGAAATACATTCTCGCCAGGACTCTCAGGGAGGTTCGAGATTTCTATGTCAGAGAGCAGCAGTTCCTGCTCTCGTTCACCGAGCTCCGTTTGCAACTGCTTCACCGTGCGTCCCAACTGGTCCACCGCATCTCCGGATGAGGCAGCTTGCTTCCTCTCCAGGTCTTGCAGCCGACTCTCCAGGTGGTCGACCTTCTTTCTGGATGTAGCCATTGCTTGACGCAGGTCACTCATCTCGAGACGAATCTCTCGTAACTCTGTTCTCACATCCTCCCTCATCTCCCTCACCTCCGCTCTCATTAGCTTTAGCTCGCGGACAATGTCAATAGTTTGCTGTTGGTCTTTATCCGCGGAGCCAGTAGCAGACTGGGAAGAGTCATATGAGCTGACGGGGGTACTCTTATTCTCGTCTTCACAAATATGTTGGTCGCGGTCCTTGTCAAGCTTTCCCCTGCAATCCCGGCATTGCCACTCCCTGTTTGCCCTTGTCATGTTAACACACGAAAGGTGATGCTTTTTTGTGCATTTACAACAAACAGCGACACCCTTGGGAGACACGAATTTACCGCAGACCGCACAGTTTGCCATTGCATGAATCTGCCCCTCGATATCTGCTCTGTATTCTTCAGGGGATAGATGAGATGATCGGTTCGTATCTAGATATGTTTTAGATTTAGTCTATTCGACAACAGATGGCGTTGCTGTCAATATATTTTTAATGCTCTGTTTCAGGCTCACTGTAAAGGGTTTTCACTTGGATATTATGTAACACTGTCACTGCAGAGCCAGGCACATATGATTAAGGTTCACACGATAATAAACTCTGCTTAAATCAATTTTGATTTTTTATTTAATATTAAAGGGTAGTTTTTTTTTTTCTGATCTAATATGTATTTCTGTTGTTAAGTCTGAATATGATTATACAATATTGTACCACTTTAAAACACTGTATAATTGTTAATAGAACACACTAAACTTTGCATACAAATAAATCATGGGAACAAATAGAGTATATTATATTTTTAAATGAAATACAAACAGAGCTCACAACCGCTACTACCGACGTCTACCGAGTAACCGTTGTAAAGTAATTAGTTGCTGTGGCTCATATTGTTAATGGAGTTTACAAGTTGAGAGTATCAATGAGTGCAGTGGTAGCCTCAGCTGTTTCTGGTAATATATGGCATCGCAGATTGGGGCATGTAAATAGCAATTATTTATATAAAACACTTGCTGCAGTGGAGGGCATGAATTTGGAACAAAAAGTTGACATATCAAAGTTGACATGCTCAGTTTGTTGTGAAGGTAAGCAGTGCAGGTTACCTTTTAGTAGTGTTGGCAATAGAAAAAGTAAAAAGCTAGAACTTATCCATACAGATATAGTTGGACCAATGGAAGTTCTATCTATTGGTGGTTCAAGATATTTTTTGTTATTTGTTGACGATTACTCAAGAATGACTTTTGTGTATTTTCTAAAAAACAAAAGTGAAGCTTTAGATTGTTTTAAGGATTTTAAGGCTAAAGCAGAAAAACAATTAGACACAAAAATAAAGTGCTTAAGAAGTGATAATGGCCTTGAATTCTGTAATAGAGATTTCAATTTATATTTACAGCGGGAAGGAATTATACATCAGAAAAGTAATCCCTATACTCCGGAGCAAAATGGCTTATGTGAACGCCGTAATCGCTCAGTAATTGAAAAGGCTCGATGCCTATTATTTGATGCTCAGTTAGGCAAGGAATTTTGGGCTGAAGCCACAAATACAGCAGTATACCTTCAAAATCGCATTGCAGTAACAGGTTTAGATAGTAAAACACCTTATGAAATGTGGACAGGATGCAAACCAGATATAAGTCATCTCAAAGTATTTGGCAGTAAGGTTATGGTCCATATTCCAAAAGAAAGGCGACTAAAATGGGACAAGAAATCCAAAGAACAAATTTTAGTTGGATACCCTGATAATGTAAAAGGCTATAGAGTCTATAACCCTATAAATAAAAAGATAACAACTAGCAGAGATGTTATTATTATGGAGCCTGAAGGACACTATGAAATTGCTGTGCCAGTGGATGAACCTGAGCAGAATTCTTCAATTTCAAATGAACACTTTATTAAAGAAGAGGATGAAAGCATCACTACATATTCAGCTGATGAAACTTATGTGCCTAGTGACAGTGACTCCGAGAGTAGTCAAAAAACACCTGTTAAATTTATACCAAGACCTGTACGGAACAGGAAGCCAGTTGAAAGGTATGGTTTTTCAAGTATGCGCATGGGTGAAGATATGCCTGACGATGCTAGTGACCTGACCCTGGAAGATGCGCTGAAAGGCCCTGAAAGAAAAAATTGGCTAGATGCTGTAAGTGAAGAAATACAGTGCTTTCAAGATAACAATGCATGGGAGCTGGTAGATGCTCCAGTTGGTAGTAATATAGTGAAGTGTAAGTGGGTATTAAAAAAGAAATACGACAGTGAAAATAAAGTGCGTTTTCGTGCGAGACTAGTGGCCAAAGGTTTTATGCAAAAAGAAGGTGTGGACTATGAAGAAACCTTTTCCCCTGTGGTGCGACATACTACACTCAGACTCTTGTTTGCATTGGCAGTTCAGTTGAACCTAGATGTTACACACCTAGATGTGACAACTGCTTTTCTGAATGGGGACCTTGAGGAGGTTATATATATGCAGAAACCAGATTGGTTTCCAAAGTGTAAAAGTGAAGGTAAGGTTTTGAAACTTAAAAAGGCAATATATGGACTGAAACAATCCTCAAGAGCCTGGTACAGAAAGGTAGATGATTGTCTTAATAAATTAGGTTATAAGAGATCTCAAATTGAGCCTTGTCTATATACTAAAGGTGGTAATAATAATTGTAAAACTATCGTAGCATTATATGTGGACGATTTTTTTGTTTTTTCTAATAGTCCTGTAGAGACAGACCATTTAAAAAGTGTTTTAGCTTCTCAGTTTAAACTTAAAGACTTGGGAGAAGTGAAGCAATGTCTAGGAATGGATGTATGCATAGATAAAGTTAATAAAGTTGTCAAATTAAATCAGGAACATTATGTAAACCAATTGCTTAAGAAATTTAACATGTTAGAGTGCAAAACCGCTGATACTCCTATGGAAACTAAATTAAGTTTAAACAAAGCAGAGAATAATAATGTTAGTTATCCTTATCAACAACTTGTGGGTTGTCTTATGTACCTGGCTGTGTTGACGAGGCCAGATATAATGTTTTCTGTTGTATATTTAAGTCAGTTTAATAATTGTCATGAGACTAAACATTGGTTATATGCTAAAAGGGTTTTAAAATATTTAAAGCAGACTAAGCATTATGGTTTAATTTATACAAAAATAGGTAATACTAAATTAGAAGGTTTCGCTGATGCTGACTGGGGAAATAATATTGTTGACAGGAGATCATATACGGGGTTGTGCTTTACTTTATCTGGTGGTGCTATCTCATGGGCAAGTAGGAAGCAAAGTACAGTTGCCTTGTCAAGCACTGAGGCTGAGTACATGAGTATCACAGAAGCATGTAAAGAAACAATCTATTTAAGATATTTAATTTGTGAAATAACAGGAGAATTATATACTGTAAATGTCTTCAGTGATAATCAAGGTGCTATGAAGTTGTCTGTAAATAATTTATTTCACAACCGTACAAAACATATTGATGTGAGATTTCATTTTTGTCGAGATTGCATTAGAGATAAAATTGTTGAATTGCAGTATTTGGAAACGTCAAAGATGCCAGCTGATTTACTAACCAAAAGTTTACCTAATGTAAAGCATTACTATTTTTTAGAAGCACTTGGCATCAGATGTACTAAATAGTAAATAGTTGTAGATATTCTATTTGTTTTTTTTTTTTTTTGATTAGCATTGTTTTGATACGGGAATACTAGCTTATTTTGATAAGTAGGGGTGTTGAAATATGTATCAAAATAGTATTTAAAATACATGTGCTGCCATCTATCGGTGCTATGCGCCAAACTCTGTTTGAACCTATATTATCTGTGTGTCGCTGTAATGTGTTCTCTTTATAAAATAAAGCTTGTCGGTTGTTACTGATCATTAGAAGCGTCTATTCATTTTAAAACAAACAAAGAAACTCTTCAGCTTTATATAATAGTATAGATATAAGCACTGACGAAATATATACTAGACCAACACTCTACTAGGCGAGACCTGTACGCGGATTTATAGTAAGCTTAATGTTCCCTAGATGTCACTAAGTGCATCAAATCGTGAATTACAACGATATTTTCTGACCCCCAACACCAATACGAACCCAACAGTCAACTGTCAAGTTTATTGTCATTGTATTATTGCGAAATGTACCACTAGATGTCGTTTTTTAAATAATTAATTATCTTAGTACCTACATAATTTATGTAATATTTTATCGTCAGAGAGATCTACACAAATAAATAAAATTGAAATGTCTGTTTTTAATTTTAAAATAACCGCTTTTCTCTTTACAATCTTTTTTTTTATTAATTGTTTGAAACTTTTTTTATTTTCAATGGATTCACTTTAAACTTTGTATGTATGTTTCTCAATTGACATAGGTAAGGAACTAAGGACTGACATTTTATTTTTTAATGGATTCAAAAAACAAAATAAAAATTGATGAATTAATAAAATACAGTTGCATGTTGCAGTTGCAATTCCCGTCCTTAATGACACATGTCTAAAAACAGTTTTTGGCGTTTATAAATGTTGTTGATCGTGATGTGAATGTATGCAAATATAAAATTTGATAATTATGAGTTGATAATGTCGAGAATTGCTTGCACATATTAATTAACAACTGTAGATGACAAAAAGGTGTAATTAAGGATTTTCTTTCGGTTTGTGTCTTAAAAATAATCCTAATGTTAAAAATGCGAACGTAAGTTCCTTTGTTACGCTTTCCGGCGAAAACTACTTAGCTGATCAATCTGATCATCATGAAACACATATTCTTGTAGAGGTATTAGAAGTAACATAGGATACTTTTTATTAAATGCGAACGAAGTCGCGGGCGAACGAAGTCGCGGGCGAACGAAGTCGCAGGCGAAACCTAGTTATTAATAAAACAATCAGAAATGTTTTTGGAACGAAGTTCCCTAACGCACTTTTCGCGCCAAAAGTTGTAGCGACACTTAACATTGAGTTGACGTCATAGTGCTGGATACTCAACGTTAAATATAACAAACTGATTGCCAACGTCCATACCGTGTTGAATGCACCGGTTCTCGTCCGATCAGCCAAGTTAAGAAACATCGGGCGTGGGTAGTACTTGGATGGGTGACCGCCTGGGAATACCACGCGTGTTGTTGACTTTTTGCATTTATTTACAGAAAATAATATATTGTTTTATAGTATATTTTGTAAAGTTTGATTATTTCTAAAATAATTTGACAAATGCGTTACCGGCCTTTGGGGCATAGTGGAGTGGGATGGGGGGAGAGGTTGGGGTATGAGCCTCCGGTATCCTCACTCACTCGGTATAACACAGCGCAAGCACTTTTTCACATCGGTTTTCTGTGAGGCCGTGGTATTACCAGAGGCAGGGGTCATATTACGTCCCGTCGCGTGTAACCAAGTAAAATAATATCCAGAAACGGTTAAATACGTATCTACTCATTTTTAATCAGTAGCCCAAAGTTAAAGTTTCATGTTTCTAACTTAAAAATGACGGACTTTCGTCCACACTTTCAACCCGTATTTCACCCCCTTAGGGGTAGATTCCAAAATACCTTCCTTAGTGGATGTCTACTCAATAAAACGATCCATATGAATAACTGAAAGAATACAACTTAAGGTATATACGTACGTGTAATATTAAAATCATCATATTATCCCTAACCGTTGAAGAGTTTAACCTTCTATCATCAGCTCACCTAAATAACTTGAAAGTATACGACTAAAGGTCTATAGATACGTATGAAATTGAAAGAATTATCCTCCAACTCCTAACCGTTGAGGAGTTGTACCTTCGATCATCAGCTTACCTAAATAATTTGAAAGAATACGACTAAAGGTAACATACATACATATGATATTTAAAGATTTATACTCCAACTCCTAATCGTTAAGGAGTTGTACCTTACACCATCAGCTCATCATCATAAAATGATGACTACCAGACGCAAATACCGGGTTAACTTCAGAAAATATACGAAAACATAATATGTGCCTAAAAAAATGAGGGTTTCCCTCGGTTTCCCTGGGATCCCATCATCAGTTCCTGATATGGTGACAATGAGACCACCTCGGGAGCATACCCTTTCGAATACAAAAAGAATTTTCAAAATCGGTCCACAATTGACGCAGTAATCGGTGAACATACATAAAAAAAACACAGTGGAACATAGAACCTCCTCCTTTTTGGAAGTCGGTTAAAAATAAAAATACAGTCGAATTGATAACTACCTTCTTTTTTTGAAGTCGGTTAAAATAAACATTCATATTAATTAAATTTTTGAACTGAGTACGCGGCTCAAGCGACGTTGCCGTTCCGTATTAACTACTGGAAGATATGAACGATTTTTGCAATGTTGCCATTCATGAGTGCATTGTTTCTCTGATTCAACCAAATAACTTATAAATGTGACATCTAGCGTAGTAAATAGGTCATTATTTTCAAGTTTATTTAAATCGATTGCAACGACATCTCCTAAACATAGGTGATAACTTTTAGTTATGAAATTGAAAATCATTTTTTTAAAGCAAGCAATACAAAGCAAGTTTTATATTTGAAAAATAATAATATAGTTACTAGAATTGAAGCACATCAATAAAATACTGTTAAACTTTGTTAAACTGCTTTTTAGAGCTTATTTTGAGCGCCATCTAGATTTAGTTGAACTTTTCTAGCTTTTTACGGCGTACAGTACTGGCCAAGGGAGGGACGGTCTATAGTATATTGTGTCATTGATATAAGTATGGATTTTGGAGAGTTGCACATGAATTAGTTTAAAAAATGCGCAGTCAATTAAATTGCTTCAAAGACTCTTGAATGAGGAGACATGTTTTCAGCTTGATAATGTTCACTTGAAATATCTGTTCGCCGTTCCACTATTCAACATTGTGATGTAATATGATTTAAATGACGACATAGCTCAGTTTGGCCTTTACAAAACTGTTAAATTCCATCAAAAGCTACACCCATGCATCATTTTACATAAATGCCGTAGTTTTCGTTTACCAGATTTTTCTATTCTACATACTTTTTGAGAACGTTACGTATACATATCTTTTTTGTTGATATAATTATCGTTTGCACATTTTGTTCGCGACCGGTTTTAGCATGTTTTTTAGAGGTTGGAGAAATAAAAAGGAATTTAATGTGTTGTTTTAGAACTTTAGCTCTACTGAACCTAGGTTTTCTCAATCAATGAGGAATACAATGTCTTACGATACCATTATTACATATTTTATCATAATGAAATTTTTATTTTTCTTTTATATTGTTACAACAACAAAATAACTTGATGATCGATTAATTATTCAGACCAAACGCATAAGAAATAAAGAATTGCACATTCTATGTAGAAAGGTTTGAAACCAGTAGAAAAAAAAGAACGTACAATACCACTTACATAGTGTGAACGAACAAATTATGACATTCTTGATGTTGAGTAGTTGAATAAAAACATGTTCAATGGATCCTTAAATTGAAATCCAATGGCCCCTCTAGATCGATGCTTGTATGTTTGGGTGGAATCTTGCAACTCAATTTTGAAACATATCACAAGCATACGTATACAGCATGACAATACAATATTATAATGCCATGGAGCTGATCTGATGCAGGAGCTGGAAGGTGGCCATAGGAACTCTAAAGAAACGTCGCAACATCATCGAGTTTGAACTCGTTTGATTCGTCTCAAGTCATTCCGGTAAAAGTTTGTTTTTAAAAAGATTTTTAATTTAATTTATTACTTATTCATTCTATGAAGCACCGACATGGTTTTGACTTACACTCTTTTCAAGTTTTCTCCCTGTGAAGTTTTTATGCTACTATGGTTTTGTTCCTCTATATCTAAGGTTATAATTTAATCTAAAACAATAGAAATAACATGTTTCATTTGATATTTTGTTCACTTAAAATTATAATCCAAAATTCAATGCTTCGTTGAAGTACGAGTCGTCTCGCGTTCTACATAATGTTTTACGATTATTGTCACTCTGGAAGTGATGAAACACATAACTTTCAGTTTTAAAAATAGCTTCGTGCTAAGAATTTCCGAGTGTTTTAACGAGAACCTGATATACAATAGCTTGACTCGTCTTATACAGGGTGGTCCAGTTACAAATTAAAGAGAGGCATTGCCGTGGTGACCAGATTGCCAATAGACACAATTATTTTTCATATTATACAGAAACTGCAACCAGACATAGAAGAAATAAATGATTGTACTCGTCCCATATAGTTTTGGGTGGGAATCGGACCTAAGACCTGGCTTAACAATCAGGGTCACAAACGAATAGGCCAATAAAAATAAATAAATGAAGACCCATATAATGTTATACGTATCGGTATCGTTTATAGAATAAAATCAATAGCAAATAATTATGTTTCTCATAAACAGTCTTACGTGAAACCCCTAGCTTTGAGATTCTCACAGAAAAGGTCTGGATAAGATCTTGATCCAAGGACAGGCAAAGTGAGGTTCGTAAACCATTAAGCTCTGAAGTTTGGTGACTGAGCTCATTTCTCTGTATTTGTTTGTAAGGTGGGTCTGTCTCTTTGAAACTGGCAGCATCTGACTGAAGTGGCTATTAAGTTTTACAAGGCTCGTAAGCTTAACATAAGTGCAAATAAAAAATTAAGTAGCTTCATCAAGTGAAGGGTCAAGCTCACTTTCTTTAGTAGATGACCTCGAGTCTTCCTTTATGGGATCCATACGCAGTTTATTTTCTGTTTTGGATTACAAAATCATATCATCTTTAGAATCCCGAACTGAACAAGATATTCAATGGACTTACTATACCTTGTAGATGTCACTACCTTTATTATAAGTTTCTATTACCTGTAAGAAATAAAAAATCTTTATTAATAATAATATTTAAAGAACATTCTAAATATATGAATAATTGTCATGAAAGTTACTGATTACCTACTTTAATAATTAAAAGGAAGATTTCTCAAATAATGTAAATACAACCCTGTAAAAATCTGTTAAGGATAAAACACTAGATTGTTTTCGTACATCAAAAGGTTTTCCTTCGAATATTATCGTATCTTTGTAGTGTGTAGTAGAGTGACAGGCGGATTTTATTCTGACAAAAGTCAGAAGAAAACGCTTTGTGAAGTTAGTTGATTGTTTTTTGATAAATGTTTTTCATTTTCTTGTAAGGGGGGTTTTATATAAACAAGATTTATTTTTTTATTACGTTATTATAAAATATCAATGCCTCCAGTACGAGAGACTCTCTTCGATTAACGCAATGAAGGGAGTGATACCACGGCCTCACAGAAAACCGGTATGAAATAGTGCTTGCGCTGTGTTCCACTGAGTGAGTGAGGATACCGGAGGCCCATACCCCAACCCCCTGCCTCCCCCCCATCCCCAAAAGGCCGGCAACGCACTTGTTGCACTTCTGGTGTTGCAAGTGTCCATGGGCGGCGGAAATCGCTTACCATGAGGCGATACGCCTGCCCGTTTGTCCGCATATTCCATAAAAAAAAAGTAGCCCTACTCACGCTGTGACACCCAAACAGTATTCTGAATCCACACTAAAGTCCTAATGGTGATAATTATTGAATACAATTTGCTCCGATCGATCGTGTGTGTCGAAAGAAAAGTGGTAATTACATTTCTTAGGTTAAGATTTGAGAGAATATATACAGCAGATAGCACATGTTTCTAGAAATATTCAACCAAATTTTTAACAAGATTAATAGGTATCTGCGGTAAAGTTCGTATCATTTGTAAACTAATTGTATACAATCGATAAACTGTTCCTCCTTTGTGACCTCTGACCACAGACTAGTTCTTTTTTAATTCATTTCATGTTGTGCTTTGTATGTTGGGTAAAACATTGTGAAGTAAAGCATTCCCAGTCAGCTCAGTCTATTGATTAGGGGCAGTTCTTTATACATCAAGATCCCTCCATATCCAGGAGAGCACGTTTAGACGTCGTGTTGGGTTCTCAATTGTCATTCAAACTTGTTTAACAATCATTACCATCAGTTGAAGTCCTTCGACGTTGCCTAGTACATGGGGTGTGTAAATCTAATGGCAGATTCTCCACATAAGAAATCGAAGTTCAGTCGTATCGTAGTTGACTTTAAGTCGACCCGAACCTAGTTTGGGAACAAGGCTCCGAAGAAGTTTCGATATGAATTCTGGAATATAGCCTCTTAAATGCTTATGTAAATTAGTTAGTCATTACGCGGTCTAGTAGGATGTTTATCCACATAATCTAAATCTAAAGAAGATCTATGTTCAGTAACAATATGGAAAATCCATACTCAGCTCTTGCACAGTTGTCACAAATATGTTCCTACTCGGTTATCTAGCCGATCTCGTATTTTCAATTGACTTCGAAACGCAAGTCTGGATACTTTGTTTCTACTTTGAAAATTTGATATAATTTAATTTTAAATTGTCTTTCTTGTTTGATGACTGACAGACTTACATAGAAAGATTACTCGTATATGATTAATTTCATAACAAGTTTTGACTTAATTTACTTACTATCGTCACTCCCATATTATAAGTCTCGACCAGTTTCAATATCTGTAGTTTCAAAAAATATTTCTTTATTAAATACATAAAGTGACCTTTTAGCTGTTGGTATATTCTATAATGGACGCTAAAATAATTTGCATTTATGAATACAATGTAATTTGATGCTTCAACTCATTAAACCAACCTGTTTTAGACTATAGTAAAAATCTCATAGTTGAAATGACCATCATACTCATAGACCAAATACTAATTACTTTACGTTAGAACTCCATGTTAGACTTATTGCAGTTCCATCCAGCCAATCTCATTTTACCAGGTGTTAGAAGTTCTATGGCTTTACTTTAGAGTTAGTTAAACTTCAAAAGAGGTTTTTTTACTTCACTCCCTATATTCTAGAATCTACTTAATAAAACAAGCTTTTATTTTTGATGTAGTAGTAAAGTGATTACCTACTACTCTCTCAATAAAACAGTAATTTATAGGTAGGTACTTTGTACGGTGAGAAGCGCAATAGCCGTCATGCCATGGTCACCACGGAATGTATGTCAGCACGTCAGAGCAGCGAGGGGGAGTCCGGAAGCCGCTGATATGCTTTGGTGGAGCTCCCGACTCTACCGCGGCAGCCTACCGCGGGGTTTAGTGGGTAAAACGGTTCCGTGAGACCCATACAAAAGTTAAAGTTTAACACGCCTTTCATCTTCCCCACGGAGGGTATGGTGTAAAAGTTACTACCCGCGTGAAAAAACGTAATTATCACTGCATTAATAATGATATTATTATTTAATTGAAAGTTATGATTGGTTTCATTTGTACATCATACATGGTGGGTTTTTAGATTTATTTTTATTGAATCATATTCAATCCTTGTTTATGATTTAATTTTGTTGCTATTACCAATAGGACCTATATTATTGTATATATTGAATCTTATGTTGCAATTGTACGTTTGGGTTAAAAAGCAGCGTGTGTGTTACGCGGTGAAAATTATCCTTGTTATTTTAAAATATTCATAGAAGGAGGACCTAAACTTACTTTAACTAATATAAGTTAGTTTAGCATCGGCAAGGAAAAAGGGTTGTGTTATTTTAGCGGAATGGGAACTTATATAACACTGAAGTAAATCAGGACGGTGATAATGTAGGTTAAAGCTATACATGATAGCGGAGACATTGACAAATTTAAACTCAATTCTGGAGGCATATAGCGAGACTGAAAGTCATCAGAGAGTGACTCAGACATTATTTTAAAACTTCAGATTGCCACCTTGGGTGTATTACCTACTCAACCTGTTTTACATTTTTTGAGCATTTGAAATCATTGTAATGTTTTGTGGGATCCAACGAGAAAAAAAATTGAAACAACCCAAATTTGGATACAACAAAAATAAATTGGGTTTTCGAACTGACAACGCTTTGACCGCAAGTCCAGCGTCCTTATTTAAATGATCAAAGAGCGTCGAAGAATATTTAAGTATACAGGGATTATTATTAGCTATATTATGATCTATTATAAGAACATTAGAAACCATTCAATACAATACTGTTACAATGGGCGGTTTCATCGATAAAAGCAATGTCTTTCAGACACCCTCTAGGTGAAACAAAAGACAAGATTGTTAGTAGGCATACGAGTGATGACATACTGAGAAGATGAAAATATTAATTTACTGGTTGAGATACTCAAATAATATAATCTTGTGTAAAAGTCTCATAATATTATTTTTATACTAGCTGACCCGGCGAACTTCGTACCGCCATATTTACATATCTGTCTCAGCTTCCCACAGGCAGTGTACAGTCGCGGACAAAAAAAAGACTTTTCCCGTTATCTTTTATTTTTCTTCTTTCTAGCAAAAAAAGAATGACTGAAAACGGACTATGTGTTATTGAATTACAACTAAGTACATATTTTGACTTTCATCCCCTCTCTCCAGGAAACCGTGCTGAATTTCGGGATAAAAAGTATCCTATGTACTACCTCGTAGTATGAACTCAAATCATGCCAAGTTTCATTTGAATCCATTCAGTAGTTTCGGCGTGATGCGCGGCCAAGATACAGACAGACAGACGGACAGACGACAGACAAAAATGAAAAAAATTACAGTTTTGGCTTCAGTATCGATAATAGAGAGCCCTCCAAAAAAAATTTTCTAAATATCTTTCATGTACAGAATTGGACATGTTACATTTTTATTATAAGTATAGATAGGTACATTTACATATTTACCTACCTACAGGTTTGGCTTTCACCTACAGTATTAACATTCCAATAAAGCGGAGCGGAGTATCGTCAATGAGGCCTAAACAGTTAAATAAAAAAGTAAAAACTAAAACCCAACTACAACGAAAAATGACGCTGAAAAAATATGAAACTAGTTTGAAAAGCCGTAGTCAGAAATATCACAGTTTTCAAATAAATACGGACAAAGTCACAAGCAGATTAGCAATACTAGTAAGCAAATATTAATAATTTTTATTTTAAATTTACAAGAAACGCCCTTTCCAGTGATACAAAAAACGGCATATTTATCTTTTTTTTTTAACACAGTACTTTATGACGCTAGAGGGTGCCACATTAGATTCAGTGACACGTCATGTAGCCTTTAACCAGCGGAAAATCAAGACGCTTCTAACGATATCTCATTTGTCCAATTCTGATAAGTAGTTAAAGAGCTATGAGGGAACAGATGAACATACATACATAGCCTGTAAAAATCATAACCCTCCTTTGGCTTTGCCGTAGTCGGGTAAAAAATAACGCTTAATATTCCTTTGGCAATAAAACAACATCATTATCATCATCTCAACTGAAAGACGTCCACTGCTGGATATATGCCTCCCCCAAGAATGATTATTATTTGTCATAATCATAACCCACCTTTGGCTTTGCCGTAGTCGGGTAAAAAATAACGATTAATATTCCCGTAGCAATAAAATATGACATTTAGTAATTTTATCTATACCTATCATTTAATTAATCATAAAATAATCATAATTAATTAAATCAATTGAAATCATTTAATTGATATTTGATATGGAATGGTCGCTTGTCGTGTCATGCTGCATTGTCTGCATTTACAATGAGTATGGTGACCAGCAATCTTGGATTCTGCTTATGCTTTCCATCAGGCAGAGTAGAGTCATTTTGGCAGGCCATATATAGAAAATATATTTAATAGGACTGTCATTAATTCGGGGAACTCCTAAAGGAGCTTTACGTACTATTACTACAGGTATCAATATAATGTCAATGATCAATTACGTTAGGGTTTTGATTTTGCTTAAAATAATATATTCTAAGAAAGTGTCAAAATATAATATTGATGGCAGTTCTAACGTAAACGTTTTAATTTCAAATAAAAAAAAATTAGTAAATGTTCATAATATTATAGCAGTCACCGTGTTTAAAACGTGAAATGTGCCTTCATGTTTTGATAAAGGGTCTCACAAGGGTCAAAACCGCTTGAGCTCCGTGAGGAATATCGTCTACCATCAAAGGCATTCCTCTGACAGGCCTTCTGTTCTACGAGCTATATGTTTCGTATATTTAAAACCAGTGTAAACCAGTTTCCTTTAACTGTAAATATCCCTCACAAAAGGCTCATGTTTCTTAAACAGAAATATTCCAACTCTTGGCCACAATTAAACGCATCACCCAATAAGCTAGATAGCTTTCAAGGCGATTCTTGAATGCGATCCAAATTACTAATATTCCCATGAACTCCTACAGATAGGCACCATACTGTACCATAGTTCAGTAGGTCGGACTCAAACCCGTGACCTTTTGTCTGGCAGCCTATTGGCTATTGGCCCGCGATCAATAGAACGAATATTGCGGTAAAGACTAAATTTGAGATTATCAAATAAATTTTTATTTCTTAAACAATATTTGATGATCATTTATAGTATGTGTAAATTTAAATGTATCTGTATGTATGACTACCTCGTTGGTCTCACGGTTTTTTGTATTGATCATTAGGTCTCGGGTTCGATTCCCAGGTCGGGCCAAGTGTTTGTAATGATCTACAAATATTTGTTTCGGAATTTGGGTGTTTTCTATGTATAATATGTATGTATTTACGAAAAAAAAAGTATTTATGTATTTGTATCAGTTGTTTAGCACCCATAACACAAGCTCTGCTTAGAGCTTAGGTGCCCGAAATATTTATATATTTACTTAAATCTTAAAAAAGCTGGTACAGGTTGAACTTAAATGCACAATAATGTAATGCCTCTGGCAACTACCTTGTCCTGTTAACAGTATTTTTTTTGTTTAAAATAATAGTTTACGCTATTAAATTTACATAATACGAGTTTGACACGGATAGGATTCTAAATGCTAGTTTAGGGCGACTGCGATGGTCGACCAAATATGACATATATAGTTAGCTATAGGTCTGACGGGATAGATAGAAGCTTATTTCGATGTAGTAATGGATCAAGAATACAGTGTTTCAACACTCCCTTTCATCCCGCGAGTATCGAAAGAGACGATTTAGGGATCACGCAGGACAGCAGCAACACAAAAAGAAGAAAACTCTTCACAAACTATATATCAATCCGTACCGCTATCGTTAGCTTAAACTTACTTTCTACTGGCCTGTTTCCAGCAGTAGACTGGTGTGCGCGCGCACCGGAGCCGACAAACAGTCTCGGACGAGACAGTTTGTCGAAGCTCGACTAGGTTGCCGTAAAAAGCGTTGTATTAGGTGGGACGTGCGTTGTGGAATTGTAATGCAGGAAGTATAAATAAATAAAAAAAGTCAACAAACACTCTTTAAAGGCGTAATATCCATAATTAATTGTAATAAAATCATTGTTCGGTCTAATGTGGTGTGCGTCAGCACAAGACAACTGTCGAAAACCGTCTTGTCGTCGAAGACCATTTCGGTGTGCGCCCGGCCTAGTCCGTTGATGAGCATTATTATTAAACAGTCACATTTTTTATATCTGCAAATTAGTCCCGTTACAACTGAGAACTCTATTTTTTATTTATTTTTTATCTATGGACCTGCCAAAATGACTCTACTCTGCCTGATGGAAAGCATAAACAGAATCCAAGAGTGTTCGGCTAGTAGCAAATCTATTGCAATTAGCCGGGCTCTTTAGAATTTAAATTAACAGTATATTGAAAGGACAAGTTAGGTAAAAAGCAAGAACATTGACCAAATGGAAATTACTTATATAGGTCGACTTGGGAGTGTTAAGAATCCTCAAAGGTCAAGGTCGCATACCTTTAACTGGAACCTGGTCCGAACTCTAAATAAAGAAGATTAGAAAAAAAAACTTTGTGAAATGTTTATTTTATTAACAATACTTTTAATAATAATTATTTTTACGGGAATTAACGCGATCACTTATTTCAAGGTATTACATACCTTTGTTTTGCATGAAGACTTTTAAATAAATAGAAAATAATGCATTAACATTGTATTATAATGTTTCAAAAAAACTTTTATGTAATCTTCAACAGAGCTTAGTATTATCATTAATTTATTTAATTATAAATTATATTTAATCATTAGGAACGAACGCTGCATTGATAAATAGGAATAGGTTAAATTAATCAAATACTTATTTTCAGACAGCCTACATCTTAAAAGGTTTTTTTTTTTTTTTAAATAAATATTTCGGACATCTAACACACAACGCCATCTAGTCCCAAGCTAAGCAGAGCTAACATCTTAAAAGGTATTTGTATAAACCTTTAAGAGAGAAAGAGATAGACTTAAAAAGCCTTTACTCTGCAAGTAATAGCTTGTAAATAATAAAACCCCAATAACCACAAGAGCTTAGCGAGAAAATACAACACAAACACGGAATAACTGATGTAAGTGTGTGTGGACATTCCCCTGGGACTAATATTCTGTGTGGGGCAATGAGAAAGGATCCTCTGAAATAATAATTAACTATGTAAAGGGAGTTATATACAACTTGGGACAAAGAAATATTATACAAATAAATTGTCTTTGTAATTTTTAACTAAAATAGCGTCACGTAATGAACTCAACAAGTTCAATTTACAAATAGTACTTTGAGGTTGGAGATTTTGTACAAAGGAAAACGCCTTAGGCATCTGTTTTGTCGCTGACAGACAATTATGATTATACCTTTAACATTTAAACCGCCTGTGATATTATGCTCTCTCTTTGGCCCTCCAATTATAAAACAAGTTCTGATATTTATTTATATAGACCAGAGTTCACTTAGTATTTGAATTTCGGCCATTTTGAATGTATCTTTCATTTCATTGACCAGTTTAACTTGAACTGACATTGTAAATACTTTCGTACCATGACAGATCAAAAAATTATATCCTGTACAACTAGATCATTCTATAAATTATCGAACTATCGAAATTTAAAATTCGTTATGTTCCGGTGTTAATAACAGATTTATGAACAGAATATAAACCACTAGTGGTAGCCCGCGGCTCCGCCCGCGTATATGTCAGTTATCACAGTAAATAGTAGCCTATGTGTTATTTTGATGTATAAGCTATATTATTGTAAAGTTTCATCCAAATCCGTTCAGTAGTTTTTGCGTGAAAGAGTAACAAACATCCATCCTTACAAACTTTCGCGTTTATATTATTAGTATAGATTTACAAGCGGGCAGTTCACACTAAATCGTAGACTTGATACCTCGATGAATTGAATCCTTAAAGCGGGAACTAAACTAATTCCATTTACGTCATGCTTGTTGCAAAGTAACGTAAAACTATTTAAAGTACTAAAAGGTAAATGTGCGTCTGAGTTTCGGAATTACAGTTAGGACTCCTCCCCTAATCCGACCGCTTCTCTTGTTAACAATTGAAGCTTTATTAGCTCTCTAATATGACCTTAAAATAGCGTATACAAGTACATGTATGATTAATGTATAATCCTTATGATTAATGAAATAATCATATGTAAATCTGTCAATATTCTCAATCTGAAATTCGGAGCAAATACTCAGGTCTACTGTTCCTTCGAGCTGTGAAAAAATCAAACTTCTAAAGCCAACGCAATCAAAAGATACAGCCGTTTGTGATACAAATTTTCGACACTTGCAAGGGAATCAAAACCTATAGGGTATATCCCTTGACCAATCTTGAAATTCGGTACGAAGCAACGTCTTATAGCACAGATAAAGGAAAAATTGTGAAAAGCATAAAATTTTATTTACATCATAAAACATACCTGCAGGTTTGTACGGAACCCTCGGTTCGCGAGTCCGACTCGCACTTGACCGGTTTTTAGGGTTCCGTGCCAAAGGAAGGCACCGTTATAGATTCGTCATGTCTGTCTGTCTGTCTGTCTGTCCGTCTGTCCGTCCGTATGCCACAGCCACTTTTTTCTGAAACTAAAAGACCTATAATGTTGAAACTTGGTAAGTAGATGTATTCTGTGAACCGCATTAAGATTTTCACACAAAAATAAGAAAACAACAATAAATTTTGGGGGTCCCCATACATAGAACTGAAACTCAAAAAAATTTTTTTCATCAAACCCATGCGTGGTATCTATAGATAGGTCTTCAAAAATGATATTGAGGTTTCTAGTATTTTTTTTTCTAAACTGAATAGATTGCGCGAGAGACACTTCCAAAGTGGTAAAATGTGTCCCCCCCCCCCCCCCTGTAACTTCTAAAATAAGAGCATGATAAATCAAAAAAAAAATTATGTACATTACCATGCAAACTTCCACTTAAAATTGGTTTGAACGAACTCTAGTAAGTAGTTTTTTTTTTAATACGTCATAAATCGTAATCTGCAATTTACCTTTCTTTCAATCAAAACAAATATATTGTAATATATTGGTCAGAAGGAACTAACCAATATATTCCAAATATATTTTTTCGCCACACATCTCTGTTTGAGTCACCAAAATTGACATGTAAACCGAATTTCAACTAGGTGAGTCCAACGAATTCGAAACTAAATTGATTGAAGTTATTTTTTATCAGAGCTATCGAGTGAAAATAAAACATTAAATACATTTGAATTGATCTCCTTGACCTTGACTGCCTCATTGGTCTTGCGGTTGGCGTGTGCGACTGGTGATCATGAGGTCTTGGGTTCGATTCCCGGGTCGGACCAAATGTCTGTATGATCTACAAATATTTGTTTCGGAGTTTAGGTGTTTTCTATATATAATATGTATGTATTTACAAAAACAAAGTATAAATATATTTGTATCAGTTGTCTAGTAACCATAACACAAGCTCTGCTTAGCTTGGGACTAGATGGCATTGTGTGTTAGATGTCCGAAAATATTTTTTATTATCCTCTTGCTGTGATATAGGTCCTTAATCTCTTCAACAGTGAATTTGAGGTCGGTAGGTAAGTACATACCGTGTATTCAGCTTACTTCCTCTAGCCGTAGTCTGGTTACTTGTGTATGGCTAGCATAATAATAATAATATATCGCTTTATTGTACACCAGATAATGCTATGTTTAATGCTAGGTCAGTACAAATGGCGGCCTTATCGCCAAAAGGGCAATCTCTTCCAGTTCTAATTATCTTCTTCTCTTCACTGAAAATATTTGGTTTATTGAAAGGTTTTGTAGAATTCTAATTTCTAGCTCAAGTTTCACTGGAATTTCAAATAAAGCTAATGTATTTTTACGTACTTTGAATAGTGTTTTTATTTTCTTCAAAACCCCAATTCGAAACTAAATTGTGGAGAGCTGATCGAGTTCGCTTATCAACATTTTATAACTACACTAAACTAAAAGCAATTAATAAAATGAAATGAAGGAATGTTTAGATTAGCGTCACGAACACACGATTGCGTATCAGATTTATCAACATCACGGTAGTTGGTACATAAAGAAACTTCTAACAATTTAAAAAAAAACACCTATATATATTTTTCGATCTTAACTCAAATACAGCAGAGTATTTTGCTTCCAAATAAATAAGATCAAAATCTTAAATTCAATACTATGAGTTCACTGGAAATTGGTTGGAAATGATGTGAAACTTTGATACCGGCTTTTGTCTTTGATCCGAGTATTTTCAACATTTATCACTGTAATTTTTCTGAAGATGATTTATATAGTATGCACAATACTTCAACGTCTAAATTTAAGTTAAATTAAAAAGCTTTAATTTCGCTCATTTTAAATATGTAAGTTGTGATTGTTTCACATGTATTTTAAGTATTGTTTTATATTGCACTGAATTTATTTTGATAAAGTTCAAGGAGAAAGCACGGTAACGCCGATGGATTATAAAGTTATGTAATCGATTATTGTTCTTATTCATCGTTAACAAGCAAATTAGATTTTTTTTTAAATATAAGAGATTTGTCCTCTCCCTACTGGCCTTTAAACCATAACACACAAACACGTATCACTTAACAGCTTCTGTGGTCTCAGTTTCCTCTCCTCAACAAACACACAAGTACCGAAGTACCCAAACCTAACTATCCTGTGCGTTTTAATCCTGACGGAAAGTGATAGCCGCCGCGCCGCTCATATGGACATTCATTCATGAGTCACAGGTGCGTTGTCAGCCTTGCGGCCTCCTCCAAACAATACCTGCAAATACATGCCGTTGGAGACCGCAGACAAACATTTCAGCCCGGCAGCCATGGCAGCGGTAGGAGTACGCCCTTTTCTTGAAAGTTCGTTCAGAGATTGTATTATATAAATAAGTACTTTAGTCTGCCTGTTGTTATAAACAAAGTTAGGACATAATACTCATCAAGGCAATGGAAAAAATGATAATAATTAAATAAAGATTTAATACTTCACCGCGTACATAAATTATATATTATAATATATCAGCTCGTATACGTAAATGAGATCAAATGTCGTACGCTAAAATGTATAAGTTCGGGTATTTAACTGTTTGTTATCGTTCAATCAATAAATTCTTGTTTTATTATGTTGTTTTTGTAACAAGCCACATTCCAGATAAAGTATCTCATGTCAAATAGTATCAGTTTCTTAGTCTCAATGTATCAGGGTACACTCACACAATACTAAGATAATTTAGATTGATTGATTAATAGATGGATAGAGAAAAAATAGATAGAATAAAACCGGTCTAAATCTTGATAAATATTATATAAGTTTCTTGAATTTAAAACACAGTACAATATTTAAAAATCCAAACTCACAGATTAATCACGATTTCTTATGAATGTACAACCAAAAGTTGAAAGTCATATTTCTCATGAAAATTGTTTATTGGATTTTTATAGTTCAAAATCTAACGTTGATCATTTCATTTCTAAAGGTATGTTTAATTAAGATACAGTTCAACAATAAAAAAACCACACCTATGGATTAACTACGAAAAATTACTTTAAACTCTTAAAATTGTTAATAAGATTTCTCAAAAAAATCTCATGCATATACACACATCAAAAGTGTCTAGGGATCAACATATGTGTCTAGGGATCAACATATATTTTTGCAATAACTTTTCTCCTGATTGATGTTAATTAAAATTTTCTTTAAGGATTCATCAAATAAAGTGTTTTCGTTTGTCACAGTAACGATAAACCAAGTCACCTTTGCATTAATAAAGAAATTTGCCATTTTCCTAATAAAAGGATTTTTGACATTTGAACCACTAACATTAAAGTTCGAAAAAAAGACTGAAATAACAGTTTTCTTTAAAATTTTATTAGGTAACTTAAACAATTAACAATCCGTGTTTCTACCGCGAACACTAACACAAGAACATCGGTTTGGCACACTCAAAATGAGTTCATCCAAATCACGCTGTGGAATGGCCGCCCATGTTCGTTGCAACAACAAAAAAAGGTCTTCTTGCGACTGGATACCCTCCATATTCGGCAGAGCTCTTCTCTGTAGCATATCCCATGCATGCTCAATCGAGTTCAAGTCTGGCGACTGAGCAGGCCAGGGCCAAAGCCACATCTCAATCTCAAGAAATCCGCATAAAAATGCTTGATCCCTAGACACTTTTGATGTGTGTATATACATATATATTTATGAAATTTAATTTTGATAGTTCAAATTCAATTCAATGTGGGCACATTAATAGCTAGGTTTATATCAACGTACAACAAATTGCGAGGCTATCTCATATTTCTCTAGTAATTTAACTTTATGTGTTTGAATATAATATGTAAACCTATTTTATCTGTAGAATATAATTGAATATTGTGCGTCTGCAATTAGTTATATCTAGAATTAACTTAACAAGTTAAAATTGTAACTCGATACACTTATTTAGGTACTTCTCTCAAACGATACATCATCTAAAAAACAATTAAAATTATTCAAACATGTACCATCTACCGTAGGGTTAGAGGGTCTCTTAATTCAGCAATAAAAAAACATATATCCAAATTTCTTCTTAAATTTGATTCAAAACAAACACATTTATCAAAAAGAAAATATTAACTTTTAGTTTGATTAAGATTAAGCATTTTTTCTAAGAGTATTTGGTT
This sequence comes from Diaphora mendica, assembly GCA_949125395.1. Classification (NCBI taxonomy): domain Eukaryota; kingdom Metazoa; phylum Arthropoda; class Insecta; order Lepidoptera; family Erebidae; genus Diaphora; species Diaphora mendica. Next base: position 5,530,318 of record OX421312.1, on the reverse strand, counting down.
CTTAAAACCCAGAGGGATCCTGTGGCATAACCCTCTTCACACTTTATTCATCGTACTAATAGACCCAGACAGATATTTCACCCTTCCTTTGTCGAAATACGAAAAAGTCGTGGTAAAACGATTTAACGTCCTGGTTTTGTTCCGAGTTGACAAAATCTGAAAGAGAACTGCCTTCGTTTATTTAGCCATATGGACGAACGTGCAAGTGCAGAGTGTGGTTTCCAAAAATAAAGCATCTAAGCTTTGGTAAATATTTGTTTCGCGTATGGTAACTACGGTCCACGCATATTTAAGTCTAGATTAACATTTAATTTGACATGTGAAATTCATGTTTTTTTTCAATCAAATGCACAATATTTCCTTATATATTAGGATGGTATTTTGAAGGCAAGTTCGTAATGTAGAGTTGTACATAAAATTTATATCATTTAATTTGGGCTGGACAAGAGTAAGGTTTAGTTGGCTTACATAGTTGTGTTTGAATTTGATGGTACTCTTACTTATTTATCAAATTATTTGATCACATAGTCTTGAAGTTGTTTAATTTTATATTGTTACAGGCACCAACATAGATACTTAGTCTGATGACTAAGTATTTATGTTGTTTCCTGTTACGTATTTGTGACCAAATATGTATCGAATTTCGGTCTAGTACGTTTGAAAAATACATAGTATTTAATAGGAATTGTTTCGAAAAAAACAAAATGTATCTTTCGCGAATTTTCGAGATGTTAGTCTAAATTTTATACAATATAGCAACAAAGTAGCGAGTATCTGTACACAGGCGTTACCCTCTGTAAAAGTGTGTGTGAGCCCAAATAGGCCTACGTGTTACACTGTTATGCCACAGAATGTATTTATGTGTGCGTGAAATTCTGAATGTTTTGTTATAATCGTTACACCCCGTTCACGCTTGTCGTGTGTCGTGTCCGAATATTAATCGGAGGTTCCAGTGGTAGAACATTTTATATGAAGCTATTCACACTACTCGTTGACCGATGTCTCTACGCCCGAAAAAAAATCGTGTCGGATCTCGCTCGCCTATAAGTAAGAATGGCGCTGTTCACATTTGTCAAACTCAAACTCGAAAATATTTTATTCATATAGGCACTTATTTAACAGGCACTTATGAATAGTCAATATTTAATATGTATTTAAAAATCGAGTGATTCTAGTCGCCAGTTCCAAGTGCAGTCTATCCTTCATGGAGAAGAATCTGGCAAGAAACTCCATTGTTGCTCCTTTTAAAAAATAATAATACGGTTTAAAATTTTTTTTTCACTAAGAGACTTGGATGAGAACGAAGTCGACCAAACGCATCGCGCACACGCACAGCAGAGTTGTTGTATTTTTATTGTAGGTACGGTATATGGACAACAACCGATTACTAACCGTAGTGTGAACAGAGGCGCCGACATCCGATTAATATTCGGACACGACACACGACAAGTGGGAACGAGCTCTTATGTGTGAGTTCGTAGTGACGTGCGATTGTTTTGATGCAGATAATGACAGACTGTTTTGTATCGAAAAAAGATGCTATGGCTACTCCCCTCCGTTCGGTTGCCTTCGTTGCTCTTTACATTGTACTAACGAACGACGGGACAATTTATAAGGGAATTAATTACGAGCATTTATATACAGAATATTGTTATATTACTTCTCTCTCATCTTATTTAAATTAATAAAGGTAACTAAACATATTTCAAACTCAAACTCGAAAATATTTTATTCATATAGGCACTTATTTTACAGGCACTTATGAATAGTCAATATTTAATATTAAAAAATCGAGTGATTCTAGTCGCCAGTTCCAAGTGCAGCCTACCCTTCATGGAGAAGAATCTGGCAAGAAACTCCATTGTTGCTCCTTTTAAAAAATAATAATACGGTTTACAATATTTTTTTCACTAAGAGACTTGAATGAGAACGAAGTCGACCAAAGAAAACAAAATAAAAGGTTTGGAGTCATTGCTGCACAGCCATGAGCTAACTAATCATGCGCCGTTCTTACTGATAGCTGCAAGATTTTTACATTGCTATATTGTGACATTGTATTGTTATATTGTGAGGTCCACTTATGGAAAATAAAATCCAAATAGCACTTTCACTCACAGTCAAATTTAAAAAGATGTAATATGTCCAAATATAAAATAATCAATAAATGTCACAAATGTAAAATAGAGTAAGACGCATGGATCAGCCATCGACCTATTCAACCATAGTTGAGCTGCGTACTCAGGCCGCACGGCAAATCATCAGGTCAATATCAAAGAAATTAATAATTAATAATAATCATAGTCGACAAGGTGCTCATACAATAACAAGTGCGTATTTAATAAATTGGGAAACATTGTTAGATAAGTACCAAAGTACCATCATGTATTCATTTACATTATACAAGTATGTGTGTATGTTTTCATTTATAAGTTGCAACTAAAACAATCAACAATTTGTATTTAAGAAAAAAAAAGAAAGATGAAAATTAAGTAGAATTGATACAAGAAAGAGATAAGGGAAAATTTAAACAAGAACAAACTAATTAAGAGAAAAAGAAAATTATTAAAGAAAATTATACAGAAAATAGTTACAAACAAAATCTTAACTTAATTTAAAAGCGTAGTTATGCATTGATTAATTATCTAGGAAACATTCTGTTGCATCTCGCTTACATTTGAGCGTTATTGTAAGCCAATTACTCTCTAAAATGAATCCTTTGTCTGACTGTAGACGACCGCTTCAATCTTCGGGTCAATTGTATTTAGGTTTGACCGACGTTAGCCTGAGGCACGATCTGCTTGGAAATTGGTTTATCACTTACAATACGATCTATCAATTCCCAAATACTGTTAATATTTTTGTCCTTTCCAAGAATCCGTTTATTGACTTAGCCGAATTTCATAGTTATAATATTAGTTTGAATACTAACTATAATATATTATAAGAGATTGCTTACTAGTTAAATTTTGATCGTTTTAAATATCCCGTTTTACTTCATTGACCTACTGGTCACTTGGGAGACTGCAGTCGTTTTCACATAATCTTTACACCACTTTAGTTATACTTTTCCTTATAAAAGTCTACAATTTTTCTACAGGTAATTATACAACATTTAATTCAGCTTTTGTGTACTTGTATTACTATTTTACTGTAACAATTTTTAAACTGCCAATAGTACATTATGGTACAAGTGTGTATTGTTGGTGATTACCGCTGAGGCGCCATTGAGACCTGAGCCGTTAGCTGAGGGTCTTTAGATAGCCGAGGACGGTAATCATCAACACACGTGTATCATACAACGTTTTTAAAACACTTATGAAGAAAATAATACTATAAAATAATTTTAATTAGTAGATAAAAAGTTAATTTGTACTATTGAACCCGATCTTTTTTAAATCGAAACTTTTTTAAGAACAAAGCAACGCAACCAAGTGTCAGTGACTTTTTCAACTATGGCTCTAATTTCACCCCAATTAGGCATGTGCGTGAGCGTGTTGGAAACGGTATTTATACTGAATAATTTCATCTAATTCCCCTGATAGAATAATGAAGATAAACTCACTTATACAATAGATACTCATCCATTTAACTCTCAAACGTGTCAGGGTTACAATAGTGTATAAATAAAGAAAAGCAAATCAGACAGTTTATTTCAGACCATGACAACTAGAATCAGAAAAGCTTGACCATGACAGAAAAGGTCTTATTGCAATGCAATATCAAAAAATAATAGGTCTTTACCTATAAAATTGCCGTTTTGAATGCAATAAGTGAAAGTACTTATTTTTTCAAACTTTTTTATTTATGTTATTCGAAGTAATCACCCATGATATCGACGCATCTTTGCCAACGCATTGGCAGTTTATTTTGATGATGATGATTTGAATTTTTTACCCACTAAAAAGTTGTCTAAATTTTGGAAAAAGTAATAGTCGGTAGGTGCAAGGTCTGGTGAGTATGGCGGATGAGGGAGAGCTTCCAACCCCAGCTCTTGCAGCTGCTTCACGACAACGCGCGACCCCATACTGCGCAACAGACAGTCTCCAAGCTGCAAGAGCTGGGGTTGGAAGCTCTCCCTCATCCGCCATACTCACCAGACCTTGCACCTACCGACTATTACTTTTCCCAAAATTTAGACAACTTTTTAGTGGGTAAAAAATTTAATTCCCGAGAGGCAGTACAAAATGCCTTTGAAGAGTTTGTTGCCTCCCGTCCAGCTGATTTTTACAAGAAGGGCATCAATAAACTGCCAATGCGTTGGCAAAGATGCGTCGATTGCATGGGTGACTTCGAATAACAGAAATAAAAAAGTTTGAAAAAATAAGTACTTTCACTTATTGCATACAAAACGGCAATTTCATAGGTAAAGACCTAATAATATATAGTATTCTTCATTTAGTTGTTCGAAAAAGTAACTGGTAATTTTATGACTTGGACACAAATGATAAGATATGTCACTTTATAGAAAGTGACTACTTAACGCTCATGAAAGCCTGCAATTGAGAAGTCTAAGCGCGTTGGCGGCCTTTGAGTTGCGAGTACGCTTTTATCTTGAAGTTTTAAAGGTTTTTTCGGTCCGAAAATACCGCAGGCGTTAACCAGATTAGTTGTGCGAGACAAAATGTTTAAGCGTATTAGAATAAAAATATGTGGAGGTATTATAAAATATAAGTGTCTTTGAAAGGACACGATCTTTTGAGAAAAAGAAAAGAATATTATAATAATTGTATAATTTTGTCCTATAACTTATTTCAATCATCCTCGGCTCCTATTGGTCTAAGCGTGATGTTAATTATCCTATTTTAGTCACGTCAGCAAAACATACATTTAAAAAAAACGTAAAAATCGGTTACATAGTGTTGGAGTTTAACGTAAGTAAAAACGGAAAACAAGAATTATATTTAATACATATTAACGAAACCCAACTTAGGCAATGTACAATTTTCGGGCTGACTTTAAACAAGCATTTTTACAAGTGAAAATCAGAGTATAATGAAAACTGTTTTCGAATTCCTTCAGAAGTTCTCAATGTTAAAACAAACACAGCAGTACAAAAGCTTTCTGAAACCATTTTATGTTCGCTCTATGTAAGGATTCCCTGAATACAGTTGAACATGGAAAATATAACAATGTTCATGTAAGGGCGTGATAAAGTAAACTATTATACAGTTTTCAAGTTATAAACTGGAAATACACTGACGGACTGAATTTCTGGGAAGAATAGTTTTGCAACATGTAACTTTGAATCATCCTCAAATTGTTAATTAAATTACAATTCTAATTACAACAAAAAAGGCAAAAAACAAGTCAAAAAATTGAAACCTATTACCACTTTTAGTTCATCAGTACAATTTTAGTACTGATATTTGCAAACATAAAACCTCAAACCACAATGAATTGTGAAATAAAGGGCTGGTCTTTAGTTATCACAATTTTGGCGACCTATGTGGCTCGTTGCGCTCAAATCCTATATTTTCAATTAATACATTAAGTATTATATGTATATATAATTATTATTTGATGGACATGTTGATCTAGGTGATCTGTTTAGTGACCGTCCTAGACTGTTGTCATCGTTAGTTAGGGATTTGCTATGTGCCTGAGTGTAATTTAGCGATAGTATAATTATGTCCGTATTATCCTCAGCTTATAGCCATGCACTGCAGAATAAAGGCCTACCTCAAGGAGCTCCAACAATATGTAAGTATTTATTACGAATGTGTAAGTCCGTTTATCTATACAGGTTCTATCCATTTTGTAATTAAAATAAGTTATCATAAAGCCAACATAAGAAAACACGACAACACCTTTTATCTAATCCATATCAGTGTGTATGTAAACGTGTATAGTCAAATATGGATTTTAATATCTCCAGTTTTAATTTAGATAAACGGTTCAGTTTAAACCAAAATACTGGTTGGTTCAAACATTTGAGCTTTTACCCGCTTCAGTTGGTTGCGTTGAAAGCAACGTTGGTTTAAACTGAATGTAGTCTACTCGATTGTGAATCATAAAAAAAAAGTTTTTAGGTATTTTTACTTTGTATAATTTTTTATAGTAGATTACATAAGAGGACTGGTCGAACGAAATGGTTAGTGATAACTGCTGTCTACGGAAACACGCAACTCAAAAATCACAAGTAACGTCCTTTGAGTTTTCCCCTTGAATCAGAGGGGGAAGGGGTTTGGGCCCTAAAAAGCAACGGTAAAATTGTTTAACAATCGTTTTCTGGTATCGTGATGGTAGCCGACCCATTTCTGCCTTAGCATGGCTTTACCATGGCATATTAAAGATGTGTACACCAAAGAAGGTAGAATACAGTGAAATTTTGAAACTGGAACATCATTATTCCCCACCTTTTATCTAAATAAATCATTTTTTATTTATAAATGTAGGGTAGACGCAAGAAGTATTGCCGGGATTTAAAACTTTGCTATTTTTTATCCCGCTTTTGAAGAGTATATCCGATTTTACTTTAGATCTTTCCTGATCTCCTTATTTGAGGTATTTATACTAAATCGAAATAGTAGCTCAATACTTTTATTATGTTTTTTTATTGCAGTGTTGTTCAAAAACCATCTTGAAAATTTATGGCATCTATACACTGTCTGTAATATTAAAATAACCGGTACTTGCATCAAAAAATCTATTTTAAAAACTTTTGTATGTCCGTTTGTTCCGGATAAACGAATGCACGGTTGGCCTAGTGGTTTAGGCGGTCGCCACGCCGCTTGCCAATTCGCCAAGTGTTGTGGGTTCAAATCCTATACGGGACATTGTGTGATCCACAAATTGTTGTTCTCAGTTTGGGTGTTAATTGTGTCCGTTTCATGTATGTCTGTAAAGTCCCCCGTGACACAGGATGTTTATTCCGAATGCGGGAGTTAAAAAAAAAACTCTGAAGCGGCAGGACCGATTTTGACGATATTTTTACTTGCACACAGTTGATGATATAAGAAGTAACTTAGGCTACTTTTATAGACTAACTTCACCCGCGGCGTTACCGTGATTGATGTTTGAAAAGTACAACAACCACGAGTAACACCGCGGGCCCAGCTAGTTTAAAAATAAAAGAATGACCATTAGGTATTTCATTTTTTAACCCAATAGTTAATTGGTAGGCTAGGTACAAGCTGTCTCGAAGGCTGCGAGGGTCTTCATGCGGCTTTGTTACATTAACACCCCTTCTTTCAATGTTGCAGGATAATAGCAAGCATCTAGTAATTGTATGTCTCTGGCCACCTTAGAGCATGGTTTAATGCTCTAAAATGGCCACCGACAGCCATGAACAATATTGATCTTAAATTATTTGTAGAAAAATTGAGTATAACAAAGTTTAAGTTGTAATAACACATTCGATTAAGAATACAGATAAAAGATGATGTCTAAAAGACTAAAAGATGCAGAAACATCACTAGGCCGCCATATTGTGGGTCGCCATGCTGCATTGTCTGCATTCGCAGTGAGTATGGTGACCACCAGTCTTGGATTCTGCATATGCTTTCCATCAGGCAGAGTAGAGTCATTTTGGCCGGCCGTACATAAAAAAAAAACAGCGTCTCTTTAGACATTCATTACATGGGTGTCGTAAGAGCCGACAAAGATACAAACTGTACTACAACAGCACTGCAAAGAGAATGCAACCATATCAACCCGTCTGGCACGCGTGGCAAAATATGCATTTCTTTCTAGAGAGAGGCCTATGTCCAGTAGTCTTAGTTAACTTATAGTCAAAAATACCAGTAAGTTACATACAAAGAACACCTTAACTCAGTAAAGAACCTGTGTCTCAGGAGACCGAGTGAGTGAGGATACTGGTAGCTAATACCCCAACCCCTTCCCCCATCCCCCAAAGGTCGGCAACGCACTTGTGACGCCTTTAGTGTTGCAGGTGTCCATAGGCGGCAATAATCGCTTACCATCAGGCAATACGTCTGCCGTTTGCCACCTATACCATAGTAAAAAACGTGTTTCTGGTTAGCTACTTTTTAAAATGTCATCATCATCATCAGCCTATCACAGTCCACTGCTGGACATAGGTCTCTCCAATTTCAAGCCACTTGGTTCGATCCTCGGCTTCTTGCATCTAGCTCCTGCGAGCCGTCTTGCGCAGATCATCACTCCACCTGGCCTGTGGACGTCCCACACTACGTTTGCCAAGATGTGGTCTCCACTCAAGAACCCGTTTACCCCAACGGTTATCAGTTCTGCGGCTAATATGGCAATGAGATGTACTCAATTTTTAAGAAGAGATCTCCATGAGGTATAAAACCATAAATGGCATCTAATGAATGTTTAGTATTTTATTTCTAATTTCGTAAAACAGAAAGTAATAAATATGCAAATGGAGGATTATGATAATAAGAAACGTCGGCAATATAATACATATCTACAATAACAAAGCTGAAAAGTTTTTTCATTTGATTATTTGTTTATTTAGATCCGGCTATCTCTGCCCATTAGTCAGATTAGTATAATATTTCTGTATTGGATAGATAAAAACTCATGGAAGAATGCTGACTACCATGCTTTGATTTTAACACGTCCAGGCTGACGTAACCACTCCCTAAGTGGAGTATTTTTCTCCATTCAAAGTTCTCGGCGGAAACACGGCGGAAAACTCAACTCTGGTCTAAGCATTTAAATAGTGGTGCCTTTGCTGGGAATGGCTAGTAACTAATGTAAATACATACGAATCGTGAGAAATAATAAAAAAAAATTTTTTTTGAAAAATCGAAGTTTTGAAAAATCCAATAGAAAAGTAATCTTAAAAGCACGTTAAGTACGTTAGTATAATTTTATAAAGTTAATAAAATTCTAATTAATATTTAAGTAAGTTATAGTTAACTTAACAACAAGCTAGTAACAACAACATAATTCATAGTAATATGAAATGTGCAACAATAATATAAAATGAAAAATAAGTACACTTTTCCCAATTTAAAAATACTCGACAGTAAAAGCCGTGATAGCCAGCCGAGATTTTCTTTCAATTTCAAATAAGATCTATCTATCTATCAATTTTGATTAACAAACAGCCATACATATACACAGACACTTTTTTTTCATGCTTAAAAAGACAACTCCCGCATTAGGAATAAACATCCTGTGTCGCGGGGGACTTTACAGACATACATGAAACGGACACAATTAACACCCAAACTCTGAACAACAATTTGTGGATCACACAAAGTGTTGTCCCGTGTAGAATTTGAATCCACAACACTTGGCGAATTGGCAAGCGGCGTGACGACCGCCTAAACCACTAGGCCAACCGTGCAGTCATTAACTTTTTTTTGCGTTTAAGCCTGCCAAAGTGACTAGTGAAATCTCATCTCAATAAGCCGCTTTAGTGTGGGTCACCATGTTGCACTTATTAACTAACAACTCTTTTTGCATCGTGAATTAATAAAAGTAGGCAAACTAAGCCGTCACGTCCTCTCCTGTAGCATTAAGTTACGTATTTAATGGCTATATTCAAAATAAAACATCATCATCATCAACGACCTGCAGTGTCCCACTCCTGGGCACGGGTCTCTTCTTAGGAGAGACTTAAGGTCATACATCTCCCACACTGGCCGAGTGTGGGTTGGGGACTGGCAAGACAACGTTGTATATAATCATACCGTTGGATGTTTTCTAAATAAAATATAATATTTGCTTTTTATTAAATGTTGAATTAACATATTAGGCATGCCTTTTAAGTTCTGTCGTTTCCATATTTCCCGGCAATTTTGAATTTGGAACTGTTCTATATTCAAATTTGTTTAAAGTTTGAATCTCAAAACAGTTGAAAGTATTAGCAATAATGCTATTGTTTAGTCACAACGTCGATTGTAATCTGTCAGGTTACGTACGAAAATGAATCTTTCTAAGGAAAATGTTCGTGCGATAATTTTCTACAACTTTAGAAGAGGCCTGACACGGCTTCAGTGTTTTGAAGAGCTAACATCTATGTTCAGTGATGAAGCCCCATGTCTGCGGACTGTCGAACGCTGGTATTTAGAATTCCAGCGTGGACATACTAGCGTTAGTGACAAATCTCGCGAAGGACGCCCAAAACCGCCTTTACTGAAGATAACATCATTGCTGTGATACAACTAATTCTCGAAGATCGCCATGTGACATATCGAGTGATAGAAGCTCTATTAGGCATCTCAGGGACAACCATTCAGAAGATCTTGCATGAAGCGCTTGGTGTGAGAAAGTTATTTTGCCGTTGGCTACCGCATCTGCTTTCCGACGATCACAAGGCGGCCCGCGTCAGATGGTGTAAGAAAACTCTGCAAAGGTTCAACCAAGGAGAGTCAAATCACGTCTACGACATCATCAGTGCTGACTTATCTTGGATCTATGCCTACGATCCTGATTCCAAACAACAGTCTACAATCTGGGTCTTTCAAGAGGAGCCAAAGCCGACTAAAGTTGTTCGTTCTCGAAGCACTTCAAAGAAGATGGGTGGCCACGTTCGTTGAAAAAACCGGCCATGTTGCGACTATTGCACTTGAAGATCGTAGAACGGTTAACGCAGAGTGGTTTACCACAGTTTGTTTACCACAAGTCATCGCCGAACTTCGAAAATCTAAATCAAAGCGACGCATCATCCTGCACCACGACAACGCAAGCTCACACAGCCCTCGTCAAACGATTGAGTATTTGAAGCACGAAAAAATAAAAATTCTTGACCATCCTCCATACAGTCCTGACCTAAGCCCTAACGATTTCTTTACATTTCCTTAAATTAAGAAAAATCTTCGTGATCAAAGGTTCCAGTTCGGTGAAGAAGCAGTCGACGTTTTCAAGTCAGCCATTTTGAACACTCCCACTTTAGAGTGGAATAAATGTTATAATAGCTGGTTTGAGCGAATGGAAAAGTGTATTAAGCTACGTGGTGAATACTTTGAAAAACAATAAAAAGTAACTAGGTATAAGGTTCTATTTGTATTTTTTTCTTCAAACGAAAAAACTTAAAAGGCAATCAAATAAGAAAATAACTTAGCTCTAGAAGTATAAGTACAATATTAAAACAGAACTTACACATAACCCGAACCTTTAGGCCTAACAGGATTCATAAAAGGCATGGCATCGCATCTACGCGATATTAAAGGCCTAACAAGAACCCGGCTGTTTTAAATGAAGACATGAATTATGCTTTAGGCTGTACATTCCAAATGTTGTTTTACGCTTTCGGTATATAATTTTCTGATTAAATACAAAGACATGAAATAACAATATTCAGAGAACATTTATTAATAAAACTTTCGAATGCTATTTATTTATTCGGAAAGCCCTTTTCCAAATAGCAACACTTGTTAAACTTAAACAAAAACACATGTTAAATAATTTTTGAAATGATAATCGTAAAAAGCATTATTAAAAAACCTCGATAAGGAATTTGATGAAAAAACTACTGTATGTAAAAATACTTCGATTTAAGTACATTGTAAGTTGAAAAATAAAATTGAATAAAAAGAACTTGTTTATAGTTTCCAAAAAGACTGGTGAATTGACAGCAACAAGTATTGTATAAATAGATGTCATCTGAGCCCTCACGCTCACATTAAAAAAACACATATTTCAACCCTAAAGAAAATAATTTTATTGTAAACAATTCGATTGACATTTTTCCGCCAAAAATGTAAAGCACTCTTTCCAATTTCAACGTTAAAAAAATTCAACATTAATTCGATACTACATTGGAATCATCAATCAAATAATAACTTATTTTATTTTTCGAATTTTAAGTAAAAAAATATAAGTTTTAAGTGACGTACCTTGTTCGTTACGACGAGTCGTAGCCGCTGGCATGAGTGTGTCTGTCGCACACCGGTTGCGCGCGAATACTGTCAACCTAACTCTACACTGGGTGAATTCGGCGGGATTCTGCTGCTCGGGTTAGTGTCGTGACATTCGATAAACTTGACCATCGATAAGTACATCTCCGTCTCCTTTTGGTCTTATCTTTTAAACAGTGTATTAATCGATGCTATTGTTTAAAATTAGAAGAGTCAGGGTTAAATAAATGTCTACTTTTACTTATGCTGGCGATGTTTTTAAAAGAAAATGCAAAAATGCTATCCTTTTCATTATAATTCAATTACTTAATATAATTATTAAGGCTTTTGTTACATAAGTATCATTAGGTTGACACGTAATTACAGTCTATAGACTACTAATTTACTGAAACTATATTACAGAAAACTTAGTGTCCCACTAGCATGGGGTAACTGGGATAACAGCTCTTATGTTCTCTCCTCCAAAAAATTCGATATAAAAACATATTTTTACATCACTACGTCTCACGCTTGCGCACTAACCATTTTTGAAGATTGCCCAGCAGAATAACCGCGTTGATTGATTCAGCAAGTTGAGCGCAGGTTAACACGTGCGTAAGCTACCAAAAGTTTAGGAACTGCCGACCACCCTACTCTCCTTGGATAACAAACATAATAGGGGCGCTTAGGAAAAAAACACAGCTCAAGTTACGCTGGATTGCGTTATCTGGGCTAACCTGAAACTTAAGTTTCGCGCGCGGATTTCGTGCATGTAACTTTTCGAGTTCCTAAAATATTCTTTTTGCATTCTTTTCTCTGAACACAATAAAACTTACATATGGGGATATTTTTAAAATAATACAACGCCTGTATAGTAAGTTTTACATTTATTATAAATTAACACGATCCCGTAATAGACATCAAATTCCTGTGACTTGCCTGAAGGATCTCTAAAATCGTTGTGCGTTGCCTCGTAGACCTTTCGTAGACAAGCTTACGCAATGTCATAGAGGTCAAGCCTATCACCCTTTATTTGCCAGATATAACCACAAACTTTATTACGTCCAATTTCAGTCACAAAAAAGAAAACAATAGTATGCTCTGTACATTGTTTACTTTTATTAGTTTAGTGTACAGAGTAGGATTGTTTAGCCGGTATTTGCTTAGTTAATCTTAAAAAACAAAGATGGGATAAGTGCAATATTTATAACTCAAGTATGGCTGGACTGATTTTCGTAATGTTTGATTTAGATTATTATCCCCAAGAAATGTCTTTGGGGTAAAATTATAAAGTATTTTTAAGAGTTATGAAAATAAATGCATCTGGTATGCGGGGAACTATTAGTAATAAACTAAAACTTAATCTGTAGTTTAACTACGACTAAAAGCTATTCACTATACCGTAAAACTATTTTTATCACAAGTTTCTTATCCCTCCTATAAAAACGGTTGTTTAAAAACATTTTTTTTCTTTATAGAGCGTTTAATTTCTCAAGCTTTTGCGAAATAGCGAACTCGACAGCGCAGTATTCCGTACCTTTTAATAAAGGTATTTTTTGTTTAATTTTGTTAACGCTAAGCGATCTTTTTTCCCGACTTCAAAAAAAGTTGAGAACCTCCAAAATTCGACCGATTATATGTTTTTTTTATGTGTGTTCGCGGATAACTTCGTCGTTTATGAACCGATTTTGATGATTTTTTTTTAATGGAAAGGAGATATCCCAACGGTAGTTCCATGATAAGGACACTGAGATCTGATGATGGCATCCAAGAGAAATCGCGTCGAACCTTGAGGTCGGTTTTATTTTTGTTAAAAATTTACTTGTGATTGCAAGTTTTCCAATATTTAATGCCACACCTTGCTTCACCTAAAAAAAGAGGGTCAGCCTGTCCATACAGACGGCATACGTTTGACACCATAAACAGGTTATAGTGAGTTAACCTTAAAAGAAAAAGTTAGGAACATGGTATTTTATTTAGAACCTTTAAAGGCAAACAATTCTATCTTACTCTAACTGAACTTAGCTTTGATTTTTCATGCGTCGTGCAACGTAAGTTTTCATAAGGAATAATACATTTTTATTGGATATTCTGCTCTTATTAGTCAAAGCATGATGAGATATATTCTTTCTCGATAAATGGGCTATCTAAGACTAAATCAACTTTTTAAACCGAACAATTATTCTTAAGTTAATTACTGCGTTCAACCACACAAACAAAAAAGTCGTGTGGCGCTCGGGGACTGCCGCGGTAAAGCTATTGCATTTCATTTTATCAACTTATGCAATTATAATTATTTATTTATTTTTATTCATGCAGTATGTGTAATATTGCGACAGAAAAATACTAAACTATTAAATTAGTACCAACATCGTCACTAGATGGCTTTGATCACTTTTTTAAAGTAGCGATATGGTTTCGTTACACAGCATACTATAAAAGATTTAAACTATTCCTAATAAATGTCTTCTGTATACTTCCGGGGCGCACATGCGGTGCGTGTGGCATTATAAAGATATGAAAGAGACTACTTCGTGCGTGACAGAGACAGACAGATTTCGGAGCAGCTCGTCTCGATGCGTGCGAGCTTAGGTGGTCAGGTTTTATTTTCGTTACGTTACGGAATTTCTTGATTCGGTCGCCGCGCTCAAAAGCCTCAAAGCCCGCGATAAAAGCTATGCAATAGCTTAAAAACAAACTCTTTAGCTTTATAATATAAGATGATTACTGTATAAATAAATACAAATAATAAATATTGTGATAACTTCAGTATGTTTCAATAATTTCACTAAGCTATAGTTATCTTTATCTGTAACTTTATATAAAATCTCAAATGCTATGATTTCCGGGATCGCTTTCAAGCAGCCCTATCTACATTAATTTCTCAATGATTACCCGAAAAGCGAAGCGGGGCAATTTCACAGATGACTCGCCCTCAAAATTACCCTGCACGTGTACCGGCACTAGACAGATTACAGATATTCAGATTTTAGTTGCAATTTAAACCTTATAGCCATTTTAATTAAATTCATGTCAGTGAATGCAATGTTATCGAATACATACCAGTTATGGCGGTTGTTGTAAAAGCTTAGTACCTACTATTTTAATATAAAAGTAGTTTTTTTAATGAAATGAGATGAATCTTGATATTACTGACATAGCCGTTACATTTTTTTTTTTTTATGGAATAGGCCGGCTAACGAGCAGACGTATCGCCTGATGGTAAGTGATCACCGCCGTCCATGGACACCTGCAACACCAGAAGCGTCACAAGTGCGTTGCCGGTCTTTTGGGGATGGGGGGGAGGTAGGGGTAGGGGGATTGGGGTATGGGCCTCCGGTATCCTCACATACTCGGTGAAACACAGCGCAAGCACTATTTCACACCGGTTTTCTGTGAAGCCGTGGTATCACTCCGGTCGAGCCGGCCCATTCATGCCGAAGCGTGGCTCTCCCACGGTTTGCAGAAACACTTACATCGTTTAAGAGTCAAAAGTATTGTAAATGGTTTTTCTGTCAAGAAATGTGCTAGTCATTTGTCAGTATAAGAGCAGAAAATACTCAGTCACCAAGGAAAGCTCAATAAACTGGGAATCTCTTAATATACATCGCGATTTGAATATTGTATGTAAGTATTTGTAAAATAAGGTCTGGAAGTCTGCCAACGTGCACTTGGCCGCTTAGTGATCTATGTGCCTTCAACTGTTTGAAACGCCCATGGAATAGGGGAACCTAAATAAGGTGATAAAGATATTTCGGTATCTATATGAGATAAAGTGATGAATTTTCTGTTTTCATTAATATTTAATAGCCACATCATATCAATGCTTATCATCTTACGAACATGAAGATATGCTATTTACAAATGTAGATGATAAATCTATCAGATAAAAACACTCACAATTGCTACTTACAACAGTTTTCCCAAAATGAAATGACAATAATTTCCCTACATAAATCATTATTCTAGTTTATACTTCCTCCTGCCGGTGGTAACAACTTAAGTAATACTATCATCAACAGCTTTCCATCCACTGCCGGACATAAACATTTTCTTAGTAAGTGGTTTTGGTCTAAAAACCACCATAAAAGCAATCGATTGATCAATTTGTTTTTGACGTGACAACGTCTTATAATTCGATGGAGCCGGCTGCACACACTCGCACACGCTGACTCATGCAGCGTTATCTCGTTCTGAGGCGTTCCATTTAAGCCAAGCAAAGCGCCGCATCTATCTCTCGCTTGCACTTCAAGCCTTAAATGAAAGCGAGAGATAGATGCGGAGCTATCTATCTCTCATCATTTCATCAATGTTTCGTTATGACGTTGTCACGTTAAACTATCGTTCGTAAACAGACTTTACAGACAACCATTTTTTTCATCGACTCTCTCTCGCTTTTATGACTTCTATTTTAGTCACAAACAGAAAAACAATAGGGACTCTTACGTCGTTACTCTTGGTTCGTAACAATTCTCAAATCTAAATTTTGTTTTAACTTCAATCAATATTGTAAACGAAATCAGCAAAGTTATTGAGTATTCAAATATGCAAAAAGGCTTTTGTTTCTCTCTAGTGTCGAGCTTTGCAGCGAGCATGTTTCTAAGGAAAGTTACATTCTCTTTTTGATTAAACAGTCTCAGAGAAAAGGTCAACCTACGATATAAACTATAAGTATTTGTCATTTTATAATAACACTAACATTTGCCCTCAAACAGTGTCATTTATCGGATTATCGCGATAAAAAGTAGCTTATGCCCTTGTCCAATTGTTAAATGTATTTCTACAGCGAAATTCATTGGATTCGGTTCAGCGGTTTAGCTATAAAAATGTAACAGACTAACAGATGTATAGTCCAACAGAGTTATTTTTGAATTCATAATATTAGTATAGATGGGTATCATCTATTTTTTCAAATGACTCTTTGAAACCTACGTCACTATTTTATATTACTGATAGTAATTGAGTGAGACATTTTGGAATTTTAATATTATTAGAATAGTAATATTTTAATATTTAGAAATAACCTTTTATACTCTATTTTACAAGCTTTTTATTAACTTGCAATGTTGCTTGCTGAAATTTTGCAAGCATATGTAACTATATAGCGTGACAATACAATATTATAATGACATAGAGTTGATCTGATGCGGGAGCTGGAAGGTGGTCATAGGAACGAAACTAAGTAAAGAAACGTCGCAACATCATCGAGTTTGGACTCGTTTGATTCGTCTCGAGGCATTCCAGTAAAAGCTTGTTTTTAAAAAGCTTTTTAATTTAATTTATCCTCTTATTACTTGAATAACAATTGATGAAGCCGCTAAAACACAAGATAATATTCAGTTCATTCCAGATTAATTATTTCTATTAACTTTTCCACCGAAAAAAGAGCACTTTTAGACAAACATTTTTAATTTAGGTATACCTTACTGTTGAATACTGGGCGTCTTGAGTAGCCAATTGAAACGCAGACAATTCCAAATATTCAGTTGTATATTGTTTTAAAGAGTACAGTAGTAAATTAGTAGTAAAATAGTAGATTAAAGTTAGACTATAGCTTATAATGTAACGTGTGTGCTTGTACACACGTCATAGCAATGTATCGACGAGTGGCGGTGCGCTGCGGTGACGGCGGGCCGGTCGTACAATCGGAGAGAAACCGGTTCAAACCGCTTCTCTGGCTTTGTCCCTTTATACACGGCGTGAACACTTACTATAAACTCCTTATTGCAAAACCATGGACCAACCCCATATTTCAGCTTGCGAGAGTATTTAAACCTTCTTATTCGAGTTCAGCTGCATTAACATTGTTATTCAAAGCACGTATCTCAATATGACATAGCTCACATACGATTATACATATTTCTACTTAGCAATATTTAATCCTTCCATATTACTGATACAAGCCATATAACATTTGACTTTAGATGTACTACAGATATCAAATGTCGCATTGCGATGGCTAAATAAGCGTTTATGCAAAAAAAAACATATTTTGAAGTCTCCTTGACAAGGAACATAAACATTCGGAAACGCTTTATTAAAACTAATATCTGGAGCATATTGCTATTTATGGTTGTTAAACTTGGACAGTAACTATTCAGGAAAAGAAAAGACTGGAAGCATTTGAAATGTGGTGCTGGAAAAAAATAGAAGCAATCAGCTGAACGGAAAAATTACAAAAGAAGAAGTTCTAGAAAGAGTGAAAGAGAAAATGCTGCTGATGTCTACTATAGAAATTAGAAGAGGCGAGATGGTAGGCCACCTTATACGCCACGAGAACTTTATAAGTATTATCATCGTAGGAAAAATAGAAGGAAAGAGAGGAAGACCGAGACACAGTTATATAGACCATATTAAGGAAAAAGTGGCGTTTGCGACGTATAAAGATGTCAAAGAAACGGCTCTTTATAGGGAGACCTGGATAAAGCTGCATCGACAAGAGCGTAGTTCTTAAGTTAATGATGATGATTACGTATATAAAGTCTCGCACTCACCAATGAAACACGCAGCACGATTGCTGTCATTTTACGTAGATTTTCTGTGCGACGGTAGTAGCGCCGGTCGAGCGGGCCCGTTCGTGCTGAAATCAGCGTTGCTCTACCACCTTGGGCTCTACTACATTGACTCTCGAGGAAGCAATGTTGAATCCCAAGAAAGAAAATGTTTTTCTATTGTTACATAAAAATTGTTTCCTTATTTATTGAGAATCATCAAGACTTATAAACTCAAAGATGTTTCCAGAAATAAAAATAATTCGCCGTTTTTAATACACGTGAATATAACATCAATTTCAGATTTTTATTTTATAAACAAACCCTCAGAACTTTTTCCGTAAGTTTAGAACTTCCTGAAAATAATAACAAGAACTTACAAAACATTTGAGAAACCATTGAAAGGAAATCTTTTAAAATATACCGCTTTGTTAAAAATATTTATATTTTATAAAGTTTTGGAAACAAAAATGTTTAGTAATTGGATCGGTTTGAGAAACCATTACCAACAATATCGATTTTTTTTTCGACTTCTTAGTGGTTAAAATGTACTTAAAATTTCGTAAAAAAGTAATATGAAGTAGGTTGTGAACTCAATTAAGTAATAGTAAAGTGTTAATGAGCCTCTAAGGTATCAAGTCGTTAATATTTAAATTAATAACGCTATATTAGATACTTGACATATCGCAGGTCTACAGTCACTTAAGAAAGTGCATGCGAAATCGCAAAACTCACAAAAAAAAAGTTAATTATCAGGTTTATTTTTGAAAAACGTGACATGGTATGGATGGAGTAGGCCTCTCCGATTGCAAGTCACTTGGTTTAATCCTTACATGGTACACTTAACTGTACATAAAAATGACATAACCGTACCTGACTTGTAAGAACCTCCTAATCCTCCAAGTTTAACCCACCATGAACCTTTTTTGTGCGGAAATCCCCTCGGATACCACCAACTGGTTGTTATGTCGGACTCAAACCGACTAAAAACCACATACCGTCTCGGGTTCTGGAAACCGGTGAACCAGGTGCACCCTCGGAAGGAAATCCCTGGAACCCCGACATACCTCGGGCCACCTACGGTTTATAGATGCCCCCTAAGAACCTACCTGGACATTAATATCTAGTCTGACTTTCAAATAAAAGTATTTATTATAAAAGAATAACGCAATTTTAGCAAGGTTCAAAATTAGACTGTGTTTAACTGTAAATATTCCTTGGCTAAGCTGATGATAGTAGTTAGACTTACCCTAGTAAGTATAATATAATTCCTAAATTATCCGTAAAATTTTACATGAAGTTTGAAAATACACACATCAAAAGTGTCTAGGGATCAAGCATTTTTATGCGGATTTCTTGAGATTGAGATGTGGCTTTGGCCCTGGCCTGCTCAGTCGCCAGACTTGAACCCGATTGAGCATGCATGGGATATGCTACAGAGAAGAGCTCTGCCGAATATGGAGGGTATCCAGTCGCAAGAAGACCTTTTTTTGTTGTTGCAACGAACATGGGCGGCCATTCCACAGCGTGATTTGGATGAACTCATTTTGAGTATGCCAAACCGATTCTTGTGTTGTTAGTGTTCGCGGTAGAAACACGGATTATTAATTGTTTAAGTTACCTAATAAAATTTTAAAGAAAACTGTTATTTCAGTCTTTTTTTCGAACTTTAATGTTAGTGGTTCAAATGTCAAAAATCCCTTTATTAGGAAAATGGCAAATTTCTTTATTAATGCAAAGGTGACTTGGTTTATCGTTACTGTGACAAACGAAAACACTTTATTTGATGAATCCTTAAAGAAAATTTTAATTAATATCAATCAGGAGAAAAGTTATTGCAAAAATATATGTTGATCCCTAGACACATATGTTGATCCCTAGACACTTTTGATGTGTGTACTCTTGACAGCAATAGTGAGCCAGGGTATCAAGTGTATGAACCCGATATTCGTGCCTAATAATATTTTTTTCATATAACCGAAGTAAATAGAAAACATTATCTTGAATTTTGATTATCCATGTATTTTTTAACCTGAGTTCAAGTACTTATTCGTATTTTTAATAGTTTCTTCAGCCACAAAACAATCGTTCAAAGGAAAGGAACATATCAGACGATACAGGTAATTCACCTAGTTTAAGAGGCAGACTTCCATATTTCGAGTGCAAATTAGTATTTAACAGTTACCGTGTACATGAACATTTTAAATCTTTCTGTGTCAATAAATATATTATTATATTATTATTACTCAACTATTTAAAGCATGCAACAGAGACAAACATGAAACAGATAAATAAAGTTTATCAAGTCACACTTATGATGAAATTCAAATTGATTGATAAAATATGGTCTTTTTTCACTATCAACTTAGAATAGATGTAAGAATTGTAATCTTTGCTTTCGCTATCAGTCTCAATATATCATCAAAACGATTTGTGACGTGTACATAGTAGGTACTATCGTATTCTTGCACGATTGCTTAGCGACATATGTACATGCAGAACATGATACAGAATTGAAATAACACAAAGCAGGATTTCCACGCACTTCAGTACAAAACATCTACACATGAACCCAAACAAAGCCTCACCTTCATAAACATTACCCAAATCATTAACAAGTCGACACCATACACAATAGGCCTATCTGTATACAGTAATCAAATATCTGTTTCAGATATTGAAGAAAATATTATATATTACCTATATGTATATCGAATATCGTCAAATCGACAAATGGGAGACAGTGATTGTATTCCTTATTACCTACCTACTATTAGTGTGGCAGACTTGTTGGCGCTCAATACAGCGGCTCTCAACCATGTTATTTAAACCATTCAAATTCTAGCTGCGCTCCGCGGTATCACCCATGGGTTTTATTACTTTTTATATAGTTCACTATTTCATTGGCTTTGATTTTTCTCGCATAACCCTATTTAATTCAAAATTTCTAAATAAATGTATATTTTAAAGTTACTCCTTATAACATCCATCTGAACGTAAAAATCCCGTCAAAATTGGTTAAGCTGTTCCAGAGATTAGCCGAAACAAACAGACAGCCAGACAAAAGTTTTCATTTTTTTTTATGTAAGTACTACAAATACTGTCATATACATTTAGTAAAAAGCTGTTAAATAAAATAAAAGGCGAAATTACAAACAGAAACTTCAATTTTATTTATTTTTACAGAAATCCTCGTTTGTCCTCTCTATTATAAAAACGCAGTCAACAAAGATCAGTTTCTATTTCTACAATTTTAACAATGTGAAGATTAAATGTAAACTTTTGAACTAAAATTTTTCATCTAACTCATAAGATTTTTGTTTAGAACTTATCCACCACTCGGTAAAACACGTTTCAAACTTCAACTTGAATTTCAACTACGTTACACAAACTCTTTTGAAAGACTGAACTATTTTGCTTCACGACATGCACATATCGCTAAGATTAAGATTTTATTGTATTGTATTTGTTTATACCAACGACTATTTTTGAAAGTTTATTTCAAAACACCGTCTCTGCAAAAAGTAAAAAAATCTAAGATTTCATAAACCTTGTTGGAACCAATTGTATCACAATATAAAAAAATGTAAGAAGCTTAGTTGGAGACCAACTTTTTTTATCAACATAATAATATGTAAGGCTCCAGATATTTTCTATAAAAATACACGTTTAATATTTATTTGTCTAGCAATGGACGTCTTTTGGCTATGACGATGATGTTGATGTCTGTTTTGAACCACTTAAACACACTTCAAAAATATGGTACTTGATAAAAAAATAACTACGATCAAGCTTGAATCTCTTTACACTTGTTGTTATGTAAAAAGTTGTAAGTTTACACAGTATACATATAAGAAATTTTAGTAGGATAAGGTATTGGATAATATTTTGTTGGACTACAAAAGACTTATAATGAACTGTCAAAGTCGTTTTAATTATACAAAGGCATTTTAATTTTATTAGACTTATCTAATTTCTCATTATTTTGTGGTGACTCCCTGCTTCTGTTGATCACAGCATGAAATTTCCTGTCTAAAAAGAGATGCAAAAATTATTATACAGTTTAAAATGGCAGGTGGTCTTTCTGATTAGCATGCAACTCGAATAAACATTAAAAAAGATTTGTCTTAATCTATATTGTAGCTGTAATTTTTATGGTTTTGATATGTGATGGTGTTGTCTTTATTTACAAACAATATTATTGGTTTTATATCAAAAAGAATCCTTGAAGTTCACATGAAGTTTCGTCACTTCAGTAGTGACCTAAACAGGTAGATCGGTGGATAAATACTGCAAGACATAGGTAAGTACAATGGGGACACATTTATCCTTTTTTTTTCAGAAACTTGGTAACTCTAGAAAATATTATGTTGAGAAACTCTGTCTTACTTACAATAATTTATTTTGAATTATGCTGTTTGGGAGTACGTAAGATTATATCGTGTGGCTTTGTATGAACTAGGTACAGATTTACGGAGATTGTAGACGATCAATCGGTAATCTGGTAATATATTTGATCCCGTGCTCCGACCGATAATATAATGTTATTTTACAGCATATGCAGTTAATTTTTTTTTTTGTAGGTATTATTCTGTAATGCCAGTGCTGATGCATACTTCTAAGAATGAGTAACTAAGCTTCTCATTGCACACGGCCCACCGTAATGTTAGTCGTCGAGAAATCGTGGTTAAGATAATTCGTTGTACATATGTGTTGTTACATCTCTGAAAATTAACTTTAATACACTCTTATACTCGTTTCTCACCGCAGACAGAATACCTTAATATTAATTAGAGGGCGTTCGATACTCCACTAAATTAGTGACCAAACACCCTCTAAAATTCTAAAGATCTAAACAATAATTATTTTAATAAAGGAACTTTAATTTACATTATTATAATTACTGTTCCTAAAAATGTTTATTATATTTGAAATAAATCGTATACCAACCAGTCTGGCCAGATGGTACAGAATGCCAAAACCTCTTTTCTAAGACCTATGTTCAGCAGTGTACTGTTAAAAACTGTTAATGATGATGATGGCCAGATCTGTTAATAGACGAGTCTTCTGACTTCGTCAAAGTCTTTGAAAATATTTTATTTATCCTATATGTATGACCATTTGTAGGTATATAGTACGTTACCCATTAAAAACCTCAGTAATAATTGAATAGGGTAATATTAAAGTTGGTATAAGGGTATTTCTCATTGAAGAGTAACCCCAACATGACTGAACTATAATAAAGTTACCAAGAAACCGTCGGTTTAAGTAACAGTACATCAATCACAGTTTAGATGCAATGCATTTGCTGCTGCTTTTCTTCCTCACCAAGTTATTGTAGTACCCAACCCGCACCAAGTATTTTTTTCTGTAGAAAGTAGTTCAACTGCACGTTTGGCCTAGTGGTTTAACGGTCACCACGCCGTTTCCTACTTCGCCAAGTGTCGTGTAGTGGGTTCAAATCCCACGTAGGACAACACTTTGTGTGATCCACAAATTGTTGTTCTGAGTCTGGGTGTTATTTGTGTCCGTTTCATGTATGTTTGTAAAGTCCCCCGCGACACAGGATTTATTCCTAGTGCGGGAGTTGTCTCTAAAAAAAAACTATTAAACTAACAAAAAAAAAAAACTTACTAGCTCGAGGACTGAACTGGTAGACCGAACTAAAGAGAGCAAACTAACGTTTTTTGCTTATTCTAAAACTTATTTATTATCACTAATGTCAGAAATTGTAGTCATGAGTTCGATTCGAAATGTCTACTTGCATCGTCTGTGAGGCATATTTAGCAGTAGCTCGCTAAGCATAGTTTGCGTCTACGTAGCGGTAGGGTTGAAGTATACCAGAAAAATATATGAAATTAATAATAAGTTTTTGTATAAATACTCGTACACAATAAACACCTAGCCTCAGATAAACAATTAGTGGATCACACCTGTGTTTTACCTTATGTGAGGTTTAAGGCCATAATACTACGCCTTACCTACCAAATCTCACGCAATAAACAGTGTTCGTCTTTACATTATCATTATTATCAGCCTATCGCAGTCCACTGCTGGACATAGGCCTCTCCAATTGCAACCACTTAGTTTGATCCTCGGCTTTTCACATCCAGCTCCTGCCAGCCGTCTTCCGCAAGTCACTACTGAACCTGGCCTGTGGACGTCCTACACTACGTTTGCCGAGACGCGGTCTCCACTCAAGAACTCACGTTTGCCCCAACGATTGTTGGTTCTACGGCAAATATGGTCAGCCCACTGCCACTTCAGCTTGCTAATCCTATGAGCTATGTCGATGACCCTAGTTCTTTGCCGGATCAACTCGTTTCTGATATGATCCCTTAGAGAAACGCCAAACCCTCTTTGTTTTATCTACAACAGTAAAAATGTTAAATTTACGTTCTCTAAATATTTTTTTATTATACCGCTCCATGCTTCACCTATAATGTCGTTTTAGAGAGATATATATGTACGCAAGAGCACAGAATCACCGCAGACAAAAGTCAATATGTCATGCTTAACTCTGAAATGAGCTGCATTTGACAATGACGAAGAGTAACAATGAGTTCACGCTCGGTGAGGTATGGCTAGAGAACGTGCGGAAACTGACTGTGATTAAACGCGACAAGTGCGAAATCCGTTCCTACTTAACTCAAAGGTCTATTCAAGCGGTTGTAATGAAAACTTTCCGCATGTATTGTTATAGTTACAGAATAGTAGGTAGATAGAGTACTTTTCGTCATGAAGAGAGTATCGATTCCAATGTGTCACGATTTTGTGAAAAGAAACGGAGATGTGTGATAGAAAGACTATTTTCTCCAACCTTCATTGGTCAAACCCAATGTGATTTAAGTATGTAATGTTTGATTTTCTGTGACCCCTTCGGCTACAACTGTAGCTTCTTAGTAACGAATAGGTACTCGTACTCTTCAACACGATATCTTAACCTATCGTTGAAATAAAGTTAGGTTAAACCCATTTCGATTCCTAGGGAACTAACAGCTGCTGTGTGATGCGCTATTCCATGAATCTCAAAGAGAGTAATATTTCCATAACGTACTATCGTGCATTTAATAATTAAATTATTTAATTTAATAAATATATAAAATGATAATGCAACGTGGCTTAAAGGATTAATTATAATTAATTAATAGCTACTCCCTTGAACATATTTTTTGTGATAAAATCACGGCATTTTGTTGTTTTTACATTTTTAGGAATTTAATTTAATTTTAATTTTTTTTTTCTTTTTTTAGAAGACAACTCCCGCACTAGGAATAAATCCTGTATCGCGGGGGACTTTACAAACATACATAAAACGGACCCAAATAACACCCAGACTCAGAACAACAATTTGTTTATCACACAAAGTGTTGTCCTACGTGGGATTTGAACCCACGACACTTGGCGAAGTAGGAAACGGCGTGGTGACCGTTAAACCACTAGGCTAAACGTGCAGTGCAGAATAACACAATATCTGTGAAGCAAACAGAGTAGAGCTTTTTGTAAAATGGAGTACTCTTCAATTTGGTATTTCAAGGATTAAGCCTTTATTGTGTTGCAAAACTAATATATTTCAATAACTTAAAATGTCTTTTACATCCGTCTGTAACAAAGACGTCGTTGATTGATGCCCTGTAAAATGTCGATTCCACAAAAGTTATTCGATCTAATCGGCACGGCACGTCATATTGTGTACCACAATGTGTACCTTTATTGTTCAGTAAATATTAAAATGAAGTAGCAAAGAATCAGAATAATCGCTAAATAATAGAATCGCTAAACAAATTTTACCGGTTCTAAATTAAATTAATAAAGTACCATTATGGTATTTACGATATGAAGTAATCATATCCTACTAATAATATAAACGCGAAAGTTTGTAAGTATGGATGTGAAGATGGATGGATGTTTGTTACTCTTTCACGCAAAAACTACTAAACGGATTTGGATGAAACTTTACAATAATATAGCCTATACATCAGAATAACACATAGGCTACTTTTTAATGCGAAAAAGGGTTGTAAGGGGGTTTAAAGGGGGGATGAACGGTTGTATAGAAGTCTGGCGGTTCACTCGACATACGCATGCGCGTTAAATACGCCGGGCGTCTTGGCAACGAAAAAACAAAGCTGTCACACTCATTAAAAAAAATTCACTTTTTCATTGAAGACTTAAATATCCTACTAATATTATAAACGCGAAAGTTTGTAAGTATGGATGGATGGATGGATGTTTGATACTCTTTCACGTAAAAACTACTGAATGGATTTTAATGAAACTTTACAATAATATCTTTACATATATTATAACTGTAGAAGAGTTCAATTCTGTACACTCTGTACATTGAATAAAAAAAATATACAACTAGGGGTATTCATACAAGCCACACAAGCCAAAAAAATTTTTGTATTTTATGTCTGTCTATTGTCCGGCTTTCACGCAAAAACTACTGAACGAATTGTAATGAAACTTTTTTTATTATATAGCTATCAATCCTCGGCAATATGTAGACTATAATTTATTTTAAAGATCGGAATATCAGATATAAATTTTTGTCTGTCTGTCTGTTGTTCGGCTTTCACGCAAATACTACTGGACACTGGACAGGCGCATGCGTTGTATTTATCAACGTTTTTTATTTAGCCAGCGCCATCTATTGACTACCTGTCAAAGCGTAATAAAACATATCTATAGAAGTAAATAGTTCATGGCCCATGCTGTGATTAAATACCAACTCTCCGTGCATGCAGAACAGTCAGTGTATGAAACGGGTACCGTTTCATACACTGACTGACTGACACTGACTGAAAAGCCATGATTCAACAAACTATAACATGCGAGAATGTCTATCCCAAGTACCGCCAAAGTACAGCAACAATGAGTATTAGCTGTAGAAATTAGATTATGTGGCCAAAATCCGACGATGATTGATAATAATAGATGGGTATTACCATACTCTCCTGTTTAATCCAAACCATTTAACGCCTACATAAATAAATGTCGAAATGTGCATCAGTGTGGAGTCTATGAAATATATTTGTAAGTACGTAAATAAAGGAAGCGATGAAGCCACTATTGCTTTACGAAATGAATGTGACTAAGTAACAAGATTGCAGTCTGGCCGCTACATAAGTTCATCTAAAGCTGTGTGGCTTATACTTAGTTTCCCTATTAACGAAAGACAGCCACCTGTGACGCATTTCGCTGTAACCTGGAAGGAGGCCAGTGAATATATTTGAATATGCGATTGAGCGATTAGGAAAGCCTCGACAGATCACTTTATTTGCATTCTATATCTTCTGTGCTATGTTAGACTGATGATTTTACCAACACTTTGCTCTGTGATGAAGCGCTAGCATACAACAAGAAAGGTTTAACCGTAGAAAAAGAGGCACTCCAGTAGAGGGTGTTCCTGAAGTTTTTAAAAAAACACGTCATCGGAAGAGTACAACAGTGCACCCAAGCAATGCCGAGTGTTATCGGTATCCAATGGCCTACTTTATTCAAAACTTTGAAGAAGTCGATGACCCGCAACACCCATCGTTTCAAGCTGCTTGCCGAGCACGACATTTGCTCGATGACAACCAACATTGGGATGACGCTCTCAATGAGGCATACATCAGTGACTTTCAGATGCTGTCCAATTGTGAGAAAAATACCAAAACAACTTAACCGAAGATCACGTTCGCGATATGCATCGAAATATTTCTATGAGCGAATTGAACCATCAACAACGGGAAATTATTTCTAATCGCTGTTTAAATGAAATCCAAGACACGGTTTTGCCTATTGGTGGAAATTCTTAATCTTATTAAGGGTTACCCATAGCCATTTCTAACGAAGAGTGTAGTAATCGGGAGTACTCAGCTGAAAGTAATTACGATTCTAAGAAGCTTTTACATACTCTTCGCGATGGTATTCCGACTCTAAAGGACAAACAAGGAGTATTTTCCATCGTGTTTGTAACAGTACCAATAATGCTTTGGGTGAAATGCTTTTTCTAGAGGCACTGGGAAAAAAAATCTCACAATAGTTATTCTCGCACAATTACGACCAGATGGTAAAATAGCACTTGCTGTTGCATCCTCTGACACTGTTGCCTGGTAATAAAACTACATACACGATATTTTGAAATTGCCTTACAATTAGAATTAACAGAACAACATGTATGTGATAGTGCCAAAGCGAGAGTTCTACGTGACTGTCATTTAATTGCAAGGGATGAGTGTATAATGGCACATCGCAAGGCAGTTGAGGATGTAGACAGGATGTTGAGGGACATGCTGATCTCACTGCGAGACGATTTATGCGAGGTTGTAACTTCAATTGAATGACTCATATTATCAGTTTATGGAAATCTTACTAATATCACAACTCAGGAAGATTCTTGGTTTTGTAAGCGAGCAATTTTATCACCTCGAAACCAAGAAGTGATAGCAATAAATAATATTATTTTGGAGCAAGTTGAAGGGTCACAAGTTGAGTACACTGATATTAACAGTGTTGTCGACCAAGATGAAGCTATGACGTATCTAGTTGAGTTTTTTAAATTCTTTGTCCCGCAACTGGTTTTCCCTTACATAATATTATCAAATTAAAAGTTGGAGTGTCTATAATTTTAATGACAAAATTTAATGACAAAACACAATACATTTAAAAGCATATCGCTCCAACGGAACGTGATAGAGGCACAAATGTTGACTGGATGTGGTGCAGGACAGCGTGTTTGCATTCCACGAATACCGCTCATCCCAAAAAACTATCCGTATAGATTTAAACGTGTGCAGTTCCCATTAAGTGTGAGTTTAGCCCAGGGACGGACTATGAGTCGTGTTGGTGTAGATCGGCGAAAGTCCTATTTCTCTCATGGCCAGCTTTATGTAGCTTTGTCACGTGTAAGCAGTGCGCAAAGCCGGTCTATACTCACTGACACAAATTAAAAAACAAGTAATATCGTTTATGAAGAAATTCTGTAATGAATTTTCTTATATTACAAACTCACACGTACACAGATTTTCTTAAAATAACTTTGTTTTGTTTCTCTATAAATTCAGAAAAATGATTGGAAGATGAAATTGAGAAAAATGATTTGAATTTGAATCTAAGCACGCGCGAACGAAGTCGCGGGTACATCTAGTCGTAAATAAAACAATAATAGTATATATGGTACATTATGCATAGCAGAAACAACTTAGGTACTAATGATTTAGATTGAGGTGTGTGTTTAGTAAAAGTTGTAGATGTCCTTATTTTCTATTTTTAACCGACTTCAAAAATGGAGGCGGTTTTCTAGTTCGAATTTCAATTCTCTTCATTTAACGGTAATGTCCAAGAGAGTTTGGATAAAAGAGATTGTATTAAAGCACTGGTCATGGAAATCGGATATTATATCAAAAAAATATTTTTCAACTGATTAATTGAGATAATATTTCGATTACTCGATGCAATTGGCAGGATCCTAGCAATTGACTTGAGGTTTATGATTTAAAATTGATATTTTAGCTGAGAAAAATTATACGCTGTCAATCTATCTCGATTGCTTGTATGTAATAGGTCTTTATCTATGAAATTGTCGTTTTGTATGCAATAAGTGAAAGTACTTATTTTTTCAAACTTTTTTATTTCTGTTATTCGAAGTAATCACCCATGCAATCATTGCCAACGCATTGGCAGTTTATTGTGGCCAATATATTATATTATTATATTTTTATTATTTTTATATATATATACATATATATAATATTATTATATTTTATGGCCATTTTATAGGCCATTTTATATAGCTGATTTTTAAATAAAAAATCAAAAATGAAAAAAAAACAAAAATGGCCTATAAAAGTAAAAATCAGCTGGACGGGAGGCAACAAACTCTTCAAAGGCATTTTGTACTGCCTCTCGGGCAATTGAACTTACCTACTAAAAAGTTGTCTTTGGAAAAAGTAATAGTCGGTAGGTGCAAGGTCTGGTGAGTATGGCGGATGAGGGAGAGCTTCCAACCCCAGCTTTTGCAGCTTGGAGACTATCCGTTGCGCAGTATGGGGTCGCGCGTTGTCGTGAAGGAGCAGTGGGGACGACCGATTGACCAAAGCTGGTTGCAGATGTGCAAGCTTCTCCATCATTCTCTCCAGTTCTACACAGTACACATCTGCATTAATGCTCATGCCGTTTTGTAAAAAGCTGTGGTGAATCACACCCGCACTAGTCCATCAAACAGTGACCATCACCTTTTTAGGGGTCATTTTTGGTTTAGGGCATTGCTTTGGTGCTGAACCAGGGTCTAACCAACTTGCTGAGCGCTTTCGATTGTCGAACAGAATCCATTTTTTGTCGCACGTTGTTACGTGCGACGAAAAATGGATTTATTTTGAATGATAAATTCGTTTCAAAATTCCTTCATTCCTTTGCCTGTTCAGCAGCGCAAGGCAGGTCTCGACGCGTACGTTGCGCTGGCGATTGTTAAGGTCGTGGGGCACCCATCTATCAAGCTTTTTTACCTTGCCAATTTGTCGCAATTGGATCAATATTGTTTTGATGCTTACATTAAAAGCTGCTGCTAGCTCAGCTGTAGATTGAGTTTCGTCAGCTTCCACAATCGCCTTTAATTCATTATTGTTAACCAAAGTCTCCGGACGACCACGAGCTTCATTTTTCAAGTCAAAATTTCCAGAACGGAACCGGCAAAACCAATAACAAGTTGGGCGTTCGTTTGTTCAGTTCTCTCCGTAAACGTTTTTGATGTTACGTGCCGTTTGTGTCGCGTTGGTGCCACGACGGAACTCATATTCCATAATTACACGAATTTTTAAAGTATCCATTATAACGAAAAATGTTCAAATGTGATGAAAATACAACGCTAATCAAAAAACAAAAGACTGAGTTTGTAAATAGAATGTCATGGTTTTAAAACAAAATTAATTTGAATTTAGAATACAGAGCCATTACAAACTTTTTTTAATTTAAAATGACCAGTACTGAAGAAAGGCAATTTCATAGGTAAAGACCTAATATTAAGATGTTGGTAATGATCAATATTTGAGTTAGCTCCTGCATAAAGCCAATCTCGATACTTTAGGACTGAGATGGATATTGGAATGTCATGCTGAGGTGCTGGCCTTTGGAGGAACGACCAAACGATACAAACCACGATACAAACGGACCAAAACGATTTTTATAGTGCATTTGTGTATAATTCGATGTAGATCAATTCATTTATGTACTGATATATGAGATTAGTCAAATAAAATCAGTATTTAAATGAAAATAACTAATTGCTTTTTAATACTGATAGCCATTTTTGCTTATGTGACAGTTACTGAGAACCATATGAATAACTATCCCTTTCACTTTTCCTTAATAATAGATTTTGCAGCAAATAACTCTGAATGACATTAGCATCACATTTATACTTGCATTTTGTTAATTAATAGATACACTACAAAATTAAATGATGATGCCCAATGATGATATAGATCCAGATGAGAAGCATCTCAATAAGCCGCCATAGTGTGAGTGACCATGCTGCGTGGTTGCATTGTCTGCATTCGCAATGAGTATGGTAACCACTGCTTTGGGATTCTGATCATGTTTTTCAACAGGCAGAGTAGAGTCACTTTGCCAGGACACAAAAAAATAAAAAATCTAACCTTTTTTGAAGAGTTGTATCAATGCGTTTGGGCTGTCTAACAGTCTATAGACAGCGTTGCGATCGACTTTTGATCATTTTGAATGCCGTGTATAATTTCATTGCCCAGTACAGCTAAATTATCAGCTAAAATATGCGTAGACTCCTTCATGTAGTCCTTTGTATTTAATTCTCTAGGACATATTGCATTTTTTTTAAATTTAATGCGCTTCTTTTACACATAATATAGTAGTAGTAACTATTCCAAATACGATAGTAAACCAACACTTATCCCAAACTGTCTATCAGAACTGTTAGCTTACTAGTTGAATACGAATTACAAGAAAATCTGATTTATTTACAAACATATTAATTTCCAGTAAGATACAATTGATAATTTCTGATATTTAAACATTTTACAACAGCAGAAAGCTTAGCACTATCTGGGGAACTACGTGGCACATCCCTGCTTCAAACACTGGTGTTGTAATAGTATATGGTATGGATGTATCTTATAATTCAACGTCGAATAATTAATATATTTAAACGTAAAAAAAAAACAAAAAAAAACTATTTTATTTATAAAGTTTCTTAAAAAATGTAAATAACCAGCTACTGCGTGATTTTCAAGATATGAACTGACACTAACACCCGCTTAACTGGTTTATATAGTACATACAAGTAATGTGACCCGTGACCGAAGTCTTCA
Source organism: Diaphora mendica (assembly GCA_949125395.1). Taxonomy (NCBI): domain Eukaryota; kingdom Metazoa; phylum Arthropoda; class Insecta; order Lepidoptera; family Erebidae; genus Diaphora; species Diaphora mendica. Next base: position 5,497,723 of record OX421312.1, on the reverse strand, counting down.
GAACGAATCTAATTAGGAACATTGATTTTTGTCGTAACGTCACAAATAATCCTCAAATTTTTACTATATAAGACGTTTAAATATTACCAAATATCGAGTAGTCTCCACCGCTGAGGCAGCCTTTCCGTATCACGGAATTAAGTGAAACTAAAGACTGAAGTAGTTCGTCTAACGATTTTCTTCAGTTCTTCAAGCAAAAACCAGCATAGTGCAAAGATGTCAGCAGTTCTTTATCGTGGACCGGCGGCTGAAGCCTTAGACTCTTGGAGTCAGCATGTAGCGTCCTATGGCGCCAACCAAACCGTCGTCGACAAAGTGTCGGCGGATATGCTTCATATGATCGACCCTCATTGGTACCAGTTTCCTCCTATGAATCCACTATGGCACGGACTTTTGGGTTTCACAATCGGCGTTCTCGGACTTATCTCCATTATCGGTAATGGTATGGTCATCTACATTTTCATGAACACCAAGAGTCTAAAGACCCCATCTAATTTACTGGTGGTAAACCTAGCATTCTCTGATTTTCTCATGATGTGTGCTATGTCACCAGCTATGCTAATTAATTGTTACTACGAAACTTGGATGTTCGGTCCATTTGCTTGTGAACTGTACGGCTGTGCTGGATCCCTATTCGGATGCACCTCCATATGGACCATGACAATGATTGCATTTGACCGTTACAACGTAATTGTAAAAGGTATCGCAGCTAAGCCAATGACTAATAAAGGAGCCCTCACACGCATCGCTGGTATCTGGTTATTTTCGTTGATCTGGACTCTGGCGCCATTCTTCGGCTGGAACCGTTACGTGCCTGAAGGAAATATGACCGCCTGCGGAACTGATTACTTGACAAAAGAATGGGTTAGCCGAAGCTACATCCTGGTCTACTCCATATTCGTATATTTTATGCCTCTTCTACTTATCGTCTATTCATATTACTTCATCATTCAGGCCGTCGCAGCTCACGAAAAGGCAATGAGGGAACAAGCTAAGAAGATGAACGTGGCTTCTCTGAGATCATCTGAGTCATCTAATACCAGTACAGAATGCAAGTTGGCTAAGGTAGCTCTGATGACCATTTCGCTCTGGTTCATGGCTTGGACCCCGTACCTCGTAATCAACTACACTGGAGTGTTCGAGAGTGCACCAATTAGTCCTCTAGCTACTATCTGGGGTTCTTTGTTCGCGAAGGCTAATGCCGTGTACAACCCAATTGTATACGGGATCAGTCACCCTAAGTACCGCGCAGCTTTGTACAAGAAGTTCCCAGCACTATCGTGTCAAGTTACACCTGATGAGAATGAGTCGTTGGCGTCTTCTGCAACCACTCTTACGGAGAAACCTGCTGCATGAACTACCATCCACCACCAGTTACCATCAAGACTGTTAAGGTTTTTCATTAAACCATTTTCTAAGAGACTTCTTCACTTAATTTGGCCAATATTTTAACGACGGAAATTGCTATGTACTAAGGTTACCGATGATTAATATAATAAATAAAGCAAAGTGGTTAGAGACCATTCGAAATTATTATTTTCGTTTTATTTAGATTAAAAGGACCTGTTATACTGATAAATATATATATACCAAAGAATTATATTATGTATTAATATAAATAATAGTGACATACAAAGCAGAATGTATGGTCAAGTTGATATATAATACAATTATAATATACACTGCTGTCAGATCCAAATTAAACACAACCTGGTATGTGTGATCACTTACTTATTATATACTTGTGATGAACTTACATATTTCTAATACATGCACGGATACAAATCAATTAAATTGAAGTATCTGTTTGTAATTTCAAATTAACAGCTCTTCACTGAATGCATATGAAGAATATACTTTTTTTTTTAAGTATATGTGTGTCTGTTTTGGCTAATCTCTGGAATGGATGGACAGATTTTATGGGGAGTTACACTGGCAGATAGCTAATGATATAAGGAATACCGTAGACTTCTTTTATTTTAGACTAGCTGTTGCCCGCGGCTCCGCCCACGTGTATGCCGGTTATCGCGGCAAATAGTAGCCTGTGTTATACTGATGTATAAGCTATATTAATGTAAAGTTTCATCCAAATCCGTTCTGTAGTTTTTGCGTGAAGAAGTAACAAACATACACACTCAAAAACTTTCGCCTTTATATATTAGTGTGATGTCATTACTAGGGTATTGTTGCAAAGGTACAAAAACAATAACAAATAGCTGCCCCGTGCCTCGGAAGGATTTTAACATTTTCAAATCCGACTACTATGAAAAAGTCTTTTCATTTTGGGGTCTGGTTAATGTCTACAAAAACTAACAAATAATGTGGATTTCAATTGATAAAATAATTTTCAAAATCGGTTCAGTAAATCGATAAATTACAACCTCACAAACTTTATCTTTTGTAATATTAGTACAGATTCTCAAACTCTACTATTTCGACTTGTAAATCCTGTGTCTAATAATTCGGTTCTGCAGAGTTTCTCGTTGGAAATCTTGTCACGTAGAAAAACTCCGAGAATAGTTCATTTCATAACTCGCTAAGTGACTTTGATATATTTTATGAAGTCTGTAACAAGCGTTCGGCTAATGGTGTCGATGTTTTCTATAAAGCGATATCTGCTTCCTAAGTTCACAATTTGTACTGTATTGTATTACGTTTGATTAATTGAACAATACTTGTCTAATTGACGAAGAATCTTTTCTTTTTAACACGCTTTTATTAGTTTGAGAGATATGGCAACACTGCCAAGTAAACTTCAAATCATAGTTCTCCTTATAAAAAATTGTATTTTAAATTATTGCAAGGTTATTTGCAAGAAATTGCAATAAAAGTGAAGAATTATGTTAAAATATATCGTATAAATGTTTGCAAAGGAATATCTGCAGTAAAAGACAGATAAACTGTGACCAAAATCTGACCTGTCAGTAACAGTTACTCAGATTCGAAATCTTCGTTTAACGGAAATGATATTTTAAAACAATATAACGGGGATACTTTACTAAATTGAGATAACATGCCAATCATGACCCGTAAGGCTACATTTCAGGAACAGCAGCTTAAATTGAATATGGCTCTCTCTGAACTCAAAGCTGCCAATGACCATTGTCAAAAACTTTTACAAGAACGGGATGACAATGAAGAAGAGATTAAGATCATTATTGGCCAAACCACTGCCCTGAAAAAACAGCTCGTGGACTTACACCAACAATATCTGGAGGTCACTGAACAACGGAACCAACTCCAAGAAGAAATCAATGCATTCGGTCAATGTATATATAGGTATATATATGAGCAGACTTTGTGGAAAGTCAGGGATCTAGAAGAAGAGTTGCTCAGCACAAATTTAGAATTATCTAAGCTAAGAAAAGAGCGAGAATGCACCCAGGTTACAGAAATAGGTAATTTATTTGATGAATTAATGTACAGTAACACTGATTTTAAGTTAGTCCTTTAAAGCCTAAAACTGACCTTAAGGGGCGCGTCCCTAAAAACACGCAAAAAGGCACTTGCAGTTTTCAAAACAAAAACAACTCAATTCATTATTTGACACAAAAAAAAATATCTCAGTAGTTTAATAAATCAGTCTACCAATCTACCGAGTGACATATATAAAATAATTCTTTACTTTTGTGAAAAAAAGCCTTAACAAAGATCAAAATCATCGAAATCGACCCTTTTTATTAGCACACTTTGTCCTATTTCGTGCTCTATTTTAAATGTATTTTTTCTTATTTCGCGAGAAAAAAGTATGGAGAAAAGATTTACCGTTTTAGTTTTTTATTAATTCTCACCAAAAAGCCATAATCTAAGGCTAAACATCATTCATTTTTAGCGACAAAAGTTCCATACATTTTAGTACGTAGATATCGTCTCCCGTAAATTGCAATAAATAAGTTTTATCGCGCTCAAAAAATTCAGTGCCCTCCGAATATTCAAGGCGACACCACGTCCGTTTGTAGTTCGCACTGAGCTCCATAATACGTAAATGACAAGTTTTAGGATGGGTTGCTAGTGGTGTCGAATTGTAACTGTTAATTTGTATTCTTGAATTTAATTTCATTTTTTAAAGAATAATTTCAAAGAAAAATATTAGTATTTTTTATTAACACAGAACTTATTTTTATACGTTTTTTTAAAATTGCTATGTATGTATATATCTAACTATATTTGTTAAGACGGAATCTTGCAACTCAATTTTGCTGATATCTTCAACCGATTGTGTTGAATTTTTGTAGGCATATGTATATAGCGTGACAATGCGATATTATGATGACATGGAGCTGAACTGATGTTGGAGCTGGAAGGTGGTCATAGGAACTTTGTAACGACGGAACCTATCGAGTTTGGAGTCGTTTGATTTGTCTTGACATGTACTTTGAAGACACTTTGACAGACCAAGACACTTTGAGAAATTGTTTTTAAAAAAGTAAAAAATTTTTTTTTTTATGATTTCTGTTATAATTGAATAACTACTACCGAAATAATGAAAGACCTTAAAATTACAGTTTTATTTTAGACTGCATGGTTGGTCTAGTGGTTTAAGTGGTTGCCTCGCCGCTTCCTACTGTATCAGGTGTGGGTTCAAATCCCACATGGGACAATACTGTGTGATCTACGAATTGTTGTTCTGAGTCTGGGTGTCCATTGTGTCCGTTTCATGTATGTTTGTAAAGTTTACCTCCAACACAGGATTTATTGGATATATACGGGAATTGCCTTTATTGAAAAAAAAAACTAGCTGAGCCCCACGGTCTTACCCGCGATACAACACCAACCGCGGTTACTCCTTATATCATCAGCTACTTATCAGTAAAAATCCCGTCAAAATCGCTCCAGCCGTTCCAGAGATTAGCCGGCACAAACAAACAGACAGACAGACAAAAATTGTAAAAACGAGTCCCATGTACACTTTACGTCATTTCCATTATTATTCATCCCTTAAGTTCGAATTTAATCAATTGGTGAATTGTAAAACAATAGATGACTCTTTTATTTATATCGATTACAGGTATCAGATAATGTAAGGGATAGGTTACATTATCTGATACCTGTAATCGATATAAATAAAAGAGTAAGGTAAAGAAGGAAAAAGAGATAAATATGCCGTGTTTGGTATCATCGAAAAGGGTGTTACTTGTACATTTCAAATATATATACTTATAGGTATTATTAGCATTTGCTGGTGACTTTGTTCGTATTTATTCATTTTTTTTTATATTTCTGTTAGGTATTTAAAATATACTTTGCTTAAAAATCATTATTATCACTACACCAAAACATTTTAAATAAAAAAAAGTAAAAACTTAAATTAAAATAGAAACGTACCATAACTCTAAAAAACGCGTGACTACGGCTTTTCAAAACTTGTTTCATACTTTTTCAGCGTCGTTTTCTGTCAAAAAGTAAAAAAAGTGGGGCGTACATCTATGTAGTAAAATTTAGTCAATATGAGCAATAAAAGCGATCAAAAATTATATTTTTAAGAAACATTAACATTATGTTCCATTATTATAACATATATCATACAAATTTTATTTCATAACATAGCATTAAAATCCGTCGATTACTATAAAAGATCTAAGCTGACAGAGAGCGCGAGCGACTTAATTTTATACTGTGTAAAAACATATTATTTGTCCATGAAATGAATTAAAAATGAATACACTTGAACCCCATTCTCGGCCGTTGACGAGTTACTTAAAGCCCGCGGGCTTTCCGATATGACTAAGATACATTGCGTGCTTTGTAGGACATTCTAAACATTCTTCAAAGGCGAACAGTTAATGAATATGTAACTAGAAGAAAAAACCGAAAGTAAATTTATTAGTTGCCAGGGATAGTATGCAACAGTGCCCGATGCGTTTGTGTGCATGTATAATATGAATGTGGGTGTTCAATCACAAATTCCCACGCTCAAGGACTACAGTCTTAAGGGACTGAGTTGCTTTGCAGATCACAATGAGGAGTTACTAAACTGTAGTTTTAATAGGACACATTTAATTAACCTAGACCCTGTGGAAAATAAGTCTTTTGTTTGTCATAATAATAAATATAATGTAAGTCGAAACAAAAGGAAGAGATTTCTAAAATTAAATAAAATCATTAGAAAATATACAAATAATTTGAAACATAAACAGAAACATCTTTCCACAAATATACAACTAAGGAAAGAACGTGTTGAATTAATTAGCAAATTAAATTACTATCAAATAAAAATAGAGGATAGCACAAATATTTACAAAATTGACACTCAATGCTTGCAGTCTGAGATAGAAAACTTAGAGGCATCACTAAAATTTGTATATAACAAATATGTCAGTTCAAAAAAACAACTAAAGGATCATATCACTTTGTGTAATTGTAAAACAAAATTAGACTACTTACCAGATGACAAACAAAATGAATGCATTAATCTACCCAGTACAAGTATTAAGAGTTCCTCCTTAGAGATCACAAACACATCCTGTAATAATATTAAGGTTAATACTTTATGGCATGAAAAAACCCTGTCCCAAGATAATAATAGTAGTATAATAATAGTGATAGTATAGGAAAAGGATTGGGTGATTTATTAAATATCAGTCTGGGTCATTCCTCTTGTAATTACTGTATGGTAGGGTTGTCCTATAAGTATATAACTCAGACTATTTTGAAAACAAATTTTGATATGAATACCATTATTACTGTGTTTGTTGGTAATAGTACTAGTGTAAAAAAATCTGATATTACCTATACTATTTCAGAAATGTTAAACCTTAATTGCCAAAAGATCATTCTGTGTGCTTTTCCTTATTGCAACAACATCTCAGACCAACAAAATAATTATATACATATGCTGAATAGGCATATGCAGTTTTTAGTTAGTCATTATAGTGACAAATTTATTTTCTTTGACACAAACATCTTTATTGACAAATTGAAACAGACAAGGGATACTGTGTACCTGCCTATTAGACATAAGCGATGTATAGCTTCAATGCTATCTTATTGTATTAACAATGTCATATACAACATGACAAAATCAGCATGTATTTCCACTCTAATTGGTATGAGTACAATTGACACTGTGTCAATTTCTAGTCATAGTGTGGCTAGTTTAGATGATAATTTAAACTAACAAGTAGGACAACAGAGAAGTTGAAAACTTTCTTGACACTTTCACACCAGAATATAAGTCACTTCTCTGGCAAAATTCTAGATATAGAATTATTTATAGAAAAATATAATGTTTATATCTTGTGTGTCACTGAACACTGGTTACAACTAGATAAAATGTCTTTTAATATCAATAATTTTAAAATTGCTAGTTCGTTCCAGAGAGTGTCTGCGGAGGGGGGGGGCTCTCTGATTATGGTAAATGAAAACATAAAATGTAAACAACGTTTAGATATATGCAACACATCTGTTGAACGATTGTGTGAGGTCGCGTGTGCAGAAGTGGAGGAGTATGTCATTGTGTGTGTTTATAGCCCGCCCTCTGCCAGTATACCCCAATTCCTCCTAGTAATGGAGGAGGCTTTAAGGAAAATAAAAAGTAATAAAAAAATCCTAGTATGTGGGGACTTCAATATTGGTATTCTAGTAAATGCCCGAGAGAAGCTTGATTTTATATCCTTATTCAAATCATTTAATCTTACTTGTTTGTTTTCTGAGCCGACAAGAGTAACTTCACATTCCGCGACATGCATAGATAATATAATAACTAACTTTAAAATAAAAGAAAAAAGTCTTGTTGCTGGAGTTCGCTCTGATCACAAGTGTCAGGTGGTTCAACTTTACCATAACATTATTAATAAACCTAGATCTATTCAATGTCGGTCTTTAACTAAATTATCACTGGATAAATTCCGGAATGACTTGAATTCACAGCTGCATACTTTTGAGCCACGAAACGTCAACCCCAACGAGATCTACCAAAATTTGTTCAACGCAATAAATAACTCGTTCCAAAAGTACTGTAATATTAAAAAGTATAATTTGAAACACAAGATTGTTTTTAGTGCTTGGGCTACCAAAGGTATTAGGCGTAGTAGGGATATTATGTATGAGTTGTACGATAAAAAATCATACTCTAACAATGATGATTTCCATAATTATGTTCGTAACTATTCTAAAATATTTAAAAAAGTATGTATCCAAGCAAAAGCTGCCTACATTAGTGATAAATTAAAAAAATCTGGTAATATAATCAAGGCTACTTGGAAGATAATCAATACTGAAACAGGACACTGCAAACCATCAAACAGTGCAATTGAACTAAAAGTAAGTGACAAAATACTCACTCTAAAATCTGAAGTTGCTCAGTTTTTCGAAAAATATTTCAGTAATATTCCCATAGAGGCAACTAAATATCTTGATTCTTCTCCCACAGCAGCAGAGTCAATATTAAAACTTAGTGTAGATTTGTGCGTTCCTAATTTTAATTTCAGCTATGTCACGTCTATTGATATTGTCAAAACTTTTAAAAGTTTAGCTTTGAAAAGCTCTGAAGATTTGTGGGGGTTATCCACTAAAGCTGTTGCGGCTGTTATGGAGAGTATTGCCCCGCTTTTAGCAATTATCTTTAATGTCTGTATTTCTGATGGTATATTTCCTGACTTGATGAAGTACAGCAAAATAGTGCCCATTTTTAAATCAGGCTGTCGTAGTAACGCATCAAATTATAGGCCAATATCGGTGCTACCTATCCTCAGTAAAATATTTGAGAAACTTATATTACACCAAATGCTATTTCATTTTAATAAAAATGGTATCTTACACGATTAACAATTTGGTTTCACCCTTGTGAAACCAAATTGTTTATCGTGTAAGCGAGCGAGGTACCAGCATCAATAGTTGATCGACCCCTTGGTCGATCAACTATTGATGCTGGTACCTCGCTCATACAAACTATACTGGAGGCTTGGGAAGGTTCACAGGATGCAATAGGAGTGTTCTGTGACCTTTCCAAGGCATTTGACTGCGTAGATCATGGCACACTTATCTTGAAGCTTAGGTACTACGGAATTCGGGGAAGGTCTATTGACCTACTAACATCATATTTATCAAGTCGAGAACAAAGAGTGGCTATTGACAATGTCACTTCTCCTGGGTCAATAATTAAAATGGGTGTACCCCAAGGCTCGATCTTAGGTCCTTTTTTGTTTTTAGTATATATAAATGACCTGCCACATGCGATTAGAGATACCATGTCTAACATAGTCTTATTTGCTGACGATACGTCTCTAATATTTAAGGTCGACAGAAAGGATAGGGATGTTGTAGAACCAAATAGAATACTCAACAAGTTATCTAACTGGTTTTCTGCGAATAACTTGTTACTAAATGCAGGAAAAATCAAGTGTGTCAGGTTCTCGACGTGTAATGTTGCACAAAAGACTAACGCAAAATTAGATGGAAAAATCCTAGATCTTATTCCATCAACTGTATTTTTAGGTATCACAATTGACGATAAACTGCAATGGGGTCCTCATATTGCATCTCTTGCTGGTAAATTAAGCTCTGCAGCGTTTGCTGTTAGGAAGATTAGGCAAGTGACAGATGAGGCAACTGCTAGACTAGTTTATTTTGCATACTTCCATAGTATTATGTCGTATGGTATTCTACTGTGGGGGTCAGCTGTAGATATTGAATCAATCTTTATTTTACAAAATAGAGCAGTTAGAGCGATATATAGTCTTGACTCTCGGGTTTCACTCCGTGAACGATTTAAAGAAATTGATATATTAACTTTACCATCACAATATATCTTCGATAACATTATGTATATCCGCAAAAATATAACTAAATTTGAAAGAAAATGTGACATACATAACATCAATACACGTCACAAGAATAAAGTAGTTGTACCAGGTTTTAGACTCACCAAAACCAATAAATCGTTTATGGGTAACTGTGTCCGGTTCTACAACAAAATTCCGTCCAACATTACTGACTTACCTGATACCAAGTTTAAAACTATTGTTAAGCGTATACTAATATCTAAGGCCTATTATAAGATAAATCAGTACATCGATGATAACGATGTCTGGCAGACGATTCCCTTCTGCACTCTGCGACCCTCTAGCAATAAATCATAGTTACACTATATTATATAGGTAGGTACTATGTTCTATTTACACATAGACATACTTCATGTATTAAGATTTTGACATGTTGGTACTCCGGTACGAATTGTTTATTATTTTTGTAATATGTTGTATTGTATTATGTTATATATTATGAATTATATTATCTGGCGACTAGAATCAGCCTATTTCAAATATTGACGATTCATAAGTGCCAGTTTAATGTGCCTATTTGACTAAAAAACTTTTGACTTTGACTTTGGTCTTGTCTATCTTTGTCTATCTACATCTCATATTTTACCGTGGGAGAGCCACGCTTCGGCATGAATAGGCCGGCTCGACCGAGTGATACCACGCCTCACAGAAAACCGGTGTGAAATACTGCTTGCGTTGTGTTTCACCGAGTGAGTGAGGATACTGTAGGCCCATACCTCAACCCCTTATCTATCTCATACCCATATTTTTGTGTTTTTAAATTATGGTTATGTACATAGCTATAGGTTTCTATATTATCTAATAAATATAATGTAATTTCATCAAAATCTAAAATCAAAAACTTTTAAAATAGAATAACGATTTCAATCATATTTGAATTTAAAATAATAATTTGGCACATTACTTAAGTAGTATAATATTTCTTTATCATTAATGTATTCATTAATTGTGTAATAGGCTTTATTTATAAGTATTTGTTTAATTCTATGTATAAAATGTATCTCATTTGTTTCATTTGTATGAGATCAGGCAATTTATTGAATATTTTGATGGACATCACATACTGGACTACTTGAATGTAACGTAATACGGGAAGTGGGTAACATTAACATTTTAATGAGACCTAAGAGAGCGGTTCGTATTTTTGTCTCCGCATGTTGTGAAAAAAGTAATATATTTTCGGACAAACTTGCATATTTCAAGAATGTAAATAGACGGTTAGGTAAGTGCCTTTTGTTTTGTAAAAAAGGGTTTACAACTGACCGTTTTTTCTAAATTTAATAGAATACAGATCAAAAATCATGTTCAAATGAATCTTTGAACATGATTTTCATCCACTCTAAAATATCATATTGCTTTAAAACTTGGCACACTTGTCAAGGACGGATGACAATTCATTAATTTATGAGTCCAATTAACCTGATCCGGATCTTCAGGATTAACGACATTTTTATATCTAAAAAGGTTTGTACTGAAGCATTCATTATGTGACTGCCTTACTAGTTACTTTTTAGTCTTTAATGAGAAAATCATTAAGATTGATTAATTAAAAGAAAAAAAAAGATTGTAAAATCTAAAAAATGAACCCGTTTTTGTAATTGAACTTATAATTTTGATTTTAAATATCTTTATAAATATAATATATGTAAAATATTCATGTATGAAGTCATAAGCACATACTAATACCATTGGCTATGGCAGCTTTGAGTACCAATTCGCTTTGGTTCATAGCCCGGACTGAGCTATACATATAGTGCGTTGTAGTATTATACTATAACGCACTAAGTCCTCCCGTTGATATTAGGTCTTGTGAAAACTAATATAATTAGCAACCCTAATATACAAGATATCAATCACCCTAAGTGATGCTTGCTAGACTTTACAGTCTCTGACGTCATAACTGTCTTACAGTAAGCAAGTACCGAATAACAAACAGACGAATTGCGCCTTAGACTATTAAAAACTGAACTATTGTACATTACTTACAAACTTTTATTTGACGAAATAAATGTGGAATGTAATACACAATGGTCTACTAATCTTTGACTAATTGTCGCTCGATAGTACTGTTAACATATAAATCCTATAGTAGAAATCCCAACGTACTACGTACTAGAGAGACTTCAGTTACAATTGGCACAATATAGGCATTTAATACGTCTATCCACCCTCTGATAGATATAGCCGTGACTATAGTTTTGAATATATGTTGCTCCACAGTTTCATAAACACTCACGTTCATAAACACGACTCAACCGGAAAGGTCGTTAGATACGTCATCAATTTTCATTAGACTGTCTAGGTTGCTAGTATCTTTAGAATGAGACAGCGTATAAATCAACCTTATTCTTGCTTTATTGCCTTATTTTGAAAGATCCCTCCCGCGCTAGGTATATATCCTGTGTTGTGGGACTTTGTACACATTCATATAATGTACATAAAGAACACAAAGACTCAGAACAAGAACTCATGGAGTACATAAAGTGTTATCCCGTGGGGATGGAACCCAAGAAGTTACTGAGTGTAGCGGAGTAGGAAACGAGATTATCGCTCAGAAAACTACGTCATCCGCGCATTCAAGAAGTCCTCGATTGAACAGACAGTTGATTATGTATACTTGCAAATCTAAAGTGCATCCAGTATTAAAGTGTCAAATACATATTAATGTACTTCTTGTAGTTCTAAATAATTAACAGAGTATCTTTTTTTCTTTATTATGACTATCCAGCTGTGAGGTTCTGTTATATAAAAGTATGTTTACATAAAAAAAAAGTTTTACATTATACGCTTTGCCAATTTGATGACTAGAAATGCCAGAAATATATATTTATGCTTTGAATTGGGTGTCTTTGTGTAAAATATGTATCTCTTTATTATAAGACGATTGTTTATCTTAATTCTAAAACCCATAATACAAACTCTATCTAGTTTCGAGAATACATAACTTTATATGTATTTAATAATATAGCACTCTGAGCTGTATAATACACAAAAGATAGATTGTTCCATATAGCCATATTGAAATTCATGGGTACCTAAATAAGTACATATTTTCAATAGAATGATTGATTGTTTCATTGAAATGTAAATTTTATAAATGTTCCTAAAAGTTAATTATCATAAAGGGTGTATGCATATTATGTTATCTATCTGTATAAGGTATCCGTTTAGGTAACAGATTAATGGTTCACTAGATGTAACTTTATACGATTAATTAACAGAAGGCTATCAGTGCAATACTATTACTGTTACTAGTTAATTAGCTCCGTTGATTAGGTACTTCATGAGAGAGGTAAAGTTGTACAAGCTAGTACTAATGAAAACAAATTACATGATATAAATTAACATTTCACTCGTGCCATTTATATTGTGTAGGTAATAAAACGTCTTTATTAAATGACGGTTAGAATTAACTACCCCGACCCATCTTGCTTAACCTTAGTCAGAAACAAAATAATACCTTGGGTAATATTTCACCCGGTTTCATCCATGTCAAGGATTGGAGGTTAGCTTTACTATCTAGTACGTTCTGTTGTTATTTTTTTAACCGACTTCAAAAAAAGGAGGAGGTTCTCAATTCGACTGTTTTTTTTTCATGTTTGTTACCTCATAACTTTCGACTGGATGAACCGATTTTGATGATTCTTTTTTTATTTGAAAGCTGGTGCTTCCGACGTGGTCCCATTATAATTTGGTCCAGTTTTGACATCTCATCCATGAGAAAACCATATAAGTCTTCAATTTGCATTAAGTATGTGCGCAACAAATTGACGAATAACTCAATATCACGCTAAGCGATTTCTTCTCTTTTTATTTGAAAACTGGTGCTTCCAGTGTGGTCCCATTTAAATTTGATCTAGATTGAAATCGGTTATTGTTTTGTTAAAATTTGTGATTATTTTTGATTACGAATTAATGTTTCATAATATCGACAAATTCTCACATTCATTTAATTAGTCACACTCTAATATTACTCTAATGCCTAGCAAGTCACATAACATTTATCAATATTCTAATATTTCTTTTTAATTATTAATGAGTAATTGTAAGGTACACGTTTGGTTTGCATTTGTTTATTTTACAGAAAACTTACATAATGATCACACATATTACGTCGCTCATGTGAATTAATGACATTTGTTGTTATCATTTATTAAAATATATACATTTTATGGGTGTTACTTATCTATTTATAATAAAAATTAATTATAGGAGAACCATGATGACCTAACGGACTGTCGGTGTGCACTTGTGACTTTTGAAGTTATTTAAACGGTTTTTATTGAAATTGTGTTCTTACATTTAAATTAATACATATCGCTTTAGCATTCACTTTATGATGGTCAAGTTAACCAACGACACTAATTTAAATGATCAACTCCTACATTCATTCCTGCGAAATTTATATTACTTCGATTTGAATACGAAAATAGTTGTACACTAATTAGTTATTTTAATATACCATTACTAGCCCTACTAACAATATTCAAAGCTTTGAAATTAGAATAACAAACCCTAAAACATTGCCTATCCATCCTGAGCAAATCCATACAAATTGTCGGTAGAAGCTCACATAATGAGTCTGCGGAATACACACTATTAGTCACCTGCGGGAGCCCCTGAATTTTCCTCAATTTACCTTATTTTTGTGACAAATAAAATAAATGATGTATCCATCTGCTCGTTACGTAGGGAATATGCTTAAGTGGATTACAGATGGTGCTGGTTCAAACTGAGCCCTGTTAAAGATAATCTATTTTGTTTCTGAAAGAACCATCCCTTTTATCTTATGGTATTATGACATAAGGCGAAACCAGTCAGGTGCAAACTTAATAAAAATAGTGGCATAACTACAAGTAAGTTTGATTCTAGAATGTATTGCAACAAGTTCCATCAAGTGCCGACAATCGAGAGTATAAATTATCTTATTTTACAAGTGAGATCCACGTATTGTAGAATTGTGTGTGTTTCCAAATAAAGTGTAATTTCTAAACGTGAATATGTATATTTAATATTAGTAACGATGGCAAAAATGTCGTCGATGTGTAAATTTATATACATATAAACATCTACTGTTGTCAACACAGAGTCAAACCTACTCAGAGGTTTGCTGTAAGCCTAATAAAACAAACGATTTTTTTAATACGATGCCTTAAAAATTACCTCTTTCAGTTACACAAGAAGTGCGAATACATACGAGTGTGTGTAATTTACGAAATATATATTGTAAGCCACGGAGTTAGAGCGATTTCTGGTTTATAGTACCAGTCTTGTTTCATAATTCGTTACTCAGGTTTCAACTTCGAAGAATTTGAAGGTGTAATTACCAGTGATTGTTTGTATGTGGCGTTAGCACAATTAGAAACTTCAAGGAATATATTGGGAACTACACAAGTACACACCAGTCCACAACATGATAGAACATGCATCGTTAGTTATGTGTTTCTCTGCATTACACGTCATGTAGTGGCCTAATTTTAGGAAGAACACTTCGTTAGTTCCTTTTGCAGAGTGCAATTTTAAACCATATTCATTCACGAGTTTTGTATCTTTTCAGCTCCAGAATATCTTTTCCGCTGTATATCAGATTAAGTTTAGCCTCTGTCAACTACCTTAACAAGATAAACTCATAAAATATCTACTTGAAAAATCTTTCCTTATCTCTCCAAGTCTTCAACTGTGATAGCTTTAATTCAAAAAATGATTTAATAAGACTATTTGAGGGTCTGTATAAAAGTATTTTCCAAGCTCAGGGGCAGTTGATAAGCAGACTTCCGAGTTTAATTTCACTTGACGTGACTAAGCTATCTTCTTTTTCTTACAATTGGTGAACTTTAGAGTTCAGTCGTTTTTTTATAAACGGTATTATTAAAAATATGTACGAATAAATTCAAGAAACGAATTTTTGTTATTCTGTAACTGGGCCCGATATGAAATTTAGTGTAAAAGCGATTGTGTATATTTTGAAACAAATAAAATTGAAGATGTCATTCCGTTTTAATTTTTCCTGTAAAAAAAGGATATAAATTAGTAAGGAGAAGCTTATGTCTAGCAGTACACTGTTAAATAAATAGTATTTAATATTAATGTCTGTTGATGAAATTAATAATACTTTGAACTCATAGTATTGGCAAGATTGGCGTTCTACACAAGTAGGGAACTTCTTGTACTAAATATTTATTTCAATAAACTACATAGATATATTTCCCAGAATATATCATTGTATTCAAACCAATAAGAAGGGTATATGTACGTTCGATAGCTCGACCATCCAACTAATAACCTAAGTCTCTGTGTAGATACCATTGTCATGTACCTACTGTGGATAACAAATTCTATGCTACAGATATTGGTCTTTCTAATTAATGATAAAACTGATCTCTTTCAAAACAAGATAATGCCCTTTAGTTAATTTATTCAGTAGATTAAGGCGATTTCGGTATGGAGGCAGATTTTAAAAAAAAAAAATAGTAGTTTAAGACATAACAAGAAAAATTCATTGGTTGCCGTGTATTAAACACAAAGCTATATTTTGATTTATTTAACGATTTATCAAGAATTGTTTACTGTGTTTCATCCATATGGTTATAGAATTTAAGAAGACAAAATTCAAAGTACAATAGTTAAAAGTCAGGTCAAATCTTCTCTTTATTACAAACATCAACACGATAGTTTAACTAAAACATTTTTTAAATAGTAACAAGTAAAATTTTAACAAAAACAAAAACTGACTCCAAGGTTCGACTCGATTTCTTTTGGATGCCATCATCAAATCTTAGTGTCCTTATCATGGTACCACCATCATCAAAGTCGGTTCATATACGAAGAAATTATCCGCGAACACACATAAAAAAAACATATATACGATCGAATTGAGAACCTCCTCCTTTTTTAAAGTCGGTTAAAAGTAACTTTAAACACTTTATTTGAATGGATAGTTGAATAAACTATTTTACGGATTCAACAATCAACGAACCTCGAAATAAGATTTCATTTCCTTTTACAGTAATCTGCCCCTCTTATGAACAAACTGGTCTCGACACAGGACAATGTAAACTTATTAAACAAGGCAATTCCTGTAACAAAAACGCTTGAAGCTCATCTCATCCAAAGTTTCATCGCCGACGGAAACCAAAAATAAAGTTCAAAACTCTTATCGGTTGGAAAGGAAATTAATCAAGAGTGACGTCCCTATTTTATCAGATCTTCCTTTGAACCGAAGAGGGTCCTTGTGACCTTAAACTGTACACCGACTTTCATGAGAGGCCTTATATTTATCACGTGAAAAAAAAATCCCTGCATAACTTAAGTAGGCTCTGTAATAGATTTTTTGTATACTTATCACTTGTACGAGTAGTATTCACTGATATGTAATGAATAAATGAATTTACACGTATAAAATAATTCAGAACTTGTCACTTTACAATATTCCACACTCATTCATGACTGCTATGCACTGTGACAGTAGAGCCATATATGTATGTATTGTGTCGCAATATTCTTATATTAATACTCGATTTCACGAGATTTCCAATAGACAATAAACACCCTTCAATTATTGGCAACTCTACAAAAAAAAACTTTGATTAGTACTGATATGTTAAAAATAAGTAAATTCTTCAAATTTTAGATTTCACTGCGCTTATTTGGAATTGGCTGCGCCCCACGGTGCTATCCCTGATTGATGTACTTTTATAACACCAGTGACACAGCGGGGCGTAGCCAGTCTTTTTTTTTTATGTTTGGCCCGCCAAAATGACTCTACTCTGCCTGATGGAAAGCATAAGCAGAATCCAAGAGTGGTGGTCACCATGCTCACTGCGAATGCAGACAATGCAGCATGGCGACCCACACCATGGCGGCCTAGTGATGCTTATGCATCTTTTAGTCTAGTCAACAAGTATGGAACTTGTTGACTAGACTAATTGGGCCTCCGGTCTCGCACTCACCAACGAAACACGACAGCACAAACGCTGTCATTTTACGTTGATTTTCTGTGCGAGGGTAGTACCGCCCCGGCCGAGCCGGCCCGTTCGTGCTGAAATCAGCGTGGCTCTACTACCTTCTAAATAATCTAATCAAAAATCAAAAATAAAAAAAATCTAATAAAGTCTAAAATAAAGGAAGCCTAAGTTACCTCTTATGTCATCAGCTATCTGCCAGTATAAGTTTCGTCAAAGTCGGTCCAGCCGTTGCACATACAAACAGACAGAAATTTTAAAACATGTTTTTTTTTTAAGTACCGTATACTTTAAAGCTGTTAATTTAAAATTACAAACAGACACTTTAATTTATTTATACAGATAAAAGTTTGGCAACTTATTGACATTTGATGGAAAGTAACAAATAAGACAATCATATCCTGATCCTAAAGCAACCTATTTACTCCTGTTGCATTGCAACCTTATGGACTATGTCAGTGCATAGGAGTACCTAGGATAAAGTAATGATGAGATCTCAAGTCGTTCAAAAACACTTTTTACTCGCTCAATGTTTGTTTTACAAAAATACCGATAAGTAGACGACTTTGCTCAAACATTATGCAGATAACTTCTATCAACAGACAAACTATCTGAGGCAATAAGTTGCTGATCTGTGACGTTTTCCCGCTAATATTAGCGTTGCAGCGCTTTGAATTAATAGGAATATTAACAAACTTGTACAGATTTAAACTTCAACGTTCAGATTTGATTTTAAATCTAAAATTGTGAGAACGGAAGCAATTACGTAATCAATCGACTGAATCCCACTCGACTCGTGCTGCAAGCGAATGAAGTCATAATTACTAGAGGGAGAGAGAGATTTCATGTTTTATTTCATTTATTTGCCCTTTTCGTAACATAAATGAATCTATTCTATTATTTCTAGTTTAAGTTGACTGTTATTTGATTAATAAAGACGTGACAAATATAACATGAAGTAACCACTATATTTCCTAACTAAATTTTCTAATTGTACATTCACCGTGAGATAAATTTGATAAAAGTTAAATTTAAAACTATGCCTCCAACATAATTCAATATTTTTGTGCTTCTACTTCTAATTCAAATTTATTATTTAGTTCGTCCTGAATGTAAAATAAACTAGGATATGTGGTATTATCATTGCAAACATTAATACGAGAAAAAAGCTAATCATTTTGGACCACTAAAAAAATATTTAGGTTAAAATTCAACGACATCGATAGGTCTCTAAAAAAATAATCAAAGACAAATATTATTTTTGTTCAAACGAGAATAATAATGAGAAAGATATCAAGTACGATTCCAATAACAAACAAAATGATTACTCATAAAATATTTGGTGTCTTTTTATGATAGAAATTCGCTAAAGTTAAAAAAAAGTCAGACAATCTGACAGGTCAATGGTTAACACCCTAGCGGGCAAATGTACGTGTCAATTAGATGCTACAACACATTCGACGATGTGACACCGTGTACTCTCATGAGAATCAGCCACGGATTATATTATCACAGACATTTCTTTATTTTGAAAACAGAATCTGATATTTCATACATAACATAGTCTAAGAAAACAAGGTCTCACATTCCGAGAGTGGCTCGATGTGACGTAATTATCCAGTTACCACTTTATAGCAACATAACACGAAATGAACCAACCACAATATCATAGACCAACCACAATCAGCGATAGTGATGATGACGTCATCTCGATCTCTCTGTCTCGTCACTGTATCTCGGAATGCCATACCTGGCGTAGTATATTGTTGTATCATGATACATAATATTGTAGGTATATATAAGCTGAATACATTCCGCCTACGTTTATCTACATACTTTATACTTTCATATAAATTTTATAAATTTGACAATAATTCTGTCTGTCTACTACGCTTTCACGGCTGAATCGCCGCATAGATTTCAATGAAATTTGGCATGGAGAAACTTTAACCCTTGAGAAAGGATTAAATAGGCTACTCTTTACCGCATAACCGTTATATAAGCGGGAGGAACCGCGGGCTAAAGTTATAATATAAATAAAATTAAACAATTTGTTCCCATATTTATGTTATAAAAATACTTCTGCCATTCCGTTCAAGACACAATAAGTAGAATCGGCGAGAAATAAATTTAATTAAAAAGCTTTTTAAAAACAAGCTTTTACTAGAATGCCTCGTGACAAATGAAACGAGTCCAAACTCGATGATTTTGCGACGTTTCTTTACCGAGTTCCTATGGCCACCTTCCAGCTCCATGTCATTATAATATTGTATTGTCACGCAGTATACATATGCTTGCAAAATTTCAGCAAAATCGGTTGAAGATATCTGCTTCAAAATTGAGTTGCAAGATTCCACCCGAGCATACAAGCATACATACATACATTGCAGGTTAAAAAAAAAGCTTGTAATAACAAGGAGGCCCACGATAAATAAACTCCAATTGTTAGAAAATAAAGTCGTGTTTACAATACTAGTGCACAGCACTGCAAGCGGTAATTAGATAACCCAATGTTCTGTTGCACAATTCATTGAGGCAGTTCTTTTAGTATCTAATCCGATGATAAAGTGAAAATTTACTTCAAAGGACCTGTTTATTAAGAGGGACAATTCAACCAACTAACATCACATACTACACGATTTTAATTGTCCTTTATGGAGAAAAGCTTATACAGAACTCTATTCTTCGCCAACATACAAATACCTATATTTTCATATATCAGAGTGAAATCGATGTATACTACATATATAATGTATGTATGATGTATAGTATATAACTACAGTGCCATCTACCGCAGTTACACTGAACCACGGAGCAACGTACAATACGAAGAAACTACCAATCCTGAATGGCGCAATAGAAGTTCTCGCGCCAATTAATAATAAAACTGTGGATGCATTTTTACTAGAACAAACACTTGTTATATACTGCAGCGTGCGTTAAAGGATTGAAAGTAAAAGGCTCTCTGCCTAAGACGACGATTTATTTTTAACACATATATAAAGAAAAACAAACGAGCTGACTGAGTCACAAATCGTTGAACATTTCATTCGGGACGGCACTTAAGAGCTGAAGCATGCCTCTCCCAATGTCAAATCTGTTTTTAAACTCTCACACTCTTACTTTTGACTTCTTCAAACTTTTATACTGACAGCGCCTTGTTTAGTTATCAACTTTTTAAATATCACATTCATTTTCACTTATAAAATTGACTGCCTCGTTGGTCTCGCGGTTGGCGTGTGCGACTGCTGATCATCAGGTCTTGGGTTCGATTCCCGAGTCGGACCAAATGTTTATATGATCTACAAATATTTGTTTCGGAGTCTGGGTGTTTTCTATCTTTAATATGTATGTATTTACAAAAAAAAAAGGATATATGTATTTGTATCAGTTGTCTAGTACCCATAACACAAGCTCTGCTTATCTAGTCCCACTAGATGGCGTTGTGTGTCAGATGTCCGAAATATTTATTATTATTATTATTACAGAGTTCTGTGGTATTTTGGCATTTAATTTTATTAGTCTGGTGAGTCTTGAACAGTTGAGTCCCGACCGTACAGACAGTTTCCACTAAACGTTCTATGAGTTCGTTGGTATCAATGCAGTGCTCAAGGCATGCAAAGCGGTTTGGAAGTCCGAGCTGAAAACTCTCGGGGTTTTGGATGAGAACGGGTGATGGTCGGAGCGTGGACCATCTTTCGTTGTTGATATTCAATATGCCTCTTGGCAGTCGATAATCGCTTTCAGTTTTAACCACATTGATCGCCGAGACACCATTGATAATTTTATGCTTTTTTGGGTCAATAGAAATGGATGTCTGATAAGCTAAAGAAATATTATTTACATCAATACTTAACTCTCTTCAACAACACTAAACTGTAAATATGGTTTATCGTGTATGTTTACGTTAAAATAATAAAATATCAAAACGTGTTAGACGCAGTATAAATAATTAGGAGATGTTGATGTACAATACCTAACTTCATTTTAATGTCATGAACGACTCCCACATGGTATAAACCAAGTGTATAACCTACTTAATAATAAATGATATCATAAAGCCACTAGCTGACAACAACAACTTACATAGGAGCAAGTTAATTTTATGAAATGCCTCTGAAAGACATTAAAGAAAAAGGTGTAAAGTACTTTCTTCCTGTGAATAAGTAATGTGACATGGGATAAACGTAGATAGATCACATTTAATAAAAGAATAACATATGTGCTTCACATGAGAAATTTTAATTTTTTCTATGTATCTTGTATTAATTGCAGTAGAAAAGACTCCAAACACTATTGCTGTTTTCGACTATCTCATAATAAAAGGTAATACTCAATAGATTTCTATTCGAATAAAAATAATTTTAATTCGGCCTGTACAATGATTGGTTTCGGCATGGTTACATAATAATATGCCTCTTTATACAGTACGATGTGTGGAGGAACGGGTGTCACGACCTCTAATACAAAGGGAGAACCCTCCGACCAGGTGAGGTAATCTGCCTTGAACCGTTGACAAAGTTGTAAATAAGCTTATCGGCGCGAATTTCTAAATCGCGACTATGGAGTAACTACCAATCCTGGTAGTTTAGTGTGTCTTCGATAGATGGCGCTGTAGTACGTTTTAATACGCTGTGTGGGGTCGCGATGATGCAATACATTGTAATAATAAAATGCATGATCAGCTAATGTAGCACATCGCACCTCGGGCTCGACAGGGCTCCGTTGGAGTCTTCAGTCAGTCCGCACCTTCGAAATGTAACACACGTTTGATTGGACTAGTCAGTCCGCACCTCCGATAGCTAACACACGTAAGTGTCAGGCAATCTCAGTCACTCAGCTCAAGTAAATAATGTATCCACTCAGCTCAAGTAATTAATGTATTAGCCCATATAAGGAACGCGAAATATATTCGGTTTACATAAAGAACCTTTCATTTACAACATTACTATATTAGCAATATCTGCTAAATTGGTGACCCCGCCCGAGAAGAATATGCAACCTTGGAGTGGAGAAGGAATCACTCGGTCCGCAGCGCAGCACCGATACGAGTCGGTCTGCATAGTGCATCGTCGATAAGGTACGTAACGTACATCAGATACGATATGGGCGTCTAATTAAGAAAAATGTAACCTTCAGATCACGTCGGGGGGTATAGACCTACTTATAGAGGCGGCCACCGACGTGGATCATATGTAATTGGAATCAAGAGAGATTGCGGACTGCTCCCCATTGTTTAGAAATGGGTTACTGGTATTATATATGCATTTTTGGATATCACGTTTAAAAAATGACACCAGTACTTCCGACAGATTAGTATCACAAGAACAGAGAGATATCACTACAGGTACGTCACCAGTACATTAAGAAGGCAGGAGAAAGGTCTCCGTCTTACTGGTGAGTGTATAAAAATGTGGCAAGAACGCCAAGACATTGTGAGCAACCGTGCAACTGGAACAAGGCAAGTACGTCATCAGTACAAAGAGGGCTGCAGAAATATGGAAACGCCTTACTGGTGAGTGTATTATGTGAAAGTATAGTGAATGAATATAAATTATGTGCCGTGAATAATACAGAAATTAAAATGTGCAGATTAAGGACATTAGAATTTAACTTAGGGTTGAGCAAGGTCATTTAAGTATACCATTAATCACGTGACGTCAAGGTAATTTTGGGCGCAGATTCGAAGAACTCGTCAATTACTCTATTTTAGCGAATTTACTAGCGAATTAAGTATATTGGCAGTTTGAGGTGTTATCTCGCTAATAGGAAAGGTCACAATCACTCTAAGTTAACACAAGGAACATAATATGAATTGTAAGCACATCGACATCGGTAACAAAGTAGTATAGTACATGCATTGTGAAGTTTCTACTAAGTACGACGCTATGTACCTGACAATTCAGGGAATTAGTTTGTCATAGCATTCATGAAATACTTACAATTGTGATAACGTTATTATAAATGGATTTTTGCTACATGTCGGATTAGAATCAAAGTCTGGTTTAGGAAAGAAATGGTTAATTTTGTCAATCAAGCTCAAGGCCAAGTGTAAAATTGAAAAATGTAATCGATTATTATTATGTTTTGTAATATGTAAACATTTTTATCATGTATTTTATCAGAATATGTATATTTTTTAACGTATTCTATGTTATGTAAACTATTGTGAAACAGCGTATAATATTTTAAATGAAAACTGTAATTAATGTTAAAGTGTAAATGAAACCATAATGTAACTTTGTATTCAAATCATAATTTAATTAAATAATTTTTATATAAACATTGTAATACCTGCGACATGCATAAGAGCATCAGGTTACGCGCGTGGGCAAGCGCTTATTTTACGAATCATATTGTTGTGACCAAGGCTTAATCAGTGTCAGCACTTTCTTGTGTGCCTCGCGCGCACTAAGTTAAGTTTAAAATTTTATTGTAATGAATGATATATGATATTGTAATAATATGATAGAATAATTTTTTTTTGTAAGAGAGGGATGACTGTGGGGTCGCGATGATGCAATACATTGTAATAATAAAATGCATGATCAGCTAATGTAGCACATCGCACCTCGGGCTCGACAGGGCTCCGTTGGAGTCTTCAGTCAGTCCGCACCTTCGAAATGTAACACACGTTTGATTGGACTAGTCAGTCCGCACCTCCGATAGCTAACACACGTTAGTGTCAGGCAATCTCAGTCACTCAGCTCAAGTAAATAATGTATCCACTCAGCTCAAGTAATTAATGTATTAGCCCATATAAGGAACGCGAAATATATTCGGTTTACATAAAGAACCTTTCATTTACAACATTACTATATTAGCAATATCTGCTAAACGCTGTATGTGGAAGTCGCCACTCAGTAGTGTAGTATTACTACAGTAAAATGTTCTTGCACTTATCAGCAATCCATATTTATATTATAAATGCGAAAGTAACTCTGTCGGTCTGTCCTGCATTCACGGCCAATCCGCTGCACCGATCGCAATGAAATTTGGCATGGAAAGACTTTGATTCTTGAGGAAGCTTGCTAGCTAGCTAGTCCAGCTACTTTTTACTGCGACAACCGACAAACCCGCGGCGGAGTCGCGCGCAAAATGTAGTATAACTACACACATCAAAAGTGTCTAGGGATCAACATATGTGTCTAGGGATCAACATATATTTTTGCAATAACTTTTCTCCTGATTGATATTAATTAAAATTTTCTTTAAGGATTCATCAAATAAAGTGTTTTCGTTTGTCACAGTAACGATAAACCAAGTCACCTTTGCATTAATAAAGAAATTTGCCATTTTCCTAATAAAGGGATTTTTGACATTTGAACCACTAACATTAAAGTTCGAAAAAAAGACTGAAATAACAGTTTTCTTTAAAATTTTATTAGGTAACTTAAACAATTAATAATCCGTGTTTCTACCGCAAACACTAACAACACAAGAATCGGTTTGGCATACTCAAAATGAGTTCATCCAAATCACGCTGTGGAATGGCCGCCCATGTTCGTTGCAACAACAAAAAAAGGTCTTCTTGCGACTGGATACCCTCCATATTCGGCAGAGCTCTTCTCTTTAGCATATCCCATGCATGCTCAATCGGGTTCAAGTCTGGCGACTGAGCAGGCCAGGGCCAAAGCCACATCTCAATCTCAAGAAATCCGCATAAAAATGCTTGATCCCTAGACACTTTTGATGTGTGTATATAGGTATATAGTCACTTTTTTTATATTACATTCATATATTTTTTAAAGATAACTCTTGCTGTGGGAATATGTCCTGTGTTGCGGGAGAAGATACATTCCTAGTTTTAACAATGCGTCGTTATAGAAAATTTAAGCTACATACGTGTACTTTATAGTTGATTCTAAAAATGATTTTATAAAAATACATGCGTAGGTATATATCATTTAAATATGTTATCTGATGTTATTGTATAGTAATTTATATACTTTAGAGGCATTCTTTGAAAATCACCAGTTTTTTAGAAATGTTTCATTGCTACTAATCATTAGAAGATCGTTCTGGAAGAAATTGCCTTTTATCGATAAGGCCGCCATTTGTTCAATTGATATATTCTTTTATGTAAACTGTATTATCTGGTGTGCAATAAAGTTTTATTCTATTCTTTAACAAATTTCGCACAAAATGCAACATTTTTTTAATATCACTTGTTTTAAACATACTTTTTGAGACGTTAAACTCGAAAAGTAAATACTATACATTTATCATACACAGAAATTAATCAAATACGCCTAAGATAGAACTTGTCAAAGACGCTATTAATTACTACCCAAACATCTTTGCCTTGCTTGAGACGAGCTCTTTCCGAAGCAGACATATGGTATGTCAAGATACTTTTCGGTAACAAGAGAGCTATGAATTAATTTTGATCTATTCAGTTCGCGGTGTAATAAATACCGTATAACTAAAAAAAGCGGCCAAGTGCGAGTCGGACTCGCCCATGAAGGGTTCCGCAGCAGCAAGTAACATTTTTTTTTATATTTGTTTTGATTGAATGAAAGGTAAATTGAAGTTTACGATTTATGACGTATTAAAAAAAACTATTTACTGGATTTCGTTCAAACCAATTTTAAGTGGAAGTTTGCATGGTAATGTACGTCATATATTTTTTTTAGATTGATCATGCTCTTATTTTAGAAGTTACAGGGGGGGGGGGACACATTTTATCACTTTGGAAGTGTCTCTCGCGCAATCTATTCAGTTTAGAAAAAAAATATATTAGAAACCTCAATATCATTTTTGAAGACCTATCTATAGATACCCACACGCATGAGTTTGATGAAAAAAAATTTTGAGTTTCAGTTCTATGTATGGAGACCCCCAAAATTTATTGTTTTTTTCTTATTTTTGTGTGAAAATCTTAATGCGGTTCACAGAATACATCTACTTATCAAGTTTCAACATTATAGGTCTTTTAGTTTCGGAAAAAAGTGGCTGTGACATACGGACGGACAGACGGACAGACAGACAGACAGACATGACGAATCTATAAGGGTTCCTTCCTTTGGCACGGAACCCTAAAAATACTAAAGTTGTATATGCCTACCAAAATTAGAAGAACTGATAACTAAATATTTTGAAAGTTTATGTTCTCATCTCTTCATCATGACATTTTAATTTTAGTTTTTATACAACAAACTGTAGCATTCAAAACTAAAATTAAGATTTTTCATAATTGTTTTCTTATCATTTAGTTTGACCGGCACCGGAATCTTAGAGTTATTTTATGATGAACACCTATCTTCTGTCTCCTGGTTAGACACGGTGTCGATTCGGGAGGCCGGAAATCACATGGTCCAGGTTCTTCCCGGTATAGTCAAAAGCTATTTTCTAGTGGGTCTTATTATTTATTATTAGCCGACCCACGCAATCTCGTCTTCGTCTCTTATTGCCCGAAGCGTGAAGTTATATCATCATCATCATCATCAGCCTATCGCAGTCCACTGCTGGACATAGGCCTCTCCAATTGCACGCCACTTAGTTATATGGCGTGAACAAATTTCTTAACCATAAAAATGGTTATAGCGACTTTGATTTAGAACTTTGAAAGGGGAACAATTATGTCATACAATATTTTTGCAAAATTTTAACCATACACGCAGCGCACGCAATGAAAACTCTCAAGGGGATAATTTTTCCCCGTTTTAGTATCATTTTCCATTGATACTACGCGATTTTCTTGGTAGTGCGATGATATTGCCTATAGCCTTCCTCGATAACTGGGCTAGTGAACTGCGCAATAAATTTTAGAATCGGGCCAGTTCTTTCTAAGATTAGCGCCAACAACCAAACAAACAAACTCTTCAGCTTTATAATATTATAGTATAAGATACCTATGCATTTTGCAATGTAAAGCTACTTAGGTTTTTGTACAGTATATATGTATAGAACTATGATAGAAGCTCTATAGCTTCAAAGCAATTCATCAATTGGAACTCAAATCTATGTAATAAACAATTGATATAAATACATATCTACTTTTTTTGTAAATACATACATATTATACACATAGAAAGACCAAAACTCCGAAACAAATTTTACAAACATTTGTCATCAAGATGTGTTGGAGATCAGATAACACACACACTCCGTGTCTAATTAGGATTTGGATTGTATTTTGAAAACTCTAAGAGCACTCGTCGGAACAAGCTTTTGCCTACTTCCGATTGAGTTTTCCTCACTTACAGTGATTGAGGTGAGTTCAAGCTGAGGTGAAAACAAACTTAATATTACGGAATAGCGTTGTTTCTTTCCCGTCATAATTAATACAGTTTTCTTTAAACTAAAATTAATTTAATGAGAGTTACTTCTTCGTCATAAATATATTGTTAAATTAATAGAAATTATACATAGATAATCCTGACCAGCAGATGTCAGCATATATTTATCGATCACGTAGATTCAAACAGCCTTTATCGCGTCGAGAATGAGACGTGAGTATATGAATTGTACCTATAGATTTTGGTATATAAAACATAGCTTTGAGTTGGTATAGGAAGTTACTCGAGGCACTCACTCGAGACACACGTTACCATGTAACACCAAGAGTATCCAGGAGCCTTATCTCCTGACAATAAATATAATACCTTCGCTACAATCCTTCGTGTTATTTATCTTACCTACAAGTCGCTATACTACTTACACCACCGTGTTATTCATCATAAATAAAAGTTCGCTATAAAAGTCAACTACGCTTTTATTAAATAAGAAATAAAAAGTACAAAGGGTCTGTATAGTAAAAAACGCTCAGAAGGACTTCAGAAAAAAAAGCAGCAACGATCTTAAATTAATTTAAAATATCCACTTCACCAGATAATTTCAGTTACAATTGTCACCGTGCTCCACACTTCAATGTTCGTATTCGAATAGCACGCTGTCACACCAGCATGTTTGACATCGACCGTTACCGTTTATCTCGGTCGGTGTCAAATAAGCCGAATTATTCGAACGAAGTTCCTTATGGGGCGTTGCGGAGGGGTACCCAAGCCGGCAAAAAACGTCCGGAACTTAAGATTGACGCCTAGGTGTCAATGGTAGCATATGAGAATGATGTGATTGAGGTCTCGGGTTCGAATCCCGGGATCAAATCTTTTTTTTTTTGATATGCAAATATTTGTTTTTTAGGAGTTTGGATTTTTTCTATGTATAATATGTATGTATTTAAAAACATGAAAGAAATATTTGTTTAGTGAATAAAAAAATTTGTATAGCGTAGTAATCTGTAAGTTGTATCTAACAAGTATGGATTAACTCTAGAACTTGTTTCAGTTGAGATTACTAGGTGGCAGCACAAGTGAAAAGTTTGGTTTTATTCTTTATTTTTATTGATGAAAAATCATAATAAAAAATGTATACCTGAATAGTTATTTTCTCTATACGTCGCATAAAACTATTATATATTTAGATAAATCATGATAAATAAAATAAAGGTGTTAAGATCATAATGTTGATAATCAACTTCGTTCCTATCTAGTGTCCCACGACACCAGACACAGAATAATACTACAGGGCCCATCCTACCCACAATCATATGCCAACCCAGATAAGAACTTGCAAGTATATAAGTATACGTGTTTTAGGTTGACGGCGACATAATAGTTGTTCAGTCGACCATTGCTAAAATGTACTACGTAGATACCTTTGTACCTACGTCTTAAAAATTTGTACATCATTCATAACGAAATTATTTCGGAATTAAGGTACAACCGGCACATTGACATAAATATGGCAGGTGTGCTATAATATTCTAATTGTAATAACCATTATTCATGAAATGTAATTGCTCAAGAAAATGTACCTAAAAGTTCCTCAAGTAAAAAACCCACAATCTTGGTCAGTTGAATAGTTTCCGAGCGATAAAACAAGCGTGTCTCGTTTACTTTCGTTTTTTAAATCATGATCTAGCTGACCCCAGTCGTTGTAATTGTAATTTCGTCATGAATGTGGTACAATTTTTGAGAGCTATATTCAAATAGGTACACTTTAAGTACATTTTTTAGGTAATTGATATAATTTAAGCTACTGTGGTACACTCACTTTTTTACTCTCACCTGAAGATGACGAAGGAATAATTGTTATAAATCCACAGGGTTTACCGAGTTTGGTTAAACGTTTCTAATTTAACGCCCCTTCTTCATTCAGCTATTAACCGTTGTCTACCTGCGTTCGTCCCCTGTCACCATGTCACATTACTTATTTAATAGAAGAAACTTCAC
This sequence comes from Diaphora mendica, assembly GCA_949125395.1. Lineage (NCBI taxonomy): Eukaryota > Metazoa > Arthropoda > Insecta > Lepidoptera > Erebidae > Diaphora > Diaphora mendica. Next base: position 5,467,744 of record OX421312.1, on the reverse strand, counting down.
CTTACACTTTAATATTTTTAAAGAAACCTTTCACGAAAATTAATACTGAGTTGTTGTTAACTTATGACACATCGTTTTAGTAATAAATTCACACTTCCACTTTACAGGAAATCTATAGTAATAATATAGAATTGAAAGTATATATTTTCATCTGTTACGCTATCGCGTCTAAACGGTTGCACAGATTTTTATTTTAAAAAAAATGTCCTAAAATATAAGAAATAAAATAAAAATAATTATGGTGTTTGTTGGAAGTCAATTTAATAATAGAAATGCGTAAGATTTGAAACTAAAGCATAACTATGTGTATGTCTTACAACCCTATTTGTTTTTGAGTGCCAGTAATCAATCGTCAAATTAACCAGTACGTCAGATAGAGTAGAACAGGAATCAATTCTCCGTCTTTCGGTCATTAACTTAGATTCTTCGTGTTTAAATATGCGTTGGGACAAATGTATGAAAAGTAATCTAATTGCATTTATTGAAACGTATAAACCTATTGTAATAAATAAGTTATAAATAACACTAGTTGAAAAAGTAGTGAAAAGTGGTCCAGCCTGATGTCGAATTTCGTTAATTCTAAATGTGTTAAATGTATTACCAGTTAATGGTTGTAACAATACGAAACAATTGTGAAATATAATTCAGACATGTTTACAATTTTGAGACTAGAGAAGGTAGAGTACCTTTCAATCAGTCTTATTCATGTCTAACTAAATATATTTAACAATCATAATACTTGAGCCCAGATCACGGTTGACTTTTAGAACGGTTATGACATTAGAGTCGAATGTATTTAACAATCATAATACTTGAGCCCAGATCACGGTCGACTTTTAGAACGGTTATGGAATTAGAGTCGAAATGAGCGAATTAAAGTGCTTTCCAAATATGATGTGCTACTTCCAAGTATTTAGTAGTTGAGCTACTACGCTTTAGAATAGTCTACGATGCTACGAAACGTTACGAGGTGATACTATAACAATTAAATTCTTAAAATATCCACTAAAATGTTTGAATAAGTTATATTGTTATTTTTGACTGTTTTAATGAATTATAGTCTATTCTCAGTGTAAAGTGTGTATGTGTGAAGGTCCCCCCCCCCCTCTGCAAAAAATGACAGACTGTTTTGTATCGGAAATAGACGCTATGACTACTACCCTTCGTTTCGTGGCCCATGTTTTTTTGTGATGCATACAGACACTCGATTTCTCTAAAATAATGGACAATTTTATTTTATATCCTCCTTAAAATATTAATTTAAAAAAAAATATATACAAGATAAATGTACACCCAAGATATACGTATATTTATATACTAGCTGACCCACGCAACGTCGTTTGCGTCTCCTATTGCTCTTGGCGTAAAAATTTACCCCCGTTTTTGTAACATTCGTCATTGGTGCTCCGCTCCTATTGGTCTTAGCTTGATGATATATAGCCTATGGCTTTCCTCGATAAATGTGCTATCCAACACTGAAAGCTTTTTAATATAATCACAAATTTTATTTAAAAAAAACCGACTTCAATCTGGACCAAATTTAAATGGGACCATACGGGAATATTGAGTTATTCGTTAATTTGTCGCGTACATACATAATGCAAATAAATAATAATAATAAATAAATAAATATTTCGGACATCTAACACACAACGCCATCTAGTCCCAAGCTAAGCAGAGCTTGTGTTATGGGTACTAGACAACTGATACAAATACATATATTACTTTTTTTTTTGTAAATACATACATATTATACATAGAAAACACATCGAAGACTTATATGGTTTTTTCATGGATGACACGTCAGAACTGGACCAAATTTAAATGGGACCATTCGGGAAGCACCAGCTTTCAAATAAAAAAAGAATCATCAAAATCGGTTCACCCAGTCCAAAGTTATGAGGTAACAAACACCAAACATCAAACAACAAAGTGATCGGACCACGCGGTCATAGCCGTCGAATTGAGAACCTCCTCCTTTTTTGAAGTCGGTTGAAAAGGAATTTCAGGTGGCAACAGCTTGCATACTGTTTACCTTACATGTAATACTAACACTATTGTACCTGAAAATCAGATTTTGAAAAAGAGTAGCCATGAGTTTCTTTGCCAGTATTCTTCTCATGAGCTCTACGCATTTTGGAAACTGGAAGTTATGGATCGACACAGGCAGGCAGTAGATTTTTGGTGTTTTCACCTAATTTACCTCGACAATACAGCACATGCTGTGGCGTCTGTTTGTGTCGATCTATGATTTTTAACTATAGCTTCAATTTGACGTTCGTGACGTCAAATTGAACGACGTACACAACGTACAACAAACAAACAAACTCTTCTGCTTTATAATAAAAAACTTTTTATAAAAGAAAAAAAAACGACTTCAAAAAACATCCAACGAAAACTCTCTGCCAAAAACACACTTAAAAGCGTAAAAAAAACTGGTTCTTCATAAATTGCCTATACCTAATTCTTTATTCATTTAAATGGTAGTATTATAATGTGTGCTAGGTACCAAAAGTCTGTTTGAAGTCGGTGCCAAGCGACATGGACAGCTGATATGGTGGCAATGGGACCACCTCGGCAGCATACCCTTTCGAATACAAAAAAAAATTCAAAATCGGTCCACAATTGACGGAGTAATCGCTAAACATACATAAAAAAAAACATACAGTGGAACATAGAACCTCCTCCTTTTTGGAAGTCGGTTAATTAATAGCTAAACCACGCAACGTCGTTTGCGTCTCCTATTGCCCGTAGCGTAATAATTTCCCCCCGTTTTTTAAACATTCTTCATTGGCACTCCGCTCCTATTGGTCATAGCGTGATGATATATAGCCTATAGCCTTCCTCGATAAACGGGCTATCTAACACTTAAAGAACTTTTTCAAATTGGACCAGTAGTTCCTGAGATTAGCGCGTTCAAACAAACAAAAACTCTTTAGCTTTATGTATTAGTATAGATGTATTTATTATACTCTTCTAAGATCTAATACTCATAATCATCAACACATGTATTTGAATAAAAATTAATATTAGGTATTATGTTGATAAAAACTCTTTGACAAATAACTCATTATTAGGTACCAACTCTTAGCGTCTTATACTCGTGATAACTTCTAAACGAAATGTCCGAATGGGATGAAACAAAAAGTATTTTACTTCTACATAAATACCCTTGATAATATAATGATTTATTTGGATAAGGATTAATATTACGATACACATTTAACGTAGTTTCTTTCTTCAGACGATTTAATAGTTTTTTTTAACACAAAAGCAGTTATTGTGACTAAACCATGATAGTTAGATATATGCTCTCAGAGACTTTTTTGTAGATCTTAATGGGACCTACAAACCCGTAATACATTATTTTGTTCTATTGTCAATACTTTTTTCAGCGCACGCAAAAATAGGTTTTCGATTTCACACATTTGGTTACGAAATAGCAATTTTCTTACGGATCTCTAATTTTTTTGAAAATAAAATATAGCCTATAGCCTTCCTCGATAAATGGACTATCCAACACTTAAGGAATTTTTTAATCGGACCAGTAGTTCTTGAGATTAGCGCGTTCAAACAAACAAACAAACAAACTCTGCAGCTTTATAATATTAGTATAGATACCCTAAATATACATATGTACCTCTTCTCAGGTTACTAGGTAAATTGACAAGAAAATCGAGAATTTTGTATAAAACACATGTTGCGTGGTAGCATAAAAGAAAAACAAATCCGTTCCAGAGTTTGTCTACACGTTTCTATACAAAATCAATTGCCACGTGAATGTCGGAGCATCCCTCGAGAACCGCTCCACCAATTTATCTGGATTTTTGTTGTGTATGAAATAGTCAGGTAAATATTTCTTTGAAAGTTTTTTTGGGGTAAACAAGGGAAAATATAGTTTTTTAAGAAAAAATATATTACATTATAATTATTTGATATTTAATATTTAAAGTTGATTATATTGTAAGCCAGTTATTAAAGTCCATTAAAAATTGATATTTTGTTGAACTGTAGTCAGTTCACCAAAACAATCCATACTAATTGTTGTATTTCTGTCTAAGTTACCCCTTATATCATCAGCTATCTGCAAGTGTAAGTCCCTTCAAAATATGTCATGCCGTACCAGAGATTAGCCGAAATTAAAAGACAGACAGACAAAACTATTAAAAATTGACTCTTTAATGGACTTCCATTAAAGAGTCAATTTTTGTCAGTCAATTTCAATAAATCATGAAGGAAGATAGGTACTTACCTATCTTCCTTCATGATTTATTGAAAAGCTGTAATTAATAACAGATACTTCAATTCAATACACACACTTATTATAATTAGACATGAAAACATACTGTCGACAGCATTTTTCTGTTTTTGTTTTTCCTATTTTCTTTAATATTTTAACCATTATCAGTAGACCCACTCACGAAACTAAAATGTTTATAGTATTAAACCTTCCTAAAGTCCCAAGAGCAGTTCGTGACCACGTACGTTCGTACTCTCGTGTAAGCTCTCACGAAATTTAGGCGCACCGGTTATGTTATATGAATTTTAGATGCACCTTGATTATATAACAGGTTTGGACTAAAAGTAACACAAGTTTAGGAGAATACATTTAACATAATTTTAACAGGAGTGGAGACAATTAAGAGTGAAAGAACCCTGAGGGCCTTATAAAATTTATTATTTCTATTGTCTAAGATACAGAAGTCAAGCTTCAAACCTCTTTCATTTCATTTAATTAACACCCGACGCAAAAAGAGGGGTGTTATAAGTGTGACGTGGATGTCTGTCTGTCTGTGTTTGTGTGTGTGTCTGTCTGTGGCATCGTAGCTCTCAAACGGATAGACTGATTTCGATGCGGTTATTTTCATTTGAAAGCCAGTTTCCTGGCGATGGTTCTTAGCTATGTTTGGTTCATATCAGTCTAGCAGTGTAAGAGTATCAGCACTTTTCCTAAATGATGTAAGGCATTTTTGACGTTTGATTATTCGATTATGTGCTTTAGCGTGACAGTATAATCGTTAAATAATAATAATAATTTTAATTGTTATAGACAGTTTTGAAATACATTGGAACCCTGCTTCCTGTGGTAGGTTACAACCTGTGTTACAGGAAATGACAATTACTTGATAACTTCGACCTGATGCTGCGTAGGGGTTTTTTTTTAATTTTTAATTTTAATGTTATTTCAAGCAAGTTCAATTTGATGAATGAATGAATAATTGATATAATGATTGCATCAAATTATTTCAATATGATCTTTACAGCTTTCGACTCATTTCAGAATGTATTACGTAAATAGATAGAATTTTATTAAATAAAACCCCTACAATAAGAAGAAAAATATCCCTACGCGGGACAACTATTATCAGATCGTACAAATTTGTATCATCCCATCATTCAGACATCATGGGAATCGAACTTAGAACTTGGTAACCTGTTTATAAATTCACAAAAGTTTTTCTTATCTTTGACATAGGAAAGTATCGTTTTATTTTTTTCATAATGGTGATAAAAGAAAATTTATTAACAAATTATTTTTTTAACAAATTATAATTATTTATGCTTAAATATGGTTAGTAAATAATTATTTCAAACTGTATATTTGTACTACGTGTACAATAAAAGGTTTTAAACACTAAACAACTTCCCACCAACACTCAATTATCGTTTCATAAAAATACATACTGCTCATTTGAACTAACACATTTTGTAGAGAAAAATCAGCTCTAACGCTGCACTTTATCTCTCGAGTAAAACATTGACTTATACTATAAGAAAACAAACTAGAAAAAAGGGTATACCGATGATTAAACATCTCACCCTGCTATCTCTACACCAACACAGACAAAACAAATGAAAATTTACCACAGAAACCGGGTAAGGTGATCAGTCATCGGGCGTAACGATGGGATAGACAGGGCACATTAATAATGTATTCCTTTGTACCCTCACGGAACGTCGCTATGGGGAGTGCCATAGAACAAGGTGTAATTTCCTCAGGATATTTTTATGGTGTGAACAGGTGCAGATGAATTTTTCATCATTTTGATAGGAGCAGGTAAGAGCCCTTGTTTATTCATAGCGGGTAATGTAGATTACGAAATTAGGACTACGGTGAAAGTACTTACCGAATTACTTAATAGTACTGCTCCGTAATATAAATTGATATGGGTGTCTATGTTAGTTTCTTCATGTTTTTCTCTATGTTCTATGAATAGATATAATAAATTAAATTAAAAAGCTTTTTGAAAATAAGCTTTTACTGGAATGCCTCGAGACGAATCAAACGAGTCCAAACTCGATGATGTTGCGACGTTTCTTTACAGATTTCCTATGGCCACCTTCCAGCTCCAGCAACAGATCAGCTCCATTTCATTATAATATTGTATTGTCACGCTGTATACATATGCTTCCACAATTTCAGCAAAATCAGTTGAAGATATCTGCTTCAAACTTGAGTTGCAAGATTGCACCCGAACATACAAGCATACATTGCAAGTTAATAAAAAGCTTGTAAAAAAAAATTCTGTCATCGCTGTCTGTTCTCAAATTTGGCAGAGCCGGTACTTGAATATATTTATACATTTCTAAATACATACACATACAAATTATACATAAAATACATCCAGACACAAAAATAAATTAAAGTGCTTATACATATTTACTTTTTTTAATTGAAATGAATATCACAACCTTTGCTTTAGCAGGTTATGGACTATAAGAAAACACTCCGCAAATTTAAGAACCTATTTTAGAATCTTACTCGATACTCAAATTAATTTGAGACGTAGTTAGGATTAATTATATATCGAACAGTGCTTGAGGAGAGAAACGTGCACTAAGAATCACCTGAGTGTTCTTAAACTACTCAAGCTAAAGTACGTCTGATTGGATTTCGAGGATAGTTCTGTAATTAATTTAATGCTTAAGACAGGGTTGTTTGTTTAAAGAGTAATAACACGAACAAACTTGTACAGTAGTTAGTTGTGTTTTTAAAATACGTTCAATGGTACAGGAATTCAGTTAACTTATGAAATATGATAATTGAATTCGTGTACCGCAATTATTTTACTGTGAATGAATAGATACATATATCTATACACTGGTGCGCCCGCGGTCATTGCACATATTATAACACAGGTTGACAAGTATATACCAACATATTTATATGTTAATTCGTGAAGCAAAAACTTTGTACCCCTATTTAAGAAAATTATGCGAATGGAGGAGTGTGAAATTTGCAACAGTTAATGTTTATAGGGAAGAAGAGTGCAGAAAATTATAGAAGTAATTTTTTTATTATGGTCGAATTTCGACCAATGGGCGACTACTACTATCTTATTACTTATTAATACGTCTTCAGACTATTCTAAATTTAGTTTAAGATCAATTAATCAATTGGAATATTAAAAAATAATAGCTGTTTTTTATAGTTTTAAGTTTTCACTTCTGTCGCAGTCCTCAAGACTGTTTTGTGTTTTTTTATTTATTTATTAAAATTACAAAGGAGCAGACGAGTTCTGCCTGCCTGATAGTCACTACCCCTGCTCGTTGACATCAGGTACTGAAGTTACAGCTGCGTAGCTATCTTTTGAGCCCTTCTCCAGAATCCAGCGAGGAGCGGTTTAGACTCCGGTAATCTCACTTCACTTCCTTCATTAAAAGCAAAAAAATTAAGTAATTTATAAAATAAATAATAAAAAAGTTACTTATCCGTTTTCTGTGATTAGCTTCATTTTATTCTATAACTAGCTTTTGCCCGCGACTCCGCCCGCGTGTGTGACGGTTACAGCGGCACGGAGTAGCCTTATGTCCTTCCTCAAGAATCAAAGTACCTCCATACCAAACTTTCACTTCCATTATTAGCTTTTAAACTTTCGCGTTCCATGATATAATAATAATTATTTTTACGGGAATTAACGCGATCACTCATTAAAAGGTATTACATACCTCTGTTAGTGTGGTATGTGACGGTACATGACGAAACAAATATATCAATAATGTCGAAAATGTGCGGGTGGACGAAGAACCTTCTACTTCACGGATTCGACGCGACGGAGGGTGTGCGCCGCTGAGCCAGTCAGCCTGTGACCACGGCCGGTGCAACCTGTTCGAAACGTCAGGCAAATCAGAGGTATGTAATACCTTTTAATGAGTGATCGCGTTAATTCCCGTAAAAATAATAATTATTATTTCACTTTCATTGATATATAGGTGCATCGGTTTAACCGTGAAAAGGTAACACACAACCACAGTTACTTTCGATAACAAATTCCTTTTCAAAGCTGAAGCTTAGCTAAAGTTTCGAAGCTGAAGTTTGGGGACAAAGCAATTATAAATTTCTCTCATTCTGATCGACGTGTAACTTCCATTGCTCGATATAGAACTTCTAGTATGGAAGTATATAGGTACATGTATGTTTTATCTTGCAACAACCGTCGAGTTTTATTTCACTTTTTTTATTTTTAAACGAAGTTCATGTTTATAATTTAGTATAAATAATAAAAATACAAAAAATAGTATACATTTCAGTGTCTATTTCGTTAAATTTACTCTAGCTTATATCTTTAAAAACACAAACGTGAATATATATTACTTCAAAGTCCACTAACATATTGTACCGTTGTCCGTAGTCAGGTTAAATATACCTAGACAAGACATACCGAAGAGGTCTCAACCCAATCTTTCAATCAACAAAGGCTAGGAAGTCACGCATCATGAATACCAATCAGCCAATCGACGGTAAACACTCACTTCATTAACCCCAGAATATAGCTGGAATATTAATAAGGTTGTTGAATAGATCGATGAACAGTTAGCAAAGCCTACGGTATCAAATGAGCGTGTGCTTGATGAAGCAAATGTCATCTCTACTTATAGGGTGCTATTTCGGGCTTCACACTATGTTGAAAACTTAATTGACCTATGATGTGAACGGTAATCATCTCTTTACTTGCCTGTATACGTAAGTTGGTAACGCTGAACTATATCTTAAAAACCTCTTAGCCTTTTAAAGGGTTAAGCATTAAGGGTCACGTGTCTTAACTTGGTTAGTTAGGATACGTGAAAAATATTTTCTTAGTCTATCTAAATGGTCGCGTGTCCCAAATGACCAAGTAAGGACACGTGGCCGTACTAAGAAAATATTTATTTTCAGAAAGGAAGAAAATGTGATCCCTTGCTATGTAATTTTAATGAGTTATACATGGGACAGGCTCGACCGCAGTGTTACAACGGCCTCACATAAATTATTACATGAATAGTTATTTTCAGTGCTTTCCAGTAACACAAAGAGAGGACACAATGAACTGTGTCGCACTCTGTGACTGTGACTTTGCAGATATCATTTGAAAATCACAACGGTAGTTAATTCTGATGATCAACCTGGTAGTGTGCCTTTCTATTCCCATAAAATATTCAATGGCTTATATACTTTTAACATTATATTTTAAGTTTTACCTAGTTTTCATTTTTACAGAGACACATTATAGGCCACTTTCTACACTAATAGCGTGATGAAATCGTGTACTTGGTAAGTACCAACTTATATATTTTTAAGGAAATCTGTTTTAAACTGTTTTGCTGATTCTTCTGAATGGCCGCTTTTAAATCAACTTTTACAGAGTATAATCGTGATGGAACCGAGTTAAAAAGACTGAGATTGAAACTTAATCGATTTCGATCAACTGTCGAAAGCAGACCGTCGAATTTACCGCAGCTATGTTGTGGACTTCAATTCTGTTGTGGACACTCGCTTTTTTAGTTAAAAATGTTTTAGGTAATCAAGTTTTTGTTAGTTTTTGGTTAGTATTAGCCATTTTGAGTTGTAGGTTGCATTTTTTCTGTAGATTAAAACACCCAAATGTAATGGAGATAGTAAAATTATAATTTCTAACAATACACGTATTATAGGATCATTTGTTTTGAAAAAAAAAATTGAGTCTCGGAGTTCGACAATGACAGACACACAATAGGATGCCGGACCCTTTGGGAACGCAACCGTAGCAGCCATATGGACAGACGGTCTGGTCTGGCATATGCAAACCCAAAAACTGCAAAATCAACATATAGTTTGTTTTTTTATTAACACTCAGTCAAACCATAGGTTTCTATCTAGACTTTACGTTATATCATTACCATCATCAGCAGTCTTCAATAGTCCACTGCTAGACATACCTCTCTCCTTAAAACAGAAGTTTAGGTAGAGATTTTTAATGTTAAATTTTGAAATGTTATGTAGGAACATAACTTTAAAAAAGTTTGAGATGAATGGTTATCTATAGCCCCAAACCAACAACTACGACATTCCTACCAGCACTGCTTTAAATCATAATTTGAAGTATGATGTCAAGATTTATGCTGAGGGTCCTTATATGCCATGACCCTAGATGTCAGGCACTATCTTCGTTTTGATGAAAATAATTTGTGTGGTATGAATTGTTACTCTTTTCATAGATTGGCATTTGTCATTAATATTTATTTAAATATAATAAACGTTCTGTTTTTACAATTTTTTCTTCAAACTTTAGCATTTCACTTTATACTATGTGCGGAGAATCATTATATTTTCAAAAAGGCGTCAGGCAAACCGCTGGCCATAAAAGAAAAAGTCAAAATATTTCCCTAGAACTACGTGAAGAGTAGGTGGACAGAAAGGGAGTAAGCAGTGATCTGACGAGTGATGTGTGAGGTAGTAGAGCCACGCTGATTTCAGCACGAATGGGCCGGCTCAACCGGGGCGGTACTACCCTCGCACAGAAAATCAACGTAAAATGACAGCGATCGTGCTGTCGTGTTTCGTTGGTGAGTGCGAGACTGGAGGCCCAAATAGTCTAGTCAACAAGTTCCATACTTGTTGAGTAGACTAAAAGATGCAGCAGCATCACTAGGCCGCCATGCTGTGGGTCGCCATACTGCATTGTCTGCATTCGCAGTGAGTATGGTGACCACCACTTTTGGATTCTGCTTATGCTTTCCATCAGGCAGAGTAGAGTCATTATGGCGGGCCATACATAAAAAAAAACAAAAAAAAAAAGAAGAAAAAATCAAATAAGGCGGCGCAATGAATTAAATTGAATTGCCAGCAAATCATAATTAATGCGAACATTGGGTATGTTCGTCTCATTCATATATCCTATACTTACATAATAATATATACTAGATTAGGTATCTATATCTATACTAATATTATAAACGCTAAAGTTTGTAAGTATGGATGGATGGATGGATGTTTGTTACTCTTTCACGCAAAAACTACTGAACGGATTTGGATGAAACTTTACAGTACTATAGCTTATACATCCGAATAACAGATTACATAACATATGTTATGTAACAACAACTAGTTATGATATAAATATCAGGAGGTTAAATAAAGAAAACCAGAGATTTTGAATTTTATGTGGCCATGAACCACTTTGCTTTAAATATTTATTCAAACATCATTTTTCGGTGCCTAGTTCGTTGAAAATTGTATCCACAATCCTTAAATTTAAGAAGAGCAGTCTCCAATGCATGGTCATTTTTTTAATAATATTGTCATAAGCCAAAAATAATAAACATTAACAACAGTAGAGCCAGTAAGTCAGTATTCTTCTTTCTTCGATTATTTTGGACTTTGATTTTGTTGTTCGATTCCTATGCAGCAGGTTTTTCATTGATGACAGTTGTAGAAGCAGATATCAATGAGTCACTCTCATCGGCAGCCACTTGGCATGACAATGCTGGGAACTTCTTGTACAGAGCCGCACGGTATCTTGGGTGGCTGATACCATATACAATAGGGTTGTATACAGCGTTAGCCTTCGCAAACAGAGAACCCCAGATAGTAGCAAGTGGACTGATCGGTGCACTCTCAAATATGCCGGTATAATTGATCACAAGGTAGGGTGTCCACGCCATAAACCAAAGAGAAATGGTCACCAAAGCTACCTTAGCTAATTTACATTCTGCACTAGCATTAGCGGTTTCCGATGATCTCAGAGAAGCGACGTTCATTTTCTTCGCTTGTTCTCTCATTGCTTTTTCATGAGCTGCAACGGCCTGGACGATGAAGAAGTATGAGTATATAATAAGCAGAAGCGGCATAAAGTATACAAAGATTGAGTAGACCACGATGTAGCTGCGACTGAACCATTCTTTAGTCAAGTAGTCAGTTCCGCAGGCGGTCATGTTTCCTTCAGGCACGTAACGGTTCCAACCGAAAAATGGCGCCAGAGTCCACATCAATGAGAAGAACCAGATACCAAATATACGAGTGAGAGCATCGTTTGTAGACATAGGTTTAGCGGCGATACCTTTTACTATAACATTGTAGCGGTCAAATGCAATCATGGTCATGGTCCATATGGATGCGCAGCCGAATAATGACCCCGCACAAGCGTATAACTCACATCCAAAAGGACCAAAGACCCAAGTTTCATGGTAACAATTTATGACCATAGCTGGAGACATGGCGCACATCATGAGGAAGTCCGAAAAAGCGAGGTTTACTACCAATAAGTTTGACGGTGTCTTCAGGCTTTTTGTAGTCATAAAAATATAGATCACCATACCATTGCCGATAATAGAGATGAATCCAAGGATGCCGATCGTAAATCCAAGAAGGCCGTGCCAAAGCGGGTTCATAGGAGGAAACTGGTACCAGTGCGGATCGACCATATGGTGCATATCTGTGGGAACCTTGTCCACGACTGTGTGGTTAGTGCCATGGGCTGCTACTTGGCTGTTCCATGATTGTAGTGCTGCTGCAGCTGGGCCGAAGTCCATATTCGCCATCTTGTATTTGGTAGTTTTAACTTAAAATCCAGAGAGGTGCTGTCGCTATGAGATGGTTACAACAAAAGGACTGAAGAAAATCGTCAGACGAACTACTTCAGCCTTAATTGTTAACCGATCCCTTGAAACGACGAGGCTGCCTCGGCAGTGGAGACTACTCGATGTTAGCAGTTCTTCCGACAGCTTATATACTAAAATATGGTCGGAATTGGCATTAGTAAAAAAAATCAATAATTTTAATAAGATTTACGTTTCTAATAACCTTAACTAGATTATATTACTCGCAGAAGTTTTGAAATACATTTGTGACGGGGATTTCATTTATTTATTATTAGGTGCGTTCTTTAGCAGTCACGTTTTCGTCAGAAGGTACAGAAAATAGGAGTAAGTCACCATTAGGCATGATGAGAGGACATAGCATTTAATATTAGACGTATAGCCCGGGATCCCCGGAACAAATTCTACAAGTTATTACCATCAAGATAATTTTTCGTGAGTGGCTTCAATTTGATGAGGGCCCACATTTCACCTTAAAAAATATCGATTGTGGGAACTGACAGGGCCGTGATGACGTATGTTAAGAATGTTAAGTTGTAGAAAGTTAAGAATGATTAAATTAAACCCCACAGCTACTAATGACACGCTGACCTGCAGCACAATGAACCAAACGACGGCTTGAAGAATATGGCTGGCAGCGGATGGATGTGGACTGCCCAGGACCGGGATAGTTGGTGCTCTTTGGAGAAGGCCTTCGTTCAGCAGTAGACGGCAGTAGGCTGAAAAGAGCTACTAATAGAAGATATCAAATAAATAAATATCTGGCCATCTGGATTTAAACTAAGCAGATCTTGTACTATGTCAGCTAGATTAATTGATATAATATTTATATACACACATATTATATATAAACCTAAAGTCGAAAATAAATATTTGTAGATCATTGATCATACAACTATTCGTTCGGAAATCGAACACGAAACCTCAAGAAAGCAGTCATATACACTACCATTGCACCATCGAAGCCTTAAATATCCCACCACAATCACTCCTGTATCCATAATAATGTTATAAATTCGAAAGTAACTCTATCTGTCTGTCTATTAAACTTTTATAGCTAAACGGCTTCATCGATTTCAAAGAAACTTGGCGTGAAGATACTTTTTTTTTATGGTATAGATGGCAAACGAGCAGACGTATCACCTGATGGTATGCGATTACCGCCGCCCATGGACACACGCAACGCCAGAGCCGTGCATTCATGCCGAAGCTTGGCTCTGGCACGGTTTAAACTAACTCTCATACTTTGATTCGTGAAGAAGAATATAGGCTACTTTTTACCGCAATGACCATTGATATCAATAACCGAGATATATATGGTCAAAGCCGCGGGCAATAGCTAGTATAGTAATAAAAACACTACATTGCATGTAATATACTATCTCCTCCGTTTAATTTTCAAGCCGAAGGCCACAAACTCCAGTTAGTGCACTGACAGTCGGATCGGCCGAAGATTGATGTATTAAGAAACTCAGTGAGCGAGGTGATTAGTTTCAGTTATCAGTTAAACGAAGACGCGGTGCCGTTTGGAAATAATTAATGATCGACAGTTGATTCAATTAGTTTTTCCATCTAATCCTATAATTTTCCGTACAACGGTGAGTTATTAAAATGTAGTTCATCAAATGTAAATTATATTAAGTACTAACTTTTGCCCGCGGCTCCGCCCATGTGTCGAATTTACAATATTGTTTTGGACTTCAATTAGTACAGTAGTTTTATAGCATGAGAGGTAAACGATAAGACTTTCTCATTACCGTGGAAGCGCCACGCTTCCGCATGAATTGGCCGGCCCGACCGTAGTGATACCACGGCCTCACAGAAAACCGGTATGAAACAGCGCTTGCGCTGTGTTTCACCGAGTGACTGAGGATACCGAAGGTCCATACCTCAACCCTCCCCCCTCATCTCCCTCCCCATCCCCCAAAGGCCGGCAATGCACTTGTGACGCCTCTGGTGTTGCGGGTGTCCATGGGCGGCGGTAATCGCTTACCATCAGGCGATACGTCTGCTCGTTAGCCCCCAATTTCATAAAAAAAACCTGTCACCGTATGGTAGGTGACATGAGCCAACCATTGCCACCTGCAACTCAAAAGTCACAAGAACATTGCTACCTTTTCATTCCTTCTCCTCAGAATCAGGGAGATGGTTTGAGCGCTATTAATCTCATTCACCCAGGGGAAAAAAAAAGGCTGTTTTTAAATCCGTTTTTATCATCGTCGCCTCACTCCAGTGGAATCTGGTCTATATATTTGGAACAATAGCTACTAAAATTCAAGGTCATTCCAACTTGTCAATTAATATTATTTGTAAGTAAGTATGTTGTGTAAGAGACTTCCACGAATCCCTTATCCCGTCCCTCCCACTCTCTCCGTTTTCCTCATCTCCACCTTTTTTCCCGTCACGTCTGAATCAAATACTTTCTGATGTTCTTCAAACCCTCTTTGGTCTTTACAAAACACTTTCTCGACTCAGCATATTAGAAAAGTTAAACTCATCGAGTCTGTAATCAAAGTGATTCGCAATAGCCCTCAAAAATAATGTGAACATAAATAGCGTCTTTTTACATATGAAGGCCACCACTGAAAGAAGTAAAAGTTATCCTTAATATATAGTTAAGGTAATATTTCCAGGATTAGAATTAACGGCGGCACAAGCATAATATCAAATAGGGACCATTTTATGGCGATAATATCAAAACAGATAAAGTTTTTTTTTTAATTTATCTAAATAGAGTTAGACTCATTTACGGAAGCACCTCACACAGGCAACACGATTGTAATGATGGTGATGCAACTGGTTCTTCTCGCTAACATTTCCGTGCATATTGCATAGTGCCTATTCAGAATTACTTTCTTCTATTGTTCCAGGCTATAATATTTGAGTAGCAACAGTACTTTCTAGAATAATATTAAGCTACATGGTGGTAGACAGGTAGTAGAGCCATGCTGATTTCAGCACGAACGAATATCAACGTGAAATGACAGCGATCGTGCTGTCGTGTTTCGTTGATGAGTGCGAGACCGGAGGCCCAATGATGCATAAGCATTTTTCTTTCTTTCTTTCCATCAGGCAGAGAAGACTCATTGTGAAAGGGCTAAACATAAAAAAAATCCGCAGATAAAATGTGCGAGATTTCGTGAACGTTCGAAGACGTTTCTTCGCTGAAGAATGAGGCGATAGGTTGTTTTTTTTTTACTTCATAAAATGCACCAACCATATCAGCTAATTAAATATTTTTAGGTGAAACAACATCTTCTTTTATAATTGCAAAGCCAACATTTTGCCCCGGGTCAACTACCGAACAAGAACAATATTTACCTTGAAGCCGTAAAAGAATAACTTATTTACGTAAACCAAAGTATTGCCCTTTGGGAACCTACTATCCGCCTGTACATATCTGCGACAGTTTCTTGGTTCCTCATTACATTTACTCATGTATTTTTCCTACATCCATAAGTCAGGTAGCCCCGAACTCTCCGGGGCCTTATAAAATCTACCTTCTATTAAATAACGGGGGCTACTCCATAAATATAACTGGACCTGAAAGTTGTAAAACTTCAGACCTTTTGTCCATTGAGATAAATAACATAGACGGTCACTGTGGAGACCGATAAATTGTGCTTCGGGAATCCGAACCTAACTTTGATGAAATGGAGTAGGTATTGAAGACAAAATGTAAATAATTTTTGCATATAGTTCGTGATAGACTGTAATAATATAGTTTAATACGTACATACTTTAGCATGTAATATACCAGAAATAGTTTTTGGCGAAACCTGATTTCCTGATAATTCGAATGAGTAACACCGCTCCGAATGGTCACGGGGAGTGAAATAGAAGGTTTCGTAACCTTCTAAATAATAAGTTCCGCTATACAACAAAAACTATGTGTAAAATGGTCTCGAAAATCAAAAACAGATATCTCACACACTTCACCAAAATCGAATTTCCAGGTGTAGTAACAAATACGAACTTAAGGTTCGTATTGATCCATCAAGAATAGCGAAGCGAAGGAGAATGCGCAAAATTTTGTAATAGTGGATTAGGTCAGCTAAGGATACCACAAAGAAACGCGCCACTTACTCTACTTCGAAGTGGTGTGGATATAAGTAATTTGGCCAAAACGCGGCTCTCGTATGCTGAAACTATTGATTTTACAAAAAAAGGTACTTACATAAATTGTAGACAATTTTTCTCTAGTTTAATTTATTACTGCCCATTTTTATTGTAAATTGAGCCGGAAAAGAGATATTTAAAAAAAACTGTTTTTAATGCCATTTTTCCAATATGGCGGCGCAAGTGGCAAACTTAGAGTTAATAGTACGGCAAAGATACGAGGTGGCAAAGTGAAAAGTCCTTTTTTTAGCACCAAATGACTGTACTATTAATAGTGCAATGAAATTAAATATATTTCATATTTTTCGGAATCGGAATATTTTTCAAAACGCACAGCAAATACTACATACACACAGTAAATTTATCTGTTGTTTATTAGTATATATATATATATATAGTAACAAATAGTTTTCGCTTATGACCTTCAAAAGGATACCTACTGGTGAAGAGTGACTAAGAATGATGTGTGTGTAAGAAATACTGGCTATAATAAAAACTAGTCAAATGGAAAATCCTTTACCGCATTTAGTGCAGTATTCATCCGATTTTCCTATACAGTAGGTAGAGAAGTGTGAATTCTAATGAGGTGCAAAATCAACGACTTGGAATGTCTATGTAATTTCTGATTATAACAACTGCCAACATCGTGGCCTGAGACAAGTCGCCCGTTGTTGGCAGGGAGCCACCGTAAGAACGTGATGAAATGAATTCCCTGAATCAATAGTCGATTGGGAACGGACACGTTCAATTTGTTGTTAGTCTGAATAAACAAAGTTAGTCCATGTGCTGTTTTCGCATATCTTTAATTTGTTGTTGATCTAAATACTTTCCATGATGTTTTTCAATTCTCACTAATATTATATTTTTGTACATATTGATGTATCAAACCAATTACCATTTGAGACAAATAAACAATATTATAATTTTCTGATGTGTAACCTTTCCTATCGCTTTCCAGCAATCAGAGAGAGTGCCAGAGACCTAATGAAAGGTTGGACAAGTGACAATCAAACATCGTTTCTCCAGAATAAGCAATAATTTGGGGTTTCTTCACGGATTAAAAAATATATCGATTTATGTGAGAAAGAGAAAGATATTATGAAATTTGGTGTGCATATCGGGTAGGTGTGAGAATCGACCAACATCAATTTTTTATACCCCATTTTTATGGCAAAACAACATTTGCCGGATCAGCTAGCAATTATATATTATTGAAGCATTTTTGTGTCAGTTGAATATTTTTAATCTTTATATATAATACTTAGGTATTTAACAGTACACATTAACGAGCAGTGTGTGTATGTTTATGTAGTCGTAAATTTTTTACATGTAGGCCTCATAAATCATTAAGCATTAGTAATAATAGAAATGATATTCAAAATAACTGCAATGATTATGACCACTGTCATGTGCTAAATAAGATTACGTATAGTTACTTTTCATAGGCTTATTGACGTAACATTTATAGACATGCCTTTATGTGCAGTAATATATAATTTGGGGGAGGGCTGCTAGTACCACCGATTTTACCTGACTGTCAGTTTTTCCACAGAGCGACTGGCATCGGACAACCCTGCAACCCAAAAGTCATGAGTGGCTTGCCAACATTTGAGTAATAGGCCTACTACACGCGCAAGTATCACCACAGTCTTGCCTACGCAGCCCGGCTTATACACGGAACACGGTACGTGCGGTTGGTAAAACTGTATCACGCTCCAACCCCATAGCGCGGCTTGAGCAATTTTCACTTGTTTAAAATTTTGCCAGCACAAGCCCGGCCCGCGCGCAGGCGAGAGAGACGGAGGGGTTTGTCATCTGGTAACCCTATACTATCGCTTGTAATGTTATACATATTTAACTAGTAGTCGCCCAACGCCATGGTCGAAACTCGACCATAATTCTTTTTTTTTTCCTCAGATTTCTGCACTCCTCCGTATAAACTTTAATTTAATAATGTAAGCTTTAATTAATTTTATATCACCTTAACTTTAAAATCATGCCATCTGTAGGGTGGGTGTAAGACTAAATCTTTGTTTGTCAAATTTGTTGTTACCTAACGATGTATTATATTTCGGATAGTTAGAAATTTAAGTTTATTCCGGAAAATCTAAAGTATTTAGGATAAATACCGAGGAGATTATTTAAATCTAACATGTAAATAGAGCCTTCTTTTGGAAATTTTCCGAAATATAATGCATCATTAGGTATCAACAAACTTGGTGCTGGAACACAGATCTAGTCTTACACCCAGCCAACAGATGGCTCGATTTTAAGAAAGATGTATTTTAGAAAATATGCAATTTCTCCTTTTTTTTACGATAACTAAATATAAGATGATATATTGCCTCGTTAGTAGGGACACGGTATCGAATAGAAAGTATCGATACTGTACTCATGAGTAGTATCGAAAAAAATGTATGGTACTCATAAAAGTATCGATACTTCAAAGTATCGAGTACTTTTCTTACCGAGGTATGATGGTGACCTTTTTTTTTTAGTTAACGGGGTAAATAATCGATTTGATACCTGTCCAAAGTACTCATTGAGTAAAAGTATCGAGTAGTTTTCTTACCGACGCTTAATGGCGGCCTTTTGTTTTAGTTGATGGGTAAAGAATCGATTCGATACCTGTACCTGTCCAAAAGTACACATTGAGTAAAAGTATCGAATACTTTTCTTACCCAGCCCTAATGGCAACCTTTTTTTTTTAGTTGACGAGTAAATAATCTATTGGATACCCGTCCAAAAGTACACATTAAGTGAAAGTATCGAGTACTTTTCTTAACAAAGCTTAATGGCGAGCTTTTTTTTTTTATTTGACGGGTAAAGAATCGATACGATACCTGTCCAAAAGTACTCATTGAGTAAAAGTATCGAATGCAAAGTATCGAGTACAAAAGTATCGGTATCGAAAGGAAAAGTACTCGATACCACAAAGTATCGTTAGTCTAGCTAGCGGCTAGTGTAAGCGACTGCCGGTCAAGAGGTCTGGGGTTCGATTTCCGGGTCGGACAGCTGTTGGGTTTTTCTTACAAGAAATTCTTAACTGTAGCCCGGAGTATGTAATATGGCGGTCTTGCCCGCCCGTGCCTCGGAGAGCACGTTAAGCCGTCGGTCCCGGTTGTCATGAACACCTATGACAATCGTTATTGGGAAGGCAGTGCCCTCAAATACACTGGCTACTTTTTTTTTACGTGTGGAAACCCCCTTGGGCCGTCACCCCACCGGTGTTTGCGGCGGGGTGGTGTGTGGGAATCGAACTTACTAAAACCACACGGTGTGCCACTCTGCGCCTGAGACGGGAGGGATCCGGGAACTGCTGACATTAACACATCCGGACCCCTCCCAGCGCCTGCCCGCACTGAAGCGGGCACCGTCTGCTGGTAGACTCTCCATATAGGCGACCCGGATGGAAGGGAAAACCCGTCCCGACCATCCGCGGCCTGGACGTTGGTCTCTATTTTTTTTTATATCGGGCTCTCAATCGTTTTACAGTCAAAGATAGGTACCCCCTCCCCTTGATAGAGGATCAGATTGATAGGCTGGGTATCTATGCCTACTTTTTAAGCCTAAATATGGCCTCTGGTTTCCATCAGATTAGAATTAAAGAAGAGTGCGCACACCTAACCGGTTTTGAAACCCCAGAGGACCACTTTGAATTCCTGAAAATGCCCTTCGGTTTGGCTAACAGTCCGAACGTCTATCAAAGGATAATTAATGACACGTTGCTCGAACATATTAGGTCTTTACCTATGAAATTGCCTTTCTTCAGTACTGGTCATTTCAAATAAAAAAAAAGATTGTAATGGCTCTGTATTCTAAATTCAAATTAATTTTGTTTTAAAACCATGACATTCTATTTACAAACTCAGTCTTTTGTTTTTTGATTAGCGTTGTATTTTCATTACATTTGAACATTTTTCGTCATAATGGATACTTAAAAAATTCGTGTAATTATGGAATATGAGTTCCGTTGTGGCACCAACGCGACACAAACGGCACGTAACATCAAAAACGTTTACGGAGAGAACTGTACAAACGAACGCACAACCCGTTATTGGTTTTCCCGGTTCCGTTCTGGAAATTTTGGCTTGAAAAATTAAGCTCGTGGTCGTCCGGAGACTTTGGTTAACAATAATGAATTAAAGGCGATTGTGGAAGCTGACGAAACTCAATCTATAGCTGAGCTAGCAGCAGCTTTTAATGTAAGCATCAAAACAATATTGATCCATTTGCGACAAATTGGCAAGGTAAAAAAGCTTGATAGATGGGTGCCCTCGTGAGGCACCCATCTATCCCTTAACGATCGCCAGCGCAACGTACGCGTCGAGACCTGCCTTTCGCTGTTCAACAGGCAAAGAAATGAAAGAATTTTGAAACGAATCGTTACGTGCGACGAAAAATGGATTCTGTTCGACAATCGAAAGCGCTCAGCAAGTTGGTTAGACCCTGGTTCAGCACCAAAGCAATGCCCTAAACCAAAAATGACCCCTAAAAAGGTGATGGTCACTGTTTGGTGGTCTAGTGCGGGTGTGATTCAAGACAGCTTTTTACAAAACGGCATGAGCATTAATGCAGATGTGTACTGTGAAGAACTGGAGAGAATGATGGAGAAGCTTGCACATCTGCAACCAGCTTTGGTCAATCGGTCGTCCCCACTGCTCCTTCACGACAACGCGCGACCCCATACTGCGCAACAGACAGTCTCCAAGCTGCAAGAGCTGGGGTTGGAAGCTCTCCCTCATCCGCCATACTGACCAGACCTTGCACCTACCGACTATTACTTTTTCCAAAATTTAGACAACTTTTTAGTGGGTAAAAAATTCAATTCCCGAGAGGCCCTACAAAATGCCTTTGAAGAGTTTGTTGCCTCCCGTCCAGCTGATTTTTACAAGAAGGGCATCAATAAACTGCCATGCGTTAGCAAAGATGCGTCGATTGCATGGGTGATTACTTCGAATAACAGAAATAAAAAAGTTTGAAAAAATAAGTACTTTCACTTATTGCATACAAAACGGCAATTTCATAGGTAAAGACCTATTATAAACGTCGGGAACACGTTGTCGTCGTGGTGGGGCTTGCGTGGGTAGATGATTTCTGGGGCTATGCCACTCATGCCGGATAGGCCCAGAAGGAGACTCCAGACTAAATGGGATACGAGACGGAGTCTTTGCAGACTGCTGTGTGGGGCACTCTAAACGTCCCTCTGCTCTAGCAGAGGGATCCGGTCTGGTGCAGATCCCAGCCGTAATCCTGAACGGACAGGACCGGTGGCTCTTCGAAGCCACGAGGACGTAAACCTCTATAAAAAATACCCCAAGCTCACGCTCTGACGCCTGGCAATGAGCTGAATCGCTGGAGGGAGTCCAGTGCCAAGGGCGTCCTCTGTCGGAGGACATTAACTTCAAAAATCATGACATGGAACAAAATAGGCAAAAACCTACCCAGGAGGGTCCTAGACGCAACGCGTCTGGGGAATCCCTCCCGTAGCCAGTCGGCTCCGGCAGCCCCCAATCGTATTATGGGGGGGCATCCAATGTCTTACATGCCCGTTGCCGAGCGGTAAATCCGGCAACCAAAACATCGCGAAGGACGCGGAAAAGAAAAGTGGGGTGGTGTCGCGCGGAACAGCCGAGGGCAGCTCCAGAAGGCGGACGCCCACTCCTCCACTGACGAGATTGCTGCGGCTGTAACGCCTGCATCGTTGGGGCACCCAGACGTCGTTCTGACTGCTAGGAGCCGAAGAACAATGGAACACACGCGTTCCAGATCCGCCGCGAGTGTCGCGGGTGGAGTTCTGGTGCGAGGACGGACGCACTGGAGCCGATGGACGTGGATTCAGACGGCCGGAAGCGCGGACGCCCCCAGGGTTGTGAGAGCGACATCTCTCAGGAGATGTCTGTGACTGGGACGGCTCCGTGGCAGTCGTCGGTTCCGCGGCGGCTCATTCCCAGCCCTTGTCGCTTAGAGACAAGGGCTCTGGATATGTTGCCGCCGAGTGGGGCGGGAACACCGTTTACGGTGTTTACTTCTCCCCCAACCGGAGTTTGAGCGACTTCGAGGTCTTCCTTAACAGCTTGGAGACCTCGATGCGACGATTAGCGGCTAGGCACGTCCTCGTGCTGGGGGACTTCAACGCAAAATCCATTGCGTGGGGGTCCCCCGGGACGGACGCCAAGGGCGAAGCCGTTGAGGAGTGGGCGGTTTCGGTGGGCCTCTGTTTGCTGAAAAGAGGCTCCACCAATACGTGCGTGCGACAGCTAGGGGGGTCGATAGTGGACCTTTCGTTCGTTACCCCTGCTGTTGCTGCACGAGTAAGGAGCTGGTGTGTCCTGGAAGAGGTTGAGACGCTCTCGGATCACCTGTATATCCGATTTGCGCTCTCCCGGTCCGCGGGCCCCAGTAGGAGTCACACGGCGCGGCATCCTTTCCGCTTTCCGCGGTGGGCTGTTGCCAAGCTGGACAGGAACCTACTAGAGGAGGCGGCCATTATTCATTCTTGGCTGTCTCCGCAGGCCCCGACCGAGGAGGTCGGCGTGGACGTGAGAGCTGGCCGTTTTCGCGATGCGATTACGCAGATCTACGATACGGCCATGCCCCGCGTCCAAGGTCGTCGGCCTCCACGGAAGGAGGTCTACTGGTGGTCCCAGGAGTTGGCGGACCTCCGTGCGGCTTGTACTCGTGCCCAGAGGTCCTACACCCGTAGCCGGCGAC
The DNA here is from genome assembly GCA_949125395.1 of Diaphora mendica. Classification (NCBI taxonomy): domain Eukaryota; kingdom Metazoa; phylum Arthropoda; class Insecta; order Lepidoptera; family Erebidae; genus Diaphora; species Diaphora mendica. Next base: position 5,444,077 of record OX421312.1, on the reverse strand, counting down.
TTCACCCTGGAGACGGTGGCGGGGACCAGCTTCATGAGGAGTACCGCGAGGCGCGGAGGACTCTGAAGCTGGCCATTTGCCGCGCCAAAGATGATAAGAGAAAGGAGATGCTGGAGAGTCTCGACCGCGACCCCTGGGGTCGCCCATACCGTGCGGTGCGTCAGAAGCTCCGCACGTCGGGCTCCCCCCCTTACCGAGACTCTCCAGCCCAGCTTCCTGTAGGAAATGGTCGAGGGCCTTTTCCCTGATCGGGCGGAGCACACACCCCCGTCGATGGCCTATGCGGTCATAGACGACGGGGATATAGAGGACGATGTGCCGCCCGTTAGGGAATCGGAGGTTGGGGCGGCTGTTCTTCGGTTCCATTCCAAGAACACCGCCCCCGGGCCGGACGGGGTCCCAGCCCGAGTGATGGCCCTAGCCCTCGACCATATGTCGGACCACCTCAGGGAAGTGTTGGACGCTAGCCTGGCGTCCGGACCCTTCCCTGAGTGCTGGAAATGCGGGAAGCTGGTCCTGTTGAGGAGGCCGGGACGGCCTGCCGATTCGGTCGCGGCCTATAGGCCCATCGTGTTGCTAGACGAGGCGGGTAACCTTTTTGAGAGGATACTCTCTGCCCGCATCGTCCGGCACCTCTGCGAGGTGGGGCCTGACCTGTCGAATGCCCAATTCGGATACCGAGGGGGTCGATGCCGTGACACGCCTTAGGGCCGTGACCGAAGAGGCAGTGAGCTTTGGCGGCGTGGTGTTGGCGGGGTCCATGGACATCGCCAACGCCTTCAATAGTCTGCCATTTGTGGGGTGACGGTCCGAGGGGATTTCCTCAAGTTAAAAAAAAAAGAGACCGAGACCGCGAAATGTTGAGGCCATGGTTAACTCGAACGCACCAGCAAACGTCAAGCAGGTAAGGCAACTCCTAGGGCTTACCGGTTATTTTAGGCGGTATATCAAGGGCTGTGCCTCTAAAACCGCACCAATCGCTCATCTCACTCGAAAAGACGAGTTCTCCTGGACACCGGAACGAGTCTATCCGTCAGGAGCTCATCCGGTATTTAACAAACGAACCGGTCCTTTCTATTTTTAATCCCAAGCATTGTTTATGGAGCAGTGTTGCTACAATTCCATCCGGATGGTAACAAATACGTGGTCGCTTACTACAGCAAGGTTACACAAAGCTTCGAAAGTAAGTACCATTCGTACGAGCTTGAAACGTTAGCCGTCGTGAAAGCACTTCAAAATTTCCGTCACTACCTTGTGGAGTTGAAGTTTACCGTCGTCACCGACTGCAATGCGATGAAAGCTACGGAGCGCAAGAAAAATCTGCTGCCGCTGGTGGCAAGGTGGTGGATCTACTTGCAAGATTTCGACTTCTCCATTGATTACAGGAAAGGTGTGCTCACATCGCACGCAGACTACCTCAGCAGTAACCCAGTCGCTCAGGTACAACAAATACAAAGACCGTGCAACTGGGCTCACAGTGCTCAACAAAGCGATCAAGAAACAGTGGACTTGCTTCAAAAGCTGCAGGACGGCGCTCTAGACGCGAATAGGTATGATGCTCGTAACGACTTGCTTTACTATCGTTATACGCCGGTAGGCGGACAACCACGTTTACTGTGCTATATACCCAAAGGACACAGGCTTAGTCTCCTCTGGATATTCCACGACGAACACGAGCATATTGGTGTCGACAAAACACTGGACCTCATCCTTAAGCATTTTTGGTTCCCGGGCTTGATTGCTGTAGATGGGGAAAAGGGTATGTTAGGGCCCTGTTAATGATTCAAATTGATTCTAGATGAAGCAGACTCCTTGGAGTCCAATCAGTCGTCAACGTCGACATTGCCTCCTGGCGATGATGACCGCACTGATGCCACATGACCACATGCTACGCTGTCTCCGTGTTACGCGGGTGATGTCGTCGACCCGCCACAGTCTACGAGCGCTACGGCTGGATTGTCGATGCCATCACTGGACTAGGTCACGTCTTGGACACCTCAACGGTATGCAGCCTAGGATCGAGGAAGACCAGCTTTCAGGAGAGGCCGTATTAGATGTACCCCTATTCTACCAATACACTATGTTCGCTCTCTTGCTGTTCGGGCAGCGCTTTGGTAAGGTCGTGTCTTGATAGGTCGATTATTTAGTTGTTAATTAAAATAATAATTCATTAAAAATAATTCGTTATTGATTTACTGTTGTTCTGTTATGTGTTTTGTGAATTACCTGTAATCATATTTTTAATTAATATACTCGTTTGATGTGATATGTATACTTGTTGTTAAAAAAATTGTAATTAGAAAATTAAAGGACTGAGGTTAGCCTACCTCCAATTTGTTTTTTTTATTAATCCTCACTCTTGATTCTTAAAAATATATAATTCTAGGCATCGTTGTGTCTATCACATCTCACTGAAGATTTCCGCGGTAAATTTGAATTAGCGCTTTAAGATTGCACCTCCTTAAAAATCGCGCTTTTCTTGGGCTAGAGTCGTAGCACTTTTAATAATTAGGTAGGTACATTCATAGGCGAATCTGGCTCATTGACATCACACCTAAGAGTCTATTACTACTACCTAGACCTAACTAGCTATCTAGATCACGGTTGGTAAATTACTAGAAAAAAAAAATATCCGGACATGCGTATTGAGCGTGTTATAGATTTTACGAAGCATCTCGGAAAAGCCGAGTGCTGTCAAATCCGTCGCGTAAATTATTGTTGTTTCGAACATCATAATAAAACAATATTCCTGTGGGTGTTTATGTTTTTTAAATTGCATGTATGGATGTTTTGAGCAAAAATTTTATTGTACGACATATTTCGCCATGTCGTTTAAACGATCGGGTTTGAATATCTAATTTTATTGAATATGTGTTAACCTGTTGAATATATTTGTACGATTCTAGTGTTTTGAGGGGTTTTTGGATATTTAGGTCGTGAATTTAAGATGCGAGGTACGTATACATTGTTTTGAGTGTTGAACTTTTTTTGTTCCCATGTGCCTATATCATCCAATATTTTTTGACAAAACAAAAACCTTTGTAAAATTCAACAGTTTCAGATTTGAAAAATAAAGTAATAGTTGTATTTTGTTTCCTGAATTGCCTACTTAATCTATAAAAACAAGAATGAGTATGTGAATTAGGATAGCCAGACAGAATTAGTAAATTATGAATAAATTGGCTTTAGTCCTCATCATCATCATCATCAAATTAGTATTAAGATAATTAAGAGTTATTGTATTTTCCAAGCGCAAGTATAATTTGACTTCAATGTAGTTAAGCTATCTATTTTTATCTAAATTTATGTTAATAACTTTTAACATACTTACATTGTCTTTTATGTATTTCTAGATATTCTATAAATGTGTGTCCATAAAATATACATTTTATGGACACACATTTATAGTTATTCTGACAACATTTGCCAGTTGGGTACTTCACAACAAGGGTTGATTGGTATGTTGATAAATAAAACTTCTTAAGTCCACATATAAGAAAATTTAATAATATAAAATGTGTATGCTACGTAACTGTCCCTGCGATGGGGCGATATACATACATCAGAAAGGAAAGGAAGAAAAAATAATAATAATAATAACTATCATTATTATTATTTATATTTTATTCTTGTAAATATTTATATAGTAATTATATATTAAGTTTTATATACAACGTACGGCCCATTGGAAGTATAAACGCCGTTTTAACTACAAGTTAATACATTAATATTTTGACCTTTTCAATATCCGAACATGACTATCAGTTTACAAATATCAGTTCATGACTATCCAGATTTACTACCTAAAACAATTTATATATTAAAATTAATTCACAATTTTAATTTAGAATTTTCAATTAACCCCTAACAATAATTTACAAAATGCAATTTAGTTAACACAGTCAGAATGAAACAAGATATTCTTTGAGAACTATCCTATTGATATAAATATCCTAGAGATATTTTATAGCTAACATAGGCTTATAACCATAGAAACAATGACACAATTTTACACTTATAAAAACAGAACACTGGACATTACCTACAATAACTAGACTTAATTATCGTAATTATCATATCTAGTATTGCATTAACTGCCCGATGTTCCATCAAAAACTCGCAGAATACAACCAAGAAATAATTGTAAGTATTGTATTAAAGCTAATAAATTTATAAGCTAATAGGTAACAATTTGTGTGATGTTTAATTTTGCTTATATATTTACGAAGTATTTTCATTGCGTTTGAGCTCATTCACACATAAATATGAAAGGAGGTCCCCTTCAACATATTTATCCGGATAGTCAGAGCTTGATAGTCACATGTTGATATTTTTAAAAGCTTAGCCTTTTTTACTGACGTAACAATAACAGAATAACGACGTAATTTGGCAATTTGGTAATTAGCAACGTCATCATTCTGGTCGGTGACGTAAGCCGTTTAATGTAAATAGCTTATAACCGACTGTGGGCAATACCTACTTTAGGTGTATATTGAGGTATGTGGCTAATAGTGGAGTTACTTAATAATAAGTAAATTTTTAAAAAGTCATATTTTCAACTATTATTTAATTTTATTACATAATGTACCTACCTATATAACAAACAAATATTTAAGTTCATAATAGGTTAAATTTCAACAATATCAGTTTTCTAAAAGAAAAGAAAAAAATCCAATCAGTCGGTTATAAGTAGAAAATCCTTATATTATGATATTTAAAATATCCGACCGAATCAGGAGGCGTATGGAATGTAGCAACATATAAATAACTATTAACTTATTTGTTATAAACAATAAATAAGGCACCATACCTAATTGCGAAATAATACTTAATATGGTAGACCACTAAAATTAGACAGTAACAACACGATGCGCGTGCACATTCCCATGCTAGTAATATCACGAATTAATGTTATAAAATGAAGTAAATTAGGTAAAACAATGTACAATTCTCTCGAACACGGTGTTAAGATTTTCAAATCAACTCAGATACGGTTTCACCAATGCATGTTGACGGTATTTTTTTTTTAAATCATTCATAATCCCTTTTACTCGTTTTCCTTAATTAACTACTTTATTATCAAATTATTGTTTATATGTGTGCGTCACAAATACGTAATCCAAATATTTAATTGTTAACCTATCACGTCGCCTACATTTAACAGTACCTAACGGTCTATATTTGATAAACGTATTACACAGGTTCAAAGGACCATCAAAAGTGGAACATATTTCACAGTTTCATTTAAATTTACTCAAAGACAGACATTGCTAACTCGATTTTTTAACAGATATGGGATATCTAGTAGGTAGACTTTTTACTGATTTATTTTTAATTATTAAAAATAATTATGACTATGATATCCCAATGATACAGTCTCGTGAAAATTATTAGTAGTAAAAAGTTAATTATCTGATAATGATGATGAATAAAGCTACATTTATTCAAAAGTCAAGATATTGAGCTATGAGCCATATGCATAAAACTGAATTACTTCAATTTTATAATCATTGGTATTTATTTAATGGTATATTCATTGCAATGGCGTTCACTGTCATGTAAATGATAATGGATTAATGATTTGATCGGATTATAAAATTGAATGTTAAGAATTGCATTAAAATATGGAGACTTGTTATAGAAAAATGTTGACAACATATTGTTGACCTATTGTCATTTAATTAATTTTTTGGAGAGTATTTTTTCTGACCGATGCCTAATCATTTATGTTCAACTACAGTTGCTTATTGTACAGGTACTGTTTGTTATCCAGACATCTGAATTAAAGGTAGGAATTTTTTTCTTAAATTATTGATTTGAATGTGTGATTGCATTACTATGAATTTCGTTAAGTTCAAAATATACTTTTTACTGCTTTCAATAGAGCACGGGAGCAAAGTTTATTTAACTATAAGTATGTAAATAAGTAGTAAGTATGTAATGTGTGGTCACGTGTGTGTGATTCTCACATGCACAATAAAACTGCACTATCTTTTTAAATTCATGGAAATATCATTTGATTTTAGGAGGATTCATATTCGTTGACATAAAATTGAATTATTTTTTGCTACATAAGACAATAAAATTTATACGAAGCTTCAACAAAATTGATATTACCTAAAGCTACTTATTGACGAAGATACTGCATAACATGTAATATTCTAAGTTGAAAACTCTGTTGCAATAAGTAATATAATGATATACCGTGTGTTATTGTAACATGATGTTATGTTATGTGCATTGGATCTGAACTAACGCTTGCTTTAAGAAAAACACAATTCAACTTGATTACATTTATTGTAGTTCGTCAAATTTTTACTGGATCAGGGTCTTTAAATACCTGGGATGTAATCCCCTCACAAGACGGGAACAGTCCCCAACAATGTTTTTTTCTCTGAATATGCTCTGAATATTGACACTTTTTCGTTTGAACGTTTTTACAGTGCGAATGTTTTGCTTCCTTATAATATACAAACGAGTAAAAGCATCTATTTAATACATTAAAACTGTTATTTTTTAACTTACTTACAAGGAATTCAACCTGTAACTTGCTCGTTACACATTATTCTTCATCGAAGCTATAAACATGATAATATTCTTTGAATTACTTCAATTCTAAAACTCTAGGAATAATTAAACAATTTCATTCTGATTTAATGTATTTGTGACTAAATCCATTATGAAATATAAAATATTTGAATTAATCTAAGTATAAATACCTTATTTGTTATAACCTGATTTATACCAAGCTATCCAAGCGTTTTATTTTACATATTAAATTAACTTTTACCCATGGCTCCATCCGGTTGTATGTCGAAATTCGCGGTAAAAAGCAGCCTAGGTCTTGCCTCGAAAATCAAAGTATATGACAAATTTGATCAAAATCGGTTCTGCTATTTAGTTGTGAAGGCGTAACAAACAGACGAAATTACTTTTGCATTTATAATATTGATAGCGATTGGAATTGTACATACACCTATTTGCATGACTAAAACAAGGAATTTTGTGGTCTAAGATCCGATCCTAGATCGAACTGCACCGTTTAAAACTGGGTTGTCTAAAAAAGTCCTGGACAGAATATATTTAATTATTTTTTTTAATGTTTTTTTTTTAATTTTGCAACATCAAGATAATAAGAAAATTTTATACTAGACTTAAGTACGAAACATGTAGAATGTGCCGACATAGGGTTGTCTATTATTTACCTGGACGAACTACTGGGTTGCCAGGTATAAACAGGTATGTCGATATCAGTTACTTTCACTTGTGTGATAATAGAAAAAAAATTATATCACCTTATGCGCTGTTTTATTGTGAACACGTTGATATAGGGTTGTCTGCAAAAATTTTGGTCATATTAGAGGTTTGCTAATTTTAAAGATTAAAATTTTCAACGCGTGTGGAAATGAATGACAGAGAGATCCAAGGTAAGTATACCATGTAATAATAAGTTAAGTGATTTTACTGATGAAACTTATAAAAAATTGTTCGTTAAAGCTAGCTTTTCGTATAAATTTAAATATTATGAAGCTGAACTAACTGAAGCAGCACTTGATTCTGTTGGTTACCATACCACATGTACAAAAAAGTAAATGGAAATATACAATGAAGAATTGATACTGATAAAAATTTTTTTTGTTAATATTATTTTTGTACTTTTGCTGTTCTGTAATATATTTTTTTTATATAATACAAGATCTTTAGTCTATCTTTTTTGTTATTTATTATTGGAATATTCAGCAGTCCACTTTGCTTCCCTTTTTATTTATTTGTTTAATTTATGTTATATTGTTTAATATTTTTGTATGATATTAAATACATTAGATTGTTATGTATTTAATAATTTTGATTGCAATAAAAATGTCAGTTGCTCTAAAATAACGCCGTACTGTTTACAATATGGAAGTTAGTAGGGGTACCTCTACTCTCCATAGTTTATGTACCGAGTATGCGTACTTTCTTACATTCGGGGTCCCATCAGCCATGAATGCAATGTACCGAACATTATTACTCGGATACTTACCTCGGATCTCTCTGTCACTCATTTCCACATGCGTTGAAAATTTTAATCTTTAAAATTAGCAAACCTCTATTAGGACCAAATTTTTTGCAGACAACCCTATATCAACGTGTTCACAATAAAACAGCGCATAAGGTGATATATTTTTTTTTCTATTATCACACAAGTGAAAGTAACTGATATCGACATATCTGTTTATACCTGGCAACCCAGTAGTTCGTCCAGGTAAATAATAGACAACCCTATGTCGGCACATTCTACATGTTTCGTACTTTAAGTCCAGTATAAAATTTTCTTATTATCTTGATGTTGCAAAATTTTAAAAAAATCATTTTTCAAAAAATAATTAAACATATTCTGTCCAGGATTTTTTTAGACAACCCAGTTTTAAAATATAGTATATTATACGAAATTAATTATAAAATAAGTTTTATTCTATTATCAGCTCGGTGCAGTTCGATCTAGGATCAGATCTTCTACTATTGGTAGTTCGTGAGTTTTGTTCGAAGTTGATACAATGTTTAAAAGTGAAGTGCATTCATTTGACATGACTGCCTCGTCGGTCTCGCGGTTGGCGTGTGCGACTGGTGATCATGAGGTCTTGGGTTCGATTCCCGGGTCGGACCAAATGTTTGTATGATTTACAAATATTTGTTTCGGAGTTTGGGTGTTTTCTATGTATAATATGTATGTATTTACTAAAAAGTATAATGTACTATAAAAGTATATATGTATTTGTATCAGTTGTCTAGTACCCATAACACAAGCTCTGCTTAGCTTGGGACTAGATAGCGTTGTGTGTTAGATGTCCGAAATATTTATTATTTAAAAAAAATAAAAAAATACGTATGCATTTACAAAAAAAAAAAGTATATATGTATTTGTATCAGTTGTCTAGTACCCATAACACAAGCTCTGTTTAGCTTGGGACTAGATGGCGTTGTGTGTTAGATGTCCGAAAAATAATAATATTCATTTGATCTATTTGTAGCAGAGCCTTTTAGGAACATCTAGTACAATTAGGAATTTCTCTTTATCCTCAATTATTGTGTACCTATTTAATAATTGTGCCGAGTTATGAAATCACGTATAAAGCATGGGTCTCTATTTTTAAACATTTAAATGAAATGTAACTTAATTTTGATTCTTGTCTCCATCTTTAAACTAGATACATTTGTTCAAAAACTGTTGGAAATGTAGCAGATGTGAAATTGTCAATGGCATGTGAAGATAAAATAATATGACTTTAACAAATATTGTAGTAACACATGGGGCAAGGAGTACCATAGATGGCAACATTTTTTTAACAAACGTTGGTGAATTGAAAGGAATTGAATTGTTTCAGTTTTCTTCCACTGACAGTTATCTGATGTGAGAATTAAGTCTGCTTTTTCTACATTAAAATGCTAGTTTTGAACCGTATACTTAAAGAGAAACGTATTTATTTGAATGAATCTGTGTGGCCAAAACAGTAACAACTTTTTTACAAAATGTATAAACATCCAACGGTAATATTAACGTAGCCACAACGTTGTCTTTTTTTTAATCTTTATTTAAGGAACTTAGCCACAATTATGACTATGTCGCTCAACGTTGTCTTGCTAGTTCCCAATGTGCACTCGGCCAGCGTGGTGACGTATGGCGATAAACCATCTCCTGAGAGGAGACCGCCAAGCAGTGGGACATTATGGGTTGTTGAAGTACAAAATTCCACCTTTAAAACTAGTCGACTCCCATAATATACAACGCTCTCTAAAACATGATGAATGGATGTAAGGAAAACTTTCAACTGGAATTTGTATTAGACAAAGATGTACTATACCGCTCACTTACTTACATGGCGACTTATACAGTAAATAATGTGCCTACAGTTATTGCAAATTATTGCATAATCGTGTATCTTACAAACTATTATTTCATCAAAATCGCCTCCCAATTCGGCGGAGTCAAAATTTTATTCGGAGTTGATTACTAACACAGCCGCATATATTAAATGACAAAATTTACTAATGTATATTTATTTAATAATAGATATATTTATTACGAATTCTAATATATGACGATTGCTGTCTTATGCCATTTGTTGCATTTAATATTCAGATTTACAAGATTTATTTGTCTCAAGTATCAAAATCATGTTTCTAACATCGGGTATTAATCGTACTTGTTTTATGTATAATCTCAAACTTAAATAACTCTGATATGTTTAAAAAAACCGGAAATATACGTGAGAAAGATATTCATGTATATTTGTAATTCATAAATATACAACGACACAAAATTTACAAAACACGGCACAACTGAATTTTTAATCTGTCTTAAATTATAACACAGAAATATTAGTAGGAAAACATAATGCTAGAAAGAAATGATATCGTACTCAAGTGATAAATATAAATTATCCACTTTTGAATACAACTGCAACAAATTTGACATAAAGGTTTTATAACATATACCACGTAGGTATTTCACAACATTTAAAAATTTGAATAAGTTATTGCTACTGCCTTTGGGCATTTGACAATTCTTACAATGCTGCGTTGACAATCTAACCCAGACACAGATAGATATATAGCCAATTCAGCGGTTTTTACTCACAATTTCCTTTGTTACACATCTAACAATCTAAATATGCAGTTACCAGCCGTCGTGCATATATCTAATACACACATATCCATTCACGAAGCAGTTACACGTAACCTATAAAACATGTATGTATATCTATTTTTAATAATATAATAAACTTATGAATCACATTAATATATTTTTTATTATTATTTTCCTAATCTATAATTTCACCGTTCAATACACTTATACATTGACCTAGTTAACAAAAATGCGAAAAGATTTTACTTCCATTTGTCCGAATTCATATATATAAACGTTTATAAGCTAAATTCGTAGAACTATATAATCGTCGGTATTACGTATCTGTCCTAACATTTATATGTGAAATACAAAGTCCTTATATGTTAAAATTTACCAGGGGCTTATACAGGGCGTCCAACAATCCCTCTAAAGCATATACTCTAGTATCCTGTAACTGACTCATCCTCTTCGGAACGACGAAATAAATACACACCGAACCTCCGTATATGCCCTTGTTAATTGTGTAATACAATAGCAATTAGATATGGCAAATGTAGGAACACATTGAAAGTCTCTTTAACACTGCTTATTTGTAACTATTTAAGGAGCATTTGGTATCACTACAAGAACGTTGTACATAAAATGTGCCTCCATGGTGTCAAATAAAAGAATGGATCAAACATTGCTATTGACTACTCAATTATAATGTTGTGAACTGTCAAATATGTCATCAAATAATAAAAACTTTGACAGTCAACAACAACAATAAATAAAAAACTGAGATTTAATATAATAAACTTTTAAAAAATGTTTAAAAACGCGGTAAACAATATACTTTTCATGTATATTTCTCATTTAAACTATTAAAAATAAAAATGCTTAATATTTATAAATACTTTTTTGCTAAAGCAACGTGTTCACTTAAACTTTAAATATAAAATAATATACCCTAGCTACATGATTTAACAAAACACTGAATATAGATAAACACAATTGAAAATGCTATGTTATTTAGTGAAACGGTCACTAAATATAGTAAATACCACACGCACTCATACATATATTATATTTATAACAAGGGTTCTTTGCTAGATCCCTTCGATTATCAAAACTCTAATCAACGAATAACTATATTTTTAACCCCCGACGCAAAAAGAGGATTGTTATAAGTTTGACGTCGATGTCTGTCTGACTGTTTGTGAGTGTGTGTGTCTGTCTGTGGCATCGTAGCTCTCAAACGGGTGGACCGATTTCGAAGCCCTTTTTTTCATTCGAATGTCAGTTTCCTGGCGGTGGTTCTTAGCTATTTTTGGTTAATATCGGTCCAGCAGTGCAAGAGTATCAGCTCTTTTCGAAAATGATGTAAGGCATTTTTGGCTTAAGATTACTTGATTAAATGGAGCGTAGGGGACTCAACACCCTCGCATCCACTGTGGAGCAAGAGTCCGTGAACCCCAGACATTCGTTATTTTATAAAAGCTGAAAGTTTGGCAGCGCATGCTCCCAACACAGGTAAAAACGATGGACCATTATGAAGTTTGGGTTACCGTGGCCTTGTCAGGTAATACGGTACCAAAGGTGTGTAAAATATCGATCTAACTTCGTCAAATAGTAAAGCGTGATTTTTTGGTAGTACCTTCAGAATATTATTAAAAATCAAGTTATTCAATGCCAGACACTTAACATAGTGGCAACCCCTTGCCAGACACCCTTAATGTTCATGAAATTATATTTTTACTAATGTTATAGCATAAAAGCTGATTTTTAACCGACTTCCAAATAGGAGGAGGTTCTACTGTATGTTTTTTTAACCGACTTTTTTTTAAAATGTATGTTTTCCGATTACTCCGTCAATTGTGGACCGATTTTGAAAATTATTTTTGTATTCAAAAGGGTATGCTCCCGAGGTGGTCCCATTGCCACCATATCAGGATTTGATGATGGGATCCCAGGGAAATCGAGGGGAAACCCTCATTTTTTTAGGCACATACCATGTTTTTCGTATATTTTTGAAGACACCGGTATTTGCGTCTGGTAGTCATAATTTTATGATGATGAGCTGATGAAGTAAGGTACAACTCCTTAACGGTTAATAGTTGGAGTAAATCTTTAAATATCATATGTATGTATGTTACCTATAGTCGTATTCTTTAAAATTATTTAGGTAAGCTGATGATGGGGTACAACTCCTTAACGGTTAGGAGTTGCGAGGATAATTATTTCAATTTCATACGTATCTATAGACCTTTAGTCGTATACTTTCAAGTTATTTAGGTGAACTGATGATAGAAGGTTAAACTCTTCAACAGTTAGGGATTAGAGAATGATTTTAATATTACACGTACGTATAGACCTTAATTTGTATTCTTTCAGTTATTTATATGGATCGTTTTATTAAGTAGACACCTACTAAGGAAGGAATTTTGGAATTTCTACCCCTAAGAGGGTGAATAGAAATGTATTTAAGCGTTTCTAGATATTCTACCCCTAAGAGGGTGAAATAGGGGTTGAAAGATTGTATAAAAGTTCGTATTTTTTTAAGTTAGAAACGTACAACTTTATTATTGGGCTACTGATAAAAATGAGTATTAACGTATTACGTAGCGTTTCTGGATATTCTATCCCTAAGGGGTGAAATAAGGGTTGACATTTAATACATCCTTAAACCACTAAAGTTATTTGCATCAGCAGAAATTTTATGAATTAGTTCAACTTAAATAACATTTCTGCTGATGCAAATAACTTTAGTGGTTTAAAGATGTATTAAATGTCAAACCTTATTTTACCCCTTGATTTGGTGGCAACGGGACCACCTTGGGAGCATACTCTTTCGAATACAAAAATATTTTACAAAATCGGTCCACAATTGACGGAGTAATCGGTGAACATACATTAAAAAAATAAAATAAAACATACAGTAGAACATAGAACCTCCTCCTTTTTGAAAGTCGGATAAAAATCAGCTTTTATGCTATAACGTAAGTAAAATTATAATTTCATGAACATTAAGGGTGTCTGGCAAGGGGTTGTCACTATGTTAAGTGTCTGGCAATGAATAACATGATTTTTAATAATATTCTGAAGGTACTACCAAAAAATTGCGCTTTATTATTTGACGAATTTAGATCGATATTTTACACACCTTTGGTCCCGTTTACCTGCCAAAGCCACGGTAACCTAAACTTCATAATGGTCCATCGTTTTTACCTGTGTTGGGATCATGCGCTGACAAACTTTCAGCTTTTATAAAATAACGAAAGTCTGGGGTTCACGGGCTCTTAGTCCACTGCTGTCACAACGTGAAAAATGCCAATTATGTAATTTTATTCCTTAAAAGTCATTAGCCATTTAATGAGTGTGTTTATTTTAAACGTTCTTATTCGAATGGAAAAGTGTTCTGTAAACCTACACAGAAGAAAGCTGTGTTGCTATTTCTAAATATGCTCCATTTTACTGGCGAGGATGAAAATGGGATGCGCACGCAGATTGAATTTAGTTAGACCAGAGACGGCGTGAACATTGACGCATTATAAGCGCTTGTCAACCACACGTTATGACGTTCATAGGCAATTTATATTTTATTGCCCAGTGAATAGAGACTACATTCACCGTTTCATTGACCACGTATTGTGTCCGGATGACTATTAGGCATCATCAAGCAACATGTAAGTTTTTCTGTTGTTGTTCTGCCTAGCAGCGCTTTTAAAGCTTGACGTACAGTGAACGAAAGTACCTTGCAAACTAACAATATATTTTCACAACGATTTATCAATTAACACCAATATATATATGGGAGTGTAAATTCGTACTCCGTCATTAAGTTTTCTAAATATTAATCTCTGAGTTCAGAGTGCGTGTGATATGTGCAATAGCCAAATAGAACTTATCAAAGGGGAAGACTAACGTATTGGCCCCCGGGAGGTATGTAAGTAAGATCGCACAATCACTGACGACCACGCTGCGATTGTGCTAAACATGGCAGTTTAATAGTTTCCACTCGTTGTTTTTACTTATTCTCTAGTTTTAGCACTAGATTAGTTATCTAAATGATCGTTATGAAACGCGTAACGGCCATAACTTAGGTAAGTGCATAACTGATAGTAAATTGTGTTAGGTATTTACATACTTTTAATTAAATAATTTGTTGTGATGCGAAAGCAGATTAAAACAAATTTATTAATAACGAATTATGATTTTTATGAATAAAGTTTATAAACTACGGTTTCTGCGATGCAATAAATAACTTAAAGATAATACGCAAGTTATTGGCGTTACGCGACTGGGTCGGTTCGACTCAGTTCAATAAAGAACCGCCCATATAAGTTCGACAATAATGTAGCGACTTTGTCATGTCGGGCAACACCACGCGTAATGTACAACCGGGTATTTAGTAATGCTATTCTTGTTTATTACTGAGATCAAGAGCGATTGGTGTCGCCAGTCACTGAATCAACTTAAAGCCTTTTACACACTTAGCGTTTTCACAGCGTTACAAAAATACAAAAAAATAATACATAAGTTGTTAAGATGTTTCCCTCCCTGTAGGCAAAAATTATTTCAACGCTTTGTGTGTAATGGCGCGTTTTAATGTGCAGACAACAATACATCTTAAAACTACTGAAATAAAGGTCATTTGAACGCACAATATCGGAATGAAAGAGTAAAAGAGAAAGCCTAACATTAGTGAATAAAATATAATCATAAACAATTTTACAAAATAAACATACGAATCTGTGTCGGGGCGAGAAACAGTTCACGAACTTAATATGCAATTGCTTTTTAAATAATTCTTATTTAACTGAACATGTGTAGCAAAATATACCCGTCAACTGTCTCCAACCACGACAAATCAGGTAACGCGACGCACTAAGCCTAAAAATATAAACATTGTGCTCGGCGTCGGTGGGATCATAAGCCGAACGTCCGAAATAATATGACCGCGAATGAAATGCAAGTGGGTCCCCCCACATGATGGCACAACACATCGCTATCGCTTAGCGACAACGCGAATAGCTCACGAAACATTTATAATTAGAACATGATAACGGCTAATATATCAAACTCTTAGCAACAAAGAACCGTAATAAATTGCCGAAACATCAAAGAGATTTTGCGAACAAAAAACACCATTTTACATCAACTTAAAATAAAATATAATAACTTTAAAGCATCAGGTGTAATGAGTGTTGACTCGGCTACGAAGTAGCGGCATTCTTTGGCTTGTCGCTCCTGGGTGAGTGGACTCATCACAAGTGTTCAATTCCTCACAACACAACCTAAACGGAATACACGAATTGGATGAGACGGCCCGCTTACTTGCGCGCTCGGTTGCGTGGGGCAGTAACTCGAGGCGCGAGGATGACCGCGGGCTACGCATGCCGTTTCGCATGCAGCGCTAGGTGGTCCGAACGTGAGAAGCAGCGCTCGCAATGGCGGCAGCGGAACGGCTTAGCGCCCGTATGCTTACGGTAGTGTCGCGTCAGCTCGTCCGAGCGGGCAAAACGCCATTCACAGCCTTCCCATGAGCACTTGTATGGCTTCTCTCCTGAAATTAAAGAAAAATATGTTTCTTCAATATAAAAATATATTAATCCAAGTAGAGGAAAAAAAAAATTCAATAAATCTTAGCCAAGTACAAGTGTCTTAGTATTGCTAAGTAGGATAATTTTTATGGGCTTTTTTGCGATATAAAAGGGCTTTTGTTTATGATATAGAAGGCAGAGTGTTGTTAGCCTGAAAATAAGCTGGGAGGACGAGGCTTATTCGGGCCTTCATTTGCCACACTCCCTGCAATTGAAATTTTCCCTCCTTCCTTCCTTCCCAATTAAAACGCAAAACGTGGGTTTTCGCTAAGACCGTGTTATTAGTCTGGTCGAGGTGGTGATATATGTGTAGGTGCATGATTTATTACACCCATAGCATTTAAAATTCTTGTAAGACTTAAGAATTAATGTCTAATGGGATTCTGGTAAAATTATCTGGTTTAATTAGTTTGACCATAAGTGCCGAAGCTGGGCTTTCTCGTGTACATCTAAGTAGTATTGTAACAATAGTAGGTAATAAGTTGTCGA
Organism: Diaphora mendica; assembly: GCA_949125395.1. Classification (NCBI taxonomy): domain Eukaryota; kingdom Metazoa; phylum Arthropoda; class Insecta; order Lepidoptera; family Erebidae; genus Diaphora; species Diaphora mendica. The sequence goes on along the minus strand of OX421312.1, from coordinate 5,427,397 downwards.
TACTTGTACGATACTGACGAAAAGTAGCGTAGTTTATAGCATAGTTAGTTCGTAACGCGTGTGTTTACTTGAAAGTACGCGCCTTTTTTCTGCTTCAACAAGAATAAGGCGGTGCGTTCTCTAGCTTTTTTTATTTGATCTGAGGCTATATAACTGTAAAGTTTCATCCAAATCCGTTCAGTAGTTTTTGCGTGAAAGAGTAACAAACATCCATCCATCTATACTTACAAACTTTCCCGTTTATAATATTAGTATAGATTAGTGGTTGCCCGCGGCTCCGCCCGCGTATATGTCGGTTATCGCAGCAAATAGTAGCCTATGTGTTATTCTGATGTATAAGCTATATTACTGAAAAGTTTCATCCAAATCCGTTCAGTAGTTTTTGCGTGAAAGAATAACAAACATCCATCCATCCATACTTATAAACTTTCGCGTTTATAATATTAGTATAGACTAGTTGTTGCCCGCGGCTCCGCCCGCGTATATGTCGGTTATCGCAGCAAATAGTAGCCTATGTGTTATTATGATGTATAAGTTATATTACTGTAAAGTTTCATCCAAATACGTTCAGCAGTTTTTGCGTGAAAGAGTAACAAACATCCATCCATATTTACAAACTTTCGCGTTTATAATATTAGTATGCATGTTTTAATTCTTTTTCTCTCTTTCTAGCATCAATAATTGTGGTGCATGAGTAGGTAATATAAAAATACTTCTTACAATCAAAAAGCACATATTCTGTTAATTTAACTTCAAATAATGTTTATTTTAACTAAACATACAATAATAATATTTTTTTTATTCATCGAATGTAAAATGTGAATGCAAAGAACGCTTCAAAGCGTCTGTCTAAAGTCGATTCAGATTTTAAATAAGTAACAAAACGTTGTCACCTTTAATATTTTTACTCGCCTGCAAAAGAAGGGTTATGTTTTTCGAGTGTATGTATGTATATTTATTTGGCACGCCCTAGAGCCTAAACGGCTTGTCGTATTTTTATGTGAGTAGTGTCAATAAATTCGTCTTAGTCATGAGAGTGACACTGGGTACAGTAAAATTAAAAAAAAAAGAAAATATTTTCTATTCAGTTCTTTCTATCTTTTCAGTTTTTTAATTAATTTAATAATAATAAAAATGGCAGGTATTGACGCAGACGGATTTTTTTTTTAATAATTCGTTAATATAGCAATAGGCAATAGAGTCCTAGAGTCTAACTTGTCAATGAGAAAGACATTCAGAATTTCTTTCTGACCTAGTTTGTTTTAATAAATAAACAATTAATATTTCAGACATTTAAATCACAACACCATCTAGTCCCAAACAAAGCAGAGCTTGTATTCTGGATACTAGACAACTGATATGAATACAATACACTTTTTTGTAATTGCATACCTAATATACACAGAAAACACCCAAACTCCGAAACAAATATTTGCAGATCATACAAACATTTTATCCGACCTGGAAATCGAACCCGAGACCTCGAGCACAGCACCGAGGCAGCTTACAAGTATGAAGACTTAGTTTTATAACTAGGTAACGTGCACAACGAAGGTGCTGCCAACTGGTGTCGAGAATCCGAATCTTGTACTGTATTAATACTTGATATGTCAAGTATTAATACAGTACAAGATTCGGATTCTCTCGGATTATTCGGATTCGGACTCACTCTCGAATTGTCTATGGACAATTATAAGAAGTAAACAGAATAAATGTTATTAGTGAAAATTATTATTCTTGCTAATCATTGAATTGTTGCATTTTTGGATATACCAATTCATCCAGAAAAACTAAAATTAAATCAAATAGCGTCAAATGTTATTACTTTCCAAAGAATAGTAAATACTCTCATGCCATGGACCCATGGTCAGGCCTCCGTCACTCCATGTACTTGCGCGCTATAAGTGCCTACCGCCCAGCCGAGCGGTCTCGGTCCGCCGGCGGATCAAATTCAGTGCGGTTTTCGCAAGCGAAGCGCGCGCACGCCGTTCAATTTTAATAGTGCTGTTCGTTCGTACGCGTATTACGATGCCGTGTGGTGCCTTATGTGCTGTAGATGGGTGTAAATCAAGCAAAAGAAGGGATAAACACCTAACATTTTTCCATTTACCTGTCAATGAATGAATGAAGAAAGGTTTAATAATTTCTTCTTTGATGTCGGTGCTTTTTCGATTCGTAATTACCAGCTGTTAGCACTAACATAAAAAAAACAAATTATTTCTTACGGCTTAGTGCTTTATTTGAAGTCGGTTCTCTTTTTTAAGGCTTTTTTTTTCATTTCTAGTGAACATCTCCGAAGATCATCATCAAACTAAGAAGTATTATACTTATTTTAAAACGTTCTCCTAAATGTAACAAATCCTTTTCTGAAAACCGCATCGATATCGGTTTAGCCAAACGCGAGATTATTGCGCACAAACATACATACCTACAAACCATACAAGTCAAACATCTCAGTTTGGCCTGTATGTCTGATCACCTCCTTTTTTTTAAGTTGGTTAAATATTTTATAAATGATAAAATTTTTAACTGCCACATAAAAGTCAGAACATATTCACAGTTCTCAATAACATAGATAAAAAGTTATGTTAATTTAATTTTATCGAAGAGGCAGCCCTGCGATTACTGTGGAATCGCGCGGTGCGAAGCAAGCACTGCTGTACGCTTGAGCATTTAGGCGCATTTTAGCATACAGTGGTTGTTGACGCGAGGGAGTAGGCAATTATCGTAATAAGTATTGGAAATTTTCTACTGAGTGAAGTATCTGTTACGTAGTAACTATTCAGTAATCTGTGCCATGGTTAAGTGAAAAACACAAAAATGGATAAACGCCGCCGTAAAGAAGTATACGTAAGCAAGAGTTTTAAGCATTTAGAAATAAATCAATCAATAATATTTGTAGTGAAAATTACTAAGTTTTGTTATTAATACAGTCAATCTTTTAATCTGTTTTCAGCAAACATCCGAATGATTGGCTTCCATCTAGAAATACAACAATATAATATTAATAATAAAAGCTTTATTGACAGTTTACAAATATGTATTGCAGTATATGGGTATAGTTGTTGCTACATTGTAAGATAACTAAAATGTTACAATCATTGTGGATGTAGTTCTGATTTCCTAACTAAGTTACGTTATAACCTGTGTGAAGGATAATAATAATAATGTTAATACATTATTATGTGTTTACATTATTTATTGCTCACTTCATTGGCAACAAAAAAATCTGAAAATCCTTTACATCCGTTATACGTTCCCAAAATTTTCACTGATAAAGAAAAATCCATAAAAATTGGTTAAAAAATTAAAAAGATTTAAAAGACACCAACGTTGAATACAACGAGCTAATTAAGTCTGTAGAAACAAATACTGAGAAGAATTGACATATTTTGTCCACGCTGACCATCATTATTGATAGACCGCAACCCATGCTATAACTTTTATCGTATGAAAAATATTACATTTTAAGAGAAAATTTTCTTTACTTATTTGAAAGCACAAAGCACGATGAAAGGCTTTATAAGGTCCTTGACTGTCCGCATAGTGTCGCTTTCGTCAATTTAGTGCTGCCACCTATAGTTCCTGCACGTTCCCTATTACTTCGATAAACACATTTTACTCTCTGCTGCATTGACAATCAAATCCTCAGGCTCTATCATTAATAATCTAAGGCTCTATCAATTGCAAGTAAACACTCTAATGAACAGACATTTGGTACTGGTACTTGCTGATATATTAAAATTACATACCTACTACTTGTATAGAACATTACATTTTAGATTAAGCGGTCTTAGTAATGATTTGCTAGATTGTCTTAAAATCATTGTAACTCTTTTGAAAATTGTCTGGGTACGTTTGCCATTATTTAGGTATATGTATTGTTATAATAAAGTACTTTTACGCATTTTTCTGTAAGAACCGTGGTGCGAACCATTGCGACTATCGCGCCATCTATACAAATTTATACAGATTAACAGGAATCAGGATCACGATATTACCATGTGCAGGCAAATGCCGCTAGATGGCAATAAAGCAAATATTTTAGTTTTAAGTATTATTTAAGTGTCACTTGAGTTTTAGCTTTCCTAAGCATGGAATAGTTAGTACAAGAAAATGCCGCTAGATGTAAGTAGGGTCGCAATAAATTAAGTTTCATGAAAAGTTGTCCAGATGGCATTACTGTTTTCTTTTCAAGCTTAACCTTTACAGATAGCACATAAACTATAACCAAACGGACTCTAGATGTCACTTCTCTTTTTTTACATCGTGTATTTTGAGTTCCATCAAATATAACTTTCGGTCGAAAGTAAAATTTTATGAAGTCTTATAAGTTTACTTGGAAGTTAAAATAAAGAATGCATTCGCTCATTTATTGATTCATGAAATAAATAAATTTTATTCAGGAATTAATGAAACTGTATTACCCTAATTTCTAAAATAACATCATATTTTAAACGGCTTGAAAGAGTTCTTCGAAGCTAGCGGTAGAGTGATTATGTTGAAATAGAACCCTCTAAAACAATGCGGTATGTGGTCACATGGGACCTCGGACGGCGGACCTCTTCCCACTCCCCTTACTGGAAACGCCCTAGTTTACCCTCTTCATAAAAGTTCCCGAGCCAAACCTTCTAAAATTTTACCTAATACTTAACGATGCATTTAAAAGACCAGATAAATAATACATATGTATCAATATATTTACATATATACATATGTGTATAGTGTTCCTGTAAGTAAGACCTTTAACTTCGAAATTATTGTTTAATAAACTACCCCGAGTTGTTAAAAAAAACAACTTGTTAGTTCTGACCAAACTGAATACTTGTTTGACCTCGTTTCGAACTAAGCATTTTCAAATAAAGCCAATGCTTGGACCCTTGTGCGTCACCCAACACGATATTTATAGGTTAATAAACATACTGCCAGTATAACGAGTGACCCAAAATAACTGTACCCTCCAAAGAGGGGAGAAAGCGATCGATTCAAGTGAGATGTTTCCATGTCATAACTTTGTCGTTCCCTTTCTATATTATCTTCACATAAACATTAAAGTACCTAGCTTTTTTGTTAAAATGCGCCTTTTTAACCCCCGACGCAAAAAGAGGGGTGTTATAAGTTTGACGTGTCTGTCTGTCTGTGGCACCGTATCTCGCGAACGGATGAAGCGTTTTCAATTTAGTTTTTTTTCGTATGAAAGGTGGGTTACGTGTGACTGTTCTTAGACATGTGTCATGAAAATCGGTTGAGTAGTTTAAAAGTTATGGGGGTGAAAGTGGGAAAGAATAACCGAATGTCTGCAAAAATATAATTGGCGTATGATTACTCGATTAAGTGCTTGAGTAGGGGATTTTTTAAATTTTGAATTTTAATATTATAAACAAATCAAAACCATAGCGTCATATTTTTATTTTGACTCGTTGGTATTTCGAATAATTATTTCAAGTCAAAAATTTAACTTTTACCGAGAAAAAAAGATAAAGTGATGTTTTAAATTCTTTCCTCGTCAATACAAAGCGTTTTTTCTGGCAAAAGTATGACAGCAAATAATTGGTGTCGTATAAATTTGAATAAATTGCGTTTCATCGAATCGAAATCAACATTTTATTTTCATTGCTGAGTTTCATATCTGATTGGCAATTTATTCGAAATGCAATATGATTCATAGAACTATTTTTTGCCAGGTGGATTTCCCAATAAATTAAATTTTATTGATAGTCTTTTATTGGTAGCGTTAGTGCCAAAGCGATTTTGAATTAGTCGACTATAACTATGTATTTATATTGGAGTGAATAGTTATTTATATGTTTTTTACGCTTACTATATTTATGTATTAAAACAATATAGAACCGTCTCCCAGAACTCATATTAAAAGTACTGCATAATTTAGTTCCAGACAGCGATTAGTGACATATGGCCGGTATACACTACAACGATTTATCGTAGCAATGTGACTGCACAGTTCGTCTGTGCAGTTATCGTACGTCCATTGAGTGTCCACACGTCTACGATATCAGTGTATTATCTATGACGATATCTGCATCGATCATCAGTTCTCTGCAGAAGCTATAAACATGTCATCCGCGATGGAAGACGATGAGGCGTTTGCGATAACATAGTTTATTTTGACTGTTTGCAGGGGGAGCGTATGCGACTTCTGTGCTAGAGGTCTCGGGTTCGATTCTCAAGTCGGACCAAAAGTTTTGTGTGATCTGCAAATATTTGTTTTGGAGTTTGGGTGTTTTCTATGTATAATATGTATCTATTTACAAAAAGAAGTATATATGTAAATTCTTCTCTGCTTAGTTTAAAACTAGATGGCATTGACTGTTAGATGTCCGAAATGTTTATTTATTTGTACAAAAAGAGGAGAAAATCAAATAGTGTGTGGTGTAAGGAGTGGCTTCTTAAAAGAAAGTCATACTTCTGTATACATACAAATAAATAAAATTGTAGTGTCTGTTTGTAATATTAAAATAACCTCTTTTTGCTAAATGCATATGCAATCAAATAACATTGTTTACAATTTTTGTCTGTCTGGCTATCGGTCTGTCTGTTATTTCCGGCTAATCTCTGGAATTTGTCCGATTTTGATGGGACTTTCACTGAAAGGTAGCTGATGATATAAGGAGTAACTTAGGCTAACTTACTTTTCTTAGACTAGCTCCACCCCGCGGCGTTACCAGCGGTACGACAATGACCGCGGGGTTCAGCTAGGCTCACATAAATTTATTAAATGAGTTGACTGATGTGCGCGGCCGCGTTCGCCTACAGCAAGATTTGTGAACGAACTCAGCGATTGGACCAACTTCCCTCCATATGCTACGATAACTGCACAAACGTACTGCGCAGTTAAATCGTCAACGTTTTATCGAATAACTTCTGCTCATACCTCCGACCGTTTGCACCAACCAAAAAATCTGAGCCAATTTACGTCCACACTATTGATAAAACTGCACAAACGAACTGCACTGTTAAATCGCTACGATAAATCGATGTAGTGTGTACCGCCTATAATAGATATCTAGAACGTTCATTCATTGGTTTCGGCTCTTCGCTTGCTAGTTCATTTGTCATCTGAATCGACTATTTTCACTTTTTTTAGTGTCCTCAACAAACATATATAATTCCAGTTACTTTAGTTATGTTAAAGAATCATTAAATAGTATAAATTTAGTGCTCCACTAGTAAGTTGTTCTGTTCTGATATCAGTGATAGAAACCTCCTGACTCTATAGGGACACAGCGAGGAGGATTGCCTTTAAATCAAAATATTTTATTCATCCGTTCTTTGTTCAATCATTCTCGGTATTCTACTTATTCAATTACCATAATCATTGCATGATAAGCAACAGCAATTCTTTACTATTTTATAATCGTTAATAGCCTAATTCAGAACCCAACAGAGTGCTAAGATGCTTCAAAACTAAGCAAGAACTCAAAATGTCAGCCTGAAATACACCCAATCTAATGTCTATACCTCAAAAGGAATAAAGCAGGATTGGCATAGAGTGTCAGTTATGCCTTCAAGTATATGCTTACCAGTATGAGTCCGTTTATGGGCCTTCAGGTGGGAGCTCTTAGTATACACTTTATCGCAAGCGGGGAATTCGCAGCGATGCACACGGCGGCGTGGGTCCGAAGCGTGTGAGAGCTGGTGGTGACGGTGAGCGGGAGGCCTTCGAACAGGCACCGGACTCGGCGGTTCATCTGAAATGGCATAGATCATACAAATCAACACAGAGTTAATAGTTGGAAAAAAAACTAAGTGTTCATTAGTATTTATTATGATATACTCCTTATTTGAAGTCACATAGAAGTCGTTGTGTATGTTTAATGTATTTTGTTTAAGTAATATAGATTCTCGTCACCATTGACACATTGAAAACTATTTATTTATACTGTACACTCCACTACCCTCTATTTAAGCTATCCCCACATACGTTTATTTTGGTATAAAGTAGATTTAAATTTACAAGTTTATATTGTGCATCATTCTTGTTTTTTTATGTCTCCGTCGATAAAAGATGGAAGTAATGAACAAATAAATAATCGAAATATATATTAATAAAAGTACGAATACAATCTACATGCTATTTACCAGATCTGCAAAAGCCACCAAAACTAACTTCTAAAGCGTAAGCGTGCAAGCATCACTAATTTCCTGGCACACACCGTGTCACCTGGCGTACAACTGTGTCGTACTTTCAAGTTCTTTAACTGGCAACTTGACACCTTTTTAATTAGTTGCCAATGACTAGACGTTTCCCCTTTTTATACTATTTTATAGCAGTAGCTTGCCTGTTGTTTCACACGTATTACTGCAATCAATACAGGTATTTCTTGAGGACAGTACTTACGTAGAGTAGTTAAAAATGAGATATGTATTTTATGATATCCATAAAAACTAAATTTTAAAACTTTGTCACAAAAAGAGACTAGTTCGCTCAGGAAAAATTGGAGCAGTTGTAAGAAGCTAGTGAATATTATTACAAATTGATGAAGAGAGCTGGAAGGCATAATAATGCACATTGAAATCTAAACAAATAGCAGTTCTTGTCTAACATTTGTAGTATTAAATTACGAAAGTACATACCCCTTGGTTCATCAGAATCACTAATAGGCTCAGCCTTTACAGTAGTGGTAAAATCGTAGAGAGGTGGTGTTGGCGACGGTGGGGAAGCTGGCGGTGACGGAGGAGTACACGATGATCTTGCCCACTCCTCTTCTTGAGGCGGCTCACGACGCTTTCGCGGTTCTTCCCTCAGATACCTTTCCATTTCGTAGCATGTCTGGAAAAACATTTAAAGTTATGCACTGATGAATAAGTCACATTAAAAAACTATTTGTTTGTGATGGCAATAACGAAATCCAGACCTCAGAGTCTTAGGTCTAGTCTAGGAAAATGTCATCTGGAATCTAAGTTAATATAGTTATTTAAATTAATACATAATATTAATTTAATCTTGCTATCTGTTCATAACACCAACGCAGCGTATTTTTTTTTGTAAAATTGAATAATTTATTTAATCGGTACTTTTATCAATTCCATACTCTTTAAATTCTTGAATGTCTTTGATATTTAGAGGTTCTAGGTCAATCTTTACATGACTTTTACCGCCATACAGCTCGTGCCATAAGAATTCACTTTTTTTTTTAGGAAGCTTTTAAGTTTTTAAATATTTTTAAAAATTTGAACTACCTAGCAATGCTCAAGACAGCTATTTCACCGTGCGAGAACACCATTAACACCAATACTTTATTATAGATATTTAAATACTTAGTACATTGTACATTGGGACATAGAATAATGCTGTTCTTGTTAACATCTCCAGCTAAGTGGTAGATGCGCTTGAAATCAAATAATGTAGTCTCAATAGATATATTGATCCAATTTATATCGTGAAACTCCTGTCGGTAGTCCCCTTTCTAACGCTTCCTACAACGTTTCCTTTTTTTGTACTTATGTAGAATTACAAAATTGTTTACAATTTTCACATATAATGATAGGTAGTAATTTTTTTTTTGGTAAATTATCTACAAATGAATCCTAGCTAGCTCGATTTATCGCCCTGAAGTCCCCTGTATGTTAAATTTAATGAAAATCGTTGCCGTTTCTTAGATAAAGATTATATTTATGTATGTATGGATTTTAGCCCAATCACGTAAATTGTTTCATACATTTCGATAGCCCGACCTTTCAACCAGATTACCCTTACCGTTTCAACGATCTAAGAAATGTCCCTTGAATAAAGTCATGCAAGATAATTCCCGAAAATACAATAAATCACATTAAGAGCCTTTAACAGTTCACAGCTGGACGTAGGCCTGTCTTTAGCAATAAGGTTTTACTCTATAACACCACGCTGCCTAGACGGATTGGTATTAGGTTTATCTTATTTTCTTCATCTGTTTGCAATGCTGTTGTCTAGTGCTCTTTTGCTCCGTTAGTCTCCTCTTACAACACCCACTTATTCATCCAATAGGATTAGTTACACTCCGTATTCCGACACCACACAGACACACCCAAGTGTGGCTACGTCCTAAGGTCGATTATTATTTGCTAGAAGCATTAGGGCCAATAAACAGGTATCTTTTACATTCAGGGACATTTTTTCGAAGTTTAACTTTAAGTAATTTCAAATCCCCTGTAACAAAATATATGAAAAAATCTCTCTCGATAATAATATGAGTAATAAAGACATATAACTTCTGTAGAATTGTATTGACAGGTGCATGAATATTAAAATTTTATTACAACATTAACGTACGTAATTGATTTGAATGGAACAAAACTTCATAAGTACCTAGGCGTAAAGGGACACTTTTGTTTTGTGGTAATAATACTGACGTCCTAATATTTGAGGGAGTTATTACATGATTAACAGTTTTTTGTAGCAGCTGTACCTTCCCTTGTCATAAAAAATACCTACACCTAAATTAATTTCGACTACTTTTAGAGAAAACAGGAGATATGTCTAGTGAAATGACTATGAATTCTTTATTCAGAATTCTAGTCAGTATATTCGTATTATTAAATTTAACTTAGTAAATCCATAACTTAATAAAAAGTTTAATTTATACACATTGTTATAAACAACAATAACATAAATTCAATCCCAACTTGACTCTGCTTACGCCCTCTCGATGCACATACAAGCCTTCGCCATAGCCTAAAGGTTATTGCCCTCACTCAAGGCTAACTAAGTACCTCCAGACTGGACTATAACGGTTAAACTTACATTCACCGTCACTTGACTTCCGTTAATACCTTATTGACTAGTAGATAAGGTTTGATTTCACTTGAAAATTATAATATAGTGTTCCTAATCACATCAGATAGGCTGTAGTACGCTTACGATGGAAAAATATGTAAGTCGGAATATCGATTCATCCATTATGCGTAAGCAAAAATTAGTCACCCAACAAATATTTATACAAACAAAAGAAAAATATTGCTAACCCCTTCGCTGTCGTAGTTAATTTTATTTATGTTTAAAGAAATAATACTTTTATGTGAATAATCAATGAAATGTGTTTGTAAAGTAAGTCAGTAAGTAACGCTAAAGTGCCACTATCTTTCATGATATAAAAGGTTAAAAAATGAAATTGCTGCAAGAAAATATAGCTCAATTCAATTTTGAATTATGTTTTGTTTACATTTATTGTTTTATATTTGAAGAACATCGTTTTGAAATGTAGAATTATCATTTTATATCTATCTAGAAAATCTTTGCACCCGTTTTTTTAATAAATGGACCTATGGTAAAGAAACGTAATTTCATATCTAGAATGCTTAGTGTTTACATATAGGAGGGCACAAAATGAAAATATTAGAACATGTCTAATACAGTTTAGTCAAAGGGCTATGATAAAACACTAACAGCAGTCCATGGTTATCTCGACAACTAAATCGTTTACAATTGATCAAATTTGACCGCTAGACGATCTCTAATATAAAGGCCCGTATTCACTTTGTATAGTGCGAGTGCAGGTGCATAGTGCGGCTGATCGGTGATTGGTGGAAAGTACGTGTGGACCGCGAATTCGCCATTCACGCGTATTTTCTACCAATCATTGATCACCTCAGTTCACACCTGCACTCGCACTATACAAAGTGAATACAGGCCTTATCATAAAATTCTCTGTTTACAACGCCTACTGCAATACTGGTACAGTACCGATGTATCAATTATTATTAATCTCATACTGTCGTCCTATTTGAGAATATCGAACGATTTATTTGCGTCAATGCGATTTGCGGCATTTTTGGTTAAATCTATGTAAATAAATTAAATTGAAGTTCCAGTTTGTAATTTTAAAATACCAGTTTTTCATTCATTCATCTGAAAGTATATAATGGTACATCCGTAAAAAACGTTTTAAAAAAATGTGTCCGTTTGTTTGTTCCGGCTAATCTCAGGAACAGCTGAACCGATTTTGATAGAACTAAACTGCCTATACTAGCACCGACCCACGGCGTTAACCGCGGTTGTTGTTGTATCTATACAACAACTGTGGCTCATTTAAACAAAAAACAAATTTATTAAATACACACATCAAAAGTGTCTAGGGATCAACATATATTTTTGCAATAACTTTTCTCCTGATTGATATTAATTAAAATTTTCTTTAAGGATTCATCAAATAAAGTGTTTTCGTTTGTCACAGTAACGATAAACCAAGTCACCTTTGCATTAATAAAGAAATTTGCCATTTTCCTAATAAAAGGATTTTTGACATTTGAACCACTAACATTAAAGTTCGAAAAAAAGACTGAAATAACAGTTTTCTTTAAAATTTTATTAGGTAACTTAAACAATTAATAATCCGTGTTTCTACCGCGAACACTAACAACACAAGAACATCGGTTTGGCATACTCAAAATGAGTTCATCCAAACACGCTGTGGAATGGCCGCCCATGTTCGTTGCAACAACAAAAAAAGGTCTTCTTGCGACTGGATACCCTCCATATTCGGCAGAGCTCTTCTCTGTAGCATATCCCATGCATGCTCAATCGGGTTCAAGTCTGGCGACTGAGCAGGCCAGGGCCAAAGCCACATCTCAATCTCAAGAAATCCGCATTAAAATGCTTGATCCCTAGACACTTTTGATGTGTGTACTACTGAACGCTTTTTGCACTATTCATTTCAACTTTTAAAGAATATTCTGCTTGTAATATTATATTTAAACATTAACAGGATGCTTTGAGTGCTAAATTGATTATAAGATTACACACATTGCTGTGTAACATACACACTCACACGAAAGTAAAAAAAGACCTTCTGCATATGTAGTTAAACTAAGAATGTGATAAAATGAAGCAATGCAGACTCTACTAACTCGACATTTAAAACTATTTATAAAAGAATTTCATTTTATGAGTTTTTTTTTTTTATGTATGGTCATGCTAAAATTACTTTACTCTGCTTGATGGAAAGCATAAGTAGAATCCAAGAGTGGTGGTCACCATACTAATTGCGAATGCAGACAATGCAACAATGCAGCATGGTGACCCACACTATGGCGGCCTAGTGATGCTTCTGCATCATTGGGCCTCCGGTCTCGCACTCACCAACGAAACACGACAGCACGGACGCTGTCATTTTACGTTGGTCTTCTGTACGAGACGAGGGTAGTACCGGCTCCGGTCGAGCCGGCCAGTTCGTGCTGAAATCAGCGTGATGTTTCGTTTAACTTTAGGTAAATTAAGACATAGTAGAGACTCTTTTTGTCGTATGTTGCCTGTTGCATATTGGCACTTGGGACATATATTGCGATGTGTCTTTTGGTGAATCATTTGCGTTTAATACGATATTTTCTGGGGAAATTCGAACTTCACAGCTATAACGCTGTTGGGATAATATTGAAAATGTTCCTAAAATCGCTTATTGTGAAGAGTATTGTCATTTAATTATGTTCAGCTGCTATTGGTCTAAGCGTGATGGTAACTGTCCTATCTTAGGCACGTCAGCAGAACATACATTTAAAAAAAACGTGAAAATCGGTTAAATAGTTTCCGAGTTCATCGTGAGCTTGATACGAGAATTAAAGGTAATAGATATTGTTAAGCAAAATTTGCAATATATATTCCCTATATATCTACCTGTATTGATCACTATCCCAACATCGAATGTACTTTAAAACTATCGAACTGTGCTCACAGTCTATTAGACTGTGAGCACAGTTCGATAGTTTTAGTAAGTTAAACTAGTAAATAAAAAAATTATTATTTCAGGAATCTAACACACAATCCCATCTAGTCTCAAGTTAAGCAGAGCTTGTGTTATGGATACTAGACAACTGATATAAATACATTTATACTTTTTTTTAAATACATACATATTATACATAGTAAACACCCAAACTCTGAAACAAATATTTGCAGATCATACAAACATTTGGTCCGACCCGTGAATCGAACCCGAGACCTCAAGCACAGTAGTCTCATACGCTGCCACTACGCCACCGAGGCAGTAAGTGCTCGCCTACTGGTTTTTAATAAACTAGGGGTCGAAATGCGAGCATAATTTCTTCAAATCAATTGTATTTAACTTTCTGGACTACCCCTCCATATAAACTGTAACTATAATATTTCATACTCATCCGTTTGCATAATTTTCGTTAAAAGGGGTACAAAGTTTTTGCTTCACGTATTTAGATACAGATAACTGAATTGATACTATATAATAAACTAGCATTTGGTTCACCGTCAACCGTCAACAAAAAGTACCCGTCAACCCAAACCCAAGGCTGGCGGACGTGGTAATACTCCGATCGAGCTGACCATTATGTGCCACATAATGGCTCTCCGTTGGTAAAACTTTTCAACACATACTTGTACCAAAATCAAGAAAATAAAATGTCAAAGTTAACTTTATTATTATTTTGATCCTGACATTTTATTTCCTTAATTAGTATGTTCATAACTTTATCATCATAATTATTTTACATACATATATGTATATGTGTCAGAACTCGAAAAAATAATTTACAATTTAATTTGATTTTGATGTACCCCGTTTCCTTCGTTTATCCACTTTTCCATAAGAAGCTATATGTTTAAAAAAAAAAGTAGTCCAGTGAATTATTCTCTCACTTACATATTTAATAAATGATTTTTTACCACATCAATAATATATAATTGTAGATAAAACGACTTTATATGGTGTCTGGTGTCTTATCCTACTAATATTATGAATGCGATAGTTTATGTGGACAGATGTGTGAATGTTAGTTAGCTTTTCAATCAGAAACTACTGAACGGATTTAGATGAAACTTTACCGTAGTATAGCTTAAACATCAAACACAAGCATCACGGTAAATAGTAATTTACCGTGATAATCGATATACATTCGGACGGAGCAGCGGGCAATTGCTAGTATTTTATCTATTTTATATATTTATATGAGTCTTCTAAAATGTTTGTTGAACGATTATTCGTTTGATAATATTTTTCATAACATCGGTGGAAAAATGTCAAGCGTTCGATGCCAAGCAGCTTACGATGATTCCCATAATGAAAATTGTTTCAAAGAAACATTTTCCTTTGTCGCCGTTATTTCGTTTCTCGCAAATTTCTCTCAGGAATTTTTCTTCATAAAAAGTATTTGCAATATTCTTTTAACAAAAATGAGCAAATTTTATTAATGATGGAATATAGAGTAACACTAGCTGATCCGGCAAACGTTGTTTTGCCATAAAAAAAGTTGGGGTATAAAAAACAGATGTTGGTCGATTGTCAGACCTACCCGATATGCACACCAAATTTCATAAAAATCGGTCCAGCCGTTTCAGAGGAATATGGTAACTAACATTGTGACACGAGAATTTTATATATAAGATATATTTATTAAATATATACGATTTCGGTACGTGTCCTTTGCAATGATTTAAGCGTTTTACTGCGACGACGACGGAATGCAATCTCGCGAGATTGGGGCTCAAGCGAGATCTCGCGAGATTGGCAATTTTGTGAGTTTATTCTTGCAAATAATCACAATATTTGAAAAAGAATAGGAAAAAACTAATAAGAATTATAGGTATATATATATATATAAAATAAACAGTTATTTTTACGAATTCTTTCAAAAAACATTTTTGTATTCAACATTGTTTGACGTATCTTACATGATTTTTGTAATAAAGTTTTAAGTAGTAAACTTTGACGTATCTAATCAAATAAGAAATTAAATATAGTACCGGTTTTTTTTAATACTAAATAAAAGTCTTTTAATAATAAAACAGATTTTTTAAAACAAAAAAACAAGAAGTCAAAAACTAAAATGAAACTTATTAACTAAGTTGAGTTGATTATTAAACTGAGATATTATTATCAATTAAAGAAAACTATACCTACTCACAGATCTATTAGGAATTAGAGATTAATTAACAAAATATTCCAATCAAATCAAAGGCTTTTTCAGTTCACAGCACACGCCATTATTACGAATTATTTTAAAAGTAGCTCCTATAGAAGCACAATTTGGCCAAAGAATCGTCTGCTAAACGGCTTCTTATATTGCTGTTCAGATAACCAGTCGCTGAGAAGGCCCTTTCGGATCCATGCTAGTTGGAACCACAGATCTCAGGCTGCGCGAACTGTAAAAGTTCGCCTTTTAAACCCCGGACTCGTATAAATTCATTTCCTTTTTGATTAATAACTCCAACAAATTCGTAGTTAGTTTTCTGTTTCTAGGTTCTTTGAACACAGTCAATGCTTCCTGGTTTATTAGTGACCACACGGATATAGAACCATTAGTAAAAATAGGGGGCCCCCTGTAGGGAATGCAATCTCGTTAAACTCGCGAGATCTCGCCCATTTTTCGGCCGGGATCAATCCCGCTAAAAAAGGCCGAGATCTCTAGAGAACGAGATTGCATTCCCTACGACGACTGTTAGCGAAGACCGTAAGTAATCATGTTTGTCTTAAATAAAAGTTTAGTTTTTAATATAAAAACGTGTTAAAATAAATTTAAGCTGGGTGGTACGCAGAGCTGTATAGTAAGCACGTTTTGCCGGTTTATATACTAGATGCTGTTGACAATTAAATATTTGGCACAATTCCAAACTTCGGCACTGCAACTGAGCACTTTCTAGGCGTAGGATTTCTTTTCTATTATTGCGGACATTTTAAGCACATATTTTTGATAAAATTCACATGTAAAAGGATATAAATCTATTGGCTTTTGATGTGCACTACAGTCACAGGTATTGAATACAACCTGATATGGGACTAATCCCGCCCACACGCCCACCACTGGAACTCCTGTACACTAGGATCAACAGCGATGACCCACGAAAACACCGAGTTATGACACTCGGGAAGTCCCAGGAAAAATTTAACTGTCTTGGAACCCGCAACGAAATTAATCAGAAGAAAACTGGAGGAGTTGGAAATATAATAAGTCCACTTCCCTCCTTAGCAAAGCGGGAGACAAAATGGAGTCAAAATAGGCAGACGCCTTTTTCAAATCGGGAAGCACCACGGATAAAAATATTATGGGTCCTAAGTGAGCTATATTTGATTTCTATAGTATGTATGGCAGAATCGCTTAAACGCACGGAAATTCACCGCAGTTGACACAAGATCCCCATAATATACTACCCCAGACGTCATTTGTAAGCTATTTAGCATCATGTTACGTTCATTGTACCAAAGACTACAACCTGATATATAGATATGATTATTAACAGCCTTTAACATTCCTCATAGTGATTTTATGGGTTACATTTATAATTTACTGGCTTTTGCGCGCGGCTCCGCCCGCGTCTTTGTCGATTATCGCATCAAAGAGTAACCTATGTCCTTCCTCAAGAATCAGGCAGACAGAAAGACAGAGTTACTTTCGCATTTATAATAATTTAATAATAATATTAATATGGATTAAGTAATCTATCCTCAGAATTCAATTTAAAAAAAAATGTAGAAAATGTTTGTCTTGACAATTCATTTCACAGATTTTATCGTAGGTATACAAGTTAATTAATGAGAATAAGGATAACAATAATAGCATTGGTGATTTGTTTCTATTTAACTCGCAAAAAGCACAGAATCTTCAATCAAAGGCCGCGGCCGTCTGTCTCTTTAAACTGCAGTAGTGACGAAAACTTTTTCTAGTCATAAGACATCCATAACCTTGTTAAAAGACTTGACCCACTAATGTTTGACGATGTCATAAAAAGAAAAACTAACTTTATGCTTTATTAAGTACAGCAGAATACAAAAAGTTTTTATTTGTTTTAAGATTAATCGTAAACTCAGATAATATCGCCAGCATATTTAATAGCCTAGTACCCGTAACCTCGTACATAAGATGTAAATTTAAGAAATCATACGTTATCGATAAAGTAAACCCAATTACATCTTGAAGATCTCTTGTAACATGACGTTACTTAAAATAATAAAAATATAAGTAAAGGTACATAATTATGTGACTAAAATATGTATTATAGAAGTATATCTAAAATTTTAACGGTACAAAATCTATAGTGTTTAGCCACGAAGTAGTCAATAAGGCTTACGTATAACCTAGAACTCCGTCTTGGCCTGACCTGGCCAGTTTCTGTTAAAGACTTACACTCATTAAGACCTTCGATAGTATTCACTCTTCTGCAAACACATAGGTACGTAGGAGGTAGTAGGAGGGGGGTTGGGGTATGGGCCTCCGGTATCCTCACTCGCTCGGTGAAACACAGCGCAAGCACTATTTCACACCGGTTTTCTGTGAGGCCGTGGTATCACTCCGGTCAAGCCGGCCCATTCATGCCGAAGGGAAAAAATAGGTTCTATCTAATGTCAGTCATGTCGCTTTGGTACAGCGTTCAATATGTTTTTTTTTACGGTTTTTCTTTGGTCCCTTATTTTTTATTGGGCATTTTATTTTCTTCGTCAACTTATATATCCACCGAGGAAGGCTTTAGTTTATTTTAATTATATTAAGTAATTATATAATATATATATAATCATATATATATAATCATGTATATTACAATAATAAAGTACTGTCCCTAGGTAAGCGGGAAATACAGCAGTGGTATATATATGTAGTAAGTTAAAATACTCAGTGGAAAATGAATGGGTTTGAAAGTCGTACTCGTGCATAAAATTGTAAACAATGATAATTTCTTCGTTCTATAAAAATCACACGATGTGTCGTTTTCGCTGGGAGCGAGATACAAATAACACAATTATCGGTATTAATGTTTTATTTAGGACATGAAACCGTGGGGAAATTAACGAAATGACACAACCCTAGTTTAAAATATTACATACAAGTTAACCCGACTGACTTACTTCCATCAAAAATTACTGGTCTGCCGCAGTCCAATAATAATTAAGTGTCATTTTTACTATTATCCTAACAATTTTTTAGTTTTTCTCTCCAATAGAACGTTATTTTTTTATACTTTCGCTAAGGTTGTGTATATAATAATATATAATCTATACTTATAATAAAAATGTAACGGTCCAATTCTGTACATTAAAGATAATATGAAAAAATTTTTTGGAGGGCTCTCTGTAATCGATACTGAAGATAAAACTGTAATTTTTTCATTTTTGTCTGTCTGTCTGTCTGTCTGTATCTTGGCCGCGCATCACGCCGAAACTACTGAACGGATTCAAATGAAACTTGGCATGATTTGAGTTCATACTATGAGGTAGGACATAGGATACTTTTTATCCCGAAATTCAGCACGGTTTCCTGGAGAGAGGGGATGAAAGTCAAAATATGTACTTAGTTGTAATTCAATAACACATAGTCCGATTTCATTCATTTTTTTTTGCTAGAAAGAAAATAAATAAAAGATAACGGGAAAAGTGTTTTTTTTTGTCCGCGACTATACCCTGCTTGTGGGAAGCTGATGCAGATATGTATATATGGCGGTACGAAGTTCGCCGTGTCAGCTAGTATAGGTATAATAACCGAATGGGTAGAGTGGTTCTCGAGTTTTGCGATTAGCAACACATTTGGTTATTCAATTTTAAATTGATTGATATGTCTGTTATGTCAGTTTTCAACCTTCCTAAAAAAAATTTCTACAGTCATTATCGCAAACGTATTTAGCACATATTTACCTCTGATATTTTTTAAATGTTTTGGTTATGGGCATACGAAGGGTAAACAGGTTTTTTATTTGCTTTTGAGCAATATTTACTTTACCACGAAAGCGGAACATGACCGTCCGGTCATTTGGAACTTCTTTTGTGTGTGGATGATGTTTTGTTCGTTAGTGTACTTATCTAACTAATGGTTATGTATTGCAATATTACTTTAATTCAACAGAAACACCTACAATAGTATGTAATAAATCGCGTGTTGAACTTTCTTAGTTCATTTTGTTTTAGAATATTCTATTAGTACTGCTAAAGGCGTATGGAACGGGAACAAAATCATCATCATTTATTCTGTTCCCTTTAAATATATAACAAAAGAGGGTTTCGATTTAAAATATGACTTCACTATATATTTATCTAATTATTACAACAACCAACAGTACAATAAGTTGTCAAATACATCACGCACATTGTACCATTCACGAATCACGACGCATCTATAATAAACCGTATCGCTGTGACGGAAGTCAGCAGGAAAAATGTAGGGGGCGCAGCTGAATGCTACTCATACAAATGAAGTAGGGTGACAAAGAACTTAGTGCTATTTATCACACTAATAGGGACAAAAAGATGTTATACCATGTGCGAATTGTTGTTTAAGATTTATACCTTACTTAATAATATATAAATGAGTATATTTGTGTTCTCACTACCTACTTTGGTAGGTAAAGTTTCAAGTTTTAATAATAAATATAGTAGAAAAATTACTAATGAATATAGCCGAACCAGACTCTAAAATAGTACAGACGTTAATTAACGTGTAGTTACCAAAATAATTTGAATTTAAAATTTCTTAGCAATGTATAACTGTTATTAACATGTTCAATTTCAGAAAAACAATTAAGTGATCGAATCATTTTTAAGCAGATCCGATATGGTGTCAAGTACAGGCCTGTATAGCTTTTGGAATGTGGTCTGTGGTTGAATAGGTATTCAATCACTAGATAACTGCTCGTCAAACCTGCGATCAATCGCGCAGATTACTGCCTCTAGACATAAAGCACAATACCCTCTTTGTTCCATGAAACCTATAGCACCATGAATCTACTTAATGAATTTCGGATTAAGCCTTCCAATTAAAACTTTGTTTAACCAGTCTCTCAAAAGCTTTACAAGAAAGGTTAATTTGAAGATAATGGCGAATATTTTAGCTAATATTATAAATGTGAAAACGAGCTGGTTTGTTTTTACGCTTCCACACAATAATTAATATTAAAATTGTGTTTATTATGGTTTTGCATTTAATAGACTTACTAGTCTCCCCCTACCTATTACCCCTCGGAAACGGTACTCCGTTTCCGAGGGGTATTTCAATTGATTGATAAAATCTACATCTACAAGAGTGAAATCCAGAATAAAAACTAGTTCATTATGATTTCAAAATTGTGTTGGAATCAATAAATCATACGTATTACATATTATTATTGTCTTTCTTATTTAACAGTTGCTTAAAATGCTTATAAAGCGTATCAATTGTTTTGCACGAATTCGCTTAGATTTTATATTAAGGCGTGAAATGCAGTTTTTAAAAGATACACAATCAAAACACAGCGTGAAGGCAGCTAGCAAATATTTAATCGCTATTGCTTACAATACAAATGCAAAGCTACTTATATTATATGGTTTTAAAATTGATATCTTCATAAAAATCGGTTAGTTCGGTAATTCTATTTCAGCCCTAGGTTATCCACTTGCACTTACAATTTGGTTTAGTTGTAATTATTAAAGTACGATCCGCACCAGTAAGATCTACCTAGCATTCAAACTCTTATGGTTTTAGTCAGCATAAGTCAGTACGATCAAATTCATACCTACAATAAAAAATCTTATTAGAATTTGCTGGATATTATCAAACACATAAATAGCTAGCAGGCGAGGATACTCTGCGACCTTTTGGGTGACTTTTGAGCTCCAGATTCTTGATGGCAAGTGACCTAGGTGTTCATGGACACCTGCAACTAATGAGTTACAAATTCGTTGCCGTCCTTTTAATTTAAAGAATTAAGAACTTTAGATGTACGCTAACCTCACTCATTCAGATAAAAGTAAGGAAACAATTGTTTGACACCGATGTTTTGTAAGCCGCTTGGTGCGACTCCCGGTGCCATTGCCGTTGGAGGCAACACGTTTGCGCTGATGCATGTTCTTCCGTTATTGTCCTAACTCTCACATTTCATCATATATTACCTGTTAAAGAGCCCCAATTACAAGCGTAATAACCTATAATTAAAAATATAAACTGCATTCTTAGTAAAATAAAACGCAACGTCACGTATAATTTTCTGTGTCAGTGCCGCAGGTAATCTAATTAAAGCCTGAACTTCGTTGCCATGTTATCAAGTAACATCATAGGTGGAATAAGATATTTACGATCACCTAGTGCCTATTTTAAGTTTACGTAAATCTAACATACCACCATAGCTTTCTATAAATGTCGATTTAACCTATGCCATAAATTGGCTTCCGAATCGTGTTATATATTCGTTTATAGATTAATTCAACTGTGTCTTGTATAATAATAATAAAAAAACTCAACATCTAGCTTCATATTGAAATGATATTACTTACTAAGTCAAGATTTGCTTCTGTTGAACAATGAAGTTGTATGTTTCTGTTTTTTGAGCAAATAGAGCTTCATTTGTTTGAGTCATTTGAGCTTCAATTAGAAAAAAGGGATTATTTTTACCTTTTATTTTTACGGACTTCTCTCTTTTTTATGGAATGGACATGGACACCCGCAACACCAGAGGCGTCACAAGTGCGTTGCCGGCCTTTTGGTGATGGGGAAGGCGGTGGGTATGGGCCTCAGGTATCCTCACTCACTCGGTGAAACACAGCGCGAGCGCTGTTTCACACCGGTTTTCTGTGAGGCCATGGTATTACTCCAGTCGAGCCGGTCCATTCATACCGAAGCGTGGCTCTCTGCTGAAATGACTTTAGCAGTGCTAAACTTTATGTCCGCAATGATTGGCTTCTTCGATGAAACAAATCATTGTAGCTATACAGACACTTTTTAGGTAATAATCTTAATATTTTACGGTATAAGTTTATGAAATGCAACTATATTATTTTGTGCATTCAACAGACAAACGTAAATGATTATATACTCTCTATGCTTTAGTATTTATCCAGTTTTCATGGATCGTTCGTTTTAGACATGAGTTAAAATCGATAAAATCTTATATTTGACGTACTCGTTGATTCTGACGCCTACCCGAATTGCCTTAAGAGTATACATTCAATAAAAAGTTGTGCCATTTCCTAATCATGTTATCATGGTCACCCTACTTAACCGTTTGCGCATGAGTGGCTTTCACGGCCACCTTTCTCAGTTTCTCATGTGTTTTCCACGCTACCAATAAAATCTATTCCTGTTGTTTGTCGGATGATGTGAAAATAGTTTTAATATGTAAGATGGATGTGAAGAGTGACCTATATTTAAAATCCATGGGTCGTAATAAAAAGCTCATTCATATTCCTAAAATAAGAATAATTTAACTCGCAAATTGATTATTACGATACCACTACCGTATCTCACCACCAAAGCATAGATTTTTAAGATTTGTAACTCGTTATCCCCGTCTCATTGTATCTACCTTCTTAGCCGTTCTCCACCATTTGGTACACCTAAATGGTTGAGAACGGCTGATCAGTATCTTTCATAATGCGCCATTTAACTCAGTCAGTCAACACTCGCACAATCAATCGCTTTATAATCTTTCTCTAGGTCTATTTTCACTTTTGAGCGTGGACCTAGCTATAATTTATTATTTTACTTTCATTTTTGATGACATATTAACCAGTTGCACAACAAAATTGAAGCGAAATAGATAAAACCAACCTTTGAACCGAGTTGGTTTTTCTAGCCGTTTCTAGTATTTTTACAAGCTTTTTATTAACTTGCAATGTATGTATGTATGCTAGTATGTTTGGGTGGAATCTTGCAACTCAATTTTGAACCTTCAACCGAAATCGGTTGATATCTTCAACCAATTTTGATGAAATTTTGCAAGCATTTGTATAGAGCGTGACAATACAAAATTATAATGACATGGAGCTGATCTGATGCTGGAGTTGGAAGGTGGCCATAGGAACTCTGTAAAGAAACGTCGTAACATCATCGAGTTTGGACTCATTTGATTCGTCTCGAGGCATTCCAGTAAAAGCTTTTTAATTAAATTTATTATATTAATAACAACTCACTTTTTTTAAAGGCACGGAAGCATTTCATTTTAATAATAACTTTCCTCAATTAATGGGCTATATGGGCTATCCAATTCACATATATATTTATATGAAAATCAAAAAAAATATGTAAAAACCGTGAATTTTTTTTAGTTTGGAAGGTACAGAGAAAGTTACGCAGGTAAGCAAATATTTAATGTTTATATGTAGCGGTCTTTACAACGACAGGTCAGGTTAGGGCGAGGAAGTTGCGGCTTGCGATATCCCTTACCGTAGAGAAACGCATACCGAATAATTAAATGTGGAAAAGGTTTCAGATTACTAACCCAGACCGTGGTAGTGCATTCCCGTCTGAGTTGAGGGAACTCCACGGTCTTGAATCGTAAAGTATCAGAGTGTGGAGTCGCATTTATCATCAATTGGTCATTTATATACAATACTAGCTTTTACCCGCAGCTCCAACCACGTGTATGTCGGTTTTCAGGGTAAATGGTAGCCTATGGCCTTTCTCAAGTATATCCATGCCGATTTCATTGAAATCGGTGTAGCCGCTTAGTCGTGAATGCGTAACAGGCGGACATAGTTGTAATATTAGTTTGATCGAATTTGTGATACTTTTGAATTTAAAATATTAATATGGATACTACTTTATAACATCTACTGTCATAACATGTAGTCGTAGTCTAGTACTAGTAGTCTTAAATATAAACCCAGATTTCAGCGTTTCATTTGTGTTAATGCCTATGTCGATCAATATAACATCACTGATGTCATACGATGTTTTGTAACCTTGATAGATCCTCGGTCCGCTTTAAAATCTGCCCTCCTATCCAAATGACATTCTTCAAACGTAAACGATAAGTAATACAAAACTAACATATATGGCCAATGATATTATATATTTTAAAATATAATTGCGTATGGCAATGTCTTAGCCAATCAGCGAATAATAATACAAGAAAATAAAGGCGTTACCGATTTTAGAGAATTTTCGTGAAACACCTGCCTCTTGGCAAAGGGGGCTGGAAATACGTCTCCTATTATTAATAAGATTGTTTTGGTAAAATAGATCAAACATTCAGACAGGTCGTGTCCGAAACCGTGTTTCAGAAGTCACGTAAAGTAGTCGGTCCCGATTGTTATCATAGCATATCAGTCGTGAAGCTTAGTTGGAGGTCTTTGGGCGGCTTAAAAACATATAACGGCAAGATTACGTATTATCTTATATTGTCTTGCCAATCCCCAACCCGCCCTCGGCCAGCTCGCAGGGACGTACATAAGAGACCTGAGCCCAGCAGTGGGACATTATGGGTTGTTGATGAAATCAGGGATGATATCAGTCTCGGCCCTTCGATGTCACTTGGTAGTCATTGAAGTGTGAAGGAGTAACCACTCATATCCTATCATGCGGTCCATAATTATAATAGATGTTCCATAATTCTGGTTTTTGTATTTATAATATAATGAAACCAATTAATTATGAAATGTTAACTATAACAAGGTCACACAAATCAAAACAGTATCGCCGGTATTCAGGGTACGCGCCTTTTTATGCAAAATTTACCGCCATTATTTAGGGTTTACGCCTTTTTGTTGAAATGATGGTATGTATTTAGGGTTGGCGTATGTTTTTTGAAGTAATGATTAGGTATTGTAAATTTTCGCCATACAATTAACAGAAAAATTAGAGAATCTATTTTTAGCAATGAAAATACAGTAATTTTTATTACAATCACATTATTGTTGCTAGAGTTTGCATTTCTTTATTAACCAGTCATTGCATGACTTTTATAAGTGAGCAGGACGACAAAATATACACCTACTGACCTCACGAGTTCTATGCAGCCGTTTGAAAACTTTGTACTAAAACAGTTTGAACGTATTAATAGTACGTACATAACCTAATACGAGTGGCAACCCTAACATTATTAGACTTAGCAGTCTTTGAGGTCGAATGAGAAATTCACACTAAGTGGGTGGACAATCAATGAATTGCAATGTTTACTCAGTTCAATAGAGCAATAAATGTAAGGTTTAGTGATTACTCCAGAAGTGAGGTGTATTGTGCAGTTACGTAATTTTTACAACCTCTATAGTGCGGTGGTAGCGCTTGACTGCTATGGGTTCGATTCCTACTCATTACAAGTACTTGTATAGTACATTCGCTTAGATACGGTCACCTTCATCGCGCCGCCGTCGCACAAAATCAAAAGACCCGCCTGCGGCGTACACCCACAAGCAAGTATGATTTGTCAGTTTACGCTGTTGTATGAATTAATATAATAATATTCGTATTTCACAACAATAACCACAATTGCGTGCGGGTGCAACGACACTATCTACACGAAAAGACTATACATGTAGTTTATGTATTAGGTGGTAGTGGTAGCATATGCGACTACTGTGCTTGAGGTCTCGGGTCGATTCCCGGGTCAGAACAAGCTAACGAACAAATAAAGGATGGTACACACCAGATTTGTCACTCGAGTCCTTCGTAATTTCAATAACCAATTCTTATGCAAAATACATATAACGTAGATATTATAATTCATCATTCTTTTCAAATCAATTGACACTCCCTTTAAGCAAAATCGATTGTTATTTAAATCGAATCGGCAACATATTTGGTTGCCACTAATCGACTATTTATCAAAAAGAATCTATTTGAATAAGCAATTAATAGTTATTGAAAGTTAGTCGGTTGTGGCCCCCTCTCTGTAAAATATCTTTAACTAAATACTTAGGTACACAATATATTAACCATATTAAAATAATGAAGAATCAACAAAAAAGTATATTTTCCTCATAAATGAATAGAAACACTGTTCTATCGGTTTTGTGGTATAACAAAGGGAGCATTGTGTATATTTAACACTATTTCTAAATCAAACAAAATGTACTACCAACAAATGGTTTGAAATACTCCGATTTTGTTAAAAGAGGTTATGTATTTAGAAATCGAAGCGCTAAAAGGCGATAATTAGCCTGTTTATTGTATGCTCAAACAGTCCTTAGTTCACGATCATGTTGTTGGTAATGTACTTGAAAGTTTAACAGGAAATATTAGTGTGCGGTATGAACACCATTTTCCAATGCTCGTGGCAGTCCATTGTCTGTTCCAACCAATTACGGATAAGTTACTCAATAGGTATGTCTCCCTTCTATCAGACAGAACTGTTAAACTAAATCATAATGAGTTTTATTGTCACATTACCAAAGATCACTGGAAGGAATGTTATCAAACCAACTATGGCCCCATTCCTATACTCCTTTGATGACTCCTAAAACTAGGGGAGTTGGTTTTCTCTTAGCTTCACTTATTGAAACTAGAAAAAAAAACTTCGTTTAAAAAAACCGACTTCAAAAACTGAAAAGCATAAAATAACTTAATTTGTATGTGCTACCTATTCATAGGTTTGAAGACGGTGTCAAGCCAAAATGTAATAGTAGGTACCACACTCGCTATATTTCGAGACGAACGTCAACGACGTCACCGACGCTTCGGTTGTTTTGTCCTACGCGAAGAGCAGCTATCCCGCTCAAGGTCACGCGCGGCGAGTCCTACTTTTACATTTTGGCTCGGCACCGACTTCAAACCTATGAATAGGTAGCACATACAAATTAAGTTATTTTATACTTTACAGTTTTTGAAGTCGGTTTTTTTGAACGAAGTTTTTTTTTCGCTTTTTAGTCTTTCTCAAGTCTCTCATCATCATTTCACCTAAATAACTTGAAAGAATACGACTAAAGGTAACATACAACATACTGTATAGAATAATAAATAAATATTTCGGACATGATGTTTACAGAATATGAAAGCATGCAGACAATTGCCTTAACTTTATTGCAGGCGCTCACGTAAATTTGAGGGTTTCCTTCAATTTCCTTGGGATCCCATCATCAGATCCTGATATGGTGGCCATGGGACCACATGGGGAGCATACCCTTTCGAATAATTTTCAAAATCGGTCCACAATTGACGGAGTAATCAATGTACATACATAAAAAAATAAACAAAAAAAAAATAAAAAAAAAACCGATGAAATTGAGAACCTCCTCCTTTTGGAAGTCGGTTAAAAAAATGCTTAACGCCAGATTTTTGTGTGGTCATCATCCCGTTCTAGTCGGCTCTTTTGTCCATTAGCATGGCCTTCGCAACGTCAAACTGTATGAGTTAAAGATATTCCATTCCACATCTATCACAATAACTTGATCTATTCTTATTAAATACTAGAAATGTGTAACCTACTTTATAAATTCCATGCTCTCTACACTTCCGTATTATGTGAATATATCTATCCATATAAGCAATATTCTGGGACTGGGACCGAATTACATTCGGAAAAAAACTTGCAAGGCCATAGGTGTTAATTTATATAATCTATCTACTGAATAAATGATATCTCCTAACATTAAACCGTTCGCGTTTCCAATAGCTCGCCGTCTTAGAGCGGGTACATATTGGGCGCCCGGCGCTGTTTTGAGCGCGAGTTGATAGCGTACACACACCGCGCTCAGTACGGCGTTTTCATAAATAAATCAGTATCAAAATGTTCGATCTCCATATTCAACGCTGGCGCTGGTCTACTCTACATGAAAGCGCGGGATCAAATGTACAACACGATATGGTGGCTCATGTATCTCGAAGCGCGGACGCCCGAGCAACGCGCGTTCGTACGAAAACATGTGAACGCGCGTTTGCATGTGTACACTTCAATAAGAACTTTTAGATCTCAAAACGCGCGTTAGGAAATCGCGCGTTTCAAAGCGCCCAATGTGTACCCGCTCTTAATGTTTTCACACTTCAAAACCGAAACGACGGCTTTGTGTGAAGGCAAAGTTAATCCGTGCTTTGCAAATTGCACTTTGGTGCAAAATTAACGATGATTAAATTACTGGTTATTGTGTATAATGAGTGTGAGTATTGATGCAGGGATCGACTTGAAACAATGCAATTCCTATCTACAATTACATTACATTTGCATTTGTACAGTATTAGTAGGATTTATCACACGAGGACGGGTATTTCTGGCGATGACTCATGTGGTATGATTATAGTACGCCATGGTCAGCCGAGATAACTGTAGGGTTGCCCCCTGTTTAATGTTAAATACTTTCGTTCAAAAATTTCTCCTTGGATCTGAAATGTAGTGCATTAGATTGACAACATATTAAGGGGGAAGCCTATTAGATTTAAAAGAACAGTGTTTTTTATAAACATATTATTTTGAAATACAATTTTTCATCTAATATTTTTTTTCTAAGTAACATCGATTTATTCATTTTAAAGTAATTATATTGCATCATTACATTTAAAATACCTGAATAAAATCCTGTTTAATCCTGAATCACACAGTGTCACGCATGGATGTAGTTCCTTTTTATTCTAAATCGCTATAGCGTCATTGAAATATGGATTTTTTTTTAGTAAAAATGTTTCTAGACTATACTTATCTGATTGAATTGTTACATGTTCCTACAATCATTCAGACCTTTACCAAAAATATAGCTCATTATTTTTACACAATCCTGTAGAAATTAACATTTGTTGCTTTAGTTTTACCCAAATATTTTTTTTTATTGTTTTATAGTTCAACTAGCGACCCGGCCCAGTTCGTACGGAAGTTCTTGAAATTCTCGGATTTCCTTTACTATAATATGCATGTGTTACACATACAAAAACCTTCCTCTTGAATTACTCTATCTTTTACTGAAAACTGCATCCAATTACATTGAATAGTTTTAAAGATTTAAGCGAATAGACAGGGGAATCCACTTCATTTTATACTATGTAAAGATTCGTAAACGCAGTAACTTCATCAGTGAAATCAGAAACGAATATATATGTTTTTTTTTATTTAGTGTATAGTTTAGCATTGTATAGTTGTAGTACTACCACTATATAGTTCAACCCGATTTTAATGGGTTGAACCCCCATATTTCACAAAATCTCTCTTCTACCTAGCCTTTATTATTCCCAAGAATATTTGGGGTCGGCTACTAGTTCAACCGGTTTTGCCTGAATATCAGTTTTTCCATGGAGCGACTGACATCGGACCTCCGCAACCCTGAAGGTGAACTGAATTCGAAGGTTGAACTAATTGTCAGTATATTTGAGGGCACTGACTCCCAATAACGACTGCCGTAGATGTTCATGTCAACCGGGACCGACAGCTTAACTTGCAATCCGGGCGGAAAATACCGCCATCTTCCATACTCCGGGCTGCTTTTAAGAATTTCTTGTAAGAAAAACCCAACACCAGTCCGACCCGAGAATCGAACCCGAGACCACTTGATCGGCAGTCGCTTACGATAACCACTAGACCAATGAGGCAGTTCAAAGAATGTGAATTTTTTAACATCACTATAAAGAGAAAGGACAACTTGAAACAAACTCTATGCCAACCAGTCTGGCCAGCGTGGTATAGAACTATATAACTGCCTCGTTGGTCTCGCGGTTGGCGTGTGCGACTGCTGATCATAAGGTCTCGGGTTCGATTCCCGGGTCGGATCAAATATTTGTACGATCTACAAATATTTGTTTCGGAGTTTGGGTGTTTTCTATGTATAATATGTATGTATTTACAAAAAAAAAGTGTATAATGTATCAGTTGTCTAGTACCCATAACACAAGCTCTCCTTAGCTTGGGACTAGATGGCGTTGTGTGTTAGATGTCCGAAATATTTATTTATATTTATAAAAGGCTCAAAACCTCCTTTCTAAACCTATTGATATGATGAATAATTAACATTACATTTACAATTTTTGTCATATACTCTCTTAATAGAATTGTATTAAACAATAGTGAAGACGCAATTCTATATTAAAGTCAAAAATAAGATGCAGTCAGTCAGTCATAAGGACGCGTTGTTATCTTGTATTTCTGTACGTGAGTCACACATGATGTGCCATGTGGCTAGGGTTGTCTCGTGCAAAGATACTTTTAAAACTGTTTGTTAATTCTTTCCAAGGATTGACGATTATTGATTTGGGAATTCCTTATTAGTGCTTCGCCTAGCGATGTAGTAGAAAATTAAAAAGCAGCATCAGCGTCGGTTACCAGCACCTTACTCATTCGAGATAAAAAGGTGTTACTGTGCTACTTAAAGTTATTTCGATTGATTAAATCGCATCTATAGATAAGAATATTTCAAATTAAATAATAGTAGTTCCTAAATGCCAATAACTCTCACAGTTTTTCAAACTGTTCTACAAAGTAAATTGAAGTTTAATGCAGAAAAAGTTAAAAACCTAGAGGTGTAAAGTGTAAAAGATGAAATTTGTATTAAATTTCAAAACAGATTTCATTTAAATACTTCTCCAACTTTATATTTTATTCTGTAAATCTTTGCTTGCTAATATTGAAGGAAATTTAAAATTATTTCAAAAATATTTATATTCTGTAACCTCACTCGAGTTTCAATATTGTACAAAGGAGTGTTTTAATATTGTACAAAGTTGTATGGAAGTAGGAGTATATTAATGAAAATCTCTCTCACCTCTGTCATTCTTTTGTACAAGATCTATTATGCACATACCTTTGCTGTACGCAGTATTTTAATAAGCAGGACTACTGCAGCAACTAAATTGAAACCCCGCTTAGTCTTCTATGAGAATATTATAAAAGTTTGTTAAAAAAAGTTGTTGAAACGAACCTTACATTTGAACGTCTGAAGTAAAATGAAGTACCTATGTTTACAGTTTACATGAATTAGTTGGTCATTTATTTACTGTACTGTACTGTATTCCAGTTAAGTAGTGTTTATTAAACAGGATAAAATTTCAATAAGTATTTTACATATCTATGCTATGTTAGTAACTCGATTCAAGTTAATGGTTGCCGCACTATTTGAAAAATCAATAAACTTGTTAGACCGTTGGGTTGTAACAAAGTAGTACCAGATAACTTTTAGAAAAACGAGACTTATTACGACGAGTTACATTCCATTCCAAAATCAAAGCAAAAAAAAATCTGTAAACATCGAATTCCAAGATTGACGAATTATCTACATAGAAGTGTTCTTCGATTCCTTTGTGAATGTGCCGAGCGCAATGCAGACATTTGTTCGATTATACTCTTACTATTTGGTATATTATAGAGAGAAGAAAATGAAATATTAGGTATTCAGGAATCGGCTTTAGAATATAGGTAGGTAAATATTTATTTTGTGAGAATGATGATCCTTAATGATCATCAGTACTAAAATACTCGCGCCAATGGCACGATCAACCGTCAAATAATATGTAGATTTATAATATTTCGCGCATTGTTAAAAATCTGCGAATATTATCAAACCGTATTTAAAGTTGGCTTTTTTCAAACAATGTTTACAAAGAAACGTGTATTTGACAAAATTAATTTATCGTCATCTAATGCAAGTTTCTTGTAACAATTTATTGTTTAATTTTTCATAATTGTTGTCACGTAATTTTGACGTTTGTGGTCTTTAACAAAGGGAAAAGACATCCCATTGTAAAAATCTCTTTATGCCGTTGTCAGTCTGTCTATTCATGTATAGAAAAGTATTTTTATTTAGAACGGCAGAGATAGATTTGTCGATTACCTAAATGAACATGTTACTTACACTTATCCGCATTTTTTTAAACATGTAAATGTGTCCCTCGTTCCAAGTGTGAATCTTCTTTTGTCAAGTCAAATACGACTTTCATACCTATGAAACAAGGTTCAATTTTAAAACTAAGTAGATGTTTTTACTCACCATCAATAGATCTTTTAGAATCTAACTATTTCAGAAACGTATTTTTTTATGTTTCAAACTATCTGTCAGGCATCGTGATCATCATCGTGTCAGTA
Organism: Diaphora mendica; assembly: GCA_949125395.1. NCBI lineage: Eukaryota > Metazoa > Arthropoda > Insecta > Lepidoptera > Erebidae > Diaphora > Diaphora mendica. The sequence goes on along the minus strand of OX421312.1, from coordinate 5,394,777 downwards.
ACAAACAGACGTTGAAAATATCCGTCACCAAAATCGTCAGTCAATCTGATGTCCACTTAACACTAATCGTCACCCACTTACGGACCGACAAGGTCGTTACTGCATTCGTGACTCATGCTGACTTTTATTTCATGAATGACAGCTGTGTTCTATTACAGAGACCGCATTTTTTTAATATACTTTGTATCCATTATCTTTTTTTACAAGAATTAGTGTAGGAGGTTGTTGGTCACGGAGAACCACAAAAAAAATACTGGAGTTCTTAGTGATATATTATCTTGGAAGTTGTTGATACTTTTTTTTGGCGTTTTATTATTATCTTAAACACTCTTTACTGTCGTGTGTATTTGAATGACTTCTTTTGTTAAACATTACGTAAATATTTTTTAGGTCAGATGAGAAAACTCGTAAAAGGTTTTATTATGTCTAGTTGATTGGTTTTGTCAGTAGTGGTCCTGGTAAGTCAGAGGTCGCGGGTTTAAAGGACAAATAGTTACGTGATAAGCACGACCGTGTCTTCTTTGTCCGATTGTAATTATTATATAACGTGTATGTATTTAGAAATATGTATATAAGTATGTTTATAAGCTGGTTATGAAACAAGGCAGAGTGTGAACTAGGCTCTGGCTAGATTGGAGTCAGACGGTCGTGTGTCAGAGATTATTTTTGTTTTCGAAACTAAACAATCTTTTCAAATAATTTCGGTCTGGACTAATAACAGACTGTTGAAATAGGAAATATGATAATTTAAAAAGTACGAGGTAGTCGCTTATGCATTTTTTTTCAAAATCTTTATTACAATATATAACTACGAATTAATAAAGGATTTTGTAGGTCACAAATTTTCACTCTAACTTGAAATTCTATGATTACTATTGAATATAATTTCAAAATGATTGATTTATCAATTTCTCTGATATTTTACTGTCGAATTAAAATGTAAACCCTGCAAACATTGCCCTGGTTGGTTAACTTTTAATTATGTTGGTTGTTAATTTTATTTCACGCGAAATAAAATTAACAACCAAATTAAAATTAAATTAAAATTAGAAATTAAATAACAAACAACTTACACGACAAGCTAAAATTCAAAATTTAGTAATTAGAGTAATCATATGCAGACATTCTGTTATTCTTCCCCACTTCCACCCCCATAACTGTTAAACGACTCAACCGATTTTCATGAAACATGTCTAAGAACACTCGCACGTAACTCACCTTTCATACAAAAAAATACTAAATTGAAATTGTTCGCGAGCTACGGTGCTACAGACAGACACGTCAAACTTATAACACCCCTCTTTTTGCGTCGGGGGTTAAAATAGCAGTTGGTGCTTCTAACTCTAATTGCAGCAAACCAGTCAGACATATGTCTGGACAGTTGAGCCAAAATTACAGGCATTGGACACCCCAAAATAATTCATTGTTGCTCAAAAGTGTATAGTATTATACGAATGTAGATTCTATGTGGATTTTTAAAATTGATTTTCTTTGTGATGTTACTTGTGCCGATATTCCGTAATAACAATAACATCGATTTTCATTGCTAGGATTAAGCCGTTATTTTTATACCACATCATTATCGGCAATAGCCTTTAACAGTCCACAGCTGGACATAGGCCTCTCCCTAAAAAGAGGTTTTGGTCTTAGTAGACTCCTTTCTTCTACACCAAGCTGGCCAGACGGGTTGGTATAGGGTTTGTTTACCTAATGTTTTTCTTCTCTTTGCTGCGTTGTCCTACATAATTGTTTATAGTTTAGTAGGCAAACTAGCAGACGTATCGCTTTATGGTAAGCGTTGCCGGTCTTTGGGGGATGGGGGGAGATGTTGGGGTATGGCCCTCCGGTATCCTCACTCAATCGGTGAAACACATCGCAAGCGCTGTTTCACACCGGTTTTCTGTGAGGCCGTGGTATTACTCCGGTCGGCCCATGCATGCCGAAGCGTCCCACGCCGTTGCAGTACGCGTGCTTAATCGCCTCTTACGACACCTATTGGCTCTCAGTATTCTTACCACATGGAACATTTTTATTTTTATAATCATATCATGAATTTACGAGCCAACAGAAAATCATTCAAATAATGATGATAAAACCTTCTCCAGTTCACACTGAAATGATTAAAATTGCTCTAACAGAGACATCGAATAGAAACCAGATGGTATACACAAAGCGTTTATTTACATAAAACTGTGAAATTGTAAAGTTGTAGAAAAAATATGGCGTTTATCTATAGATATTCTTTGATAATAAAATTCGGTTTTAATTCAGGAAATATTTGTTTGACATCCAACTTCTTTAGTAAGATAGCATTTTTAGCTTTTGACATTTTAAATTTTATTTATGAGTACCTGATTCTTTGCCTTCGAGTGTATTCCAATAATATGCGTTCCAATTAACTGTTTCATCAATCAGAAGCACTGGAATGCAATTTTGTGGCAAAGTCGTAAACTTAACAATTAAGGTATTGTAATTGTATAGTACGGCATTATTTATTTTTATTTGCGTTTGTTATTCTCCTACAAGTCATAATTAAATTACTATAAAACGTTATGATACTACCAGTACCATATTGTGTGACTCATGGTTGAATGTGCTTCATGTACATATATCTTGATTTGATTAAAGACGCAAGTTTTTATCTTATTCTGTACTGAAAAGACGAATTAACATAATATTTTAAATCACCGCATCCATGTCCACCGCTGAAGTACACATATGTATTTACATTCTAGAAATCTTTTACATTTTTATTTTTAGAAACGTAATAATATTTGGTCTATTTCCAGTAATATAAACGTTCCTCCAAACTTGACATAAACCCCATATTAACCCGTTTGAGAGTGGTACTCTGGCCAAACAGGTTGATATGGGGTTAAAAGGTCAAAAACTACGTATAGCCCTAAGAGGCCTACGTCCAGAAGTGGGCTATTAAAGACTGTTGAGGAAACGTTCCTCCACATAGTAACTTATGTTCCAAAAAATATTTTTTTAAATCGGTAATCAGTGAACACCAAGCAAATTGAGAACCTCCTCCTTTTGGAAGTCGGTTAAAAAGGCTAACAGCACTGACACGTTGAATAGTAATGTCAGAAAAGACCAGCCTACTGGTCACGAGAAGTATCAATAGAATGAGGAACTGATCGTACTCGAAGTTCATGACCCTAGTTACTCGATCTCAAACCATTTATTAATGTAAAAGAGGTTTTATTGTCACTTCAAAGGTTTGACATTTGAATCTTATCTTTTCCACACTAATGAAGTTTGTGAGTGTGTATGTTTGTTACTTCCTCACGCGCAAACGGTTGGACCAATTTGGATGAAACTTTACTGTAATATAGCTTATACAGCAAAATAACATATAGGCTACTATTTGCCGCAATAACCGACATACATGCAAGCGGAACCGCGGGCAACAGCTAGTAAAAAGTAAACCGCTTGCATACAACTGTTGGTGTTGATACAACTGACAATTAGAGTTGTAGCTTAGACCGTTTCTGAGGAAAGATGTGAACATCTTAGCATGCTTTTAAATGTGCAGATTTGCTCTTCATACGGTGACACTAATAAATATCATAACAAATCTGTAGTAGATACCGCATTCAAACTTTAGAATTGCTTTCAAATGCCTTTGTCCGCCCCGGCTCTATAAAATAATAATTTGTGAACAGAAAATTGAAAATGCCGGCAGTTATAGTTGAAATTTGCTTGTGTTAAATCATTTCACGTCAAAACTTTATTTCATTTTAGTAAAGAACTATTAATTTGAAAACTGTTATTGCGAGGTTCAAAATTCATTTTTAGCAGAAACATAATCAACGTAACTTTATTAGCTTGTAAGTTGTGCTTTCATATTTGCAATTTTCGGCTATCGATATCTGCTTCAAAATTGAGTTGCAAGATTCCACCCGAACATGCAAGCATACATACATACATTGCAAGTTGATAAAAAGCTTGTAAAAATTGTTGCCCTTTAAAATTTGTATATAAAGTGTTCGCTATAGTGTATGTCTATCTTTTAAGGTTGGCTCACTATAACCTTTTAATGATAAATAAACACATTTACACTATAGATAGATACAACATTATGCTATGGGCAATAGGATACGCAGACGAGGTTGCGCGGATCGGCTAGTCTATACTTCTATACTATTAATTATTAGCTGATCCCGCAAACGTTTTGCCATAAAAAATCGGGATATGAAAAATAGATGTTGGTCGATTCTCAGACCTACCCGATATGCACACCAAATTTCATAAAAATCGGTCGAGCTGTTTCAGAGGAGTATGGTAACTAACATTGTGACACGAGAATTTTATATTTATTATTAAGATATAAAGAGGTAAAATTTGTGCGTTTGTGAGTTTGTGACGTTGTATGGGGTAATCTCTGGATGTACTAAACCGATTTTGAAAATTCTTTCACCAATAAAAGGCTACGTTATTTGTGAGTAACGTAGGATATATAATAACCCGAAAAGTGGAAAGCCTAATTCGCGGTAGCCGGATTTGCAAAGTAAGTCGGAGAAAAAAAATGTTTACCGCCTAACGAAGTGGGCACGGGTCAGCTAGTAATATTATAAATTCAAAAGTAACTGTCTGTCCGTCAGTCTGTATTCTGTCCGTCAGTCTGTATTCTGTCCGTCAGTCTGTATTGCTGTCGCGGCTAAACCTCTGCTCTGATTTCAATGAAGTATTCTATTTTTTATTCATAACAATAGTCCATTAAGTGTTTTTAACTTAATCCGTTCGACTTTACAAGGCAGCTACTCTTATCAAAATGATTTACACATATTACAATTTGTTCACACAACGGATTTATTTTACTACTAGATGACCCGGCGAACTTCGTACCGCCATATTTACATATCTGTCTCAGCTTCCCACAGGCAGTGTACAGTCGTGGACAAATAAAAGACCTTTCCCGTTATGTTTTTTTTTCTTTCTAGTAAAAAAAGAATGAATGAAATCGGACTATGTGTGAATTACAACTAAGTACATACACACATCAAAAGTGTCTAGGGATCAAGCATTTTTATGCGGATTTCTTGAGATTGAGATGTGGCTTTGGCCCTGGCCTGCTCAGTCGCCAGACTTGAATCCGATTGAGCATGCATGGGATATGCTACAGAGAAGAGCTCTGCCGAATATGGAGGGTATCCAGTCGCAAGAAGACCTTTTTTTGTTGTTGCAACGAACATGGGCGGCCATTCCACAGCGTGATTTGGATGAACTCATTTTGAGTATGCCAAACCGATTCTTGTGTTGTTAGTGTTCGCGGTAGAAACACGGATTATTAATTGTTTAAGTTACCTAATAAAATTTTAAAGAAAACTGTTATTTCAGTCTTTTTTTCGAACTTTAATGTTAGTGGTTCAAATGTCAAAAATCCCTTTTTTAGGAAAATGGCAAATTTCTTTATTAATGCAAAGGTGACTTGGTTTATCGTTACTGTGACAAACGAAAACACTTTATTTGATGAATCCTTAAAGAAAATTTTAATTAATATCAATCAGGAGAAAAGTTATTGCAAAAATATATGTTGATCCCTAGACACATATGTTGATCCCTAGACACTTTTGATGTGATTATTTTGAGTTTCATCCCCTCTCTCTCGTGCTGAATTTCGGGATAAAAAGTATCCTATGTCCTACCTCGTAGTATGAACTCAAATCATGCCAAGTTTCATTTGAATCCATTCAGTAGTTTCGGCGTGATGCACGGCCAAGATACAGACAAGACAGAAATGAAAAAAATTACAGTTTTGGCTTCAGTATAGATTATAGAGAGCATTCCAAAAATTTTTTTTGAATATCGTTAATGTACAGAATTGGACCTGTTACATTTTTATTATAAGTATAGATGTCATTACTAACTTGACCTATATCAAGTCAATAGGACTTGACTCTCACGTCTGTGGGTGATGATAGTCACTTACCATCAGGTGACGCACTTTTTAGTTTGCCATGTTTCGTAAAAAAATGTAGGCCACCGATCTCATGTTCAGGGTCCAAGACACTGTTGGGTTCAAAAGACAGGAACCTCCATACTGTAAGGCCTGTGTCGAGAAGAATTGTATTTTGCAATAGACCCTTAAATCTACCATTTTCCTTAAGCTAACACAATTCTGGAGTAGAAAGACTATCGAATATAACTCTGACCACTTATTCTTTCACGAGAAATTGGCAATATTGACAATCATCACGGCGCTCTAATCGTTTTATCGCAACAAGATCAGCCCCCCTAGCCAAGTTGCAAGCGTTCTTCTTTCTGCAATCGATACCGCCTAAATTCTCGTGTGTCATTGGCTAATACTTTGTAAAAGATTACTTTGTCTAAGATTAGCCAATGACACACGAGAATTTAGGCGTTAATGATTGCAGAAAGAAGAACGCTTGCAACTTGGCTAGGGGGGCTGATCTTGTTGGGGCAGGCTTATTGGCAATGCCAAGTCTGCGGCGTGGGGATCCCCGTGCACTGATGCCAAAGGCGAGGCACTGGAGGAGTGGGCCGTCACGACCGGCTTGACCGTCCTGAATCGGGGCTCGGTGTACACGTGCGTGCGGCAGCGGGGCGGTTCCATAGTGGACGTCTCGTTCGCAAGTCCCGCTGTCGCGGGCCGTGTCCGCGACTGGCGTGTCGCCGTGGGGGTGGAGACGTTGTCGGATCACCGTTACATCCGTTTCAGCGTCTCCGCCCAAACCGCGGGCGGTCGCGGGCCATCGGCCCCGAGGACGGATGGTCCACGCTGGGCGCGTAAGCGCCTCGACAGGGAGCTACTCGAGGAGGCCGCTATTGTGCAGGCCTGGATCCGGGACTCGGCAACGACCGGACCCGTCGACGTAGAAGAGGAGGCGCAGTGGTTTCACGGGGCGATGACGCAAATCAGCGACGCGTCCATGCCCCGGATCCACACACAACCCAGAAGGCGCCAGGTGTACTGGTGGTCCGCCGAGATCGCGCAGTTGCGCGTCTCGTGCGTTCGTGTCAGGCGCCAGTACACCCGATACCGAAGAAGACGTCGTCGGGTCGCGGAGGAAGAAGCCGCGCTGTACGAGGGGTACCGCGCGGCTAAGCAGGCTCTGCAGCTGGCCATCGGCGAGGCGAAGACGCGAGCCAGGGAGGAGATGTTGGAGACTCTAAGCCGGGATCCGTGGGGGCGTCCTTATCGTTCGGTCCGAGGGAAAATCGGACCATGGGCGCCTCCAATTACGGAGAGTCTCCAACCCGAGCTGCTGGAGGAAGTGGTCGCAGCCCTCTTCCCGGCACGAGCGGAGCACACTCCGCCGCCGATGGCTCTGCCCACAGCTGCGGAGTCTGAAGAGGAGGACGCCAACGTCCCAGAGATGACACAGTCAGAGTTGGGGGCGGCCGTGTTGCGGCTCCGGGCGAAGAACACTGCCCCGGGGCCCGATGGCATTCACGGCTGCGTGTTGGCCCTGGCTCTGAAGGAGTTGGAGCCCCAACTGATAGGTCTCTACTCAGCGTGCCTGGAGCAGGGCCAGCTGCCCGCTCAGTGGAAAGCTGGTCGTCTGGTCCTGCTCAGGAAGGCGGGGTGCCCTGCGGACTCGCCATCCGCGTACCGGCCTATAGTGCTGCTGGACGAGGTGGGAAAACTATTCGAGCGGATAGTTGCAGCCCGCCTCGTCCGCCACTTGTGCGAGGAGGGGCCGGACCTGGCCGAGTGCCAGTTCGGGTTTCGGCATGGGCGCTCCACCATTACGGCGATCTCGCGAGTGAGAGACCTGGCGGAGGAAGCGGTGTCCCGGGGCGGGGTGATGTTGGCGGTGTCCTTGGACATCTCCAACGCCTTCAACACTCTGCCCTGGAGTTGTATCCGGGAGGCACTGCGCTACCATCGGGTGCCTCCTTACCTCCGCCGCATCGTTGGGGCTTACCTGACGGAGAGGTGTGTCACCTATCTGGGACGTGATGGCAGACACCAGCGCCTCATGTCGTGCGGTGTTCCACAGGGTTCGGTGTTGGGCCCACTGCTGTGGAACATCGGTTACGACTGGGTGCTGAGGGGCGAGCTCCAACCGGGTGTGGACCTGACGTGTTACGCCGACGACACGCTGGTCACTGCCCGGGGGAGCACACACAGGGAAGCAACGTTGCTAGCGACGGCGGCGGTCTCACAGGTGGTGAGCCGCATACGGCGCCTTGGCCTGGAGGTGGCCCTCAACAAGTCGGAGGCCATAGTTTTTCATGGCCCCCGACGGGCGCCGCCGCCGGGATTGCACATGGTGGTTGGGGGGGCTACCATCGCTGTCGAGTCCACCCTAAAATATCTGGGACTGGTGCTCGACAGCCGGTGGGATTTCGGCCCCCACTTCCGGCGGCTAGCACCCAAGTTGATGGGCGCGGCGGGGGCGCTGTCAACGTTGCTTCCCAACGTGTCGGACCCGAGCGCCGCCTGCAGGCGGTTGTACGAGGGGGTCGTGCGATCGATGGCCCTATATGGGGCCCCGATTTGGGCGGCTGACCTGACGGCCGGCTCAATCACCGTGCTGCGGAAGCCGCAGAGGGTGATGGCCGTCAGAGTCATTAGGGGTTATCGCACGATCTCCTTCGAGGCGGCTTGCGTGCTGGCCGGATCTCCGCCCTGGGACCTGGAGGCGAAAGTCCTCGCGTCACTACATTGGTGGCGTGAGGACGCGCGGGCCCGCGGCGTGGGACCGACGCAGCGAGTTATCGAGCTGCGCCGGTCACAGCTGCGCGAGGTCCTGGTGGCGGAATGGCGGGACAGGCTTTTAAGCCCTTCCGCTGGCCTCGCCACTATCGAGGCCATCCGGCCAGTGCTCGACCTGTGGCTCGGGAGAGGGCACGGCTCCCTCTCGTTCCGTGTGACGCAGGTCCTCTCGGGGCATGGCTGCTTCGGGAGGTTCCTGTGCCACATAGGCAGGGAGCCGGACGCTCGGTGTCACTACTGCGTCGACTGTCGGGAGGACACGGCGCGGCATACGCTGGCAGAGTGTGCTGCTTGGGAGGGGCCGCGCCGTGCCCTCATCTCTGTAGTAGGCAGTGACCTCTCGCTGCCGGCCGTAGTTCGTTCTATGGTCGACGGCGAGGAGTCCTGGGACGCGGTGGTGTCCTTCTGCGAAGCGGTCATCTCGCAGAAGGAGGCTGCGGAAAGGGAAAGGGAGATCCTGACCTCTCTCTCGGTCCGCAGCAGGCGCACCGGGCGTCGGGGGAGGGCCTACGCTGCCCTCCACCGGCCCCCCTAACTGGGTCCAGGGGTGGCGGACTTGGGGATGTCCGTCGCCCCCCAACTGGACCCGAGGTGGCGGCGCGTAGTGTTCCCGCGCGCCCCTCTTGAAGTCGCGAGGGAAACTCTCCCTCGCTGACGAGATGTGGCCCGCAGCGGCGGGCCGGCACCAGTCGGGGATCGCGGTTGTCTCTTATGTTCCCGTGATCCCCGGCGTAGGTGTGAGACGGAACACCGGGGGGTTTTAGTCAGTAGGAGTCTGACAGACCCCTTCGCCCCTTTCCCCAGGGCGGAGGACATCCATGAGGATTTCCCCCCGTCAAAAAAAAAAAAAAAAAGGCTTATTGGCAACAATACAATGTAGCTTGATAAATCTCAAGTACTATACAATGTATATACCAGGTATCTCCAGGTTAACATGATTGTATATTAGACCAATTGGTAATGAATAATACTGGTTGTCTGTGTACAAATTCATCATTGGTAAGATGAAAAGAACCAGAAAAAATATGCGTGATGGATTCACCCACGTTCACCAATGCGGTGGAATGTCAGCCGTACCAACATTCATATGTATAGGTATATACAACTCTGCGCCGGAGCTAACCCAGGCTAACGTGAAGTTTAGAACAGACTGTCATACCCTACTGTGTTTACGTTTATCGTTTCAAGTGTGAACGATTGGAAGTTGAGGAGTTCCCTTGACGGAGCTAATCGAATTCATGGTAAACTTTAGACTAAACTGACATAATAAATTGCATATACATCCTTGTGTCTATAGTCGAATATTATCTGGAACCAATTAAAATCAACCAATAAATAAATTTCCAACTTCAAAAGTTTTCATTCTTCATAAGTTTCAAAGGTTTAACCAAATTAACGAACTTAAGACATTGCAAGTTATTATAAAGCTTTTAAACATTTTCTTTGTATTGTCTCAAATATATCTCAATATTAAATAGCCACTCGAGATTTTAGAGACATCCACTATATTACAGAGGTTGGAACGCCGTCGTTATATCCGTCTTTATTAAAATACATAGAATTGTCTGACACATTGTATTCGAATATGAATGTTGCAAGGTAGCGATGTTATTTCCAAATTCCCAACCCGTCTGATGAAACTTCACAATGGTGGTGTACGTGCAGACGAGTATACTTGTATATACATGTACATATATATAATAAAGTTGTTAAAAAAATGTTGTTAGCTTTATTTATCTCAGTACAAATATGAATTTATAAAACATTCTCATGAAGTTTTGGCGTCAAGCAGCATCTAAATGTATATCGGCTTCTAAACCACATAGGTCACACACGTCAAACATAAGGTTGGCTGTTGATACGAAAAGAAACATGTAGGCTATTAATTTATGGGGAATTTTTGTTTGTACCTCTATTTAAAATTCAAGCAAACTAAATATCCCAACTAAATAACCCACTGCATATCAGATAAATGACTGCTTTAGGAATTAACTACTAGATTACCTAAACATGTTTTATTAAAACACGTACAGTATAAAAGTAATCAAAATCAGTTGGCCTTTTTATCTAATTTACAACGAAAATCTAACTGAAACCACAGATATACAGATTGTTATTGTGTATTAAAAAAAAAATGATTTAAATATTTTGTTGCACACACAGAATTATCAGTTTTACTTTTAGTTGACAGATAGTCATTCAGTAAATCAGTTTAGCTTTTTTTTATTATTATTATTAGATTTTATTTATTTGATGAGCAAATTTAGTGTGCAATTCAGTATTTTTGGTGGTAATTTCGAATATTTCAATACGAAAAACTGGATTTTCAGTTGTAGGATTAAATACTACCCTTAATTTATTAATACTGTCTAATTATAACATTCGATAAAGCTTAAACAATATATTGGGATCTGTTTATTTTTATAAGATTTTACGAAAAAATCTATTAAATGCACGAAAACAACAACGCCAGCATTAAATATGTACTAGAGACGAGAAGCCGTACTTTTTGTGGCCGTAATATTAGCAAACTTTACTATCATAGTATTTAATTAGCACAACAGATTATATAGATTCTATATTCCACTTTGATAATAACCACTAATACTTTAACACTGCTTCAGACGATGTTCGAAGTATAAAGTTCGTTGGATTAAGAATCTGCACGCACACCGGCTCTGCTCCTTAATAACACGGTCTTATCAGCTCTAATTGAAAAGATTATTTTATCTTACAAACAACCCGTTTTTCTCATCATTTATGAAACCCAAGTATGATAATTCCAAAATCTCAACCTTGATATACAGGTTTGCTTAAGCTCCGCAGCTTACTTACTGTCACGGGGTAGTACGAGTAATACAAGCGACCGGTTCTGAGGAGAACACGGAGTTTTCATAGAACAAACAATCTTAAAATTCTTTCAGACTTAAAAGGCGTTTTTTCTTAAAACAAATATTTTAGGTTGATTGAATTTTGTCATATTTTACATTACGTATGTAGCACTTAATCCTTTATAAACGTGAAAGTTTGTAAGTATGGATTTTGTTACTCTTTCACGCAAAAACTACTGAATGGATTTGGATGAAACTTTATAGTAATATAGCTTATACATCAGAATAACACATGGGCTACTCTTTGCCGCGATAACCGACATATACGCGGGCGGAGCCGCGGGCAACAGCTAGTATTCAAATATAACTATATCTTTTGCATTACGTCCACACATATTAGTTTTCTAATAATAATGTTCCCGTGCGACTTAGTTTTATATTTAAGACTTTTCATGTATTAGGTAATAAAAAGGTTCCTAACACACAGTTACATATTAGATTTTTATCTACTATACTGATGGCATGTTTATCATATTAGTTTTTACCAAATAATTATAGTCTTTCTGCCATTTGTTTTTCATATTCTACACAACGATTTTCTTCTTACGAGGAACGCTAAACTAGTTCTTACCTATAGAGGTAAGCACATTGACCCTTTAACTGCCAACTAATATTAATCTTAAATAGATACTTCCTAGAGTGGTACCACGAAATCTATTTTCTTTGTTTATGCATGGCTGAATAGCGATGGAAAATTCACATCTGCGGTTGCGAGCTCGAACCAGACGTATAATACATATTCGTTTTTCGTATGTGGAATGTAACATATAATACCTATACATAGGATTCGATCACAAGCAATATTGCCTTGAATGAAGCTCTCTATAATCTTCGGAATCCCTATTTACATTTCAGTTCAATTCAAAGTGTTAGTTATCTCAACTTTGTTTGTCCCATTCAAAAATTTCGCACTCCCTGTAGTAATAAGTTCAAAATATATTGTGATCTGTCAAAAATAGCTCAAGTTAACTGGTAAATGTAATGAAACAAGCCATTTGAATAGGTCGTTTGACTGCCAGACGATTTCTTATAATTAAACATGTTTTGACGTTATTTAAAAAATGGATGCAGCAAAAAAATACATTTTGCACCTTCTGCGTCAACACCAGGCGGTTGAACAAAACCGCCACGCTCAAATAATCAATATTTTCAAGTTAACATTTTCACTTGTTACTCTAGTGTATATTTCATATAGCCAGTTGGTCTTTCTTAGTGTATTCCAATCACAGGCGATGATCGTATGTGGTACTCAAGGCGAGATCCACAGATCCCGTACCAGCTATCACTACTAACTGTTTTCCTTACCAAAGCTTTTCTACTTCCTTTGTACCGTCTGAAAAATATTACATACATAAGAAGCATTGGCATGTGTCTGGTAGCCTCCTAAAAGAATAATCAATCAAGATTATTTGCTATTAAGATATACATTGTGCTGATACAAAAGAAAATTTTCTTCTCCTTATTTTAGTACTAGCTTTGTCCCATTTGAAAACGCTTACTGAAGGTAGACCTCAAACGAGCAAACCGTCCAAAACTCATAAGCGTAATTCCCAAACAAAATAAGGAAAAGACCAGAATAAGTCAATGTTGACTTGTCACTATAGTTTTATTGTTTTCTGAGAACAAGTACCTAAGACTAGGTACATTATTTACCTTTTTATGGAAGGATATGGAGTTCGATGGCATGATGAAACCGAACATTTTAACGGAAGCAAATAAATTACACGGGTCATGTTCCATCGTCGCGAACAATGCCATGTTGATTTTTATTCGACGTCTGCCGCCAAGGGAAACCTTACCTATTAATCGAAGATTACGGTAAGTTGAAGTCAATACCAAAACAGAATTTTTAGGGTTCCGTACCTTATAAGGAAAAAACGGAACCCTTATAGGATCACTTTGCTGTCCGCCTGTCTGTCTATCAAGACCCTTTTTCCGAGGAACGCGTGGTGGAGGTATCAAGCTGAAATTCATATCAAATACTCAGGTCTACTGTCCCTTAGAGGAGGAGAACAATCAAACTTCTAAGCCAACGCAATCAAAAGATACAGCCATTTGTCCTGCGAATTTTCGACACTCGCAAGGGAATCAAACCTACAGGTTACTTCCCGTGAACTCAGAGTCTTGAAATTTGGTACGAAGCAACGTATTATAGCTCAGATAAAGGAAAAACTGCGAAAAGCATAAATTTTTAGTTACATCATATAATATACCCACAGGTTTGTACGGAACCCTCGGTGCGCAAGTCCGACTCGCACTTAGCCGGTATTTTACACAAAAACATACTTTAATACGTTTATATTTTAGAACAGAGTTACGAAAAGAACGTTTCGTTTTTAGTAAAAAATCTTGTTTTACGGTATTAATAAGAATTAGCTTGTTCGCTATTCGTGAAAAATTACGTATTTTCATAATGATTATGCGTTAAAGTAGACGAGCTGGTGAAGAACGACTTACACCCATCTGGTAACCAGATCATACTTGTTTTTTTTTAAATTGTATTAATTAATGAACACATCTTGTTCAGGAGTTCACTGTATGTAAATAGGTAGACCAATTTTCACGGTACTTAGATAGCTTATCATGAGGTGTAACTTAGGTTTCTTGTTTTTAATAACAGTTCATATTTCTAATTAAACTCATACATTCCGACGAACCAAAGCCGCGGTGAGCACGACTAGGAAATAGTATATTTCATTACAGATTTATGACGTCAAATGTCTTTAATAAAAGTTTATTAATTTAACATTGCTACGTCGAAATGTTCACCACAAATGTTCCGACACAGTTTCTTTCCATGATATAGTGTTAGATCTATAAATATCCAGTACTGAATGCGTTACTGTTTATTGGATGCTCCTAGGGGCCCCGGTTTGACTAACTTTTTATTTATAAACGTACACTCAACGGTTTGCGTATGTACTATTTAGTGGGATAGTATAGCAATCTCTAGCGAGGTCAACGGTTTTATTGATCGTGAAGTTTGTGAGAACTTTTGCGGTCATCAGTTACGGTTTGTATTGAAACTTAGTTTTAGATAACTGTGGTATTCCAGCACAATATATTTGTAAATATTAGCTTTTAAAAGGAAAACGAAACTCCACGAATGATTTTGTTGTTCATTTGTTGCGGGCTTACATACATACCGGCATTAAGTATAGTTGTAATGTTTTTGTTAATTCTCTGAGCTAAAGTAGTTTAGATTATCAACAGAAATATTGCATATCCACATTTTACTTCTTATTTTCCAGAACAGAATAGGTAATATAGTAATTGGGAGAAATGCACTGTAAATGACTTGAGTAATGTGTGCACCCGGTGTTGGAATGACCCGTCAAATGGCAGATAAGAAGTCAGATGTACATTTAGTAGTCGCATATTGACTACTATAATTATGGCTTTAAGTACTACGCTCTTGTATTTATTTAAAAATATACATTTGTTTCACATTCGTAAGGTTCAAATCAGACTACACAAACTGTTCGAACATGCAGAACGAGTGTTGCTTACAAAATGTACAACTAAGCGGATCGTATTTTAATTAAGCCCCAACTTCACCTGTGATGTACGTAGATAGGGCAGGTTCGAGTCAAATTCAATCCTATTCATAACTTACTTTTAGGTAAACTATTAATTGAAAAGGTCGACTAAAAAGTGAAAGCCTTTTTCTGATCGGCAGTTTTTAGATAGTTCTATATAGCGAACTATTAGTTACAAAACAAAACAGATAAAATAAAAATAGTCTAGAGGATACATTGGTAAAATAAAATAAAGGTATGTTTAAAAATCTATATTCAGACTTAAATAGCAAAGAAAAACAAACCAAAGAACATTATTTCAGTTTTAGCGCAGGCATCAAGTAACGTAAATAAGAGCTATACAATGATAGTCCAATTCATTTATAGTTTAATCACAAATTTACACGATCGGATTTCCGTGTGAATTGGTGTTTAAACTTTGTACTCTTAAGACTCATCGAAAGTACCTACACGTCGTAGACAGCAAACATTTTTTTTTTAAAGACAACAATTAGGAATAAACATCCTGTGTCGCGGGGAACTTTACAGACATACATGAAACGGACACAATTAATACCCAGACTCAGAACAACAATTTGTGGATCACACAAAGTGTTGTCCCGTGTAGGATTTAAACCCACAACACTTGGCGAATTGGCAAGCGGCGTGGCGACCGCCTATACCACTAGGCCAACTGTGCAGTTTTTGTTTATTAAAATTGAACGCGGGAATTGTGGGTACGTCGTTAGTATTTGGGTTCGCGTTGATCTGTAGGGATCTTAATTTTTTAATCCATTGCAGAAAAACCCATAAGATTGTGAATTTAATTGAAATTAAAGAAAAATTCCATTTGTATTAATCGATATGGTTTTTCGTCACGGTTTAGTTCTTAGTTCGGTCGCAGTCAAGACGTAGTATTCATGACGGTGACACTTTAAAAGTTTATTAATAATATAATTAATCGCAGCTGTCTACGACTGTTTAAAGATGAAAATGATGATCAAGATGATTAATAATATCATTGAGTTGCTTAAGGTACATATATTTTAGATAGTTGACCTTACATGCGAACTTTACATTAGACAAGAACAGAGAATCCATCCAACGTAGCTTAAGATAAAAAAAGGAATATTGATCTCAATCCAGTTGTCTTAATACACTTGCTTTTCGTTTATAGTAGGTATGTCAAGAAAGCTATGCTTACTTACAAGACAATACAGTTATATGGCACACAACATTTAAAAGAATATACTTTATAGTATCAGACCTGCATTGACACTTCTCCGTTGATGTGTAGAGCCTGGAAACAAAGAAATGGAAATGATAAAATACGGCTTCACTCTAGAAGCTAAGTTTATTGTCAACTAATGCCTAAAAGCATTGCAATATCGAAAAATGTAAATGGCTTTAATAGCTTGTTATTCGCAGTACGGCTTTATTATAAGAAGTCATTAATATTGTTTGCATATCTCCGTAAAGTGCTGTCTACGTGTATAAATAAACTGTATAATAAAACATCATTTTATTCAATAAAACTTCTTACAATAAAACCCCTAAGTCTTATGAATATGATAAATACGATGTAAAAAAAAACATACTTATGTGTCGCTAGTTATAGGTACAATAAGTTAAAATGCTGTTAGCGTTATAACACAAGCTTCCTCAACCAAGGATCAAAGGCAATTTATTCACATCTCAGAATGGGTTTTAGGAAGCAGTCAAACAAGTCTTCAGCCCGCTTTCAGGATTTCTTGTATAACAGAAATGAGCAATAACATGATAAAATTTGGTCTAAATTAGTTAAGGACAGCAAAAAACGGAATAGTTTACGTGACAAATGGCATCTATACGATTATGATAGTAGATGTCTGGTACTGAAGTGATATGGTGAAGCGAGGCGTATAGTTAATGGCACCATTAGCTTTGGGGTATAAGTCTACTGATTATTTAAATACCTTAAATAGATTAGCGTCGTAGTGGTAGCTCCATTGATAAATATCGAGGCTCGGGGTAGTAGACAGCTGGTGGATACAATGCTGGCGTGATAAGTCCTGTGAAATCAAACGCACTTAGACGTGTGCGAGAGGCTTATACCGAGTGAAACCTTTATTGATTTAGTGGACGGTAGCGTAATCCGATCACACGAATCACCTTGATAGCAAAACAGACGGAGAAGGTAAGGATCGATTTACCTCTTTCATAAAGGTTTTGTAATTATGATCTTTAGGTCGGCCTCGGTGGATTGTGTTATTTTTTTTATTTTTCTTGAGGTGAGTAATGGCTAAGCGGACTTACGATCAAATTGTTGCGGGTGAAAACCCCATTCACTGACAGATACTCAGCCCTTATTCTACTAACGTGACTCCAGTCAGTCACTTTGTTATCGGCTGGAAAGGTTAACAAGAATACTAGTCATGTGTCACCAACGTTATTCGTATTCTTTTACCTTAATGTTATTAAGCTTGAAGTTGGCAATGCAAAATAGGCATACAAATTGCTATATTCTCGCTCGTTTAGATCGATAAATCAGTCATTTTAGTGCTTTACAGAGAAAAAAATTATGAATAAAATATGTATGATCCTCATTATCATTTGATCTTTTATGCCCGTATACCGTACAACACGTTTATTTACATTATATTACGTGAAACTCTTGCTCGATAAAATAAGATGAAAATATTTATATTGGTAGCGAAGAAAATGTTGAAAGAAAATACAATGTTCATTGGATGCAGCATGTCGCGTCGCGGGCGCCCCGCCGTCTAGTAGGTACCTAAAGAAAATTAAATCTATATATATAAAAGCGAAATACCACTCACTTATTAATCACGAAATCTCAGAAACTATAATACCTACAAACTTGAAATTTGGCAGGTAGGTTCCTTATAGGGTGTAGACATCCGCTAAGAACGGATTTTACTAAACTCCACCTTTAAGGGGGTGCATCAGGGGATGAAAGTCTGCGTGAGCGAAGCTGCGTGCAAAAGCTAGTACAAATATAATGTTTAGTCATTATTTTCTAACGTGTGTTGTATATTATTTAAATGAACGTTGGAAAGACACTTCTTAGTTTCTCTGCGATTTTACGATACGTTCTTATTTTAAACAAAAAAAAAAAATTATTTGAACAAAAACAAACAAAAACCTGAGTACTAAATAGTAAAAAAAAAAAAAAAGTAATTTATTATAATTACCCGCTGAAATCCATTTGTCACGTTATATGCTTTTCTTTTATATCAATGACGTAATGATCAATTCCTTTTTATCATTGGTTCTTCAAACCAAATCAAATTAGTTACTTTAACACACTTTTAACTATTTAAATTTATAAATGTAAGATAAGGTGTGAACTTTAGATTATTTATTATGTTATATATTTTTTTTCTCATCCACGTAACAATGATTCGTGTCTTCCTGGTAGATCTTCATAGGATCATGAGGGCAGGAATAAAACAAATTGCCTAGTTGGTCTCGCGGTTGGCGTGTGCGACTGCTGATCATGAGGTCTTGGGTTCGATTCCCGGGTCGGACCAAATGTTTGTATGATCTACAAATATTTGTTTCGGAGTTTGGGTGTTTTCTATGTATAATATGTTTGTATTTACAAAGAAAAAGTATATATGTATTTGTATCAGTTGTCTAGTACCCATAACACAAGCTCTGCTTAACTTGGGACTAGATGGCGTTGTGTGTTGGATGACTGAAAAAAATAAAAAAAACAATTCCTACGCAGTTTCTTATTTAAAGAACACAATAAAAATAATTATTTATTCTCCGAAAAGTGTTGGAATAGTAGTCCGATAACCGCAATATGCATGACTCTAGCTTTGTCGCTTAGGTGGATATAAGACATAAATATGTGGACTTGATAACATCCAAGGGCACATAAAATCAAGGCCATCGAAACTTTTTCCTATTTTATAATATATCTATATATATAATAATCTTTTCAATTGCCTTTTTGTTGTGTTCATTCTTACATATCTGTTGGAGCACAAGGGATTTATTTGTTTACAGCCGATGAGCATTGACATTCACAAAATAACATCATGTAAATTTAGCTGAATACATTCTTGAAATAATTATTAAACTCACTTGTACTTTTATTCAACTATTTAATGAACTCAAAACTGTTTTGCTCTATGGCATTAGCAAATGATGATGATAAATGATTATGATTTTTTCTGAACCTTCAAGGTATAATCAACTAACAGTTGGATAATTGGCACTCCACCACTGTGCGGTTTTCAAGAAACTTTATGCCTCTTACATCAAATTAAACCAAAAAATGTGATATCAATCGTAGTCTGCGGCTTTTCCGGGCCTTCTACGATGGATCATAGTCCCTCCTCCGTCCCACCTCGAAGGCCAACATCGCCTTTGGGATTTCTGGGTTGGGTTGCTGCTTATATGTGCGACAATAATCACTTTCCATTATAAAACCCGTTTGCTTATTCGTTAAAAAATTAGGCTTTCCTTAAATTTTTCTGTTTAATAACATAAATGGTACAAGAGTATGCGGACCGTCTCATGGTAAAATAACTACCACCAACTATTATATAGACACTCGCAACCAGAGAAAGTCACGTGCGTGTTGCCAACCTTTCAAGTACACACTCATTTCTTTATATTCGTATCGGTCCGGGAATACTGCATTCGATTCTTGTTATTTTATGTTAAATATTACAAAATTTCCTATCTAAAGCAAGCTTACATACATAGTTATTTGTTTTCTAAAGCCTATTTCACTGGAGATGTAACTGAGCTCTCCTATTTAGTGTTCAAGTGAACACTAAATAGGAGAGGGCTCCGGTGCTGTGCAAGTCGTTGATGTCGATATAAAGTTCAATAAATCACTCGTCATCTATCCACGTAATTTATGGTTCATCAATTAATAAAGCCAATCAGGATTGATAAGCATCATCAGTCGGTATGTTAATTACGGGATATCTCATTTTTGAGTTATATATACCTAATATAACGTTGTCTTTGTTGTATTTAAGCCAATCAGGGTGATGGATTTGTAATCAAGATAATTTCTCCAGTTTTTATTATTTTAAGTGTGTATCTACTTACGCTTTATAAGTACCTAAACAATACTTTGCTGATAACAACACTTTAATATTCACCACACAAGGACTGAAGTTTATAATGATTTATTGACTTAAAATATTTTATTGTTAAATTTCAATATGGGTATTATTTTTAATATTTTGTGAAACTTATTCGTGTGGTGATGGATTACTAAATGTTACCACATTTTTATGTCGGGTATCGTAAGAGACGACTAAAAGAGCAAACTCCGAAGGATAATAGTACCTTTTTTTTGTTAACGGTGTGGAAAATCCCTTCGGATCTCCGGCTCCTCGAGGACTGAGAAGCCAGGTATATGATGATTCCACTAAAAACCACCCCAGGCCGGTTTCGAGAGATCTCTGATTGTACACTAGTGGTAAAGGTTTTTAGAAGCTGGTAAAGGTCGACTGCTCTGAACTATTATCTAATTTGAATCTTAATATTCCGTCAAGAACTCGCTATAACCCACCACTGTGTATACCATTTGCATTGCACGTCCTAGCATGTACAGGTTTACTTCATGCCTGTTCAATTTTTGTGACCCATGTATCAACATTTTACATACGACATTTTCGTTGGACAGTTTTTTTACATTTTTGCCTTTTAGTTTTGTGTTCTGAACGAGCAATATGTATTAGTTAGTTTTGACAGTGACATGAGTAAAAGCGATCCCTTTAATATTTTTTGTTGTAAATCGTTTTGTGAAACAGACAATTTAAATGAAGCGTTGAATTGATTTATTGAGTGAAATTGTTGCCGCCATTTATGTTTTTTTTTTCTGTTTTATGGTTCAAATTCTACATACATATTACACTAGTTTTAGCAAGAAAAAAAAATATAATATTTGTTTTTAAGAATATTATATTGTATGGCCTGAAAAAAAGACTTGTACTTGTAAAAAGCGTTACTGGATGCGAGAATGCAATGCAAACGCAAAGCGTGCAATGGTAGAGGCCTATTTCCAGCAGTGGACTACAATAGGCTGATCATGATGACGAGTTTGTGTGAAAAAGTATCTACAATGAGAAAGCCGCACCGAAACACGGGTAAGCAAGGCCGCTGTTGTGCAATTCTTCCCTTGTTAATCATTGGTAGTTATTAATTTCTTAGTTAATTATTTTTAAAGGATAAAAAATATATCTAATACATTTAAACGAGCAGTTTCGGTATATATATAATCTGATCCTTCTTCTTCCTCTGAAACGAATTTTCATGACATTTTGTACGCAGGGAGTTTCGGGGGCGATTAATCGATCTAGCTTGGATCATTTTTAGAAAAATTATCAACAAAATACCAGGTACTTTCTTTTAATCAATGCTAATAATAAATAAATATTACCATCACTATTTTTTGTAATTAAATAATTACAAAAATACAGGCAATCAATAACAGTAACAAAGTTCGTGCGTAATATGACATCATTATTTTTATGTACTGAAAGGAGCAGAGATTGAAAGTAGGTAATGATATAATTAAAGTGAGTTTTATGAAGATGCGGTAATACAGTTTGAAAATTTTTATTTTTTCATGAACATTTTAGATTAATCAAATCGATTACCTACGTAATTTTTATTAAATAAATATTAGTAAAGTTTACGACATCTACATTGCGTCAAACAAACCTTTAAATCTATATCAGGTACATATAATAAATTGTAAGACATATACATAAGACTTAACTGTACATACGATGTCTGTTAAATAAAGATATCAAAGAAAATTTAATGAAGGGAGTCTTTACTAAAGTAACAGAGCTGAAACCTTATATTTCATACTTTCAAACTTGTAGACTTTCTGATGTAGAAAACCATTTATCTATATTGACTTAAAAACGATTCCAGCACAAATCACGGCAAACCGTCAGTGAAGTAAACAACGAAATGGAAAAGCTTTGATGTGGGAAATACGATTACGCGACGACCGCGGCGATCTGTCGTCCCGGCTTCCGCGGTATCCAACAATTAAACGCAATCATGTTGTCATCGGTTTTCTTTTCTGCCTTTAGTTCTGGTGGCCGTATTATCAGAACTCGCATTTTACACGTACGAATTGTGGCCAAGTCGATTTAATTATTAGGTAGTAGTGGTTGCCCGCGGCTCCGCCCGCGTATATGCCAGTTATCGGGGCAAATAGTAGCTTAAGTGTTATTCTGATGTATAAGCTATATTACTGTAAAGTTTCATCCAAATCCGTTCAGTAGTTTTTGCGTGAAAGAGTAACAAACATCCATCCATCCATCCACACTTACAAACTTTCGCGTTTATAATATTAGTAGGATGTGATCAAATAAATGATGTTCGAAATCGGCAGTACTTGAGTTCTTATTTGTATGAATGTATAGGAACCCGCTAACTTATAAGTATTATCCAAATGCACAAGATCCTACCTAGTACTATAGATATACAATACCTAGAAATTTAAATGATTTTTATTCTTACCGTGTTTTAGCATAAGTAATAAGCTCAGTTGTATTTAAAAGTCTTGAATATTTTTATCACATTTATTCAGGTAATCCATTTTAGAAAAGAAAATCAAGTACCTAGGTAATTGGTATTCGATAATGTTGTCCTTTACTTTTTTCGGCTCTAAAACCTGTAAATTAACTGTTCCTGGGTAACGTCATGACCCGTATCATATCAGCTCAAAGGGATATATTTAAATCAGGATAGAATTTGCATATCGGCAACTAGGTCACCCATAATGTAATGGGCCGATTTGAAGCTCGTATTTCCTCGGTGATACCCGCGGTCAATGACGTACCGCGGGTAACGACACGGGGCGAAGCTAGTCTAAAAAAGTAGCCTAAGTTACTCCTTATATCATCAGCTACCTATCAGTGAAAAACCCGTCAAAATCGGTTACCCGTTCCAGAGATTAGCCGGAACAAACAGACAGACAGACAAAAATTGTTAAAAATGTTATTTTGGTGAATCTACCGTGTATATACATACATATGCATTTAGTAAAAAGCGGTTATTTTAATATTACAAACAGACACCCCAATTTTATTTATTTGTATAGACTAGCTGACCTACGCAACCTCGTTTACGTCTCCTATCGCCCGTAGCGTGAACGAAACATTATTCATTGGTGCTCCGCATCTTTTGGTCTTAGCGTGATGATAGCTAACACTGAAAGATTTTTTAAATAGGAATAATAGTACCTGAGATTATCGCGTTCAAGCAAAGAAACAAACTCTTAAGCTTCATAGGTATTTTAGAATAAGATTAACAATGAATCGATTAACAACTTAAAAACGATCTCACTTTTTTTAAAGCCTACTATTTATGTACGTCAATATTAGTAGGGGTTCCAATCAATAAATACATTTGGGAGGAGAACGTTAGATCCAAACTAAAATTGCGGTCCAGGTCTTTCGTATTAAACTGATACCAGGTCACAAGTCCAACTTCGACTACACGATCGAAACAGATAAATTGAGTTTGAGAACAAATGTAAACTACACACATCAAAAGTGTCTAGGGATCAAGCATTTTTATGCGGATTTCTTGAGATTGAGATGTGGCTTTGGCCCTGGCCTGCTCAGTCAGTTCGAACTTTAATGTTAGTGGTTCAAATGTCAAAAATCCCTTTATTAGGAAAATGGCAAATTTCTTTATTAATGCAAAGGTGACTTGGTTTATCGTTACTGTGACAAACGAAAACACTTTATTTGATGAATCCTTAAAGAAAATTTTAATTAATATCAATCAGGAGAAAAGTTATTGCAAAAATATATGTTGATCCCTAGACACTTTTGATGTGTGTATCTCCAAGCTTATTTAATATTACATGCGCATAATATGCTGGGATAAGTTTATAATTATATACATGATGTAAGAGTGTTTCAGTAATAACTCTTACAACTCACTCTTCACAACACAGGTACACAACAATTTAAAAAGTCTATCTAGAGGGTGAAGGGAATTCCCAAATAAAACTCATTGAACTTGAAGTCTATATTTAGCGATACTCGCATTGCTACGAAAACTCGAGTGAACAAAAATTTAAACAAAAGACTTCAAGAACTGGACAATATTGAAATAGGACCAAACGGGAAGCACTAACTTTCAAATAAAAAGTCGAAAGTTCTGAGGTAACAAACATAAAAAATATGTATTTTTTTTTTAAACTAAACAGTTTTATTGAAAATAACCACCGTAGCTCCCCTTTTTTTTTTTTTTTTTTTTTTTTTTTTTTCCGTGCGGAAATCCCCTCGGATACCACCTCCTGGTGGCATGTCGGACCCGAACCGACTAAAACCGCACGCCGTCTCGGGTACTAGAAGCCGGGGACCAGGTGTACCCTAGCAAGGAAAGCCCTGGAACCCCGACGTACCTCGGGCCACCTACGGTTCGTAGACAGCCCCCTACCGTGTGGGAACCCCGATGTTCCCGTTACCCTCCCCTGGGGCGCGGATGCTGCGATCCGCCGCGTCCGCGCTTCCACCCGAGCCTGCTTCTGCTAGGGTGACAGATGGCCTCATCTGTCACCCTCAGGCTTGCGCTTATGGAGGACGGAGATCGTTCTGAGATCTCCGGCGCCCGAGTCGCCTGCGGTACCTGGCCCGTTCCCGGGCCTGGCGGGCCGGTAGAGTTCTAAATCTCTCCCGGTCCCGCTCCGCCGTCTCCTTGGCAAGCATAACTTGCTCGCAGAAGGAAACGGCGGAGTTCCACGCGCTCTCGCTCCGCAACATGGCCGCAATCATATTACCGAGCGAGAGAACCCCCACCCCGACGGCTGCGACGAGATCACGCCTCGGCTCCCCCCATGCCGGACATTCTGCCAGCGTGTGGAGAGCCGTGTCCACGATCTGGCCATCGCAGTGGTGGCACTCGGGCGTTGGCTCCTTACGGATCAGACACAGGTGATCTCCGAAGCATCCTTTCCCAGTGATCACCTGCGTCAGCCGGTATGAGAGGTTCCCGTGACGCCTCTCGAGCCAATCCTCCATAACGGGTCTTACCGCCGCAATAACGGCGTGCCCAGCGCTTGGTTGCCCAAGTCGTTCCTTCCATTCCTCCATGAGGACCTGGCGGAGTTGGGATTTCTGGTTTTCGATTTCTCGAGACTCAGGACTCCTACCCAACTCCCGCGCCTCCTTGCGCCACTGATAAAGAGCCGCAAGGGCTCTCGCCTCCAGGTCCCATGGTGGAGTTCCAGCCAGGAGACTTGCCGCCTCAAAAGAGATCGTGCGGTACCCCCTTATGATCCTGATGGCCAGCACCCGTTGCGGTCGCCGCAGTAATGCGATAGTGCTGGCCTTCAGGGCCTCCGCATACACTGGGGCCCCATAAAGGGCCATGGACCGCACAACCCCCGCGTAAAGTCTCCTGCAGGAGTCATCGGGCCCCCTCATGTTTGGCAGCAACCGTGCCAATGCACGTGCTGCGCCAACCAGCTTGGGGACCAGACTTCGGAAGTGGTGTCCGAAGTCCCATCGGCCGTCGAGTACGAGCCCCAAATACCTCATAGAGGGCTCGATGCCGATGCGAGTACCTCCTACTATGAGGCTGAGTCGATCAGGTGGCTTGCTCCGAGGCCCATGAAAAAACAAAGCCTCGGATTTGTGCAGAGCCACCTCGAGACCCAGCCGCCGGATTCGTTCGACGACTTGGGCAACCCCGGCCGTGGCCCTCAGGGTTGCCTCACGGTACGTCCTGCCACTCGCCGTCACAAGCGTGTCATCCGCATAACACGTGACGGCGACACCATCTAAGAATGCACCGCGAAGCACCCAGTCGTAGCCAATGTTCCACAGGAGCGGCCCTAAGACTGACCCCTGCGGGACACCGCACGACATTTCACGTTGACCGAGACCGGTCCTACTTGGGTAGATGACGGCTCTCTCCGACAGGTATGCCCCGACTATGCGGCGGAGGTAGGAAGGCACGCGGTGATATACTAGTGCCTCCCTGATGCAACTCCAGGGCAAAGTGTTGAAAGCGTTGGCGATGTCTAAGGACACCGCCAACACCACTTCACCCCGGGAAACTGCTTCCTCCGCCAGGGCCTTCACGCGCATGATCGCATCCACGGTGGAGCGCCCCTGACGGAAACCGTACTGGTTGTCCGCCAGATCCGGCCCCACCCTGAAGAGATGCTTGACGAGGCGCCATGCAATCACTCTTTCAAAGAGTTTGCACACCTCGTCAAGCAACACTATGGGCCGGTAGGCGGATGGTGAGTCCGCCGGGCGCCCCTCCTTCCGGATGAGGACCAGTTTCCCCGTCTTCCACAATTTCGGAAACTGGCCCTGCTCGAGACATGCGCTGAACAACCCTCTTAGTCGGGGCTCGAGAGCCGGCGCCTCATCATCTAGAGCCAGGACCCACGCTCGGCCTGGGATGCCATCGGGTCCTGGGGCGGTGCTTTTAGCTTTTAGCCGTTGCACCGCCAGCGCTAGTTCTGCCCAAGTGACCTCAGGCACGTCGTCATCATCCACGTTAGGCGCCTCAGGCGTCACAGGCGGAGCCATCTGTGGTGGAGTGTGTTCCACCACTCTCGATGGAAACAGGGCGCCGACGACTCCCTCAAGCAGCTCTGGCTGAAGACACCGGGTCAGCGGTGGAGCCCATGGGCGCATCTTGCCCCTCACCATGCGATAAGGGCGCCCCCATGGATCCCGCTCCAGTGTCTCCAGCAGCTCGCGGTGGGCCTCAGCCTTGGCCCGCTTTATGGCTGTAGGCCTGTAGGGTTCTCTTGGCATCCCTGTATTCCACTAACAACTCCGCCTCTCGGGCTGCCGCATCTGCGGGGCGGCGACGCCTCCTACGGAGCCTGGACCACCGACGGCGCGTGGTCACGCAGGCTTGTCGCAGCCCTGCGATCTCCGGCGACCACCAGTAGACCCGGCGCCTCGCAGTATTGGGCTTAACCCTAGGCATCGCCGCTCCGTAGCTCCCCTAAACTATTCAACCGATTTCAATGAAGGAGGTGTTAATAGACTCGCAGTAATGGTCCGGAAGACATAAGCTATTTAAATTTTATCAAAAGTTTTTACCTAGCCGGATTATAGCTTTATAAACTTTTCCTTGTTTGATATCTCATCAGGACATTGATTAAAATCGTCTATTTGTGTTGTTTCAAATTTGAATTAAACTGATATTTATGATAAATTTAACTAAAATGTAGATCATGCGATTACTTTAAAGCAAAATTTTGTAATTAAAAAAAAACTTAAAGAAAATTTGTTCAAAGAAGTCTCGAGGCGCGTCGTAAGTCGTATTTTAATTAAATTTGCTTATCTAAAGCCCGCGTTCAAGAAGAAAATGTCTTAGACCTAAGTGCAGAGTATCATGCTCTGTATACCTTACAGACGATCAACTTGTCATTCTTTTGATCTTATCTTCATTTTCTCAATATTTCTTGTGTTTTCGAAGCATCTACAATAAGTATAAAAGAAAGAGACTTAACTAAAACCGAATTGTAATAAAAATCAGCCAAGTGCGAGTCGGACTCGCGCAGGAAGGGTTTCGTACCATTATCTATATATTTCAAGCGTCTATCATTTGCCGTTATCAATATCGAGCTAAAACGAGCAAAAAATCACGTTTGTTGTATGGGAGCACCCTTAAATATTTATTTTATTCTGTTTTTTAGTTTTTCTTGTTATAGCGGCAACAGAAATACATCATCTCTGAAAATTTCCAATGTGTAAGGATCATAGGGTCCCGTTTTACCCTTTGGGTACGGAACCTTACTAATTATATTTTTGGCAAGTGGTCATTGGTGACGAGGCAGGCGTAACTTATTTTCTGTTACACTACTAATACTTACTGCATTGTACAGCGAGGCTACAAGGGATATGTTAATATTGTGCGCACTTTCCACTGTATTGTTATTTTTCTTTTAGCCATGTTCAGATGATGAGCGCTCAACGCGCGTTTTGGTAACGCGCGTTTACAACTACATGTAATTTCATTGTAGGAGTAAAACGCGCGTTGAGCGCTCATTATCTGAACATGACCTTAGTGTCTCTCGTTCTACTCTTTTATTACAATTCAATGTTTAAAACAACCGTTTTATGACTGTATAACGAAACAACTGAAATTTATTCTTAAATTATTTACTTTATATCCATTCTAGCAATCAATTTAGCTCTGTTAATATAGGGACGGTTATTTAACGTAACATTACGTCCAAAATCGTCACTAAGAATTATTTCACTAAACATACAATTTTCCAAGACTTATTTCCGCACATTCTTTCCGAGCATTTTCTTTCTCATCTGCGCCGAGTCGTACCGGCGCGACATAAATCGTTTCCCTTGTCAACTTTCTTGAAAAACTTGTAGGATGACTTATGGGAAAAAGAGATCAGTGGTACAAAGCACATACAATGTTATACCTACAGATAGGTTACCGTGAGATTGTCAAACCCGTTAGATTGTAATCTATATCGCGAGATTGTAAATTGTCGAAAGATTGTGTACTGTAACATACTGCTTACAATTTAACGTATTATTTTTAGTTAGATTATAATCTATCAAAGTGAAATACCTACATACATAGTATATATACATATACGTGAAGCAATACACACAACATTTTATGAAAATTATGCGAACGGAGAAGTATGTTTGACGCAGTTAAAGTTTAAATGGAAAAGAAAACTTAAAAAATAATTAAACGAATCGTGGTCAAATTCCGAAGACTGGGTGACCTCTAACTTAATTACCTTATAAAGTTGCAATTAGAAATGTTGATTGTTGATGACGTCATTTATTATTCATCTTCCTAGCTTTTATTATTCCCAAGATTATTTGGGGTCGGCTACTAGTTCAACCGGTATTACCTGAATATCAGTTTTTTCAAGGAGCGACTGGCATCGGACCTCCGCAACCCTGAGGGTGAACTGAATTCGAAGATTGAAATAGTTGTCAAAATATTTGAGGGCACTGACTTTCCAATAACGATTGCCATACATGTTCATTACAACCGGGACCGACAGCTTAACGTGCTCTCCGAGACATAGGCGGGAAATACCGTCATATTCTATACTCCGGGGCGCTATTAAGAATTTCTTGTAAGAACAGCAACCCAACAGCAGTCCGACCCGGGAATCGATCCTGAGACCTCTCGATCGGCAGTCGCTTACGCTAACCACTAGACTAACGAGGCAGGCCATTTATTATTAAGTATGATAAAATAAAATATTGCAGAGTAACATTTTAGAATATTTTATAATCGAAGGGAGGGGAGTACCCACAGCGTCTTTTTTCGATATAAAACAGTCTATTTTTCTGCGTGGGAAAATCTTCACACACACACATTTTAGACTCACGTACAAAAACAGTCACCTGTCACTACGAACTCACACATAACAATTAAAAGCGTAGGTATGGCTACTCTATCGTGTTGCTTTATGTACGTTATATAGCCCGAAGAAACAAACCGATGATCAATTCTATATTAATAATTAGTGGTTGCCCGCGGCTCCGCCCGCGTATATGTCAGTTATCTATAGTAGCATATGTGTTATTCTGATGTATAAGCTATATTACTGTAAAGTTTCGTCCAAATCCGTTCTGTAGTTTTTGCGTGAAAGAGTAACAAACATCCATACTTACAAACTTTCGCGTTTATAATATTAGTATAGATATAGATTATTTATTGTTTTTCTTGCTAATTATATTCAGAACTTATGTAATTTTCAAATGACTTCATTTATTGTTTGAACATCGAATACCTTTAAGCGAGCAATGGTATATAATCTGAATCTCGGAAACGGCTCCAACGATTCTCATGAAATTTTGTATGCAGGCGGTCTCAGGGGGCGATAAATCGATGCAGCTAGTGTACATTTTAGTCATCCAGGTACTTATACTCTTTGCGTTGTAACATAGTGCGCGTGACAGTTGATTTTATTTGTAGACTAGAAAATTCTAGTTGGTTTAATTTAATTTACTGCAGTTATTAATTATTTAATATATTGCGAATGTGGTACAGCTGAAATACTAAGTAATAATTTGTAAATCGCGGCAAATTTCAAAAGTGAAACAAAATGTTACTGAAACTGTCACCCGCACCATGCTACAGCGCAAAGAGTATACTCGTAGTAATAATAAACCTACTGTATAATATACAATAGATAAATGGACAATTTGCCATGCGATCGCTTAGGTACGTACTTTTATATTTAAGACAAAGACCCTTTACACAAGCGGCTTTCTCCGGAAAATCGTAGTAAGGTACTTATACTAAAGCCTGCAATTAGAAAAATGTCTTAGAGAGCCTATGCGTAAGTGGTTTGGAACTATGCCTTTTATAAGTAGACAGGTAAATAAATCGTAGATTTATTTTTTGTACAGAACGTATCTATACAAATAAATGAAATTGAAATGTCTGTTTGTAGTTTTCAATTTACAGCTTTTCACTAAATGCATATAAATGAATATTAATTACGGTATTTTCACAAAAAAAACTGTCTGTTTGTTCCGGATAATCTTTTAAATGGCTACACCGATTTCAACGGGATTTTCACTGTAACTTAGGCTACTTTTTTAAACTAGCTTTACCCCGCGACGTTACCAGTGGTTATTGTTGTACCTTATAACAACCGCGAGTAACACCCCGGAGCGTAGCTAGTCTACAGTTACTCCTTATATCATTAGCTATCTATCAGTGAAAATCGGTTAAGGCGTTCTAGAGATGAGCCGGAACAGGCAGACAAAAATTATAAAAATTGCTTTTTTGATGTGAGTACCGTAGATACTTTCATATGCATTAAATGAAAAGCTGCATTTAAAATTACAAACAGACACTTCAATTTTATATATCTATACTAATATTATAAACCCGAAAGTTTGTAAGTATGGATAAATGGATGAATGGATGTTTGTTACTTTTCACGCAAAAACTACTGAACGGATTTGAATAAAACTTTACAGTAATATAGCTTATACATCAGAATAACACATAGGCTAATATTTGCCGCGATAACCGTCATACACGCGAGCGGAGCCGCGGGCAACAACTAGTTTTTATATAAAGTAATAATAGGTACATTATTTACTACGATATAGGACGTTTCCTATACTATTGTGCTCCCTCTTGTGGTTTTAAGAGACTACTTATAACATGTATTAGTCATATACTTGAGTATGGGGTTTTTCTACTGGAATTCTATTTTAATTTTCCTTGACATCTGTATAATACTTGTTAAAGTATCTATTGTATATAAGAACGTATTACTTGGTTTAAATTTGTTCTGCTATTATTTTTTTTTTTTTCTTTATGATATAGTTGGCAAACGAGCAGACGTATCACCTGATGGTAAGCGATTACCGCCGCCCATAGACACCCGCAATACCAGAGGCATCACAAGTGCGTTGCCGACCTTTGGGGGATGGGGAAAAGGGATGTGGGGAGGGGTTCGGGTATGGGCCTCCGGTATCCTCACTCACTCGGTGAAACACAGCGCAAGCGCTATTTCACACCGGCTTTCTGCGAGGCCGTGGTATCACTCCGGTCGAGCCGGCCCATTCATGCCGAAGCGTGGCTCTCCCACGGTTATTATATTCTGCACATACTTATATTTATTACCTTTTTATTTTTCATAGTTCTTTTATGAGTCACTTAGTGTTACTTCAAAACAATCAATATATTTTATTAGTCTCATGGAAAACAAACATATTAATAAATAAATATTTCGGACATCTAACACACAACACCGTTTAGTCCCAAACTAAGCAGAGCTTATATTATAGGTATTAGACAAATGATATAAATACATAAATACTTCTTTTTTTTATAAATACATACATATTATACATATAAAACATCCAAACTCCGAAACAAATATTTACAGATCATACAAACATTTGGTCCGACCCGGGAATCGAACCCGAGACCTCGATAATAGCAGTCGCATACGCTACCACTGCGCCACCGAGGCAGTCTATTGGATTGTTTAGTAAACTGTATCGTCCACGTTCATTATATTATATTTAGAAATTTAATATACTGCAACCATAACTAACCAAAAAAAATGTTAATTTTTAATAATAATTGCTGCTATTTAATTTTTATTGTAATAATAATAACTGAAAATTATAACTAGCTGAATAAGATTTTTACAACATTAAGATAAGCTGGTGCCTGTAGCTCTACCCGCGTAGATGTCGGTAATCGCGGTAAATAGTAGCCTATGTGTTATTCTGGTGTTTAAGCCATATTACAGTAAAGTTTTATCTACGCACTCGATTCAACTTAATAGGGAATCAGAACGGCTCCCTATAAGACCGTTTCACGCAGTAGCTACGGACCTCCCAAAGTTTTATCTAAATCCATTCAGTAGTTTTTCCGTGCGTAGTTTCAGTGTCGGTGCGCAAACACCTTTACGCTCTCAAGCAACTGAAAATAAATGGGCAGTCTAGTGATAAATATTCAATAATAAGATTAGCGACTATAGGTGACAGTTATTCCGGAGAAATGTACTATCTGCAGATAACAATACTTATCTACCAAATTTGTAATTTATGCAACATACACTTATGTAATTATGTGACGGAAAAAGGTCATGGTTTTAATGTCCACAGATTATAAATGTATGAGGAACGAAAAATATATGTCAGGTAACAACTTTTTTTATATAGTCGTATGGTTTTTATGTGTTATCTATTATTATTAAACTACGAAACGTGAAATATAGCATAATATAAATCAAACATTAGAATTTGATCGCATCTATGTCGGTTATCGCGATAAATAGTGGGCTATATTTAATTCTGATGTAAAATCTATATGGCTGTTAAGTTTAAATACACACATCAAAAGTGTCTAGGGATCAAGCATTTTTATGCGGATTTCTTGAGATTGAGATGTGGCTTTGGCCCTGGCCTGCTCAGTCGCCAGACTTGAACCCGATTGAGCATGCATGGGATATGCTACAGAGAAGAGCTCTGCCGAATACGGAGGGTATCCAGTGGCAAGAAGACCTTTTTTTGTTGTTGCAACGAACATGGGCGGCCATTCCACAGCGTGTTTGGATGAACTCATTTTGAGTATGCCAAACCGATGTTCTTGTGTTGTTAGTGTTCGCGGTAGAAACACGGATTATTAATTGTTTAAGTTACCTAATAAAATTTTAAAGAAAACTGTTATTTCAGTCTTTTTTTCGAACTTTAATGTTAGTGGTTCAAATGTCAAAAATCCTTTTATTAGGAAAATGGCAAATTTCTTTATTAATGCAAAGGTGACTTGGTTTATCGTTACTGTGACAAACGAAAACACTTTATTTGATGAATCCTTAAAGAAAATTTTAATTAATATCAATCAGGAGAAAAGTTATTGCAAAAATATATGTTGATCCCTAGACACATATGTTGATCCCTAGACACTTTTGATGTGTGTATTTCTAAATAATTGTGGCCATATTCTCTAAAGTCTAGACTGGAAATTAAGATTAATTAATCATATCTCTTCTCTAAGAAGAAGCCTATGCAGTGGTGGACTATTATATGATGTGATGTAAGTGTGAAATGGTGCCCGTACGTCTGTTGTTAAAGTCATTAATATCTACAGAAACAGGTCAGTCATCTCAGGAGATAATATTTCTATAGCGTCATAAAGAGCTAAATAGCACTTTTTTTTAAAGACAATCCCGCACTAGGAATAAATCCTGTGTCGCGGGGGACTTTACAAACATACATGAAACGGACACAAAGAACACCCAGATTCTGAACAACAATTTGTGGATCACACGAAGTGTTGTCCTACGTAGGATTTGAAAACACGACACTTTGGCGAAGTAGGAAACGGCGTGGTGACCGTTAAACCACTAGGCCAAACGTGCAGTCATATATATATTATATCATAGGCACTAAATCAGCTATTATGGGTAGTGCTAACTATAATAATGTGTATGATATAACACTTATAGCAGATTATAACTGTGACACATAGAGATCGTCTGCAACGAAATGTTTGATGACTGGGCTGTTGGTTCAATAGTTAGTTATCCTGACCAGAGGTCGTGGATTGGATCCCAGACAGACAGAGTTACTTCCGAATTAATAATATTGTAGTATAGTTATGTATGTATTTATAAATATATAAGTGTTTTTATAGTAGTAGGTAGCAATCCGGTTACCACAGCAAAGCCTTTAACCCGTGTAAGTTTTCCTTGTCAGAACCATTTAACCAGATTTTATAAAATAACTTGCTCTCCTATGACATACAGTACCTACATTACATACTTATTCAGATATACTAGATTACCTAGCAACGATTAGCTTAATTTTGTTCTGAAAAGGTGACCCACATCGCAACGTACATATGTACATTCAGAATAGTACAATTTCAAGCGCAGCGTAGAACTTGCGATCAATAGGTTCCGAGTTCATATCCCATACTAGGGAGGTACCCACATGTACCTACGTACAATGTATTTTAGTCTGTGCTGTTCAGTTGTGTGTGCAGTGTATTTAGTAAGAAACATCACTAAATATATAGAGGTTAAAAGCCGAAACTCACATCAGCCATGTGGTTCATAGTTATTACACGGTTTAAAGCCCTCTCTATACTACCGGAGATGAAGCAATCGGCTTTTTCAACCAACGTAAACAACGTAGTAGCTTATTAGTACAAAGTTTTAATAAATAAACACCAAAGTTTATTTTAAGTTTAATGGGAGTATAAACGACTCTGTTCTTAAGACGGCTTGTTCTTAAAATTAACAGTGTACTTAAGGTCTTAAAACGTTTGGTTTTATGATAAGTGTATCTTGACCTTGTCGTTGATCTTTTAAGTTGGTTCTTCACACGTAGGTATTTTACTAAATAAATTAGGTAACCACATCAGCATTAATTAGCAACTGAATAGTAATTATCACGTGTAGATTAATTCGTGGTACCTATCTTACTGGAATATTTAGTTAATTTTTAAGCTCGTTTTCTAATGCATTTGTTTTATTGTGTTATTTATTATATCTGCCAGTCCAACTTGACCGAAACGTCAAGCAAATCAAAGGTATATAATGTCTATTAATCGCATTTATTTACGTTTATAAGTAATACTAATTAGGTACAGTGCAATTTTATACTATTAATTGTTATTTCGTGTTTACATCTATTGTTTCGTGTACATCCTTACGTGGGTGCTTATAACATAAAAGGCATTAGCTACAAAAAGAAAACAAGTTTGTAGAACATAAACTCTGTGTTGATAAATTAGTCAGTCACGACAAGTATTTTTATGTATAGATAGACCATGAAAATAACACCGTCTACCTATAATATCACGAAATAAACCTGACTCATGTTAAATAACGATATGAAATAAAGGAGCTTCAGATTCGCGCAATTATTGGCTACGAACATGCATACATTCAACGCGCTCATCTCAGCATTTACTGTCGACAGTGAATCATATGCATCTCTTTGTGATGTTTCTGTGTGCAAAATCGATAGCGCCAGTTAATGACAACTCACAGTAGTTAACTATTATAATATAAGATCCCAATTTAATATTGCATGGAATAAGATATGAGGGAAATTGTTATACTGACTATAAATAAAAACGCTGTATTCCTAACTCATAGGCTACTTCGTTTCCTAGACGTAGTGACCTCTACAATCAGGTGTACAATATAGGGGTAGATACGCCGTAGCTGCCTGGAGCCAAAGTCAAACATTTTCAAAATATACATTGCTTTGACTTTGAAGATGAATCAAGTTGATGAGGACCAACGCGGATTGTCTCCGTGTTATGGCTTTCCTTTTCAATCCAAAGTTAATAATTAAACAAGAGAATTAGTTAATTTGATAAATATTTTTATGAAACGAGTGCTCCATCATGTACAACATGCATAAAAATAAGCAGATGACTTGTCTCTGATAAAGAAAAGGAATACATTTTTATCGTTTTTGCAATTTTTTAATGATTTTCCATTCCTATTGGTATTCCCATAGCCTCCCGTGATAAATGGTTTATCTAATACCACAAATGATATTTCAATTCCAAAAGTTCTTGAGATTTTAGAGGGTTCAACGAAACGAATGAACTTTTCTCCTTCATAATATTAATTAAAATATTATACTAACTATATGATAAAAATAATATTATTGTCTCGGGTTCAAATTCCGTGTCAGATCAAAAATTATTGGGTTTTTCTTACAAGAAATTCTTAATGTCTGTGCTTCGAAGAGTACGTTAAGCCGTCGGCCCCGGTTCTCATGAACATCCATGGCAATCGTTATTGGGAAGTCAGTGCCCTCAAATATATTGACAACTAGTTCAACCTTCGATTTCATCGCCCTCAGGGTTGCGGAGGTCCGATGCTAGTCGCTACGTGTAAAAACTGATATTCAGGTAAGCTGGTTGAACTAGTAGCCGACCCCAAATAATCTTGGAAATAATAAGAGCTGAGAGGATGATGACAATAGGTCTTAGTAAAAATAATTAGTTCACATTAACACTTTAGATTACTATGTTTGTCTCGATGCTCTAAAGCACACCAGTACCTTCTATAGAACGTTGTGAAATCTGTGTTATAATTGTAAATAGTAATTAAAATGCCTTTAAATGAAATGCGCCGGCTTTTGCAACATATCAGCCTTCGTAGCACGTCTGTTGCACCTGTGATGTTTACAAACGAAACATGTTACTTTTATCTGCATCACTTGCCCTCGTCACGTCAACAAATACCTCTTTGCAATCTTCTTTAGATAGATAGATAGATAGAAAACTCTTTATTTGTACACCATAATATTACACAGTTACAAGAGTACATAAAATATGAGTTGTAGTGTACAAAGGGCGGCCTTATTGCCAAAAGCAATCTCTTCCAGGCAACCTTAGGATGGATCAAAATGTGTAGGAGAGACAGTGGTAGTTGACGGTGCAGTGAGTTTTTAATTAATTATATTATTTGCTAATAAATATAACGTAAAACATATATTTATATGTACACATACATATATATCACATACTAATAGATACACATACATATATAGATAACTAAATCACGTATGAATAAATATATAAATCCACATCATACCTTAATTCGTGCCTGTTTTAATTATGATAATGTTCATGAACCAATTTCTTGAATTCGTTAATTGTCTGCGCTTTCCTGATTTTTATCGGTAGTGCATTCCACAAGCGTACAGCTTCAACAGTGAATGACTGGTCGTAAAACTTTGTGGAATGCAGAGGCATCTCCAGTCTCAAATTCTCGGATGACCTTAGACATTTTTCATGCGTGTCATTAAGGAACTTGAATCGTTCTTTGAGGTAGAAGGGGGCTCTGGGATTAAACAAAATATTGTAGAGAAAGATGAGGATATGAGTATTCCGGCGAGAGCGAATCGGAAGCCACTTGAGCATTTGACGGAATTCAGAGACGTGATCATATTTACGAAGGCCAAATATGAATCGTATACAGAGATTTTGTAGTCGCTCAAGCTTATCAAGTTGTGCTTCAGTGAGATTCAGATAGCTGACATCGGCATAGTCGAGAATTGGAAGTAGAAGTGCTTGTGCAAGTGCAGCCCTAGTCGCAATCGGAAGAAAATTACGAAGTCTTCGCAGAGAACCGGCAGAAGCAAATAGCTTTCGACTGACCTCTTGTATCTGTGAACCCCAAGATAAAGTATTGTCTATGTAGATCCCTAAATCTTTGACACTAGAACTGATCTCAAGAGTGGTGCCACCAAATTGAATTTGGGGCAGTTGTGCACAGTTAACTCTTGCGATCATCCTGGGACTGCCAATAACACATACCTGCGTCTTAACAGGATTTACCTTGAGTCCATAATTGTGACTCCATTCGCTAATGCGACGCAGATCAGCATTAATAGTGTTGAACGCCTCTGGTAACAAGTCAATCGGAGCTTGTGTATATATTTGTAAATCGTCCGCATAAAGATGGTAGAAGGAACTTAATTGATTAGAGATTGAGTTTATAAAACAGCGAAGAGTAAAGGAGATAGAACGCCACCCTGCGGTACACCAGCAGAAATACTGCACCAGGAGGACACCGAGTCTTCAATGCAAATACGTTGCCGGCGACCAGACAGGTAACTAAGAAACCAATCAATTGTCCTTGGAGATATGTTAAGAGACCCTAGTATACCAAGCAGAATTTCAAAATCTACAGTATTAAAAGCATTACTAAAATCAAGCAAGGTGAGTACTGTGATCATTCCACTATCCATACCCAGCCTGATGCTATCTGTAATGTGTACCAGCGCAGAAGTAGTGCTGTGACCAGGTCGAAAGCCTGATTGGAAGGGGTTCAGTAAGGAATTTTTGGAAAGGAAGTTACTCAGTTGAGAGTGGATAAGGCGTTCAAGTACTTTAGACAGGAAGGGTAAGATAGATATGGGCCGATAGTCAGAGAATGATGAGGGTTTAGCTTTCTTAGGAAGAGGGATTAGTTGGGCATCTTTCCATGCAGACGGAAAAACACTGCTTGTCACAGAGTGATTAAGGATATGACATAGGATGTGCAGGATTTCGTCAAGGATAGGAAGAATCATGTTTCGGCTGATGCAATCACTTCCCACTGCACTGGATGAAATCGCCAGAATGGTCTTCCTAACATCACAATCGAACAATTGATCAAAGACGAAAGGTGGATAGTTGGGAGTTGGGGTAGAGGAAATATATCTAAGAGTATTAACTTTAGTATTATCACTAATGTCAGACGAGGTAGAGAAATGTTTATTAAGTAGGTCAATGTTGAAATTTTTAGGAATAGACTCTTGACGAGACTTCCCGACTCCCAATGTTCTAAGAAATTTCCAGACTTTTGCTGGATCTCCGTTTTCTACGGAAGAGTGGATATATTGGCGTTGTGCGTTTCTACACATCTTATTGCAGAGATTTCTCAGATATACATATTTTTCCAGGTTAGTATCCGTTGGTCGACGCCTGTATTTACTTTTAGCTACACATTTTTTGGACATAATCCGTCGTATCTCCTCAGTAAGCCACGGAGCCGGTAAGTGTTTAAGTTTGATCGATCGCAAAGGTGCGTGTACGTTATAAAGTTGAATTAAGTTTTCGTTGAGTATTTTGACTTTTTCATTTACACAATGCGAACCCAGTAAAACAGACCAGTTGATGTTATGGGCGTCCTCTTTTAGTTTAGCAAGATTCATTCCGCTAAAATTGCGTTGCACAAG
This sequence comes from Diaphora mendica, assembly GCA_949125395.1. NCBI lineage: Eukaryota > Metazoa > Arthropoda > Insecta > Lepidoptera > Erebidae > Diaphora > Diaphora mendica. The sequence goes on along the minus strand of OX421312.1, from coordinate 5,355,467 downwards.
AATTCTCGGCTTTGCCTTGGGTGGGCGGATAGCATAAGAAATAAATATCAAGTCATGATAAGAGAAAGCATCAGCTGGATACTGGCCATGGCTGATGACATGATCTGTGGAAGAGACAAGAATAAGGTCAAGAAGAGAAGGCATACAATTAGGAAAGTGGTGAGTAGCATCAAGTGTAAGAAGTGATAAGTTATTGCAGTCCACTACTCTGCGTAACGAAGAGGAGCGATGGTCATTTTTCATCAAGCAAGTATTGAAATCACCCATTATTAATGTGTGGCTATAGGAGGGAGATAGGTTTTCTAATAAATTTTCGAAAGAGGAAAAATAGTTATTACGTGATGAGGGTGAATAGTAAACACCTAGCAAAACTTTTGAATGATCAATGTCTAATTCTAAGAAGAGATGTTCACCCGCGTCCGGAGGTGGGGGTTGTGAGGACAGACTTACAATGGTAAAAGAAATGTGTTGTCGCAGATATATACCAACACCACCCCCACCACCAGTCGCACGATCATTCCTTATAAGATTAAAACCTGGAAGAGTGTATGATGTGGAAGGTAAGCACGGTTTTAACCATGTCTCTGAGACTAATATAGCGTGTATGTTTTTACAGTTAAAGGTAGCCAGCATATCAGGGAAATGAGCTGGAATACTCTGGGCATTTATATGGACTACATTAAAATTCCGCGGAGCATCAGAAAATTGGTACTGGAGACTCTCTTGGAGTGAGGGTATACTAACGTAACTAGAATTAAGACTGTTTATGGAGTGAAAACTGTCATCATCACTAATGTCAAGGTCAGACATTAAGATGCAATAATGCAATATTAAATAAAATAAATAAAACTAAGATACCTATTAATATATAAATATAAAATAATAACAAGAAGAATAGAATAACTATAAAGCAAATAAATATTTAAAGCAATCTAAGTTATCCACTTTGATCCACCCGCCAGTTGTGTGTTTTACATTTAAAACGCTGAAAGGTATTTAACTAAATACAAAAGAGAGAGAAAAAAAAGGTAGAAATACAAAACAAAAAAACAAAAGAAAAATGAATGAGACTAATCAGGGTGAACTTCTCGAGCAAAAAGACTATGTTCCAAAATGTCAAATGACGAATGCGAAACAATAGTGTTTCAGAGGGTTTGGAATTGGAACGCAATTTTGACAGATGACTTTGATTTGTTATTAAAAGAGGTAAACTAATTTCTAATAATATGTGAAAGTGATTTGTAATTAATAATAAGTGAAAGTGATTTCATTATTATTTTTCAATGTTAGTGAAAGTTATTTATAAGAACTGATTCTCACGTGAAGTTCACCCAGACAGTTTTAATGACACATTGAAACACTATGTAAACAAACCACAGACATCTATTTTTTTGTACCGGCAGCTGCTCTTCTCGTCTTCGCAGCTAGAGTTTTGGTTGCAGTTGGCTTATCTGCAACCACTGGCCTAATCGGGTCTAGATCAGCGACACAAGTAACACGGTAGCGTGAACCGTCCGGACCCAGAACAAAAACAGAACCTTCCTTGGTCCAACACCTCCTGATCCCGAACTCTTCGCGTGCTGCCATGAAGGCTGAGTGTCGCGACCGGGTCAGAAACTCGGAAAGGGTCACACCAGTGCCTTTAAGTCTGGTCTTAGACCCCCAAACCCTGTCTCGCACTGCCACTTTACAAAATTTCACCAGAATGGGTCTTGGTTTATCACTCGAAGATTGTCGACCCATCCTGTGGCACCGGCTTAAATCCTCAGATGTAAAGGAGTCCAGACCTAACTCACTTGCTACGACCTCCGCCACAACCTGGGATGTGTTCTCATCCCTCTTTTCTGTGATGCCATGTACAAGGAGTATTTTGCGACGGCTGCGTGTTTCCATGTTGTCCACCTCCTTCACAATCACCTTCATTTGACTCTGGAAGGATTTCAGCGTCTCGAGGACAAGACTCTTAAATATTGTGAAATCCTCTGCGAGACCGGCTAAACTAGCAGCATTTTTTTTTTTTTAGATTTTTAATTAGAGTCCTTTAATTAGAGTCCTACAGCTGCTCCTAATTCCATTAGCTTAATTTAATTCAACATTTGCTTATTCCCTCGCTAGGTTCCCGTGTATATGCTTATCTTTACACAATGTCTTATTTATTGAATATAGGTAAATTTTATCTTGTGTTTAGTTCGTTATATATCATGTGGATAAATAAAAGGTTTTTATCTAGGATTTAGTTCACCAGGTTTATCTAATTGTTAAAATAAAAGAAATGTCATATAAAAATCACTGAAATAAGGCGCTTAAAAATACCCATCACCACCAACACAGTAATATTCCTATGTGATTTACAATCAAGTGATTATACTGTTATAATTTTGAATTTAGATCGTGTTTTCTTGAGTCTCTGGAAACTGTCGAGCGATCTATTGTCTCCTTGATAAATAAACATACATAAGTTACGCGTAATCTTCAAGTATCGCACAGCATGATGGTCAGATTTGTAGAATGGTCGTAATATTAAAAGATATGTAATCCACAAGATTATCGCACAGCGGGTACCTACATCACGTCCTTGATGTTCAGACCACCCATGGTCTAAAAGATATCAAAAGTAAACCCCCGTGAAGATGTACCTGTAAAAAAGAAAATACATTTTAGTACCTAATGATCAGAATTTCATTAACATTCTTACAGACGATAGATATATAACAGATAAATAGATATAAAAGATAGCTTAACACTCCATCTTTTCAAGACTATATAATTTTTTTTATGTTCAAGCTACCAAAATGACTATATTATGACTATAAAATGACTATTCGTTTCGTTGAACTCTCTAGAATCTAGAACTTTTGAATTGAGAATTGATATCTAAGAAGGTAAAGACTAAAATATGTCAGACTGAACAGATTTACTGTTTTATGCCTACGATAACGATATCAAATAATCCTTCAGTGATGAAGACAGACATTGCTGATTGAATTAAATAGTCTTATTTTTATTATTAGAGTATAAAGGTTATTAGACTTGATTTACTAAGTGTAGACACAGTTTTGGTTTGCGTAGTAATCTAAAGAAAAACTCATTCAAAATTTATTTATTTATGATGTCTAAATGTTTCATGAAAACCGCCTTCATCGTCGTTGCAGCCACGTATGATTTAATTTAGACACCACCATAACTTCGAGCTTATTGAAGGAACTCCGCATTCATACAAGTCGTGTTTTAGTACTGAATTTAATGAAAATATTCATCTCGTGATGTTTATGTTAGGTAAGCCATTGAAAACGTAGCGAATGCTGATTAAAATAACTTCAAAATTACAAAGTTTGTAGTTAAAACTTTGAAAAAGCATACTATTTACGAAGAATTATTATTCAAATTAATAATTCGGTTGTACAAAGCTTTAAATCAAATCTCTAGTAAAAGCCGTAATTTTTTATTTTATTTTTTATTATGGAATAGGGGGGCAAACGAGCAGACTTATCGCCTGATGAAATGCGTTGCCGGCCTTTGCGGAGGATGGGGGTGGGAGATAGGGGGGGGGGATGTGCCTCTGGTATCCTCATTCACACGGTGAAACACAGCGCGAGCACTATTTCACACCGGTTTTCTGTGAGGCCGTGGTATCACTCTGGTCGAGCCGGCCCATTCATGCCGCAGCGTGGCTCTCCCACGGTAAAATTTATACATAGTAATTATTAATATTTTATACATATTAACAATATGTATAAGAATTTATGTTTGTTTTTAGTTTACGTTTTGATTCAAATGTATACACTTAAGGTTTTGTAACGAGAACATCACCGTGGAACATTATTTCTTAAATATATATAATACTCGGATCCAAGACAGTGGCGCCCGAATGTGTATATAAAAAGCAAATAGGTAGTTTTAAAATTCAACAGATTTTCCTTTTCAGAATATCTATACTTATAATAAATCTTAAATATATTTTTTCATATGAAAATTTAAAATTTGATGTCTATCAGCATTTTATAATACCATATTTAATTGATATGTAAAACTTATCTGATATTAATTTTTTGTCTGAGAGGAGATCCTTGCCCAGCAGTGGGACACTATGAGTTGTTCATTGATTGATTGAAGGACCTTATAATAGAGTGGCTACAGAAGAAAGCAATCTCTTCATCACTAGTCACATTTCGCAGTTATTAGACGCCATTTCCAATATACGAGCTAAAATAACATTATATACCAATTACGTATAAACCTTGAGACAGTAATATATTCAGTTATGTAATCTGCCATCATTAGCGGCTTACTTGGAGAAATAGTATTCCTGTATTCTCAATATTGTATTAAATTGTACCTGACTTTCTTTATAGTAAGTCTTGAAAGGCAGACGTAACATTCTTATCATTTTCTTTTGGATAACTCCTCTATGCGTGCGCAATGATTTAGGTAATAACATTAAATTCAAAATTTAAAAAACCCTCTACTCAAGCACTTAATCGAGTTTTCATACGCCAATGATATTTTTGCAGACATTCTGTTATTCTTCCCCACTTTCACCCCCATAACTTTTAAACGACTCAACCGATTTTCATGAAACATGTCTAAGAACACTCGCACGTAACTCACCTTTCATATAAAAAAACTAAATTGAAATCGCTTCATCCGTTCGCGAGCTACGGTGCCACAGACAGACAAACAGACAGACAGACACGTCAAACTTATAACACCCCTCTTTTTGCGTCGGGGGTTAAAAACGCAGTGATTGTTGTATCGTGGTAAGATATTAATACTATCCATGAGTCATTCATTTGCTTACTAGTCAACACGCATATGATACTCGTACATATTATGTCCGTCTGTATAATTTACACAATGAGGTGCTTTATAGCTGTCAGTAGTAAAGTTTATGTGGAGAAAGTAATATTTTGAAGGCAGGGTGAAGACTGTTTACTTAAAAACTGCTGTATCAATTGGGAAAATTTCAAGTAGCATATGTTAAGAAAAGATTACGCGATAAACTATACCCTTTAGAAGTGTACTTTAAGCAGTAATTTGTATAAACAAATTAGCAGTGACCCAGTAATTTGTGTAAGGTTAGTTTTGGCTTTATTATGATCAAAATAATGCATTAGTATGAAATTTTGATGAAGTCCAGAAAGTTTCTTAGGTTGAATCTCAGTGATACATGTGTTTTATTACGCGCTTGGGTCTTCGTTTAAAGCGCACAAATGTATTTCATTTTGTATAGGCGCAAATGAGCAGACAGGGCACGTAATGGTAAGTGACTACCGCTGATCATGAATGATGTGTTGCTGCTCTTTAAGTACCCACCTTCGCAGAAAGGAGGAGAAGGATTTTCAAGGGAGGGGTGGCGATAATAGTCACTTTGAAAACAAATAATCACAAATTTTAACAAAAAAAAACCAACTTCAATCTAGACCAAATTAAAATGGGATCACACGGGAAGCACCAGCTTTTAAATAAAAAAAGAATCATCAAAATCGGTTTACCCAGTCGAAAGTTATGAGGTAACAAACATTTTTGAAACAAACAGTCGAATTGATAACTTCCTCCTTTTTTGAAGTCGGTTAATAAGCAATTGATTGTACCTTTCATTACCAAGAACCTTCCTCATTCGGTATATTCCCAATATTCCCGTCTTATTCCCAAAGTACCCGGTTGGGGGCAATTAGATTATTTCATCATCAAAGATTATTTAGTTGAGGTATGCTTATAATTATTATTATTTTTACGGGAATTAACGCGATCACTATTTCAAGGTACTACATACCTCTGTTTTGCCTGACGTTTCGACCAGGTTGCACTGGCCGTGGTCACAGGCTGACTGGCTCAGCGGCGCACGCCCTCCGTCGTCGAATCCGTGAAGTCGAAGGTTCTTCATCCACCCGCACATTTTCGATATTATTGATATTTTTGTTTCGCCATGTACCGTCACATACCACACTAACAGGGTCCCTATTCTGTAAGCAAACCGATGTGTTCCTATTCTGGTGTTTATCCGACTGCGCAGAAAAGCGAGGTGGTATGTTTTTTAACACTGGATTCCACGCTGTAGATAATTTAAAACCATCTTCCCGATTGAAAGTTTTATGCTTTTTAATCTCAATCGCTTCACGTACAACTCTTGAATAAAAGTGACGTTCGGTGGAGAGGACTTGCGTGCGGTGAAATTCAATCCAGTGATTGATGCCTGCATCGAGTGCATGTTCTGCAATCGCCGATTTGCTCGTCTGTCGGTTCTTCACAGCAGCGATATGTTCTTTGACCCTTTCAGCAATAGTCCGTTTCGTTTGGCCTATGTAGGAACTTCCGCAGCTGCAGTCTATTTTATAAACACCCGGAGTTTGTAGTGGCAATATATCCTTCGGTGTGCCGACGATGTTGTGAACCTTTATGCCTGGTGTGTATACTGTCGGAATGGAGTATTTCTTTAACACGGACCCGATCTTATCCGTAACTCCCTTGACATAAGGCATATAGGCTGGTTGCCTGTTCACTTCTGGATACTTGCGTCTTATTTTCGGTTGCTTCCGTCCTCCATTCACTTGATATCCGTTACCTTTGAGTACCTCCTGAACATGTTCTAGCTCCCGTTCTAAATGTTCAGGGTCACAGAGATCGTAAGCTCTGTTCTTGAGTGAAGTCATAACAGATTGCAAGTGCCGGGGGTGATGATGAGACGTGGCGTGTAGGTATCTATCCGTATGAGTAGGCTTACGGTACACACAGTGTGACAAGGACCCATCTGATCTCACGGTTACTTTAACATCCAAGAACGACAACGACCTATCCGTCTCCATTTCATATGTAAACCTTATTTTAGGGTGAATAGAGTTAAGATGTTGTATATATTGATCTACTTCTTGTTTATTTCCTTTAACGATACTGAAGATGTCATCCACGTATCGCTTCCACAGCTTAACGGTATTCGGGCCGAGACTTAGAGCCTTCTCTTCAAAATGTTCCATCCAGATGTTGGCAAGTACTGGGGCTACAGGACTTCCCATCGCGACACCATCAATCTGGAGGTAATGTTGACCTTGGAAAAGAAAATAATTGCCATCTAAACAGTGTTCAAGTAGATCTATATAGTTGAACGGCAGTTCGTTGTCTCTCAGCAGGTCTTTTACGACGTTTAAGCACTCTTTTATTGGAACATTGGTGAAAAGCGACTCCACGTCAAAGCTCACCATGACGTAATCCGGTTCCAACGTGAGATCTTTTATGATTTGTATGAAGTGCCGTGAGTCTTTCACAAAAGACGGTGTTTTGCCTACAAGTGGTTGCAATACTGAAGCAACGTGCTTTGCAAGATCGTAAGTAGGAGAAGCAATTTGACTTACAATGGGCCGCAGCGGCACGTCAGGCTTGTGTATCTTAGGCAGACCATATAATTTCGGTGGATGAAGAACCTTCGACTTCACGGATTCGACGACGGAGGGCGTGCGCCGCTGAGCCAGTCAGCCTGTGACCACGGCCAGTGCAACCTGGTCGAAACGTCAGGCAAAACAGAGGTATGTAGTACCTTGAAATAGTGATCGCGTTAATTCCCGTAAAAATAATAATAATTATATCATGGAACGCGAAAGTTTAAAAGTGAGGTATGCTTGTCGTAACATTACTACTTAGTCTATTATTTCCATATCATATACATATCATTCCATATATTTATGTGAGAATATTCAGTTGGAATCAATGATATTTAAAACAATATCATTGGTTGGAATATTCTAAAGAAAACGAAATTAATGAGCTAACAAAACGTGTTAACCCTAAACCGCACGAGCAGCGGTACAATAGTCCTCTTTGTAAATGATAATTGTTAATATTACCGTAATTGGCCTCTGGTATGCGTGTACAGTATACCATTTGAATGACGTCACCGCGCGCCAACGTATGGGAGTCGAATTCAGATAAATTGTATTAATATTGACTTTGTAAGGAATATCGGGAGTAATTTACTTTATGTTTATATAATTATGTATGAATTAACTGTAGCATAACATAGAAGAGTATGTAATAATTATTTTCCGTTGAGTTGAGAAGTATAATATGTTTATAGCATTTTGTTAATAGCTCTACCCTTTACCCTTTTACGATCTGTTCTGACACATTGTGGTGGCGTTCGAATAAGGACGAAAACTGCCACGAAAAATATTTAAAAACAATATTTGAACTTTTTGATGTATATAAATGTAATTAACTTCACACATCTCACATACGGAGCAGTCTGATTCCAAACTCAATGTAACCTTTTAACGGATTTTATCAGGCGGACAAGAGACTAAAAGGCACCAATCAACTCTATTTGTAACGTTGCACATTGCACTTACCTTCAATTAAATTTGAAAAAGGGGACTTTGTTTGGGGACTTTGAAGGGTTCGATTTGCAAACGAGGGGTTGCGAGTTCCATTTTGTCTTTTGTACTTTTAAATGTTACACGGGAATTCCCTCCTAACAAGTTTTTCGTGTAGATAATTGGAAGGGTTTTCAAGCCATTGCATTTGCCTTTGCATATTTTAGAGTTGGTTCACTAAATACTAAAGAGGCTATCAACTATTTAAAATGATTTCAATGGTTTCAAAACATCACATAGTGTTTTAGCCCCTAAGATAGGAGTATTCGATGCCTTCATTTATTTTTAGGAATGTATATGTTAATGTTTGTATTTATATTAAAATACAATTAGCAATAAATAAAACTTAAAATTACAAATAAAGCTAGTCATCTTTTTTAAATAATTTTAATTTAAGTCCAAGATTTATATTTACACCATCAAAACTGCCTATTAAGTAATACCGCACACATTTAAATTTAACAAGCAAAGCTTTCCATAATCCAAATATCACATTCCACACATCTAAATTTAAAAGATAGTAGAGCCACGCTGATTTCAGCATGAACGGGCCGGCTCGACCGGGGCGGTACTACCTTCGCACCGAAAAACAACAGCCCGATCGCTGTCATTTTGACAGCGATCGGGCTGTCGTGTTTCGTTGGTGAGTGCGAGACCGGAGGCCCAATGATACAGAAGCATCACTAGCCCGCCATGGTGTGGGTCACCATGCTGTATTGTTGCATTGTCTGCGTTCGCAGTATGGTGAACACCACTCTTGGATTCTGTTTATGCTTTCCATTAGGCATAGTAAAGTCATTTTGGCAGAGCCAAAAATAAAATAAAATATGATATATCATATTTTATTTTATAAATGCTACAGCATAGTTTAGGCAATTAGTAACACTAGCAAATTGGCAATGTTAGTCTATTTGGAGTATCTTTGGCACAATTTGATTGTATATATACAAAAACGGTTTGTCAAATATATCGGAATCCTTTGGTGAAAACAGAGGGTTTCCTTATCGGTCCGAAAAATATATTTCACTTTGTAAGCGATTCCATCTGTTGCCTCTTGCAAATCGTCGTATGATAGCTGACTCACTTATCTTTATGAAAATTTTTAATAACAGTATAGACTGCCCGGGACTTCTAGAAAAAAGTAAGTTTCATTTGCCCAACAGACGACTCCATCACAACCCTCTCTTAAGCGTGCCAAGGGCATCTAACAATTATATATATAGGCAGAACAGCTATATTGTGCGTGTGAGTAGGGCTTTTAATGACCGTTGTAAGGAGTCCATTATCTATGAGTGTCTCAAAGGTGCAAAAGTGTCTGAGCCTTTTGTTTTTTTTAAATTAAAGTAATATCAATAAATACAAAAACTGTTTTTGCTGTCGCTTACATTTTTTGGTTAGCATATCACTACAGGTGAGGACTTGTAATTGGCTCACTGTTATCTACTTGATTGCAAATGTTATTATGTTAGCTGTAAGTCCTTCATAACATAAATAAATAAATATCCTGTATTGCTTGTAACTGTACCATCAAAGGAACACAAAGAACACTCAGACTCAGTAGTGGAAAAAAAGTGAATCACGGCAAAGTGATGTTCTATGTGGGGATCGAACTCACAATACTACGATACTCAGCCAGCAGAATGCGGATAGCTGACCACTTACCCCTACGACGCGACATCACCGTGGAGTCGATAAAAAATATCGATAATTTTTAATAACAACAGCAATACCTAAATGAAATGTAAAATAATAAATAAATTGCAATATTTTTTTTATTGACTATACATAATTAAGGCAGATTACTGTATTTAAACAACATTATATAATTACAACATTATGTACTACATACATTATACTGTACTTACATAAATAAACCAGCAAACTAACACGAACTCGAACGAACCTATTTCCGTACACTCGTAGCGACCCTACTACGCTCGCATCGTATGTTCATTCATATGTTCTGTCAATGACAGCATGAACCGACAAACAAGAATACAGGACGCTGCAACAACTACTCCTGAATGGCGTAAACAGCCTGTTGTAATTGTGCAACGTGTGATTAACTTCTTCAAGTACCAAAAACTGAAAATTTCAACTATTTGGCTATCACGGTTCGGACGAACGGACAGACAGACGGATAGAGGAGTCTTAGTAATAAGGTATTTTTTTACTCTTCGGTTTAAAGATCTTTATTTCTAATTAAGACAAAATTCTCACTTACATCTTTGGGAACGTAACCCTATAAACGTCTTTGAACCAATATTTTTTTAAATTTTTTTTCATACCTCAGTCTTTTCTCAATATTAAAATTACAAAATTAGTGTAAAAGCGTCTAAAATGCAAGTCCTGGACTTTTCTGTGAACGTGGTTTTAGGCAAAATAGAGTTAACTAAGTTTTGTTCTACATACCCTGAATGTTTCGATAAATACATGAGAAGTTTGGTTGTAAGTGTCAATGTCAACATTTCTCGTAAGTTCTAGTTTCAAGTTGGGAAGGCATGCGACCTGAGTAAGTTGCTAGCTCGATACTATTGATATCTCGTGTCTAAAGCTTAGGTGTCTCAAATAACTTTAAAGTTCAAGGACTGAAGACACTTTGAAAGCAAATTGTAGACGATATGTTTGGGTATTTAATTTGTTATTTGAAATCTAAACGTTAATGATTATAGGAAATACTCTTTTGAAAAGACACCATCTGACAGAAAATTACTATTCTTGACTTAAACAAATAATTATAAATAGTAAGTAGGTGCTGGATAAATGATTTATTTATAAAAAATATTACGTTATCTCACCGTTACGAAGAATATAGTACTTTGGACTTTTTCTCTTTAGTCCTTCTATGTAATCTATTCTGAGACTTCGTCAAAAACATTTAACGCAAATATATGTAATTGATCTCTCTGTTTGAAGCTCGTGAGCTCATTCCAGAGTAGTACTGCTTACGCAAAGAACTTATTTTTATTAATTTCTAAACATATTATAACGTAACAACTTCTTGAAGGTTGTGTCGATTCGAAAATACAGCAGCAATTTATTCCACAGGTTGGTGGTACGAGGCAACAAGTTAATAAATACTGTTATCGCTTCAGGTGTTCACTCCTGCGTTATGGAAACTATAATAATACGCAATTACACTGAAACACTTAGATTATGCTATCATACATTCATAATGACTATTTAAAGTTTAATCGGGTCGGTAAATACATCTGTAAATAATTAATGTCTTCTAAACATGTAATTTGAACTTTGTTACAATAACTGTGGTATTTTTAGTACAGTTTTTACAGCGTTAGTTAAAAAATTTAAGAATTAGGTTTTGTCATCTCAATATACCTACGTTGTACTTCTATAATAATAACTTACATGAACATGATTTCTCTTTTAAACCGACTTCCAAAAAGGAGGAGGTTCTATGTTCCACTGTATGTATTTTTAATTTTATTCATTTAAATAGTAGTATTATAATGTGTGCTAGGTTCCTAAAATCTGTTTGAAGTCGGTGCTAAGTAAAAAAGAATACAAACGATCAATTACAAAAGTATAAGCGATAGTCACTTGGCACCGACTTCAAACAGATTCTAGGTACCTAGCACACATTATAATACTACTATTTAAATGAATAAAGAATTAGGTATAGGCAATTTATGAAGAACCAGTTTATTTTACGCTTTATAGTCATTTTTGGCAGAGAGTTTTCGTTGGATGTTTTTTGGAAGTCGGTTTTTAAAACACTTTTATTAGCTACACCTGTCTGTTTGTCTGTGATGTGTTTTTTTTGTTTTTGTTTTTTTTATGTATAGCCCCGCCAAAATGACTCTACACTGCCTGATGGAAAGCATAAGCAGAATCCAAGAGTGATGGTCACCATGCTCATTGCGAATGCAGACAATGCAGCATGGTGACCCACACCATGGCGGCCTAGTGATGCTTCTGCATCATTTTTTTTTTAAGACAACTCCCGCATTAGGAATAAATCCTGTGTCGCGGGGGACTTTACAAACATACATGAAACGGACACAAATAACACCCAGACTCAGAACAACAATTTGTGGATCACACAAAGTGTAGTCCTACGTGGGATTTGAACCCACGACACTTGGCGAAGTTGGAAACGGCGTGGTGACCGTTAAACCACTAGGCCAAACGTGCAGTCATTGGGCCTTCGGGCATCTTATGTTAAAGCTCAATTTATATTATTAAATTATTTATAGCAGGCCAAAACCTTTCTAAGGAGAAGCTTTTGTCCAGCTTTTGTAATTGATCGTTTGTATTCACAAACGATCAATTACAAAAGTATAAGCGATAGTCACTTGGCACCGACTTCAAACAGATTCTAGGTACCTAGCACACATTATAATACTACTATTTAAAAGAATAAAGAATTAGGTATAGACAATTTATGAAGAACCAGTTTATTTTACGCTTTTTAGTCATTTTTGGCAGAGAGTTTTCGTTGGATGTTTTTTGGAAGTCGGTTTTTAAAACACTTTTATTAGCTACACCTGTCTGTTTCTCTGTGATGTGTTTTTTTTGTTTTTTTTTTTTTTATGTATAGCCCCGCCAAAATGACTCTACACTGCCTGATGGAAAGCATAAGCAGAATTCAAGAGTGATGGTCACCATGCTCATTGCGAATGCAGACAATGCAGCATGGTGACCCACACCATGGCGGCCTAGTGATACTTCTGCATCATTTTTTTTTTTAAGACAACTCCCGCATTAGGAATAAATCCTGTGTCGCGGGGGACTTTACAAACATACATGAAACGGACACAAATAACACCCAGACTCAGAACAACAATTTGTGGATCACACAAAGTGTAGTCCTACGTGGGATTTGAACCCACGACACTTGGCGAAGTTGGAAACGGCGTGGTGACCGTTAAACCACTAGGCCAAACGTGCAGTCATTGGGCCTTCGGGCATCTTATGTTAAAGCTCAATTTATATTATTAAATTATTTATAGCAGGCCAAAACCTTTCTAAGGAGAAGCTTTTGTCCAGCGGTGGACTGTAAGAAGCTGTTGATGTGATGTGAATATTTATTTGCACGTGAAAGTTCAATAAGATAGGTTTCTTACCCGACAGTTCCTAAAAAAAGTATATATACATATTTGTTTTGCACGATCTTCAAGTTAAATGGTTTGATGGATTTTGGCTTGAGAGGTGTTTGATTGTGGTGGTGATTCATGTTAATTGTAAGAGTGAATAGAAATATGAAATACATCCAATTTTTTTTTTTTTTTACACAATCAATAGCGAGTTCAGAAAACTGCCTCGTCGGTCTTAGTGGTTAGCGTAAGCTACTGCTGATCAAGAGGTCTCGGGTTCGATTCCCGGTTCGGACTGCTGTTGAGTTTTTCTTACAAGAAATTCTTAATAGCAGGAGTATGGAAGATGGCGGTGTTTCCCGCTCGTGCCTCGGAAAGCATGTTAAGTCGTCGGTCCCGGTTGTTATGAACATCTCTGGCAATCGTTATTGGGAAGTCAGTGCCCTCAAATATACTGACAACTAGTTCAACGTTCGAATTCAGTTCATTCTCAGGGTTGCGGAGGTCCGATGCCAGTCGCTCCGTATAAAAACTGATATCCAGGTAAAACCGGTTAAACTAGTAGCCGCCCCCAAATGTTGGGAATAATAAAAGCTAGGAAGAAAAAAGAATAGCGAGTTCAGAAAAGTCGCTATCATAAGTTAGCCTTGAAAAAGCTATAGCTCTCATTATCGGTCATCACTTTGTCTGATCCACAAATATTTGTTCTGAGTCTGGGTGTTCTTTGTGTCCAATAAATGTCCCCACAGGATATATTCCTAACGCAGCTGAATCTATTTAAAAAAAAAGTTCAAGTTATTCCTTAAAATGTTTTGAAAAATTACTTCTAAACATATAAGATGTGTAGATTGTTTTGTTATGACAACTACTAATAGTTGTCTAGACAATGTTCATTATCAAAATTGCTTAAGTCGTTAGTACAGAGAGTTTTTTCTTTAATAGTTGTAAGTGTTCTTTATTTGTTAAAAAAAACTTATTTATTGTTCGTGATATGCAACGAGAAAACACCGGTTAGTTTTTGTACTTTTATTGACAATGCGTAGAATTAGGTGAATGTTAACTAAACACATTTGCCTATAACTAAATAAAATATTGTTTGGGACAAGGTAGAATGTATTTAACGATATAATACCATCGAAACCTTTAAAAAATTTCGGCTCCATTCACATATTTTTCTTTCTTATCTGATTTGTTTTTGTTTTTACGTCTGACTACAGACGTATCGCCTGATGGTAAGCGATTACCGCCGCCCATGGACACCCGCAACACCAGAGGCGTCACAAGTGCGTTACCGGCCTTTGGGGGATGGGGGGGTAAGATAGGGGGAGGGGTTGGGGTATGGGCCTCCGATATTCTCACTCACTCGGTGAAACACAGCGCAAGCACTATTTTACACCGGTTTTCAGGTATCAAGGAATATCCTCCATATTCCACCCGCCACCTTTATACATGCGTGCCGAGATAATCGGAACAACCGATATCTTGATTTAAATTGTAATCAGCCAGACATCTGACCGTGACCGAATGTGGTCTTTAATTAACACAATATTGTATGAATGAATTGCGACAGGTTTTTCGCTGCTGAATGGAAACCTCGTTAAGATATGAATAGCATTTTAGAGAATATTTATAACTAAAGCTTCCTTCAGTCACACTATTTCCATGCAATATTTTAAACACGAAAATTTATTTTCGACTGTACTGATGTCGTAGTATTTTAAGCGGTCCGCACGCTGTTTCCTACTGCGCTGAGTGTAGTGGGTTCAAACCCTACAACAACACTTCGTGTTGTTTTCACAAATTGTTGTTCTAGGTGTTTTTTATGTCTGTTTCATGTATAATGGTAAAGTTCCCGACACAGGATATATTCGTAACACGCGAGTTATCTTTAAGGATTATTTAAAAAATCTGACTACGTCAATATCTGCCATCTTTATCAAATTCATTGAAGAACTGAAAAGAAAAGATTTCGTCGTGTATTAATGAAATGAATGTGTTTCTCAGTGGTGTTTCTCATAATAATATTAATTCTATATGTTTTCTATAGAATTAATATTATTATGAGAAATTGCCTTATTGATCTAATAGTTGTGACTATAATATAGATACAGAAAGATAGAATAAAATAGAAAAAAGAAAGATAGAATAACAGATCTAATATGTGACTGCCGATCATGAGTTTTCGGGTTCGTTTCCCGGATCGGGGTAAAAAGTATTATTGAGTTTTTCGTGCAAGAAATTCTTCATAACCTCCACACGTATGGGAGTCGTCTTTTTTTAAGGCCCATGTCTCGGAGACTAGGTATGTTTAGCAGTTAGTTTCGGTTAGCATGAACAGTACGGCAATCATTATTGGGAAATCAGTGCCTTCAAATGTACTGGCACCGAATTCAGTTCGCCCTCAAGGTTACGAAGGTCCGATGTTCCTTAGAAAAACTGATATTCTGGTGATACCGGTTGAAATAGTAGCTGAGTTCAAATAATCTTAGGATTAATAAAGGTTTTGGAGATGAGTTTCGTCAAAGCAAAGGAAGAAAAAAAGAAAGAATATTAATTTAAAAAAGTTTGTTTCAAAAACAAGTTTTTATTATTTGTTAAAAAAATATTTTAAGCCCTTTCATTTAATACCCATATTGGGTGAGTTTTTTTACAAATATGTACGCCGCCGTTTTGTTACGGCGGACATTTTGGATCAATAATAATGCCGATTATATATAATTGCATTATCATCAGAACTAAACGTATGTTTCAAATTTCTGCTCAATTGGAAATCGGGGATTGGATCAAATTTAACTTGCAAGATTTGATTACAAACTAACATCGGGACAGACGAAACTAAATAAAAGCTTGTAAAATACAAAGCACAGAGTAATACAACAACTGTTTGCAATTGTCAAACATTTACACCAAAAACAAAACAAAGTTCGTAGAAACTGATCACTATGAAATACAGTTTTATGTATTAACTTTTTCTATCGAACTGCAACAAGGCAATAACATTGAGTCTGTCGGGACAGCTAATATGAAATGAATAACATAAATTAATCAAAGCACAGCCAATAACAAAAGGTCAGCACTATTTGCCAACAACATATATAAGTGTTGAAAATATCAAACTCTCTACAAAGGTAGGTAAACATTTTATTTGATCAAAGGAAAATCGTTTTAATGAATTTGGAATTATAGAAAAGTTGAATGAACTTTGAGTTTGGAGCAGAAACTTTACTTTTTAAACATTGATTGTAGTCGTTTTATTTCACTACTAGCTATTGCCCGCAGCTACGCCCGCGTGTATATCAGGTATCACGGTTATTCTTTAATAAATGACCTATGACAGTCACAAGTAATGTGGTTTTCGGTTCAGTAGATCCAGATATTAGGTACTTCTACAACCTACATATTATTTACCTGCTTATAATATTAGTATAGATTATTCGGTACTTTCTTTTCCATACTTAAATTTTACCAGGAGATCCCATTTTATCTTCCCATTTGATCATAACCAGATAAACAAATAAGAAGTTGGGGGCAAATTATTAAAATAGAAAAAACACGAAATTAAGAAAAAAATTGTAAGGCATAAGTGAAAAATAATGAACTAATTTTAATTTATACGAAATGTGAATATGTAAATTTTTTTTTTTTGCAAGTTGCCCATTTTTGAATGAGTAAAGAACAAAAACAGTAATAAATAAATATACAGTAAGTATAAACATACTACTGACATACTTTAATACCGGTTAGATTATGTCTTTAGAAATAAACAATACCATTCCATACCATAGGCAATCTGTCTGAATATCATTCTATTCATTTTCACAGGACTTATAAGTTCAAATATGAAAAACGCAGTTATGGCGGCAAACAGTACACTGGAATTCATTTCAATGAAGAATTTTTTATTTCATAACGGAATACAATAGGTGAGATTGTTCAAAGGTAACGCTGAAATAAACGATATTTTATTACAAACTAGCGACCCGCACCGGCTTCGCACGGGTGGATTTCAGATGCCCCCGCCGACGACACGATTCGTGCATTTTAAATCTGTAATATCTTCGAATATATTCATTTAAATTAGATACTGTAGAGGGCCATTCTGATCTATATTAAATGCACAATGTATTTAATTTACTTAATTGTATAAGGATTGATTCTGTCTTGCTTAAAATCACTTCGTAAATAAGCCATTATTTCTCGTAAAAAGAAAGGAATCAAAAATGGTTATTGTGGGTTATTCCTAAGAGATAGACATATACCGTCGCGGACTTTTTTGTAGTACTTTTTGAGGTGTACAATACTGTAGTACATTATTTTGATCTATTTCGTAGGGTGCAACCAGTGTTTGCAATGTAAGCGCAAAAAAATGTGTTTATTTGCTACATCACATTAGACACCTCGAAAATGAACAGTGTTTCCATACTATATTATGCATTTATTATACATAAAAACCTTCCTCTTGAATCACTCTATCTATTAAAGAAACCCGCATCATAATCCGTTGCGTAGTTTTAAAGATTTAAGCATACATAGTGATATAGGGACAGAGAAAGCGACTTTGTTTTATACTATGTAGTGATGATATTTATGCTGAAAATTCGCTATATACGTCACAGCTCCTGACGTATTTATTAACTAACAAACGAATAAAGATATAAAATATTAGATTATGGATTTCGTATGGTTTTAACAGACAAAAATGATTGATTTCTTTTATGGGCCTGTCTGCCAAACTGACTCTACTCTGCCTGTTGAAAAGTTTAAACAGAATCCAACAGTGGTAGTCACCATACTCATTGCGAATGCAGACAATGCAGCATGCTGACCCACACCATGCCCTAGTGATGCTTCTGCACCATTGGACCTCCGGTCAGGAGGGTTTCACATCTCAGTTTAGGTATGTTCCGCCAATCGCTTCTCCTGGGAAGGACTACGGCAATGGTTGCCACTCGGCGCTCGGCTCGCACGCTAGCCGCGTCACGTCGCGCGTAAACAAGTTGAATATTACGTGTACTTACTGCGATAAATTACTACGAAACGATCTAATTATTATCTTGTCTACGTAACGTACTACTCGTACACTCGTAAAGTCAATAAAATATCACATAGTAGGTAGGTAGTTTTAGGTAGGGTGTTTAACGGAATACGAACGCTCGGGTCACACGAGAAAATCCAATTTCGTGTGCAAGGTGACAGAGTTAAAAACTTTTTATGCCAAAACTTGATTTTTGTTCGAGAGTGGAACTTAGTTAGTACTATTAGTTATTCTGTGCTCCGGTTTCGCACTCACCAACGAAATACGATAGCACGAATGCTGTTATTTTAGGTTGGGCTTCTGTTAGAGGGTAGAACCGCCCCGGTCAGCCAGCCCGTTCGTGATGAAATCAGCGTGGCTCTACTACCTTTTGTAATATGCCTATGTAGAAAAATTTAGTGATATAATTTTCATTGGAATATTCCAATGAAATGAAAATTCTCAGAGCTATTTTAACGACATAAATTATTGCTAAATGATGCACTCTTTTATCAGAATTTCTTTTAATATGACTTATGAATCAGTTGATTATTAGGTTGAAATAACTTGTAACCGTCAGAAGTTGTACGCAATGTCATTAATACATAATGTCATGTGAAAGGGAACAGCGAATGCTCCAAACATTTTAAGGCGCATCAGGAACTTGACTCAGTGAAATGCAATGATTACCAATATTTTATATAACCACTATATCACTACCATCTTATCGACCCATAGATGTTAGGTATGTATTTAGTACTGTCCTTTTTTCCATCAGTTTCATTATCAAATCAAGTACAGTTTGTTTGCAGATTTCCTAATTGCAGTCCTTGATAAAGCGGTGAAATGATTCTACGGATACGAAATTTATACTGATATTCACTACATAGAAAAAAACAATACTTTATTCCGATGCAATAGTAATATTTGCTTTATATCATCTATCTACGTGCACCAATTAATTATATTTCACAGAAATATGCCAGTGTGTGAAAAGTGTAAATCACAAATTCGTTAACGGATTTAACTGGGAAAACTATTACAACAAAAAAATAAAACGCTATCGGCTACGTTTAGGGAGATTGATTGAACATATTTTTTATTTTGACACGAAAAAAGGTAGGTATTTATTTTAAGTCAAAACGGTAACATATTTGGCAAACTTTAAATCCGAATAGATTTTTATCGTACAAATTAATATAGATAGTGAAAATTAAGACGGTATATCTGAAAAATAATACGCCTATCTCAGAGAAACCTTTTTCTAAACCTCTACCCTTCTGTAGTCAAAAATGTAATTGTAAAATATTTTGATGAAGAGTCTGTTCACTACTGCAATTTAGGGTTTCGGTGTTAAGCAAAATATTCTTGAAAACCGATGAAATATGCCAGATACAAACAACTACAGAAGTACATTATTATATTTGCTTGAGACCCGCTTAAATCTATATAATCCATGTATCATCCTGTGTATGTTGGAATAAATGTTTTGCTTTCTGTCTTTCTTATTTCTTCTATTAGTACAAACGTTGATCTCTAAAAAGACTACGTAGAAATATAACTTCTTAAATCTAGTCATCAATTCATAACATCATAAATACACTTACTGGTATCAATACCCAACGTCGTTATAAGCCCATACATCGAACACAATCTGACATTTACTATGAATTGTTTATGCAACACCACTAAGGAATGCCATTCACGAGTGTACGTTTATTGGCAATCGCGTCACGTAAATATAGATGACATACGTCGGTTCAATGTTCGAAGATATCAATTTGCTAGTTAGATTTATGCATATAATACACTTATTTCAAGCGACTTTACTGATGTTTTTATGCAATGTAGCGTACTTAAGAGTTGTTTTTACTTGGCGTCGAGGTTATTTTTCACTTCTTTTCATTATAGGCCCTTCCGCTATTTCTAGTACTTACTGCACGAAATAAAATGTATTGCAAAGCATAACACATTTGTCACATGTGTGGATGAAAGTATTCGCTTCGCACGAAAGTATTTGAAATTGTCAATTTCCTTTACTATAATATGCATGTATTACAGATAAAAACCTTCCTCTTGAATCACTTTATCTATTGCTGAAAACTGTTTAAAAGATCTAAGTGAACAGACACCGGGTGCGACTTCATTTTATACTTAGTAAAGAAGAAAGATATTGAACTTCATGGTGTAGTCGTAATTTGTTTTTAAAATCTTACTTAACCCTATACGTATTCTTTTGTGTTCTATATCCATCATATATGAAAATATGTTTGCGTAAGTATCCTAATATAAGTCCAGTCTATACTAATATTATAAACGCGAAAGTTTGTAAGTATGGATGGATGGATGTTTGTTACTCTTTCACGCAAAAACTACTGAACGGATTTGGATGAAACTTTACAGTAATATAGCTTATACATCAGAATAACACATAGGCTACTTTTTGCCGCGATAAACGACATATACGCGGGCGGAGCCGCGGGCAACAACTAGTACTATATGAAAGTGCCTTTAGCCTTTACCTATAACAATATTGAATGTAACTAACTAGACCAGTGATTTCAATGACATTAATTCTACGTAAATACATTTGCACCAATCTCACCACGCTTTATTCCCCAGTCGACGGAGTCGCATTAAACACCCGCGTTTCTCAATTATAATTTGATTTCACTTGGGTAGGAATCCATTCTAATCTCATTGGAGGATAGTATTGGAAATTAAGGATGGCAAAATTAGAAGATTTGCGACATGAAGATCGATTTGAAAAGATATTAGTCTATTGGGCAGTGTAACCCAAAACTAGATGTTGCTGGTAAAAGTGAGTGTTTTGGCATGGTATTTCTTGAATTAAAACTCTGCGTTCCTGAAATTTAATGTTATTAAAACTAAACGGGCAATACCAATAAAGTATTGGTATTGTAATGTGTAGATTTTGAACAGGCACTACCAATACAGTATTAGTATTGCCCGATCAGAATCTACACATTACAATTAACACGTATATTTATTTTACACTCTGGTGTTTTAGTAAGTCAATAGCTATTGAATCGGTTCAAATGTTTTGTGTCGAAAACGGCACGGTTATTGGCAAAAGATGGGGTAAAAACGTACAGAAATCTCGTTTTGGTACCCTAAATTAAATCAAAATTTCATAACTTTCAGTTTTTCAGAAATGAAAATAAATGTACTTAATATTATAATGAATATACTATTCTTGAAGTTGATAGCGTCGCCTTGTGCGGAGCTATAACTTCATTAAGTAGTCATGATTAAAGCGCGTATTGAAAGGATTTCGAGCATAGCATATTGCCTCCTCCTACTTAAATTTTAATCACTATTACAAACGGAACAGTACTTTTACAATTCCAGGTCGATTTTATGTCAAATAAGTTAAAAATACCTATAAATCATCATCAATCATCAACAACCCATTACGTCCCACTACTGGGCTCGGGTCTTTTCTCAGGAGAGAGTTAAGGCCATACGTCCCCACGCTGGCCAATTGCGGATTGGGACGTGCCACACAGCGTTGTGGCTACGTAATATTGCCGTTGGATGTTTTTAAGTCGCCCAAAGGCCTCCAACTAAGCTTTACGACTGTTATCCTACGATAACAACCGGGACCGATTGCTTAACGTGGCCTCCGCATCACCGAGACGCTCATGGTATCATGCCACCAGCGGTCACCCATCCAGGTACTGACCGCACAGTCATTGCTTACCCTCGGTGATTGTTTCCAATCAGCGAGTGCAACTGGGCTATGAGCGCTTCATACCTAAATATTTGGGTAAAATGTAATAGTATAGATACACACATCGAAAGTGTCTAGGGATCAAGCATTTTTATGCGGATTTCTTGAGATTGAGATGTGGCTTTGGCCCTGGCCTGCTCAGTCGCCAGACTTGAACCCGATTGAGCATGCATGGGATATGCTACAGAGAAGAGCTCTGCCGAATATGGAGGGTATCCAGTCGCAAGAAGACCTTTTTTTGTTGTTGCAACGAACATGGGCGGCCATTCCACAGCGTGTTTGGATGAACTCATTTTGAGTATGCCAAACCGATGTTCTTGTGTTGTTAGTGTTCGCGGTAGAAACACGGATTATTAATTGTTTAAGTTACCTAATGAAATTTTAAAGAAAACTGTTATTTCAGTCTTTTTTTCGAACTTTAATGTTAGTGGTTCAAATGTCAAAAATTCCTTTATTAGGAAAATGTCAAATTTCTTTATTAATGCAAAGGTGACTTGGTTTATCGTTACTGTGACAAACGAAAACACTTTATTTGATGAATCCTTAAAGAAAATTTTAATTAATATCAATCAGGAGAAAAGTTATTTAAGGAGTAAAAGTTAAAAATATATGTTGATCCCTAGACACATATGTTGATCCCTAGACACTTTTGATGTGTGTATATGCAATAGGCATGGTTGTATGTAAGAAAGGCCCACCAATTGTGCTTCCCTAGTTTTAAGTTAATCTTATAATAAATCTGGTGTACAATTAAGAGATTTATTATTATTCTCTTTATTACATTTATATATACATATTAATTACATTTTTAAATATACATATAAAAACAAATACATTTAAAAATATAAAAAATAGTAGACCACCGACTTCAGGTACAGGGACCAAGAAACTGGTGGTTAGGGCTCCAAAGACAGGAACCTCCTCACTATACGTGCCGTGTCAAGGAGGACTGCCTTCTGCATCAGACCCTTGATCCAGCCCTCTAACGTGAGCCTCTTAAGGTGGAGGCTTTTGGCTATCAATCCGTGAGCAGATACGACTATCGGAACAATGATCACTGAATCCGCATTCCACATATCGACAATCTCGTGGGATAAATCCAAATATTTTATTTGTTTTTCTTTTTCGACTTTCACAAGATTCTATATAATATATATTATTATAATACTCCTAGATCATCTTTTGTTATTAACATTAGAAGTGTAAATCATTTTTCCATTCGCTTGTGTAATAGTACTGACATCTCTATAACATAAAAATTCAGTGGGTGTTACTTCGTTAACATTTACACAACACATTTCAATATGGAAGAGGAAAATTAAAAAAAAAAACTGCAACGGCCATGGACTTAATACAGCCAGTGAGTCATATTGAACTGCACCTACGTATCAAATCAGACAGAACGGCAAAATGGACACACATATTTACAATTTTAATAAAATTTGAACCTTGCTTAATGGTGATAGAGCTGAAAGTCTTGTACCAGTAGTTTAATCTAGTCCAACATCCACCCTAAAAATACACGATTGCTTTTTGTGATATCCGCAGGTAAAACGAAACGAATATGGTTTTTTTTTTTTTCGGTGGTTTTACGGTCATTGTAAACAAGCGCACGGCCTTTGTGAGGGTAAACACTCAATTTATTTGGAATGTAGGTTTTGCCTAAGCGCATTTTAGTATGATAGTCTGGATGAGGAATCAGCCTCGAATAATACAACTGTTGACTGTGCCGGTTTTAACCTTTGATGCGGCTAGAGACAGATATATCAGACAACCATTTTTTTCACTCTATTTAAATTCAGTTTAATGTTAAATGAATAGTTGTAACGTCAGACGTAGTTGTACCACGGAAGAGCCATTTGGACCTGCTAATACTTAAATTATACCACGGACTCATAGATAGATCGGTGATAAGCATTCTTACGTTGATTTACGTCGAGTAAATAAGGTTACGGATATTCCGTCGATTCCCCTTTTAATTTTAGGAGATCACTTTTAATTTTAGGTGTGAGACGTCCATAGGCAGAATGGCTGGCAGGAGGATGCGAGAAGCACCAAATCGATTAGAGGGTCATGTTTTGGGAGTGCACTGCAATAGAATAGTGGCAATGCACTATCTCTTGAGTTGTAGATGGCTCTGAGCGGAAGAAGTCACTTATCATCATTTGAATCATCTCTAAAATTTATTAGTATTAAAGCTATTGTGTGTACTAATTTGACTGCATGGATGACGCACTGGTTTAGGCGGATGCCACACTGTTTTCTACTGTGCGCTTAGTGTTGTGGGTTCAAACACTTCTTGTCCTTCACAAATTTTTGTTCTTAGTCTGGGTGTTTATTGATTCCGTTTCATATATATTTGTAAAGTCCTACGCGATACAGGAAACATTCCTAATGAGGGACATGCCTTGTTAAAAAAACACAATGTACAATATTCTGTATAATCATTTTGGCGGGCCAAACATTAAAAAAAAAAAAATTTTCGCGTTTGGCTATTCGGCAACACGCTCAACCCACCGCTATCAGTTGCTTGAAAAAATGCAATCAGAATGGTAATTGGGTTGTGATCCACGTAATACGAGTCTGATCGATATTAATTATATCATCAGATTTCCACTCGTCACCATTTTGTGTGAAATTCATTCGTGTTCCAACGGGAATCTGCTTGTTTCTCTCCTCTCCGATCCAATCAAATTTTTACAACTGTCTTCCCTTTTGACCTAATTACAAAGTGGCTAATTAGGTACAAAAGCAATTAGGGAGTACCTAGTAGACACATTGTTTTATTGGGCCAGGGACAACATGCTACTTACACCTACTGAAAGTTTTTAAATACCTATCAGTTTCTTTTTAAACCGACTTCAAAAAAGGAGGAGGTTCTCAATTCGACCGTATATGTTTTTTTATTTTTTATGTGTGTTCGCGGATAACTTCGTCGTTTATGAACCGATTTTGATGATTATTTTTTTAATGTAAAGGAGATATCCCAACGGTGGTATCATGATAACGGACACCAAGATCTGATGATGGCATCCAAGAGAAATCGAGTCGAACCTTGAATTCGGTTTTTGTTAAAAAAAAACTACATAAAAATATATATAAGTTATTCGGGTTTAACACACAGTGCGATAAGCCGTAAATAATCGTACCCTCATCGGCGTCTTGGCAAATTGCGTTTAATCGCTCATGTGTAAGTGGCTTGAGATACGATGACGTAACCACGAATACAGGAATGTTGCGATACGAGTTTGTATGCAAAAAATGTTCGATAATATTCAATATGTTTAAATATTATTTACACGTTTTACATTAAGTTAATATATGTGTATGTCTATTGTCTCTGTCCAAGCCTTATTTAGATTTACGAATCCACTGACACCATATTAATTAAAAACGGTTTAGTAGTTTAGGCACTACGTTGGAACATACAAACATACATACATTGCCAAAAATTCTATCCGTCTTTTTGGCTTCTTCAATGTCGGGTAAAAAATTACCAAGAGTATCGCATTAGTAATTACCCATTAGGTACTAGTAGCTTGAATCATAGCACTTTATTTACAATACAATAGTGCTAACATTCCTCACGAGTACATACTCACAAAATGGTGTCCATTGTATACATGTACGTGTCCTGAGTACAAATAAATTTACAAATGATTTCAAGTCATATTGTTGTACGTTAGAGTTTCGTTTTAAATGTTATCATGAAGGGCTTGTACCTACGAATGATTGCGACGCGACTTTTATACATTGCAATGGCGATGTTTGGTATATTTGATGTTTTAAAACACTCTGCTGAACACTTAGATAAAAATCACTTAAGCGAAATAGCTTAGTAACTGTTTTCTGAGATAAGTTATGAGAGGTGTCCTTTAAAATTGCGCGTGATTTTTAAACTAATGACTTTCTTCATAATACAAAATTGGGTCCGTTCTTCTTTAAGGAAATACAGATTTTTTATGCTTTTACTACTCGGCTTCATTAATGCTATAGTATTGTAAAATATATAAAATTCCATTCTACCAAGTTTAATTAAAAAGGATCGGGCACTGTTATTATGAAATGTAAAATATTTTTTTACTTTTACTTTGAGGTTTTCTTATGATCTGTATATTCTATTAAGAGTATGTATAACATAGGCTGTTTTTAAATTATTTCAATCAGACTTAGGTATATTTCAACCTCAGACCAACACACAACAAACACACGCGTTATGCACTAACTATGCTATAAACTACGCTACTTTTCGTCAGTATCGTATAATATAAGTTGTCGATACTTGTACGTGTTTACTTGGAACTACGCGCCTTTTTTCTGCTTCAACAAGAACAAAGCGGTGCGTCATCTACATTTTTTATTTGATCTGAGATTACTACACAAAATTACAAGGTAAATATAAAATGAATAAGTACCCATCAATTAAGACAAGTAGTGCCCTCTGAGAAGAGACCCGATCCCAGCAGTGGGACGTTATGGGTTGTTGATGAAGACAAGTATTGAAAAATATTTGTGTCCGGAACGTCAGCAAGCGAAATTGGTGTAGTGGGTTTTCCAATATAATTGGGCACCGATCCCGAGCCGCTGATAAAAGTATCGAGTTTATTACCGTTTTATAGAGAAATATTTTACTGCGGTATTTAAAAGTTTGTAACCAAACAGATGCTCTCAATGTGAACTTAACTGGTTTTGTTACACTTTTAAGATGTGTATATATTATAGACACAATAATTTCATAGCTTTTATCGTGAATAAGAACTTGAGCTAAAGACGTTTATACGAGTTATAAGTATGAAAGTTTTAGGTATATTCAAAAACACAAAAAGATCCGATTCAACATGAATTCTTGGTGTGCCTTTAGTGGCATTGGTGCATAAATAATACCGGTGTTTTATCAATAACCTACAACCGGCTATATTTCGCAACAATCAGTTAAGTAATAACATAAGGAATATTGAATAACACTGAAAAGCAATGTGGTGAGATCACTCCCACGATTATCATTTCGTTTTATGGGAAAACGCAAGCATGTATAACGATGTGAATGTACCTACTCCCTACAAATAGTACAAAATAATAAATTGAAGCCACGTATTATAAAATTTTCATATCAAATGATTTGTTCCACTTAACGAAACAATCTTTCAAAAGTTTTATCAAATATCTCTGTTACAATGTTTTTGGTCGCACTCCTCCGATACGGTTTGAGGTTTTTTTTTGTAATATTTGTTAAGTTAACCTACATATATATAAAAATAGGTTGCAAAGTGCAAAATGACTGCACGTTTGGCCTAGTGGTTTAACGGTCACCAAGCCGTTTCCTACTTCGCCAAGTGTCGAGGGTTCAAATCCCACGTAGGACAAACACTTTGTGTGATCCACAAATTGTTGTTCTGAGTCTGGGTGTTCTTTGTGTCCGTTTCATGTATGTTTGTAAAGTCCCCCGCGACACAGGATTTATTCCTAGTGCGGGAGTTGTCTAAAAAAAAAAAAAAAAAAAAAAAAAAAAAAAAAAAAAAAAAAAAATTCATTATCATAGTCTTTCATTTTTTTTAATCGCGATAGGTACTTAAATTGCAGCACAATGTTTATCAGGCCAACCAGTAATTTAATAAAAAAATAAATGCTAATGCTAAATATCTTCTTGCCCCTAGTTTATACTTCTTTCGATATGTAACCGAATGATTATTATTTTCTTTTGTTACCATCTTTCGGTGAACCTTATTAAATTCAAGTCTCGAAAATCCAAAAAACTGCTACATATACGAGGACGGTTAATTCGCTATATGTAGTATACATAAAGACAAATTACAAAATTCAAACCTTGTATAGGTATGCATTTTTTACTTTAACTTTTATTACACGATAATAAAAAACATGATTATCTAGTCTAGTAAAACAATGTATTACAGAACATTTTCCAGGTAACTTGCCTATTTTCTAAGAACAAATTAACTATTCTGAATAAGATATACCGATCCTAGCACAAAGAAGCTAGACTTTTCGCATAATTATATGCTAACAGAGTTCTGCTCCACTTAAACCTACAGCTGTTTTACGTTACAAATTGCGAATAGGAACCGTACCATTACACACATACATAGTCACTGAGAGGTGGGGGAGGGAGTAAAGTTGTAACAAGTGAGTCACGTAGTATGGGTATGTTCCCTGAACTTGTTTCGCAACTGCACGAACGTCCATGACACATGAATGATGCATAAAGCCGTACACGATGGGTATATCCAATAAGCAAGACACACATTCTCTGAATGAAATCTTGTATCTTTGATCTAGTGAACTCCAGAATTGTTCGAGTTATGTGTAGCCAAGTTTTCGCAATGCAAAATGTGTAAAGATGTTTCATTGCAAATATTTCATAGAGAGAACGAACACACCGTTTCCTCATAGTTTCACCTGCGTTTATGGTCACTGCTATGCGAATAATAGTGTGATTTTTATGGCCTACATATTATTCAATAAACATTATCCAATACAAAAAGAACCATCCTAACCTAATTGGTTGAATTTGAATTATTTTAGAGAAAACTCTCTTTAAATAAACCAACAAATAAATCTCTTTTGCTTACCACCTTACTATTTACTATATTATAACGTTTTATTAGATTTCAAACCTAAAAGCTTTTAAATAATTAAGATCGAGGGTTTTGTTATTATCTTGGCTAAGGGTGATGCGAGCGATGTTAGGGATGTCTACCCGTACATTAACGGTACTAACTGACAGTGCAAAGTTTCTTAATGGAAGAAAAGCCCTGAAGATTAAATTAATTTATAGCTGTCTACATATTGTAATAATGTTGCTTTCTAATATAATTGAAGATACGTTATGTCACCGCAACTTATCTTTTGTACCCGTAATAAAAAGATAAAAATATTAATAAGGAATACGAAGAAATTGAATGAATTAAACGCCCCATTTTTTTATAGACGTATAAATGATATTTCGAACCAAGTGGCGTGCAATTGGAGAGGCCTATGTCCAGTAGTGGACTGCGCAGTATGCTGATATGATGATGATAAATCATATATTAATATTACTCAAACTCAAATCTAATAAAGGCGTTTACAACATTATTACATCAGACCAAATGTAATAAATTTTATTCTGAACATCAAGCGGCCATATTTTGAAGTTCAATTTGACATTCTCGACTATAGCATTCAAAATTTTATGTACATCAAAACTGTTGCCTTCCATCCAATCTCTCAACGATTCCGAAATATTTTCTAAAGTTTCTATATTCTGATCGTTGACATCGTAAGCGCCGTCTACCAAAACAAATAGTTCTCGTAAAAGTGTAACACTCTTCTTTAAAGAAGGTGGCGCTACCTTTAAAACTTTATCAGGATTGGTTAATACTTCATCTACGAAATACAGGGTATCTCTCTTGACTACGGCATCAGCGTTAATCAGATATTTGATTGTCTGACGAAATTTAATATTAGACTGAATAAAGTGCTTGTAATTTTCAAAAACTTCGGGTATAGGAATGAAAAATCGTTTCAAATCCTGTTGGTTCAAGTTCATGAGACTTCTTAACCAATCTATCAAATAGTCGCTGTAATAGTACCTATCTTTACAAATTTGTAAGGTATCACATATGTGATTTTCAATAAAAAAAATTGACATTTTTATTTGCTGACGTAGAATTTTTTGTTTAAGCGTTGAAGATGGGCTCCATTTTATTGTAGACGCTATTATTTCTTTGTCTTTCAAACTATGTAAGCGGTGTTCTAGAACCTTTTCGAATATGGAGTTAGTAACATCCATGAAATCCGTCACAAGAAAGGTCCGACCGTTAATCATTTTCTTCAATTTTTCTTGTACTAACTGAAGGTACATCACTTCTATATCAGCAAACTGTCTATTAATTTCTGAGATATCAGAATTATGCAAATCATAATTATTTATTATATTAACTCTTATATTCTTTAATTGTTGACTAGAAGCTTCCAGTAATACTTTAACAAATGTTTGAAATACCACGGAGTCATTTGATCCGCTGGGTTCAGTATACATATTCCACTACAAATTTTGCATATCCGTTGCATTAAGTTGATATTATCTGGTAACTCTTCCCCGGACAATAAAACAGCACCTATGTGTAAAATTGATGTTAATAATATTTTACTATCAGCAACAAAATTAATAGTCCTACTCTGGCTTTCATGTATAGCTTACCACAGTGCTTCTTTCTAGCTTTAATATACCTATTCCCAGTTTACAATGAATTTAGTTCATCCAAAAGTGGCCTGGAAGTAATTTGCCTAAACGATAAAGCTGCTCTTTGTACATTACATTTGTTGTACGTTCTACTGCTTAGTAAACCCCTAGTGTTCATGTATTATATTATCTGTCTATCTGCACATTACTGAATAATTTAATAATCACTCATTCAAATTAGCTAAGTATAAGGTATATAAACTATACAGTTGGTGCAGTGTTTGTTGATTAATATTCTGATATACATTTGCTTGTCATCCTGGGATAATTCTGGACTGGGATTGGGAAACTTTAAATTACTTCGTATAGCAAATACAGCAAGCACTAGGATCGTGATTTATTATGTGCAATAAACAATAACTCGTTACACCTCATGCATTTCCTTATGTCGAATAATAATGGTCTATGTTTAGTCTAATTGATAAGTAGATCAATTTAGAAATCATTTGAAGTCAACAAGTATATAAATGATTAAGTCTATAGATTTAATCATTTGTGTGCTTGTTGTGCGGTATAAGCACAGATAACCTTTTGACGAGCCTTTTTCCCAAACTAAGTTGGGTTCTAAGATACGGCTCAACGTCGACTTTTTTTTTACGTGGAGTGACTGCCACGAAACCTCCACTATTAGACGATATCAAAGAATATAGAAGCACAGATATTCATTAGATTTTAATACAAACATTATAACTATAAGGGTTAACTTCCATATTTGGAGTTTTAGAGACTCTTGTTAACGGGACTAAATAACATCTAACATTTATAAAAGTACTAGCTTTTGGGCGCGGCTCCGCCCGCGTCTTTGTCGGCTATCGCAACAAAAAGTCCGATGTCCTTCCTCAAGAATCAAAGTATCTCCATGCAAAATTTCATTAAAATCGGTGCAGCGGTTTGGCCATGAAAGCAGGACAGACAGACAGACAGTAATATAAGTATTCACTTATTTGAATGAAAATTATATTATTATGTTTTAAACCGTATAATCATTGTACTATAATATTTTTCTTTATAACTTGCTCCTTGTTAGTTGCATTGCATCTTGCATTTCCACTCTAATGATTACGTGCCCTACTTTTTTTTATACTAAGTCGAAGTGAGTTTTAATATTCAAAGTGAATATTAAACACATTTCACACACAACAGTAGGTACACAATTCTAGAATTACCAATAAAATGTTAGAGTTGGTTGCAGCTAGTTTATACTTCCACAGTTTACTAATTGGACGATCAAATAAACGTCATTAGCACGTTTTCATTTCATGAAAATTATAGTAACTGCCTGCAGCAGACAGTCGGCTTATGTAATCTGAATTTAAAAGAATGTATTCCTATTTTAAGAAAATAAGTGTAATGAATCTGATTCAATCATGTAAAGTGAAAACTCTTTGAAAAACAATGGTGTGGCGGATTGATTGATAGTGAGGATCTATAGATTTTTTTAGGAAAGTCAAGGGTGACCGGTCAAGTTCATACTTGACACCTTACCGATGACGGATTACAGTGTATTTGCATTCAAAAAAGAACCTACTAGGAAAAGGTTGTTACTGTTTGCAATCTAGTACTTACTTTAATCAGTTTATACTCTAAGCAATGACTGATAGATAAATACATAAACATTTAAAATAGAATCGTAGCGACAGACAAAGTAATACAAAATTCAGTGGAATATTTTAATTTTCGTGTAACTGTTAATCTAGTGACGGCAACATTTGGCTGTAAGCATCTTTCCCACAAGCATCTTTCATCATCTACAAACACCATGTTTACACATCTCCAACATATTCAAAAGGAATAAAAATTATAAAAATAACTCACACTTCAATAGGAGAAAAATAATCATTTTTCTTACACGAGTCGTAAGCGTCACAATCTTAACCCACACAGTTTTATGTTTATAACTCTGAAATCAATTTATTTTAAATGCTCAGAAGAGCAAATATAGAAGGTGAAACTAATACTGATTTACTTATTGTAAGTGACGACTTAAACAGTTACTGCTGTCTGTGAACGCTGGCGACCTTAGAGTCCCCATAGAAAATTAATTAAATTCCATAAATTCCAATTACAACAAAGTGATATTCCGAACTATAATAGAACCCTTAGCTAAGTCGATAACAACCTACTCTAAATAACTGAATCGATTAGTCAAATTATTACAAGTGAACGATATTCAACACGCCTGTATTCATTACTCATTTGAATATTAAACATACGACATGAGTGAGTAAATACCAGCTAATGAGAAAGTTACAAATGAAACTGAAAATCAAGCATGCTGTATAGATTACCTTTGCAAATCGCTGTGAGTGAGAAACGAGGTTAATTTCATGCTCACGGTCGGTCGGTCGACAACCTGTACACTTACTTACACATAGAACTATAAATTGTAATTTCTTTCCATAACTTACTGTATAATCCTCTGGGCCTCATAGCGTATTATTGTTGTTTTATATATTATATAAATCATATCGCAATGCGACCTAAATTCATTATACATTACTGAAAAACAGTTTTCTTTTAAAGTATGTTTGTTATACCCTCAGTTATAGAATACCGCGTTATACCCGATTATGGTGGAATAAAGGAAGGCTTGGCAGTCTATATCTGCTTATTGTATACCTCCGTAGCGCCTAAACTACTTAATCAATTTTAATGAATGAATGTCAATAATTTCGTAATGATGGCTCGGGTGACATATGCAATATTTAATTGCATCAAAAGTTTTTACGTAGGTGTGTTAAACTTTTTCATAAATTAGAAACAATAGAGAGTCACAGTCATCTCTCTCAATAGTGAAGCTAAGAAGAATCGCAATAAATCAGTAGGTACTTCTTCGGCCGAGGGCATGTTCTCCATAGGGGAAGGGGGAAAGCTCGAGAAAGTTGTTATCGGTGTTTCGATTGTTTATTGCCGTTTATTATCACGAGAATTCATGTTAATCAATTTAGTTACGAGAATAAAAGATTAGGATCTATGATAACGTGGAAAGAATGATTATAGTTACACTATTATTGAAGATATTGGCTTAACATATTTCCTTTTATTTTATTATACGTATAGATATATATATTATAATATATCGTTTGTGGCGAAATATTAAGTCAACTCATCAGATCATGTCAGATCAGATCGATTTAGTAACTTACTCAAACAAACAGTCTCATTTAAACGTTATATACCAACATCGGAACGTTCGGTAAAAAGAACAGACGCCTGTTGTGCAGTTGAATGAGTCACGCCGACTCACGCCGCAATCGATGCTTTACTCTTTATATTCTCTACTGGACTCGCCGTGTGCAAAGCTGTTGTCTGTACATCGCTGGTTTATAAGAAAACACAGAATCTAAACGAAGGTGCCCTTATAATATGGCTTTAATAGATATTGACGTCGTCGATCGACTCTTATGCAATTTAAATAGTATGTTGCATAGTGTAAAAAAAAGATGCTACAAAAAGGCTCTACAAATCTATCCCAAAAAACATAAGCTATTCTTCTTCTTTTCTTTAGTTATGAATTTAAATAGATGTATATAATCCACTTTCATCAATTTTTTTAAAATTGTATTTAGCCTAAACAGCAAGGAATGCTTATAAGCTTTTCATGGATGGAACGTTTAGAATTTTTAGTAGGTTTATTTCTCATAGTGCCTTATTAAAGTCAAAAGATTTTTCCCTTTTTAAACAAGTGAGACTATGATTTTAGTTTCCAATGTGGATGTTTGAAAAAAACGCTAGTGTACATGTATTTGTAAATTTTTATACCGCAGTCTAGAATGTAATGTAAACATATTCTCTACTGAAATATTCTATATGATATTACTTGAATATTCTGAATCTATTACATAACGTTCCCAAGTGGTATGCGTATAATACAAAGATCGTGTGGGCATACTTGCGAACCCTCAGTTCAAAGCATTGCTGTCAAACGTCTAGCTTTTATAAACTATGTGCAGAAAATAGGGATCCTTTGCGTAGAAATACCGAACTCAGATATCACAAGTGTATGCTGAAATTCTGAAGAAATTATTTTAAAAGTACATAGGTACGATACATTATTAAAAATGCGCCTACATTTTATATCATCTTGATTGGACTTTTCATTCATACTCTTTTCATCTTTTACCTAAAAAAATTAACTACATTTGACAGGACTAACTAAATTCGCAACGCATCGCAAATATCTGCGAGCTCGCACAAATGCACCGCTGAACTTCCGAACTAATTCGCATAGCGCATTCCTGCGAGATTACATCATATTTGTTGACGCCATTTTAATCCGTCTTGAGACAGCGTAAGGGAAAGACGCAAAAACGATACGTACAATCATCAAACGCACGGGAAGATCAAATTAATTCACCTTCTACTGATGATAACTATTCCACCTATAGCCTATAGCGCAATGTCAAGGGATGAAGAGTTTGATTTTAACAATTGAAATGTAAACAAATAATTCAAATTTATTCTACTTTACCTAATAGTCAGTCCTAGCATTTCCAAGGATATAACAGGGATTCTTCCCTTGTACGATCGTTTTTGTAGAGATGGTGATAATTAACTCAAAAGCTCTTCAAATGAAGATATGCTCATTCTAAAATAATTAAAAAGTTTATCTTCTAGTCTCATAGCATAGTATTTTCGGGTAAAATAGTTCCCATCAGCGTTCATAATCGTAATAAATGAATGAACCCAAAATCTTCTTTTTCTATATTTCTTTAACATGTCACTATTCCTAAAAACACCTGCAATACGGCTGACTACCTTAGAAAATATGGTCAACTGAACCGACGCTTTGCCGCACAAATTCGCATCGCAAGTTCCTGCGATGCGGCGTCGCCGTCGTATCTGTGGGCGCAGTTATATGTGGGAGCCCTATATACGAAACTTGGATTCAATAGTAAAATTGTCTAATCGTGGTATCGAAATAAAAAATGGTTTAGATTTCAATACTGTAAATAGATTTTAGGCAAAAGTAATATAGGGCGCCTTGCGGCACAGTGGCTTGATGATTTAAGGAAAGTGGCTGGCAGCGGATTGATGCGGACTGCCCAAGACCGGGATGGTTGGCGCTCCTTTCGTTCAGCAGTGGACGGCGATTGGCTGATAAATAATTTAGCTTTGGCGACTAGCATGATAGTAACTAAATACTTTCTCAACAAGCGTAGTAATACTAATTGAAAACCTATTCTAGTTTTGTTATATTTCATTTTTGTAAAAAATTATATGTAATTTTGTTAAAAATTATTTATGTAAAAAACATATTGTTGTTTTCGTGCGTATTTAGCAAAACAGATGTCTATTATACACCGATATTTTACCGTCATGTTTACAAGGCTTCTCGTTCTCGTTCCATTATGCTATTACAACGAATTAATTACCAATCCCGGGAAATGAACACAAAACAAACTTCCTTTACGCGGGGCACGTCTCCTGACTGTTTACCTAAAAAATCAATAGTCCACACGAACCCGTTCTGTGACCTAGTCTTCGAATGAGTCCTAATAATATATAACGAGAATACTACATATAATAACGTCTATTACTTAGTAACAACAGAAAACACTTTGAACGGTATAATGATAATTCAAGGAGTATTGACTCTATTTTATTAATTTATTTACAGATTCTAAGGGTTCCTATCAATAAACCAACAACTTTTAGCCGCTGAACTTCGTTTATAAAGTTTGCAATGACGAAAATAGGTTTCCGTTTAGAGAATTTAATATTATTTAGTAACAAGTAAAACATACAATTTAATTTGTAGCGTTAATAAATGACCGCAGGAGAGGTAATTTAACTCTTTTCTACCACCTACTGTCAATATTCTACATATTGGTTGTGTCATTGGGCTACCACCGATTCCAGATAGTGATATGTTGAATTATCATTCAAAACTGAATGATTTATCTGTCTATAATCTATATAAATTAAATTAAAAAGATTTTTAAAAACAAGCTTGTACTAGAATGCCTCGAGACGAGACGAATCAAACGAGTCCAAACTCGATGATGTTGCGACGTTTCTTTACAGAGTTCCTATGGCCACCTTCCAGCTCCAGCATCAGATCAGCTTCATGTCATTATAATATTGTATTGTCACGCTGTATACATATGCTTGCAAAATTTCAGCAAAATCGGTTCAAGATATCTACTTCAAAATTGAGTTGCAAGATTCCACCCGAACATACAAGCACACAAACATACATTGCAAGTTAATAAAAAGCTTGTAAAATGAAATTATTCGTCCAGCGCAGTATATTATTAATTTATTATATACATTATACATCTATAGACTATTCTCTATAGATGTTTGCAATTTCATAGTACTCGCATGACAGTTGCTAATCTGTTCACTAATTTCAACGACGAAATACTTCGCAAACTCAGCTTACATAGGCGGGGTTCGTCAGTTCGCTCGAAAAAATAAAACTCTGTACCGTGTATAGCCATTTAGGTTAAAAGGTGTAAGGGTGAGGTAAGTTTGCAAAACAGAAGCTACGTTTCTGTTTTGCAAACTTGACAAAAACATCAAACAACAAGAGATACAAGAAAATAAAGTACAATTTCGCTTGTAAAACTTACAAGTGAAATTGAACCCCACATCCAAAGATCTAATCTTTAGATATGGGGTAAGTTAACGTTAAGTTTGAAGATTACGTTCATCAACGATTCGCAATGACCATCTTTGTTGATCTGCGTTGGTGTTTCTTTGGGAGCAGCCTATAGAGAGGCAGTTCTCAAGTGCTCATTAAAAAACGGTATTATTTCGATTTAAAAAACGGTAGTCAATCTATGAAATCGAAGACGTCTGTATCTCTACAATATATTTTATTTACTAAGTTTTGATTTTCACTTTAGTAGGGTAGGTGATGAATTGAATCTAAAGGTATTCACTGTTTCGAAGTATTCAATTGACGATTTCAGTCACGGAAGTTCTATTCATGTGTCCGGGCAACCTTTCACAGCATTTTCATTTACAGCTCCGGAATAATTCCAAAAGCTTGTTGATTGTGTTCTTCTACTATAACTAAATACTTGAAAATAAATCAAGGGCTTGTCAATATCGTGGAAGCTTCACATTTTCTTGAAAATATTTCTACAAAGATGTGATACGACACTTTGCTGAGAAACATATTTTATGAAATTCTCTTCGAATATAGTCGGATGCGAGCGTCACGAAGCGAACTCCCGTACGCCTCGTACAGAACAATCAAAGGAAATATAGTTTTCAATCTCAGCACTGTGCACTCTCCAGTAGAGAGCGTAATTTTAAAAAGATATATGGATTCATAAGAAATAAACATCTAACTTTATGATATGAGTAAAAAAAACATGTGTGACCGTGTAGGAGAGCCACGCTTCGGCATGAATGGGCCGGCTCGACCAGAGTGATACTACGGCCTCACAGAAAACTGGTGTGAAATAGTACTTGCGCTGTGTTTCACCGAGTGAATGAGGATACCGGAGGCCCATACCCCAACCCCCCTAGTTATTAGTGTTATTACTTACATTTTTCACATCTTACTAAGCGTAAAACAAAAACTGTAATTCATACTAGCATAAAGGTTGACCAGTGGTTGACCATTATTTTTAGTTTTTTACTACAAAGGCATATCAATAAATTGTTTTATGGTATAACTAATACACAATGGCAACAAATGGATCCTGTTAGTCCTTTGCCAAATTTTAAACTGATTTAGCGTTTGAGTGGCATTTTAGCTGATACTCGTATCAAATTTGTGAATATTAAATTATTGCATTTACTTATGCAATGATATTCGTGTAATTTCTGTCGATGACGCAGACGCACGTCTACGATAATTTATAAAAACAGAATTGTTATCTACGTTTTAGGTCTTTGTTCTAAATAGTAGCCTATGTGTTATTCTGATGTATAATCTATATTACTGTAAAGTTTCATCCAAATCCATTCAGTAGTTTTTGCGTGAAAGAGTAACAAACATCCATCCATCCATACTTACAAACTTTCGCGTTTATAATATTAGTATACATTTTATTACTTTTTCATTGAGCTATTTGCTAACACATAATATACAAGGAACCTCACATGCTAAAGAGGTAACCCAGTAATTATTTCGTTTATGTTTAATAATAGGTTTCGTTTAATAATAGGTTGAAAAACAACTTTAATATCTAAAAGTTTCGACTAAAAACTTTTTTAGGTATTTATTATGTTTATTTTGAGTTATATTGTTCTTGAATTTTTAAGAACTTGAAAGCAATGGCCTTAAGGAACAGAGACATGAATTAAAAACTGTTCATTCACCTGGTGCGTTCAATCTTTTGCAATTAAGTACTTAGTAACAAGTTTAGCTTATTTATGGTTTCTTTATAAGAATTTATTTTCTGTTCCTAACTAGCTTCTAGCGAGCTTATATGTTGCCATAATCTATACATCTTCAATATATATAAAAGAGTAAGGTGACTGACTGACATACCCAGAGATCGACGCAGAGCCCAAACCACTGAAGCTAGAATCCTAAAATATTGCATGTAGGTTCCTTATATAACGTAAGTGAGCACTAAGAAAGGAATTTTAGAAATTGCACCCCTAAGGCAGTAAATCAGGGGATGAAAGTCTGCGTGAGCGAAGCCGCGTGCAAAAGCTAGTCTATATATATATAAAATAGGAAGGTGACTGACTGACTGACTGACATAACCAGAGATTAACGCACAGCCCAAACCGCTGAAGCTAGAGTCCTGAAATTTTGCATGTAGGTTCTTTATATAACGTAAGAGAGCACTAAGAAAGGATTTTTTAAATTCCACCCCTAAGGCAGTAAATCTGGTGATGAAAGTCTGCGTGAGCGAAGCCGCGTGTAAAAGCTAGTATACAATATGACTGAAAGGTAGGTTCAAAATTTTTAGTTCCTTTTTTTTACCAATTATTCTAGTTAGCTTTGATAGCATTAAGAGCAACTGTATGTAGAATGTAACATGTAATTAATTGCCTTTAGAGTAAGTAAATGTCTCAACCTCCAGAATTCCACAGTAATGATTAGAAACATACATTTTTTCTTTTTATAAATCAGCTACGAAAAACACCTATTAAATCTTAAGTGAATCTTGTTTTTATCAAAGCACTTTCGTCTCACGGTACTTGCATCCTCTAAGTACTGACTTTAACAAGTTTAAGGTATAAGCAGTTCATCGAACCGGCAAACTCTTAACGAAACGCAAACTCTCTGCGTCTTTTATGATTTGGTAACTTTCCTTGCGAAAAGAAAATCTACAGTCCTTAATATTTAGCTTTCTCTCTGTAACATATAGCTACGAAACCGACGTAGTAACTTTGAAAAAGCGCAATGTTTATGTTTCACTTTTATTTTCATTATAAATAAATAAACATTTCGGTCATCTAATACATAACGCCATCTAGTGCCAAACTAAGCAGAGCTT
Organism: Diaphora mendica; assembly: GCA_949125395.1. Taxonomy (NCBI): domain Eukaryota; kingdom Metazoa; phylum Arthropoda; class Insecta; order Lepidoptera; family Erebidae; genus Diaphora; species Diaphora mendica. Next base: position 5,315,624 of record OX421312.1, on the reverse strand, counting down.
GTATTATGGGTACTAGACAACTGATATAAATACATACATACTTTTTGTTTGTAAATAGATACATATTATACATAGAAAACACCCAAACTCCGAAACAAATATTTGCAGATCATACAAACATTTGAAACCTCAAGAATAGCAGTCGCATACAATACCGCTTCGCCACCGAGGCAGTTAGATTTAGTAAGATTATTATGTACGTGCCAGTTTTATTACAATTGAAGTGCAATACATTATAAATATTCATAACTAAAAATATTTCGTAAGTTCTAAAATTACACTAGTGACAAATGTCACAGAAATTCATCTATACTTTATGGACTATAGATATTATTATCAAAATTTTATAGAACGAACAAGGGTACTAATAGGTACTAATTCTTTATGTTGGTAATTTATGTGCTAAATAAAGTTGATTATGAAACTGGCAACACTAGTTGAGTCAGTGCTTTGTTAACCTTATGTTATTTACCATGGAATTCATACGTTATATGGCGTACAGCATATGTAGGTATATTACCAAAAGTATTTAGAAACTTATTAAACATAGTTTAAAACTATGAAGTAGTTATAATTGTTACTAGAGTTTTCTAGTAAGTAGGTACACATAAAAAAGAACATAGAAATACTATATATACAGGTATTATCTCTGTGTTACTTTGCTTTAAAACGTACATACTTGTTTTAGCAGACGGTGTCGTTGAACCCATTTTTTTGATATTCATATATTTACCTGAAAAATAAAAGAGGTTTATATTACAAAAAGGTTAAAAAAAAACTAAATTGGCTATAACGACCTTAAAACCTTCAATGTGATCAACAGTTGTTCGACCTTAGAATTGTTAATAAACTATAGTTGAGACTATCGAAAAGGCACATCTTATGTTTGTGTATAGAAACTCTTTAGGAGTTAGGTATATTCAGTCAATGTTGAAAATCAGGAATAAAAGTAAGGCCAAATTGTTTTTAAGATTATTATATTGATCCATACAGGAAATAGGCAATATTTAAACATAAACCTTTGGACTGCCTCTGTGGCGCATTGCGACTGCGAGCGTATGCGACTGCTGCGCTTGAGATCTCGGGTTTAGTTAACGGGTCGGACTAAATGATCTGCAAATATTTGTTTCGGAGTTTATGTGTTTTCTATATATAATACTACTTGTTGCCCGCGGCTCCGCATGTCTGTCGGTTATCGCGGCAAATAGTAGCCTATGTGTTATTCTGATGTATAAGCTATATTACTGTAAAGTTTCATCCAAATCCGTTCTAAATACTAACAAACTTTCGTGTTTATAATATTAGTAGGATGTATGTATTTACAAAAAAAAGTAGATATGTATTTATATTAGTTTCACTACTATCCATAACACAAGCTCTGCTTAGCTTGGGACTAGATGGCGTTTTGTGTCAGATTCCCTAAATATTTATTATTATTGTTAAAATACAATATATTTTATAGGATGAAAGTTTATCCGTTGACTATTTGACTGCCTCGTTGGTCTCGCGGTTGGCGTGTGCGACTTCTGATCATGAGGTCTCAGGTTCGATTCCCGGCTCGGACCAAATGTTTGTATGATCTACAAATATTTCGGAGTTTGGGTGTTTTCTATGTATAATATGTATGTATTTACAAAAAAAAGTATATAATTATGTATTTGTATCAGTTGTATAGTACCCATAACACAATCTCTGCTTAGCTTGGGACTAGATGGCGTTGTGTGTTAATGTCCGAAATATTTATTATTATTAATTCCTAGCCTCATCTCACTGACTCTTAGTAATATAGATCTTCATGGAAATATACGTTGTGTGTATATAAACATTAGAAAGCCGACAGGAATTCGCAGCTTAGATAAATTGTTGAGCAAGAATCCTATTCATATTAGATCCGCTAAGCTGGCAGATGATCGCAATTTCCTTTACATCAAACTTTTCTGTTGTGACCACGTTATGTCCAGAATCATATTTAATGAAAATATTTTTATTACCCTTACCCCCTTTTTTTTAAAGACAACTCCCGCATTAGGAACAAACATCCTGTGTCGCGGGGAATTTACAGACATACATGAAACGGACACAATTAACACCCAAACTCAGAACAACAATTTGTGGATCACACAAAGTGTTGTCCCGTGTAGGATTTGAACCCACAACACTTGGCGAATTGGCAAGCAGCGTGGCGACCGCCTAAACAACTAGGCCAACCGTGCAATCGTAGTTAAGGTTGACATATCTGGTTAGAAATTCCTCTGATTCATTTAAAAATTACTTATAAAGAGATAACATACGACGTTCTTTATTTTTTTTTAAGATTCCTTTATGCTCTATACATTGAATAAAAACAAATATGGGTAGGTAATGGTTTGAAATGGTTCAAACTTTTTCATTAAACTGTCGCCTTGCGTGACATAAAGTTTTGTATACCACAACTGGAACACATAATCGGAATCAATCATAATTCAGAACAAATATCATAAATCGATATCAGATAAATTAAATATGTGGAACATTTGAAGAGTATGTTCGACTTCGACCAATTTGTACAAGCCAGGTTATCTGTAACCATTAACTAACTCTTTTAATACTCGTAATTGAACATAATTCTAACTCTATTTACTTTTACGTACATCATCACTGTTAGAAACCGAACGGCACGTTTGGCCTAGTGGTTTAACGGTCACCACGCTGTTTCCTACTTCGCCAAGTGTCGTGGGTTCAAATCCCACGTAGGACAACACTTTGTGTGATCCACAAATTGTTGTTCTGAGTCTGGGTGTTCTTTGTGTCCGTTTCATGTATGTTTGTAAAGTCCCCCGCGACACAGGATTTATTCCTAGTGCGGGAGTTGTCTTTTTATAAGAAATAAGAAAAAGAAATGGCAACATTTTTGATTGTATTTTTTTTTGTTTGACGTTTGAAGTTAAAATATAGAACTCTTCTAAGTTCTATATTTTAACTTCAAACGTCAAACAAAAAAAAATACAATCAAAAATGTTTGTGTTACGGTCAACCACGATGGTTGTTGAGTGCCGTTCAATAAAAAGTTTAACTGATTGTCCATCCGACTCGGTTCTTTTCGTTGTTTACCGTTGTGATTGGTCTGGTTTGGACACGCGAGATTGGTAGTCGCGTCAATTAGGCGCGATCCGCGACAGTTAAAACGGGTGTATTATAATTAGAAAACTTGGGAACCTGTACAGCCACTTAGGAGTGATATCAGAACGCCGATATCAAGGAATTCACACATCTCCAGTAAGTGCTTAATATTACATTAGCTTAGAATAAGAACAGGGTGAATCGCCCTGAGGTTGAATGCTTCTGCCAGTGAACTAGCTTAGCGATTGAATGCCTGTACCATGGGCCCTACAGACATTACAAACTTCACACGGTGAACGCTACATTGGCAAAAGGATTGAACAATCACCATTATCAACAACGTTCAACATGGCCCATGTCCACTGCCGGACATGGGCCTCTCCTCAGCAAATAGGATTCGGCCTTCTTTATCACGCTGGGCAGAGCTTTGTTTCAAATTTTCCTATTCTTTGCAGTAATGTTGTAGTCGCCTCTAGGGATGAATAGGGGTAGTGTAGCCACATTCTGAATCCGTCACCACACTGATGGTTTTAAGAACATGTATAGATACAAATATATAAAATTTGGAGTGTCTGTTTGTATTATTAAATTTAAAGCTTTTTACTAAATGCATATGTATGTATACACGCCACACGGTAAATATACCAAAATAACTTTTTAATTTTTTTGTCTGTCTGTCTGTTTGTTCCGGCTAATCTCTAGAACGGCTTCACCGATTTTGACGGGACATTCATTGGCCGATAACTGATGGTATAAGTTACTTAGGCTACTTTGTAGACTAGCTTTCCCCCCGTGGTTGCACTACAACAACAAACGCGAGTAACCGCGCGGGGATCAGTTAGTTTTAAATAAATCCATTTGAAAATGTTCTTTGAAAGAGCGAAAACCAATCAAAAGTAAAGTACTAAGTAAAGAAAATATGGAAAGTCTTCACTGCTTCAAGTGTCACAGTAAACAGAGTAACTTAAGAATAACTAGAAAGGATTCCTTTATAAGTTTTAACTGGATAATACGAGAAGTGCAAATATTATAAAATAAATATTTTCTCTCAGAGAAATTTTATAGTTGTGTTCTCTTTTATACGCTTACACTTGGGAAAACTTGAGAAGTGCCGTCAATTTGCATTATCCATAACTCAATAGAGAGGTGTTCTCCGGTTCGTAGAACGATTTTCAGTGATCCTGGTTTAGGCGTAATGCAGAAAGAAAATTTCTACAATGAAATATCTTTAAATCCGTAAAATGGTTTTCCTTTTTTAATAAGCAAAGGATGTGCGTACCGTAAAAGAAAATGTTTGCACAATTTATAGATCTCTTTACATTGTGTGTATTATACAACTTCATAAGTCATCCTGTTGAAATATAATATCAAGGCATTTATTGTTTTGGTTTTATAATGATCAAGGTAGTAGAGCCACGCTGATTTCAGCACGAACGGGCCGGCTCGACCGGGGCCGTACTACCCTTGAAGAGAAAATCAACGAATGACAGCGTTCGTGCTGTCGTGTTTCGTTGGTGAGTGCGAGACCGGAGTCCCAATGATGCAGAAGCATCACTAGCCCGCCATGGTGAGGATCACCATGCTGCATTGTCTGCATTCGCAGTATGGTGACCACCACTCTTGGATTCTGCTTATGCTTTCCATAAGGCAGAGTAGAGTCAATGTGGCAGGGCCAAACATAAAAAAAATGAGGGAGGTAGTGAGTGTTGGGTAAAGAACGATATTTTTTTAATTTAATACCAGGTTTAATTTTTTCACAAGCGTTTAAAAACTAAAATAAACATAAATAAGAACCTCGAGCTTCCATGTCTCGAATTTATGTATCAATAAAAATTCATTTTGATTGCTCTTCAATATTTATGAGGTTATGTCTAAAATTAAAGGCATAGCGGTTATGAGAAATTGTTGGGCAGGTTGTAAAATCCTAATTGAAAATAGTAGACAGCATTTTCATTTAAGATTTATAAACGGCCTCAAATCAGAAATTCCACCGCACGAATGTCAGTATTATAATGAAATTTCGAAAACTGTTTCTGGGGTTTCAGGTAATATTAATAATAAGTAATATTAGTAACAGCGGTTTTCTATTTACTGTTTAATTTAGTAAATCTATTAATGTAGAAAGCAACAATAAGCTTAATATACATATTTTTTTGTTATGTAGCATTGAAAACCAATACCAATCTGACGCTTTTTGTGTGGGAAATAGACCGAAAATCTCTTAATTGGCTTCTAAGTATTCTAGTAAATCTCGTCTATTAAGAGCACTAGAGAAAATTTAATTGAATAGAAACCATTCCAGTCGTATAGCAAAAATTATTTATTCGATGAGAAAATAGAAAATAATAAAATATTCAACGCAGAGAAGAAAAACGTTTAGGAATAAAATTATAAAATCCGAGAGCGAATTATGTCAACTGTAACATTAACAGAATTAGTTTGAAATTCTTTTGTCATTCAAGATTTTTGACAGCGCTAAGTGAAATGTCTGATTTCAATTAATGGTAGGACATCTGGTAGACATTTTGGAGTAGGTGTTTAAGGCATTCTGAAAATTTGTGAGATATGTCTTTCATAGTATTAGAAATACAGAAATGCATGGCTGGCATACCTGGCTGGAGGGTAGTTTCAGGTCAGTTAACAGAGAATACACGTGAAGCATACTTTAATTACATTTTAACGTCTAAAATCAATCTTATAAATTTAAGAAACGATTTTAATAATTTGTTTTATATTGTTGCAGAAATCAATATCACAACACTTTAAGGAAAACTAAAGTTAGCTGTTTTTCTGCTGCTGCTTGCGCTTTCACGGTCGCGCACTTCCTCTGAAACCCAGTCTCCAAGTTCTAAAGAAAAGCAGGAAAATGGCGAAAGAAGAAAAGATAAAAACCATTATCGTAATCATAACGAGTCCTGAGGGCGTTAACACCACCATGGCATTCACTGTCGTCCTTCACACGTGCTATTGAATTTCAATCTCTACTTCAACTTTACTCCTTCTTAGTTATATTAAAGGTAAGTGCCTTTCATTTATGTAGGTATTAGTTATCTAATAACTGAATTATTATATACTTACTACATTTAACCTGCGAGTTTGGCCGCTCATAATTGTTTGGTTTTTAATAGAGTGGGCAAATGAGCAGACGGGTCACATGTCGGTAAGTGACTAACTTCGTTCATGGGAACCTGCACCTCGAGAGTCATAGGAGTATTGCTGCCTAAGTCGCTGTCGAAACAGAATCAGGAAAACCTATTCTGGATTTGGGTCCCGGTAACCTCACTCATTCTGTTAAAGCAACAAATGAGTTGCTTTAAGTCGAGTCTCCACCGAACAAAAGGTGGCAATGTTTGTGTTGTCAACACGTATTGGTGACAAAAGTTTCTGTAATATCCTTGTGGTGGCAACGAAAATTGTCAACAAATGCTGGGAACCGTGTTTCTGTTTTTGGCAGTAAACATCAAAAGAATACGCTTGTTGCAGATATTGGCTCTGTGGAGACGCTTAGTTGAAATGTTTTTTAAATTGTTGGCGACTCGGTGTAGACGCAATGGAAACTAAAGTTGGCGATTTTTTTAAGAGTTGCCAACAGTTGGAAAAAATTTAAATTGCCACAATTTTGGTGGATACGCGCCTTTACACGAGGCTGAGGTACTTTCTGTCCAAACATTGCACTTTTATCGAATAGCGGCAAAATCATAAAAAATCGTTGACGTAAAATCGATGCTCGCATTATTTCAAGTCCAACACGTTACCTGCATGAGCTACGTCGCTTTTGATATAATTAAATGTGTTCCTAACGTTCCCATCTCATCTCTGAGTTGTCTGTGAGAAGGTTGTATAACAGATATTTTCTAGGTAAATAACTGCAACTATTCTGTGAGTAGTTTGTCAAGTTACTTCATAACATATAAAAAAACAAATAACTGCAGATATTATGTTGTATTTTTGATGGTAACAACCTGCAGTTAGACCAATATATAACTATAAGAATGATAAATACAATACACTGACAAAAAGCACATAGAGTACATAAAAATTTATAAGTACATAGAAAGAAAATAGGCTCGTAAATAACAATGGCTCTAAAGGACGATAAGAAGTACCTAATGGATTATGATGTTTTTTTTTTGAGTAAAAAACCAAAGAAGAACTTTGTAAAATTAATCCACGTGGAGTCGATTACATAACTATTAATAAATATATATATTAACAAGTGTAAATACAAACTATATGTAGATTTTAACAGTCATTATAGTAATCTATTTGAGGTATTTGAAACGTTTTTTTCCAAAATAGTAGGTAATAATTTATTGAATAATGAAACCTATGTACACAACCATAATTTATAAAAAAAAATAACAATATTTACATACAAGCGTCTAAAAACTCCACATCTTCGCCTACTGGTAGCGTTCTCAAAAGACTGGCAGCATTACCACGTTGAATGGAAATGCTGATTCTCTGTAAATAGTAGGTTATATGGGTATTTTGAATACAACTTTGTTAATTAATTAAATATTATTAAAATTAAATAATTAATTAACCTAACTCGAACAAACATTAAAGTTATTCATTCACGCTTATCACAACAAACCTATGCGGATGTAAGAACAGCAAATGCTACATTACATTTTACATTAATGTTAGCATACAACAGACAGAAAGTTGTACACACAGACTCGGAAATGTTATGCACAATTCTCACAGTTGTATATGTATGTATATGTATATAGCATACTTACATCTATGCACCTATTGTATAAGTGTGCAAGTACAGAATTTTGTAGGCATTTACTATTTTACGCAAGGATCGACCGGTAAACCGTCTCATCACTCACCAATACAAACTAATGACTCACACGTAATAGTATTTACAATTATAACCTTGTATCGCATGTTTACTATCGTCTTATCTTAACAATTCACGTTTATCAACAAAGATACTACGGCCCTCAGACGTGTATATACATACATACATGCATTAATGGAATCTTCGAGACTAACGACTAATGCAGGTAACGTTACTTAAACTTAAGGATATCATAAGATATAGGCCTCTGAAATTGCACGCCAATTGGTTCGATACTTTAGATCTAATATCACAAGTATCTCTAATTCCGTTGTAGATTACTGGATCAACAATTGTATATATATCCTACTTAGCGGTTTAAAGTCAGAAATAATGTGCCTAGGTATATACTTAGGCAAGGTAGTAATTAAATTAAATAATACAAGATATGGGATGCACAAAGACCAGTAAATAAACTTACTTAACTTGACTTGTGGAAAGGCTTTAGAATGAATGTGAAATGTAGATAAACTTTAAAAAAATATACACCGCTCAACGTTTTTATACAGTTAAAAACTCTGATACGAAAATATGATTTTCAAATCACCTGGCACCAATATACTTATACTAACGATGCTGTATATTCATTTAACAAAATGATCACAGTTTAATACTAACAAGAAAAAAGAAGAAATTAGTTAAATAAAATTTTGGGGAACCCTCAATTGAAAACCCTCTTATAGAGCAATAATGACTCTCCAATTAATTGCCGCTTAAGAAGATTGTAGCTTAAAATAAATATCAGGACCCAATACAAAATAATATTTGGCAGTTGAATGTTTTTTCTCATAGTCACTTGCTATACCAGCAGCAGTTAATTTTTATAATAGGTTTTTTGTATTGAAATAAATTTTCAAACACAAATGATACATGTAAATAGATATATATTTTTAAATTATATAACATAATGCTGTAAACAGTTATATTAACGATCTACAACTGTCCCGTTCTAACGAGAAAGAGCAAACAAACTTACGGTCACTTATTTTTAAACGACTTCAAAAAAAGAGGAGATTCTATGTTCCACTGTATGTATTTTTTGCAGTGAAAACTTCTGTAGCGGCGTTGTGCACTTTAGAAAAAATTATTTTGCGATGGGTAAAAAATTATAAACTCGCGACAGAAAACGTCTCGACAGGACACGTGACATGACCGTAAGACGCTTATGGGGGGGGGGGGCGCAGGGCGCTTGCGCGAGTACGGCGGCGCACGGCGCTTGCGCGAGTACGGCGGCGCACGGCGCTTGCGCGAGTATGCATGGTGACAGCTGATGGCTGATATAAATTAGTTTTTTCTTGTATTGCTAGTCAAACTAAACATGAATGGTATATTACAGAGTTACTGGTTGAAGATCATTGCTCTTAATTCAGTTACGAGATTTGATCCGAACAAACATAGTTTTCATAACTTAATTTATTTACATTGTAAGTTTAATAAAATCTTATAAGGGGGTGACAAGACGAAAGTCATGTCAAATGTCCATGTTTCGCCAACCCCCGTATTACTGGGAGGCTCGGCTCTCGGCTCGATGATGACTATGTCTATCTGGGACAAACGGTCCAACTAGGCAAATCCAACTTCGAGAAAGAGGTCAATCGACGAATCCAACTCGGCTGGGCTGCGTTCGGGAAACTACGCAGCGTCTTCTCGTCCAAAATACTACAGTCCTTAAAGACGAAGGTCTTTAACCAGTGCGTGTTACCAGTGATGACCTACGGTGCCGAGATGTGGTCTCTTACTATGGGCCTCATAAGGAAGCTCGGGGTCACGCAGCGAGCTGTGGAACGGGCTATGCTTGGAGTCTCTCTAGGTGATCGAATCAGCAATAAGGAGATCCGTAGACGAACTAAAGTTACCGACATAGCAGAGCGAGTCAGCAAGCTGAAGTGGCAGTGGGCGGGGCACATAGCTCGGAGAACCGATGGCCGATGGGGCAGAAAGGTTCTTGAGTGAAGACCACGTGACGGCAAACGCAGCGTAGGAAGGCCTCCCGCAAGGTGGACGGACGACCTAGTTAAGATCGCAGGGACACGTTGGATGCAAGCCGCTACCGACCGGTCGAAATGGAAATCAATAGGGGAGGCCTACGTTCAGCAGTGGACTTCCTGCGGCTGATATGATGATGATGATGATTTAATAAAATCTTGACAAACAAATGTAAGAAGACCTATATAAATCGTCATTGTTCAAATAACTCATCTTTGTTTACTTTCGTTTTTTCTGTTATGTGCATAGAGAAAAGCACATGTACATGCCTACTTTTATCTTCACTGAAAATCCTCATCATCATAAGTTTTAAAATTTACTTTATTTAGTGACTCCTTATTATGATAAATACATTGTTAGCAAAGGTTTGTTAGAGATTTTATTACGGCGTGTTTGACAAAAGAGGTAAACTAACACCGTGGTTCTGGTTATTGATAGCGACTGCCTAGTTAATTTTTAAGTATATTGTTTTAATCAGTTCATGAATGACGAAGATTCTAAGATAATAAACATACAATAAAATAGCTCTTCAGTTTTTTAGATGAGCCATCTTGTCTAAAGGTTTCTTCGAAATTCAAATACTGGAACGTTGGTAAATAAAAACCCGTCCCCTAAAACTCAGTGCTAAGTAAGATTTACAACGAAATAAAATCCTCAGTCTCCGTAAACGTAATTTCCGCTAACAAATAAGGTCTCAATCCCAGATGAGCAGATATACCTAAATTCACAAATACCTGACACTTAAATAAGCTGATTAACCTCTAGATTTAGCTCAATTTCGTTATAATTAGCGGTTACTTAAGTCAATCGAGAGGTGGCATGACCTTTATATGTACTCATTGATGTGGTCATGCCATGTCGATGTCGTACGTAGCGCGATCAGGGAAACTAAATTATTCAACCCGTCTTATGAAACTGATACATACAAATATTAGGTCTATCTTAAAGCATTTTTTACCAGAAAGGATCAATAGTTTTATCAGTTAAAATAGTGTTGTTAATAGCTTTAACAAAGTGATAGTGTAATTTACCTAAAGCAGTTCCATGAAGATTAAATAATTACACATTGTACATACGTACTCAACATAAAATTTAACAGTTAGTTCAATAAATATTTGATTTGACACAAAACTGAATAAGAATTTATTTAGAATATTTGCAGGGATGAAAACGTTTCATTTCAAAATTTCAAAATGTTATTTATTGTGAATAAGCTTATAAAAGCGAAGTAAATTATGGCAAACAAGCCGGCTGCGTGCTTCTTCGTCACCTTGTTATGCAGCGAAAAAATCCTCCTCTTTGAAGTACCTAATAGAAAAGTTTGGATACTTTCTGTTAAATCACGTGAAAAATATGAATCTTCAAATGATTTCTTTACAATGTTAGGAAGTTTGCTAATAAAAATTGTTTACTGTCAAAAGATCCGATAATAATATTGGTAAAAATATTTAATGTATTTTTAGGGTGTATTGAGGTCTAGAAAGAAAATAATTTGTAGATATTACGAGAATTGTAAATAAAGAAACCTTAGAAGAAAAGTCGCGATTTTTCGCAGTGTTAAAATAAGTCATATTTAGATATAAAGACAATGATATTTTAAAACTCATTGTACAAAGACGTCTTTTATTCATCAAATACGCTTCTGTCTTGAGGTGTTATATAATGTGTATCGTATTAAAGAGTATACAGTAACCACAAACCAGGTTCTCTACCAAAGATTATACAGTTCTCAGGCTCTATTTGAAGAAAATCAAAATCATACGGAAGTTGTAACAATCATTCCACTGCAACAATATGGCACAAGACAGCTCAGGTTAAATCTAGGATAAATATACCTCGTTCCTCCACTGTGTAACAACAGTATAGTTTGTCTTACAAAGTCAATACAGCTCATCCATTCAACTTCCTAACCTACCGTGAATTTTATGTTAATTCATAACGTAAACTTGGGTCTTTAAGTTTGTACCGAACTCTAGGAGTAATTTTTCCTTTGTTAGGAAGACACTCGAGATGTTTCTCCCGAATGCATGAAAAGTGCAGTAGTATACATACGAGTATAATATTATCGCTGTCGCTTCGATAACGCGTGTGGTGTCACAAGTTCATCCTTCAAAAGCGTCCGCTAAACAGATACTCTGCACAATAGGACTGTACTTTTGATAGTCGTATTTTCAACGCTTTCATAGAACAGAAAAAGTATTTTACTTTATTTAAAAAAGGATCACCAAGTTTAAGGAACTAAATTTGAAAAAATATCCTAAATTTAAGGGCCAAATTTAGTGTATTTTCCAAAGACACTTTACTGGGCGAAACTCAAAGCTCTACATTTTACAAAGGTCCTAAACTAACTCCTTTAACTCTCTTAACATACTGGCTCGGTCAAAGTAAGATCAATTGGGTTGAACGAATTCTCATACACAGTGTCCTTTGACGTGATTCTATTATGCATGTCCTCTTGCGTATCTTAGGCTATGTATCTAAATGTAAAAGGCATCAGTATATACACTATGTCCCAATAGGATTCATTGCTATTTTTATTATCAATAGTAATGTAGATTTCAGGAATTGATTTAAGTAAACACCTACATCCTGGATCTTAAGAGTCATTAGTGTGTTATCGCCTGTTGCGACATCAGAACAGCGTTTGGGCTCCGGTAATATGACTTACTTCGTGAAAAGTAATAATGGAATTACTTACTTTAACCGACAACTCCACAGCAGCAGGAACTCAACTCAACAGGGATAAATACTGTGTCGCGTTGAAGCCATGATAATAATCCGGTCGAGCTGGCCTATTAGAGCTCAGACACGGTACAGTAGTCTTCCTTTTAGGATGAAAGTCTCATTCCGCAAAATTCCAAGAGAATCACTTGAATAATTAAAGCTTGAAAAGTAACAGACAAACTTGTAATGGCATTCATTTGCTATTTTTTAGGACTACATACTGTGGAACTGCGAAGTCACTAGCAAATCTGCATTGCTCGTGTCTTCGTCTTGTTATGCGAACAGATAATATAACCGCTTTGAGTATCATTTACAATAATTTTCAATGTCAAGCTTATAATGAAAGTGGTAATTCCAGGCCGTAAACTCTAATTGCTTTTCAATCGCAATCAAATTCGATTTATTTTCAATTGTAAAAATGTGTTTAAATATATTTGATCTATAAGATGCAAATGAAATACAATTTGTCTTATAGCTTGATGGTATACGAAAACTACTTTGTTTGCATAGTAACAAAAATACTTATTCCCGTTCTTAAATATATATTCTTACCTACTCTCCGGTATTTCTTTTCTTCATATAATTTTCGTAGCCACTACCGCGTGGCAATCATTTATAACACCAAAATCGTGAATTTGATGACAACTTCGAATCATCAACAACATAATATGCTTCTAGTATTTAATTTTGCCAATTAAATAAATAATCCTCCATCCAAGATCACACTCTCTATAAAAGGCTATATCTCTAAAAGCATTGTTTTAAGCAGTATTTAATAACTAAATTGTCTTTTAAAACATTTGGTTTAATGACATGTTTATATATATATATATATACACAAGACTACGCATTTATTCTATAAATAACTTCATTGGTAAATGACTCATACGCAGAAAATACATGAGTCCTTAAGTTCACTGTAGTACATGTTTTATATTTATTAAACTAATTATATAGACTCGCTTGCAGCATAACAACATTAGAAAATATACCTACAGTAGGTATGGTACACTTATTGTTTTACAATAAAAGGAAAAATTTATGAACCTGCAATGAAATCATTGAAGTATATATTATAGATAGATGGTTGATGGTTAGTTAGAAAAAATACAAGTATTCTTTATAATATATTCCTAAAGAACAGCAATATCAAAGTAGGATCGAATGTTCTTTTCGTACACCGTACCTTGGTGAATCATAACCATACAGAACTAGAGCATCGATAGCATTCGGGCCTCGAAATGTCACGTTGATTCGAAATTCGTACTTCGAAATACAGTGCTTCTCAAAGGTATTTATGTAGCCAGTGGGATCGAATCACGTTAGTAATATGTGTTTATCGTAGAAAAGAGCCGATGAACTCATGGTAGTAACAGCATTGTGAGTTTATGAGAATTGTTAGTGCTATTTTTTATTTAAAACGATAGGTATACTTTATGTAAGTGTAGTATGAGTTATGGAAAAATTCACTCAAGAAAACTGTTTCATCTGAAGAATTCTAGATTTCTAAAATCAGTCCAAACATAAAAAAATTTATTAATATTTCAATTCAAATTACCAAGAGCGGAATCGAATGAAACAATGCAATAGTTTAAAATGTAAATATTTTCTACTTAAAAAGAACCCTTAAATAAAAGCCTCATTAACAAAATTTTCGTAGAATTTTAGGCGAAGTATTTTCTGTTAGACGTAAGTATATTGTGAAAATAATCGTCTGTTTTTAGCGAGACAATTAACTCAGGTGGCTCGACTAATTAAAATTCAATAGAACTGTGTTTGTGTGCTTAAGTGTGAGGGGGATGGCTAAATTAAAAACAGCACAGTTTTCCAAGTAAATTGTTCAGATTTAGTAATAATGAACGAATTGCCCACTATGACTAATACATAACAGTAACGTACCTTCTAGAAATTTCTTCCCATTTAGTGTGAGTAGTACTCAATTGAACTAATTAATTCATTAACCTTCAGAAAACACAAATTAAATTGGTCGATCATGACCGGAGGGCGGACGTCGCATCGGATCCATTCCATCGTGATTTCAGGTAATTGGTTCGATTTCCACCTGTATGCCAATATGCATCCGCTCGTAGCACAATGAGAAAAAACAATTTTATCGAGTGTGAATAGTCCATTAAATATTAAAAGGTCTTTGTGAATATATTTCAATCAATGTCATTAACTTTTCAAAACAATTGAATAGTTAGACAATTAAAATAGCCGAATAAATGAAGGGCTTCCTGGGGCGAAGCTAGACTAAAATAGTCTTAGTTATTCCTTAAACATAAAATTAGCTATCTGTCAGTTTAAGTCCCGTCAAAATCGGTCTGGCCATTCTAGAGGTTAGCCGAAATAAAAAAACAGAAAGAAAACAGACAAACAAAAATGTTCACATTTGTTTTTTTTAAGTAAGTACATACTTTTATATGAATCACTACATAGCATAAAAAAAGTCTCTTGCGCTATCTGTCTGTCCCTATAAACGCTTAGATCTTTAAAACTACGCAACGGATTTTGATGCGGTTTTCTTTAATAGATAGAGTGTTTTAAAAGGAAGGTTTATATGTATTATACATGTATAATATAGTAGAGAAACGCTGATAATTTTGGAGGTTTCTAATGTTATGTCGTAAATAAACACATTTTTTTGCGCTGGCTGAAACCTACGAGATAGATGAAAATAATGCACTACAATATTGTACTCCTTAAAAAGGTCTACAAAAAAGTCTAAATATTTTTTTATGTATGGCCCGCCAAAATGACTCTACTCTGCCTGATGGATGCATAAGCAGAATCCAAGAGTGGTGGCCATCAAAATCACTGCGAATGCAGACAATGCAGCATGGTGACTGCTCTGCATCTTTTAGTCTAGTCAACAAGTATGGAACTTGTTGACTAGACTATTTGGGCCTCCGGTCTCGCACTCACCAACGAAACACGACAGCACGAACGCTGTCATTTTACTTTGATTTTCTGTGCGAGGGTAGTACCGCCCCGGTCGAGCCGGCCCGTTCGTGCTGAAATCAGCGTGGCTCTACTACCTTTAAGATATATATATATCTCCACCGATATATCAACTCTCTGTGTAATATAATTTTAATACAGAACGCCAGCAAAAACTTAAGAATCGATACGTTTCAGGCTATGAGGGTTTAAGCACAAAATCTCTATTTAGAACCACAACGAAACATTGTTAAAGTTCTTCGGATAGACGCTAAGTTTTAATAAAGCTTGCAATAGCCTCAGTTGCTAAACGTGGCTAAGCTTTTAGAATCTCCTTGGAAATTCATTTTTTTATGCAGTCAAGGTCAGGTTTCGGTTCCAACTTTTTCATTTATAACATTTCAAACAAGTAGTCTGACATTTCAAAAGGTTTGAGTTATGATAGTATCACACGATTTTTTGTTTCGTAAAGTTTAAACTTAACGCGAAAATGTATGTATGGTTACATTATAAAAAAAAAAAAGAAAATAGCGTGCAAAGCTCTGTCATCCAGCTACTTTAAAACATGATACGACACCTAAAAGCGGAGCACCATATACGAGAGCGTTAAAAGATTTAACTCAAAAAACAATATGAAGTTAAAAGTACTTATAACAATCAATTACAATTATGAGAATACGCACTATTTCAATTTATTCAGGTTTTTAATAATGGACACCTAAGCCGGCATGGAAAAAAACTATTTTCATTGATAGTATAATAGCTGGTCAATAGCTTCGAAATAAAAATTAGTAAAATAACTTTAAAATTCAACGCATGCCGAGAAATAGATAAAAGGACCTGATCCGCATATCATTCGAAATGCAAAATTCCACTCCCCATTTTATGTGTGAACAGCGGCTATCCGACACAGCTATGCGTTGAACGATTCTTTTTGTTTACTCCGACCTAGTTTTTGAATTTGACTTCAATTGAAAGCTTAATTGTTTGCTTTGTCGAATTGATGGGAGAGGTTCACAGACATTCATCGTCAAATTATTCAATATAGGTTTAAAAATCAAGTAAAAAATATATTTCAAGTCTCTGTATTAAAGGTGATGCATTGTTTATTGCTAATCAGTGTTTTGTGTCAGATTCCTTACATAGATATTAGAGCGGTTTTTTGTATAATCAGAAAAACTCAATAATACTCTTGCACTGAGTATGCCTGTCATTGGAAAATCCCTTTACGATCGGGCTAAGCCTCCAAGGCTTTTTTTTTTCAATTTAATCTCCCCAAACCTCTCACATCGGGTTTTCACAAAACCTGAAATGCCAATACCTTATTTTAATTTCCAACAATGTTAATGTTCAATAAACAATTTTGACTGCCTCGTTGGTCTCGCGGTTGGCGTGTGCGACTGCTGATCATGAGGTCTGGGGTTCAATTCCCGGGTCGGACCAAATGTTTGTATGATCTACAAATATTTGTTTCGGAGTTTGGGTGTTTTCTATGTATAATATGTATGTATTTACAAAAAAAAAGTATATATGTATTTGTATCAGTTGTCTAGTACCCATAACACAAGCTCTGCTTAGCTTGGGACTAGATGGCGTTGTGTGTTAGATGTCCGAAATATTTATTATTTATTTATTAATTACTTCGTTTAGCCGATCAAACCGTTTATGGCATTCAAATATGGTGTAAATTTGGACAGAATTTGGTCCAAATTATTCTCATCCGGCAATTATTCATTATTGTGTGATGTGAACTCGAGGATTCTTAAGTTTGTAAAACGATTACATAATTATGCAGTTTACTTAATTATTTAAAATTATTGTCATCACATTGATAACTGATTTATTTAATCTAAAATAAATGCATCTTTTATATCTTCTGTCTGATGCTTCATTAGGCATTAGAAGCTGAAAGCTATAGCTGATTTAAATGGAGCTGAAAACCGTTGAACTACTTGTCTTTAAATCTATTTTGATACTTAATTAAAGATTTAGAATAGAACAATTGGATACGGTGGGCTTCGAGCACACTGCTTCGGTTGTGTAGTGGGTAGCCACTGTTGTGATTGAGTTTTCGATCGATTCTCAGGTCGGACCATGTTTGTATTACCTGCTAATATTTGTTTCGGAGTGGGTAATTTCTTTTTAGAATAATATATGTATCTATTTACAAAAATATTTAGAGAAGTATTCTATCAATCATCTAGCTTTCATAGTACAAGCTCTGCATAGTTTTTTTTTTATATTTGACCCTGCCAAAATGGTTCTACTCTGCCTGATGGAAAGCATAAGCAGAATCCGAGAGTGGTGATCACCATACTCACTGCGAATGCCGAAAATGCAGCATGGTGACCCACACCATAGCGGGCTAGTGATGCTTCTGCATCATTGGGCCGCCGGTCTCGCACTCACCAACGAAACACGACAGCACGAACGCTGTCTGAAGGCACGCGAGCCGGCCCAACCGTGTTGAAATCAGCTACTACTACCTAGTTTGAAGCTAGATGGCTTAATGAGTACAATGTTCGTAATATTTCTTTATTATTATCTATACTACTTATAATAAAAATGTAACAGGTCTAATCCTGTACATTAAAGATATGTTGAAATTTTTTTTTGGAGTGCTCTCTATTATCGATACTGAAGCCAAAACTGTATTTTTTTTCATTTTTGTCTGTCTGTCCGTCTGTCTGTATCTTGGCCACGCATCACGCCGAAACTACTGAACGGATTCAAATGAAACTTGGCATGATTTGAGTTCATACTATACAACATACATACATACATACGACATAGGATACTTTTTATCCCGAAATTCAGCACGGTTTCCTGGAGAGAGGGGATGAAAGCCAAAATATTTACTGAGTTGTAATTCAATAACACATAGTCCGATTTTATTCATAAAATAAAAGATAACGGGAAAAGTCTTTTTTTTGTCCGCGACTGTACACTGCCTGTGGGAAGCTGAGACAGATATGTAAATACGGCGGTACGAAGTTCGCCGGGTCAGCTAGTATTAAATATGTGTGGTGACAGATTAAGATTACAGAGTATCACCACCCCAATTCGTCCCGTGGGTGAGCAGACTACAGGAGCAAACTAAGCAAGACAAGGAAAACTTGAAACAAACCCTACACAAATCCGTCTTGTCCGCAAGTTATAGTAGGCCAGAACCTCCTCTAAGACCGTTGATGATTATTATAATTACCAATCTAAAGGCGCGTCTCCACCAAAATTGTTGGCAATTTCAGTGTTTCCAACTCTTTGCAACTCTTCAGAAAATCGCCAACTTTTGTTTCCATTCTGTCTGCACTGAGTCGCCAACAATTTGAAAAACATTCGAACTAAGCGTCTCCACGGAGCCAATAAAAAACTGCAACAAGCGTATTCTTTTGATGTTTACCGCCAAAAACAGAAACACGGAAATTACAGAAACTTTTGTCACCAACACGTGTTGACAACACAAAAATTTACAACTTTTGTTCGGTAGAGACCAGGCTTAATGTGCCTTTACCTGTTTATTTACTTAAATTTTATCCCTTAGTAGTCGGTGTATCTAATACCTATAGTATATATAGTAGTAATGTATAGAAAGAACAATTTTTTTTAACACGCTTTTATTAGCTTGACCTGTAACGAAATCTTTTAACTTCATTTTCACCTACTTCTAGGAGTCTGATTATCTTGAAAATTTGCACAGGGGTCAAGGGCCGATGACAATATAATAATTTGTAAAAAAACTAAAAAAATAGATTAAAAAAAATGTTTTAAAAAAAAACACGCTTTTATAAATATACCAAATAAAAAGTAGAAAATAATTTTAATATAAAAAGCATGGGGTGCTTTTTGAAAATATTTTAATAATGACGCCCCACTCTTTTTACATAAAAAATATTTTCTACTTTTTAGTTCGATTGCTATTAAAGCCTGTTTTTCTTTGTTTTTTTAAACTACGATTTATTTTTTTATAATCTGAATCTCGGAAACAGCTCCAACGATTTTCATGAAAATTAGTATGTATCAGTTTCGGGGGCGAGAAATGGATCTAGCTAGGATTTATTTTTGAAATATGACCAAACAAATATCGAGCAACACTTATCCAAGTACTCTCTTTTAAATTAAACTCATCAGGAGTTCAGTTGAGAGTATCTTTCGGAAGAAAGGTGGCCCTTACTCCAGATATACCCTTTAATCACTTTTCTGGAGATTTATGAAATCAATTTCAGTCCGAAAGCAATCTTTACTAAAAATAAAGAAACACGTTGCCTTACATTTAATCCTCCTTTCTAAGGAGAGGCATATATCCAGGAGTAGAGTGTTCAGGATGAACTGACCGCGCCTTTTAAATAGACTTGGGTAACTGAGATCAATTGCACGCGTCAACTCAGTATCTCAAACGGTAATTACTGCACCTCTTGGAATAGAAAATTGAGCTGTAAGCACCTCGCTGAGTGCGCTGCATAATATAGTCCATTTGTTTAGATAGTGTCGGTGCACCCGCACGCAATTGTGGTTATTGTTGTGAAATAAAAAAAAATTGTAGGTAGTAGAGCCACGCTGATTTCAGCACGAATGGGCCGGCTCGACCGGGGCGGTACTACCCTCGCACAGAAAATTAACGTAAAATGACAGCGTGCTGTCGTGTTTCGTTGGTGAGTGCGAGACCGGAGGCCCATATAGTCTAGTCAACAAGTTCCATACTTGTTGACTAGACTAAAAGATGCAGCAGCATCACTAGGCCGCCATGGTGTGGGTCGCCATGCTGCATTGTCTGCATTCGCAGTTAGTATGGTGACCACCACTCTTGGATTCTGCTTATGCTTTCCATCAGGCAGAGTAGAGTCATTATGGCGGGCCATACATAAAAAAAAAAAAAAAAAAAAATACGAATACATTAATTCATACAACGGTGTAAACCGACAAATCATACTTGCTCGTGGTATACGCCGCAGGCGCGATCAAGGTGACCGTATCTAAGCGAATGGACTATATACGTTGTACGTTCTACTTTATGTGTTCACAGTTTCGAAATATGAACACTACAGGCAACAGTACCCAGAATGAATCAAAACATTTTAAGGAACTCAATAAGCGGTGTACTAAGTTAGTGCAGTATTACCCATCGTCACTGTTTAATAACTAAGGTAAAACTTGGATATCGAAACTATGTCTTTTGAAATCTTTTCACAATAACTCGGTAACAAGTACGTGTAGTCCGATTTTTCCTGATTGGAGATATTCTTGAGATTCTAGATAGGAGAGAAAGATGATTTGATTTGAGTTGAAATATCAATATATTACAGAATAGATTAATTGAACTCACTAGGAGCCATAAAATTCATTTATGTCCCTGTTTATAGTAAGTTTATGCCCATGTCCCAGTGACCTCTCTGGACGGCACCGTGGCCAGCCTTTCTATCTACTAGAGTTTTAGATCCAATTTCTGGTCCTACCTTTCCCCTGAATCCTTTCAGCCTCCGAGATTTTCGCCCTTTTCATTTCTTACCGTAAAATATTTTATACGCTAAATCTTTTTAGCTTGTCGGTTCTGTATATTATACCATTCCATAGTAGGTTTGTTATAAAAGAATCTAACTAAAACCCTATTTAATTTTAATTTAGCCAAGAAAATAACAGAAACAACAGATCACTGCTAACTGTAAGCACCAATCAACCTATAAATCAAGTATCCCGTTTTCGGCAGTGTGCATCTATCCCCTGCCCGCCACTTTCTTCAAATCGTCGGTCCATCGTGTCGCAAGGCGCCCTTTTAAACTCTAGCACAGCACCATCTACCAGCATAGCATTTTAATCTATATGTCCCAATTACTCATTATACTTACAAACAGGAAATACAAAGTCCCAATTGATATCTAGATACCTATTCGAAAATAAGTTAACTATTTCCACTAACATCCTTTTATCTAGAAAAATCACGGCATTTTCTTCTCGTCTAGCCATTCCCCACAGTTAAAACCGCATTTCACCGCCTCGCTCCCGTGAGACATAGCGGACGTCTCAAAGCATATAAACCTTCTTTAATAAAGAAAGAATAATGCTCTACTCTTCTGCAGGATTTTTCATAACGAGTAGAACCTGAAATTACCGTTTAAATAATAAACAAACTGTGTCTTAACTTGTTTCTTAGCACCGACTTAATAATTCATTAATTTGTTTTTTGTTTTTTTTTTCGACCCTGCCAAAATGACTACTCTGCCTGATGGAAAGCATACCATCGACGGTCGTAAAGATAAAGTTTTGATAAATCGATTTTTCGAATCCAATTTTGAAAAAGTTGGTTCCATGTTCCATCCAAGTTTTCGATCCCCTAATACTTTATTTATGTACATAAGGACCTTCTCGTTTTACTGCTACACACAATATATTCGATAAAATGTCTGTGAGAGCTTTACTCCTGAGTCGCAAATCGACATTGTGACAGTGTATACCATCTTGTTAGTGACATCCTGTCTACTGCAGATTTCTCAACATCCGCATAGTATTATTAGTTTGTAATGGAAGCGAGAACTTTTACTCGGTTAGCGGCTTAATGGAAGTGCAGAATTTGTATAAGTCAAGTTTATTTCAATATTAAAATATGGTACATGCAATATTTTTTACAAATAAAGCGGTAATTGTCAGCGATAGTCACAGTTAACAACTTTACACACGTAATACCTGTACATACCTATATACTAAATATGTAATTATAATAGACATATTTCACCCGGACTCAGATCCAACGATCGTGCTTATCATTTCAGGTTTCAGGCTTGGCAATTAGGCTGCCTTTGCCTGAGCGGTTGGCCTAGTGGTTTAAGCGGTCACCACGCCGCTTTCTACTGGGCTAAGTGTTGTGGTTTCAAATCCCGCATGGGACATCACCTTGTGTGATCCACAAATTGTTGTTTTGAGTCTGGGTGTTCTTTGTGTCCGTTTCATGTTTGTAAAGTCCCCTGTGACACAGGATGTATATTCTTATTACGGGAGTTATTCTTTTAAAAAAGAAAAGACTAACCTCGTCACCAATAGGATATCACTAACTACTCGTATATAAAAGAATTGAACTACCTCTAGATTTGTGTCAAGTAGTGTTTCGATTTGAAGAATCTTGATAGAATCATTCGGCACATAATAGTATGCATGTAATAAGGCATATAAGGTATATTTTCTATTTCAGTATCTTACAATACTTCACTTGTTTATAAGGTATATAGGAACTAATGTGTAATGAAATTCTCGACTAGTGTTATGAAATTGTGTAACTTCGTGAATTAAACTATCGTATAACGCGAACGTGTTCATAATTATTACAGTATTAGGTAAGAAGAAACGATTATGTGGATAATTTTCCCATGTGGTATTATTACGTTTGTGCCCCAACTGTTTCATACAACAATTAAATATACTCGTATATAACTTCGATATAGTAAGACTTTTCTCAATTTTATTGAAACGAAGTTATTGTTTCGCTGTTGACACTCAACTGCGATTTATTAATTAAGAGTAATAACAAGCTTCGTGGCAGGTAACAAAATTACTTTTTACTTAATAGCAATCGATGTCATTAATCGTCGATGGCTATAAGTAATAATTACCTACAAATTTTAACAAAAAAAAATCGCTTCAATCTGGACCAAATTTAAATGGGACCATTCGGGAAGCACCAGCTTTCAAATAAAAAAAGAATTATCAAAATCGATTCACCCAGTTAAAAGTTATGAGGTAACAAACATAAAAAAATACAGTCGAATTGAGAACCTCCTTCTTTTTTTGAAGTCGGTTTAAAATAGAATAACGTCTGTAGTCCAAGGTATTGTGTCTCATATTATTTATAAGCTATCTGAGCCCGCACGCGGGGCGAAGCTAGTCTAGAAAAAGTAGCCTAAGTTACTTTTAATATCATCCGCTATCTGACAGTGAAAGTCGCGGCAAAAACTATATAGCCGTTTCAGATATTAGAAACGTATCAGAAAGTAATATAGTAATTTGCAAACAAACATACAAGGTGCGCGCGAAAAACAGTCATTCCTTGGCAATTAGGTAATAACGCAAGCATATCGTTGGAGAATAAAAACTGCAGCTATTTATTAGTATGTAGAAGTAAATCTGTATAACCACTTCCCAGTCGATTCAATTAGAAACTCTTCTTCGATACATTGCTTACTTCCCGTCTCACTGATTCGATTTACATGCAACTCCGTGTGTAGTTTCATTTTAAAATTCTGAGTCTACAATAATGTGTTTTTATACTTTAGAGGGCTCGCTAGCTAGTGCGAGTGACAGGTATTTCGTATACTCCCCAAAACATTTGTTTTAGCAATACACTTTTTCCATTATCGTGTTCCTATATTTGCTAGACCTTGCTCCAGTATACATACTCCCAGTTTTGTCTAATTCTTACACTGCTTGGTTTAGGATAAATCCTATTACGCGTGTGGAACTAAAATATAATGGACGAAATGAGGCCGTTTAATGTGCATCTGTAATGTATATCCCACCAAAAACATTTTCATGTAAAATGTTGCCAAGACGACTGCGTATGGCTTACCCTGTGAAAAAGATACTTGGCTCTACATGAGATCTGCTCATGTAGAGCCAAGGTTCTGAATCTACACACCCTAACTCTACCAACCCTAACTTCATAAACTCTACATTTCAGTAAAAATGTATGGCTTCGCCGTTTCGCTACCATACCGTCACGAACGGGAAACGAACGCCTTTTGTGTTGCAATTATCTAGTTTCTAAAGTAATGAAATACGAATATTTGGCTTCTGAAGTGACGAAACAGCCAAGCCATACATTTTTACTGAGATGTAGAGTTTATGAAGTTAAGGTTGGTAGAGTTAGGGCGTGTAGATTCAGAACCTTGGCTCTACATGAGATCTGATATCTTTTTCACAGGGTAAGCCATACGCAGTCGTCTTGGCAACATTTTACATGAAAATGTTTTTGGTGGGATTTCATTTCTTTTTGTAAGTTGCTTAAGGCAGTTTTTTTTTTGCTGCATTTCTTATACATCTTCTTTCTTCTTCCGAAAAAGTCCGTGTATCAAAAATAAAACCTCTAGCATAAACATTTGTGAAAGTCTCATACAAACTTCCACCCCCCAAATTTGGGGGTTCGGGGGCAAAAGTAATAAGTTTATGAATTTTCTTGTTGTTTGTATACTAAACTTAGTTTACATACCAAATTTCAGCTTTCTAGCTGTTCAGGAAGTACCCTAATAGTCTTGATGATCATCAGTGTGTCAGTGTCGAAATCGGTGTTTTTAGGTATCAATAAAATCTAAAGTATCAGAGCTAAGCAATTGAAACTTTGTATGTTTCATTAGTCTATATCCTGAGAATTTGAACAATCTGGTATATCGGGAACCAAAGTTATGAGGTTTCAAAAAAACGACGAAACACTTCGAGAAAAGGTAGGTAGTGCCCTTGCGCTTCGCTTGGCTCGTCTTGGCGGGGGCACGACCGTGCCCCCAGATTTATATGTAAGAATTATATGTAAGAACCTTCATGCATTTACTAGTTGAACCGCGTACACTTGTCTGTATACCCTATTGCGTAGCGTGATGTTATATATTGTGTAAACAAATTTGCTTACCATAAAATGTTTACATTTACAGTGGTCCGGATGTCATAATAACAGCATCTCCCGGACCCTCCTGTCTAAGGCCCAGAGTGGCACACCGTGTGGTTCTAGTCGGTCCGATTCCGACACACCACACACCGCCGCAAGCCCCGGTGAGGTAACGGCCCGTGGACCGTAAAAAAAACTTTTACGTTACTCCATTATTTTTAAGCAACTTTAACCGTTTACACAGCGTACGCGATGGAAACTATGTAAAGGAATAATTTTCCCTCGTTTTTGGAACATTTTTCATTGATACTTTTAGTCGCAGAATGTATATATAGCCTATAACCTTTTTTGATAACCGGGCTATTTAAGACAGATAAAATTTTCCAAATCAGTAGTTTCTGAGATTAGGGCCAAACCAAATAATTAAACGACTAAAACCTTTAGCTCTATATTTTAAGTATATTATGTACATAAATATACTCTAGTGAAGAGTATGTATGTAAAACATACATATGAACATTAATATACTCATTTTAATAGCATGTTAGCAGCATTATGAATAGTAGGTAGGTATATATAGCGTGACCTACCTGTTCTAAATTAACACAATATTAGAGCGAGCAATTACATTATGGGCATAATGAACATACATGACAACCAGTTTACTCGTTTATACGTGTAAACCTGGGCGTGAATAAGTGTTCATTGCGTTCCTGATAAAAGAGAATAGGAAACCGGGAATTGAAATTGTTTATTTAATTTAAGTCACAAAGTACACTACTACCATACATATAAGCTTCATTATACTAGGAAGGTATAGAAGGAAGAGGAAAGTACTAGAAAGATAAGTTACTATTGCATTCATATTACGTTTCTTGTATGCGGTGGTTACAGGTATACAAGAAAATAATTATTAAAGCGATTGTTTAGGAGTTCGATTATTAAAGGAATTGATATAAGTGAATGGTTACTGCAACATTCATCTTTTTTTTTAATTGAACTATTGAGAATTATTCCATTTTCTTGTGTACCAGTAACAATACACCCTTAGCTTTTTACAAAATAGGTTTTACAAATATCAGAGTATAATTATATCCACCGTTGCGAATTATTTAGAATCAGAAAGTCAGTCAGCAAGGTTGAACACACTTTATTTTCTATTAAACAATACTTTTAACCTTGTTCCGTATTCTTGAAGAATACCGTTATAAGAATATATTAGCCCAGACAATATGCCAGACACGGCAGTAATATACAATTTAGTTTAAATCTCGGCAGCTTGGTAGAATTTGCGACTTATACTCGGGACATCCTAGGACCTTAAACCTTTAAAGCGTCAGCATCCCAAACGTATTTATGAAACATTTACCTGCGTACCTGCTTTCAGTTTATTTAGTATTTTTATTTTAGTTCGTACGTTACTGATATTTGAAACTTTTCAAGTAAAAGCCTGGATATTTGATGACATAATTTATGTTTGTGCGAATTTGAACTTTAAATGCATTAGTTTTTACCTTTTCGACATGTCAGATTGACGCTAGAGTAGTCTACGCAGTCGTAGGTACTTTAATCCTCACTAGTCCACTACTTATACTACTATACAAAACTGAAGAGTTTGTTTGCTTGAACGTGCTAATCTCAGGAACTACTGGACCTATATGAAAAATTATTTCAGTGTTTGATAGTCCATTTATCGAGGAAGTATATAGGCCATATATCATCACGCTCAGGCCAATAAGAGCGGAGCACCGATGCAGAATGTTTCAAAAACGGGGGAAAATTATCACGCTACGAGCAATAGGAGACGCAAACGAGGTTGTTGGGTCATCTAGTGGTCCAATAAAAATTAAGACCGTTTAAGAATATCAAACTGAAAAACTTATCAATATTTATTTATTTATTTATTTTTCGTAGGAATGTAAAATTATTTTAATTACAACATTTAGGGCCAGTTTTATCAGTACCTGTTAAAGTTGACCAGTGCAACATTATTTGACAAATAAAGGTTGCTGATAAATTTAACATATATATCTCTATTCAAGACTGGTTAAACCGTAATCTGTAGCTGTCTGGCAAATAAATTCACATAAATCTATCAGGCGCTATTAGCAAGAGGTAAAACTAACCGTCAAACTCGTAATTAGATAACGGACATACAATAGGTGTATAGGTAAGTGTTTGTTATCTGCGTTGATTAACGTTTGTCAATAATTAATTATCAATGTAATCCAAAATCAGTGGAATAATTAATATTAGGTTTGTTGTGTCAAGTTATGTTCTGTCATAGGATCGTGTATCGAACAGGTGTGTTTTAGGCTACATATCATGTATGGACTTACTGTTTACTAATTCTGACAAATTACCTCTGTGAGATTTCTATTAAACTTTTAGAATCGTTTATGTCCTGCCCCCCTAAACAAAATGCAAGCGTTTTGCTTTCTGCAATGGATAACGCCTAAATTCTCCTGTCATTGGCTAATCTTAGACAAAGTGTTAAGAAGCATCTCACCAGGCCGCCATAGTGTGGGTCATCATGCTGCATTGTCCTTATTCGCAATGAGGATGGTGACCACCACTCTTGGATTCTGCTCATGCTTTCCATCAGGCAGGGCAGTTATTTTGGTAGCTGAATATAAAAATAAAGACGTGTGGCACTCGGGGACTGCCGCGGTAAAGCTATTGCATAGCATTTTTTATCAACTTATGCAAATATAATTATTTATTTATTGTTCATTTATGCAGTATTTTTTTTAACATGTATACTAAAGGGGCGCACATGCGGTGAGTATGGCATTATAAAGATATGATGGATACCTATACACCTATATACTTCTCACAAATAGC
Organism: Diaphora mendica; assembly: GCA_949125395.1. NCBI lineage: Eukaryota > Metazoa > Arthropoda > Insecta > Lepidoptera > Erebidae > Diaphora > Diaphora mendica. The sequence goes on along the minus strand of OX421312.1, from coordinate 5,287,602 downwards.
TGCTTAAGCCATACATACACGTTCAAGTATACTTGCGCTAACCCAGACTGTTTTGAACTTTTGAGTATGTATAACGTGCAGCATTGTTGCGTATTGGCGGGACAAAGTTGCCATGCCGCTCGATAGATGTCGCTGTGACAAAATCTTGTATCGCGGTGTTAAGAGTCTCGACCCTTAGTATATAAGGTAATATAATTTTTATAAAACGAGAGAGAGAGGAGAGGAAGTGGAGTGAAAATAAACACTTAGTGGGAAAGTATGTTTGTTTTAATCACTTCAGCTACTTAGTACACTAAAGAAGTCGACCCCCGTTCGCCAACAGTCTGGCATAAACAGTTTATATATCCTTTTTATTTTCAAACCGTGATTTCGGAGCAGCTCGTCTCGATCCGTGCGAGCTTCGGGTATTAGGTTTTATTTTCGTTACGTTACGGAACCTTTTGATTCGGTCGCCGCGCTCAAAGGCCTCAAAACCCGCGATAAAAGCTATGCAATAGCTTAAAAAAGAGAAGGAACGCATGAGCAGACTAGTGGTCACCACAGATACTTCGTCTACTAGCCAAGTTAAAAAACTTATTTGTTTTTCTTTAATAATAATAGTAGACTTTAAATATACGATATTCCTGTCTCCATTCAAGATTAGATTAATCCAAGGGTTGCATTTAAGAGATTTAGTATTGGCAACCTCAGAATTAATTGTAAAATAATTATGTTCGATACTTTCACTGTTGAATCGGGATGCATATTGATTGTTATCTAGTTATCTATATATATAAAATCCTACAATTTTCTCCCTGTTTTTAGTTTCAACTGTAAGTTCCCTGTTAGAGTAGAGTATTACTATAATATTGTTGCAGTGTTGCCACAGCCGTCAAAGGTGATATCAATAATTTGTTCACCAGTTTTTAAATAGCTTGTGTTGAGAAGGAACATACTCCGAATCAAACAGGTTTGTTATATATTTTATTACGTCATCACACAATGACATCAGACACAACCTGTATTTAAAATCTAGTTTTTAAACGAATTATTCAAATAGAAGGTGATAAAAATGTTTAAAATAGACACTTCGCAACTAGTTAACGTTACTAATCGAATTTTGGTTGAAATTTGTACGAAGTTTTGTACATGTTTCAGATAAGTCGTTACACAGATATTTACACACAGGGAGTCGAATGTCTGTAGACATTTTTTTTGTTATGTGCAAACATATCTGACAGAACCAAATGTGTTTTCTTTCTCAAAACAGCATACTACTACACGACTATAGAGTTTATAGACGGATAGAGGAGTAGTTTACGGCAATGGCCAGTTATAGTTCCAGACCCTGACCTGAACTAGTGCTTACGTGCCTCAATTCATCCCTATAAGCCCTTATACCGTTAAAGGTAAGGACCTTTCCTTATTGAATCGACTTCAAAAAAAGGAGGTGGTTCTCAATTCGACATTCGAATTCAATACATTTTTTTTTTCTGTGTGTTCCTGGATAACTTCGTCGTTTATGAACCGATTTTGATGATTATTTTTTTAATGGAAAGGAGATATCCCAACGGTGGTGCCATGATAAGGACACTAAGGTCTGATGATGGCATCCAAGAGTAATCGAATCGAACTTTGAAGTCGGTTTTTGTTTTTGTTAAAATTTTACTTGTCAATTTAACAATCTACGTCAAAAGGTTTATCCCCCATTCATAAAACTAGAATGGTACTCTTAGATAGGCGGTTAATACATCTCTACCTCGTTGATATACGTAGTTGTCTGTGTATTTACTATAGATTTATTAGAAAACTCATACCCAAAGTACCTAGAGCGAAAAAAGAGTCGTTCCATTTCGTATCGAACTTTAAAACACCATTTATTTATTTATTACAAGCTTTGTATTACTTGTAAAGTATGTATTCTGATATATAAGCTATATTATTGTAAAGTTTCATCCAAATCCGTTGAGTAGTATTTGCGTGAAAGAGTAACAAACATCCATCCATCCATGCTTACAAACTTTCGCGTTTATAATATTAGTAGGATTTATTTACTTTTTATACACCGAGCTCACATTTTCTTTTACCTACACAGAGTAACAAATTAAAATAAGTGGTAATATGTCCTGGATATGAAACACAAATTGTACCAAGCTACCGATAATTAAACTAAAAACCTTGTTATTGCCGCGGCTGGAATATTATCGTAGCAGAAATAATATTCGTACCGTGTTCTTTAAGAATACTGAACACTTTAAATCATAATTTTACTGAAAATGAAGTTAGTTAAAGCTTGCAGTAAAATACTTCACAGCGGTGCCTATGATATTCTGAAATTTGTAAAATAATATTTGAAATAAATTAAATTAAAAAGCTTTTTAAAAACAAGGTTTTACTGAAATGCCTGGAGACGAATTAAACGAGTCCAAACTCGATGATGTTGCGACGTTTCTTTACAGAGTTCCTATGGCCACCTTCCAGCTCCAGCATCAGATCAGCTCTATGTCACTATATTGTAAATATATTTTTTTTCTCTTAAAGAGACAACTCCCGCATTAGGAATAAACATCCTGTGTCGCAGGGGACTTTACAGACATACATGAAACGGACACAATTAACACCCAAACTCAGAACAACAATTTGTGGATCACACAAAGTGTTGTCCCGTGTAGGATTTGAGCCCACAACACTTGGCGAATTGGCAAGCGGCGTGGCGACCGCCTAAACCACTAGGCCAACCGTGCAGTCTAATATTGTATAATATTGTATTGTCACGCTGTATACATATGCTTGCAAAATTTCAGCAAAATCGATTGAAGATTTCTGCTTCAAAATTGAGTTGCAAGATGCCGCCACCCAAAAATACAAGCATACATACATTGCAAGTTAATAAAAAGCTTGTAAAAAGAAGAAGGATTTGTCTGTGCCTATTACTATACCTACCTATGGATAATTATTGATCAATGCTTAAATGTCATACTATTGGCAAGAGAGACTCCTCTATTAAACAACACCAGTAATCACGATCTACTTGTTAATTAAATGGTACCTACTGGTACCAAACCGCTATCAAGATTCAGTAATTTTAGTCCATATATAAATATAGCCTAACGACAGGTAACACTCTATCTAATAAACTCGTATGACTCTTAAAAATACAAAAGAATCTAGCTTAAGATTATGAACATAGTTTAAATGAATTTATCGATCGGCTAATGCCATAAGTCGCCTACGTCACACTGTTCCATCTTCATTATCGCCCACTCACTGCACGCTAAAGTAGGGCATTGTTTCAATCTGTGGTGCCCTCAACTATCCTTGAAGAGATATAAAAACTAGCGAACCTTTATAAGAAAATCACAAATGAACTATGTGTTACACGGTAACGTTTATTCTGCAATAGATTTTGCTTAGTTTATTTTGTAATTGATTTCTCTTTGAACGATTACATTGGCAAAGAAAGATTGAAGTCTGGATCAGCATAAAGCAACACAAAAATCTACCCTTTTATTTTCGAAATTAAAGTAATATTTAAATTCATTTCTACAATATATTTTCTCTATTGAGAGTGTTTATTCACATATACAAATCCAACTCAATTATGAGTAGATATCAAATAAGTTTTACCTCTAAAAATTTAACAAAATAAAAACCGACTTCAAGGTTCGACTCGATTTCTCTTGGAAGCCATCATCAGATCTTAGTGTCCTTATCATGGTACCACCGTTGGGATATCTCCTTTCCATTAAAAAAAGAATCATCAAAATCGGTTCATAAACGACGAAGTTATCCGCGAACACATATAAAAACCTCCTCCTTTTTAGAAGTCGGTTAAAAAGGAATGTAAGAAATCTTTTATCATGGTTTCAAAAGATTAATACATCAGAAAGATTTTTAATTTAATTTAATGCCCCGGTACCCCGTATCTAACTGCTTCCCCAAGCTATCGGGTAATATCTTATTCAGTATGCTAAATTAAATTGGATCAGAAGTGGTGCAACGGCTTTGTGACCTATAATATGTTGATCATCTCTAAATATATTACTCCCCGCACCGCAAGCTGGTAAACCAATCGTGGATCGAAATCTCGTTATATATTCAGTCGAGGTCAGTCACAGCTATCAACTAAAATATATATCTGAGGATAATCTATTTTAAAATTTTAATAATTATTATATTTGTGATAGATTAAATATTATTTATGTAGACAAATCTGAAAAAAAAATACAAATATTATATACCAGATTACTGTCCTAAGTGGGCAACCAAGTCATGACCTGAACAAGTTAGTCAAAATATAAGAAGCCTAAAAATCAGTTGATCAGTGCTTTACTGGACAAAGAAGTTTGGGTCTCTTCATTAGAGAATAGTACTCTAAGAATTTTAGCGTATAAGAAAGTGTAAATAAAAGACAGCTAGGTTCATTGCCTCTTATTAGGGGACACAGTTCAAATATATAAAAAAGCTACTCCATATGCCACTCATTTTTGTATCTAACTCGACATGAAGCCTCAAGGTGACAGTGCTCTAGCTACGAGAACGGTCATAGTTCGTTGACCTCAACACAACCTGTCACTAGTCTAGACAACGATATTGAATAGTTAGACCTTGTTTAATCTATACTCCAATAGCATTGTGTACGTAAGCGCCCTACATGCAATCAAATTTAAAATAACAGAACTCAAATCTTAATGCATAATAATAAATTCACAAGATTAAACAATTATGTCGCAGTTCAAAGCAAAGACAGGTAATCTATCTTCTTGAAATTAAACACGTAAAATAGACGTTTGCCTATTAATAACGATCTCTACATTGAAACGGGCAGTTCTATTAACTATTGATCTTGAAGCAGCCAGCCAGCTTCCTTCAATTTGTTCTAATTCAATAATTTGCAGTTAATGAACTAGTGAGCGGTAGAATTGCGGTCAAATTGCAGACGTTCCTTTGAGAAATTCGTTCTTAGCCGAGTCTGTTTTGACTTTTAACTGACCTCGAAGCCTAGAAAATCTATCAGGCTTAATGAAGAAAACATCGCAATAATTTATTAAATGCGCTTTCTGCTAATTCTATTTGATAATACTGTCGAATATCTATATATATAAAAGAAAGTCGTGTTAGTTACACTATTTATAACTCAACAACGGCTTAACCGATTTGGTTGAAAATTGGTGGGGAGGTAGCTTAGAACCAGGAGACGGACATAGGATACTTTTTATATAGGATTTTTTTTCTTACTTTACGCCGCTACGTTAACCGCTATTGCTGTTGTTGTTGTACCGCGGGGCTCTGCCTGGCTGCTTATTAAAGCAATGTTTCTATATAGTATAGAATCTCTCTCTATTATATTCTATAATTTAAAAAAATATACTCAGACATAAGTTGTCATACTAGGTAGGTATTTATATAAACTCGTATAAGTTAAAATAAAAAAAAATGACATTTTCGATGTTATTCTAATAAATGGCATTCATCACTAGCAGTCGGATCGTAAACAGTTTAAATAATTGCTCAATCCAATTCCAGCATTCATAAAAATATGAATGTTTATGCAGACAGATATAGTCTGCATAAACATGGTAAAGAATAGAAAAGAAGTCTAATTTACTACCTTCTTTTATAAAGTACTTAAAGTATTAAAATATTAACAACATTTATGAAGTTTCAGTGGCCCTCTGGGGTCTATTTCATCAGTTTCACTTCGATGAATGCTTCTTTATAACAGCAAATATACGATATACTATGAAAGTCCAAAAATACCTATATTATATTCTGCCAATTCAGATATTCATCAGGTTTTCAAAGGGACCAACTGGAATGTACTACTCAGTTTATATGGACATAACTAGTGTTGCCCTTCTCAAATAATCGAGTAAAGTAAAAAAATACCGATGAAATTGAGAAGCTCGTCCTTTTGGAAGTCCGTTAATAATTACATTAATTACTTTTAAGTTTATTGGCTTCAATACATCTACATTATTATGAATTACTTTAATTCTATTATTTATACCTGAAGTGGCATTTTTCCTTTAACTTTAATTGAATCAAATTATGGTCATTATACCCTTCCAAATACAAACTAAGGTTTTTCCAATCAGTTTATAAAGACGTAGTTTTAAGATAATAAAGAAAAAAAAACATCCAAATTGAGATGATGACATTAAAAATGTCTTCTTTTTTGGAATCATATTTAAACACGAATTGGCACAAAATAAGGCGAAGCATTAACAAGATCGAGGTCTCCTATTATCGAGTATGATACCATTAATGACCGTGACCTTGAGAAGGCGACCAACCGGTATTGATAGCGATTAGCACTTTCACTCTCCGTAACCGAAATGTTAGAACACCACATGTGGATCTGTGTTAGTAGCCAAAGAGGCGACGGCCGTCTTACTTTATTACTATAACCATGTGACGTCAGATATTAACGTGAATTTTAGGTCCCTCCACGAGTATCATTTTTCAGGCGTATCTAACATAATTTGTAAGTTTTATAACATTATACTTTTAAAATTTCACTCCAAACCTGACAAGAGCACGGTTTTTTGGCTTCATAATTTACGAATGAATAATTACTTATTTTACAAAAGAGAGTTGCTAAAAGCATTTTTGATTATACTATAGTGATCTGACTGGTTTTTACACTAAGACAGTTCGAGGAAACTGTGTACAAATTAAAATAGTGTCTCACATCTCACAGTGCCTGTTAGATACCTAACAACATTAATAAATTGAGAAAGAACGATGATGCTTCTCTAACATAGAAGGAAAATTTTATAACAATGAGTCACCGCTGAACTGAACATCGAAGATGTAAATTGGATTATTGTGGGCCAATATCAAGCGTTGGACCACGGGAACAGGAACAAAGATACTTTTTTATTTTTATATGGAATATGGGTTAAACGAACCGATGTATCGCCTGATGGTAAGCGATTACCGCCGCCCATGAACACCCGCATCACCAGAGGCGTCACAAGTGCGTTGCTGGCCTTTATAGGGAGGGGGATGAGAGAGGGGTTGGAGTATGAATCTCCGGTATCCTCACTCACTCGGTGAAACACAGCGCAAGCGCTTTTTCACACCGGTTTTCTGTTAGGCCGAGGTATCACTCAGTTCGAGCCGGCCCATTCATGCCGAAGCGAGCACTCCCACGGTAATATATTTTAATATATCGAGTCAACTAAATAAATCATCTTTAAATAACTCTCTATACTTTTATACTAATATTATAGAACTGAAGTTTGTTTAAGTTCAAAAAATATTTCAATACAGGGACAGTCCCATTTATTGAGGAAGGTTACAGGCTAAATAAAATTACGCCAATAGGAGCCGAACATTAATCGAAAAATCCTGTAATGACTGGGAAAATATATTCCTTTAGAGACGCTGTAAAGTTCCGTAGCTACGAAGCTAGTGGATTTATAAAAATAAATCATCGTACGTTTACATCTGATCAGCACCAACCATTAACAAGGGTGAAGTTACAATATGAGAACTTAGCCGAAGAGCTTTACTGCAGCAAATACAGATCGATATTTTGTACAAGTTACGTTGAGTAGGAGAACTTGTCTGCCTCGAGTCTGGGGTCCTGGCTGTTCTAGGCGCCCGCTAATATTTCAGCCGCTAAAGCATTTACATTCCTTGCTTCGATACGAATAAATAATAGTACTCCAGACCGGCAGTGTACGCTCGAAATAAATATTACGCAGAGTTGCATCACAACCAATATTTATTTTGCTTTATCCGTATTACGATAGGCTCTTCACGTCCTCAATTGTAAGACATAAGTTTATTAGATGGATGCCAAGGAAGGGTTATGTTTTATGCTCGTATCCTGTATTTTATATTTTAACGTACGTAGTTTCCAAGTGGTGTGAGCGAAGAAGGGTCGTCGTTCACGCCACTTGGAAACAATACGCCGTAGACAAAAGCTACGTTATCGAGCGTCCGAATATCATATCGTTAATGTGCATGAATATTTGGTATCTACACGTTAGTTATATCGAAAAAAAAACAGGGTAAATTGATGCATCGTTTAGTTCGTCAAGTTGAATAAACCTCTTATACCTTTATACAAACAAAAAACCGCACGTATAACTAACCAATCGACATTTTTATATCGAATCTTATTTTTTTCTGATGATAATTATAATCCGATGACCTTATCCATGACTCATTTCATAAGAATGTTGATGTCGAGACTGCTTAACTGACAAGTCATTTATGGGATATGACATGGTTCTACGTGGGCCGAAGGTAGACAGTAGCAGCAAAGGTCAATAGTCTGTAGAACTAATTCTGTATTAAGCCGAATGACCTGGAGTTATGCAAGCACTTATTACCTATTCTTTGCTGTACTTGGCTTAGAGGATTGTATATGTACTCTTTTAAAAAAATGTTGTTACATTGTTTTCAAGTGTACTATAAACGTACTATAATGAGAAGACTCTTCCAAGTGACCTGTGTGACGTATTGCTAAACGGATTCTTTAGGAATAATATCATCTGTTTTAATTACATCATTCTACTGAAAATATCAAATCAAACGGACTAGGGTTATGGGTTTGCTGGAGAAGATCCAACTCCAATGTTAAGAAACACAATGAAAATCAGTAACACAATGTCTACACCGCCATCACGAGTTTCTTTTCTTTTTCAAGTATATTATGTACCATTGCAAGAGTTTGGGCAGGAAAAATTTACATTTAGTTTTGAAAATTACAGTTCGTTGCAGCTAGAGTAAGGGATTTCGCAAATGGAAAAGACTGTTAAAGAGCCCCCCCCCCCCCCTACCCCCCGTTGTTTACTTTTGTATAAGTTATATAATTTTATTACCGAAACTACTAGAACTACGATATTGTCTCATACTAAATAGGATATGATTTAATAATATAATCGGTGTTAAATCGGAGAATGACTGAACGCAATTAGGTCGCAGTGTATTGATAGGAAGCTATGTAAGTAATAACCTCTAAGGCGCTTTAGTGCCAGGCGAAATGCACGTAACACAAACTCCCGAAGGATTCATAAAAATCTAACGATCTATATGTTCGACGCAAGCTCACAAAGGAATCATAAAAATCTAATGTATATTATGTTCTATTGTTGACCGCTATCGTCGGGATGAACTATTGATATTTAGTACAGATACTGTTAAGTTTTTAACTCCTTCCACTCAGAACTGGCCCTAACCAGGCATGTATTACGGGTATCCTTTAAAATTAGATAATAGAGACCAATGTCTAGTAGTGAACTGCTTAAGGGCTGATAAAGATGACGGCTGTAAAAAAAATACGCAAATTCAGCTTTCACTTTAAAACTGTATAATGCTTTTATTGTGACAAGATAGATAAGATGGCCACATGTCATCAAGAAGTGAAGTTCTAAATGATCTTCTTATAAACTACCTGAAATTCGGTCTAAAGCTAAAGGTAAGAATATTTTGAGATCATCTTGGAATGTAGCACTAAATCAATCGAGAAACATAAACGGCTGTATTTGACTCACCTTGGACATTCCGAATTGCGGAGTTAGTAATTACTGAAAACACTTTTGTTACTTCTTTTCTGTTTATTTTTGTTGCTATATTATTTATTAATCACTACCAAGCAGGTAAAAGATTACTTAAATAAATATTCACACGGGTTGTCTTAATTGCGGCCATCAAGGCCTTTTCCACCAATCCGAAAGTTTTATTTTTTATTTTGCGTTTTGACAAGGTTCAAGTGCTTTTGGCACTATTATTAATAATATAATTTATCATCAAATAGGTCGTGTTTTGTTTGGTAATATAATGTACCAATCATTTTTTAAATATTTCATCTATAATTTATATCAGCTTTAAATTACTCAGATATTTATCTTAATGTTTTAATAACTAATTTAATAATAAACTCATCTTGTATGTGTCTTTGGAGGACTCATATCTCATGAACGGTAGAAACTGAACATTTTATTACAAATATCCCTTTTTTTTCGTGATCCTGAAATCTAACACATGACCTGTAGTTTATAACACAAGCGCAACTATTTAAGCAGTTATTTCAAATGGTAGTTATAATTCACAATATTTTTCTCAGCACTGTTTTTCGTACATGTAATACATACCAACAAATCCAATAGCGCTCCGATTCAAACACCTGGTTCTTATTGCCTATTACCAAGCATTACCTCATCGAGTCAAAAGCGTAGGTTTATCCTGCTACCTCTATCACTCCTATGGTTTAAACAGAGAAAGAACCTCGGCCATACCGCTCACTCGTATGTAAATGAAAGAGATAGAATACTTACCGGTTTGGTATACCATCTTTATTTTTGTTGATTGTAACATTCTATGGTAATTTGTATTCGCTTGGATTAATATTTGTCGGAAAAGAGTCATTTTTAGCTTGTCCGACTAGTTATGTATGAATGACAACAAATGAAGCTATAAAGAGCAATCTATTTAAGGAAATTAATGGCGCATAGAGGCCTTGATAACTCTCTCACAAACAACACTATCCATAAACCACATAAATCAAATACAAACGGAGAGATACTGAACACATCTTTACTAATAAACATAGACTTGCTCGCCTGTCGATAGCAGACTACAATTCATTAAAGGACAATGGCATGTTTGTACGGGACTTTTGTACCGCCTTGCGTATCTCATAGTAGAAATTGTTTTTGTATTTATTTGGCTGCTAATATCACCGAAAATAACATTTTTAATTCCCAAATTTTTCGGAGATTGTATTAAAAAGATATTGAAATTTTAAGATTACAATGAACTACAAGGATCACAAATGAGTTGTCATGCATGTTGTGACGCATTTTTTAAATTGATGTTCAATTATTTTTTTAATGATGTATGATGATGGTGACGACAATTCATTTATCGATACTCGTCCCTTACTTAACAAAGTGAAATATAAAAAATCCGTTGACCAACATACAAAAAATAGGTCTAGAACTGTTCCTGTTTTACTTACGCGGAGTCCTCGAACCGATTTCTATGTAGGATATCTTACCTGAAAAGAAAAAAAAAACACATTAATGAATGCGTCAAATGCATTTTCATTAAACAGTATTAAAGCGGGAAACCGCTGGATATGGGAAGCACAGGATCGGATGTTGTGGAGAACCTTGAGGGAGTCCTATGTCCAGCAGCAGACTGTTAAAGGCTGTGATAATGATTATCTATACTTCTATACTAATATTTTAAACGCGATTTTTTTTAAGTATGGATGGATTTTTGTTACTCTTTCACGCATAAAATATTGAACGGATTTGGATGAAACTTTACAGTAATGTAGCTTATACATCAGAATAACACATAGGCTACTATTTGCCGCAATAACCGACATATACTCGGGCGGTGCCGCGGGCAATCACTAGTATACTATAAAGCTGTAGAACGTGGAGTAGTACATTTATCTGCGGTTAAAGACATTTATTTTCTCAAAAGATTACAATAATCACGTACGTAGTATCTCGATGGTGGAGAAACAATTTGTTTACTAAGGCCTATGACTTAGTGGCATATCGATTGATGTTAAACATTTTGTTTGCTAGTAAAAAACAGTGTAAGCGGTTTAACTGTAATTAGTATATTAAATATTTACTAAATAAGCGCAGTTTAGTGTCATTATAGTTGTGGTGTCTTTGGTACAAAATATTTGGGTTTTGTAATTATAATTCATATTTATCTTAGCAAGTATATAAAATAAAATTAGTGTAGGTATTAGTGTAAGAAATATTATTACTATTTTTTGTATGAGAAATGTTTCCTAGTTATGTATGTATCTAAAAACACTTTAAGCCATATGCATCATGCTACCATCAGTAGGAGCCGGATCAATGAAAAATGTTGCAAAAAAACTGGCAAAAACTATTTTGAGAATCACAGACTAATATGGACGTTCTGATGATGGAGATATTGTCAAGTCAAACGAAGCATGACAAGGAGAAGCAGCGTTGTTCTGTATCTTCCTCTTACAACAATAGCAATCCGCCAGTGAAAGTTTCGTCTAGCTGTTTCAACAGACAGCCGGAATAAACAGCCAGACATACCTACAGATATGAACAGAGACAAAAAAAAATGATTTTTTATTTATCGATACATTGTCTCAGTAGTCCACAAAAACAAAGCTTATGTACTGAACTCTGAAAGCGTAGTAGCTAAAGCGTAGTTTCTCGATGCACAATAGTCTGTCATTTTGACGTGGGGAAAGAGCTCCCACACATAACTGTGATGCGATGCGATGCGGCGTGAAGTTCTTGTGGCGCATTCGTGCGAGCTCGCAGATGTTTGCAAATGCGTTGTAAATTCGCAGTTATGTGTGGGAGCCTTAAACGCCTGCGTATCGCTAAGCCCTTCCATGTAGGTAGCTCTATGTTCATTACAGTTGGAAATATGTAGTTAAAAAATATACCGCTGATGTCGATAATTATAAACCATAGTGCAGGTTACAATTGTTTATCATATTCTGCAGTAATTTATTTGTAAAGCAGAACAGGGAAAATCATCAACCGAAATTGGTTCACTGCCTTCATTGATACAATTGTTAATAGTGTCAAATTGAATTGAAACAACAAGTATTTAAAAGTATATTTTAAATTAGTTAAAGTAAGGTTCGTATTCAAATGGTACCGTACCACTTATGATATACTAAAAAAGTAAAAGTATTGTCATATAAAAAAGTTAGAAACAGTATTGTTATTCTTTATCGGACCCCAAGCCATGAACCCAATTAAAGTTGAAACGCAATTTAAAAAGGAGACAATACAGCATGATTACAATATGAACAAAAAAAAACAGAAAAAGGAAGAACGATTGCGCTCAAAGCATAATGATTGAAATTAAGTGTCTACTCGTCATAGTTACTCCAAAGCGAGAACTTTTACACCTAGAAGCAACTTTGTGTTAAATATTGAGAGAATATATACATTTCGCTATAGAGAACAGCCGTCTTAATAGAATAAAGTGAGTTTATCGATTAAATTCGCTTCTGACACTTCGGTGCGAAACCCGAATAAGGCCCGAAGATTGTCGAAGCCGCTATCTCTCATTAGGTCACTATCACCCAAATCCACTGATTTAAGAATGACAATTGAGTATCAAATTCATTTGCTCCCTAGAAGAGTGTGGTCCAAATGTAATAATGTTCGCTTGATATATAATTAAGTATTATATTTATTTGTATTATATAGATGTATGTGAGAGGAAAAATTGTCATTTACCACATACGAGGTAGATAAGTAAAATATTAGGTAGGTACGTTGAGAGACTACGAACACTTTTTGATCTATATCACACTACAGAATAAGTTGGACGGTGCGATTACATTATGATTTTAATGAAAAACATCGCACACCACGCCGTCTGATACAAAAACTATGAGAGCATGAAAAGTATTTTTCCAGCATATGCTCCCAAACAGCAAATTTAGTGAAAATAGATTTTAAAGAAATATTTTCTGACATTTTAAGAAAATTGTAATGTAATTTAACTCAGTTTCCTTTCCATTCTCCTGAAAGTACTAATTTTGACAGGGAATATTTTGTTTAAAATAAACCTGAATGCCTATGTACAATGGTGGCTAACTTTTTTTACCAATCTTTCTTTGTATCTTTTCATGCAAAATATAATGGCTGTTATGCACTTTAATAATAAAATTATATTTTAAGAAGAAGTTAAGCGTTATAAGGACAAGGAAACAAACACATTCCAATGAATTAACTTGTTACACTTCAAATTTATTTAAAATTTTCCTCCGGTAGTGATTTCCGGCGACATATTTAAAGTATGACAAATATTGACTCAGTTCTAGATCCACAGCATGGTATAACAATATACTTTGCCAGGTATAGCAGTCCGAGACACAGTGCATGAGAGAATATATTGATGAGAGATAGATGCATCTATCTCTCATCAATATATTATTTTATTAATGTTTTGTTATAACGTCGTCACGTTAAACTATCGTCCTTAAACCGACTTTACAGCCAACCTTTTTTTTTAATAGAATGGTGAATGAAGTTGTTTTCATTATTTCGTGTTATTTTGCTATAAAGTGGTAACTGGATAGTGACGACACAGCGAGTCGCTCTCGGAATGCAAGACCTTGTTTTCTTAGACCATGGTCCAGCATGTCCACAGTAACTAAGCAAATTTTGTGACTGGCCACAAAACGACATAGACAAAAAAATCGATAATGACACAAGAAATAAATAATTATTGCAAAAATGGTTGAAGTTTTTTACATATATTTTTATCAATTTTAATTATTATTTATATAATAATTATTAATTAATCATAATTAAGTCGTATCGAATTATTTTATTTCCTATTATAAAATTCAAGAATAACATACATCAAAATTTATATTTAGTTGAATTATAGATGGCTAACACTTTATCCGCCATTTTCGGACCACCACGACTAGGGATGTGCATAGCCAATGAGTCGACATAGCCGAATTAATATTACAAAATGGAGATTCCCGAAAAATAACCGACGAAAAGGGATGGCAAGACGTGTAATTCCGATCCGAGGAGATGGCAACTGTTTATTTCGTTCCGTTTCTTTCAGTCTGTATGGAACACAAGAGCGACATAGAGAGATTCGATTAAGAGTTGTGGAAAGGATTGAAAATAATTGGTCACGATATAAAGATTTCATTATTGGAGATACGTCATATGGATTAAATGTGTTGAATGCTCAGGATTACAAAAAACTGATGTCACGTGACGGAGAATATGCAGGGCATGTCGAACTCCATTGTATCAGTGAACTTTTCCCGGATTATACTTTTAAAGTCCACAGAGGCAGTTGTTCTAGAACCTATGACTATGGCAGAGGAGCGAATGTAAAACATCTTTTATTCTCTGGATTCTCAGATGCTGGCCATTACAGTGTTTTAGAATATAATTGATATTTTATTATTCCGTTTAAAAATATTTTTGTTTCGTTCTCGATGTTTTTAATTTATTATAATTTTACAACAGTATAGGAAACAGGCTATTGACCTATTGAAAATGGGATCAAAACACTGTCGAAATGTGGGCGTTTAATATGTCTTTGCCTACCCCTCCGGGAGAAGTGACGTAATTTTATGAATATATTTTTGTAATAAAAGCTTTACGAATACGTAACGAGGCATATCTCAAACATATTTTAATAAATATAATGAGCTATAAACATTTTTAAACTGCACATATGAAATCCAATTCACTTCATGCCATTAAAGTTAAAAATAGCACCGCGGCAGTTACTACAACGGATACAGTCGTATGTGACTTCGAATATTTCACGGTCGCCGGTTAATCATATATGTACGAATACCGTTTAACTATCGGAACTGCATGGCCAATCGAACAAGGTCACTACACTAGTGCTTACATTTCGAATGCATTTGACTAACACAAACTGTTCTAATCTATATTGTTAATATTTTAGAGTTTAAAATCCAATGTTTCATTCAGGAATGTCATATTTGAACCATAGAGGGATATAAACCGTAGATCCGAGAGAGAATTATTCTCTGTCTACGTTATAAACTCAATGTCTGATGTCATTCTCGTTCATTTACCGATGATGTCTGTGAAGGTTATTGTTGCATATTTTTAAATGCTTGGATTATTCTCATTCATTTATTACTTAAAGTTGAAGCTATTTATATTGGTTAGTAGATTCTGATTTTTCTAAGATATATCTATAATCTTTTTCGAATCATATAATTTTGTAAACACACAAACTTCTAGCGGTATAATTTATTTTTTGGGAGTCATTAAATATTAGCTATATTATCGATGTTTTACATGCTAAGAAACATTAGTGAACTAGAACGATTACGAGTGACTCCGTGTACTATAAACAATCGCATCATCATCATTTCAGTAATGTTTGTTTATGTTGCCGGCCAAAGACAACATTTCTATGATTTCAGCTCCACTATGTCAACTGTCAATTGCTCAGTAGGTACAGGTCGTAGACAGAGAATAGAGGTTTCTCTGTCTACGGTACAGGTTCCCACACAGGAGGGGGCCGACCGTGTCTGGCTGATTGAAAAATATTTTAAAATATTATACTTAATGATATTATATAAAATTCAGGCTTACTAAAATGACGTAAGTTAGCATGGTTTTTTTTCACCTTTGATACCTGCTAACTGTAAAACGGCCCCGCTTAGTGAGTATCCATTCCTTTCTGAGTAAAGTTAGACTACCGACCCTAAAATTTTCATCTTACCTAAAATGACGTAATTCTGAGCTGACTGGGATTCTATTAGTACCACAATACACATAGAAGAAGACACTTTGAAGAAATTCATAGAATTATTTTAAATTCCAATTTCCAGTTTTAACAGTAAATTGACAAAATGTCCAATGACTTGAATAAAAGGTTTAAGTTTGAGAAAAGTTGGCATTCTAAAAGCGATTCCAGCTTGCCAGAAAATATAATTCGTATCATAATTATAAAATGGTACGAATTTGTAATAATGCAAATGCTCTTATCTATATATATACCTACATATTGTACGCTATTATTGTTCCGTAATGTATAAATGTATACATAACTGTAATAGTTTTTATGTGTAAATACATTGACGATATGACAAATCAGACCTTGAACCTATTGAGTACTGGACTTGTAAGAACGTTGAAAAATGAACCTTAATTTTAAACAAAATAAGCATTTTCTGATGATAAGCAGAAAACACAAAACGATTGACTTAACTGATGACTGAGATGATGAGACTTCAGTACATATGGTCCATATGGACAGCTTAATCAGAATTGCTGCACAGTTGGCCTAGTGGTTTAGGCGGTCGCCACGCCGCTTGCCAATTCGCCAAGTGTTGTGGGTTCAAATCCTACACGGGACAACACTTTGTGTGATCCACAAATTGTTGTTCTGAGTCTGGGTGTTAATTGTGTCCGTTTCATGTATGTCTGTAAAGTCCCCCGCGATACAGGATGTTTATTCCTAATGCGGGAGTTGTCTTTTATAAATAAAAAAATAAAAAAACAATTATATCTCACAGAAAACACTTAACAAGAAATCTTTTCGTCGCAATTCAACGAGTAGTTAATAACTACTAAGCCAAAAGGAAGGGTAAAATTGTTGACAGTGTACGTATGTTCCACCCTAGCGTCTAAACTACTGAACCGATTTTAATGAATTAGATGTCAATTAAGGTGTAATAATGGCCCGGGTGAGATGGGCTATATAGATGTTATCAGAAGTTTTCACGGAGACGGATTAGGTTTTTTTAAACTTTTTATTGTATTTACACTTGATCGGTTAAATCTTGGAGGCACTCGAAGGCCGGCAACGCTTTTGTGACTCTTGGAATTAGGGTATCCATGTGACCTGTCTCTTCGTTTGCCTTTTCAAAAATAAAACTAAAAGTAATATTACCGCGAGCACTCAGTCTAGAGATCTCCCTAGCAGTAAAAAAGCTTTTACTTGGATATCTACTCTGAAGATTTCGTTTCAAAAACTTAATGGAATTTGAACGTATCAAGACCTTTGAAGAGTCGAGTTTGTCTTCGCCAAAGACGTCGTTGACCTATTTAAGTGTTTAACCTTGTCTCAAACGATGACTGAACTTTAAATCTAGTAACAAAAAGAACAGCAAACTGAGTGTTTTAGAGAGATATTTAGTCGGATTTTTCTCCCATGTTTCAATGCCGACAGAAGCATTAAAATAATAGCAAAACAATTAATTAATTTTACACGAGTGTTCAAACAGAGAACAAAACCACTTCCAATACTATTTCCTACCTTCGAAGAGCATATCTATTACTAGCTGACTCGTGCCCACTTCGTTGGGCGGTAAACATTTTTTCTCCGACTTACTTTGCGAATCCGGCTACCATGAAAATGTTTTTCCACTTTTTTTTTTTATGGAATAGGCCGGCAAACGAGCAGAGGTATCGCCTGATGGTAAGCGATTACCGCCGCCCATGGACACCCGCAACACTGAGGCGTCACAAGTGCGTTACCGGCCTTTGGGGGATGGGGTGGGGGGAGATAGGGGGAGGGGGGTTGGGGTATGGGTCTCCGGTTTCCTCACTCACTCGGTGAAAGACAGCGCAAGCACTATTTCAAACCGGTTTTCTGTGAGGCCGTGGTATCACTCCGGTCGAGCCGGCCCATTCATGCCGAAGCGTGGCTCTCCCACGGCACTTATCGGGTTATATGTCACTCACAAATAACGTAGCCTTCTATTGGTAAAAGAAATTTCAAAATCGGTTCAGTAGATCCAGAGATTACCCCCTACAAACGCACAAACTTTACCTCTTTATATAATAGTGTAGAAGTGTAGTTTAAAGGTGTCAGTAACATTCATACGACTTGGCCAGCTGTTGAAAGACCATTTCTCTTTTATTTTACCAGCAGCGTTTTCATTGAGCTTTATGAAGCTCTTATCAAATGTCATATTTATGAAGTAGATTACAAAATTATGATATGAATGTGTATTTTCTGAAGTAGGTATAATTTATAGTTTAAAATTATTTTACATTGATATTTGTTTGTTTGATTTACCGGACCATTTTTTTTATTTTTTTTTATTTTTTTATGTATGACCCGCCAAATGCCTGATGGAAAGCATAAGCAGAATCCAAGAGTGGCGGTCACCATACTCACTGCGAATGCAGACAATGCAGTATGGCGACCCACACCATAGCGGCCTAGTGATGCTGCTGCATCTTTTAGTCTAGTCAACAAGTATGGAACTTGTTGACTAGACTATTTGGGCCTCCGGGTCGCACTCACCAACGAAACACGACAGCACGAACGCTGTCATTTTACGTTGATTTTCTGTGCGAGGGTAGTACCGCCACGGTCGAGCCAGCCCATTTATGCGGAAATCTGCGTGGCTCTACTACCTATTGATTTGATTTACGCACTTAGCCTCTTGATTGGCCTGTTGTACGTGAAACACGTTTACATTTATATATGAGGGAATCAGTTATGATTATGACTATCGAGGAATGACACTTGAACTAGGTAAGAACGTGTACCTCAAGTTGTCGGATCTTCATCATAGAAAAACAGAACACAATACCGAGTATGTTGCTCCACCTCTATTTGTTCCTTAAACTAACATAAAGTATTTAAAATACAATTAAACGCTTCTGAATTACTGGGCAGATTGCTGTCACAATTTCTAATGTCCATCAAATTCCCACTAAGCGCATATATAATTATTGTCAACATAATAAAACCGTCCTTATAACATTGTAATATGTTGAGGTTTCAAACGAAATCCGTTTGAAATCTTGACACATTGAAAACGACCTCTAGACAACATTTTAAGCTCACTTTTGCTATTACTGAAGGACACAAAACTAAGTATTTCAATATTTTTAAAGGTTATCGCAGCGTAGCAGCGAAAAAAAAATGTAATATGAGTATAGTATTTTTATAGAGAATGAATCACAGTATTACGTAGAATTCTTAAGTAGAATGAGTTAGTTATGAGTAATACTTCATTAAACATAATATATGCTAGTGTGCGTAACAGTTTTCTGAGTAGGTTTATGAACTTATAGATACCTATAATTTTCTTATCTACCTATCTAGGTAGATACGCAAATTGTACCGTAGCACAAAGTGTAAAATTTTCTCGAATGTTGTCATTCCTCCTGGTTCTTTTAGGGTTCCGTAGTAAACGTCTCCCTTATAGTTTCGTCGTTTGGTGGTGAAAAAAAGTATTTTTTTTGGTTTTCTCCCCTTCCCGTAATAAAGTGGGGATGATTTTTTCCCGCGTTTACACTATGGGATATTGTAAGAAAGATCTTTTAAAAACATTGAGAGGTTGCTAAGACGATTTTTTGATTTAAGTATCCGTTTGAGCTATATTAAACTTTATAAAAATTATCAAATAATTAACGTTTAAACGTTCTTACTATAATACTTCTCTTTGCCCCTACAATAGTTACATGTATTGTATTTTTTTAAATTCATGTCTGGTGTTGCATTATACTGCATTAAAACAACGGTCTTCACAATCATCTGGCCGACGTAAATAAATACACGAACTTCCATGAACTCGTAATATATGTACAAAAAACGATAATGAAATTATTATAAACTAAATAATGAACAATATTATACTTATAACGTACGGGCGCATTGAGTTAAATCCGAATACTGTAGTTTTCCAGCAGCAAAAACAGCTTTAACACAGGTGTTCAAAAGCTTACCGTGAACTATAGGAAAAACGACTAGATTAAATATATTATTATACAAATCTGTTTTTTAAAGTCATGTCATAATGTTATAATAAGTTCGTCTGAGGTAGAAATAAGTTTAGAAAAGATAAAAAAAAAACTTCGTTTAAAAAAACCGACTTCAAAAACTCAAAAGTATAAAATAACTTAATTTGTATGTGCTACCTATTCATAGGTTTGAATTCGGCGCCAAGCCAAATGTAATAGTAGGACTAGGTAGCACATACAAATTAAGTTATTTTATACTTTTCAGTTTTTGAAGTCGGTTTTTTTAAACGAAGTTTATTTTTTATTTTTCGCTTTTTAGTCTTTCCCAAGTCTCTCATCATAATTTCACCTAAATAACTTGAAAGAATACGACTAAACGTAACATACAACATACTGTATAGAATAATAAATAAATATTTCGGACATGATGTTTACAGAATATGAAAGCATGCAGACAATTGCCTTAACTTTATTGCAGGCGCTCACGTAAATTTGAGGGTTTCCTTCAATTTCCTTGGGATCTCATCATCAGATCCTGATATGGTGGCCATGGGACCACATGGGGAGCATACCCTTTCGAATACAAAAATAATTTTCAAAATCGGTCCACAATTGACGGAGTAATCAATGTACAAACATAAAAAAAAAACCGATGAAATTGAGAACCTTTTGGAAGTCGGTTAAAAAACGCTGCGAATTAAAACTTACATTTGATTTGTGTTGAGGTTTCTCGTTTTTCGTGGGCGCCATTTATTGTAAGGGAACGGAAGTATGTAATATTAAACCGAAGAAGTAGGTGCCGTTTGATTTGAGCAATAAGAGCGCACTTTATTGTAAACTAGATTTTGCCCGCTTCTCCTCCCCTATGTCGGTCATATCAAGTAGTAGCCTATGTGTTATTCTGATGTGTCTAATCAGCTATATTACAGTACAGTTTCATCTAAATCCGTTCAGTAGTTGCTATTTGAAAGAGTAATAAACATCGATACATTATTACAGACTTTCGCGTTCATTATATTAGTAGGAAATATGATTTGTAGGATATGACTATATTAGATAGAATATTAACTACTTAATTGCATAAAAATTGCAATAAAATAATTAAAATAATAAGAACATTATCCGTCCAACACAAATTGTAAACAATTTATTTTATCGTGTTTATATTAAATTACTTATCATATTTGTATTTGATTTGTCAAGCAACTCGTTTATTTTAGTTATTTTAATTCCTCCTATTATCCTACATATGTATGATTGTAGTAGGAAATAGAGTGACGTCTATTTCCCAGAGGGGTAGGCAGATACAATTTATCTCCACTTCTAGTTTCTACTAGTCCATTAATTTGGTAATCTTAAATTGGTTGATTGAAATTAATTTAATTAAAAATTGGTATTCCCACTAATCACATCACATCACACTAATATATATACTGAACTACTGAACAGATTTGTATTAAACTTTTCAGTAATATAGCTTATATATCAGCTTATATAACACATAGGCTACTATTTGCCACGATAACCGACATACACGCGGGCAACAACTAGTTTAATATAATGTATTTTGATGTGCGCGCAGCAGATTTTGCTTGGAACTTTTTTAGATAGAATTTTGTTTGTAAACTTTTATCATTGTTATTTTAAATTACAATCTAAGGAATCTATTAAAAGGTCGGAAACTGGGCTCCGTGTATTAAAATAAAGCATTTAAAAAAATGTATTAAATATAAATAATTAATTTTAGATATTTTTTTGTTTAATTTTCCTTTTTTAAGACTAAAATATTTGAAATTTCAATTTAATAATTATTGCAGCAAACGAAATTAATAATTTTAAAAATTATAGTCAATTTTATCATTTTAGCTAAAAAAATTGAAAAAATTAAATATTCTGTGTGTGCAGTGCTGTAAACACCAGGGTTCTCAATAGCCAATCAAAGCGCGAGGAGCTCGGGCCCCGGCAGCTGCTGGCATGCCTCGATTAGCTATCCTTGTCGCATACTTACATATTTACAAACTTCATTAACATCTGGGAACTGTTTATAACCGTCTGGCGATTTGCAGGTAGGTATTATTGAAATTACTTAATAAATACGTGATATAAATTACTGATTGCCTAAAGAATAATTTTTGGGAATTTAAAAAAAGTAAATTTGAAGGCTGTACTTATTAATAACCGACAAATACGTCTTGTTTTTTTTTTAGAATTCTAGTCATAATCAATTAAAAGATTTAAAAATTCAAGTTGCCTAGACCATTCTTTTTGAAGTTTTTTTTTTTGCAAATGTTATATGCTGCGCAGAAGCAAAATAACCGCTAATTCGCTAAAAGACTCCCAGGACTGGATTCGCCAATTCACGAAATTTTAATTTTTCGCAATTCCAGCTTGCCTAAAGAACTTTTTCAAAATTCGTCATCAGCTCGCCGTCTAATTTTTCTTAACTTCTTCTGGACTTTAACGAAACTTTACAGTAACATTGCTTATACATCAGAAAAACACTTAGGCTACTATTTACCGCGATAACCGACATACACACGGGTAGAGCCGCGGGCAAAGCTAGTAAGATATAAAACTTTAACGAATTCTTATAAACTTCACAAACTGCTTGTAACAAACTTGTATCTTGTAACGTCAAACTTGTAACTTCAAACAGGTTCTAGGTACCTAGCACACATTATAATACTACTATTTAAATGAATAAAGAATTAGGAATAAGCAATTTATGAAGAACCAGTTTATTTTACGCTTTTAAGTGTTTTTTTAACCCCCGACCAAAAAGAGGGGTGTTATAAGTTTCACGTGTCTGTCTGTCTGTCGGTCGGTCTGTCTGTCTGTCTGTCTGTGGCACCGTAGCTCCCGAACGGATAAAGCGATTTCAATTTAGTTTTTTTTGTATGAAAGGTGAGTTACGTGCGAGTGTTCTTAGACATGTTTCATGAAAATCGGTTGAACCGTTTAAAAGTTATGGGGGTGAAAGTGGGGAAGAGTAACCAAATGTCTGCAAAAATATCATCTAGTGGGGTCTCAAATGAAAGCGCATAACGTGTTTTTTACTTTTTAAAGGGAACTCAGGTTATTATATCGGGGTTTTTTTTTTAAATTTTGAGTATTTATAGTTATTATTGGCAGAGAGTTTTCGTTGGATGTTTTTTGGAAGTCGGTTTTTTTTATTGTAACAAATGAACGGGCAATAGGAGACGTAAACATTACGTGGGTCAACTAGTTATTGTATATCTAGCTCTGCTAGCTACTTCATACGTGTAATTTTTATTTTTTACATCATTCGAACTTTCTCTGGAATTTTACAAATATTTTAAGCCAGTGTTTCTGACTGCTAAGACTGCTGACAGAGGTCGTGGGTTTGATTCCCACCCTGGACATTTTTTGTGTGATGAACACGACGATGAACACATTCTGTGTCTGGGTGTAATTCATTACAACATACGAGTATAATGTTTATCAGTGATCTGGTTTTCATAGTAGGTAGGTACAGGCTCTGCCTAGTTAGAGATCAGGAAGCGTGAGATGTGTGTGAATATTTATTATGATATTATTTATAGCTGACCCAGCGAACTTCGTACCGCCATATTTACATATCTGTCTCAGCTTCCCACAGGCAGTGTACAGTCACGGACAAAAAAAAAGACTTTTCCCGTTATCTTTTATTTTTTTCTTTCTAGCAAAAAAAGAATGAAAGAAATCGGACTATGTGTTATTGAATTACAACTAAGTACAAATTTTGACATGCATCCCCACTCTCCAAGAAACCGTGCTGAATTTCGGGATAAAAAGTATCCCATGTCCTACCTCGTACTATGAACACAAATCATGCCAAGTTTCATTTGAATCCATTCAGTAGTTTCGCCGTGATGCCCGGCCAAGATACAGACAGACAGACAGACAAAAATGAAAAAAAAAATACAGTTTTGGCTTCAGTATCGATTACAGAGAGCCCTCCAAATTTTTTTTTTCAAAATACTTTTTTACTTTAATGTACAGAATTGGACCTGTTTCATTTTTATTATAAGTGTAGATAAGATTCAAATGACCACGATACTTTGATAAATATAAGTTTACTGTCCAATAAGAAAGTGTAAAAAGTTAAAACATCATTAACATTTGGATAAACATTTGGTCAACGATCTTCCGTCATAACATCACAGACGGTCTTTCCATTCCATCACGGTTATAAATAAAGTTGCTCATATGGTTCAATTTAGGGACGACCTAGCCCCTATGTGACGTCACTGCCCCTATTATTTCGGCGCTTGTTAGGCAATCAATGTGTCTATGAGTTTATTTCTAGTGTGAAAGTAAAAATATAGTTATATTTATAAAACTAATCATAGATGAACTTAGGCAAGGCATTGTTTTAAAATTAGGACCCCTCCTAATTTTAGTGACAAGTTTCGAGACAACAAGTCCCGACGTGTTGTCTCGAAACTTGTCTTGAAGGGATGCAGACTTTTTAATTTCCTTTTTTTTTGTTTGAAAGTCGACTTCCGAAGTGTTCTATTTTATAAAATTATGTCTCTCCGTTTCAATATATTTGGCTTCTTTCTGACCGTGCCGTTGTATTCAAATACTTGTCAATAGTTGTTAGAATCGAAACTATAATTTTAATATTGTTTTTTTTTCGATTTCACAACTATCCCTAATAGTCTAGTCAACAAGTTCCATACTTGTTGACTAGATTAAAGGATGCAGAAGCAACACTAGGCCGCCATGTTGTGGGTCGCCATGCTGCGTTGTCTGCATTCGCTATGAGTATCTTGGATCTTGGAGTCATTTTAGCGGGACATACATAATAAAAAAAAACTGTTTTGTACAAACCAATAAATAACTTGGCTTGTTAATATAGGGGACATATTTTAATCATTTTAGATAAACTAAGACCTTTTAATAATTAATTTAATGTTATTCGAATTGTCACTATTAAAAGAAAGTGCCTAGATGACCTTTGCTCGGTATTTTATTTTTGGTAAATTTCCTTAAAATGAATCCTAGATAGATCGATTTATTGCTCCCGAAATCCCCCACATACAAAATTTCCTGAAAATTCGATTCAGATTATATATATTACATATACGAATAAAAGGGCAATTATTGTATACAAGAATTGTTCTTTTAAAGGTATATGGTATGAATATTATTTTTGTTCGAGTAACGTAATAATTTTTGAGCTTGGATACTTGTTGTAATCCAATAGGCTTCTACGTGATGGATGTTTTCTTGGCAAGGATCATAAAATTGACGGCAAACATTTAGCACAACCACGGCTTGCTATGTTCTCTATTTATAGACACCGTAATTGTTTACAACACTGACACGGTGTAAACAATAAGGGTGTCTATCTACACACATTGTCGTAATAACTGTATCGAGCAGCGAGTCCGGAGTCGGTTGTACCCGATACCTGCCCCGCTAGCCAAGTTGCAAGCGTTCTTCTTTCTGCAATCGTTAACGCCTAAATTCTCGGCGGAATTTAGGCGTTAACGATTGCAGAAAGACAAACGCTTGCAACTTGGCTAGGGGGGCTGGTTACGCGTTATGCGTCAATCATTAGCGGCAAGTCTCGCTTGTTCACTACCCGTGATTCGGTGGGCTAAATATGGAACCAAACCACCTGTTGTTCATTCACTGTCTACCTATAATACTTAAGAATTTATATGCATACGTAAATGGGGAGAGGTTGTACACAAGTTTGATCGCTGTTTCACACACGAGTTTGTAAATCTATTCTTTGTTTTATTGCAATGAGAACGCAGAAGGAAGGTTACTGTTAAAATTGTGTATATATATATTTTTTTTGAAAATCGTTAAAGCGAGTTCTATAAACAAATAAAATAATCAAAATAATACTTTTAACGCAGCAGTCTTTATAAATGGCCTGTAACTTAGTATTTGGCTAGTAAAACTAGAAACGAAATTTAAAACTCTGGTAAAAGATATGCTGAGGTAGATTAATAGTTGCAGGAAGCATTGGCATTGGTAATTTTCTTGTTGTTATCACTAAACTAAAATTCACTAAAATTTGTTACTGGATTATATACTCTAATCTCATCCGCCTACAGTCCATTTTTCATTATGTCCATGTGTATAGTCAGTCCATGTATGTTGGTTATTGCTACAAAAAGTCTGAAGACTGTGTACTTCTTTCCCAAAGTTCATCTAAATCATAAAAGACAGACAAAGTATGAATTAAACACCGCTACGTGTTTGAAAATCTTTTCATTCAAATCTTTGCACAAAACTGGATTTTTTGCACTAAAGACCAAACAGTAATCATTCGAATCTCAGACGTTGCAATATATTGTAGTATTAAAAAAGTATAATAAAGCAACGTTTCTTCTAAACTAAACAGTTATGGACAATAACAGCTCCCAAACCTCGATAACGGAACTTGGCCATCACGCCGTCCTCACACGGTCATATAAATTAAGTAGATATTCTGTATAAATAACGAATCGACACGCGCGTTATGAAGTGATTCACTACAGCGAATCATTGACTGTATGTCACTCGATATCAACGTTTTCAATGACAATTAAAGGATTCTCAGTTATCTATTTTAGTAACTGTTACTTATATCATATAATATACACTTATGCTTATATCCATGAAGTACTCCGGCACTAATAATATTCCTGTGTTGGACTGTACAAACAAACACGAAACGGACTCAAAGAAATGCACAGGAATCAGAATAACAATTTCGGGTCTCACTTTAGTGTCATCCCGTGTGATGTTTAATTCCACAACACTTAGGGCATGTATTCACTTTGTATGGTGCGAGTGCAGGTGTATAGTGCGGGGGATCGGTGATTGGTGGAAATTTCGTGTGGACCGCGAATTCGCCATCCACGCGTATTTTCTACCAATCATTGATCACCTCACTTCACACCTGCACTCGCACTATACAAAGTGAATACAGGTCTTTAGCTTTCTTAAACGTGGTGAGGTACCCGCTTCAACCAATGCGTCATACATACAGTACATACATGCGTAAAGTATCTATACTCTTTTCATTTAAGAGGATTTTAGTTCCTCAATGGTGGGGAAAACATGTTGCCATGATGGGAAAATTCGGAATACATATACTGAAAAGAAACTTGGATAAAACAGAAACACAATAATAGATTATATAAAATATTCGATTATACGCATGCGATCAAGAGGTCTCGGGTTCGAATCCCGGGTCGGGACAAAAGTGTTATTGAGTTTTTCTGATTATAGAAATATAACAGCTCGGAGTTTGGAAGTTGGGGTCCGAACCCCCGTACCTCGGAGAGAACGTAAAGCTGTCGGTCCTGCGCCTGATCTCTTCCCGATCGTATCTGTTAACCGTCCCATCGGATTATGAGAAAGAGGATACAGAAAGTGCACCTATGTTTGCGCACACACTTGTGCACTATAATAATCTCCTGCGTAGTTGGCTGGTCTCCGTTGAGACTGGCCGCCGTGGCCGTTATCGGATAGGAGAACATTATATTCAGAAGTATAAACTAGAACGATCTAACAATTACAATATTTTATGACAGTACGAAACAATAATCTTTAGACCTACTAAATATAACCTTTGTACCTTACATGGACTCTAAAACATTGATTATAATTATATCAGAAATATAATTATAGAAAACTTAAAAACATGGTAAAGATATTTCTTTTCATCACTAGAGAATCGTTACTAAACCTAAGTATTACATACATCTCTTGACTTCATCATAGAATCAACTACAAAATACTAAATTATTGCCATTCTCGCCTAAATTGCATTCATACGCATAACGATTGGGCGGAAATGCAAGTTAGTAACAAATGCCGTTGCGTATAACATCCAAGCGAATGCCAGTATCAATA
Organism: Diaphora mendica; assembly: GCA_949125395.1. Lineage (NCBI taxonomy): Eukaryota > Metazoa > Arthropoda > Insecta > Lepidoptera > Erebidae > Diaphora > Diaphora mendica. The sequence goes on along the minus strand of OX421312.1, from coordinate 5,259,535 downwards.
TTTCGCGTAACAATATTTGCACTACCGTCGAGCACTCAGCCGGAGGGCCAGAGGTCAAGAAACTGACACCGACTCCCCTCAGTTTAAACACCACAGCTGAATTTCTAACTGTGTGAAATACCGAAAATTAACACATGCAAAGGGGAAACTAACTTTAAAAATTGGATGAGTAACTTTTTACACTCATTCCGCCTATGTTTTATTGAAAATTAAATATCATGAATGTACTGTTAATTTTTTTTTAACAAAAATATTGTATTATTCTCTAGTAAAAACATAAAAATCTACAAAATTTTAATCTCATAAGCATATTGCAATAAAAATGAATATTGTTTTTTTTTTTAATTAATTTAATTCCTACCATTTACGGGAAACCAAACATTGGAAATCATTCACAAGTTTAAAAGATCAACACAGCGCGGGATTAACAAAACAGAATTCAATAAACTGTGTCCGGAACATATTATGGTTAAATGCAGTCTCTTAACTCGGCTACTCTGTACAGAATTGCACACATGTATATGCATAATACAAACACTACTTCACAATTCTGTTAGTGCAAATTATTACCGAGCGAGAATTGTCACTAATGATTCGACGTAACCTACTAAATGGTCTTTCGATAGGACCAATTCTGCATTATAATTAGATTTTTTCTATAATTGCAAATATGTTGAACTTATGTACCGATCGTTTTAATTTTCGTTTGTGTCTGGTTGAATTTTACAACATTGGTTATATTGAATCAATACAAATTAAACTTCCTTGCTCGTGAGATATGCGTATCTTTCCAAATTATCAAGCGATCCATGAAAGAAGATGAAAGGCCATCTAAGTGTACTCATCGCCATCGGCTTACTTTAACTGAACATAAATATGGCGTAACAGCTACAATATTAATCCACTAAAGAATCACTGCAATAATTATAGAATTTTAGTTCTTTAAGCACATAGACCATTGAAGTGTTCAACTTCATTCTCGTTCTAAAAAATATTTTTATCAAAATTATTTCATTTTATAATTATTGTCATTACAAAAGACTAAATAGTAGCAAGTTAATATTTGTATATTTGACGAATAATTGCGAACGTAGCGCTTTCCTTATAAAGAAACTATTTTAGTATTAACAATTTTTATAACAAATTAAGAGTACTTTTCCTCATTAAGATAATATAGATACTAATATTTTAATCAAGCTGAAGAGTTTGTTTGGTTTAAATCAATAATCTCAGAAAATACTGGTTCGGTTTTGAAAATTCTTTCAGTGTTCTGTTGTCCAGTTGTCAAGGAAGACTAAAGACTAGTATCAGTAAAAATGTTGCAAATACGGGGGCAAAGAATTCCAGTTGAGACCTTCCATTCCATAAACGACTAAAGTTTCAAAAAAAATATGTATGTAAGAACTGTTCTTCTACAAAAGTTCTAAAAAAGTCCTGGACGGCAATGTCTATCTTTTAAGGTTGGCTCACCATAACCTTCTTTATAGAGCACGAGTTTTGAATGAGGTTGCTTGGGTCAGCTAGTGTTTAAGCAAATGTACAAACTATAGAATTATCTAAGTATATAAACCTTCTAGGCTTCCCCATAACGCAATTAATTGCAAAATTCAATGTGCCTTCTGTCTGAATTTTTATAAACTTTTAACATCGACCACTATCAAGCAAGAAAATCTATCTGTGAAAACTTTTGATTGGTCTTCCTGTCTTCTTAATTCGTATTAATTTTGTATTACATTAATTTGGTTGTAAGTTATTCTCTGGAACTCTGAAAGGTTCCACATCCTGTCCCCACCAGTGGAACAGATCCAAGATACTATTTAGTATTGTCCAAAAACCAAGCATTCTTTTGATACCATAATTGAAAGTGTTTTGAAATTAACTCACAGGTTTTATTTACTAAGTTATGTTATTTACTACCCATAAATGTAAGAAATTATTTCTTGATATGTTGAAGTAAATACAATCGTGATGTGAGTACTTCGGTATTTCCGACTAGTTGACCGACCGAGCCGACCTGATGAGGTGTTATAAGGCCTGAAGTAACCTGTAGCGACTTCATTGGATCTGACCTCTGTGACCTTTTTCGGGTTTAAAACTAATAATCTTGTAGTTAGGGACAACAATTAAGATATATTTAATGAAAAAGTGCCTCAAAACCGTGAAATGTGTTTTCACAAATTATATTTGCGTAAGCGACAACGCGAGGCTGAAACGTCTTCAGCCTCGCGTTGTCGCTTACGCATGATATAACAAAGTCTAACAATATAATTTAATGTAGCCACTAACGCAAGTACAATAGAGTACACTTCTGATTACTGATATCAAAAATATACAACATTGTAGTTCTGTTAGCGGCTAGTGTATATGTTATGTGCATATGCCACCAATACCTCCCGGTCAGAAATAACAAAATCAACATATTTTTATGTTAACGTAATGTACGATATCTTTATCAATATGCATTTTAACATAAATATTGATATCTGTAAATGTAATTCGTACCTTATCTACGTTATCGGAAGATAGCGAGGCTGCCAGCTGATTTGTAGTACATATTTAGCGACCAGTCTCAGGTCATCTTGAATATTACATAAAAACATACATAGGTTTACTTGCAGGTTAGTACCAATACATAAACAACAATTATCACTTGATACATCTCAATCACATACCGTCTGATCCCAATAACATATATCACTTCTAAATACGTACAATTGATACTACTTACTAATTAGGAACACTATTTATTTATTATTTATGTACATCTTACAAATTCCTAATATACTAAATAAAAACTTTTTTTTCTATCCCATCCGTCTAATAAGTATTATTTGTCTTGGGTGGTTATTCAACCTAGAACCATGGCGCACCAGTTAGGAGGTACTATACCCTATTCAACTTCCTCTGAGACAAAAGGTAAACAAAGAAACCAATGTTTCTCGTACGAGTTGATCGAGAGTAAAGATGGCCGGTGTAACGAAACTAATTACAAAATTTCACATTTCTACGTAAATTATTTGCCTTATCACTACTCTTCAAATTAGTAGTGTTATAATACGTTCAAAGTTTGGGAACAGCTACAGTTTTAGATGTTTTTAATGTCACTTTTTAGTCAGTCCACTGTGAACTCGGAAAATTTGGACAGTTGCAATTATTTTATATTTTAACACACGTATTTCCTTTGTGACACTGGCAGAATTGTCGACATCGGCACAGTTTGCCACTTTCCAAAAAAAGGAAGAAAATGTCACTTTTTTATTGTTTCTAGATGCATATAAAATTTGACCTATTAAAGAACCTTTTTCTGGTTTGTTTACCTTTTGTCTCAGAGGAAGTTGAATTGACTATAGAGGCCCAATAAAAAAAATTTTTTTAAATAAAATTCTGCAGTACGTCGATTCTGCGATGTGAGGTGAGGCAAAATAGTTTATTGTCTGCGTGGATGCTTCTAGTGGTGGTCAACCAGCTTAAACGAGGGATGTGACGTTGTGTGTGTGTGTGTGCTGTCTGCGCACACAACAACTGAATTCGCTTCCTCACTTATTGAGTCATCGCGTAGTCTAACTACACATAAACAGAGACTGAAATATACTGCAATATCTTCTCGTGTTAGTAAATAACTATCGTAATCGTATGCTGTTTGTATGCTACAGCATTAATTTGATACCTATTGATATGAGTCATTATAGTAGTTGTCTGATAAGTTTATATTAAACCATAATTTTCTCGGGAATCTTCCTATGAATCCATAAATTCATAACATAAGTTTTAGATTTTTGTGTTTCATACTTCAATTGTAAAATATTTTTTATCGTATTGGGAACAAACAAGAAGACGAGTCCCCTGGTGATGATTACCGGCACCCAAGGGCGTATGTAACTCAAGAGTCACAAGTCCATTGTTCAGTGTTCCATCTCTGTTCTGATTCCAGTAAGGGTACTGGAATCAGGAAGAGAGAGGGTCTGGGCTCTCACTCACCTTGTAAAACGAAAAAATCGCTTTACACTAATTTTCTGAAGTTCCGTACAAAGGAAAGTCCGCATATGGATATCCTTACAAGCCCATGTAGTGACCTGAAAAGGCTGCTGAGCTTCTAGGATGATCTAGGATGGTTGGAGTAAGAAGATGACAAACCCACGTACAACGGTCCAATCCAGTGGTTAGCCACGTAAATAGTAGTGCGGAAATAGCCCGACAAAACAAACAAATAAACCATCCCTACAGGCCACATCGTTGTCAGCATAAGAATTCCTTAGTATTCTCTGGATCTTTGTTCGCTTATGTTTGATAGATACTTTGGAACCTTTTCTGTACCCTTGAGGCGACGTAGATCTTAGTAATAGCATGATGATCGGCTGAATACTTAAAACTCTAAAGGAGATGACAACGATCTGATAAAAAGGTCTGAAGAAATCTGATTAAAGGATAAGTTACGACAACCCACAGTTAAAGTGTCGTCAACATCTGAGACCTAAAATCAACTGCATTAGTAGTAAAGTATTATGTTCAATTCCAGTATTTAGCTAAGAGTTTAATTCAATCGAATGCATAAAACCAGACTCAATTTTATTTTATCGTTTATAAAACAACCAATAATCCTGTTAGATGAAATTGTGTTAAATCTATACTAATATTATAAACGCGAAAGTTTGTAAGTATGGATGGATGGATGTATGGATGGATGGATGGATATTTGTTACTCTTTCATGCAAAAACTACTGAATGGATTTTGATGAAACTTTACAGTAATATAGCTTATACATCAGAATTATACATGGGCTACTATTTGCCACGATAACCGACATATACGCGGGCGGAGCCGCGGGCAACAACTAGTAAAATATAATTTAACGTTGGACAAGGCGACAAAATGATGAAAGATTTTGACATACGTTATTTTAACGGATATTATTTCTTTTTCTTAGTTGGCTTATAAAAACTGTTTACATTTTAGTCTAGACTAAACGAATAATGTTTTATTTCTATGTATATTTATAAACAAATACGATTTGTTAAGAACTGAATATTCAGGCTTTGTGTTGATATTTGTACTGATACGACTATTGGTCTAGAATCTAGATGATGGGGATGAAATTTCTGTCGCGTAGGACGATCGCGGAAAGAGGCGGCAGGGATAAGTCCGAACAATTCGGAGTACTACCCATAGTAAATGCGGTAGAAGATGTACAGCGAAGCCACATCTCTACGCAGCGCCAAAGAGTCCAGCCGAATTGGAATTTCTTGGTAGTCGACGATTCGAATCGCTCTTCGTTGAAGGCGATCCAGAGGGAGGAGCTGGTACTGGGGTGCACCCACCCAAAAATGAGGACAGTATTCCACATGAGGCCGAACCTGCGCTTTATAAAGCAGAAGGCGGTGGGCCTAGGTAGATTTGATGAACAATCTGGTTACCATGCTCTGAACTGCACGGATAAACTCACTTTGATATTCTTACAAATTGTTAAGAAGTTCTGGACGATAGGAATAGTACCATAAACTTCGTCTATCGTTACAATTTTAAATTTAGTTTAAGAGTACTTGTTCAGAAACGCAGAAGCAGGGGTTATATTAATTCACGTAACATGTTATATTATTATGTAGACGTACGAGAATAAGCGTTGCCAAAAGTTGCCTTCTGCAGGGTATTCGAAGGTTGCACTGACCACGACCAGTCTGTTCATGACGTCAGTTAAATCATAGTCCACTGCTGGGCAAGTCACATAGGTCTCTCCTTAATAAAGAGGATCTGGCCTACTATGCTACGCTGACCAGACTTTTCTTTCATTCTTTCACGGAGTCAGATCGTCGGATCTGACTCCGTGAAAAAATGACCCGCTTCCGTCTCTAGTTGAAGAGGGGGACAATTTAAAGGAGACAACGCAATCTCTCTTGTGTTCCTGCAAATTATGTTCATTGGCGACAGTAGTCACTCCATAACAGCCGGTTCTGTACTGTCTGCATTCAACGGCTTCCCGCAACATTCCCTAGGTTGTCAGATCACCTTGTATTTGCCTACCAAAATAATAATAACACACAACGCCATCTAGTCTCAAGCTAAGCAGAGCTTGTGTTGTGGGTACTAGACAACTGATATAAATCTTTACTAATATTATAAACGCGAAAGTTTGTAAGTATGGATGGATGAATGGATTTGGATGAAACTTTACAGTAATATAGCTCATACACCAGAATACGGTTGCCCGCGGGCGGAATCGCAGGCAACCACTAGTACATATTTTCTTTTTTTTATAAATCCATACATAATATACATAGGAAACACTCAAACTCCGAAACAAATATTTGCAGATCATACAAACATTTGGTCCGACCCGGGAATCGAACCCGATACCTCAAGCACAGCAGTCGCATACGCTACCACTGCGCCACAGAGGCATTAGAGGCACAGAGGTAGTAAACCAGTAAGACTATTAATAAACAGATCCAATTGCTTTTTTTTTTATTTTATTTTTTATGTTTGGCCTGCCAAAATGACTCTACTCTGCCTGATGGAAAGCATAAGCAGAATCCACGAGTGCTGGCCACCATACTCAATGCGAATACAACAATGCAGTATGGCGACCCACACTATGGCGGCCTAGTGATGCTTGTGCATCTTTTAGTCTAGTCAACAAGTATGGAACTTGTTGACTAGACTAATTGGGCCTCCGGTCTCGCACTCACCAACGAAACACGACAGCACAAACGCTGTCATTTTACGTTGATTTTCTGTGCGAGGGTAGTACCGCCCCGGTCGAGCCGGCCCAACCGTGCTGAAATCAGCGTGGCTCTACTACCTACCAGATGCTTAAATAGAACGAATGTTCTAATGCCACAATGTGTGTATGAGCAGCAAGAATTTACGATTCTCAGTCTCCGACCGAATGACGTCACCGCCGTCGTAGTTTACTTCTAAAATCGAGAAACACTAATTGTTACAAACGAACCGTTATCGTTTCACCGACTTTATCTCTTGGTATGTGTATTATGTAGATGACAATGTTTTTGTCTGCTACATTGAGTAGTGAATCTAGATTGTCAAGTTTTCTTTTAAATATACTACTTGTATAATGACCGGCTCTAACTTAGTGGCTTTACAGTTTGAAAACTGGCTGACTAGACTAAATATTGCCTTCGTTTCGTTTAGAAATGAGATAGTTTTCCAGATATTTAAAGGCATATAAAGGTATCTTGTTTTGTTATGATAGAGGAAAACGAGCAGGCAAATCCCTTGATGTGTTTTTATTTTTTAAACACAACTCCTATATATTCCTGAGTAGTGGAGTAATTTTCAAACACGTAAAACGGACACAAAAAATACCTAGACTCAGTACAACAATTTGTAAATCACACAGTGTTGCCCTTTTGTCTATAGAAAACATAAAGATATTTATATAAGTAAGTAAGTCTCACATGGTAGCTTTTAAAATAAGCTGATTGACTTTAAACGAGTATTTGAACCACCATCACATTGCTCACCAGACCCACCGAAGTTATTAGCAAATAATAAAAACGTCTATATGCACCCTTCAGGCTTTCGCGCAGCTTTACAAATAGTCCTTGATTGAAAAGTTATATTTGGGGTGGCATTTCTCAATGTAAAGGTTTATTTTTTTTATGGAATAGTCGGGCAAACGAGCAGACGTATCGCCTAATGGAAAGCGATTACTGCCGCCCATGGACACTTGCAACACCAGAGGCGCCACAAGTGCGTTGCCGGCCTTTGGGGGATGGGGGAGATAGGGGAAGGGGTTGGGGCCTCCGGTATCCTCACTCACTCGGAGAAACACAGTGCAAGCACTATTTCACACCGGTTTTCTGTGAGGCCGTGTTATCATTCTGGTCGAGCCGGCCCATTCATGCCGAAGCGTGTCTCTCCCACGAGTTCAATACGTAATTCAAGTTTGTGGGGTGGCAATTCTTGTCCCCCGGCTGCCATCTTGGAAAAAGGGGTGTAAATGGTTTTTATGGTTCATCTGCCAATCTATAGGTCTGACAAAAACCTATAGCTAAGCCCAAAAAAATGTAATATTTCAATGGACTAAAAGAGTAAAAATAAATATTAGATTCTGCCATAATAAAGGTAAAAATGAATTCGACATCTGTTATCAGTTGTAATCATTTGACCAGCTGACCGACACTTGTTGCAAAAACAGCTGTACCTACAAGATCCTAGTTAAATAAACGCCTGTGAAATGAATATAGTCTGATGCTAATGTGCTTTGAAAAGTTTCGTGTTCGGTTTGACTGAACCGTGGCTAAATTCAACTTTCACAAACGGGGAATAAAACAATATAAATTGACAAGTATCGGCATCGCAATATGCTAAAAAAGTTAAGGAGATTAATTAAATATACTGTGATGGGCCACGATTGGAGCAATTACATTTTTGTCTGTTTGAGTTTTAAAACGAACATACAACATATTAATTTGCAGAATTGTGAATGACTACGGTCTCCGTACTTGCAAAGTATTTCACATAGCAATTTTAGTTCCGTGTTTACACATTGAACTTAATCAGTTCCTCTTTTGTTAGCTTTAAGCTTCAGAAGTTACATGACCTGGAAGTAAAGATCAACGATCTTTAATCGTTATACAGCTCTTTAACCTAATTATCACTTTAATTCAAAGGAGTTATGTGATTCTGATAAAAGGGTCGCTATGTAGGTGTTCTCTGTGAGTCATTATTGAAAAGTTTTATACGGACAATTAGGTACAAAAACAATCACCAAAAATTATGGTTAAACTAGTTGTTGCTCGCGGCTCCGCCCGCGTATATGTCGGTTATCGCGTCAAATAGTAGCCTATGTGTTATTCTGATGTATAAGCTGTATAACTGTAAAGTTTCATCCAAATCCGTTCAGATGTATAAGCTATATAACTGTAAAGTTTCATCCAAATCCGTAAAGTAGTCTTTGCGTGAAAGAGTACATCCATCCATCCATACTTACAAACTGTCGCGTTTATAATATTAGCAGGTTAAACTGATCGAGTTCTGTTAAAGCCAAAATATATAATCTGTATAGGTAATAGGTATTAGGTTGATGCCGCAGTAACGTAAAGCAAAGCGGATAACCTGCCACTAATGGTTTAGGTTCCAAGAAGCAACATTATAGTTGAGAGCAGAGTAACCCGATCAACTCGAGTCAAGTTTAATTAACACACTCATAGCACTTGGAACGTTCAGAGAATTTGTAGTTCTGAGAGAGCTTTAACCCATTAGAAACACGTGACTATTAGAGTGATTAATGTACCTACTACATTGCTTAATGAGTTGTATGAAGTATTATAGTATGTATGGATTCAGGTGCTTCTTTTGTTTTTATACTTGATCTCTTGAAGTTCTAATCCGACTTCTTCATCAAGATTCTGACTTCAGGATTACGATTCATAGAGTTATAGGTACACAAATTATTCTCGTACATTATTAAGGTGTATGAATTAAGTCTTTTAGGATTTAGAGCGTGCTTTATTATTTTCAGGATTTACAATTGTTCTGGCTAGTTGCCGAGGAATATGGTATTATAATAAAATTGTTTTAAGTACGAACTTGCGTACCATTATCGTAAGCCAAACAATTAGAATTTACCTATATACGCCTCTAAATATAGACGATGTTTACGTAACGTTTCCTGCTGGATGTATAGAACTAGAACGTTTTACTATAGTCCATGTGTTATGATGGTATTTAACGAACTGTTTAATGGGACTTTGTTCGCTCATAGTTTCTAGACTTTTTATCCCTGTGTCATGGGGATATATTATGAACAGATATGACATAGAATCTGTAAATAATACCTACAAATAGTTTTCCTCTAATATGCGACGTTCGACGATTTTGTTAGTTGATTGACACTATTGTTGCTCGCTTTTAATTAAGGTCTAAATCTTCTGATTAAAGGTTAACGGTGATTTAGAATGAATATATAACACCCTTGATTATAACCCTTTACTACAAGCTTTTTGTTAACTTGCAACGTATGTGTGTATGTATGCTTGTATGTTCGGGTGGAATCTTACAACTCAATTTTTAACCGACTTCCAAAAAGGAGGAGGTTCTATGTTCCACTGTATGTATTTTGTTTTTTTTTTTTATGTATGTTACCTGATTACTCCGTCAGTTGTGGACCGATTTTGAATTTTTTTTTTGTATTCGACAGGGTATGCTTCCGTGGTGGTCCCATTGCCAGCTAATCAGGATCTGATGATGGGATCCCAGGGAAATCGAGGGAAACCCTCATTTTTTATAGGCACATACTAAGTTTTTCTATTATTTTCTGAAGTTACACCGGTATTTGCGTCTGGTAGTCATAATTTTATGATGATGAGCTGATGATGTAAGGTACCACTCCTTAACGGTTAGGAGTTGGAGGATAAATCTTTAAATATCATATGTATATAAGTTACCTTTAGTCGTATTCTTACAAATTATTTAGGTAAGCTGATGATGGAAGGTGGAAGGTACAACTCCTCAACGGTTAGGAGTTGGAGAATAATTCTTTCAATTTCATACGTATCTAAAGACCTTCAGTCGTATACTTTCAAGCTATTTAGGTGAGCTGATGATAGAAGATTAAACTCTTCAACAGTTCGGGATTAGAGGATGATTTTAATATTACACGTACCTTAATTTATATTCTTGATGATGAAATTTGATGAAATAATTCAACTTACTACTTACCTACGATTGTTTGCACTAAAAACTGTAAAATAAAAACTTTTTATAAAAAAAAAACCGACTTCCAAAAACATCCAACGAAAACTCTCTGTCAAAAAACACTTAAAAGCGTAAAATAAACTGGTTCTTCATAAATTGCCTATACCTAATTCTTTATTCATTTAAATACATACATACATACATATAAATACATATTTCGGACATCTAACACACAACGCCATCTAGTCCCAAGCTAAGCAGAGCTTGTGTTATGGGTACTAGACAACTGATACAAATACATATATACTTTTTTTTTGTAAATACATACTTATTATACATAGAAAACACCCAAACTCCGAAACAAATATTTGTAGATCATACAAACATTTGGTCCGACCCGGGAATCGAACCCGAGACCTCATGATCAGCAGTCGCACACGCCAACCGCGAGACCAACGAGGCAGTTGGTCGTGCTAAGCCAAAAAGAATACAAACGAACAATTACAAAAGTCTAAGCGATAGTCACTTGGCACCGACTTCAAACAGATTTTAGGTACCTAGCACCCATTACAATACTACTATTTAAATGAATAAAGAATTAGGTATAGGCAATTTATGAAGAACCAGTTTATTTTACGCTTTTAAGTGTTTTTTGACAGAGAGTTTTCGTTGGATGTTTTTGGAAGTCGGTTTTTTTTTTTATAAAAAGTTTTTTGAAGCAGATATCATCAACCGATTTTGCTGAAATTTTGCAAGCATATGTATACAGCGTGACAATACAATATTATAATGACATGGAGCTGATCTGATGCTGGAGCTGGAAGGTGGCCATAGGAACTCTGTAAAAACATAATCGAGTTTGGACTCGTTTGATTCGTCTCGCGGCATTCCAGTTAAACCTTTTTTTTTTAAAGCTTTTTAATTTATTTACTAATACCACACGCTATTTTGTTACCTAATTCTATTACCTGATCCTTTTCATAGACACAAGGATCAAAAGTAATATTCTAAGTAACATTATGTAGAAATCGGTAAAGTCTTGGTCGTTTCAGTATTTTAAAAACTCATACTAGGAACAGTAGGAACTTAGGATTTAATACCGAGCCAAAGTTTTTTTTAAAGATATATTCGAAAATTGATAAACCACGTCATTTAATACCAATAACATGTATTTGTGTATGTTGATGAGTTATATTGTATTTTTACACAATAGTTATCCTTAGAGGAATATGGATTATGCTAGGTATATGACCATTAGTTTCCTTATTTATATCTAATAGGTACACAGCACAGTGGGACAATCTATACTATTATAATGAACCTGAAGAGTGTTTTGTTGGATGACTTGTCTGTTTGAACTTTTTTTTTTAAAGACAACTCCCGCACTAGGAATAAATCCTGTGTCGCGAGGGACTTTACAAACATACATGAAACGGACACAAAGGACACCCAGACTCAGAAGAACAATCAAGTGTTGTAGGATCACACAAAGTGTTGTCCTACGTGGGATTTGAACCCACGACACTTGGCGAAGTAGGAAACGGCGTGGTGACCGTTAAATCACAAGGCCAAACGTGCAGTCTTAACCTCTGAAACTATTGGTCAGAATATCATAAAATATCATAAAATATTATTTTTACATTGAATAGGTATTTCAGTTTAGAATGTTATAATCTAAGTAACATTGTACTACGAGTCAGATCATTAAAGTTTAAACCTTAGGATAGGAGTAGTGATTATTATAATATAAAGGTAGGTTAATTTGCAGGACACAGAAATACAATATAATATATCGTCTCATTGGTTTGATGGTCACTTTTATAAAATGAACCTTATTACAACATAAAACAATATGAAAACTAATAATAATTGTGTGAAAATAAGAACCCAATCTGTCTGAAGAACTTTTAATTGAGATAAATTAGGTAACTAGATGTTATTGCTTTCTGTCGCCAAACACTATGTAAAATGCGTGTCAAGTACTATTTTAACCGACTTCAAAAAAAGGAGAAGGTTATTAATTAGACTGTTTTCTTTTATGTTTGTTACCTCAGAACTAGATTTTGACGATTATTTTTTTATTTGAAAGCTGGTGCTTCCCCTGTGGACCCACTTCAATTTGGTCCAGTTCTTAAAGTCGTTTTTTTTGTATTTTTTTTTTATATTAGCAAAAAAATGCAGTTTGTTTGTTTGTCAACACCGGAAATTTGAAGTTGAAGGTTCGTTTTTACGTGCTAGCAAACTCGAATTCCTACTTGAATTGAGGAAGGATTTAGCAATTAAAACGTTATGCAGCTGTTTACATGCTGATATTTTAATGTAATAAAATACAATAGTCAATTAACACTAATACCTAATGACCTTATTTGCGGTACAATAAAATCGTGGTATTATTTTATATTGCCATTGATTTCATTTCAATTTGTTTTTAAAACAACAATGACGTTATAGTGATGTTGCCATTCGTGGTTATAGTTTGAACTGCATTTCTACCTATACTATGTTTTCAAATAAATAAAATTTAAGTATATATGTCTGTAATTTAAAATTAACAGCTTTTCACTATGTGCATATAAAAGTAAAATATGGTAGGTACTTACATCAAGAAACTTTTGTTTTTTTATTTTTGTGTGTATCTGTCTGTTTATTCCGTTTAATCTCTAGAACGGCTGGACCGAAATTGACGCGACTTTCACTTGCAGATAGCTGATGATATAAGGTATGGCTTAGGCTAGTTTTATAGTCAAGCTTTACCCCCGGGGTTACACCGCGGTTCTTCTTGTTAAGGTACTGTGGAGGAACGGGGTGTCATGTCCCTCCAACACAAAGGGAGGATCCTCCGACCAGGCGAGGTGATCATGCCTGGCGGGCTAACTGCCCAACGGTTGATTTTGGGATGTTGTATGTATGTTAATCGACGCGAGAACTTCTATTGCGCGATGCAGGATTGGTAGTTTTTTTGTGTAGTACATTACTCGGTAGTTAAGTGTATCTGCGGTTGATGGCACTATAGTATATTCCTGTTGCATACAACGCCATCTAGTGCCAAGCTAAGCAGAGCTTGTGTTATGGGTCCTAGAGAACGGATATAATAACTACTTTTGTTTTTGTAAATACATACGTACTTACATAGAAAACACCCAAACTCCGAAACAACTATTTGCAGATCATACAAGCATTTGGTCTGACCCGGGAATCGAATCTGAGACCTCATGCACAGCAGTCGCGTACGCTACCACTGCGCTAACGAGGCAGTAGGTTTTGTGTGAGATGTGGTTTTTTTTTTAATGTTCAAGCTACCAAAATGACTCTACTCTGCCTGATGGAAAGCATAAGTAGAATCCAAGAGGTCAGGAACGTGGACAGAGCAGCATAGTGCCCCACACTATGGCGGCCTAGTGAGATGCTTTTTCAGGCCCCGCTTAAAGGACCCGGGATCATAATGGGAAGGGAACAGGTGTGGTTATTATTAGTTATTAGAGATTATATAATAGGTCTTTACCTATGAAATTGCCGTTTTGTATGCAATAAGTGAAAGTACTTATTTTTTCAAACTTTTTTATTTCTGTTATTCGAAGTAATAACCCATGCAATCGACGCATCTTTGCCAACGCATTGGCAGTTTATTGATACCCTTCTTGTAAAAATAAGCTGGACCGGAGGCAACAAACTCTTCAAAGGCATTTTATACTGCCTCTCGGGAATTGAATTTTTGACCCACTAAAAGTTGTCTAAATTTTGGAAAATTACTAAAAAGTTGTCTAAATTTTGGAAAAAGTAACTTTCAACCCCAGCTTTTGCAGCTTGGAGACTGTCTATTGCGAACTGTACCAAATGATGTTGTCAGTTCAGACAGTCTCCAAGCTGCAAAAGCTGGGGTAGGAAGCTCTCCCTCATCCGCCATACTCACCAGACCTTGCAACTACCGACTATTACTTTTTCCAAAATTTAGACAACTTTTTAGTGGGTAAAAAATTCAATTCCCGAGAGGCAGTATAAAATGCCTTTGAAGAGTTGGTTGCCTCCGGTCCAGCTTATTTTTACAAGAAGGGCATCAATAAACTGCCAATGCGTTGGCAAAGATGCGTCGATTGCATGGGAGATTACTTCGAATAACAGAAATAAAAAAGTTTGAAAAAATAAGTACTTTCACTTATTGCATACAAAACGGCAATTTCATAGGACCTATTATTAGTGTGATTACTGTCCATGTAACTACTTAGGAACGTTATCAAAATCAAGTATGCGTCAAGTATGGCCAATGCTAATGATTTACAGGTTAAATTAGCTGAACCCCAGGCCGTTACCCGCGGTTATTGTCGTACCGCGGGCCGAAGCTAGTCTTAAAAAAGTGGCCTACCTTTCAGTGAAAGTCCCGTCAAAATTGGTCCAGGCGTTCCAGAGATTTTAGCCGGAACAAACAGACAGAAATTGAAAAAAAATGTTGTTTTGGTATCATAGGTACCGTGTATAAATACATATGCATTTAGTAAACAGAGGTTATTTTAATTATACAAACAGACACTCCAATTTGATTGAAGAAAATAATGATGACATTTATATCTCTTTCTGTTTTCTGATAGACAATCGTTCATGAAAGAATAAGTAGATACCTATATATATAGCGTCACGCCTACTTCCCAGAAGGGTAGGCAGTGACAATTAAGTTCCACTTACTACGGTCCTGACATCTCTTTTACGTCGTTGCATGCTCGTCGGTTCCTGGTTCCTTAACACATTGCTTTTTTACAGAACATTACAATTTGGGCGGTAAATGTTCGTTCAACCACTTCAACCATACAGCAGATTTAGTAAATTTTGTCAATATACCTAGTACATACTTATCCAGCCTGTATTACATCCAGCTTCCCTAACCATCTCAAAGGAGCTTATTAACGAGTGATATTCCTCAATTTGGAGTTTAAATCGCTGCCAGTTAAAGTCTACAATCCCGTGCATGGATTATACACATAATAGCTTACGTGCACTAATGAAGATAACTGTTTATTTTAAGCTTATTTGCACTAGCAACTATTTATTCAGAGTTAATTAGTAGCAAAATTGTCAACAGTAAAGCAACGTATCTTCGTTAGCAGTGAAACAATTTTAAATGGATGAAACTGTATACAGGTATCAGGGTGATAAACGAAGTAAGCGTCAATCTATGCAAATAAATAAAATTGAAGTGTGTGTTTATAATTTAAATTTCTAAATGCATATGGAAATATGTATATACGAGTACGTTACTTACACCAACAAAGCAATTCTTTAGATTTTGTTTGTTCCTTTGTTCCGGATAATCTCTGTAATGGCTGGCACGATTTTGACAGAACTTCACTAGCAGATAGCTGATGATATAAGGAGTAACTTGGTTTTTTTTTTAAACAAGCTTCTCCCTGCTGCGTTACCCGCGTTGATATTGTACCACTGGGCTCAGCTAGTTATTTATAAGACATTGAAGCAACAAGACGTACATGATAAGAAAAACGTTTATAGTTCGGTTAAGACCAGGCTGATGTTCATTGGTGTTACATTGTATTTTATGTAAATTCCTTTGACACACTCATTTTTTCTTTTTTTCTGTTTAATTGTGAATCCAAGATGGCCGCCGCTACAAGTACTATGTAATGAAACTAAAAACTTGAAATAAAAAATTAGACAAAAAAATAAAATAGTTGGGCCCGTGTTTCCATTCATTCAACTCAGTTTACGCTACGCCCAACTTGTCTGATCAATGTGTTAGATTGATGAGGAAGAGGGATGTGATGACTGGAACCTGGGACCTACGGAATTATTTTTTACATTATTTTCAATAAAACCGTTAAATTAAAAAAAAATACATAGGTATTTTTAAGTGATATAATTATATGTTGCACATTTACATTCAGACAGAAAATAAATAACATGTGTGCATTAGAAATATCTTTGTCTTAAAAGGGAATCAAAAATACGACCTAGTAGCAGTCAAGATAACTTACTACTCTACCCATAGGCCGGTCAAACAAATTAAATTAATCAAATATACATCACACTATTTCAAGGCCGTGTTTTATCTTGACACATTACAATTTCTATTATCAAACATCTTAATTCTCAGTTCATATATTTGTAGGTGTCATCAAACAAATAGAAAGGATTTGTTATTAATTTCAGTATCAATTAAAGATTGTTGGGTTTACTACTTACATAGATTCCTGAAGTAAACTCGAAATCTAGCCCAACTTGTGTTTAAATAAACTGAAGATAAAATACGGTGTAATGTCATATAGATAATGAATTGATAGCGGTAGTGTGAAATTTGATAACTACTTATATTTATAATTATATAAGAGGTGAAGTTCGAAACACAATTACATTATATACATCGATAAATTACTGTTAATAGAATCGGGTTATATAAAATTAGAGGGCTCACACTCTTTGCCACTTCTGAATTACAGGTTTGCCAATCTGATCACTTCCACCAAACAAACAGTCCCCAATCAATCCGTAGAACCAATATCCCTTTGCTGATATAGTACTCCCGATTTTCTCCTAAAATCTCAAGCCGGTTGACAGGTATTGGTTTGCGCTATTTCGTAAATGGTGAATGTGGGAAAACGCCTTTGCTGGCCATGTATGAGTGTACTTAATCATTAGAATAAAGTTAGCATCTTTTCTTAGCATTTCGACAGGAAAACATACGTGTCAGTTTAATTAGATTTTAGTACCCCAGGACGCTGCCACTTTGACTAAGTCAGGTTCTTCTGCATGCAGGTTTCCGCGCACGCATGGCATCGTTTCAATTGCACCGAAAACAGCCAAAATGTAAATGTTAAATTACGTCCAAAATGACATCGATCCAAATGTTGGTATAATTAAATCATAATTTTTCCAAAATTTTTAATCAATTTTCAAACTGAACCCATCAATAACTAGTAGTGTGCCACCAATGTTGTGAGTACTCTCAATTAAAGTTCTAAAAGATTTTCGACAGATTCATATATAAAAAAATTGATTGAGGCGTGGACCACTCATGCATTTTCAATCATTTTCATTCTTTCAATTTGTTTTCAAAGATTAGCAATATACTTCAGAAGGTCACTATTAAATCAAACGTTTTCATTACATACAGTATATTTTTTATCAGTGAATGATTAACATTCACTGATAAAAAATACTGTAACCAAACGTTTCCAACCTTTCGGTTGGGAGTTTCCAGCTGTAATAATTCTGTGATGAGTATAATTTACATGCCCAGTTTACCAGTGTTACCAGCGATATGGTCAACACAGTACGGGCTGAAGCAATGTCCCAAGTACGACTATTAACCAATTAATCATTTATTTTATTTGCGAGAACGTAAGTTAGTAAGATCAGTATCTTATGCTTATGTTAGAGGTACACTACACTATGTCCTACCACATTTTGCAGTATGCAAATGTCATAAGTTAAATGAAATACACTTTAAATTACCAAAAAAAAATCTGCACTAGCTTTTGCCTGCATATCCGCTGAGTCGTTAACGATAATTCTTTAAACTGATATATATAATCTTTGTATTTCTGAATTTATTGTAATAAAAAAACCATTACATGTTGAGTGAAGTTAACCACAATACATAACAGAAAACCGTATCCAAATCGCAGCTTAAATCTAAAAACGTTTATTTTGAGTTGTTAATTCAATAAAGATCCTTTCATAGGTTTTTCTTTAATATCTTATTTAATGTACAAACATCTTCATTATTTGTACAGAAGATTTTTAGTAATGTTCTATAATACCTGAGGCTTGACTATCAGAATCAGACTTCTATGTTCAAGCTATGTGCCATACACACACAAGTTATTGTTACTAACTTTAAGTTAGGTTAGTTATTTAATTAGGTGTAGGTAGTAGTTATTTCACACGTCTCGAATCACGT
The DNA here is from genome assembly GCA_949125395.1 of Diaphora mendica. Lineage (NCBI taxonomy): Eukaryota > Metazoa > Arthropoda > Insecta > Lepidoptera > Erebidae > Diaphora > Diaphora mendica. Next base: position 5,240,978 of record OX421312.1, on the reverse strand, counting down.
TTTCTAACTATCAATATTTGACAGTACCAAATAAGAACCGAATAAACAAAATTAAGTAAAGAAGTGAAAGGAGATCGCATCGCACATCATATCAACAGCCACAGCTGGACATAAATAGATCACATTAACTCTTTCTTTTCTTAATTTCAAGAAAATCGTGCAGATTATAGAGGTATATACTCGTATACAAGAATATCTCGTTTAAAGGTATTAAGTTTATTTTTTCAATTAATAAACTTCAGGTTACTATTCTGGGCTTAAAAAGCTATTTCTTACTTTTAAGGCCCGTATTCACTTTGTATAGTGCGAGTGCAGGTGATCAATGATTGGCGAATTCGCTCGCCACACGTACATATTTTCTACCAATCATTGATCACCTGCACTTTACACCTGCACTCGCACTAATCAAAGTGAATACGGGCCTTTACATTAGCCACAAATTAAAGTCCACAGAACTTGAAAGACCACTATGTTTGGTTTTCCATTACTTAGTTCCGATTAGAGCAGCAAGACGTTTTAATTTACTGAACTATGCCGTGTGATAGATAAGACACATTTCTTTTGAGAATACGGGATATCTTATCTTACATAAGATGCGATAACGAAATGAAAGGTTTTTTGCAAAATAGTTGCACATTAGCAGTATTGAATGTACACACAAATTAGAAATTCAAAACCTACAATGATTTAGTTCAATTTATTCATAGTTTTGAACTTTTGACTGAGTTGTTACTGATTCTGATTTAACATCAGAGGTCAGGGGTTAGATAACAATCTAAAACAAAATTAAATAATCGTGGGATGAGTTTTTTTTTTATGGGATAGAGGGCGAGCGGCATATGGATCGCCTGATGGTAAGCAATCACCACCACTGATCGATTGTTTGATCATTTGTTCTGTGTCTGAGCGTTTATGATACGTTTTTGACAAAATGCAGTGGTTTCTTTCGGTTACGAAAGTAAGGTAGAATAAATGTTTCATCAAAAGTCTGTTAAAAGTCATAATTATATTCTGATTTACTTAGGCCCTTCGCACACGGCGTCGTAGCGTAAGCGTATCGTAATCCGCGCGTACGACGAGAGCAATACGAGCATGAACATTTTAATACAAGTCCGCACACGAAACGGTGCTGCAGCGTATCGTAGGAGATGCGTATTGTCATTACGATAGTCGTAGCGTACTGGCGTAAAATAGCAAGCGTAAAAAAATTACTGTTCATTAATTTCTTTAAAATTAAACTGTTTTTTTTTTAACTTCTTACGACTTTTAATTTTCAATTTGTCTGAAAAAGTGATTAAATTCGTGAAACTCGTTGAAAAGTTCTTGTCTGTATAATTATTTATTTGGTAAATATGTATAATCAAGGAAAGTTGTAACAGATAAAGCTTGGACAGAAATATCGTCAAAGATAAACTGATTTATTAAAAATTATTGACTTATTGAAAAAAATACACACAATGCTGCGACTGCCACGGAAGAGAATTACTGGCTTTCAGAAATTAATTTGCCATGTAACCACAAAGCTGGATTGATAATGAAGTTCTATCAACGTGAAGATTTGTATTATATTCTGGAACTATTATTTGTTGGTAACCCGCGTCATGGTTACAGTCTTCAGTTTGGTAGAACTCGTGATTTCAGCTGAGATCTTACAAAACGATACGCCTACGTGACGATTCGTTTGTGGAACACTGCTGGTCGCGTACGCGTAGCGTTGTAACGATACGCTTACGATACGATTACGCTTACGACCCGTGTGCGAAGGGGGTTAATGTATAAATTAGAAGCTATATTTGTATTATCTTCCAACTGTAGAAGGAAAATTCTTTCTAGGAGTTATTTCTCCAGCAAAGCCAGCCTTGACATTCTGAGAGCCACAGAAATATATGACCAAAATATACTACCTCTACCAGTGCTTGTTACCCGTTGATAATGTAGCTGTCCATTGGTTAAAGAATTTCCAAAATGGTTTTAACGGTTTAGGGGTGTTCATCAATCATTCAGCCTTCAATAATCCATTGCTGGTCATAAGCATTTTCTAAGCAAGGAGGCTTGGGCCTGCTATCACGCTGGCCAGACGGGTTGACATAGGATTTGTTTTAAGTTTTACTTCGCCTTGCAACTATGTTTTCTTGCGTGGTTTGTCCCTTAGTCGTCTCTTAAAACACCCATAAGGTAAGTAGGGTGGTGATACTCTGTGTTCCTAACCCGTCACCACACGAACACGAACTCACACATATATATCTATCTATATAAAAATGAATCGCCGAAATGTATGTACGCGCATAACTTTCGATCGTCTGCACAAAATTAAATAATTCTATTTTTTATGTTTTCGATATTGTTTGGACAAGGTTTGTTTACAAGAAAAATTAAAAGATAACGGGAAAAATCGTTTTTTTTTGTCTGCGACCGTACACTGCCTGTGGGAAGCTGAGACAGATATGTAAATATGGCGGTACGAAATTCGCTGGGTCAGCCAGTTTATAATATTAGTGTGTGTAACAGCAGTTTAGTTACTTTAGTCAATCTCTGTCTAGTATCAGATCAATCTGCCACGTATTAATCGTGTGTGTGATGTTGATATATCAAGTAATTATTATGGAATGTCTGTTTCTTCGTATTAAACAAGTACAAATTATTAAAAATAAAAAACCCGACTGCGTCAATATTTAACAATAAAAACATATAAGTTCTATATATATTCGTAATCACCGTAAAAAAATCTTTATTTTGATACCACACTCTATGTATTTTGAAAGAAATTTTTTTATATTTTCTTTTTGGCGCCAAAAATCCTTATTTTTAATTTTGATGTACCCAGTGTCACTCTCACGACTAAGGCGAATCTATTGACACCACTCACATAAAAATACGACAAGACGTTTAGGCTCTAGGGCGTGCCAATGAAATATACATACATACACTGGAAAAACATAACACTCCTTTCGCAGTCGGGTAAAAAAGAATAACTAAAGTTATCCAATTGATACGTAGGGGATTAGATATTTATGCATTGGATATCAGAGCATTGTGTAACACTAGCTGTGCCCCTAGTTTAGTGGCATATTCACTGATGTGAGATAGAATAATAATAATACACTGGGCATATCTCACACACGGCTATCTCATCTCAAACTAGGCATAGCATGTACTATGGTAACTAAACTGCTGATAAACATACTTGGTGGGACTAATTCCGCCCACACGCCACTGTAAATACTGTACACCAGGACCACACACAGAACAGCAGTGATCCACTAACACACCGAGCTATGACACACGGGAAGTCCCAGGAAAAATGAAACTGTCTTGGAACCCGCAACGAAATTACTCAGACGAAAACTGGAGAAGTTGGAAATATAAAAAGTCAAATTCACACACATACTTATATCTATTTGGGGGATGGGGGTAGGGGTTGGGTTATGGGCCTCCTGTATCCTCACTTACTCGGTGAAACACAGCGGAAGCGCTAGTTTACTGTGAGGCAATGGTATCAGTCCGGGCGAGCCGGTCCATTCATGCCGAAGCATGGCTGGCTCACGGTATATGGTATGTTTCAAGTTTTCCTTCTCTTTAACACCCATGGGACAAAAGACCCGACAAGTACCTTACCGTGAGGTGACAGATTGAGATTACAGAGTGTCTCAACCATATTTACGTATCTGTCTCAGCTTCCCACAGGCAGTGTACAGTCGCGGACAAAAAAATACCTTTCCCGTTGTCTTTTAATTTTTCTTGCACACAAACCTTGTCCTAATAATAACGAACACATAAAAAAGAATTATTTAATTTAGTGCAGCCGATCAGAAGTTATGCGCGTACATACATTCCGGCGATTCATTTTTATATATATAGATTATTATTATTACCCGACTGCGAAAGAAGGCGGGTTATGTTTTTCGCGTGTGTGTATGTTAACTATAATGTTTATTTCCTTGGCACTCCCTAGAACCTAAACGGCTTGTCGTATTTTTATGTGAGTGGTGTCAATAGATACGTCTTAGTAGTGAGAGTGACACTGGTTACATCAAAATAAAAATAATAAAAAAAAAAAAAAAAAAAATCTTCTCAGTTCTTTGTATTCTATCTTTTCAGTTCTTCAATGAATTTTAAAGATGGCAGATATTTACGCAATCGGTTTTTTTTAAATAATTCCTTACTTGATTATACAATACTTTTTGCCAGCAATAAAATTAAGTGTGAGAATTTTAACTGTCTAGGTATTAGACGGTTCAAGAGATACCTAAATCCCACCGATAGACGGACAGCGAACACTTGATTGAAAGAAGATCATTGCAGTCCTTTGAATACGAAACTCTAAAAACGTATGTCACGAATTGATAAAATCACTGTTTAAACATATCGTAACTCGTAAGGCACTGACACATTTTCAACTTTACGGACTCACGCTAATAAATGTATCTTATAAGACCTAAGGTCAAACCCCACTCTTCGAACTGTTGACATGCCAGACTTTGAAATAAAAACAAACATAAAAAAAGAAAAGCAAATAAACCTAACACCATGAAAGATAAAAGTACACCTACAACATAAAACCTACGTTTAAAAGTCGCGGGCATCATAATTCGCCAAAATAAACATATAAACAAAAATATTATACAAACACAAAACTCCAATACAATTTACAAAAATAAACTGTAGCGTACACCTGAATTAAGGCACGCTGATACTACACTGAAAGTGAAAACGAAATTATCGATTTATTCATCGAAAGTGAACGTTTCCTCCATAACAATAGGTAGGTAGCTAGTTATACGTTGTACACTACTCTGAATCCACTTCCCCGTAGGTATATAAAATTCCGCGAACCGTATCAAACAAAATACTACAGCCGCGGTGCCGGTGGTGCTATCAAGCGAACCTCTCGTGTCGGATATTTTTAGTCATGGCGCCACTCTTGCCGGGAGTAATATACTTGTCTTGTTTTATATAACGCATAGCCTTATACTATAATGCTTCTGGTTATCCAGCACAAAAATCGACCGGTGACATTACGCAGGCGCGAGCCTCAGTCACTCTCCGCTGTCTATGCTGTCACTCCAAGTCCAAATTGTTTAACAATTACGCTCAGCTCGCACAGCGTACTACTACCTACTAGAAGTAAGAAAACTTGGTCGCACAGCACTTACCTGTTGCCAGTAGTCTTCTAGAGACAGCTTCCATTCAAAATAGCCGGTATCGGTGACATCCTGAAGTTCACGGAATAAGTTGCCGCTCGGCAATACGTCCATCGCGTTAACATGCGACGTTGTACGGGCTGGATAAACACGACGTACGACCCGAGAGAACGGTGGCCCGCGACCGACTGAATGCGATCAACGGCTCTCCGCGCCTCGCGCCCCTCACACAGAGTACGTAAAAACAGAGACGGCAAGACGAATATCTTGTTTCTCTCTTCTTTTTTATTCTGTAACGCTCCAGGATTTAATAGGCATTATAGTAAAAGGGGATTTATAAGTAAGCACAACTTCGTACGCACATACGCGTTGTATCTTATTTTTCTTAAATAAAGCAGATCTTTAAATTAATTACAACTCATGTAATCATGTAATATTAAAATAACCCCTTTTTAGGGTTCCGTGCCAAAGGCAAAAAACGGAACCCTTATAGATTCGTCATGTCTGTCTGTCTGTCTGTCCGTCCGTATGTCACAGCCACTTTCTTCCGAAACTATTAGACCTATAATGTTGAAACTTGGTAGATGTATTCTGTGAACCGCTTTAAGATTTTTACACAAAAATAAAAAAAAACAATAAATTTTGGGGGTCCCGATACTTAGAACTGAAACTCAAAAAAATTTTGTTCATCAAACCCATACGTGTGGGGGTATCTATGGATAGGTCTTCGAAAATGATATTGAGGTTTCTAACATCATTTTTTTCGAAACTGAATAGCTTGCGCGAGAGACACTTCCAAAGTGGTAAAATGAGTGTCCCCCCCCTTTAACTTCTAAAATAAGAGAATGATAAATCTAAAAAAAATATATGATGTACATTACCATGTAAACTTCTAACGAAAATTGGTTTGAACGAAATCTAGTAAGTAGTTTTTTTTTAATACGTCATAAATCGTAAACTGCAATTTACCTTTCATTCAATCAACACAAATATAAAAATAAAATAAAAATTATATTATGTTACTTGCTGCTGCGGAACCCTTCATGGGCGAGTCCGACTCGCACTTGGCCATTTTTACTAAATGAATATGTATGTATACACGATACATATACCAAAATATCATTTTTTCAATTTTGTCTGTCTGTCTGTACCGGCTAATCGGCTAATGGAACCGCTGGAGCGATTTTAATGGGACTTTCACTGATAGGTAGCTGATGATATAAGGAGTGAATCAGGCTAATTTTTTAGACTAGCTTCGAGCCGCGGTGTTATTTGCGGCTGTTGTTATAAATGCACAAAAAATGTTTGTTCAAGGGTTTACCCATTTAGAATAATTTAGATGTCTACTACCGCTGTTAAACAACACGGGGCTCAGCTATTTCAAAATATTTTAATAAAGATTATCTGCATACGATATTAATCTTTCTGAAACAAGTACAATTTTTGATCACTATATTCGAAGGACACCTGAATAACTGGACTGCTAATTGTATTTATTATAGAAATTTATACAATTAATAAGAAAGTGCAGAAGCAGTTGAACACGTATACGAGAAAGAATGAGGAGCAACTCCTTTGAGTTTGTCGAAACAATTTAAATTTATATAACAATGCCCGAGTAGAATGATTGTATTAGTTCAGTTTCGTAAGTTCTTACAAGATAGGTACACTGATTAAAGACCGATACACGGACACTTATGGTAAAGTTGGTCAACAAACTTTAAGTCACTTAGCAAGTTATCCTTCGTAAATTGTTCGGGAGAAGACTATGCCGTAGTACACAGAATAGGTGAAACCGCAAGAGCTCTTATCAGCCCACTGTTGTACATAACCCTTTCCTTAGAAAGAAGGTTTTGGTCTACATACAACGCAGGCCAGAGCGTTTGTTATAGCGTTTTCCTTTCATTTTTTCCTTCTCTTTGCTTGCTGTTCTGCATAGTTTTATCCTTTGGGTTTTAAGACAACCGCAGAAAGAATAAGGGAAGGGGAAGGGAAGTTACTACTCGGACCGGCACCGTCTTCCTAGCCTTTTTATTATTACCCAGATTTGGGATCGGCTACTAGTTCAACTGGTTCACAAATAACTGATATTCAGGTATGAATATCTGTTATTAAACGGAGCGACTGGCATCGGACCTCCGTAACCCTGAGGGCGAATTGAATTCGAAACTTGAACTAGTCGTCAGTATAATATGTATTTGAGGGCACTGACTTCTCAATAACGATTGCCATAGATGTTCATGACAACCGGGACCGACGGCTTAACGTGCTCTCCGAGGCACGGGCGGGAAACATCTATCTTCCATACTCCGGGCTGCTATTAAGAATTTCTTGTAAGAAAAACCAAACAGCAGTCCGACCAGGGAACCGAACCCGAGAACTCTTGCTCAGCAGTCGCTTACGATACCCACTAGATCAACGAGTTAGGCAACACGGACCGGTATAGTCTTAAGAATTAGCAAGCTGCATGGATTTGGGTTGATATCCACTTAGAGAATAGCTGTTGAGTAATCACTGCATCTAGGGCAAGTGTAGGACATCATACAGTGGCCATCAGCGTCAAGCAAAATCTAGATAAGACTAAGTGCTAGACCTCCGAGATTTATTTCATGAGGCCTATGTTTATATATATATATATAACAGAGAACATTGAAAGGCTTTACGTACGCCATTCCATAAGTTGTTAAATTAAAAAGGTGTAATACTACCCTAAAAATTTGGTAAAAATGGTATTAGGTTAGGTAATTTTATGTAGTAAACATAAAATTACCTAAACATAAAGTTACCTAACCTAATATCATACCATTAATTATGTTAAATAGTTATAAATCTTCGGAGCGGCTCGGTATTTCATTGAAATATCTTATTATTAAAGACATTATCTCTTATTAAATATACACACATCAAAAGTGTCTTGGGATCAACATATGTGTTTAAGGATCAACATATATTTTTGCAATAACTTTTCTCCTGATTGATATTAATTAAAATTTTCTTTAAGGATTCATCAAATAAAGTGTTTTCGTTTGTCACAGTAACGATAAACCAAGTCACCTTTGCATTAATAAAGAAATTTGCCATTTTCCTAATAAAAGGATTTTTGACATTTGAACCACTAACATTAAAGTTCGAAAAAAAGATTGAAATAACAGTTTTCTTTAAAATTTTATTAGGTAACTTAAACAATTAATAATCCGTGTTTCTACCGCGAACACTAACACAAGAACATCGGTTTGGGATACTCAAAATGAGTTCATCCAAATCACGCTGTGGAATGGCCGCCCATGTTCGTTGCAACAACAAAAAAAGGTCTTCTTGCGACTGGATACCCTCCATATTCGGCAGAGCTCTTCTCTGTAGCATATCCCATGCATGCTCAACCGGGTTCAAGTCTGGCGACTGAGCAGGCCAGGGCCAAAGCCACATCTCAATCTCAAGAAATCCGCATAAAAATGCCCCCTAGACACTTTTGATGTGTGTATTTATGAGAAAAAAGAAAAAATGACTCTCGAATTCTTATGTTCTCATCCTTCGTATTGCTTATTTATTTATTAAATTTCTCGATAAGTAACTCTCCATAAAATAATTAATCAAAATTGCTCTTGACACGCGTTTGGCAGTAATTCTTTCTCATAATTATTAAATATCAGTATTTACGAAATGCAGTTTGATGTTCCTCTTAAATGCATGATAACTATACACATATATTTGTGGATGCATTCGTGTGGGCTTTATACGACTATCTTAGTTTCGGACCCAACGTGACCCATTTTCAAGCAGTTGAATGTTCTACAGCGACGGAATCAGGGATCACATATCAGATCTTTAATTCAGGGCCGAACATAGGAGGGATATATCCTGCATAAGGGGGATATATCCCCCCTGAAATATTTCTGTTGGTGACGACGCGAATTGGTGCCACGAATCCTGTAACAACTGCAACACGAACGCTCACATGAGCGTTCGTTTTCAACTCTAAGAAGTGTGAAATCTTACTTGAGAAGCACCACAGGACACCGAGATGTTCCCCTGAACTCAAATGAAATCCTTAACAAGCTAGCGCGCAATAAATCAACGCGGCTTGATTTTATTTTGTAATCATTTGTTCTTACAAAATATACAAAAATTCAATGAAGGTTGCCTTCATGATGAAATTACCACGACTAATTTTAAAAAGTTATACTTTTTCTCCTTTAACCGAAAATCACATATTTTATCTATATATATAAAAGCGAAATACCACTCACTTATTAATCATCAAATTTCAGAAACTATAACACCTATAAACTTGAAATTTAGCAGGTAGGTTCCTTATAGGGTGTAGACATCCGCTAAGAACGAATTTTATGAAACTCCACCCCTAAGGGGGTAAAACGGGGGTTGGAAGTTTGTCTGAAAGTCCTATGTTTTTAAAGTAATAGACTTGAAATTTAAAATGTATGCTCTATAGACGGTGTGGAGGTGTACTAATAATGTATCTTTAGAAATCAACCCCCTTTTGGGGTTAAAACGGGGGATGGTAGTTTGGACGCAAACGAGGTTGCGTAGGTCAGCTAGTTAAAAAAATATATATATTGTGCCTCGGCGTGAAATTTCATGATTTTCAAACTAATGTGTTGCAATATTTTTTATCAATAGCGTAGGTATAACTTGGTTACTTATCTATTTTCAGCTGTACCTACATTACTAAACACCAGATCATATCAGAGCAAGTCTTTAACAGTCTGCAGCTAGATATAGCTCTCTCCTTATAAAGGAGGACTCCTTGGGAGGAGGAGTAGGATAGGGTTTGTTTCGGGTTTTCTTATCTTTGTCTTACGTAGTTTGCTCTCTTAGTCGCCTCTTACGACACTCATGAGATGAATATAGGTGGTGGCACTGTGCACTCATAATCCATAGCCACACAGAGTGCAAACTAATAAATAAGATAAGTTTTAAAGAGGCTCTTGTGAGTGAATCATCTACCTGCTAGAAGAAAACAATAATTATAAGGTGGAATATACCAAAATTTCATGTACAACTTTACGGCCGATAGAGCCACAAAGTTATTGAGTGACGACCGCGTAAACCGCAGCGTTGGTAGGGAGCACCAGGTGGTCCGACTACCAGGTGAAGGTTGCAGGCAGCCGTTGGATGCGGGCAGCACAGGACCGGTTGTTGTGGAGAACCTTGGGGAGGCAGTGGACGTCTTTTGGCTGAGATCATACTGATGGTGATGATGAATGATGATTTCATATCATATCGTCCGATACCTAGCAAATTTGTTTGTGTATCGGAGTAATTAGTAATTCAGTTATTATTGATTAATTAATTGCTCGATACACAATTAGTGATACGTATTATTAACACTTGATCGAATCTCAAATCACTTAGGAACAGACATTTAACACCATAATTACATTGCTGATTGAGCGTTGTCCATACCTTTGAGTATTAATTGATAATTATCTCTAAAGCGTTCTGATCACATCACCACATCATCATCAACATAGGTCTTGACCTACTTACTACGCTGGCCAGACACTTTGGTATAGGGGTTGGGGTTGTTTCAGGTTAACCTTTTCTTTGCCCTGTGTAGCTTGCTCCTTAATCGTCTCTTACAACCCACCGTATAAATACTGACGTAATCCCTCAAACCATAAAGTTATTTACCTTTATATACGTCACTGTGCCCAATAAATAAACTTATAATTTCTCATGTTTTTTTTTTACTTTAAGTGGCAAATAATAATAAAATAAAGGGACAATGTAATCTGGAGACACTTGTTCGACCTGTTTTATACACAAACTTGCAATCGTGTTAAGTCCCTTTCTTCTTGTTCCTTTTAAAATAATATGATCGTTCAAGAAATACATTAAAGTTGTTAGTAGACTGTTTTATTAATTAATAAAGAATGTATCGACAATACTAATGAGAGTACAAAATTTTGCGTAACCTGAATATTTCTGAATTCTAAGTTATCCTGCAGAGTTTAATAGGTACTTAATATGAGAAAAGTTTCAAAACGTCGCCATGGTCAAGGTAGACATTTTAAGTTTGCGCAAAATATTTGTGCCAAGCTGTTTTAAGTTGTCTCTTACCGAACTAAATATTTTAGGTTTAATACTATTTATTTACTTAAAATGTTAGCAAACATCCAAACAAATAATATTTGTACCCCATTAAACTAAAACAAATATTTTCGAACATCTAACACATAACGCCACCTAGACCCAAGTAAAGCAGAGCTTGTGTAATGGGTACTAGACAACTGATATAAGTACATATATACTTTTTTTGTAAATACATACATATTATAAATAGAAAATACCCAAACTTCGAAACAAATATTTTCAGATCATACAAACATTTGGTCCGACCCGGAAATCGAACCCGAGACCTCAAGCAAAGCAGTCGCATTCGCTACCACTACGCCACTACGGCAGTTAAAACACCCAATACAAATATTAAATAGATTAAAATAAAAAAAAACCGATGAAAAGACAAAAATATGAGAAATAAACCTGTTAGCCTGCATAAACGCTTGCACTTTATGATTATTTTATTTTTTATTTTTTATTTTATTACTTTATGCACAAATACATGCATCGGCGGACTTAATGCCATTAATGATTACGAGAATAAGAAGAAATTTAAGGATAAGCAGCTCTATAAATATCTATCGCTCTCTAAATAATTTAATAATTTTATCTATACTATATCTATCTTAATATATAAAGCTGAACAGTTTGTTTGTTTGTTTGAACGAGCTAATCTCAGGAACCTCTGGTCCGATTTGAAAAATTCTTTCAGTGTTAGATAGCCCATTTATCGAGGAAGGCTATAGGCTATATATTATCACGCTAAGACCATCAATGAAACACCAATGAAGAATGTTTCAAGAAACGGGGGATTTTTTTTACGCTATGGCCACGGGCAATAGGAGACGTAAACGACGTTGCGTGGGTCAGCTAGTATCAAATATATTTATATATATTGATTATATTTGAATGACTATACTGAATATATTTTCTTAAATTTTTGCGAAGGAAATAGGTTGCAAAAGTTTTTGAACATATAAATACATTCAACAGAATTTGGGTCCAATTGTATTTTTTTAAAGACAACTCCCACATTAGGAATATACATCCCGTGATCACACAAAGTGTTGGACCATGTGGGAATTGAACCCACAACACTTGGCGCAGTAGAAAACGGCGTGGTGACCACTTAAGGCCAACCGTGCAGTCAATTATCAAAAAATATTTTAATAATAATAAAAAATAGTTTATGTTAATAAACGTCTAATTAAATTAAATAATACTTAACTAATACTGAGTGCCAAGATAGATCGACTCATTCCTGAAATGTAATCAATCACTTGTGTAAATTGCAGTCTGCAACCACGTAGCCGCTAAAGTGAGGTGGGATGAAATTGCGAATGCCACCGATACCCTCAGGCATCCCGCCGAGTATTAGCCCGAGTGCTTTTGTATAATTGCGGGAATTCGGTTATCCGTCCGACTACATCCGAGAGGAATAAACATCATATCGGAAATGACAGAAATCAGAGTAGTTTAGCGTAAAATGTGACTTTAAATGGTATTGCAACTTGTATATTTACAAAAGGGTGGCGAGTGTCCTACTGCAGTGCTTTTGACCTCGGTTGATTGAAACATTACAGTACATTACATACATACACTATACACTATCACACTAATATATAAAGGCGAAAGTTTGTGAGTGTGTATATTTGTTACTTCTTCACGCAAAAACTACTGAACGGATTTGGATGAAACTTTACAGCTTATACATAAGAATAACATAGGCTACTATTTGCCGCGATAACCGACATATACGCGGAGCCGCGGGCAACAGCTAGTATTTAATAATTGTAATATTTGTTTTTTTCACGAGGCGTGACACTGTAATGTAAAATTTTCTTTTTCAGAGTAGTATAAACGGTGCTTCAATTTTTTTATGAAAGCACAGATATTATTCTGAATTGTGTTTTAACGGCAGTTTGAAACTTTAAAATACTTCTGTGTAAGCGACAGCTTTTGACTTGTTGCCTTTTACGAAGAGGATGTCATAATATAAGAGAATAGTCAGAGATACAGGCTCTGACAGTCCACTAAATAGGGGGGGAAGTTTGGTTTCTTACAACAAAAACAATTCTGCTTTGAATATATACATCTTCAGACAGACAGACCGTAACCTTATATGCCCTCTTAGTGCCCTCTTGAGTTGTACTACACTCAGTAGATATTTCTGTGATACATTTTCATTTAAATTATTTTAGTTACCGCAGGTTAAAAATTAAAAGACTACAATAATTTACCACAGTATTACTTTCAAAAAACACAAAATCAAAAATCAAATATTTTTATTTTTTAGGCTTCTTTCTAGTCTTTGTTTGGAGTCGGCTACTAGTTCAATCAGTGTTAAATGAGAGTCAGTTTTTCCACTGAACGTCTGGCATCGGTTCTCCGCAACCTCGCCAACAGTTCTGACCCTCAGGCAAACTGAATTCTAAGGGTGAACTAGAACAGTATATTTGAGGACACTGACTTTTCAATTACGATTGCTATAGATGTTGATGATAAACGGGACCAACGGCTTAACGGGTTCTCTTAGAAAGGTGCATAAAACATCGTCTACTTTCGTACTCCAGGCTGTTATTGAGATTTTCTTGTAAGAAAAAAAACAAAAAAAATACCGATGAAGTTGAGACCCTCCTCCCTTTGGAAGTCGGTTAAAAATTCAGCAACACTTTTTGGCTCGAACTAGGAATCGAATTCGAGATCGCATCAGTAGTCGTATACGTAAGCTAAACAAAGCTTTTATTTCACTAAATAAAAGCGTCGTTGACCTAGCTGTTAGCGTAGTACTATGGTAGTACTATAGAAATTTGTTAATTTTTTTTAGTTCCTAATTCTTTTATTATAAGTATAGATATAGATAAGTATGGATTTCTCTTGTACTAACAATATGTAACAGTGGCTGTCCACGCATTAGTCAGCAAGGAAGGAATCTCTCTGTAATTGCGTTAATTGATAGCAGTAACAGCTTGTGTTAAAGCTGGAGTTGATAATGAACATACATGTGCTATACAGTGGTTCGAAGTGGACCAAATTGTTACCTTATAACTGACAAGCTATTGCCCGCAGCTTCGCTCGCCTGATAAAATCTTCATATTTCTAAGTGCACAAATGACAAACTTTCAAACTTTTTCGGGTTAATATGTAGACCATGACACTAACAAATAATGTGGCTATCTATGGGTCAAACCCGTTCAGTAGATCCAGAGATTGCTCCCTTTATTAGAGTTGCGTAACCAGAGGGTAAAACGGGACTCTATTACTAAGACTTTGCTGTCAATCTGTCCGTTTGTTTTCAGTTAAGGGGGCTCCCATAGAACAAACGTGATATTTTTTGCCCGTTTTTGCTCGATATTGATAATGGCAACAGATAGACGCTTGAAATGTATAGATAATTGTACGGAACCCTTTCTGCGCAAGGCCAACTCGCATTTGGCTGTTTTTTTTTATTTAGTTTTAACTAATTTATCTATTAGTAAGAAGAAATTATGACAAAAAATAAAAATAATAGGTCTTTACCTATGAAATTGCCGTTTTGTTTGCAATAAGTGAAAGTACTTATTTTTTCAAACTTTTTTATTTCTGCTATTCGAAGTAATCACCCACGCAATCGACGCATCTTTGCCAACGCATTGGCAGTTTATTGATGCCCTTCTTGTAAAAATTAACTGGACGGGAGGCAACGAACTCTTCAAAGGCATTTTGTACTGCCTCTCGGGAATTGAATTTTTTTTGAAGCGTATGTTGCCTCCCGTCCAGTTGTATTTTACAAGAAGGGCATCAATAAACTGCCAATGCGTTGGCAAAGATGCGTCGATTGCATGGGTGATTACTTCGAATAACAGAAATAAAAAAGTTTGAAAAAATAAGTACTTTCACTTATTGGATACAAAACGGCAATTTCATAGGTAAAGACCTATTATATATTTTTCTGTGGAAGGATTTTCTGGTCTATGTAGTAAAGATTTTATCCATATCACGGTAACTCTTCGAAGCCCATATTATCAATACAAATAAAATGATTTTTTTAAATACACTTAAAAAAATATTGAAGAATTCCTCAGGATATTAATTTTAAACCAAAATATGCGAAGAAAAATGAACAGAACGTGTACCTAAGTTATGGTCTCAATATCTCAACACGATTTTTGAAATGAAACTTCACAAAAGCTTTAGCTTTTGTTTAATCAAATAAAATTAGATTGCACTGTCAACTATCGTATGTTACTCGACAGTTTTCACTTGAAAATATCTTCGCAAGGTTCACGTTTGTGTAAATTATTCGTATAATTTTATAAGACCAAGACTGCAAACATCTACCTACTAGTGGGGTTGTTATTTAAATATATTATGACTGATCCTGACTAGTAAACCAGAAACCGCGAGTTCGAAAACCATCCACTGAATATAATAATTGTGTTGAGCACAAGCATTTAATCTGTGTTTGGATATATATATGTATATTTTTTTTATTTATTTGTATTTATTTGTTTAACACCAGATAACAAAAACTTCAACTTATACACACAAAAAATATAACAACAAACATTCAGGGCACAAGTGTATTTGAACTCTGGCACCCATGATAAGCTTTAACTTGTGTTATGGGTACCAGGGCTCTCACATGGTAAGGACATTGTCTACGTAAATATTAAATTAAAAAAATCATATAAGTGAAGGTGTACAATCATAAAGTAACATTTCAAACTAAATTAAAAATGAATATTTAAATAATAAAAGAAAATAATAAAAGAAAATGACATGCTAGCAATTAGTGTGACATAGAGAGGTAGGTATTCCAGTTTAAACATAAATTGATTCAACTCAATCAAAATCAAATCAGAATTAACTATAAAATCATGCTCCCGATCAAAATTAAAAATAACAATGTAAAGTTACAATCAAAACAAAATCAGAAACAATGAAAATATAAAATCAGAAATAAATTAAAATCAGAATTCAAATCAAAACTATCATTAAAATTATAATTAAAATTGACTAAAAAGCAGCATTAAATATTCAAAGCATTATGTAAATTGCACAGGTAGGTAGGTAATTCAACTTTAACATAAAATGATTAAACACAGTTAAATCAAATCCGCACCAACATAGATCAAGTTCATGATGAAAACTATAATCACAATCCAATCAAAAATTTAAATCAAAACCAAATCAAAATCAGAGTTCATTCAAAAATAGCATTAAAATTAGAATTAAAATTGATGAAAGAGAAACATAAAAATACTCAAAGCGTCATGTACAAAAACAAAAAACCAAAATGCAGCCCAATTCCGCAATACATCACAGAGGTAGTATTTGTGTGTGTGGTATGTGTGTGTGTGTGTGTAATAAAAAATAATAAAATAGATATTGCAATTATAATATTGACATAGAGAGAAGTTCCTCTGTCTCTGTGTAATTCTTGTTCTGGAGCCATCTACCTATAACTATTTTCAATTTATAACCACAAAGTGGATAAATATTGCAGGATTTGTTAAGCAGATTATAGAGCCGGCAACTAATGACACGAAAATGTCTACTCGCAAGAGTAGTTCTAAAAGTCTGCACTGGACATACCTGATAAGCTCGACGTCTCAACAGCTTAGATTCATCGTAGTGCAGCGTCATGTGCCTCCTTAGAACCGTTTGAAGTACAAAAAGCTGCCTTGCGGTTAGCACCTGGCATTCCTCGTAAACCTGTGAGGTTGAATATCTGAACGGCTTAAATGTCATTACCTTCAACACGGCTCTTTGCGCTCGTTCCAGCTCCAAGAAGTAAGACTTCGCTGCACCTCCCCAAACAGTAATGCAGTAGCATATAATAGATTGGCACAACGCGTAGTATACGCCCTTGAGTATATTGAAATTGGCTGAGCACCTTAACTTTTTAAACACGTACATTAGTTTGCGGACGCGTGCGGCTAGCTGGGACAGATGTGGCAGATGTTTATTAAGTTCTTAGAAAGGTTACATACAAAGCAGAGTAAAGAGTAGCCTATGACCTTCCCAAGAATCAATGTGTATCCATTACAAATTTCATTAAAATCGGTGCAGTAGTTTGGCCGTGAAAGAGTGACAGACAGACAGACAGACTTACTTTCACATTTATAATATAAGTATTTATAAAATTAAGGAGGTTTATCCACAGTCGGATTACCAGAGTAGGTTCAGGTTCTATTAAGCTTAGAATTAGAAAGCCTTCTTTTTTTTATGTACTAGGCAGGCAAACGAGCAGGCGTATCGCCTGATGGTAAGCGATTACCGCCGCCCATGGACACTTGCAAGACCAGAGGCGTCACAAGTGCGTTGCCGGCCTTTGGGGGTGGGGAGAGGGATGAGGAGGGGGATAAGGAGGGGTATGGGCCTCCGGTATCCTCACTCACTCGGTGAAACACAGCGCAAGCGCTTTTTCACACCGGTTTTTTGTGAGGCCGTGGTATCAATATATTTAATTATTCTGTTTAATGTAATGTAATATGTGAAATTATTATTATTATTTATCGAATAAAGTTTCGCAACCCGATTGATGTGCCGCACATTGTGACCACTTTAAATCACTACCAATCAAGCATACTACTAATCTATCAATCAACCAAAACGCTAAAACACACCCATCTACAGTTACCTTTGTATTCGTTAAATTTACAATGCACTACTACAGACGCGAAGTTTGTGATATATTTGACTAGTTCAGTCCCTCGGTGCTACCCGCGGTCATTGTTGTACCTTTACAACCGTAGGTAAAACCACGGGACAAAGCTAGTCTAAAAAAGCCTAAGTTACTCCTTATTAAATGAGCTATCTGCCAGTGAAATTCCCGTCAAAATCGGTCCAGCCGTTCCAGAGAATAGCCGGAACAAACAGACAGACAGACAGACGGACAGACAGAAAGAAAAAAAATAAAAAAATTGATATAATTGTGTCGGGTTTACATACATATGCATTTAGTAAAAGCGGTTATTTTTATATTACAAACTGACCCTCAGATTTTATTTATTTGTATTATAGATAAAACTATTCAAATACAGGGAGTACCTATGTAATAAGTTATGGAATCAGGCGTTACTTTGCGGAAATCCATGACATTAAATGCTATGAAATATATTTAGCTTTAATTCCGCGAGACATGTATATTCCTATGTAATATATGTACTCCCAATATTGATCGCTGACCATTTCATATATGAAATGAACAATGATGGCTAAAGCAAAAGCTTCCGAACTTGACGATGGACTGGATGGACTCTGAAGATGCTTACAAGTAAGCCCAGTTAACGAGTATTTTTTGAGCCACCATTGGATGCTACTTGTTTGCACATTAGTTAAACTTAAATTGGTTAAATTTTAAAAATATTTCAATTGTTTATCACTTACTTCTGTTATTGAGAACGGTATCAGTCTCTCTGTAGTTTATTTTCTATAATAATGTTCAAAGAGAAAAGCAGACGGCTGAGCGTTAGCCGGAAGCAGCAATAAACTCTCACAAAGAAAAGCAAAATTGCGTTGTTGTCTCTTCAGGCGCTCGATTCAATTTTATCAAAAGCGCTCTAGCTAAGCCTTTATCAGGTTACATGTGTCACGATGGTTTTTGATATAAGTTCAAGGATTGCATAACAAGCATCCTCGTTTAATTTTAAACCTATTTGTAGACAAGAAAAATGATTTTTCCGTTGCGTTACTTAGTCTCGAGTACTTTGTTAAGTCATTACAGTAGTGTTATGTTTACTGTGTTTTGTGGTCATGTTTATAATCCTAATATACATATCATATTTAATGATATGCAAAAGAATGCCCAATCTATATATCTCTTTTTACGAAAATTTCGCGGACGGAGGAGTACATGCTGCAATGTTGCATTTTCTGCATTCACAATGGATATGGTGACCACCACTCTTAGATTCGGCTTATGCTTTCCATCAGGAGAGTAGAGTCATTTTGGCAGGGCCATACATAAATAATAAATAAATAAATGAAATTTCGCATACTTATAGTTTATATAGAGCAGAACTATTAATGTTTTTTAAATAATGCATTTATTTTAACTTTATAAAAGTAACATTCCGCACACTATCATTCGTATGATACACACATACAAAAATATGCATATACACAATATTTTTTTTATTTTTATGGAATAGACCGGCAAACGAGCAGACGTATCGCCTGATGGTAAGCGATTACCGCCGCCCATGGACACCCGCAACACCAGAGGCGTCACAAGTGCGTTACCGGCCTTTGGGGGATGGGGGGGGATAGGGGGAGGGGTTGGGGTATGGGCCTCCGGTATCCTCACTCACTCGGTGAAACACAGCGCAAGCACTATTTCACACCGGTTTTCTGTGAGGCCGTGGTATCTCTCCGGTCAAGCCGGCCCATTCATGCCGAAGCGTGGCTCTCCCCACAAATGTACGTAGGTCTTGTTCTTTTGATGAGATGGCAGCCAGCTAATCAGCTAATTCTGTCGATTTCAAGTAAGTATTTAAAGTCTTCAAATCTTAAGTATTCAAATCTTCGTCGTGATGAAATTAATGATCAAAATGTGGATGAGATGAAATGGAGATCGTCTTTCGAAAAACACAAAAAAAACATGTAATGTAGGTCAAAGTCAACCTAAAAAGACATTTATTTTTGGTTTATAATACTGTCATACTGAATGTCAAAAATAGCAGTGATGAAGTCTTTGATTAAAGAAGTGTAATGGACACAAAAAACCCTAGAAAAGTTCAAACTAAAAATTTATAGAATAGTCTCAGATCAAATAAAAAAGGTAGATAACGCACCGCCTTGTTCTTGTTGAAGCAGAAAAAAGGCTAATAGTTTTTTTTTTTTTATGTATGTCCCGCCAAAATGACTCTACTCTGCCTGATGGAAAGCATAAGCAGAATCTAAGAGTATTGGTCGCCATACTCACTGCGAATGCAGACAATACAGTATGGCGACCCACACCATAGCGGCCTAGTGATGCTGCTGCATCTTTTAGACTAGTCAACAAGTATGGAACTTGTTGACTAGACTATTTGGGACTCCGGTCTCGCACTCACCAACGAAACACGACAGCACGAACGTGGTCATTTTACGTTGATTTTCTGTGCGAGGGTAGTACCGCCCCGGTCGAGCCGGCCCATTCGTGCTGAAATCAGCGTGGCTCTACTACCTCTAGTTTCAAGTAAACACACGCGATACGCACTAACTATGCTATAAACTGGGGTATTTTTCGTCAGTATCGTATAAGTTGTCGATACTTGTACGATACTGACGAAAAGTAGCGTGGAAGAAGTGAAAAGAACAAGGTGGTGCGTTATCTACCTTTTTTTATTTGATCTGAGAGAATAGTGGTCGAATTTCGTCCTCTAAATCAAGAAGATTAATAAACCTACACGTGTAAGTCTGAATTTGCCTTTTAAAATAGCAAATCATTATCATTTAAAAAGGGGTAGGCGACTTCAAGATGTCTAAATAATGTTTATTTACGTTCTTCATCTTTGAATAATACATGTCAAGAGGTACTGTACAAGATTTCAAATTCTGAGGGGCGTTAATCCTTAAAGAGTATTCCTTGTACAACTGGTCTATATTCTTTATATATCCTTATTGGTTATAGAATGCAACCTGCGACATACTTATAATTAGGTTGAAGTCCATCTGAATTTGTTATCATAATCTGTTTTTTTTTAAGTTCTTTTACGACAAGGACCAATGAATATGTATATATTTTTATATCTACATATTTTTGCTTACGGACGATACAAAATAAATTTAATTAGCACATCATAAATAGCTCGTATCTGGTATCGTATACCATGCAATTACTTACGTGTAACTCGTTTAATTAATTTAGTTCCGTACGTATCAGATGCCTTTATAAAAATAATTAACGTTTGTCCTGAAAATTTCATAAAGTGTAAATGAATTTTTACAGGTAAACTTTTCTGTACAGTGTACACTTTTTTAATACCAAAGGCGCATCGAAGGCAGGAAAAAAGTGATTGTAAATTCTCATTGATGAGGTACTGAAGCTTTTTATTAACTATTAAATAAAAGGAAAAAGATAGGAGAAAGAGGCATTGAAAAGTTTTATTTTGAACTTATATCCGGTAAAAATTGCAAGTACATTTACACGGCCTCACGCATACACATAGAATACACACATACAAACCAACTCACATGCATTTTTACGCATGTTAGTTTATCAATTATTGATTACTAGTTGTTGCCCACGGCTCTGCCCGCGTGTATGTCGGTTATCGCGACAAAAAGTAACCTATGTGTTATTTCTGATGTATAAGCTATATTACTGTAAAGTTTCATCCAAATCAGTTCAGTAGTTTTTGCGTGAAAGAGTAACAAACATCCATCCATCCATCCATCCATCCATCCATCCATACTACGACAGTACTATTAATTATTCTGTGTCCATACTTACAAACTTTCGCGTTTATAATATTAGTACGATGTAGACCTAATTTGGCTATGATCTTCACGAAGATACATTTTGAACGTCCACTCTGAACGGACCTGTTGCTATAGTTGTTGGTGGTGTGTTAAGCCAGAGGTCGTTCATTTAATTTAATTTAATACTTGCAATTTTTTACGGATGAAATTTGAAAATAAAACGTTTCATTGCCTTTTTCTCCCATCCTTTTTCTTTTCTTTAATCTATACATGTATAAAAAAAAAATTGGAGTGTCTGTTTGTGTTATTAAATAACCGCTTTTTGATAAATGCATATGTGTGTATACACACACTTTAGGTACATGAACCAAAATAACATTTTTTTCAACTTTTGTCTGTCTGTAGGTCTGTCTGTCTGTGTGTACCTGGTAATCTCTGGAACGGCTGGACCGATTTTGACGGGACTTTCACTGGCAGATAACTGATGATCTAAGCAGTAACTTAGGCTAGCTTTGTCCCGCAGCGTTTCACGCGCTACGACAATAACAGCAGGTAATACCGCGGGGTTTAGCTAGTAGTTAACAAGAAGCATCAGTATCTACCTCAACAATGAGAATTTACTAACACTTTTTTCCTGCCTTTGACGCTTCTTTGGTATTAAAAAAGTATAATAATGTTTTTTTTTTTATAATTACTACACGTTGTATGTTGTTTGTGGTGTGGTGAGGTGTCTGGGTTTATGTATCTATTGATATTTAATTCCCGTGTCACCTTGCTACTCATGATGAACTCCGATATTATCTAACCGTTTTTCATCTCTTTTTTTAAGTGTATTTTGCTGGTATGCCTAAGATAGTCTTAGCATCGCGCTTAGACAAATAGAAGCCAATAATGATTGAAACGAGACGCGCAAAACGAAGTTGCGTGGGTCAGCTAGTTATTCGATAAAAAAAATTGACTTCCTGACTCTAACTTCTCATTATCCCCAATTAATTTGTGAGTAAGGCCGGACGTACACCGAAATGGTCTCCGACGATACAGTCCCCGACAAGACGGTTTTCGACAGTTGTCTTGTGCTGACGCACACCGCATGAGACCGACCAAACGTTCGAAGAAGGGGAAGGGACGATTTGATTATGGATATTACGCCTTTAAAAAGTGTTTGTTTACTTTTTTTTATACTTATACTTCCTGCATTACAATTCCACAACGCACGTCCCACCTAACACAACGCTTTTTACGGCAACCTCGTCGAGCCTCGACAAACTATCTCGTCGGAGACAATTTGTCGACAACAGCTTTGGTGAGCGACGGTCCCACCTAACACAACGCTTTTTTACGGCAACCTCGTCAAGCCTCTGAAACTGTCTTGTCGGAGACAATTTGTCGAATCTGGTGTGCGCCCACACGACTAACAAGACTGCACATGAACTAATTGAGGCATAAATATATCAGCTCAGAATGTAATAACTGTTATTATAACAACAATTTACTTGCACTGTTTAATTGTAATAAATCATCCATGATCACAATGAACTACGGTCTGTTAATTAAAGTCTTCTCATTTCGCTACGTAAATTGAACATGTTACGGCTGGCTGCCTCTGATAGGCAGCATCTCAGGAGACGCTTAGGAAAACAAATACACCATTATAACGTCGAGATTTAATATGGAGTTTATATAATTATTTCCTTTCTAATGTTTCAATACCGTCTCTTTGAGACTCGGGTTGTGTCAAAATAAACTTTTTCCTAGGACTTTGGTTGCGTCGATGTAGATTTATGTAACATCTTACGGAAAAAAAATATATAGACAATATATGGAACACAGAGGTTATTAAGTTCTATTCTGTACCCTCAGTTTTATATACCGACCGATTACTAGCGACCCGCCCCGGCTTCGCACGGGTGGATTTCAGATGCACCCGCCGACGACTCGATTCGTGCATTTTAAATCTGTAATATCTTCGAATATATTCATTTAAATTAGATACTGTAAAGGGCCATTTCGATCTATATTAAATGCATAATGAATTAAATTTACTTAATTGTATAAGGATTTATTCTATATTGCCTAAAATCACTTCGTAAATAAGCCATTATTTCTCGTTAAAAGAAAGGAATAAAAAATGGTTGTTGTGGGTTATCTCTAGGAGATAGACATATACCGTCGTGGACTTTTTTGTAGTACTATTTGAGGTATACAATAGTGTAGTACATTATTTTGATCTATCTCGTAGGGTGCAACCAGCGTTTGCAATGTAAGCGCAAAAATGTGTTTATTTGCTACATCACATTAGAAACCTCGAAAATTAACAGAGTTTCCATACTATATTATGCATTTATTATACATAAAAACCTTCCTCTAGAATCACGCTATCTATTAAAGAAACCCGCATCAAAATCTGTTGCGTAGTTTTAAAGATTTAAGCACACATAGGGATATAGGGACAGAGAAAGCGACTTTGTTTTATACTATGTAGTGAAGTGATAGTGATAGTGACTAGCTTATGCGCGCGGCTCCGCCCGCGTGTTTGTCGGCTATTGCAGTAAAGAGTAGCCTATGTCCTTCCTGAAGAATCAAAGTATGTCGATGCCAAATTTCATTGAAATCGGTGCGGCGGTTTAGCCGTGAAAGCAGGACAGACTGAGTTACTTTCACATTTATAATATAGGTATGGATAGTATTGTGGTGGTGGTGATGGAGGTACATGTTTAACGGTCTCCTGCTGTAAAAGTTTACATTTAACAGTCAATTACTGGACATATGCCTGTCCTTAAAAGTGAGGGTTTGGCCTAATATATTAACGCTGGCCAGACGGGTTGGCATAGAGTTTGTTTCAAGTTTGCATTTCTCTTTACTTTGATGTTGTCCTGAGTAGTTAGCCCCATTCCCTCCTCCTCTCTTAAAACATCCATTGAATGAATAGAACCCATGACACTTGAGATTCTCTATCCGTCACTATATTAAGATAGAAGCGCAACAAACAACATATACCTACATATGTACATATTTTTTTAAAATATTTATTTATGTATGGGCCATCCAAAATGACTCTACTCTGCCTGATGGAAAGCATAAGCAGAATCCAAGAGTGATGGTCACCATACTTATTGCGAATGCAGAAAATGCAACAATGCAGCATGGTGAACCACACTATGGCGGCCTAGTCCTATATTTATATACAGTTAAGATATGTTTCATATAACACGTCGTAAATAAATCACGTAATAACGTGTCTATATTATTATATACAATTTTGTCAGGAAACAAGTAACCCGCCTCACGTGTCAAGTATATGCCAATTTAATCCCTTGACGTAGAAGCGCAATCAACTCGTCCAATATTTAATCGTATATCGAATATCAAGCGCTGTACGGACCTCACTCAAAGGCTTTTGTTATGCACCGAGGCTGGTATATCGATGATCTACCAAACTAATTTGTTGACATATACATAGAGCGTGCTAGAGGGTTGCTATTGGGGTGGCGACCTTTTATCCGGACGGACAATTATGCCGGAGCACTCTCCAACGGTGAAAACCATTACTTATAGTCCAGGATCCAGGGTCTATTGCCATTAATTACTATCAATCTTTCTTACGAAAATTCTCGTTTGTGGTAGCTAGACATAGCAAGGATTAGATATGTAAACATGACGATTAAAAAAAAAAGAAAACTAACTGGGTTTTCTCACTAAATCTTAAGAAAATTATCAAAATTGTTCAAACAACTATTTGTCCTGCAAAATGTACGGTTTGATCAAATACCATTTCCAATATGTATCAATAATGAGGTCATTAATTTATTTATATTACTACCTAGCTATTTTTTTTTACTATTGCTTAGTTAATTTTCATATAATTTAACAGTCACATTGTCCTACAAATCACGTGATACTTACATCTAAAAATCAACATAAAAATTCACTTCCATCTGTTGTTCCGACTAATCTCTGAAACAGCTTGACGATTTTAACAGGACTTTCAATGGCATATAACTGATTTTATAAAGAGTAACTTAGACTACTTTTATTTAAAAAAAATAAAACCAAGGAACGGGACGCAGATAATCGTTAGTAATGTTTTAAGAACCATGCTTTGGCTCCTATTCCACAGCCCATAAATGCAGCCTCAGTGGTAACCGGTGTTAAGGATTTTATTTGTTGCTTTCACAGAGTGAGTTAGATTACAGGAGGTCCAGACCTCCCACTTCTCCTTAACTTTAGTGGGGAGCCACACAAAAGCAGACAATGCCAAGGTATTTCTTGAGTTGCATCTGTCCATAAGCTGCGTTAATATTAATTACTATCAAATAACTGTCACGCTTGTTAGCCCCTTATAACATGAAAAATCATTTTAATAATATCTAAGAAGTTATTCATAAACTTTTACTGACCCGGGGAATAAACGAGGGTGGAAACGGCGATTTTCTCCAAAGAAATGTCTTTGACACTTCCTTTATACAACCGTGGCGGAGTTAGTCTTGAAGAAATTTAATCGAAAGTTTGAGCTTTTACGCGTTTTAACGTGGCCTATAAGTGCAGCAGCATAAGATTTTTATAAAATTCTACGTTATAAGAAATTATTAAGTAATTTTCGTGACGTCGACAACAGCTCTTGTAAAAAACATACACTGATTAATTATCACTACATAGTATAAAACAAAGTCGCTTTTTCTGTCCCTATATCCCTTTGTGTGCTTAAATCTTTAAAACCACACAACGGATTTTGATGCGGGTTTCTTTAATAGATAGAGTGATTCAAGAGGAAGGTTTCTATGTATAATAAATGCATAATATAGTATGAAAACACTGTTAATTTTCGAGGTATCTAATGTGATGTAGCAAATAAACACATTTTTTTGCGCTTACATTGCAAACGCTGGTTGCACCTTAAGAGATAGATCAAAATAATGTACTACAATATTGTACACCTTAAAAAGTACTACAAAAAAGTCTGCGACGGTATATGTCTATCTCTTAGGGATAACCCACAACAACCATTTTTTATTTCTTTCTTTTTACGAGAAATAATGGCTTATTTACGAAGTGATTTTAGGCAATACAAAATGAATCCTTATACAATTAAGTAAATTAAATACATTGTGCATTTAATATAGATCAAAATGATTGATGAAAATCTAATTTAAATGAATATATTCGACGATATTACAGATTTAAAATGCACGAATCGTGTCGTCGGCGGGGGCATCTGAAATCCGCCCGTGCAAAACCGGGGCGGGTCGCTAGTTTTGAATATGTTAAAGAATCCTTAGTTAATACACGTATTAATGGAATATATGAATGTAGCGTAACACAGTGTTTGTGGTTACACTACTCCGAAATGGCTGAATCGATCGATCGTATTTGGCAGGTTTAAAAAATAGGGCATTCAGAATTTTTCACCCAATTCTTTTATCGCGATTTAATATCTTTGATAAAAGCAAAACATTGGCCGGGTCATTTTGTTTTATATACATAAAACTATTGAGGGTTCTTTACACATCTTTTAAGTATCGAAACCCCCTGAAATATTTGTTTTCACTTTCAAATTCACATGTATTCCATCAGTAATCATATCATCAATAAACATGAGGTATTCGCACTGGGATACAAACATGGACATAGGAACATGTATAATCCTGTCCATTATTGTTCATTTGAGTTCTGTTTTGATTGCAACAATAATAGCTGGCGCTTTAACATTCAAGATTGGACTGGTCGGTACAATAGGTTTGGAAATACGGTCAGTTACAATTTCCATTCTCTCTAATGGTACAGATTGACAGTTGATTTTGTGAATAAGAACAGACTGGTAACTTGGAGTTGCCTAATTGATGCTTCCTGCTTTGTGTGTAACTGTTATGACGAGTCAGTAAAGTTATCGGGGCCCATCTTCTGAGGATGAAAGATTCAAATGGTCTCAGGGTAAATTTTGTGTGTTGAGTTGCAAGACTAGTGCTGCGGTTGTTTCCTACCATCTGGAACCGTCTGCTCATTTCTCCTTCTATGCTATTAAAAATAACATGAACAATCTTAAATTACTACAAAGTAAGCTTTTCTGAAAACTCCATAATGACTGTTATCAAGCTTTGCGTATTCTGTATATTTCTTCTCAATAATCATATAACCAGTACTTACATTTCTTCACGGTTCAAAGTTAGTATTAAAATGTATTATTCAAATTCTTTATCGATACACTTGACACACTTCTCACTGAATCTGCAGTAAGTATAAAATGAATAAATGTCGACCGCCTTAGAAATCACATTATCCTTAATATTTTTTTTGTAGCGTCTTGAAACTCAGTAAACATGAGATACAAATTTAAGTGAGTAAATATATTTCGAAGATCTCTTGTCATGAATTTATTCTTAAACAAATTCAAGGTTTTAGGGTAATGAAATTTTTGTTATAAGAATTGTAATATTGTTCTCATATTATTTAATATTTTATTTGTTTTTATTATGATGAGAGAGGTTCATAGATACAAATCTATGAACCTATATGCTAACCAGCATAAAGTTAAGTATGTGTAAGAAGGATAGAACGTTTTTACATATTGATGATTGTATCTCAACTGATACAAATCCAGACTTAAGCTATAGCGTAAAACACAACGTTTGAGTTTTTGGTTTCAGAGTTTTTATATCGAATTCACAGTTCAAAATTACAATGCAAAAGTTGTCGGTTTGTAATTTACAAACAATGCTCAATTGCTATCGTCTGTTTATTCTCTGCGTCAGTGAACGCGTCTATTTTTTCGAGCAGAAAATTGAACAGAGTGCATCACATTTGCAGTGCTATGCACTTTTAGAACGATTAGAGCTTGTGTAGACCGTTTTAGTAACATTAGGTATATAGATAACGAGCTGTAGCCGGCCACGCTTCGCTGTGCCACATTGTGGTTGCATTAATGAGAATAGAGGAACGAAACTGAAGTTAAAATAGATAAATCAGTCATTGAAAATTTAAGTTCTACTTTTTGAGTTTTCGAAGTATACTTATATCAAATTTACATCCATGCTACTATAACTCTGTCAGTGTGTCTGTCATGGCTGAATCACAACATTGATTTCAATGAAATTTGGCATAGAGATACTTTGATTCTTGAGGAAGGAGCATAGGCTCTTCTTAACCGCGTTAACCAACATACACGCGGGCAAAGCCGCTGGCAAAATCTAGTATTTTTATATACATAGATTACACATGTATCTTGACTCAAAAAGTTATCCTTTGTTCTTCATTCTGCTCCTCCCCTAGAACTGGGAGTCTGGATTTGTCGAAATATTGTTGTGGGCAACATATAATAATCTTGCATCTCGTATTACGTGTGACAAATACATCTGCAGACATGTGATCTTACCGTCTTGTGTCGTGTCCTTTGTATTACCAGTGTCTTCCCCTCTTTTGAGTGTAGGGACTTCAACTGCAGCACTCAAGTAAAGTCCTTTTATATACATATATCGTACACATATTGGTATTGGCTTTATAGAAATAACGCAAACCTATTTCTATAAAGCGACAAATCCGTAATACAGTCCATATAATTAATAGAAGCCAAAAAAAAGAATACCTTTCGCTATACTTACGAAATTGGTGTTATTATGAGTTTATTGAAAAATCATACTATTATGATAAAAGCCCTGCATTTATCGAAATTTTAAAAGGCTGATTTATTGACGGCGATGTTGTGGTCAATGCCAATTTGGAAATATATTTTAATGATATCTTTGATGTTATTTTTAATCGAATGCAATTCGTTAAATTTTCAACAACGCTGCTCCGAATTAAATGTATTCTCGATGATGAAATGTTTACAATAATTTATTTCGTAAATTGAATTATTTTGTGTAACATTCCTCTCTCGTCTGCTTATGTTTTGTAATTATTGACATAATAATGTTTTCTCTGTTAACATCACATTTTGTACCAAATGAAATTTACTGTTTATGTAAACAGCTCCCATCAATTTTATATCAAAGAATTGATATTTTAACTGGCTTTGTCAAGGAATATACCACGCAATTTGTTTCTTTTTAGTGTAAGATATTTTTAGATGGGAAAGACATTACAGATTATAAATAAAAATTCGAATGTGAAAACTAGCCAAGTCTGACTTCAGGCTTCACTATATTATCCTAAGCTTTAAGAAGACTTAAGCTTTAAGGAGCTACAAAATATTTTATGTTGTTATATTTAAGGACTGACCATTGAAATTGGCACCCATTTAAATCTCACTTCTTTTGTCGTTGAAGTGAACAACCGAGGTTGGTAGAACGTGGCTCTCATTTCACATTCAATATTTCTAAGATACTAGGAAATAATAATAAAAAAAGGAAACAACAATATTTACATACAAGCGTCAAAAATTCCTCTGCATCATCGCCTACTGGAAGCGTTCCCAAAAGTCTGGCAGCATTGCCACGTTGAATGGCAATGCTAATTCTCTGTGCTTGAAAAAGGCCGGCCTTCTGGTCACGAGAAGCGTCAATCAGTTGTTTAGCTAGTTGTTTAAACATAGCGCGAGCACTCGGACCTCATGAACCTGGCGTCTCGACCCCAAACGGTTCAAAAATATAATTACCTATTAGGTTTTGGTATTTACGCCGTTTGAGGCTTTCTGCAGAAGCAGCAGCAGCGCCGGCATAACCAGCTGTACTTGGAAGATGAGATGGCGCGAGGGTGTCGACGCAAGTTGCGTCCCACACCAAAGGCTTACCCATCTTCCATGGCAGTAACGACATACCATCCGGTCTCTTGCCATCGTCCCGTACCAGACCATTTGGTTCACGTACAGCTGGAACACCGGCGGCAACAAGAGCACGACGGATAATGTCATTAATATTGGCATGGCGAGATATTCGGCCAGCGCTTCTGCTACAAGAAAGGCCATGATGTCCGAGACTGTCAACAGCTTCTCCACAGCGACAAGAATGCGGAGAAACACAAGGCGCTCCTAAACGGAGGCAAGTGGCAAGGCGAAATGTAATCGTCCAACAGGGTACCTATGTTGGGCGATGGAAGTGCCTGAATCCATAAACCTGATTCCCACTCTCCCACAGCCAACAAACGAGCACGCTCAGCAAGACTGGTTGATGTATCCAGAAGTCTTCTTTGCTTTAAAATACATAACAGCGCGTCCCATTGGCACTGAGAAAATGGGTTAGCAGGTAAAATAGTACTGGGACAAGCTATCTGACTAGCATCTATAGCAATGGCCTTGCATGACAGTTCAGAATCAACCAGTGTGTTGATAAGAATTTTCCTGGTTAATTCTTCTGTGCTATGAACTGGAGACAGAAAAGCTGGAAGGCTGACATCTACAATTTTGCGTACTCCAAGACCACCCAAACGAACTGGTAGGGATGCTTGGAGCCAGGTTCGATCGTTTAAAGCCACATTCAAAACTTTGCTGAGCGTGTTTTGTATAATTTTGTCAACTTTTTCTAAAAGTGATGAATATTTCCAAAAGGGCGATGACCGAAGCGCATGTGTGAAATTAGGTACAAAAAGACAATGACGAATAATAGTAAAAGCCGAATGGGTATTAATTTTAAGTAAATTATCTGAAATTGCACCAAATTTTTAAATTTTGTCCTCAATGAAAGGCTGAAAACCATCTTCCAAGACCGGAGACCCCAGAAGGCGAAGAGACTTTTTTTCTAAAACTTTAATGTCAAGTGCCAAAGAATTAAATTTCTGTATAGTCGAGAGTCTGTCTGTGTTATCACAAATAAAAGTTTCGCATTTGTCAGAGTTGAGTTCCAAGCCAATAGATTTAAATTTATTTTTAATAAAAGATAAATATTCCAAAACTGTATCTACTTCCCCTCCTAAGGTTCCATCGTCAAGGTACCATATGTTGAATTTAGATTTTATCTGCTCTATAATGGGGTGTATTGCTAAACTGAAGATAACTGGTCCCAGTGGATCACCCTGTTGACATCCGACGGCAGAGTCTAAAAGATTGTCCTTATACATTAATTTTGTTGGATATCTATAACATTGCTAAAGAAAATTAAAAATTTTAAGGGTTTTAATTTTGGCTTGTGTCAACAAAGTGTCCCTATTTACAGAATTGAAAGCATTCCTCAGGTCAACCTTCAAGTGTATGCAGCCTCACAACCACTTTTCGAGCCAAAACCAAGTTGCACTGGTTGGAATTTTGTTGCAAGTTCGGAACTGTAATATTTGCAGCAAATTTTGGCTACCATACGCCGCAACGTACACCCTACGGCAATCGGACGAATACCCCCATCATTTTCACGTAGAGCACATAAGTTGGCTCCATATAAAATGTCGATGATGCCTTCGTCCACATTGCCGGAGAGTACGAGGTTTACTAAAGCCGTCAACTCCTTCAAGAGAGCATCGCCAGCCTCTCCAGCGCTTGAACAAATAAGATCTTTCAAATGCTGTGGTGTCAAGCCGTCAAGACCGCCAGCAGATCCACTCCGGAAGGAGCAAATGGCAGAAAAAACATCCTTAGGAGTAACATTAAGGTGTTCATTGTCACTAGTAGGTGAGTCGGGAAAAGAAAGATTATGCCGAGGTGTGGGATGCTTATTCTTCAGGCCTTCAACCGTATCAGGCAAGTAAGGCGCTACCACATCGCTGCTTAAAAGTAACCTAGCTGCTCCCCTTATATCACCTTCCCTTAGTTTCGTCTCTACAAAAGTAAAAGTATTGCGTTTGTTATTATAAAGGCTAGATAATTTAGGGTCGAAATTGTTAGTATTATTGCAATTCTCTTTAATTTGGGTTGTCAAAGATTTAATAATAATAATAATTAAAAAAAACATAATTTCACATTTATGTTTTTGATGGTATAAATCTATAACTTTCAATATATTTTAGTCTTTTTATTTGTTGTCAAAAACTTTTTATTTCCACAAAAACCGTATCTTTAAATGAAATGTTTCTTTTGCAGTTTTTATTGTGTGTGAAGTCAAGCCTTTTTAACTTAAGATCAGGCAGGCGTATCAAATTGAAATTAGTAACAAATGCTAAAGATGTAAATTAAGTTTATAACTTGTTCAGGGACAGACCCGGTCGGACTATTCTTTCAATCAACCCAGTTCAAAAGGGAAATTCACTCATTACGTTACATTTAAAAGGATAAATTTCAACACAAGTAAATAAATAAAATCGGATAGCCCGTACTAAGAATATTCCTGTGTAACGGGGGACTTTAAAAACATACATGAAATGGACACATAGAACACTCAGACTTAGAACAACAGTCTAATTATTTTTTTGTAATTTATACTCTCGATTGTCGGCACTTGATGGAACTTGTTATAATACATTCTAGAATTAAATTCACTTGTACTTATTCCACTATTTTATTTTTGTTTTTACCTGACCGGTTTCGCCTTATGGCATCATCAAAGGTTACTTCATCATCATACATGAAGAGTAACCTTTGATGATGTGGCATCCGCACAGTCTTTTTATAGCATATCACATAAAATTAAATTTAAAATTACATGATTCTATTTGCAGAAGGCACAGCAAATCAGTATACCTATCACAGAACGTTACTTTTAGAGTGTTTACTCTTCTGCAATACGGACATTTCCATCTATTACGTCGTAGATAGTTAAGTCGCGAGCTTCGACCTGAGATGTTATGGCGCTCTGATCCGTAAACCCAATTATCGGATGTCTACATTACAAATCTGTGTGAAACCATAACTGAATAAAAAAAATGTATTTCAAACAAGGACAGTGTGTTAGATACATTACGACAGCTTTTAAAACTTTTAAATAACTTAATAAAGTAAGAGCATTTTAATTCGATTAAACTTCTTCTTTATTCTTGTGTATTCTACGTGACATTTTTGCCATTGTCCATTTGTAATCCGATAGGGCATTGAAACTTGTGTAAATTTTACTAATATTACTACTGTTCACACATGTATAACTAGCTTTTACACGCGGCTTCGCTCACGCAGACTTTCATCCCCTGATTTACCCCCTTAGGGGTGGAATTTCAAAATTTCCTTTCTTAGTGCTCACTTACCTTATATAAACAACCTACATGCAAAATTTCAGGATTCTAGTTTCAGCGGTTTGGGCTGTGCGTTGATCTCTGGGTATGTCAGTCAGTCAGTCAGTCACCTTCCTCTTTTATATATATAGACTAGCTTTTGCACGCAGCTTCGCTCACGCAGACTTTCATCCCCTGATTTACCCCCTTAGGGGTGGAGTTTCGTAAAATCGGTTCTTAGCGGATGTCTACACCCTATAAGGAACCTACCTGCCAAATTTCAAGTTTGTAGGTGTTATGGTTTCAGAGATTTCGTGATTAATAAGTGAGTGGTATTTCGCTTTTATATATATAGATAAGTTAATATATATATATTTTAAGCAGACAGTGTGAGACGTGTGAAGATGTTATATTAACATTGGGGATTATGATATTCTGTTAGGAATACGTTCTTTAAAACCTGATTTAACCAAAATGCACTTACCTACCTCCTGTTTTCTTTGCATCTACATGTTGACTGGTTGAGAATAACTCCGTCTAAGGGCATTCTGTGGTGGTGCAACAATTGGGTGTTATAGAAATTTTGTGAGGTAGGCGTATAGGCTACAATGCTACATAATTAAACAGCTAAAAAAATAATAATGATTGAGAGCACATTTTACAATAAGCACATATATTTCAATTTAAAGTATTAATTAGATTTGAATTAAATAACAAAGAGGCAACTACACACATCAAAAGTGTCTAGGGATCAACATATGTGTCTAGGGATCAACATATATTTTTGCAATAACTTTTCTCCTGATTGATATTAATTAAAATTTTCTTTAAGGATTCATCAAATAAAGTGTTTTCGTTTGTCACAGTAACGATAAACCAAGTCACCTTTGCATTAATAAAGAAATTTGCCATTTTCCTAATAAAGGGATTTTTGACATTTGAACCACTAACATTAAAGTTCGAAAAAAAGACTGAAATAACAGTTTTCTTTAAAATTTTATTAGGTAACTTAAACAATTAATAATCCGTGTTTCTACCGCGAACACTAACAACACAAGAATCGGTTTGGCATACTCAAAATGAGTTCATCCAAATCACGCTGTGGAATGGCCGCCCATGTTCGTTGCAACAACAAAAAAAGGTCTTCTTGCGACTGGATACCCTCCATATTCGGCAGAGCTCTTCTCTGTAGCATATCCCATGCATGCTCAATCGGGTTCAAGTCTGGCGACTGAGCAGGCCAGGGCCAAAGCCACATCTCAATCTCAAGAAATCCGCATAAAAATGCTTGATCCCTAAACACTTTTGATGTGTGTAATTAAAACTCAAAGTCCGGTTTGCGCAAAGTTTCAAACTCAAATAATCTAATTTGCTTTCGAGCCTCTATAATCGGGTACCACAATATTCGAAGTGGTTCATTTATATGCGTTCATACACAAATATACTGTGTTTTATATATATAGGGCTGTTCCCGCCTTTCCTCTTATAGAAAATTAAATCCTCCTTAATCGATCATTTATCGAGCAATTACATGTTAACCCGGGCATAGAATACGTTGAAATCAAATCCATCATACACCTCCCACTTATTTCACCCTCTCCTTCTATAACAAAACATTGTACACCAGAAACCCATTCGTAATTACGTATTTGGGTCGGTTATTATTAACTTAATTACTAAAGCGCAGTAGTGTAGAAAATAGTATTTACCTATTGGTCACTTGACATTACAACTTTGTAATAACTTAAAAGCTTTTCGGGGTGGTAAGGTTCGCATGAATAGTACAATTATGAAACTTAGTTAAACAGTTTTAAACAAAAGAGAGATTAGCCGGAACATACAGACGAACATTGAAAAAATCTTTATTTTGGTATATGTACCGTGTATACATAGTACATACATTATGCATTTAGTAAAAAGCGGTTATTTTAATTAGAGTATATATTCTACCGAATTTTGTAGTAAAAAACTTCATCATAAATTGATTGTACTTAGATGTAATACGTGTATCAGATAGTCATGGCTCTTGGTAACTGCTTAATATCATTCGACATATTATTTTTTCCTTCAATAACACCTACGTTTATTTTATTTTCGCCGTAAAATGTTTTACAAGTTTCCTTTTTGTATATATCGAGAATAAGTCACATTAAAAGAGGCTTAAGCAGTACTTTCAACAGAATAATAGAAAGAATCTTAAAGTTGCCTTGAACAACTAAATTTGAAGAAATATAGAAAGTTATTTAATGTCAAGCTTTATTTGGATCAGGCAAAGAATATCTATATATAAGTTTATTATCCAAATTAACCACTTGTTCGCTTTCCCAGTGCGGGTGTTATTTATCTTTAATACGTATTTAAAAATATATAAGAATGTTATTCGGCAGTCTTACTACGTATAGTAGAGGCTTGTTTGAGATTAGACAGCGGTGTATGAGATGTGTAAAGTTCTTATTAGATTATTTTACATATAGGCCTGCCTTATTGACTCTACTCTGCCTGATGTAAAGAATAAGCAGAATTCAAGAGTAGTGGTCACCATACTCGTTGCGAATGCCGACAATACAACAATGCAGCATAGTAAACACACTATGGCGGCCTATTGAGATGCTCCTGTTTCATTGGGCATTTGGTCTCGCACTCACCAAACATGACACCACGAATGCTAACTATTGGTTGGTTTTTCTATTTTTTTTAGGTTGGTCTTCTGTGAGGTACCACCTCGGACGATCCGGCCCGTTTGTGCTGAAATCAGGGAGGCTCTTTTACCTTGAATTGATACTTGATTTTTGTAGTAGAGTTCTTTGTATTGTACTTATCTGAAACTTTGTCTGTTGACTCATATTTATATGTTGTATAAACTTTTTTTTTAACCTGAAATGATTCGTTTGGGACAGCAATTGCAATCAAAAATTACCATCCAAGTTTTATCACTAATTAAATGACATTTTCGATTTTCTCTGCACAATATTTTAGCTCACGATACTTTAAAATTTACAAGCACTTAATCGAGTAATCATACGCCAAAAATGCCTTACATTATTTTGGAAAAGAGCTGATACTCTTACATTGCTGGACCGATATTAAACAAACGTAGCTAAGAACCACCGCAAGGAAACTAGATTTGACACCGCAAAAAATTACATCGACATCGGTTCATCCGCTTAAGAGCTACGATGCCACAAACAGACATACACACACACAGACAGACATCGACGTCAAACTTATAACACCCCTCTTTTTGCATCGGGGGTTAAAAATAAGAATACAAACCCAAAAAAATGATTTTTAAATCATACTTTAAATGCTGCAAGCGATATAATTAAGTCGAGATTTTGTTACTTTGGTTGCGGCGGTATTTCTTAGAGCATTGGAAAAAAATAATTGAACATATTTAATTTCCTGTATAACTTTCTTATGGTATTTTATACGTGTAGCCAAACAATAGCAATTGGGGGCACCCTATTACTCGCACGTAAGGTGAATAGGGCTAACTTTATGGTCTGCCAAATGTGATTGTTTAATATGCCTTCGTCATCATATTCGTAAAGTAGTAGTATAGAATTCCTTTTAAATTATTATAATTCCATAGAAAGTCTCCGAACTGAAGAACCGAGTGTCCCATAATTTCGTTCTTTTGCGCCTTCTAAAAACGAATACAAGTGAAAAGTCAAAGAAAGCCCTTTACAATATTACACATTATGCTGACCCCAAGTAAAATGGTAAAGTAAAATTTAAGGACTTGTTATAAATGTCAAAAGTGAAGAGAAGATGAAGTAGTTAATTCCTAGCATTAAAACATTCCTGTTGCTCAGTAGGTAATTAATTTGCTTCACTGTCTCGCTGACAAATAAGCTTCGCTTCGCTTACTGTATAATTAACTTTTCTTTTGGGTATTATTTGTATTTCATAGCTCCTTTTGTTTATGAATTCGAGTTGGATTGTAAATGACTATTTCCAAGCGATATAGGTACATTAACTTTGTGAAGTGGAAAGCGCTCAGTTCGAGTCACTAAAGGATCAAGAAAGATTGATATGAGCTTAGACTCACCTCTGATTATATTTTGAGTAAGTTCTTTTGGCCTCGTCTAGGAAAGTATTAAATTTAAAAAATATATCTACAGTATGCCAAAGATGCATGTGCAACCATTGCTGTTTGGCATGCGCAATGTTAAGGCAAGTAGTTATAGGCCGAACCAAACTTTATGACGGCTGGGAACTTCGTCCGAGTCGATGCGCAGCATACAATTTTAGGTATCAGAGGGAACGTGCAGGGTTGTGGGTGTAGACCAATACACGGCGCATCTTCCTTGTGTGTGTGACTTATGTCCGTACACTACACATGCACTCATACTCTTGTTTACGCACAGTTGAGTTGTAAATAGTTTTGAATTGTTTCGTAACCTAATTGTTTTGTATTTTTTTGGTAACTTGTTTTATTATTGACTTTTGTAGTTTAGTGTATTTTACGTTAACTTTTCAATGGTTACATATTTGATGTGTCCATTAAAATGACGCGCGGACTGTATAATCTTCTAAGTCAAAGTCATTCATTTCTGTAAATAGGTTTTTACAAAACACTTCAACTTGCTAGAAAAAAATTAGTAAAATTAAATAGAATTAGATTAATATTTGAAATCATATTTTATTTGCCTGGAACAACATCTCAGAAATAATTCTTCGATTTATAGTTGGATAAGAATTCTAGGAACCTACTAAATAAGTAAGTAATTAAGTAATAATTATTATAATTATATCCAGTCGTCTAATTATTTTCGACTTAACTGTACCTGCGCCCACCTGCTTGCGCAGCTAACTTCAGAAACGCCATAAAGTTTGGTTCGGACTATTCCTAAAGGTAGAAGAAATCGTAAGGTTGGAGTTAGAAGTAAGAACAATGGTTTTTTTTTTATGATTGAACCTGCCAAAATGACTCCACTCTGCCTGATGGAAAGCATGAGCAGGATCCAAGAGTGGTGGTCATCATACTCACTGCCAATGCAGACAAAGACGACAGCGTGAAGGCTGTCATTTTACGTTGATTTGATGATTTTCTGTGCGAGGGTTTTACCGCCCCGGTCGAGCCGCCTCGTTCGTGCTGAAATCAGTGTGGCTCTACTACCTTGTTATGTTATAATATACCCATATTATTTACTTAACTAGGCTAGCATTGTTAGTGGCCGAGTATACCAGGTAGTAGATTACTACGCTACACTAAATTTTTCATTCACGAAATAAATGAATATTTCGGACATCTAACACACAACTCCATCCAGTCCCAAGCTAAGCAGAACTTGTGTTATGGGTACTATACAACTAATATAAAAAAGTAGTGTGGTGTCGTGGGACACCAGATAGGAGCGAAGTTCCTTATCATAAAATATAATAATATATATATGCTTATATGCTTTTTTATTTAACTTTACGGACATTTTTGCCGTCTAGGATCAGGCGCCGGAAAACCCATACATAACGGAATGCGTTACAAACGGTTACCGAATCAATCTGTAACCGTTTCAAAGGGTTACTCATTGATTCGGTTAACAGATTATATATGTTATTGTTTTAACCCAAACAATAAGGGTTAACCCAAATTAAAGGGTTTGTGTTTTTGAAATTGTTAACCCAAATGATAGAAGTTAACCCAAGATTTCGGTTATTATACGACGTGACTCGACTTAACCCAATTCGAAAATTAATCATATTTACTTGATCTCTTGTGAGAAATATTAGCCGAGATCCCCTCTTCCCATAATAAATAATGAACGTCACCGAGGACTGTTACGAAAAATGAATCACGGACCTACAAATATCCAGAAACCTATATCAAATTCGGTTAAGGTTAACCGAAATTATCCTGTATTAGTCTATTCCTGTTAACAGTTATAATTCGGTAACATCTATTTATATTAATCCTAAATTTAGGTTAACCCATTTCCAAAAGGGTTAATAACAGATTATTTCGGTTAGGTTAACCCAAACCAGAATATCCCTGTCTAGGATATACAGATGGCGCTATACAGTTTTTAAAAATCTTACGCTTCTTTGATTTAATGTTACGGACGCTTTTTGCCGGCTAGGTTACCTCTCCGCAACGCCCCATAACGAACTTCGTTCCAAAAAACCAAATAAATACCTTTTCTTTAAATATTATATATTCCAGGGTGCCTATGTAATGATCAATGTGGTAGAATTCATTTAATTTAAAGTTATCTAACAATTGTTTATCCACCAGTGTAATATTTTTTTATTGTTGTTTATCAAAAAAGCGGATTTGATGACAACATGATCATCATACAAATAATAATATAATGTTACACAGATCACCATAAAATATACAAAATAAACCAATTTTGTATATTCTTCTTTGCGTTCAAATTTGCATATACATATATCTTATCTGGTCATCTCTGCCTGATGTCAATAGGACCACCTATAGGACAGTTTACACAAAACAATATTTTTTTAGTCAATAAAAGACATAATATAAAATTTTAACAAAAAAAAACCGACTTCAAGAACGACCAAATTGAAATGGGCCCACTCGGGAATCAGTTATTCGTCAATTTGTCGCACACATACTTAATGCAAATTGAAGACTTATATGGTTTTCTCATGGATGTCATGTCAGCACTAGACCAAATTGAAATGGGACCACATGGGAAGCACCAGCTTTCAAATAAAAAAAGAATCATCAAAATCGGTTCACCCTGTCGAATGTTATGAGGTAACAAACATAAAAAAAAAAA
This sequence comes from Diaphora mendica, assembly GCA_949125395.1. Lineage (NCBI taxonomy): Eukaryota > Metazoa > Arthropoda > Insecta > Lepidoptera > Erebidae > Diaphora > Diaphora mendica. The sequence goes on along the minus strand of OX421312.1, from coordinate 5,200,621 downwards.
AAAAAGAAATACAGTCGAATTGAGAACCTCCTCCTTTTTTGAAGTCGGTTAAAAATAAAAAAAGTAAAAACTAAAACCTACCTACCACAAAAAAACGAAGCTGAAATCATTTGTCCAGTTCTAATAAGTAGTTAAGGAGCTATGAGGGCACAGTTGAACATACATACATAGCCTGTCAAAATCATAACCCTCCTTTGGCTTTGCCGTAGTCGGGTAAAAATTAAAGACCGCCATTGACTGACAGCCTTCTCCGGCGCTTAAAATCGTTTAAAAAACCTACAACACCTTAAGAACTATAAAACGGTCTCATTTCTTAAAAAAACAAAGATTTCAATATTATTTTTTATGTAACATATTAAAAAACCGTTGACAATATTCATAATGCAAAAAAATACATAGCACGTGTAACTGATGCCTAATCAGAATACAAGGCATAATTCAAGTTCCATAATATAAAGTTTCTCTTTAAGCCAATGATGGATAAGTCCCGTGAAAATTATATTTTAATACCAAATACTTAGATGATGGACGCGCTTTAGAGATATTGCTTCAGCATATTTTACGAAGCTATATTTCAAACAAATATTTAAAACCTTGTCAAAATCTTAAGTAGCTTTGTATAAACTAGCTTCTTTACATCATTAGCAATTATGAATTAATTAATTTAAAGCTGAGTATTTCTACATCTTTTGGATCAGATAACCAATCAGAATCGCTGCAAAACAAAGAAATAGGTGTCACTACATTTTCTAAAGCATAACTAGGAGGCACAATTTCTCCGTATCTTTCCAAATTTTCCATACTACCATGATCAAACTTTTTAAAGTCTTCATGTATCAATCCTTGAGCGTAATGCGTAAGCTGTTTCATCGATGCTCCGGCAGGAAAATGACTAAATATAACAGGTAAATTACTTACATTGAGTTGTTGTGGGTTAACACCAGCAATCAAGAAGATAACATTACTGCATATTATTTGGGACAATTTACCTTTACCACAAATAAGCAGCCTCAACATTTTTTCCAATTTAGGGCTGGGTTGGAATTCATATAAGCCCACGTTTCCTGACATTTCGTACAATAATGATGTACCTAATGCTAGGAGCCTAATTATTGGCGTGCGCACTCTAGTCATAAAAGTTGCTGGCGATAATGCGACCATTAAATATATTTTTCCATTATATTCAGGTTTCTCAGAAGCCATCACAAAAAAGCTGTCAAACCTTGCGAATATCCAATGTATATCAAATTTGTCCTGTTTGTCGTACCTAATACGTAATCAATCATGGCTGGCAGGTCATATATTCCAATTTCATGCCAAGAAAAAATCCAAAATAAGGCTTCGGAAGTATTTAAAAAGTTATGCCAGCGGCAATACTTGTTACCTCGAGCGTTGCCAAACCAGACTTCACACTTCTCTCTAGATAGCAAATAGGCTAAAGCACTATCTGGTCCGGCTAGGATAAAATCATCGGCGCTTCCTAATAACCCATGCATTAGAAATATAGATGGTCCATCGCCAGGTATCCTAAACATGGTTAATAAGTATCCATCTTTCGTAAGGACTTCATGACGTTCGCATTCGTATCCGTATTTGTTGACGATTTGTCTAAAACTTAATCTAGTGTCCGGGTTTGAAATACCGGCGTCTATTTGTTTTATGAGATTTTCAATGGCTTTCGTATTTTGAATGTTGCTTTTATAAAAGGGTCGATCTAATCTCGTAAGTAATCTTTCAAGTATATCACTTTCTTTAGTATTTCTGTTTTCTGGTTGAACTGTCGGTGAAGATTCCAGCATCGGTTTAGTCATAAATTTCACTGGTACAGATAATATCGTCGGTAAGCTTGATAATATTTGTCCATCACTATAATTCACGGCACAATTTTGCACAGTAACGTACAAAAGAACTAACCTTAGAGCCATCCTGTGCGAGTAAACAGCTATTGCACTCAAAAAAGACTGAGATGCATCATATCCATATACATTATTTTGTTTTGCTTCTGCTTGAATATTATGATCTTTACCATGTGATACATGTATTGTTATAATAGAAAAATATTATAGAATCGCCTATTGTTATATCTCTGTAGTTTGTTTCATCACCAGAATATGACACGACCATAAAATAATAATCGTCTGTAACAAGAACAAATTTAAGGCGGCATAATCACTTCGTGACTAAGCCTTTGATAAATAAATAAAGAAAACAAAATAAACTAAATTTAACTAGACCCAACTTGATTATTGATGTATATCATAATCTACGTGTTGTCGTGATGAGGGGACTCACCCTTTATTCTGTCGCTTCGGGTATATGTTATTTTTCTGTTTTTTTTCTAGTTCACTTCTAAATAAAAACTTCATTTATATATCTTGTTCGTTAAGTTAACTGCTTTACAAAGAATCCGAAAATCATAAATCTAGTCTGTTAGTCAAGGTACATATTTACCAATTCCCGATTGCTCATATCTTTGGTGTTAATCACAAGGTCATTAACAAATGCAAAGACAAAGATTGAGAGCCCAAAATCTATAAATTTGCTAATTTGTTGGATAAGAATAAAAATAACTTGTCGTCTGGTGTTATTTCTAAATAAAAGTATTGAGACAGAAATAGCCCCTCGCAGCTCGTTTGAAGTAAAAAATTCACTACATCACAAATGTCACTGGTGGGATGAATGAATGTATGAATGAACAGTTGAAAACGTTCGTCCACATACAACGCTAGCGTCCCCATTTCATGCAATAAAATACAATAGAGTTACAGCCGTGGCAAGTTGAGACACGTGGAACTTTCTGTAATGTGTTTGCAGTATGCGGTGGGGAACTCCCCACCGCATACTGCAAACACATTACAATATGCAAACATGTTGCAATGTGCTGCAACATTACAAGCACATTACATTACTAAACAACTGTTTAGTCATTCGGGATTTATATACGTAATAACTATTTATTAATCTGTGGTTATATCGAGATTTTTCAGGCAAGTTCTGGAATAACAAAGAGCGAAAGAGAATAAGAATAGTACAGGTAACTATGAATAGGAATTATTATTACCTAACTTAAGATTATTAGGTGTTTGTTTTTAAACACTGTGACGCGGCGTACGACGTAACGCTGTACGCCGCGTATATAAACGCCGTCGGTCGCGTACAGCGTTACGTCGTACGCCGCGTCACAGTGTTTACTATAGAAATGTACTGTTATGGTCTCTTTAACACGCTGACGATGGCGTATGGACGCCTCGTTCTCCTATTAAATGCTATATGCGGCCTTCGACTTCAGCATAAACGTTCCGATCGACGTCTAAATGTAAAGCACAGCATCAGCGGTTAATATATCTCATACGCGAACAACGACGTATCGTTCACAAATTACAAAAACAGTGCTCGCTTCTAGTCATGTAATATAAATTTGACTCTTTTGGCATCATCTTATTTTTATTGTATAATAAAATAATAATGCAATAAAACATTAGAATCACTAAACCAACAATCCCATCGATAATGGAGTATGTACTTATGTTTAATTAACTGATTTGCTTTATTTATTGTTTCAGATATACAGTATGCTTCACTCAAGGGTAAGTTGACTTTTATATACATTATTTCTCTCTATTATACATTTATTAAAGTTACACCTATAAGTAATATTATAAATGCAAAAGATTGTGAGGATGTATGGATATTTGTTACTCTTACACGCAAAAACTACTGTACAGACGATATGAAACTTTACTGTTACTTAGTTTATACATCAGAATAACAGATAGACTTTTACCACGATATTATAGGGATATTGAAGATGCTACCAGCTTCTTCTGTAGTACTGAGTGGTCTGTGGTATTTGCTATGTAGCGCAGAGTGTAAAAGTAGGTTTATCTTTGTGTTCATCGTTACTATTCCTTAAGCGATTAAGAAGCTTATTTCATTACTCTCATTGATTTGTTTTACATAACTGTCAACAATATCATTTTAGAAAAAGATCCGAAAGTACGTATAGTAACTAGTGACGCTGAAGTCAAGCCGGGCCAGTACATGAAGTACCTAGGTCTTATCCTGGACAATTGGTGAGGCTTTGAAGAGAATTTCGGGCGTTGACTGTCCCGAATGCGAGTGGTAGCAGGTGTGCTATATCTTGAGGAATCACGGGAAGAAGTTCGCTGTCCTTGCATGGGCGTCGTGTGATCCATAGCCCTCTGAGGGGTGACCATCTGGTTTAAAGACCTGGCCATCATCAGCTGCTGCAGCCTGATGGCCATACGAAGCGATATATCGATTCAGATACGGGGCACGGTAGTTTCGATGAGTATCTGCAAACAACCCGAAACACCCGTCGAGGAATGTCGTCTAATGCGGGCGCTGTCGCGCCGCTTACTGTATAAAGTGGTGAGGGCAGCGGCAGTATCTTGCACTTGGTGTGATCACGGTCATTCCGGGATGTATCGCAGTAATAGGGTACGGCAGGGAGGACTCTAGAAGCTGCTGATGCAGCCCTGGAGCTCCACCCAACTACCGAGGCAGGCCGCCGCGGGGTTCAGTTGGTAGACCGGTTATACGGGAGTCCAACACAAGCCCTCCGTTCTCCCAAGGTGCAGAAAGCTTTCTCCACGTTTAAAAAAGGTTTGACCATCTCGGTGAAAAGAAACGAATTAAATTGAAATGATTTTCCGTTTGGTCATGGTAGAAATCTTGTTCTCACAAAAGTATTTATCAATATGTATTGAACCGATTTAAAACAAATACAAGAAAATATAGTATGATCACAGTTTTAACATTTGATTTCACTTTGACTATTATCACTACAACCAACGTCATCTTTTCTTTAATATAACTTCATTTTAATGGATACCTTTTACACTAAAAACATTCAACATTCCTGCAATTAAAGGGCTCTATCAAGCTTTGAAATTAAAAGCAATTTGATTGCTGTTAACTCTTATTGACTTTAATTGTGTAAATAAACAATACATTTTACATTTAATATATGTTACTTTAATTTTGTAAGATACTTTGCATAAGTTCGTGTAGCTAGAGCTATGTCTTAATGACATAGCCTATATAAGGCATAGGACTGTTTTTAAAAAAATAATTGTGAATTATCTGTCGCTTGGTACATCAAACAGATCAATAGGATAACCCTGGGAGAGCCACGCTTCGGCATGAATGGGCCGATTCGACCGGAGTTATACCACGGCCTCACAGAAAACCACAGTGAAACAGCCACAGCGCTGTATTTCATCGAGTGAGTGAGGATACCGGAGGCTCAAACCCCAACCTCTCCTCCCATCCCCCTCCCCATCCCCCAAAGGCCGGCAACGCCTCTGGTGTTACGAGTATCCGTGGGCGGCGGTAATCGCTTAACATCAGGCGATATTTCTGCTCGTTTGCTTTCTATTCCATAAAAAAAACTAAATCTATATCTATATACTAATATATAAAGCTGAAGAGTTTGTTTGTTTATCTGTTGAAGAGTTTGTGTGTTTTTTGATGCGGTTTTTATAAGTGAAAAATTAAAGTAAGAGATTTTCAGTGTCGTATGAATTGAAGCAATGACCTTTTTTAATAGGACAGCCTGAGGTCGAGGTCAGCTGTCATTGCCAGATGAAATAAATTTCCACAGTAATTATTATTTTAGATTAGTACTTTATGAATTTTGGTGTCCACGATTCCTTCTGGTTCTTGTCACATTTACACCACATTCCTTCCAAAGACACATACATTTTTAGGCAAACTGAAGCGAACAATAAATATAAAAATGAATGAATAAAAGATGCATTTTCAACCATTTACACAATGTTTTGCATTTCAATATTTTAAATTGTCACGGAGCTTGATGGGGCCTCCCAATATTTTGTCGCACTTTGTTGACTCCTCCCCTTGCCAAGTGCCGTAATTTATGACTAATAATAAGTATTTTCATGTCAGCAAATAATAGGCAATTCCCCTTTATGTCCCCCTCTTATTAGCAAATTTTGTTTTAATGTTAACAAAAATATGGTAGTAACCTTGATTCGACTTTTAAACTTTGGCCAGGTGGCGCTGACCACCTGGTCGAAGTTTAATAAAAGTAACTCTGTAATTTTGTCCGACGCAAGCGGCCAACCGTTGCTCGTGTAACTGTTCATTCATCGCACAGTTTCCGGAGTACTCGCTATACTATGGTTACTATTGTACGAGCTTATAGGATACTATGATTACTTCTTTGTTTTGATGGATTTTTTGTCATTGTTATGGAGATTCATCGTCACGGCTGTGGGCAGGAGGTATTTCTGAGTACTTTCGTAATGTTGATGTGTTGTTTTGTTTTAGTATAACAGATCAGCTTGTGATAAAACTGTAGTCAACAAAATGTGGTCGTTTAGTAAGCATTTCGCTTACGCTTTCGATATAGCCAGTTGCTAGTTTATGACAAGCTACTAACTTATCATAGTATAAACTAGTAACTAGCAAGCCTAAGCTGGTAACAATACTAATATGTATATAATAAATTAAATTCTCCAGCCTATCTCCTACCCTATCATATGTATGAGTGGACAATAAAATGGATGGCTTGACACATCTCTCACAGGGACGTCTAATATGATATGTTAAGTTTAACAAAACTCATGAAATATCCACTAAGTTAGTAAATATTTTCGGCATTTGGATAATGTGTTGAAATAATAAACTATTGCCTGAAAATACATGTATCAACAATCAGTAATGAAATTAATAAATGAATTTAAAAAAGTGTAAAATGAAAAAAATATACATGGAGTAAGCCTGAATCAAACAATAAAGAAGGACAGGATTAAAGCTACACACAGTATTTAATAAAATACTTTTCAATTACCAATCACAGTCTGTATCGGGTTACGGGCATTGTAGGTTTCCGCAATTCCGCTATATTTATTACTACAACTACTAGAAGCAACGATAAAATAACCATACAGTAAAACGATGTTTTTGTACTATCAAAAATTTTACCTTTCAACTAAAGTGAACTTGATAAAATTTCTCTTTACACTCGAGTAAGCACAAACCCATTCACTGCCCTACGCGTTGAAGGGGTACTGGTGTATAAAGCATTTTTCTATATGTATATTCACGGTCTAATTCATTAATCGTGAAAAGGAACACATGGAATTACAACGTGTACCTGTGTAACTAGGTCACTGCTATGAAAAGGGTTAAGTGCGTTAATAGATTTTGAAGGTCACTATTTGAATAGGTTCGTTTTCTGGTAACAACTGTCCACCCCACATTAAATTATAACTACCCTCGAATTTGTCGGTGGTGAAAAGTTTACACGTGTTTCAATTTCGATTTGATTTTATTATCATTTACTTTATACTCGTACTAGCTACCCCGCCAAACTTCGTTCTGTCAAAAGTCATTGGCCTGTCGCTGTCAGATAGAAATAATATTTATGGCAATGATGATGATTGTTGTTTTTATTTTATTATCTATATATCTATATCTATATATATGTATAATAAAACTGTAGAAGAGTTCAATTCTGAACATTGAATAAAAATTTAAGAAAATACAACTTGGTGTCTTCTTACAAGGCACACAAGCCAAAAAAAATAATTTTGAAATTTTTGTCTGTCTGTCTGTTGTTCGGCTTTCACGCAAAAACTACTGAACGGATAGTGATGACACTTTTTTTATTATATAGCTATCAATCCTTGGCAACATATATGCTATAATTTATTTTGAAGATCGGAATATCAGATATAAATTTTTGTCTGTCTGTCTGTTGTTCGGCATTCACGCAAATACTACAGGACAGGCGCATGCGTTGTGTTTATCAAAGTCTCCTTGCCATAGAATAACTTAAATATCGGGTCTAGAGTTTAAAGCCAGCGCCATCTATTGACTACCTGTCAAAGTGTAATAAAACATATCTATAGAAGTAAATAGTTCATGGCTCATGCTGTGATTAAATACCAACTCTCCGTGCATGCAGAACGGTGAGTGTATGAAACGGTACCCAAAAGCCATCATTCAACAAACTATAACAGGCGAGAATGTCTACCCCAAGTGCCGCCGACGTTCTCAGCAACAAGGAGTATTTGCTGCAGAAATTAGATTACGAGGCCAAAATCCGACGATTGTTGATAATAATAGATGGGTATTACCATACTTTCCTGTTTTATCCAAATCATTTTACGCCCACATACCCCTTCTTCCCTTCAGCCCTTCTTCTTTCTGATATCTACCGTCATTGACTAGACTATTTGGGCCTCCGGTCTCGCACTCACCAACGAAACACGACAGTACGAACGTGGTCATTTTACGTTGATTTTCTGTGCGAGGGTAGTACCGCCCCGGTCGAGCCGGCCCATGCGTGCTGAAATCAGCGTGGCTCTACTACCTTTATCTATTTGAACGTCATCTATTTGAAAAGCAAATTTGAAAATTATTTAATTTTTTTTCCTCCTCTGCTTACTCTCATATTAACAGTGAGTTTTAGTTTTGAAATATGAGGCCAAAGGGTTGAACTCTTGAGACACGCATTTATTTTGTCAGTTCGGGTCCCCTGTGGTACTACGGGTGGAGTCAGCCTAAAATCATCACAAAACAAAACTGTAATTCCACCGATGACCCGATCACTTTGGCAAATGTCCCTCAACATCCTGTCTATATCCTCAACTGCCTTGCGATGTACCATTATACACCCATCCCATGCAATTAAATGACAGTCACGTAGAACTCTCGCTTTGTCACTATTTTGAGACACATAACAAACAGGTTGTTCTGTTAATTCCAATTGTAAGGCAACTTTAAAACATCGTTTGTGTAGTTTTATCACTAGGCAACAGTGTCAGAGGATGCAACAGCAAGTGCTATTTTACCACCTGGTCGTAATTGTGCGAGAATAACTTTTGTGAGATTTTTTTCCCAGTGCCTCTAGAAAAAGCATTTCACCCATAGAATTATTAGCACTGTTACAAAAACGATGGAAAATACTCCTTTGTTCGTCCTTTAGAGTCGGAATACAATCGCAAAGAGTATGTAAAAGCTTCTCAGAATCGTAATTACTATTAGCTCTTCGTTAGAAATGGCTTCGGGTAACCCTTAATGAGATTAAGAATTTCCACCAATAGGCAAAACCATGTCTTGGATTTTAAACACCGATTAGAAATAATTTCCCGTTGTTGATGGTTCAAATCGCTGATAGAAATATTTCGATGCATATCGCGAATGTGATCTTCGGCTAAATTGTTTTGGTATTTTTGTCAAAATTGGACATCATCTGAAAGTCACTAACGTATGCCTCGTTGAGAGCGTCATCCTAATGTTGGTCGTCATCGCTTTTTCAAAGCTTCGAATAGAGTAGGCCCTCGGATACCGATAAAACTCGGCATTGCTTGGGTGCACTCTTGTACTCTTCCGATGACGTGTTTTTTTAAAAACTTCAGGAACACCCTCTACTGGAGTGCCTCTTTTTCTACCGTTAAACCTTCCTTGTTGTATGTAAAGTACGCTGGCGCTTCATCACAGAGCAAAGTGTAGGTAAAATCATCAGTCTAACATAGCACAGAAGACATAAAATGCCAAAATATGATCTGTCGATGCTTTCCTAATCGCTCAATCGCATATTCGAATATATTCGCTGGCCTCCTTCCAGGTTACAGCGAAATGCGTCACAGGTGTCTTTCGTTGATAGGGAAACTGAGTATATGCCACACAGCTTCGGATGAACTTTTGTAGCGGCCAGACTGAAATCTTGTTACTTAGTCACATTGATTTCGTAAAGCAATAGTGGCTTGATCGCTTCCTTAATTTACGTACTTACATTTTTTGTAATATTTGATAGACTCCACACTGATGCACATTTCGACATTTATGTATGAGGGCTTAAAATGATTTGGATAAAACAGGAAAGTATGGTAATACCCATTTATTTTTATCAACCATCGTCGGATTTTGGCCACGTAATCTAATTTCTGCAGCAAATACTCCTTGTTACTGAGAACGTCGGCGGTACTTGGGGTAGACATTCTCGCCTGTATAACAGGCGAGAATGTTGTTGTTTGTTGAATCATGGCTTTTGGGTACCGTTTCATACACTGACCGTTCTGCATGCACGGAGAGTTGGTATTTAATCACAGCATGGGCCATGAACTATCTTCTATAGTAATGTTTTATTACACTTTGACAGGTAGTCAATAGATGGCGCTGGCTTTAAACTCTAGACCCGATATTTAAGTTATCCTATGGCAAGGAGACGTTGATAAACACAATGCATGCGCCTGTCCAGTAGTATTTGCGTGAAAGCCGAACAACAGACAGACAGACAAAAATTTACATCTGATATTCCGATCTTCAAAATAAATTATAGTCTATATGTTGCCAAGGATTGATAGCTTTATAATAAAAAAAGTTTCATCCCAATCCGTTCAGTAGTTTTTGCGTGAAAGCCGGACAACAGACAGACAGACAAAAATTTCAAAATTATTATTTTTGCCTGGTGTGGCTTGTATGAAGACCGCAAGTTGTATTTTCTTAAATTTTTATTCAATGTACAGAATTGAACTCTTCTACAGTTTTATTATATGTATAGATATAGATTATTATATTATACTAGATTTTGCTCACAGCTCCGCCCGTTTGTTAGTCGGTTATCGCAGTAAAGAGTAGCCTTTGTACTTCCTCAAGAATCAAAGTATCTCCATGGCAAATTGCATTGAAATCGGTTAAGCGGTTTGGCCGTGAAAGCAGGACCGACAGACAGAGTTACTTTCGCATTTCTAATATAACTAGCTGAGCCCTGCGGTGTTACCCGCAGTAACAGCAGCAACGGCAACCGTGAGTAACGCCGGGTGCAAAGCTAGCCAAAAAAAAGTTACCTAAGTTACTCCTTATATCACCAGCCGTTCCGATATATGTTTCGTGTATACATACATGTAAAAAGCTGTTATTTTAATATTACAAACAGACATTTCAACTATAACAACTGTTTGCATTATATTTGCACCGCAAGATAATACTGTCATTCATTTTTATATCACCATTTGGCAGACTTACCTTGAACTGGGTTTAATCCTGACTAATTAATATTTCCATTGAGTTCGTAGCAAAGAGGGCTTCGAATAGTTCGTCTTGCTACTTAGAACTTTGAATCGGATATCGGAGTCAGAAATTCTCTTTGGCAACTTTACGATAGCAATCGACTGGAAAGAACGACTTCAAGAGCAGTAATATTACGCTTGCCAACTCTGAAGACAAATTAGAATTCAGAGAGAGCGGTGATTGCTTTCTCATTGTCATTGAAGCAGTAATTACCGTTCACGTCACATATTATATTAGTATCCTTGCTGACAAGGACCGTAATTACAAACCTGTAGCTATACTATATTGTATTATATTCAATACATTTGTATCAAAGATGTCAGTATCAGGAAAATTAAACTCAAAGGAAATACAGGCACGAATAGAGAAGCTGTTACTAAGGTATATATTCAATACCTTTATAGAGAGGTTTCCTGAAGATGATATTTTGAAATGTATGTGTGTTGTGTGAGCAATATTGACTGTATTAGTTCAAAGACGTATTGAACATTCCTAGTCTATAATTTGTTCAAGCACAATACGTACGTGAAACAGCAATCGTTTTGAATGTTTTCTATTGAAGCATCTTTTAACGTCATATATTTTTTATTCAATCTACTAGTTAGTGATCCTGTCAGCTAACTGGAAGTGGTGGAAAAAGGAAGTGGGTTCGGTTCCCAACCAGGACTAATCTTTGTGTGGTGAACACGATCGTTTGTTCTATGTCTGGGTGTAATCTATACTATTGTATAAAGCTGAAGAGTTTTTTTGTTTGTTTGTTTGAACGCGCTAATCTCAGGAACCGATGGTCCGATTTGAAAAAATATTTCAGAGATGGATAGTACATTTATCGAGGAAGGCTATAGGTTATATATCATCACGCTAAGACCAATAGGAGCGGAGCACCAATGAAGAATGTTACAAAAACGGGGGGAAATTGTTACGCTACGGGCAATAGGAGACGCAAACGAGGTTGCGTGGGTCAGCTAGTTTATCTATATGTACGTAGCTCCATATTTAGAAATATATAAGTATGTTTATCAGCAGCGTGGTTACCATAGTACAGGGTTTGCCTAGTTTGGGATCAGAGGGAGAGAAAGATGTTAAAAAAAGAGTGCAAATCATCTCGTCATCAATTTGAAACTCATAGACACTTTATTGAATACTAGCTTTTGCTTACGGCTCCGCTTGCGTGTATGTCGGTAATCGCGATAAAAAGTAGCATATGTAACGACATATGATTCCTGAGGAACGCCTCAGGAATCAAAGTATCTCCATGCCATATTTAATTGAAATCGGTGCAGTTGTTTAACCGCGAATGCGTGACAGATAGACAGACAGAGCTACTTTCGCATTTATAATATTAGTATGTATTGGGGAACGTCAAAGCTAATTGATAACCTTACCTGAATTGTTGAAATTCATTTTACCATATCATCATACCTACTAATATATAAAGGCGAAAGTTTGTGAGTGTGTATGTTTGTTACTTCTTCACGCAAAAACTACTGAACGGATTTGGATGAAACTTTACAGTAATATAGCTTTTACATCAGAATAACACTAGGCTACTATTTGCAGCGATAACCGACATACACGCGGGCGGAGCCGCGGGCAACAGCTAGTATTAAATAAACTGTGCGGATGCCGTAGTGGTTTAGGCTGTGGGTTCAAACCCCACTTGAGACAACACTTTATTATTTTTATAATCCACAAATTATTGTTCTCGGACTGGGTATTCTTTGTATCCGTTTTTTATACGTTTGTAAAGTCTCACGCGGCTGAAAAAAAAAACTTGGTACCAGATGTAAGACTCTAGTAACACAGGTTTATTGGACCCTATGAAGGTACTAAATATACCTTTCATATAGGTCTGAAACATAATATCAATATTATTACCATATTGTATTATCCAAGTCTCAATGAAACTTTAATTTCATAAAAATACATCAACATTACTTGAGCAAACAAAATCAAAAGAGATGATCGAGAAATTGGTAGAGCGTAAATAATGTTAATAAAACGTTGTAAAAGATGTTTGGTATTTTATCGGGATCGTTTTGTTTTGGTCTATCATCAAAGTATCTATCGTATTTTTTCGTTTTCAGGAGCGTTTACGTAACACTCTATAGTAGGTATGTTAATATATTTTAAATTCTAAAGCAATATTATTTTGTGCTGTTGACTTCATTTACTTTTGTTTTATAAATTGTTGTAGATATTTTTTATGATATAGTTGGCAAACAAGCATCCACGTCACCTAACAGGGTAAAGATAAAGGGGTCTTGGCCGAGGTTCCGCCCGCGTATATGTTCATTATCGCAGTAAATCACACTAACAAATAAAGGCGAAAGTTTGTGAGTGTGTATGTTTGTGCCGCGAAAGTGTAACAGACAGATAGAGTTACTTTTGAAATCATAATATTAGAGTGAATAAGAATGTTTAACTACCTCGTTTGTCTAGTAGCTAGCGTAAACGACTGCAGATCAAGAGGTCTCGGGTTCGATTCCCGGGTCGGACTGCTGTTAGATTTTTCTTACAAGATATTCTTAATAGCAGCCCGGAGTATCGAATTTAGCGGTGATTCCCGCCCGTGCCTCGGAGAGCACGTTAAGCCGTCGGTCCCGGTTGTCATGAACATCTATGGCAATCGTTATTGGAAAGTCAGTGCCCTCAAATATACTGACAACTAGTTCAACCTTCAAATTCAGTTCACCCTCAGGGTTGCGGAGGTCCGATGCCGGTTGCTCCGTGTAACAACTGATTCAGGTAAAACCGGTTGAACTATTAGCCAACCCCAAATCTTGGGAATAATAAATATAACATAAATATATATATATTTAAAAAAAAATGTTGCGACTGTCGGGCTATTCCCTAGCAGTCTGGGACTTCTCCCACTTGTTTGACGTACGTTTATTTTTGCGCTGATGACGCACCTCCCACGCACCCCTGAATGCGTATTTCGAAGGGACTTGACTTGAAGGAAACTTGATACTAATCTTGAGGAAACTTGATACTAATCTTGAGGAATCTTGATATCATATCAAGATTCCTCAATAATAATAATAATAAATAAAATAAAAAATAATTATTTTTATTAAAGCTTCAGGGTTGGGCTTCCATTAGGTGTTGTTGCCTCTTTGGTGGCTACGCTGCGACTGACTCGAACCGACAAACGGCCCGCTTTATAAGGCGGTTGTCCGCCCTTATCAGTGACCACTTAAAATTGATCGCTTTTTTGACCCTTTTTTACTTGAGCCGAACCCTTTAAAAGCGTTTATTTATAAAAATCCTTATAAAAACTATTACAATATATACATCAAATTACGCGTTAAGACTTAAGCCGGGTCTCCTGCGACACTGTTTAATGTTTATAAACACCAAACATCACATTTTTATCAAAATATGGGCGTGGCTTAACTGTTTTGTTAATTTTAACAAGCAAACATGTTATCCAAAGCGGACTCAAAACATCCCAGCGTATACTTCTCGTATAATGAAACTGAACTGAACTAACATTAATACTTATATTATTCATATTTATACTATAAAAGTAAGTAAGTAAGTGTACTATAAGTCATTTTGTCGAGTAAATAAAAGATTTTTGCTTTTTGTGTAATCGTGTTTGATGTTCGTTTAAAAGTCCGTCTCCTGCGACTTTTCGCTAACATGGTTAGTTAACAAATTTTGTTAATTTGTTTTGTTATTTTTAGCCGCAGGAGACACGCCTTTATTTTATACAATGGTATAACAATTTTTATAATTAGAATAAATCAAAGTGTGTTTTTAGAGCGAAAACAACAAAAAATCTTAAGACAGTTTTGCTATTCCTATTAATAGTTCTTAAATACGACTTAAATTGGTTTCTTACTAAGATATTACGAGTGTCTGTGTTATTTCTATCTATTTACATTAGCTCTAATTAGTATTTTATCATATAAAATTTACTAACAAATGATTAAGTTCTTATTAGAATCTTATATCAATCTTATAGCAATATCAAAATGTTACCTAAACAAACTAATCACCCTATACTTAGAACATGTTTAATACAAAATATACTAGTCAAAATATATAAGAACTAACTAACTGTATAATTCCGCCTTAAAAATTCTACCTTATTTACATTAAGTGACGAGTGCTCGTTAGAGCCGTCGCTACTTGCGCTACGTTGCCTGAGTGGGGTCTTCGTCACCGATAATTTTTTTTTCGGACATCTAACACACAACGCCATCTAGTCTCAAGCTAAGCAGAGCTTGTGTTATGGGTACTAGACAAATGATCAAATACATTTATACTTTTTTTTTGTAAATATATACATATTATACATAGAAAACACCCAAAATATGAAACAAATATTTGTAGATCATAAAAACATTTGGTCCCGGGAATCGAACCCAATACCTCATGATCAGCAGTCGCACACGCCAACCGCGAGACCAACGAGGCAGTCAATAAAGGCTAGCAAGATGAATATAAGAGTGAATACGTATCTTCTATACTTATAATAAAAATGGAACAGGTCCAATTCTGTACATTAAAGATATTTTTAAATTTTTTTTTGGAGGGCTCTCTTTAATGTCTATTAAAACTTTTCCATTATTGTCTGTCTGTCTGTCTGTCTGTATCTTGGTCGCGCATCACGCTGAAACTACTGAATGGATTCAAATGAAACTTGGCGTGATTTGAGTTTATACTACGAGGTAGGACATGGGATAGGTACTTTTTATCCCGAAATTCAGCACGGTTTCTTGGAGAGAGGGGATGAAAGTCAAAATATGTATTTAGTTGTAATTCAATAACACATAGTCCAATTTCTTTCTTTTTTTTACTTGAAAAAAATAAAATAAAAGATAACGGAAAGTCTTTTTTTGTCCGCGATTGTACACTGCCTGTGGGAAGCTGAGACAGATATGTATATATGGCGGTACGAAGTTCGGCGGGTCAGCTAGTAATAAATATATT
Organism: Diaphora mendica; assembly: GCA_949125395.1. Classification (NCBI taxonomy): domain Eukaryota; kingdom Metazoa; phylum Arthropoda; class Insecta; order Lepidoptera; family Erebidae; genus Diaphora; species Diaphora mendica. The sequence goes on along the minus strand of OX421312.1, from coordinate 5,184,610 downwards.
TGCTATCACTTTGCTTAGCAAAATACAGATTCTACCTAGTCTGAAATCAGACTGCCATGTGTAAGGTGTCTTAAATTATTCATATTATTCCATTCATAAATTTGCATATACATTTCGCTGCAGGAGGTATTAAACTGCGGCTTATTCTATAGTTGAATATTGAAACTCTGCGCAGACATTACTAAATCGATAATATTGTGCACAGTTTCTAGATCTATACTTTCTTGATACACAAGCTCTGCTTAGCTTGGGACTAGATGGCGTTGTGTGTTAGAAGTCCGAAATATTTATTATTATTATTATAAATAGAAATGTCTTTTAACTCCAACACAATATTTAGTTGTTCAAGTTTTTGGCGTTGTTTGCAAATCAACACTTAGCCAATATATTTAAGCCCTGTTTTACGGGTGCAGATAAGTTTTTGATAGTTTGCTAGTAGTAGTAAGCTATCCGGAACTTGTCTGTAACCGGTGAAACTGGGCCTTAAAGTAATGCAATCTCTTGCTAATTGTACTGTTCATTTAGCTTCTGTCTTTGTATTTCTATATGTTCGATCTAATTAGTGTGACCTTTTCTACTGAACTTGTACGGCTAGATGAATGGATTAAACTTGTTGCTTTTAAGCACTTTATGTCTCAAACAAAGCTGTAATTGAACAAAGTTAATGACTTAGTAAAATCTATTCGATACTATATAATATTATAAACACGAAAGTTTGTAAGTATGGATGAATGGATGGATGTTTGTTACTCTTTCACGCAAAAACTACTGAACGGATCTGAATGAAACTTTACAGTAATATAGCTTATACATCAGAATAACACATAGGCTACTATTTACCACGATAACCGACATGTACGCGGTAGGAGCCGCGGGCAACCACTAGTATTAAAAAATATTTCAGACATCTAACACACAGCGCCATCTAGTCCCAAGCTAAGCAAAGCTTGTGTTATGGGTACTAGACAACTGATATAAATACATTATACTTTTTTTTTGTAAATACATATTATACATCGGTAACACCCAAACTACGATGCAAATATTTGCATATTGTATAAATATTTGGTCTGACCCAGGAATCGAACCCGAGACCTCAAGCACAGCAGTCACATACGCTACCACCACGCCAACGAGGCAGTTAGTATTTTGTTTTTCCAACAAAGTTATTCAAACTGAAGTTTCAAGAAGTTTTTGTTCAAATAACTTTTGCACGCGGCTCCGCCCGCGTGTATGTCGGTTATCGCGGTACAGAGCAACATTATGTGTCCTTCCTCAAGACACAGATGACAAATTTCTGAAATTTCAATGGAAATCAGTGCAGTGGTTTATCCGTAAAAATGTGACAGACAGACAGATTTACTTTTGAACTTATAGTATTAATCTGGATACCACTTTTTAAAGTGAACTTTTTATTCTAAGTTTTTTTTAATATTGAATTTTATCGATTACAAGGTTAAGGGGCTTAAGCCACATATTTCCTAAAACACTACCAAATGCCACACAGTGGTTATAAAGATTTTGAAAAGGATCAATATATTTCTTTCAGGCGTAATGTGTCTGCAACCAAAAGCACAGTTTTTCAATGAGTACTAATAACTTGTTTACCGTGTCTTATCTTTGTTTGTTAATACTAAAAAGAGCACAAGGTTGACCGTTTAAACTTTTTTTATGGGATATGGAGCAAATGAGCAGACGCGTCATCTGATGGTAAGCGATTAAAGCCGCCCATGGACACCCGCAAAACCAGAGACGTCACAAGTGCGTTGCTGGCCTTTTGTTTTGTGCCATTGACCACTACAACTTGAGCTGTCATTGCACAGACTTTTGTACATCCACATGCTAATATACTTATATACTAGATCTCTGACCAAAGTCGTTATTATATAATCTAGACAAATAAATAAAATTGGAGTGTCTGTTTGTAATAATAAAATAACGATTTTTACAATTTTTCTCTGTCTGTCTGTTTGTTCCGGCTAATCTCTGGAACGGTTGGACCAATTTTGACGGGACTTTCACTGATAGGTAGCTCATGATATAAGGAGTAACTTAGGCTTTTTTAGACTTTTTTATACATGTACCTCCGAATTCACTAGTTAATTTGTCAAAGGTCAAAGCCAAACATCGGTTTGGCTACACGGGAAGGGACGATTTGATCCTCAGTCGCAGGCTTACAGCGCTGATCACGTGTTAGGTCAACAATGGAATTAAATTATATAAATGGAAAATCTTTCACAAAGGGTAATATAAAAAAAATACATACAGTGGAACATAGAACCTCCTCCTTTTTGGAAGTCGGTTAAAAAGAAGTCGACTCGTGTGGAGGTTAAGCCGATTTATTTTGAAAATGTTTTTCTGTCTGTAAATGGCGGCTATGAGGATTATTATTTCTTTTATATGTACGTATGCCATAATTGGTTTTTTTTTTATTTAAATTTTAATGATGTATTTCAGCACTAAAGGAGGAAACCGCAACAAAGAAACATTGTTTGTTGCGGTTTTTCAACAATTTCACATTAGCATTTGACAATAGCTATTGACTATTACAACACTAATACCGCAACTTATGTATGTGTTGACGAACCTTTCTAAGATATAAGATACTAAGTCACCCACACAACTGCGTCTGCATCTCTTTTAATAATGCTCGGCTCCTATTGGTTTAAGCGTGATGTTAACTATCCTATCTTAGGCAGGTCACCAAAACATACATTTAAAAGAACGTAGAATGCCGTTAGATAGTTTCGGGGTTCATCGTGAGCAACAAAATGACACCAGAATTATATAGAACCCAGCTTTTAAGGTTAGAAAACTTGAACTTCCAGTAACAGCTAGACTGTATTACGAGGTCCGTAAAAGCAATATCCGTTAACACACATCTCCTTTTAATTGTACTCTCAATTCTTACATTAAACTCTTAAGGTCTCCGGTTTAGGGCAATTTTATTACTATACGGTACTATTATGTTACGTAAGTACGACAGGTAAAATGTAGGGTGCATATACATATCTACGGGTATACGCCTAGCTTGGCAACTGAGAAATAATAAGAAATATTTTTCTTTATATTACTGCATGCCGACTATTAAATCATTTCAGTTAAGTTTAGGCATTATCTTGTAAAACATAAGTACTGCCAATATATTGACAGACAAGACAGTCATTAGCTGTGGACGAGACCTTATTTTTCTACGAAGGAATATTCTAGCTAGTCCCAGGTGTATTAGCTGTGTTAGTAAAGGCGTGTCTCCTCCTCCTATAAATAACAAAACAAACTTTGTGAATGTTATGTGGTAAATGCACAACCCCAATGTTAACAAATGAAATTGCCCCCATCCTTCAGGTGAACACGGGGATGTTTTCCGTCTGTTTCGGATAACGTGTTTTCTTGTTTAGAACTAACGAAACAGTTAGGCCACGCCCATATTTTGTTAGATGTTAGAAAACACAAATAAGTGTCGCAGAAGACCCCCGGCTTAAGTTATACAACACCTTCAAGCTTCACCGGAGTGTCAACGAACCGCTAATGTAGGCTAGCATTGTCTTGCTCATCCATTGTTCGGGCGCCGATGCGTAGCATGACGACAGTGACGTGACGATTTTATTACTGCTTCGGTAGATTTAAATGGCTGGTATTCAATCTGTTCATGCAGTATTACTACTACTACTGACGATACATACAATGATCTTAAAGCAGTGTATCGATTTTATCTATGAAGTGTCATAAAAATTAAATACCTATATATTTTGATAGACATCAAAGATAGATTGACTGCACGGTTGGCCTAGTGGTTTAGGCGGTCGCCACGCCGCTTGCCAATTCGCCAAGTGTTGTGGGTTCAAATCCTACACGGGACAACACTTTGTGTGATCCACAAATTGTTGTTCTGAGTTTGGGTGTCAATTGTGTCCGTTTCATGTATGTCTGTAAAGTCCCCCGCGACACAGGATGTTTATTCCTAATGCGGGAGTTGTCTTTAAAAAAAAAAAAAAAAACAAAAAGAAACATCGCAGTATTTGAATACTTTTCCAGTGCCAAAGTTTATGTACGACATTACAAACCCTATAAACCTATATCCCTACAAATATATAAACCCATAATGCCCCACTGCTGGGCTCGGGTCTCCTCTCAGGAGAGGGTTAAGGCCATACGTCCCCACGCTGGCCGAGTGCGGGTTAGGGACGGGCAAGACAACTTTGTGACTACGTAATCTTGCCGTTGGATGTTTTTAAGCCGCCCAAAGACTTCCAACTAAGCTTCACGACTGTTATCCTATGATAACAACCGGGACCGACTGCTTCACGTGACCTCCGAATCACGGAAACGCTCATGATACTATCCTCACTTACTAAACTATTATATTTAACTAGCTGACCAACTTCGTTTGCGTCTCCTATTACCCGTAGCGTAAAAAAAATCCCCCGTTTTTTTGGCTGGCTTTTTCATTGATGCTCCGCTCCTATTGGTTTTAGCGAGAAGATATATAGCATATAGCCTTCCTCGATAAATAGGCTATCCAACGCTGAAATAATTTTTCAAATTGGACCAGCGGTTCCTAAGATTAGCGCGTTCAAACAAACAAACAAACAAACTCTTCAGCTTTATATAATGGTATAGATTCCATGTTGAGTTATTCATAAATAAAGATTCAGACAAAAATCCTCCAAATTAACTATAATCATGTAGATTTTCTAAGTGTTAAATGTAACTGTACCAATTGAAAGGGTTTCGCGAATCAATTGTTCTTTTAAAATATATTTTGGATAGGCTTCTTTAGTGCTTTACAGACCAATGGGTTCACTAAGGTATTGTTATGGAAATTGGTTTGTTTTGTAACGTATTTAAAAACACTTTTTTTCTTCATAAAGTTAGTTTTGAATTCTATAATAAATTAAATTAAAAAGCTTTTAAAACACAAGCTTTTACTGGAATGCCTCAAGACGAATCAAACGAGTCCAAACTCGATGATGTTGCGACGTTTCTTTACATCGTTCCTATGGCCACCTTAAAGCTCCAGCATCAGATCAGCTCCATGCCATTATAATATTGTATTGACGCGCTGTATACATATGCTTGCAAAATTTCAGCAAAATCGGTTGAAGATATCTGCTTCAAAATTGAGTTGCAAGATTCCACCCGAACATACAAGCATACATACATACATTGCAAGTTAATAAAAAGCTTGTAAAATTAAAGGTTACAATCATGAGTATAAGAACATAAATCAATACAAACTTTCAGTAGTGACAATCGATACATTATGTATAAAGTTTTCTTTTATTTCAATTTTCTTCGTGTACCGATAACAAAACAATTCCATGACACGTTGTGTTACTACCAAATACAGCTGTCTTGATTAATGAACAGGCAGACTCGGGGATATAATTACAAGAAAATATCCGAAATATAACAAAACATTGATATAGATTATATTGAATACCTATTAGTGACGTATCTATATACTTGTTTCTCAGAAAGTTATCAATGTCAATGATATCAACATTACGCGAGTATTGTAGTTTTCTACAGGTTGATAAAGAGGAAAACTGAAGATAAAAGGCAGAGCAGATGTGATACTCTTGTAAATAGACGATTTTAAAGGACTCCAAAAAAGAAAGAGGTACTCAAATCTTTTTTTTTTGACATCTAACACATAACGCCATCTAGTCCCAAGCTAAGCAGAGCTTGTGTTATGGGTACTAAACAACTGATATAAAAAGATTTTTTCTGTAAATACATACATATTATACCTATATAGAAAACACCCTAACTCCGAAACAAATATTTGCAGATCATACAAACATTTGGTCCGACCCGGGAATCGAACCCGAGACTTCAAGCACAGCAGTCACAAACCACTACCACTGCGCCACCTTAAAATTTTCTATTTACATCCATGTAAATAGAAAATTTTAAGAGGAGTTGCTGAATTTAGTTTTTTTTAAAGTCAGAACTCTGCCGGTTACCGATAGATACGCATTTGTTTTCTTCGAAAAGAAAATTCACAGAAAAGTCGCCCTTTCTTTACACACCCACATAAAATGGACACAAAGAACACCCAGACTCACCCACTTGTGGATCACACGAAGTGCTGTCTTATGTATATTATCAGGCGATACGTCTGCTCGTTTGTCCCCAAAACTATAAAAAAAAACATAACAACAAAAACCGCACCGATTTGAATCTTTAGGACATAGGCTGATCTTTATTGCGATAACCGATAAACAAGCGGGCGGTGCCTCGGGTAAAAGTTAGTAGTCTATACCTACAATGATATGTAGGATACATTAGTACATTAAAACGGGAAACGCAATCGACCACCAGAACATCTCTAGTTTATATTCATACCACAACATATATTATAGACCTGAACTCGAAAAGTTTTGTTAGTATTAACTGAACAATCTACTATCCTATATTACTATGTATATACTTTAACAAGGCTCCATTATCAAATCACTTTGAAGAAATCAAACTTCGACGATCACAAAACGGAAAAAAAATTAGTTACATAAATATAATTCCACAATTTGAATAGGTACTTACTAACAATTTTAATTTGCAAAACAATGGCTTGCGCAGATGCCGTCATTGTCAAAAATTAGCAAAGGTTTAGTAAGTTCAAAAGTTGTTGCTTTAAAACACTGAGCAACCTTAACACTAGCAGGTGAAACGTCCAACTTTCAAATCCACATGCAGACAGGTCGACGTGCGAAGTTCGTTATTCAAATAAAAAATTCAAGGTCGCCTAGTTCAGCATTCATCGCCAAAACCGGCTTGTGATTACGATGTTATGAATGAATTACTTAACCTTACTTTTATATCACTTTTTGAATTTTCTTGTGTTTATTTATAGACATTTTAAATTACAGCATCAATTACCTCTACTTAGGAATAACACTAAGCAATGTTAGTAGGAAGAATAAATTTGAAAACTTTTAAATTTATATTCTCGCTAGAACGTTTTCAAAGCTAGGGGAAAATATTCAGGCTTTTGTATGCGGGAAACAATTAATTTCTATGTGGAGTGGAGAGTATTTTATATATTGGCATAAAACTATGTAGAGCGGTAACCGACTGTCAACTTGGTCTAGATTGCTTACGATTTTGAGCTCTATTTTAATACTTTAAAGTTTAGTATTTTAAAAGAGTTCACCCATTTTCTGCGAAGTCAGGACGCTAACGGCTACCGGTGGCTATTATATTACTTAGCGATCGCTGATACGAATATTCGCAAATATGAGTTAGTAGTTATACGTTGCCTTCTCTATTATATTTTAATATAGATACTTGTTGCTTGAGTCAGTCAAATTATGAAATCGTGAATATTATTAACCCCTTGAAATACACATACATTAATAAATACACACACAAAGAGGGTTTAAACCTTATTATGATGCTCTGATGTGGTCTCTTTACTATTATTTAAACACCGAGGTATTTCACAGTTGTTGTAGGCATGACTAGCTAGACCCCACGGTGTTACCTGCGGTTGATGAACTTTTACAGCCCATCTAGTGTAACATAAAAGTAGCCTAAGTTACTCCTTATATCATAAAAATCCAGTAAAAGTCCTATCAAAATCGGTTCAGCCGTTGCACAGATTAGAGAAACGAAAAATATCAAAAATGATTTTTGATGCAAGTACCGTACATACTTTCAAAAACATTCAGTAAAAGGTTTGATATTACAAACAGACACTTCAATATTATTTATTTGTATCTAAGATAGGATCCAATTCGACTATGTAGTGAAACTCTATCAGGAGTCTGAATATATTACTAAATACCAGTCGGTATGCATCCTAATCTAAACAGCGCATAACCAAAAAAGCAATAGTAAATAGTAGTCAATACTTTTATTTATGTACAGAATTCGGCCAGTGTGGGGACGTATGGCATTAACCCTCTGAGGAGACCCGAGCCCAGAAATAGGACGTTAGGGGTTGTTCATTCCTCTCGCCAATGCAGCGATCACCTTGTGACGTTTGAAATACCTATAGGCCCATGTTATAAGCATACAATCACTAAACAAGTTCACTAGCAAGAGAAATGAACCACGGCTGTGTCACCGTGGTCTTAATCTAAACTAAAATCATTAAGCACTTACTGGAGTTGTGTGGCTTCCTTGTTCTCGGCGTTCCAAGAGATCTCTTGGGTAGTTTCCTCTCTGCTTTGTCTTGGTACGTTCACACAAACATGCTCCAAAGTGCTGTATATCTTTCAAGGTATTCGAATTACAATAAACTCGTATTAGCTATCACGGATCACGCCCTTTTTGAACGCGCCTACAAAAACTCGCGAGTCCTAACCAGACCAATCATACCGGTGACCGACGAAAACCGAGTCTTGGGAAATTAGCTTAATATCAATTCAATTAACTTAAAACCGGCAGTCAATTACGAAGCTCTTGCTCGACCGATTTTCAAGAAGCCTCTCAAAGTACTGTCTTAACCTCAAACGTCAAAACGTCAAACCAGAAAAAATGACAATCGAAAATGTTGCCATTATAATGACGTTCAAATCAAATCAAATCAAAATCATTTATTCATCTAAGACACCAAGTGACACTTATTAACGTCAAATTGAAGCTATAGTTAAAAATCATAGATCGACACAAACAGAGGCCACAGCATGTGCTGTATTGTCGAGGTAAGTTAGGCGAAAACACCAAAATCTACTGCCTGCCTGTGTCGATCCATAACTTCCAGTTTCCAAAATGCGTAGGGCTCATGAGAAGAATACTGGCAAAGAAACTCATGGCTACTCTTTTTCAAAATCTGATTTTTAGGTACAATAGTGTTAGTATTACATGTAAGGTAAACGGTATGCAAGCTGTTGCCACCTGAAATTCCTTTTATTAAAAAGCTCCAAAATCTAACGCACAAACAAAAAAAAACACTCAGTGATAAGATAACGTTGAAGGTTTGAGTCTATTAAACATAGAACAAAATAGAAACAAGGTGCACGTCCACTTACATTCAGTTGCAAAATCTACTGTTGAAAATAATTCGTGACTGGATTAAGAGGCTAGGGTTGCAGTTGAACGAACCAGAATAATAGTATTGTCTAAAGAATCGCTGACAAGGCCGACCAGTCACCCCAAGCAGCACCCGTTCACGAGTATGACGCATGGACCAGCCATCATCTCCTTCGCCATATCAGAGGGAAGGAAACGACCCGCCCCACGACGACACCGCAAGCAATGACATTTTAGTGAGCATGACAAACCATAGTCGAGATACTGATAAAAATCACTACTAATTAAATTACCATAATAAGCGCCACGCATTACTTTCAACTAACAATGGTTTGTTAATATTTAGCTTTATTAAAAGACAAAGAAGTTTGTGTGTATCTATTTAAATTCTAATGACACCTTAAGCCCATGACTGTTTGTCGTTTAGATAATCGTTGATCGTATAGTAGGCTTTCCTAATAAGGTGATTTTTTACAGTTAGCTTGAATTTATTTACAGGAAGGTCGATTACATGTATAGGAATTTTATTATAAAAACGTACACCAAGACCTTCGAACGAGTTGTGTACCTTATGTAATCGATGATAGGTACCAATGAGTTTAGATTTGTTTCTAGTATTAATATTGTGTACATCGCTGTTTTTCTTATAGTCATTAATGTTGTGTCTAACAAACATAATATTAGCAAATATATACTGTGATGCAACAGTTAAAATACCTATATCTTTAAACAACTCTCGAAGAGAGACTCTAGCACCTAAATTGTACATTGAGCGGATGGCTCGTTTTTGTAGAATAAAAATCGTTTCAATATCAGCCGCCATGCCCCAAAGTAGTATACCATAGGACATGACGCTATGAAAGTAGCTAAAATAAACTAACCTAGCTGTGTCCGTATCAGTGAGCTGACGTACCTTCCATACAGCATAAGCTGCTGAACTAAGTCTACCCGCAAGGCTATCTATCTGGGCTCCCCATTGAAGTTTACTATCTAATGTCATTCCTAAGAATACTGTTGAGTCTACAATACTTATGATTTCATTATTTATAGTTAGATTAGTGCCTAGTTGTTTTACATTTGGCATAGTAAATCTCACACACTTTGTTTTATTTGAATTCAGTAGGAGATTATTCGTTGTAAACCAATTCAATACATCATTTAGTGCCCTATTTACATCGTCAAAAACTGTTTTCTTACGATCGACTTTAAAAATAAGTGACGTATCATCAGCAAATAGAACTATATCACAGAGATCTTTTAAATAATATGGTAAGTCATTTATATATATGAGAAAAAGTAGAGGACCCAGTATAGAGCCCTGCGGAGCGCCCATGGTAACAGGTAATCCAGATGACCTCGCACCATTGACATCTACATGTTGAATTCTATCTTTCAAGTAGGAAACGATTAGTTCCAAAGCAATACCATTAACACCATAATGCCTAAGTTTAAGAAAAAGCGTGTTATGTTCTACACAGTCAAAAGCTTTTGAAAGATCGCAAAATACACCTATCGCATCTTGCGAATTCTCCCACGCATTAAATATATGTCTCAAAAGAGTTGCACCCGCATCAATTGTTGAACGACCCTTTGTAAAGCCATATTGTTCTTTGTGAAATAAATTATTTAGATTAAAATGGCTTTCTAGGCTTTTTGTATATTCCTGTTGTCGCCCAATCACAGAACGTCATTTTGGGCCGTTGCATTATTGTTTTTGTCTTAAATATACTGGTAAATTCGATTTCTATCATGTTGAATAGGTAGCCGTAAAGCTTATCCGGATCCCTTTGAGTCCAATCTAAATTGGAAACCTTATCCTTAATGTTATTACTAAAATTTAATAATCGGTTACTAGTAATGGGCCTGCATATGGTTTTGTTTACTTTATTTTCTCTCATACAAGGCAATGTAACAAATTGCCCACAGTGATCAGATGTTAAATCACTTAAAATTGACCTATTTAAATATTCCCCATTGCAAAAGATGTTATCTAAGCAAGTTGCCGAGTGAGAAGTAATTCTTGTGGGCTCAGAAAATAAGTGATTCAAGTCAAATGATTCAAATAGGCTTACTAATCGTATACTGATAGGACACTTTTCTAATAAATTAATATTAAAATCTCCACAAACTAGCAAAATCTTACTACTGACACATAAACGTTTCAATACTTCTTCCATAACTATCTCAAAAATGCTAAAGTCACTCTGTGGTGGCCGATACACACTAACTACAATATGGTGTTCCAGTTTACACAAGAAAGCTCTACAGTGCGCTCAGTAGACAAATTTACAATATCTTCTAGCAGAATAAAGTTCTTTATCAATAATTAACTGGTGAGCCTGAAGCCAGTGCTCTGTGATGTAGAGCACATCGACATTATGTTTATCAAAAAATAATTCTACTTCTAAGTCTTTCCTAGATAATCCTTGAATATTTTGATATACTATGTTTATGGTCATTAATTTTTTCACTTTATTGATACAATTTTTATTTATTTTTAGATTTCTACTAACAATGCTATTATTGAGTAAATGATTTGATATGCAAGAGATAGGCTCTTTTGTCTTAGTTCAAACTCTAACAGGGGTTGTTGATGAAATGAAATGAAAACAAGTGCGAGTCGGACTCGAGCATGAAGGGTTCCGTAGCAGCAAGTAACATAATATAAAAGTTCTTATAGTTCGTTGTAACTTTGATCGATAAATTGCGGTTTACGATTTATGACGTATTAAAAAAAAACTACTTACTAGATATTGTTCAAAACAAATTTTGGGTGGAAGTTTGCATTGTAATGTACATCATATTTTTTTTTAGTTTTATCATTCTCTTATTTTAGAAGTTACAAGGGGGGGACACATTTTACCACCTTGGAAGTGTCTCTCGCGCAAACAATTCAGTTTAGAAATAAATGATATTAGAAACCTCAATATCATTTTTGAAGACCTATTCATAGACCACACGTATGGGTTTGATGGAAAAAAAAATTTTGAGTTTCAGTTCTAAGTATGGGGGGGACCCCCAAAATTTATTGTTCTTTTTTATTTTTGTGTGAAAATCTTAATGCGGTTCACAGAATACATCTACTTACCAAGTTTCAACAGTATAGTTCTTACAGTTTCGAAAAAAAGTGGCATACGAACGGACAGGCAGACAGACGGACAGACAGACGGACAGACAGACAGACATGACGAATCTATAAGGGTTCCGCTTTTGGCACGAAACCCTAAAAATGAAAATTACATTAATGTTGCAACACTGAAACTTTGACAAATTTTCTTCAATTTTCACACAACTCACAACTATACACTGCACCCGACGACCTAACATTAATCTAGAATGATGCAGCAAGTAAAAGAAGCACCTGTTTTTACCATCTACATCCATCAAAATGACTTATAGGTTAACAACAAAATAATCAAACCGACATATTCTAAGAGAGTCAGTATGGTATACAAGTCTTATCTCTTTAATTAATGTTTATCCCTGTAGAACCCTCAATTACGAGAACTTAAACAAAATTACGCATCCATTAAGCGGGTCACTATCCCCTCTTTATTAAAAACACGTTACTGGAATGGAAGCCCTAACAAGTTGCTGGAACCTAAAATTCGTTATTTCGGCAAAAACTTGTCAAGGCCAACCGCCACAGTATTGCATAATTTTTTTATAAGTAAAGCTGGCAGTTCACTGTGCGACTGAGGAATGTTATTATTTATTCTCTTGCGGCTTTTACTTCGATTTCGATTCAAAGTTCGTGAGAAAGGTATTTAGGGTATAAGAATATAGGGTTAGTGACATAACTGAGAGTTACGCGTTCTTACGCTGAGTTAGGCTCTAGATTTAACACCAGCGCTTCTTGATGTTCTTAATTCTCAATCTTTATATTACACTGAAAGTTCGGAAAGTGTTTGGAATTTCTTTTTGTTTAAAATAGTATAATTTCTATTTGACTCCTTTGTGATTAGGGAAATAATCTGATGTTGAGTTGATTAAACTATTTTTACAATCTATTCTTGTAAATCACTGTTTATTAAAGTTGTACTGATGAAATATTGCGTATCCATCGTATTGGCTATCGGAACTACTCATTTTAGGTACAAATATTTAACAGATTCTGAAGCAATTTATACTAGTGAAAATACAAATTGTAAGCATAGAGAGAACTTAGCTACAATTAGTACATATAATTACGGAAAAGACATTTTTGGCAGTGATAGGTTATCTTTAGGCATTTGCAGTGGTTTAGCCACTAAAGCTTATCAGACAGACAGAGTTACTTTAAGTTTTTATAACTAAAAAGACAAGTCCCGCATTAGAAATATATGTATGTACATCTTTTGTCGCGGGGGACTTTACCAGCATAAATTAAAGGGACACACAGAACACCCAGACTCAGAACAAGAATTTGCGAATCACACAATGTGTTGTCCTATGTGGGAGTTGGCGCAGTAGAAAGCGGCATATGTTAGTGACTGACTAATGCCGTTTATGGACACCTGCAAGTCACAAGTGATGCCCCTTGAGAATTAGGAGAGGGCTTTGTGTAGGTAATTGAAACGTTCTCTATTATTATTCACATGTATGATCACGACGCTGAAGGTGAAGGTCACTTTGTTCTTCGATAAAGCTCCCCGAATTAGGCAAGCATCTCTGAAATCTCCACGTGTGTAAAATCTTAAGTTTATTTAAAAAAAAAACTTTATGGGTACTTTTGTCATCTATTATTTCCGAAACCTTTGTACAGTGTTCGAGAGGGTACCTAGCCCACACAATCCTCCCTGTTCCATATATCCCTACTGCTACTGATATATTTTCATTGGTAGGGATACAAAAAGATAACTGAATTGATAAGAAACCCTTGAAAACTTTTTCTCCCTACTGGTAGTAAGTGGAAAAATACCAACTATCCCCACCAATGTGAACAGTAGGTATACATGGAGTAGAAAAAAATCCAAGTATCCCTATCAATGAAGGTATGTCAGTGGGAATATTATAAAACGGAGGTAAAATCTATACTATACTATTATAAATTCGAAACAATATATTCCAGGTACTTAGTTAAATCTCATATAGCTTATATATACATTGGAGAGTCGAGTTTCAGCTCATATAAGCCGGCCCTACTGGAGAAATATTACTTATTATTTCAAAGAAAACCTATCTGAATCAATTATTTCATTGCATTTCGTCGAGTGATTGAAGTCAGCCAGTCAGCCGATATAGTTGGATGGAGCGTGTAAATCGAACTATAGAGTACAAAAAAAAGTTTAAACGATATTACCCGACTACGTAAAAACTTTTTTTTAAATTGATATAGCGTCACACGGACCATTATTACGAATCTATTGGTACCTCATTTGCTACAGAGGAATATACAAACATTTACAGACTACCAAAACTGTTACCTTTCCTTTGGGCTTCATTGTAGTCGGGTTAAAACAATGTTAGGGTCATTGCACACTCTGCAAGCACGGCAACGGCACCGCTTCAACCCAGCGATTAACTTGTCATTTGGATTTGACCCTTAAATCGTATAATATGTTTCAAAACGTCAATATAAAAAGCCAACGGCGGGGTGCATGCGCGCTTGCAACTCGCGGTTGGCGTGGGTACGGCGAACATGTACCTCGCGGGCAACTGGTGGTAAGCGCGCTAGCTGCTAGTGGTAACCAAAATTCGAAACAGAGCCGTGCTGCAGCTGTGCCGTTACCGTGCCGTTAGTGTGTCATGACTACTCATGACCATCATGCGTCAGTTATAATTTTCATCTATAAAATATATTACAACATACTTTCTTTCTACTATTCATTATAAGAAGAGTGACAATTTTTTTTCATAATTGGATATTATTATAACACCCAATTTTCATTTTTTGCACGCGAATCATTGATATATCAATGACGCGAATACATATAACCATCTGTCTAATTATGCACAGCCCTCTTTAAAAAATGATTGTTAAAAGCGTCAACAGTCATTTTTTTGACAGGTTTTTATTTCATAAACTCGTAGACGAAAGACAAACACAGGACGCCCGAGTTTTTGTACAATGAAACCGAGGGACGAGAGAATAGCTGTATCAATATACTCGTACCGACCTATTAAACCATTCAGGCTATTTTGTAGGTTTATTTTAAAAACCAAATTAACATGACAAACACGATCTACGCCATAGTTTATTTTAACTGACATGAAAGAAATGGGGAAAATCTTTTATTTTTATTTTGAATGTAATTGCTTAATTCAGTTTATTTTTTTATTAAATAAAATATACTATTACCCGTTAGACTAGATATATTAATCCTAATAACTACTCATCAATAAGCGGTAGTTGCTTTATGCTTTCCAGCTTTAAATTAAACAATATTTATCAGCGAGGCGAAACAAAAGTATTGCCAGTATTATTACTGTAC
Source organism: Diaphora mendica (assembly GCA_949125395.1). Classification (NCBI taxonomy): domain Eukaryota; kingdom Metazoa; phylum Arthropoda; class Insecta; order Lepidoptera; family Erebidae; genus Diaphora; species Diaphora mendica. Next base: position 5,169,215 of record OX421312.1, on the reverse strand, counting down.
AGTATATTACGTACTATTATTATTTATTCTGTGTTATCACACAATAAATAATAATAAATAAATAAAAATAATAAATATTTTCGGACATCTAACACACAAGGCCATCTGGTCCCAAGCTAAGCAGAGCTTGTGTTATGGGTACTAGACAACTAATAAAATAATAGTACGTAATAATCAAGATCGCGAAGTGATTAGTTTTCGGGCGAATAGACGGTTTCGCAAATCCACCCCAACCTCTTATGTAACTGTATATGTAGCCGGAAGATTGTGTAGTGTACCAGGTTCTTCGTGGACAGCGTAACAGGGGCCCCCTAACTGCTTCGGATGTCGACGCCGCCTACACTACAGTTGTGAGTTATTTTATGTCATATTGAACAGGGTGTCAACGCCCTAGTTTGAATTCTTTTACCAGCAGGATAGTTCTTCGATTTTTTAGCTTTTATCTGATGGGCCCGTACAGGCTGGTACAAGGTTTACTTACTTCACGTAACTAAGCCCTGGTGAAAGGAATTAAACAGTATGTCTTCGTTGTCCCGCCCATACGTCTGAATTTGTTAGTTCATCTTTTGTTGTTCGCTATGTTCTTCTTTGGAATGAGCTCCCTCTTGAAATCAGGGTGGCCACCACTACTTTTTCCTTTAAGACGAAAGTAAAGCAATATCTTAATAAGCAACTGGCAGAAACATCATCCTCATAACTGTCATCCACTATTTTTATTATGCGTATGTGTATGTATTGTATGTACTTGTATAATTTTATATGTATTTAGTTGTATGTATAATATGTATTAGTTTTTGTGGGTTCGTTAGTTTTTTATATGTTACGTATATTTGATATGGTATTTGATCTGTCTATTTTAATACAATTATTTATCAAAAAGCACCTACTTTCCGTTTTCTCTGCATCGCCCAATGGTTGACTGGTAGAGAATGCCTGAGGCATTAAGTCCGCCAATGCACCACAAGTGCATAATGTATTAATTTTTTTTTTTTTTTTTCTAAGTACGGAAAATAGATGTATAAATAAAAAATACCGTACCTTTTACATTATCCACTTGAATTACTACTTGAAATATTGCTTAAAATATATTATGCACTAGCAGACCCGGTCGTGCGTTACAGCGGCTTCATTGTGTTACGTTCAATTTATTAGAATAATAAATAAAAAATATATAAAAAGTTTTCTTACGAACTTTATTTTCAAGTTTTTAGTTTTTAATTTTTCATAGTGAACTACTGATACTACTAATACTATATATACTATACTATATACTATACTAATAAAAACGAAAAACTTGTGTGAAAAAATGTCCTACTAGTCTTACTTCCTATGGCGCTACAACCCAGTGTGGGTCTTGGCGCTCCAGTAAAATGTGTATTATTCTCTCTCAATGCACCCCGAGCCCCGCCATCTTACTTCTTGGACAGCTGTTATGTCCAATCCATATCTTTCCAGTTCTCCGGCTATCTCTTCCAGATGGAAGAGATAGCCGGAGAACTATGCTCCAAGCTGGTAATCTTCCCAGCATAGTGAGTACCAAATCGTATAACATATCGGTTTCCCGTTTACGTCGCCTAGGTCGTCGTGTAGAGATCAGTCCGTTTCTTTCTTTGTGTGACTTCTCAACTTGGGTCTTTTTATCGTGCTGGGTAGTTCTCCCTGCGATGAACCCTCCTCCAGCCCACGGGCGGAGTTCTACTAGTCAAACGCTTTTATTTGATACCCATATAGTGGTATTCGTGACTAAATGTGTAAATCACCATCTTGTAGCGGCGGCCATCTTGGATTTTAATATTTTTTTCATAGTGAACTATGTTTTACTAATCAAGCCCTTTCATTTGATACCCATATTGAGGTAGTCGTGTCAAAATTTGTAAACTGCCATTTTGTAGGGGCGGCCATCTTAGATTTACAATTAAACATAATTCATTTAATTGAATTGTCACCAGATCTACACAAAATTTGTACAAAATTTCAGATCAATCTGTCAACAGGAAGGGGGTCAAATTTCAATTACAAGATTTGACCCAAACAAATAAATAAACAACCAGGGCAAGCTAGAAAATAAAAATAAAAAATAATAATAATAATAAAACCGTTTAAAAATACGCCTAAGAGCTGGGGTTGGAAGCTCTTCCTCATCCGCCGTACTCACCAGACCTTGCACCTACCGACTATTACTTTTTCCAAAATTTATACAACTTTTTAGTGGGTAAAAAATTCAATTCCTGAGAGGCAGTACAAAATGCCTTTGAAGAATTTGTTGCCTCCCGTCCAGCTGATTTTTACAAGAAGGGCATCAATAAACTGCCAATGCGTTGGCAAAGATGAGCCGATTGCATGGGTGATTACTTCGAATAACAGAAATAAAAAAGTTTGAAAAAATAAGTACTTTCACTTATTGCATACAAAACGGTAATTTCATAGGTAAAGACCTATTATATCTATACTATCTATACTAATATTATAAACGCGAAAGTTTGTAAATATGGATGGATGGATGTTTGTTACTCTTTCACGCAAAAAGTACTGAACGGATTTGGATGAAACATTACAATAATAAAGCTTATACATCAGAATAACATATAGGCTACTATTTGCCGCGATAACCGACATATACGCTTGCGAGGGCCGCGGGAAACCTCTAGTACTACATAAAGAGTGAGTTTATTGGAGCCCAACATCCTCTCCATCTTGATTCCCATAGAAAATTTCCAATCGGCCTAATATTAAGACTCCTTTAGAAAACGAAATTCCACAGTCGTGAGACTCGTAAGACAAATCGTTCATAAGTAAAATCCTCTGCGTTTAGAAGTACTAGATTGACATCTAGTGGATAATGTATGAAACTATTAAAGTGAAAGTGGACGTACGTAAAGATAGCTGGTTCTCCCCGATTGAAAATAAATTGAAAACAACGCCATCTAGTACTTATTGGGCTAACTATAAAGCCTGCTGAATTCTATCTGTTTCAAAACATATTACAAAGATGGCACTATGTGATGAAATTTTTTTGCTAAATAATTTGAACAATTTTTGGCCTGCTTGTTTTCTCACTTGATAAAATTTGCTTGTTTTTGTCTTCAAGCCATTTTCGTTTATACTTCGCGTGGTTATCGCTCTTTGTTATATGCTACATACATTTGAAACTATGAAAATACAAGAAAAACACTTAGGTACATTGCAAGTCAAAATACTTGTATTCATTTTATTATTAGTCCAAAACCCATACTGGTTTTGAACATAGATTTGAGTATTTTGTTACATACATACTAAATACTTATTTCCTATATATCTCGGTACATCTAATTAAACAACAGGCCGAAGAATAAGAAATCAAATTCTTTACCTATTTGTTTGTTCTCGGTAATCTCATAAACTTCTGTACTGGTTTTAGTGCTATTTCCAACAATTACATTTACTTCACGTGGAAGATAATTTGATCAAATTTCAAAGACTCAAAAGAATACAATTACTTGGAATATAATAAGTTACTATTTAAATCCTAAAGGTCTATCGAATTAGCATGGTACGTATATTATCGTAAAAGGGCAGCAGCGGGACACATGTTGTGTTATACTGCGCCTTAAATCGGCACACTTGCTTACCACTGTGTTTGCGTTACTAATTGCACTGACGAAATTGCTAATTGGAAATAATGGGAAAACATTTTTGGACAGTAAAAGTTTGTAAATTTTCCTTTTTTTCTCCCTCATTTTCAGCTCATTTTTTTATGAGCCACCAGATTAGAAAGTTGCGGTTGCTGCCCTCTTGATGTTCTTTAGTCACGTCCAAAACCTATGTTTATCTCTCTTCCTCCATAATCATTATTATAATCTATCGGTTAGCGGTAGCTATGGTGGTAACTTATGTCAGCTCATCTTCTTCTCAGAATTGTGACAAAAAGTACGTAATACTACAGAATTCTTTTCACAATCAATCTGATAATTTGAAAACTTCTAAAACCTTGAAGAGTTTTTTGATATGTTTAAATCAAAGATAGACTTTTAATGGTATAAGAGACAAAGGAATAGACGAGTCACCTGGTGGTAAGTGACCACCTTCGCCTATGGACACTTGCAGTTTAAAAGACACAGGTTATCTTTGAGTGCTTCAGAATTAAAGAGGGAGATTGGAAGTTGCGGTAACTTCAATCGGTGAAAAGTAAGATATGAATGGCTTGATACTGGTTTACAGTGAGGCCGTAGCATCACTGCGAGCGGGAATTCTCGTAGGTGGCAATAAAGTAGGTTAAAAATAAACTGAGGTAGCGTTTGTAGGTTTGTAGAGGGTAATCTCTGGATCTATTGGACCGATCTTGAATATCTTTTCACCGATAGAAAGATACTAACCCGAAAAATGATTACCACGATGTCCGACATACACGTGGATGGAGCCGCGAATAAAAGCGAGTATTTTTGTAAAGATTGGAGAAAATTATGACGAAAACATGAAGCATGGGACTAATTCAGGACTTGTTAGATGCAGAATTTCCTTTCTGTTTTTATATTTGGGCCTGCCAAAGTGACTCTACTCGGCTGATAGAAGCATAAGCAGAATGCAAGAGTGGTGTTCACCATACTAATTGAGAATGCAGACAATGCAACAATGCAGCATGGTGACCCACACCATGGCGGCCTAGTGATGCTTCTGCAGCATTGGGCCTCCGGTTTCGCACTCATCAAAGAAACACGACAGCACGATCGCTGTCATTTAACGTTGATCTTCCGTGCGAGGGTAGTACCGTCCCGGTCGAGCCGGCCCATTCGTGCTGAAATCAGCGTGGCTCTACTACCTTGAGATCACTCTACTCTGCTGATAGAAAGCATAAGCAGAATGCAAGAGAATTATATTTTAAAATGGAACTATTTTCATTTTGAAATATTTTCTTCGACTCTTGAAAAAATCTGTAGTGGATTTATAATATAACTTTTGCTAGCTCGGTCGTTACAGCGCGGTGTGACACGCGCCCCCAAGAGAACAGCTGGCGGGGTGCGACAGTAGGTACTCATTCGAGTCCCGGACATGAAACAGTGAAAGCTTGTGCGCCCGCGCCGTCTCGCAAGGTAAATACACTTTTACTTATGTAACGCATCGCGATTGTATTCATGCGTGCAGTGCCTGTATTTTAGTTTCGTCGTAATATAAGTATTATATTACTGTAAATTATGGGATTTACATGTTGTATTTGTGTAGGCAATTCCCAACAACAGCAGTATAGAATTCTGTTCTGATTTACTCTTGAACTCACATTGTTTTAAAGTGTTATTGTGACTCAAAAATATCGATTAACTTTCGGTCACAATACGATATACCTAATCATATTGACATTGGACGTTTACTAGTTTGCTACGAAAATGCCTACCATGGAACCTACTAGCGAGATTGTGAGTATATGGAACTGAATTTTGAACCAGTTTTTAGTAGTAGCTTGGCGTTCTGGTTCCTAGTTTCTAGCATCATCAACAGCCTTTAACAGTCCACTGCTGGACATAGACCTCTCCTTAGGATGTACACCAGGATCGACAATAGTGATAAACGAACACAAACAGTTATGACATTCGGAAAGTCTCAGGATCAATTAAACATTAAATTGTTAATCACTAGTTAATTGTTGTTGTTTGTTGTAAAAAAATGTGAAATAAGGAATTAACATTATTTTCTTTATCTTCTACCTTTCTTAAATATGAGCTTGCCAAAATGACTACTCTGCCTGATAGAAAGCATGAGCAGAATCTAAGAGTGGTGGTCACCATATTCATTGCCAATGCAATGAGAAAGCATGGTGACCGACACCATTAAGATGCTTCTGCATGATTGGGCCTTAGTTCTCGCACTCACCAACGAAACACGACTGCATGAATGCTATCATTTTAGATTGGATAATGAACCCACTTTACTTGGGTTCGGCGCGGTGTAACATTGTAAAGAGTTTCGACTGGTTTCTGTTATGGCCGGCTTGCCTGATACAAACTTTCTTTGAGATTGTAATCGTTTTGAAACGGGACAAAACAGAGAATACTCTGCTCTGTGGGACAAAAGAAACAAGTACACATCGAGTACAGTTTGCGAGTGTATGTGTTTGTATGCTTGTTATTTTATTACCCCCAAACGGCTGGACCAATTTACATGAAATTGATAGGTAACTGACAACAACTATTAACAAACAGTTTACCTTTCATCACGATATCGAGTTCGAATGTTATGTGCATATCTGATTAAGGGGGTAATACCCCGGGGCGCAACTGTTATTAAAATGTAACTGATTAAAATTGACGATTTTAATAAACTTTAAATAAGGAAAACTGAAAAAGTCATACCTCGGTATTTTCTTTAAGTAGGTATTATTTGAGTGTTGTTTTGCATGTTGTTCATGTTGTTATGCAAATATCACCTTTTATCAAACAATAACAATTTTAAACATCAATAAGCATATGTTTAGAAATTGTTAGTATTTGCTATAAATCAATAGCCAGTACCTATACAGTATAGGTACTTTGATTTGATTACATTCCAACCAATCGCCGTCCACTGCTGAACGTAGGTCTCCCCCAAAGAGCGCCAACTACCCCGGTTTTTTTTAGACGGGGAATGCTTTTTGCACCATACACCTCCTGGGGGGGACACACGAAGAGCGTGTGTGGGACTCCCGACGAATCGATCTATCCACTAAACCACGCGGCGGCCTACCTCGGCAGTCGGGAGGAGCTCCAGGAACGCATCAGCGCCTTCTAGAGTCCACTCTGCCGTACCTCAGGACTGAGGTACATCCCGTGCACGGGGTAACCAGAGTCATCCCCGGGGCGGGTCGGTCTTCCGACTCTTACTCGGTGAGAGGCGAAAACAGGAACTATCCAGTCATGCAGTCCGCATCCATCCGCTGCTAACCACTTTCTTTAAATCTTTCTTTAATTTGATTATTGGTACGTAATTGATTTAGAAAGTTAAAACTACTTTCTTACCATAGTAAAATTACTGGTACAGAAGATTTGAGGGATGAAGAGTTTATAATTTAAATCTTCAAATGCATTTTCGATAGACAAACAAGAAGGGGTCATAATAATACAATTATTATAACCCCTTCGCTTTTTTAGGGTTAACGCTTCTTTAGTTGTTTAGTGATAACGGGTTAAGTAAAACGCATGTTTATCAAAGGTATGAACCACAGAACAGGTATGAACCAATAATCTATATACTAAATTAAAGGACTACTAAGTAAAAAATAAAATTATTACTTTTAAAACAATGTTATATACCTACATTAATAAACATAATAAACGATTTTATAAATTATCTTTATTACATAACATAAAATAAATTTCCATTCGTATAAGTGGGCTTAGAGGGTTTACTGTCAGGTAGGTTATGTTTTAAGAAAGGTTTACATTATATAAAGGAGTATGTATAATACACCCATGTTCTATTAATAAAACATTTAAAAATACAATGTTTCGTAAAAACACAAATTTTAAAGCGCTTTTTTTGCTAGTACTAACTAAATTTTACTAGATATAAAAATGAAGTAGTACCTACGGAATTGTGAATCTTAAATATATCTAATGATATCTGCGTAACAAAAAAAAATGAAACATAATAATTTGGACCAATTAGGATTACTATTATACTCCTTATCCAATTAAATACGTTAGATATGCTGTGCATTCAATGTATACCAAAATTACCTTTTACAGCCCATCGTTAAAATTAATATCTCATAAAATAAATGATTTAAAATGCATGGACAGAGAAGCCAATGTCAATTATAATCGTGCGAAGCCGGGGCGTATCGCTAGTTCATTCATATCCAGTCTCATTTCAAAATTTAAGAAATAATGTTTATTGAAACTGTAATTACGCCATCTAGGATGACATATCATTCAACCCTAACTTACCTTCAGCGAACGGTAGGGGGTGTAGTAGCTCTCGCGTCGAGCTTGACGGAACATTGTTTCCACATTATTTATTTGAAAAACCTGTTGTAAAACTATTTACAAATTATAATACCTACAGTTTTAATCGTTAAGTCGACCGATTACCGATCCTTTATATCAGCTTGTTCCGAATATCTCTGGATAACCTTCGCCAAATCTCTAAGTGAAAATTTTGTAAATGGCCACACTAAGGGGCCCAGCATCCCGACTAAAATCAATACCTATTCCTCTCCGTGTTCCTGTGCGGCAGGCTGCGGAGCTGTGTCCACCGAAGTCGGAATTTCTGATTATAAGAGTGCTTTCGTTCCTTATAATGATTGATTACGAGTATACTGATGGTAATGTGCAGGTAAGTTTTCAGACAATTAATGCAATTGTTGATCAAAACATGTACTTTCTTAACTTAATTGATTTGTCTTTGTTCTTTATTAATTAATTATTCTTAATTTCTTTATTATATAATAACTAATAAGTGTCCTAGTCTCTATTAGTGAAAAATATATTCTCAGATATAACAGCGTCAACTGTTGAAAAATATTTAGCAACAGGTTTCTTTCATAACGTGAATGGGTTGTGAGAAGTAAATTTATATTTTCATAACGAAAAAATGCTTTCTTTCAAGGTGTTAGAATAAATTTGTTTGTTAATGGTCAACCATTAGAATATTAATTTGTTGATTATCGAGGCCTGCTCCAATAGTTTTAGACAAAAATAAGTGTAAAATTGAAAAATTATAGAGCAGCTATATTCAGAATCAAAATGTGCCAAATTAGTGTTAAATTTATATTATTTGTAAAATTCAACTCGAAATGATTGATTTTGCGTAGATGTGCAGTTCGCACAGGCGCAGTAACAGGGATGCAGATGCAGTTTGCGGGGGAGGGGGGGGGGGGGCGTTTATTCGCGACTGAGAAGTGACTGGAACTGACAGAACTGCAATAATCAATATATATATAAAAATCAATGCCATTTTTCGTTGTAATTTTATTACTCAAGAACGGGCTCACCTATCCAAACCAAATGTTAAGGCTTTGTTCGAACTATTTAAATGTAGATGGTTTACGTGAAGTTTGCTAAAAATCGGTCGAGCGGTTCTTCATTTATCACATTTCCCCACGAAGTGGGCACGGGTCAGCTAGTCACACTAATATATAAAGGCGAAAGTTTGTGTGTATGTTTGTTACTTCTTCACGCAAAAACTACTGAACGGATTTGGATGAAACTTTGCAGTAATATAGCTTATATATCAGAATAACACATAGGCTACTATTTGCCGCGATAACCGACATACACGCGGGCGGACCCGCGGGCAACAGCTAGTATATAATAAAACAATGTCTGCACACACAAAAGATGGTTGTTGTAGCTATAATGTTTTTGTTTTGGAGTTACACTTGTTACGCATCTTCAATTTTATTTACTTTAATGTAAATTTTCGTCAAGTTTATTAAAATAAAATAAAAACGCTAATGCCACTAAAACTATTTAGGTTTTAATAACATACTTTTTTTTTGTTTTGGACATACTATATTTTGTTGTATTGATTTATGAAATTAATTGGATACATTTAAATTATATTTATACAGAATAAAAGTAATCTAAATTAAACTAACAATATTAAGCGTCAAAAAACTCCTCCACATCTTCACCTACTAATAGCGTGCCCAAAAGACAGACAGCATTACCACGTTGAATGGCAATGCTGATTTTCTGTGCTAGAAAAAGACCGGCCTTCTGGTCGCGAAAAGCGTTAATCTGTTGCTTAGCTAATTGTTTAAACATAGCCCGAGCACTAAGACCCCATGAACCTAGTGTCTCGACCCCAAACGCTTCAAAAATATAATTACCTATTATATTTTGGTACTTACGCCGTTTGAGGCTTTCCGCAGAAGCAGCAGCAGCGCCGGCATAACCAGCTGTACTTGTAAGATAAGATGGCGCGAGGGTGTCGACGCAAATTGCATCCCACACCAAAGACTTACCCATCTGCCATGGCAGTAACGACATACCATCTGGTCTCTTGCCATCGTCGCGTACCAGACTATTTGGTTCACGTACAGCTGGAACGCCGGCGGTAACGAGAGCACGACGGATAATGTCATGTCATGTTAATATTGGCATGTCCAGATATTCGGCCAGCGCTTCTGCTACAAGAAAGGCCATGATATCCGAAACTGTCAACAGCTTCTCCGAAGTGACAAAAATGCGAAGAAACACAGGGCGCTCCTAAATGGAGGCAATTGGCAAAGCGAAAAGTAGTATCGTCCAACAAGGTATCAATTTTGGGCGATGGAAGTGTCTGAATCCATAAACATAAAAAAAAAAAGATTTTCAGAATAAGAATTGCCTGAAATGATATTAATAATTAATATTTGCTAATTTCAACTGGGATTACATATCATATAGATAACAATATTGATTTTTGCGGATGCACGCGTACTGCACATGCTTAGAAACAAGGATGCAGATGCAGTTCCTGCTGGAACAGATAATAACAGCAATAAACTGCAAAAACAGCAATAAACTCCCAATCTTGGCTTTCAATATTGCAACACAACAATATTGAAATAAAATAAATACAAATCACTTTTATGTTTTTTTTTAAAGTAGGTACGTTACGTTATTTTTTTTTGACGGCTCTCCCAATTTTCTTTTTATTCAGAAATATAGTGAACTTGTATTTCTTTCTAGACCATTTCTTACGACATATTCTTGCTGTTTCCATTCATTCTATTTAAATTAGTGTGTTTATTGAAGTCATTAATACCACGCAGTACATATAACGTAGATGTAACCAGTTATTATGTAGCCGTTTTTTGTCATGCTCCACTGGCGATTACGAATTCGAATTCCGAATAATACTAGCTGTAAGCATGGACAATTGAGGAATGGGGAATACAGTTTATTACAATTTATCGTCTTTTTTACTCATAACCTTTAAATTGTTATTTATCTAAATAAACATTTTTATTATTGGTGTAAGCTCCAGGGTACCGTTAGAAGGTCATGTTCTCAAGAGTCACTCTTCTCTTTATTGACGCACAGGGACCTACACTAAGGGCAATCAGAGAGGCGGCAAATAGTAGCCTTAGTGTTATTCTGATGTATAAGCTATATTACTGTAAGTTTCATCCAAATCTGTTCAGTAGTTTTTGCGTGAAAGACTAACAACCATCCATCCATACTTACAAACTTTCGCGTTTATAATATTAGTAGGATTACAGCTGTGTGTGTAGCTAAAATGCTCAACCTTCTCCTGAGAGGAGACCCGAGCCCAGCAGTGGGCGATTATGGGTTGTTGATGATGATGATGATGTGTAGCTATTTATGTACCTACTTGTATCAATATATAAGTAACAGCGAGTAACAGCAAAGTTTTAAAAGGAGCAAATTATTAAGGAAACAACACAGCGTCTCCGTAACTAAACAAAAGCGAATATTTTTTCATGCGTAACGGGCAGCCCAAAAATGTTCTATAAGAGAATGTATAGTATGTAACAAAATAACTAATCAATAACATGCTATTTTCACCACTTGCTGATAAAATTCTGGCTAATACTATTCCTATCTTATCTACCAAATACCTCATATGACGCTTCCACAAACCTAGATAGAGGCATTATGTATATTTCAGATTAGAATTTTATCAGAAATTTTTATCTGTTAAGTAGTGTTAATCAGAAACTTTACTAGCAACATATAAAACTGGCCCTAATTAAGTTACATTATACATTACCACACCTTCTATACATAATTTGAAAAAAAAAACGCATGGTCTAGAGGGGATCGTGGCTTACTGGTAACCGAGTAGATTAACACGTTGCAAAGTCCAGCAATCCTAACCGGGTCAGTCTGTGGTCAGAAAATAATTTATCATATCATTAGACCTTGTGTAATTCCTAATGTGTAATTATTATTTTGTTTGCACCCTTTTAATCCTGACTTGGGTAAATGATCACACTCTGCGATTTAGTCCTATACCACATTTCACTTAGCTGTGCGCAATCTACACCTAGAAACGGCCAGTACCTAAGGTTGCTTTTAGGATAAATTTTCCCTTTACAATTTATACTTAAGCCCAATTGGGGTCAAAATCATTTGAATTATATTTTTAATTATATGTAAATACAACTGCATTGAAAACATTCATTATTTCATTCTAAATAGTGTTGCTCAGCGAAGCGAATAATAACCACTGTTTATATCACATTCGATCAGCGACATATTATTCTTTTCTTATTCCTGTGTATCTACAGTGTGGTTCATTGTTTTTTTACAGATGTGGATTGCAATTATTATTTTTTTAATTTGGCTATGCCTAGGCCTATGCTTTGATGGGAGGAAGCCAAAAAATTTTCCACCAGGACCGGGTTGGTTGCCTATCTTCGGATGTGCGCACACCGTCAAACAGCTTCGTGATCAAAACGGCTACCTATACAAAGCTATTAATCTTCTCTCGGAAAAGTATAATGCAACAGAATCCTGTCTTGGCATACGTATTGGAAAAGATCGAATCGTGATGGTCAACTCTCTTGACGCTAATAAGGAGATGTTGCTGAACGAAGATATCGACGGCAGACCAGTAGGAATATTCTACCAAGCTCGCACTTGGGGCGAGAAACGTGGAGTTTTGGTAACTGATGGAGAGCTATGGAGAGAACAGAGGCGTTTCCTACTTCTACATCTTAAAGAATTCGGTTTCGGACGCCGAGGAATGCAGGAAATAGCACGCTGGGAAGCCGCTCATATGGTTAACGATGTCATGACGATGGCCAGTCGTGAAATAAGTCTGACGGTTATTCTACCAATGCACAATTTCTTTAATACGTATATATTGAACACTCTTTGGACTATGATGGCCGGAATCCGTTACAGGGCTAGTGATCCTAAAATGATCACTCTACAAGCACATTTATTTGATTTATTTGCTACTGTTGACATGGTGGGAACGGCATTTAGTCATTTCCCTATTCTTAGCATCTTATTCCCAGAATATTCTGGTTACAATACATTTCTCAGAACCCACAAGAAGATCTGGGATTTCCTCCGTGAAGAAATAGAAAGACACGAAATAAGATTCCACCCCGATAATGAAGATAGGGATTTCATGGACGCTTACATCAGGGTTTTAAAGGAGAAAGGAGAGATTGATTCTTATTCTGAGGGACAGCTTGTGGCTATGTGTATGGACATGTTTATGGCTGGAACAGAAACAACGGCAAAATCTTTGGGTTTCTGCTTTAGCTACTTGGTGAGAGACCGAAATATTCAGAGAAAAGCCCAAGAGGAAATTGATAGAGTGCTTGGAGCAAGAACACCTTGTCTGGAAGATCGCCCTAAGTAAGAATATTCTTTTTTATTTAAAGTGCTTTAAAATTTAGATATAAGCCTAAAAAATATAATAAGGTAGAAAGAGAGTACAAGTCAAAACATTTGTAAATTAAAATAGTACAGTCACTTATCTCGTTAGATAAGCGAATTGAATAACTATAGATTTCCTTTTGTGCTAAAAAATCTTTAAAAACCTTATTCACCTCGTAATTATATTGATAATAAATAAACATTTCCGGACATCTAACACACAACGCCATCTAGTCCCAGACTAAGCAGAGATTGTATAGATGGCGTTGTGTGTATAGATAACACCCAAATTTTGAAACAAATATTTGCAGATCATACAAACATTTGGTCCGACCCGGGAATTGAACTCGAGACCTCATGCAAGGCAGTCAATAATGAAAGGATCATAAGACCAATGGCTGTTGTTTGGTATTCTCTTACCAGAACAATTGGTTTCTGGTCTTAGCAACTGGTTTCTGGTTTTGATTCTTGACAGAGCTAGTTCATGTTATGTAGTAATTACAGGTGATATGCAGATCTATCCTTGTTTAATCAACTTAAAACAATATTAACAACATATTAGCAAAATATTGACTTAAATATATGAAACATTATTTAATATTTCAGCATGCCATATAATGACGCCATAGTACATGAATGTGTGCGCCATTTCATGGGGCGCACCTTCGGGGTGCCACATCGTGCTATTCGTGATACCTTTCTGGCAGGATACCGAATCCCAAAGGTAAGTTTACTAACGCATACCGAGTATCTCTTTGATTGTATATGTCGGTGTCAAGGTATAGTCAATTTGAATACAGTACAATATATCGAGAGGTGAAATTAGTGGGTAATTTACCTGTAATTTCGCCATAGTGTGGGTCATCATGCTGCATTGTTGCATTGTCTACATCGTAATGAGTATGGTGACCACCACTCTTGGATTCTACTTATGCTTTCCATCATCATTCATCATTTTGGGAGGGATACATAAAAAAAATTAATCCGGAAATTGGTATTCGATAACAAATTAGTAAAGATTATGCATGGCTGATGAATGCAAACTTCATATTCCAAATAAATTGACGACGACAACGACCTGCATTGATTTTCTTGTGCAAGGCATATAGGACGGTTAGCACTGAGGCTTTACTGGTGTTGGCAGGTGTTCTTCTACGAGACCGCGGTAAAATCATAAGATTGTTTCAACAGCAATCCAATGTCTATAAGGACCTCTTGGATGTATGGCAGCAACGATGGGACGAATCATCTAAGGGGCGCCTCTACCAGTTCTTTCCATCTGTTCGCGAACGGTTGTCAAGGACATGGCTCGAGGTAGATCACTGTGTCGCTCAATTTCTTACAGGCCACGGTAACTTTAAGAGCAAACTATACTCATTTAAATTAGTCGATTCACCATTGTGTCAATGCTCAACACCGAATTCTAGCTGTGAACAGTCGGCTCATAATATCCTCTGGGAATGTAGTCTTTGGTACAATGAACGTAACATGATGCTAAATAGCTTACAAATGACGTCTGGGGTGGTATATTATAGGGATCTTGTGTCAACTGCGGTGAATTTCCGTGCGTTTAAGCTATTCTGCCATACATACTATAGAAATCAAATATAGCTCACTTAGGACCCATAATATTTTATCCGTGGTGCTTCCCGGTTTGAAAAAGGCGTCTGCCTATTTTGACTTAATTTTGTCTCCCGCTTTGCTAAGGAGGGAAGTGGACTTATTATATTTCCAACTCCTCCAGTTTTTTTCTTATTAATTTCGTTGCGGGTTCCAAGACAGTTTAATTTTTCCTGGGACTTCCCGAGTGTCATAACTCGGTGTGTTCGTGGGTCACCGCTGTTGATCCTGGTGCACAGGAGTTACAGTGGTGGGCGTGTGGGCGGGATTAGTCCCAAATACAAATTCCAAATAAATGCAAAAAGCCTACATCACGTGGTATTCCCAGGCCGTCACCCGTCCAAGTACTTACCAAGTACAACATGGTATGGACGTTGGCAATCAGTTTGTTTTATTTAACGTTGACTATCCAGCACTAGGACGTCAACTCAATGTTAAAAGTGTCGTTACGGTTTTGTTCCGCCTAGCCCCCTTTCGCAACGCGCGATAAGGAACTTTGTTCCAAAACTTCGTTCCAAAAATAAACCAAACTAAAAAGTAGAAAATAATTTTAATGTAAAAAAGCGTGGGGCGACATTTTGGAAATATTTCAAATTATTGTATTGTCATCGGTCCTCGATAAGACTACTAAGTTTAAATGAAATCGCGTTTTTTTTTTAGATTGGGTTATTAGTCATATAAAAAAATATGATGAAGTTTAATAATTACATACTAAGCACAGCATTTTAAATGGCAATGAAATATCAATCAAATTTCATTTAAATTTTTAGAATTAACGAGTTTGCAGAAAAGGAACGTTTCTTTACACTCTTTGCATTTACTCATGAGTTGTTTTATTTCCAGAACACAATGGTGGTTAGCAACTTTTCCAACATATTGATGAATGAAAAATACTACCCGGATCCGTACGAGTTTAACCCAGAACGTTTCCTTAAAAACGGAAGAGTGTCTATACCCGATCACTACTTTCCTTTCGGCCTGGGTAGACGTCGCTGCATGGGTGAAGTTCTAGCTAAATGCAACATATTCTTGTTCACGTCGTCAATGCTCCAAAAGTTTTCGTTTGAACCAATTCCGGGAGAGCCACTACCCTCGGTGGATCACATCGATGGACTTACTCCTGCAACGGCTCCGTTCTCTGCTCTTATTGTCCCAAGGACTAAGGCCATATATCCTAATGCATAAATATTCGTGTTTTTGATCTGTCTCATTTTAGAAATATATTGATGTGATGTCTATTTTCTGTCTACAGCTCAACAAGTATATATTTTTTTAATCAGGAACGGTCTTAATAAGTGCCAAGTTTAGATTTATATTTAAAATCTCAGCCTTATATCATTTGTCAATTACATTAGAAACGATTATGTGGAATTCATTTATGCCTGTATAAAAATATGTTTTAAATGTAACCGATCATTAAAAGTAGTAGATTTTACTACTTGTCTTAAATATAAGTTAAACGTAGATTTGCTGTCATTTTTGCTTGTCTTTGGTGGACGTCAAGTTATCTGCAAGATGGAAGATCGAATTTTATATGTATACTAATGAGTTTTTATGTTATCATTTTCTAAAATACTTAACTGTTTTAACATTAATTAACTGTTTACGACAGTTTAATCACAATATTTTACATAATACATATCTGTCTTATGATATATCTCATATCTCCAATCTTTGTTAGTAATATAGATGCCCATGATTGAAGTTGGTTTTAACAATTATTATTTTTTAAGTAATTGGTTAAAATGTCAGGAAAATGTAATAAACATCAGAATATTTTTTTAACTGGTTATCATCCTAATGGTTTGATGTTGGTTAGAATATTTGAGGAGAATAAAATGTTAAGACTGAAAAATTGTCTAAGAGGATGCTGTTGGGTAATATATAGAGCTTCTGTTTTACATTTAAAAAAAATCTTGGTATTAATATACCTATCGCTATTGGACAACATTGTATTTATACCTACTAAAGTTTACTGTAGGTAGGACGACTGATTTATTTTTTATGAACCTTTTAAGTATTATGACGTCAACTATAACTAGGCGATATTTTCTATTTATCTATTAACGTTTAATATATAACTACTACAGGTGCCAAATGATTTAGAACTTGTTTCTTATACACATATATACTATACCTACTACTAGGGAATATGGTAAACCGAGTAGATATGTATTAAAGGTCTTTATGATTATAAGATGAGAATGTAAGACTATAAAGTATTATTATTAATTCATATTCTTATATTATATTAATTGATATTATCAGGCGGACCATTGCCATATGATTATATTTTTAGGTTTTATAATGCACTGTCAGACAGTTTCTTTTTTATTGGCATTTTATGGAGGGTAAAAGAAAAAGGAGTGAGTGAGGTAAAGAATTTAAGCTTAAAAAGCATTATACATTCAAAATGTGCATAAAATAGGTGCATATTTTATGGTCATAAACCAAAATTTTCCAACAGTATTTCAAATTTTTGCTTATACTACAGTTAAAATTGAAGTATTTGGCCTAATTTTAGTTAGACGTTAGAATATTCTATGAATAATGAAAAATTCAAAGAATGGCACTACATCAAGGATGTCATGATGAGGATGTGTCATGCACACAAATATCTCCGCTTGTTAGCATTTATATGCAATTTATCTTAGTGTTGTGCATCGAAAAGTCTAGGGTTAAGAACCGGGGATTGAATCTAAATTGCTGGTATGACCAATGTTAGGGGACTTGTCTGGGCCACTTTAGTTACAAATATCAAAATATATTTTTAGAACTTATCAAGTTTAAGTTACATGCGAGTAGTAGTACGATACGAAAGGTATATTTACGCCTATAACTTACTTACTTCCAAAGTAATCTGCTACGCATAACCATACTGCTTTTTCTATATTTCATAACTACTTTCTCTAATTATAAGATCACGTTCTATTTTAATCGATTATACTTATATCTAAATGTGTAGAAGTCGTAGAATTAGTTCTGATTTTCAATCAAGTGGATTGAAAGACAAAGTAAAGACATCACATTCACAGACACGTATGAGTCTACTTAATTGATCTCACAGCGAATCTGAAGCGCGATAATATATTTTTATGGAACTTTTGAAGTGGGTAAAATCAATACAACGATGAAAGATTCTATGGAAAATGGAACATAGAGAGGCTGAATCTACTTGAGAGGAATCATTATATCTAACCAAAATAGTAGTAGTAATGTTACACAGGTTATGTAGATGATATTATTAATCAAGTATATTATTCAATAGATGTTTGAGCAGCTGATTCTGTCTTTTATTAATCCTATCCGATGCTATTGGAAGATTTTTAAATCAGGTCTACTGGTCTAATTACTATCCTGATTTATAGCTATGAATTCAAGTTTCAGACCCTGTCTTTGCAAGGAGACATTTTCCTGTAAACTGATCGCTTGAAATGAAATATATCTTATAATACACGACGTTGCATAATCTTCAAAGATTCAAGGGTCTATGAAAATATTGACAATTGAAATTCGCTTAAAAAAACTATTTAGTTACTGATAGCAAATAAATAATTTTTGTAAAGTTGAAGACGCCTGGAGGACTAATTTATTTTATCTGGTATGGTATGAAAATGATATTTGGTGTGTGTGTTGCGTGTATGGACTTATAAGCGCCTATAACACGTCATAGATCATGACGTGTTGAGATAAGGCTGGCTGGTTGAAACATCGTAGATATTTTTGGAAGCACAGAATACTTCCGATAAAGCTGAAGTTCAGATAGCAAGCCGGGTTAGTTTTTGTAATTTTTTGACAAATTTGATGGTACAAAATTTGTGTACCATCAAATTTGACAAGTGCTTAAATGTTCATGATTTAAGTTTGTGGTTATACTGTAGCAATGTATATAGTACTGTCAAATTATTTAGCGATCTTCTTTAAAGACTAACGGTCAAGTTTTATTTTAAGTTGATACAAAAATTGATTACTTAGCTGGTGTTAGTTGCAACATGCAACGAATGATTTCTGAGTTGCCAAAGCTGATAGCAAGGTTCAAATGTCAATGCTGTGCGATTTTGATTAGAAATTCCAGCTAAAGAGAACACTTCCATATTCGGAGGTCACTTGACCGTTGTGTGGTAATTAATTGGCACTCCAAGGCAACGACGGCAGCTGATTTGTCCGTGTTGGAACATCGTCTGCCAAGATGACTGGCATATCCTCTAATGCTAAACTAGTGTATTCAGGACTTCACCGCATAAAAGGCGAACGTGGTAAGACCCGTGTCAGCACCAATTAAGACTGTAGTCTATAATGTCAAGAACAGTTATAGCATTAAATCCTTTGAAATAATAGTCAGTTGCCAGCGAACCAAAATATGTGGCCATTGGAGTATAGCTCGCCGACTGGTAAGTTTTCATTCTCACGACTCAGCTCTCAGACGAGTTCCGATCCTGAACGATCTAACCGCCCTTCTTTACGATTGTTGCACACATCGAGAATAAACATGTAAATTTTTATCCAGTTCTTATTTTATTGAAAGTCCAATACAGCCCTAGCCTGCTATGATCTTGGAAACTCAAGCCTGCACGTATTTTTCGCCGGTAGAAGATCGTCAAAACCAGCGTTATCATCCACTGTGAGGACATGCCAGCGGCCACGTGGATTAAAAATATAGACTAGTCATTCTTTAGGCGTTTTAATTTGAGTGAGTAGATATTAAAACACTGCTAAAATACTCCGATAAATCAAAAACTACAATTTATTCTAATTATCTGAATTTTATTGAAAGTGGTTCCGATAGGTATATTCAGACTTAGTGCATTATTTCAAAATTATTTCCTAACATGATCAATGTTTTTAATTTACAGACACATATTGATGAGGGTGCTGAATTCACTGAGCATGAGGAATTCAACTGCCAGTACTTCAATCTGGTGGTAGATGCTCGCGATGTGCTCAGTACTTCAGCTAGCCATGTGGTCTGAGACCGGCTTCAAGGATGACTCAGGTGTACATTATAATTTCCTCGACCGACTTCGGCCACAGCTACCTCTTCGATTCTTTGCGAAACGAAACTGTTACTGTCTTGAATATTAGATCTCATATTAATAATCGTGATTGACAAATTAAATTACATTCTGCATCAAATTAGTAGTTAGAAAATAATAAGAGTGTAATAAATTAAATAAAATACTTTACACCCAAGTACATACTTTTTTAACCGACTTCAAAAAAGGAGGAGATTCTCAATACGCCTGTACATAATTTATGTTTGTTACCTCAAAACTTTCGACTGGGTAAACCGATTGTTTTTTTGTAAGCTTGTGCTTCCCGTGTGGTCCCATTTCAATTTGGTCCAGTTCTTGAAGTCGGTATTTTCTTTTGTTAAAATTCTGTATTATTAAATACCAATCTTTTAGAAGTATTTGGTAGAAAACCTTATATAAAAGCAAAATATCAGAAATTCTGGCTAACTGATTGTATTGATTTGGACATTACTTACGATATTATACGGTGACGAAAACTAGGTGACATGAAATAGAAAAAAAAAATGAAATTTTCATGACTGATTTTAATAAAAGTACTATAACCCCGAAAAGCAATTAGATTATGTCTTGGACATACTGCAAAACAATGTAGACTATTTTATTGCAAATATTCTAAAGTAAACACAATTATCTCTTCTTTCTCTCTTACTATCTAGAAATTAACGAACCCTTATCCGACTTTAATATGTCTGCTGCTTTGCCTGATGTTGCATTATCAGCCAGTTGCTACTTCTGCGCATTTTTTAATGTTCACAGCAAGGGTGAAGGTGATCAGCGTGATGAGTAAGAAATACACTATGCGCACAACGATAGTACACCAAATTTCGAAGAAACTGGGATAGTCATGACACGGTACAAGCATCAAGGTAACGATTATTTTTATTTTTACTGGTCTCTATGCTATGCAGACGATGTGGAAATCGACTATCCTGTTTACTACGAAGTTTCAAAGTTCAATTATTTTCATTCATATGTTTAGTACATCCACTATGTTCCTATCTCCCTCTGGTCTTAAAGAATCGAATCCTAATATTTTGTTAGCCGTACTGAGGATCTGATAGGATCTTAAATATTCTGGAATACCTAAGGCAGTAATACAATAGTTTAAAAAAAACACAGATCTCGTGTCTCTCACGACCTTCGGGTACATTGGAAATGAATATAGACAAAACTTTATTTTGTAAATCATTTTATTTTACATTAAAAATTCAAATTATTTCAGTCTTCAACATTTCTTCGTCTTTCAACTTTAACTTATTGTTTTGTTTTCACTTAAATGATTTAGGGTAAAATATATCTTATTACACATGATCTTCAAACTTACCAGTCCCTTGACTTGTCTTTAAACTTACCAGTCTCGCATCTTCAGCCCATTACCTTCCACAGTTGATCGAAGGCCTCCCTTAAAAATCGCCAACTATCCTTGGTTCTGAATAGTGTCAGTCTCGCATACTTTAAATTTTACTTACTGCATTCAGAGGGATCTGTATTGCAAAATAAATTGCTATGTAAAACTCTTACAGCTCTACCATTGAATACTGTAGTCCATCATCTAACCTGTGATGATCTTATTACTCCATTTAATGACCGCAGGTTCTTCACTACTGTGAATGATAAGCATCTTTATAGCCTACTGGCTATAAAGATGCTGATCAGACATGTAAAAACCACTGCTTAAGAGTGATCCCGACAAAATTTGGGGATGATGTTTACAAATAAACGTAGTTGACATGAATTAAGTCTACTTGAACTATTTAGCACCACCACCTATAAGTATCTAAGAGTAAATTCCTGCAGAAGATCTGGTTAGATCTTTCTATTGTGTTTCAGAGCCAATTGCTAAGAGAACGAGCTAAAAGATCAGCTATACTACAGGCACATCGCACTTGCCAGCCTCCGATCGATCGTCCACAGCCATGTCTTCCCAGTTCTCAACCCGCACTTGGCCAGCGTGGGGATGTATGGCTCTAACCCTTTCCTGAGAGGAGACCCGAACCCAGCAGTCGTCAGGACGTTATGGGTTGTTGATGAATATGGTTGACGTATGCCGCATGACCCTACAAAAACACGTCCTTACCTACCGCTGCCCGAACAATAAGCAAGTGCTGAGCATAGCTAAGTACCGTCTTTTTAAAGGTTCGCACTACATAATTTATCGGTAAAATAGGGGTACATCTAATAATATTTAAACTAATTATTTAATTTATTATTTTTCCTTTCTTTAAATTTCTTAAAATTTGTTCTGTGATAGTTGTAATATTAAATCCATTTACATAGTTTTTGTTATATAGCAGTAGTCCGGAATCTCCGAAACCAATTTTACAAATTATTACTATCAAGGTAATTTTTCGTGAGTGGCTTCATTTGATGAGACCCCGGACTTTTCCTCTAACAAAAATTCTACATTGTGGTAGATAACAGGGGCAGCAGGGACAAAACACTTTTGAGCATAGGACCGGGATAACGTAGCACGCAATTTGTTGGACAATGTGGCTGTTGAATTATTTAAAAATTGTAAAATAAATACTGTCTGGTCCCAAACTAGGCAGACCCTGTACTATCGTAACCAAACTGCTGATAAACATATATATTTCTAAATACATACTAAGCATGGAAATATTAATAATATTCAATTTTTTTTCTTCTGTTCCAATATCACATCGCCCACAACCTAAATCTCCTGCAAATTATCCCAGTCAAGCTCATTTTAGAGTACAAATGAAAATACTGCAGATAAGGAATTAGTATGGTCACAGGCACAGGAACCACTAAAACCCTTTTTAATTAGGTACATCGGAAGATTTTATTGATATGATAAATGATTTAAATTTGCGGAAGAGCAAGGCAGGAATCCTTATACAATTAAGTAAATTAAATACATTGTGCATTTAATATAGATGAAAATTGTCCTTTACAGTAACTAATTTAAATGAATATATTCGAAGATATTACAGATTTAAAATGCACGAATCGTGTCGTCGGCGGGGGCATCTGAAATCCACCCGTGCGAAGCCGGGGCGGGTCGCTAGTTTCTTGATATATTTAAAAAATGCAACTGCAACAATTTGGTGTAGGGTCAAAGAGGAAACAGAGTGTTCAGTGTTGAGTCTGTTCAGTTTTTCTAAGGCTTATAAAGCTAAAAAAATGCCAATGAACCGCTATTTACAACCAAACAGAGGAGAAACTACCGTGGAAGATCCACGCTTCGGCATGAATGGGCCGGCTTGACCGGAGTGATACCATGGCCTCTCAGAAAACTGGTGTGAAATAGCGCTTGCGCTGTGTTTAACCGAGTGAGTGAGGACACCGGAGGCCCATATCCTAACCCCTCCTCCTATCCTCCTCTCCATCTCCTTTGGGAGACGGCTACGCAATTCTGAAGCCACTGGTGTTGCGGGTCTCCATGGGCGACGGTAATCAATCATTTCTATGTATAATGTGTATGTATTTACAAAAAAAAAAAGTATATATGTATTTGTATCAGTTGTCTAGTACCCATAACACAAGCTCTGCTTAGCTTGGGACTAGATGGCGCTGTGTGTTAGATGTCTGAAATATTTATTTATTATTATTATTATCACTTACCATCAGGTGATACGCTCATTTGCCCCCTATTCCATAAAAAAACGGACCACACTAACTATAACGGATTAGATAACTTTGTTAGTTCAGGAGTTATGGAGGTCTACCTTGTAAAATACACTCATTTGGAAAACTTTAAAAATAATAATAAATAAATATTTCGGACATCTGACACAATGCCAATTATTTTCAATCTAAGCAGAGCTTGTACTATGAAAGCTAGATTGACTGATAGAATACTTATATGCTTTTTTTTGGTAAATACAAATATTTACATATCATACAAAGATTTAGTTTGACCCGGGAATCGAACCTGAGACCTCATGTATAACATTTGCGTACGCTACCACTGCGCCAATGTTACTTAAATATTAAAAATTAATTCATGATAATTCTTTGTTGGACACGATTTTATTTCAATTTGTAGACATTGGTGACTACGGAACCCTATTCTATGGGTGACCTGACACGTACCTATTTACCTACATTTTCATTTATTTAAAGATGCTAGAAGTTTTCAGAAATATGACCATTTTTACTTTTTTTCTACAAACAGTAAAATTAATTAATACATTTTACCGGATTTCTTACCTCTCTTATCAAATGTAGGTATTTGGATCGGTATGTCGAATTATTTGATTTAAAATTTACTGACAAAAACTTCTCTATGGTTTTTAGTCTAATTTAACATACTTTTTTGCACTAAGTATCTACATACCTATCATTAAATGTGTCAAGTAAAATTTTAGTTTTAAATCTTACTAAAGCTTTTAAAAATATCTGGTTTTTATGTTCACATTATAACCATTCTGTTTTGAAGTTTTAGGCAAAAACGCCGGTCAAGCGGGCATGTCTGCACCGCTTCCTAATCTTTGATCATCGTTTCGAGGTACCGCGTGCGGTACGGAGATATTGATGTGTGCGGTGCAGATATGATAGTATGCGTTTAGCTCCGCCCAGACGCGCAAGGTTATTGAGGCTACTATACGCCTTAATGTTTATGCATGTAATCTTACTCGAGTGCCATAATTCGATACAATGTATAAATTGCAATGAATAAATTAATACATCCATCTCAAAACCAGATGTTTTCTTTAAGTACTTTGTCTGTCTCAAAACTGTCATGACTTTTTAAGGAAAGCTTTTTTATAGGCAAGCTGTCATTTGAAAGTCCATTCCTTAATAAATCTATACTATTATATATTATATTATTGAATCGTATTGTCAGATCTTACCTATCAATATTTTAAAAGATTATAGCCACAGCTTTCAAGCCAAACTAAAGATGAATTTAGAGTCAGGTTCATATGTTTTTATATAGAATCCTTGTGGTAAAGCATTAAGAATATAGAGTATCAACACCTACATTAATCCCACGGAAATCGAAAGAGTCTATTAAGAGCTAAAGAGAAGGAACACATGAAACAAACTTTCCAGCGTGGTAAAGGATTCCAAAACATCCATTCTAAGGAGAAGCCTATATCCAATACTATCAAAGGCTGTTTATAATAGATTCTCAAGTGCTACTGTTTTTAACCGACTTCAAAAAAAGGAGGAGGTTCTCAATTCGACTGTCTTTTTTTTTATGTTTGTTACCTCATAACTTTCGACTGGGTGAACCGATTTTGATGATTCTTTTTAATTTGAAAGCTGGTGCTTCCCATGTGGCCCCATTTCAATTTGGTCCAGTTCTGACATGTCATCCATGAGAAAATCTTATAAGTCTTCAATTCGCATTAAATATGTGCGCGACAAATTGACGAATAACTCAATATTACGCCAACCGATTTCGATGATTCTTTTTTTATTTAAAAGCTGGTGCTTCCCGTATGGGCCCATTTCAATTTGGTTGTTCTTGAAGTCGTTTTTTTTTGTTAATTTTTTTTTTCATCTGAAATTCAGCTTGGGTGAATTCAATTCCATGTCTTATTCAATTCTTACTACGTATATTAGGTAAGTAGGTGTCAAGAAATGAAACAAATATATACTTTTTTAATTTATTCTCTTACATCCAATAAGCAGGCACATTTACAACGGGAGTGCTAAACAATTTTATGCAATTCACTGTCCCTACACAACATCTTTACAATATCATACATTTTCCAAACGCAATAGAAGATGATGTCAGATTGTCCTCCAATTAATCCTAATAATATTGTGCGCTTAAACTATCACAAGTAAATTTAAAATATGGCAGTGTTTGGCCTACATGCTATGTGTATATTATTATATGTATGTATTTTTTTAACCAAACATTTAGGCATTGGCTCAATCCCAAGGCCTTAGGCCTTCATGTTTGGCATTTATTTTTAATTTTGTATTTTTTTTGGTACTGTTTCAGGTTCTGGGAACACCAAAACGAGAAACAGAAGTTTAAGTTTTTTTATTTAACAAAACTTTTGTATATTTTTATTATTCAATCCAAAGCATTTATAAATTGTTCTTTTTTTACAAGATATTTATGCTTTGGTTTGAGTACCAATATTTAAATGTGTTCCTTTTTTGTTGCTTTATATATTTTTATATTTGAAAGAATTTTTCTTTCTTTTTTATTTTTCTGCAACACTTTATAAGTTTTTTCCTTTTTTAACTATATATTGGCATTTTTTTAACAACACATTTAAATATTGATTTTGAGAAAAGATTTTATTACTGCGTTGCGAGGTTTTCTATTATGTCACTAAATCAATCCAAGGTATAAATAAATTGCCATTTTTTTCTTTTTAATTTTTATTTATACAATATATTTAGGCTTTGGATTGTACGTCTAAATTTAAATTTGTTACATTTTTATAATGTTTTTTTTTTTATTTTTTTGGTTCATTTTTACTTTTTTAAAGTTTTTTTTTTTCACAACACATTTAAATCTCGATTTTGGAAGACACTAATTTAAGACTATATGCGAGTTTGCTGTAACATGTTTATATGAAACTGTTGTGCGTTGCGATGGCGTTAAGTCCTATAGCTAACTAATTTAATCCAAGACATGAATATAGAGTAGAGATAGTACAAGATATTCATGCTTTGGTTTATTGTACGCCAAAATATAAATGTGTTGCCTTTTTATTTGTTGTAATTTTATTTTATTTTTTTGTAATTTTTTTTAATTTTTTTATTGTATATATTTATTTCGACAACACATTTATATCTTGCTTCAGAAGACACCCGTAAACCTAGGATTGTGCGTGTTAGCTGCTCTATGCGGGTGCAATATATTGCAAATCTACTATCTTAATCTAATTTCTCTCTTAACATTTCAGGCAATAACCAATCCGAAAGTGACATCGTATTCTATTGCGGTTCTTATCCATGAAGTCTCTCAATCTATACAATACACGACGCAATGAATTACACATAATGTGCGGACTCCTATGCTAGTATACCTACAGACATTCTACTAGATGGGTACTCGCACAGTTCTCAACTCTGCCTCATAAAATTAATTCAAGTAAAAAAAAAACATACTATGATCTTAGTGTTTCCATGGCCTCAAACCAAAAGTGACAACAGAACATAAGAACTGATTTTACTTTTTGTCTGATTTCAGCACTACTATCCTAGTATGAGGGTCGAAAGGTGGTGACACAACCCTTTCGCCTTTGCCGACTTTTACGACATGCTGGCGTTGTGAGCAGCAGGAACACTCTATGTTTTTTTTTCGTTCCCAGCCCTGCATGGAAACATAGCCTAGCATGCACTATTATGAAAACAATTATGTATATCTATGTACGTGTACATTGTACATAGATTATAATGATGTGACCAAATTTTTCGGATTTTATGTGGTAAATAACCTGACTATGGATATTTTTTCTAGAGTTCCTGAAAATCATTGTTGGGCTATTATTTTTATTCAAAATTCATCATGACAGTGCATGCTAGGGCAAGTAAAATAACAGAGCCAAGAACTTGCAAGATAACTATTACAGAATAATATGATGCGGCGACTTAATTCTTGAAGTATTTAGATTTAGAATTATACAGTACACGGACACATAAACATCAAAAATTATCCAGATTTTTCAAAAGTCGGCTCTCAATTTAACATTTGACTCTAACGAGTTGCATTTTTATACGAAAACTAGGATGGACCAGCCTTAGATCTTTTTAAAACAACGCGGCAAGTAAACGACAGGTCATCTGTTGGAATTTGACTGTCACCGCCCAAGGACGCCTGCAATTTTTTAAGCTTGCTAAAATGAATATACTCTGCCTGATGGAAAGTATGAGTAGAATCTAACAGTGGGGGCTGGTGGCCCTCACTCACTGCAAATGCAGACAATACAGCATGGCAATGCAGTAACTCGCTACATTCCCAAACTGGCTTCTGCTTGTTAATACCGAAGAATCTTTTAGAATATAATGTAGACATTCAGTTAAGCTGTAGAACATAGTCAGTATGAAAATGGTTTTCAGTTTTTATGTGTAGGATAGACTAGGCCATAGCTGTTATAGTTATTTGTGGTAGATCTATCGCAATTGAATCGTTGTTTAGTTCGTTAAGTAGTTGGTAAAGGTCACTGATTTTCCTGTAAAGAATTTAAACTGTCAATTAGTATGGAAGTGAATGGTAAAGAAGCTAAGCAAGTTAAACTGGGAGCTGACTTACTGATTAGAGTCTAACATACAATTGTAATATAATATAGCCACTGACTTATTGATTAACTGTTAATACTAACACATTCATATTACTACGTTACGAACAGCTGACCGTGATCAGTATGAAGTAAAACATAATGGAATGAAGAAATTATAAAATTTATGTTCTATTGCAAATACTCAAAGAAAAAAAAATGTCTTAAATCATGCCGCTTATTGCTAATACCAATTGCCTTTTCCGGGTTAACTTAGGTCGGTTTAACCATTCACTTATTTAATATGTCCGGTAATTGTGAGAATATTAATATGCGAGTCGATTGACAAATTTCAAAATTGGGAATTTGTAGTTCGGATTGATATTTTGCTGAACTATTAGGTCTTTGGTTTAAATAAATAAAAAATGTGACACGTAACTGCAATAAAAAGATTATGATTGAAAAATAATGACTTTAAAATACTACCAGTTACTTTAAACAATAAATTTTAATGTTACTAGAATGTTTCAAACAAAACTTAAGTAATTAACCAGGTACATTTCCCTAGATCATAATTATGTTAAAGTACAATATTAATATGAAATCGAAAATTACACTTGACGCTCTTTCATCTGGTTCATGTAACTATCTTAATTATTTGCATATTTATTCTCAAAAAGTTATTGACCAAAACCATCATTATTAAAGTTTCGTGGAATTTTATTGATGAATGAGCATCGAGTTCAGAACTGGTACATGAATTTGTTGGAAATCATTAATTATGAAAATTTACAGTTCCTGGGTATTTACTACCTAAAATTTCTCTGTCGCCGCATCTAGGTTATAATTATTTAATATGATTATGAAATATCTAAATTACTAAATGTTAAATTGTTAATAGCGAAAATTTAAGTAAATATTACAAAACAAATGATTAATATAAGGAATATGATTGTAGGTACATATCCTTATGATGTGTGTTTAAGATATTAAGATCGAGGTCTCCTACACCATGCCGGCGGCCTCATTAGGCCGTCGATACATGCGGCTGGAGACCGCAGAGGACCATTTCAGCCCGGCGGCCACGCCGTGTGCTGCCGGCATGTTTTGAAGGAGGCCTAAGAGCGTTTTCACATTATCCGATCCGATATCGGTGTCGGGCGCCGATAGAATATCGGAGGAAGTAAAATATATGTATGTGTCGGCGCCCGACACCGATATCGGATCGGATAATCTGAAAACGCTTTAAGACTGCTAATGGGCTAAAAATATATTTTGTTTACAGAAATTTCTAAATTGTGTTTTTTAGTTTTTAATATAATCTCACTAGACGTCTTTCAGCGTTATGAGCGATCTGCCGGAAAGCAGCCAGAGTCACTTCGGAACGGTACAATTATCTTATTATTTAGCATAACTTACCATCATCTCATTTTAAGAGAGGGAAAAGGCAAAAATACACTATTTATAAAGCTACATTAAAGACATAATCTTTAATGTAGTTTTATAGTGTATTTTTTATTTTTTTTATTTGTATTTCTTTTATTGTTTTTTGTTTTTATTTGTGTTTTTGTTTGTTTTTTCTTTGTTTTCTGTTTTTTTTTGCTTATCTTTTAACTTATCATCATCCTCCGAGCTCTTCACAAAACTAGGTCCGAGTCCTTCGACTTCGCATGATAAACAGGACCGACGGCTTCTTTCCAAGGTACGGGGGGTCTTAATTTGTTAAGGATGGTCACGCATCCGTAGATCGCCCTGGCTGGGATTCCTTAACTTTGCAATATGCTAACCTGCTAGCCACGAGTCCCTCTTTGACTTATCTTTTAACTATTTAAGTGAATGAAAAATTAACTATTTATTATTTTATATGAAGTATGAAACATATCAGGAAAATGTGCAAGTGTAAGGTTTTTTTTGGGACAGTCGATTATTTTGTAATGGACTGTTATTCGTGAGCAATTAATCAGGTGTTGATCATCATCCCTACTACTAGTAATCCTTATAGGTAATTTGTACATGAACACTTGCAACAACAAAACAACCCTGAAAAGAATGACAAATATAAACAAAACCAATAACTAATATAAAAAATAAGGAAAATAAAAAAAAAAACAAAATCAGTTCATAAAAACATATATTAAGGATCATTGGTCGCAAATAAATGCATAACATCACAAGTAACAAGACTTATAAAAATATGCATAAAAAAACAAATAATTTATGTAAAATTAAAAAATATAACAATAGTACATTCCTATGACTATAATTGCGATGTCATGATACGAATGTGGTGACTATTGTGGTTTTGAGGTTCGTCAAAGACAGCAAGAATAATGATTGTCCTAACATACGTCAGTCTCACATATATCTCACTAATCTACATAATTTAACTCTACAATAAAGCCATGGGTCCGTAGCAATATGTATTAAATTAATAACTTATATTTTGATCTTCGGGTGGGGTTAAGTAGACTGGTGTTAGAAGAAGTTCAGGAGTGAACAGGCGCGTATATACATACAATTTATAAGGCAATAGGTATAATCTAATTCCTAATTAATATGTACAGCATTATACTACATTTAAAAACTAGCCAATATACAACCATGTCGAACAAGAAACCCCTTACTTATCATTACAGTATCTGAGTTTGTCTACAGCTGATAAACTAGGCTAGCGTCTTTGGATTCAAATAAGTTAAGGAAAACTATTATACCAGAACCTTTTAGACAACAGTATAATCAAAAGATGTGCTTGATATAAATCGGTTGGAGACAATCTCAATTTACAATTTAATATATACATTTTATTTATATTTACAAAAGTAGCACTAAGCACATGGTTGTAATATAATTAGATTGGCATGAAGGTATGAAGTTAGCACGCGTTAACTAATTATAACTATGGGACGTCTCCAAACAGTCAGAATATCTAAAAATGTAATGAAAGCCTACAACTAGCTAATAATAGAATAATTTAACGAAATTAAGTGGGGACTGAGGCGAGAACAAAACCAGCATATTCAACAGAGTGAGGTAGGTAAATGGTTGCTTTCATAGTTATCTCCATATGTAATCCTTAGCTATATTATTTACAGATAATTGTTTTAAAACTTTACAGTCATGAATATTGG
This sequence comes from Diaphora mendica, assembly GCA_949125395.1. Classification (NCBI taxonomy): domain Eukaryota; kingdom Metazoa; phylum Arthropoda; class Insecta; order Lepidoptera; family Erebidae; genus Diaphora; species Diaphora mendica. The sequence continues at coordinate 5,137,986 of OX421312.1, read as the reverse complement.
TAATCCAAATCAAGGTGCCTGTAGGTATTGTAAAACATAAGTTTTATATAGGTACTTATATTCTTTACAATCACCACTAAAATATGAATTTGCAACAAATCTGATTCAATAAAAGTGAAGTGGTAAAGTTGGCAAGTTTGCACAAAAAAATATGAAAATTACGCTTGACATTGGACTGAACATGACAGAGTTTGACCCTATGGTCAGACAGTACACGTTTCATTTTTTCTGCAGGGTCTCTCAGAGTTTCTCTTTTCGGCAAGATACACTAAAGCAATATTTATGAAGTCCAATAATAAAAAAAGGAGATTGTCGGTGCTAGTGTTATGAATAATATAGACAAAAATATTAAATATGCCACTTTTCAATTGGGAATATTTAGAAATTTGAGATAAAATTCTTCGTCGACTCCGCCAAATCCTTTTGCATATCTGAGGTAGGTTGCCTTCCTTGGCCAAAGAAATTTAAGCAGAGTAAGCGCATTCAAATCGGACAGGCACTTGAAACGAACTAAAATCGCATTTACTTCACTATTATGAAACTTTATCTGTGCTGTGGACTTACAAGCCTAAGTTTCTGCCAGGACCAAGAGTGGTATTCAGGTGATATCTCGCTGGCTTAACAGTAAAGGTGGACAGGAGCCAAAAGTCACTGAGTGGTACCCAGAGGGTATCATGACGTTGTTATCCACTAATTTTCGCTAAACTATTTTTGAGCATGTTTAAGACTACTTATACTTAATTAGCACCACTGGGACCACCGCGGTTACTACTAAACACGGTTTAACAGCATAGTCTGCGGTATCTAATTTATTATAATAAGTTAAAAGAAGCTTTTTGTAATGAATTACGTTTATTATGTTTAATATATATAAGAACAACATCCAAGGCCACCGAGACATAAATTATTTTTTAAAAGAATGGTTAATTTGTGTCATTAGAGAATTACTTATGACAAGGGGCCTTCGAACTTACTCTGTGTATCATCTAAAATGAATCTTTGATATATTACTTTGGTATCTAAATTTTCAATAAGAAAACCCGCACTCAGGAACATAACTTACTCTAGTTAAGATATGAGCTATTTCTTATATATTCCTATACTGAAACACTTCCTTAGTTAAATCTATACTTTTATTACATATCCAGCCTATTTAAGAAAAAACTCTTATGGATCTTCTTAGCACAGTGTACTGGAGTGGTAAACATTTTTTTAAAAATATTTTACGTAATATTTAACGCAGTGTTAAGCGTAAATCTTCCAATGTAAATGTACAATTTATTTTATTTTACTACTAAATATTTAAATATATGGCTTTGCAAACGAATGTAGGTTAATCGGGGGAAATGAACTTTATTTAAATATGAACACAGATCCCTACAAAAAGGTGAAACTAATGAACTAATCTGCATAATTTTGATTACCTTCAAATAAACTATAAAAGTTCACCGCAATGACGCGGACTGTTTTAACAAGACAGGAACTGTGTGCTCGACCTATAACTAGAAGGAACTTATGATAATTTGGGTTTTACATGATTTATGGAATATAATCTACGCACTTTTTTCATTTATGTTTTTTATTACAAAAATCTACCTTCCTATAGCTTATTACAGTCACTTTTTTCATTTTTGCTTTTTATTACAAAATCCTACTTTCCTACAGCTTATAATAGTCACCTTTTTCATTTTTGCTTTTTATTACAAGATCCTACTTTCCTATAGCTTATAATAGTCACCTTTTTCATTTATGTTTTTTATTACAAAAATCTACCTTCCTATAGCTTATTACAGTCAATTTTTTCATTTTTGCTTTTATTACAAAATCCTACCTTCCTATAGCTTATTATAGACACCTTTTTTATTTTTGCCTTTTATTACTAAAACGAGTTCTTGATTGGAGACCGCGTCTCGGCAAACGTAGCGTAGGACGTCCACAGACCAGGTGGAGCGATAGTTTTGCGCAAGACGGCTGGCAGAAGCCGGATGCGAGAAGCCGAAGATCGAACTAAGTGGCGTGCAATTGGAGAGGCCTATGTCCAGCAGTGGACTGCGATAAGCTGAGCTGATAGGCTGATTGAGCGAGAAATCAGCAAGTGATGTAATACTCCACAGGCATAGTTGGGACCACTGCACGTGGGCTCTGCGAGCAGTGGCTCCATCTATGGCAGTCAGTATTTCGGAAACAACTATAACCACATGGTGTTCCATCACAAGAGATTCTCTTGGACGGGATTTGGGTATGCCTTAGAAAGAAAATCCCCAACAACTCCAGTAGACCTTGGCTGTCATAGGCAGTTAGACCTTAGTAGTGCATTTACCATAAACTGTAAACACTTTTCCTTACTCAAAGATCTATCATTCAACTAGAATGCGAGACGAAGACCTTTTTCATTAACAGCGTATGAGTTAAAAACTAATATTGGAAGCCATGATATATAATGACATGATAAATAAAGCATTAATAAAAAACACAACTCAATGTTTAAAAAAAAAACAAAATAAATATCGGTGCAAGTGTTCAGTAAGACAAAAACCTGAATAATTAGTAGACAGGAGTTTCTTTACCAGTATTCTTCTGATAAGGCTCTTTGCATTTTGGAAACTGGAAGTTATAGATCGACACAAGTAGGCAATGACACTTGACAATCCAGTACATGCTATGGTCTGTTGTGCCGTTCAATGATTTTTAACTGTAGCTTCAATTTAACGTTCATAAATGTCACTTAGTGTCTTAATTAAATAAATGAATTGAAATGAAAAATAAATAAATTTGAATTTCACATGTCCATTGTGTTGTGTAGTGGCCAAAATGTGGTCTTTCAAATGTATCTATGTACATTGTAATTCATTTTTTCTTCTTTAATTTAGTGAAATACTGTACTGAAAATAAACAGCCTTACAGTTGACAAGTATATCTAAAAATCCTTATCTAATTACTATACCTACTGTAGAATTGAAACGGCTTAATTAAGAAATTTTAAAAATTACTACGTGTGATTAAGATAAGATTGTAGTAAATATGAAGATTGTAAGATACAAGTATATATATGCTATGTGTAATGAATATTATGTTTGACTTATATATGTAGTCAGATATCACTACGGAGACTTAGCTTCTAAGCCTGCTTCTCGCAGCCGGATATCGTTGCATTTCGGTTTACATCAGCGGTTCATGGACGAAACTCCTCAAGATATTTGCCCATCTACTGTCCAAATGATGTCAGCTGTCAGCTACAGGAGGCAGCCTCTCCTCCAGTTGGATCTGGAAATAAAATAATCGTGTTTCGATTTTTCTAAGTGTACCAAAATGTTTGTCATGTAATCATTACATATTATGAAACAAAGTCCTCTGCCACGTCTGTCTGTTCGCCATAAACTCAAAAGCTATTACATGGATTTTGGTGCGGATTTTATTAATAGATGCAGTGATTCTCGTGGAAGGTTTTGGTATATAATTTGTTGAATTTTTGAGTATATTGGCTAAAATATAACGATATTTGTTGAAGCCGCACATCTTCTCGGTGTAACATATAGGCTACATTATATTTTCCGTAAAAAGCCCGTGCGAAGCCGGGGCAGGTTGGTAGTAAATACTAATGCATAAACTCTTAAATATATTACGATCTATTTTATCAAATAAGATAATACCTAGTCAATCTTATTATCTTAACATATTTAACACCAGCTGGGGACGCAAACATAATCTTTAGAAAAGCAGCATAAAGCAGATTCCATATCTGTGAATGCTGGTGTCCCGCAAGGCTGTGTGCTATCGCCTACTTTGTTCCTCCCCCATATCAATGACATGCTGCAAAATTGCGGCATTCATTGTTATGCGGATGACAGCACCGGCGATGCTTTTTACACCGGCCGCGCCAATATTTCTCGGGAAAACGTCATTGAGAGTCGAAACAAACTTGTGTCTGAAGTCGAGACTTCTTTAGAGAAGGTCTCAGATTGGGGTAGACTTAATTTAGTCCAATTTAACCCCACAAAGACACAAATTTGCGCGTTCACCACTAAAAAACTTCCGTGGGTCGTATGTCCTCGTTTCGAAGGCACTCCACTATCTGCCTCAGCCAATATTGAAATTCTTGGTGTCGACATGTCGAGCGGAGTCCAGTTTCGTGGCCACCTGGAGGGTAAGGCCAAATTGGCCTCGAAAAAGCTTGGTGTGCTCAACAGATCGAGACAGTATTTCACTCCAGCCCACCGCCTTTTACTTTATAAGGCCCAGGTTCGGCCTCACATGGAATACTGTCCCCATCTTTGGGCGGGGGCACCCCAATACCAGCTCCTCCCTTTGGATCGCATTCAACGGAGAGCGACTCGAGTCGTCGATTGCCAAGAACTTTCAATTCGGCTAGACTCTTTGGCGCTGCGTAGAGATGTAGCTTCGCTGTGCATCTTCTACCGCATTTATCATGGGGAGTGCTCCGAGGAATTGTTCGGACTGATTCCTGCCGCCTCTTTCCGCCATCGTCCTACGCGACAGAAGTTTCATCCCCATCATCTAGATGGTTGGCAGTCCTCAACTGTGCGCTTTTCCAGGAACTTTCTGCCTCGCACAACAAAATTGTGGAATGAACTGTCGCCTGCGGTATTCCCGGACCAATACGACCTTCAAACCTTCAAGAAAAGAGCGTACTCCTTCTTAAAAGGCCGGCAACGCACTTGTGATGCCTCTGGTGTTGCGGGTGTCCATGGGCGGCGGTAATCGCTTACCATCAGGCGATACGTCTGCTCGTTTGCCCCCTAATTCATTCTGATGAAATTGCACCTAACTATATATAGATGGTACAAAATGACAGTTAAGTACTCTAGTACTATAGCTGATATAAAATATATAAGCCACAGATATAAGTATGTATAAGTTTTGTCAATCGATAATTATTTTTAAAACTGTAAGTATTTTTTTATCATTGGCTGTACATTATGCCTTATCTAATCACCCATTGTTACTGTTACAGGACATAGGGGTATCTACCTACTGAATAGTTATCGTGATTAGTATGAAATGAAGCGTAAATGATTTACTGCAAAACAATATGCTTACGGCACTGTATAATTTGTATGTATACCACGACTTATAATTCGATCCCACATTTGACATTAGCTACTGTCATTTTGTAAAATAATGATACCACATATAAAAGTGTAGTGATGAACACTATTATCTAAACTTACTTCACTGATGATGGCCCAGAAAGCGGTGCTACTGATCACTCTCAATCTCATGGCGACAATTGGTTCCAGTTTCAGTTCACCATCAGCTATGCCAAACTCGTCAAATGATCCAACTACAGTGAAGTTAGCTGACTTCGATAGGGGTAGCACTTCAACGACGGTGTGGTAAAATTTGTCTGACACATGCTCAGCATTGCCGCTTCGGAATAAATACCTTCAAAAAAAATTAACGCGTGAATTCATTTTTTTTTGCAAACAATTGACAAAATAACGTTACATATATCAATTTATCGGTTTAACTATTGGATTTACGATCAGCTTTTATTAAAAAAAAACTTTTCAAATGTTAGTCAGTCATTCCATTACTGCAATTGTTTATTATAATAACTTTGAAAAAATTAAAATATAATTTAAACTGAATAAAAGTTATACGTACCTTGCAATGACACTTGGTTTTCGGAACCAGAATTCAATAGTATTTCCAGGCTTTGGTTTTACACCCCAAAAAAATGTCAAACCCTCGTACGCTCTCTGAGCAGTATGATCTAAATGTTCTTCGATGTCTGTCTTTACCAATTTTATTGGTGGATTGCTGTGAGGGAAATAACTTGGGATAGAGCCATGCTTTGCATCCTGGAATATTTTACCATAATTTATTTTAAGAATGCAGGACATGTTCCAAAATGTTAGTTTTCAAACACCTACAGTTATAATACGAGTTAGAAATCAGTGTAATAGTTTTAATCTATTATTTTGAAAATCTAAGGCATGAATCCGAAATTTTATACACAGTTTGTATTCTCACCCTTGCATGTCTTCTGTATAGTCCAAACTACGAATATGATCAGTCAAAATTCATTAATTCTAAATATTTAACAGTGTTTGAGCGACGAGATTAAAACAATTACACTTTTATTGTATCTTTGTAAACTAGTTACTGAAACGAATAATTACTTACAATAAAGTACCACGAAAATATAACTAATACAGAAAGTATAGAAAAGATAACAAAAATGGTGCAGTTAAAAAATAACGGGTGTAAAAATATCGATTTAAATCACAGTTTTACAAAATATGTTCCTCATCTCTACATTGTATATAATAAAAAATAAAAATGAACACTTTATGCCACTTTCCCTGTTTTGTTTCCAATTGAGATTCAACAATATCATGATTTTCTCTGTAAATATAAAAGCAATTGCATCAGTCATATTACAGATGGCAAACCAATGACGAATAAGTAATAAAATCTGACATTGAAACATTTGAAATACTTGAACATGCTCCTTTTAGATAACAGTTCATTATTAAGAATATTCCTTGTAACCCTTTTTAGACAAAAGCATTTCATGTTTGGAATACTTAAGTTTTATATGTAGAAGAAATATGTACACTAACTTAAAAAAATATGCTAATGAATTTAAATTCATCTAAAGACGTTGTATCATAAACAAAAAATAACATCTTAAAGTTTAGAATTTGAATGTGATAGTAAAACCTTAAAAATTAAATAAACAAAAATCATATAGTAATATTTTTATTTTGCTTTTAGGAACACAATTCCCTAACCTATCCTGTATTGCGTGGACTTTACAGCTAATAAGATGGACAGATAGAACTCCTAGACCTAGATTGAGAATTTGTGGACCACACAATGTGTTGCCCTCCATGTGGGAATCGAACCCAAAGCGCAGTGTGAAGAGCAGCGGCGAGGTAACCGCTTAAACCACCGCGCTATCAGTACAGTCAAACACTGATATTAAAAGCTGTGATATCACCTGTGAAGATCTTACCTTGACTTTATGAATTTTCCCTTTCAACGATGAATACAGTCCAATATGTTGGAAAAGGCAAGCGCTATATTTAGGTCTTATTTTGACCTTTTCCTCGCCACAGGTTTTCTGAAATGACGCACATATATATTTATTTATAAGTTTTAAAACTCATACAAAGGAAACGAAACGAGCTGGAAAAGAGATACCTTATATGAACTATTGCAAATATTTATACCATTCTAAACAATGACCAAAGTATTTTTAAGAATATGGATGTGTTCAACAACTTTGTTTTCTGACTGTACTAAAATATTGACAAATGATAGACAAAAAACGAAAGGTGATTGGTGGATTGATTTAACAGATAAATCGAATCTAAGTTTCTTCGAAGGTGAAATTATTTCCAGCCAAAATAAAGTACTGAGAGTTTATAAAACCCTTAGATAAAACCTAATATCATCAGCACAGTCGAAAGATGTGCACGGCCTCACAAAATGAAGTCTAAATGAAAATTTGATGAAAAATTACACCAAATATAGTTAATTAATTAAAATATATATTTTGGACATCTGACATACGAGGCCAACTTCAAACTGAGTGAAGCTTGTACTATGGAAGCGAGATTGACTGATAAAATACTTATATACTTCTTTTTGTAAATACTTATACATAGAAAACACTCAAACTACGAACAAATATTTTGTAGACCAGGGCACCGAACCCGGGATCCCCGCATAGCAGTCGCATACGCAACCAGTGCGCCACCAAGGCTATCGAATTATTCTTACAATACGCACGCATTTTTGTTAAGGCCACGTCAGTCACATTCGTTAAATAAGTAGGTAGTAATCGATAAAAACTGTTTATCAGGCTATTAATATTTAAGAAGTACGATATGAAATACATGTACTCACAGAATTTTTCGCAATTGTACACACTCTATCAGCAAGGTAACTCTCCAATAGCCAGTCAATAGGCATGTTTTTGTAGAAGAGTTGGACATAAGTGATGAAGTGCATGAGGTCAGCTGTACGAAACAGTTTGCCGATACCACCAACATCACAAAACTCAATAAAGAACCACTCGGGGTTTGTAATCGAGGTTTTTGTAACAAATTTCTTTATTTCCTAAAAGTAATTAAAGAACTTATAATTAACTCTTTTTTCAACAGTGCCCCCCCGAGGCTAATAAAATACGACAGTCTAAGGTTGTTTGACGAAAGCGATTATTTTTGTTACATTGAGCTGATAGTAGATATATCAATTTCTTTCAGAATGTTTATTCTAATCTAATTGAGTCACTTGATAAGATAAAGTAGCGGATACCTGTACTTTCGTTTAAAGTTAATATCAGAGACAGAATTAAGTGAAAAATGAAATCCAGATCAAACTGTGGTGTAGGATTTGAACCTACAGCATTTGGCGGAGTAAAAAGCGGAGTTGCGACCGCTTAACCCACTAGGCCAGCCATGTTGTCAAACTGAAGCTGATTAAACATCAGTAATGCAATGATTAGGATTCGATTTGTTCTACATACACAAGTTTTTATTATTCTACTGCAACATTTTAAGGTAGTTGTTTCAGACCCAATGGTTTTTGGTATTATGAGATATTTTCTGATAAATCCCTTAAACATGTTAACGTAGCTTACATCAGAGATGGAGCATTTTTTTTGAGACCTAAAGGTCTTAAAAAAATGCTCCATCTCTGGTATGCTACAATCTCATTATGTAATTTTAGATGATCGTTACAAACAAATCCAGACATTGAAACATACCGAGACGTAGTTTTCCTTAGCTACAACGTCATCTTCTAACATTAAGTAGAAGGTGCCTTTAGATTGAGCGTAGGCCATGAGATAAATACTGTCGAGATTTTGCTTTGTTCGCCATTTAAATCGTTTATGAGAGTCTCCTAAAGTGGATGGTAGGGATTCCAAGTCTGGGTAGTATGATGGTGATGGTGCTATAACTTCGATAAGTCCTTGTTCAACATGTTTTTCGAACCTGTAAAAAAGGCGTTCCGATAACAAAGTCCCCTTACGAGTTTGAACTTAAGTCACTCCGACTCTATTTTACTTGCAGTTCACGTAGAGGAAACTGGCTAGTTTTGGGTATTTATTACCTTTATTATGAATTATAAAAATTAAGAATAAGAGTGAGTATTTGAAGCTCATCAAAACTTTTCTCTCGTAGCAAAGGAAAATCTACTTTCGGTTAACACTCTATTTTATGTCTTAGGCAGCTCTGTTCCTCACTTTAAGACTAAGTTGAAGAAACATGTTTTTTTTTAATTTGTAAATATAGGCTTAGTTTATAATTAATTAGTTTTTACTACGATGTCTGTATACTGCATTTCTCGACACTGGCTGAATGTAAAGATCTATATAGAGATGATTGCAAAGCAGTTAAGTTTTACATATTTGGTACATATCATAACCATTTAAATCTAAGATTTTAATGTGTCATATACTACCCTGATAGTTTGCCATGGATTCAAATAATAGATAAGATTTAAAATTTTAGAAATATACTTACATGGTTTCAATTTGTTTTGCCGTGTTAAGAATAAATTCCAGATCTGTCTCACCGATCATCACAATAATCAAAACTTTATCAATTTCAGCTGGTGACAAGCCCTTTATAAGATGCTAGAAATAAATGACATGGCCAGTTTCAGCCTAGTTACTCAGTGGCATATACATACATGTTCGCCTAATTATAAATAAATAAAAATAGAAATAAAAATTACAAAACTTTTTACATTTTCGTACAACTTTTGAAAAGGTATTTTAACCCAAACAGTTGTTTTTCGTTTCTGGTGTATCGAGATAACGTGCCATTTTGGATAAACGTACCTTTTCCTGTAAGGCGTAAATATTAATGTTCCATTAGAGTAATATTAAAAATTATCCTGACAGTTAAATGATTATTCCTTATCGTAATCATAATAATAATCTAATTTTGTTGATTGAGTAATCAACAAAATATGACTAAATATTTCATAGCATTTGAGTGAATGTCATGAAATATTTGAAATTTAAAAATGTCACTATCTCAAGAATCTATGTATTGATCATATGATTTTGGTTTTGTATAAAAGTAATCAACGAATGAAATTTGCTAGTATTGTTATGTAAGTTTTACGAAACTAGTATGAACATAAATTTCAAAATAAAAAGTCTGTTTTACATCCATTAACTGTCATATATCATCATAACTGAGCCTCTTTTTACTTCATCACCAGTAGTAGGTGTAGATTTTAATTAATTTGTTCAAAACATGTCCGGTATTTGATTTAATTCCAAAACTAACTGTAAAAGCTCCGTTCATCAGGTTCATACACATTCCTTTTAACTTAATCTTAACATGTTTCGGTAGACATTATTGCGATATATTTATAATTTTTAAAGATCGTAAAAATAGATTTAGAGGATATTATTTACTTTCTGGTTATTTTACGATCATTGTTATCACTTTTACAAGATCACTTTCTCTAAGTATTGTTTGAAATTTGTTTTTCTTATTTTAAAAAGACAACTCCCGCACTAGGAATAAATCCTGTGTCGCGGGGGACTTTACAAACATACATGAAACGGACACAAAGAACACCCAGACTCAGAACAACAATTTGTGGATCACGCAAAATGTTTATCCTACGTGGGATTTGAACCCACGACACTTGGCGAAGTAGGAAACGGAGAGGTGACCGCTAAACCACTAGGCCAATTGTGCAGTCAAATTGTACCTTTGACTACGATTTGTTATATAATACATGAACCAACACAGGTGTTTTTTTTCGACAACTTTATAATATAAATATTAAATTTTACTTACGAGCAATGTGATCATAAGATAGCTTTCCTTATCCCGTCTCACAGTTGGTATTCCAAAGACGATGTCAGAGTAGTTCCTCGTACTCCTCATATGGAAAGCTGGCTTCAAACTGAATGGGTCATTCATGAGATGCGGCATCAGTTGGAATGAGAACGGTCCTCGGAGTTGTTGAAAATTGAGGGTGTATATCCCAGCCGCAGCGTGAGTTCCTTTTAGAAGGTGAAAAGACAACATTTATTAGTTTTACATTCTTCAAATATATGTTCTTCAGTGCGAGCTACTTAATTAACACGAGTATAATCGCATTGAGTGTATTTAATGTATCGCATTGATTGGTATGCTGATTGTATTGTTTTGTCGTAAGTGCTTTATATATTACATTGTCTAGACGAATTTAGATCAGGACCAAAAAGGTAAATGTTGCAGGCATTAAACTATTTTTAACCGAATTCAAAAAATGAGGAGTTTCCATGTTCCACTGATTGGTTTTAAAACGATACGATTTGACAAATTTATCAATAATGTCGAAAATGTGCGGATGAAATGAAAATGGCGTGCGCCGCTGAGCCAGTCAGCCTGTGACCACGGCCGGTGCAACCTGGTCGAAACGTCAGGCAAATCAGAGGTATGTAATACCTTTTAATAAGTGATCGCGTTAATTCCCGTAAAAATAATTATTGTAATACGATTTGATTTATTCATTCAGTAGCAGCAGCATGTTTTGAGTGCTAGGCTCATATTGTGTGAAATTTTTTGTCTTTTTTCTCCATGAAATCCTTTTTATGTCCGCCAAGATACAGCTCTCAGCCGCAAGCACGCAAGCAGGCAGATTAATAGATGTTATTCTAAGCTGTACTACAACTGGAGTACACACAGTTTACCAGCTACTTTTAGTCCGAATCCGAATGAATGGACGGCTCGACCGAAGTGATACCACGGCCTACAGAAAACCGGTGTGAAACAGCGCTTGCGCTGTGTTTCACCGAGTGAGTGAGGACACAAGAAGCCCATACTTCAACCGAGGAGGTGGGGAGGGAGGCCCCATCCCTCACCCCATCCCCCAAAGGCCAGCAACGCACTTGTGACGCCTATGGTGTTGCGGGTGTCCATAGGCAGTGGTAATCACTTATCATCAGACGTTACGTCTGCTCGTTTGCACCGATTTCATAAAAAGGAAATCGAGGACCACAAATCTTAATACCCCAAATGATTAAAAACCGGAGAGAAAGACTGGAAATACAAAATAAAATAGTAAGTTCTTTGATGGGACATTGTCCACATACGATCCAGTATTAGAAACGAACGTATTTCGATAAGCCGATCAATTGGACCCTGATATTGTGCTACCTATTCGTAGGTTTGAAATCGGTGCCAAGCCAAATGTAATAGTAGGTACTACACGCTACATTTCGAGACGAACGTCAACGACGCTTCGGTTGTTTTGTTCTACGCGAAGAGCAGCTATCCCGCTCAAGGTCACGCGTGGCGAGTGCGGTACCTACTATTACATTTTGGCTTGGCACCGACTTCAAACCTATGAATAGGTAGCACATACAAATTAAGACCATCAACTGAAGTTAACATCGCAAAAGTGAAGGAAATAGTGATTGAAAATCCTTATTCAACTATGCGAGTGATAGCCGCTGAACTTTCTGTATCTCACGAGTCGATCCGTACCATTTTAAATAATTATTTGGGTATAAAACATGTTGCCGCTCGGCTAGTCCCAAAAGACCTGAATTTTCTCCAAAAACTCAATCGCATGAATGTCGCTGAGGTCATGCTAGAATGCGTCAATTCCGACCCAACATTCATGAAACGCATTGTTACTGGTGACGAGACGTGGGTTTACGAGTTTGACATGCAAACTAGTGAACAAGCTTCGGAGTGGAGCCTTTCAACTGAACCGAAACCAAAAAAACCACGCCAAAGTCAATCAAATCAAAAGTGAAAGTCATGTTGACTGTTTTCTTTGACTCTCGCGGTGTTGTGCACTCAGAATTCTTGCCGGAAGGTCAAACCGTAAATAAAGAATACTATTTGAGCGTTATATGGCGTTTAAGAGAGTAAATTCTACGAAAAAGGCCAGAATTGTTGAAAGAAAATTCTTTGATTTTGCACCACGATAATGCGCCTTCGCACAAGGCCCTTGTGTGTGCCATTGTGAACGAATTTTTGATCCAAAACTCGACAAATACCATCGAGCAACCACCATTTTCACCAGTTATGGCTCCAGCCGACTTTTTTTTTTTCCTAAACTCAAATTACCTCTTCGTGACAACCTTCTTCAATCGATAGAAGACATAAAGAATAATTCGCAGGGAGAAGTAAACTCAATTCCGGAAACAGCGTTTAAAAAATGTTTTGATGATTAGATTATTTGTTGGCGTAAGTGTATCGTTTTTATAGGAGCATACTTTGAAGGTGATAAAATAAATTTCGATGAATAACTAACATTTTGTGTATTATCGATCTTTTCCCGGTACTTCCTTGACAAAGTAGTATTTCTTATTTAAATCAACAATTTCCCTCAATGCGTATTAGGTGGTGAATTCCAGAATAAACTCGAATAATTTAAAAAGTAAATTGACATTATTTATTTTTGAATTTCGCCAACCAAAAAGTATAATGTATAACACACTAGCTGTGCCCGCGACTTCGTCCGCGTGTAATAGTGACTTTGGGTAGCAGTTTTAATTATTGAGGACAATATTATTTTAAAAATAAGACACACACGTTTAACTGTTAAAAACACATTTAAGTGTTTCTATAAGTACATAAAATAAAATAACACACTAGCTGTGCCCGCGACTTTGTCCGCGTGTAATAGTGACTTTGGGTAGCAGTTTTAATTATTGAGGATAATATTATTTTAAAAATAAGACACACACGTTTAACTGTTAAAAACACATTTAAGTATTTCTATAAGTACATAAAATAAAAAGTATTTTACATGAGCTTATTTCGACATTCGACCTGGCCAAGGCTTTCAACCGGGTCTGGCACCGTTCGCTTCTCTCTAAGCTCTAAGCATTCGGTCTGCCTCCTAGACTCTGTCACTGGATTGACGCTTTTCTTCATCAGCGCCTTCGCATTAGGGTTCTTTGCGACGGCGCGGCCTCTGTTTGTCTGGAGGTAAACGCTAGCGTACCTCAGGGTTCAGTCCTGTCGCCCAACATGTTTCTTCTGCACGTCAATGACATATTAGCCCTTGGCAATATACATTGCTATGCAGACAATAGCACAGTGCATGGGCGATATTATGGATACCCTGCAGCCAAGCTGGTAGACGTTGAAGAAAATCGACAGGAGCTCGTCGCTGAGCTCGACCGGGGTTTGAACCGCATTTCACGATAGGGTATTAGAATTTGGTCGAGTTCAACGTTAAGAAAACATAGGTGTGCCCTTTCTCTACCAAAAAGTCTCCGTTTCATCCCCTCCCCACTCTTCAGAGCACTCAACTGCCGCTACGGGATAAGCTCGGTGTCCTGGGCATGGATATTTGCCGAGACCTCAACCCACGGAAGTACATCGAGGGCACCACTAAGGCGGCCTGAACTGGGTGAGACGGTGCTTCCGGCCCGAGCATTTGTGTCTCCTTTATAAGACCCAGGTTCGCTCGTCCGTACTATTCTCATCTTTGTGATGGATCCACGCAGTATTTGCTTGATGTTCTCGATCGATTACAGCGGCGAGCAGTCCGCATGATCAACAGTCCTGATACCTCAGAGTCCCTTGGGCTTCTGCAGTTACGGAGAGACATCGATTCTATGGTAGTCCTCTACCGCTTTACCATGGAGAGTGTTCTGAAGAGTTCTTCCAACTGATCCCACCTTCTCCCTTCCCCTACAGAACAACACGTGCTGGCCTTGGAAGTCACTGCCTCAGTCTTAGATATACGCTCTCGAACCAAACGGTTTGGTTCTGCATTGTCTGGGTTCGCAGCGAGTACGGTTGCCTCCACTATTGGATTCTGCTTGAGTTTTCCCTCAGCTAAGCAGATTCTCAATTTTTTCAATTTTATTAACTACGTTTTTTGATTTGCCATCTTTTGCCAAAATAAAGACATTTGGCGGATTTGATGCACGTGATTATGGTGCCCATGGGAATAACATGTTTTTTTCTAAATTAACTGCAACTTTAAGCGTCTGTAATCATTTGCAATAACAATTATCAAAGCCCAAAGCTTTGACAATTGTTATTGCAAATTTTGTTTTCAGTGGAAACTACATTCTTTTAAATTGAAATTGCAAATAAGTTTGAATTATTGGAATAAGAGTAATGAAAACATTTTCTCCTTTTGCCATTCCATGATGTGTATTTTTATAGCTTTGGCACTCAAGATTTCCTATTAAGAGGACTGGAACATTAAGTTTCAGTCTCAACTTATGGTAAGGCGCTCCTGATAATTCTAAAGAGTTGAGAAACTCTGTGCATAAGCTATGATATGACTGGTTCAGTGTCCCTTGCATTTCCTAAGAGGTATTCGATAACATCTTTCTCCACGTCTGACATGATCCGTTCGTTTATTTGATAACTGTCTCATTAGTCGGCGGATCAGAATAGATATTATTTTTAGATCATCTGTGCCATCATATACCAGAACTCACGTCTTAGTGTAATCACGTCGTTACTGTCAGTTGGCATACAATCTTCTACGATTTTTAGAAGAGCATTTGCATATTGACACTGCTCATAAATAATTGTGAAGTTGTACTCGCATAATTGTAATAATACAAAACTTTTTAACATATACCCATAGTACATATGATTCATACAGGCATTTATTTCATCTTGCGGCGTACCCCTTTTCCTTTTTTTTGTGCATAAATACCCCCGGATCCTTTTCTGTCGGATTTTTTCACGAAGAACATTAACTGAATAAACAAAAAATCGTGTAAACATATCTAATCGCAGTGAATAATAACGAATTTGTAGTGGCAAAATTCAACATCCGCATGCGGCACAGTCGTCTGCCCTCACGTGTCTGCCCGTTCGGGTAAGCACACTTAGGCATATTGTGATAACTCAGTAAATGTTACATCAGAATAGCTCTAATATTTTGTCTCCTGTCGCAAACTTATGAAGCATTTTCACAAACCTTGCATATCGCCATACAAACTTTCATCCCCTATTGCTATTTAACCCCCTAGATGGTAAATTTTTTACAAAATTTAAATCACATTTTTATTTATATCTAATCAACAGCCAAAAAAAGAAATTTTAAGATTTTCGCTTAAAATGACGATACTTCTGTAGAGAGTTTTGAAGTTTAGAAAGACTGTTTAGTAATATGGCTTATTTATTTTTACTAATATTATGAACATACATACAAATTGGATTCATGAATGTATGTATTAGATTTAAGTCTTCGTTGAAAAAGTGAAATATTTTTAATGAATGTGACAGCCGTGTTTGGTCGTTGCCAAGACGCCCGGCGTAGGTAATGCGCAGGCGTGTGGCGAGTGAACCGCCACTCTTCTATACTTCTATACAATCTTTCATCCCCTCTTTCAACCCTTTATTGCCCTTTTTCGCATTAAAAAGTAGCCTATGTCCGTTCTCAGGCTCTAGACTATCTGTATACCAAATTTCATTGTAATCGGTGCAGCGGTTTGGCCGTGAAAGCAAGACAGACAGACAGACAGAGTTACTTTCGCATTTATAATATAAAGTATGGATTATCAAGAATCCGCATTCATTTTAATCAATTGCATAATTGATGAGTGTATGCGTGGCAATTGAGCAATAGTTATCAACAGCTTATTTTTAATAGTGCAATATGTCTACTTTGACTAGTGTTCAAAATAATCTAACTTATTGATATTAGGTCTTTACCTATGAAATTGCCTTTCTTCAGTACTGGTCATTTCAAATAAAAAAAAGTTTGTAATGGCTCTGTATTCTAAATTCAAATTAATTTTGTATTAAAACCATGACATTCTATTTACAAACTCAGTCTTTTGTTTTTTGATTAGCGTTGTATTTTCATTACATTTAAACATTTTTCGTCATAATGGATACTTTAAAAATTCGTGTAATTATGGAATATGAATTCCGTCGTGGCACCAACGCGACACAAACGGCACGTAACATCATAAACGTATACGGAGAGAACTGTACAAACGAACGCACAACCCTTTATTGGTTTTCCCAGTTCCGTTCTGGAAATTTTGACTTGAAAAATGAAACTCGTGGTCGTCCGGAGACTTTGGTTAACAATAATGAATTAAAGGCGATTGTGGAAGCTGACGAAACTCAATCTACAGCTGAGCTAGCAGCAGCTTTTAATGTAAGCATCAAAACAATATTGATCCATTTGCGACAAACTGGCAAGGTAAAAAAGCTTGATAGATGGGTGCTCCACGACCTTAACGATCGCCAGCGCAACGTACGCGTCGAGACCTGCCTTGTGCTGCTCAACAGGCAAAGAAATGAAGGAATTTTGAAACGAATTGTTACGTGCAACGAAGAATGGATTCTGTTCGACAATCGAAAGCGCTCAGCAAGTTGTTTAGACCCTGGTTTAGCACCAAAGCAATGCCCTAAACCAAAAATAACCCCTAAAAAGGTGATGGTCACTGTTTGGTGGTCTAGTGCGGGTGTGATTCACCACAGCTTTTTACAAAACGGCATGAGCATTCATGCAGATGTGTACTGTGAAGAACTGGAGAGAATGATGGAGAAGCTTGCACATCTGGAACCAGCTTTGGTCAATCGGTCGTCCCCACTGCTCCTTCACGACAACGCGCGACCCCATACTGCGCAACAGACAGTCTCCAAGCTGCAAGAGCTGGGGTTGGAAGCTCTCCCTCATCCGCCATACTCACCAGACCTTGCACCTACCGACTATTACTTTTTCCAAAATTTAGACAACTTTTTAGTGGGTAAAAAATACAATTCCCGAGAGGCAGTACAAAATGCCTTTGAAGAGTTTGTTGCCTCCCGTCCAGCAGATTTTTACAAGAAGGGCATCAATAAACTGCCAATGCGTTGGCAAAGATGCGTCGATTGCATGGGTGATTACTTCGAATAACAGAAATAAAAAAGTTTGAAAAAAAAGTACTTTCACTTATTGCATACAAAACGGCAATTTCATAGGTAAAGACCCATTATAAACTTAATGGGTGGTATCGATATTTTAGAATTGCTGAATATTTAAAGCAGTCATTAGTAAGTGCCTACGCATAATTACGCGTATAGGCGCATATCATATATATACGCGTAGGCTACGCATAATAATTATATTATTCGCGAAAGATAAAAATAAATACTTTAGGTCGCACAGCATAACTATTTGTTTTCAAGCTTTCTCAGTAGAATGTTATTTAAAACTATGCTAGATCCCGCAAAAGCTCGCCAAGTTGCAACTTGCTTTTAAATAATTTGAGTAATGTCTTCTTACATTACTCAAATTATTTAGCATACTTAGGTAAGTGTAATTTATTTAATTACTTGAATATCTACTGTGTTAATAAAATTCTGGAAAGCTGTGTTATTTAGATTTTTACATTGATTTTTATTATTGGTGATCTAGTTGATTTTGTATAAGCTTTTGTGAAATTGTTTAATATTTTTAAGGCGACTGTTAGTGTTTAGTTTATTGTTAGTGCTTTTGACGCATGCATATTGCAGCGGCTTTTGTCTATAAATTTATGGCGGGCAGTATAGATATCTGTATAGACATTTATCTGAATAATAATGTACAAAAAAACATATAAAAGTTTTAATCGCAGTAAACATGATATACACAAACATATATACATATGTATGTATATTATATTACACATGTTTAGTAGTATAACATCATTACAATATACATAACAACAAAATATTAATGAAAGTAAACTTACCGCTCAGATTTTTCAGCAGTGCGATGATTTCAGGAGTAAACGTGGCAGAAAAATCACCATGAATGGAGTTATACTGACTGTCGTTCTGGTTGGCACCACGGCCGGGAACCACCTTAAGCTGTAGACAAAAAATACATGGTCAGAGAAAGGGACAGTTGTAACATCAAACTGTACATCAGCCTCACCTAAGAAAGGATGTTTTTTTTTTAAATTAATGGATGGATGATTTTTTTTTTAAATGAATGGATGGATGTTTTTTTTTTAAATGAAGGGATGGATGTTTTTTTTTTTGATTGGCCTACTATACTACGCTGGTTAGACGGGTCAGTATTTCATTTGTTTCAAAAAATCCTTCTCTTTGCAGTGATGTTGTCATAGTTTGCTCCCTTAAGCCGAGTCTCCCCAGAATAAAAGTTGACAACTTTTGTGTTGTCAACACGTGTTGGTGATAAAAGTTTCTCTAAGAGTCCGTGCACACAGACCGGCTCGGAGAGCATCGGCCCGTTTTTTTCTTTTCACACAGACCGGATCGTATACGCTTGGAATTGGCCGGAGCGGAGCCGCCAACTATTTCACATAGACCGGCTGGAAGAGATCTACGCGAGCGCGAGCGAGAAAGAGCACGCAATCGGAGCCGGTCGGATCCTTATGGACTAAGAGCCCGTGAACCCGAGACCTTCGTTATTTTATAAAAGCTGAAAGTTTGTCAGCGCATGCTCCCAACACAGGTAAGAACGATGGACCATTATGAAGTTTGGGTGATCGTGGCTTTGGCAGGTAAACGGTACCAAAGGTGTGTAAAATATCAATCTAAATTCCTCTAATAATAAAGCGCGATTTTTTGGCAGTACCTTCAGAATATTATTAAAAATCACGTTATTCATTGCCAGACACTTAACATAGTGGCAACCCCTTGCCAGACACCCTTAATGTAATAGCCATTAATATAATTAGTAGTATTAGTATTATTATTTACAAATATATATTGTAATTAACTAGAGTTTAAGTGTACCTAACTAATAAGTTTTAAATTCATATAGCTATGTTAACATGTTGATACATAAAACACATTGCATGTGGTGTTTGCCTGTAATTGGTTGTGCAGTTAGATATAAGACAATCATTCTTGTATACTCCTATGTTTGCAATAATTATCTGTAACAACTGTTGGTAAACCTTAAATAAATAAATAAAATAAAAATAAAATAAATGTTC
Organism: Diaphora mendica; assembly: GCA_949125395.1. NCBI lineage: Eukaryota > Metazoa > Arthropoda > Insecta > Lepidoptera > Erebidae > Diaphora > Diaphora mendica. The sequence goes on along the minus strand of OX421312.1, from coordinate 5,118,119 downwards.
ATGTGATTATAATTTTACTTACGTGTTTTAATAATCACCAATGGTTCACTCAATAAGATTTCCTTTTTATAACTTCGTAAAAGTTACTTATACAATAGAAACCTAATAGAAAATTTGTTCAATAAAGGCGACGACAGTATTATAGACCCTGGCAGCTACTACCGAGACATGTGCATGTTTGCCAACATTTTTCTTTTATTAATAAATATACACACATCAAAAGTGTCTAGGGATCAACATATGTGTCTACGGATCAACATATATGTTTGCAATAACTTTTCTCCTGATTGATATTAATTAAAATTTTCTTTAAGGATTCATCAAATAAAGTGTTTTCGTTTGTCACAGTAACGATAAACCAAGTCACCTTTGCATTAATAAAGAAATTTGCCATTTTCCTAATAAAGGGATTTTTGACATTTGAACCACTAACATTAAAGTTCGAAAAAAAGACTGAAATAACAGTTTTCTTTAAAATTTTATTAGGTAACTTAAACAATTAATAATCCGTGTTTCTACCGCGAACACTAACAACACAAGAACATCGGTTTGGCATACTCAAAATGAGTTCATCCAAACACGCTGTGGAATGGCCGCCCATGTTCGTTGCAACAACAAAAAAAGGTCTTCTTGCGACTGGATACCCTCCATATTCGGCAGAGCTCTTCTCTGTAGCATATCCCATGCATGCTCAATCGGGTTCAAGTCTGGCGACTGAGCAGGCCAGGGCCAAAGCCACATCTCAATCTCAAGAAATCCGCATAAAAATGCTTGATCCCTAGACACTTTTGATGTGTGTAGGTGGTACCAATTGTTGTACTAAATGTTATACTTACATTGAGCATATCTTCGTGGCGGATATTGTATTGCGAATGTAGGAATTCAATCTTAGTATGTAGGTGAGATATTTTTTCTTCCAACAGTTTCTCGCGAAGCACTTGGGCTGTAAAGACAAACTTCGTCAATAATATCAAATAGAAGTAAAGTACTAGTAAACATATCACAACCTTTGGGTTCTAAACGTCGACAAAAGTTTTAATATTAAAAAAAAACATAACTTCAGATACCATGCATTTTAATATATCAAAAGAAATTCTAGGTAATGCTATGAATCCGGGGTACTATCAAATTAAATAAGACTCATATATTGCTACCGCCATAAAACACACTGTAAACCGAGAATAGATAAGGATGGCCTCACCTGATGATATGAAATAATGGTTGTGGTTAAAAGTGAATGAAAGAATTCAATAATTCCAAATGCACTTATGAAATTTTCTCAATTTCTCAATCTCCAATCAATTGTTAAGATCGAAGATTTGCTTCTAGGTTTTATCTGCGGAAAATTCCTAGTGAGCTGAATTTTTGTATTCACATTTAATAAGGCGTTAGAATGAAGATGTGAAAAATCGACATTGATATCTAGCCGACTAAAAAAATTATAAAGTAAAAAGGTCACGAAAATCAGTTTTTCACAAATATTTGACGAACTATTGCTCAGAGGTCAATAGATGTCATTATAAAATTGTTTGTCGCGAAATTATCCACAAAAGACGCCTTTGGCATTTTTCTGTAAAATTAACCGTATTCGGAGTAGAGCGCTGAGAATGAAATTGAAAGTTTTTTTTTGAAAATGTTTGAATTGTTGCGCCTTCGAGAAAAATAGTATAGAACAATCTACCAGTCGCGAGAATTGAATCGAAGGCGCCATCTAGTGTCAAGTAGCGCGCAACTGTGGAGTAACTCTGATATTCGACGCTAGATGGCGCTAGATTACTCACTCTGGTAATTTCTGTTTAGTGTAGAATGTTCTATCGAATATTATAGATCTTTCTAGGGATTTCAAAGCCATATATAAGCAGATTGGGTTACCCGTACGAGTCAGTATTGTTTCACGATACAGCGGAGTTAACATCGAAGCGATCTTCTAGTGCGATTAACAAGTGACATAGCGAATTATTATAGTAAAAGGGTTGTAAATAAACAGTGTGTTATTTTTTTGGTAATTAACCGACTATTTTTCATTATTTAATACCCGGCTCGTGACAGAATTCATGTGGAATGATGTATGACAATATGTTTAGAAACACTTCATATTCAACCACTGATATAATCAATATAATGACATATTTGACAAAGAATAAGTTTAAAATATATAAAACAAGGACCATTTGAACATTTTAGTGGCGGTGCTTCATTAGGGGTGTTCTAGGGAAAAATACACTTGCGCAGTATTGTGTAAAAAATTTGAATACTTTTCGATTAACGATAAAGACAAGTTTTATATTTTTAATAGATATTATTTCCTCTACATTTATTCAGACCTATTTTATTTTAGTAAAATGGTTTCCTTTACTTATTTTGGTACTTATGAATTATTTCCCTAATGCTTTAAATTGCTACTAATTACACAAATATTAAATATTTATATAGATAGTAAAAAAGTTATAAAATATAAATATTGATTAATTGATCAGACAGCTATCGGTATGGCAGTACATGAAACACAAACAAAGGAACGTTGATTTTTATGAACAAGAAGATATATTAAAAAAGTGAAATAAAATTGTAAATAACAAAAAATGACTGTACATAGTGAGTTGTAAATAATTTAATTTCAAGAAAACATCTGCAATAACGGGTCCGCTTCGTGCAACAAATATGTAGGCAGCTTCAAAAACTAAATTATGTGTATACCATTGAGCGTCATAACAAAATGGTGGCAGATAAATTATCTCAATTACGCTTCGTTATACCTATGGCTACATTACCAGAAGGTATACGATAAGATCAATATAAAAAACAGAGTTGCTTTCAAATGTGCAAAATGTTGTTTTTTTTTAAACTATCGGAAAAAGAAAAAATAGATATATAAGAATAATTAAATAATTGCAATTCTGGGATAGCGTCGTATCTAATAGATTGATATGTGGTCTTAATAAAAACTTGGTTGCATCGTGTCGATAACAACAACGAAGCGCCAGATCGCTTGACACTTTAAAACAAAGGGTCTCATCAAACAGTGATAACTATCAGACAATTTAACTAGGAACAAATATATTTTTAAAAATCAAACCGCAAGTATGGAAATAAGCATTACAAAGACTTATTATATCCCTCTTGTATGCTTAAACTAAAATAATATACCTTATCAGCAAACGGTTGCAACAAGCGAATAACCAGATATAGTTTCCTAATGTATTTTCAATGCTACTATGCATATTAAAACAAGGAAAGTAATAGTATTTTTATATCGCACCGATGTATAACCTTGTTTGTCAAGTGTCCATTTTCATTTTTTCATCAACTTTGATACAATCTGGCACTTTCAATCATATTAGGCCAGTGTGAAATACTGGGCGTATGTGATTTGATGTGTCTAGTACATTTGATACCTGTTAGATTCTATTTTTTCTCTTAGCTTATAAAGTAACAAACTTTAAATGAGCTTCAGAATAAAATTTGGGTTTTTGTAAATATTAAGTTGTTTTTAACATGCGAAGTTAAAATGTAACCTCAACAGCATGTGAAGAAATACAATGACAAACATGGAAATCAGAACGAGCAGTTGCAGTAGCTTATATTAAAGAAGTTAGCTTTAGGAAGAATAGATCTTTTTATAATTAGTCCGTTGCAAAACAGTTTCAGTAGTAAAAGATAAGCACATAGTAAGCTATCTTCACTTAGTACAAAGATACGACCTCGAATTTTCCATGTAATTATCACATACTATCGCGGAAATTTTAAAGGAAATCCTATGCATGTAAGATCCCCTCTACAGTACGAAATCTGTCTCGACAAATTAATGTCAAACGGTACTCTGGTATGCTTAAGATATGTTGAGTGTGGTGGGGAGATCGTTTTTTGTTTTTTTGGAAAGACGGTCCCCATTTCATCTCAACCACTTTTTTTTTCAACCGACTTCAAAAAGGAGGAGGTTCTCAATTCGACTGTTTTTTTTTATGTTTGTTACCTCATAACTTTGGACTGGGTGAACCGATTTTGATGATTCTTTTTTTATTTGAAAGCTGGTGCTTCCCGAATGGTCCCATTTGGTCCAGATCGAAGTCGGTTTTTTTTTTGTTAAAACTTGTAATTATTTTTATCATTAATTTCATCACGGCGAAGACTTGAAGACTCGAAGACTTATGATTTGAAGACTTTAAATACTTGACATTGGCAAAAATAGCTGATTAGCTGGTTGCTATCGCATCAAAAGAAGAAGAGTGTGGTGGTTTCAATGAATATTGACTTCCACGCTTTTTCCACGAAAATTTACATAGAAAGTAGAAGATTTTTTATAAAATAAAGAGATTTTCCAACTATCATTTTTGTAATAGACATAAACGAATTTGTTGTTTGTTTCGTAAACTAAACCAAATACAAATTAGAGTGTGTGACTTCATTTTAAAGTACCTCAAACATTACAGTGCGTGATGTTGGACTAATGTCCTGGGATCAATTATTTACAGATACTTGTAAGGATTATGAGACACTGATCCATTTAAAAGCTGATCCCAAGAACAATCGAAATGTACTAAGAGACCATATTACTATTTGTTCATTACTCAATATTTGTTTTGCAGTTAAAGACACCATAAGAACACAAGTGTTTTTTAAATTACACTCAAATTCAGCATCAGAGCAACCTTTGTTTACACACGTGCTTCAAGTGCATCTTTGAGCGGTTTTTTAGAACTATTAATATATAATAAGATAATAATTTACAAAGACATTAAATAGTATTGAACAAAAATGTTTGCGTAGTACCCATAGAACCGGATTGTGTTACTCTCATCTGCCCGCGTTCTTTGCGGTGTAGTAGTCCTACTTTTAGAACTGTTTCACATCATTCATTTAGATTGATAGTAAATCAATGAATACGCTAGATTCAGAACAGTAACATCGGCCGTTACAAATAAGAATTCCATAACATATAACTTCGATATTTTTTATTGATTTTATCGAAGTGTTCTACTTAATATTGAACTTATTAAAATTATTATGAATAAAAACATTTGCTTGCGCGAGCGGACCAGTGACGTGACAGGAAATTGGACGTCTATTAAATACTTTAGTTTGTTTACAAGGGGCTTTAACGTTGGATACTAATTATGGCACTTTAAAACCTTGATTTGTTTACATGAAATTGGGTGAGTGTTATGCAGTTTTAACATTTAATATGGATTATAAATTTTGAAACTTTTGCCACGACATCCGGATATTTGACGGCTTGTGGCGGGTTAGTTTCTTGCTTGCATTGCTCTCAGGGTTTCTTATATTTATATAGACATTTATATTCTTCTTCACACAATATTGTTGTGTTCTGTGACTGTTTTTTTTCCTAAAATATCGTGACTTCATACTAGGTGACATATCTTGCACTCATAATGCAGAATTAGAAATCTACTTGCTCCGGCCTTTTCCTAAAATATCGTGACTTCATAATAGGTGACATATCTTGCACTCATAATGCAGAATTAGAAATCTACTTGCTCCGGCCATCTGCAAGTGATCACTGACTTTTGGAGGGTCTGAAAATAGACGCACTACCTCAAGGGAACAAAACAATTTTGATATTTTATTTGCAGTCAATTTTAATTCATTTAATACGCGAGTTTCGTATTTGGCCGTTTTTAAAATTACAGGTGTGTGAATCTTCGTTTAGCAACAATCATTAAACGAAAAAAGCGTAAGAATTAAGTCGTGGAACTTGTAGTGTTTGCGGTTTCGAATTCCACCTAGGGCACTATAAACGTAAGCTCTCTGATATCACACTCGGTAAATTTAGCTAAAATATTTAACATATTTACTAATAATTTGTTACCTACAGAATTGTGGTGTGCGTTTTCCTCACACGTTTAAAAATAAGTCATTAACATTTATTCGGTAACGTAGTAGATTTTAATAACATATTTAAAATATAAAAAGAAGTATAAGGAAGGTGGGTTTCTATTTTCGTAACTCTATCGAATAAATCTAGAACGTTTGTAAGCGACCCTTTCAAATCGGCAACTGTTTGAGAATACAAATAGTCGCGTAGAAATTTTAACCAGTAAGGAAAGTAATCGAGAAAATGGTCGTCTTTCCAAGCAGTGATGTCTACACAAACCGAGAGAACTCCGTTACACAGAATACCAGTATACTTAATGTAAAGGAGATCGAGTACAGGTGGTCTGCCATCAATACTAATTCGTCACTTTTATTCGATCCATTTTTAAGAAGAGCTTATGTCCTACAGTAGACTGTTAAAGACTGTGATGATGGTTCGACCCATTCTCAGTGCCGTAAGCATAGTTAAGTTAATACACACATCAAAAGTGTCTAGGGATCAAGCATTTTTATGCGGATTTCTTGAGATTGAGATGTGGCTTTGGCCCTGGCCTGCTCAGTCGCCAGACTTGAACCCGATTGAGCATGCATGGGATATGCTACAGAGAAGAGCTCTGCCGAATATGGAGGGTATCCAGTTGCAAGAAGACCTTTTTTTGTTGTTGCAACGAACATGGGCGGCCATTCCACAGCGTGATTTGGATGAACTCATTTTGAGTATGCCAAACCGATTCTTGTGTTGTTAGTGTTCGCGGTAGAAACACGGATTATTAATTGTTTAAGTTACCTAATAAAATTTTAAAGGAAACTGTTATTTCAGTCTTTTTTTCGAACTTTAATGTTAGTGGTTCAAATGTCAAAAATCCCTTTATTAGGAAAATGGCAAATTTCTTTATTAATGCAAAGGTGACTTGGTTTATCGTTACTGTGACAAACGAAAACACTTTATTTGATGAATCCTTAAAGAAAATTTTAATTAATATCAATCAGGAGAAAAGTTATTGCAAAAATATATGTTGATCCCTAGACACATATGTTGATCCCTAGACACTTTTGATGTGTGTAGTTTGAATAATGCGAGTCCAGTAAATTGAGTAATTCAATAGACCAGTAATATTTTATCTATGATACATATTATGAGTATCAGTCAAAAGCCACTCATAAACGTTCTCCCTTATAATTTCGAAAAATATCAAAGTAAATGTATACCTACGTGTCTACCAAAATCTACAACAATCATTTTAAATACAAAACTAGTAATACCATTTATTTCATACCCGTGCTCTCTTTTCAATCCAAAAATAATATTCTATGGGAGAAAAATCATGCTAAAAAGTTAAAAAAAAATACTTATAAAAAAATTTTCTACAACATTCGTTACAGTCCATTGCGTCACTAACCACGTTAATCGACTCTTTACCATAGAGTGGAAATGTAGTTAACAGAAAGGCGTTAACTGACATCTCTATCTTGTTTATCGGTTAACCGTTAATGACGTACCTATATTGGATTTGGTTGGCGCTCGATGGTACGTGACAACAGTTACTATATTAAATTTTTCGATCAATTTCAATTACAGTTTTTGCATTGCAAAAGTGAAATATGCTTTTAAAACATAATATGATCTAGTTACAAAGTAATATTTTGTGATTATTGACATTCCTGTTGATAAATAGAATGGTGAAATTAGTCAGTTTATCGGCACCAACCAGTTTATGCAATGGAGCTACGAAATTGACAATGCTTTCTATGCTACAGCAATTGGAAATGGTCTACATAAAAATCAATTCAGCACTACAATTTCAATTTGCAGGGCAAAGCTTATGTATAAGCCCAATTACGTAAAGATACTTACGGCTGTGGCGTAGTTTTGCTGGTTTTGGTTTTCTTTGTTCCGTTGAACATATCGGGCCTGTAGTAAGAATGCATACAGTATTGTATTGCAGGTTTGAATCATTTATCCCTGAGGCCTTGTGGCCTGAGGGTTTTTTGGGCATATGAGAGCTAGCATGCTCTGACTTAAGCGAGATGATAATTCTAGTGAAACATTTACTTTCCTGGCTCGCAGTGTGATGAAAAAAATCTATGAGAACGGTGATTTGGCCTGAATTTTACATAGCGTTTATATAATGCTTTCGGGTGAATTAATCTATTTAAAGTTCTAAAAACTTCTTTTAAAAATAGCTATAATGATAAAAGAACAAATTAAAATAAAAGTAATAGACATTTATTATGAAGGTTTTTGTCTTAGTTCGGTGGCCTGTCTAGTGGTTAATTATTCCGACTGTCATACCAGAGGTCGTATGTCATGTCTGTCTGTTTGTCTGTCTGTCTGTCCGCCTGTCTGTCTGTCCGTCCGCATGTCACAGCCACTTTTTTCCGAAACTATAAGAACTATAATGTTGAAACTTGGTAATGGTAAGTAGATGTATTCTATGAACCTCAGTAAGATTTTCACACAAAAATAAAAAAGTAACAAAAAAATTTGGGGGTCACCCATACTTAGAACTGAAACTCAAACATTTTTTTTTCATCAAACCCATACGTGTATCTATGGATGGGTCATCGAGAATGATATTGTGGTTTCTAATATCATTTTTTTCTAAACTGAATAGTTTGCGCGAGAGACACTTCCAAAGTGGTAAAATGTGTGCCCCCCCCCCCCTGTAACTTGTTAAATAAGAGAATGATAAAACTAAAAATAATATATAATGTAGGTACATTACCATGCAAACTTCCACCGAAAATTGGGTTGAACGAAATCTAGTAAGTAGTTTTTTGAAAGCTGGTGCTTGCCGTGTAGACCCATTTTAATTTCGTCCAGTTCTTAAGGTTGGTTTTTTTTGTTAAAATTTGTGATTATAACATATGCTGTACTAATTTATTATTAACTATAATTGCAAACGATGTGAGAGAATATATTTAAGTTATTTGTATTAATGTTTGGTTACCATAGATTTGTCTTCTTTGAGATCTAAAGACAGTGTGGTGTGTTAAATTATTCTTGTTATTATTACTAAGATACTGTAATTGATTCGATTAGCGTGATGAGTAAACTGTGTTATGAATAACAGTCGTCTCACACACAAGAAACATTCTATTCCTTCCATAATTTTATGCATTGTTGTACAATTAGAACCAACTTTTTTATAATTTTCTCAATTTCAGATTCGAACCAGGTCGTAATAGAAAATCCATACGTGAGTAACAAACTACCATTAATTGTTTTCTGATGAGTGTGATACTATTTATGAAATCAAATTTGACATTTCTCTGATGAATATACGTCTCTCCTCAGAAAGGAGATTTTAGCGTGGTCGCCGGTTGGTATAGGATTTATTTCAAGTTTTCCTTCTTTTTAACCGACTTCAAAAAAGGAAGAGGTTCTCAACTCGACCGTATATAAGTTTTTTTAAATGTGTATTCTTGGATAACTTCGTCGTTTATTAACCGATTTTAATAATTCTTTTTTTAATGGAAAGGAGATATCCCAATTGTGGTACCATAATAAGCACACTAAGATCTGATGACGGCATCCAAGAGAAATCGAGTCCAACCTTGAAGTCGGTTTTTGTTTTTGTTAAAAAAAATATAAAATTTTCTCAACTCAGGAATGGAACCCGGTCGCGATAACTAATGAACGTATTTAATTAGGCATATAATTAACTTTCTCATCAACTAATCAAAAAATAAGTATATAATCCTGAACTCTTGTAAAAGTGGGCTTTAACGACAATCACTTATAAACCAGAGCAACAATCAATTTTTCAGTATGCAAATACGTCAAACACATAAAACCTTTGATACCATGCGACTTGAAAAGATCCCGGCAGCCTTTGTCAATTTTACACTGCATTTTAAAACAAATAAATTAAATTAAAAAGCTTTTTAAAAACAAGTTTTATTGGAATGCCTCGAGACGAATTAAACGAGTCCAAACTATCAAAGGTTGCGACGTTTCTTTACAGAGTTCCTATGGCCACCTTTCAGCTTCAGCATCAGCTCAACTCCATGTCATTATAATATTGTATTGTCACGCTGTATACATATGCTTGCGAAATTTCAGCAAAATCGGTTGAAAATATCTGCTTCAAAATTGAGTTGCAAGATCCCACCCGAACATACAAGCATATATACATACTAGGCATGCCTTTTAAGTTCTGTCGTTTCCATATTTCCCGGCAATTTTGAATTTGGAACTGTTCTATATTCGAATGTGTTTAAATTTGGAATCTCAAAACAGTTGAAAGTATTAGGATTAATGCTATTGTTTAGTCACAGCGTCGATTGAAATCTGTCAGGTTACGTACGAAAATGAATCTTTCTAAGGAAAATGTTCGTGCAATTATTTTCTACAACTTTAGAAGAGGCCTGACACGGCTTCAGTGTTTCGAAGAGCTAACATCTGTGTTCAGTGATAAAGCCCCATGTCTGCGGACTGTCGAACGCTGGTATTTAGAATTCCAGCGTAGACATACTAGTGTTAGTGACAAATCTCTCGAAGGACGCCCAAAATCCGTCTTCACTGAAGATAACATCATTGCTGTGAGACAGCTAATTCTCGAAGATCGTCATGTGACCTATCGAGAGATAGAGGCTCTATTAGGACAGGGACAATCATTCAGAAGATCTTGCATGAAGCGCTTGGTGTGAGAAAGCTAGTTTGTCGTTGGATACCGCATCTGCTTTCCGACGATCACAAGGCGGCCAGCGTCAGATAGTGTAAGAAAACTCTGCAAAGGTTTAACCGAGGAGAGTCAAATCACGTGTACGACATCATTAGTGGTGACAAATTTTGGATCTATGACTACGATCCTGATTCCAAACAACAATATACAATCTGGGTCTTTCAAGACGAGCCAAAGCCGACTAAAGTTGTTAGTTCTCGAAGCACTTCAAAGAAGACGGTGGCCACGTTTGTTGGAAAAACCGGCCATGTTGCGACTATTGCACTTGAAGATCGTAGAACGGTTAACGCAGAGTGGTATATCACAGTTTGTTTACCACAAGTCATCGCCGAACTTGGAAAATCTAACGCAAAGCGACGCATCATCCTGCACCACAAGAACGCAAGCTCACACAGCGCTCGTCAAACGATTGAGTATTTGAAGCAGGAAAGAGAATAAATTCTTGACCATCCTCTATACAGTCCTGACCTAAGCCATAACGATTTCTTTACATTTCCTAAAATTAAGAAAAGTCTTCGTGGTCAATGGTCCCAGTCCGGTGAAGAAGCAGTCGACGCTTTCAAGTCAGTCATTTTGAACACCCCAACCTTTAGAGTGGAATAAATGTTATAATAACTGGTTTGAACGAATGGAAAATTGTATTAAGCTACGTGGTGAATACTTTGAAAAACAATAAAAAGTACTATAAGGTTCTAGTTGTGTTTTTTTCTTCAAACGACAAAACTTAAAAGGCATGCTCGTACATACATTGCAAGTTAATAAAAAGCTTGTAAAAAGAAATCGAAGCGACAATTTTGTTCGGCCATTTTTACGGTTACAAACGGCCATCCGGCCACTTCAAAATAGAAATTTAATACTACTAACCATCTCCTTGTATACTGACAATTTAGACTTTGACAGCTAGTGGTTCAAAACACAATGACATTTCTCTGTTATTCAGTGTGAAGTCAATGTCAATTTGACAGCTTTAGATATTTTAAGCCTTTTTAAGCGCTGTTTCTTGTTGAAATAATATATTTATGGCATTTATGACAGCTGTAATTCAAAATGACAAGTTATATTATTATTAAGACAGAATCTGTCTTACCAAAAATTCAACTGATATAGAATGAAATGCTGTCGCTGAATGTTGCTGTGAATGAATAATGTCGCTGAATAAGATAGGTACTTACTTATTTTTATTCAAATTGTTTCAGAGGTATATAATGTAATATAGATCAAATACTGTAACCTTAAAGTTATACGAGAAATTGGAATTATATAAATTATTATTATTTACAGTGACTTTCTGGCCATCCTGGCATACTCGAGCTTTTGCTCACAACCACTCATCCTTACAAATAAACAATGTTTTTCTATATTATATTTCTATTTTACCAATCTTTCGCTTCGAATATACCAACTCTGAAAATTTGCATCCTATCACGCCCGATTTATTCCTAGATTATGCTCTTCTTACAGACAGAAATTAAAATAGGTGTTTTTAAAGTTACCACAAAGTAATTATATGAATGCATTCTCTGTTGAGTTTAATCTAAAAAAAGTATAAATGTACGCACATTCTCACCCAGAACACGTACGTTGTTACATAAATACCGTATAAAAGCGACAATCGGAATGGTGAATGATAAAGGAACTTAATAACATATTCCGACACTTGTTGAATCCCTTTTCACTACACGAACTATTGGGAAAGTAATGTGTTTCCCACCAAATTATATCGGTAATTTGAACATGAATATTTATGAACCGTGTTTGCATCAATAGAGGCCTGTGTTTATACAACAAATGAGAAGTTTTGAAAAAAGAGTTTTAATTATTTACAGAATAATGATCAAAATTTTCATCATCATCTTCGTTGATTGGTTAAACTTGTACAAAAACTGTGCATTGGTTGATTCAAGGCCTAATTTATATTGGGTAAAAGTTTTCAAATACAATTTGGCAATCTCTCTCTATTTTTTCTCTAGACTAGAACGTTCTAGGACGTTTTCATTCTAAAATAACAAACAAAATAAATCAAACCGTATACCTATGGCAATGTATTTTTTTTAACAACCAAAGGACATTCATGAATAGCAACGGAATAAATCGAAACCCAATACAAACACGAAATTCGGTTTCGTCGGAACAAGCATCACTCCACAAATGTTAGACGAATTTTGTTTGTTGAATTCGAGGAATAAAATAAAACATTCATCAAAAATTTGGAAAGAAACACCAGATAGCGGCGTATTTTGTTTAATATATAATCTAAACTGCACAAAGGTTTGATTTTTGTAACAGATACATACCGGACGGTTTTCATTGCAAAAAAAAAATTGAAAAAGTAGTTAGCAATTTTTTTTTTATATACCCACCTCAACAAAGTCTAGGGATATCATAATCCTATACTATTGACGACTTTATAGTTAAAAATCTTTTTAGTTTCCATAAAAAGTGTATATACTAAATGAAATCTCTTTTATTCTATTTTCAAAACTTAAAAATATAAAAAGAATAACAATGCTAAAATCAAAATACGGCGGCAAAATGGTTGGTAATTCATTACAAGAAAAATTAAAATTGTTTTTATGCTGTTAATGAATTATAATTGATTAGATTGTCTTTTTTTAAATTGAACTTGCTGTGCTAGCTTCAAAAGTCATGTCACGTCGCCATTTGAGTCGAGATGAAATGTTACGAGCCGTGGGCATGTTAGAAAATGGTGCTATTCAAGGCGTCGTTGCTGAAACCTTACATACCAGCCAAAACGTGATATCAAGATTGTGGTCAAGTTATCGCAGTAGGTACTGGGGATGTGGCTGAACGGCACAGTGGTAGACAACGGGTTACTACGCAAAGACAGGATCGATTCCTCCAAATGAACGCCAAAAGACAACCCAATATCACGGCGATGCTACTTGTGCAAAGGCTCCAGGAGGACCACCAGCTGCTGGTAAGCGACCAAACCGTGCGAAGGAGGTTGCATGAAGTCAACCTTCATGCTCGAAGACCGCTACGTGCTCCAGCTACGCGACGTGGCAATCGCGGTCGGCGGCTTTCGTGGTCTCGGGAGCATTTTTCTTGGAGTGATCAACAATAGTCATCGGTGCTGTTCACTTATGAGTCCCGGTTTGGATTTCATCCGGATTCAATAAGAACTCGTGTTTGGAGAAATCCAGGTAGAGTTAGCCGTCTGGGGCACCCTCATCAGGTCCAGTCTTACCGAGGCGGGACAATCATGGTGTGGGCAGGAATTCGTCTTGGTGGGCGAACCCAGCTCGTCTGAATTCAAGGCAGCATGACTGCACTAAAATATCTCGAAGAGGTAGTAGAGCCTGTGATTATCCTACACATAATCCAAATGGGCCTGGAGTTTCTTATATGCACGATAATGCTCCTTCTCATACGGCGCGACTGGTATCGACAGCTCTCCAAGATCATGACATTCAAGTTTTGGATTGGCCTGCGCAGTCGCCCGACTTCAATCCCATCGAGCATGCCTGGGACATGATACTACGAAAAGCATTTCGAGATTTCCCGCCAAATTTGACGACGGTACAAGAACTTTACAGACACTTGCAAAGAACTTGGGACCTCATACCGCAGCAAGACATTGACAGTTTAATTTTAAGTATGAACAATCGATGTCAATGTGTAATCAATGTAAGAGGTGGCAACACTGATTATTAATAATTAGAGTTTATTACATTTTTAATTACTTTATTAATATTAATTATTAGTGTTACAAAAATTCTATACATTTGTTTTCGAACCAATTTTCTACAACAATTAAAAAAGTTTACTTTTTAATTAAAAACAAAAGAATTACGAATCGCTTTTTTCTTTTATTATAGTCCCTAAAATAAGCTACTTTTCTACAATTTACTATCTATAAAAATTCTTCTTAGATTTTTAGATATTTGACGAAATATAAAATATCCCTAGACTTTGTTGAGGTGTGTAGCTAGCTAGGTAGTTACATTTTTATCGAATTGTTTGAAATGAGGAAACACTACGACGTTGCTGTAATGCGATATTGTTGATATAAAACCTAACTTTTCAGTCACTCATTATCTATATACCTATATAAAAATGAATCGCCGAAATGTATGTACGCGCATAACTTTCGATTGGCTGCACCAAAGTTTTTTTTTTGTGTTCGTTATTATTATGACAAGGTTTGTGTACAAGAAAAATTAAAGGATAACGAGATTAGTCATGTTTTTTTGTCCGCGACTGTACACTGCCTGTGGGAAGCTGAGACAGATACGTATATCTATATTATAATTTGCTTTATAAATTACTTCAAAATTGAGTTGCAAGATTCCTCCCGAACATACAAGCATACATACATACATACATTGCAAGTTAATAAAAAGCTTGTAACATATTAACAATGTAAATCACACCCAGACACAGATTAAATGAAAATGCTCAACACAATTTTTATCTAGCATGGAAATGAACTCACGACGATCCAGCTCACGAGCCACCACTAAACTAACATGCACGTCGCATACTACGAATCTAAATATATGGCTATATAAATGTAGTACCTGTAGTTCTTTTCAAATTCATATAATGGACCAAGAGCTACTGAACCTTTCGACTAATGGTATCTGTAAGGCTAGAAACTCTTGTAGTGATGATTCATAACGTGCTAAGTACGGTAACCATCGCCTAGCAGACCTCAGCCCTGCACATCATCAAGTAATATGTTTTTGAAAGTCTAAAAAAACTGAGAAAAAAAAAATTGTTTCTGTAAGCCTGAATTTTTGATAGGATAGTTTCTAGCCTTACAGACACACCGTTAGTTGAAAGGTTCGGTAGCTCTCTTACCATAGACTCTTCAACAACTGACCTTGTATATAGTTAGAAAAATATAAGTGATACCGGTCGACTGCACGTTTGGCCTAGTGGTTTAACGGTCACCACGCCGTTTCCTACTTCGCCAAGTGTTGTGGGTTCAAATCCTACGTAGGACAACACTTTGTGTTATCCACAAATTGTTGTTCTGAGTCTGGGTGTTCTTTGTGTCCGTTTCATGTATGTTTGTAAAGTCCCCCGCGACACAGGATTTATTACTAGTACGGGAGTTGTCTTTTTAATAACAATAACAATAACCGGTGAATAGACCTACACTTATCCTACTAGTTACCTAAAATAGTCTATCGTTTGTAATTTTTAAATGTTCAATAAAATACAGCAACGGTGGTGTCTTTCAGACGCCAAGGAGCGCATTGCCCGGCTCGATGCCAAGAGTACCTAATTAATGTAATTTATCTAATTTATCTTTCCATCTTGCGAAGCTAGGGCGGGTCAGCTAGAAAATAAACTAAGCGCAGTAGAAGTATACGAATAATTTTTCTAATATTGATAATAAATACCAAGTGTCTATGAGGTTTACATTCTCTACGATAAAGTATTGATCACTGTACTTGACGCGGGCGATGTTATTATTACATTTTTAAGAAATTCTTAAACTGAAGACCTGATAAAACTTAAAGACAATTGAAATATCTAAACTTGTTAAAACAAAGATACAGTTACAACTCTTAATAGCACTCGTGCTAAGCGCGGCAGATGATAGTTTCAAAAAAAAGCTGGTATAAAATATTAACCCTTGTTGAAGTATGAAAGCAGTTAAAAGCGTTCATTATTACTTTATGTACCTTGTCATATTTCTCTATTAATATTGTAGAGAATAACGGCATTTCATTGTCTCTAGCTAACGCAAGTGCTTCAACTATTGTAACAATTTTCTATAAATACCTCTGTTGTTTGAAGAAAATATAAACTACATATTTGGTATACATGAACATAAACTGTACAACATATTATACTCGTAATACACATGCCCTCTCTTCGGGAGATTACCCTTTAGCGGTGTGTACCGAGAATATCAAGATATTTGATATAACCATTATATGACTGAAATTCATTCATATGCTTAAAAATCGTTCTTCGTCCTAGACTTTTAGAACTATTCCTTATGCTACCCAATCAATTCGTGTAAGCATTACCCTTTTCCTACTGCCTTCCCTTTTTTAGTACCTCACCATTTAATTTAATGTACGTCTAATTTTCCTAATTGTTATAATTGGACGGTAAAAGACATTTAACTTAATAGGGACTAAATTGTTATTATTTTTACGGAAATTAACGCGATCACTTAATTCAATTTATTGGCCGTGGCCGTTGTCAGCCTGTGACATAGCTTGAGCCAGCCTGTGACCACGGCCAGTGCAACCTGGTCGAAACGTCAGGCAAAACAGAGGTATGTAATAGCTTGAAATAAGTGATCGCGTTAATTCCCGTAAAAATAATTATTATTATATCATGGAACGCGAAAGTTTAAAAGTTAGTAAATTAAAATTTACAAATAACATAATTTTCTACTTTTCTCTTTTTCTATCCATACTTCTGTTATATTCCCAATTTTATTTGAGGTCGGTGTAATGTGGAACTTTGTAAAGAGTATTGGCAATTTCATCTATGGTCGGCGTTTGCCAGGCGCCAACGCTAATATTCCCAGTCCCAAGTCCCTGATGGGAAAGCGGAACCGAAACTAACTTATAAGCGTCCTATGATTGGAAAAGCCACTTGTATAGAAGCATCAACCGACCAAATCAATATCATTATTACGTATTATTATTATACGTATATATTACGTATTTATGTTAAGTCTTATCGGTATTTACTGTAATATGCATTAATTTTTATTTAGGTTTTATCAGTTGCCTTGTCATGTTTCCTCGAAATGAACATCCGCTTAGGTACGTTTGAGTTCTAAAACACGTATACAGTCTATATACAATCACAAGTCCTAATTATACATGATTCACTCTTTAGGTATATGTATAGTGCTGGTGAATATACACTACTTATCACAAGTGCAATATAAATACTTTCTGAAATTAAATTATAATATGACCTGCTTTCATACCGTTTTAAATACAAACTAAATATTTGTATGGATGAATGGGATGAATGATTATGCATTTCGGTTGACTGTTGTTTCAAAGGGTTTATCTAAAGTATATCTGATTATCTTTGCCATCAGCCTCGTAATAGTTATCGTTGTCGTATTTTATGGAAGCTTAAAATTTCTCTTTTAAATATCTATATTTGAAAAACTCAACCAATTCTAGACTATGTATATTAATATATGATATTGCTCGACCATTCGAAGGTCATTTTAGACTGGTTTGTCGTTTGTCAAAGAAATTTAAGGTAGACTTAAACTATTGGCAACAGATATAATATGTTTTTTTGCAGGAACACGTATAGATCCACTTAAAAAGAATTTAAAGAGAACTTATTACTTACAGCTGGTAGTCACGATAATGATTAATGTAAAGGTAGCGGCAAGGACGCTTAGAAGAAAGACAACGATTATTTTTCTAGGGCCCATCATCAGCCAACTGCAGATGCACGCCAAGAGGTTGATCGGTCTGGAAAACAAATTTTCCTATAATATTTCATTGTATTACATTTTTTTAAACATAGTAAACTATGTACAATGCGACTCAAATAAGAAAAGGAACGTCAATTACCTATCTCTGTCAAATGTTCCTTGAAAAACATTATTAAACACCTTGTCCCTTGAAAAAACATTATTAAACACCTTTAAAAGCTTCGAAAAAACAATAGTTAAAAACATTATAGATACGCAAATAAGGTTTTGTTGCAGACACCGTACTTTTCAAGGGACATTTGACAGATAGATTGGTCATTGACGTTCCTATTCTTATTTGAGTCGCACTGTAATTAAAGAGATAAGTTTATAATATTTTTTTTTGGAGATTTAACACACAACGCCATCTAGTTCCAAACTAAGCAGAGCATGTATTATGGGTAGACTACTAGGTACTAGACACCTGATATAAATATTTAATTACTTTTTTTTTGTAAATACATAATACATACATATTTTACATAGAAAACACCCAAACGCCGAATCAACTAACTATAGATTATACCTACAAACAATTGGTTCGCCACGGAATCGAACCCGAGACCTCAAGCACAGCAGTCGCGTACGCTACTACTGCGCCAATCAAGACAGTATACTGTGTGACTGCGCAAGGCCGGGAGAGTTGGCGCTCCTTGGGCAGACCTTCGTTCAGCAGTGGACGGTTATAGATTAATACTCAAACTACACACATCAAAAGTGTCTAGGGATCAACATATGTGTCTAGGGATCAACATATATTTTTGCAATAACTTTTCTCCTGATTGATATTAATTAAAATTTTCTTTAAGGATTCATCAAATAAAGTGTTTTCGTTTGTCACAGTAACGATAAACCAAGTCACCTTTGCATTAATAAAGAAATTTGCCATTTTCCTAATAAAGGGATTTTTGACATTTGAACCACTAACATTAAAGTTCGAAAAAAAGACTGAAATAACAGTTTTCTTTAAAATTTTATTAGGTAACTTAAACAATTAATAATCCGTGTTTCTACCGCGAACACTAACAACACAAGAACATCGGTTTGGCATACTCAAAATGAGTTCATCCAAACACGCTGTGGAATGGCCGCCCATGTTCGTTGCAACAACAAAAAAAGGTCTTCTTGCGACTGGATACCCTCCATATTCGGCAGAGCTCTTCTCTGTAGCATATCCCATGCATGCTCAATCGGGTTCAAGTCTGGCGACTGAGCAGGCCAGGGCCAAAGCCACATCTCAATCTCAAGAAATCCGCATAAAAATGCTTGATCCCTAGACACTTTTGATGTGTGTATTATTGATATCATACAATACGAACAACTACTTATTTGTTAATGGAACTATATAAACCTCCAAAACACCAGCTTCAAGCTTGATAAATAAGTAAAGGTCTTCTTTTTTTTCTGTAAAAGAGAATGAGAAAGGCCTGTTTTGAGTTTTGTTCTGATATATATTTAAGAACTTGGTAAAGAACGCTCCCACGCTGGTTCCCATAAGCGAAACCATAAGTTACCTATATTTTATATCCTTTCAAAAATAATTCAAAATAGGTCCAGTCAGTTTTGAATCACATCGTCTTCAATAGAAGTCGGTTAAAAAAGGTAACGCAGAATAAAGGATTCAGGATAATCCCTATTTTTATACCACGTCATTATTTAAAATCGCTTAAAATTTAGCTTACAATGTAACTTTGTTGTGGCGATTTCCACATGCAGCGCAACAGAAATATACTACAACGCCATCTACCGAAGTTACACTGAAAAACGGAGTAAGGTACAATACCAAGAAAATATCAATCCTGAATCGCGCAATAGAAGTTCTCGCGCCGATTATCATAAACTCAAACTCAAAAAGATTTTATTCATATAGGCACATATTTTACAGGCACTTATGAATAGTCAATATTTAATGTTAAAAAATCGAGTGATTCTAGTCGCCCAGTTCCAAGTGCAGCCTACCCTTCATGGAGAAGAATCTGGCAAGAAACTCCATGGTTGCTCCTTTTCAATAATAATACTAAGATACTTGAATGAGAACGAAGTCGACCAAAGAAAACAAAACAAAAGATTTGGAGTCATTGCTGCACAGCCATGAGCTAACCAATGATGCGCCGTTTTTACTGAAAGCTGCGCATATATACAACATCCCAACATCAACCGTTAGGCAGTTGGCCCGCCAGGCATGATCACCTCGCCTGGTCGGAGGATCCTCCCTTTGTGTTGGAGGGACATGACACCCGTTCCCCCACATTTGTCATATTTAATTTCAATTTTAGCTTAACCGATGTTTGTCACAATATACTTAATTGATATTCAAAACTGAATTTGTTAATGTACTCGTAATTAAATTAGAGCTGACTAAGCTACCTTAATCATAAAAGGTTTTACTGGCAGAATTGCCCATTAGAAATTAAACATAAAATTAAAAATTTATATCGGAAAACAATTATTAACCTGTTCGTCACCTTGAAGTTCAAATTTAACGACTGATTTTATGCTTCTTGAATGCTACTTAATTGCACTAGTACATATCTGACTTGAAAATGAACTTTATGCGCATACAAGAAATCGTTTTTAACCGACTTCCATAAAGGAGGAGGTTCTGTGTTCCACTGTATGTATTATTATTATTTTTTTCACTATACTCTGCATATCTTCATGATGCTGTTACGGCAGTCTTATTCAAAGTCTTAAATTATGTATTTAAAGCACGAGTCTGTTGATTTTTTTCTTTTAAGTATTTTACGTGATCAAAATTACTATCAACTTATGTCAGCATTCACTTTAGTCTTACTACAACTAGGTATATATCCATGTGGCCCAAAATGAATGATAGCACACATTTTTATTAAAATTTCGTGTAATCATTATTTAGATAACTGGCATCTAACTCCGTAGGTCTAAATACGAGTATAACGTGACTGTTGAAGTAATAAAGGGCAATAAACAAAAAAACGATAAATAAATATCCACTATTAAATTCTTCTAGGTATATTCAATTGCTAACAAAAATATATATTTTTAATTTAAACGTAGAATAATATATACCCTTAATTTCTCTTTGCAATAAAACACTATATTTGCAGCTCTCATTTAGAAAATGCATAGACTATTCTCATAGAGAAGTATTCCGCTAGTCTTACGTTGGGCTATATTATCGTCACTTGGAAATGCAAGGAACGCCGGGTAAATTATCTATTATTAAAAGGTGTATTTAACAATTTCATAACTATATAAATGGGTAGTGATGTCTATGTGTATAGGTTACCGTCAAATTGCCAAAACCGTTAGATTGTAATCTATCTCGCGAGATTGTAAACTGTCGAAAGATTGTGAACTGTAATATACTGTTTACCTAACTAATAACCTAACTAGTTAATTTTTATATAGATTATAATCTGTCGAAGTGAAACCGTCAAATTGTGATATGGTATGCGAAGGATCGCATCTCGCGTGCTGATTGCTTGAACAGCATACGTCCCACGCCGCCATATTAGTTTGTTAATTCGTAAATTGGTTTCATATCGAAAATACCTTACAGCTTTAGAATTAGTTACATAAAGGCAGTAAAATGAATTTGTGATTATAGTTTGTCTGATTTAAGAAGGGGATTTTGACAGTTGACGTTTAGTGCTTGGGTGTCTATATGCCATAGTGAAAAAAATCGATAACGATTACAAATGAATGATCATCACTATAATATATGAAGCATCGTTAATCGTTTTAAAATTGGAATAATTTATTCTCTTATTTTAAAGAATTATGTTACATAAACAATATATACATATACATACATGACTGCACGGTTGGCCTAGTGGTTTAGGCGTTCGCCACGCCGCTTGCCAATTTGCCAAGTGTTGTGGGTTCAAATCCTACACGGGACAACACTTTGTGTGATCCACAAATTGTTGTTCTGAGTTTGGGTGTTAATTGTGTCCGTTTCATGTATGTCTGTAAAGTCCCCCGCGACACAGGATGTTTATTCCTTGCGGGAGTTGTCTTTTTAAAAGATTAAAAAAAAAAACACACAAATATAGATAGAAATCGCGGGTGTATTTCTCAAATTGAGCTAAAATTAGACACTATTATGGCTACGTATTGGATTCTGGAATAGAAATTGATTTGGTATATGTCTAGATATAACATCGCACTGCAAAAGATAAAAAAAGAGGCCAAGTGCGAGTCGGACTCGCCCATGAAGAGTTCTTCAGTAGCAAGTAACATAATGTAATTTTTATTTTATTTTTATATTTGTGTTGATTGAATGGAAGGCAAATTGCAGTTTACGATTTATGACGTATTAAAAAAAACTACTTACTAGATTTCGTTCAAACCAATTTTCGGTGGAAGTTTGCATGGAAATACATCATATTTTTTTAGTTTTATCATTCTCTTATTTTAGAAGTTACGGGGAGGGGGGACACATTTTACCACTTTGGAATTGTCTCCAGCGCAAACTGTTCAGTTTAGAAAAAAAAATATTAGAAACCTCAATATCATTTTTGAAGACCTACCTATAGAACCCTACACATATGGTTTTGATTAAAAAATTTTTTTTGAGTTTTAGTTCTAAGTATTAACCCCCCCAAAATTGATTGATGTTTTTCTATTTTTGTTGTGAAAATCTTAATGCGGTTCACAGAATACATCTACTTACAGTACTTACCAAGTTTCAACATTGTAGTTCTTATAGTTTCGGAAATAAGTGGCTGTGACATACGGATGGACAGACAGACAGACATGACGAATCTATAAGGGTTCCGTTTTTTGCCTTTGGCACGGAACCATAAAGAGAAATGAACTTACTTGTCGATCATTGTATGTTCTAAATTGTGTTTAGTGTCGATACTAATTCTTATCCAAATGTCTTATTCTATACGTGACATTACTTTTTTTCACACACATTTGACCTCAAACTAACTCAAATAAAGTGACGATAAAATAGGTATTTAATTTTAGAAATAATTCAATGACTTATAATGCTGAAACAGATGTGAAAGAATGATACTTTCGGATAACGCATTAATATTCCTATTTAAATTGCCCTTTACAATATAAAAATGAATGATATAAGTATTAATGTTTGTTCACTTCAGTTTCATTATACGAAAACCATAAAATGAAAGTAAAAAAAAATGAATGAATAAGTATCAGCTACTTTTAATTATAACGAAAATGATTACTGGCTAGCAAGTCGATTACATCCGATTTGTAAATCAAAACGATTATTCTTAACCTCCGCAACGATTAAAATGTCACTTCACTAAATTTAAAAAATAAAAATCATAGAATGTAACTGTTTTAGGACACCATGCAGAAGGGAAGAATCACGCGACTATTTAATTTTATTTGTGGAAATTTAAACTGAAATATGCCCCATTACATTCATTCAACTCAGTGGTATAAATTATTACATTTATAAAATTTATTTGACTTAAATTAGCATAGTTTTATGGTTACTTCCATTAGTGCATGGTTGCATTCTGTCGTTACGGAACATCAGTCTCACCTGTCAAAATCTACTTCTTAGATCAGACAAACTATAATCAAAGAAGTTCTAACCTAAGTCTATGGTCATAGAACTGCTTACTGTAAGACCGACCAATCAGGGACAGTTGAAAATTTGACGCGCGACTGCACGTCGTCTCGGGTACTAGAAGCCGGGGAACTAGGTGCACCTTAGCAAGGAAAACCCTGGAACCCCAACGTACCTCGGGCCACCTACGGTTCGTAGATGGCCCCCTATTGTAAGGGAACCCCGATGTTCCCGTTACTATACCCCGGGGCGCGCATGCTACGCAGCGTACGCGCCTCCACCCGAGCCTGCTTCTGCTAGGGTGACAGATGGCCCCATCTGTCACCGTCAGGCTTGTGCTTATGGAGGACGTAGATCGTTCTCCATAAGTTCTCCGGCGCCCGAGTCGCCTGCGGTACCTGACCCGTTTCCGGGCCCGGTAGAATTATAAACCTCTCCCGGACCCACTCCTGTCAGATCTGACTGGATTAGATTAAAATTGCAATAGATTTTGTTATCATCATTCCTTTCTAGTTTACCATCTCGTAGAATAAATCCAATATATCTAAACAGTACCAAGCACCCCTCAGGAGTGACTCAAGATAGCGTTAAATCATAATCTATAACTGACATCTCTAAGGGATTATCTAGACAGCACCGCGGCCACGGCATAATGCAACCATGCATATGATTGAAATGTTTAAACACAAACTAACAACATTTTTTACATATTTTCAATAAATATTGTAGTTTATTTTTATTTATACTTGCTTGTGTCTGTGTCCGTTATCGCGATAAAGAGTAGTTAATGTCCTACCTCAAGAATCAAAGTATCTCCTTGCGAAAATTAATAAAAATCAGTGCAGCAGGTTAGCAGTAAAAGCATAACAGTCAAACAGACATTAGGTTACGTTCGAATTTATATTGCATCGTTTTCTTATAATTGCATATTTTACATACCGAAAACGGTATATTCATGTTTTTAATTAGTTCTTAAATTTTGGTGTAGATTTAAGAACTTGCTATATGCCTATTACACGTTATATTCAGTTAATAGTTTGAGGTGCATTTTTATGCTAAGTACGCTCTTTAGAGTGACATTGTAAATCACCATTAATAGTTTTAAGTTAAATAAGCGAATAATGTATTCTTTTGAGAAATAAACGATCTTAAACCGCAGGTGCATTACCTTCATAAAGGAGAATGGCAGATCCTGTATATATGTTATGTATGGTTATGAGATTTATACCATTTATTAAGGGAATCATCCTAATTATTTTCATGTATTTATTATATTTTTAGAACTGTGCTAAAATAATTTTAATTTTGCTCATAAAGATGTTACAACTGCATAGGTAAACAAAACGCATTCCTACGTGTTCTAAACACGCCATTATTAAAGTGTACTTAGTCTGAAAACTAGATGGCGTTGTGTATCAGATTGCTGAAAATATTTTACTTTATTTTAAAATATATATTACATAAAAAAACTATTTTGTATTTAAATCTATATTTATTAATGAGCTTACTGGTGAATTTAGTTAAAGACCAATATTTTATTGACGGATGAAGAAAATTGGACGAATGAATTTGTTTTCAAAAATATAATATTACGCCATCTTGTTGACAATAATGACAACTCATTTGTGATCCATGTTTTTCGTTGTAATCTAAAAACTAAAATAACTTTTTAACACTATGTTGTAAAAATCTTGGAATTTGAATTGTTATTGCCGGTGATATTAGCAGCCAAATAAATACAAAAACAATCCCTACCCCACCATGACATACCTACCCCAAGCGGTACAAAAGTCCCATACAAACCTGCCATTGTCCTTTTAATAAAATCATAAAGACATAATTATGTTTTTAAACGGTGTATAACGTTTAAAAAAGTGAGTTACTTGATATTTGTTTATACATAAAAGACAAAACCTCATTGTGTGAACCCGAAGAATCATCATTTAGTTATATGTATAGACTGATTGCGACTTATAAGCTCTCTTAAAATGTTAAATTATTTCTTTTTATCACCGCTTTTTTAAATTCTATTCTGACATATTTTATGATGCATATGCTAAATTTAAAAAAAAATAGCTGCATAAAACAAACTTTTCCCGTTAGATTATTTCAGCGAAGTACTGGTATGGCGGCGAGTTTCAGCGAACCGTCTATCTTCAATACTGAATTTGTAATAGTTTTGGAAAGCATGAAGATATAGGAGTAGCTCTTTGCAAATCTCTTATGCCTTAATCTAAGTTATTTGAGTCACTCAAAAAAACACACTGCTTATTATTACAATAATCCAAATATTACAAGTTCCCGATCAAATTGTTCTATTAGGAACCATTTATAAATTCACAGTTGTAACAGAACTGCAATCTTTTCTGATTATAAGTATGTGTTTAAATATTTACAAGGATCAACGTAACATGAATGACAGTCGATATGACAGTAATAACCGTGGACTGCCCGCTATTACAGAAGACCCACTTTCCATACAAACAGATAATTTGCCGCAAACAACTGCAAGTTAACCTTCCATCAAAACAACCGTTGATTTTTGCATTATTAAATAGTTTTATTGATTATGCACCGTTACGCGCTTTCATAGGAATATTTATAGTCCTGAGGAAACGCGCAAAATAAGAAACAAGTTCTATTATTTTGCTACTCGATATATCAAAACTGCATTTGATTAATAGTCAACTTTTTAACTTTCGGGAATTTTTAATTGATTGAAATTTTTAAATGAAGGGTAAATCTAAACTAGTATAAACTGCCTCGTTGGTCTCGCGGCTGGCGTGTGCGACTGCTGATCATGAGGTCTCGGGTTCGATTCCCGGGTTCGATTCCCGGGTCGGACCAAATGTTTGTATGATCTACAAATATTTGTTTTGGAGTTTGGGTGTTTTCTATGTAAAATATGTATGTATTTACAAAAAAAAGTATATATATATTTGTATCAGTTGTCTAGTACCCATAACACAGGCTCTGCTTAGCTTGGGACTAGATAGCGTTTTGTGTTAGATGTCCGAAATATTTATTATTATTATTTTAATATTATAAAGAGGTAAAGTTTATAGGGGGTAATCTCTGGATCTACTAATGTTGATGACCAATAGAAAGCCACTTTGTTTGTGAGTATCATAGGCCTGTAGATGACAATATATTGGCCTAAAAATGATTACCGCTATATTGAATATACATGTGGTCGGAGCCGCAGGCAAAAGCTAGTCAGTCAATAAATGGAAAAGAACTGACGGCTTGCGGGGAGTAAGCTGAATTTGAACTGACTTTTGTTCGAACATTCGGACTCCCTAACATTTGAACTAAGTGTGCATAATAGTCATCCGTCACGGTGTAGTAGTTCATACTTGCAGTTGCAATTGCAGTGATCCATAGAAGATATAGAGTGTAAATTTGTCACAGTGAGTAAAGCGTGTATTAGTCAAAACGTTGCCATGACATCGATTATTCGCCGATATGATGATAAAGTCATGACAATTAATACGTAAATTTCTCAAAAACGAGTTCCTGAAGTTTGTCTATACTTTAGAACTCATTTAGGTGACAATACATTAATAAACTATTTGTATTCGTATAACAACGTGGTCACGTCTCTAAGGGCACATACAACATAAACAAATCGATAAAATTTCTATGTGGCGTCTGTTTTAATCCCTGACGCAAAAAGAAGGGTGTGTTATTTGTTTAATGTGTGTATCTATAGAGTGTGTTATGACTTTCATTTTCTTTATATATTGTTGGAAATGGGATTTAATAGACGGTGTTTTTTGCTACAATTGTAGAAAAGTCAGTCGTTTGAATACCTTCAGCCCTTGGATATAAGAACGCCCGTTAAGACAAACTAAGAGAGTCAACTGCACAGGCCAATATCACTGTAAAACACCTTGGAACAAACCCTATACCGACCTACTTAGCTAGCAGACCCAAATGTCCTGGTTGGTATATGTCCAGTCAGTGAACTACTAAAGGCTGGTGTTGATGATGTTGATATATAAATATGAAAACTAATCATAGCAGTAGTAAAGTGGGATTAGAGGTTAATATACACTTTGTATGCGATATTAATAAATTAGTACATCTTACAATGCAGACGATACGACAATGAAGCTACTTGCGGCCAACAATGGCATGACGTAGTTTTGTTCAGTCTAATATGTAGCGAATGATGTATTATACTTACGAACAATTCAAACCTATAAATTGCACTTATCTATTTATCATAGAGAATTTGTTACGAAACTTGTTTTTACAAGCATATGTATACAGCGTGACAATATAATATTATAATGACTTGGAACTGATCTGACGCTGGAGCTGAAAGGTAGCCATAGGAACTCTGTAAAGAAACGTCGCAACATCATCGAATTTGAACTTGTTTGATTTGTCTAGAAGCATTCCAGTAAAATCTTGTTTTTAAATGGCTTTTTAATTTCATTTATTTCATCATCATTTTGCAACAATTTGTCCCAATTTATTTGGGGTCGGTACAATGAGTTTTTTTCTTTCATTCTCCTTGATCACTGGACAACCTCTTTCACGCACTCATTTATTTCATTGGTTAATAATATTGGCTTATTCTTTGGAAGCCAGCCGCCTGCTTGACGTTTTCCTTCCTTGGGAATGCAATCATTCTTCGTACATAGCATTAAACGAAAGATATTTCGGAATTATAAACACTCAAAGTATTTTCTATTGTCGAACCAAATAGCTTCGTAGTCCTTATTCTGTAGGCAACCTATTACCACACTAATAGTGCTCTTTTATTTTTCTAAATAAATAAGAGATAAAGACAGCACTATATTTCTTTTTACACCTAGTAGGTAAGTAAAGGAATCGGTTAAGGACGTAACCTCCCGATTGTTTATGGTATTATTAAATAGTTCTACGGTTGTCTCACAATGTAATTTTCATAAGAAAATCAATATTCACTAACTAGGCAATGTGGAAAAACAGAGATCAATTTAAAATTAAATTAAATAGCCGGTCTTACGATGAACTCAAGTTTTTTTTAATTTTAATATTCACGAGAGCCTTGCTGTCACAAAATCGGGTTTAGTTATCATTTTATTGGTTGTTACCAAGTGAAAGCGGTTATTAAAAGCTCATTGGGGAGTGATTCACTAAAGGCAATGCTTGTTCGTCTTCTGCGTTGAAGGTGATGATAGATAGAAGGTCATCTTTTTTATCGGATAGGTGTCAAACGAGCCAGACATATCACCTGATGTTAAGCGATTACCGCCGCCCATGGACACCGCAACACACGAGTGCTTTGCCGACCTTTGGGGGATGGGGGGGGGGGGAGATGGGAAACGGGGTTGAGGTACGGGCCTCCGGTATCCTCACTCACTCGGTGAAACACCGGTTTTCTGTGAGGCTGTGGTATCACGCCGGTCGAGCCGGCCCATTCATGCCGAAGCGTGGCTCTCCCATGGAAGCCCTTCAGGTTTTTGGTTAAAGTTAGGTTGCTTTATGTTACATTAACTTATGCAAGTTGATGTTCATCATCATCATTTAAAAGCTTACTGCTGGATATAGGCAGTTATGTTACTCTGCGTAGTTTGCTGCCTTAGTCGGTTCTTACGACAACCATGGGATGAATAGACATATTGACACTTTGTGTTCCATTTTTTTTTTTAATGAGAGAACTCCCGCATTAGGAATATACATCCTGTGTCGCGGGACATACATGAAACGGACACAAAGTACACCCAGACTTAATCTCTGATGTTGTTCTTTCCTATTGTGACTACTCTAAAGTGCTATAAACTGAAAACAATTACTGGTTTTTTCAAGCGTAAACAATGTTACATGGACTAAATGCCAGTAGTTACTTACAATTTAAAGTTCGTTATTGCAAGCACTGTACTGAACGGTAAAGAACTTTATGGAATCATTTTCGAGTCAAGAATTTTCTCAGGCGGAACGAATTAGGGCATCCAGGTACAGTTCTACAGAGCAATGAAACGATAATTTAATATATTTATGAATTTTAATAAGCTGTTTATGTATTTACTTATTATGTACAAAGTGGTGTGCAGTAGAAGATGCATGTTCAGCAGTGGACTGCGGTAGGCTGATGATGAAACAAACCATTCCCTAAAACCATGAAAGTAATCAGGAAGTGAGGTATTTCTAAGTAGGCACCACATATCTACATACATATGGTATCAAGGCGATTCCAAACCAAGGTAATAATTATATCCTCATCACGCAACTTTCAACATAGATTGTAAGAAATTAATACCGCGCTAATCGATAATACTCGTTTCATAATTTTTCTGTAGCTCACACACAGAACAAACCATTGGGAATCAACTTCATACTACTTCATTGCATGGAGGTTTCATTTTGCGGCATTAGGAGGTACCGTTAAGGTAATAGAAAGACTAAGAGACTATACGAGATGTTCTAAGAGAAGAATTTAGATCATAAATCGAAACTATCGATATAAAAAAAATTGCATGTCTACAATCCGCATCAGAATACACTGAACTAGAGCGTTGAGCGACTCTAATGAATATGCCTTATCACGACTACTCTATGAAGAGTATATGAATATTAATTAAAAATTGGCAGTCATTAGGACTGCTAATAGGAGTGAAAACTTATAACTTACAATGTTACTTGTAAAATTAATGTGAAAAATTCGAAATTTCATAATGTTTAAAGTAAATTATCAACATCAAACATTGTCATGTCGGTGACGCGGTGATGCGAATTCACAAGATTTTCTACTAGCAAAAATGCTCAACGCGGCTAAAGAAGTTTTCACTTGGAAAATGAAGCCTTGTTTGGACAACATAAGTTTAATAATTTAAATTAAAAAGCTTTTTAAAAACAACATTTTAGTGGAATGCCTCGAGACTAGTCGAGACGAATCAAATGAGTCCAAACTCGATGATGTTGCGACACTTGCGACGTTTCTTTAAAGAGTTCCTATGGCCACCTTCAAGCTCCAGCATCAGACCAGCTCCAT
Organism: Diaphora mendica; assembly: GCA_949125395.1. Taxonomy (NCBI): domain Eukaryota; kingdom Metazoa; phylum Arthropoda; class Insecta; order Lepidoptera; family Erebidae; genus Diaphora; species Diaphora mendica. The sequence continues at coordinate 5,087,637 of OX421312.1, read as the reverse complement.
GTACTTATAATATTGTATTGTCACGCTGTATACATATGCTTGAAAAATTTCAGCAAAATCGGTTAAAGATATCTGCTTCAAAATGGAGTTGCAAGATTCCACACGAACATACAAGCATACATACATACATTGCAAGTTAATAAAAAGCTTGTAAAATAGAAGGACTGTCATTATTTTCGTTGTAAGAGTGCCCAACAGAGAGAAACTAAAGCAAAAACTGAAACGATCCTTACAAAGCGCAAGTTCAGTTTCACATAAACAAAATATAATAAACATAATTACAAGTTTTAACAAAAAAAAACCGACTTCAATCTGGACCAAATTTAAATGGGACCATTCGGGAAGCACCAGCTTTCAAATAAAAAAAGAATCATCAAAATCGGTTCACCCAGTCCAAAGTTATGAGGTAACAAACATGAAAAAAAAAAAAAAAAAAAAAAAAAATACAGTCGAATTGAGAACCTCCTCCTTTTTGAAGTCGTTTGAAAATATAATTGCTTTAATAGGCTTCAAAATAATATACAAAAGTTTGCATACAGTTTGTAAACGGCTCAAAATGGAACGGAGATCTTAATTTTAGAATTAAATGAAAAGTTTGCAGTGGTATCAGTTCTAACTTATAAGGCAGCAAGTTATCAGGTAAAAACAATAGTTAAATGACTTGTTCTACAATTGCTTATGCAGACATGTAATCAATTCTATTGTTTCCTTAGTAGAGCAGTCAATTAACAACCAGAGATATTCAGTATCCTGAATACAATTTAAAAAATACTTTAAACAATCTTTTTTTTTTAAATACAAAATGCTTAAGTATCGAGATTTTTCTTTTCTTTTGAATATAATTTTCTTTTCAAACAATGTTTATTAGATATTGCATAAAATTTTGACTTGTTGGGACAGACGCAGAAGTTTTACACATTGCGTTCCTTCCAAATGTGACTGCATACTTTGAGATTTAGGCTCTGATTTTGAGGTTTGAAGAAATTTTACTAAAAATAATGAGGAAAATTTGACAAAGATACTTGTTAGTATTAAAAAATTAAAATTTTATTCACGTGTCACGAAACGTTACAGAATTGACCTTTGGACATAATCTGAGTCAAAGATTTTAGTTACTAAAGAGCAATACGATCATTACAATTTGTCACCCTCACATTGTGTGTTGAAGACCCCACTACATTTAATTAAGACAAGATGTTGACTCATGTGTTTTTCCATTTGTATGTTCCTACTGACACAGTAAATTAGTATTATTTTTATTAAATCTACTCGCTGACCCACGCAACTTTATTTGTGTCTCTTCCCAATTACGCTCGGCTCCTATTGGTCTAAGCGTGATATTAGCTATCCTATATTAGGCACGCTAGCAAAACAAATATTTAAGAAAAAAAGTGAAAATCAGTTAGATATAGTTTCGGAGTTAATCGTTAGCAAAATCGTGACACTAGATGTGATATTATCTTATACTAATATATAAAGCCGAAGAGTTTGTTTGCTTAAACGCGATAATTTCAGGAACTGTAGTTCCAATTTTTAAAAAACTTTCAGTATTAGATAGCCCATTTATCGAGGAAGGCTTTATATCATCACGCTAAAGCCAATAGGAGCGGAGCACCAATGAAGAATGTTTCAAAAACGGGGTACATTATCACGCTACGAGTAATAGGAGACGCAAACGAGGTTGCCTGCAGATGCAGATTATAACTGATAGGGCAACACTTAATTAAGTAACAGCCGTGGAATTGTCGAAGTAACCGATTTTTCTTATTCTTATATTAATACAATAAGCGACATCTATAGCTCTGTGACTCGAAAGCCATTCGAGAAAAAGTTCTTAAATTATATTTATTTTAGTCTGGTTAGTTAATATGTAAAATGTACCCATTCATTAATATTGAGGCATAATTTTCAGCACTCTAGCGTTATCTTGATAATAATATCAGCGCAGTAGTTTTAATTTTACATTAATAAGCCCGCTTTAAATTTTCTAATTCATAATTATAGTTAAATCGGTGCAGTAGTAGAATTAAGCTTATTATTTCCAGAACTGACTGATTAAGAATACTGAGTTACACCACCCCTACTTATACACTCACCAGCTTCCGCCCGCGGCTTCGCTCGCATTTAATAAAAAGTATCCTATTTTACTTCTAATACCTCCAAGAATATGTGTACAAAGTTTCATTATGATTGGTTGAGTTGTTTTCGCCTGAAAGCGTAACAAAAAAACTTATATTTAGATTTAGAATATTAAGGAATTAAGGATTAGGATTCCTCAAGTGTGTGTCGCAACTAAGTGAGAAAATTACGCAGAACAAATGCACTACAAAGTACACTTGAACTTGTAAGTTCTTCTTTTAAGGATTGTGTATTTTTTATTTTTTATAACCTGGTATTTCATCATTCATCATCAACAACCCATAATGTCCCACTGCTGGGCTGTCATAATGTCCTCTCAGGAGAGGGTTTAGGCCATACGTCCCCACCCTGGCCGAGTGCGGGTTGGGGACTAGCAAGACAACGTTGTGGCCACGTAAATCTTGCCGTTGGATGTTTTAAACCTCCAACTAAGCCTCACGACTGTTATCCTATGATAACAACCAGGACCGACTGCTTAACGTGACCTCCGAATCACGGAGACGCTCATGGTATCATGCACCAGCGGTCACGCATCTAGGTACTGACCGCGCGATCGTTCCTTACCCTCGGTGATTGTTTCTAATCACCGAGTGCAACTGGGCTATGAGCGCCTAACCCTAACCTCCCTTCAAACGAAAGGCTTTATTCCTGCTGTGAACTATTAAAAGCTGATGATGAATTCATACTAAGACATGATCGCAATTACCTATATATGTCAATAGATTTTGTATAATCTTATCTAATATCTTTAAACGCGCGATTCTTGTATATATTAATCTGCATGGCGGAAATGGCTCCAACAATTTTCATGAAATGTAGTATGCAGAGGGTTTCGGGCGCGATAAATCAATCTAGCTAGGATACATTTTTAGAAAATCTACCAAATAAAACTGAGTTAAGCTCGGTCATCTAGGTACTATTATAGAAAAACATCGTATTTTCCTGTAACTTCTGAGGGCTGCTTTGTTATAAAGTTAAACCTTTTGGCAGTGGTCCCACCGCCGACGATGAACGAGAAACTACATAGTAGAACTAGAAACTATGAACGAGTTGGCGATCAGCGAGCAGCGAGTGTGTAATTTCGATAGCTTTGTCGCTGGGCTATAAGCGAGTCTTCAAGTGCGATGAGCGATTGAGTTGCATGATTTGTTGATATCCATACGTGTACTTTAAAAGCCGCACTGTATAAAAATGATCAAGCGAGCGAGTATCGCTGAGCGAGTCTTTGAAAGCTTTTGTCGCTCAGCGATAAAACTAGTAAAGCGAGTCGTCGCCGGCAGTGTGAAGAGTCGGAGAGCAACTATTAGTATATGCATCTCTTTCGTTTACACGAAATTTATATTTATTGTACGGTTCTTGAGCGAGAAAATCGCCGATAGTTAGTCGTTTTCTCGCCGGCGGTCGGACCACTGCCTTAAGTTAATCGAATCAATAGTAACGATGCGATCGTTAAGTCACTGGGTTGCAGCTTGTTAAATCGGTGCAGTGAATAAGTAGGTGTCTCTTTTTTTAGAAAATGTCAATGAGTCTTTAAATTGCAAACTAAACGAATTCTTTCGCTGTTTTTTACCGAAGGAGTGAGGTTATGTATGTCTGTTTGACGACAAATTGAGAATACGGAGTGTCACCAGCCCTTATCATCCCATGTGTATACAAAGAGGTGGCTAAGAGAATAAACTACGCGACACAATATCAGTGCAAAGAGAAAGAAAATTGCAACAAACCCTGTGGTGGGCCAACACCTCCCCTCTAGAGAGAAACTTATGTTCAGCAGTGGACTGTTAAAGGCTGTCGATGATGATGAGTTAGGCTATCGGAGCCTAAGCTAATCTTTCTTCTAAAGTAGAGAAATTCAAGGAGCGGCAATACACTCGTGATTTGTAACTCCGCGCTGTTGCCACTCCATCCCTACATCTTGTCGTGACGTTCTAATGTCTCCCATGTTAAAAGTGACCATAGGTGATGATAGTCACTTCCCATCAGATGATCCGTCTACTCGTTTACCAAGAATATACTATTATACCAAGAATATACAATAACAATATACTATTAGTTTCAGCTTGTTGTCGTCTTGGCAAAGCAAGTACTGGCATGGACATAACTAAGTGGGCAGGATATTCCATCAGTGACTTCCTCTTAAGTTTATTCTTGCGACTGTGAAGTTACAGTATACAGAAACATATGTGGCCGACCCAGTTCTTGAGAATGGTTGTGCAGCATTTTACTGGGACCGCTTAATTATTACTGACAGGACTATTGCTGCCAATAATCTTGATGCAGTGGTAATAGGCCAATTAGACCGCCGAGCAGTGATTGGAGACTATCGTTTAAAAGAAAAATCATAAGAATTGTGTTTGAAAAATGCATTAAATGAAGAAAGAAATGAGATAGTACCCTCATAATAATAGGTCTTTACCTATGAAATTGCCGTTTTGTATGCAATAAGTGAAAGTACTTATTTTTTCAAACTTTTTTATTTCTGTTATTCGAAGTAATCACCCATGCAATCGACGCATCTTTGCCAACGCATTGGCAGTTTATTGATGCCCTTCTTGTAAAAATCAGCTGGACGGGAGGCAACAAACTCTTCAAAGGCATTTTGTACTGCCTCTCGGGAATTGAATTTTTAACCACTAAAAAATTGTCTAAATTTTGGAAAAAGTAATAGTCGGTAGGTGCAAGGTCTGGTGAGTATGGTGGATGAGGGAGAGCTTCCAACCCCAGCTCTTGCAGCTTGGAGACTGTCTGTTGCGCAGTATGGGGTCGCGCGTTGTCGTGAAGCAGCTGCAAGAGCTGGGGTTGGAAGCTCTCCCTCATCCGCCATACTCACCAGACCTTGCACCTACTGACTATTACTTTTTCCAACTTTTATATGTCAGTCAGTTTTGTACGGCTCCGCCTGCGTTTATGTTGGTATTTAAATTTTAAAAATCTCTATAAATTTTACTTATTATGTTATTCTGATGCCTAAGCTATATTACTGCAAAGTCTCATGAAAATCCGTTCAGTAGTTTTTGCGTGAAAGAGCAACAAACACACATCCTTACAAACTTTCACATTTATAATATTATTTGTAGGATAGGATTTGTAATGAACTATAACTGTTATTGAAGATACGAGATAATTCTTATCTCTGACTGAAACTATCAAATTTTGTGTTTCTTTGCAAAGAGAAAATAAAGAAAGTCTCGAAAGCTTAAATTCGTTATTTTAAAAAGATATCAAAGAATCATCTCTAAATGGGAGAAATGTAGTGTTTTTTGCAAAGAGAAAATATAAGCCTTCTATTATTGTTTTCATCCGTAAAACCGATTTCTTTATTTGTAAAAATTCTCACTGTGCTCAAAGAAAACAGTCGCATTTAATTACTTTTTTAAACACTTTTCTGGAAATCTGATTACAACACATTTATTGGAGTAAAAATAAGGTTGGAATGGAAGAAATTTATTGTTTTTTCAATCTTAAGCCGAGATTCCACCGATCAAAAGTTGGCTACTTTTGTGTTGTCAACACGTGTTGGTGACAAAAAATTCTGTAAAGCCGAGTCTCCACCGAACAAAAGTTGGCATATTTTGTGATGTCAACCTTTTTAATGTTGTCAAATTTCGATGGAGACGCGCCGTTAAATGTACACGTATTTATACAATTCTTCGTACAGCTAAATGTGTTATTAATTCAAAGGTGATACGAAGTTTCCCGGTCTATTAGTATCTCTTAAGATTTAAAACGTGAGTTGTGAGAAAAATTAGGATTTTTTAGTTTAAATATATTAAAATATATTTAATTATGAAAGTTTAATATTAATTGGATACCTGAAGTTAAATATTTAAAGATAAATCGGAAATTTTAGATGTAATATTTCATGTATGACCAAATAAGGCAGTCCTCTAGACAGCCTTATTGGTCTTTTTTTTTTTTTTTTTAATTTATTTATTCAAAATCATATACACTTTCTACATGCTCAAGTCTGCCAAACTGGAAGACAGTTTGTCGGCAATCTTGACTGCCTCATTGGTCTAGCGGTTAGTGTATGCGGCGATTACCGATTAAGAGGTCTCGGGTTCAATTTCCGGGTCGGGCCAAAAGTGTAATGGGCTTTTTCTTACAAGAAATTCTTAGTAGCAGCCCGGAGAATGGATGTTTGGCGGTGTTTCAAGATCTATGGCAATCGTTATTGATAAGTGAATTCCCTTTTAAATATACTGACAACTAGTTGAACCTTCGAATTCAGTTCGCCCTCAGGGTCGCGGAGGTTCGATGCCAGTCGCTCCGTGAAAACATGAGTTTTTATTTATTTTTTGTACTTTATCTTCCCTAGAGGTAAAAATTTTGATCTTTCTAATTTTAGAGTTGCTTTATTACTATTCATTTCTAGATAAGTAAGTATATGGACTAGTACTCCACCTTATACAACTATGACGTGGGTGCGAATCAAAACAATGCCTTGTGGCTTCTAAACTACTAGACTAACAGGTCAATGCATTACGTATACATGTGCGCAGCAACGATACCTCTACGGTAGTTTATGAATCATCATCATCAGCATTCCGTACCACTAGACTAGTAGGTCAATCAATGGATTTTGTATACGTGTGTACTGTGTGCAGTAATGATACCTCTACGATAGTTTATGAATCATCATGATCGTCATCATCATCATAATTTCGATTAATTCCGTTCCACTAGACTAACAGGTCAATCATTTCATTACGTATATGTATGCAATAATGATACCTTTACGGTAGTTGATTTATCATCATCATCGTCATCATAATCATTCCGCACCACTAGACGAACAGGTCAATCAATGCATCACGTATACGTGTGCAGTAATGATACCTCTATTGTAGATCATGAATCATCATCATTGACATCATCATCATTCCGCACCACTAGACTAGCAGGTGATCGGTGTATATCTTATATGTGTGCAATAATGACACCTCTACGAAAAGTAAATTTATTTCGGACGATCACACCACACACAATATTATAATTTGTGAACCATGGAAATTGATCTCAGGCCCTCGGGTCTAGCAGGCAGACTTGCTAACTAGTAGACCAATAAGATAAGATAAGGGTTTTCTCAGTCATGGTTATAACATATTTTTTGCCCTAAGTGGGAATCGAACCTACCACATAGTGGGGTTAGTTACATGTACTTTCGTTATTAGTAAAATTTAACGTGATCTTTTTGCAACTTCTGGCGGACAGTGGAGGTGAGCGTTGACGCGTCGTAAGGAGTGCTCCTTAAACCTAAACCTGGGTCGCAATTCCTAGGCACTGTCGAAGTTCCATGTGTTGCCCCCATCTATCACGCGATGGACCCGGCACCCGCACGGTGAATCCATGGAACGCTAAGAAATAGGTCTCTGCTTAACTCGAAATAGTTTGAGTGCTTGTCATCAGAATCTTTATATTCGATCTTATGTACGATGTAGACTACTAAACCTATTTTCCTCCTCATCTTCCTAGCCTTTATTATTTAATTCCCAAGATTATTTGGGGTCGGCTACTAGTTCAACCGGTTTTATCAATTTTTTATCATTTTACCACATAGTTACTAGCTACGGGCTTCCACAGTTCTGGGGACGACTGAATGTGAAGGCTGAATTAGTTTGGTATTTGGAGACACTGAATTTCCAATGATGATTGCCATAGATGTTCATGACAACCCGAGAATTGAACACGACAACTGTTGATCGGCAGTCGCATACGGTAGCCGCTAAACCAAAACAGCAGTCGACTACTAAACTATTCTACGAATATATTAAATATTCTTTTATCTTTTGTCCTTTTAAATATTTTAAGGTCGTGCGGTCCTATCTTATTATGTGTTTGTTCATGTTGTAGATGTATCAAAATGCAGATTCTACCAAAGACATTCCTTGAATAATATGAAAAGCTGTCCAGCTACTCTTTGACAAGATTTTCATAAAGCATTTTACTAGCGCTAAAAACTAGTTGAAACTAGCTACATGTTTTTAGATTCTAAGAGTTGGTATATTAAATTAGGCAGCTACTAAGAACAATGCTACGAATTTTAATAACCGGGGCAATTGTATGTATATTTATACACATTTCAAGTTGGTCCTGTTTATTTCTACGAAATGGTACAATGGTCTTTTAACCATATTTTACAAAATACATATTTGTTTTTCGAACTCGTAATTTGGAACTGAGTCTATATCATCTAAAGATAAACTTTCCAGAAACTTACCACACAGTGAAGAAAATGAAAATATTAGGAACTCTTCCGTTCTGTAAATCATACAAAAGTCGTCACAGTCGTATAATCAAACGCTAAAAACAAGTAAAAGAAGCAACAATGACGAATTAATTCTACACAGTGAAGTTACCAGTTTTTAAAACTCAACGATAAAGATTTATCTTCGGAGTTAAAAATAATGACTTTTTTTTCGCTTAAGTCGGACTCGAACCGACTTACACCACACAATATTCCGTCGGAGCGTTCTGTTTCCTCCAAATCAGAGAAGCGTGCGAGGAAAACGCCGCACGTCACCCTCGCAGGGCTGTACCTACTAGGGCGACATATAGCCCCGACCTTCGCCCACAGACAAACGTTGATGGAGGTCGCAGATCATTTTACTCTCTCCGTCGCCTGTTGCGTCCTCTACGGGCCGTAACAAATAAGTTACAACGTTTTCGTATGAGCTATAATGAATGTAATTGTATACATTATTTATCCCTGAAAGAAAAATTTACCGCCCTGTTACGAAAATGTAATAACCATTTGTCCGTCTTTAATGATAGTTGTAAACTCGATTATATTGAAAGGTTGAAGTTTAAAAAAATGGTGTATTGCAATGATTTTATTTATATGTCGTGAATAATTGTGTTTGTTAACTTACATAATTACTTTTACAGAATGATCTTAGATGACTTTGTTCTTTTATTTGAAGATGTTTTAGATTAATTTTCAGAATACTTAATTTTAATAGTGAAAAAATTTACACAATTTTTAAATTAAGTCCAGAGAAGATATATTTTCCAAGTTCAAAATTTTAAACTGAATCACCAAATTAATAGCATATCACATGGTTTTGAGTTATTTATTAGAACATTAAAAAAAACAATTTAAAGATGTTTTTTTTTAACTTTTCTAATACAAAACCAAAAATATTTTTTAGTAAAATTGACATTATTTTTATATTAAGTCAATTTTATAATTTTAAACAAAAAATAAATTTCATAGTAAACCACTCAATTAAAGGCATTATACAAGGTTTAGTGTTATTTTTTGGAACATTTTTTTTTATAATTTATAAAATGTTTTTAATTTTTTCTAACCTTTATAATACCAAAAGCATTTGTGTGAAAAAGTGTCACTAATTTTTTATTAAGTATTTTTTTAAATTTGAAACAAAAATTCAAATTTGGAACTAAATCACTAAATTTATGGCATGATATTTGGTTTTGTACCATAGATTTGCAAAAAAAAAGTTTTTACTCAAAATATGGAGAAATGAGCCCTAAGGACACCTAAATGACCAAAGTAATTTTTATTTAGTTTTAGTATAGCGAGGTAGGTACATAGGTTGTACTATGTTGATGTATCAAGTTATACCTATTATTATGTATGTAGAAAAAAAGGCCAACCGTATTAAGGATATTAGTTTATCAGTCACAAGTAAGAACAACATGAAAGTGGAGCGATACAATCGTCCAGTAAAGATATAGAATCAGTTGTTGATAGAACAACTTTGTTGGGGTGAAGACGCCAGTTGGCCGCCGATAAAACGTGCTTTTTGTAGACCGTTTTGTACTACAATAATATCTCTATCGGCATAAAACCTTTATTTTGTTTTAGAGAACACTTCATTATTTTAACATGACTGTGTTTTGAATTTTTGGAGGTTGATTTTCGTTTTTATTAGGGTTCCGTGCCAAAGGCAAAAAACGGAACCCTTTTAGATTCGTCATGTTTGTCTGTCTGTACGTCTGTCTGTCTGTCCGTCCGTATGTCACAGCTACTACAATGTTGAAACTTGGTAAGTAGATGTATTCTGTGAACCGCATTAAGATTTTCACACAAAATTGGAAAGAAAAACAATAAATTTTGGGGGTCCCCATACATAGAACTGAAACTCAAAAATTTTTTTTTCATCAAATCTGTACGTGTGGGGTATCTATGTATAGGTCTTCAAAAATAATATTGAGGTTTCTAATATCATGTTTTTCTAAACTGAATAGTTTGCGCGAGATACACTTCCAAAGTGGTAAAATGTGTCCCGCCCCCCCCTGTAACTTGTAAAATAAGAGAGTGATAAAACAAAAAAAAATTATATGATGTACATTACCATGTAGAATTCCACCGAAAATTAGTGAAAACATTTTTCTGATATAAATACCGTCTATACTTTCATATGTATTTAGTGAAATGCTATTTATTTATAAGGGTATGTTATATCAAATGCGAGAGTTGTCTTTTTATTAAAAAAATAGGGGGGCAACGCATTTTCGATTTTCGAAGTTATTTCACAGAAACAACCATATTGTAATACGAGTGCCGTACGAGACAGTTCATATTTACCGAATTTGGTTCTTGTCGCTTGGATTACTTACGTAAAACAATTAATCCATCATATGTGAGTTATCAAAAGAATACGTTCATTAAAGATTAAGTGCGACCGACAGTGCCGATAATATGCGTATCGGGCGGATACAATATTATCAGATAAGCGCTGAAATGTTTTTTGTACAATTAATATTGGAATGAAGCTTTCTATATTGTCCAGCAAATGATTCACAATTGTCAGAAATATTGGTGATTGTACCGTACATTGCACTCATTCATTGTATTTTTTTTATGTATGGCCCTACAAAAATGACTTTACTCTGCCTGATGGAAAGCATAAGCGTAATCGAATGCAGACAATGCAGCATGGCGACCCACACTATGGCGGCCTAGTGATGCTTCTGCATCATTGGGCCTCCGGTCTCACACTCACCAACGAAACACAAAGTTTATATCTTTATTTTATATAAGTGAAAAAAATTCTTTGAGGTATCAAAAAAAATTCTACTTTACAAATAATGATCATCATATTATTTTTGCAGTTTGTATTTTTTTACACAAATGATTTCACTTTGGAACTATTCGGAAAAAATATATTTCTATCTTTGAAAATTTTAAATACCTAATAAGTACACCTTTCTAAGGCATTCTTTTAATTTTAAATTACACACGAATGCAAAAGAGAAAAATATTTAAAAAAAACAGTTTACTTCTGTCAAAGATTCAAACTAGCGCGGTTTACGAATCACCGAAACTGTGTACCTAAAAAGGTTTTTTCTCTTGCTGCTTCAGTTTCCCCGAAATTAAACTTCTTCATAATTGAAATATTGTACCTGTAGAAAAAAGAACCTAACTTCCAGAAATTAAATAAAACCGTACATAATAAACGCGGCAAAAAATATTCAGAAATAAAAAAAAAATCAACATTGAAAAATAAAATCAGAAATTAGTAAAAGATTACGTTAAAGTTAGGAACAAAAAAGAAGGAACTATTTCCAAGAACGTAATAAAAACAAAAAAAACAACTTCGAAAATACTGTAAACAAAATATTAAAAATTGACTTACCTATTTCTGTTGATCCCCGGCATTTGTCACATAGTTTTTGGTAGCCGCGGGGAGAATATTTAATCGAATTAGAATTATTATTTTCAAAAGAGGTTAAATATTTATTTTGACACTTGCACAGGAAAACCGCGGAGCAACGCGATACGACTTCCCGTCGCGAAGTGCCGTACCGTACTGAATTACCGACCGTGGTGCCAACGGAGTTGCAAGTCGGTAATATATGGGACTCCCATGTACGAAGCAGGGGGTTTTATACTACGTCAGCGGGGTCCGGGAGGACAAACCCTGACATGCGCCGTAGCACAGCTCTTTGTTGCATAGTTAGATATTTTTAACTCAGATTGAACTCGAATATTGAATTTATTTCTACGAATATGCAGCGGAAAATCAGAGTTTTATGTTAAAATTTTTCACGTTGTGGCTTTTTGTATTACAAAATGATAATCTGATTAGAGATACTCTCTATAATCTTTTTTTTATTCCTATAAAAAGACAACTCCCGCACTAGGAATAAATCCTGTGTCGCGGGGAACTTTACAGACATACATGAAACGGACACAAAGAACACCCAGACTCAGAACAACAATTTGTGGATCACACAAAGTGTTGTTTTTGTGTTTCTTGCGCCGCATCTATCTCTCGCTTGCACTTCAAGCCTTAAATGGAAGCGAGAGATAGATGCGGAGCTATCTATCTCTCATCATTTCATCGATGTTTCGTTATGACGTTGTCACGTTAAACTATCGTCCGTAAACAGACTTTACAGACAACCATTTTTTTAGTGCGGAAAAGTTGATATTGTATGTACATTTTGAAAGGACTTGATATTGTTATTAAAAACTTTATGAATAGGTTAGTATGGCTACGTTACTGCTTAAAAAGTTACGAAACGGTATATTATGTATGCTTACACTTGCTTGCTTTTATGTATAATCACGTTGATTTGTTGCTATATTTAGCTATAGGGACAAATCAAGAGTAAGGATACCTGCGTAATAAATAGGTTACCTAATTGTTTTATGATTCGTTATTAAAATAAAAATAAGGTAGTTAGAGATTAAATTCAGCAACCCTTTCCACGGAAGATATTTTTAAGATAGTTCCTCTATTTGTATTATTCGTTGACTTATTACCCGACTACGTCAGAAAGAGTGTTTTATTTGTGAGTGTTTTTTTTGTATATTTTTTGGTGTCCTCTGTAGTATAAACGGTTTGTTAGATTTTGACGTTTAATAGCGAGAGTGACACTAGATAAAATCAAAATTAAAGAATTTGAATAGCTAATTTGTAAAATTGCAGTGTCTATCAGATCATACAAACATTTGGTCCGACCCGGGAATTGAACCCGAGATCTCAAGAACAGCAGTTATGGCCTCTGATTAGAAAAGAGGTTTTGTCGTATATACTACGCCGGCCAGACGGTGTTGCTACAGTTCCTTCTCTTTGCAGTGCGTTGTCCTGCTTAGTTTGAATGTAAATAACGTAAATAATCGATCTAGCTAGGATTCATTTTAAGAAAATTTGCCAAATAAAAGTACCGAGCGAGGTCATCTTGGTCCTACTTGTTTGTCTTAAACACATATTATACTAATATTATAAACGCGAAAGTTTGTACGTATGGATGGATGGGTGGATGTTTGTTACCCTTTCACGCAAAAACTACTGAATGGATTTGGATGAAACTTTACAGTAATATAGCTTATACATCAGAATAACACATAGGCTACTATTTGCCGCGAAAACCGACATATATGTGGGCGGAGCCGCGGGCAACAACTAGTACATAATCATAATAAACGTTTATTTTATCTCCACAAATTACATCATGTATACAGTTGACACATTTTTTTTTCACAAGAAATTCTTAATTTGTGGGAGATCTGGAGTCTAAACTAAGCCCAGGCCTGTGCTATATCTTTTCATGTCCTAAGTTTTTCTTTTCTGATATCTGTTTCTAACGGACAGTGGAGGGTGTTTCCACTCACACTCTGACGGCTGGCTTTAACTGCATTAAAGTGAATACTTTTGACCCTCGCGGGTAGTTGATTTTTTAGTATAAATATTAGCTTTTGCCCACAGCTTCGCTCGCATGTATTTCGGTTATCGCGGTAGAGTTGTTCTTCCCTAAGAATCAAAGTATCTCCATATCATATTTCGTCGTAAAAGAGTAACAAGCAGTCAGAGTTACTTTAGAATTTAGAAAATTAAATTAGTATGGATTACAATAGTACGTTTCGGCACTGCGTTTAAGGTGAAGTGCATTAATTTATCTAAAACTGACAATAATCATGGATGTACCATCGAAACTAGAAGACACAGATACCCTATATTAAAGAGTTTACAAGATATCTTAATATATATATTTCTTGTGTGCGTGTGTATGTGACTGAACTCCTCCTAAACGACTGGACCAATTTTGATGAAATTTTTTGTGTGTGTTCAAGGGGATCTGGGAATGGTTTAGATTCACAAAAACGACTGGACCGATTTTGATGAAATTTTTTGTGTGTGTTCAAGGGGATCTGGGAATGGTTTAGATTCACAAAAACGTAAATGATGTTACGTGGGTCATAAATATGGCGGTACGAAGTTCGCCGGATCAGCTAGTCTACATATATAAAAGAAAGTCGTGTTAGTTACACTATTTATAACTCAAGAACAGCTGATACAAATTGGCTGAAAATTGGTGGGGAGGTAGCTTAGAACCAGGAGACGGACATAGGATACTTTTTACATGTTTTTTTTTTAATTTACCCCGCCCGCAGCGTTAACCGCGGTTGTTGTTGGACCGCGGGTAACACCGCCGGGCTCAGCTAGTTAAAGATAAAATGCTGCTGACCTACTAATACTAAACGTCATGAAATGTTTTGTTCACTACTTAAAATTAATATGAATACTAACATATACCCTTCTTGGTTACCCATTGTCGAGCATATCTCACATAATCACAAATTTTAACAAAAAAAAACCAACTGCAATCTGGACCAAATTTAAATGGGACCATACGGGAATATTGAGTTATTCGTTAATTTGTCGCGCACATACTTAATGCAAATTGAAGACTTATATGGTTTTCTCATGGATGACATGTCAGAACTGGACCAAATTAAAATGAAACCACATGGGAAGCACCAGCTTTCAAATAAAAAAAGAATCATCAAAATCGGTTCACCCAGTTGAAAGTTATGAGGTAACAAACATTAAAAAAAAAATACAATCGAAATGAGAACCTCCTCCTTTTTTTTGAAGTCGTTTAAAAATTAAAGATGTTTGGAGAAAGTCACCTCTTTAAACGATTTCACATACTAGTCGGTTAGTAAAAACCTATAATTTTAAGTGCGAAAATCTTTTCATATCATCGAAAAGAATACCCGATGTTCAAAAAAACCTTTTAACAGAATGACTTTTAACAGAATGACATTCGACATTCGCTCCGTAATTGTAAAGAGATTAACTTACTTTGGTGTTGTCCTAAAGATAAAAAGTATCAATACAAGAGTAAAGTTTTAATTAGACCAAAGAAGATATTTTGTACAATAGACTGTAAAAAATGATAATTTTGTATTTTTTTTTTGTTTTTTATGGAATAGGGGGCAAACGAGCAGTCGTATCGCCGCGTAATACAATATTGGAATACATTTATTTATATTTCTAGGAGGTCTTGACTCCGCGACCCCTGCAGTGTATCTCTTCTTCAGCATTCAAAAAATTAAGGTTTCAAATTATATAAATCAATTCTAGAACATTCGCTTCAAACAGGAGCTTTCATCTGCCAGTTTCAATTTGACGCGGTGGTTGTATAGCTCTCCACCGCAAAGGCCTCGATCGCCATAATACCTTTCTGCAGTGTATAAATGACTAGAGAATTCTGTAAATCAACGTAATGGCTATTCAGCTCATTCAGATAACTTACTGTTATCTATCTTGGCTGATTGACTGACTGAAAATAGAACATCGAGGAGACTGGAGAATAATTTAAGAATTAAGTTTGCTACATTCAGGACAGCAACCGATACTAATCAATTTGAAGCCAGCCACCATGTTGACTTGAATAATTGACAACCAGACTTTTATGATTCGCTAAGCCTTTGATTGGTCATAGGTGAAATAGTAAGCAAGATAATTGAATCTCAGTACCTATATTTTTTAATTACTTCGCCACATTGCTGTTGTACAATTGGTGAGAACGTGACAGAAATTGTCGTCGTAGAAGAACCACGGATTTGATTTTTAAAACTTTACAGGACCTCCTTTAAAGTTTATAAACTGATATTGTGGTGTATACCTAATTTTAAAATAGTTTTTTCAATGTTCTATGAATTTCGAAATGTGCTTAAGTATATACGATACTTAAAAAAAAAAAAAAAATGTAGGGTAAACAGACAGTCATTGGACACCGAATAGTTATTGGACGGTCGCGTTTGAATGTCAAAAAATAAGATAACTACAAACAAAGAACGACATCTATCGTTATTGACAAAAGCTCTTAGTACTCAGCATTGTTTTATTTCATAGATTTTACAACAGATGGCAGTAACAAAATGTCAAAATATTTATTTCCCGGCGACTATCACGAAAACGGACAATCGTCTTGAAAAATAATCATTTTTATAAGGTCGGGTCAAGTGTTTTGTTACGATATTGGCATAGTGGTGAATATTATTGTTTTGGCTGTTTGGAGAGTGGTAAGATATCATACAATTTGCTTGATTAATTGACTTTTAATTCATAAATGTGGTATTTTGAGGTTATTAAGATCTGTCCAGTGATTATATCCGAAAAATGAAACAAATACAATCATTGGACAGTGTCCAATAACTATATTTTTTTCGAGATTTGAGTTTTTACGATATTTTTACTTTTATTGTATAGTAATTAAATTTGTTAAACTATACTTTCAATCTACAGACGTTACGGACTACACTGTCAGTTAATGGACACTGTCCAATAACTGTCACTTAATGTGTCCAATTATTGTTTGCTTGCAGGTTAGTTGGAATCTCAAAATGCCTAAGGGAAAAAAGAAAAATTATGACCCAAATAATTTGAATTTAGCACTCACGGAATTACGGGAAACGGAAAAACCAAATATACGAGAAATAGCTCGAAAATATGATATTTCTAAGTCCACTCTGCATTTTAAGTTAAAGAATCCTGAGCATAGGACTTCCTTCGGACCGCGACCTATTTTAACAGAAGAAGAAGAGTCTATCTTAGAACTTTGGATTAAAAGGTTAATGAGGAAGGGTTTCCCTTTGAAAGTTGATAATTTGCGACAAAGTGTATCGAAATTTCTTGAGGAAAATCCTCGACCAAACCCTTTTAAGGATAATTATCCTGGGGATGGATGGGTTAAAGCATTTCTAAGATGACACCCAGATATTGTTGAACGGACTAGTGAGAGAGTCACGCAGTCTAGTGCAAACATTTCAGAACAAGACATAAGAAAATGGTTTGCAGAGATACACCAGTATTTAGAAGAAATCGATCTTTTGCATTTGGTGAACGACCCTACTCGAGTATTCAATGGAGATGAAAGTGGGTTTCAGTTGTGCCCAAAAACAGGGAAAGTACTGGCTGTCAAAGGAACTAAAAATGTATAGAGCGTAGACACCAATAATTCCAAAGAGTCAATTACGGTTATGTTTACGTTCTCAGCTTCTGGAGAAGCCTGTCCACCTATGGTTGTCTACAACTACCAGAGAATTCCGCAAAAAATATCTGACGGGATTCCAAAAGACTGGGGTCGAAGTGATAATGGGTGGATGACTTTAGAACAATTTTTTGAGTATATAGGAAATGTTTTTCACCCTTATTTACTTAAAAAAGGCGTAACACTGCCAGTAATATATTTTCTTGATGGACATAAAACCCACCTTACTTACAGTTTAAGCAAATTATGCAAGGAGTTGGGCATTGAACTTATAGCATTGTACCTCCTATGTTATAACTGATATAACTATGTTATCACTGTCTTGAATAATTTGTTCAGTATTAGATTGTTTAGTTATGTTTATGGATACTTTTGGGTTTAGAAAAGCAACTAATGTAATAATAATAAAAACAAAATGTTGTTATGTTGTTTTATTACTTGTTTAATTAATATTTCGCTATATTCACCGATTGTCCAATAACTGTTACTGACTGTCCAATAATTATAAATTTTGTCCAATAACTATGTTTTTTGTTCATATTTTTTTAAACAATGATATTTTTCAATTACTTACAAAGTATAAGATTTTTTAATTATACCTAGGATAGCTCGTTTTATATAGTTTCAAAATATCTTTATAGTACCTATGATACTATATTAGCCGACCAAAAAAAAATTATTAAACTAATTTATTTGCTTAATTGTCCAATGACTGTCTGTTTACCCTATATGTCTGTCTGTTTGTTCTGCCTAATCTCTAGAATGGCCGAACTGATTTTGACTAAACTTTTACTGCCAGATAGCTTATGTTATGAGCAGTAACTAAGTTAGGGTCGTGGGTTCGATTCCTATCCAGGACAAATATTATGTGATATCGTTTGTTCTGCATCTGGGTATAATTTATCTATACCGTTTATTTGGATATGTGTGACTATGTTTTTTTGTTTTATGGGATAGGGGGCAAACGAGCAGACGAATCGCCTAATGGTAAGCGATTACCGCCGCCCATGGACACGAGAAGTTTGGTTACCATAGTATAAACTCAGTTTAGTAAGGGATCACAAGGTCGTAGGTGAGATACGTGAGGGATTTATTATGCACTAGCTTTGTTCGCGGCTCCGCCCGCGTGTATGTGTTAATATAATTATAACCTATGACACTCACAAATATGTATTGTGGCTTTCTATTAATAATTCTGCTTGTCGTGGCTTTCTTTTGTTAAAATAATTTTCGAAATCGGTTCAGTTGATTCAGAGATTACCCCTACAACCTTTATTTCTTTACTAGCTGACCCGGTGAACTTCGTACCGCCATATTTACATATGTGTCTCAGCTTCCCACAGGCTGTGTACACTGTACAGTCGCGGACAAAAAAGAACACTTTTCCTGTTATCTTTTATTTTTTTCTTTCTAGCAATAAAAGAATGAATGAAATCGGACTATGTGTTATTGAATTACAACTAAGTACATATTTTGACTTTCATCCCCTCTCTCCAGGAAACCGTGCTGAATTTCGGGATAAAAAGTATCCTATGTCCTACCTCGTAGTATGAATTCAAATCGTGTCAAGTTTCATTTGAATCCGTTTAGTAGTTTCAGCGTGATGCGCGACAGATACAGACAGACAGAAAGACGGACAGACAGACAGACAGACAAAAATGAAAAAAAATACAGTTTTGGCTTCAGTACCGATTATAGAGAGCCCTCCAAAAAAAATAAAAAAATATCTTTAATGTAAAGAATTGGACCTGTTACATTTTTATTATAATTATAAGTATATAGACAACATTAAAATGAATCGATATAATAGGAGATAATTTAAAGTGGTTTAAATGTAATCATAACTTCAGTAGGAAAATAAAAGTTTGTCAGATATTTTTTACGGACGGATTTAACTACTACTTTTAGTTCACAATGATTAGCTAGTCCATTTAGTATCGCCCTTCATAAAAAACCGTAGACACGTTAATTAATAAATAAATATTTCGGACACTAATAACACACAACGCCATCTAGTCCCAAGCTAAGCAGAACTTGTGTTATGGGTACTAGGTACTAGACAACTGATACAAATACATATATACTTTTTTTGTAAATACATACATATTATATATAAAGTGCACACATTAAAATAATGCACCGATTGCCTGGTTAGTCATATAGTTCAAGCGGGCGTGGGTTGGATTCAGACAAAGGACAAATATTGAGTGTTATAAATAGCTACAATACGTTATGTTTTATCAGAAGTATAGTTACCATATTACAGATTCAGATATATACACTATGTGCGAAAAGAGCGTGACCGGCAAAATTTAACGAAAATCTTAGAAATATTAAACGATAAATTGTAATCTTTTATTGCCGTTTGATGTCCAATCTCCATTTTTGTCCATAATCACCTGGCATCTTCGCGGCATACTTTTCGCCAATTTTTCAGCATGGCTGCGAGGTAAAGACCTCCACGCGGACTTCAGTTTATAAGTAAGGTCAGCGACGGTCATTGTGCTACATTTTTGCGCTTAGTTAAAGCTTCATCCACGCCCAAACATTTTCAATTGGATTGGCATCATGGGGCTTTGGATGATTGGGCCAATCCAATACCTTAATTCCATGTTCCGCGTTCCAAGTGGTGCAGAGCCGACTTCGGTGTTTAGGATCATTATCCTCTTGCAGAATCCAGAAATCATTTTGGTGTGGAAACATCGTCTTAGCCGACGGCAATAATACTTTTTCGTAAATTTTCGTCATCTTGTCAGCATTTAAAGTAACGGTAAACAAGTGCTAATTTCCGAAACCCTTTTTTGAGAAGCATTCCCGGACATGTATCTTTAAAGGGTGTTTCACGGTTCGTAGCATCAGTCTATTGTCAGAGTCGAGTAACCGGTTGCCCAAAATGAAGCTTCATCAGAAAAAAATTCTTGTTCCAATCATGGTCTTTGTTTACGCACGCCCAATGCAGCCTTTTTTCAATACGCGTTTCAGAAAGGAGAGTCCTCTTCACATTGCTTCGATATTTCACGCCCTTTACAACTAAACGCCTTTTGATAATGTCAAATGATATGATTAAACCCTTTTTAGGGTTCCGGGTCAAAGGCAAAAAACGGAACCCTTATAGATTCGTCATGTCTGTCTGTCCATCCGTCTGTCTGTCTGTCTTTCCGTCCGTATGTCACAGCCACTTTATTCCGAAACTATAAGACCTATGCTGTTGAAACTTTAAATCTGTTTGAAGTCGGAGCCAAGCCAAATGTTATAGGAGGTACCGCACTCGCCGCTGCCGGATAGCTAGCATAAAACAACCCAAGCGAGCAGACACACGCGGAATGACGCGACGTCGTTGATGGTCGTCTCGAAATAAAGCGAGTGTGGTAACTACTATTACATTTGGCTTGGCGCCGACTTCAAACAGATTTTAGGTACCTAGCATACACAATAATACTACTATTTAAATGAATAAAAAATTAGGTATAGACAAGAATTGGCACATAGCAATTTATGAAGAGCCAGTTTATTTTACGCTTTTAAGTGTTTTTTGGCAGGGAGTTTTCGTCGGATGGTTTTTTGGAAGTCGGTTTTTTTTTTATAAAAAGTTTTTTATTGTCAGCCTCGGTGGTGCAGTGGTAGCGTATGTGACTGCTGTGCTTGACGTCTATTGTTCGATTGCGAATTTTATATTTTAGTTTGGTATACGAAGTAGTCGTTGAAAATAAGCCTTTATTTATTACAACTGTTCCCAACCGATGGCAGTTGGAAACAGATGTAAAATGTTGCTCCACTCCAGTGGTGGCAGTTTTAGTGGTGGCCGTTGAACGTAAGCCTCATAATTGAAGAAGGAGAAAGTCGGTTGAAAAGCTATTAATTTGAAGTTACAAAATAGATTATATTTTTATACCTGTACATTGTTATTTCTTGCTATAATGGCACTTTCTCAGCATCATGTTTACTACATATTGGTGATACATATAGTTTAGTGATGACATCAACAGAATCACCACCATTGTAGCTGAACTTAGATTATATTGAGATATTTTGATGCTGCTTTGCATTTTTGTGAGCAGGATACCTTTTTTCAGTTATAATAATAATTATATATATTATTAGGCATATTATTTCTGGTTTTTCTCGTCTTGCTAACGGCGAGTATTTGCATAGGCACAACCAAGTAGCCAGGATCGTACATCAACAACTTGCCCTAAAATACAAACTTGTGAGTTCAGAGGTGCCATATTACAGGTATGTGCCCGACCCAGTTCTCGAGAATGGTCGTGCTACGTTATATTGGGATCGATCTATTATCACGGACAGGACTATTGTTGCCAATAAGCCTGATATTGTGGTGATAGATCGATTAGAGCGCCGCGCAATGATTGTCGATATCGCCGTTCCTCATGACGAGAATCTCGTGAAAGTCGAAAAAGAAAAACAAATAAAATATTTGGATTTATCTCACGAGATTGTCGATATGTGGAATGTGGATTCGGTGATCATTGTTCCGATAGTCGTATCTGCTCACGGATTGATAGCCAAGAGCCTCGACCAACATCTTAAGAGGCTCACGTTGGAGGGCTGGATCAAGGGTCTGATGCAGAAGGCAGTCCTTCTTGACACGGCTCGTATTGTGAGGAGGTTCCTGTCTCTGGAGCCCTAACCACCGGTTTCTTGGTCCCTGTACCCGAAGTCGGTGGTCTACTATTTTTTATATTTTTAAATGTATTTGTTTTTATATGTATATTTAACAATGTAAATAATATGTATATATAAATGATATAAAGAGAATAATAATTAAATAAATATTTTGGACATCTAACACACAACGCTATCTAGTCCCAAGCTAAGCAGAGCTTGTGTTATGGGTACTAGACAACTGATATAAATACATGTTTTTTTAGTTAATTCATACTTCAGTATCGACACCATAATACATATTTGGGTTTGTGATTTTTTTTACGAGTAGTGGCCGTATGTACTGGCCGAGAGCCGTAGTGACAAATTGATTCATTGGAAATTGTACACGACATCTGTTATAGATATAAGACTTATGAAAAACGGCTAAGCAAAACTTTGAGTTCACTATAAAAGCCCATGTATTCATAGTTCAAATTACAGGTAATATCGGAATTCAGCCATCAGATTAACCTTAGTATCAACAACAATCAACAAAAAAATTTTTATGCCTAAACTTGACTTTTGTTCGACAGTGGAACTTCTGTACGTAAGTACAATTACTTATTCTGTGGTATCAATGAATTTTCTATGAAAATGAACTGACACATCCAAGCGCCATATGGCAACAGCAAGGGGTTTTAAATGTACAACCATTACGGGATGTGAAACCACAAACATGGTTTTGTTTAAACAACGATCGAGAAGATATCTCGAAACGACTGGGAAGATAGTGTCGCCGAGGACTTTACATAAATACATGAAATGTGAATGTGTTTATTGAAGCCATAACGCTCAGCGCAGTAGGAAGCGGTGAGGTTATCGCTTAACTACGTTATTCGTGTACTTTCTGTTGAAAAACATCGCACAGACAGAGTCTACTGGGGTAGACTGAAAGGTGTGAGGTGGACTGTGAGCTGTATGAAAACTTTACAAAAGCTCCTACGGCTTATGTTACAGAATAAAAGTTTAAATTTATTTGGAATTATGGAAGAAACTCGATCAAGCATCGTTCTTATAACTCGAATACAATGGTTTCATAAAGTACGTGAGACTTGAGCCTGTTTAGAAACAGCTGATTAGAATTTGTTCCGATAATTTTTATAAAAATAATTTATTAATAACTAAAATATAACATTGAATAACCAATTTCACGCTAAACATCCTAGTAATTATAAGAAAAATATAAATTTCATAGTTAATAAGTGTAATTATATGTTTACGGATAATTCTGAAGTGACAGTTACGTTGCAACTGATATTGTGAAAAGTTTATTTTAAGTGATCACTGTGCATTTATTGTTATCTCTTTCAAGGTATTTATCATCTTATTATTCTTATAAACATACTGTATTCACAGTTAAGTACAGTTTTACAGGCATATTAACAGTAATTCAATCTTACACTGTTTAACACTCCCTCCCATTAGTTGATTGTAATTCTTCCTGTTTTAAAGTTATAACTTATTTTATTTTTAACTCAGAACATTTTAAAATGATTCAAACTCGCAAAGCATTGGCACGTCAGGAGGAGGCCAAACTCCAAATGACACTAAGAGAACTAAAAGCTACCAAGGAGAGGTGTGATCAACTGATGAAAGAGAGAAATGACAGTGAACAAACACTCCTAGATACTTTGCATGAAAACGATAATCTTAGACTTCAGCTATCTTCACTGCATTCACAAAATGTTGAGATTACCAATGCTCGGGACAGACTACAGCTCCTCGTTGACTCATTCGACACATGCAGGGATGAGTACGAGCAAGCTCTGAAACGCATCAGGGTTTTAGAACGCCAACTACATGAAGCACACAGCACCATAACATCATTTGAAGACTTCAAGGACAGGATAGTAGCTGCATCTAATCAGAGTCTGTACGAGGAGCTGGTCGCTCCCTATTCACCATTGGTGGGTCACAACCATAATTCAGCTCTCATTATAGATCTTACTAATGACAACGACTCCTTCAGAGTTAATCATTCTCAAAAAGTCATCAAATGTAGCAAGAATAAATTAAAAAAGTACCTTCGTGTTAAAAGATTTATTACAAAAACAAAAAAGCTTATTTATAAACATAAATTCTTCATAGATAGTGAAGCATTAAATAAGCAGAGGCTGCATTGAATTGATCAGGTTAATATGTACTCCATAGAAGTAGATAACATGTCTACACAATATTTTGATGACACACGAGCTCTTCAAACAGAAATTAAGAAACTTGAGGAGCAACTGAGAACTATTAGTGGTAAATATGAGATTTCACAAAAACAAAGTAGGGAACAAGTTTTGGCAATAGGTAAGTTAGTTAATTCGTGCAATTGTAGGAATGATTCATTGTTGTTTTCGGATAACCACAATGAAACTACTAGTTCTTTAGACAGTTTACCTGTAACATGTGCTCCTAGGGCAGCAAATAACAAGAGTGTAGTTAATTTACAGAATAGCAATACAACTATTCAACATCAATTGTACTGTACCAATAGTAATGTAATAATGTTTAGCGATGAAATTCGTAAAGGTTTAGGTATGTTAATGACAAACTCAAATAAGGAATATGCATTTCCACACACACAGATAGTGAAAGCCAGTCCACAGAGGAGGAACAAAGGAGGCTTTGGCCTACTATACAATACTGGCCCGACGAGTTGGTGTATGGTTTGTTTCAAGATTTCCTTCTCTTTGCAGTGATGTTGTCCCGCGGTTTGCTACGCTAGTCGCCTCTTATGACACCCACGGGATGAATGGGGAATCCTATCCCGTCCACTGCTAAAAAGCTTTCGCTCATGGATTGTTCACATAATTGTTCATAACAAGATATTTTTTGAAATCCAACAATCCAATAGCAGTAATCTTTAGATGTGCTTTTTATGTATGTTTTTTCATGTAGGCGCTTAAGATGATATGTGCACCGCGTTAGGGCGCCCACACAAAACTGCGAATTCGCAACGCATCGTAAATATCTGCGTGCTCGTACGAATCGCAAAACCCGGGTCTCCACAAACAAAAGTTGTCAATTTTTGTGTTGTCAACACATGTTAATGACAAAAGTTTCTGTAATTTCCTTGTGTTGGCAACAAAAATTGCCAACAAATGTTGAGAACAAAAGAATACGCTTGTTGCAATTATTTATTGGCTCTATGGTGACGCTTATGCAGATCGAATGTTTTCAAATTGTTGGCGACTCGGTGTAGACACAATGGAAGCAAAAGATGGCGATTTTCTGAAGTGTTGCAAACAGTTGGAAACACTGAAATTGCCAACGATTTTGGTGGAGACGTGCCTTAATAACTCAAAAAGTAAACAAATAGCTATTTTATCCAATCATTTGTTACCTACGTAATTTGAATTTCGGTGGTCGAACATACGGGAAATTTACCTTACCGCATGTGAAAATGTGGGTATTTACTAGGGATGTTATAAAGTTTCGTAAGGGTTACTAAACTTTCGGATATCTAAGCTAAAAATCTATCCGAAAACATAATTGAAACATATTTACCTAAGACCCAATCGTGTCCTGGCCATATCTTCTTTTAAACTGTCGAGCCATTGTTTGATAGTTCGTCCTGTAATTTTATATCCATTAACTTCTGTGTATCTACATAACTTTCTTTTTTACGTTTATATCATGTCTAAGCCATACCTATATCCAAACCTGATGACATGTTGCTTCTAAACTACATATAAAGATAAGATCTACTAACGCTGCAGCGCTGGGTTTCATGTTCTTGAATGCCCTTCACTTCGGTGCAGGCGTCTCTCATCTATTTTATTTATCAGTCAAGAATCGATCCACGAACAATAAGTGTGATATATGTCATTTTATTTGAGATCACAAATTATTTTTATAACTGGTTGCCACTTCATCCTGTATTGAACCGATGTTGTGTAGACCCTTAAAATCTATTTAATAGTCATTTTATAAGAGCGTTATGTTGTCTAATATAATTTTAAAACCCGTTACCGCATCTAGATCCGCGATTTCATATGAGTAACATCCCTGATACATTTTACAATATAGTATTAACTCAATATTTACACTCAACAAAATATAATTAAGTCGGTACTCAGACATTCCTAGAATAAAATAACAATTTAATTTTGATCGAGTACAAATTAATTGAAGTTGCATGTTTTCGAAATTACGTTGTTGATTGTTAATTAGTTTTGGAGTGTATCAAATGAGGTTGAAAACAATTTCGGTGCCTGTATTGTGAAAATTAAGTCATACACATTTTATTTATAATTATGTACACAGAATGGGTTCAAACCTCGAAATTTAATGTTGAGGTATAAATATTGTGGTGTTTATTATACATAATTGTAAACTTTTCATATTCCTTGGAGGAAATGTTCGAGAGATTAAGTCCATCTCCGTACTCCAAGTACATAAAGTTTAGATTAAAGTAATGAACTTTATATGGATAAAAGCGATGCGATGCGGTCGGATTAAGAAGTTGTAGTTAAGCTCATAACTTTAAATGAACTCACAGGTTTGTGTGCATTGCAATTTAGCTCACCGGGACGGTGTCTCGTAGGTATTAAGATCCAATTTTAAGTCAGAGCCAAATTTAGAAATAATATTCCTAGGTATAAACGAATATAAATTACAAGCTTTTTATTAACTTGCAATGTATGTTTGTATGCTTGTATGTTCGGGTGGAATCTTACAACTCAATTTTGAAGCAGATATCTTCAACCGATTTTGCTGAAATTTTGCAAGCATATGTATACAGCGTGACAATACAATATTATAATGACATGGAGCTGATCTGATGCTGGAGCTCGAAGGTGGCCATAGGAACTCTCTAAAGAAAGGTCGCAACATCATCGAGTTTGGACTCGTTTGATTCGTCTCGAGGCTTTCCAGTAAAAGCTTGTTTTTAAAAAGCTTTTTAATTTAATTTATTTAGTCTTTAAGAAAGCTGATGTTCTTACTATGCGAAAACTATTTGTATACCAAACTATAGTTTGGAAGATACCACAAAAGTACTGTGCCACTTTTATAACTATTGGACAAAAGGATATACAAATATCCAATCCAAGAGTAGCAAGCTAATTTGATTTCATAACAAAAAAAAATAAGTTATTAAACTAAAAACTTAACCAACTTCAAAATTAGACACGTTTTTAAATTGTGGCTTAAGCGACACTATTCAAAGTGACATAAACATATTTTATTATGATCAAACAAAATTTTCTGTTAAAAATAATATTATTTGTAAAACCGGTGTAAAATAGTGCTTGCGCTGTGTTTCACCGTGTGAGTGAGGATACCGGAGGCTCATACCCCAACCCCCTTTTCTTATCTCTCCCCCCATCCCCCCAAAAGCCGGCAACGCACTTGTGACGCCTCTGGTCTTGCAGGTGTCCATGGGCAGCGGTAATGGATTACCATCGTATACGTTTGACCGCCTATTCCATTAAAAAAAAACAGGTCGAAAAAAGCGAGCGGTTAACGCCCAATGCAGTGGGCACGGGTCGGCTAGTCCTAAATATTCAGAAAAAAAAACTTGGATAGTTTTTTGTAGGAATAGCTACAGTAATTGATTCGTCTGATCAAACAACATCAAATTAATATAAAAAACAGATAAGTTTCAAATATAAAAATCAACCTCATGTAGACATGTAGCCGAAGCTATTGTGTTTGTATCGATGAGAAAATGAATACAAAATTAAAGCGAAAATTAGATAAGAACCTATTCTTAATCAATTTGTCCATAGTGCCTAAATTTGATTTCAATTGATGCAGAATTTTTTGAATCTTTAAAGTGCAGACAAGTCAGTTTAACATTTATATATGTTAGTATGTAAGAGTAACGTAGTTTTTTTGCTCCAAATCCCTTTCAAAAATAATTTTCATGATACATGAACAGATGAACAGAACCACGAATGTATACCCGCACCGATTGCCGTTGCACGGTAAACGCAGAGTGAATAAGCGTGAGCGAAATGTTTATTTTTTTCTTTATAAGCCTACGTACACTGGTACAGCCTAAAAGATGTTGTTGGAAGGCCTTCGATAGATGGCGTTATGCGTTTCTATTGAACTAGGGACAAAGTTAAGATTGTAGTTCTGTTCAAGTTCTTCCATATTCCCACAGCAAAGGCAAGATTAAATTATTCATTTTCTCATCGATACAAACACAGTTATAATAATATAGTGCAAGAGGGAACTGATGACTAATATCGTAAACAGGAAAGTGGCCTTCTTTGGACACATACAAAGGGGCACTCAACATGAATTCCTGAGGCTTCTTTTAGAAGGAAAAATACCTGGCAGGAAGACACCAGGTCGACCAAGAAGGAAGTGGATACATGACATCAGGCCTTGGACTGGGCTAGAAATATACCACCAATTGAAAGAGGCCGCTCATGATCGCGAGGGATAGCGTCTGCTGACCAAACTTCATTTTGAAGATGGCACCCCATGTTGATGATGAAATGCAAGATCACGGGTAAGATTGTATGCCGTTTTAAGTTATAAGTAGACTTTTGATTTAAGTTAAAGTTGCCTGGTGAACTTTTTTTTATGTTTTATATGCCAAACTTGGCGCTTGGCGAACGTACCAGTAGGTACCTTCTGAAGCGGCAAACATGACGGACGCCGACCTTGTGGCAGATATCACTTTCGGGTTGACTTATTTTTATTGAAATTTAAATAAAATTGACTCTAAAGAAGGAGAAGTAGGCGATGGAGTATGATAAAAATCCTCAAAAATCGTACTAAGTTGGTATGGTAGCAATACAAATAGGATATGTGGAGGAACGGGTGTGATGTCCCTCCAACACAAAGGGAGAATCCTCCGACCAGGCCAGTTGATCATGCCTGGCATGCAGTTGGCCCGCCGTCACATCGGGGTCACCACTGTGGAGGACAGGTGTGTCATGTCCCACCAACACAAAGGGAGGATCCTCCGACCAGGCGAGGTGATCATGGGATCAGGTAGTTCGACGTATCTTCGGTAGATGGCGCTATAGTATGTTATGTTGTTGTTGCGCTGTATGTGGAGGCCGCCACAGATACATTTAGAGTGTATTGTAATTCATGTTTTTTTTTGTTTTAGAAAATATATAGAAGAAAATTTTAATGAACTTCTTTATGAACCTCCAGGACAGGTTTCATAACTTCTGCCGTATAAATTTTTCAGAATTTGAATATTTGCCAAACTAAATTTTATCCCTAATTTCGCAATGAAACGAGCAAGATACTAACTTCAGAGACGCCATACCACCTCAATATCGACTAGCAATAACATTCATATTCATCGCAACAGGTGAAAGTTATAAAAGTTTACTTCTGCCTATTTTTGTGTATAATGTCTTTTGAATTCCAAATGCATCTCATTTTGACACCCTTCAAAAAAGCAAAGAGTTGTGGCTTCCGACCAATCAAACATCATAACGTGCGAGAAACTGATGCGCCAAAACGATAAATATTTCGGAATTCTAACACACAATGCCATCTAGTCCCAAACTAAGCAGAGCTTGTATTATGGGTACTAGACAACTGGCATAAATACGTATTATATTTTAGTTTTGTAATTACAAACGTATTCTACATAGAAAACACCCAAATTCCGCAACAAGTTTTTGTAGATCATACAAACATTTAGACGACCCGGAAACGGAACCCGAGAACGGAAGCACAGCAGTCGCATACGCTACCACTGCGCCACAGAGGCAGTCGAACGATGTATCGACACGACGTCCACCGCCCGTAACAGATACATCGCTGATCGTTTGCCAAACACCCTTTGATTTGGGAAGAAAAACCGACACCGACTCCGAGCAGTGGTCCAAACACCTATCCACGTGTTCGTGTTTGTTGTTTGCTTTTTGCCATTGTTTGCCAAGTTGGTGTACGTACTGTTATACAAAATGATAAATTGCGAGTTTCACGTGAGGTGTATAATAGCAGCATGTTTATCACACAGCACATCATTTCAGTTGACAGCACGGCTCGGCAACCGAACTGATATTCATGAAATTGGATATGTCATGCCTGTTGTGGTTTAACGATTCTATTAAACATTTTGATCTATTCGGAACTGCTAATGACTGTTGGTCCAATTTAATAATTGTTTTACTAACACTCTAGTTTATGGGCTAGAAATTATACAAACAATAAATGATCTGTTATTATTAGAAGTATTTGGAAACGATTGTGGCCATAGCGATAAATATTCCTGTCAATCCTTTCGACATAAAAAAGTCCGAAATTTGTTAAAAAAATCAGAAGTCTCCTTTTCCACTATTAGTATCATCTCAGTATTTATTGTTTTCTTTGACAAGTATAAAAGATTTACACAACGCTCTAAAAGCGTACCTATCTAAATACATTGCGTTGTTAATGTGTTATGGTACATTTCTACGTAACGTGTGACTACGGTTTTTGAAACTCGTTTCATATTTTTTCAGCGTAGTTTTTTGTCGTAGTTGAGTATTAGTTTTTACTTTTTTTTTTATCGAATTCCTTAGACTACCTACTATCTTAACAGTCTAAGCAATGGACACCGTCTGCGAGAACCCTAAAGCAAAATTAACTGTGTCAAGTATTTTTATATTATGCTTTTAAATTCTTAGTAGACACTGGTTTGACTACAGTACGCCATTTATATGAGCCCTACGTATTGAAAAAACAGTTGCTTCTGAGTCAACACAATGATCACCCTTTGTGAACCACATACTTAACTCACAAAAGTTATAGAATAAGAATATATTTTTATACATCAATGAAATATGAACCTGAAGGCTAATTCGCGAATAAATCTACGGTCACAATTCATTTGTGATCAATTTTCGATCTCAAAACTGTTATAAAAGATATTTTCATAGTAAAGTACTGAACTTTGACCGTACCTTACACTATTATATCATATTGTAACCGAAAATGGAATTGCAAATCTTTAGTCTTCATAATTTTACTTCGAAAATATTGATTACTAGTAGTTGTCCGCGGCTCCACCCGCCTATGACATATAGGTTATCGCGACAAATAGTAGCTTATGTGTTATGATGTATAAGCTATGTTACTGTAGAGTTTCATCCAAATCCGTTTAGTAGTTTTTGCGTGAAAGAGTAACAAACATCCATCCATCCATACTTACAAATTTTCGCGTTTGTAATATTAGTATAGATTTAGATGATATATGTATGTGAGATCAATAAATAGATCGGAACTGAATTTTGACGAAAGACTTCTCACGAGACTGCAGAATAATAGGTACTATGGTAATAACTCATTCTAATATTGATTTCAATACCCATCCTGGGTATTAGATCCATCCATTAAATTTATATGTAAGCACAGTTAATTCCATAGTCCATTCCACTACTACTGTTTGCACAAACGTTTCTCGACATCAGTAGGCTCAACTAAGTAAGCCTCTTACGTATTAGGCACAGTCAGTAATACGACTGCCTATAAGCGCATCCCGAACCTAGGTTTTCCGTAAATCCCTACGTAAGCCGATCCTACGAAACATATAATAAACACACTCCCCGTTGTTAATGACAAATCTGCGCAGTTGCACTGTACACTTGATGGAGGTTATCAGATTCGGGATTACAAAATGACAGAACAGACTATTGATCTATGAGATATATATGTAGGAGGGCCACTGAAATATGTTTATAGGAAGGACCACTCAAAGGACGTCTATGCACGTATGCAATTTGTATTATATTCACAATTATATCAATCACAACACGCTAATTTTTATTTATCCTAGAACATTCTGCTGTGTGGTCACCTTGACGTAGTATTTCTTCGTAAGAATTTGATTACTATTTTTCAACAAAACTGTACATTATTTGAGACTTTTTAGTAAAGTAAGCTTTAGTAAAAAAATACTACTAAGGAATAGACTGCATCATTAATCTATTTAATTGCCGAATGATTTGTAAATTAGCTTTTCTTGGTGACAAGCGTTTCAATTGAGGGACCACCTTCAATGAATTAAAACTTACTGAAAGGCTGCTTTTACAAAACAGAGATTTAATTTACAATCGTTCAGATACTTTTACTATCGATAGAACCACACAAAATTTCAAATTTCGTTGTGGTTTCCGCTCAAACTGAACCTAGGGTGATCAATTGAGGGACCACCTTCCGTATGCTATATCTTTTTATACACTAAACGAGAAAGGTAGATATTTGATCAAATGGTTTTTACAAATCTTTTACTAAGAGTAGTCACTTAGAGCAGTTGTAAATTTTAACTACTTTAAAAGATATGGATGTCTATGAGTCGCGATTGAGGGACCACCTTTGATCGCTTGTAACTTTTGAGTTACTGCTTTTACCAATTAATTACTGAATTTACAATTGTTTGGGAACTTTTACTAAAGCCTAGTGCATTCAAAACCTTTAAATTCCAATGTGGTCCCTCAATGGGAACGCAAGCGATACATTTTATTTTTGGTACGAGTAAATTGGAGAAATTGTGACGATGAGCTTTTCTATGATCTTTTTTCAATACTCATTAACAAACATAGGAGATGGGAAGAGATTTATGTACAGACTGCAATGGTCTCTCTTATTCTCTGTAGTTTAGGTATATTAGAACTTTCTTGTACTTATGTTCTAATACGAGAATTTAACATTTCATCTGGTCGCTCTCGTCTACTCGATATCTACATGACATGAATCTACATAATATCTACTTAAAATTAATAAAACTTGTAAAATGTAGATTTCTATTAGCATGTTACATACTTTTACTTTTACCTTCCAATTCAGTTCACTCTCAGGGCTGCGGAGGTCCGATGCCAGTCGCTCCTTGGGAAAATTGATATTCAGGTAAAACCGATTGAAGTATCAGTTGACCCCAATTAATCTTGGGAATAATAAAGACTAGGAAGATGATGATGACATACTTTGCTGTGGATCATTTGACAAAATTTACAGTTAGTCCTTCAAAGTAGTTGACCTAGTTGAGTTATTAATTAGTATTGTTACATCATTAGGTCTTTGTGGTTCAAAAGCTAGAAATTTTTAGTACCCTTTAATACAATACATATTATTATTTTATTTCAATTACTTCTCCATTGTTTAAATAATATATTATTATACTAGCTGACCCGACGAACTTCGTACCGACATATTTTTCTTTAAAAAAAAAATCCCAGTTTAATCTTTAATTTTCTTCTTTAAAAACCTTGTCCTAATAATAACGAACATCAAAAAGAATTATCCAATTTGGTGAAGGCGATCAGAAGTTATGAGCGTACAATACATTTCGGGGATTCATTTTATATATATAGATAGATAGATAACTAAGAACCTTACCTACCGCAAGAACTTACCATGTAGTGACAGATTAAGAATGCAGAGTGTCATCAAACCTTTTCATCCCTTGGGTGTCATAAGAAACGACTAAGAGACAAACTACGCAAGACAACATCACTACTTAGAGAAGGAAAACTTGAAACAAATACTATGCAACCTGTCTGGCCTGCGTGGTATAGAAGGCGAAAACCTCCTTTCTAAGGAGAGGACTGTGGCCTATACAAAAAAGTGGACTGTTTAAGGACTGTTAAAAACAATAATGCGAGCTATCAAGAAACTAAAACCCAACATGACCATTCGTTTTGGAATGCAAGTCCACAGACACACACGTCAAATTTGACAAGCCCTAAAACACTTATATTTTACTAGTTGTTGCCCGCGGCTACGCCCGCGTGTATGTCGGTTATCGCGGTAAATAGTAGCCTATGTGTTATTCTGATGTATAAGCTATATTACTGTAAAGTTTCATCCAAATCCATTCATTAGTATTTGCGTGAATGAGTAACAAACATCCATCCATCCATCCATACTTACAAACTTTCGCGTTTATAATATAAGTAGGAAGTAGGATTAAACAATGAACGATTTTATTTGAATAAAAAACTTCATTCATTATCCCGATAAAGTGTTGTGAATCTTGGTTTGGTCATACAAAGTCAAATACCCAGTATATAGGACTACTGTACCATAATATTCGTAAAACCTATCTCACGTCAGTCAAGTTACTATGAAAATAATCCGATTAAAAGTGCATTCGTCTCTTTATACAACACTGTGCGCTTTTCAGAAACTGTTTTTATTACGAAATCAATTTGATGAAACGAACGCCTGCGGCATATCTGCACTGATACATTCTTTAAACTATAAGCTGGATAGTGATGTACCTTAAAATGTACAATTTTACTTATTAATTGCTGAAATAGGTAATCAAAATTTGTATGGTAGGACCATCATTTCTTTAATTCAGCGACTTGGTTAGGACCACAGATCATTTTTTAACTGACTTCAAAAAAGGAGGAGGTTCTCAATTCGACCGTATATATGTCTTTATTTTTTTATGTGTGTTCGCGGATAATTTCGTCGTTTATAAGCCGATTTTGATGATTCTTTTTTTAATAGAAAGGAGATATCACAACGGTGGTACCATGATAAGAACACTAAGATCTGATGATGGCATCCAGGAGAAATCGAGTCGAACCTTGAAGTTGGTTTTTGTTTTTGTTAAAATTTTGCTTGTCTGTTCTGTGGTTAGGATTGGGTAGTAGTTTGTATAAGGTGAAATGTTCAGCGGATTTTATGACGTCTTTTGCCCCTTGTTTTGCTAAGAGAAGGATTTTTATCTTGGCAAAACAAGTGGAACCCATATTCATCTTTTGTTTTACAAACGACCAAGACTAGATTCAAAGGAATTCCCATTCTAGGTACTTCTGTGACCCTGTTATCCCGGTCTCAAGATGAGATCATTAATCCTTAAATGTTTCATGAAAAAATCGTTACAACAAAAAACATATTTAAAGTACTAATTCTAGGGGGTGCCCTACGTTACGTTGTAACGGAAATTTCTAGTACTATAAAACGATAAAGTCATGCTATAACCCCCTCCATAACGTGTTTGTGTAGGGGGTTATAGCATGAATTTACCGTTTTAAAGTACTAGATATTTTTAATTAAAATAAAACCTTCATGGTGTACGATTCTCGACTGAAACTTTTTATATAACACCTACGAGGTTCTTATTGAAAAAAATAAGCAACATTCGACTTTCAATCGTTTTTTTAATCAGCTTCGACAAGAAAGATGGATACTTCGAAAATCCGAGTAACCTTTGAATACGAGTTCCGACGCGGAACTAAGGGCTCCCACCAACTCCCACACATAACTACGATGCCATGCGAATTGCTACGATTCGAATTCGTACGGCAAAGCGTTGGTTCATGTGACCATACTTTCGACTACAAAGATAACTACCTAATGATATTTTTGTATGAAATGAATGATTAAAAATACAATAAAAATAATAAATAAAAATAGGTACAAATAAAAAAGAAAATAGTTTTGTAAATGTGTTAAAAGTAAAAAAATGTTTAAGAAATATTTTGTTTATATTCTTCAGTATTTGAACCAAAACTCTACACTACATATGTATAAAATAATAATACATATTACGGACATCTAACACACAGCGCTATCTAGTAAAGGTAAAGTAAAAAAAATGAAAGAAAGGAAGTAGTGCCGTTTAGTAAAGTCTCAGAGTGGACCAAAAACGTTGTCAAGAAGTGTGACGTAACATCGCACGAATGCACGATGCGAATTACATCGGACGTTCTTGCGGTGACATAGATATTTACGATGCGTTGCGAATTCGCAGTTTTGTGTGGGCGCCCTGAGGCAGCAGAAACAGCTCGCAATATCAATGCAGCGTTTGGAGAGGAGACTGCTAATGAACGAACCGTGCGAAACTGAAAGGTTTCGTTGCCCTGTTGATTTGGTACAGAAATGTAGGAATATTGGGTTGAATGGGTATCCCAGCGTGGTAAAAAAAATCTTTACAAAATGCTTTCACATAGTTTGTCGAATCTAGATCCCTAATGCAAAGCCATAAATGAACTTCCGATT
Organism: Diaphora mendica; assembly: GCA_949125395.1. NCBI lineage: Eukaryota > Metazoa > Arthropoda > Insecta > Lepidoptera > Erebidae > Diaphora > Diaphora mendica. Next base: position 5,051,670 of record OX421312.1, on the reverse strand, counting down.
AGATGGCTACTATGTATTGATAATAAGGGTAAATATTTCGATAAAAGAAATATTTTACGCTTTAGAAAAAATTAGGTTTTATTTTTTAGTATAAATCCGCAATTTCATACTTTAACCTCTAATATTTCGTTCGAATATTAATTTGCTACATTTTGCTACGGTTTTGATGCCAACACATTCCATCGATTTTTTTTCCAAAATTTTGTCATGCTGCGGTAACTCCATTAAAAGTTTCCCAAAACTCTGTTTTCCTGCTTGCATATGTTTTTGTTTATTAGTTTTGATACGAACCGAAACTAAAATGTAATTGTATTCAACCAGATGATTGTCGTTAGACTTTGTTATATAACAGAAGTCTGGATAAACTATTTCATGCTTGTTAAACACTTCTAAGGATCTCAGTTTCAACCCTTAGAAACTGCATAAAATATTATTTTTCCTTATTTATTTCAGCAAACCATCCATACTTACAAACTTTAGCGTTTATAATATTAGTAGGACTAATATTATAAAGGTGAAAGTTTGTGAGTGTGTATGTTTGTTACTCTTTCACGCAAAAACTACTAAACGAATTTGGATGAAATTTTACAGTAATATAGCTTATACATCAGAATAACACATACGCTACTATTTGCCGCGATAACCAACATACATGTGGGCGGAGCCACGGGTAACAGCTAGTATAACATAAATATAAAGATTATCTTACCTGATGATAGATGTCCTGGGTGTAAAACGAATTCACGACTTCCAGGTGGGCAGTCAAGGCTACTAACCTCGAGATCGACAAGCCTGTTCAAAGTTAAAATATGACTTCAAAAATGTCAACAACCATCGATTGTTTCAAGTCACAGCCCTTTATTGAAAATTCAATTAATTAAAAAGATTTGTTACATGCTTTACCCGGGTAGAGATGTTGCAAAAATCAATTAATTCATTTTATTGAGAGTATGAGCTTGTGGCCTTCAGTTTCAAATGGCTTTACGCGTAAGCTATGCTCTTTGATAAGGACTTGATTTATTAAAAATATATTATTCAACCTGTGATTTCTTGTGAGTTATTTTTTTGCAGCTGGATTTTTATCTTAAAACTTCAAATCATATTTGTGTAAAAGACCAACTAACTTACGGTGTTTGTATCTTGAATATTAGGAAAGTAGATGAAGGCCAATCAATTGAAAGGATTGTGTCAATAAAGTAAAGCTGGAAGGCACTTACTAATCTGTGACAGAACTTTAGAACTATATTTTACAGTTGAAGAAATATTCGATGAATACTCTATAACTCGATCAATTCTGTTCGGACGCAATGCAAGCAGACTCTTTAAAAAAGACAGCATAATAAAATGGTAACTTTTCTAAGTTACCATTTTATTAATATAAACTCTTTTGCAAAAAAAAACGGGAACTTAAGCAAAGAACTATTTTATAGTTACTATTAGTTTGTTTGACAATTTTAGGTATTGTTATCCTCAGAATTTTTTAAATTAATTAGGAAAGAATAGTTTTCATCAGTTTTATCATAACATTTTGATTAAATTATTGAGAAATAATGTTTAAGCTCAAAACACTATTACTGTACCTGCTCGCTAAATAAAAATGAAACGCGTTAATTTCTTTGTTTTTCTTGAATACATTAAAAGCAGATAAAAGTTTAGTATTGAGTGTGACCCCCTCTTGCTGATATCACGGCTTGCATTCGTCTGGGCATGCTAGCGAGTATATCTTTTATGGTTTCTTGGGGAATACGTTCCCACTCCGCGGTAATCACATTCTTTAGCTCTCTGATGGTCTGCGGAGCCGGCTGCACTGATCTCACTCACCGCTTCAGAACGTCCCAGACATGCTCTATGGGATTGAGGTCCGGACTTCTAGCTGGCCAGTCCAAACGACGAATTCCGATTTCTAGCATATACGCTTCCATATCGCCAGACCGGTGGGCGCGAGCGTTGTCGTCCATAAAAATTGAGTTTTCGCCAAGAGCGGTTAAAGCGGGTTGTGCATAAGAAATTAGAACTTCCTTTATGTATCGGTGTCCAGTCAGTGTACCGTTTTTGATGAAGACTAACTCCGTACGATCCATAGAATTTATACCTGCCCAAAACATAACAGAGCCCCCTCCATAAGGTGTGATTTCTTCAAAACATGCCTCTGCAAAGCGTTCTCCTCGTCTACGTAGCACTCGCCGACGTCGGTCTTCACCATGCAGAGATATCCTGGCTTCATCAGAGAACAATACCCTATCCCAGTCTTCATGAGTCCATGACACACAATTTCGAGCGAAGCTAAGCCTGGCAACTCGATGTCCACGGAGTGCCGGGCGATGACTGTGTATATTAGCAGCGAGAAGCCTCCTCCTGACCGTCCATAGACTAAATTGGCACATTTCTTACTTCTCCGAGGCTGTTCTTGAGGTCCACATAAGAAGATTTGCGATTTCTCAATGCTTGACTAACTAGAAAACGATCATCCCGTGGTTCGGTAATATCTTCCTGCCAGAACCAGGCCTTCTTTTGACGAAACCGGTATCTTGATAGCGCTGCCAGGTCCTTTGAACTGTCGACCGATTCACATTTAGGCTCTGAGCCACGAAGCATTGGGTGCAACCTTCTTCAAGCAGCGCAATAATTTTGGTCGCTTTTATCACTTTATCTACCATTTTCAAGATTGCTAAACAGCAATAACAATACTTTTAAATGTCAAGGACATCAGATAATTTAATAAAAATTGACAAAAAGTTAATTAGAGTCGATATTAAAGGGGATTCGCGCCAGAAAATGTAGTTAAAAGTTCTTTTCTTTGAAAACCAGGCTCAGTCAAAAATTTGAATTTGGAATGTACTCTTATAAACATTATGGCACCTTTATAACTGGCCAGTAACATGTTCAAATGATTAAAACCTTTTTGGTATTTTATTCTTTTCAGCCAGGAAGAAAATCGAAACCGCCCGTTTTTTTTGCAAATGAGTGTAATGAGTGCAAAAATAAATTTTATTCTTGCATTATATATATAATGCAAGTTTTTTTTTTTTTTTTTTTTTTTTTTTTCTTGAATTATGTTGCAGTAAGGTTATCTGATGCTGGAGCTGAAGATGGCCATAGGAACTCTGTAAAGAAACGTCGCAACATCATCGAGTCTGGACTCATTTGATTCGTCTCGAGGCATTCCAGTAAAAGCTTGTTTTTAAAAAGCTTTTAAATTTAATTGATTCGTTACTATTGTTACTTTGGCTACGATACTATGCTGAGATAGGTGCCTTTTCTGGCACTGCACAGGACACTTTTATTGTTTGTGTTCCGTTCCCTTAATTCCGTATATAACCACGTGTATATCTACTTAAATGTTAATACTGGTGTCAGTCTTTATTTCTTTTTTTGGTATGAGCCTGGCTAGTGGTCACTATACTCATTGCGAACGCGTCTGCATTCAACAACAACAATGCAGCATGGTTCTGCATCATGGGTCCGGTCTCGCACTCGCCAACGAAACACGACGGCATGAAAGCTGTCATTTATAACCGACTTCCAAAAAGGAGGAGGTTCTATGTTCCACTGTATATTTTTTTTTTATATATGTTCACCGATTACTCCGTCAATTGTGGACCGATTTTGAAAATTCTTTTTGTATTCGAAAGGGTCTGCTCCCGAGGTGGTCCCATTGCCACCATATCAGGATCTGATGATGGGATCCTAGGGAAATCGAGGGAAACCCTAATTTTTTTCAGGCCCGTTCTATATTTTTCATACATTTTCTGAAGTTACTCCGGTATTTGCGTCTGGTAGTAATCATTTCATGATGATGATGTAAGGTACAACTCCTTAACGGTTAGAAGTTGGAGGATAAACCTTTAAATGTCATATGTGTGTATGTTACCTTTAGTCGTATTCTTTCAAGTTATTTAGGTAAGCTGATAATGGAAGGTACAACTCCTCAACGGTTAGGAGTTAGAGGATAATTCTTTTAATTTCATACGTATCTATAGACCTTCACCGACTTCCAACAGATTTTAGGTACCTAGCACACATTATAATACTACTATTTAAATGAATAAAGAATTAGGTATAGACAAGAATTGACACATAGCAATTTATGAAAAACCAGTTTATTTTACGCTTTTTTGTGTTTTTTGGCAGGGAGTATTCGTTGGATGTTTTTTGGAAGTCGGTTTTTTTATAAAAAGTTTTAGTTTTGAATTTGGTTGATTTTCTGTATTATTACCGCCCCGGTCGAGCCGGCCCTTTCGTACTGAAATCAGCGTGGCTCTACTACCTTTCTAAAAATTTTGTATTCTTTATTATTGTAACTGCATTTTATTTAAGAATTTGAACCCATATGCTAATTTAAGACCAAAAAGATATTTTTTTAATTTAAACGAATATCATTAATATAAATAATAAATAAATAAATATTTCGGACATCTAACACATAACGCCATCTAGTCCCAAGCTAAGCCGAGCTTGTGTTATGGGTACTAGACATAGGATATTTTTTTTTTTTGTAAATACATACATATTATAAATAGAAAACACCCAAACTCCGAAACAAATATTTGCAGATCATACAAAGATTTGGTCCGACCCGGGATTCGAACCCGAGACCTCAAGGACAGCAGTCGCATGCGTTACCACTGTGCCAACGAGGCAGTCATTGATGTTTAGTTTAGGAATATAAAAGTAAGATCCGAGGCCAGTAGTGGGAGATTATGGGTTGTGAGATGATATAAGTAACGAAACTAGGCAATGCCTGTACTATGGTAACCACACTGCTGATAGATATACTGGTATATTTCTAAAAACATATCTTATCATATATATAAACATACATAAAAAAAACCGATGAAATTGAGAACCTCCTCCTTTTGGAAGTCGGTTAAAAATCAATTGCTGTTCATTTGTCTCGCTAAAACTCGAGAACGACTGGACTGATTCAGCTGATTTTGGTTTTGAAATGTTTGTCGTAGTCCAGAGAAGGTTCAAACGGTAAAATTAAAAATAACTTTAAAATCCAAATGTCACGTGTATGAAGTAGCGGGCACAGCTAGTTTCTGATAAATTAGACCAAGAAACAGCATTCACCATACAAATATTTGTCCTGGCTGGGAATCGAATCTATGACCTATGGCTTGGTACTTAGGATCACGAACCACTAGACCGACAGGCCCGTCTATACGATGATGACACGTGAACAGTAATAGCACGATTTGTTAAACAATCCTTTTTTAGCTTTTCACCAAATGGATGTCGTTAGTGGAGGACCAAATTTTCCCTTCCTCCTATAATTTTTAGATAGCTAATCACTAAAGACTGGATTATATGCATTTGCATATTTAAGCCATCATCAGCGGTAATAGCATATTTTACCTAAGATCTAGTTAAGATGCATATTATAGGTACATTTTCAATTTTTTCCCAGTTCAGTACACTTACCCTACATTCTGAAATGCAAAAAAAGTGATATATCCAGAATCCGACCAAATTAATAGTCATAAAATATAAGGGTTAGTGAATAGTGAACATCGCATCGGATCCATCGGATCGCATTTCGGTCAGTAGCTGCGCATGTCTTTTGTTCTGAAGAAATGATCGAAGTCACAATCTTATCACTGAAAATTTGGAATAATACTTGATTGTTTACGTTTACAACAATATTAAATAATTTTAATGTCATGTCATGTTACTGTAACTATATCAAAGAATAATTTGCTAATTATATGCTGATTTTGTAATAAAAAAATGACAACTAGGGTTTTTTTTTTATTCCTAAAATTGTCATTTAGTTTTGCATATTTTGCCAATTTTCGTGCATATTTTGCTAATTTTCGTGAATATTTTAAGCATTTTCCATGCATATTTGCATGCATATAACAAGCTTTTTATGTTGCAAAGAATCCGGTCTCTAATAATCACACTCGCAAAGAACTTGTGTATCTAAAGTTGCAAGTATCCATGGAAAGCAAATCCCGTCCGTCTGCTTTTTTACCTTATATTCCATAAAACATATTGCCCGTTAAAATGTCCACGGTCGATACCTTTTTTTTTTTGTTATAGTGAAAGTTACTTTGAACTTTATGCGGTGACAAATTTCTAACATACTGACATTTTATATTTCCTTTATGGGACAATTGTCCAGACGGGTCACGTGATGAAATATGAATACCGTCGCGCATGAACGCCTGCATCTCAAAGAGTACAAGCGTCTTGACAGCCTCAGAGGCAGAACTACGCTCTTACTTTGTCAACCCTATTTCAATAAAAAAATAAAAATACATACGTAGAGACGCTTTTTCCACCTCACGGCGTCCACCTTTTCGTCGTTTGTAAAATATCAAAAAAATTATAAAATTTTATCAGTATAAATAAAATGTGCCAGCCCTACAAAATTAAATTGTTCCTTATGGCAAGGTACTAACTTAATTAATAAAGTGCATTTCATACAGGTAAGCTTTGAATAAAGCACTCGTCAGTGCGACTATTTGCGCTTTGCAAACGACATTTAAATTCAGTAATATTACAAAACATAATTTGCAGGAACTCGTTTGTTAAATGGAAGTTTTTTTATACCGGTATTTGAATACTTTGTAGTGTGTGTAAAACATATTTTATTTGATAGACCTGTTTATATAATATATACTCTTTACTGACATGTTGCACGTTGGTACGGTTTGGTGTAGTTTATTATGTTATGAAAATATTATGATGACGATTTGGTCACGAGACCTACAACCTACAACTACCCGAAATCAAACGAGGGGCCGCTGTCTGCCAGATATCACCTCGTATGGTTGGAGGATTTGGTACAACTCGTTGCTCCACATATAACATTGTAAGGAGTAGCAAACTAACAAGTAAAGGAAAACATCAAAGATAATTCTAGATTCTTAAAAGATTTCTTGAACCACTAGAGGAAGACAAAGCAGGGAGGAGGAAAGTAAGTGAAGATTTTTTGATAGCAATTAATACCAAAATATAAAACCGCGTTACTACTGGAACAACTTTACATCCATCCTTTTGTTTATCTGCAGGGCTCATTTGCTAGTAATAGTCTGATACTTCAATTTTAACGTTCAAGATTTTCCAGAAGTTTTCTGGGATCACTCCTGTTAAGGCTGAACTGAATGTACCGAACAGAGGAAATAGTGGGAACATAGAAAATAGATATTCAAGAAGGTTAAAGTCTCGAACACCATTTTAAACATCACAAATTTTCAATCTACATACTGTTTCAATTTCATTTCAATATTGAGTGAATTTTCTAGTGATACGGTTAATAATGAACAGTATTTCATATTAAATTAAATGCGCCACGTATTTTGCCGTATTTGAACATCAGTCAGCTTTTTGCCTTTGTTTTACGCTCGCTACTGAGGTGAATGTAATTATGTTCCCGTGCATGTCGAATTAATATGTTCGATATGCTTTAATAATAATATTATGCACTAATAATGTTTGGTACAAGGGTGGTCTCAACACACAGAAAGGAATGTATAGCAAGTGCAACATTTTTCTATAGGTACATGACACTTTAAGGTAAGTATTTACAGGCTCAGTTTGCAATAGTGGTATATATTATGACAAATAAAATGGAAAAAACCATAAAACGATGGTACAGAATCAAAAGCATTTCAAAATGTAATTAGAATGGTTTGTAGGTACTACAACAAAAAAAATACTAAAAGGACTACAAAAAATCTGTACATTTACATTTTAATTGATTACTTGAATATAGCTTAGTAGTTAGTTATTCTGTAAAGTTACTTGTAAGAACATTTTTTAAGCTACTTATGTAGTCCTTAAACCTTAGATACACATTTTGAAGAAAACTCAAATAAGAAGAAAATTCAAAGGAAAAGTAATCGAAAATTGGCTTGAAGCATCATTGGAGATTTGGTTTCAATTCGAATCAATATAAAATTAGATATCTTAAGTCACATCCCGTTGAAATTAAATGAGAAACTAAATGTATTGTACTATTTATCCTATAGGTATATATGTGTATTAAAATATTAATATGGTTCGCGTATGCTTCAAAAACAAAAAACAAACTGCACCGACTGAGTTGAAATTATAACAATACCGTATATTTAATGTCAGTTTTGTTCGTCATTTCTCGTCGACGTACTAACAACACTACACTACAACTAGTACTAACTAAATAGTATTATAATATTGACTTTCACTAAAATATCTATATAAATTTACATGTAAGTTCCTCGTTCTGTGCTTTGTGTCGAGTTTGTTTTCACTGCGTACAACCAGATCCAACGACAGATATATCCAGCGCGCCGCGCAATTGAAATACCGACCACTGACTAAAACCTCACAAGACTATTCACGGTCTAGGGAATCTCACGAAAGCTTCATTTATGTTAATAATATTTGCAGCAATTCAAACTAAATAATATTCAGTTGAATGTTATAATATTTGTGTGAGAGTCAGCTCTATGGGTTCACATGAAACTCGATGCATCTAAGCATTTCACTGTTTGTAAGTACTTGCATTTCATAGTTTGAAAATTTAACTATTATATACCTTTGGTAAATCAATAGTAACATTTTTTTTTATGTATAGCCCTGCTAAAATGACGCTAGTCTTACTGATGGAAAGCATAAGCAGAATCCAAGAGTGGTGGTCACCATACTCATTGCGAATGCAGACAATGCAACAATGCAGCATGGTGACCCACACTATGGCGGCCTAGTGATGCTTCTGCATCGTTAGGCCTCCGGTCTCGCACTCACCAACGAAACAAGGCAGCACGAACGCTGTCATTTTACGTTGATCTTCCGTGCGAGGGTAGTACCGTCCCGGTCGAGCCGGCTCAACCGTGATGAAATCAGCGTGGCTCTACTACCTTGCCTTGGCTTGACTTAATATAATAATTTAGAGTATTATTAATGTATTTTGAAACTTTAAAGTATGTTTCGTTATCTTACAATAATCAGATAGCTGTTGTTACGTTGTAACATGATCCTGAAAGACAGCCATCCACGGGCCGACCTCGTTGAGGTTGCTTCGGTTCTGCAAACCAGGAGATCGACCTGCACGGCCAGTCACCATCTTAAAGACCCCACGCTGCGGGACGGGACTAGCGAGTTAAGTGGCCTAGGGTTCGACCCAAAATAAATAAAGTCGTCCAGTGCCTAGAACTTACGTCTAGTTGTAATTATTATTATTTTTTTAATTTATATTGTACATAATACACACATCAAAAGTGTCTAGGGATCAACATATGTGTCTAGGGATCAACATATATTTTTGCAATAACTTTTCTCCTGATTGATATTAATTAAAATTTTCTTTAAGGATTCATCAAATAAAGTGTTTTCGTTTGTCACAGTAACGATAAACCAAGTCACCTTTGCATTAATAAAGAAATTTGCCATTTTCCTAATAAAGGGATTTTTGACATTTGAACCACTAACATTAAAGTTCGAAAAAAAGACTGAAATAACAGTTTTCTTTAAAATTTTATTAGGTAACTTAAACAATTAATAATCCGTGTTTCTACCGCGAACACTAACAACACAAGAATCGGTTTGGCATACTCAAAATGAGTTCATCCAAATCACGCTGTGGAATGGCCGCCCATGTTCGTTGCAACAACAAAAAAAGGTCTTCTTGCGACTGGATACCCTTCATATTCGGCAGAGCTCTTCTCTGTAGCATATCCCATGCATGCTCAATCGGGTTCAAGTCTGGCGACTGAGCAGGCCAGGGCCAAAGCCACATCTCAATCTCAAGAAATCCGCATAAAAATGCTTGATCCCTAGACACTTTTGATGTGTGTATTAGTTCATCAAAATAAATTGTTACATCTTGTTAGTGTTGTTTATTATTTGTGTCCGTCATAAGGCGGCCGTAGCACTGTATTTGAGATGTTCCAAATCTATAAGCTTTAATTTTATATATTAGTTTACAGACTAACATATTATTATTCTTATAGATAATAAATTAGTTATTATAAGAATCTTGTTTGCAGTGGTTATTAAACTAATCGTATATCGATTACAAGCGTGATAAAACCGTTTTAATATTAATAATGATAAGATACTTAGAACGTTTCAAGCAATAGTTTCAAACTAATCAGATCTTACACTATGGATACTTTATTGACTGATAGAAATTGAAAGAATAGAATCTTTTTTTATATAGAAAACACTGAAAGTCCGAAAAAATATTTGCAGATACGCTGCGAGGCAGTTATTACATTGAAGAATCAATAAAAAACTTTTTTTTCAAATCTAAACTTGTAGATTAATTAAAATTGGTTTTGATAGAAACACAATAAATAACACAAGAAACGCATGAAAGCAACTATCATTGAATTGCAATGCAATATGAATATAAAATATTGTATCTATAAATATATAAATACGAGTGTATGCAATAACTTTTCTTTAGGCACATGCGCTATTGTATGTAACAGAACAATAACTGTACCGTACCGCCTCATTATATTTCTGTCTCAAATTGCATCGGATGTCACGATTTTAAATAATTATTTGCAAGATGTAAATACATTATGATCAAAATATCAAACGAAAAAAGATTATTAAAAGTAATTCGCTAGGCTTGCGAGGTCCAACACTAATGAAATGTCGGATAGTTGGCGACAAAGCAGAGCCTATCATAATGAAAATGTCGTTGTAAGAAAAGCCTATAGGCTATGCCTCTGTATATGTAAACTTTACGTGTACAGTAGCACATTCTAAAGGTTTTTCCTGAAATCGTTTAATATTACACTGAATTTCCGTGACACACTCGTAGTCGAAAATCTGTAGTTAAGTAAGTTTTACAAAAAATAATTTCACTTTTATTTGTAATCACCGCGTTTATGACTCTTGTATTGTATTGGATCCTGACCTGACCTGTCTTTTTGTTTGTAACATTTATTAACATAAAATGTTTTAATATTGATTAATGACTTTCTCGTCATAAATTATGTTTAAGATAGGGAAATATTTTGTGTTAAGTAGCGCCCTCTAGTCGTCTTCTTGAGAACGTCTCATCGATCGAAAGGCATATTCTTGCGTAGTTCATTCATTTTGCAATAGATGGAAGCACTAAAACTTAACAAACAATACAATCTCTACTAAAAATCGCGCTAAATTCAGGAAGTACTAGACCGATTTGAAAAAATATTAACAATGAAATATTTTTTCAAATCGGTCTAGTACTTCCTGAATTTAGCGCGTTCAAACAAACAAACTCTTCAGTTTCATACTATTAGTAGAGATTGTATTGTTTGCATAAACTGTTAAAGTTTCACAAAAACAACGTATGAAAGATTTGTTTCCTTTTAAAAGATCTAAAAATAGTTCACTACAGCATAATTATGTCAATCTTTCGAGGTTGGCTTACTATAACCTTTTTTATGGTAACCAATTTGGTCACGCTACGGGCAATAGGAGACGCAGACGAGGTCGCGGGGGTCAGCTTGTTTTTTTATGGAATACGGGGCAAACGAGCAGACGTATCGCCTGATGGTAAGCGATTACCGCCGCCAATGGACACCAGAGGCGTCACAAGTGCGTTGCCGGCCTTTGGGGGATGGGGAGGGGTAGGGGTTGGGTATGGGCCTCCGGTATCCTCACACCGAAAAACCGGTGCAAAACACAGCACAAGCACTGTTTCACAACGGTTTTCTGTGAGGCCGTGGTATCACTCCGGTTAATGTATAATTATTTTTACTAGGCTATATATGGTTTATATATTAAAATAATATTGTTTTTACAAGGTAAACTAGCCTAATGGGTTACCTGCAGGCGAATTTTTCAGTTACTCAGAATAAGTGTTTTTTGTGTGTAAAGATTTTTTTTATGTCTTGGAGTCAGTGACTTTTTTGAGAGTTATAGGTACAATCACTGACGAAATATAACTATAGACTTACATCGCATGAACTTAGAGTTGTACGCGGATGTATAATAAGCTTAATGTTCACTAGATGTCACTAAGTGTATCAAATTGTAAATTTCAAAGATATTTTCTGAGCTTCTACTCCGATACGAATCCGAGAGTAAACTGTCAAGTTTATTTGTTTTTGTATTAGTGCAAATGTCCCACTAGATGTCGTTTTCCACATAATTACATTAGTAATTTATGTGATATTTTATTAAATCGTCCAAGAGCACACAAATAAATAAAATTGAAATGTCTGTTTATAATTTCAAATAAACAGCTTCTTAATAAATGCTTCTCAGTAAATACGGTACATGATTTTTTTTTTTTTAATTTTTGTATGAAACTTTTTAAATTTTCACATAAAACTCTGTATGTAGGTCTAGCTACTTAATTGTGTTATAATAATCAAAATTTGTTGAAAAAATCCATATATTATATAATGTTATATTAGGTTATATTATTCAGTGATGAAGCTCAGTAGGCTGAAGCCTAGGGCGGCTTCTTTAGGGGGCGGCAAATTAAATGATTTAAAAAAACTACATTACTGTAATAGAAATGGAGAAATTAAGTCTTGGCAGTTTAACAAGAACAAATAATGTATTAATAGTACTGTTTGAGAAATTCTATATGCTTGTTAAAATACATCTTTGTAAATATCTGTTTATAAGACATCTCAATAGCAGTTAAATTTTACAATTTAAATTAGTAATTTTAACTAAACATTTTCTTAATTACCACTGAAGGTGGCATGAGTTGCTAGAATGCACTGCTGCGTCCGTTTCAGCGGCTGGCGGCAAATTAGGTCCAAGTAGAAATTTTCATCCTTGGTCCTTTCCGCCACCTCTTTCTGTGCAATGTCATCTTCGCAGAAGATAAAACTCTGTTGCTATCCACTATGGAGCATAACATGGTTGGCAGCGAGAGATATTCTCCCATAACTGCATTCTATATCCAACGCTGCGATGCTCAAATAATGGCACAGGGAATCGGCTCAATACACTGGACAGGCAGGATTCAACTCACTTCTAGTAACCGCATGCAGGTATTTCCGAAGCAACTGTGACCGGAAAGAACCTGCGTTACGCGGAACAAATCTCACATGGATATTCCTGACAACGCGCATTCTGCCTCCGTAGACATTATGTGATAAACGCGTGTGGCTCAAACCAACAACACTCTCAACTGTCTACTCTCTACTCTCCTGTGGCGCACCCTACTCTAGGCGGTCAGTGCTACCGTCTACACCGGGTACCGTAAAGTGTTATTAACCGGAGAATTCTGCGTTCCATCTTGTCGCAACACTCAGTTTACCTAAATTCGGCAAAAGCTTTCGAGCAAACTATTGAAAGTGTGTGTGAAACTGTCGTCAACCTACTGTTAAGGAACAGGCCTAGATACATTATTTGGGATTGATACAGTACGAGAACTGAATTGAACACGATTGAGGCGCCTTAAAGTGGCCTCAGATATTCATCTTGGAACGACACGTATATTTTATTATGTCACAATAATGATATATATGTCGATTACTGAAAGAAAAATAATGTAACAGCTCATAATCTTCACTTTTTAAATATTTAAGTAAAACTTAATCTTTATTAAGTTATTTTCTTTTTTTCGTGGGTAGGTGTTGAAAAGTTCACACGCATTTGTAAAAGCTCCTTGAATATTTTAATAATTTACTTAGTATTTGCAAGGCCTTCATTGTTTACATGTGTTCACTGAAGTTTTTAAGCCACCTGCCAGCTTTTTTTTGCACAAATATAAACATCTGCAAACCAACTCTTACAAGTTCATCAAGTTCCTCAAGTAATTTTATTGTTCTGAGTATACAAAATGTACCTATTTGTTATTTCACGCAAAATTCAATTCACTATTATTGAAATACTAATATACAATCGAATCGAATCGTCAATTGTCAAGAAGTTTCAATTCGGCTGGAATCTCTGGCGCTGCACGCGCTGTGTGGAGACGTGGCTCCGTTACTCATCTGCTATCGTATTTACAATGGGGAGTACTCCGAGCAATTGATTGAATTGATCCCTGCCTCCTTTTTTTGCCATCATCCTACGCGACTGCAGTTTCATCCTCATCATTTAGGTGTCAACTGTGCGCTTTTCGAGAAAATTTCTGCCCTACAGAACAAAACTGTGGAATGAACTGTCGACTGCGGTATTCCCGGACCAATACGACCTTCAATCAATCTTCAAGAAAAGAGCATACTTCTCCTTAAAAGCCTTGTGACACCTCTGGTGTTGCGGGTATTCATGGGCAGCGGTAAATAATAAATAAATAAGTTGCCGTTCATGAGTGCATTGTTTCTCGTTGTTTACTGCGTGTTTTGGTGATAATGATGGTTTTGGAGACAATTATTTGCTTTCTCCAACGGCTAACTGGATAAAATCACCATCTTCATCCTCACAGTTTTTTTGTTATGGGGACTCTTTAAGAAATTAACTAAATTACTCCTAAATATGGTCCTTAGCAACTTTGCTGTTGGATTTTTGTTGCTTTTGCCGAAATTGCGCAAACAAATTTTCTATTACATCCTGATTCAATTTTTAACCGACTTCAAAAAAAGGAGGAGGTTTCTCAATTCGACCGTATATATGTTTTTTTTATGTGTGTTCGCGGATAACTTCGTCGTTTATGAACCGATTTTGATGATTATTTTTTTAATGGAAAGGATATGTCCCAACGGTGATACCATGATAAGGACATTACGATCTGATAATGCAATCCAAGAGAAATCAAGTCGAACATTGAAGTTGGTTTTTGTTTTAGTTAATTGTGTAACTTTTCAAATAATTTTTGCCCGTCTTTATCGCATTTAATGCATGTGTTACTTTTTTTAAACAATGCGTGTTTCTATGGCATCTCATATTTTTTATTACTGTTCAATGGGCCTATCTGTCAATTTTGTAAGTGATCGATTCAAGTTTTAAGTTTTGTCTATTTCGTATGGTTTGGTAACATCTTGAAATAAAATTTGCTCATTGCCGTTAACATAGTTATTGTTTAAAAAATGATTTTGAATACTTTTAATTAAATGTGGTACATCAAAAAACGCAAATATTTTTTTTTTTTTTTTTTACATTTTTACAAAACGTTGCAAAAGAAAAAGGAAAAGTTACTAGATATCCCTGATTTCTTGCATGTATTTTGGTTTTTCGTAGCCCGACCGCAAAAAACAGCTTTTAGCAGAAGCCCACTTATTATCAAATAGTTTATTTATAGTAGCTTTTAAAAGAGTTGTAACAATTCTGCTTTTACTGCTGATGGAATATTATAAGTTACACATTATTGCGATTTCATCGAAAGTGATCACACAAGCTTTATCTTTAATTAATGCATTTCGAATTTCTGTTATCCTTTTTTTAAATAGATCATGGCAAAACAATCGGATTTTGCTAGCCACTTTCGGAGTTTCGGATTGTGGTTGGAGCGGCAAGTACTACACCTTGCCGCCTTAGAAAAAAATACACTTTAGATTTGTAAAATAATGACAAGCTGAATTTATTTTCGTCTTCTGTCCAATTCATAACCTTTATTTTCGTAGCTGCATCAATGCCAATTCTCTAGAAACCTCTTCTGAACTCTTTAGATTTTAAAATGCTGTCATCAGATTTTGGATTTTGCCGTAATTTAAATAATAGGATAAAAAATTTGTTAGAAAACTGTTTAAAGTGTATGTCTATGAAATAATATTTATTTGTTAATCTCCTGACTGATTTAATGTGATTTTAATATTACTTGTTGTACAAATTAAAATATGTATAATAAAAACTTGAGAGGTGTCAAAGAACACCCGGATGGAACGAAGTTTATATATATATATTATATTTGATATGCTTCTACTAATAAAAATGCGCATAAAATACTCAAATTATTTTAGTAATAATCAAGCTTTACAAAATATACTATAAAACAACATATTTTATGTAAATAAATGCAAAAACCCAACATCACGTGGTGTTCCAAGGCGGTCACCTATCCAAGTACTAACCACGCCCGATGTTGCTTAACGTCGATGATCGGACGAGAACCGGTGTATTCAACATGGTATGGACGTTGGCAATCAGTTTGTTATATTTCACGGTGAGTATCCAGCACTATGACGTCAATTCAATGTTAAAAGTGTCGTTACAACTTTTGGCACGAAAAGTGTCGTTACATTTTTTGCCGTCTAGCCCCCTTTCGCGACGCGCAAGAATCTCGCGTGAGATTTGGGGACGCGGGAGGGAGTTGATGAAAATCTTACGATATCTCACCAAGGCGGGAGGGGAGGTCGAAAAATTCTCAAAAATGCCTCACGTAATTAATGGACGCCCCTTTACGATATATCGTTGAAATATTTTATTTGTTTACTTACTCTTCGTAAGACAACTAACCATTTGACAAATCAAAGTCCGACGTAATTGTAGCCACTTGGTGGCGCTATCATCGCGCATCCAGCATATAATATTCTATATGTCATATCAATAACTTATAAATGTGACATCTAGCGTAGTAAATAGGTCATTATATTCAAGTTTCTTTAAATCGATTGCAACGACATCTCCTAAAAATAGGTGATAACTTATAGTTACGCAATTGAAAAATGTTTTTTTTAAACAAGCATTAGAAAGTAAGATTTATATTCGAAAAATAATAAAATAATTACTATAATTGAAGCATATCAATAAGATACTGATAGAGTTTGTTAAACTATTTCTAGTACCTTATTTTTGCGCGCCATCTAGATTTAAGTGAATTTTTCTAGCTTTTATCGGTGTACAGTTTGGGCCAGGGGAGGGTCGGTCTATTTAGTATATTGTGTCATTGGTACAATTAAATATTATGTTCATATTATATACTAGTGGTTGCCCGCGGCTCAGCCCGCGTATATGTCGGTTATCGCAGTAAATAGTAGACTATGTATTATTCTGATGTATATAAGCTATATTACTGTAAAGTTTCATCCAAATCCGTTCAGTAATTTTTGCGTGAAAGAGTAACAAACATACACATCCATCCATCCATCCATCCATACTTACAAACTTTCGCTTTTATAATATTAGTATATATAAGTGGTCAGTAACTAACAGAATTTAATTGTGTTTTGATTAAATGAGCATTAAAGAAAATACTTAACTGATCAAGACTATTTTCAGGCGTTAAATATTGGGCAATTACCAGAATAGTTAGTTACTGACTGAGTTATATAGTTGAATTACAACACAAAATTACCGGAACCATTGAGAATGATCCACGAATTGAAGAGAGAAAAAAATAATTTCGTTTTTTATACATTATTAAAGATTTGCCTCTGCTAAACTGCAAAAAGCCAAAACGAACGTAATATCTTTAATGAAATAATCGCCCAGTTTAATTGCAGGGTGTTGGAACCATATAATATATGTATTATGTCGACATTATTGAAACTTAATCAGACATTTTAAAAGTTTTTAAACTGTGAAAAAAAAATTTGCTTGTAAATCATATTTCGAATTATAAGATTCGTTTGTTGTGACCTGTTTAGTGTTTTAATTATAAGAGCTGAGGTTAGGCTACCTTCAATTTGTTTATTTTATTAAATTCTCACTTCTAGTTTCTATTAGAAACTTTCTATCATCTTTAAAGTAGGTACCTACATTATGCATGAGAACGGCTACGAAGTTAAACACTGCTGAGATAATAACGATGCAATGTAAGTAAGACGCTTGCGTTCCTCCGTCTTGTTATATTGAATTCGATATTATTCATATCATCGACCGATAATAACGCAGCTCTGTGTGAGAGACTTTAGAGATAATCACAAATTTCAACAAAAATAAAAAACCGACTTCAAGAACTGAACCAAATTGAAATGGGACCACACGGGAAGCACTAGCTTTCAAATAAAAAAATACTGATCAAAATCGGTTCACCCAGTCGAAAGTTATGAGGTAACAAATAATAATAAAAAACAGTAGAATTGATAACCTTCTTCTTTTTTGAAGTCGGTTAAAAATGAATTACACCTCATATGCTAAAATCCATTAAGTCGTCCAGGTTTCAAAGGGAGCCAAAGAAAGCCCAAGTACATAAGTACAATCGAAATACATAACTCTTCAGATGTAGTCGTTACACACGTCACCATAACCTACTTTAATCGTTAAAGTATTAAGTATGTCAAAGACGAAAAATATAGAGTATGTATACAGGGTGTCCCAAAATTCAACGATAAGCGGGCGCCTAAAGGTAGACCCGCTAATGAGTACATAAGGAAAAAAAATAAAAAAAATATACCTAGTCTTTTTTAGTTACAAGAAAAATTTAGAATTTCTTTGAAAATTTATACCTTTCATGATATAGGCCATGAGTCAAAGTACACTAAGAGTAAAAATATTTCATAATTTTAGGGAAAAAAATGATTTTGAACGTTTTTTGTGTAAAAACTGCGGGTAATTTGGTGTTTTTAAGAGTTGTGGTGAATAGTAGCACTATTTAGGTATAAGATAAAAAAAATCTTAAGCATAGAAATTCTAAATTTTTCTTGTAACTAAAAAAAAACTAGGTATATTTTTTTTATTTTTTTTCCTTATGTACTCATGAGCAGGTCTACCTTTTGGCGCCCGCTTATCGTTGAATTTTGGGACACATGGTATGTGAAAAATTCACCCAGATACGTAAGTATTTGTTGAAAGATATCACGAATAACCTAAAATGAAATACCAAAGGTGCAATTAAGTATACTAATGTATTGTTTCGGTCGCGTTCCAAACCCACGGCCCTTATGTAATATGTTATATAAACTATTGTGGTGGTGAAGATGAGACCAGTTATTTTATCTCAGCTTTACCTGACGTTAACATTACAAAAAAAATGTATTTAACAACAGTCAGGGTTTTATTTACTTTATGTTATGAGATTCATTTTAAGGGCACACAGATTCGATGTTAATCATTTTATTCTGGGCACAAGTAAATCTTGTGAGGTAGGCGCACATTGGTTTTACAACTACACATGTAAAATATACATATAACATACATACATTACAATAGTAATTCAATGATCCACCGTAATTACTGTACTTATTTATATTTACATGTCATATATTTAAATTATTTTATTAAATAAAATTTTATGAGTTTAAAATGTTCCCTAGATTTTGAATACAAAATGTTACAAGGGAGAACATTTATTCCGTCTAGACAAGAGATGAATACTAAAATTGTCTAGCCAATCAACTATCGAAATTTGGTTATTTCCGTCAGTCCCTAGTCGACCAACTGCAGTGTTAATAAAGTTTTCAAACCTATATCAAGCCTTCATTTGGAATTCATCAATCGATAAATCAACCTACAGTTTAGTATTGGAGCGAAACGATATATTAATAAGCTTTTAATCGCTTTTACAGGTTTCCCATTTTGCTCATAGCTAATGCAAGTATTAACTTTTACTACGTTTTTATTAATTACTACTATATTATTAATTACTAAAGATAGAAATAAAATGGAAATGATTTTTTAATGCAGACTCGACTTTTTCAAATAAGGCCATATGATCTCAGATTAGACACGGTTCTATTTCACTTATATACTAAGATAGTCAGAGGGCTGTTAAACACTTATATATTTCAGAATATAATTATACTTTTAATTAATACACACACGTTTATTGTTTAAGTGATTAGTGATCCTGACTATCGAGGCAAAGGTCGGGGGTTCAATTGCATATCATGTGTGTATTTAGAACTGTTAGTAGTAGGTAGTGTTAATTAATCGGTTCCGGCTGTTAACATAGGGTAACAGTCGTGAATTTTAGATGGACGCCTTCGGGCGGCTTAAAAACATCCAACGGCAAGATTTACGTAGCCACAACGTAGTCTGGCTAGTCCCCAACCCGCACTTGGCCAGCGTGGGGACGTATGGCCTAAAGCTTCTCCTGAGAGGAGACCTGAACCCAGCAGTGGGAAAGTACAGGTTGTTGAAGATTGAAGAAACACCTACGGGTCAGACGGCTGTGTCAAGTTATCTTTTTTTACATCTAATTTATTTCCTGGTACTATGAAGGTATTGGTTTAGGTAACTTTTACGTTTAGTGAAAGCGCTATAATAAGAATTCTCTGCTGTAATTACGAATTTACTTATTCATAATGTGAAATTTAATACAAATTCAACTATTTGCATATTCATAGCCCGGTTATAAGTAGGTGTTCTCATCTGAGGCTATTAATGCAAAACTGTACTGCTACTACTGCCAGGAAAGGTCAGGTCAGATGTGTCAATTGATCTCGTCTTAAGTGCTCCTAACTGCTAAGACTAATGTTAGATCTCTTTCGTCGAAATGGTGACTTTTGTGTGATGGATGATAAACATTTTTCTGTATCTTAGTGTAATTTATGTATAAATTGTCTACCTAATATATACCTATTGTTATCAAACTCCTCCGAAACTTCTTAACCAATTATTATTATTTTTTTGTGTAAATTTGGTCATAGAATAAGTCCATGAATATGTGTTTCTACAGTCGATTTGTCCATCCAAAGGTTGCCTTTAAGAAATTGCTTTGCTTTTTAGCGATAAGGCCGCCCTTATATTGTTTAGCTCGTAAATATAACTGTATCAATTGGTGTACAATAAACTTTATTATATTCTATTCTAAGTCGTAGACTAAAATTTTGTATCTTTAGGAGAAAAGGGTGGCTCTCTCTTATTTTTAAGACATTTTTTTCTTTTTTATTGATTTGTCATCAATTACTAACTAGGCTAAATTTTCTTCTCTTATCAATCCTTATTTTAGAAATATTTTTATGGCAACACAACGTTTGCAGGATAAACTAGAAAATGTATAAGAATACTAGCAGCATTGCCATTACCTTCTGATTGCCAGAAGTTTCGATCAGTCTGATCTGAGATCTGTTCTTTTCAGCCGTCCACTGCTGAACGAAGGTCACCCCCAAAGAGAGCCAGTAATACCGATCTTGGGTAGCCCGCATGCATCCGATATATCCTCAACACGCTGTCGTCATCGGTCAAATATATAAATATAAAACCAATCTCTGCCTATTTCGGGATTAGGCCGTATGCGTATGTGAGATACGTCAAGATTTTATTATTTTTTGTAATGGTAATACTTCATAAAGTGGTCAATACAGAATGACTTAGTCCTATAAGCCAACGTTTGATAATACTAATAAAGCATCTAAATTTCTTACACTTTGAAAATGACCTTGTTTATGATAAATTACTATCGGTGTTTGAAACGAAATATACGCCATTATGTACAATTAATATTATTAAATTAGTGCACTACACTTGCAAAAGATATTATTACAATCTGATAAATATGTATCTTCATACAATTTCTATTTTTATAATATTTCACAGTTATCGATCCTTTTCGAATACTTATCGAGTTAGCGGGCTGTCAAAATGCCTCGTTAAGCGATTTGCAATTGTCGTTAAATTGACAGCGAATTCGATATGATACCGATGAAAATCGATAGTTGCAATGGTAGAGACTACCAAAAATCGTTAAAAAATTATCGATATGAATTAGCTACCGAATTCGCATCTTTAACGATCGAGGTAGTGACACTCGGTATTCTTAATCAGTCAACATACGGATTTACTCCAGTCAAGCAAGTCCATGTGCATAGGCATGGCTCTCACAATAAAACTGTGTCACTTGTCAGTTATTAATTCTGTATAATAGAAACGAATATCTACCATATAACTACGACATAACACTGATGGTATGCTTACCTAATAAGTAAGATAAGTGGTGGTTTTCTTAACAGCTAGTGTGCTGTATCGGTGTATCAAATCATATGTTCATATTAAGACACACGGTACGTTGGATTGCGCATACCCGGTTTAGTATCTCGGATACATTGCGTAAGTACAACTCGGGGAATAGTTTTAACTGCCCAAGTTAAACGATGAACCGATTTTTTATAGTATATTGTATACCCATTATTAGTTAAATAAAAAAATCGGCCAAGTATGAGTCGGACTCGTGCAGGAAAGGTTCCGTGACATTATCCATATATTTCCAGCTTTTACTTGTTGTCGTTATTAATAAAGAGCAAAAAACGGCAAATAATCACCGTTTTTTGTATGGGAGCCCTCCTTAATATATTTAATTTATTCTATGAAAATTTCAACTTTCTGGCTATCACGGTTCACGAGATACAACCTGGTGACAGACAGACGGATGGACGGACGAACAGAAGGACAGCGAAGTCTTAGTAATAGAGTCCCGTTTTTACCATTCGGATACGGAACCCTAGAAAATGTTTGTGTTAAAGAAACTAGATAGAACTTGTATCAGGATAACTGAAACAAAAAAAGAGATCTTATACTTATTGATTTATTATTATTATTTAAATTATAAATATTACATTATTATAACAAATTATGGCTGTGGATCTAGGTAGAGAAATCTGTAAGGGGACTGAAGCAGAAAATTAGAGTGTTTGCTTTATAAAATTTTAGGATGTATATCAGCTTTAGATGTTTTACGTTTTAACGTAAACATGAAATTAAAAACTCGTAGTCAAGCCATAGTGTCTCGCTATAAAATTGCTTATCGCTTCGCTCATAAGTCATGATACGTAACCTCAACTACATGTAATGATGATTCCATTCACGACGTTCGCACAATTTCTCCTCATCGACGCAGTTTAGATTACAAATGTACTCTCGCGTACAGCGGCGTTTAGAGTTTTGTACTAAGGTAACTGGACGCATACATTTTTCTTGCTGATTTAACCACGTTACCATTAACCATAATCTCAATTAGTTAAACTAATTACTATTAGACTAAAGCCGAATAAAATCACTTTTGTTTACAGAATTTTCTTTATGAAATATGCTAAACCTCCACTTTGATCCGAGACCTGTTAAGCCAGCACCTTGATATGACATTTCTAATTGTTTTTATTTCATAAGCATGTGATCTAAAAAATAAAGGTGTTTGACATGTTTTCTAAATTCAAAGAATAGTATTTTACTTGACAACGCAATCCTGTTTGTTTAAACTATTAATTGTACTGAAACTACTCACCTACCTGTCATCTCCCAAATTTTAGATGGTCTCGAGAAATTCGCTGAATAAAAGTCAGCGTAGAGAGATTATACACTCCAAATCAAACTCTGATACTGACCACGATCCTCACAGAGAGACGATTAGAGAGAGAAATAAGCTTATCTAAAAATACACATTTTACACGCAAATAAAATCAGAAATGATTAGAGGGTTCTGATTACCCGGCGGTAGATAATTTGAGTAACATGCATGCGACCTTGAGCCAATAATAGTTTTATTTAAGCTTCCTCATCAATCTGTATATACTCCATTTAGCTCTGACCTACATTTATCTTTTAATATATTGCACATTTTACCATTACAGTCCGGTAGTTCACGTCTCGGAACCCTTATACTTTCGTCATGTCCGCCCGGCCATACGTCCATCCTCGGCTTACCTTCTAAACGGTTAGTGCAAGAAAGGTGAAACTTTGCCACGTGTATTTACCTAGTGCCTACTTAGTGCTAAAATAAATTCACGAAACCATTTTTTCTTTGGGGTACCTTCCTTACTCGTAAAGTTGGGATATTTTTTTTCTATCTGGTATCACTATATAGGTTTTTAAAAACATTGAGAGGTTGCTAAAACGATTTTTTTTAGGTAAAATGCAAATTTTGTAAAAAAATTACGACCTCTAAAAGCTAAACAGCGGCCTCGAAAGAACTGAAAAAAAAATACTGATAGTAGTCTGTGTGATTTTAACTTTAAATGAAAACTATAACAATTTAGATAACTTTGGTGGTTCAGTAGTTATAGAGGCCTAACTTGTAAAATGCGCATACTTAGAAAAATTCGTACAAAAATAGCAAGGAAACGTGTAAAATGGGTAACTACGGAACTCTATTCTATGCGTGGCCTGACACACTTGGCCTTGTTTTTTAATACTCATAACGGACTAGGCATTAGGGCCATTGCCCACGACGACTTTTTGTAGCGATGCTGTCATGCAAACGCGTGACAGTGTCGGGCGACACTGGGGAAGAATGGTGAATTCGTTGCCAAAGCATGCCAAGCAAAAGGAGCACCAAAGATAACATCACTAATGTTGGCTCAACGGAATCCATCTAGCAACTGTAGCGATCGCCTGCCTTTTTGTGCCGTTACTGAATCTCGCTTTGCAGCGCGACAGAAGCGCAACAGTATCGCGTTTGCATCACGACTGAATCGTGGTTATGTGGGCGAGAGCATACAGCTAGCAACCGCATTGCGACGGTTTCGATGCGAATGCGCGACAGCATCGCTACTTCATCGCTGCAAAAAGTCGTCGTGAGCGAAGGCGCTTAGATTAGAATAAAATTGTAAGTGTTTTATACAGTTGTACCCACCAGTTTGAGATATGTCTTGTTATTTTTTGTAATAAGGGGCAAATGGGCAGACTGGTCACCTGATACCAAGATACATTAGTGTTGTTGCCGCCTTTTCAGTGCCAACTCTCCCCAGGTTGATGAAGACTTGGTTGGACTTCACTAAATTCCCTTCATTGGTGAAAAACAATAAAATAAATGTTAAAAACGTGTTTTCTGTAGCTCATGCATGCGGAACCATTTCTCTCCCATGATTAAATTTCTTAAATTGTATGTATATAAAATAAACTTAAGGTTATCTTTTACTTAAGCAGTTGACTGTACCTACGGTAGATACAATCGCAATGTTGCATCACCGGTGACCTCTCGCCGCTTCCGACAGCCATTTCAATGGACATATTCCCTTAAATGTTATGTTTGTAGTTAAGTCGACTCTAAGGTACAGGACTTTAGGGTCAATTTGATTCTAACAATTAAGAACAAAACTAGAATTTAATAAGTGGTTTATCACTGCACACTTATCCATACCTATATTATAAATGCGAAAGGAACTCTTTCTGTCTGTCTGTCCTGCTTTCACGGCCAAACCGCTGCACCGATCTCACTGAAATTTAGCATGGAGATACTTTGATTCTTGAAGAAGGACATATGCTGCTCTTTGCTGCGATAACCGACAAAAACGCGGGCAGAGCCGCGCGCTAAAGCTAGTTTCTAATATATTCATTAAACGGTAATTGACTGTACTGAAAGTCCTTCATACTAATAATTATTGTGAAGGACTTTCTCCCCCTAATTCCGACTCCTCCTTCCCCCGAGTTTCTCCATTCCAGACTGTTTTGTGCTGCGCATCAAATTTGTATATATATCGCACTTGGTAGTACAAGACACACTGACATTAAACTAGATTTTACTGATGGAGTAGTGTCGCCACGCCACGCCGCTCTCTCCGAATGTTGTGGGTTTACATGGGACATCACTTTGTGTGATTCACAAATTGTTGTTTCGAGTCTAGGTATTCTTTGTTTCCATTTCTTGTATGTTGATGACACAGGATACACTTCTAATGCGGATGTTGCTTTTTTATATATAATAAGGTGACCAAATGTAAAATGTTAACAATTGTGATCACAACACTCTTTAAAATGAACACATTTACATGCGGATTGAATGATGTATAAAAATTGTAGAAAAGTTATTATTTTTCATATTAGAAGTCACAATTTTACCATCACCTTCAACTGCTTTTAATATTTCAATCCTGGCTCTCTCCTTATTGAAAGTCACAGTCTAAAACTATAAGATGGCATTTTAACAGATGGGATGTTTATTCCCCGAATATTCAGATTGTCTGGAAATATACGAAAATAGTAAATTAAATCAATAAATTGATCCTGAAAATGATTAATATATTATTAATTATTTTCATCACCATCATCATCATCAATAGCCTTTAATACTCTGTTGCTGGAGATAGGCTTCTCCTAAGAGAGTAGGTTTATGCCTACTACTCCACGATAGTTAAATGGGTTGGTCGTTGGTCAAATTTTCCTTTTTTTACCCGACTGCGAAAGGAGGGTTATGTTTTTCGAGTGTATGTGTTTTTTTTTTTTTTTTTTTTGTTTTGCAGAGGTGGAAAAAACTACTTTTACGTATCATCAGGACTAGATGTTCTGCCTGGTATGTCGAACTCGAGAATCTCCATACCGACTAAAAAAAACCTCCTCTGTCTTCTGCCTCTGCTGCCCCCGCGGACCCGCCGTTAGGCATTACTTCACTGGGGGAGGCTTTAGCTGACGCTCTTCCATCTTGAATTGAAGCCTTTGCTTCCTTACTTCTAGCTGCGCTTATTTTTATTTCGCTGCCTTTCTGTCCGGCGAAGGTCTTGGAGGACCTCCGTCGCGAATGTGCTAGTTGCCTCCCATGCTGCTTTCGATGAGAGCATCATACTTACTAGGTTGTCTGGTCTCACTTTCTGTTTCAGGGTAGTTTCCAGGGCATCCCGCTGCGAATTGAAGCAGGGACACGTGAAGAACACGTGTTCCGCATCTTCTACAATTCCGGGGCAGGTCAGGCACTCCGGAGAATCGTCATGGTTAAACCTGTGCAAGTATGCTCGGAAACATCCCGAGTGTATGTATGTATGTAGGTATGTTTGTATGTATGTATATTTCTTTGGCACGCCCTAGAGCCTAAACGGCTTGTCGTATTTTTATGTGAGTGGTGTCAATAGATTCGTCTTAGTCGTGAGAGTGACACTGGGTACATCAAAATTTAAAAAAAAAAGCAAATTTTTGGCGCCAAAAAGTAATATAAAAAAAAATGTTTTCAAAATACATCGAGTGTGGTATCATAATAAAGATTTTATTACGGTGATTACGAATATATATATTACTTATATGTTTTCACTAGCTGACCCAAGCAACCTCGTTTGCGTCCAAACTGCCATCCCCCGGTTTAACCCCAAAAGGGGGTTGATTTCTAAAGATACAGTATTAGTACACCTCCACACCGTCTATAGAGTATATATTTCAAATTTCAAGTCTCTTACTTCAAAAACATAGGACTTTCATACAAACGTCCATCCCCCGTTTTACCCCGTAAAATCCGTTCTTAGCGGATATCTACACCCCATAAGGAACCTACCTGCTAAATTTCAAGTTTGTAGGTGTTAGTTTCTGAGATTTCGTGATTAATAAGTGAGTCGTATTTCGCTTTTATATTTATAGATTGTTAAATATTGACGCAGTCGGGTTTTTTATTTTTAATCATTTGCTTTGTTGTTGCCCTGTGTAATTTATAGGGGTAATGACACTGCGTATTCCAGGGTTTTCTTATCTAGGGTGCACCTGGTTCCCCGGCTCCAGATACCCGAGACGGCGGCGTGCGTTTTTAGTCGGTTCGAGTCCACCAGGGGGTGGTCCCGCACCAAAAAAAAAGGTGTAATGACACTCCTTATTCTTAATACATCACTACAGGAACTAACGAAAATCTTTTTTGACCTTTTTTAAAAAGGGGTTCAATTGGTACAAAACATTTTTCGGACATTTTAACACTCAACGGCATCTAGTCCCAAACTAAGCAGAGCTTGTATTATGGGTTCTATACTGATATAAGTACATATATATACATCTAAATACTTTTTTTTGGAAATTATACATATTAGGCAAGGCAAGGAGACATTTGCTTCACATAAAATTAATATGGATTTAAAACAATTTTAAAAGCGGCCAATGTCTTTCTAAATCACTATTAGGTACATAACATTATCTTACAGGTGTTAGCAGACAATTTACAATGAGTAATGTCAGTAATGTTGTTTTAACAATTTTGTTCAACTTCTTGGCTAATATTGTAACTGTGTATCTGAGTCTGTACTGTTTGTATGTTGGTTTTTAAAGACATGATTACGGTTTTCGTTTTGAAATTTTCGGTACTCGGTATTTGGGAAGAAAACGATGTAGGAGGACACTTTTATTTATGACTAGTTGTTTCCCGCGGCTCCGCCCGCGTATATGTCGGTTATCGCGGCAAATATGTAGAAGCCTATGTGTTATTCTGATGTATAAGCTCAAAGTAATGTAAAGTTTCATCCAAATCCGTTCAGTAGTTTTACTTTTTCATCCATCCATCCATACTTACAAACTTTCGCGTTTATAATATTAGTATAGATTATAAGTACAAAGTATCTTTACATAGTATAAAATGAATTCGCTTCCACTGTCTGTTCGCGTAGATATTTTAAACTACAGTCTGAGTGGAAATAGTTATAAACATAACTTATGTATTTTATGTAACTTAGCTTAAAGCATAGTGAAATTTTTATTTTACAATAATTAAATTGTATCAATATACATATAATAATACGAACAGAGATTTTACCACAAGATTACAATGGGTATTGTTATAGCTAATAGCGAACATACATTGTACTCTGTGTAGCGAACTACCAGACAACCTTGATGGCGTTCTATTTTATGACTATTTTTGGAACGAAGTTCCTTATGGGGCGTTGCGGAGGGGTACCCTAGCCGGCAAAAAGCGTCCGTAACGTTAAATCTTACTTTAGTAAGATTGACTGCCTTGGTGTCGCAATGGTAGCGTATGCTAATGCAGTGTTTGAGGTCTCCGGTTCGAATCCCGGGTCGGATCAAATGATTGTATGATCTGCAAATACTTGTTTTTTCGGAGTTTGGATGGTTTGTATGCATAATATACATTACAAAAAAATTATTAAAATTAAAAATTAATAATAATTAACCTTTCCTTCACCCTTTTTAATTTACTGTAAATTATTTTGTGAATGAAAAATTTACTTTTATAATAAGGAACTTTGTTCCTATCTGGTGTCCTTCGACACCACACGGTTGTTATTTTTGTAAATATACGATGATAAAGCTAGTTAGAATAAATAACAGGTGTTTTTAACTGCAATCTTTAAAACTAAACAATCTAATACCTTGAAACTAACATTTCTTGTATGTATAATTTGAATCTTGGAAACGCCTCCAACGATTTTCATGAAATTTAGTATGGAGGGGGGTTCGAGGGCGATAAATCGATCTAACTAGGATTCATTTTTAGAAAATTTAAAAAATACTTAGTATAATATTGCAATCCTCAGTTAAGTCTCAGTTAAGTTTAATGTCTCAATCAATCATTTAAATGCTTATCTCTTAGAATAACCTATTGAAAATCGTTACAACTATGCAGTACCTTATTAAAAACATAAGCCTCAAAGCATGAAATACTTTCGTTAGTAATCAATAAAACTACATACATCTACAACCCATAATGTCGCACTGCTAGGCTCGGGTCTCCTCTCAGGAGAGGGTTAAGGCCATACGTCCCCACGCTGGCCAAGTGCGGGTTGGGAACTGGCAAGACAGCCGTGGGACATACCGTGGCAGAGCCACGCTTCGGCATGCATGTGCGGGCTCGACCGGAGTGATACCACGGCCTCGCAGAATACCGGTGTGAAACAGCGCCTGCGCTGTGTTTCACCAAGTGAATGAGGATACCGTAGGCCCATACACCAACTCCTCCCCCATCCTCTTCCCAATCCACCATCAGATGATCAACTTAAAATTACACAGCCAACAATGTCTATAACTAAAAAAAGTGGCCAAGTGCGAGTCGGACTCGCCCATGAAGGGTTCCGCAGCAGCAAGTATCATAATATAATTTTTGTTTTATTTTTATATTTGTGTTGATTGAATGAAAGGTAAATTGCAGTTTACGATTTATGACGTATTAAAAAAAACTACTTACTAGATTTCGTTCAAACTAATTTTCGTTGGAAGTTTACATGGTAATGTACATAATATATTTTTTTTAGATTTATCATTCTCTTATTTTAGAAGTTAAAGGGGGGGGACACTCATTTTACCACTTTGGAAGTGTCTCTCGCGCAAGCTATTCAGTTTAGAAAAAAATGATGAAAAATTTTTTTTTGAGTTTCAGTTCTAAGTATGGGGACCCCCAAAATTTATTGTTTTCTTTTTATTTTTGTGTAAAAATCTTAAATCGGTTTACAGAATACATATACTTACCAAGTTTCAACATTATAGGTCTAATAGTTTCGGAAAAAAGTGGCTGTAACATACGGACGGATAGACAGACGGACAGACAGACAGACAGACATGACGAATCTATAAGGGTTCCGTTTTTTGCCTTTGGCATGGAACCCTAAAAAGGGTTCGTGATATATCACACAACTAGATTCATAAATAAATCAATGAATAAGTATTTAGAGCATTTGACACCCCGCCATCTAGTCCCAAACTAAGCAGAGCTTGTATTATGGGTACTAGATAATTGATATTAGTACATATATACTTTTTTTTTGTTAAACGTATATATATATATATACATAGAAAACACCCATTCAAGAAGATTGACATATTACACTAGCTAGTACAGTACTGACATTAAATCTGATAATAATCTAAGGATAAAAAAAAACCCCGACATAATAACCTGAGTTCCCTATAAAAAGTAAATAACTTTTAAACGACTCAACCGATTTTCATGAAACATGTCTAAGAACACTCGCGCGTAACTCACCTTTCATACAAGAAAACTAAATTGAAATCCCTTCATCCGTTCGCGAGCTACGGTGCCACAGACAGACAGACAGACAAACAGACAGACAGACACGTCAAACTGATAACACCCCTTTTTTTGCATCGGGGGTTAAAAACTTAAGTATGAGGTAAAAAATATTTCAAGAAGGAAAGCCAACTTATGACCTTGTATTTAGATACCACCGCTACTGATGATAATGACTCACTCATTTACTCATCACCTACAAATGTTATATAATAGGCACGTGTACTCAGTTATATCATTATATCGTTAACCATTGCGTGGGAACACAAATGATTGCTAGAGAAATGGTAATGGAGGTTTGTCAAAGTCAAATATAGTAAAAAAGGAAATCAGAGTTCGTCGTTGGCAGCACCATGAGAATGGAATTATTCTAATACTGCTTCTCCCTACTACTATTACAAAAAGTAAAAGTTTGGAGAAAATGAACGGATTTGTGTTACAGGACGCTCCGTGAAGTTACATTGGCACTTTGAAATGACGTCTGATAAAAACATTTTTTTGTATTGGTTTTATTACTTTCTTTTAAAGATTAACATTTAAATTTAGTTAACAAGAATTCTACATCATGTGTTAAAAAATATAGCTTCATAATTTCATGTTTTTACGAAAAAGTTAATTAGAATTTTGTGAGCTACGTCTGTACAAAGTTATTTCGTATTGTAAAGTATGAAACGTCAAACGGTACCTTTTAGATTAGACTATCTGACCCGGCGAACTTCGTACCGCCATATTTACATATCTGTATCAGCTTCAAACAGGCAGTGTACAGTCGTGGACAAAAAAAAGAATTTTTTCGTTATCTTTTATTTTTATTCTTTCTAGTAAAAAAAGAATGCATGAAATCGGACTGTGTTATTGAATAACAACTAAGTACATATTTTGAATTTCATCCTCTCTCTCCAGAAAACCGTGTTGAATTCGGGATAAAAAGTATCCTATGTCCTACCTCGTAGTATGAACTCAAATCATGCCAAGTTTCATTTGAATCCATTCAGCAGTTTCGGCGTGATGCGCGGCCAAGGTACAGACAGACAGACAAAAATAAAAAAAATACAGTTTTGGCTTCAGTATCGATTATAGAGAGCCCTCCAAAAATTTTTTTCAAAATATCTTTGATGTACAGAATTAGGCCTGTAACATTTTTATTATAAGTATATAGATGGACTATAATAACCATATTTATATACTACTAAATACACACATATTATAGCTAAATTATACCCAGTCACAAAACAAATGATCGTTTTCATAACACAAAAATTTGTTCTGGTTGGAAATTGAAACCACAACGTCATGATAACTAACCACTAGACCATTAGGAACGTCAAATAGTAGGTGACATATTATATACTAGTTGTTGCCCGCGGATCTGCCCGCGTATATGTTGGTTATCGCGGAAAATAGTAGTCCATGTGTTTTTCTGATGTATAAACTATATTACTGTAAAGTTTCAACCAAATCCGTTTAGGTGTTTTTGCGTGAAAGAGTAACAAACATCCATCCATCCATCCGTCCATCCATACTTACAAACTTTCGTTTACAATATTAGTAAGATTACACATAATTCGTCTTTTTTTAGGCTGTACTCGATTGGGTATTGATATTACTACTGCTATTGATAGTATCTAAATCGTGAGATTCAACCTGTACCACTTTACAGGAAGTGCAATCCATAATGATACTAAGATGTTCATTAACCATAAAAACAAATAATAAAGTTTAATTTACCTTACACTACAATATTTCCTTACCTAAAAGTTGTCTTAGTAATGATGAACTCCGCTATAATATAGCAACAAAAATTACCTTAGCAAAATTCTGTAAATGTTGATATCTCATTCACTATAATATCGTACTATTCACTATATTTATGTATAGTATGTTTATAAGACTTGACCCCAAGAGAAAGTGAACTCGCCATTGTTGATGCGCGGGCGCATGCCTTAGACCGTACACGACCTGATTTGTAGTCAGTTACGTGAGTATGACATTTGAAGTTTAACCAACTTTTAAACTTTCAATGGTATATAATTATATTGGCTGGAATTTACGCGACCACGTACCTGCTTAATACAACTAAAAATATCCCATTTAATATTGAAAATACGCAAGTAATAGTCTGTCTGTTTGCTTTTACTGCTAAATAGCAGAATTGATTTAATAAAATTTGACATGAAGATTTTTCTGATTCTTGGGGCTGTTTTTAGGCATACAAAAATACGCAACATCACAAAAGCAACAGACAACAGCTTAGCACAAGCTCTTGCATGAAAATGGAAGTGGGCTGGACACATAGCACGCCTGCACGATCAAAGGTAGACAAAAAGAGTTACAGAATGGAGGGGGCCAGCGGG
Organism: Diaphora mendica; assembly: GCA_949125395.1. Taxonomy (NCBI): domain Eukaryota; kingdom Metazoa; phylum Arthropoda; class Insecta; order Lepidoptera; family Erebidae; genus Diaphora; species Diaphora mendica. Next base: position 5,018,949 of record OX421312.1, on the reverse strand, counting down.
CAAAAGAAAGATAGAAAGGGAGCAAATACCGCAATCCAGAGAAAACTAGCTACTTTGGTGGAGGCCTATACTAGCAGAGGGGTTCCTACAGAATAACTTCTATAATATTACTCTATCTAAATTATTTTTATAAAACTGTTACTAATAACCACTAAAATTAATAAACTACAAATTTTTTGATACTAACAAAACTAATTAACTTTGCAAACTATTATTTTTCTAGTAGAAAATAAAAGGCTTTTTTATTTTATTTTTATTTTATTTATAACTTGTAGCTTGGATTATACGTACACATGCCAAGCAATTAAATCGTGCAGTTTTAAACGTGTACAAATTTTGAAAAATCGTTGCTAACTTTTCAATCTCGCTCAATTCTCGAGTACTAGATTCTTGTTCACTGTGTATCGGATCGGAAAATTGAATTAGAAATATTGCGAACCGTTTCAAAATTCAAATACTGACGAACAATTCAACTTGCAAGATATAAAAAAAACGGATTCTACGGAAGAACTTAAAATAATTTGCAATGTTTGTAAGGTAGCAAATAATTTATTACTGTTGACGCATGAAAAGTTTTATTTTTATTAATTTGTGGATGAGAAAGAACCTTAGCGAAGTTAATTCACAAACTAAAAGTGCTTTATTAACAGTAATGGATTCGCAAGTTCTCATCGAACGATGTTTACTTTTTGATATTTGATCACGGCTGTCTGCATTCCAAACAGGGTGAAAGGGTTCCAAAGGGGTGGCGGTGGAGTTATATCGCCAGCTATACTTATGATTACTAGATAAGTGACATGGGGTAAGTTCATTAACGTCTACCTGTCATATTGCAAGGCCGTGCAACTAGACTAAAAAATCCGAAAACTAATTTATCGAGAATCTATGTCATGACCTCAACGGGAAGGTTTACGTAGGTATTTTTATTTTAGTAACATCAATATTGCAGGCAAATATTTCAACATCCAGTATACCGTTATATTTTTTGCAATAGGATTCTACGTAGTGATAGTTAGCTTCGTGGAAACCAAATATTTTTTATGAATACTAAAGGTATAAAAATGGTTTGTAAACATGTTGTTAATATTTATTAATGTATTTTTAGTACTCCGGAACAGATAATACAAATTACGCTTTTTTGGTCCAGAGAACGAATTGTAATAGGTAATAGAATGTTAATATTTTTAAGATTTCTGTAGAACGCTAAATGTTTTTAATTTAGTCACTAACTACTTAAACATAATTTAATAACATAAGAAATGTATATGATATGCATTTATTGGTGATCAAAAATAAATGTGTATAAAATTAAGATAAAATTATATTTTGCGATAAATGTACAGAAAAAAAAGCTCGGAGTAGACACTGATGTGAGGTTCGTGTTTACGAGTATTGATGCCGACGGCGCCGGCGCAGCAAATATATTTCCACAGAAATATTGTGATTTTTTCAGCAGCTTATTTTTTTATCTATTCGAAGATATTCATATTTTTTTACGTTGGTAACTTTTTTTTCTAATCTTACCAATTAGTGGCCAATTAGATTTTTATTATGTATGGGCCTACCAAAGTGACTCTACTCTGCCTGCTGGGAATCATAAGCACAATTCAAGAGTGGTGGTCACCATACTCATTGCAAATGCAGACAAGGCAACAATGCAACAGGGTGACCCACACCATGGCGGCCTAGTGATGCTTCTGCGTCGTTAGGCCTCCGGTTTCGCACTCACCAACGAAAAACGACAGCACGAATGCTGTCATTTTACGTTGATCTTCTGTGCGAGGGTATTAACGCCCCGGTCGATCCGGCCCATTCGTGCTGAAATCAGCGTGGCTCTACTACCTAAAATTATTGGTATTCAAGTATAAATTCAGAGTATTTGAAATCGCGTTAAATTGAATGAGAAAGTCAATTCTCGTAATAAAAACTCCTTTAGAAATTCAGTTTCCATCAACTCTCATAAATGTAAAAAGGAATTTTCGTAGTAAAGTCAGTCTTAGTAAGACTTTGCTACGTGAATATATTTTACGACATTTTGTGACAGATTGGAACTGAATTTGAAATGAGTTTTTACTACCTTTTTTTCAGAAGTGTCCCGCAGTAACCATTTGGCCGTAAAGTCGACAACTATACTCTTTGCGCTGTAGCTACTTAAGCTAGCCATACACGTACAGATCTGCCCGTCGAATCTGCCCGGCAGACGTGCCTGGCGGACAGATCCGTGCGTGTATGGTGAGAACGGGCACGGATTTCCCCGCCGGGTGCCTGCCCGCTGCCCGTGGTCAAATCGAGCGGATCGGGCACGGGTGGGCAGATCCGAGCTCCCAACTGTACGTGTGTGCCTAGCGACGGATGTGCCCGCCAGATTTGACGTCAGTCGCGCACTAAAACTCTAATTAGTTTAAATGCGTTTGATCACAAAAATGGTGTGAAGCGAAAACAAAGCATTTTGGACAAGTTTTATAGAGCCTTTAAGTCTTTGCCTTGTTTTTAAAGGGTCAAAGATGAGCAATTGTACCTTATTATAGAATTAAAGGCACAAGCATACGAAAAATTTGTCGAAAATGCAACAAAATCAATCCCGCTGCAGATACAGAGTAATTTAGGCTTTGAAACAGACATTTTTACAGACAACCGTATATGAGCGTATATGCTGGAGTTACGATTTGAACTACTGCCCGTCAGTTGCCCGTACTGCCTGCCGGGCAGATCTGACGGACAGATCCGTGCGTGTATGGTGAGAACGGGCACGGATTTGCCCGCCGGGTGCCTGCCTGCTGCCCGTCGTCAATCGAGCGGATCAGGCACGGGGCGGGCAGATCCGAGCTCCCAACTGTACGTGTGTGCCTAGCAACGGATGTGCCCGCCAGATTTGACGTCAGTCGCGCACTAACACTCTAATTAGTTTAAATGCGTTTGGTCACAAAAATGGTGTTAAGCGAAAATAAAGCATTTTGGACAAGTTTTATAGAGCCTATAAGTCTTTGCCTTGTTTTTGAAGAGTCAAAGACGAGCAATTGTACCTTATTATAGAATTAAAGGCACAAGCATACGAAAAATTTGTCGAAAATGCAACAAAATCAATCCCGCTGCAGATACAAAGTAACTTAGGCTTTGAAATAGACATTTTTACAGACAACCGTATATGAGCGTATATGCTGGAGTTACGATTTGAACTACTACCCGTCAGTTGCCCGTACTGCCTGCCGGACAGATCTGATGGGCAGATCTGTGCGTGTGTGGTGAATCACGGATCTGCCTGCCGGGCAGATCCGACGGGCAGATCTGTACGAGTATGGCTAGCCTTAGAGTGTAGCATGGGGCGGGTAACAGTTTCAGTAACATTTCGTTTCACTCTTGAAAGTTGCCGCGATTTACAAATAATGACTTAGTATTTCAGCTGTACCACATTCGCAATATATTAAATCATTAATAACTGTAGTAAATTAAATTAAACCAACCAGAATGTTCTAGTCAACGTCGTACAGGCTGTCAACTGTCACCTGCACCAAGCTCCAGCGCAAAGAGTTTAGATTATCTAGTGATCCGATATAGCAGTATTGTCGTTTCTACCTCGTTCTACGTTTCTCGTATATATAATTGGGTAACTTTGTACTGGTTGTCATAATAAGCCACGGCTGATACGCAGTAATGTGACGTAAAAATAAAAGAATCACTCTGACTGCCGTCATTACTTTTATACACAAAATAACAGATGAGACAGCAATTTTCTCTACATTCATAATTATGTTGAACAATAGCATGCTTTAATGTTTTGTAGAAAGTTGCAAACAAGACTAATTTTCCAAAAAAAGACTGCATACATGAGGATGTATGTGTGAATTAATATTCATGCATGTGCATGTATCTTATTTGCACGTTTGTGTAAGGTTAATTGGATAGCTTTTTGTGATATTCATTCATACTTGTAGTGTAATTATTCTGGCATTTCCTTAGTTTGGAGATGGAAGTATATAATTACAGTGTGTGTATCCTCTACGGCCCGGCCCGGTGATGTGACATTTTATCCCACCTCAATTTTTGCCTGAAATAATCAATTGTGAAGAATCAAATGAAGAACAGTAGGTAGTAGAGCCACGCTGATTTCGGCACGAATGGGCCGGCTCGACCGGGGCGGTACTACCCTCGCACAGAAAATCAACGTAAAATGACAGCAGCAGTGCTGTCGTGTTTCGTTGGTGAGTGTGAGACCGGAGGCCCAAATAGTCTAGTCAACAAGTATGGAACTTGGCCGCCATGGTGTGGGTCGCCATACTGCATTGTCTGCATTCGCAGTGAGTATGGTGACCACCACTCTTGGATTCTGCTTATGCTTTCCATCAGGCAGAGTAGAGTCATTTTGGCGAGCCATACATAAAAAAAAAAAAAATTTAGAACATCGTGTGTACTAAGCACTGTGCACTGTGCTAAGCTTGTGAGTCAAAACATCATTAAACCTATTTAATTCTACCTCCTTGGTGCCGAATTTATCATACATTTTTTTTTATTTGTTAAAACCGTCATTTGAAGGTAGTAGAGCCACGCTGATTTCAGCATGAATGGGCCGGCTCGACCGGGGCGGTACTACCCTCGCACAGAAAATCAACGTAAAATGACAGCATTCGTGCTGTCGTGTTTCGTTAGTGAGTGCGAGACCGGAGGCCCAAATAGTCTAGTCAACAAGTTCCACACTTGTTGACTAGACTAAAAGATGCAGTAGCATCACTAGGCCGCCATGGTGTGGGTCGCCATGCTGCATTGTCTGCATTCGCAGTGAGCATGGTGACCACCACTCTTGGATTCTGCTTATGCTTTCCATCAGGCAGAGTAGAGTCATTTTGGCGGGCCAAACATAAAAAAAAAAAAAAAAAAAACCTCAGAGTCAGAACCTTCTTGGTGTACTTTTTTTTATTTGCTTTTCCAGCGCCATTTTCTTCATTTAGTCATTTCCTCGCTGAGGTGGGATGAAAAGTTACGTGTTGCACTCGAGTTGCAAATTATTTTTACCTCGTGCTCTTTTGATTCCGTCGGTAACGCTCAGGATTCAAATTTTTCTAATCTAAATTTTAGAATCCTTCGCTTCCTCGGTCATCAAAATTGAGCACGCGGTTAAAAAGCAACTTTGCACTCTTGTATAACAAATAACTATAGCTTTTATATAGTAGCCTCTAGGTACTAAAATTATGTATGTCAGAGGATTTCGACATCATTATCGCTTTTTTTAAGTAGACCATTAGGTCTACTTAAAAAAAAACACCAGACACCACTCCCACGCCACCATACACATTAGTGTATGGTGGCGTGGGAGTGGTGTCACTCACTAAGCGTTTACAACGCCAATTCATTAGATTTATAATCTTTTTATTATACTTTGGACTATAAAAAAAACTTCGATTTCATCTTACAGAGTTCACAGCCAAAAAATACAAAGGCTGAAAATTTATTGATGCAAATAACAACGATATAGCACATACAAACATTGTGTTAATTATTTACTTTGACAATAATATTGAAGAATTCCCTACTTTGATTTTACTATTTTATGGATCTATTAGAATAAGTAATAGATATCTAGTTAGAATATTTTAATAAATTTGCTACTATATAAAAGTTACGCATTCAGGGGCCGCATTGTAGGAACTCAGAAAAGATTACCTATTGATATAGACTTCTACACATATAGACGAAGATAGACATAGAGAGAAACTAAGAGCCTAGAGATTGAAGTCGAATTTCTACAGTTTTGAATGTCTTATATCATTTCTATCATGAGAACGATTTTTACGGCATGACTGGTCAAACATATACCTACTCCCGCATATATCCCCCTCTATAAATCTATATAGTATTTTGTTTGCAAACATCAAATGTTTCAAATACAATGAATTCTTTTTTAAAGGGGTAGAAAGTTTTTTAAAGTTTTAGTACACGTATTTAAGAGTGTCACGTTTTGACGTTTTCACGTCAGCCCTGACCTATTTGCACGCAAAGACACATGCGCCCTAATCGACTAGAATATTTTATAATATTAAATCAGTGCAAATGCAGTTGAATAGTCGTGTCGTTGAATGTAAAAAATCATATATGACACTTTACGCAGCGTTTGCATGTTCACTCGGTCCCGACTGCATCTAATTAGTAATAATAGTAGCAATTAAAGTTAGTCAATAATTACTGTTTTTGTACGGCAGGGACGAGAAAATATTCGCCTTCTCCCGTCTCGTATAATTACATGGGTAAAGTTTTAGCTTACGAAATCTGATAGAATAGGTTTTAACAATCTTATTGTAAAAATAAATGATATCTTATTTTTTGTACCAGACTTAGCTACTTCTATGTTGCCTCTTCAATCTATCTAAGGTGGGGTGGGGTAGATAGGCACGCCACGGGTGCATGCCTAGGCCTAGGTATTGGCTATTAGGACCGTACTAATGTAAAGTTAAAAAAAAATGTGCCAAGTTTAGCCTCTATGCCATAAAACAAAGGTAGTAGTAAAACAAGATATAAGATTGAATTAAGAACCTAAATAATTTCCAGAGTAAATGCAAGTAATTGTCGTTCATGAAAATTGTACTCGGTACGAAATGAGGGTTGTGTGGGAACAAAGCTGCCGTCCGACGTGAATAGACGTCAGTCATCGCTTTGAGCTGTGATCTACTTTCGCTCTTTGATCTAACTTTTAAAAATCCCGTCCCTTTAGGATATTGCCTGAATACTTAAAAATACTTCAATATTGCTTTAAAAACTTGAAATGACAGTTACTTTCAGAACAAGTATTGAAGACAAGGCAAACTGGATACATATGTACAAACATACCTACGTGCAGGAAGACAGACAATTACTGCTTCGATCCCACAATACAAATTATCATTTTAAATATGTGTCGCCGCTTCCTCTTATTGTTTCAACCAATTATTTCAACATTTCCGTGAGTTAACATAATTTTTTTAAACTTTTTCACAAATATTTTGTCATAAGATCGTAAATTTTATGGCATCGTTACTGGAAACGGTCTATTGTTTACTTACCTACATTACAATGGCCTACATTTTAGTAATGTGTATACCGCAGTAAGATACGTTAAGTACACCTAGATTCAGAATACATTAAAGATTATATAAAGAACTATAGCCGAAAAGTTAACACTTATATAAAATACTAGCTGAGCCGGCGAACTTCGTACCGCCATATTTACATATCTGTCTCAGTTTCCCACAGGCAGTGTACAGTCGTGGACAAAAAAAACACTTTTCCCGTTATCTTTTATTTTTTTTCTTTCTAGCAAAAAAGAATGAATGAAATCGGACTATGTGTTATTGAATTACAACTAAGTACATATTTTGACTTTCATCCCCTGTCTCCAGGAAACCGTACTGAATTTCGGGATAAAAAGTATCCCATGTCGTAGTATGAACTCAAATCATGCCAAGTTTCATTTGAATCTTTTCAGTAGTTTCGGCGTGATGCCGTTTATTATAAGTATATAGAAGAGACACATCAGTTTACATACCTACAGAATAGAGACACTGATGGTTTAGTATAATAATTTGACCATCTATACTTATAATGAAAATGTAACAGGTCCAATTCTTACATTAAAGATATTTTGAAAATTTTTTTGGAGGTCTCTCTATAATCATACTGAAGCCTACTCTGTAATTTTTTTCATTTTTGTCTGTCTGTCTGTCTGTCCGTCTGTCTGTCTGTCTGTATCTTGGCCGCGCATCACGCTGAAACTACTGAATGGATTCAAATGAAACTTGGCACGAGGTAGGACATGGGATACTTTTATCCCAAAATTCAGCACGGTTTCTTGGTGAGAGGGGATGAAAGTCGAAATATGTACTTAGTTGCAATTCAATAACACATAGTCCGATTTCTTTCATTCTTTTTTTGCTAGAAAGAAAAAAAAAAGATGGCGGGAAAGTCTTTTTTTGTCCGCGACTGTACACTGCCTGTGGGAAGTTGAGACAGATATGTAAATATGGCGGTACGAAGTTCGCCGGGTCAGTTAGTTAACAATAATAACATTCTACCAGTCATACAAGTTCATCTAGTCCCAAACTAAGCAGAGAAAACTGATATATTATAAATACATCACATCAAAAGCTTTTAATAACCCATCGCTACAAGATCGTTTATTTGTCCTAAACATGAGTATACATACAAAGTTATTCAAGAATTTTAAAAAAGTGGACAGAAGTCTGAAGTCTGGCATAGGATGTAAACGGGTAACCAATAACCATGCCTCAGAGGAAATCGGAGCAAACGAAAAGGTGATGGGCAGCATTGTCAGTAGATAAATGATTCTCGCCTCTTCGATCACCAACCCGCCTGTCAAGCATGGTGACTACGACCAATTCCCGCACGGAGCGCTACCAAATTGTATGGCCCCCAGTTACTGGCAGTGGCACTATTCCCGGTCAAGGTACTACAAGTACTACAAGGTAGGGTTCACATCGACGACTATATCTGACGACGTTTATTGAATGCACAGGATAGGGCCGTTCGGCTATAGGTGCAGAACCCTCCGAGTAACAAATGTTGGTAAACTTCCTAGATTGCCAGAAGCTCTATTTGAAGAATTTCTGTTTTCAGAAGAAGTCCTAAAGAAAGTAGACCTGGGTAAGCCCGATAGCGCGACAAAGAACGACATCAACTTCATTATCACTAACAAACGCTAAATATTCAGGGATGTCTCTGTGATTTGATCAGAGATGGCTTAACACCAGAAGTGACACCGACTCAGAAGAGATACCCTAAATCTATGAATCAAAACGGAAAGAGCGCGCCTGTAGAAGTCCACTCTTAGACCAACTCTACAGAAGATCGAAACTGGGTGCGAAAGCTTTTAGTTGGAGCTAGAAAACCAGTTCGCCATGTTGGAAACCATGTAGTACGTAAACGACGCCGCCGGAAGTCTGATACGTGTCGGCCACGAGGTGGACTATAAACATTTTCAACCGAGGAGCATTGGACGCAAGTCGAAGCTCAACACCGACACTCTTAATCTTATGTGGAAATGACAAGAAGTACTAAACACTACACCATCTGAGCGGCAGAAACTTAACGGGCACTTAAGAAGACTGGTAATATGACAATCAAATACTCGAGTGACCGAGGATGCGATTAATTGGAACAAGGGCTTAAAAATCTTTGCCAAGACGAAGATCTCCTTTTGACACCTGTTGAATCTCTGAACCTGCATGCTAGATTGAAACACCACCTCATAGACGACCTCCCTGATCTGGGCGAGATTAGAATACCACTTGGAAAATCCAACAACAACAGAGCTCATGAAAGCTGGTGGACTACCTAAGTTAGTAGAGCTCTCAAAACTATTTAATTCAGTTATTCATACCAGCACTATATCGGAGGTATGAAGTAGGAGTGTGGTAGTGCTATTCTTCAAGAAAGGAGACAAAAGACTCCTGAAGAACGACCACCGAATTTCACTCCTGAGCCATGTTTTCAAGTTGTTTTCAAGGGTAATTACGAATTGTCATGCCCAAAAATTCAAAGACTTCCAGGATGTAGAGCAGGCTAGGTTTTTAAAAAGCTTTAGTACCATGCGCTATATTCATATGTCAAGGCAAATAATTGAGAAGTCAGATGAATGTAACCAGTCTGTCATTGATGTCTGACGTTGTGCTTCGTAGTTTTTTTCCCTTAGTCGCTACGATACTTACGGGACGAACAAGTATTACATATAATTATCATAATTATAACAATAATAATATTCATATATATCTATATATATAAAAGCGAAATACCATTCACTTATTAATCACGAAATCTCAGAAACTATAACACCTACAAACTTGAAATTTGGCAGGTAGGTTTCTTATAGCGTGTAGACATCCGCTAAGAACGGATTTTACTAAACTCCACCCCTAAGGGGGTAAATCAGGGGATGGATCAGTCTGCGTGAGCGAAGCTGCGTGCAAATGCTAGACATTTATAAAAGGAAACAGCACATATAAAGCTGCTGAGAAAGTAATGAAAACCTCTTCTAATTTTGTTTTTGAATAGGAGGAAAATCTCTTATCTCACTGTGCACTACTCGTGCTTATCGCTAGAAGATAGAAATATTATGGTTTCCTTTTGTGGTTAATATTGAAAATCTGCTTTCAATAGCGTACTATAATAGCAAGTTACATATTGAGCTCCATATTAGAGTTTCAGAGACTTTCTAATAAAAATTTCAATAAAGATCTTTTAAAAATTAATGTACATAAAAATTTCTACAGTTTCCCGTCGCTCGGTTGACGAGCAAAGAGTTTGCAGACACTGCTTTCTGAGATAGATAATATGCTAAGAATGCTGTGGCGTTGATTATGCCTAACTTTATATGTTTATAGACATGACTATTACCAACAATTTTTATTTTTACGGGAATTAACGCGATCACTTATTTCAAGGTACTACATACCTCTGTTTTGCCTGACGTTTCGACCAGGTTGCACTGGCCGTGGTCACAGGCGGACTGACTGAAAGTAGTGATCGCGTTAATTCCCGTAAAAATAATTATTATTATATCATGGAACGCAAAAGTTTTAAAGTTAGTATTACCAACAGTCTAAAAGATTCAGTTACCATAATGCGTTTAGATTGTATAAAATACATTGAGACCGAAAGTACTACTAAACCAATTATCATGTAAACACAAGTAGTGCAAATTCAGACAGGCCCGGTAATTCAAAACTATGTAACATCTAATTTGTGATCGAAATAACTGCCATGAAAATCGCATAAAATATGCAGCGTTATCAATTACATGAAATAATACTCCAAATACATGTCAAAGTAATTCTGTCGAAATTGATTGTTGGACCCCGGTTAAAAACATCGCATCATTGGTTGACATCAAACAAGTACATTTCATGAAAGTATTCAGGCGAGTTATTGAACTCAAAACACTATATTACACCTGCAAACATTTTCGAGTAATTTTAAAATCATTTATTTATTGAAATGGAAATGTTGCAAGTTGATTTTCATTTTAACTGTACTTTTAAATACAGTTCATTTACAAATAATGAATGTAGAACAACATCAGACACTAGGTTGAATAATAAATTCAATTATTCCTTTCCTATTATTACAATTAATTGGAAATTTTAAGTATGTAATTTTTAGTTCATATAAAATTTGTTGCATTTTTATATCCTACTAATATTATATACGTGAAAGTTTGTAAGTATGGATGGATGGATGGATGTTTGTTACTCTTTCACGCAAAAACTACTGAACGGATTTGGATGAAACTTTACAGTAATATAGCTTATACATCAGAATAACACATAGAAAACTATTTGCCGCGATAACCGACATATACGCGGGTGGAGCCGTGGGAAACAAATTAGTATATTATAATTAACTTTATGTAATATTTCGGACATCTGACACACAATATCATCTAGTCCCAAATTAAGCAGAGATTGTACTATGGATACTAGAAAACTGATATGAATACAAATATCCTTTTTTTTGTTAATATATACATATTATACACTGAAAACACTTAAACTCCGAAACAAACATTTCCAGACAGACATTTGGTCCAACCCGTAAATCGAACCCGAGACCTCAAGCACTGCAGGCGCGAACGTTACCACTGCGCCATCAAGGTAGCCAAGGTAAAAAAAAGTAAATAAATAATTAGAAATTCAAAGTGGCTTTGTTTGTAAAAGTATCGCTTTGTTAAGCTAGCCCAGTGTGGATCTGATGTGTTATAAATGTTCTTTTCAGTGCAGCAAATACTTGTATAGTAGAGGATAGATGTTACTCATTTTTAACCGACTTCAAAAAAGGAGGACGTTCTGAATTCGACTGTATATATGTTTCTTTTTTTATGTGTGTTTGCGGATACCTTCGTCGTTTATGAACCGATTTTGATGATTTTTTTTTAATGGAAAGGAGATATCCCAACGGTGGTACCATGATAGGGCATTAAGATCTGATGATGGCATCCAAGAGAAATCGAGTCGAACCTTGAAGTCGGTTTTTGTTTTTGTTAAAATTTTATCATTAAACTCGTGATTATACCAAACCCATTATTGAAAGTGAGTTCTCCTCTATTCTGTAGTATCACAAACGACCCAAAGACTTATAAAATGTACCTCTCATCTTACAGAATACTTTTTATCTATAATCGATTTTCATTGCTAGTATTTATGAGGTCAATTGTTTTTCAATCGTGATAGGTACCTAAGTCTTGAATTAAGTAAAGTTAAAATTGTTGTTAATTATTCCTTGAAATTTTAGTTATAAGTTTAGTTATTGGTTTAGCTTTCTAGTTCTTGAAAGGGCTTTGTTAGTCAGAAGGAATGGTAAATTAAACAATAGCATTGAAATTTTAGTAGTGCATTTAAGATCCTTAATTAACTTAACACAGAGAAAACAATACGCAGACTGCATTTTGAACCGCAAATCAGTTACCGTTTCTACAAACAAGAATTGTTGGCAGCCCAATTATTGAAATGTCCATCAATGTTCACGTCATACACATTGTTTTGGAGAATAACTAGAATTGCAAATTTTGGTTTGGGCGTTATTCCTAATTGAATTTGTACAATTTGTAGCTTTTCACCTAAAATACAGTTTGCATTTAATCCTGTGCTTACTCATGTGCCATGTCTAAAATAGGTACAAATATGATAAAAATTGCTCAGTGGTGTAATAATAATCGTGAGAAAAGATAGACCCAGGAAGATGTGACGACGGACCGTGCGGAGATTTCTAATCGATTAAAAACAAGATTATACCAATATATTAAATCGATTTGTATATTTGCAATGCCACACAATTAAGTGGTTAAATCATTGTGTAATGATGTGTGTCCAATATTTTTTATTTATTGCTTTTAGACAAGTTTGTGGATCGCGATAACAATATCGATTGTGGGTTATGTTATGTAACGCAGTTTACTATTTTTGGTTGCCAATTATACACGAATGTGTTGATATGTTGCAAGTCAGTTTTTTACATTTGTCATAATAATATAAATAACGTATTAAGTACAAATAACGAACTTTAATGTTGAATAATAAAATGAAAAGAACAAGACAAAATTCATCATCAAATTAAAGAAATTTTATCTCATAATATATAAAACTTTGAGATACCTACTAATGTATAAAGATCGAGACCGTGTGGTTCCGTAGTTGCTTTAAGTTTTTTTTTTTTTTATGTTTGGCCCGCCAAATGACTCTACTCTGCCTGATGGAAAGCATAAGCAGAATCTAAGAGTGGTGGTCACCATGCTCACTGCGATGCAGACAATGCAGCATGGCGACCCACACCATGGCGGCCTAGTGATGCTACTGCATCTTTTAGTCTAGTCAACAAGTATGGAACTTGTTGACTAGACTAATTGGGCCTCCGGTCTCGCACTTACCAACGAAACACGACAGCACGCTGTCATTTTACGTAGATTTTCTGTGCGAGGGTAGTACCGCCCCGGTCGAGCCGGCCCATTCGTGCTGAAATCAGCGTGGCTCTACTACCTTCTTATATAATTATGTACTCTTATATATGTGCTCTACTATCTTCGTATAAATGTTACTCCTGTTCTATTTGAGATAATTGGTGAATTTATTTCCTTTGCGGACTTCACTCCAATGGCAGTTTAGTCCTACGACCATTGGTTTTTACACATGCACAGTTGCACACATATGCACACACTAGTTGTTGCCCGCAGCTCCGCCCGCGTGTATGTCGGTTATCGCTGCAAATAGTAGCCTATGTGTTATTCTGATGTATAAGCTATATTATTGTAAAGTTTCATCGAGATCAGTTCAGCTGTTTTTGCGTGAAAGAGTAACAAACATCCATCCATCCATACTTACAAACTTTTGCGTTTATAATATTAGTAAGATACATGGAATCTTATTGTCACTTCCGCAATACTAGTGACTTCTTTGAGAATAAAATACGGTTATTTCGTGGTAATTTGTTGGACAAATATATATTCTATACACATGTGGGGGACAGGAGTGTCATGTCCCACCAACACAAAGGGAGGATCCTCCGACCAGGCGAGGTGATCATGCCTGGCGGGCCAACTGCCCAACGGTTGATGTTGGGATGTTAATATGATTATCGGCGCGAGAACTTTCACTGCGCGATTCAGGATTGGTAGTTTCTTAGTTTCCTTCGTTACTCCGTAGTTCAGTGTAACTTCGGTAGATGGCGCTGTAGTATATTTCTGTTGCGCTGTATGTGGAAGTCGCCACACATAAACTATCAAAAAGTATCTAGTCTCGATTTAAGACTTTTTTTAATTGTTTTTTTTACTTGTGTCAAAACGACGTATCTCGTATATTTATCTCTAAGTATTTAGAAATCAGATACGAAGAAAAATGTGACACAGATTGTTACTATATTGATCAGAATATTTTCATAATAACAGTTGCAACTTTGACCTTTCAATAAGTAGTTCCTGCAATCGTTTGATGCACCTCTCTCGGGCATATTAACATAAATATTATTTAATAAAAAACTTGTTATTTCATACGATGAGCACGCATTTTACATTCATCTTATATAATTTGTTACAAGTAAATAAAAACATAATTTGATTTGAGATTAAATAAAATTAAAATTGCTTGAAGTGTAATTATGGGCTATGATGTTTTTTTAATGTGAACAAAATTATAGGTTCGACGACCTACTGAAGGTCTCGGGAAACTGTCAGATGCGGGCAGTATAGGACCAATTGTTTTGAGAAGCCTTGGCAGAGGCTTTTGCATAGATGTGGACGTCTTTGGATAAAGATACAAATAACTGCCTCGTAGACATCGTAGTAAATATTGAATACACTCTAAATTATCGTTGCAATATATGATAATCTTCTAATAACGACAGATTTACTGTACATCTATAGTTTATTTTCCATAAGAAATTGAAATGTGAGCCCAACCACAAGATAATTTGGGCACATTTGTTAAAAATTTCGAACTCATTTTTAAACACTACACACAAAATAACTATACTATTATATTTCAACTAGCTGTGCCCGCGACTTCGTCCGCGTGGAACAGTGACTTTGGGTAGCAGTTTTAATTATTAGGGCTAATCTTTAAAAATAAGACACACGTTTCACTGTTAAAAACATATTTAAGTATTTATATAAGTACATAAAATAAAAAGTATTTTATATGAGCTTATTTCGACATTCGACATGGCCATGGCTTTCAACCTGTTCTTACACCGTTCGCTTCGTAATATTTTAACAAAACCTCCTTTCTAAAGGAAGGTCTATGTCGATAATACCTAATAAAAATGGCTCAGTTTATAATTAATTAGAATTTGTATTATTAATTAGATAACTAATTGCGCTGATAACAGCACAAACTGTGTAAAATTCTGAGAAAACACTAGTAATAATCTAAAATACAATAGCAAAACGTTTTTCTAACAAATAATAATATATTAGCGAGTGCATACTAACGCATCTCTTATGCAATTCCACTTTCGTTGTAAAGGTCGTCGGTTCAACGACCTAACCGTGCATCGAGGTGATCTAGCGGCCCAGAGGTAGGAACACCGAGTGGCACTGAACATGTTATCGGAAATGATGGGTTCACTTGCTATTTCCTATGCTAGGCTTACTGAACGTTATTTACGAATTCCGACTAAAATGAAAAAAACTGGCAAAGCCTGCCAATATGTGGACTTGCCAAAATATCGTGAAACTGAGAGCCATGTTTTGGCACTTATGAACCGACTAACAAACAATCGGTCACCTATCCCACCTCTTCTCGAACTCTCGCATTTGCGTGTACATTGTTCGAATATCCTCAAAAAAGCTAGGGACTGATAAGGGCTTTCACACGTAACTGCAAATTCGCAACGCATCGCAAATATCTGCGAGCTCGCACGAACAAGAAATTCACATAGCATCGCAGGTATGGC
This sequence comes from Diaphora mendica, assembly GCA_949125395.1. Classification (NCBI taxonomy): domain Eukaryota; kingdom Metazoa; phylum Arthropoda; class Insecta; order Lepidoptera; family Erebidae; genus Diaphora; species Diaphora mendica. The sequence continues at coordinate 5,003,031 of OX421312.1, read as the reverse complement.
GGGGGGGGGGGGGGAATTTCTAAAGCAGCAGACCCTCGCTTAAGCTTTTAAAATTATTTAGAGGTCAACCTTGCTAAAAGTTTAGAACGAAATAATTTAATTCTGTTTGAAAGACATTTCATTTTACAGATTCTCAAAATTGTGTAAGTGTAAAAATACCCAAAATTCAAAACCCACCTTATTATTTGACGAGAACTGAATTATCACCGATGTATAAGCACGCCTTCTTGAAGCTGTGATAATCTCAAACTCCTGCACCAGAATACTAAAATCACAGTGGTATTAAAAAAGGGGTGGGCAAAGACTTCTCCTAAACTTTTCAAAATAGTCCTAATTTAATTTATAGGGACGTCTTTGAGAGAGAAATAAATACAGAATAAATGCGGAAAAGTGACAAAAGTTAGTATATACATATCCCAGACGTTAGTGAATATTCCGTTAGGAGACAACCTCATAGAACATAAACAAGGTGATAAAATTATTGATGCAGATTATCAGAGTAACCAAAAACTGCGATGGTATTATATAAATAAGACTGCCTCGGTGGCGCAGTGGTAGCGTATGCGACTGCTGTGCTTGAGGTCTCGGGTTCGATTCCCGGGTCGGAACAAATGTTTGTATGATCTGCAAATATTTGTTTCGGAGTTTGGGTGTTTTCTATGTATAATAAATATGTATTTACAGAAAAAAGAATACATATGTATTTATATAAGTTGTTCTAGTTGTGTGTGTTATGGGTATAACACAAGCTCTGCTTAGCTTGGGGCTAGACAGCGTTGTGTGTTAGATGTCCGAAATATTTATAAGAAGTAAACATACTTTTTATCTTTACTTTTTTTTTTTTTTATATATTTTTTTTTTCATTTATTTATAAGAAGAAAAGGACACGTAATATGCACATAATAAACAACATTAGCAGTTTACGTCGTAGTCAAAGTCTAAGGAAATCCAATTATTTATTATTCTATCCTACACGTCTGTGACTTAAGAAAACGTGGAGCTATTCAAGCACGATTTCAACATTAGACTAGCTCATTTTACTAGAAAGAAGTAAAAATATATTGCGTTACTTACGTAAAACACACCTATACACGAAAATGTTTTAGACACTAAACCTTCCAAAAATTCTCATTCTATTATTTTTACATAATATTAATTTAGAATTCGCGCTTGTTTTCAATTGAGTTTTTCTCTTTTTAACCGACTTCAAAAAAAGGAGGAGGTTATCAATTCGACTGTATTTTTTTTTTTGTTTTTTTTTTTTTGTTACCTCATATCTTCCGTCTGAGTGAACCGATTTTGATGATTCTTTTTTTATGTAAAAGCTAGTGCTTTCCATGTGGTCCCATTTCAATTTGGTCCAGTTCTTGAAGTCGGTTCTTTCTTTGTTAAAATTTGTGATTATTTAAGTTAGAAACATAAAACTTTATCTTTGGGCTACTGAATAAAAATGAGTAGGTACGTATTTAAGTGTTTCTGAATATTTTACCCCTAGGAGGGTGAAATAGGGGTTGAAAGATTGTATGAGAGTTCGTAATTTTAACCGACTTCAAAGAAGGAGGAGGTTATCAATTCGACTGTTTTTTTTTTTGTTACCTCATAAGTTTCGACTGGGTGAACCGATTTCATGATTCTTTTTTATTTGAAAGCTGGTGCTTCCCGTGTGGTCCCGTTTCAATTTGATCCAGTTCTTGAAGTCAGTTCTTTTTTTGTTAAAATTTGTGATTATTATCTGTGTAGGTGTGGGGCTTTCAACTGTAACTGCCCCCAAGCGTGATAAACACATTTAGCAGCAGCGAAAATTAGAACTGTGCTAAAAGTGTTAAATTATAATAATCTATCTACCCATTTTAAATCTGTCTTTTGTCGTTCGGTATCTGTGATGTAGCAAAAATCTTTGGCAGATTTCATTTATGGCTAGCCATCAGTCTATCGTCAAATCGTTTAGTTTCGGGAATATTTAATTATATGATATCTCAAATTCAATAATAACTGCCTCGTTAGAGTTTGGGTGTTTTCTATGTATAATATGTATGTATTTACAAAAAAAAGTATAGTATGTATTTGTATCAGTTGTCTAGTACCCATAACACAAGCTCTGCTTAGCTTGGGACTAGACGGCGTTGTGTGTTAGATGTCCGAAATATTTATTTATTATTTAATGTTAGTAAAGCTACTGTTGACAGTTAATTTATAGCTGTTGCTAGACTTGAACATTCACTTGTAATGAGTATTCTATTGAATGAAAGCTCACAAAAAATAAACAGCAGTGTTTTCACGCGGATTCTAGGGAAACAATAGTGCTTCGAGCTCTTTGCCGAGTTGAGCGATTTTGACAACTGCACGTTTGGCCTAGTGGTTTAACAGTCACCACGCCGTTTCCTACTTCGCCAAGTGTCGTGGGTTCAAATCTCACGTAGGACAACGCTTTGTGTGATCCACAAATTGTTGTTTTCTGAGTCTGGGTGTTCTTTGTGTCCGTTTCATGTATGTTTGTAAAGTTCCCCGCGACACAGGATTTATTCCTAGTGCGGGAGTTATCTTTGTAAAAAAAAAAAAGAAAAAAAAAAAATCCGTTTTTCCGCAACTTTTTTTTCTTTTTCTTTTCAAATCTCGCACACACCCGCTATTAGCTTAGCTGAATAACTTGGTCAAAATCCAGAATTATCGTGAAAATATTATGATTGACTTTGATCGTTTCTCAGTTTATTGCCAGTTGCCAAAATTAAAAGGTAGCGAATGCCCGATATTCTGTTACAAGTGGATGCTCAAATGTATCAGCACCTAAAAAAATTAAAACCAATTATGTAACAAAATTCCGTACAATAGTAACTAATGTCAATGTGACTGTAAATTATCTGGCAAGACCGCAAAAGAATATATGATACTGTCTTAGGGCTGCACCCCATGTGACATGGCTGAGCCTCCACTGAAATTAGTGAACTAAATTCTGAACGAATAATGAACAAACGTGCTATTCTTCCTAAATGTTTGTAAAACTTAAAGGCTTTCACGTAATATTATGTAACGT